>CM060399.1:93437049-98237049 GCA_030545235.1 Helianthus tuberosus | reverse complement strand
GTAAAGTTGTGGTGGCTAAATATCATCCTTATCATCTAACTAAGCATGTGAGAATGTGTGGGTGTGAATCAACCAACTGCAACCCGATGTTAAAATCATTGAATCTGGTCTGATAGTCGGACGCGGCCCGCTTCAGGATCAGGCAAGTATAATGCGGGCCGCCTGGAGCTTCTGATCTGAATATAAGTTTCCAAAATGACAGTTTCAGCCCCTGCACGTGTTTAAGGCCATTTCCGACACTTCTAAGGCCCGTAAAGCCACCTTTAAGGCCCTAAAATGATGCCTAAACATTGTGTACATGAAACATGCTCAAAAATATGCCGGATGTTGGTTCGTTTGGTCGTACGAACGCGATGTTCGCTTAATTACGACGGAATGCGCATAAGCGCGAAAAACGATCCAAATGACGAAACGAATGGATTTTTCTTATGCCAAACACTAAAATAAAATATTTTAGTGCTTACATAAATTTTTGGATGTCCGGATGTATTCAGAACGTAAGTTATGCGCGAAAATGCAAACTTGTGCACTTTTTGACACTTTTAGTCCCTGAATGATCCAAAAGTTTATTTTAACATACCTAACCCCTCAAAGCCTATTTCTAAGCTATATAAAGGATATTTAAGGTGTGTTTAACTTATGGTCATGTTCCGGAATGTCTGTTACAGTTCAAATTGGCATACTTTCGCAGTTTGTCATATTTAGTCCCTGTAAGCGATTTAACTTGATTTTACCATACCAAAGCCTTCAAAACTTATTTCTAAGTTAAGTAAAGGTTATTTAAGGTATGTTAAGCCTATTTCACTATTCCGTAGTGTTCTTTGCATTAAACTGGTTATATTTACGCATCAGTGCGCGTATAACCTTCCAGAAAGCGATTTAGAGCTTGAAATCGAACAAGAATTGATATGTGTAAACGATACACATATTTTTACAAATCCTAAGTATGAAATACAATATTTCATTGGTTTGGTATTTGTTTGATGGTTGAAGTGACACAGGTGTCACAACCCCTTTGTTGGGCAGAAGTTGGCGACAGTCAAATCAGAGGCCCAGAACTTGTAGTAGATACAACCGAGAGAATTGCTCAGATACGCCAAAATTTATAACGATTTTGATAAAGTAAAAAAACTTGTTGGTTGTATTTACATAACGAATAATATCCATTAGTTTTGGCCGAACCGACCAGTATTAGGTTATGGTACCATATGATCTGACAAATCCCGTTATCAGACTGCACCCATGGTTATGTGTGGGTTAGGTGGGTAACGACTGAATCTGTGATTGTTAATTTACCCTTTGGTAGTTTATTAATGCGAGAAGCGATAGGCGAGTTGCGAAGGTTTGGATGTTATTAGCGAGACAATCAAAAGTAGTTTTAGCGATTTAAAACGAGAATGATTTAAACGACTAAAGAGATTTTTAACGAATTAAACGATTTGGGTAAACGATTGGTTTTTTATTAGTGTTTAGATAACGGGGACGGGTGTAATGTGATGAAAGCATGGTGGATACGCCGCTGGTACTTCCTATATATATATGTTTTTATCGTATTACATACCGTGGCGTTATTTAGTTCACCTGGGTAAACGATTTTGAAACGATGTCACACAAACTTGGTTTTCGAAATGATATAAACCATACGCGTTTTATTAACGAGAATTATTAACGAGTTTTATTAACGAATTTTATTAACGAGATGTTTTTATGATATGTTTTACAATTTAATTAAATAAATGTTTTGGGTTAAGAATCATGCCTGTCACACCCCCAAAAACCACATGCGGAGTATCACCGCTTGGAGGCGTGACATGACCAGGATCAAGCCACCAATCATATTGAACAAGCATATAAGTAATTATAAAATCCAACACAATACAATTGGTGTCCAAAAAAACATAGTTTAAGTTGCAAGCGGAAGCAGAATGTCAAAAACCAAAGCATAAGTTAAATGTTTAAGTTCATCATGAACACTCAATGTCCATGCTCCACAACGACTCTCCCCCATGCAAGCTCCTGCTAAACCTAGTGACCTGCAAAGCATGTAGTAACGAGTCAACAACAAAGTTGAGCGAGTTCACAGTTGGGTGTTGGATGAAGCACATAAGTCTCGTTATTCGGTACATCCTGGCTCGGATAAGATGTACCACGACCTAACGACTACATACTGGTGGCCTAGCATGAAAGCCCACATAGCAACCTACGTCAGGAAATGCTTGACTTGTGCCAGGGTCAAGGTCGAGTACCGAAAACCATCAGGCCTACTTCAACAACCCGAGATCCCGAAATGGAAATGGGAGCAAATTTCCATGGATTTCGTTACTGGCCTGCCTAGATCTCAACGCGGAAATGATACCATTTGGGTGATCGTGGATCGACTGACTAAGTCTGCACACTTCTTGGCTATCAAGGAAACCGACAAGTTTTCTACTCTAGCAGACATCTACCTAAAGGAAGTAGTATCAAGGCACGGAGTGCCAACCTCCATCATTTCTGATCGTGACTCACGTTTTACGTCTGAGTTGTGGCAAGCTATGCATAAGTCCTTTGGTTCTCGATTAGACATGAGCACAACGTATCATCCGCAAACAGATGAGCAGTCTGAACGCACCATCCAAACCCTTGAAGACATGCTTAGGGCATGGGTAATCGATTTCGGTAATGACTTGGAAAAACATCTCCCGTTAGTGGAGTTTTCGTATAACAACAGCTACCACACCAGTATCCAGGTCGCTTCGTTTGAGGCATTGAACGGACGTAAATGCCGATCACCCCTTTGTTGGGCAGAAGTCGGCGACAGTCAAATCACAGGCCCATAACTTGTAGTAGATACAACCCAGAGAATTTTTCAGTTACGCCAACGAATGGCGGCAGCTTGTGACTGTCAGAAAATCTATGCTGATAAGCGAAGAAAGCCACTCGAGTTCCAGGTTGGGGATCGAGTGCTACTCAAAGTCTCAACTTGGAAAGGTGTAGTTCGTTTTGGCAAACGAGGTAAACTCAATCCGCGTTATGTCAGACCGTTCGAAATTATTGAGAAAATTGGCAGAGTCGCCTACAAGCTGAATCTACCGGCAAAACTCAGCGGAGTTCACAATGTTTTCCACGTGTCGAATCTGAAAAAGTGTCTGTCAGATGAGACCCTCATAGTTCCCTTAAAGGAACTCACTATCGACGACCAGTTTATGGTCAATGCGAAGTTCGTTTGAACTTCATAACGTGAGCGTAATCACGATGGTTATAGTCCCTAGTGACTATACCTACTGATTACTACGTTATCTAGGCTCAGTGACGAGTCGTAGTGTCGGCCAAAATGCGCATTCCCGCGTATTTTGTAACCAAACTACTTTTGATCATCAAAACTGTCTGTTTTTATATCAAATATATTTTCTAAATTCGTTAAACATGTTTAACTCGTCACTTTTAGTTTAGTGCTTGTGTAGAGTCGTAAGTCAAGCGGACTAAACACCCGCTTAGACTTTCGAACTCGACCTGTTTGGTCGATCATTAGGATCCAACCAAACATGTTTAGTGACCATAGTTGTGACAACCCTCAAAAATTTCATGTAACTGTACAATTTATTTATGTTAATTAAAGTGCTTGATGACTGTGTGGAATTACTTAACTGCTTTCTGATTTCTGTGTCATACTTACATGTGCTTGTTAACGTACTAGTCTTGTGAAGAAAATTTACTAAATAGTCCTGTATGTTTCCCCAAGTGTTGGGAATTTAAAGTGTTACAAAAAGTATTATAAAAGACACTTTACGGATTAATTAAGCACTTTAACGGAACAATATCAAACCGAAGAACCAGACATTACCGGGAACACCAAAATAATGCTAGAAGCATTGTTTTTATTTTTCGAAGCTAATTAGGGTCCCCGAATACCCTAACACACTATATATTACTTAACACACCTAAACCACTAACTATAACATTTAATTTCTAACTAAACTAGTAACTAAGCATTGAAACCCAACCCTATACACCCCCCCCCCCTTGGAGACGGTTACCATGGGTGTCCCCACCCATGGATTTGTTCAATATTATATTAGATTATGTTGGTTAATTAGAAGCATATTGCACAAAGGTTAAAGAGTGAAGTTGGTTTATAAAAAGGCACTTGAGATATTAACATTTCATTCTCTACACATCAAACAACAACCCTCTTCCATCTCTCCTCTTGCTTGTTTGGCCGAAACCAACCACAACCACCATCACCATCATCAAGTTTCTTTCATACAATCTCTAGTGATCCAAAGGTGTTAGTGATCATACAAACAAGCTCGGTGTATTCGGATGTTGAAGGACCACTCTCATTTTCTTTTATGCACCACTTTTCTACACTTGAACTCTCCTAGCCTTGAGCTAGTGGTAAGAACTTAGATCCTTGCATTTTCATCTTGTTTTTAGTGGTTAATGATGTTTAATGATAAAAAAAGATAAGAACTTTAATGAATATTATGAAGAAGTCTTGAACATAAACTAACTTAGTAATAAAGTATGGTTAAAAGATGAAGAAATCATGATAATCTTGTGTTGTGATGCTTGTTGATTATTGTTTGCTAGTAGAAATGATATGGATCATCATATGGTCTTGCTAGATCATGATTAAAAACATGATCTAGCAAGATGAGAAAAGTAAGAATGTTGAAGGATGATGGATCATCCACTCATAAACAATGAACTTGAAGGAATGAATGGTTTCTTGAAAAATAAAGAATCAAAATAGGTGATAATCATGTAGATCTAAAGATCCATGGGTGGTTCTTCAAAAGGACCAAGTTAAAAATATGAGTTCCGTAAAATCTTGGATCTTACATAAACTAATCACATTTTTTGTGGATAAACAAGTGTAGAAACACTTGTGTAATAAGAAAAGTTCACAAAGAAATATTTTTAGAAAATACGGTTGGAAGTTGTAAACACCTAAACTCTTTAAAAATAAAGTTTTTTTAAAGAACTAATCACATTTCAAAAGGTAACAAGACTTACTAAGTATGCTAGTAAGTTACTACATATTTTTATAAATATTCAAGTTCATGAGTTTATAGTTTATGCTTGTTTTTGGGCAAGTTCGGTAAGTAGAGGTTGTATATTGTTGATTGGTGATTGTTGAATGATGTTTAAAAAAGAAAATGATATGCTCATAAGCATGGACACCTCCATTTACAAAGGAAACTCTGGTGAAATTTTCTAAAAATCCGACACTAAGAAAATATTCTTCTAACAAGTGTTTACGAATATATTCTTAACTTTGTTTTCAAAATAAACTTCGCCAAAGGTTTTGTTACAAAATACAAATTATCGGAGGTTAACTTTTACAAGCAAAATGGATAAATATATATTTTATATTAAGACACTTGTGTGGATACTTGTTTATTTTATAAGATAGTTATATTATTTTAGGGAAAAATAATGTAACTTAGCAATGCAACTTGACATTCGAATTGTGTGGTATGTAATAGAAGTAACGAGTAGATAAACCGTACGTAGGAATACGTGTTATGCATGAGAAACTGATTGTTATCCGTACCTTATTAGGACGTGCTTGATTCCTGTTTATTTGAGTAACTAATCTAACCGAGGTGAGTTTACACACTTTCTAAGGCATGGGATTCCCGGTGGTTTGGGAATGGGTTAATGAATTAAAACGGAACCTACATATCCTCCTTGAGTAGGGTATGTACGGCCATCCTCCATAGGTAGGATGCCAATATTAATCATGCGTCTTCTCCTTGAGTAGAATACGTACGTTCGTCCTCCTTGGGTAGGACAACACCCTTAAAACTTACTAGACAAAACTCTATCATTAAGTCCCTCATTTTATATCGACTTAATCGCCAAGGCCGATGGCGAGCGGGTCATTAGTTAATAGCGCTATTAGGTTTAACAACCCTCACACCATGTCGTTCGAACGGGCGTGTACTAATGGACTATGGCAAACTATCAATGATGATAGACATTGACGTAGGGCACAACTATTGTTCGTCAGTTGTCGATATCATACGGTCTAGTAGTTCACATGGGGAAGCCCCCACTGATTACGGATATGGTTTGGGTAATAAAAAGTTACTGATTAAACATACTTTCAACTATGGGGTAACCCCCACGGCAAATAAGCCAACGAAAGTCAAACCACGTCTTTCAGAAACAACTTAAAACTAATCAACCAACCGTGAACTCACTCAACTTTGTTGTTGACTCGTTGTTACATGCCTTACAGGTCGCTAGATGTCTATGGAGCTTGCACGAGGAGAAGGTTGTTGTGGGATATGGATTTCTATGTCCCGTGCTTAATATTTAATCCATATGAACCTATTAAACTTACGTTTTGAACTTTAAACTTATGAACTATGGAACTTATGTTTTGGTTTCACGTTTTATGCTTCCGCTGTTTAAATCTGAACTTGGTTAACTTAAAGTTGGTCACCGTCTTATGGTCACCAATTGTATTGAGGTTGGTTTTACTTACTCAATTACATTGTTCAATATGATTGGTGGCTCGATCCTGGTCATGTCACGCCTCCAAGCGGTGATACTCCGCGTGTGGATTTTGGGGGTGTGACAATAGTTGCATAGGGAATAACCTTCCGAGGTTATACCTTATGGTCACTTAGGTTTAATTAGTTGTGTGATAGTTAGTTTATATGCATTAGGTAAATGACCAAAATGCCCTTTTCCTGCATAATTGGTAATTAAGCATATGTAACACAAACTTTTATCACTTAATTGATTATGCAACATATTTAATCATGTTTAGGCATATAATACTTGTCATACGACTAGTTAGACGTCTCGAACGCGCTTTTGCGTGGACGACACGTTAAAGTAGCGTAAGCTACCTTAATGGGTAGCAATGGGTCAAAAGCACTTAGGTTAGGTTTCGATTTAGAATGTAGACTTTGTTAAACCATGTCACATGAGTTCCAATACTCATTTGGTTTACAAAACCTCATCCTATCTGATCTTCCGACTTAGGTCCGGTTTAATTATATAGTTATTAGGTTGCCGATTGATTCTGTGCTCCCTCTAGCTTTGCTTGGTTGTTGTTCAAGACCTCTAAGCATTCTCAGGTGAGTACATAGTTCCCCTATTTTACTGTTTTCAATTGTTTTGGGGTGATTCATATGTGCTAAATGTTTTCGAGGTTTTAACGATAGTTTCAAAAATAAATGATATGGTTTATACAAAATTTATAACGATTTTGATAAAGTAAACAAACTTGTTGGTTGTATTTACATAACGAATAGTATCCATTAGTTTTGGCCGAACCGACCAGTATTAGGTTATGGTACCATAGGATCTGACAAATCCCGTTATCAGACTGCACCCATGGTTATGTGAGGGTTAGGTGGGTAACGACTGAATCTGTGAGTTAATTTACCCTTTGGTGGTTTATTAATGCGAGAAGCGATAGGCGAGTTGCGAAGGTTTGGATGTTATTAGCGAGACAATCAAAAGTAGTTTTAACGATTTAAAACGAGAATGATTTAAACGACTAAAGCGATTTTTAACGAATTAAACGATTTGGGTAAACGATTGGTTTTCGGTTAGTGTTTAGATAACGGGGACGGGTGTAATGTGATGAAAGCATGGTGGATACGCCGCTGGTACTTCCTATATATATGTGTTTTTATCGTATTACATACCGTGGCGTTATTTAGTTCACCTGGGTAAACGATTTTGAAACGATGTCACACAAACGAGGTTTTCGAAATGATATAAACCATACGAGTTTTATTAACGAGAATTATTAACGAGTTTTATTAACGAATTTTATTAACGAGATGTTTTTACGAGATGTTTTACAATTTGATTTAATTAAATAAATGTTTTGTGTTAAGAATCATGGCTGTCACACCCCCAAAATCCACATGCGGAGTATCACCGCTTGGAGGCGTGACATGACCAGGATCAAGGCACCAATCATATTGAACAAGCATATAAGTAATTATAAAATCCAACACAATACAATTGGTGTCCAAACAAAACATAGTTTAAGTTGCAAGCGGAAGCATAATGTCTAAAACCAAAGTATAAGTTAAATGTTTAAGTTCATCATGAACACTCAATGTCCATGCTCCACAATGACTCTCCCCCATGCAAGCTCCTGCTAAACCTAGTGACCTGCAAAGCATGTAGTAACGAGTCAACAACAAAGTTGAGCGAGTTCACAGTTGGGTGTTGGTTTAAGTTATTCCAAAAACATAGTTCCTTTAACTGGCATCCTGGTCGTGGGGGTTACCCCATAGTTGAAAACGTGTTCTGTTTAAATCCCGTTTACTCTGGCAATCCAGCCGTGGGGGCTACCCCATGTTTATACTACTAGACTCGTTACCATATCGACCACTGACTTTAGTCATGTTTATGTGCCCTTAGCGTCAATGTCTATCATCATTGACGTGCCCAGATCCATTAGTTCACGCCCATCCTCTGCGGCACGGTGTGAGGCTTGTCAGACCTAAATAGCACTATCTAACTAATGACCCGCTCGCCATTGGCCCGGCGATTAAGTCGATATAAAAAGGAGGGACTTCGTGATAGAGTTTTGGTCTAGTGAAATTTAAACTGTCCAAGAGGGCGAGGAAATATATTCCTTAACCCGTACTGTCCTACCCAAGGAGGACGAGGAATCCATATTCCTTAACCCATTCCCAACCTCTGGGAATCCCATGCTTTGTAGAAAGTGTGAACTCACCTTAGGTTAGCTCGGCAGATAAGTAAAGGTCGATTGAGCTCCTAGTGGTCAACCACGTCCTAACATGGTTACCATACAAGTCAGGTCTAGGTTCAAGTAGTGCACATATGTTTACACATAAGCTAACAGGTTACGAACACGTATTGATCAGGGCAACACATTAACAGTCAAGTACATAACATATTCATACTTGTACGATTCAAAGATTGGGCTCGCACAAGTCTAACAGTCCCGTGTGATTCACCCATTGAAGCCCAAACAATACCCGACCCAACATTAAGAAGCCCAACAACGTACTCTGCCCATTTAATGACAAACAGTGACCTTGTGCGATCCGGACGGCTTGTGCGATCCGGACGACTTGTGCGATCCAGTTGGGTTGTGCAAGTGGATATTGGGCTTTAAGGCCCAACCGTCCAAATGTGTGTGTGTGGCCCAAGCCTTGTGCGATCGGCACAACCTTGTGCGATCCACAAGGTCTTGTGCGATCATGCATATCTAAACAGTTTCCTGAGCATAGATGGTTGTACCTAGCTTGTGCGGTTTGCTCTTGTGCGATCAGTTATAGTTTCCGAATTTCATGCAATCAATTTTATTGTTTCCATTTATGTAGTTATCAATCAACAACTAACAGTTTCCAAACCAAACAATAATCGATCAAACAAAGGTTTTACCAATTGATTCATATGAACCCTAATCCGTTCAAGCATGAACAAAACACAAGCAACAATCCTAACACTTAGGCATATTAACATGATTTACGATTTCGATTTCTAGCATGCATACTAACGTAATCAATCCATCTAACAACCATTCGAACATGAATACATCTCAGCCGAATATCATGCTTTCAGATTTTAAATCATCATACAAATCATAACATCATCACACCCTATATTGATCCGTAATTACTACAAACATGAACCGAATAAACAAACACCAAACCTTATTACAATAAATCTCGAAACATCCCTAAATCATAATATGGAATCATATTGATCATACATCATTCAACAAAACATGAATCGTGAAACACTGACCGATTAGTAAGCTTCGAATAAGAATAATCCGAATCGAGAGAGCTTCGAAGAGATGGATGTTGTTGTCGTCGGGTTCGAGAGAGAGAGAAAGAGGTATTAGGGTTTGTGTGTGTTTCCTTGTGTTTGTAAGTTATAAGGAACAAAACTCCATAAAGGATAGATGTATGCGTATAAGAGGAATGGGCCGAACCCAGCTTTGGGCTGCCCTTGGTTCGGATGCAAAGAGTGTAGCCGGAATGGGCTTGTGCGATCGGGTTGTGTTGTGTGATCGGTTCGTTTATATACATACATTCGTTACACATAAACATATATCAAACATAACATTTCATTAATCATCAAAGTTCACATAATCACATAGTGTTCAAACATGTTACACTAAGTATAAAGATAGGTTCTGAAATACGAGTTGTCACATTATCCCCAAGTTGAAAGAAATTTCGTCCCAAAATTTGGTACGTACTCACTGAGGAAGCTAGTTAAGTTGCATGGTTTTCCTGGTTTTCCTGGGGTGTCACATCCTTCCCCCGTTGGTTTGGAATTTCGTCCCGAAATTCCGCAGTAGCTTCAGCCTCAGTAGTGGTTGTACTGTTGTCGAACAATTGGGGATACTTTTGTTTCATCTGATCTTCGCGTTCCCAGGTGAACTCTGGGCCACGACGTGAGTTCCAAAGAACTCGAACGAGAGGAATTCTTGTGCGCTTGAGAATCTTAACATCTCGGTCAGTAATCTCTACTGGTTCCTCGACGAATCGCAACTGATCGTCGATAGTGAGTTCCTTCAAAGGAACGATGAGGGTCTCATCTGACAGACACTTCTTCAGATTTGACACATGAAATACATTGTGAACTCCACTAAGTTCTGTTGGTAGGTTCAGTTTGTAGGCCACCTTGCCTATTTTCTCTATGATGTCGAATGGTCCAACGTATCGCGGGTTAAGTTTGCCTCGTTTGCCAAAACGAACCACACCCTTCCAGGGTGAAACTTTGAGTAGCACTCGATCCCCAACTTGGAACTCAAGTGGTTTCCTGCGCTAATTAGCGTATGCTTTTTGACGGTCGCGAGCTGCCACCATGCGTTGTCGTATCTGAGCAATTCTTTCTGTAGTATCAACTACGAGTTCTGGACCCGTGATCTGACTGTCACCCACCTCTGTCCAACAAAGAGTTGATCGGCATTTACGCCCGTACAACGCCTCAAATGGGGCGGCTTTAATGCTGGTGTGGTAGCTGTTATTATACGAAAATTCCACAAGTGGCTGATCCTTTTCCCAGCTGTTGCCAAAGTCAATCACATATGCCCTAAGCATGTCTTCAAGTGTTTGGATGGTGCGTTCAGACTGCCCATCCGTTTGAGGGTGATAAGCTGTGCTCATGTCTAATCGTGAGCCAAAGGATTTGTGCATCGCTTGCCAAAGTTCTGAAGTGAAACGTGCATCACGATCGGAAATAATAGAGGTTGGCACCCCGTGCCTCGAAACCACTTCCTTCAGGTAAACGTCTGCTAGAGTAGAGAACTTGTCTGTTTCTTTGATAGCCAAGAAGTGTGCAGACTTTGTGAGTCGATCCACGATCACCCAAATAGTATCATTCCCCCGTTGCGATCTAGGCAGGCCAGTAACAAAATCCATGGAAATTTGCTCCCATTTCCATTGTGGTATCTCTAGTTGTTGGAGTAGGCCTGATGGTTTTTGATATTCAATCTTGACTCTCGCACAAGTCAAGCACTTGCTAACATAAGTTGCTATGTGAGTTTTCATGCTAGGCCACCAATACGTAGTTCTTAAGACGTGGTACATCTTATCTGAACCAGGATGTACTGATTAGCGAGACTTATGTGCTTCATCCATCACAAGCTCTCGTAGGTTGCCATAGAGTGGGACCCAAATACGTCCTGTTATGTAGTAGGCACCATCTACCTTTTGTTCTAACCGCTGTCTTGAGCCGTGTAGGGCTTCATCCCTGACGTTTTCCGATTTCAATGCTTCTACCTGAGCATCTCGTATTTGTGCAGGAAGACTAGATTGGATGGTGAGTTGTAACGCTCGCATGCGCTTAGGTGTAGTATCTTTTTGACTGAGGGCGTCAGCCACGACATTGGCTTTGCCTGGATGGTACTTGATCGCACATTCATAATCGTTCAATAGCTCGACCCATCGACGTTGACGCATGTTCAACTCCTTCTGTTTGAAGATATGCTCGAGACTCCTGTGATCGATGTAAATGGTGCACTTGCTACCGTACAGGTAATGTCTCCATATCTTGAGTGCGAAAACAACAGTTCCCAGCTCCAAATCATGTGTAGTGTAATTCCTTTCGTGAATCTTAAGTTGGCGCGAGGCGTAAGCGATGACTTTATCCCGTTGCATCAATACACAACCAAGACCCTGAATTGACGCGTCGCAATAAACCACAAAATCGTCTGTGCCTTCAGGCAATGAGAGGATAGGTGCACTACAAAGTCTATCATTTAAGTGTTGAAATGTTGATTCCTGTGCATTTCCCCATTGATAAACAACGCCTTTCTGAGTTAGTGAGGTGAGGGGCTGTGCAATCTTGGAGAAGTCCTTGATGAACCTTCTATAGTATCCTGCCAAGCCCAAGAATTGGCGGATTTCTGTTGGTGTACGAGGTGGAGGCCAGTTCCTAATCGAGTCTACCTTGGATGGATCAACATGTATCCCATCCTTGTTTACCACATGGCCTAGGAAATGAACTTCACGAAGCCAGAAGTCACATTTCGAAAACTTAGCATAAAGCTGTTCTGTTCGAAGGAGTTCCAAAATAAGTCGTAGATGCTGCTCGTGTTCCTCCTGACTCTTAGAATAGATCAGGATGTCGTCAATGAAAACTATAACGAACTTATCCAGGTAAGGCTTGCACACTCTATTCATAAGGTCCATGAAGACCGCAGGTGCGTTTGTCAGCCCAAAAGGCATGACCAAAAACTCGTAGTGTCCATAACGAGTTCTAAAGGCTGTTTTGGAGACGTCCTCTTCTCTGACTCTCAGCTGGTGATATCCCGATCTCAGATCAATCTTTGAAAAGAAGCTCGACCCTTGCAGCTGGTCGAATAGGTCATCAATGCGTGGAAGAGGATAGTGATTCTTCACGGTCACCTTGTTGAGTTCGCGATAGTCGATACACATACGGAAGGTACCATCCTTCTTCTTCACAAACAAGACTGGAGCTCCCCAGGGTGAAGAGCTAGGGCGAATGAAACCGTTGTTCAAGAGTTCTTATAACTGCGTAGACAGTTCTTCCAATTCAGATGGAGCTAGACGATAGGGCGCTCGAGCTATGGGCGCTGCTCCAGGAGCTAGCTCGATTTGAAACTCGACTTGTCGATGAGGCGGAAGACCAGGTAATTCCTCAGGGAATACCTCAAGAAAGTCACGTACGATCGGAAAATCTTCTATCTTCTTCTCTTTCTTCGAGGTGTCAGTAACGAGAGCCAAAATAGCAGTGTGGCCCTTTCGCAAACACTTCTGGGCCTTAAGGAAAGAGATGATGCTCTCAACAGCACCCCTCTTATCACCACGAATCATGAGAGGTTCATCACCTGAACGAGGAATACGGACAATCTTCTCGTTGCAAAGAATCTCTGCTCGGTGTTCGGATAACCAGTCCATCCCAATAACAACGTTGAAACTACCCAGAACGATAGGAATGAGGTCAATAGAGAAGGTTTGGTTAGCAAGAACAAGGTTACAACCCTTGACTACGTGTGTGGCCTCTAAACTCTTACCATTCGCTAGCTCTACAGTGTGCTTGGTGTTCAAAAGTGTTGGGGTACGCTTAAGCATTTGACTAACTCTTAAGGACACGTAGCTAGTATCGGCACCCGAATCAAATAAAACAGTAACATAGAAGTCCTCCAGTAGAAACTTACCCGTCACGACGTTGGGATCGTTCCTTGCTTCTCCCTGGCCAATCACGAATACACGACCCCTGGCACCATTCTCGTTGTTACCCCCGTTGTTTCCATTCCCCTGGTTGTTATTATTGTTGTTGTTCTGATTCAGCTGGGGGCAGTCTCTCTTGAAGTGGCCTTCAGCTCCACACTGATAGCACCCTCTGTTGATACCTTGCTGCTGCTTCTGGCGTTGATTCTGTGGGTCTTGTTGTTGACGATTCTGATTCGCGGGGCGTAAACTTCTGCAATTTTTTACTGCGTGGCCTGGCTTGTTGCACCGATGACAGTTACTCCTGGTGCATGGCCCACTGTGGTGTAGGTTACTGCGATTGCATTTGGGGTGAACACCCCTGTACCCTCCTTAACTTTGACTTCCAGATGATTGCTGACTAGGGCTCTTGTTGTGACAAATGGCAAATAACCGGAAATTCCGTACAGTCTAATCACTATTCTTAGTATATAATCTCATGCAATTAGCGTAATTTAATTACGTAACGGTGTCGTATATTAGACGACAAGGTTAGGACAAGAAAACAATGATATAACATATATTGGTTTTCGTCGTATTGCGAAACCAATTAAACAATTTCCTAAAAGTGTTGATAAAAAGTGCTGCGCGCACTATTCACGGTTACACTATTCATGCCAGCAAAACCGTGAAAACAGAACGAAACAAGGAAAAACGACACACGGATGACATAACTGAGTCCGTTTATATAAGAAAACACTAACACGAAAACATATCTTACAAAGATATAAGACTTTCCGGTACAACGCCCTAATCGCTAAATCGTCCGTTTCACTAAAAATAAGACAATGTTAACTTGTCCAAAATAACAATTTAGCATTTCCGGGACTCCGAAAATATGACAAATGATGACAAACATATGGAAACAATATGAGGATATTAATGGGGTATTCGAAACATAAGCTCTCGACACTGCGTTGCAACCCCCACAACTTGTCCGTTTCTGCACCGACAAGCTAATAAACGTCATTACCAACATCGAAAACAACCAAATGAAAGCTTTAGTGAACTAGTTAAGCTTATTTTGGGATTCAAAATAACTTCATACATCTTGTAAATGCGGAATGACAACTTACGGCAAACTTCCGTCGGTACGCCACAAAAGTGCCGTAAACTAGCCAACGACGAAACGAAAAGCATTCAAAGTATCAAAACATTATTTCTACTAGTTTAGTGAACTAGTTAATGTTAATTTATGTTCCGAATCACTAATTACCCCCTAATGGTGAAAGATTACCCTAATCACCATACTTAGCCTAATTACCAAAAATCTACATGTTTAAGACATTTTTATAAAAATGTTACACTTTACCCCCCCCCCCCTCATTCACGGTCATAAGACCCTTTGTGGGCCCCACTTTTCTTTCAAATTGTTTAAGTGTTAAATATCTAGATATTATTTGTTAGTTACTAGTGGATTATGTTGGTTATATTTTTATAACTTAACCACTAAGTAAACTAGCACTTTACCCATTTTTTTTTCCATCTTTTATTACCCAAATAAGAACTCTCTCATCATCTTCATCTTTTTTAGTCAAGAACACCATCAAAAACCCATTTCATTTTAGCCTTTATTTGATGATCAAGTTGTACTTCTATGGAGTCTAAGGTGATCAAAAGCACCTACAAGTGAAAGCAAGTATTTTCATCCATTCAAGAGTGTTCTACCATCAAGATCATCATCTTCTTAGTTCTTAATAATCTTCTAAGATCATCCCTAGCCTAGTGCTAGAAGTAAGCTTCTATATCTATTTTTTTATACAAATATTATGTTTATGATTGTTATTATTACTAATAATAACCAAGTAATCATACATAATAAACATGAAAAATACAAAGAAGCAAAGATAAAAATCATGATATATTTATGTTTGTTTATATTGTGATCTTAGATTTGTTATATGCATATTAGATCTTGCTATGATGATTATGATACAAATAAATTGTTAGAAGATGTTGTAAGATATGATCTAAAAATTTTACATGTTTATGTTAAAGGGTTTTTAACATAAAGGATTAAATGGATGATCATAACTATTGATCTTGTGAAAGTATTTAAGGTTTTTATTTAAAAACAAGACTTTCACAAGATTATAAAAAGTAACATACAACTAGAGATTTTTATAAAAGTTGTTAAAACTAAAATTAAACTTGGTTTTTGAACTTGTTAGCATATGAAATGATCATGGTTAAAACCCTACATGATTTGGATATCATCTTGAAAAATTATGTTATAAAAGTCTCATATGTTTAGTTAAGATGTTGGGTAAATTGATGATGATTTGAAAGAAAAAGAAAATGATATGTTTATGAAACATGGTTAAGATAAAAATACAAAGGTTATATGGCCATTTTTCATAAAAACTTTATTTTATAAAGTAACAACATTTTTGGTTAATTTTAGACAAGAGAAATATATATTTTTTTAGAAAATATATATTTGGTTATTTTGAAAATTTTTGTGACATGTATTACTTGATGTATTAGTTATATATATCAAAGTAGGAACTTGAATCAAATTGTCACATTTAAACTCAAGACACTTTATAACAAAAGTCCTACGAGACTTCATATAATTACGCCATAAAAACGAATACGGACAATCCGAAGGATCGGACACCATTTATGGTCAAAACGGACAACGGACGAATCCTTAAACGAGTCACCAATCCGGGGAGTTACTACGACGTTTAGACGATCTTTCGACACGAAATATAAATATGCTATCTATAACAAATTTCGGATGTTTATAAACTTATAAAAACTAGTATGTTTTTATTTACTAACAAGTGTACTTAGTAAATTTTTATAAAAAGGTTTTTATAAAAATGAAAGGCTTACACTTACTAGTGGGCTAAATTATAACAAATGGGCTTATTATACTAGTGGGCTATTTTTATAACAAATGGGCTTATATTACTTAATGGACTATTCTTTAATAAATGGGCTTAACTTAATAATGGGCTTATCAAAACACATGGGCTAAGCCCAATACCAAACATATGGGCCCAGGGCCCAATAACATTGAAGCCCAACACTATTTGAGGCCCAACACTATTTGAGGCCCAACATTATTTAGGCCCAACACTATTGAGGCCCAACACTATTTGGGCCTAACAACATGAAAACATGGGCTCGGCCCAATGTCACCATTAGTGAAAATACAAGTGTACAATTGATACATATAAGACACGAAATTCAGCGGACTAGATCCGACTACACAACTCACAAGATACAAGATAACATTTATATATATATATTTGGTGAAAAATATATATATAACATTTGAACAACTCATTCATCGAATACACAGTTAACGAACAGTAAAGACATACAAGTCTTGCACATATTGAAGACACAAGACTTGTACTCAAGTTCTTTACATAGACCGAAGTGTCTAACAATTCCAGGACCTTTGTAGGTTGTGATACAATTCAAGGACAATGCAAATGAGGTTACAGTTACATACAGTTTACGGAATGCAATTCTGTGAGTTCATGTCCCCTATTCATTTAAATGTTTTACAACTTTACAACTATCGGGGAAAATACATGTTCAACGTATGTTAAAGTTAAGGAATGAAACACCTTAGATCATGTGCGAATTAGGGTTATACATATAAGCACCATTAATCCAGTTTGGACCTAGGTACAAGTGGTTAGATCTAATGGGTTTTGGCGAGCCCCACTCTTGGTCGTGGACCCATACAGAAGAGTGCTTTTGTGTCCCAGTCGATAGGAATCGACATAAAATCGTCTAGGGTTGGATTGCTTCCTTTTTCGTCACACATATTAATGTCCTCGCGAAACATTAATGATCAACGATTTCATTGACGCTTTACATACTACATCATTACATACAGATACATTTTATACAACTCACATTTTATGGATACATCTTATACAACTCACATTTTACGGATACATCTTATATCCAGTTTGGATACAATTACAATTGAGACAAATACATATTACATACTGGTTTGATACAAATACATCTTATACAGCTAAACTGCATGAACTCGCTCAACTTTTGTTGATGTTTTCAAACTTACATGTATTTCAGGGAATTAGTGGACCAATGCAAAGATTTCATTTCAAGGAAAACAAGTATCAATACTCCATGCCAACAATTGAAGGGTTTGCCTGTTATATACCGCCTCTTTGCGGTGATATAGTGGTCAAAACCTTTACATTTTTAGACTTACATTTGATGTATAAAACAATGACAACTTATTTTCATTTGATGGTTTGTAAACAATGTACTTAAATTATGTTGCAATCTTTTGAACAATTATGACAATGGCATTGGAGCATGTTTTATTCATTTAGTATGTTTACTTATATCGTTATGCAATGAGAACCGATCAGATCACACCTCGCGCTTCCGCTACGAGCGGGTGTGACGGATTGGTATCAGAGCTTCGATTGTAGTGAACCAGGATTCTTTCCCGAGTCTAAGTCTACAATCACTAGGGATCTCTCACGAAAACCTCTTGTTCATGTTGAACAGATTATAAATAAAATTGGACAAGTCAAAAGGTTTTCATTGCATAAACATTTTTCAAGGTCCACTACAGCAAAAATTCATTTCACATAAATCAAGCGAGGACATTTCCATGGGTGAAGTCTATGAGAAACAGACACAATACATTAATAGACTATGTGCCTACAATACATTACATTATCAGTTTATGCATTATAAACAGTTCACAAATTCAGCTTATACAAGATAGAAATCCTTGATTGATAGGATTTTACATGATTATATATATAGGTGGTTCATATATATGTTGCATGAAATATTTTGCCAAGAACAAAATACCTTCGACTTCAAACTCTATTATTATTCTTTACTCACACGGTGAAAATATCGACCTCATGTCTATTGCGGAGCTTATGGCGAACATGATTCCTAAGTGAAATCTTAAACTTAATTCCGTAAAATATGGTTGCTTTCTCGCGAATGCTGAGATGCCTGACCCTGATAATGACGAAGAGGCGAAGGTGGTAACCTTGGACAACAACTCCATTAGTGGGACGAGATCCATGTGACTCATACTAATCAAGGTGGATATACTCTTGTCCTTACAAGGAAGATGAAGTACTCATCTTGAAGGTGCCCCTTCAATTGTTATTGTTACAGATTCTTTCCATTTCTATTTCATCTAACGTCGTACCGTCCTGCGAGTAACAACAACGGACGTTGACACATGAACTATCACGAAGTTTCCTTCTATGTTGAAGGTATATAAACAATAGTGTCCTCTCTCTGACTGATCGCCTGCTCTGAACGAGAGAATGCTAGGGTGACCATGCAAGACAATTTATTATTACGGGGGCCCACGTAATAACAACTTGTAGTGCATGGAAATTATGGTGGACTCTGCGGGTCAAGCTAATGATCACTATTCATTCAAAATTCTTAAGTTATTACTTGAGATTCAATTCTTCCTATCTAGTAGAACACGAACTGGGGGTGGTTAGTATAACACCCTACAATACAATACAATACAATACAATACAATACAATACAATACAATACAATACAATACGGGAAGACGACACATATTTGTTCACACCTAACATTCGATCTATATCACGATTCAGTTGAGACTAGTCATTTAAACGAACAAAACATGTTAGCTACTCATGGAGGATTTTCCTCAACATTCTCGAAATTCTTGAACATGGGTTGGTTCCAGGGTGTCTATGACACTTTATCCTACTTTACCTTACCTTACTTTATCATATTCCACCTTATCATATTTATTGGAAGTGATACAATAAATTCCGTCGTTTGACATTTGTTTTTTTTCCAAGGGATGGTATGGCATGAACCATGCTGCAACTCCCTCATTACATTCTATTCGACATCTTTGGAAATTCTAAATAATTTTGCTAGAGCTCGTGAAACTCAAGCACTATTACCATAATTGTCACATGGACAAGTAAGACAAAGGATTTTCTTTACTTAGGATGATCGAGGTCCATAGAGTAGGGAACACATATTATATAGACGAAGACCACTGGTTGGTTTCCCCTCCTCAACGAATTATTTTTTTTTTCTTTTTCCATTTAAACATATGACCAATACACGCAAGAGGCATTACACCTTTTGGTTTTGGTTATCCACATTATCATTTATTCAAACATGTATGAACAATATGGTCTTGAGGTTTCCATGACCGATTGATTGTATTCTTCATTCTTGGGCACATGATAGACTTTATTTATTCAAATAAATGTCTAGATTCTTTTAATAGTGTGTATTAAAAAGATCATGGCGCCAAAAGAATCAAATGTTTAAGTCAAAAGTTATGTGTTGAAAATCATTGCTTTTACACAAGACGTGGTTTATACATGACACTGTTAAGCAAGACATTGTTATACATGTCATTTGACGTTGGTATACACAAGACATTTTTGGTGGTTATTTGTAAGTGATGAGACGTGTGTAATATGATAAAAGCATGGTGGATACGCCGCTGGTACTTCCTATATATAAGTGCTTATATTATATTTCATATCGTGGTGTTATTCAAATCTCTTCGACAAAGACAAGACATGACATTTTTGCACAAGACACGACATCCTCTACACAAGACATAATATTCTATTTCAAGACATGATATATTTATACACTACATTTTCATTGGTTATTTATTTAACCATACATCATTCTTTTATATCATCTGATTTTCATATGATTTTATAAAAGAACTCGATCATAACTAGAGCCAATGTTGATGGTTACACTTGATGCTTTCACGGTCTCTCAGGGGTAGTTCCATACTGGGTAACACCCGAATTCAAACACACTAAGTGTTACATTTCGGGTTTAGCCTCGGAGATCCGAAGCATGATAGCATCATCCCTCCCTACCTCAATCACTCAAACAATAACTCTCGCCATGAGAGAAATGAAGGCAATTGCTGCCATAAACGATTTTGGCACCAGGATGTATGCTGGTAACTTGCCGAAATCCTAAATGCGACAAGTGAGACGTCCATCATGAGGGCAATTGCAAAAGCGCCAAGAGTAGCAGTGTGCTGAGACCGGGCGCAAAACAAAGACTAGTAAGACGATAATACTTAAGAAGGGATCAAGCTAGTGAATAAGTGTGTGTGTAGTTAGCACTATGAATACTCCATAAAATCCCAATGAAGTCATGAGTACGTACACTCTATGATCATCATTTATCAATTCTTTTAATACCAACACCGAGCTTAGCTATTGCTTTTAAATGTTAAGCATATACTAGAATTAGAGTCATGTTGGACACACATTACTATATCAAGTTAGCTAATGGGTAATTAGCTGAGACATATCAAATCATTAAGGGCCACCGGTATGTATCCTATTCGTCAACATTTCACATCCATGTTATTTTATACAATTGGCAATTTTAGCTTCATCTCAACATTTCACATACATGAGTTTCATGGCTAGGGACGGGATTGTCCTAGCTACAATTAGGGATTGGGTTATCCTACATCTAAACATATGGTTAGGATATCCAACATCTAAACATATGGATCTGGTTATCCTACATCTAAACATATGGATTGGGTTATCCTACATTTAAACATAGGGTTCCTAAGACTATACAGTGAAGTCCTCGCCACACAGAATTTAAAATGTACTTGGCCTAGAGTCAAGTAAGCTAGACGTCTCCTCATTCTATAGAATTGGCAAAAAGTAAACTAGTCGAGTCTAGAGCTAAAATTCAATATCGATCTCTTCCCCGTTCAGTTGAGCATTTTCGAAGTAGTGGTTGACATGGATTGGTTATCCGATAACCTAGCCAAAGTCTTATGTCACGAGAAGATCATTCGCCTACCACTACTGAACGAAGAGACACTTGTGATACATGGAGAGAAGCGCGACACCCCATTGCGGATCATCAATGGCATGAAAGCACATAAGTACTTACGGAAAGGTTGTATTGCCTATCTAGCACTTGTAGTAGACAAGAAGGCCGTTGGGCCACAGCTGACAGATATTCTTTTGATAAAATAATTTCCTGAAGAAATTCCTGAAGTCTTGCCAGGACTACCACCATATCAACAAGTCGAGTTTCACATCGACTTGGTACCGGGAGCCGCACCCATAGCCAAATCTCCATGTTGATTAGCACCTTCTGAACCTTGTAGTTGACCGAATAAGGATGTTGTGATTTCATAACCCCTACTCTTTACCACTATACATCTTTATAAAGGTTTTGGGGGTGGAAAGACATGCAAGTTTTGCAAAAATGCACAACATTTCGATGAACGAAAATTCATATTTCTAAACCATGTTACAAATGAATTTCCAACTAACTCAAATGGTTTATGAAAGGTTCTAGTCTCTACTCTAAGATAGACTTACGATCGGAGTATCATCAGTTACGAATTCAAGAGGAAAGCATACCGAAAACGGCTTTTAAGACTCGTTGCGGTCATTACGAGTTTCTCGTTATTCCTTTTGGTTTAACAAATGCACTAGCGGTCTTCATGGATTTAATGAATCGTGTGTGCAAGCCGTATCTCGACAAATTCGTCATAGTGTTTATTGATGACATTTTGATATACTCTCGATCGACTGATGAACATGAGCAACATTTGAGAACCATTTTAGAGTTGTTAAAGACAATAAATTCGCCCCAAATCGAAAAACAAGATATAGCCTTACAACTTATTCTTAAGATTGGTGCATAGCATTTTACAATCTTATCATTATCCGACGATACCGATGACTCTGTTGTAGACTATGATGCTTCGCATCAAGGATTGGGTTGCGTACTCGTGCAACGTGAAAAAGTTATTGTGTACACGTCGCGCCCATTTAAAAAGTTCACGAGAAGAACTATACCACTCTCGACCTTGAGTTAGGCGTGGTGGTATTCGCTTCAAAAAAAAAAAATTATGGCGACATTATTTATATGGTACTCAATGCATTATTTTCACGGATCATAAAAGTCTTCAACACATATTCAACCAAAAAGAATTAAATATACGTCAACGATGTTTGTTGAATTGTTGAACGACTATGATTGTGAAATAAAGTACCATCCGGGCAAGGCAAACGTTGTAGCAGATGCCTTGAGCCGCAAGGAGCGAGTTAGAACACTGAGAGTTCAAGCATTAGAGAAGATGATTCACAAGCGCTCAAGGAAGAGTATATTCAAGCAGAAACACTTCGAGGCATGAAGGAACAATTAGTGTAAAGAAGATGGAACTTTATACATTATGAGTCGAAATTGGGTTCTATTCTTTGGCGGCCTTCGAGATGATATTTTGAGGAAGCACATAGGCCTAAGTAGCGAAAGAATACTACTGGTGGCCTAACCTCAAAAGTGATATCGCGACTTATATCGGAGAATGCTTGACTTGCGCGAAAGTCAAAGTCGAGTAGCAAAATCCCTCGGACTTGTTACAACAACCCGAGATTCCCGTTTGGTAATGGGAACAAATATCGATGTACTTCATTACGAAGTTACTCAGGACCTCAAGAGGTCACTACATGATATGTGTAATCATCGATAGACTAACAAAGTCCACGCACTTCTTACCGATTTGGTAGAAGGATAATACTGAGAAACTAGCGGAACTCTATCTCAAAGAAATAGTGGCTCGTCCTGGAGTGCCTATTTCAATCATTTCAGACCGAGACGGTCGTTTTATTTCTAGAATTTGGAAATCATTTCAATAGGCCTTTGGATCTCATTTGAATCCAAGTACGGCCTTTCATCCATAAACTGACGGCCAGAGCGAACGGACAATCCAAACACTCGAATATATGTTTCGCGCATGTGTTATGGATTTAGGCGGCAATTGGGATACTCATCCACCTTTAGTTGAGTTTTCCTACAATAACAGCTACAATACTACTATACAAAGCTGCACCGTTTGAAGCTCTTTATGGTCGAAAGTGTCGCTCTCCGCTATGTTGGGCGGAAACAGGCGATAGTTAATTAATTGATCCGAAACTAGTCCAAGAGACTACGGATAAAATTTTTCAGACCCGAGACCGTATCAAGACGGCTCGCGATCGACAAAAGTGCTATGCAGATAAAAGACGAAAACCATTATCTTTCGAGGTTAGAAACAAAGTCTTGTTGAAAGTCTCGCCTTGGAAAGGCGTAGCGAGGTTCGGTAAACGTGGAAAGCTTAACCCACGTTACATTGGACGATTTGAAATCTTAAAAAAAAAATTGGCACTATTGCCTACAACTTGAAGTTACCAGACGAACTAAGCAGTGTACACGACACGTTTCATGTGTCGAATCTTTAAAAGAGTCCAACACAAGAAACGGTTATCATCCCTGCGGATGAGATTCATGTTGACGATAAACTTCAATTCACCGAAGAACCTGTTGAGGTCATGGACTGGAAGGTCCAGAAAACACGGAGAAGTCGTATCAAATTAGTAAATGTACGTTGGAACTCTCGACACGGACCCGGGTATACTTGGGAACGTGAAAAATTAAATCAAAGCCAAATACCCTCACCTGTTTGAGTAGTCTCCTACAAAGGATGACTCAGTTTGAATTTCGGGACGAAATTCTCAATAACAGGGGGAGAATGTGACAAATGGCAAATAACCGGAAATTCCGTACAGTCTAATCACTATTCTTAGTATATAATCTCATGCAATTAGCGTAATTTAATTACGTAACGGTGTCATATATTAGACGACAAGGTTAGGACAAGAAAACAATGATATAACATATATTGGTTTTCGTCGTATTGCGAAACCAATTAAACAATTTCCTAAAAGTGTTGATAAAAAGTGCTGCGCGCACTATTCACGGTTACACTATTCATGCCAGCAAAACCGTGAAAACAGAACGAAACAAGGAAAAACGACACACGGATGACATAACTGAGTCCGTTTATATAAGAAAACACTAATACGAAAACATATCTTACAAAGATATAAGACTTTCCGGTACAACGCCCTAATCGCTAAATCGTCCGTTTCACTAAAAATAAGACAATGTTAACTTGTCCAAAATAACAATTTAGCATTTCCGGGACTCCGAAAATATGACAAATGATGACAAACATATGGAAACAATATGAGGATATTAATGGGGTATTCGAAACATAAGCTCTCGACACTGCGTTGCAACCCCCACAACTTGTCCGTTTCTGCACCGACAAGCTAATAAACGTCATTACCAACATCGAAAACAACCAAATGAAAGCTTTAGTGAACTAGTTAAGCTTATTTTGGGATTCAAAATAACTTCATACATCTTGTAAATGCGGAATGACAACTTACGGCAAACTTCCGTCGGTACGCCACAAAAGTGCCGTAAACTAGCCAACGACGAAACGAAAAGCATTCAAAGTATCAAAACATTATTTCTACTAGTTTAGTGAACTAGTTAATGTTAATTTATGTTCCGAATCACTAATTACCCCCTAATGGTGAAAGATTACCCTAATCACCATACTTAGCCTAATTACCAAAAATCTACATGTTTAAGACATTTTTATAAAAATGTTACACTTTACCCCCCCCCCCCCTCATTCACGGTCATAAGACCCTTTGTGGGCCCCACTTTTCTTTCAAATTGTTTAAGTGTTAAATATCTAGATATTATTTGTTAGTTACTAGTGGATTATGTTGGTTATATTTTTATAACTTAACCACTAAGTAAACTAGCACTTTACCCATTTTTTTTCCATCTTTTATTACCCAAATAAGAACTCTCTCATCATCTTCATCTTTTTTAGTCAAGAACACCATCAAAAACCCATTTCATTTTAGCCTTTATTTGATGATCAAGTTGTACTTCTATGGAGTCTAAGGTGATCAAAAGCACCTACAAGTGAAAGCAAGTATTTTCATCCATTCAAGAGTGTTCTACCATCAAGATCATCATCTTCTTAGTTCTTAATAATCTTCTAAGATCATCCCTAGCCTAGTGCTAGAAGTAAGCTTCTATATCTATTTTTTTATACAAATATTATGTTTATGATTGTTATTATTACTAATAATAACCAAGTAATCATACATAATAAACATGAAAAATACAAAGAAGCAAAGAAGCAAAGATAAAAATCATGATATATTTATGTTTGTTTATATTGTGATCTTAGATTTGTTATATGCATATTAGATCTTGCTATGATGATTATGATACAAATAAATTGTTAGAAGATGTTGTAAGATATGATCTAAAAATTTTACATGTTTATGTTAAAGGGTTTTTAACATAAAGGATTAAATGGATGATCATAACTATTGATCTTGTGAAAGTATTTAAGGTTTTTATTTAAAAACAAGACTTTCACAAGATTATAAAAAGTAACATACAACTAGAGATTTTTATAAAAGTTGTTAAAACTAAAATTAAACTTGGTTTTTGAACTTGTTATCATATGAAATGATCATGGTTAAAACCCTACATGATTTGGATATCATCTTGAAAAATTATGTTATAAAAGTCTCATATGTTTAGTTAAGATGTTGGGTAAATTGATGATGATTTGAAAGAAAAAGAAAATGATATGTTTATGAAACATGGTTAAGATAAAAGTACAAAGGTTATATGGCCATTTTTCATAAAAACTTTATTTTATAAAGTAACAACATTTTTGGTTAATTTTAGACAAGAGAAATATATATTTTTTTAGAAAATATATATTTGGTTATTTTGACAATTTTTGTGACATGTATTACTTGATGTATTAGTTATATATATCAAAGTAGGAACTTGAATCAAATTGTCACATTTAAACTCAAGACACTTTATAACAAAAGTCCTACGAGACTTCATATAATTACGCCATAAAAACGAATACGGACAATCCGAAGG
Organism: Helianthus tuberosus; assembly: GCA_030545235.1. Lineage (NCBI taxonomy): Eukaryota > Viridiplantae > Streptophyta > Magnoliopsida > Asterales > Asteraceae > Helianthus > Helianthus tuberosus. The sequence goes on along the minus strand of CM060399.1, from coordinate 98,210,551 downwards.
ATCGGACACCATTTATGGTCAAAACGGACAACGGACGAATCCTTAAACGAGTCACCAATCCGGGGAGTTACTACGACGTTTAGACGATCGTTCGACACGAAATATAAATATGCTATCTATAACAAATTTCGGATGTTTATAAACTTATAAAAACTAGTATGTTTTTATTTACTAACAAGTGTACTTAGTAAATTTTTATAAAAAGGTTTTTATAAAAATGAAAGGCTTACACTTACTAGTGGGCTAAATTATAACAAATGGGCTTATTATACTAGTGGGCTATTTTTATAACAAATGGGCTTATATTACTTAATGGACTATTCTTTAATAAATGGGCTTAACTTAATAATGGGCTTATCAAAACACATGGGCTAAGCCCAATACCAAACATATGGGCCCAGGGCCCAATAACATTGAAGCCCAACACTATTGAAGCCCAACACTATTGAAGCCCAACACTATTGGAGGCCCAACACTATTTGAGGCCCAACATTATTTAGGCCCAACACTATTGAGGCCCAACACTATTTGGGCCTAACAACATGAAAACATGGGCTCGGCCCAATGTCACCATTAGTGAAAATACAAGTGTACAATTGATACATATAAGACACGAAATTCAGCGGACTAGATCCGACTATACAACTCACAAGATACAAGATAACATTTATATATATATATTTGGTGAAAAATATATATATAACATTTGAACAACTCATTCATCGAATACACAGTTAACGAACAGTAAAGACATACAAGTCTTGCACATATTGAAGACACAAGACTTGTACTCAAGTTCTTTACATAGACCGAAGTGTCTAACAATTCCAGGACCTTTGTAGGTTGTGATACAATTCAAGGACAATGCAAATGAGGTTACAGTTACATACAGTTTACGGAATGCAATTCTGTGAGTTCATGTCCCCTATTCATTTAAATGTTTTACAACTTTACAACTATCGGGGAAAATACATGTTCAACGTATGTTAAAGTTAGGGAATGAAACACCTTAGATCATGTGCGAATTAGGGTTATACATATAAGCACCATTAATCCAGTTTGGACCTAGGTACAAGTGGTTAGATCTAATGGGTTTTGGCGAGCCCCACTCTTGGTCGTGGACCCATACAGAAGAGTGCTTTTGTGTCCCAGTCGATAGGAATCGACATAAAATCGTCTAGGGTTGGATTGCTTCCTTTTTCGTCACACATATTAATGTCCTCGCGAAACATTAATGATCAACGATTTCATTGACGCTTTACATACTACATCATTACATACAGATACATTTTATACAACTCACATTTTACGGATACATCTTATACAACTCACATTTTACGGATACATCTTATATCCAGTTTGGATACAATTACAATTGAGACAAATACATATTACATACTGGTTTGATACAAATACATCTTATACAGCTAAACTGCATGAACTCGCTCAACTTTTGTTGATGTTTTCAAACTTACATGTATTTCAGGGAATTAGTGGACCAATGCAAAGATTTCATTTCAAGGAAAACAAGTATCAATACTCCATGCCAACAATTGAAGGGTTTGCCTGTTATATACCGCCTCTTTGCGGTGATATAGTGGTCAAAACCTTTACATTTTTAGACTTACATTTGATGTATAAAACAATGACAACTTATTTTCATTTGATGGTTTGTAAACAATGTACTTAAATTATGTTGCGATCTTTTGAACAATTATGACAATGGCATTGGAGCATGTTTTATTCATTTAGTATGTTTACTTATATCGTTATGCAATGAGAACCGATCAGATCACACCTCGCGCTTCCGCTACGAGCGGGTGTGACACTTGTAGTCGTCAGTCCTCCTCTGCTGAGACTGAGATTGAACAGAAGTTGAACCTTTGCTTGAAGCTCCATCCCATTTTCGCTTGTTGTCACTAGGAGCATCTGAAGTAACTGTATCACTAATACGCTTTGGTAACCTGTTCTGCTCCACCGCCTGGTCAGTGAGACGATGAGCGAATTGAACAACTTGCTGGATGGTGGCAAGGTTAGCTGAAGTCACATGAGTTTGAATCTCTGGCACTAAACCCTTGAGGTACAGTTTGATACGTTTGATGGGAGGATCCACCATGGTAGGACACAAAATAGCCAGCTCGTTCGATCATTTTGTGTACGCTTCAATTTCCGACCCCGTCATCTTTAGGTTGAAGAACTCTACCTCCAGCTTGTGGATGTCATCACGATTGCAATATTCCTCTTTGATCAGTTCCTTGAAGTTGTTCCATGGGGTGGCATTAGCAGCAACCAACCCCAGCATTTGGACCTGAGCGTTCCACCACGTGAGAGCTACACCCTCGAGAGTACCAGTAGCATACTTCACCCTGCGAGCCTCAGGGCATTCACACATCTCGAAGACATATTCGAGTTTCTCAAACCAGTGGAGGAGACCTACAGCTCCTTCGGTACCACTGAAGGTACTAGGTCGACAGTCCATAAAGGTCTTGAAAGTGCACACAGGAGGCTGTGCAGGTTGACCTGTCATGAGAGTAAGAAAGGATAAAGTTTAACACAAAGGTTGGTTCACGAGAGTAGGATCTAGGGATCCTAGAGTGAGTTGAGATGGCAGGGTATACCTCCTGCCTGAGCGGCTGCAAGTGCCGCAGCAACTTGGTTAATCAGAGCCGTCAACTGGGCTTGTGTCATGTTAACACGTCCAGCCATGATCTCCATATCAAGGGAAACATGAGTGAGAGGGGTTCGCGAAAGTGCGATGACAGAAGGGAGTAAGCACACACGTGTGTTCAAACAATAATTGTTACGTTTATCTAAACATACCATAAGCAAAATTCTATGTAATCTAGCAAGTAGGCAATACAAACATAAATCATATCACCTATAGTTTTGAGCCTTGCACGTGAAGCGAAGTGTCGTTGTGGATCGTTGAGCACTATTCAGGTTATAGTCTGGTCTTAACAAAAACTTTTTCCCTTATTAAAACCAAGTTCACTATAACCAATGGCTCTGATACCAATCTGTCACACCCCCAAAATCCACATGCGGAGTATCACCGCTTGGGGGCGTGACATGACCAGGATCAAGCCACCAATCATATTGAACAAGCATATAAGTAATTATAAAATCCAACACAATACAATTGGTGTCCAAACAAAACATAGTTTAAGTTGCAAGCGGAAGCATAATGTCAAAAATCAAAGCATAAGTTAAATGTTTAAGTTCATCATGAACACTCAATGTCCATGCTCCACAACGACTCTCCCCCATGCAAGCTCCTGCTAAACCTAGTGACCTGCAAAGCATGTAGTAACGAGTCAACAACAAAGTTGAGCGAGTTCACAGTTGGGTGTTGGTTTAAGTTATTCCAAAAACATAGTTCCTTTAACTGGCATCCTGGCCGTGGGGGTTACCCCATAGTTGAAAACGTGTTCTGTTTAAATCCCGTTTACTCTGGCAATCCAGCCATGGGGGCTACCCCATGTTTATACTACTAGACTCGTTACCATATCGACCACTGACTTTAGCCATGTTTATGTGCCCTTAGCGTCAATGTCTGTCATCATTGACGTGCCCAGATCCATTAGTTCACGTCCGTCCTCTGCGGCACGGTGTGAGGCTTGTCAGACCTAAATAGCGCTATCTAACTAATGACCCGCTCGCCATTGGCCCGGCGATTAAGTCGATATAAAAAGGAGGGACTTCGTGATAGAGTTTTGGTCTAGTGAAATTTAAACTGTCCAAGAGGACGAGGAAATATATTCCTTAACCCGTACTGTCCTACCCAAGGAGGACGAGGAATCCATATTTCTTAACCCATTCCCAACCCCTGGGAATCCCATGCTTTGTAGAAAGTGTGAACTCACCTTAGGTTAGCTCGGCAGATAAGTAAAGGTCGATTGAGCTCCTAGTGGTCAACCACGTCCTAACATGGTTACCATACAAGTCAGGTCTAGGTTCAAGTAGTGCACGTATGTTTACACATAAGCTAATAGGTTACGAACATGTATTGATCATGGCAACACATTAACAGTCATGTACATAACATATTCATACTTGTACGATTCAAAGATTGGGCTCGCACAAGTCTAACAGTCTTGTGCGATTCACCCATTGAAGCCCAAACAATACCCGACCCAACATTAAGAAGCCCAATAGCATACTCGGCCCATTTAATGACAAATAGTGACCTTGTGCGATCCGGACGGCTTGTGCGATCCGGACGACTTGTGCGATCCAGTTGGGTTGTGCAAGTGGATATTGGGCTTTAAGGCCCAACCGTCCAAATGTGTGTGTGTGGCCCAAGCCTTGTGCGATCGGCACAACCTTGTGCGATCCACAAGGTCTTGTGCGATCATGCATATCTAAACAGTTCCCTGAGCATAGATGGTTGTACCTAGCTTGTGCGGTTCGCTCTTGTGCGATCAGTTATAGTTTTCTTATTTCATGCAATCAATTTTATTGTTTCCATTTATGTAGTTATCAATCAACAACTAACAGTTTCCAAACCAAACAATAATCGATCAAACAAAGGTTTTACCAATTGATTCATATGAACCCTAATCCGTTCAAGCATGAACTAAACACAAGCAACAATCCTAACACTTAGGCATATTAACATTATTTACGATTTTGATTTCTAGCATGCATACTAACGTAATCAATCCATCTAACAACCATTCAAACATGAATACATCTCAGCCGAATATCATGCTTTCAGATTTTAAATTATCATACAAACCATAACATCATCACACCCTATATTGATCCGTAATTACTACAAACATGAACCAAATAAACAAACACCAAACCTTATTACAATCAATCTCGAAACATCCCTAAATCATAATATGGAATCATATTGATCATACATCATTCAACAAAACATGAATCGTGAAACACTGACCGATTAGTAAGCTTCGAATAAGAATAATCCGAATCGAGAGAGCTTCGAAGAGATGGATGTTGTTGCCGTCGGGTTCAAGAGAGAGAGAAAGAGGTATTAGGGTTTGTGTGTGTTTCCTTGTGTTTGCAAGTTATGAGGAACAAAACTCCCTAAAGGATAGATGTATGCGTATAAGAGGAGTGGGCCGAACCCAGCTTTGGGCTGCCCTTGTTTCGGATGCAAAGAGTGTAGCCCGAATGGGCTTGTGCGATCGGGTTGTGTTGTGCGATCGGTTCATTTATATACATACATTCATTACACATAAACATATATCAAACATAACATTTCATTAATCATCAAAGTTCACATAATCACATAGTGTTCAAACATGTTACACTAAGTATAAAGATAGGTTCTGAAATACGAGCTGTCACAATGGCTACGAGATTTTACAAATTATAACCAACTTGATTTGAGTTTGTTAATTATGTTGCAATACAATACTTTTCAAAACAAGGTTTTTAATTTAGTATTGCAACAGGTAAACTAGCCATGAACCCGACACTCTCAAAAACCTATGTACTCGCCAGCATTTCTTTGATAACTTTGTTTTCACATATGTTTCAAGTGTTGTTGAATGATGTTGATTGCTAGGATGCATGCTCACATAGGACTGGACGAGGCCTAAGTGACTTAATAACAATGATAGACTATGTTTAACTTGTTTATTTAGATTTCCAGACGATGTAAATATTTAATATTTAATAAATTAAAACTTCAAACTTTCGTGTGTTTTGAAACAATGATTCTGTAACAACAATCCCCGACGATTCCGCCGCGATTTGTTGTTTTACGCGGTCGGGGTGTGACACGGGACGCACCGTTGGCGACGGTCCAAAGACCTGTCGGCGACCGCTTCAGAAAAGCTGTTTCGCGAATTTCTGCTTCCAGATTGTTTGGAACGAGATACAGCATCATTTATCACCATAATTCGGGGGTTACACTTTGTGGGGAGTTTGAAATCTGTTCTTGGAGCCATAACCATCATCGACTTCACTTCTAATCCGTCTTACACCACCAATCATCGGAATCATTCGATTTTCACCATCCAATTCATAACCTAACCCTCACCAATTCATCAATCATTCAATTCACTCATCATCACCATCTCACCCAAACCCTAATCATCAATTCCTCTATATCCAATCTTCAAGACAACAATGTTCAAGTTTCAAACATCCGATGATCAAGTTCCTTCGGTCATGAGCGGCTAGTTTCTTGGAGGTTTCACCCCAGTGTAAACTTATGTAAGATTTAGGGGTTTTTACTACTTGTTGAAGTTTTGCTTGTGACAAATTGAAGTTGTTAGACAATTGTCCTACGTTTATGTTAAATTTACAAATTGTTGAGTGAATTATTAAATTTGACTTTGTGAAACGAATACACGTATTTATGCCTTGTCTTTTGAGAGGATTTTCTAGTCCAAGGTAACGAAGTACATTGTGGTCTGTTGTCTATGACATTGATAGCGATTGGCACCTAAGCTTTGTCATTGTTAAACCGTTAACGAACTAATTCAATTAAGCTAAATCAAAATGAGTAGTAACTCTAGATCTTGCATTTGTTGAAACCGGGTGTGAACCTTGTTATTCCATTATATTTTATAATCACTAATCAAATTGTTCAATTTCTCGTAGTTAATTAAACAAATCAATTTGTTTCCAAGAAACGGCGTTTGATATCTATGGTTTTTTTAACTTTTCTGGCGTTTTAAAGTGAATGGTATTTAGTAAAACATGGATTTTGTTTTTTGTGTGATCAATTGAAGGTCCTGAGACGTTGTTTATATAAGATGTTTTTGGCGCGTAGTTTAGGCCGGAATTTATTATAATAAATGTTAGTAATAAAGTGTCAATCGTTTCAGTTACTGTTTGTTCAGTTGTAAGACGTCCCATCTTTAAGTTTAGCGTTTTATATTTAATGGCGTTTTAGATAAATATGATAAATTAACTTTTGGTGTTTGGAGTTTGTGGCATTCTGGTGTTTTATAATTAAAGAGTAAATTACAAAACTCGTCCTTTATGTATGCAACTTATTGCAAACTGTGTCCTTTGTCTTCAATATATACAAGAAACGCACTCGATGTTTGCAAAACCCTACACGTTATGTCCTTTAACCATAACTCAGTTATTTTTTTTAGTTAAATCAGAAATCACAAGGGTATTTTAGTCTTTTTACCTTTTTATTAAAATACATTTTAATAAATAAAACAAAATATTATATCATATACATACATACATACTTCTTTCTCTCTCTACAGGACTTTTATCTCTCTCTACATAACTCTCTCTTATCATCTGCAACCACCATTCACCAACACTCCCACCTCAACCATCGTCAACCGCCACCACCACTCCCACTTCACCTCCCAAGCACCACCCACCTGCCACCATCACTTCACCGCATATTCCCCCTCTCTCTCACTCTTTCCTCTCGAACTATCCTACCACCACCAAATCCACCTGCCGCCACCACCACCACTTCACCGCAGATCACGCCCCCTCCTCTCTCTCTCTCTCTCTCTCTAACTATCCTACCATCACCACAACCCACCTACAACCACCACCATCACATAAATCCCCAAATTTGGGCACAAACCAACACAAAAAGATAAGAGAAACAAGATAAAAAAATCCAAGGGTGTGCTGCCGCCTCCTCTGCCACGCGCCGCCGTGCTCTGATTTGTACGCAAATCCACTCGTTTTTGTAACAACCCTTTTTCAGTTCTGGTCTTAAACACACATACTCTCTCTTTAAGTTCTCTCTCTCTCTCTACAAAACTCTCTCTCTACAGTTCTCCCACCATAGGTCCGTTGTGCAGGATGATACATGGTAAGAAGAAGAAGAAGATGGTGGTGACGGTGGTCATGGTTGGGGGAGACGGAGAGGTTGGGGGTGAAGTGACGGAGGTTCGGGTTTGAGTTCGAGTTTTGGGGGTGAAGTGATGGAGAGGTTGCAGCGGAAAGATGAGGGTAGACGGAGGTGGGGGTGGGGGTGGGGTGGTGGCGGTCGGTGGGAAGGGGTGGTGGGTGGGGAATGAGGGGGGTGGTGGTGGCAGATTGCCATTGTTGATATAGAGAGAGAGAGATTATGTCTGTGTAATATTTATTATTTTATTTGTATTTTTTATGATTATTTATTTTAATATTTAGGGTAAAATGACCAAGATACCCTTGTGTGGGGTCCAATTGGTCAGATTTAACCATGAAACATAACTGAGTTATGGTTAAAGGACATAACGTGTAGGGTTTTGCAAACATCGAGTACGTTTATTGTATATATTGAAGACAAAGGACACACTTTGTAATAAGTGACATACATAAAGGACGAGTTTTGTAATTTACTCATAATTAAATAGAGAAATAAAGTATTTTATTAATGAAAAAATACATAACAAAGCACAGAAAATATTACACAAAAGAATAAAAAGAAAAGAAAAAGAATTAAAACTCGTCATAAGGGATTTTGTCTGAAAAGTATCCATCGCTCCTCTCGTCTTCTTTTTCAGATTCTTTTTCCAGTTTCTTATCCAGGTTATCACTTTCACTTTCATCGGCCTCTTGTTCTTGAAGATTTTGAACCCTCCATTTGAACATGTCATGCAACAAAGCCAATTTTCTTATCATGCATGTGTTCAAACATGTTGTGTTGTATAACTCCTCTAGGAACCCAAGACTATGCTTGGTTATGATGTTTTCAAGCATGTAGTTTTCCTGCTCCCCGTTGTCACATATCATTAAAACGCCATGATCGGATGACTAGGTCCATTTTTGCATTTGCATTGTTTAATCCAAATTTTCAGATTAATCTTCATATAACCATGTGTTTAATCAGAGTGGTTATCAAGAGAGACGCCAAGTGCTAGGATTCCCTTCTGTATGTAAGACCCGTCTCAAATTAACACGATTATAATATTAAATACGCATCTCATGTAAAAATGAGACCTTTCAAAAACTTTGTCAAGTTATCGTTCATACACGATTAAAGTATTCAAAATAAAGTAACAAGTGTTTACTAGTTTCATTTTTAAACTAGAACAAAATAGATTCATTGCGGAAGCTTCAAAAGACATGTGTTCGGTTCTTCATATACGCTTGATTTTCATCCGGGAGTCATTGACGTTCACCTATGATCAAAACCAACTTTAAAGTTAGTCTTGATAGCTTTATAAACATGTACAAACAAGTTCCATAAACAAACAAAAAAATTAAAAATAAAATTTCAGAGTTTTGCCTCTCGCGCCACGCGAGAGGCTCCTTCTTTTCCTTCACGTGCCACGACAGCACCCGCATGTCGCTCCCAGGCATGGTTCCCCTTTGCGTGCCGCGGGGAAGATCGTTTTCCAGCAGGTCCGTATCTGGGACCTGCATTTCTGCCAGCTATGTTTATTTATCAAAAATCAAACTTTCAAGGGCCATAACTTTTTGTATACTAATCTGATTTGTGTGATTCTTTTTCCGACGGGACCGTAATTTGATTCTCCATCATGTGGAGTTAAAATTTAACGTTCGAACTAATAAAATTCTAAATTTTTAAGAATTCGGCTTACTATTCAAATTCAACATTTTGACCTGTTTGTATTTAAAACCACCAACTTGTTTCTTAAACAACCAAAATACACACATCAATGTATTTAACTTGAGATCTTTAGCTCGGGTTCATACTTTCTTATAAAATACATATGCACCTAAATCCATTTTGACCAATTTAGGGGATTTTAAGCAATTTAGTCTAAAACTCGCTCTTTTCCTTTCACACTTCATAATTCCACATTCAAGGTATCTACCTATATTCCATAATCATAATGCAAGTTCCTAAACAACCCTTATGGGTTGTTTGCCTAATTTATCCATCAAGGGCTTTTTGGTCAATTTTAGTCCCTCATTTTACGATGAAGGACTTCCACTAATTAATTGACCAAAATACCACTTTCAACTATAAATCTAATTATGCGTGCCTGGCTCGGGTCATAGGATTGACCTGTTTACATACCTTTTGCTTTAATTTTTCTAGTTAAAGCAACGTAAATTTCCTATGATTACAAAAACTCAACAAGTGGTCATCAGTTATTAATGTCAAATGGTATTAACACACCATTTGACCCTTTAGTCGAAATAACCATTTTTTTTCAACATATGATGGTATTTTTAATACCATCTCGCCCCTTAAACCTATTCCGGTTTGCACCGTGAGTTTTATTTACTTAAAAGACATTTTCCTAAAATTGTTTGACCCGTTATAACTTTCACCAAAAGGTGTCCTTTCAAATATTTTATCTATTCGTTAATCCATACATAGTGTTTCAAAAATTTTAGATTTGTTTATCATCTCACATCAAGTTTACCTTATTTACCCTTTTTACCATAATCTATGGTTTTTGCCATTCTCACTTATTCTGACCCGCATTATATCGTGTCGGAACATCTTATTTCATTTACATACTACTATTCATATTCAATACTCACAATAAGCATTTGGTAAATATTAGAAGGGGCGTAAGCTTTACTTACCTTGCATCCGGTTATGCTTTTCCGCGTGCTCAATCTGTTTGACTCACTTCCTTGCCAAGCTTTCATCTAGCTTGTTAAGCGTTAAACTATCATTATAATTCGTAAGAATATTAGATTAGTCATTATCAATTATGACTATTCCACCTTACGTATTTCATATAAAAATTCTCATTCATCGTATTGTAGGTCGGTTTGACTTTTAAAAAGTCAAGTGCCCATTAGTATATAAAATGCACGTTCAAGTTTATGAACTAGTTTAGGCATTTCTCAAATCACCCGGTAGGCATTCTTTTAAGCCACCGTTTAACAAATCTTTTAACCCGGTTCATTATATTTCCAATACTTCAACTAGTTCACGTGATTATTAATCTAACTTATTTATTTATTTTCGCAAGATCTAAGGGTTCTCCTCTATAAGTGAGACCCGTTTCATCATACCACTAGCATTCATTCGAACACCTTATCTAATCAAGTTCTTCATATAAACTAGTGTATAACGCAATTACATACATCTATTTACATGGATGAAATTACCGATTTCATCATAACATATAAAAAACTCATTTCAATTCTTGTATGAACATACACTCAACTTATAATTTGTTCAAGTACCTTTCTTCTACTATTCAATATGGTGATTCTAACATGATATCATCATAAATTTCATCATATTAGTAAAACCCACTTAACTAAATGTGGTAATTCATCTAGGCATTTAAATCATGGCAACATATGTATAATTCACACTTAGGGTTTTGTTCCTAAGCAAGTACACATCACAATTTAGCCATAACCTCTATGATTCACACCTAATTCGCAGATTATGATGTTTCTTCATATTTCACAACTTCACTAATCATCGAAATTCTACATACCTTATGATCCCCAGGCTTAGGTGATCACGAATTTGTGTTCATGCATTTGATTTGGGCAAGATTTGACCTTCAATTTGTTGATTTTGGGTGAGCTAGGGTTTGAGCTCTTGTTCTTGCTCCTGATGTACGATCCACACACACTATGTGTGTGTTGTGTGTAAAATTTTTGTTTATAAAACACAAGTTTCTTTTGTTACAACTTTGGTCCCTTTTGTTCTAACCTTTTATAAAAGGTTCACTAGTTCTTATTTTTCTTTCTAGCTTTTACTTAATTACTCGTTACTAACTAGGTTAATTATTCCTAGTTATTTTAATGGGTTTCGGGAGTTATAACCCATTTTTTTAAGTCCCATTAGCTCGGGCTCTTACGAACTTTATTTACTCAAAGACATTTATTCTCTTTTATTTAATATTTGGTTTATTTATTTAAATCGTAATATTTACCGGGTTACTTTTTACCACTAACGGTATTTTACCCGTTCATTAATATTAACGTGGTTTGACTATCAAACCCGTTTTCGGGGTGTTACAAGTCTACCCCCCTTAAAGAGGTTTCGTCCCCGAAACCTTTCTTACATAGTTTATTGGGTTAAACCAAACGAACTTAGTTTCGTTTTTAAGGCATTCCTTCTTCTCGGTCTATAGTTATCATTTGTATTGACGTGTACGTCTTCCATGTGCAAGGCCTCATGGGCCGTAACTTTTATCATGTATTTCTTATCTTTTTCGTCTATTTGACCGAGTTTTCATTTGATCACCCGGTCACTAAGCCTGTCAACATGTTTACTTCATGCTAATCTTATATTGACGAGCACTTTACATAGTTAATAACCTTTCTTTGACTTCGAATGGTTTTACCGGCTAGACGGATTGGTCGTCGTTACTTCATACCCCGTCATTCGGGTGTACCACACTGCCAGTCTCGGCCTTATGTGAATTCCTGATCTCATACTACTTATGTTTTGTTAAATCGTTGCTTTTGACTAAAACTGAATTTTAGTTTAACATTTTTCTCTTTAACTTATGTCAATTACTCTCATCAGGGAATTGACGACTAAAGGATTATTCCTTTCCGTTAGTATTATTACGCGGGGAATCATCACTAGTTCCCACGCTTTACATTATCGACCCGTAGGTTCCTACACTTAGCCTTGTAGGCTATTTTATTAGATCTCTTATCTTCTCTCCTTTTTTTTAGTTTAGAAATCGTTCATTTTCATTCTTGAATTCTATGGACCTTGACTCTAGTCTAAGGATACATTCGTTTTCCTTTCTTTTTTTTAAACTAATCTTTCAACTCTATGATTTCTTACGTTATTTACACGTCGATTTGTTCTCCGCTTACCGTTATTTGGCTTACGCCTCTATTTCCTTTCAACTTGTTCCCCGGGTTCTTTATCTAATGTTTGTAACTCTTTAGTTTCACTGGTTTGCGTTTTCCTTTCTATATTCTTTTACGACCTATCCCATAGGTTCATTAATATTTCGCGCTTCCATTATTCAGTTTGCGCTTATTGGACTATCAAGTATTTATACTTTATTTGACCAGTTTGGCATATTCGTGTGAATCCATCACTTATGATAGTCAAACTTTATTCTTTATTTAACTCGTCCAACCTCGAAATAGTTTAACATCCCTATCGAAATTTTGTTTGCAAAATTTTATTATTCTTTTAGTCATACTCATAAATCCAAGTCTTTTGACTTTCTAATCCGCGTTCCCGTCTCTTGGTTTACGCATATATTCAAAATCCCACCCATCTATCGGGTAAGTAATCATCAAAGCAACTATTCCGTTATGCATTTAGACTTTGTTTTAATTCGTTTGGTCGTCTTAGCGAATTCCGTCGCTTTTATTCGACCACATCCTTTGTTCTTTATTCAATCCGTTTATCTTGTCCGTGTGAATTTCATCACTTATGACAGTCAAACTTTATCCCCACGCCTTAGCATCCTTATTAGTCGGTTTGTATTTTCATTTACTTTAATTCTCGTCCCTTCCCTCGGGCTCGTTATTTTAACGTAATATGCTTCCGTTACCCGGCTTGCGTTTTCATTTATTATCAAATGTTTTACTTATTTGATCCATTTTGAGTACCTTTTTAATTCGTCCCATTCACCCCGTCCTTACTACATCGGACGTGAATGTGTCCATCATAAGAAGTTCATGGTATCATGTGTTAACTATTTACTTGGCCAGAGTAAGCGATCAACACATGGTACACATGACCTTTTTTATAATTTTCACATTACACCCCATGTAAGTAACACATTTATTCTTTCTATATCTTTGCTTACATTCAGTAAAACTTTATTTAATTGCTAAACAACAATCATTAGTTTTACTCGTTTTGCACTTGAACGTATAAAAAAATTTCTTTTCTATCAAACTATTATATAATCACATTTGTTAGTGTGATCGTTACTCTTCTCAATAGTATCCGTATTGAGAATATACACTTGGATAGTTACTTCCATCCAAGTTTCCACATAAACTAGTTTCGTTACTGTTTTATCATTCATCATCGTGAATAACAGTTATTTCTACTTAATTGCTCTTGGAAACTTCATCCTGAATAGATATCCTATTCAGGTTTTCCAAGTTTTATCCTATATATGCAACCGTCATTCTCTACGTGTTTGTTGCATGCTACTATTTGTGCGATTAATTTAAAATGTGCACCTGGTAATTCTTGCCCTAACGGGCTTTCCATGTCGTTAGCCTTGTTTGCGATCATTACGCGATTTAGGTACTTGATGAGTATGCTCTGCTCGTCATACTTCGGACCGTTCCTCCCATGTCCGCAATTCGTTCAACTCTCGTCATCTTCAGATGCGAGTGTCCTTCAGCTAAAATATTCACACAATTAGTAATGTCGACATTAATAATTGCCCGGTATTATAATACGAGGCTTTCTTCTACATGTGTCAACGCACGTGATTTCATTAACTATATCTATCATTTAATTGAGGTAATGTATATTACACGATAACCCTATGTGTTGTTCACAACACTTTATTCATGCTTAACTATTAATATACATGTACTTACCGGATTTGCAAACAAGCCTTGAACCGAACACACTTTACTCTTTAACCATGAGCTTTGATACCAACTTGTAAGACCCGTCTCAAATTAACACGATTATAATATTAAATACGCATTTCATGTAAAAATGCGACCTTTCAAAAACTTTGTCAAGTTAACGTTCATACACGATTAAAGTATTCAAAATATAGTAACAAGTGTTTACTAATTTCATTTTTAAACTAGAACAAAATAGATTCATTGCGGAAGCTTTAAAAGACATGTGTTCGGTTCTTCATATACGCTTGATCTTCATCCGAGAGTCATTGACGTTCACCTATGATCAAAAGCAACTTAAAAGTTAGTCTTGATAGCTTTATAAACATGTATAAACAAGTTCCATAAACAAACAAAAAAAAGTTAAAAATAAAATTTCAAAGTTTTGCCTCTCACGCCACGCGAGAGGCTCCTTCTTTTCCTTCGCGTGCCGCGACAGCACCCGCGTGTCGCGCCCGGGCCACAGTTCCCCTTCGCGTGCCGCGGGTAAGATCGTTTTCCAGCAGGTCCGTATCTGGGACCTGCATTTCTGCCAGCTATGTTTATTTATCAAAAATCAAACTTTCAAGGGCCATTACTTTTTATCTACTAATACGATTTGCGTTATTCTTTTTCCAACGCGACCGTAATTTGATTCTCCATCATGTGGAGTTAAAATTTAACGTTCAAACTAATAAAATTCTAAATTTTTAAGCATTCAGCTTATTATTCAAATTCAACATTTTGACCCGTTTGTATTTTAAACCACCAACTTGTTTCTTAAACAACCAAAATACACACATCAATGTATTTAACTCAAGATCTTTAGCTCGGGTTCATACTTTCTTATAAAATACATATGCACCTAAATCCATTTTGACCCATTTAGGGGATTTTAAGCAATTTAGTCTAAAACTCGCTCTTTTCCTTTCACACTTCATAATTCCACATTCAAGGTATTTACCTATATTCCATAATCATAATGCAAGTTCCTAAACAACCCTCATGGGTCGTTTGCCCAATTTACCCATAAAGGGCTTTTTGGTCAATTTTAGTCCCTCATTTTACGACGAAGGACTTACACTAATCAATTGACCAAAATACTACTTTCAACTATAAATCTAATTATGCGTACCTGGCTCGGGTCATAGGATTGACCCATTTACAAACCTTTTGCTTTAAATTTTCTAGTTAAAGCAACGCAAACATATGTTATTTCCTGTGATCACAAAAACTCAACAAGTGGTCATCAGTTATTAATGTCAAATGGTATTAACACACCATTTGACCCGTTTAGTCGAAATGACCATTTTTTTTCAACATATGATGGTATTTTTAATACCATCTCGCCCCTTAAACCTATTCCGGTTTACACCGTGAGTTTTATTTACTTAAAAGACATTTTCCTCAAATTGTTTGACCCGTTATAACTTTCACCAAAAGGTGTCCTTTCAAATCTTTTATCTATTCGTTAATCCATACCCAGATTACTACTTTACCATTTTACCCGCCACGTTTACACCATAACATAGTGTTTCAAAATTTTAGATTTGTTTATCATCTCACATCAAGTTTACCTTATTTACCGTTTTTACCATAATCTATGGTTTTTGCCATTCTCACTTGTTCCGACCCGCATTATATCGTGCCGGAACATCTTATTTCATTTACATGCTACTATTCATATTCAATACTCACAATAAGCATTTGGTAAATAAAAGAAGGGGCGTAAGGTTTACTTACCTTGCATCCGGTTATGCTTTTCCACGTGCTCAATCCGTTTGACTAGCTTCCTTCCCAAGCTTCCATCTAGTTTGTTAAGCGTCAAACTATCATTATAATTCGTAAGACAGTTAGATTAGTCATTATCAATTATGACTATTCCACCTTACTATTCCATATAAAAATTATCATTCATCGTATTGTAGGTCGGTTTGACTTTTAAAAGTCAAATGCCCATTAGTATATAAAATGCACATTCAAGTTTATCAACTAGTTTTGGCATTTCTCAAATCACCTGGTAGGCGTTCTTTTAAGCCACCGTTTAACAAATCTTTTAACCTGGTTCATTATATTTCCAATACTTCAACTAGTTCAAGTGATTATTAAATATAACTTATTTATTTATTTTCGCAACATCTAAGGGTTCTCCTATATAAGTGAGACCCGTTTCATCATACCACTAGCATTCATTCGAACACCTTATCTAATCAAGTTCTTCATATAAACTAGTGTTTAACGCAATTTCATACATCTATTTACATGGATGAAATTATCGATTTCATCATAACATATAAAAACCCATTCCAATTCTTGTATGAACATACACTCAACTTATAATTTATTCAAGTACCTTTCTTCTACTATTCAATATGATGATTCTAACAAGATTACATCATAAATCTCATCATACTAGTAAAACCCACTTATCTAAATGTGGTAATTCATCTAGGCATTCAAATCATGCCAACATATGTATAATTCACACTTAGGGTTTTGTTCCTAAGCAAGTACACGTCACAATTTAGCCATAACCTCTATGATTCACACCTAATTCGCAGATTATGATGTTTCTTCATATTTCTCAACTTCACAAATCATCGAAATTCTACATACCTTATGATCCCCAGGCTTAGGTGATCACGAATTTGTGTTCATGCATTTGATTTTGGCTAGATTTGACTTTCAATTTGTTGATTCTGGGTGAACTAGGGTTTGAGCTCTTGTTCTTGCTCCTGATGTACGATCCACACACACACACACACACTTGTGTGTAAAATTTTTGTTTATAAAACACAAGTTTCTTTTGTTACAACTTTGGTCCCTTTTGTTCTAACCTTTTATAAAAGGTTCCCTAGTTTTTATTTTTCTTTCTAGTTTTTACTTAATTGCTCGTTACTAACTAGGTTAATTATTCCTAGTTAGTTTAATGGGTTTCGGGAGTTATAACCCGTTTTATTTTTTTAAGTCTCATTAGCTCGGGATCTTACGAAATTTATTTTCTCAAAAACATTTATTATCTTTTATTTAATATTTGGTTTATTTATTCAAATCCTAATATTTACCGGGTTACTTTTTACCACTAACGGTATTTTACCCGTTCATTAATATTAACGTGGTTTGACTATCAAACCCGTTTTTGGGGTGTTACACTGTACTTTTTCTTCCAAGTTCAATATGGCTTTGATTGTTTTAACAAACACTCTTCTTCTGTTGTCAAAACGGATTCCAATTCTAAGGTTGTATCTCGATGAAACGATGTTTGTCATTTTTCTTCTTTTCAGAGTTTTTTTTTTAAATTTGGCGTTTTGGTTAAATATGACGTTTTTAGTATGACCAATGGAAGTGATGGTAACGTTTTCTATATAATGATGTTCTTGGCGCGTAGTTTAGGAGGGAATTTTTTAAAATAAATGTAAATAATTAACTTTCAGTTACTGTTTATTCACCTCTACCTATTAAATCGGCAACGCGTTTCATTATTAAGTTTTGGCGTTTTGTATTAATGACGTTTCATCTGGAAGTGACTGATGTGTATGGCTTGTAGGTTAACGCGGGAATTTTGAATGGAGTTTTGCTCATTAGTTTGGTGTTTTGTATTAGAGCAGTAAAAAGACCATTTTACCCTTAATGAAGCACGTCCAAGTAATAAAGTTGATGTTATTTACGAAAACACTACCGCGCCATCCTAATCCATAGATGGTTTTGATCCAACGGATGAGGGGCATTCTCACCTTTTTCTCTCTTTTAGGCGTTTTCCCTAAATCCTGCCCCTATATATATATATATATATAGGGGCAGGATTTAGAGAAAACGGTAGAAAGTGTGAGAACGGTGAGAACGCTTATAGATCGTCCGATTAAAACAATCTATGAACTAGATTGGCGCGGTGGTGTTTTCGTAAATAACATCAATTTTATTACGTGGACGCGCCTCATTAAGGGTAAAAAGGTCTTTACACCTCTAAACCAAAACACCATACTGATGAATAAAACGCCATTACAGACCAAAACACATCGCTATATAAACAAAAACATCCCAAACATAAAAACACACCCCCCAGAACCTAAAACGCCATATTTTCTACTATATACCATTCATATTACAAACGCCAAAATCCCCAAAACATCAAACACAACTACTCAAAAACGCCATATTTTCTACTATATACCATTCATCTTAGAAAACGCCAAAACACTCAAACATCAAAGATTCCAAAAAAAATCGAAGGT
The DNA here is from genome assembly GCA_030545235.1 of Helianthus tuberosus. Classification (NCBI taxonomy): domain Eukaryota; kingdom Viridiplantae; phylum Streptophyta; class Magnoliopsida; order Asterales; family Asteraceae; genus Helianthus; species Helianthus tuberosus. The sequence goes on along the minus strand of CM060399.1, from coordinate 98,191,928 downwards.
TCTTTCAGATACACTATTTCCTCAGTAAAATGCCAAAAATGCCAAATATCATTTCTTGTATATTCAAATATTGTTCTACGCCAAAGTTTCGGATAATGCATTCTTCCCTGAGGTGATGTGACTCAAATAACAGTTTGCTGCATGAGATGGACAAATCATAAACAAAAACATGTTGGGGTCAGACTTATGTCATTTTCTGTGTTTTGTTCTTGATGAATATTATAATGGCATGAAAAGATGAATGACACTGATGAGTTGTTTGAAGATACATATTCAAACAAAAAACTTATGTCATTTTGTCTTTCCAAACGACCACAAAAACACAAGCATGGCTAAGCCAAACCACCAGCGAACATGATTCAAAGAAGAAAGAGACTGATGACAGTGAAGATTTGGAAGATGAATTGTTTTTATTTTATTTTCTTTTTCTGTTGTTTGTTATGTATTTTTCAACTTAGAATAAAAAATATATTATATTAATAAAACACCAAACAGTCATAATGCATATGAAACGCCATAAATGGAGTAAAAACGCCAAAAACTCTCAAACTATAATGAAAGTAGTTTGTAGAAGAATTAATTAATAAAAGCTAAAAATGGAAAAAACGCCAAAAACTACTTAAACCCATTCAAAAACGCCAAACTTGAGAAATGGAAAGTCTATGACCCTAAAAACTCATAAAAAGTTGAACAAAAAAAACAGTAAAAATACACAGTAACTGAAAAGACGGTTACTTTATTAATATCATTTATTATAAATAAAATCCCGCCTAAACTACTCGCCAAAAACATCCTATAAGAGAGACGTCTCTGCACAATCAACTGATCACAAAACCAGAAACAAACGTCATATTTCCTAGAAACCATTCACTTTAAAAACGCCAAAAAATAATAGTTAAAAAAGCCACAGATGCAGAACCTCGATTCTGCTATATTGAGTATTGATCTGAATGAAGTTTCACTGAATGGATTCTTCTCTGAGTTGGGTATCTCTATAATCTTTTGCTGAATGAGATGGACAAATATTCAAGATAAAGAGACTGATGACACTGATATGACATCATGTCACTTTGTTCTTGATGGATATATTGATGGCATGAAGGAATCAATACATTAGAGCAGGCGTTGGTCTTCAACATATCATCAAACAAGTATATATCCACCCACCATAAAGGATGCCACAAAAAATAAGCATATTCTAAAGACGGCCGTTATGTAGGAAAATAAGGATCTACATAAGGTATTCAAAAACAGGTTCAAAACGCCAAAAAGGTTAAAGTAGAAGAGGCTGATGACAGTGAAGATTTGGATGAGAAATCAGATTATAATTTTTAAATTTTTTTTTCATTTTCTATTCTTTGTTATCTAATTCTCTGTTGTTTATCATCTAATTCTCTACTATTTAAAAAAAAATTGAATATAAAACGCTAAAAACTACAAACACCAAAACGCCTGATAGTGTGAAAAACTGTGAGAACGAATGCTAGCAAAGCACAATGTTGCTATATAAAATGCCAAAAAACGCAAACAAAGTATTACTGGAAAAATCAACAATAATTGACAGATGAAAATTGAAAGAAACTGTAAAATAAAGAGACGGTATCATTATTGCCAAACATTATAGTTATGTTAATGCCACTACATGGAAAATTGAAATTTATTTATTTTTTCAAAACGCCATAATTGCCTGTCACATTATAGGCATGTATCCTACATGGCAAAACACTTGATATAATAAAATCATGAAAATTACTGATGTTTTTTACATTAAAGGTCTGCATCCTGATCCAAAAAACAATAAAAACGCCAAAATATTTACTATGATTCTGATCTAAAAACAATAAAAACGCTGCGTATTTATTAAACGCAAAAAAATGGAAAGATGAAGTGACACGCGTTAAAAAAAGAAATATGAAAGGACAAAAAAGCCCCTCCGCCCTTCTCTAAGCGGCGTGACACGTGTTGGGCCAGGAAGTGTTCTCACCATTCTCACACTTTTAAGCGTTTTCTCCTGATCATGTTTCTATATATATATACTAGGTTATAATGTAACACCCTTCTAATTACTACTTGAATTTAATAATAATTCATACAATTTTATATAAAAGATGTCCAACTTATAACATAAGTTCCATAGATAAAGTTCATAAGTAGAAAAACATTAGCCAACTAATGACTAATTCAAACATTCATAAGTTGTTTAGCAATTAGTTTACATTTCCAAAACATTGTCTATTAGAATTAGATAACGCGGAAGCTTCAAAAGTTGTGTTCGGTTCTTCAAAAACTTGCTTGACCGCCATCCGTATTCTTGCAATACCTAGAAACTGAGATGTTTACATTAAAACTAGTATTAGAGTTCTTAGAAATATTAAATAATCGAAACTACGATCAAAACGGGTTCGATTAGCTATAAGATGCAAAAAAATTTACAAAAAAATTTCAGGGGTCTACCATAACTTACGGTATCTACCGTAAGTTACTGTTGGACCATTTTGTGACCCTGAAAAGTCAGTCAAGGACGTTTATCTTCACATACGAAGGCGGAATCAACGTAAATGAAGTTACACAGCTTTTCCTATTCAATTCCTTCTCTTTTATTGCTTTCTGAATCAATTTTGACAGAGTTCCGTTATACAAGCAATGACAAGGTTCTGCTCCAGTGTACATACATAATGATCAGGTCCGCTCTAGATGACTATATATAGCCCATGTGGTTTCACTCTTATGACCTGACACATAAGTGAAACCACCTACTTAACCCTAAGGGCGAAACCCCTATGACTAATAAGCGAAACCTACTAACTGACCATATAAGCGAAACCTATGTAACATGTACATACAAGCGAAATACCAACATTAAACCCTAATTCTAATTATCAAAACCCTATGTTGACATATCTTGACATAAGACTTAACTAAACGTAGTCAACAGACATTTTGTGCACCAACAGACTCCCCCTTGGATGTTGACGAAGTCTTCAGCTCCGAGTCTTTAGTCTTGGTCTTTTCTCCAACTCTCTATCTTCTCATCATAAGCATTCTATCTTCACAGGTTCAGGTTCACTTCCTAGCTCCATCTTCAGACTTCCCTTTGATTATTGATCCAGACTCCCCCTTTCACAGACTCCCCCTCTCGATATTCAAGAATCTGAGGTATTGATCTGGTTCAAGCTTTGACATTTAGCTTCCGTGGGAATAATGAAGTCCAAATCCTGTGTCTCAAACATCATTCATTACAAACTATCTTTTCAACAATAAATCACAAACTCAATCAGTTTTAGAAATCCACTCAAGTATTCAGGTCCAAGTTAATGACCCTGATTACTCAATTAATCTACCAAGTTCAATTTAATGACCTTGGTTGATCATTTGACAAATCAAACTGATTTTAAAAACAACAATTTACACATTTCTGAAAATAACAAGTATCAAGTTAATGAACTTGTTTTCGACTTTTCAATAAATTAAACTTCATCAAGATAAGCTCTCCTCATTCTTCAGTTCAGAATTTCCTGCATCTGCTTCAATCATCTGAGAATCCAACAATCAACTCTCTACTTTGGTTTGTCAAAAATAAAGCAGAAATAAAATCTTTTTGGATTTTATAAAGTGTTCTAAACTAAGAAATGAAATACATAAAACTTAAATTGCAGAAAGTAAACAAAGTAAACTATTTACAAACATATTTTTGGCAAGCGTGTCAGGGAATCATATCAACTATCAGACCAATTACAAGTACCGTTAAGCTTCATTTCATACTCAGACTTAAACAATTCACCTCGATTGTTGATATACTGATCCATCTTAAATTTCCACACAAATTTCAATTTACTGAGGATACGAATTAGATGTCTTATGAACTTAGCTCATTCATGTGTCCCACCTCTTTGAATATACTCCCGTATCCAGAATCCCAATATTCAGTCTTACAGGTGAGTATACTACAATGATATCTGTACATAAATTAGGTAATGCGAGGGCCGAGGGATCTCAGGTCGATACTTCCGTATACGCAGAGAGATATCAGCTTCGACTTTACGGTATGTCCCCTTTAGAGGATCTTTTAGCTACAACAGCAGCGACTATCAATTTTATTGTTTCATCGGTATGCTGAGGGTTTATGCTATATTTCAAGCATATGCGGAAAGTATTATCCAAGGACTAGGTCAGAACTTCCATTCAGCAGAAGTCCCGGAATAATACCCCAGACATCATTGAGAATAAAAACCTAGTATATCAGATTATGAGACCTTTCAAACGAGATTTCAGGGGTTACCTATATATCCAAGTAGTGTTCCCCACGAATTTCACAAGTTTGAAATTTTAGGTTTATATCCCGAATAAATCTACTAAATGTGTGAAAACCTATCAACACATCATTAGTGAGACTGTTTAACTCATTTAAACTTTACAAATCTTTAGCATACTGTAATTGTCTAGCCGATGTACTATCATTTTTCCTATATACACAAGCTCTTTTTCAAATTTTATCATGTTTTTGTATTTTTGCATTTTTTACTATTTTTGTATTTTCTGAAACTAAACTATATACATCTATCTACTCCCCCTAAATACCAAAACAAGTAAAAAAATCGACAAACCATTGCAGATTGTTTCTCGTCTTCATCTGCAACAGTACTTTCATCAACGCCAATTATGCCATCCGACACTGAAAGAAGCTTCATACCGTTCAGTTTTAACAAATATTTAAACCAATTTTTATCAAAAGCTTTGGTATGTAAATCAGCTTTATGTTCGTCAGTGTGGATTTTCTCAATTCGTATTAACTTTTTCTCAAAACAATCACGAATAAAGTGATGACGAATTTCTATGTGTTTAGTTTTAGCGTGATGTACTGGATTCTTTGTTATATTTATTGCGGCCTCATTATCAACAAAAAGAGGTGTGTTAAGAAACTGCAAACCGTAGTCGCGCATCTGTTGCTGTATCCACAGGATCTGAGAGCAGCAACTGCTAGCAGAAACGTACTCCGCTTCACATGTAGATAGCGCCACAGACGTTTGTTTCTTACACTGCCAGGTAACCAATCTAGGACCAAAGAACTGGCATCCTGCAGTTGTTGATTTTGAATTGACTTTGCATCATCCGAAATCCGAATCGGAATACCCTTCGAGCGTAAAGTCGCCTTTTCTAGGATACCACAACCCCAATGAAGGAGTTCCTTTCAGGTAGCGCAATATCCTCTTCACAGTGATCATATGCGAAGCACTCGGGTTAGATTGAAATCTTGCTGCGAGGCACGTTGGGTACATGATATCAGGACGTGAAGCAGTTAAGTACATCAAAGAACCTATCATGGATCGGTAAAACATTTCATCAGCCCTGTCTCCGGTGAGATCTGGGTGAATCCCATGATTTGTTGCAAGTGGGGTAGCAGCTGGAGTAGAACTTGACATCCCAAATTTCTCTATAATATCATGAACGTACTTTGTCTGATGAATGAAAATTCCCTCAGGTAGTTGTTCAACTTGTAGCCCCAGAAAGAATTTCATCTCCCCCATTGATGACATTTCGAATTTTTGCTTCATCACTGATTCAAAGTCTTTGCACAGACTCTCATTCGTTGACCCAAAAATTATATCGTCCACATAAATCTGAACTATCAGAAGATGACCGTCGACCTCTTTAGTGAAGAGAGTGGCATCCACTTTTCCACGAATGAACTTGTTGGCTAGTAGGTGTTGAGACAAAGTCTCATACCAAGCTCTCGGGGCCTGGTGTAAACCATACAGCGCTTTGTCCAATAAGTAGACCTTGTTTTTGTGGATTGGATTGGTGAAGCCCGGTGGCTGACCGACATAAACCTCCTCTTTGACCTTCCCATAAAGAAATGCCGATTTTACATCTAGCTGATATACTTTGAAGTTCTTCCAAGACGCAAATGCAAGGAAAATTCTGATTGCCTCTAGTCGTGCTACAGGAGCATAAACTTCTGTAAAATCAATCCCCTCCTGTTGACTAAAGCCCTGAACAACGAGTCGAGCTTTGTTCCTTATAACAACTCCTCGATCGTCTCTTTTGCATTTAAACACCCACTTGGTGTTAATCTTCCTCTGACCATCTGGAAAATCAACTAACTTCCACACTCCCAACTTTTCGAATTGACTAAGTTCCTCCTGCTTTGCAATAACCCAAGAATCTTCAGTAAGCGCCTCTTTGTAAGTTCTTGGCTCAACCTGCGAGATAAAACAACTCAATGAGAATTCAATTTGCAAAGGAACAACTTTTGTATAAAAACATGTAAGCCCTTTATCAATATGTCTTCGAGTGCGAACGCCTGTCTGCAATTCTCCTATGATCAACTCCTCTGGATGATATGAAAAAGTTCGCGGCATCACTTCACTTGGAACATCTACATTGCCCTCCAGATTAGTAACATTCTGATCTGCATCTTGTTCACCAACTTGGTTTGTTTGACTTGAAATCTGAATTTGCTCCCCCTCGGAATCTAAATCACCATGATCAAAGACTGGAATGTTTTCAGCTTCTTGATTATCATTCTGAACCGACTGATTATCCTGAGCAACTTCATTCTGTTGGACATCATCATGTTCACCAGCCTTACTCGGACCTACTTCATCATCATTTGAAGTTTCCCGTGGTCTTCTAGAATACTCAGCTGGGAACCTTAGCTGCGACTCATATTCACGCAAAATATCCAACTCGTCAAAGAAATCTTCATCTTCCTCTGATTCTTCTCTCATGTCAAACGAATCCCACAGTTTGTCATAATGATAACGCCATGAATCACCAGGATTCTGCGGCGGCATAGTATAACCTTGACATTCAACATTTGCAGCTTCAATAATCCGCTTCTCACTTGGAACGAAGACACGTCGCATCGGATTTGCATAACCAACAAATATTCCCTCAATGCACTTCGGACCAAACTTTCCATGAGGCTCTATAACTGTACAGGGTGACCCGAACGGTTCTAGATACTTCAAATTCGGTTTGCGGTTATTGATTAGCTCAAAACATGTTTTGTTGAACTTCTTGACAGTGAGAACCCTGTTGAGCGTATAGCATGCGGCGGAAACAGCTTCAGCCCAAGAATTTATCAGTAACTTTGAATCTACAAGCATAGTTCTAGCCGTCTCGATTAGTGTCCGGCTTTTACGTTCTGCGACTCCATTCTGCTGCGGAGTGTACGGAGCACTAAACTCATGCAATATACCTCTTTCATCACAAAATTCTTCCATCTTGCTATTCTTGAATTCAGTACCATTGTCACAATGAATTCTTTTGATACACCGTTGGTACAAATTCTCAATCTTTTTTAACAACGCCATCAAACTGTCAAACGTTTCGTCTTTCGTTTTCAAGAATGAAACCCACGAAAATCTGGAATAATCATCAGTAACGACCAAACAATAGTAATCTCCTGTAATACTTTTGACATTCACAGGACCAAACAAATCCATATGAAGTCTTTCCAGAGGTCTCGAAACTGAATTGACTTGCTTTGTAGGGTGTGACTTTTTCTTCTGTTTGCCTTTAACACAGCTAATGCACTCCCCTTCCAGATGAAAACCTTTGACATGAACTCCAAGAACCAAATCATTGTGCACCAAGTGATTCATCTTCCTTAAGTGAATATGCCCCATCTTTCGATGCCACAATCTCGATTCTTTCTCAGTTGCTCTAGAAACAAACCAATGTGCTTGACCAGTAGATGTAGTTGCTACACTCATATCCAACACATATAAATCATTCACTCTAGGTGCCCGCATGATAATCCATTCTTCAGGTATTACAAATCCTGGTTTCAAGATCAAACATTCTTTATCAGTGAAGTGAGTAGTATACATATTGTCACAGATCTGGGAGATACTCAGCAGATTGTTCTCCAGCTCAGTAATGTAGTTAACTCTTTCAAACGTAACAATCCCGTTGGATAACGTTCCTTCACCAATAATTCTACCACCTTCATGACCAGCAAATCTCACATAACCACCATTAATATTTCTAACATCGTATAGCAACGCAGTCTTTCCTGTCATATGTCTTGAAGCTCCACTATCCATGATCCATCTGGATACAAGTTTTGGAAGATCCTACACATAACAAACTATGACTTAAACAACTTCAATAAAGATGTCGATTCATGCTTCGCGATCAAGGAAGCTCCGGCAATTCAAACTGTTTAGTCAAACATGGAGTCCACCCAGGCCTTATCAGCCTTAGGTGTAACCTTGACTCTTGCAATTTGAATTTTGAAGTTTTCAGCCTTAAGAGGTGGAAAATTTGCATCATAATCAATTTGAATTGAATCCTCAGAAGATTTCACCTTCTTCTCAGTTTTTGGTTTCCAAACTTGTTGAGATAATGCAACCCGCTTGTAAAATTTGTCATTTTTAGTTACCACTTTCTTTACGGGTTCATTTTTCATTTTGATGTTATCATTTTTTACACTCTTTTTCTCAACAACGATTGGTGCTTTACCCTTCTCGTCAACTTTCTTCTTTTGAAACTTCACAGTTTCAGTCTTAGGCTTCACGTTGGTACACTTTCGTGCAATATGACCAACTTGATTACATCTGAAACATGTTCGAGTATCAACAACTCGACTTGTGCCTTCAGACTGATACTGTGAAGCTCTTTTCTCAAAGAACTCTTCATTCGATTTTGAAAAAATTTCATTTTCTTCATCAGAAAGTGAACTTGAACCATTCACAAACACCTTCTTTTCAGCAAACCTTTTGTTTTGAAAACTCTTTTTCTGATAACTCTTACCACCCCGATAACCACCCGACCAATTGTTTCGATTGTTATTATAAAAACGTGGTGGCACAACAGGCTTTTTGTAGTAAGCTTTATCTTTCTCAAAATTCATTTGCCTTTTTGTTTGTTTCAAACTGTTCACTTCTGACAACTCAACTTCAACCAATTTGAAAACATTTGTCAACTTTTTCACATTAACATTCTCAATGGGAAACTCAGAATCCGAATACAACTTATCAGATCCAACCATCTTGTACATCACAAGACCCAGTTCATCACTTAAGTTGTTTTTGGATTTTAATTTCTGAACGTACTTGTCCAAGAAACACCCATCTTCCTCAGTAGTGTCACTATCCGTTTTTAACACATTTTCAACAACACCTTTTACAATATCATTTTGGACACTATCGTCATTGGAAGATGTGAACGTGACATCAATTGAATCCGAAAGATTCATTTCACTTTCTTCTTCAATTTCAACCAACCCTGATTGCTTTTTCGTGTAGTTATCAAGAACAGGTGGTGGAACTTGATGAAAACCCACCCCAGTTCCATCAGAATACACATCTTCGCCTGCTTTGTCTTTCCCGATGGGTTTGGGAATAATGTGTTGCAAAACAAAGCTTGCAGAGCTGTAACTGTTAAGCTTCAACAGGATTCGCTCGCTTTCAATTTCAGCCTCTTGAAATTTAAGTTTCAGTTTAGCGATTTCATCCAGTTGTTGGTTGATTGATTCTTCTTTTACTCTAAGCACTGCTTTTAGGTGTTCGTTTTCTTTATAAGTTTTACCATTTCGATCATCATTATCTTTCATTGTGCTTTTGAGTTTTTCAAACTTCTCAAAAATCTGACGGTTTTCAAGAATCAACTTTTCATTTTCTTGTTTAATTTTGTCATGATCAATTTTATCATTTTCAATTTTGCTAGTTAATTCTCTTATCCGTTCAGTTGAAGCTTTAACTATTTTATCACGATCAAGAATTTGATTCTCAGCGCTTCTGACCTTTGTTGTCAGATCCTCAACTTTCTTCCCGTTGAGATACGTGACCGTGTTACAAAATTTTCACTCTTTGTTGCAATTTTTGCAATCAGCATTTCCATCAATTTTCTTACCTGACACATTTGTTGACAAATTTGAACTGGCCTGGCTTTTTGACTCAGACACGGAGTTAGAGTCTACCTCAAGTGCCTTAGCAGCCAGCACTTTGTCAGCCATTTTTCCCAGGTTTTCTGCAGTCAACTCCTGCGTTGTGTCAATAACTCCAGTATCAACTTTCTTTGAATTTTCTTGCTCTTCTTTCTCCTTTTTCTCTTTCTCTTCTTTCTCCTTCCTCTCTTTTTCTTTTTTCTCTTTCTCGTCTCCAGTTCCCCACCATTTATTCTGCCAATAGTCATCCTCTTCTTTGTACCCCTTGATTATGGCTTCAATATCAAGCGTTTTGTCATCAATCGCAATATTTCCATATTCATCAAGATAACACTCTCTATCCGGATCCCATTTGCTCTCCTCACTTCCAGAAAGATACGAGATATTCTAATTATTTTGTTTTCAGCCAGCATTTTTCTGTATCTATATTTCTGCTCTTCAGTTCTATCGTCTTTCCATGGAATAGGTTCGTTTTTCGCCATGAATGCGTAACCAACCGCATCTTCTTCAGGTAGAACCTCTTGACTCCAATCATACCCTTCATCATCATAAATCACCTCAAGAGCTCTAGATTTCTCTTTATTGTCTTCAACCTGCTTCAATCTAGGTGGCTCGGATTTATTCTGATGATATATTGCCTTCTTGTAATAATCATCTCTTAAAGGGTTCTCCGACTCATCAGCATAAGCATTTCTGCATTCTCGCTTGAAGTGACATTTCTGCTTACACTTGAAGCAAGTCACCTTGGACTTATCGAATCCCAATTTGGTAGATGGACCACCATTTGTCTTCCTGCCGGTAATTTCCATGAAACGCTGTGCTCGACGAACAGCACTGGCCATAGCCCAACAAATATCGATCAGCTCCATTTCCTCAGGATCAATCTGATCATAATCTTCTTTCGTCAGATTGGTGTTACCTATCTTCCCAGCTACTAACCCTTCATACGATTCCAACACCGATGCTAGGAAGATCATCTGCTGTTTGGCCGACTCCTCATCAAAATTCTGAGCATTCTTTAAATCTATTGCGATGTTGCATTGAAAACGATTCTTTGCATCAAAATGACTTGCAGATGATGAAGATCCACTGTGATTTCCACTGCTTTGACCACTTTGACTTTCTTTGCTTGCTGTGGACACATTTTCAGCAGAAAACGCAGTCTTAGGAGAAGTTGCTTTTGGCATCATGCTCTTTGGATAATACAAATCCAAATTCTGCTGGTAAGATGAGTGATTGACTTTGAATGTCTTCTTTAGTTCCAACTCGTGACTCTCGAGTCTCTCAATCAGCAAATCTGGAGTAAGATCTTTCGGCAAGATAGTGTTTTTTAGCATGAGAGCATAATATCTCCAATCCATCTCGTCTGGCAACGAATCGAACAACTTGTCTACTTGCTCATCATCAGGATATTTAATTCCATGTCTAGCTAATTCCAGCTTCAGATGCCCAAACCTCTCGATCATTTTTGACACTGGTTCATTCTTTAAACACCCAAACATATCAAACTCTTTTCTAAGTAGTTTCTTTTTGTTTTTCTTAATTTCTTCACTACCTATACATTTCTTTTCTAGCTTTTCCCAAAATCTTTTGCATTTGAATAATCAATCAAAGCGATTATGTCCTCCCGGACGGACTGAAACAACAAAGCCACACACTTTTGTTCAGCTACAAACGAATCAATCTCCTCAGCTGATGTTAGAGTTTCACCATTTTTGTTTCCATTTACATAACCGTTTTTCAGACTCTTCCAGCTGGGAAATGCGAATGCCATCAACCAGTCTTCAAACTTTCTTGACCACCGACTGTATTCCTCGATAGCCATTAGCTTTGGAGGTTTATTGAATGTTCCAAAAGCACTTTCAGATTCCCACGCTTCCTTTTTCTTCGGATTCAGTGTATTCTCATTCTCTTTGCTTGTAGATGTATCGTCTCCCGAATTTCCAGCAAACGCGTACATGTCGCTAAACGGGTTCAAGAATATGTCATCCATCTTGAGTGTACCTGCAAAATCAACAAACAGTTAGAAAAATTTTCGAAATTTTGACAAACAGTGACACAAAAACGAAATCAGCTTTAATGTGTCTTTATAAGCGAAATCAATATATGTGAGTGATAAGCGAAATCTGTCTTGACCAAATAAGCGAAATCAGTTTTGACCAGATAAGCGAAATCAGTTATGTCCGAATAAGCGAAATCAAGTTGTTCAAATAAGCGAAATCAAGCTTATGTCCGTATGAGCGAAAGTGATAATGTTCGAATAAGCGGAACTACTCAATGTACGAATAAGCGGAACCTACGATGTCCGTAAAAGCGAAACCTTCGATGTCCGTATAAGCGAAAGTGACTAGTACGTATGTCCGAAAAAGCGAAACATGGTTTTTAGTTGATTTTTACCATTTTTAATCCGTATTTCAACCTGAAACTTTCTAGGGTTTGTTATTACTGTATTTTACACGTTATATTCAAAAATTAGACAATTTCAACCGTAGGAACTAGTGTAAATCGAAAAAGTATGAAAGAAAGTGAGTAGAAGTAAGAGAATTTGTTCGATTCAGCTGTAGTAGTATGAACTCCTCGTCCTGAAGCTCTGATACCACTTGTTGGACCGTTTTATGACCCTGAAAAGTCAGTCAAGGACGTTCATCTTCACATACGAAGGCGGAATCAACGTAAATGAAGTTACACAGCTTTTCCTATTCAATTCCTTCTCTTTTATTGCTTTCTGGATCAATTTTGACAGAGTTCCGTTACACAAGCAATGACAAGGTTCCGCTCCAGTGTACATACATAATGATCAGGTCCGCTCTAGATGACTATATATAGCCCATGTGGTTTCGCTCTTATGACCTGACACATAAGCAAAACCACCTACTTAAACCTAAGAGCGAAACCCCTATGACTAATAAGCGAAACCTACTAACTGACCATATAAGCGAAACCTATGTAACAAGTACATACAAGCGAAATACCAACATTAAACCCTAATTCTAATTATCAAAACCCTATGTTGACATATCTTGACATAAGACTTAACTAAACCTAGTCAACAGACATTCTGTGCACCAACAGTTACGGTAGTCACTTGATGTTTCTGGTCTACCGTAAATCAGTAGAGATCCACCGTAATCTTCTGATCTCTACCGTAAGTTACGGTGAATACCGTAACTTACGGTGAATACCGTAACTTACGGTAGTCTCTGCAAGTCTATGTTTTTGACTGATTTGATTATAAGGCCCAAATCAGTTCTCGGATTTCTCGTCCTTACAAACCAACCTGTTAAATTCTCATCTTCTAATATGTCGTTTATCAACAATAACAAAAGACCAATTTACTATATCACGAAGCATTCGCCACGCATTAATCGATTATTCGACCCGTTTGGCTCATCTACGGAATCCTCCATTATGATGACTACCAACAAGTTGTAACCAATCCTGGTCTTATTAATCAATATAGCGAACACTATCGCTTCAAATTAAGACAACCTTTATTCTACAATTCACTATACTTATGCAAATTATCAAAGTTTACCCAATCTAACGAATCAAGTTACATACCTTTAGTGCACGCCCTTTAAATGCAAGTCGCCACCGGCTTGTCCGCTTGGAGCTCCGGTATCCTTTCCTATAGAGTTCAACCAAGACATGTTTAGAACTCTTTTCAATTCATAGTTCGCGTGTTTTGCCAAAATATCACAATTATGCGGTTTAACTCAAATTTTCAGATTTAAGCCTTCTTTGAGGCATTTATGCAAACACTTTAAGGGCAGAAATTTACATCTCTTATTTTCTAATTCATGGCTTGCTACTTAGCCTTGATTAACATCAATTGAACTATTACATATAGAATTAGACATCATATTTTCATAAATCAGTTTCTATGCATCAATTCACACTAGATTAGCACTCTACACCCTAGTGTTCGTCATTTTCTCACAAAACCCATGAATGAGCTTCAAAACACTCATGAAATTTCCAGAAATTAGGCATGATTTCACATGTTATTATCTAGGTTTTTACTCCTAAACACTATATCATCTTTATTCTATCCAAGTAGCAAACATGCAACACCAAATTTCAAAATTCCCAAACTCATGAGAATTTCAAACAAAGAATTAACACCAAATTTTACATACCTTATAATCCCCTTGTAATGAGGATCACTAATCTATATTCGGATTTTGATTTGGGACTGAAATTAGCCTTCAATTGATCAATTTTGTGGAGCTAGGGTTTGGTGAGGAGTTCTGGTCGCCCCTTTCCCCTGTCTGGTTCGATCTCAACACACACCAGTGTGTTTGAGTTTTTAATTTTCTTGTTTTATTAATATTAGTTTCAATTTAAACACATTTGGCCCCTCAACTTTCGTTTTTACTTGTTTTAACTCTTTCTACTCACAAGTAATCAACTAACTAGGTTAGTGTCATTCCTAGTTAGTTTATTTTACTAATTTATTTGCAATCTAATTTGCAAATTTAATAATTCATATTTTTGGGATGTTACAAGTCCACCCCCCTTAAAAGGGTTTCGTCCCCGAAACCAAAGTACGTACCAAATAATGTAAGGTAGAGACGTCGCATCTCCTCTTCGGACTCCCACGTAGTGTCCGAACCTTTCCTATTCTCCCACTTGATCTTGACTTGCTCGATTTGTTTGTTTCACAAGTGCTTGACCTTTCGATCTAGAATCTCCAATGGTCTTACCACATAATTCAGGCTATTATCCACCTCGATATCGTCGTAATGGGCATAGGTTGTCTCCTCCGCCAAACATTTCCGCAATTGCGACACATGAAACGTGCCATGTATTCCACTCAACTCTTCCGGTAGCTCGAGGCGATAAGCCACCATGCCAACCCGCTCGATGATTTTAAATGGCCCGATAAACCTCGGTCTTAGTTTCCCTCTTTTTCTGAATCTAATAACGCCCTTCCACGGGGAAACCTTCAACATAACCCTGTCGCCTATCTGAAATTCAATCGGTCTTCGTCTTTTATCGGCATATGACTTATTCCTATCTTGGGTTGCTTTCAAATGAGTTCGTACCACTTCAATCTTCTCATTAGAGGCCTGAATTACATTTGTATGGGCCAATTCGCGTGGTCCCACCTCACCCCAACACACCGGGGTTTTATATTTTCTACCATATAGCATCTCGTAAGGCGCCATGCCAATACTCGAATGGTAACTATTGTTATATGAAAATTCAGCCAAAGGTAGATAAACATCCCAACTTCCACCGAAGTCGATGATACATGCCCGTAACATATCCTCTAACGTCTGTATTGTTCTTTCACTCTGTCCATCCGTCTGAGGATGGTAGGCGGTGCTAATGAAAAGTTTCATTCCCATTTGTTCTTGAAAATCTCGCCAGAAGTTCGAAGTAAACCGGGTATCCCTGTCCGACACAATGGATACCGGTACTCCATGACGTGCCTCTATTTCATTTGTATATACTTCAGACATCTTTTCCGAAGTATATGTCTCGCGTATAGGAATAAAATGAGCACTCTTCGTCAATCTATCCACAATCACCCATATGGCATCGAATCCCCGAATCTTTTTAGGTAGTTTGGTCAGTAGGTCCATAGTGATATGTTCCCACATCCAAACCGGGATCTCCAAAGGTTGCAATGTCCCATAAGGTTTCTGGTGTTCCACCTTGACTTGTAACCAAGTCAAGCACTTCTCCACATATTTCACCACATCCCTCTTCATTCCGGGCCACCAATAATTTTGTTACAGATCATTATACATCTTGGTCGCTCCCGGATGAATAGAATATCGGGATTTACGGGCTTCATCAAGTAATAGCGCCTTCACTCCACAAGTATTTGGAACCCATATTCTTCCGGATCGAGTCTTCAACCCGTCCTTTCCATCCGACAAATCTTTTAATTGGCCGATTATTCGTTCCTTCTTCCAGTTTTCCTCTTTTACTGCTTCTACTTGTGCTTCTCGGATACGTTCAAGTATACCTGAGGTCACCACAAGCTGCATCGACCTTACTCGTATTGGGACATAGTCCGCTTTTCTGCTCAGAGCATCCGCCACCACATTCGCCTTTCCGGGGTGGTAATGTATTTCGCAGTCGAAATCCTTCACTGTTTCTAACCATCGTCTCTGGCGCATGTTTAACTCCTTCTGGTCGAAGAAATATTTTAAGCTCTTGTGATCGGTGAATATGGTGCACTTTACCCCATATAAATAGTGCCACCATATTTTTAATGCAAACACCACTGCAGCTAGCTCGAGATCATGAGTGGGATATTTCTTTTCGTGTATCTTTAATTGCCTCGAAGCATAAGTTATAACTTTGCCCCGTTGCATCAAAACGCATCCGAGCCCCGATAATGAGGCATCCGAGTAAACCACTAAGTCTTCGACTCCGTCCGGCAATGTTAATACCGGAGCTTGAGTTAGCTTCTCTTTTAGCGTTTGGAACGCCCTTTCTTGTTCAACACCCCAAGTAAACTTCTCCTCCTTCCGGGTTAACTTGGTTAATGGCGACGCAATCTTGGAGAAATCTTGAATGAATCTCCTATAGTATCCCGCAAGCCCTAAGAAGCTTCTAATTTCCGAAGGGTTCTTCGGGAAATTCCATTTCGACACGGCCTCGATCTTTGACAGATCTACCAATACTCCATCGGCACTTATATTGTGGCCGAGGAATTGCACCTCTCGTAACCAAAAGGCGCACTTAGAGAATTTCGCATACAACCTTTCTCGTCTAAGTGTCTTTAGTACCTCTTGTAAGTGGTGCGCATGCTCAGCTTCACTTTTCGAGTATACCAAAATATCATCGATAAACACGATGACCGATTTATCTAGCATTGGTTTGCAAACCCGGTTCATGAGGTCCATGAAAGCCGCGGGTGCATTTGTCAACCCAAATGACATCACGAGGAACTCGTAATGTCCGTATCGTGTGCGGAAAGCCGTCTTCGATACATCTTCCTCCTTGACCTTTAGTTGGTGATACCCCGATCTAAGGTCAATCTTTGAAAACCAGTTCACACCTTGTAATTGGTCGAATAGATCATCTATCCTCGGAAGCGGGTATCGGTTCTTTACCGTGAGTTTGTTTAACTCCCGGTAATCAATACACATGCGTATACTTTCGTCTTTCTTTTTCACGAACAGTACCGGTGCACCCCAAGGGGATACACTCGGCCTTATGAATCCTTTGTCAAGTAGGTCTTGAATCTGGGACATCAACTCTTGTAATTCCGACGGTGCGAGTCGGTACAGTGCTTTAGCTACGGGTTTTGCGCCCGGAATCAATTCGATCCCGAACTCTACTTCCTGTCCAGGCGGTATCCCCGGTAAATCTTCCGGAAACACATCTTCGTAGTCCCGTACTAGCGGTACATCTTCAATCTTCAGTGATTCTTTCTCGGGCTCATTTGCGTATATCATAAATGCCTTGCATCCTTGCTTCATAAGCTTGTGAGCTTTCAACATTGAGCATATTATAGGGTTACCTCCTTTTTCGCCATAGATAGTGACGTGTTTCCCGCTCGAAGATATTAGCTTTATCTCCTTACGAAAACACACGACCTTTGCGTGGTGCTGAGATAGCCAATCCATCCCAACGACCACTTGAAACTCCCCCATTGACATCGGGATTAGGTCTATCAGGTATTCTTCGTCATCAATGCTTAATTTGCAGCCTCGACAAATATCACAAACTATAAAACTTTTGTTGTCCCCTATTTCTACTTCTAAGGGAACAGATAATTTCGTCAATACAAATGAAGGATGTCGAATAAATCCATGCGAAATGAAGGATTTATTCGCACCCGTATCAAACAATACACGTGCTGGAATTGAGTTAATTGTGAATATACCTGAGACCACATCTGGTTCTGTTTTTGCTTCAGCCGCGGTAAGTTGGAAGGACCTAGCCTTCGCCTTAGGAGCTTCTGCTGGAGATTCTTTAACGTCTCTCTTTCCGACTAAGTCCGGGCATTCGGACTTTTTGTGGCCAGGTTGATAACATTTATAGCAAACTGAGACTTTACCCGGGCATAGCGACGTCGTGTGCCCCGTCTTACTACATATGGGGCATGGTTTGTCTTTGAACCGACATTCTCCCTTGTGTCCTTTCCTGCACACTTTACAACTTGGCGACCCACCTTTAGTATCCACCTTCTTTCCCGATTCTCCAGTTCGAGATTTCTTTGTAGGGCTTGGATCCACATCATGTGCCCTTCGCTCACCCCTTTCAACTTGTTTCTTCAACTCAATTTCCCGTTCCCGAGCAGCGTTTATGATTTCGGTAAGGGTCTCGTATTTTGAAGGAGTCATAAACTCCCTATATTTAGCGCTCAACATGTTATAGTAGTAGTATATTTTCTGTTCTTCATTCGTCACCAATTCAGTACTAAACTTCATCTTATCCATAAACATCGTCGTAATCTTGTCTATGGTCTCGCCCTTGTGCCTAAGATGCATGAACTCTTCCTTGATTTTATTAATGACCTCCTTGTGACTATGATGTTTAAGAAATGGTGTCTTAAACTCTTCCCATGTCAAGGCCCTTGCCGCTTCGGCCCCTATTTCATTCTTTTTATTATCCCACCAATCCTTGGCTTGTCCTCTCAACTGACCCATTCCGTAGGCAACGAAATCACTTTCGTCGCAATGGGTCCTTTCAAACACCCCTTCAATGTCGCCCAACCATCTTTGGAAAATTATCGGATCAACCTCCCCGTTGTAGATTGGCGGTTTACACGCCATAAATTCTTTGTATGAACACCCTTTACGTTCTCCCGATTTCTCTTTCATAAGGTTGACACTATCCTCCAACCTTTTGACTCGCTCTTCGACAAGTGACAACACCGTGCTTTGAATTTTGTCTATAAATCCGGATAGACTACCTTCAATTGCCTTCCATACTTCTTCGGCAATTATCTCTTTCATTTGTTCGGTGCTTGTCTGCACCGGATCATCATCATTTATGCCCGACATCTTGAAACTGAAATGTTTACATTAAACGTTAAACATTTCATTTATAACATTGTTTCGTTTGTTTCGGTTTAGCCAAGTTCCCAACTTGCTTTAACCGTTCACATTTGGTGCACTTTCCGGGTTTGAGTGAATTTACACACTCTTCCCATGCACGTCAAAACATTTCTCATTTCTTACATAAGATATAATCTACAAAAAAAATTAATTCTTACCAGACGATCGATCAAGCTTGAACCGAACACTTTGTTGACAACCTTAAGCTCTGATTACCAACTTGTAACACCCTTCTAATTACTACTTGAATTTAATAATAATTCATACAATTTTATATAAAAGATGTCCAACTTATAACATAAGTTCCATAGATAAAGTTCATAAGTAGCAAAACATTAGTCAACTAACGACTAATTCAAACATTCATAAGTTGTTTAGCAATTAGTTTACATTTCCAAAACATTGTCTATTAGAATTAGATAACGCGGAAGCTTCAAAAGTTGTGTTCGGTTTTTCAAAAACTTGTTTGACCGCCATCCGTATTCTTGCAATACCTAGAAACTGAGATGTTTACATTAAAACTAGTATTAGAGTTCTTAGAAATATTAAATAATGGAAACTACGATCAAATCGGATTCGATTAGCTATAAGATGCAAAAATTTACAAAAAAAAATCAGGGGTCTACCGTAACTTACGATATCTACCGTAAGTTACGGTAGTCACTTGATGTTTCTGGCCTACCGTAAATCAGTAGAGATCCACCGTAAGCTTCTGATCTCTACCGTAAGTTACGGTGAATACCGTAACTTACGGTAGTCTCTACAAGTCTATGTTTTTTACTGATTTGATTATAAGGCCCAAATCAATTCTCGGATTTCTCATCCTTACAAACCAACTTGTTAAATTCTCATCTTCTAATATGTCGTTTATCAACAATAACAAAAGATCAATTTACTATATCACGAAGCATTCGCCACGCATTAATCGATTATTCGACCCGTTTGGCTCATCTACGGAATCCTCCATTATGATGACTACCAACAAGTTGTAACCAATCCTGGTCTTATTAATCAATATAGCGAACTTTATCGCTTCAAATTAAGACAACCTTTATTCTACAATTCACTATACTTATGCAAATTATCAAAGTTTACCCAATGTAACGAATCAAGTTACATACCTTTAGTGCACGCCCTTTAAACGCAAGTCGCCACCGGCTTGTCCGCTTGGAGCTCCGGTATCCTTTCCTATAGAGTTCAACCAAGACAAATTTAGAACTCTTTTCAATTCATAGTTCGCATGTTTTGCCAAAATATCACAATTATGCGGTTTAACTCAAATTTTCAGATTTAAGCCTTCTTTGAGGCATTTATGCAAACACTTTAAGGGCAGAAATTTACATCTCTTATTTTCTAATTCATGGCTTGCTACTTAGCCTTGATTAACATCAATTGAACTATTACATATAGAATTACACATCATATTTTCATAAATCAGTTTCTATGCATCAATTCACACTAGATTAGCACTCTACACCCTAGTGTTCATCATTTTCTCACAAAACCCATGAATGAGCTTCAAGGCACTCATGAAATTTCCAGAAATTAGGCATGATTTCACATGTTATTGTCTAGGTTTTTACTCCTAAACACTATATCATCTCTATTCTATCCAAGTAGCAAACATGCAACACCAAATTTCGAAATTCCCAAACTCATGAGAATTTCAAACAAAGAATTAACACCAAATTTTACATACCTTATAATCCCCTTGTAATGAGGATCACTAATCTATATTCGGATTTTGATTTGTGACTGAAATTAGCCTTCAATTGATCAATTTTGTGGAGCTAGGGTTTGGTGAGGAGTTCTGGTCGCCCCTTTCCCCTGTCTGGTTCGATCTCTACACACACCAGTGTGTTTGAGTTTTTTAATTTTCTTGTTTTATTAATATTAGTTTCAATTTAAACACATTTGGCCCCTCAACTTTCGTTTTTACTTGTTTTAACTCTTACTACTCACAAGTAATCAACTAACTAGGTTAGTGTCATTCCTACTTAGTTTATTTTACTAATTTATTTTCAATCTAATTTGTAAATTTAATAATTCATATTTCCGGGATGTTACATATAACCCCGTGTAATACATGGGGTTGAATAATAAAACAACATATCTTTAAAACCTCATTTATTATATGGGTTGAATAAATAAATATTAAATAATAAAAATTATATCTATAAGAACCATATTGTACGGGTTGAATAAATGTAATTTTATTATACCAAATAAAAAAGCTATATCTTTAAAACCACGTGTATTACACGGGTTGAATAAATGTAATTTTATATACCAAACAATAAAAAAAATCCATCTTTAAAAATATGCGCATTACACGGTTAGAATAAATGTAATTTTCTGTACTAAATAATAAAAAATATATATCCTTAAAAAACCACGTGTATTGTTAACGAAGTCTCAATAAATTTAACCATTCATTTAAAACTCCGTAAATGTATAAATGATAAATAATATTAGTTAATTTTATTTTAAGTTTCGTAAAATTTATTTGATCCCAAACTAAACAAAACGTTCAAATATAATTATTTCAAATAAATAAAATTATAAATGAGAAGGAGATTAAACTAAATAATAATTATCCATAAGATATTCAACTAATAATATTTAGTAGAAGAGTTATCTATAATATAAGATATTAAATTAAATAATATTTAGTAGGAGGGTTATCTATAATTAATTAGAATAGATTAAATTAAAATAATAATTATCTATAAGATATAGCCTAATATGATGACAAGTGTCTCTAAAGTTGTTTCTTTTATTATATAGTAAAGATATATATATATTAAAGAAAAACAAACCCGATTTTATAGTATAACTTAAAAAAAACATAGGAAGTATATAAAAGTTATTTAACTTTCAAAAAGTTGATGAAACTACTTAGTGGACACAAATATGGTCTCACTTATAAACGTATGGTCTTTTAAATGGTTTCTACGTTTTTAAGCTAAATCAATGTTGTACAAAAATGGAACAGTAATCACCGTCTAATTCTTTATTACATATGTAATTGTTTTACTATAACTTTCATATTCTTTGATAAATATATGTGCACACAATCAAGCGCGGTGATATCGTACAAAGTCCAAAACAATGTCACAAGTTGTTTTAAACATATAAAATAATCAACTAGGAAAAATAGCGATTAACATTTAACACCTCCAAATCTAATAAATTATTTTGTCACCTTACAATGTCTCACACCAAACATGTTGTTTTCCATGTCTTATATATATAGGAGAATGATTTGTTAGGAACCACTCATTTATTGCGAGAACCGTGAGAACCAATATGAACACAACCAAAAAATACCTAAAAAAAATCTAAAAAACACCCAAAAAAACTTTTTACTATTTTTTTTAGAAAAATCGCTATATTTAATAAAAAAAATCGAGTAACAGTTATCCATGCACATGTGCATTTGTGTCATTTCTTTGACAAATTCCGTAATTTGTTACAAATATCAGACAATTGCACTTTCATTTACACTACCATTCATAATACACTACTTTTTACATTAACAATAATAGAAATGCACATGTGCATCTATATGTATGAAATTGTTATAACATTAACACTAGAAATGCACATGTGCATTTATATATATGAACATGTTATAACGTGTTTTAGTACACCACTTTGAATACACATTCCCTTTCATCTATCATACCATCCATACTACACTACCATTACCTCCTACCATCTGTAATGCAATACCATTGCTTTTTACCATCCATAATACAATATTGTTACCAATATTTCACTTTTATTATATGTACATCAACACCCTTTATACCATCCAAACAACATATTACATCATAAAGTGACAAATATAATCAAACCATCAACCACTAGATATAACTAACCAAAACACATGTATATGGGCCTACTTCATCATTTAAAATCACAAACTTTTTGTACCAAAAACACCTCATTTCATGTTGAAACATATAGATGCACATGTGCATTTCTAATATTGGTAGAGGTAAATTACTTTTTGAGTCCCTGTGTTTTATGGGTTTTAAATATTTAAGTCCAAAAGCAAAAAGTTTAACGACCTGAGTCCCCAAAAGCATTTTCTTTAACCATTTGAGTCCAAATTTCTAACACTGTTAGAATTTTTTGGTTAAGTATTGTTAAATGACCAAAATACCCTTATAATTAAAAAATAAAAATAAAAATTCTCTGTGTCTTTGTTATATGCCCCTTGTCTCTTTCTCTCTCTAAATTCTCACCTTCATCTCTCCCTCTCATCTTTCTTTCTCTCTCTAGACCACCATCAACACCAAAAGCTCACCACGAAACAGAGACACCGAGCAGAAATAAATAGATATAGAGAGAGTGATACATATATATATATATATATAGAGAGAGAGAGAGAAAAAACAAAGAAATTGTGTAAAGACGATGACAGAAGTCCGATTAAACATCGACGATCAGTTTATATATTCAGCATCAGAGGTTATGTGCTGCATAATTTGTCACGAAGCAGAGTTCGAAAGTTGTAAATCATTAGAAACTCCATGTTCATGTTCAGGAACCGTAAAGGTACGTCCTCTGTTCTTAAATACAAAGGAAAGCAACAACAAGATTGCAGTTAACCAAATTCTTCTAACAAGAGTTCAACAATTAGGATATCCGTGTTTTTATCAATGGTTTTCCAATCTTAGCTTTAGATTAGAGTGTAAATACAGAATTAAAATCACCGGGAAACCAGAAAATCAAAGCAATTTTGTGTATAGGGGGTTCATTCCAAAAGAACTACCGCAAAATCTAGCATAAACATGCAAAATTAGTTAAAAATTAGGGGTTTACATACTCATTAAAGCTAATTACAGTTGCACAAATCATAACATACGCAGAATCACAAGAATTAAAGTGTGAATCAAAGCAATTCTGTCTACAGGTGTTTCATTCACAAAAAAAAAACTACCACAAAATTTAACTAATTTTGCAAGTTTATGAAAGATTTTGCGCTAGTTTTTTTTTTTTTTTTTTTTTTTGTGAATCAAGCACCTTTAGACAGAATTGCTTTGATTCACACTTTAATTCTTGTGATTATGCGTATGTTATGATTTGTGCAACTGTAATTAGCTTTAATCAGTATGTAAACCCCTAATTTTTAACTAATTTTTCATGTTTATGCTAGATTTTGCGGTAGTTCTTTTGGAATGAACCACCTATACACAAAATTGCTTTGAATTTCTGGTTTTTCGATGATTTTAATTCTGTATTTACACTCTAATCTAAAGCAAAGATTGGAAAACCATTGATAAAAACGTTGATATCCTAATTGTTGAACTCTTGTTAGAAGAATTTGGTTAACTACAATCTTGTTGTTGCTTTCCTTTGTATTTAGGAACAGAGGACGTACCTTTTACGGTTCCTGAACATGAACATGGAGTTTCTAATGATTTACAGCTTTCGAACTCTGCTTCGTGACAAATTCTGTAGCATATAACCTCTGATGCTGAATATATAAGCTGCTCGTCGATGTTTAATCGGACTTCTGTCATCGTCTTCACACAATTTCTTTGTTTTCTCTCTCTCTATATATATATATATATCTCTCTCTATATCTATTTCTTTCTGCTCAGTGTCTCTGTTTCGTGGTGAGCTTTTGAGCTTTTGGTGTTGATGGTAGTCTAGAGAGAGAAAGAAATATGAGAGTGATAGATGAAGGTGATAATTTAGAGAGAGAAAGAGATAAGGGGATATAACAGAGATAGAGGATTTTTTTATTTTTTAATTCTAAGGGTATTTTGGTCATTTAACAATACTTAACCAAAAAATTCTAACAGTGTTAGAAATTTAGACTCAAATGGTTAAAGAAAATGCTTATGGGGACTCAGGTCGTTAAACTTTTTGCTTTTAGACTCAACTAGTTAAAACCCATAAAATACAGTGACTCAAAAAGTAATTTACCCTATTGGTAATGTAAAAAGTATTGTATTACATATGGTAGTGTAAATGAAAGTGCATTTTTCTACTACTTGTAATATATAATGATACATATGCACATGTGCATCCATAACTGTTACACGAAAAAAAACGTTTTGGCTTTTTTTTTTGTAACATAATTATAGCGATTTTTATTAGAAAAATATTTTAAAAAAAATTTGTGGGTTTTTGGATTTTTTTTTTTTCGGTAATTTTTTGTGTTCACATTGGTTCTCGCACTTTTTTTGCTACTAAAAGTAGCGATTTTTGTATAAAAAAATACTAAAAAAATTGTGTGTTTTTTAGCAATTTTTAGGTATTTTTTGTTGTGTTCACATTGGTTCTCGTGGTTCTCGCAATAAAGGGTGGTTCCTAACGGATCCTTGTCCTATATATATATATAGAGAGAGAGAGAGAGAGAGAGTAAAATGCACAGATAGTCCCTGTGGTTTGGTGAAATTTCACCTTTAGTCCCCAACTTTTCATAATTACACTCTTAGTCCCTATGGTTTGATAAGTTGTTACTCGGATAGTCCCTAAAGCGGATGAAAGTTACTCGGATAGTCCCTGTGGTTTGACAAGTTGTTACACGGATAGTCCCTATGCTTTGACAAGTTGTTACTCGGATAGTCCTTGTTATTTCACACTCACTTAACCAGAAAAACTAACATTCATCCTCTTTGGGGACTATCCGAGTAACAACTTGTCAAACCACAGGGACTAAGAGTGTAATTTTGAAAAGCTGGGGACTAAAGGTGAAATTTCACCAAACCACAAGGACTATCCGTGTATTTTACTCATATATATATATATATATATATATATATATATATATAGTGGAGAATTCAAACGAGAAGAAATTTTTTGTAAGAATAAAAAAGAAGAAATTTTAACCAATAAGAATGCTTCATTTTACTTTATTTAATTTTTGTATTTAATATTAGTGTAAGGGTATATTGGTAAACTTAGGTGAATCATTAATTGGTTGTCTTCTTTTTTAATAGTTAACTACATTAAATTTGTAACTTATTTTCAATAAAACATATTTTTCAAAAAAAGAAAATATATATAATTTATAGTGTAGCATAAATTACGAGGTGTGTTGGATGAATTACGAGCTGTGTAGGATAAATTTCAAAACGTGTAGGATAAATTTGGATGTGTGTAAGCAAAAATTTAAGTGTGCAGGATGATAGTGTTTATGACTAATTAATTAGTCAAAGATAATAATAAATGAGTTGAAATAAAAACTATTTAATGTTTTACATTTGTACCCTTTGTTCTTTTTCTTCTTAATTTAATTTTCTTCTCAAATGAACCTTCCCATATATATATAAGTACGGGATCAGGAGAAAACGGTGAAAAGTGTGAGAACGGATCCTGGCCGGACACGTGGTATAGCGCTCTAAATTATGTGCAGGGGTACGATTGTCATTGTGCACGTCCCGCTAAATAATGGCGTTATGATTTCGTTCCAAAATTTTTTTTTAATAGAAATGGCGTTTTCATCGTTATGCTAGGTTTACATGGCGTTTTTTTTAAAGTATTTTTTTTCCAATGGCGTTTATGTTTGAATGACGTTCTATTGATATCTATCAGATATGGCTTTTTTGTGTTTTTTACTTGTTTTAATTTAGTTTTTTTGACCCTTTTTTAATGTTGTTTATGTTTAAATGGTTACTATTTGTTAATTATGTTAATCAAGGCATTTTCAATGATTTTCATAAATATTATCAAAAATCACACAACGAAACATGTAGATGCAATAATCTAAAAAGCAAAACACATTAGTCAACATTAAAATTATACAATCCATGGTGTTTAAGCTAATCTACATAATCTTCCATCCTTTGTACTATTCTCTTGTCCGTTGTTTCATACATTTCACGTATTTTCCCCCTCTAAAGCCAAGAATTCTCTTACATATTTTGTCAATCGTGTTCTGATTTCATTTTCGCTATGAAGCAGGATTTTTACAATGTATTTCGTCCTCAGTTCATTTAGCTGTCTCTGCTATAGATGATTTGGGGCATCTTCTTTTGGCAAACCACTTCTCCAACCAGCTATATCCCCCATGTATGTTTCCATATGCCTCGTTGCGAAAACCCCATGGCGTTTAAGATACTTACCAACTTTCCCACCCATCCATCATACTTGTCTTTAATGCTGAGGTCATCCATGTTACTGTTGTTATCCAATGCATCAACTTTTTCGTGTTTTATGTTGAAGCAGACAACATAGAAATGTCTTGCCCGTATAATTGGCACGAAGACCAGTTCATAATCTTTGATGTTTTTATATTTCTAGTCTCCTTTGAAACGGGCTTTTTTCAGAACAGTTTCCATGTTTCTGTTGAATTCTTTGTATCGTAAATTTACTTTCGTTTTTTCGTCGTATGCCAGAGTATTCTGTAATATTGAGTACCACATTTTAAACAACAAAACAATGTCCTAATATAATTTCATCAATTAAATATAGCAAAAGAGTTACCAGTATTAATTATGTGCAAAATAACCTTGAGGATGATTCTGGAGCCTTGTATCTTTCTTCATAGTTCAGGATATGTGCCCAACATAGAAAAATTGTGACGTGTGCATGAAATCCTGGTTTCATACTCTCACAAAGCACAAAAAAAATGAGAAACTTTCCTTCCATCTTGAACACCTCAGTCCTAAAAAAACATCATTTGACGTTTTAGTTATACAAACTCATTATATTATAAGACATGGCGTTTTAAGCGTTTTTACATGCATATTCAAGTAAACGTGATAAATGGAAAGTTTGGCGTTTTATTTTGAGAGAAGTGTACATAATCGTAATCACCGCATCCAGTGAAGATGTATGTGGCAATGTTATTTTCATGGTTCGTCCTTGGTTCATGTATAACCACTTGCCTCCTTACATAAGGTGACAAACATGCCCTGCTCAATTTCTTATCTCTCTTCTCTTTTTCACCCACGGTCTTTTTGTTTATATTTTCATCTTCTTCATCATCTTTATCAGCTTCTTTATCACCAGGCAGCTCTTCAGGGTTTAAAATTGTATTTTCTTGCATCAACATCAAGTATTGAACATCAACATCAAGTATTGCTTGTTTTGGTGTTTAGATATTCTTCTCAGACATTCCGGATCTGGTAGTACTTCTGCTTGGTTCTAGTATAATCGTGGCTTTTTATTGCTCAAAAGCATTGTAAGGTTCTCTTGTTCCTTATTTTACATTTTGATTGGAAATCTTAAGTTTCTTACTTTACATATTGATTGGTAATCTTAAGTTCCCAGCGCTAGTGCTGGACGCAATAACTAGTATCTGTCTTTCTATTTTTGCTTGTTCCCTGAGTTAGTGGTTGGATGCTACGACGAGTACTTGATTGGGTTTGGTTTTGTGATTCCCAACTCTATACTCAGGACGCATTTGCGAGTAGTTGAACTTGTTGTTCTCAGTTTTTACTGTTACTTAATTGTTGATTGAGTGATTGCTGTGTAATATTCTATAGTTGGTAATTTTTCAATCTGTTTCAAGATGACTGAAAAACCATCCTTTGTTAATAATCAAATGCAAATAAGCAATTTGGATTTCAGTGATCCACTTTACTTACATCCAATTGATACCAACAATATTTCATAAGTATAAAACTGAAAGGTACCGAGAATTATACAATCTGTTCTAATGCTATGGAGCTTGCTCTTCAAGTTAAAAACAAGGTGGGTTTTATAGATGGTTCGTGTGAAAAGGATTTTGATAATCAAATCTTAAGCAAACAATGGGACTGGTGCAACTCTGGTGTACTATCATGGATCTTGAATTCTATTTCAGAAGAACTATATGTGGGTCAATTTTTTTCAAAACTTGCTCTTGATGTGTGGAATGAATTGAAAGAAATCTATAGTAAAATAGATGGCTCAGTCGTTTATAAGTTATACAAAGAAATCAATTCTACCACTCAAATTGGCTCCTCCATTTCTAACTATTTTCATAAGCTCAACTCACTATGGAGACAGTATGATACCATTACAAAATTACCACAATGCACATGTAAATCTCATTTCAAATTACTGCTTTTAACAATCAAATAAAATTAATGAACTTTCTAATGGGATTAGATGATGTATATCAACCTTTAAGATCAAACTTGTTAGCCAAAGACCCTCTTCCATCTGTTAAAAATGCCTTTGCAATTATCTCATCTGAAGAGACACATAGGGATGTAAACTTTCATTCTAAGTTTTAGGCCACTTCTTTCCACTAAAGGTTTAATGAACCTAATAACAAAAGGTCAAATAAAACACAACTCGTGAAGTGCACTCACTTTAATCTTACAAGGCACACTATTGAAAAATGCTTTGAGATAATCGGCTATCCTCCTAATTATAAAAAGAAACCTAACACTCAAAGAGCCCAAGTTAAATCCAATGCTTCTAGTGATAAAGTAAACACTTTTGAAGCTACTAACTCTCTATCTCAGCCATTCACTCCTAACCAGATAGCAATAATTATGTCATTAATTTATGAGAATACAACATCTCCCTCCATGGCCAACATGTCAGGTATTTTAAATACACCTAGCTTGAACAATCTTTTAAAAAAATATGTTTTGCTCTAGTAGTAACCATGCTATGATTGGTTCTCATATGTGGATAGTTGATTCCGGAGCTAATTAACACATGGTAACAAATGAGATGAATATAATAAATAGTTTAAATGTATCTGATTTAAATTTAACAGTTGTTAATTTAAGAGTAACTGAAGATGTTGTGTTAAAAGATGTATTGTCATGTATGTCAAGCATTGTCGAGAATTAAAGGTAAGATAAATCCATTAACCTCAAGAATTAACCAATGCACAAATCATCATATGGATGATTCGGATAGTCATGAATACATGTATGATAACATAAAATAATCTACCTAATTCACTAAGGAACCAAGTGAGAATAACCAGACGAGTGCTTCCAACATTGTATGGTTGGAGACTTGGTGTAGTTTGTTCACTTTGTTGCTTGGAAGTTACTTAGAGCATTAAAAAAATAAGAACAAAGGAGGTATATGACCTCAAAGTTTCTGGAACTAAACTTTAACACAACCCATTCAACATATAAATTTGTCGGCGAATTGGTTTAGTTTGAAAAAAGTTCCAAGAAACAAAGTAATGATGAACTTGTTTGATAGTTTAACTAAAAACCTCACTTGGACCTAAAAAATGGTCACATACCAACTTTTTTACCTTGATAAACATGTGGTAATGCTCCTGGAGGTTGTCCAAGGAAAAAGAAGAAAGAAAATCAAGAAGAAATGAATAAAAACATATTCAAAACTCACTGTTTTGAACTTAGAACAATCTGCCTCAACTTGGATTTCTTGATGATTTGAGAGAGTTTGGAAGTGTTGTATTTATAACTGGGTATTAGGGTTTGGACATAAATGAAGGTGGTTGGGAGTTAGGAGGAGGGAAAGAGCTTAAAACACACAAATTCACGAACCTGCTACCAGAGGGGTCCCTTGCGGACCGTATAAGAATTACCTTGCGGTCCGAAAGGACCCTAGAATTTAAAAATGATTTTGGTCATTGTGATTAGGTTTAGTGGTTATTTGGTGCTTCTAACACATAGTTAATCACATTTTTAGGGTTTTGAAGTACAAATAAGCGTGTGTAATGTATAAACATGGATGAATATCGTTCTGAGAATATACAATCTTGATGTATAGTCCGATTTTGAATATAAAACGCATATTTCGTGATTGTTTACGTATTATGCAAGTATAATTAAACAAAAATGAGTAAACTGCCATTTTGGTCCCTAAGGTTTGGTCACTTTTGCCATTGTAGTCCAAATTTGAAACCGTTTGCATCTGGGTCCCTGTGCTTTCATTTTTGTTGCCATTTTGGTCCAAAAACAAAGTCAGCTCAGATTTCTAAAAAAACCCTGGTTTTTTGTCCTTTTCTGAAGGGCATTTTGGTTATTTTGCCCACCAACCCAACTACCCACCCCCACCCCCACCCCCACCCCTCTCCTTTTCTTCTTTCCCCCTTCTGCCGTGAACTATTTCTCTCTCTATATATATATATATATATATATAATCTTCATCTTCCCCAATAAAGTCTTCATCATCACCATTTATCACCTCCAGCGACCACCACCGATCCTGTAACCTTTACGATCAACTTCTCTGGTCACCTTGAATCTCCTTTCATCATCTTTCATCGTCCTCGCTCGTCATCATCATCAACGCTCATCTTCGGTCTTCGCCGGACGACAATGTAACACCCCAAAAACAGGATTGGTAATTAAACCACGTTAAAAATAATGAACAAGTAAAATACCGTTAGTGGTAAAATTAACCCGGTAAATTGTTAGGATTTAAACAAATAAGCCTAACAATAAAATAAAAAGGAGAGCAAATGCTTTTGAGAAAATAAAGTGTATAAAAGGCCCGAGTTAACGGTACTTAAAAATAAAACGGGTTATGACTTCCCCGAACCCATAAAGTAACTAGGAATATCAACCTAGTTAAATATGTGCCTTAAAAACAATAAAGAAAACTTGGTTAATAATCCTTTTGTTAACTCTAGAAACTTGAGGGACTAAAAGGGTTAAAAGAGAAAAAGGTTTTAATTTATTAAACACAAAACACCAAAACACACACCAAAGTGTGTGTTCTGGTCGTAGAAAACACAGGGGCGAACAAGGGTTGCTCCAACTTAACCCTAACTTGCAAAAATTGATTAAATTGAGAAGCCAAATCGAATCCAAATCGAAATCCAAGCTCAGATTAGTGATCAGCTCAGTGAAGGGATCACAAGGTATGTCAAATTTCATCTTCTAGTTACATCTTGAATTTTTTATGAACATATGAAATTGAAATCTGAACTTGAATGTTTGATGTTTTAATGAAATTATGATAAATTCATGGCTAGTCAATAATTTGATGCATTGGTGTTCATAACTATGAATTCATGTTAACCCACTTAGATGTTAAATGGGTTTTGTAGGATAGGGAAGAACACTAGAATTTTGATCATGAATCTAGGTGTTGTTATGCATGCTAGATATAATGAATTTGAAAATGATGTTAAACTTGGAAGAAATAACTAGTTATAAACTAGT
The DNA here is from genome assembly GCA_030545235.1 of Helianthus tuberosus. NCBI lineage: Eukaryota > Viridiplantae > Streptophyta > Magnoliopsida > Asterales > Asteraceae > Helianthus > Helianthus tuberosus. Next base: position 98,159,943 of record CM060399.1, on the reverse strand, counting down.
TTGTAAATATGTAAACAAATTATGCCCACTAGGTGTTTGTTAAAATGCCTAAGTGAAATCGCGCGTCTACTCGGTTGTAAGTAGAATTTGATTTGATTAGGTATCCGTAGGAATGCCTAATAACATGATGAAAAGGGTTTCATTTATAGATAAAAACCCGTAGATTTTGTATAATGAATGAATAAAGTGTCTTTGTTAATTGGGAGCTAGGTTAACTTAATGTTAATAATAGCATGATCATGGATAAATATATATATATATATATAGTTTAAAACGGTAGCATCATTATAATGCCTACCGGATAATTGATGAGATTGCCTAAATGAGTTATTGAATGCAAATTTTTATTTTGTATGATTAAGGGTAAATGACTTTTATAAGTCAAATTAACCAATGATGAAGTTGAATAGTAGTTTCGACATAGAATTCGTAAGAGGGAATAGTCGTATGCGATAATGACTAATCTAACCGTCGTACGAATTATGATGATAGTTTGACTCTTGACAAGCTAGATGGAGGCTTGGGAAAGAAGCGGGTCAAACAGATCAAGTACGCGGAAAAAAGCATAACCGGATGCAAGGGAAGTGAAACTTACACCTTCTTGTAGAATATGTGGTTATTTTATAAGTTGCGAATACGTTAAAGATAACATTCTAGATATGGTTTCCGACGCGGAATAATACGGGTCGAAACTAATATAAATGATAAAAACCATGTTTAATGGTAATAAAAGGTAAAACGGTAAATTAGCCATGAAAAGGCTAATTGTAAAAAAAGGGGGTGTTTTTGAATGGCTACTTTATAAGTAAGCCTAAACGAATAAAAAGAAGAAAACTGTGATTTAGTCAAGTGAAAATGAATTAAAATTGAAGTGTAAAACGACACCAAGTGGCATAAGCCGAGTTGGGTAAACGCGTAAGAAACGGATGTTAGAGACCTAACTAATTGGTGAAAAATCCGAAATAAGTTACTTAATGAAATGGTAAATAGATACCATTCAAATCTAAGCGCAAATGGTCTGGTCGTTTAGACCAAACGGGTCAAATGGTGATGTTTGTAGGATCGTTGTGCGACCTGAATGAGTCGTTCAGAAGAGTTTTGGATCCGAATCAAAGGCGGAATCAATGAAACGGACACTCGATTCAATTATAATGTCTCTTGTATTGATATAATAGTCTTACAGCACCTGTAGACAATTTGGCAGCACTTCGTTACCGAATCACAAAATCTAATTCCGTTTTAAATGACAACCTAGACTCCACTATTTATAGATGTCTGATTTCGTTTGAAATGGCCCTTGGCTGTTTCAAGCGAAATCAGCCATTTTAACATGTTTTCTCGTTTTCCGAGCCCTGATCTATCATACTAAATTCAATACTTGATGCAAGACGAAGTTAACAGACATAGTGCACTAACAGACTCCCCCTTGGATGTTGACGAAGTCTTCAGTGTCGAGTCTTTATCATGACACATCTTCAGTCTTGATCAGTCCCTTTGCTCTTTCCAAATTGTCTAACACTGTAAGCATCCAACAATCTTTATCTTCTTTGATCAGCTTCTATCTTTGAATGTTGTACCAGGATCTGTCTCTGGCTCTAACATTAACAGCTTCTTCAGGCTCCCCCTTTCATTAAGCTTCCATGCTTTAGGGATCGACACCTTGCTTTCTGGTTACAAGCTCCCCCTTGCTTTGAGCTCCTCTTCAGACTCCCCCTAAGACTCTGCTGTCAGGATCGTAGTGTGGAATCTCATCTGCAATCACTCAGACATTTATAAGTAACAACATTTTGAACTTCCAGGATTAAATACCTGGCTCTCTCAACATATACTAAAATATTTTTACAGTGAAAGCATTTTTAGTTGTCCAGGAATCGTAACCTGGCACCTTTTAAAACAATTCAATTCCTTCTATCAACAAATTTCATGGATTTGGCAATTTCAGGATCGGAAACTGATTCTATTTCAAAGATTTTAACAATATAAGCATCCAAATCCCTCACAGTTAATCATCCAAGTCCAAACTAATGACCTTGGAGATATCACAAACTGTTTTTGATTTTTGTTTAAAAATTTCAAGTTTCAAATTAATGAACTTGTTTTATTTTCAGAAAAAACAATCAGCTTACTTAGATTTTAACACTCAGCATTTCAGACATCAGTTGTCGAAAAATAAAGCAGAATCAAAAATCTTTTTTGTATTTTCTGAAACATAAAGCAGTAAAGAAATATTTACAAACATATTTACAAACAATATTTTTGTTTGAGTTTGCGTTAGAGGATCATATCAGTTTCTGACAAGTCACAAGTACCATTGAGCTTAGTTACACATTAAGAATTAAACAATTCACTTAGAATGTCGATATACTGATCCACTTAAATTTTCACACAAACTTCAACTGATTCAGGATACGAATTAGGTGTATTAAGAACTTAAACTCATTCATGTGTCCCACCTCTTGAATATACTCCCGTATCCAGATCCCAATATTCAGTCTTACAGGTGAGTATACCTAGATGATATCTGTAAGGGGTTAAATTGCGAGGGCCGTGAGAGCTCGGGTCAGAACTTCCGTTCAGCAAAGAGATGACGGCTTTGACTTTTGGTGTGTTCCCTTTAGAGAATCTTTTCTTCAACAGCACATGATTAGCATTTTTCAATGTTTCATCATTTTTTATGCTGAGGGCGATGATATGTTTCAAGCAAGCAGAAAGTATTATACAGGGACTAGGCCATTGCTTCCGCAAAATCAGAAGTCCCGGGATAATACCCCAGATATCACTAAGCATAAAGACCTAGTATCTTAGAAAGAGGGGTCCTTCAAACGAGATTTCAGGGGTTACCTATATATCCAAGTAGTGTTCCCCATGAAATAAGCAAGTTCGAATTTAAGTTTATATCCCGAAAAAGTTTACTAAATGTGTAAAAACCTATCGGCATATCATCAGTGAGACCGTTTAATGCTATATAAACATTACATTTCTTTAGCATACTGTAACTGTCTAATGATGTACTATAATTTCCTCTCTTTTTTAACAAAAACTCAATTTTTTTTTAATTTTATCATGTTTTTTGCTTTTTCAAATTTTCAAATGTTTTTGGATTTTCTGATAATAATACTCCCCCTAAAATGCAAAATCATTTAAAGAAAATTTGACAAACCGACACTGATAGCTTTGTCTCGCCATCCATTTTCTGCATCTCATGCTCTGTTTTGCATAAAATATAACATGTAAAGCATCAATTACCCCCATGATTTACAACACATTGATTTTTTTACAGTTTGAAGACCGTTTTTCAATCTTGTGAAATTAATCATGTTTGTTCCGCCGTGAGGGTTTCGGCATATTCAATCAACATATTTTTGTAATTTTTTATTTTTTTACAAATTTAAAAACAAACATATTTTTGATTTTTCAAAATTGTGACAAAATAAAAACATATTTTTGGTTTTTAAATTTTTCAATTTTTAGGGTTTTTGAAATATTGTTGATTTATATACAGAAAACAAACAAACTCCCTATTTCAACCAACACAGGGTTCAACAGCCTCCTCTTTTTGTGCCAGGCTGCTCCGACATTCCTCTTCTTGACATTTAAATTTCTTCGGAAGCACCTGCACATTCAGACTACTCAATTACTTGAACAATTTAGCCCAGGTCTGTTTGACCTTAGGCATTTCAACACAATATGCTTCATTCAACTTCGGAAAATCTTTATCATTCTCAACAAAGACTTTTTCAACTTTAACTTCAACTTTTTCATCATTTACCGAAGTCACTTGTTTCTTAACACTCCATGTTTGACCTTTCGGAGTACCTCTTTTGTAAAAAATTGAATCTTTTTGAACATTTTTATTCTGAACAACAACTTTTGGTTTCCAAAACTCGTTTGGTTTTGTTGCATCGACAGTTGTTTTCCAACTTTGTGTTGTTCTTAATCTGGGTGTGTGAGAATTCCAGGTCTGTCTAGAATCGAACCTATTCGGGTTTGATTTCCAAGTTTGGTTCAAAACAAACTTGTTTGTGTTATACCTCCAATTTTTTTTTGAATCAAATCTGGTCGACCTTTGTTTCACATTCTCAGATTTTTGTTTCTTAACATCATCAGACTTCTTTTTGTCAACATCAACAGGTTTCAGATTTGGACACTTGCCTGCAAGATGTCCAATTTGATCACATTTAAAACATGTTCTCTTGGACACATCTTTGACCTGTGGTTGTTGCTTTTTCTTTTGAGCATAGAACTCTTCATTGGACTGACATCTAAATTTGAGTTCTTTCTCTTCTTCTGAACTTGTTCCATGAACAAAATTCATCTTTGCCTGAAAATTTTGCGTTTCATTTTTATTTCGACTTTGTTTCTTCTTATAACCCAACCCAGCCTTCATGTTTTTCTTCTTGTAACCAGGTTTGTTATAAAAAGTTTTGTGACCTTTTCCAGCAAACTTTGGAATCTCAGATTTTTCAATTTCAACCATTTTGAAAACTTTATCAACTTTTTCTGAAATCACATTCTGAATCGGGAATACAATATCTAGGAATAATTTGTCCGATCCAATCATGGTATAAACCAGTCCTTTTGAATCATTATTCAAATTTATCTTAGATTTTGAGTTTTTCAGATATCCATCATGAAAATTACCTTCATTTTCATCCTGTGATTCAGATTTACCTGTATCAACCGACTCTTCTTTCAACACACTTTCAACGACCTTACCTACCACCTCTGAATCACTAGAATCATCAGATTTGGAATAGGTTACGTCAATGTTATCTGGCAATTGATCTACCATGTCGAAAGTTTTTTCGACCTTTTCATCATCATAAAATGCAAACTTTTCCGGTGGTGGAACTTGATGAAACTCTGAGCCAATACCTTTCTTGTTTTGCTCAAAATCTTTTCCATCCGGTTTTATGTTGAAAATTCTTTCAAGCACATATGACGACGCGTGATAACTTTTTAACTTGTTATTATCCTGTTCTAAATCAGTAATCTGACGCTTAAGTTTAGCAACATCCTCAATGTAAGAATTAACAACTTGTTGCTTTATTTCATAATTTCGCTTAAACTCCTTAGTTGTTTCAGAACAGTAATTCAATCTTGATTGAACAAATTTCATTTCACTTTTCACTTTTTCATATGACTCTTTTGTAATGTGATATGCCAATTTTATTGAATCATATTCCTTTTTCATTTCTTGAGAAACAATTTCTTTTTGATCACATTCTTCTGTCATTTTCGAAACATTTTCTTTCAAAACTTCATTTTCTTTTTCTAACTTTTTACATTTTTCTAAAAGTTTTTCATCATTATCTTTCAAAACTTTTTCATTTTCTAACATTTCTTTGTATTTATTTTTGAAAACTTTTTCTATTTTGGTAAATTCAAGATCTCTTGTTCTGAACCTTTCGTCTTTTTCAGTACAAGCACTGCATGGTTCCATGCATTTCTTGCACTGTTCAACAGTTTTTAAGATTTCAGAATCAGAAAATACCTCAGTGATTGGCACTTCGGTGTTTGCTTCTGTTTGCTTCAACTCATCTTCACTCTTCTTTTCTTCACCAGCACCGGCATCACCAACACTATCAGCTGAACTTTCAACTTTCTTCTCAGTTTCTTCAACTTGCTGTTCTACAGTAACAGTCTCTTTTCCAACAACTTCTTCTTCTACCTTCTCTTCCTCAGCAATCTTCACATTTTCAACTTTCACAGCTTCGGCTTTCACATCTTCAGCAACCTTCTTCAAATCGTTCACTATCTCATCTACATTCTTCTTCATTCCTCTTCCTCAAACACGATCTCATGACATGTCTTATGTCCTTTTCAAGCCTTTTTGCATATGTTTTATCTTTTTCAACATTTGTGTAATATTCGACTGATCGAGGAATTATGAGAAGAACATCATCAAAAACTATGTCCTTTTTGGGAACAACAGGTTCACCTTGTCTGTTGAAATAGCACTCTTTCTTTTTATCCCATCTTTTATTGTTCACTGCACTTTCATACTCCTCTTGCATTTCATCCATCCTGTTCCAAGCAATGTTTCTTTCTCTATAAGTTTTCTCACTCAGAATCTCTTCTCTGGTTTTCTCTTTGATTTCAGCAACGAAAACATAATGATTGCTCTTTGATACACCTTTTCCATGAGCAGTAACTTGATTATCCAAATGATCTTCTTCTGGAAGAATCTGACTCCAATCATATCCTTCATCATCATGGATTACAGCACAAGCTCTTGACTTATCTCTGGGTTTATCTTCAATCATTTTCGGCTCTTCTTTGCTTCGGTGATAGATTGCCTTTCGGTAATAATCATCATTGAACGGATGTTCATTTCCACCAACTGCAGAATTATTGCATTCTCTCTTGAAATGACCTTTTTGCTTACATTTGAAGCAAGTCACTTTGGACTTATCAAATCCAAGTTTTGTTGATGCACCACCTAATGATTGTTTCCCAGTAATCTCCATGTATCTCTGAGCTCTTCTGATGCAACTTGCCAAACACCAGCGAATATCAATGAGTTCCATTTCTTCCGGATCAATCTGGTCATAGTCTTCTTTGGTTAACTCTAAGTTTCCAATTTTTCCAGCTACAAGACCTTCATACGATTCCAGAACAGATCCAAGGAAGCTAATTTGCTGCTTAGATGTATAGATGCTCATTGCCGGAGAATTTTTCAACTTGAGAGCAATGTTGCACAGTATCTCCTCTGATTCTTCAGAATTAGCTTTTGAAGAATATGAATGATAACCCGGATTGTAGCTTGATGAGCTTGTCTGAGGTTCTTTTGTCCTTTCACCACTGAATGCTGTCTTTGGTGATTCTCCAACTTTCACCGAAGGTAGATTACCTTTGTAATAGAGACCAACATTCTGTTGATGTGAAGAACTGCTCATCTTGCTTTGTTTCTGAATTCAAGCTCATGAGTTTCAATATTTTCAATTAACATATCAAGAGAAATTGTTTCATACAAAGCATCATTTTTCAATATAAACACAAACGTTTGCCACTGATCAGCTCTTGGTAACGCTTCTATGATTTTATCAATTATTTCTTCTCTCGTTTTCTCAATCTTAAATCTTTCAAGTTCGATTTTTAGATGACAAAAACGTTCAATCATTTGTCAAACTGATTCATCTTTTAAGCTATCAAACAAATCGAATTCTTTCTTTACCAAAGAAATTTTATTCTTTTTTATTTGTTTACCCCCCTCAGCTTTAACCCTTAAAGCTTCCCAAACTGATTTTGATGTCCCGTCATGTTGCAATAAAGCAAACATGTCATTTCTGATTGAAGATTGAATTAAAGCAATCATTCTCTGTTCAGCTGCGAATTCTCTTTTGTCTTCTGCTGATAAATTTTTGAGCGGGGTTTCTTCTCCTTTATCATTCTTTGGTCTTTCATATCCAAACTCAAGACAGAACTAGCTTTCATGTGCATAAGCTTTTGCCCAGCTAATGAAACATTCTTTCCACCACGTATAATCTTCAATACTATCAAACATTGGTGGTTTTGAATGTGTTCCGTAGAAGTTATCATGTTTAATATTTTCATTGACTGCTTTTATTATGGTTTTTGGTGTAACAATCGAGGTTTCAGATGATTCTGATGTTAATGCATTGTAGAACGTGTTGTAGAATTCTTCAGCCATGATGTGAACTTCTTGAATTTCCTGGAGACAAAAACAATCAAACAAACACAATCAGTTTAAACAATATCAAACAACTTGAAACAGACTGACACTCGGTTGACTTGAAATGATCTTGACGCGAAATGTCCACTTTCAAATGGAATAGTGATTTTCAAACGAAATAACTTCTTCAAGCGAAATCAGATCTTTCACACGAGATCACACTTTCAAACGGAATCCCTTGTTCAAGCGAAATTAACCTTTCACACGGAATACCCTTTTGGAATGAAATTATCTAATTTCGTGTGAACCTTCTCAAGCGGAATTACACTTTGGAGCGAAATAACTGATTCCGTGTGAACCTTTCAAACGGAATTACCCTTTTCAAGCGGAATAAGATGTAATTCAAATGAAATCAGTAATTTCGTGTGAAATTGCCTCAACTTTTCAAGCGAAATCAGATGCTCGTTCAAACGGAATTTCAATTTTGGTCCATTTTTATCACTTTTAATCTGAATTTAGGTCTGATTCTTTCAAGGCTTTGTTAAAACACTGTTTCGCGTCTAATGTGTGAAATTCAATCCATTTTGTCTGTAAAATCTTGTGCATTTTGAAAAAGAAGGTGTAGAAGTCAGAAAACTAATGAAATCAAGCTAAACTCTTCCTCCTGAGCTCTGATACCACTTGTAGGATCATTGTGCGACCTGAATGAGTCGTTCAGAAGAGTTTTGGATCCGAATCAAAGGCGGAATCAATGAAACGGACACTAGATTCAATTATAATGTCTCTTGTATTGATATAATAGTCTTACAGCACCTGGAGACAATTCGGCATCACTTCGTTACCGAAGCACAAAATCTAATTCCGTTTTAAATGACAACCTAGGCTCCACTATTTATAGATGTCTGATTTCGTTTGAAATGGCCCTTGGCTGTTTCAAGCGAAATTAGCCATTTTAACATGTTTTCTCGTTTTTCGAGCCCTGATCTATCATTCTAAATTCAATACTTGATGCAAGACGAAGTCAACAGACATAGTGCACTAACAATGTTGTTACCATTTGACAATTAACGACTAATAAGTGTTTGTCAAGTCTTATACTTACAGGATAAAAATGGTTTATGAATTAATAATGCTATGAATTAGCATATTATGGTGGCAACGTATTGAAACGGGTCAATAGGTTGACCCGAGCCAGGTACGTATAAATATGATTGTGGTTAAACGTACATTTTTGGTCAAATAAGTAGCAAAAGTCCTTCGTCGTAAATGGGGGACTAAATTTGATCAAAAAGCCCTTGATTGGAAAACCGGAAAAACGATCCTTAGAGGTTGTTTAGGAGTTTGAATTGTGATTATGTAATTCGTAGATTTTAATAAAAGTTATAGGCAAACACATTTGTGGGTCAAATGCCTAAAATTGGGTCAATTGCGTAAAATGACCAACCGAAGGGTAAGTGGGGATAATAAATTAGTTATGCCAAATCCACCACAAAAATAGTTGTGGTGGAATATAAGTAGATATTTTAGATGTGGAATTACGAAGTGTAAAAAGAAAAGAGCTAGTTTAGACTAAATTGCTTAAATCCCCTAAATGGGTCAAAACGGGTCTATGCGCATAGCTTGCATACTAGTTGCGTAATTCATAATAATTATGAACCCGAGCTAAAGATTTTTTGTTAAATACGTTGGAGCATGTATTTTAATTAGTTACAAGCAAGTTAGTGGTTTTAAACTTAAACGGGTCAAAAAGTGCTAAAATGGAATTTCAAGCCGAGAGCTTGAAATCTAAGATTTTGTGAATTCAGATGTAGCATTTTTACTCCATATGATGGAGAATCAAATTACGGTCACGTAGGAAAAGGAATCACGTAAAACGGACGTCTAGATAGAAAGATACGAGGTTTTAAAGTTAAAAATTTGGTTAGAATTTGAGTTGGGCATCTCCAGCATCAGCCTACTGATCATTTTGTTGAAAACAGGTTATCACGGCACGTGACGGAGACCTGGCAATGCGGTCGCGCAGTGCGAGGGCTATCGCGCCCCGCGAAGAACTGTCTTAAGTCTGTCGCGCCCCGCGAGGGACGCAAAAGCTGAAAATTGTTGTTTGTTTGTTCGTTTTGATATTTGGACGAGTTTATATATATATATATATATGTTATAAATGTAACATAACTAAAATCATTTCATGTTTATGAAATGTAGGTACATCTTGGATGCCGGATGATGATCAAGCCCACCGAAGAACCGAACACGAACAAGATAAAAGCTTCCGCACGTCGCTTCGTCGTCATTTTTAAACGACGAATCCATACATATTAAGTTATATTATTTTCAAATTGTAAAAGTTATAATTTACCTGTATTATTCAACAATACGTATGTACAATTACATGTTTATTTTCATATTTTATACGAAAACCATTAAAAGAGAATATGAGTGTTACAAGTTGGTAATCAGAGCTCAAGGTTAAAAGGATAAAGTGTTCGGTTCGAGGCTTGATCGCAAATCCGGTAAGTACAAGTATATAGTAATGGTTTAGTATGATTGAAGTGTTGTGAATAACACATAGGATTATCGTGTAATACACGTTACCCCTATTAAATCGATCAAGGATCGATATAGTTAACGGAATTACGTGCGTTGACACGTATACCAGAAAGTCTCGTATTATAATACGGACGATTATTGATGTCGACATTACTAACTTTTGTGAATATTTTAATTGAAGGACACTCGCATTTGAAGATGATGAGAGTTGAACGAATTGCGGATATGACGGTGAAACGGTCCGAGGTATGCCGAGCAGAGCATACTTATCAAGGACCTAAATCGCGTAATGATCGCGAACAAGGACAAAGGCATAGAAAGCCCGTTAGGGCAAGCATTACCAGGTGCATGTTTTAAATTAATCGTACAAATAGCAATATGCAACAAACATGTAGAGAATGACTATTGCATACGTAGAATAAAACTTGGAAAATCCTAAATAAGACACCTATTCGGGAAGAGGTTTCCAAGAGAAAAATTTAGTAGAAAAAAAGCGTTATTCGTGAATGTGAATAACGAAACAATAATAGAGTCAATTTATGTGGAAACTTGGACGGGGGGTAGTATTCAAAGTGGAAAACTCTCAATATAATGCTATTGAGAAAAGTAGCGATCACAATAACGAGTGTGATTATATAATAGTTCGATAAAAAGGAAAACATTCTACATGTTCAAGAATGACACGGGTAAAACCAATGATCGTTAAATAACAATTAAATAAAGTTTTACCAACTAAAATCATGAATATGGGAAGAATTAGAGGCGTTACTTACATGGGGTGTAATGTGAAAATTTTAAAAAGGTCGTGTGTGTCATGTGTTGATCGCTTACTCTGGCCAAGTAAGTAGTGAACACATGATGTCATGAACTTCTTATGATGGACACATTTAGGTCCGATGTAGTAAGGACGGGGTGAATGGGACGAATTAAAAAGGTACCCAAATGAATCAAATAAGTAAGATGTTTGGTGGTAAACGTAAACGCACGTCGGATGACGGGAGCGTATTACGTTAGAATAACGATCCCGAGAGAAGGGACAAAGATTAAAGTAAATGAAAATACAACCCAACTAATGTGAATGCTAAGGCATAAGGGATAAAGTTTGACTGTCATAAGTGATGAAATTCACACAGACAAGTCAAAGGGGTAGAATAAGGAATAAAAGACTTGGTCGAATAAAAGCAATGAAATTCGCTAAGACGACCAAATAAATCAAAACGAAATTTTAATGCATACCGGAAGGGTTGACTTCGGTAAAATGCCCGATCGATGGGTAGGGATTTAGAAGTATGCGTAAACCAAGAGACGAGAACGCGAATTAAAGGTCAAAAGACTCGGATCGAGAGTTATGACTAAAAGAAGACAAAATTTTGCAAACATAAAATTTGAAAATTTCGTTCAACTATTTCAAAGTTGAACGGGTAGGATAAAGAGTAAAGTTTGACATTCACAAGTAATGAAATTTCATAAGAACAAGTTAAACGAGTTAAATAAAGAATAACGTTAGCTAATGTAAGTAAGCGTGAACTGAATAAATAAAAACGCAAATTATTAAGATAAAAGAATCCGGGTAATGGGTTGTAAATAAATATAGGAATAAACCGGATAACATTAAGCGGAAAACAAACCGACGTGTAAATGACGTAAGAAGTCATAGAGACGGAGGATTAGTTTAAAATGGAAGCGGATGTAGCCGTAGACTACGGTCAAGGTCCACAGAATTCAAGAACGAAAACGAATGATTTCTAAACTTAAAAAGGGTGCATTGACACCGAAAGTATATTTTAGAACGACATGAGTAAAAGATGAATCTACGGGATCATCACAACCTTCAGGAATTATAAGTAATGTTAAGGTCTACGGGACCATAATGACCCTCGAGTCACAAAAATACAAAGAAACAAACTATAAGGGTCTCACCCTAAAAAGGGTAAAAAGGTGAAAATCTAAAGAAATAGCCTACGAGGCTAAGTGAAGGAACCTACGGGTCATTTGGGTTAAGCGTGGGAACTAGTTGTAATCCCCCGCGTGAAATAATAACGGAAGGATAATATAAAATGTAATCGCATTGTAGCACGAGCTAGAGCATGACGGATTAATGGATCATAAACTCATATAAGCCTCGGGAAGGCAAAGAGAATATACCCGAGCGATGGGGTATAAGGTAATCGGTGACTAACAAATCTAACCGTCAAGATAAATAACCAATAAAGATAAAAGATACAAGCTGAAAGTAACATCCTACGAGGCCTTACACGTGAAAGGTACATATGGTTGGAAGCCAAAAAGACATTACACTACTATCCTGGTAAGATTATTAAATGCGAGCAAAGCTCAAGTACTTACCCAAAATTAAATCTATGGAGTTAAATTTAAGGAATTATGTAAGAAAGGTTTCGGGGACGAAACCTCTTTAAGGGGGGTAAACTTGTAACACCCCGAAAACAGGATTGGAAATTAAACCACGTTAAAAATAATGAACGGGTAAAATACCGTTAGTGGTAAAATTAACCCGGTAAATTGTTAGGATTTAAACAAATAAGCCTAACAATAAAATAAAAAGGAGAGCAAATGCTTTTGAGAAAATAAAGTGTATAAAAGGCCAGAGTTAACGGGACTTAAAAATAAAACGGGTTATGACTTCCCCGAACCCACAAAGTAACTAGGAATATTAACCTAGTTAAATATGTGCCTTAAAAAAATAAAGAAAACTTGGTTAATAATCCTTTTATTAACTCTAGAAACTTGAGGGACTAAAAGGGTTAAAAGAGAAAAAGGTTTTAATTTATTAAACACAAAACACTAAAACACACACCAAAGTGTGTGTTCTGGTCGTAGAAAACACAGGGGCGAACAAGGGTTCCTCCAACTTAACCCTAACTTGCAAAAATTGATCAAATTGAGAAGCCAAATCGAAATCCAAGCTTAGATTAGTGATCACCTCAGTGAAGGGATCACAAGGTATGTCAAATTTCATCTTCTAGTTACATCTTGAATTTTTTATGAACATATGAAATCGAAATATGAACTTGAATGTTTGATGTTTGATGTTTGAATGAAATTATGATAAATTCACGGTTAGGAACGAACCCTAGTCAATAATTTGATGCATTGGTGTTCATAACTATGAAATTCATGTTAACCCACTTAGATGTTAAATGGGTTTTGTAGGATGGGGAAGAAATGTCACACCCTGACTTTTGCGGAAGCGTGATTATGTGTGACTTGCTTAATATCATTGCATTCAACCATAACAAACAACTATATGATAAAACCAAGATGTTCATCCATTGATTAAGTTTAAAACATTACGAACAACATTGTTTTAGAATCCAAACGTAGACTTCAAATCCAGATTACAAACCATGCAAATTGTTTGTGAGTTCCACAAGGACTCGACAAAAGACACTAATAAAAACCAGGCTTTGAATTATCTATCCTATCCAGGATAGGATACACACTCCAAACCTTTCGACACCGGATGACATCTTTTATTCCAAACATTACTTGAAACATCCAAATGCCCGCCAGATCCACATTTAATTCCCTGAAATACATGTAATTTGAAAACATCAACAAAAGTTGAGCGAGTTCATGTGTTTAGTGTGTGAGCTCGAATAACTTTGTAATCAACATAAGTAAGTATGTATGTTTCGTAAACCCGGTATGAAAGCAAACAAGGAAACATATCAATTAATGTGTAGCTAATACATTAATATGTGTACAACGGCGTAGGAAGGCTCAAACCTAGCAGATTTTATACCGGGCTTCCGGCTGTAAGACAAAGTCACCTCATGGGCCAAACCCCGGTCCACATGGGTGTGGGCTCGCTACACCCAAATAGATCTATCACTCATGCCCCTCGGTCCTAACACGAGGATTAATGGTGTTAAGAGTGCGCCTACCCATTCACATGATCTACAGTGCATTCCTTAGCTAACCATACCAATTGTAATTGTTTGTAAACATTTTGTAACATGTACTTCACCCCCGAAGTTATAAAACCAAAAACAGTTAAAAGAAAAGGGGGACTGTAACTCAAAGTTTCCTCTGGTGTACACGACTACCTACAACGTACTACGGTCTATTAGACGAGCGGGCCGTGCCTTGACTTAGTATTAATTAGTGTCTTTGAGTTACGTTTCATTTTGTCTTCAATATTATTCCAACTTATATAATTATTTGTTAAAATAATAAATATTTTAACTTAAATTATATTTATTAAATTTTGAAATAATAGTTAAAATAATATATTTTAACTTGTTGCTTTTTATGTATTCATACATGTATGTCCTTCCCAATGATGGGTGTATTTGTATTCGTATTCTTAACTTTGCGTATTTTTGCCAAGTATCGGTGGCGTATTCCGGTGTGTGTGTATACGTACGAGAATACGTATTTTTATTGTGTTTATTAAGTATTCATATACTTAATTTTTGTATTAACTTTTCCGGAATAACATTTCTAATAAAAATACATCAATATATTCCTAAAGTATATATTTTAAGCAATCTTATATAGAAAAATTATTTATAATTTTTCCCTTGGAAAATATACTTAACCTTATTTTTCACCCAAAAATAATGTATTCCATGTGTATTCAAGAAAATATATATTTTCTTCCCAAAAAAATATATCTTCTAATCATTTCAAGAAAATATATATATTTTATTCACCCAAAAATAATATATTTTCTTATGGTCAAAAATATGATATAATTTTGTAATAATTGTAAAAAACATATTTTTGTACTCTTGGTGTCCAAAAAACCATTTTCCAAAATATACTTATGAATAAAATTTCCGGAATATTTTGTCAGTTATATTCTTTGTTCGGTTTCTCCAGTATTTTGGGTATAATTTGTATATTTATTCATTGGAATTTTGGTAATATTTTGGATTGTAATTTTTGGTATTTTGATGAGTTATATTATTTCAAGTCCTAAAATAATATAACTAATACACATAATATACAAATAATCACACACATGGTGACTTCTAAATATATATTTTCCTAAATACATATTTAGTCAATTTTATTTTCAAAAACCAACCTCCAATATTTATAATTTTTGTAACAAACATTATGGCAAACTTTATGTGAAAATTCATGGTTAAAAATATACTTGTAAATATTTGTTTAGAAATATTTTTCTAAGTGTTTAATTTTTAGAAAATTTTTGCTATAGTTTCCCCTAAAAATGGAGGTTTCCATGCCTTCAATGCATATCATTTTCTTTTGTAAATCAACACACTAAAAAACAAATCAATCTACACTTACCAATTTGCCAAAATCAAGCATAAACTACTACATCATCAACTTGAAAATTTATAAAAATGTGTAGTAACTTAATAGTGTATGAGTTAATTACGCAAATGGGTCATGTGGTTTATACCTAATTTCGCCTTTGGGTACTAACTTTTTTTTAACAGGTTTAGGTTCTATGGTTTCAATTTTGTAACACCTTTGGGTACTAACACCAAATTTAGTTAATTAATGACTAAAATACCCTTGCATTTTTTTAAGTTTATCAATGTAACACATTTGGGTACTAACACCTAATTTTATTTAAGTTTAAATCAATTTTACAAAATCTATTTATTTTTTTATTTTCATCTTTTTATTATATCTCTTAATTAACATAAAATCTATTTTTTTATTAAATTTCTTATTTAACATAAAATCTACTTGTTACACCAGTATTTTTTTAAATAAAATCTACTAGCTATATAGTTTTATGTAAATTAAATTTCTTACTCGTTTTAAATAATGTAAACCTTACTCGTTTTCAATTTTGGATTGAATGATCGATAATAATAAATATCTTTCATGTAAAAAAAATTAAGCCTTTTTTAACTCGTTTTTTGTTCATTTACATTTTACTATTTTAGAAAGATATTTAATTTACATAAAACTATATAGCTAGGTATTTTAGATAAAACTAAAAAAATTTAAGCCTTTTTTTAATTTGTTTTTTTGTAAAAAAGATATTTAATTTACATAAAACTATATAACGAGTAGATTTTACTGGTGCAACTAGGAGATTTTATGTAAATTAAATATCTTTCTAAAATAGTAAAATGTAAATGAAAAAAACGAGTTAAAAATGGCTTAAATTTTTTTACATGAAAGATATTTATTATTATTATTATTATCAATCATATATATCCAAAATGAGTAAATTGCTAAAATAGTCCCTAACGTTTGTTCACATTTGCTAGATCCATCCAAAAAAGATTTTTTCTCATATGAACCACTGATATTTCAAAAAAGTTGCTAAATTCATCCAAACTTCAGGGACGATTTTAGCAATTTATAAAAACAAACTTTTTTGGATGGATTTAGCAAATGTGAACAAACGTCAGGGACGATTTTAGCAATTTACTCTATTTTTTTATTTTCATCTTTTTATTATATCTCTTAATTAACATAAAATCTATTTATTTTTTTATTTTCATCTTTTTATTAAATTTCTTATTTAACATAAAATCTACTAGTTTTTTTTTTTTTTTTTTGAACGGCGAATTTCTACAACAGGCGATAGATTCGCACCTGCTTTTGCAGGCCCTCCAGCCCACTATGGCCAAGACTATGTTGTCTTAACCGGGCTCACACTTGGCATCAGAGTTTGGTTTGGCGCTCCCCGACAAAATTTCCAGCCTACTGCCATATGCGAGTAGTTGCACCCTCCACAAGAGCCGAAAACTCTCTGGAGTAAATGCACTGTAATAGAAAACTCGGGTGTACTCCGCGGGTTTCGAACCATTGACCAGGCCTTCACCCAGTATTTTTTTGTTCATTTATAAAATAAAATACACGTTCTTGCTAAACAGGTAACAAATTAAACTGTTGAAAGGATTAGTAATGAGTAAAATGTTTACATTTTAAAAGACTTGGTTAGATGGTTAGATGATTATAAATATAAAATCGTATTCATAATTGTAAAATATAAATGATTAATCTTTATTATGAAGGCCTGGTCACAGGTTCGAAACCCGCAGAGCACACCCGAGTTTTCTATTACAGTGCATTTACTCCAGAGAGTTTTCGGCTCTTGTGGAGAGTGCAACTACTCGCATATAGCAGTAGGCTGGAAATTTTGTCGGGGAGCGCCAAGCCAAACTCTGATGCCAAGCGTGAGCCCGGTTAAGACAACATAGTCTTGGCCAAAGTGGGGTGGAGGGCCTGCAAAAGCATGTGCGAATCTATCGCCTGTTGTAGAAATTCGTCGTTCAAAAAAAAACTAGTAGATTTTATGTTAAATAAGAAATTTAATAAAAAGATGAAAATAAAAAAATAAATAGATTTTATGTTAATTAAAAGATATAATAAAAAGATGAAAATAAAAAAATAGAGTAAATGGCTAAAATCGTCCCTGACGTTTGTTCACATTTGCTAAATCCATCCAAAAAAAGTTTGTTTTTATTAAATTGCTAAAATCGTCCCTGAAGTTTGGATGGATTTAGCAACTTTTTTGAAACCTCAGTGGTTCATATGACAAAAAATCTTTTTTTGGATGGATCTAGCAAATGTGAACAAACGTTAGGGACTATTTTAGCAATTTACTCATACAAAATTGAAAACGAGTAAGGTTTACATTATTTAAAACGAGTAAGAAATTTAATTTACATAAAACTATATAGCTAGTAGATTTTATTTAAAAAATCTATCTAAAAAAATACTGGTGTAATGTAACACCCTTCTAATTTTACTTGAATTTAATAATAGTTAATACCATTTTTAATAAAAGATGCTTAATTAACATAGATTTCATAAAAGAAGTTCATTCGTAGCATAAACCTTAGTCAACCAACGACTAAGTTAAAACATTCCAAAAGTTGTTTAACAATTGTTTACAACCCATAAACATAGTCTATTAAAGATTTATAACGTTGCGGAAGCTTGTAAGTAGTGTTCGGTTCTTCAAAATCTAGCTCGATCATCTTCCGGTTACTTTCCAACATCACCTAAGATCAAAACCATAACAAATGTTAGTTTTGATCAAGTTACAATGGATACAAATAAGTTCCAAGGGTTAACAACACAAAAAAATAAAAATTTTCCGGAAGGGGGGCGTCGCGTGACGCCAAGGACCCTCGCGTCATGCCAAGCCCCCATTTTCACAGAATGTTCACTTTGTTGTTGCTGCAGATTTCCAGTTCCAAGTTTAATCAAATTCTAACTTAAAATGCCCATAACTTTTGACTCGTAAGTCCGTTTTAGGTGATTCTTTTTCCTATGCGTCTGTAAATTCATTACCGACATGCCTATTACAAGTTTCATACCGAACAATTTGTTTACGGACCGAAATACTATATGTCCATTTGTAATTATTCGACCCATTCTAACTTAACCATTTTACTACCATTGAACTAGTAAACCAAAGGCGTTTATTACCCAAACTCCGGGGCTTATTATCACTGGCACTTCATTACCAAACCTATGGCTTCGTGCTCTTGTGACCCTTTCCGCCAATTCCATCTACTTACAATACTAATACTAGAAAGTGTCATTATTTGACCCGTTTGGTTCATCTACGGAAAATCCTCCATTTTGATGACTACCAAACGACTCCAAACCAATTATTAACCTACGGATTTAAGTAACGAACATGGTCACTACAATCAACACAACTTTTGATCGACAACGCATAGTTTAACAAAATTTCATCGAATGTAACGGGTCAAGTTACATACCTTCAAAGTAGGCTTTTCAAACGTGGTTCGCCACCCGCTTGTCCACTTGACGCTCCTGCGCTCTTTCCTATAGAGTTCATTTATAACATGTTTAGAACTCTCTTTAAACCTTATATCGCATAATACAACGAAACATCATAATTATGCGTTTAAACTTTGAATTTCAGTTTTAAGCCTTCTTAGAGGCATTTTCACAAACACCTTAAGGGCAGATTTTTACATGATTAATTATCAAGTCTCTAGCTTATCATTTAGCCCTAATTTCACATCATTCAACCATTTTACACAATTGTTAGCTTCTATAATTCTGAAGTTACCTCACAATTGTCAAATTACACTAGAACAACACCCAATCTCCTAGTGATTATCAAATTCTACATAACCCACTAATCACCTACAATGGTGTTCATGGATTTTACTAAAATTTCACATGATTTCAACTTGTATTTGTCTAGGGTTTGTCCCTAAACATTATAGTTGTTCCTAAATCATCATAAGACACACATGCAACCATAATTTCAGATTTTCCCAATTTCATGAAAATTTCAAGTTGAAAGTTTTCATCAAATTTTACATACCTTATAATCCTCTTGCGATGAGGATCACGATTCTAAGCTCGGATTTCGTTTTGGACCAGATTTGCACCTCCAATTTGAGAGTTTTAGTAAATTTTTAGGGTTTGAGAGTGGGGGTGCCGCCCCCTGCTTGTTCTTGATCGACCAGACCCCCAAATGGGGTGTTTGGTTTTGTTTTCATCCAAATTAGTAACATGAGTTTTAATTCTAACATATTTTGCCCCTCCACTTTTGTCTAACATGTAGTTTTGATTATTTAACCCTATTTCAAGTCCTTTCTAGACTTGTAGTTAACTAGGTTATAATTTACCTAGTTATTAAATTCTTGTTTATTTATACTTTAAAAATTTATTATAAAGTTTTATATTTTCGAGGTGTTACAAGTCCACCCCCCTTAAAAAGGGTTTCGTCCCCGAAACCGAATTACGTACCAAATAAAGTAGGGTAGAGACGTCGCATCTCTTCTTCGGATTCCCACGTAGTGTCCGAGCCTTTTCTGTGATCCCACTTGATCTTGACTTGATCGATTTGTTTGTTTCGTAAGTGCTTGACCTTTCGATCTAAAATCTCCACCGGTCTCACCACATAATTCAAGCTATTATCCACTTCGATATCATCATAGTGGACACGA
The DNA here is from genome assembly GCA_030545235.1 of Helianthus tuberosus. Classification (NCBI taxonomy): domain Eukaryota; kingdom Viridiplantae; phylum Streptophyta; class Magnoliopsida; order Asterales; family Asteraceae; genus Helianthus; species Helianthus tuberosus. Next base: position 98,139,858 of record CM060399.1, on the reverse strand, counting down.
GCAGTTTCGTCTGCTAAACACTTTCGGAGATGTGACACGTGGAAGGTGCTATTAATCCCACTCAACTCCTCGGGTAGTTCAAGGCGGTAAGCTACCTTTCCTACTCGTTCAACAATCACAAACGGCCCGATAAATCTTGGGCTTAATTTCCCCCTTTTTCTAAACCTGATAACCCCCTTCCATGGAGATACCTTGAGCATGACTTTGTCACCAACCTGGAATTCGATTGGCCTGTTCCTTTTGTCAGCATACGCCTTTTGTCTATCTTGAGCCGCCTTCAAGTGTGCCCGTACCACATCAATCTTTTCATTAGTGGCTCGTACTATATCTTGGTGGGCAAGTTCACGTTGACCCACTTCACCCCAACACACCGGGGTTCGGCACTTCCTACCATAGAGCATTTCGTATGGTGCCATCTTAATACTAGCATGGTAGCTGTTATTATATGAAAACTCGACTAACGGTAGGTAAACATCCCAACTTCCTCCAAAGTCGATTATACACGCCCGTAGCATGTCTTCCAATGTTTGTATTGTTCTTTCACTCTGTCCATCTGTTTGAGGATGGTACGCAGTGCTAATGAACAATTTGGTTCCCATTTGCTCTTGGAAATCTCGCCAGAAATTTGAAGTGAACCGGGTATCCCTATCAGACACGATGGATACCGGTACTCCATGACGTGCTATTATCTCATTAGTATAAACTTCCGACATCTTTTCTGACGTATAAGTCTCACGAATCGGAATGAAGTGAGCACTTTTCGTCAATCTATCCACCACTACCCATATGGCATCGAAACCACGATTTGTCTTAGGTAATTTGGTTAATAGGTCCATTGTAATATGTTCCCATTTCCAAACCGGGATTTCTAACGGTTGGAGTTTGCCGTATGGTTTTTGGTGTTCCGCCTTGACTTGTAGACATGTAAAGCATTTTTCCACATACTTCGCCACATCCCTCTTCATTCCAGGCCACCAATAATTTTGTTTCAGATCATTGTACATCTTGGTCGCACCCGGATGAATTGAATATCGGGATTTATGAGCTTCATCAAGTAGAAGCGCCTTCACCCCACAAGTATGTGGAACCCATATCCTTCCGGATCGAGTCTTCAACCCGTTATTCCCGTCCGACAAATCTTTCAACTGACCGATTATTCTTTCTTTCTTCCAATTTTCCTCTTTCACTGCTTCTAATTGCACCTCTCGAATACGTTCAAGTATACCCGAGGTCACCACGAGCTGCATCGACCTTACTCTTATTGGGACATAGTTCGCTTTTCTGCTCAGAGCATCCGCCACCACATTTGCCTTTCCGGGGTGGTAGTGTATTTCACAGTCAAAATCTTTCACCGTTTCTAGCCATCGCCTTTGTCGCATATTTAACTCCTTCTGATCGAAGAAGTATTTCAAGCTCTTGTGGTCGGTGAATATGGTGCACTTTACCCCATACAAGTAGTGCCTCCATATTTTTAATGCAAATACCACCGCAGCCAACTCGAGATCGTGCGTGGGATATTTCTTCTCGTGTATCTTCAATTGTCTCGAGGCATAGGCTATAACTTTGCCCCGTTGCATCAGTACGCATCCGAGCCCCGATAGTGAAGCATCCGAATAAACCACCATGTCTTCGACTCCGTCCGGCAATGTCAGTACCGGAGCTTGAGTTAACTTTTCTTTTAGCGTTTGAAACGCTCTCTCTTGATCGACACCCCAAATGAACTTTTCTTTCTTTCGGGTTAGCTTTGTTAGCGGTGACGCAATCTTGGAAAAATCTTGAATGAATCTCCTATAGTATCCCGCAAGCCCCAAAAAGCTTCTAATTTTCGAAGGGTTCTTCGGGGGATTCCATTTTGACACGGCCTCGATCTTTGACGGGTCCACCAATACTCCGTCGGCACTTATGATATGGCCAAGAAATTGTACCTCTCGTAACCAAAAGGCACACTTAGAGAATTTTGCATACAACCTTTCTCGTCTAAGTGTCTCTAACACCTCTTGTAAATGGTGTGCGTGTTCAGCTTCACTTTTCGAATACACCAAAATATCATCGATAAACACGATGACCGATTTATCCAACATTGGCTTGCAAACCCGGTTCATGAGGTCCATGAAAGCCGCGGGTGCATTTGTTAGCCCAAATGACATCACGAGGAATTCGTAATGTCCATATCGCGTACGGAAAGCCGTCTTCGGCACATCTTCCTCCTTGACCTTTAATTGGTGATACCCCGATCTAAGGTCAATTTTTGAAAACCAGTTCACACCTTGTAATTGGTCGAATAAATCATCTATCCTCGGAAGCGGGTATCGGTTCTTTACCGTGAGTTTGTTTTACTCCCGGTAATCGATACACATGCGCATGCTTCCGTCTTTCTTTCTCACGAACAATACCGGTGCGCCCCAAGGAGACACACTCGGCCTTATGAATCCCTTGTCAAGCAGGTCTTGAATTTGGGACATCAACTCTTGTAATTCCGACGGTGCGAGTCGGTACGGAGCTTTTGCTACGGGTTTTGCGCTCGGAATCAATTCAATTCCGAACTCTACTTCCCGTTTAGGCGGTATCCCCGGTAAATCCTCCGGAAACACATCTTCATAGTCTCGTACTACCGGTACATCTTCAATCTTCCGTGATTCTTTCTTGGGCTCATTTGCGTATATCATGAATGCCTTGCATCCTCGCTTCATAAGATTATGAGCTTTCAACATTGAGCATACTATAGGGTTGCCTCCTTTTTCGCCATAGATAGTGACGTGTTTCCCGCTCGGAGATGTTAGTTTTATCTCTTTACGAAAACACACGACCTTTGCATGGTGCTGAGATAGCCAATCCATCCCAACGACTACTTGAAATTTCCCCATTGACATCGGGATTAGGTCTATCAAGTATTCCTCATCGTCGATGCTTAATTTGCAGCCTCGACAAACATCACAAACTATAAAACTTTTGTTGTCCCCTATTTCAACTTTTAAGGGCACATATAATTTCGTCAATACAAATGAAGGATGTCGAATAAATCCATGCGAAATGAAGGATTTATTCGTACCCGTATCAAACAATACACGTGTTGGAATTGAGTTAATTGTGAATATACCTGAAACCACATCGGGTTCTGTTTTCGCTTCAGCCGCGGTAAGTTGGAAGGATCTAGCCTTCGCTTTGGGAGCTTCTGTTGGAGACTCTTTTGTGTCTCTCTTCCCCTCCAACTCGGGGCATTCAGACTTCTTGTGACCGGGTTGATAACACTTGTAACAAACGGAAACTTTCCCGGGACATAGCGATGCAGTGTGCCCCGTCTTCCCACATACCGGACACGGTTTGTCTTTGAAGCGGCACTCACCCTTGTGCCCCTTTCCACATACTTTGCAACTTGGCGACCTGCCTTTAGCATCAACATTCTTTCCCGATTCTCCAGTTCGGGCTTTCTTTGTAGGGCTTGGATTCACATCTTGTGCCTTTCTCTCACCTCTTTCAACTTGTTTCTTCAACTCGATTTCCCGTTCCCGAGCAACGTTTATGATTTCGGTAAGGGTCTCGTATTTTGAAGGAGTCATAAACTCCCTATATTCAGCGCTCAACATGTTGTAATAATAGTATATCTTCTGCTCTTCAGTGGTGACTAACTCGTCACAAAACCTTAGCTTATCCATGAAGATGCCCGTGATCTTATCAATTGATTCTCCCTTTTGCCTTAGCTGGATGAATTCTTCCTTGATCCTGTTAATAACCGCTTTGGGACTATGGTGTTTAAGGAATGGTACCTTAAACTCGTCCCAAGTCATAACCCTCACCGCTTCGGCTCCCATTTCCTTCTTTTTATTATCCCACCAATCCTTGGCTTGATTTCTCAATTGACCGGTTCCGTAAGCAACAAAGTCGCCTACGTCACAGTGGGTTCGTTCAAACACCCCTTCGACATCACTTATCCATCTTTGGCAAATTATCGGGTCAACCTCCCCGTTATAGATTGGCGGTTTACATGCCATGAATTCCTTGTATGAACATCCTTTACGTTCTCCCGTCTTCTCCTTCATAAGGTTGACACTTTCCTCCAACCTTTTAACTCGCTCTTCTACAAGCGATAACCGTGCTTTGAATTTTGTCTATAAACCCGGATAGACTTCCTTCAATTGCCTTCCCTACCTCTTCGGCAATTATCTCTTTCATTTGTTCAGTGCTTGTTTACACCGGATTATCATCATTCCCATCAAACATCTTGAAACTGAAATGTTTACATTTAAACGTTAAACATTTCATTTATAGCATTGCTTCATTTGTTTTGGTTTAGCCAAGTTCCTAACTTGCTTTAACCATTCACATCTAATGCACTTTCCGGGTTTGAGTGTGTTAATACATTCTTCCCATGCATCTCAATTCATTTCTTATTTTCTTACGCAAGGTATAATCTACTAACATAATAAGTTAATTCTTACCGGACGATTGATCGAGCTTGAACCGAACACTTTGTTGACAACCTTAAGCTCTGATTACCAACTTGTAACACCCTTCTAATTTTACTTGAATTTAATAATAGTTAATACCATTTTTAATAAAAGATGCTTAATTAATATAGATTTCATAAAAGAAGTTCATTCGTAGCATAAGCCTTAGTCAACCAACGACTAAGTTAAAACATTCCAAAAGTTGTTTAACAATTGTTTACAACCCATAATTTCACATCATTCAACCATTTTACACAATTGTTAGCTTCTATAATTCTGAAGTTACCTCACAATTGTCAAATTACACTAGAACAACACCCAATCTCCTAGTGATTATCAAATTCTACATAACCCACTAATCACCTACAATGGTGTTCATGGATTTTACTAAAAATTTCACATGATTTCAACTTGTATTTGTCTAGGGTTTGTCCCTAAACACTATAGTTGTTCCTAAATCATCATAAGACACACATGCAACCATAATTTCAGATTTTCCCAATTTCATGAGAATTTCAAGTTGAAAGTTTTCATCAAATTTTACATACCTTATAATCCTCTTGCGATGAGGATCACGATTCTAAGCTCGGATTTCGTTTTGGACCATATTTGCACCTCCAATTTGAGAATTTTAGTAAATTTTTAGGGTTTGAGAGTGGGGGTGTCGCCCCCTGCTTGTTCTTGATCGACCAGACCCCCAAATGGGGTGTTTGGTTTTGTTTTCATCCAAATTAGTAACATGAGTTTTAATTTTAACATATTTGGCCCCTCCACTTTTGTCTAACATGTAGTTTTGATTATTTAACCCTATTTCAAGTCCTTTCTAGACTTGTAGTTAACTAGGTTATAATTTACCTAGTTATTAAATTCTTGTTTATTTATACTTTAAAATTTTAATATAAAGTTTTATATTTTCGGGGTGTTACATGTAACAAGTAGATTTTATGTTAAATAAGAAATTTAATAAAAATATGAAAATAAAAAACTAAATAGACTTTATGTTAATTAAGAGATATAATAAAAAGATGAAAATAAACAAAATAAATAGATTTTGTAAAATTGATTTAAACTTAAATAAAATTAGTTGTTAGTACCCAAATGTATTACATTGATAAACTTAAAAAAAATGCAAGGGTATTTTAGTCATTAATTAACTAATTTTGGTGTTAGTACCCAAATGTGTTACAAAATTGAAACCATAGAACCTAAACCTGTTAAAAAAAAAAGTTAGTACCCAAAGGCGAAATTAGGTATAAACCACAGGACCCATTTGTGTAATTAACTCATAGTGTATTTAGTAAGTCTAGTTACCCCTTTAAAGTGTGGTTGTTTATTTAAAAACTTCATTTTTGAAAGAATTAGTTCTTTACAACTTGTAATTAATTTTTCTACAAATGTTTCTTCTTGGATTTTTCTTGTTAAATACATGATCCTACACTTGATTAACCACTAAAAATGTGGTTTATTTCTTTAAGAACCAATATTAAGTAAACTTCGTATTTTTAACTTGATTTCTTGAAAAACCATTCTTGAAATCATAGATTTGCAAGACTTTACACATACTTTGATCATCACTTAACAAGAAAATAACTTATTCTTTCAAGTTCATGATTCACATGAGGATGATCTATTGATCTTTAACATTTTTATCTAAATTTTGTGAGTTAATGCACCGCAACGTGCGTGTGGTGTTCAACATTTTTTCGTATATTTTTCCCCGTTTGACTGTCCCGTCACAGGACATCTATTTTTCTCCGTTTAACAAGTTCGACCAACGCAAGGGTCCTGGATTGACTTAGTTATTTTTTCTATGTTTTACGTTTCGGTTTAATTTCTCTGCAACGAGCGTTCGTGATTCAAAGATTTTATATCTGCTTTTCGCTCGGCGTTATTTTTTTCGTTTTATGTGTTTAGAGTAAACTACCAAACTGGTTCCTGAGATTTGATTATTTTTGCCAATTTAGTCCAAAACTAAAACCTTTTGAATCTGGTTGCCTATAGTTTCAATTTTGTTGCCATTTTCATCCAAAAGCAAAATCTGGTTAGATTTTTTCAGTTAACACCCAACTTTTTTGTTTTTTTCCTCCCTTTTAATGAAGGGCAAAAGGGTCAGTTTTTTAATTTGTTATTAATAAAACGTAAAAATATCATTTTCCCTTCATTAAAAGGGAAAAAAAAGATTAAAAAAAAGCTGGATGTTAGTTAACTGAAAAATCTGACCAGATTTTGATTTTGGATGAAAATAGCAACAAAATTGAAACCACAGGGACTCAGATTCAAAACGTTTAAGGTGCTGTTTGTTTTTTCTTCTTGAAAACCTCTTCTGCTGCAGGCCACATCTGCAGGCATCTGCAGGAGAAGAGGTGGACCAAATGTCTTCAGTCTGCAAGGAGAAGAGGGTTTGTTTTTTCTTTTATATAAAACCTCTTCTTCTCACAACCACCGAGCAACCTGCCATCATCATCACCACCGCCACCACTTCACCACCGCCACCACTTCACCACCGCCATCATCACCACCGCCACCACTTCACCACCGCCATCATCACAACCACCGTCACCACCTCCACCGCCATCATCACAACCACCGAGCAACCTGCAACTGCCATCTCCATCATCACGAATCGAACAAAACGACCGTCACCACCTCCGCCTTCACACCTGGCCGGAGTCGCTGAACATGAGGTCGACCGGACTCGCTGAACTTTGATCGATTTGGGCTGTTCGTTTCCGATCGATTTAGGGTTTTCGATTTTAGGGTTTTCGTTTTGGGGGTTTTGTTTGTGATGTTGATGATGATGTCGGAGGTGGTGGCGGAGTGGAGGTGGAGCAGAGGTGATGGCGGAGTGGAGGTGGAGGTGGAGAAGATTTGGGGGTTTTGTTTGTGGGGCTGGAGCAGCGGAGGTGGTGGCGGAGTGGAGGTGGTGGTGGCGGAGCAGGGGTGGTGATGATGATGGTGGCGGAGCAGTGGTGGTGGTGGCGGAGCAGGGGCGGAGCATGGGTGGAGGTGGAGGTGGTGCCAAGAAGAGGTAAAGCTCTTCTTGGAGAAGCTTTGGTTTTATCACTTCCTCATGAAGAGGCTGGGGAGAGACAGGAAGCACTTCTCAAAAAAAAAAAACAAACACTCTTTTGAGGCTAAACCTCTTCCCGCGTCTGCACGGTGCAGACAGAAGAGGCAGGAAGCTCTTTTTGTAAAAAAACAAACACCACCTAAGTTTTGGACTAGAATAGCACAAATGACTAAATCTCTGGACCATTTTTAAAGTTTACTTATGTGTTTACACACTTTGTTTTTTCTTTCTAGATTTCCCCTTTGTTTTTTTTCTCTTTTAGCCTCTTGAGGTAAAGGACAAAGTAAACATAGAGTGGACACCAGGATGGTTGTACTCTAGCAGGCAAAACAAATCCCCTGAGATCACCCCAACAATCCCATTTCTTTATCTTGTTTTTACATATGAGTTGAGTGTCCTTTTCGTTCAATTTACCTATTATCTCTTTCAATTTAAAGCTGTGAAGCATGCACTATGGTATATTGGTACTTTACCCTTTTCCTTTATTGACCACTATGTCTTTCGGCTAGAAGGTATGGTGATGGTCCTCCAAGGGAGGATGATCCACCACGTAGGCGTCACGTCAGACTAAAGGGTATGGAGAGGATTGGCTTGGAGGGGATGGGCCGCCACGTCAGCGCCACGTCACCGGCTCGTGTGGGATGGGCCTCCTTCATATTTGAGGGGGATGGAGGATGAGGCTACCCCACCTCATTATTTTATTAATTGTCTAACTTTTAATTTATTAACTTGATAAAAAAATTATAAAAGTTAAAAAATACAACATAAAACAACATAAATAAAGTCACTTCATAACATAAAAAAATTACATTTCCTAAAAATAATAAAAAAAAACATTACCGAAATTTTTTTTACATATCCTAAAAATAACCGACGACTCATTCGGAATCTGCGTCTGAATATCTCGGCATTGTAAAGGGGTGCATCCGAAAAATAATCGTTCACCAATTTCTCGTGCGCTCCTGTCGTAAAAAATATATAAATACGAGGAAATAAGGATAATAAAATTTATTAATGATAAACCTTGGCGGTCTCTGTTAACCCGTATTCGTGTGGTAATAACGCTTTCAGACGAGACGTCTTCCTCTTCGTCTTCCTCTTCCTCCTGGATAAGAATCTCCGCCGCCCGTAGCACAGCGTTCGCGATAAACATCTCCTCTTCCTCTTCCTCATCCGAAGACGAGGACCACCAAGAATTAGATGGCATTGTGGATGAAAACGTAATTTTTTTTTTATAAAAGTGGAGAGAAAATGGTATAAAAATGAGAGGGTTGTGGGTTGAAAGTGAGGAAAGATGGTGAAAGTAAGTGAGTTTTAAAGAAAAATGGGATTTTTTTTTTTTAAAAAAATAGCCGTTACCAACGTTCCTTTTTTGAAAAGTGTGCATGTTTGCTTCGTCTCATTCGGCGCTGGGGGGCCGTTTGGGCCGAGCCGGGGCTAAGGGGGGCGGTGTGGGGGACCGGCGCCGGTCCTAGCCGGCCCCCATACCCTTTAGTCTCATAGTCCTCCCAAGGATGGTCCATCCCACAAAACTAAAGGGTATGGAGGATGGTCCTAGAAGATCCTACCCCACCACTTTTATGTTTTTTATTTTTTTAATTTTCTACTTTTTTTTTACATTTAACAAATAAACTAACAAAATATTTTCATTAATATTAAAAAACATTACATAAACTAAAAAAAAAACTTAAAAAAATATAAACTTAAAAAAATCCTAATATATTAAAATAAGCTACTAGTCTTCGTCATCTATGTCGTCAGCGGGTTCGTTTTGAGCGTTGTTCCAAATGTACTCCACCAAGTCCGCTTGTAGGTTATGATGTGTGTACTCGTTACGTAGAGCGAACATGTTCAAATCTTGTTGTTCTCCATTAACTGGAACAAAATTTCCAGTAGACGTGTTTTCGTCGTACTCGCATATCACTCTACCTTCGTCTTCAATGATCACGTTATGAAGGATGATACAAGCGTACATAATGTGTCGTGACCTCTTTGGTGTAGCCGAACGTGCTGGATGTTTAATGATTTGCCATTTTTTTTTTGTAGAACACCAAAAGCCCGCTCAATATCTTTTCTCGCACCCTCTTGAAACTTCGCAAATTTTTTTTCTTTTTTCGTCTGTCGGGTGCGGAATAGTTTTAACGATTGTCGAGTACGTTGGGTATATTCCATCGGCTAGGTAGTAACCTCGCCTGTATTCCACCCTCGAAGCCGTAAAACTTGTATCTGGACCTGTACCCGCCACTACATCGTCAAATATCTGTGACTGGTATATGATGTTAAGGTCATTGAGCGAACCAGGTAGACCAAAAAAAGCATGTCAGATCCAGAGATCTTGTGACGCAACAGCCTCTAGAATAATAGTCGGATGTCCATGATCTCCCCTAGTATACTGACCTTGCCAGACAACTGGGCAGTTCTGCCACGGCCAGTGCATGCAATCAATGCTCTCGAGCATTCCTGGGAAACCATGTCTCTGTTCGTGTGCTTGATATAATTTTTGAACGTCGTTTGCGTTCGGTCTCCGCATGTATCTTTTGCTATACAATTTGACAACTCATTCACAAAACTTGTGCAAACATAGACGTGCGGTTCTTTCAGACATCCTTATATACTCGTCTAATACATCGGGTGCGTAACCGTATGCCAGTTGGCGAATGGCCGTCGTACATTTTTGTAAATTACTGAAACCCCTTTGCCCCCTGCGGAATGGTGTTGATGCCGGCGCCGGTCCAAGACGTATGGGGGACGGACCCATACCCTGCAGTTAGCGCTTATGGATACTTCATCACTTAAGTCTCCAAAGTGGAACTAAGTCATCCAAAACTAAAAATAGCTATACAGAGGGAATTTCAAATATCCCATTTATAACATGTAAAATTGTATATATAAACTAACTATTCAGTTTTGCATATACGGTTCCTACTATTCATGCTCTTCGATTTACTAGTCGCGTGTTTGATGATGCGACTTTTTATTTGTTAGTTTTTTTTTTTCTGTTTTTTTAAGTGTAATTTTGTTTTTAATAATTTTTATATATTACATTTTTGTGTACAAATACATTTTTGTGATTGTGTTTTATTTCTATCTATATTTGTATTTGTATTTTATATAGCTTTTATAAATCTAAGTCGTATTCACTTTTATATATAATAATATATACAAAAGGTGCTTTTTAATTTATATTATTATTAATTAAAAGCTAGAGAAAAAAATAAACTTATATTTTAATAAATAATCACAAAAATTACTTGGGTTTGATTAATGTTTTTTTTTTCTCGAACGACGACTTTCTTGTATTACGCTATCGCACTCCTTAAATTGGAGAACCTCGTTGTTCTACTGCAGTCAGACTATATGTCTTAACCGGGCCCACGTTGATTTCAGAGTTTGGCTTGAGCGTTCCCCTGGGAAACAATCCCGCCGCCTGCCACTTGATATTCGTTGTGTCACCACAAAAGCAGAACTCTTTAACGTAACACACAGTGTGAATACTGAATTGATCGGTGCTAATAGATTACCCCGTTTATACCAATCACAACCAAAATCTCGACAACAAAATGCAAATTGTACTTGACATGTAACATACTGGTTAGGGTTGTCCAAAAAGCTCGCAACTCAGAGCTCGCTCGGATTTAGCTCGGAAAAAGCTTGCTCGATATGGTTCGGTTTGAAAGTGAGCCGAGCCAGCTCGGCTCGGCTCGTAACGAGCTGAATTGGCTCAGTTTGGCTCGCTTAGTAGCTCAGCTCGGCTTAGTTCGGTTTATTTTCTTTATAATATATTTATTTTTATACAATATATTACAAAAAAGTTATTATTTATATGTATTTAGGCTTGTAATTTGATATCCATGGCATATTTGAATCTTAATTGTGACAACTAAGTTTTCAAGGTCTTTCCTCGATACACTACTTGTTTTACAATTGTGTTTGCTTATTATGGTTGCCTTACAAATTTCGCATGTGTGCTATATGTTTAAAATATGGTGTTCTTATTTATGTGATTAATATGTTAATGTGGTTAGTCTTATAAACTTATGTATTAGTTAAAACTTAGAAAAAAAAACCCTACTTGATGAAACATAGATTTTCACCACAACTCCGACGAAACCCAGGAGTATCGCCACCTGGGGATTTCGTCAAACCCACCACGACGAAACATGAGGGTTTCGTCGCCCCTGTGAGGTTTCGTGGATATGGGCTTCGGCCCAGACGAGGCCCAGTTGTTTGTTTATATTACTATACGTGCACAAGGATACGAAACCTTTTCTTTTTAGAAAACCCTAACCATTCGACGGCAGTTCCTTTCTTTGCAACATCTCCTCTCCTGCTAAGCATATTCTTGGTGATTCAACCGTTCGATCTTGTGGTTAGTGCACCATCTTTATTATTGGATTGTTTACTATAGAGTTGTTTGATGATTGTTGTGGTGTTTTGTGAGTATAGAATCCTGATAGAAATCGGATTGCCATAATAAGTTGATTAGGGTTGTTTGTTTCATGAATCTTACATATGTTGCTATATGATCATCGATGACAATTATGTTATGATTATATAGGCTATATGAAAACTCGGTAAACCGATTATTCGTTGGGTGCAAGTTAATGTGTGATGATTTACTGCATGATTCGATGATCCTGTTTATTGAAGTTATATTGTGTTGATATGGCTTATGATTGATAACCGAATAATGACTTAAGACTTTTACACATTAGGGTCCTGACCATGATGGAATAATGATTGCAAACCGAATGTTTTTGATTATTTTGATGACGCCAGCTAGGGTTAACTGATGACACGACGTAACCTATATATCTTGATGAAACACAGGACGACGAAACCAGGGGGTTTCGCCAAGGGGTATCACGACGAAACTTGGGGAGTTTCGTCAGTAGGGATCATGACGCAACAGGGGGTTTCGTCAAGTGGGTTAACAGGCACAGTGAGATAAGTTAACTCTGTTAAGTATGTAACTTTGTTAAGTCAGTTAAGCTTGTTAAGTCTGTGAATGGATAACCATGTTAGAGTAAACTGAGAAAGCATTTATGTGAAACATGAATTTCATGAATTTGATTAACTGTTTATGTGTACATGATATTAATTGCCTAAGCACACTTGGTGGTATTACTGTGATGTTAGTTGCATGTCAATCATTACAAACATAAACTGATGGTGTATACGTGCATACTATAGGCTTTGATTGAATTGTTTGTACACGAGTAATTAAGCATACCGAGCAAACCGAGATAAGTTCACACACTTTCTAAGGCATGAGATTCCCGGTGGTTGGGAATGGGTTAAAGAATCAAAACGGAACCTGCATATCCTCCTTGGGTAGGATATGTATGGCCATCCTCCTTAGGTAGGATGCCAATCTTAATCCTGCGTATTCTCCTTTGGTAGAATATGTACGTTCGTCCTCCTTGGGTAGGACAACAACCTTAAACTTACTAGACAAAACTCTATCATGAAGTCCCTCATTTTTTTATATCGACTTAATCGTCGGGCCAATGGCGAGCGGGTCATTAGTTAATAGCGCTATTAGGGTTGACAAGCCACACACCGTGACGTTCGGACGGGCGTGTACTAATGGATCTGGGCAAACTGTCAATGATGATAGACATTGACGTAGGGCACAACTATTGTTCGTCAGTTGTCGATATGGTAACGGTCTAGTGGTTCACATGGGGAAGCCCCCACTGATTATGTATACGGTTTGGGAAATAGTTGAAACTGGTTAACTCGTGGTTTACGAAACAACTTGTGGTTTTCAAAACAAACTGGTACAACTAAACAAACCAACTGTGAACTCGCTCAACTTTGTTGTTGACTCGTTGTTACATGCCTTGCAGGTCGTTAGGTGCTTATGGAGCTTGCACAGGGAGGAGTGGTCGTTGTGGGACATGGACATTTGAGCTCCATGTTAAACATTTACACTTTTTGAACTTATTACTTATGTTTGGGTTTTTTTTACGTTTATGCTTCCGCTGTTAACTTAAAGTTGGTTACTTTCTTTTGGACACCAATTATATCGTGTGTGGTTTTATTTACTTAATTATGTCGTTCAATATGATTGGTGGCTTGATCCTGGTCAGTCACGCCTCAAAGCGGTGATACTCCGCATGTGGATTTTGGGGGTGTGACAGATTGGTATCAGAGCCATTGGTTATAGTGAACTTGGTTTTTAAAAAGGGAAAAGCTTTTTGACAAAACCAGACTATAACCTGTACAGTGCTCAACGATCCACAACGACGCTTCGCTCCACGTGCAAGACTCAACATTCTAGGTGATATGGTTTATGTTTATTTTGCCTACTTGTTAGTTACACGATACATTGTTCATGGTATGCTTTGGTTAACGTAGCAACTATTGTTTGAAACACATTTGTGCTTACTCTCTTCTGTCATCGCACTTTCGCGACACCTTTCTCACTCATGTTTTCTTTGATATGAAGATCATGAGTGGACGAATCAACCTAACTCAAGCCCATCTAACGGCTTTGATCATTGAACAAGTTACTGCAACACTCGCAACCGCTCACGCAGGAGGTATAACCTGCCATAGCAACTTACTCTAGGGTCTTTAAATGCTACTCTCGTAAACCAACACCTGTGCTTAATCTTGTCTCTTCTTACTCGCACGACAGGTCAACATGCTCAGCCTCCTGTGTGTACTTTCAAAACTTTTATGGACTGCCGACCTACTACTTTCAACGGCACTGAGGGAGCTGTAGGCCTCCTTCACTGGTTTGAGAAGCTCGAGTCTGTGTTCGAGATGTGTGAATGCCCTGAGGCACGTAGGGTGAAGTATGCTACTGGTACTCTTGAAGGTGTAGCGCTCACGTGGTGGAACGCCCAGGTCCAAATGTTGGGGTTGGTTGCTGCTGATGCCACCCCATGGAACGATTTCAAGGAATTGATCAAGGAAGAGTACTGTAACCGTGATGACATCCACAAGCTGGAAGTGGAGTTCTTCAACTTAAAGATGACGGGGTCGGAAATTGAAGCATACACGAAGAGATCGAACGAGTTGGCTATCCTGTGTCCTACTATGGTGGATCCTCCTATTAAGCGTATCGAGCTGTACCTTAAAGGTTTAGTGCCAGAGATCCAGAGTCATGTCACTGCAGCAAACCTTGCCACTATTCAGCAAGTTATTCGTTTGGCTCATCGTCTCACTGATCAGGCAGTCGAGCAGAACAGGCTGCCCAAGCACATTGGTACTACTACTACTCCTTCTGATGCCCCCAGCGACAACAAGCGCAAATGGGATGGAGTCTCAAACAAGGGTTCAACAACAGCACAATCTCAGTCTCAGCAGCGAAAGATTGATGACTACTAGAGTCCTGGTCAGCAATCTTCTGGTAGTCAAGGGCTGGGTGGATACAAGGGAAACCACCCCAAGTGCAACCGATGCAACAAGCATCATAGTGGGCAGTGCAACAAGGGTCGTTGTCTGAGGTGTAACAAGTTTGGTCATGAAGCAAAGGATTGCAAGGGCGCGCGACCTGCAAATCAGAATCGTCAACAACAGCCACCAGCCCCACAGAATCAGCCGCAGCAACAGCAGGGTAATAGGGGATGCTATCAGTGTGGTGCTGAAGGTCACATCAAGAGGAACTGCCCCCAGCTGAACCAGAATCAGAACAACAACACTAATCAGGGGAACGGGAACAATAACGGGGGTAACAATGATGGCAATGGTGCTAGGGGACGTGTTTTCGTGCTTGGTCAGGGTGACGCGAGGAATGATCCCAACGTCGTGATAGGTAAGTTCCTACTGGACGACTTTTATGTTACTGTTTTATTTGATTTGGGTGCCGATACCAGTTATGTGTCCCTAAAGGTTAGTCATATGCTTAAGCGCACTTCAACACTTTTGAACACCAAGCATGTCGTAGAGTTAGCAAACGGTAAAAATTTAGATGCCACACACATAGTTAAGGGTTGTAATCTCGTACTCGCTGGTCAGACTTTCTCTATCGACCTCATTCCTATAGTCTTGGGTAGTTTCGACGTCGTTATTGGGATGGATTGGCTGTCTCAACAGCAGGCGGAGATTATTTGCAAGGAGAAAATCGTCCGTATTCCTCGTTCGGGTAAAGAACCCCTCATGATTCATGGCGACAAGAGTGGTGCTGTTGTGGGCATCATCTATTTCCTTAAGGCCCAGAAGTGCTTGCGAAAGGGCCACACTGCTATTTTAGCCCTCGTCGCTGACACCTCAAAGAAAGAGAAGAAGATAGAAGATATCCCAGTTGTACGTGACTATCCTCAAGTATTCCCTGAAGAATTGCCTGGTCTACCGCCTCATCGTCAAGTTGAATTTCAAATCGAGGTAATTCCTGGAGCAGCGCCCATAGCTCGAGCACCTTATCGTCTAGCTCCATCAGAACTTGAAGAACTTTCTACGCAATTACAAGAACTCTTGGAAAAGGGTTTCATACGTCCTAGCTCTTCACCTTGGGGAGCTCCAGTGTTATTTGTGAAAAAGAAAGACGGTACCTTCAGAATGTGTATTGACTACCGCGAACTCAACAAGGTGACTGTGAAGAATCGCTATCCTCTTCCACGCATTGATGACTTATTTGACCAGTTGCAAGGGTCGAGTTTCTACTCCAAGATTGACCTGAGGTCAGGCTACCATTAACTGAGAGTCCGAGATGAGGATATCTCTAAGACAGCGTTTAGAACTCGTTATGGGAATTACGAGTTTTTGGTTATGCCTTTTGGATTGACGAATGCACCAGCGGTCTTCATGGATCTCATGAACAGGGTGTGCAAGCCTTACCTGGATAAGTTTGTTATAGTATTCATCGACGACATCCTGATCTACTCTAAGAGTCAGGAGGAACACGAGCAACATCTGCGGCTTATTTTGGAACTTCTTCGAACAGAGCAACTTTATGCTAAGTTTTCGAAATGTGATTTCTGGCTTCGTGAAGTCCATTTCCTAGGCCATGTGGTAAACAAGGATGGGATTCATGTTGATCCATCCAAGGTCGACTCGATTAAGAACTGGCCTGCACCCCGTACGCCAACAGAAATCCGCCAATTCTTGGGTTTGGCGGGCTATTACAGAAGGTTCATCAAGGATTTCTCCAAGATTGCGCAACCTCTCACCTCACTAACTCAGAAGGGTGTCACCTATCGTTGGGGTGATGCACAGGAATCTGCATTTCAGCACTTAAAGGATAGACTTTTTAGTGCACCTATCCTCTCATTGCATGAGGGCACATACGACTTTGTAGTTTATTGCGATGCGTCCATCTAGGGACTTGGTTGCGTGCTGATGCAACGTGACAAGGTCATTGCTTACGCCTCACGCCAACTTAAAGTTCACGAAAGGAACTACACTACACACGACTTGGAGTTGGGAGCAGTGTTTTTTGCTCTTAAGAAATGGAGACATTACCTGTACGGTACCAAGTGCACCATTTACACCGATCACAGGAGTCTCGAGCATATCTTCAAGCAAAAGGAGTTAAACATGAGACAACGTCGATGGGTCGAGCTCTTGAATAATTACGAATGCGCGATCAAGTACCATCTGGGCAAAGCCAATGTTGTGGCCGATGCCCTCAGTCGAAAGGATACTACACCAAAACGCGTGCGAGCGTTACAGCTTACCATCCAATCTAGTCTCCCTGCTCAGATACGAGATGCTCAGGTGGAAGCATTGAAAGCAGAGAACGTCAGGGCAGAGTCCCTGCGAGGATCAAGGAAACGATTGGAACAGAAGGAAGACGGCGCCTATTATGTAAACGGGCGTATTTGGGTCCCATTTTATGGAAACTTACGCGAGCTTGTGATGGATGAAGCGTATAAGTCTCGTTACTCAGTACATCCTGGTTCGGATAAGATGTACCACGACCTAAAGACTACATACTGGTGGCCTAGCATGAAAGCCAACATAGCCACCTACGTCAGTAAATGTTTGACTTGTGCGAGAGTCAAGATTGAATATCAGAAACCATCAGGCCTACTCCAGCAACCAGAAATCCCGACATGGAAATGGGAGAAAATATCCATGGATTTCGTTACTAGCCTACCTAGATCTCAACGCGGTAATGACACTATTTGGGTGATCGTGGATTAACTCACAAAGTCTGCACACTTCTTGGCTATCAAGGAAATGGATAAGTTTTCCACTCTAGCAGACGTTTATCTTAAGGAAGTTGTTTCGAGGCACGGAATGCCAACCTCTATTATTTCCGATCGCGATCCGCGTTTTAGTTCTGAACTGTGGCAGGCAATGCACAGGTCTGTTGACTCTCGTTTAGACATGAGCACGGCATATCACCCGCAAACGGATGGGCAGTCTGAACATACCATACAAACCCTTGAAGACATTCTTCGAGCATGTGTAATTGATTTTGGTAACGGCTGGGAACGACACCTACCTTTAGCAGAATTTTCGTATAATAACAGCTACCACACCAGTATCCAGGCCGCTCCGTTTGAGGCATTGTACGGACGTAAATGCCGATCACATCTTTGTTGGGCAGAAGTTGGTGACAGCCAAATCACAGGCCTAGAACTTGTGGTAGACACGACTGAGAAGATTGCTCAGATACGACAACGAATGGCGGCAGCTCGTGACCGTCAAAAAAGCTACGCTGATAAGCGCAGGAAACCACTCGAGTTCCAGGTTGGGGATCGAGTGCTACTCAAAGTCTCACCTTGGAAAGGTGTGGTTCGTTTTGTCAGGTGAGGCAAACTCAATCCGCGTTATGTCAGGCCGTTCGAGATAATTGAGAAAATTGGCAAAGTCGCTTACAAGTTGAATCTACCTGAAGAACTCAGCGGAGTTCACAACATATTTCACATGTCAAATCTGAAGAAATGTCTGTCAGATGAGACCCTCATAGTTCCTTTTAAGGAGCTCACTATAGACGACCAGTTGTGATTCGTCGAAGAACCTGTAGAGATTACAGACCGAGACGTTAAGATCCTCAAGCGCACTAGAATACCTCTGGTTCGAGTTCGTTGGAACTCCCGTCGTGGCCCAGAGTTTACCTGGGAACGAGAAGACCAGATGAAACTCAAGTATCCCCAGTTGTTCGAGAACAGTGCAACCACTACTGAGGCTGAAGCTACTGCGGAATTTCGGGACGAAATTCCAAACCAACGGGGGAATGATGTGACACCCCAGGAAAACCAGGAAACAACGCAACACAACTAGCTTCCTCAGTAACTACGTGCTAAATTTCGGGACGAAATTTCTTTCAAGTTGGGGATAATGTGACAACTCAAGTTTTCAAGGTCTTTCTTCGACAAACTACTTGTTTTACAACTGTGTTTGCTTATTATGGTTGCCTTACAAATTTCGCTTGTGTGCTATATGTTTAAAATATGGTGTTCTTATTTATGTGATTAATATGTTAATGTGGTTAGTCTTATAAACTTATGTATTAGTTAAAACTTAGAAAAAAAACCCTACTTGATGAAACATTGAGTTTCACCACAACTCTAACGAAACCCAGGAGTCTCGCCACCTGGGGATTTCGTCAAACCCACCACGACAAAACATGAGGGTTTCGTCGCTCCTGTGAGGTTTCGTGGATATGGACTTCGGCCCAGACGAGTCCCAGTTGTCTGTTTATATTACTATACGTGCACAAGGATACGAAACCTTTTCTTTTTAGAAAACCCTAACTATTCGACGGCAGTTCCTTTCTTTGCAACCTCTCCTCTCCTGCTAAGCATATTCTTGGTGATTCAACCGTTCGATCTTGTGGTTAGTGCACCATAACTGATGATTGTTTTGGTGTTTTGTGAGTATAGAATCCTGATAGAAATCGAATTGCCATAATAAGTTGATTAGGGTTGTTTGTTTCATGAATCTTACATATGTTGCTATATGATCATCGATGACAATTATGTTATGATTATATAGGCTATATGAAAACTCGGTAAACCGATTATTCGTTGGGTGCAAGTTAATGTGTGATGATTTACTGCATGATTCGATGATCCTGTTTATTGAAGTTATATTGTGTTGATATGGCTTATGATTGATAACCGAATAATGACTTAAGACTTTTACACATTAGGGTCCTGACCATGATGGAATAATGATTGCAAACCGAATGTTTTTGATTATTTTGATGACGGCAGCTAGGGTTAACTGATGACACGACGTAACCTATATATCTTGACGAAACACAGGACGACGAAACCAGGGGGTTTCGCCAAGGGGTATCACGACGAAACTTGGGGAGTTTCGTAAGTAGGGATCATGATGCAACATGGGGGTTTCGTCAAGTGGGTTAACAGGCACAGTGAGATAAGTTAACTCTGTTAAGTATGCAACTCTGTTAAGTCAGTTAAGCTTATTAAGTCTGTGAATGGATAACCATGTTAGAGTAAACTGAGAAAGCATTTATGTGAAACATGAATTTCATGAATTTGATTAACTGTTTATGTGTAAATGATATTAATTGCCTAAGCACACTTGGTGGTATTACTGTGATGTTAGTTGCATGTGAATCATTACAAACATAAACTGATGGTGTATACGTGCATACTATAGGCTTTGATTGAATTGTTTGTGCACGAGTAATTAAGCATACCGAGCAAACCGAGGTGAGTTCACACACTTTCTAGGGCATGGGATTCCCGGTGGTTGGGAATGGGTTAAAGAATCAAAACGGAACCTGCATATCCTCCTTGGGTAGGATATGTACGGCCATCCTCCTTGGGTAGGATGCCAATCTTAATCCTGCGTATTCTCCTTGGGTAGAATACGTACGTTCGTCCTCCTTGTGTAGGACAACAACCTTAAACTTACTAGACAAAACTCTATCATGAAGTCCCTCATTTTTTTATATCGACTTAATCGCCGGGCCAATGGCGAGCGGGTCATTAGTTAATAGCGCTATTAGGGTTGACAAGCCTCACACCGTGCCGTTCGGACGGGCGTGTACTAATGGATCTGGGAAAACTGTCAATGATGATAGACATTGACGTAGGGCACAACTATTGTTTGTCAGTTGTCGATATGGTAACGGTCTAGTGGTTCACATGGGGAAGCCCCTACTGATTATGGATACGGTTTGGGAAATAATTGAAATTGGTTAACTCGTGGTTTACGAAACAACTTGTGGTTTTCAAAACAAACTGGTACAACTAAACAAACCAACAGTGAACTCGCTCAACTTTGTTGTTGACTCGTTGTTACATGCCTTGCAGGTCGTTAGGTGCTTATGGAGCTTGCACAGGGAGGAGTGGTCGTTGTGGGACATGGACTTTTGAGTTCCATGTTAAACATTTACACTTTTTGAACTTATTACTTATGTTTGGGTTTTTTTTTACGTTTATGCTTCCGCTGTTAACTTAAAGTTGGTTACTTTCTTTTGGACACCAATTATATTGTGTGTGGTTTTATTTACTTAATTACGTCTTTTAATATGATTGGTGGCTTGATCCTAGTCAGTCACGCCTCCAAGCGATGATACTCCGCATGTGGATTTTGAGGGTGTGACATTAATTAATTTGCTAATGAACTAATATTGTATTTCATTGAAATTTAAAACTTATTTTTCGTTGTTGAACATGATTTTGGCTTTTAATGTATTAGGATAAACTTATTTTGAATATATTTTTTTGAAGTATTGAATAATATTTTAGGCTACTGAATTTTGAGAGCTATATATTATATTTTTCTTTTTAAAATCGAGCCAAACCAAGCCGAGCCAACTCGATTTAAAACTAAGCCGAGCCCGTGCTTAGATTTTCAGCTCGGTTTCAAATCCGAGCCTAGCCCGAGCTTACCCTCGGCTTGGCTCATAAACAACCCTAATACTGGCGTCTTATCAAATTATTTACTTCTATTTCTAAATATAAAGATAATTTAGTCATCCAACAAAATTATTGTTACAAATCAAGTTGATGCTTGAATTCACACCAGGCATTAAATTAGAGCAACCCAAATAGTAAACACCTGCGTTACGTCTATCATATACTATAGTAGTAGATACTCGTTTTCACGTAAATAATACATAACAGACAATCTAGTAACACCGTTATACCGAGTATTTTCGAAAAGTAACTCACAAAAAAAAAAAAAAAAAAAAATCGCTACACATTACGAACTTGAAATTATCAAAATACCCTCCGCATACGGCAATGATTCAACAATTAAACCAAGAAGCTCGTCGGCGGAAGTCAAAAGGGAAAATAAGAAACTGAAGGTCAAAAAAGGAAATTGATGTTATCAACCAAGCTTACAGAAAAGTCCTTGTTCCCCACACAAAGATTGACCACACCCACCCATGGCGACTTTTCAAACTTAATTTAGTAAAATTACAAAAAAGCCCCTGGAGTGATCAGCACCAGCCAAAATCTCACCACATATTCCCACTGAAACTTTTCAGAAATGTCATTGTTGTAATATGAATGTCGGTTGGGAATATCTGAAGTAGGAAGGGGTGGGGGTAGGGAATAGGGGTAGGGGTAGGGGTCTGGTGGGGTGGGGCATGTACAGAAAAAATCATTCCTAAAAATATATAAACTTTTCTAGTTAAGATAGTCATAAGTATGTTTTTAACAGTCAAACAAACTGATAACCTGTAAGGAAAAAACTTTTGACTGTTTTAGAAGAGGCAAATTGGTACTTCAAAAGGTTTATCAACAAACAATTCAGAATTTCGAGTTCAGGATTTAGGATTTAGGATTTAGGGTTTAGGATTTTGTTGCTTAAAAGCAACAGTGGGAGCTATCCTACAACTCCTCCTCTGATGCTCCGACACAAGCTCTCCCGCAAACCAATCAAGTTTCTCGAAATTGGTCTGCTCTGCAATCCTCTTACCACCAAAAAGCACCGACTCTACGTTTTTCTGTTTCAACATTTCATCAGCTATCCCCGTGAGCAACTTCACGTTTGCGGGACTCCCATCAGAGTCAACGTTGACCCCGCAACGACCCATATTAGATCCGTTAGCCTAAAAAAACACAAAAAATGAAGCTGAATTTTCGATATATCTAGTTATAAATATGGTTGAGCATGACAGCACATAAACAAGTAACATGCATCTTCCAAGGGAACTATGACTAATTAAGATATCAGACAAGGTAAGACTCTTTACCAAAAATATAAGATATGGCAACTTCCAATTACTAGGCCCCATTTCATAACTTGTTATTATGACTTGTAACTGTTCATACCCTAAAAAATCACCTGGCCTAAATAGGAAGTTGATGCCATATGGTCCTGTAAGGTTTTAATGACATATTTATACACGGACCAATCCTAAGTAGAGAATCGTACAAGTGTTTATACGTAATGCTAGTGAAGAAGAGAAGGTTGTATGCTCAAAATTGATTTTATATTGAGAAGTCCCATATATACACATATATATTTAGTGAAGCTTCTGTAATTAGTATAAAATGTTATACTGTACCTAGCAAGCTTCATTCACAGTGACCATTATAGCAAAAAAAAAAGTATTTAGTCTGCCCGTAGTGGGGCGTTTTTTTTAAAAAAAATTAAAAAAAAAACGCCGGAAAACGCCCACTCCTCCACTACACCCGGCGTTTCCGGGCGTTTTTTTTGAAAAAAAATGGGTTTGGCGTGATTTAAAAAACGCCGGAGGTTGATTTGGTTGTCCAATGAAAGCTTGCCATGTGTGTATAATATTTGTGTGTGTTTATAATTAGTTTTATTTAAAAAAACAAAAGAAAAGGAAGAAGAAAATGGAAGTTTTTTGAAGTTGCAGGTGGTGATGGGGAAGAAGAAAGGAAGAAGAAGAAAGGAAGAAGAAGGGGAAAAAAACAAAAGCTAATTTTCTTGTTTTTTTTTTAACATTATTTTTTTTTAGGTTTTTTAATTTTCTGTATTTTTATTTTCTGTATTTTTATTTTCTTGTTTTTTTTTTTAACATTATTTTTTTTTTCGGTTTCTTTGTTTTTTTTTTCAAGTAGTGTAATTTTTATTTTAAATTAATGAAGTTTTTTATGTTTTAAATTAAAAAAAATAATTGTCAAATGATTGAATGGGCGTTATTGGAATAATGCCCCACTACGCCTCTTTTGCTATAATGCCCCATGTGTGACTAGGATGCCACGTGTCGTATAATGCCCCATGTTGGGGGCATTATTCTTGTTTACCACTACGGGTGGTCTTAGGAAAAGTATTACTTCAACGCTCCAGGATTAGCTTAGCAAATAACATTTAAATACTAAAATAAAAAACGAAAATACTACAAATGTACAAATAATAAATTTTATTTTGTTTAAAACTAAAAACCAGAGTCTGGTATTTTCTTGTCAAGATAATATCAGTACATCAAATATATTTTCTTGGCAAGATAAATATCATTATTTAGATATTAAATAAAATTGCATTACAATTCTCATATATTAAAGCCGTTAAACTTATTCTGATATATTAAAGCCGTTAAACTTATTTATGATATATTCAACCTGCGACCCGGCGGTTGGACCCGGAAACCGGCCGGTCGGACCAGTTTTTAGAATGGTTAGACCGGTTTTTTTATATTTTTCAGATTTAACCATATTAATTTTTATAATATTTACGATACCCTCCTGTTCTTACATCCGGTCCGACCATTGAACCGGTAAGAAGACAACTGTTTGTCTCGAGTGGACAAAAATGATGCGCCAGATAGTTTTTAAGCGTAGACATAAATTTATGTGGAAAATCATAAAAACCGATAAGTGGGTAACCTACTTTTTTTTTTAATTAAAAGACAAACGTGCCCCCGCATAGTCGCATGTTGACCTTCAAATGATGACTACCACAAATATACATCTTTGATGATCAGTAGCACAATAATAGTGACAGAGGGCTTGTTTGGAGCATATATGGCAATAACTATGAACCAAAAAGCCCACAGTTTTTGAAACCTATTCTCATAAATTATTATATTATACAAATTTCATTAAAAACAACAAACTTTAAACTCATGGGAAATTAAATACGGACCACATACCTGAATACGAACATAATTACTACTCCGGCTTTGACCAAACGCCATAGCCACAGCGTGGTCCACCATGTCAGCCGAGCTATCACCAGAAATCCTAGCCATGGGCCGAGCCCACTCCTTAGCCGTCCACCGGCTCACTCGGCTATAATCATAATTCCCTTCTAAAACCTGACCAGTCCCAAGTGAAATTACCAAAATATCCACCACTCCTCTAACAAACGGAAACTCTTGTTTGTTATGCAACACGTGCGTAATTGCAGCTGCCGTAGGGTTACTCATCGCTAAACCACCGTCAACCGCCACACACCGAGTTTTTCCGTCAACCGACTTCATTGAAACCGGTTCGAACAGACCGGGTGTTGCTGACGTGGCACGGCATACCTCCCAGAGCCGAAAGTCAAAGCTGCTGCTCTCCAAAGCATCGGCTCGAGAGAATAAAAACGGAGCCGAGCTGGTGAGGTCGTAACACGGGATTAATACCGGTTTCAACGTGTTTCTCAAAGTCAAACTTGTTCCGTTGACGACGAAAGCATCTTTCATAGCCGTTTCGAAACCGCTAGTTCCGGTTTCGGACTTATTGGATCCGAGGATCCGTTTAAGCAAACCGGAACCGGATTTTTTGCGGTACAGTTTCATACCTTGCTTTGCTAAAAACTGCCACGTGTCATCCGCTTTGAAAAGCGGACGATTATCGCTACCGGTTCCAAACAACATCGCCGTGAACACTCCCCCGACGCCGGTGCCGGCTGCCACGTCGAAATAATCGGCGATTGTAGCGTTTGGATTGCCGGATTTTGACTTTAACGCTTTTTCGAGATACGCTAACGCTTTTCCGGCGAGTATGCTTCGCATTCCTCCTCCATCGATTGATAACACGCAGATTTTGCCTCTCTGATTCTTCATTGATTGAACGGCGGTGTCATCCGTTACGGTTACCGGCGTCGGTGTAACGGTGACGGAAACTTCTGGAGAAACCTGTTTTGGTTTCCAGAGCTTAGGATCGTCGTAACCGAATAAAAACTTACTCTCGAGAATTGAGAATATCTCGTAGCTGAGCTTATCCGTGTCGATGCTCGGTTCGTTCAGCGTTTCTGTTGTTTGATTAAACTCCATGATTTGTTCGCTTATTATTATTATTATTATTGCTTTCTTGATTAAACTGCATTCACTCGCTGCACCATTTGTGTATCACTTATGAGCTAAAAATTTCACAAAACACATAAGAAAAATAAATACAAAAAAATGAAAAATTCTCACCTCGAATCTCCCGCCAAAACTGAAATCCTTTATCATTTCAAAGCAATAAGCTCACTAAAGTGAAAATTCTCGATCGTGTTCGTGAAAAACAAACCGAAACCCTAACAATTTGAGTTGAACAGAGTGAAGAAGAAGAAGAAGGTGTATTTATAACTATGAGAACGAGAGAATGAAGGGACGATGAGAAAATATATAAAAAGAGTAAAAAAGGACTGGTGAGGATGTATGTGTTTTTTTCTGAAATTATGTGGGGTCCATTAGGAAATCAACTAACATAATTACATAATTAGTGGGTCTCCAATTGCCTCTACCGACGACGTCGTATTGGGCCCGATTGAACGGATTGGACCCACACGTTAAAACGGAGGCCCCGCCGTCCTCGAAGATTAAACATATGCAATTTTAGCCGTTGATGACGGACAAAAGGCGAATCATTTTCATGCCTAGAAAATATTCTTGGTGAATTGTGGCCGTTGGATTAAGCCGTGAAATAAGGGTTGCCGTTGGTGATTTCTTTTATCACAGGGGATTGATTATTTTACTCACTTATATTCTTGGGTTTTTGGTTTATAGTTTGCCAAAAAAAAAAACATTTGGTTATCTACATTGTATATATCTAAATGAATTATTACTATTTTTTTTATTATAATTGTTTTGTCAAAGTTAAGGGCTTTTGTTTTTAAAGTTAGCTAAAACACATTTGGTTATCCAAATTATATATTTTTGTCACAGGATATTTGTATGTTAGCAATCAACTGGGAAAAAAAATGAAGCCATGTGTATCAGCAGTGTTCACAGTTCGATTTTCACGGTTATTGTATCAAACCGTGAACCAAACCGTTAGTAACGATTTTTTCTTTTTCGTAAACCTAAAGCAAATCATAGAACTTTTAAACCTAACCAAACCATTGGCTTGGGCTTGTTGGGCCTTTATACAAGATGTCTAAACTTAGGGTGAAATGGTTAACACTTCACGGTTATATTTGATGGCGGGAGAATGGGAGCATGGTTTAGAAATATTTTGGTTTTCGACGGAGAGTTGGTTTTTTAGAACTTTTAATTTAATTGGTCATCAATTTCCACATACTGCCTTTCAAAAAAAAAATCAATTTCCACATACTCACTTTGAGCTCATTCAACACTACCCTTAGTTTTAGTTTTCACAATATAGAATTTAGCTTTGATATACCTTACACATAAAAATATAAAATGCTGAAGACTGAGACGGAATAAAGGTGGTTGGAATTTTGGGAGTTAGAATTTAGAAAACCACGTAAAAGGGAAAAACATAGTTAAAGGGTGCCTCCTATGTAGCTTACTATTTATTTATTTTTTATTATTTTTTTAATGGCGTACGGCTAGGATGACGTTAACCAGGTTAGTAGTTAGTTTCATCAATTTATTATTAAATCCCCCTATCTGGATTTGAACCCAGAACCTCCAAAAAAACAAAGCTTCCCACCCTACTCTTGACCACAAGGTAAAGAGATTATCGGTTCCTATATAGCTTACTATGTTAGAGATTTGAGAAAGTAATATGTTAGAGATTTGAGAAAGTAAGATAGGCTTAGCCAACTTTTGATTTATTTAATCTTAATTAGAGTAAAAAAAACATAATTAAAATGTATAATATATTTATATAACAATATTTGTGATACTTTTAATATGTTAAATTCTTACGGTCAGGTCCGCTTTTATGTCACACCCCGATATTTACAGCCCAGCCTGGTGGGGAGTATCGTGACGTAAGATTGGTATCGTCATGGTCAAATATACACAGAATAGCACAGCGGAAATCTTGGAATATAAAATATTATTACAAACACAAATGTCTAAAATATAACAAAGTATTTAATACAGACAAGCTTGTAATAATCCACATGCGGATCATTAAAACAAAAGGAGTTTATCAGACTAATGGCTTATGCGAATGAGTTGCAAATTCCTCGTTTAACAATTCCGAGCAGCTTCCAGCCTATTTACGTATTTGTACCTGTCACTTAGACTTTTGAAAATACGTCAGTTTTCACTGGTAAATACAATCAACCGACACATTTGAAAATGTTGATGAAAATTTGTTTAGGTTCACAAGGCACGAAAATAATTTATACTTGGGACAAACTATATCTCATGTTATCAGTTTTACATAACTTGCTCTACATACGGGGCCCGGTACTATGCCGGTTCATGATTAACCGACACACCACTTATTCCCTTATTGGGAACCCATATTGGGTATAAAATTTATTTAATAAACCATATCGCATCTGTCGGGTGTATGCCTACACCCCGTGCTTAGGTCATGGCCATTTGCAATTAATGAGTCAAGGATATACAGGACACGGTCGCATTAACCCCCAATGTTTCAGTCAAGCAATACGAATTAAAACAGGTTATTTGAATTTCCCGACTTATTGGTCTTCAAATCCCATACCTGACCATGCAGTAATTATATTACCATGTCCCAAGCCCGTATAAGGGAAAATAAGTTAAGAGTATTTACCTGAGCTAGCTCCTGTCTTAAATTGCAAGATTTATAACAACTCAGCTGTATTCAATTAAGTAAGCGTAGGTACAATTTACCGGAAGGCTCTAGTCTGGAAAGATGGTATAAATAACCAATTTAGAATGCTAACGGGTCTTAATTAGGTCATGGACCTAGACCGGCTAACTTAAAGTATTGGAAACGGTACGATACGTTAGATTATGTGATGACCGGAATAAAATGTAATTTGGACCCAATAAGTATGAAAACTTGTATAAAATGGGTAAACTAAATACATTCTGGATTTTGAAGTTAAAATGATAAAGTTTGATCCGTTTCGGCTAATTTATGCAAACTAGTTACATAAATCGTACCGAACGCGTATATGCATAACGGGTAGCCGGATGAGTCATGTACAAGTTTCATAAGTTATTATGCTTTAAATATGTTGTGATATCAGTAGGATACCAACAATTATGCCTCAAATGAATTTAAAACCAATTTAAGTCTCGTAAGGGTATTTTAGTCATTTTAAAGTTTATAAAAGAGGTTTAAACATAAACTGAGGTTCTGATCTAAAAGATTCAGTAAAAATATTTATTTTATCATGTTACATCAGTAAGATATCATACATATGTGAAGTTTACCTTTTATGGCCAAACTATGCACCGTAGGGGCATTTTGGTCATTTCACATATGTTTTAAGGACAAAATTGGAAAGTTGAGTTCAATACTTATACTTACTGTTAAAGCATTAAAATTTATTTATAAAATCAGTAGGTAACAAGTCTTAGGTGTTAAATATGGTTTTAAACCATACTATGAGCCTAATTTGCGTAAAAGTCGATAATTGACGATATTTGAGATGTTTATGAAAATCTGTGATTTTGATCAGCCTTTAAGGTTTAAATATTTTATTTAACATATAACATCAGTAGGAAAAGGTTTGGTATGTTAATCATGTGTTAATCTCATTTTATGAATGAAAAGAGTATTATCGTCATTTATCGAATTATACGAGAACTCAATTAGATGGTCAGTTTATAATCTGGCCAAAAATTCCAAAAATCCCTAAAAATAATATAAAAACAGTAGGTAATGAGTTTGGTGCCAAAATTTGGGTTTAAACATGATTTATGCTAAAAATGCAATTTAATTAACAAAAAGTTTCATTTTACGATATCTTGCATAACTTTAGTTTGAGACCAGAAACTGATGTCAAATTTATTTGACATACTTATATATCAGTAATAAAGTTTTTTGTCCTCTCACATATCCAAAAATCTCGTTTTTATAATATAAGGGCATAATAGTCAAAGTTAAGCATAATAACGGAACATGTGCAAAAACTCAGATTTCTAATATGACCATGTAATATAACCTTATATGGTTATGCTACATTAAATTACGATCATAACGGAACCTAAAATCAGTAGCAAACTAATCTAATTCGGTTCATAATCGAAAGTCAACGCATAAGTCAAACTTCGCGACTTTCGGTTGCGAACCGACCATAAAACTGGAATTGACGAGCCGAA
This sequence comes from Helianthus tuberosus, assembly GCA_030545235.1. Lineage (NCBI taxonomy): Eukaryota > Viridiplantae > Streptophyta > Magnoliopsida > Asterales > Asteraceae > Helianthus > Helianthus tuberosus. The sequence continues at coordinate 98,110,112 of CM060399.1, read as the reverse complement.
CATGTTTACACATGTTCTAATAATTATTACCAAGTTGTTTAAATGATAAAACGTATTTTAGAATATTTCTAAACTCATATCGCAATTATTTCAAAAAAACTGACCCGTTGACTTTTTAAAACAATATTACGTTGACTCGTCAATTGACCAAGCAAACGTGATTCTTAGGACGTGCCCTTTTGAGGGTTTAACACCTACCTAATTACGATCACGTAGCCATGTCCGTTGCGAACAATAGCTTGACCGTTTACGATCTAACTAAAAGTCAAAGCATTTATCAGAAACGCTTGACTTTTTGGCTTTAAACGCCAAATAAAAAGAACTAGTCACGAAAGGACACTTACAAGGGGTCCTAAGGACTAAAAATAACTCAGAGGATGCTCCAAATAATTCAGGAACTTCCATGTTGAGAGAAGTAGGAAGAATGGAATGAGGTGCAAGTTGGAATGAATGAACTCAACACCTTTATATAGTGTTTGGAGAGTTCTTGGATGATTGACAAGTGTTAGGGGACTCATTAAGATGTTAACAAGTGTTTGGCAGGTGTCTAATACCAGAAATCTGCCCATGGTTTGATCAAATGGTTTGTTTTAGTGTGGGCACCAAGTAATTAACAAAACAACAACAATAAAAAAAACCCAGCTGCTGTTCTGCTCTGGCGGCCAGTGAAGGGCAGCCCAGTGGGATTCGCGGCCCGTGAGGCACTCCAAAAATGGAGGTGCCCATGCTATCAAAACATATCATTTTCTTTTCCAAAAATCATTCCAAACAATCAACAATCAATCTCTAAAACAACTTACACTTACCAAGTGCAAAAACTACACCATCTACATAACAACATGAACTTGATCTTTCACAAAAACTTGTAGTAACTTGGTAAAGTGTTTAGTGGGTTTAGTTACCCTTTTAAAGTGTGTTTATTCCTTTAAAATCTCATTCTTAAGGAAACTAGGTGTTTACCACTAGCAAGTTCCATGTGATGATTGACATCATCATTTCAAGAAATCAGCAAGCAAGTAATATACATACACTGAACAACATTATTTCACCACTAAATCATCATATGTTAAGCTTTTGTTTATGGTTCTTGATTATGTCTTTTAATGTTCACCATGTCTAACAATATTCATTATCTAATAATCATCAACATATGAAGAAAACAAGGATTAGGAGAGTCTTACAACTAGCTCTAAGCTAGGGAAGAACACAAGATGAAATGGAGTGGATAAAAGCAATTTATGGAGGTCCTTCAAGTTCTACAGGCACCAAGCTTCATAAAACACCTTCTAACACCTTGGAATGATCTTGGATTGAATGTATTTGAAAGGAAAATGATGATGGTGGTGGTGGTTACCTACGACCGAGAGAGGGAGAGAGAGTAGGAGAGAGTTGTGGTGGTGTTGTGAAGATGAAGATGGTTACTTATAATATCCAAGGAAGATCTAAGCAAGATCTAAATTAATCTTCCAAATCCAAGCAAAATCTTATGCAATCTAGGAGATCATGAGAGATTTGGGGTGGGCCACACCTCTTGGTGACCGTAAATCATGAGGGGGGGGGGGGGTTCCTAGTGTAAGTTTGAATGATAAGCAGGTAATTAATTGAAAACTAAGTGTATTAGTTTAGGTGTTATGCATAAGATATGTTATATAGTGTGTTAGAGTGTTCGGGGCTCATAACTAGCTCAGAAATAATAAAATAGTGCTTCTAGTATAATTTTGGTGTTTCGGGCAGTGTCCGGTTGTTCGGTTAGATACCGGTTCGTTAAAGTGTCAAACTATACTGTTTAATGTTCTTTAAGTACCCTTTTGTGACACTTATAATTCCCGGCACTTAGGAAAGCATTTAGGACCATTTAGTCATGTTTCTGCATAATATTAATGTATTTAATATGCTGATTTGCTGAATTTTCTGCAGAATTCTGCACTTTAGGTAAGTTTTAGGCACTTTCCGGCATTTAAACTATTTCCTAGAAAAGCAGTCTTGTGGTCCTTACTTCCCTACGCACCATACTAATGTAGTACTTGGTTTCTGGCCATACTGGGTCTCAAAACACTGTCTGTCTATGTACCGAACATTGTCAGCATTTTTCTGAGTTATCCGCTAACTGTGCTAGCTGTGCTTTGTGCATCGTTTATGTCACTAAAGTTTGTATGTAAAAATGATGTGACAGCATGAAATGTGATGCACATGTAAATATGATGCAGAAATCAGAACGCAATTCTGGTCATAAATTGTAAATCAGCACAGTCATTAAGCACTAATCGTCATTTAATAATTGTACGGATGCATGCAAATTTGACGGTTGTCATAGAAACGCCTACTCAGGCATTTCTATAATGGATATCTTCTTTGAATACCACTAGCTGACTTTGGTACAATATGACCATTGGAAATATCTTAGTGGTTCCATGCATTAAACCTCCATACTGATCAGGCATGGAAGCAATCTATGGGACACATTCAGGTACCTTTGTCAAACATAGTTTGGCATTCGCAGTTGATAGAAATCAATGAGATAATATTAAAATAACATATGTCGCCGTACTCTATCTTGGAGAAAGAGTACTCTTGATTCTTACGAGAGGATCATCGTCGAGAATGGAAGAAACGGTCTTTATAGTTTTCATTGGTTAGTTCTACCTTATACTTAATATCTGGAGTTCTTATGAGTATAATCAAAAGTTTGCTAAGCTTATTGTCTATCTAAGACTTATTATTCCCCAATTAAAAAAATCACTTAGCTGAAATGTTATTAATAAATGATAAGGAATGTACCTGATGTTATTATTGATATGTACTGTCTCTGGCATTCATCCGGTAGTTCAGACGTTTCCTTTCTTAGCCTCTCCGGGCTTAGTTGTACCTCCTTTGGTAGCTTTAGGGCAATTAGTACTAATGTGGCCCTTCTCACCACAGCTGAAACAGAGTGCATTCTTTATGTCCCTACATTCGTGGGACTAGTGACCAGTTCTTTTACATATGCCACATTACTTTGGCTTTTGGTTTGATCGACACTGTCCCCAGTGTCTTCTTTTGCAGGTTTTGCATGTAGGATTTTTGTTGGAATCTTGTTGGTTCCTTTCGAACTTGGATTTGCCCTTCTTCTTAAGATTCAGGGAGTTATCCTCCTCCCTCTGTCTTTTCTCATTAGTCTCAGTCTTGACCGACTTTTGTCTCACTATATCTAGAGTGAGAGACAAGGATAGATCCACAGTTGATCTGAATGTGATTGGCCTTGAAGCCTTAACATTCCCTTTAACTTCTGGTGCCAAACCATCGATGAAACACGCAATGCGTTTAGGTTCAGGGGTAATTAAATAGGGCACCAATCTAGACAGGGAGTTGAAGTCGGTAACATATTGCTGACAATCTAGGTTTTTCATTGTGAGAGTCAGAAAATCTGTCTCCACTTTTTCCACTTCGTGTTGTGGACAATAGTTTTCTCTGATAAGATCCACAAACTTGGACCATCCCATATTGTATAGGGGAATTTTCCCCATGGATTATACCATGGCCTTCCACCATGCGAGGGCCTCACCTTTGAAAAATTGTGAAACGAATTTCACTACATCCTTATCAGCACAATTGCTGATGTCCACAACAGTTTCCATTTCATCAAGCCATTTCATGGCATCGATCGCCCCTTTTTCCCCATTGAAATCCTTGGGTTTGTATGAGACGAAGTATTTGTATGAGCACCCATCTTCAGTTGAACGGGGCTTATCTTGGAGCACTAACTTCTGAGGTTCGCTCTTTGAATTTTAAGAGTGAACGGAGCTCTCCTTGTGAGCTGATGTATTTGGTTTTGTATGGGACCTTGAGCGAGTAGCGCTTGATTCCTTATTGTTCTCAAGAATTTTACCCACAACTTTATTAACTGCTGCATCAATCATGGCCTGAAGATCAACGCCATTAACATTTACATTTGCATCATTGTTTCTATTTGCAGTACTGTTATATGCTTCATCAGAATCCACCATTTTGAAGCTTTGGTACAAAACACCAATAATAACAATTTTAGTTACAAAATAATAGTGAATCATCGTATTTGATGATTATCAAACTATGGTATCATTAAACCATATCAACTATTAGGTTTTAACTTCCTTATAGTATGTTACTAAAAATTATATTAATTTTTATTTGGCCTAGGTCTCAAAAGGGACCATTAATGGCATTTAAGGGTTGGACCGAGTCCATTGCCTTTTTGACAGGGGATCACAATGTCACAACTGTCTTTGTCATATAGACGATTATGAGTAGCTCGAAGGCTAGGCTTAAAGGACATTAATATTTATATGGCATAGAGGCCCGTCATAGGGACGTAAAACGATATGTCATAAAGCCTAGTCATGAAGGACATAAGTAATCATATGGCATAAAAGCCTTGTCGCAAAGGACATTAGTTTATAAACCGCAATCTTCTTAGATCAGGGGCTTTAAGGCTTGAACATAGTTCTTCACATTTGGACAGGGAGTCATAGACTACAACTGCCTTCGTTTTAAAAGACGATTCATTTTGGCACATAGGCCAATCAATGGACATCATCAATGGATGTTTATATGTATATATATAATTATCATAAATTTAAGATATCTATCAAGATCTTATCGATCTTATATAGTATGAGGCTTGGGCATTGCCCATCACCTTGGACAATAACCATAACGGTCACAATTTGTCAATGTCACTAATGGACAATATAGTATATAGCCCATAGGCGAAACATCACTAAAGGATGTTAAATAATATGATCATCGTATCAGATGATATTAGTCATGATCGCATTGATCATATAGACTATTATGCTTGGACATAGTCCAATGTCTTTTAGACAGGGGGGTCATAGACCACAACTGTCATTGTCTTATTGGACAACAATTTTAGCCCGTAGGCACTTCATCACTAATGGATGTTTATATTATGATCATCATATTGATGATACTTGCCATGATCTAATCGATCATATATGCTTTAAGGTTTGGACATAGTCCAAATACCTTGACGACTGGTGTGGTTTCTCAAGTCACACTGCCAGGAGTGTTAACATGTTCTTAGATGCTAACAAGGATTAATTTTCTTAAGAGGGTTTTACCATCATAGCATGTCTGTATGGACATATTGGCTAGGTTATACCATTAAGAAGATCTTTTGAAATCATTTAGTAGACCGATGAAGTTCGAATAAAATTGATACTATTGTTTGATAAAGGACGAAATGAATACCTATATAAATTTTTAAAGCTTCCCATAAATTATTAAGAAATTTACAATAGTCTTAATCAAGACTTTTAGTATCATATTTGTCCACGGAGGACTTAAAAGGAAATTTTAAGTCCGTATGGGGACTATAAAATATTATAAGTCCGTACAGGGACTATAAAATATCATAAGTCCGTATAGGGACTATATTAAAACAGTTTGCCCATGAAGGGACTATAATGAAATGTCATGTCCGCTAAGGGACTATAATGAAATTTTCATGTCCGCTAAGGAACTATAGTGAAATCTCATGTCCACAAGGGGCTATTTCGAAATAGTATATTCCCAAAGGGATTTAAAAAAAATAACATGTCCATAAAAGGACTATGTTGATACAGCGTGCGCACAAAAGAGTTTTGCCGAACAGATGCCCTCACAGGGACTTAAATTAAAAATATGTTCATAAGGGAATTATAATAAACAAACGTCCGCATAGGGACTATATAGAAGAGATAGGTCCTTATAGGGACTTGAAGCGATACTAGTCCACGTGGAACTGAAAGGAAAATATAAGTCCGTTTAGGGTCTATAAGACATGTTAACATCGGGATTATAGTGAAACAATATGTTCTCAAAAGGACTATGATGAATTATTATATTCGCCAGGGAACTTTAATGAAATAACATGTCTACATAATATTTTAATAAAATGACATGTCCATGAAAAGACTATAACATAGTATAATGTCCACGAAAGGACTATATGGAAATATATTGTTCTCGAAAGGGATATATTGAAATATAATGTCCTCAAAGGGACTATAATAGATAAACGTATACATAGAGTTTTATCAGGAGGGGTAGGTCCACAAGGACTATGATGAAATAATATGTCCACAAAGGACTTTAATAATCATATACCCATACAGGGACTTAAAGGAAAAATGAAATATGATGGAAGAAGGGTTTTCTAATGTCTTTCTTGCTTTATTCTGATTGCTTCTTCTTCTTCTTTATTTATCATATGCAGTAGCGAATCTGAAGATCTTAGTGAATAAAGTAAACATTTCAAATCAAAATCCATTGTAGAAATAGAATCCAAGGATTCAATGGTTAAAGAAATGACGTGGATCACGAATTGGGTTTTGACTGGTATAGTCCAAGAATGGAATTTCAAAACTCGGAGATAGGAAATAAGGATTAATAGCATCCACATGTATCATCTTCAATATGGGAGCCTCAGGGACCTTCTGGTATGGACTCCGAAGTCTGGTTAAGAGTTTAAATAGGTTTGATTTTTGGGAATAGGTCCATGATGTGTGCAAAATGCAACATATAAATTACATCAATTATGGCATAAAACTAACCCTTTTTTAGTACTAATGTTGGAAAAAAGTGTGCTTTTGTCTTCCTTTTGTATTTTCAGGATTAAATGAGCTCAAATTAACAAAAGAAGCAAAAAAGACAGCTAAATCTAACATAAATACAAGAAAAGGAACAAACGTGATGTAATAACCCTAAATTTAAAAATCATTATTCTAGAAATAAAATAATAATAATAATATATATAATTATATTTTGATCTATCTTTCTGTATATCAACCAAAACTATTATTTTTATTTTTTATCCAATAGGACCCTTAATTAAAACACCCAAGTAATTCTGTACAAACCCTAGAATTTTCAGAATTTTCAGAATCAGGATCAGGGCCCCTAAAACTCAGGGGGGGTATTTCCTACTTGATAATAATCCTAATAACTTGCGGCCGAAGTTGAAATTTTAAAATCTGTCGACTCAGCTAGGCTAGTCCCACACGTGGCCACCATATACGGAGTTCAAGACCCTTACGGACCGTAAGGGTTATTTGTTACGGTTCGTAAGGAGGGGCAAAATTCGACTATAAATAGAGGACATTGGCACTTGAATTCTGGCACAAAAACGACGAAGAAACTCAAAATACACGCTGAGATTTCATCTGAATACTCTCAAAACACACACAAAAACACTAATTAGTATAGCGGGGTGCTGCAGAACAGGGTATTAACTCGATCGCTATTACGATTCATTGTCCGATCGATCAATATATCCGATGGATGTTTAAGTGCTGCCCACATTAGGGTGATGCTTTGTCATTAATTGTGATTCCGACCGGATGTTGAGTGCCACCCGAATACGGGGAATACTCTGTCCTTCGTTGTGAATCCGATGGATGTTTAAGCATAGCACTTTGTCGTTCGTTGTGAGAATTTGATCTCGTGAGTTATCGTAAATGCTGTATTAAGTTACTTACCTAGTTTGTGTGCATGTTATTTAAATTAGGTTAAAAGGCTAATCAGTAGGCTAAACTCTGCCCGTATAAATCTGAAATATTGTCACAAGGTAGCATCACTTGGAATTTCTAAGGTACGGATCCTTACCCCACTCCTTATTGCTTCATATTCAAATTGTTATAAACCCATTAAATTCGTACACTCTTCACGTCTTTGATTATCGATTCATTTGACAGTCCGTTCGATTCCTATTCTAATCATTTGATTTAGCTTTCATGTCATGTGATAGTATTATGTTGTCATACTCATTATCGCATGTTCCAATATATGTTCCGTTTTGTTATGAAAATAAGTTTTATAAGTTATGTGAATAAGTCCATTTGTACTCTGTTACCCTGAGTATCGCTTCTCGTGGAGTGTCCCACGAGCATGTTGTTGCGGCATCGACAGCATGTGCCCCACCCGTGACGGAGAGATCAGTTCACGACGTCTCTTAAGTACAAGTGTGGTACATAAGGCTATTAGGAGGCGTATGGATCGATCCTAGGATTTAAGTATAAGGAGGTGGATAACGGGTATGCCAATTCGCCATCTCATGTGATAATTATGCAGGAGTAGCTACCTGTGTATTGTCACGTTTTAAGTTTGCTCATGGGTACATCCGTAAGATATGATTATGAAATTATGTTTTTGCATCGTATCATTTTCACATAAAGTTCCATTTGGATAACATTTCATATAAAGCGTTATTTGTTATTTGAGCCTATTATTCCGTACTGAGCATTCGGCTCATTCCGTAAACTTTTTGTATATACAGGTCCGCAGGTTACTTTGGGCGGGGAAAAGAGAGAAGAATAAAGCTTAGGAATAAATCTGAAGATGTTAGTTAATCAAGTCAAATATGTCCGCTTGTATATTAACCTTAAGTTTAGTTGTGGTGTGGTTGTATCTTTATCAAATAAATAAATGGAATTATGACTTTTGTTTATGATACTACTGTTATTGTGACACGTCAGCCCATTCCGGGTTGGGGTGTTACAGCTATGGTATCAGAGCAAAGGCTCTTTCCTGTAGAAAACTTGAAGATAGTAATAAAACCCTGTGAGGAATGGGTAGATATCTATGATAGGATTCAAATTGGTCTCTTATTTGGTTTAACTCCTATGTCTATTCGTATAGATATGCCTCCTCGTCGTCCGCTACGTAGGAGTACTCGTACTAACCCTGTGCGTAACAACACTTCTTCAAATGAGACTCCAGTTGATCCAAGCGTAATTAATGCTACCAGGCTGTTGTCGGGTTGCTTCCAAACCTTGTTGCTCAAACAGCTGAGGCCGTTATTCAACAAACTCGTCCTCCAGAACGTAATAACACGAATCCAACCTCTGGTGAAGAAACTCGTGAGAATACCACGAACCATAGTACCTATAGTATAGACATATGGATAGCTAAATTCCAAAAACAAAAACCGAAATCCTTTAGTCACGCTACTAATCCAGTCGAAGCAAGAAACTGGATAGCTCATGTTGAAAAGATCTTCGGAGTTCTTGGAGTTCCAGAGCAATACAAAGTTAGATTGGCTACCTACAAATTTGAAGATGACGCACAAACTTGGTGGGAAGGATATAAGCAAGTCAAAGGAGGGGATGATTTTGACACTAATCTTTCATGGGTCGACTTTCGTAACATCTTTTACGACAAGTATTTTTCTACCGCTGATAAAGAAGCTTATATCAGGGAGTATGCAGTGATTCGACAGGGGAGTGATGAACCAGCCTCTGAGTTCATTACTCGATTTTCAAGGTTGGCCAGTTTGTAGGAGACGTTGCAGGATTGGCAGAAGCCCAGGCAGAGAAATGCAAGTGGGCAGTCAATGATCGAATTCGGAAGTCGATCATGTACATGAAATTTAAGGATATCACCGAAGTTGCCGATGCAATCAAAACTTTTGAGTTCGAGAGGAAAGAATTTTTATCTCGAACTGAGGATAATAAGAAGAGAAACAGAGAAGGACAATTTAAGCAGGCAATCGGCCAATCATCCACTACGCCACAGCATCAAGACCGCAAAGTGCAAGGAAATCAAAACTCTGGAAATCAGGCACGTCCATGGCAACCTAGAATACAAAACCCAAGGCCTGCTCAAAACCAGATTCAGTTGTATGCAGAACCTATTCGAGCTCAACCACTAAATCAACATGTAAACTCGAATCAGATTACATATCCTCTATGTAATACTTGTGGTAAGAAACATCAGGGCGTATGTCACCGAAGTACAGGAGCATGCTTTAGATGTGGCCAAACTGGACACATGATCAAGGAGTGTACAAAGAAAGACACTAAGAAGAATAACCAACCCAATGTTGGAGGAAGAGTTTTCGCACTTTCTGCCACTGACGCTGCTAATGTCCCAGGTACTGTATCTGGAACCCTTCAGCTTGGTGAACGTAGTATCTATGCGTTATTCGATACAGGAGCGACTCATTCTTTAGTATCCCACTCGTTTACTAAGTACCTTCCGATAAGACCAACTCTCTTAAATCATACTTTAACCATTTCCACCCCGATGGAAAATTCATCCGTAATCACTTACGTATATAAAGATTGTCCGATCCGTATTGAATCTATTGTGTGTAAGGCAGACCTATTTCCAATACATATGTGTGACTTTGATGTTATTCTAGGGATAGATTGGTTGTCTCGACATCGCGTAACTATAGATTGTCATTCCCGTTGTGTTATTTTCGGTGATCTTCATCATCCTAATATTATATATCAGGGAACTCAAGCTCATAAATCTCTTAAAATTATCTCCGCATCCAAAGCTCGAAAATTCATATCAAACGGCTGTGCTGGATTCCTAGCATCGGTTAAGGATACTTCTGCTAGTGTTAAGAGTATCGATAGCCACTCCGTTGTTCGTGAATATCCTGATGTATTTCCGGATGAACTTCCGGGATTACCACCCGACCGCCAGGTAGAATTCACCATCGACTTGATCCCTGGTGCCGAACCTATTTCTAAAGCTCCATACCGTATGGCCCCAATGGAACTGAAGGAGTTGAAGGAACAATTGCAAGAATTGTTAGATCTAGGATTCATAAGACCCAGTGTTTCACCTTGGGGTGCTCCGGTCTTATTTGTGAAGAAGAAAGACGGTAGTATGCGTTTATGTATTGACTACCGAGAACTGAACAAGATTACTATTCGTAATCAGTATCCTCTGCCTCGCATTGATGATATCTTTGATCAACTTCAGGGGTTTCAATTCTTCTCAAAAATCGACCTAAGGTCCGGGTACCATCAGCTAAAGGTCAAAAATGATGATGTTCCCAAGACCGCCTTTCGTACTCGATATGGTCATTACGAATTTTTGGTTATGCCCTTTGGGCTAACTAATGCACCCGCAGTCTTCATGGATTTGATGAATCGTGTATTTCACAAATTCCTAGACAAATTTGTTATTGTCTTTATCGATGACATTCTGGTGTATTCTAAGAGTCACGAAGAGCATGAAGCACATCTACATGCAGTACTTGGAACCTTGCGGCATGAGAAGTTGTACGCGAAGTTTTCCAAATGTGACTTTTGGCTTAGCCAAGTGGCATTTCTAGGTCATGTCATATCAGCAGAGGGAATTATGGTAGATCCAACAAAGGTTGAAGCTATTACAAAATGGCCAAGACCCACTTCTGTTACCGAAATACGAAGTTTCTTGGGTCTTGCTGGCTATTACCGAAGATTTGTTGAAAGATTCTCAGTAATTGCTTTACCACTCACAAAACTCCTAAGGAAAGGGGTGAAGTACTCATGGAATGAGGAACAAGAGAAAAGTTTTGAAGAATTGAAGAAACGACTCGTATCCTCTCCGATACTCGTTCTCCCTTCTGGATCAGGAGGTTACCAAGTCTACAGTGATGCATCAAAGAAAGGATTAGGTTGTGTGCTAATGCAACATGGGAAGGTTATCGCTTATGCCTCCCGTCAGTTGAAGCCTTATGAAGTTAACTACCCTACACATGATTTAGAACTAGTCGCAGTCGTATTTGCACTTAAGATTTGGCGACACTATCTGTATGGTGAGAGTTGTGACATCTTTACCGACCACAAGAGCCTCAAGTACATATTTACGCAGAAGGAGCTAAATATGAGGCAAAGAAGGTGGTTAGAACTTTTAAAAGATTACGACGCAAATATTCAATACCATCTAGGCAAAGCCAATGTTGTAGCTGACGCATTGAGCTGAAAGAATTCCGGGACTATATCTTGCTTACAAATTCAGCCTCATATTATGAGGGATCTCGAAAGGATGAACATTTGGCTTCAGGTTAGTAAATCTGATGGATATCTAGCTAGAATGCAGATTGAACCTGACCTCATATCACGGATTAAAGATGCACAAAAGCAAGATGGAGAACTTTGGGCAATTGTGCAAAATCTTGAGGTGGGTAAGCAATCTGAATTTAGTATAGACCATCATGGGGTAATTTGGTGCGGCAAAAGACTTTGTGTACCCGATGACTCCACCCTTCGTGAGTCATTATTAGCCGAAGCTCATAGCTCACCATTTTCAATTCACCCAGGATCTACCAAGATGTATCGAGACTTAAGACAGAACTTCTGGTGGAATGGCATGAAGGAAGACGTTGCTCGATACGTAAGTAAATGCCTCACTTGCCAACAAGTGAATATTGAACACAAACGAGCAAGCGGTCTGTTGCAGCCATTGGATATTCCCATATGGAAGTGGGATGAGATCACAATGGATTTTGTTACCGGTTTGCCTAAGACATTCAAGAAGAATGATGTTGTATGGGTTGTTGTCGATAGATTGTCGAAGTCAGCACATTTTCTCCCAATTCAGCAAGGATTTTCGGTTAGTAAGTTATCCGAAATATTTCTTCAAGAAATTATTCGACTCCATGGCACACCATCTTCCATTGTTTCCGATAGAGACCCACGATTCGCCTCACGATTTTGGAAAGGTTTTCAGGCAGCTTGGGGTACACGACTGAAGTTTAGCACGGCTTTCCATCCACAAACAGATGGGCAGTCAGAACGCACGATTCAGACCTTGGAAGACATGCTCCGAGCATGTGCACTTGAATGGTCTGGAAACTGGGATGAATATCTATGCCTTGTTGAGTTCGCTTACAACAATAGTTGGCAAGCAAGTATTGGCATGGCACCTTTTGAGCTATTATATGGTCGGAAATGTCGTGCACCGATCTGCTGGAATGAAGTTGGAGAAAAGATTATTGAAGGGCCAGAACTAGTTCAGATTACCAATGAAAAAGTCACTATGGCACGAGAAAAACTGAAAGAAGCTCAAAGCAGACAAAAGAGCTATGCAGATCAAGATAGACGACCACTCAAATTTAAAATTGGCGACCACGTATTCTTAAAGGTATCACCTTGGCGTGGCGTTCGTAGATTTGGAATTAAAGGAAAGCTTAGTCCTAGGTTCATCGGTCCGTTTGAAATCCTTGAAAGAGTTGGAGAAGTGTCATATCGACTGGCTTTACCGCCTCAACTCTCTCACGTTCATAACGTTTTTCATGTCTCCTCGTTAAGAGGATATAATTATCATCCACTTCATGTCATTAGTTATCCGTTACTTACAATTCACGAAGATTTATCCTACGAAGAGGAGCCAGAAGCCATCTTAGATCGACAAGAAAAGGTTTTGCGTAGGAAAGTAATTCCGTTTGTTAAAGTCCTCTGGAAAAATCACTCTGAACACGAAGCAACATGGGAATCGGAAGAATCAATTCGCTCTCTATACCCTAATCTATTCTCGCAATAGAATTTTAGTCGAGTAACGGTAAATCTTGCTCTTTGATCTATGTTCAATTGTTTCTGCTTATGATCATTCATGCTTTGCCTTATGTGAATATATCTTAGTGATGATTAAGCATATCTATGTAGGAAATATCAGTACCAATAGTCACTCTAGTATCTGTAAGTCTCCATTGACTTTTCGTACGGTAAGATATTTTATTAAGATGCGTTATAGGAGGACCATTAGGACACATATACAAGGTAATTGACAAGTATAGACATGACCTTAGTTACGAATTTCAGATACACCTGTGTGTTTAGGAGATTCTGGTTATATAAGTTAGTAACTCTGCTATGAAAGTCCCGTTTCCGTTACTTATGCGATATGTTATATTCTTAATTTCGAGGACGAAATTTCTTTTAAGGGGGTAATAATTGTAATAACCCTAAATTTAAAAATCATTATTCTAGAAATAAAATAATAATAATAATATATATAATTATATTTTGATCTATCTTTCTGTATATCAACCAAAACTATTATTTTTATTTTTTATCCAATAGGAAACCCTAATTAAGACACCCAAGTAATTCTGTACAAACCCTAGAATTTTCAGAATTTTAAGAATCAGGATCAGGGCCCCTAAAACTCAGGGGGGTATTTCCTACTTGATAATAATCCTAATAACTTGCGGCCGAAGTTGAAATTTTAAAATCTGTCGACTCAGCTAGGCTAGTCCCACACGTGGCCACCATATACGGAGTTCAAGACCCTTACGGACCGTAAGGGTTATTTGTTACGGTCCGTAAGGAGGGGCAAAATTCGACTATAAATAGAGGACATTGGCACTTGAATTCTGGCACAAAAACGACGAAGAAACTCAAAATACACGCTGAGATTTCGTCTGAATACTCTCAAAACACACACAAAAACACTAATTAGTATAGCGGGGTGCTGCAGAACAGGGTATTAACTCGATCGCTATTACGATTCATTGTCCGATCGATCAATATATCCGATGGATGTTTAAGTGCTGCCCACATTAGGGTGATACTTTGTCATTAATTGTGATTCCGACCGGATGTTGAGGGCCACCCGAATACGGGGAATACTCTGTCCTTCGTTGTGAATCCGATGGATGTTTAAGCATAGCACTTTGTCGTTCATTGTGAGAATTTGATCTCGTGAGTTATCGTAAATGCTGTATTAAGTTACTTACCTAGTTTGTGTGCATGTTATTTAAATTAGGTTAAAAGGCTAATCAGTAGGCTAAACTCTGCCCGTATAAATCTGAAATATTGTCACAAGGTAGCATCACTTGGAATTTCTAAGGTACGGATCCTTACCCCACTCCTTATTGCTTCATATTCAAATTGTTATAAACCCATTAAATTCGTACACTCTTCACGTATTTGATTATCGATTCATTTGACAGTCCGTTCGATTCCTATTCTAATCATTTGATTTAGCTTTCATGTCATGCGATTGTATTATGTTGTCATACTCATTATCGCATGTTCCAATATATGTTCCGTTTTGTTATGAAAATAAGTTTTATAAGTTATGTGAATAAGTCCATTTGTACTCTGTTACCCTGAGTATCGCTTCTCGTGGAGTGTCCCACGAGCATGTTGTTGCGGCATCGACAGCATGTGCTCCACCCATGACGGAGAGATCAGTTCACGGCGTCTCTTAAGTACAAGTGTGGTACATAAGGCTATTAGGAGGCGTATGGATCGATCCTAGGATTTAAGTATAAGGAGGTGGATAACGGGTATGCCAATTCGCCATCTCATGTGATAATTATGCAGGAGTAGCTACCTGTGTATTGTCACGTTTTAAGTTTGCTCATGGGTACATCCGTAAGATATGATTATGAAATTATGTTTTTGCATCGTATCATTTTCACATAAAGTTCCATTTGGATAAAATTTCATATAAAGCGTTATTTGTTATTTGAGCCTATTATTCCGTACTGAGCATTCGGCTCATTCCGTAAACTTTTTGTATATACAGGTCCGCAGGTTACTTTGGGCGGGGAAAAGAGAGAAGAATAAAGCTTAGGAATAAATCTGAAGATGTTAGTTAATCAAGTCAAATATGTCCGCTTGTATATTAACCTTAAGTTTAGTTGTGGTGTGGTTGTATCTTTATCAAATAAATAAATGGAATTATGACTTTTGTTTATGATACTACTGTTATTGTGACACGTCAGCCCATTCCTGGTTGGGGTGTTACACGTGACATGCCCGACCCCACGACAGCATCTTCCCAAGCTAAACAAGAAAACAGAAGGCCATGTTTGCCTAAGTCTTACGAAAACCGACGCTTATTACGCTTTTCGCCCTTTCACTAACCACTAACCTAACCACCTACCTTTAACCCAAGCCTAACCCTTCACCCCAAAAGTCCTCTTGATATTTACAAAGGTCTATAGTTAAAAAGGAGGAGGATTGATTGCTTGGCAAGCTTATGGTAGGAGTAAGTTCCATGCCGCTCTCAAGTGATTCACTAAAATACATCTTCGGCTGAGTGTTGAGTGATCCCTCGTGAGGTATGTGAACTTGTATATAAATGGAATTTTAAAGAGGCATGTTATGCCCTAATAAGTAATTTATCTTATGAAAAGTTTTAAATAAATCATGACGAATAAGATTGTAAATAAATAAAAATAAAACTTAATAAAGAATCTTGGAAATCCCGACACTCTATGACAAGCCCAAAAACCTTCTCTTCTACCCATTCCATTTGGGAGTGTAAAGCCACATTATAAAGAGTTTTGCTTGAGGACAAGCAAAGATTCAAGTGTGGGGGTATTTGATGTGTGCAAAATGCAACATATAAATTACATCAATTATGGCATAAAACTAACCCTTTTTTAGTACTAATGTTGGAAAAAGTGTGCTTTTGTCTTCCTTTTATATTTTCAGGATTAAATGAGCTCAAATTAACAAAAGAAGCAAAAAAAGACAGCTAAATCTAACATAAATACAAGAAAAGGAACAAACGTGAAATGCCCGACCCCACGACAACATCTTCCCAAGCAAAACAAGAAAACAGAAGGCTGAACACACCCCGTGCTCAGTGAACACGGGGGCGTGCCCAAGTCCTAGCAGAAAAGACAAAGCTGTAGAAGCTTCTATCGCCCACCAAGGGGCCGTGCTCAGCGGACACGGGGCCGTGGTCAACTATAAGATTCGCAGAATCCAGGCAAATCTTGATAGTACAGATATGCTTCTGCACACGGGGGCGTGTCCAGCGGACAC
This sequence comes from Helianthus tuberosus, assembly GCA_030545235.1. Classification (NCBI taxonomy): domain Eukaryota; kingdom Viridiplantae; phylum Streptophyta; class Magnoliopsida; order Asterales; family Asteraceae; genus Helianthus; species Helianthus tuberosus. Next base: position 98,093,589 of record CM060399.1, on the reverse strand, counting down.
GGGGGCGTGGTCAACTAATGCAGACAAACTGCAATTAATGAAGACAGGGAAGAGGATGGACACGGGGCCGTGCCCACTAGACACGGGACCGTGCCCGAGCTTCTGTTCAGCCTATAAATAGGAGTGCTTGGCTCAAGTGCAAACCATCCCTTTGCACACCACCTCTCTCACACTTCACCCACCACCACCATAACACCATCATCCACCACCATCATCCATTGTCCATCATAGAGTGTGTGAGTCGTCTCGGGATCCAAGATTGATCGTAAGACTTCTTGACAATCAAGGCCATGTTTGCCTAAGTCTCTTACATCACTTGGTGAAGACAAAGTGTCTAGTGTAATACTTTTTATTTTTAATCTTTTCGCACTTTTTACTTGGTTATGTATTAATGACTTTAATAACTAGTTTCTTATGTTGAAGGTGATTTTTCCTTATCGTTTGTCCGTGGTTTCTTGGCATTATTTTACTGTCTATATAAAATAAAAGATTTTCACCATTCATATCTCCATGGTCTATATGGAGGTATGTTGGCTACCTGGTCGGGGGTTAAGGGAACGGTTTGGTAAAAGTCTTGCCTTGTTCAGTGTATAGATCCTGCAAGGACCTGGGTCAAATTTAGTAGGACCTCCTTCAATACTTAACGGTATTGGATGGCGGGGGTCCAAACTATTTGACCCCCTCATATGTAAGCTACTATTAATACTTTAACCCGGCTACTTAGGACTGTATCCCTGCTGACTCAGACTACTTAGCTGAGGGTAACGTCACCTTCAAAAGAGGGGCCTACCATAATATGCATTAATAACTTAATTAATTATCTTTCAATAATCCGACCCTTTAGGATTGTATCCTTGCTGACTCAAACTACTGGGTTGAGGGTAACGTCACCTTCAAAAGAGGGGCCTACTACAATAACTAAGATAATCTCTTAAAAAGTGCAAAAGTGCGGAAATAATCAAAGGTTACACTATACACGAGTCGGAGCCAAGTGATTCATCTTGTCTATCTGTTTTTAATTTTATTTTATTTTCAGCATTTTAGTTAGTTTTATTTTTCTTAGTTTAAAACCTTTTTCTAAACTTTTGAATTGATTAGACGTTGAGGATAAACCGGTACTAAAAGCTCTTGTGTCCTTGGACGACCTCGGTATCTTACCAACACTATACTACGCTCACGATGGGTGCACTTTCCCATATGTGTGTTTAGTGTTAGTAAATATCGTGTTTTATAAATTTAAAACTTGGCTAAAAAAGTGTAAAAAGGGCTTAATATACTTAAACTTATATACACACTTCACACGCATCAGTCCATAAAGGTCTTTCCTCCAACTGGTTGCAAAGCTTCCTAGCCGCGGTACGAAGGTTGGCATTTCTAGGCTTCGGATGTGGAGAATTTCCATCAACAGCTTCTTTGTCTGACGACATATTCAAAACACATAAAATCGAAAACAATATTTACTTAATAGGGATGAGAGCATTCCTACGTTAAGTCTAGACTCAGATGGTCTAAGGAATATGCTACTGTGTCATTTGAGATTAAACACAAAAAGGCTAGTGTTTAATTCACTCAAACGTTGGCTCTGATACCAACCTGTCACACCCCGATATTTACAGCCCAGCCCGGTGAACACGCCCCCGTGCTCAACGAAATTAGTAACTTTAATTAAAACACCCAAATACAGATTCTGTACACGGGGTCGTGCTCACTGAACACGGGGCCGTGTCCAGCCTCTGTTTCCGTTTTATTTTTGTTTTCTGATCTCGAGACTTTGTTGTGGTCTGCTGAGTGATTCTTTTGGATCAATACTCGGGAGGTTACAACTACACCTATGAGGAGGATGATTATAGGAATAATTATTGCACTAATTGTGGTGACCCGCACTCGGTTCAATATTGTAACTTATATCAACCGTCCACTTCATACACCTACTATGAGGAGCCCAGGTACGAGCCATCAACTTCATACACATCCTATGAAGACCAAAGGTATGAACCTCCTCCCTTATACTCATATTTTGATGAACCAAGGTATGAGCCTTCTTACTCATACTTTGAGGAACCAAGATATGAGCCACCACCTTCATATGCTTATTATGAGGAGCCATGGCGTGAACAACCCACCTCACATGAGTATTATGAAGAACAAAATTACGACCCTTATCCATCATATGCTTACAATGAAGGACAATGGTGTGAACCATCTACTTCCTATGAGTATTATGAGGAACAAAGGATCGAACAACCGGATTCAAGATTTGAAAATCCCGATCCTTTTTCTATAACCGAAGTGACCGATAGGATATTAGAACACCTTAGAGTTATCGATCGCTATATAAAAGAATCTCGCGCAAGGGAAGAGGAGTCCCGCACAAGAGAAGAATTAAATAAAGAAGAGATAACTGAAAGTGTAAAAATGGAAGAACAAATAAGTGAAAAACCGACACATGAGTTAAACAACAAAAAAAGTGAGCCCGACAACGTTAAAATTCAAGAAGAGTCTAATTTTGAAAAAAAAAATAATCTCTTATCACCTTCTTTTGAAAATCATTGTTTAGTTCCAACTCATGCTAAGTTTTTAAAAGAGTTAAACACTAACACTAAAATTGACGAAACGGTAAGTGTTAAGTTAACTAATGATCAAACCTCGCTAATAAAAGAAGACCCGTTTGAAATTAACATTACACCGGTTCCATGTTTCTTTCAAAATTCGTTTATTAGTAATGTCACAATCGATAAAGATCTTTGTGTTAACATAATGCCTAACTACATTTTCGAAAAATTAAGCATTAGTGATTTTTCTCCACTTCAAATACCCATTTTTCTATCTAATCGGAAAGTAATAAAATCAATCGGTATAGTTGAGGATGTCTTGGTTCAAACAAATCAAATGGTAATCCCAACCGACTTTGTCATCCGCAATGACGCTCCTCTAGTGTTGGGACGACCCTTTGTTAAAACTCACGAAGCTTTGAAAAACCAGAAGTACAACAATCTACCTCTTCAATTAGGGGCATTTAAAAAGAGTGTCGATCTTAAGCGGTCAATGAAATATCCATTCGGCAATAATGACCCCCTAATTGAAGATGAGGATAAACCACCCGATACAAGTGAAAAGTTTGACCACTTTGTTGAAGAAGAGGTCGTCATAGAACAAACTTTTAAAGTTCTTGATCAAAATGAGCAACCAAATAAGGAGTCTCCTAAAGACCCACCTCTTGAGCTCAAAGAACTTCCAAAAGGTTTGGAATATGCTTTTCTAGACAAAGATGGTAAATTACCAGTAATTATTTCATCTAAATTATATAGTTTAGAAAAAGAAAAATTAATTAGTCTTTTAAAAAAACACAAAAATGCGATCGCTTGGAAGCTTGTAGATATTAAAGGAATAAGTCCTTCCATGTGCACGCACAAAATTTTAATGAATGAAGACTACAAATCGGTAATACAACCACAACGTCGAGTAAATCCCAATGTTCAAGAAGTGGTTAAAAACAAAGTCATCAAATTACTTGACGCCGGACTTATTTATCCTATCTCCGATAGTCCTTGGGTAAGTCCCGTCCAAGTAGTTCCAAAGAAAGGAGGTATGACGGTAATAACTAATGAAAAGAATGAATTAATACCAACGAGAACCGTCACAGGATGGAGAGTATGTATAGATTATAGACGATTAAATGAAGCAACAAGGAAAGATCACTTTCCTTTGCCCTTCATTGATCAAATGTTAGAAAGATTATCCGGTCATAAATTTTACTGGTTCTTGGATGGTTTTTCAGGTTACTTTCAAATCCCGATAGCACCCGAAGACCAAGAAAAGACAACCTTCACATGCCCTATGGAACTTTTGCTTATCGACGCATGCCGTTTGGTCTATGTAATGCCCCCACAACATTCCAACGTTGCATGGTAGCCATCTTCCATGACATGATAGAAAAGACAATGGAAGTCTTCATGGACGACTTTTCTATCTTTGGGGATTCATACGACCAATGCCTTGATAACCTTGAACGAATGCTATCCCGATGTGAGGAAACTAACCTCGCCCTTAACTGGGAAAAATGCCATTTCATGGTAACAGAGGGAATAGTACTCGGTCATAAAATCTCAAGCGAAGGAATGGAGGTGGATCGAGCCAAAATAGACACCATTTCTCGACTACCACCCCCATCCTCCGTTAGAGCTATCAGAAGTTTCCTAGGGCATGCCGGATTTTATAGGCGGTTTATCAAAGACTTTTCTAAAATTTCAAGGCCTCTAATAAAATTACTTGAAAAAGATGCCCCTTTCATCTTTGACAAGGATTGAAATCAAACATTTCTAACCCTAAAGGAAATGCTAGTCAATGCACCTATCATGATAGCGCCTGATTGGAAATTTCCTTTCGAAATCATGTGCGATGCAAGTGACTTTGCAGTTGGAGCTGTCTTAGGACAAAGAAAAGAAAAACATTTTCACCCAATTTATTATGCTAGTAAAATACTTAACGATGCACAAGAAAATTACACAACAACTGAAAAAGAATAACTAGCTGTGGTATTTGCTTTTGATAAATTTCGTTCTTATCTTGTTCTTTCTAAAACTATAGTCTATACATATCATGCAGCCATTCGATATCTCTTCAAAAAGCAGGACGCAAAACCACGTTTGATTCGGTGGATTCTACTCCTCCAAGAATTTGATATTGAAATCAATGACAAAAGAGGAGCACAAAATACCGCGGGAGATCATCTTTCACGCTTAGAAGACCCAGCTTTGGAGGCAACTAGGGACGAGCAAATCAACGAAAAATTTCCAATGGAGTCCCTAGAAATGGTGGAATACAAAGAAGAGCCATGGTACGCCGACTATGCTAACTACCTATCTAGCGGTATAGTTGCAAAAGGTTGGCCACATCATCAAAGAAAAAAATTCTTTGCCAATGTGAAACATTATTTTTGGGAAGATCCATATCTTTTCAAAATGTGTGCCGACCAACTCATCCGACGATGCGTACATGGTAGCGAAGCACGAAGAATTCTCCGCCATTGTCACGAAGGTCCATACGGAGGACATCATGGTGCCGCTAGTACCGCACGAAAGGTATTTGATTCAGGATTTTATTGACCAACCATTTACAAAGACGCCCAAAGTCTTGTCAAGACATGTGATGCTTGCCAAAGAACAGGTAATATTTCTTCCAAAAACGAAATGCCCCAAAATGGCATTCTTGTTTGTGAAATTTTTGATGTGTGGGGACTCGACTTTATGGGACCTTTTCCACCGTCAAAAGGAAACAAATATATACTTGTGGCAGTAGATTACTTGTCTAAATGGGCCGAAGCCGAGGCACTTCCAACAAACGATGGAAGAGTCGTGGTAAGATTTCTGAAAAAATTATTCTCTCGTTTTGGAACACCTAAAGCGTTAACAAGTGATAGAGGTACCCATTTTTGCAACCATCAACTTGAAATTTTTTTAACAAGATATGGGGTCTATCACCGGGTCTCAACAGCATATCACCCTCAAACAAACGGACAAGCCGAAGTGACTAATAGAGGTTTAAAACGAGTACTTGAAAAAAACCGTAGGGTTAAATAAAAAGGAATGGGCCGGTAAATTAGATGATGCTTTATGGGCTTTTCGAACTGCTTATAAAACAACAATAGGTACAACCCCATATAAGCTCATCTATGGAAAAAGTTGTCACTTGCTAGTAGAAATTGCACACAAAGCCTACTGGGAAATTAAAAATGTAAACTTAGATTTAGAATTTGCTGGTAAAAATCGATTTTGTCAATTAAATGAATTAGACGAACTTAGGAATTATGCATACTCAAACTCCGAAATTTACAAGGAAAGAATGAAAAACTTGCATGACAAACATATTAAACCTAATGAATTTCGAGTAGGAGACCAAGTTCTTTTGTTTAATTCACGACTTCGATTGTTTCCTGGTAAATTAAAGTCTAGGTGGTCAGGACCTTTTTCCATCACCCATATTTTCCCACACGGTGCAGTAGAAATTAAATCTCGGAATGGAATTCCATTCAAAGTCAATGGCCAACGGCTAAAACTCTATCAAGGATTCATTGAGGATGAAGAGGATGAGATCTCGCTTCAAACGGTCGAAGAATGAAAGCATCAACATCATACCTGGTAAGTTACGAACAATTGGAACGACATCTAAATCAGTAAGTCTTCTAACCAAGTTTTGGGAAAAACGAGAGCATTCACACGAGCACTAATATATATATATATATATATATATATCAACTTTGCTCGGCACGAGGCCGTGTCCGCTGGACACGGGGCCGTGTCCGCGCAACTGTCGGGATAAATCCCCTTTTTCATAACAGTTACACCATTCCATACGCCCCGTTTCCCCAAAAACGCTCTGGTTCAAGGCGATTTTCCACAGATTTTCGACGTCTCCTCTAGTTCTAACAACATCAAGGTATGATTCTATCATCATTAGTAGTTAGATTTAGCACTTGCAGGTAGTTAAAACTTAAAAAATTTGGGGAAAATCTAGGGTTCTTGAACTACACCCGGATCGAACCTCAAATTTTTGCTTAAATCTGTTAGCATTTAGTTAGATAAGTATTATAGGAAGTAAATCCACTTGTATTGTTCAAAGATTCACCCGATTTCTCACAGAAACCCCAAACCCTTGTTTTTGAACCGAAAAAGATAAAATTGAATGGGTAAACGGGTTGTTTTGGGAAAAACGGCACTTGGGGTTTCATTTTCGGGGGAAACCGCACCTATTGGACCAAAAATTTTCAAGTTTTCGAAACCGGGTCGAAAAATGATGTTTTTGAGTAACAGACGCCTGGACACGGGGCCGTGTCTGCTGAACACGGGGTCGTGTCCAGCACGCTGTTTGCAGTTTTGTCCGAAAATTCTACTGTTTCGTGCTAACTTTTGGTGTATTCTTTCAGATGTCGAGGAAATTCACAAGGTTTAACGCAAATGAGCTCGATGCTAGGGCAAGATATGAAGTACTTCAAAAAAGACCGGAAGAATACCCGAGACAAGTATGCACGGATCTGTTAGCCATGGTGAACCAACTTGACCGGTTTAACAACCTCGTTACCGGCCCACTAAGAGTCGCCTTAACAACTCGACTTCGTTCCGTCCATGAGTGCACTATGGAATTCTATAGCACCTTCACGTTCAATTCAAGGTGCGACCCATTTGACAATGATGGGGTAGCATTCCGATGTGGTGGAACTAGGTACTCGATTTCAATGGCACAATTTGGGTCGATAGTCGGGCTGTATGTGGAGGAAGATACGGGTAATGAGGAGAATACCGGAGGGATGCGAGAGATAGATGAGAACGATCACCAAGCCGCGTGGGCTCAGATTGGTGAAGGGCACTACAATCCGAGCAGCACTAAGAGCACTAAGTTGAGGGACCCACTCTACCGATACATCCATAGGCTCCTCGGCTACTCTCTTAGCCAAAGGCATGATAGCGGTAGCGTTGTTGGGTTGAGAGATTTGGTGGTCCTTCATTGCATTCATAACCGCAGACACCTCTATGTTTCGTTCCTCATGCTCCGTAACATGCATCTGAACCGGCTTGCTACTTCACCAACCCCTATCTTCTTGGGGGTGGATATACCGTCACTTCAAGCACTTTGAAAACATACCTAGGTCCTTCGAAAGGAGTCCATGGTCGGGAAGGGTAGACATACACATCTGCCGCTCCATGAGCTTGATCTATGAGGCTGAAGACGGGACAGTTAGCTTCTAAAGGATGCAGGGGCATGCATGGAACCCGCAAGAGGCACTCGTCCTTCACGCTCCACAACATCATCAGTACTAGTACCAGCCCCATGGTGATCCGGGCCAATCCTCCTCACAAGGAGGTGGTTTTCCTAACTTCCAAAGTTTACATGATTTATTGCAGGAAAACCTCATGTGCACCAGGAACACCTATAACATGGCGAGCAACACGTACAACCGGGTTGGAGCAATCGAGAGAAACATATCCGATATCCAAGATGATATTGGAAATATCCTGGAGTACATTGCGGGGCACGGTGGAGGAGATGATGATGATGAGGACGAGGACATGGACTAGGCGGGAGGAGCGGAGGCAGAAGTGGTTGGTTGGTGATCACACAGGTTAACCCCCCTTTTATCTTGAACAACTTCCGGCCTGCGTGCCGTGTGTTGAACAATTTACTTTCCTTTAACTCTTTTTATTTTCTGCATTTCTTTTTCTTTTTAACTTTGTGACATGGATGTTGAACTTGGTAATTTAGGATGTTTGCTATGGTTTGGTGTAGTGTTTATTGCTAAAACAGGTACATACGAGGCTTAGAGCACTAAACCTTAGTGCTACTAATGCCGGGACAGGAAAACTAGAGCCAGAAACCTGTTTTTCAAACTATGCAAATTGTCTACACGGGGCCGTGCCCAGCCGACACGCCCCCGTGCCCACTACCCCAGACCTGCTGTTTATCTTAGTCTGCAAAATTTCGCCAGACACGGGGTCATGCCCAGTAAACACGCCCTCGTGTCTACCTTCTGTAAGTTTTTCGTTACTGGCACCTGAACACGGGGTCGTGTCCATTCGACACGGGGCCGTGTCCAGACGCCCAGTAACACAAATTTTTTCTTTTTCACACCCTTTTTTACATTCAATCAACCTAAAAACTTATTTTTGTGACACATTGAGGACAATGTGTAATTTAAGTGTGGGGGGGATGCTAAAACCTTGAATCTTGCAAGTCCTAACTACAAGCCTTACACAAAACTCTACTGGAACCGCTAATCACCCCAAATTTTTTCAAAAATTTTCATTTTTTTTACTTGTCTAGGTTTAACTTGGGAATTTCAAATTCTCAAAAGGTTATATTTTTACAAATTTACAACCGATAGCGTCGTGATAAAAAGAACCAACATAAGAAAAATATGAAACGGCATGACAAGCTTAATTAAAATTTGATTATATATACTTGATCACATAAAAACCCATTCCCACAAAAGTGAGTTTTGAGCCTTTATTGAGCATACAAATATTTATCTTTAAACTAAATGCTCATTTTTCATTTCTTGTGTGAATAACCGCTTGGTTCTTACGACTCTAGAACTTGCCACGACGATACATTCCCGGTCCTTACCAACTTAAACCCGAGTAAGTAAATGATGGAGTCATTAGGACTAACCCTTTTTATTTCTACACCATTATTATTTTTTTTACCACCTACCCAAAATCCCCCTAGTTAGCCCCTTTGAGCCTAAACCTTTTCATTTCATAACCCAAACCAAACACCCTTTCACCCACCAAAATCCTTTTTATTTTTAACCTTTTATTTTAGTAACAAGCTCGGTATTTCGTATGACTTTTCAAAAAAAAAATTGTTGATGATGAAGCAAAAGAGAAATAAACAAACAACTTTATCAAAAATAGTTTTGTTTGAATAAAAGCTTCATCAAAATAAAAGTTGAAAAAAAAGTCTTACGAAAACCGACGCTTGTTACGCTTTTCGCCCTTTCACTAACCACTAACCTAACCACCTACCTTTAACCCAAGCCTAACCCTTCACCCCAAAAGTCCTCTTGATATTTACAAAGGTGTATAGTTAAAAAGGAGGAGGATTGATTGCTTGGCAAGCTTATGGTAGGAGTAAGTTCCATGCCGCTCTCAAGTGATTCACTAAAATACATCTTCGGCCGAGTGTTGAGTGATCCCTCGTGAGGTATGTGAACTTGTATATAAATGGAATTTTAAAGAGGCATGTTATGCCCTAATAAGTAATTTATCTTATGAAAAGTTTTAAATAAATCATGACGAATAAGATTGTAAATAAATAAAAATAAAACTTAATAAAGAATCTTGGAAATCCCGACACTCTATGACAAGCCCAAAAACCTTCTCTTCTACCCATTCCATTTGGGAGTGTAAAGCCACATTATAAAGAGTTTTGCTTGAGGACAAGCAAAGATTCAAGTGTGGGGGTATTTGATGTGTGCAAAATGCAACATATAAATTACATCAATTATGGCATAAAACTAACCCTTTTTTAGTACTAATGTTGGAAAAAGTGTGCTTTTGTCTTCCTTTTGTATTTTCAGGATTAAATGAGCTCAAATTAACAAAAGAAGCAAAAAAGACAGCTAAATCTAACATAAATACAAGAAAAGGAACAAACGTGACATGCCCGACCCCACGACAGCATCTTCCCAAGCAAAACAAGAAAACAGAAGGCTGAACACGCCCCGTGCTCAGTGAACACGGGGGCGTGCCCAAGTCCTAGCAGAAAAGACAAAGCTGTAGAAGCTTCTATCGCCCACCAAGGGGCCGTGCTCAGCGGACACGGGGCCGTGGTCAACTATAAGATTCGCAGAATCCAGGCAAATCTTGATAGTACAGATATGCTTCTGCACACGGGGGCGTGTCCAGCGGACACGGGGGCATGGTCAACTAATGCAGACAAACTGCAATTAATGAAGACAGAGAAGAGGATGGACACGGGGCCGTGCCCACTAGACACGGGACCGTGCCCGAGCTTCTGTTCAGCCTATAAATAGGAGTGCTTGGCTCAAGTGCAAACCATCCCTTTGCACACCACCTCTCTCACACTTCACACTTCACCCACCACCCACCACCACCATAACACCATCATCCATTGTCCATCATAGAGTGTGTGAGTCATCTCGGGATCCAAGATTGATCGTAAGAGTTCTTGACAATCAAGGTCATGTTTGCCTAAGTCTTTTACATCACTTGGTGAAGACAAAGTGTCTAGTGTAATAGTTTTTATTTTTAATCTTTTCGCACTTTTTACTTGGTTATGTATTAATGACTTTAATAACTAGTTTCTTATGTTGAAGGTGATTTTTCCTTATCGTTTGTCCGTGGTGTCTTGGCATTATTTTACAGTCTATATAAAATAAAAGATTTTCACCATTCATATCTCCACGGTCTATATGGAGGTATGTTGGCTACCTGGTCGGGGGTTAAGGGAACGGTTTGGTAAAAGTCTTGCCTTGTTCAGTGTATAGATCCTGCAAGGACCTGGGTCAAATTTAGTAGGACCTCCTTCAATACTTAACGGTATTGGATGGCGGGGGTCCAAACTCTTTGACCCCCTCATATGTAAGCTACTATTAATACTTTAACCTGGCTACTTAGGACTGTATCCCTGCTGACTCAGACTACTTAGCCGAGGGAAACGTCACCTTCAAAAGAGGGGCCTACCATAATATGCATTAATAACTTAATTAATTATCTTTCAATAATCCGACCCTTTAGGATTGTATCCTTGCTGACTCAAACTACTGGGTTGAGGGTAATGTCACCTTCAAAAGAGGGACCTACTACAATAACTAAGATAATCTCTTAAAAAGTGTAAAAGTGCGGAAATAATCAAAGGTTACACTATACACGAGTCGGAGCCAAGTGATTCATCTTGTCTATCTGTTTTTATTTTTATTTTATTTTCAGCATTTTAGTTAGTTTTATTTTTCTTAGTTTAAAACCTTTTTCTAAACTTTTGAATTGATTAGACGTTGAGGATAAACCGGTACTAAAAGCTCTTGTGTCCTTGGACGACCTCGGTATCTTACCAACACTATACTACGCTCACGATGGGTGCACTTTCCCATATGTGTGTTTAGTGTTAGTAAATATCGTGTTTTATAAATTTAAAACTTGGCTAGAAAAGTGTAAAAAGGGCTTAAAATATACTTAAACTTATATACACACTTCACACGCATCAGTCCATAAAGGCCTTTCCTCCAACTGGTTGCAAAGCTTCCTAGCCGCGGTACGAAGCTTGGCATTTCTAGGCTTCGGATGTGGAGAATTTCCATCAACGGCTTCTTTGTCTAACGACATATTCAAAACACATAAAATCAAAAACAATATTTACTTAATAGGGATGAGAGCATTCCTACATTAAGTCTAGGCTCAGATGGTCTAAGGAATATGGTACTGTGTTATTTGAGATTAAACACAAAAAGGCTAGTGTTTAATTCACCCAAACGTTGGCTCTGATACCAACCTGTCACACCCCGATATTTACAGCCCAGCCCGGTGGGGAGTATCGTGACGTAAGATTGGTATCGTCATGGTCAAATATACATAGAATAGCACAGCGGAAGTCTTGGAATATAAAATATTATTAAAAACACAAATGTCTAAAATATAACAAAGTATTTAGTACAGACAAGCTTGTAATAATCCACAGGCGGATCATTAAAACAAAAGGAGTTTATCAGACTAATGGCTTATACGAAGGAGTTGCAAATTCCTCGTCTAACAATTCCGAGCAGCTTCCAGCCTATTTACGTATTTGTACCTGTCACATAGACTTTTGAAAATACGTCAGTTTTCAATGGTAAATACAATCAACCGACACATTTGAAAATGTTTATGAAAATTTGTTTCGGTGCACAAGGCATGAAAATAATTTATATTTGGGACAAACTATATCTTATGTTATCAGTTTTACATAACTTGCTCTACATACGGGGCCCGGTACTATGCCGGTTCATGATTAACCGACACACCACTTATTCCCTTATTGGGAACCCATATTGGGTATAAAATTTATTTAATAAACCATATCGCATCTGTCGGGTGTATGCCTACACCCCGTGCATAGGTCGTGTCCTTTTGCAATTAATGAGTCAAGGATATCCAGGACACGATCGCATTAACCCCCAATGTTTCAGTCAAGCAATACGAATTAAAACAGGTTATTTGAATTTCCCGACTTATTGGTCTTCGAAGCCCATACCTGACCATTCGGGTAATTATATTACCGTGTCCCAAGCCCGTATAAGGGAAAATAGGTTAAGAGTATTTACCTGAGCTAGCTCATGTCTTAAATTGCAAGATTTATAACAACTCAGCCGTATTCAATTAAGTAAGCGTAGGTACAATTTACCAGAAGGCTCTAGTCTAGAAAAATGGTATAAATAACCAATTTAGAATGCTAACGGGTCTTAATTAGGTCATGGACCTAGACCTGCTAACTTAAAGTATTGGAAACGGTACGATACGCTAGATTAAGTGATAACCGGAATAAAATGTAATTTGGACCCAACAAGTATGAAAACTTGTATAAAATGGGTAAACTAAATACATTCTGGATTTTGAAGTTAAAATGATAAGGTTTGACCCGTTTCGGCTAATTTATGCAAACTAGTTACATAAATCGTACCGAACGGGTATATACATAACGGGTAGCCGGATGAGTCATGTACAAGTTCTATAAGTTATTATGCTTTAAATATGTTGTGATTTCAGTAGGATATCAACAATTATGCCTCAAATGAATTTAAAACCAATTTAAGTCCCGTAAGGGTATTTTGGTCATTTTAAAGTTTATAAAAGAAGTTTAAACATAAACTGAGGTTCTGGTCTAAAACATTCAGTAAAAAGTATTTATTTTATCATGTTACATCAGTAAGATATCATACATATGTGAGGTTAACCTTTTATGGCCAAACTATGCACCGTAGGGGCATTTTGGTCATTTCACATATGTTTTAAGGACAAAATTGGAAAGCTGAGTTCAAGACATATACTTACTGTTAACGTATTAAAATTTATTTGTAAAATCAGTAGGTAACAAGTCTTAGGTGTTAAATATGGTTTTAAACCATACTATGCGCCTAATTTGCGTAAAAGTTGATAATTGACGATATTTGAGATGTTTATTGAAATCTAAGATTTTGATCAGTGTTTAAGGTTTAAAATATTTTATTTTACATATAACATCAGTAGGAAAAGGTTTGGCATGTTAATCATGTGTTAATCTCATTTTATGAATGAAAAGGGTATTATCGTCATTTATCGAATTGTACGAGAACTCAATGAAATGGTCAGTTTACAATCTGACCAAAAATTCCAAAAATCCCTAAAAATGATATCAAAACAGTAGGTAATGAGTTTGGTGCCAAAATTTGGGTTTAAACATGATTTATGCTAAAAATGCAATTTAATTAACAAAAAGTTTCATTTTACGATATCTTGCATAACTTTAGTTTGAGACCAGAAACTGATGTCAAATTTATTTGACATACTTATATATCAGTAATAAAGCTTTTTGTCCTCTCACATATCCAAAAATCTCGTTTTTATAACATAAGGGCATAATAGTCAAAGTTAAGCATAATAACGGAACATGTGCAAAAACTCAGATTTCTAATATGATCATGTAATATAACCTTATAGGGTAATGCTACATTAAATTATGATCATAACGAAACCTAAAATCAGTAGCAAACTACTCTAATTCGGTTCATAATCGAAAGTCAACACAGAAGTCAAACTTCGCGACTTTCGGTTGCGAACCGACCCTAAAACTAGAATTGACGAGCTGAACATGTTTACACATGTTCTAATAATTATTACCATGTTGTTTAAATGAAAAAACATATTTTAGAATATTTCTAAACTCATATCGCAATTATTTCAAAAAAACTGACCCGTTGACTTTTTTAAACAATATTACGTTGACTCGTCAATTGACCAAGCAAAAGTGAGTCTTAGGATGTGCCCTTTTGAGGGTTTAACACCTACCTAATTACGATCACGTAGCCATGTTCGTGGTGAACAATGGCTTGACCGTTTACGGTCTAACTAAAAGTCAAAGCGTTTATCGTAAACGCTTGACTTTTTGGCTTTAAACGCCAAATAAAATGAACTATTCACGAAAGGACACTTACAAGGGGTCCTAAGGACTGAAAATAACTCAGAGGATGCTCCAAATAATTCAGGAACTTCCATGTTGAGAGAAGTAGGAAGAATGGAATGTGGTGCAAGTTGGAATGAATGAACTCAACACCTTTATATAGTGTTTGGAGAGTTCTTGGATGATGACAAGTTTTAGGGGACTCATTAAGATGTTAACAAGTGTTTGGACAGGTGTCTAATACTAGAAATCTGCCCATGGTTTGATCAAATGGTTTGTTTTAGTGTGGGCACCAAGTAATTAACAAAACAACAACAATAAAAAAAACCCAGTCGCTGCTGTTCTGCTCTGGCGCCCCGCGAAGGGCAGCCCAGTGGGCTTCGTGGCCCGTGAGGCACTCCAGCCCAGCCCCAACAGTTTGGCAGATATGCAGTTTTGGTCCATGTCATCTATTATGTTTAATTTAAGTTTCATTTTTGACATATATGGTACCTTATGTTCTTGTTTCATATATATAATGTTAATATAAGGTATAAAAACCTCTAACGGCCAACCTTAGGCACACTCGGGAGTTTAACCGAGCGTTGCGGAGTTCCTGGTATGATTAAAAGGTCTCTCAAAGGCGTAATATCGCTTATTGTCGCTTTTAGTCCCTTGTCGCACAAATTTATGCGTATTCTCGTTCTATGGCATCCAAGCCTTGAACGTCTCATATTAAATACATTCAGGGGTATGACTGAGCATAACAGAGTTTCCAGTTCTTTCAAAAGGTCACCCTAAAGTGTAGTTTCGCGCGTTGATGCTTTTAACCCCTTAATTTACGAAATCGCGCGCATTATCACGAAACGGCATAAAAGTCTTATATGGTCAGTATTAAATACTTCCGAGAGTATGAATGAACATCGCGGAGTTTCTAGTTCGCTTAAATGATCATTCTAAGGTGTAGTTTTAGAAGTTGACGCTTTTGGTCCCTTTAACGCGCAAACTTGCGCGTATTATCGTATTATTGCGTCAAAGCCCTATGTTATCCATATTGGGCATTCCCTAGAGTATTATCGAACATTATGATGCTTCGGGTTTGTTAAAGGTCATTCAGAGGTATAATTAAACATGTTGACGTTTTTAACCCCTCTAACTTGCAAACTTGCGCGTAACATCACTTATCGGAATAAAAGCCTTGGATGGCCAATATTAGGCACTCCCGAGAGTATAATCAAATATCATGAAGCTCTCGGTTTGTTAAAAGGTCACTCAGAGGTAAGAATTAACATGTTGTTAAACGGCTCCTTTCGACCAACAAGTGGCTCATTTATAATTATGAATATCGTGTATTGTTATTCAGAGGCTTAGTTTAAGCATGTTAACACTTTTAGTCCTTCTACATTCAAAGTTTTTGATTTTTCACAAAATTAGTCCCTCATAGTCAACGTTTGACTTTATTAGGGTTTAGTGCACGTGTCAACACATCATTGGACATGATTTTACGAGGTGTTACATCTTATCTGGTTGGTTTTCAATATAAACCGTAAACCAAACCATTCACTACGGTTTGACAATGTTGAAACTGATCTACCGAAAAGTAAAAAACCAACCGTGAAACCAAACCAATGACCGATTTCATAGTTTGAAACTGAACCATGAACACCCCTAATATGTATATGGATATACGACGCATTTACGTATGATCGTGCATATAAAAGGTGGATATATTAATTATAATAAAAATTAAGAAAATGTGACACAAATTCTAGCTATAATTCAGATACAATTGAGTTAAGTAAACATGGCAAGATAAATACAAAATAAAATCACATGCTAATCAAGAACAATAGCTGGAGACAATGGCGGAGCTAGCTTATTAATTTAAGGGTATTCTGAATTTTTTTACCGCTCTATCATACAATAAAAAAACCAATCTATATCTATATATTATATATAAGAAACCATTGGGGGACACGTGTCACCCTATGGTTAATCCTCAGATGGTTTTTCCGCCTTTTTTTTACTTCCTATACAAGCTTCTCACTTTTTTGGAGACCCGATAATCACTACTTTCCTAATTTAACCATCTCCTAAATTAACATCATAACCTTCCATTTTCTTTCAAATCTTCTATTGCAATCCTGTATTCAAGCGATTTCTGATCATCCAAACATCACGTTCTTGATCATTGGAGCACTTAATCGACGGTAACAACATCAAGCCCATCTTTGATTATTTAATTTATGTCTTTTTTTTTAATTTTGTATATTTTTTGGATTTTCATCACGTTCTTGATCATCGGATCTTGGGTTTTATGTTGAATTGGACTTCTGACTTATTTCTGACTGCTGTTTGTTTACCTAGCTATATAAACGAAGATGGAGTACGTTCACACGCAGAAATACGATTGTCTTCTTTTTGGTATAATTACATAAATTCTTTTTTTCTTGTGTGTATGTTTGGGGATTATTAATGTTAGATATATACATATATATACATATGAAGATCTAGACGACACTCTTTACCCTCTTAGTGCTGGATTGTCAGTGGGAGTTCTTAAGAACATCAAAGGTACTATTTGTTATATATATATATATATATATGTCTGTGTGTGTATGTACTGTTTTGTTGAAATATATATCGCTGAATTGCAGATTATATTGCTGAAAAGCTTGGAATTGATGAGGAAAAGATCCCTGAATTGTGTAATCTGCTCTACAAAAACTATGGTACCACAATGGCAGGCATTCGGTTATGGACTTTGTTGCTTGATCATTCAACACTTGAACATCTGAAATTAATCAGTTGCTAATTATTTGTTACGTTGGTTGCAGGAAATCGGCTATGATTTTGACTATGATGAATACCACAGGTACTTGATCAAAATCCAACACATACATATCAAATTCCGATAATAATCATTTAAAGAATATAATTATGAGAACCATCCATTGTGCACTCCAACTGTTTGATAAAATGCATTGCGACCTTAATTCGTATTTGACTCGATAGATTGCTATGTAGACTCGCGTTTCATGTACAATTGATCAGTTTGAGGTATCCAATCCGTTTGATGTTATAATAAGTAATGTAATATAATTTCTTAGCAGCTACAAATATTCATCATGTTGTATCTCATGATATATATGTACTAACTGATGTGCGTTTAATCTACTTGCTGAAGTGAATGTTAACATTGCAGTTAGTTTTCTGTTTTTGAATATTGTAGTCTATTAAATAAAGATGCCATTTGAGCTTTTTGTAGTCAAATTGAAGATAAATCTATATGTCACACAAGACCAATATGTAGGAAGTGGGAATCCAATTTAGTTGTACTTCTAATGTATTGTTCTCATCTCTTGTGTAACAAGTCACTTAACTTGATTTGATGTCCATTAAGGGTTGAATGTTAGTTAGGTTTCTAATATAGGGTATCGGTTGAATTTCCATTGCCATATCCTCTAAGCAAAACCCTAACCGGACATGTTTGCGACTGGTATGTATAGTTTTGAATCTTAAATTGTCTGCTGTTTGATTGCAAATTTAATATGATTTTGAATGTTAAATCGTGTTGATTGCAAATTCGATTTCATATTGAATGTTACTTTAAACTTGTAGATTGGATTGATTTTTCTACTTTTTCCTTATTCTTACAGACGATATCTACTCAACTACGAGCAAATTTACGAGAAAAGAACAAAATTAAGATGTATGTACCCATGGTGTTTCGTTTTTTTTATTTCAAAAATTTTACCTGGTTGAGTTTGAATTGCTTGGTGTGACTGGTTCTCTCACTCTCTTTATTTTTTTTATTTGTGTTAAGTATTTGAGTGACATGTGTTGACCTTTTGCAGAAGGGATATGTGTACCAGGCATCCGGGACTAGCTGATTTTACGAAATTAGCTGAGATAATTGAAGAGGGGATTTATAGTGTTGCCAAAAGCCAGGTTTGTTGTGGTCTTGTGGTTATAATATTACAAGTTTTGTGGTTTTTGGAGTCAAATCCGTATTTTGTCTAGGCAACTGTGATTGCAGCCATGGCGGATTTCGACATTAAATTCCAATAATAACATATCTGAGCCTCTTATTTGTGAGCTCATTACTCGATTTATTTATTTATTGGCTGATGAATCAGTTGTGGGTTTGCTTATAGGAATGAGGCTCCAGCGAGAGAATATGAGCCCATGAGTCTGTCGTATAATATGTATGATTAAACAACTCTCTCCTTTTATGGGAATGGACATGATGATTATGATGATGCTGTTGTTCCTTTGAAAAGGCTGTGACAACGGAAATTATTTTGAGTAAAATCGGAATTTACCGATTGGATCCGTATTATGGCTAGGCACATGTGATTGCAGCCGTGGCGGATTTCGACATTAAATTCCGATAATAACATATCTGACCCCCTTATTTGTGAGCTCATTACTCGATATATTTGTTTATTTATTTTTATTTTGGCTGATGAATCAGTTGTGGGTTTGCTTGTAGGAATGAGGCTCCAACGAGAGAATATGTGCCCATGATTCTGTAGTATAATATGTATGATTAAACAACTCTCTCCTTTTATGGGAATGGACATGATGATTATGATGATGTTGTTGTTCCTTTGAAAAGGCTGTGACAATGAAAATTATATTGAGCAAAATCAGAATTTACCGATTGGATCCGTATTTTAGCTAGGCACCTGTGATTGCAGCGATGGCGGATTTCGACATTAAATTCCGATAATAACATATCTGACCCTCTTACTTGTGAGCTCATTACTCTATTTATTTATTTGTTTATTTATTTTTATTTTGGCTGATGAATCAGTTATGGGTTTGCATGTAGGAATGAGGCTCCAACGAGAGAATATGAGCCCATGAATCTGTCGCATAATATGTATGATTAAAAAACTCTCTCCTTTTATGGGAATGGACATGATGATTATGATGATGTTGTTCTTCCATTAAAAAGGTTGTGACAATGGAGATTATTTTGAGCAAAATCAGAATTTACCGATTGGATTCGTATTTTGGCTAGGCACCTGTGATTGTAGCCATGGCGGATTTCGACATTAAATTCCGATAATAACATATCCGAGCCTCAAAAAACCATTATCCTTGGAGATACGAAGAACATCTATCTACCTAGAGGTGCACATTTCGGGGTTTTCCTCAAATCGGTACCGGTTGAAATCGTTTCATTTGGGTCAACAACGGTTGAAACTGGTATTTGGTGAAACCGGTTTACAAAGGAAAGGGATTGGTTTTGATTTGAGTCATAAACTGATTTTGGTTCACAAACCAGGTTTTTTGTTCACCTCTACATTTACCTATAACCAAATGATGAGCAAACTTGGAATTTACAGATTGGATCCATCTGTATCTTGGCTAGGCAACTCGGTCGGCATGTACTTGATAAATGCAACTGTATTGCAGCCATGGCGGATTTACATAGTAAAATCCGATGATAATATATCTGAGCCTCAAAACCTTTATCCTTGGAGATAAGAAAAACTACCTACCTAGAGGTGCACATTTTCTCAAACTGGTGGTCGGTTTGAAACGGGGACCAGTTTCACAAAACCTGTTTCATAATCGGTTTCGGGTCAGGTCGGGTCAAAACTGGTTCCAGTTCACAAATCGTTTTTTGTTCACCTCGACATTTATGTTGCGTTCTTCTCAAGTGAATTGAGACTAGGGGGAGATTGAGGAGGTTTCTGAGAGTAACTTCCCTCTTGGCATTTGATCTTCTGATCAACTAGGAGTTGGTGATTTTGCTCTATCTTTTTTCTGTTGGTGGTGGGGCTAATTGTTTGAAAGTATGAGCCAATGATGATAAACATAGCTTGAGCAAAATCGAAGTTTATGGAACCGATCTGTATCTTGGCTGGGCAATCCAGATGACAATTGTTGTGTTTGGAGATTCTCTCTAGAGTTTGATGAATACTTTGCAACTGCGATTGTAGCCATGGTGGATGTTGGTGCATGTTTTGTATGTCCGCCACTGTGCGAATAGACTAGATAGAGCGTGTGTTGAATATTGTATAGAATAGTGTGTATAACGGATATAACAACCCTTGAAAAACGCCCAAAATACATCCCGTAGAAACGAACCTGAATAATCTTAATTTTTATGAAAAACTGTCACACCCCCAAAATCCACACGCGGAGTATCACCGCTTGGAGGCGTGACATGACCAGGATCGAGCCACCAATCATATTGAACAACATATTTAAGTATATATAACCAACCACAATACAATTGGTGACCAAAAGGAAGTTAACCAAGTTTAATTTAAACAGCGGAAGCATAAGACGTTAAACCAAAACATAAGTTCGTAGTTCATAAGTTTAAAGACCCAAAACATAAGTTTCATAAGTTCATAAGGTTTATTTATTAAGTGCGGGACATATCAGTTCGCATCCCATAACGACCACCTCCTTGTGCAAGCCCCATAGCATCTAGCGACCTGCAAAGCATGTAACAACGAGTCAACAACAAAGTTGAGTGAGTTCACGGTTGGTTGTCCATTTTAGAGTTGTTTCCAAAAACGTAGTTTAACCTTAATCAGCTATCCAGCCGTGGGGGTTACCCCATAGTTCGAAAACGTTTATTAGTTAACCATCCCATGTCCACCTTCCCTGGCTATCCAGCCCGGCACTCCGACCGTGGGGGCTACCTCATTATTTAAACTACCAGACTCATTTATCATATCGACTACTAACGAAAATTACTTGTGCCCTAGCGTCGGTGGCTATCATCACCGACGTGCCATAGTCCATTAGTACACGCCCGTCCGACTGGCACGGTGTGAGGTTTGTTAAACCTAATAGCGCTATTAACTAATGACCCGCTCGCCATAGCCTCGACGATTAAGTCGATATAAAGGGAGGGACTTCGCTGATAGAGTTCTAGTCCAGTAAGTCTAATTCCGTCCCAACAGGACGAGGAATTCTTATTCCTAAACACGTCCCAAAGGACGAGGAATCCCTATTCCTGAACCCATTCCCATTCCCACCAGGAATTACCATGCTTTGTAGAAAAGTGTGAACTCACCTCGGTTTGCTCGGTTAGATTAGTTACTCTAATAATCAGGAAATCAAGCACGTCCAAATAAGGTACAGATAACAATCAATTTCTCATGCACAACACGTATGGTTTATCTACCCATTACTTTTATCACATATCACACAATTTAAACGTTAACGCACTTTGTTAAGTTATATATTATTTTACCCTAAAATAATATAACGGTAAAATAAACAATTATTCACACAAGAGTTTTAGTATACAATATATATTTTAAATATATGTTTATCAAACTTTATTTACGAAAGTCAACCTCCGATACTTGGTGTTTGGTTACAAAAATTATGGCGAAGTTTATATTCGAAAAGCAAGTTATAAAATACACTCATAACGCTTGTTTTAGAAAAATATTTTCTAAGTGTTGGGATTTTTAGAAAATTTCTCCAGAGTTTCCTTTGTAAATGGAGGTGTCCATGCTTACTAGCATATAATTTTCTTTTCAAAAATTCATTCAAACAATTCTCGATCATCAACCTACAATCTCTATTTACCAAACTTGTAAAAAACAAGCATAAACTATAAACTTATGAACTTGAAAATCTATAAAAATATGTAGTAACTTACTAGCTTACTTAGTAAGTCTTGTTACCTTTTAAAATGTGATTAGTTCTTTAAAAACTCCATTTTTAAAGAATATGATTCTTTACAACTTATGTTCATATTTTCTAAAAATACTTCTTCATGTATTTTTCTTGTTACACTTATGTTTCTTTACTTTGTTAATCACTAAAAATGATGTTTATTTATGTAAGAACCAAGATTTAGTAAAACTTGCATTTTAACTTGGTTCCTTTAAAAATCATTCATAAATATTTAGATCTATGTTTTTAACAACTTACTTTGTTTATTACTTTTCAAGAAAGCAAAGTTGTTCTTTCAAGTTCAAGACTCTAGTGAGGATTGTAGGATCGTGAAACGACCTAACGAGTCGATCAGAAGAGTGCTCAGACAGAATCAGAGGCGGAATTCATTGATTCTGTCTTTGTTTAGCTTGGATTCACTATTAAATGTCTCGTATATTGATTTCTGAACGTTTACAGGACTGGAGACACTTCGACAGCACCTCGGCGTCGGAATCTTGATCGTTACAAATGAACCCGTTTGAAGGCTATTTATAGGAAGGACCCTTCCGTTTGAAAATGACATAATCATTTCAAACGGAACCCTACAAACTATTACAATTTCAAACGGTTACATGTAAACGACAAACTTTACACTTTTCATACAATCCAAGGTTGTGATGTCATCAATGATGTCACCTATGTGATGTCATTTATGATGTCACATATGTGATGTCATGCTATTTCAGATCCGCAACGAACCCGAGACTCGACATAAGACGAAGACGACAGATGAATGCACCAACAGACTCCCCCTCAGATGTTGACGAGTCTTCAGTGTCGAGTCTTCGCATCTTCAGTCTTTATCAGTCTCTTTTCTTTCTTAGCATATACCAGGATCTTCTCTTTGGCTCTAACCTCGTCAGACTCCCCCTCTCATCATGATGGGATCGCTGTCTGGAATTAGCTATCACCTAGAGATCAATTCCTGGCTTTATCTCTGTTTAAGCTCATCTCCTGCACAATCTTCTCACAAACACATAAGTTTTTACTTAAATCAATAAGAAAAACTTACTGGAAATAGTTACATCAAGTTCAAATTAATGACCCTGATTAACTAAACAAACTTCTTTCTCAAAATAAATTTCTCAATTCAATACACACACTCCCAAACCTGTTCATCATGTTCAGCACTTGAAATTTTGAAAATCAGCTCTTCAACATCAGTTGTCGAAAATCTTTTTGTATTTTTCAAAATTTATGCTAAAACATACTAAAATCTTTTTGGATTTTTGAAATAGAATGAAATACAGTAAAGAAATATTTACAGACAATATTTTTGTGAGTTCGTGTAAGAGGATCATATCAGTTTTTGAAACACATCACAAGCACCGTTAAGCTTTAAGCATTTACAGTTCTAAATGATTCACATTGATTGACGATATTGTTGTCCACATAAACTCAATCTAAAAACTTTCGAAATGCTTACCGATACGTTAAGGTATATTTAGATAGCACTAAATTCTTATGGACCCCACGATCTCAGCATATCCCCTCATCATGCAATACACTAACTCAAGTAATGCCTTTAAACTTTTATCTACTGTGATTTGTGCGAAAACAAAGCAGAATGTTTAAACATTAACAATCAGGTCGATACTTCCGTATACGCAGAGAAAGTCCAATGTTTAAACAAAATAAGAAAATAAAACAAGTTGAAGTTGTTTAGGCTTTAACCACCAGGTCGATACTCCCGTATACGCAGAGGTGATCCAAAGCTTAAACGAAACACCAAAGAAAATAAAGCAGAACGTTTAGGCAACAACATCCAGGTCGATACTCACGTATACGCAGAGGATGTCCGATGCTTAAACAAAATAAAGAAATAAAAGAAGTTTAAATCTTTGCAAAATAAAATGCACAATCACAGCGACTTTTCAGCAAAGTTGTGAAAGTTCACAAACTTAACCAGTTTTATGTCTTTCGACAATCAGCGATTACTGAGTAGGCACACAATCAAGAAGGACAAAACTAAGTACTATGCTTTTGACCATGTTTCCCACTAGAACTAGGCTTTTTCATTTAAGTTTGTATCGTTATTGCAAATCTACTAGTCTAGCTGAGCCTACCGTCACATCTTTAGTGAGACCGTTTATCACATTTTAACTCTACATTTCTTTAGCATGCTGTGACAGTCCAACTGATCTACTATCATCTCCTCTTTTTCACAACAAAACTCATTTTTTCATTTTTTAATGTTTTTGACATTTTCAAATTTTCAAATGTTTTTGGATTTTCAGAAATTTCTTACTCCCCCTAAAATGCAAACACATTTTAGGAAATTTGAAAACAAACTGTACAAGAAATGTGACAACATGATGAGAATTACTTCAATTCTCCATTCACTTGGCTTGAACAATCAGAACTCCCCCTGACAACAAACTATTTTCCCATAATGATTTCAAAACACTTAAGTTTGTTTTAATCAAAATGGTTTGTCCGAAAAAATTAGTTTGTCTTTACCACTTGTAAATTTGGGGTCATCACATCATTATTGTTCTTTTCAACCACTTGTAAAGATTTAACATTTCCAAGATCAATCCACAAACATCACTTTGTAGAAAATCAAGTACAACTTAATGTCCCTGATTTACCACTTAAAGGTCGAAATCACTTTCGTGAATTTCTCAAGAAATATGCCGATTCATGTTCCACGCTTACCAACCTGGGAACTCCGGCAAGTCAGGTTTTTCTATTTGAACAGATTCACCCAAGCCTGACAGTCCTTGGGTGATTTTGAATTCTTGTTCAACAATGGTGGAAAGTTTGCCTCATCCATTGTTAGACTAGAACTCTCAGTTTTTACCTCAACAACTGGCTCTTCTGGTTTTACCATACCAGAATCATTGCCTGAATGTGGCTTGTCTGACTTTGATGAGCCAGATTCATCGCCGACAACTTTCTTCTTCTTCTTTTCCTCTTTCGTCCTCAGATTTGTATCTGATGAATGCGTTTTGCTTGATTTATTGTTCTTTGGTGAGCAAGATGATTTATCAGAACTTTTATCTGTTTTACCAGTTGTATCCGAGGACAAAATCTTCTCGAGATACTCTCTCGCCTTCTTCCTCTTCTTCCTCAGTCTGTCTTTTTGCCCCTGTGAAAGCTTCACTTTCTTTTCTTGAACTTTAGGTTTTTGAACCTTCTGTTCTTTGGGCTTGACATTGACTGATTTCTTTGCCATTTTCTGAGAATTAACCCTCAATCTTTCATTTGATCTCCTTGGGCAATCTCTGACAATGTGACCTCTGATATTGCAATTATAACATATCCTCGTCTCAAAATACAGACTCTGGCAGTTAACAGCAATGTGTCCTTGATAACCGCATCTGTAACACACCCTGTTATCGTTCCAGTTACCACCTTCGTACCAAACATTCAAGTCGTAACACTGTTTGGCCTCGTGGTAGTTGTTTCTCCTCTTCTCAGCTGAATTTGGCTTTTGCGCACTGTGGTCCGACCTGCACCACTTATTACCAACTATTTTTGAGTTTTCATTTTTCGATTTTTGTAATTTTTCATTACGATTGGATGATCGATCTGATGAACTTTTATTATCTTTTTGAAAAATTTTCTCCTTTTTAATATTTTGTTTTTGTTCCACTTTCTTCTTCAAAGGTTTTTGCTTAGAGCATTCTCCCTTTTCAGTTGATTGTGGAACAGTTTCTTGAAACTTTTCTTTTAACTTCAAAAACAATTTTTGTTTTTCGAATTTTTCATTTTTATCATCAGATTTCTCATCACAATCTTCAACTTTGACTTTGTCAAAGTTTGTGACATTGTCACTTATTGGAACAGAATTTAAAGGTTTTGGGCAAGGAATAGTTGAAGTATTCACAAACACCTTCAACTTTTCTTCCCATTCATTGATTTTCTTTTGAGCACATTCTGCCTCTTTTTCAAGTCGAATAATTTTCTCAAGATGAGAATTGATTGCAATTTGTTTTTCAAGATTGTTTTTACCAAACAAATCTCTCTCATCTTCTAAAATTTTTATTTGACTTTGAAAATCTTTTTCAATTTTTACTTTTTCATTTCCAAAACTTTTAATTTTTTCTTCAAAAACTTTTGCTTTTTCTTTCAATTTCTGATTTTCCAATGTCAAACTGTTCAAGTTACTTAACAGTTTGTCATTTTCAGAGTTCAGCTTTACACAGGTTTCCTTCAAAACAAGAATCTGTTTATCATCAGCTTGCTTCTTATCATTCAGCTCTTTGACTTCCAAAGTCAAACTTTCCGCATCTTTCACGAGTTTGTCATTTTCCGTCTTTAAGCTGTCACATGTAAAACACACTGATGCAGAATTCGAAGATTCATTCTTCACTGATTCTTCATTCTTTTGAACTTGCTCTTCATCCATCTTGTATGTTCCTGCACAAAAAATTTTAACGAAATCAAGAGGATTCAAATTTGTATTAATATAACACCCCCTTTTAAAGTCATATTTCATGTTCTGTTTTGCAGCGAAACACATACATATTCTCCTATCAATTTCAGTAATTACATCCAAATTGATTTTATCTAGATTTCCCAAATTCAATTTATCTAGATTCTCTTTGATTTTATTCATCAATATTTTCTTCTTATCAGAATTTTCAAAACTATGCTTTTGAAGTTTATTGATGAAATCAGATGGATGTAATTTTGAAAATTTAGGCTCTTGTTTTAATATCTTTAAAACATCATCCCATTCGGCAGGTAAATCATCTGCAAGCTTTGATATCTTTTCAGTATCTGTCAGTTTTATTCCAAACAATTTTAACTTGTCCATCAAGTAATCAAATCTCCTTTCCATCTCTTTCACGGTCTCATCCTTTTGACATGCAAATTTTTCAAGTCTAAGACTCCAAATCTTCTTATCATCTTGTTCATATCCACTCATTTGATACCAACCATATCTATTTAACCTTTCAATAAACTCATTCTCCTTTTCATCAAACATCATTGCCATTTTTCTAAACTGTCCCGACAAAATTTAAAAAAATAACAATTTCACTTGTTCCGAGTATGAAGTGGACTGTACTTGACTGTGATTGGCCCGATCAACTTCAACAATTCACGTGGACTGCACTTGAATCAATTTCGTGAAATATTCACAAGTAACAAAACTCAATTCATGATATGGGCTGATGTAAAGTGGGTGTGTATGATGATTGGGCCGCAATTTGTTCAACACATGAATTACATCGATAGATAAACTCAATGGCCTATATTATTGATTACTACTAAAACCTCATTGGACCGAGATTATGACCCAATCACATGTTGTATCAAACAATTTGGCCGCCCACTTTATCACATATGTCAGACACTTTTATCTTTTAATTCTGAATCACTTTACCAACATAACATACATACACAACTTTCTTGAACCAAACAATCACATGATCTCATGACACACTAATATGATTGTTATCACATGCAAACTGACAAACCACATGATCTCTTATTACAAACATCAATTACCTGACATCCTCTTAGACTTTTATACACAATTCAATTAACTTTCCAAACGGTTCACACAACCCAAAGCACTATCACGTGAAAAACTGAAACATTTTCAAACAAAAACCATGTTTCAAACGGTCATGTAGAATTTCAAACAGTCAGATTATGTTTCAAACGGCCAGGTACAATTTCAAACTTTCAGGGGCAATTTCAAACGATATGTTCAAACGGAACACAAATTTCAAACGTAATAGTCCTGTCACGTTTGAAATTACACCATTTTCAAACGTAACGTTAAGCTTCAAACGATGTTTCAAACGTAATAGCCTATGACGTCAGCATATTACGAACATTTTCAAACGGAATGGATTTTTCGATCAGTTTTAAGACGAGTTTTAGTCTCAAATTATCAAGGATTCGTTAATACTGTGTTTCGTTTGAATTGTGAAAGTTTTAGACCGTTTTAACCGTAAACACTTGTCCAGTTTTGAAAAGAAGGTGTAGAAGATAGAATATTCCAGCGAAAACGAGCTAAACGGTAAGAACTCTTCCTCCTGAGCTCTGATACCACTTGTAGGATCGTGAAACGACCTAACGAGTCGATCAGAAGAGTGCTCAGACAGAATCAGAGGCGGAATTCATTGATTCTGTCTTTGTTTAGCTTGGATTCACTATTAAATGTCTCGTATATTGATTTCTGAACGTTTACAGGACTGGAGACACTTCGACAGCACCTCGGCGTCGGAATCTTGATCGTTACAAATGAACTCGTTTGAAGGCTATTTATAGGAAGGACCCTTCCGTTTGAAAATGACATAATCATTTCAAACGGAACCCTTGAAACGGAACCCTGCAAACTATTACAATTTCAAACGGTTACATGTAAACGACAAACTTCACACTTTTCATACAATCCAAGGTTGTGATGTCATCAATGATGTCACCTATGTGATGTCATTTATGATGTCACATATGTGATGTAATGCTATTTCAGATCCGCAACGAACCCGAGACTCAACATAAGACGAAGACGACAGGTGAATGCACCAACAAGGATGATTCATAACCTTTAACATGTTCATCCTCTCATCTTGCTAGATTATGTTTTTAATCATAGTGTAGCAAGGTTATATGATGGTCAACATTATTTCTACAAAATATTAATAATCAACAAGTATATCAATACTACAACAACATGATTTCTTTATATTTAAAGCTTATGTTTAAGTTTCATCTTTATGTTCTTTAGTCTTCTTGATGTTCTTCACATTTATCATTATGATTCATACTTTAACCACCTTCATAGGATGTAAAATGAGTAGATCTAAGAGACTTACCACTAGCTCAAAGCTAGGAGAGTTCAAGTGAAGAAAAGTGGTGGATAAAAGAAGATAAGAGAGGTCCTTCAACTTCCGAACACACCGAGCTTCGTTGTACGCCTTGTAGCACCTAGAAGTACACTTGGATTGCTTGAAGTTGAAACGAAAATGGTGGTGGTGTGGTGAAGGGGGGCGGTCGTAGGTTATGAGGGAGAGGAGGAGGTTGTGTTGTGGTGAAGAAGGTGATCTCTAGTGTCCCATATATAATTCCTAAACCCTAATAACCAATGGTCCTTGTGTTCCCTTAAGTACACTCAAGGTCACCTCATATCTAAACAAAATCCAAGGAATATTATGGAAGGGATTTGAAGAAGATTTAACCAAGTCTTGGGTTGGGCCACACATTTGGGCCGTAGACAAGGGAAGGGGGGGTTAAATGTAAATTGTTGGCACATGATGATAAATAGTAGGGTGTTAAGTGTAATGTTTAGTGTTTAATGCGTAGGATGCTTTATGTAATATGTTTAAGTGTTCGGGAATCAATACTAGCTCAGAAAAAGTGAAACAATGTTTTTGATAATATATTAGTGTTCCGGGTAATGTCCGGTTGTTCGGTTAGGTACCGTTTCGTTAAAGTGCTAAGTTATTCCATATAGTGTCCTATATATATCTTTTTGTAACATTTTTAATTTTCAACACTCAGGAAAGCATACCGGACTATTTAGTAACTTTTCTGTACACTACTAGTATGTTAACAAGCACATGTAAGTATAACACAGTAATCAGAAAGCAGTTAAGTAATTCCACACAGTCATCAAGCACTTTAATTATCATTAATAAATTGTACGGTTACATGAAGTTTTTGAGGGTTGTCACATTCTCCCCCTGTTAAGAAAATTTCATCCCGAAATTTAGCACGTGGTTACTGAGGAATCTAGTTAAGTTGCGTTGGTTTCCTGGTTTTCCTGGGGTGTCACATCATCCCCCCGTTGATTTGGAATTTCGTCCCAAAATTCTACAGTAGCTTCAGCCTCAGTAGTGGTTGCACTTTTCTTAAACAACTGGGGATACTTGAGTTTCATTTGGTCTTCTCGTTCCCAGGTATACTCTGGGCCACGACGGGAATCCTAACGAACTCGGACGAGAGGTATCTTGGTGTGCTTGAGAATTTTAACATCTCGATCCGTAATCTCTACTGGTTCTTCGACGAATCGCAGCTGGTCGTCGATAGTGAGCTCCTTGAGAGGAACTATCAGGGTCTCGTCTGACAGACACTTCTTCAGATTTGACATGTGGAATACGTTGTGAACTCTGCTGAGTTCTGTCGGTAGATTCAGCCTGTAGGCCACCTTGCCAATCTTCTCAATGATTTCAAAGGGTCCAACGTATCGCGGGTTGAGTTTGCCTCATTTGCCAAAACGAACTACACCTTTCCAAGGTGAGACTTTGAGTAGCACTCGATCCCAACCTGGAACTCGAGTGGCTTTCTTCGCTTATCAGCATAGCTTTTCTGACGGTCACGAGCTACCGCCATTCGTTGTCGTATCTGAGCAATCTTCTCGGTTGTATCTACTACAAGTTCTGGGCCAGTGATTTGACTGTCGCCAACCTCTGCCCAACAAAGAGGTGATCGACATTTCCGTCCGTACAATGCCTCAAACGGAGCGGCCTGGATGCTGGTGTGGTAACTGTTGTTATACGAGAACTCCACTAACGGGAGGTGCTTCTCCCAGCCATTACCAAAGTCGATTACACATGCCCGAAGCATGTCTTCAAGGGTTTGGATGGTACGCTCAGATTGCCCATCTGTCTGTAGATGATATGCCATGCTCTTGTCTAATCGAGAGCCAAAGGACTTGTGCATAGCTTGCCACAATTCCGATGTAAAACGTGAGTTACGATCCGAAATGATGGAGGTTGGCACTCCGTGCCTTGGTACTACTTCCTTTAGGTAGATGTCTGCTAGAGTAGAAAACTTTTCGGTTTCCTTGATAGCCAAGAAGTGTGCAGACTTAGTCAATCGATCCACTATCACCCAAATGGTATCATTTCCGCGTTGAGATCTAGGCAGGCCAGTAACAAAATCCATGGAAATTTGCTCCCATTTCCATGTCGGGATCTCTGGTTGTTGAAGTAGGCCTGATGGTTTCTGATATTCAGTCTTGACTCTCGCACAAGTCGAACATTTACTAACGTAGGTTGCTATGTGGGCTTTCATGCTAGGCCACCAGTATGTAGTCTTGAGATCATGGTACATCTTATCCGAACCAGGATGTACTGAGTAACGAGACTTGTGCGCTTCATCCATCACAAGCTCGCGTAAGTTTCCGTAAAGTGGAACCCAGATGCGCCCGTTACATAGTAGGCGCCGTCTTCCTTTTGTTCTAACCGCTGCCTCGACCCTCGCAGGGACTCAGCCCTGATGTTTTCTGCCTTCAATGCTTCAACCTGAGCATCACGAATTTGAGCGGGAAGGTTAGAGTGAACGGTAAGCTGTAACGCACGTACACGCTTAGGTATAGTATCCTTTCGACTGAGGGCGTCGGCCACAACATTGGCTTTGCCCGGATGGTACTTGATCGCACATTCGTAATCGTTCAAGAGTTCGACCCATCGGCGTTGTCGCATGTTTAACTCCTTTTGCTTGAAGATATGCTAGAGACTCCTGTGATCGGTGTAAATGGTGCACTTGGTACCGTACAGGTAATGTCTCCATATCTTAAGCGCGAAAACAACTGCTCCCAATTCCAGGTCGTGTGTAGTGTAGTTCCTTTCGTGAACTTTAAGTTGGCGCGATGCATAGGCAATGACCTTGTCACGTTGCATCAACACGCAACCAAGTCCTTGGATGGAAGCGTCGCAATAAACCACAAAATCATCTGTGCCTTCAGGCAATGAGAGGATAGGCACGCTACAAAGTCTATCCTTCAAGTGCTGAAATGCGGACTCCTATGCATCACCCTAATGATAGGTGACACCCTTCTGAGTCAGTGAAGTGAGAGGTTGCGCAATCTTTGAGAAATCTTTAATAAACCTTCTTTAATATCCTGCCAAACCCAAGAATTGGCGGATTTCTGTTGGTGTACGGGGTGCAGGCCAATTCTTGATCGAATGAACCTTGGATGGATCTACACGAATCCCATCCTTGTTTACCACATGGCCTAGAAAGTGGACTTCGCGAAGCCAGAAGTCACATTTCGAAAACTTGGCATACAACTGCTCTTTTCGAAGAAGTTCCAGAATAAGCCTCAGATGTTGCTCGTGTTCCTCCTGTGTTGGATCTGAGTTTGATTCTGATTGTATTTTATGTTTGTAATTAAAATGAAAATGGATGAGTGTGCAGCGGAATTATGATGAAAACAAACTTTGCATACAATCAAACGAGAGTAATACTTTGATCAAACATCTTTTCATAATGAATCGGAAGATTGAATTTATTTCAATAACGATTACAATGATTGATGAATGAATGCAAACTCCCCCTCAGCCAGAGCTCAGTTGTTTGTTCGTGCAAAGAAGACGGTGATGCAAAAGAGCTAATAGAACAGTACAAAGTACTGAACTATTTATAGGCACTAGCAAACCACTGAGCATCTTAGCTAACGTCACCATGAAAGTGACATCTAACCTCCTAACAAACTCTAACCTCTGATCTATACAACCACTGCTATGTTAACTACTGCTATTACATTACATTACAAAACAGACTATAGATCAGCTGCTGCAACCTTCCACTGCTGTGAACCCAGCAGTACTTGTCCAGATCAGCAGTGCTTGACTCAAGGCAGTAGATTGAATCAACAGGGCTTTAGTCTTTCATCAGATCTTTACTTGAGCAGCAGTTGTAGGTCAGTAGTTTGCACGATCAGCAGATAGGAGGTCAGCAGATGTTGAAATCACTTTCAAGGGGAGAGACTTGTATGTAAACATCTGCTTATTCTGGATCCACTGCTCTGATCCAGCTTTGGCTTTAATTATCTGTTCCTCTGATAGGGTTCGATCCCAACAATCTCCCCCTGGAACAGATAATGCCAAAACTCTTCATTATTGTGGAATTCTTTATTGCCTCATCAACAGTTCCCTTATCTGACCTTTAAATTGTAGTTCAAAGTCTAGGGCATCTGTGTCTTCATCATCCCTGCTAAGTGGAAGATCAAGGAGATCCTGCAAATCTTCAAGACTCAGGCCAAGAGCTTGTTCCCTTGATATTTTCTCCACTTCTCCACCAGACCTAAGCAAAGTCAATACGCAGGTCTGTTTGTCAGTTTCCCACTTTAGTATTTTTGAGCCTGGTGGGTTTCTTGGGAGATGTTTATTTGCAGAGGTATTTGGTGAGGCTAGCCTATTCATAACCGGTTGAGCAGTACTTGCAGTTTGATCCAAACCAAGAGTTTCTATGATCATTTTCTTTATGCCTTCTTTTACAAGGTCATCTCCTTTTATCATCTATTGGATGGTTTCACCTCTCAACTGTTTGTGTGCCCTTCTTTTATAGATGGCAGCACCAGTTGGAGCAGTGGCTCTCCTGATTTGCAGCTTTGTTGGTCTTTTTGAAACCTCTGCTTCAGGATAGTCAGGCTTTTGAGGAACATTTGGATCTTTCTTTCTTAGTTCCTCCAACCTTTTGTAGGTGATCCTGACCACATCTTCCTTCCATCTAGCAATTTGTCTTTTGTTTCCATATTCAGCAGCAACCAGTTCTTCTTTCATTCTTTTCAGTTCTACCTGTTTGTCAGGTACATTCTTTCTAAACTTTGCCCAGACAGGAGGAGTGTGAGTGACTTTCCTTTTTATCATGTCTTGAATTCTTGCCGCTTCATTTTCAAGCTCAGGAACAGTCCACTCTTTGTACATGTATTTCTCTCCTTTGTACTTCTTGTGAGCCATGATGCTTTCAATGTAGTCTTTCTTCAAAGTTTCAGCTGCTCTTTCTGAAATTTGTTGACTGACATTTTTTGCAAATTGTTCTAGGGATCTGACCTTTGTGAGCAAATATTGATAGTTTCTTGAAATTTCTTTGTCAGATTTCCCTTGTGTGTTTCTTTTTGAGATATCCTCTGCTTGCTTGGCCTTGATTTTCAAATATTCATCAACATTTTTAGGCCAGGGATATCCTTTTATTGATGGCAAACTCCTTTTGGCAGGGTCATCCTCATAGTAAAAAGATTTTATTTCTTCTCTAACAGCTGCTAGTTCAAGAGGAAATTGAACACCTGCAGGAGGTAAGGGCTTGTACATTTGAACTGAAGAGAGAGGAACAGGTTTTGGTATTGTGACAAGAGCTAAATTTTTTGAAGATGTTTGTGGTGGTGAAGTGTCATCATCTTTGAGAATTAGCCTTCTCCTCTTTGTTTGAGGAGGGGCTGATTATGTTTTGGATGGAACAGTGGTGGTGGATGTAGTGGCAGTGGTTTGTGATTGACTAACAGTTGTTGAAACAACTGGTGTTCCAACCACTGTTGTCATTACAGCAGATGTTGTAACAACTACTGTCTTCTGCCTTTTGGCAGGAGGTGATTTTGTTTTTAGTGGTGATGGTGGTAAAACAGTGGATTTGGTGTGTGTTGAAGAGGTGTGTGTTGAGGTGGGAGCAGATGTTGAAACCACTGAAGTACCAACAGTAGTTGATACAACAGGAGTTACAGCAGCTGTTTTAGGTGGTGGTTTTGGAGCAGACTTTGAACGTCTGGTTGGAATGGATTTGGGTAGCCTTACTCTTCTTGTAGGCTTCTTCTTTTCATCAACAATATTTTCATCATCTTTTGATCCTGAAGTACCCTGATCCGGGTAATCCACCCTGGCTTTCTTTTTGGCCTCTCTATCCCTTTTTACACTTGCAACTGCTTCTGCCAATGCATTTGTGGTCACATCAATTTTCTTGCTTCCATCTGGCAGAGGGATCTATTTGGTCATGTTTGCATTTTCTGGTTCAATGTAGAGACCATCATCTATTCCCTTCTTTTTCCACTCCTGAATTTTCTCCCCCTTTTTGGCATTATCTGGGGGAAGTTGATCAATGAATAGAACTGTTGGAGGAGCAGTGCCAGTGGTGTGCAGGATCTGAGTTTTGAGAGCCTTTAGATCAGCCTGAGTGTTCTTGAACCTGGACTCCATTGCATTTCTCAGCTGTTGAACATGTTTTTCATGTTGCTGATCTGCTATTTGTGCTTGTTGATGGAGAAAAGGTTGAAATAAATTCCAGAGCTCATTTATAGCAGGTGCCTGTTGTGGAGCAGGTGCTTGAGATGGAATAGCAGTTGATTGTACCTTTTGTACTTGTAACAACTGTTGTAGCATATCTTTGAGTTCTGCAACAGAGTTATCAAGCTTTTCAACACGATCCGTCAATTTCTGGTACTTTAAACCATCACCCAAT
Source organism: Helianthus tuberosus (assembly GCA_030545235.1). NCBI lineage: Eukaryota > Viridiplantae > Streptophyta > Magnoliopsida > Asterales > Asteraceae > Helianthus > Helianthus tuberosus. Next base: position 98,058,126 of record CM060399.1, on the reverse strand, counting down.
TTAATGGGATCATCTGATTTCCCACTAACAGTGGTTTATTAGTGGTAGAGGTAGGGAGTATACTCCAAACATTAACCACTGATGCCCCTTTTTCTTGGTACTGGGGTCTTCTCCCTTCAACACTTGACAACCTTTTGATGTTGCCAGTAGGATAAATAAATCCACTGGTGGTTGGCAGAGGTGCTATAAAAGGAATTGCCTCCAAGGAAGTCTTATTGATGTAACCACTGTCCAACTGTAAACCAGTGGGTTCAACAGTTGTAGTGGCTGCTTCACTTGGATTACCACCAAGAGTTACTTGTAACTCAAGGGGTGTAACCTCCTCAGGTTGTGTTGGTGGGTTAGCAAGGAATGATACATCAGGCACAGTCATTTGTTGAGTTTGATTCTCATTGATGGGTGATTGAGAAGGACTGTTTAGGGCCTGGTTCAAATCAATTGCATCCAACATCAGTTTAGTTTCTGATGGAATTTTGGATGTGAGGTTTGGTGTAGAAATAGGATTTGCTCCGGGCATTGAGCCGTGGATGATGAAACCAAGTGGTTTCAGAGCATCATGATGTGGTGGCCCTATGTGTACAACCTGTTCTTTTTGTGAAGAAGCAGGAGGAGTTTCGGTTATGGGTTGAGATATTTGTACCAACTGCTGTGAGGAAGTAGCAGCAGTGGTTTCTTGTGACATTTGTGCTGTCACAGGCAGTATCTATGGTATCTCATCCTCCAGAGTTGCCTTTTTGATGGGTTTGGGGGGGGGGGGGGGGTTTGAGATTTTCTTTTTGGCTTTTTGATGATTTTAGGTGTGGGTTTCAAAGCAGTTGTGCTGTTGCTTTGATCACCTTGAGCAGTGGGCTCAGCAGCAGATACCTGAGGAGTAGTGATAGCTGCTAAAATCTGCTCAGGCATCTCTGCTTGTGTTTTGCAAGGTGCTAACATTCTTGAAAAAGTTTCAGTTGTTAAACTGTTTATTTGAGTAGAATCACCTTGAATTATTGATGCTAAATCATCCTTACTGAATTTCTTTTCAAAATAGTAACTTAAAAACCTTGGAAACAGTAAGAATGATTTTGTTTCAACATTATTAACCAAATCTTTAAAGATTTCCCGAGAATAGTTAAAATTTTCGTCTTGAAGAATTGCATATCCCAGATTTTGAATCTTTAAAGGGATTTCATTGAAAGAAGTGGTTTTGTTTGAAACACATAGTAGGAGGGTATGAAATAAAAATCTGGTTGCAGAAGGAAAATAACCTTTTTGTAAGGTAAGTTTCTTCATCATTGTGGCTTCATACCCTCTTTCATTGAAGTCAGTTTGTAACTCGTTTTTAGTGAAAGAAGTTTTACCTTCCTGATCATCGAGTTGAAAGACCTCTGAAATGGATTGTGGCGTGATTTGGACAGCTTTACCCTTTATAGAAGAGTGTATGGTGGTTGCAATGTCTCCTTATTTGTCAAGGGTTACATTCTTCCAAAACTCTCTTTGGGTCTCCAAATAGATTGGTGCATCGGCGGTGAACAAAGTTTTGTACTTTGATTTTGCCATGATGTCAATGATGGAATCGAAAACATTGGTGGTTCCTGGTTTTGTGAGAAGACCCAGGAGATTGTGAGATGGTTTATATGGGATTTCAGTGGAGATTGCCTTTTGAGAGGCTGTTTTCGATGATGATTTGGAAGTGGGTTTTGTGGATGGCTTCGATTTTGTCATTTTTGAAGAGAATGATCGAAGAAATTTGTGAAAGATGAGATGAAAAACTGCTTTGAGAAGAGAATTTTTAAGAATTCAATTCGACAGTAAAACCCTGTTTTGGTGGTGAGTGGGGGATTTTTATAGGGAAGAAAGTGAATGCTGACGTGGCAGCCGTTACAAAAGGTCTGATCACTATGTACTGCCCACGTGATAACCCCTGGTGAAAGTGAAGGACAATACTTTTATGAAAGTGACTGATGAAGGCAGTGGTAGTAAAGCAGTGGATGATTTTTACTATCAGTGGATAGCATATCAGTGGATAAGACACTGCTTTTGAACAACAGAGTTTATCAAAGGAATGAGAGAACAGGGGTTGACTTTCAGCAGTGGACAGGCTTTTGAAGTAGAGCAGTCTTTTGAACAATCAGTGGTTATGGCAGACTTTTAAGGATTTTAATGAAAATTTCATTGTTAGCTATTTTTAAGGATGGATTTTTGATTTTCTGAAAACATTTTGTTGCTTTTATTCATAGAAAAACAAGATGTTGCTTGTTATTCCATGTTCAGCATCCCAATCCTAGAGACCAAGCTTTCAAAAGTGGCTGTATCAAGTGCTTTTGTGAGCACATCTGCCAGTTGGTCTTTAGTTGGGACATGATGCAGAGAAATCAAACCTTTTTCATCGCAATCCCTCACAAAGTGATGCCTGATGTCGATGTGTTTGGTGGTAGAGTGAGAAACTGGATTTTTGATGATATTTTCTGCTGCCTGGCTGTCCAACATGAGTGGTGTCTTTAAGGCAGTGATACCAAAATCCAGTAACTGATTTTGAAGCCACAGGAGTTGGGTTGTACAGCTTGCAGCAGCAATGTATTCAGTCTCAGCAGTGGATGTTGAAACTGCTGCTTGCTTTTTGCTTTGCCAAGAAACCAAGCAATCACCTAGAAACTGGCACCCTCCTGATGTGGACTTCCTTGTGGTGTTACATCCAGCAAAGTCACTGTCTGAAAAGCCTGAAAGCTTGATATTCCCATTAGCTGGATACCAGATACCAAGTGTGGGAGCACCTTTTATGTATCTGAATATCCTTTTTATAGCAATGAGATTTGATTTTCTGGGAGCTGATTGACTTCTTGCACAAACACATGTTGCAAACATGATGTCTGGTCTAGATGCAGTTAGGTACAATAAAGACCCAATCATGCTTCTATATAAAGTTTGGTCAATCAGCTCATCCTTTTCATCAGACATGACAAGCTTATTTGTTGCCATGGGTGTGCTGCATGGTTTACAATCATTCATATCAAATTTTGTCAAAAGTTCTTTAGCATATTTGCTTTGATGAATGAAAGTTCCATTTTGCATTTGCTGAACTTGGAGACCAAGAAAGCATTGCAACTCACCCATTGCACTCATTTCAAACTCAGCTGTCATGAGTTATCTAAACTCTTCACACATTGAGTTACATGTGCTTCCAAAAATAATGTCATCCACATAAATCTGGACAATCATTAAATCCTTCCCTCTCCATTTTAGAAACAGTGTTTTATCAATGGTACCTCTTTTGAAACCATTTGAGAGAAGGAAGTTGGAAAGAGTTTCATACCAGGCCCTTAGTGCTTGTTTCAGGCCATACAAGGCTTTGTTTAGCCTGTAGACATGACATGGATAAAATGGATCCTCAAAACCTGGAGGTTGACAAACATATACCTCTTCTTGAATTGTACCATAGAGGAAAGCACTTTTGATATCCATTTGAAACACCTTCATGTTGTGGTTGACAGCAAAGGCCAGGAACAGTCTAATGGCTTCCAATCTTGCAACAGGGGCGAATGTTTCATCATAATCAATCCCCTCTTCCTGTCTGTAACCTTGAACCACAAGCCTGGCTTTATTCTTGACAACAATACCCCTTTCATCAGTTTTGTTCTTGAAGACCCACTTTGTGCCAATGGGACTAACCTCTTCTGGCAGTGGTACAAGCTCCCATACTTGTTGTCTTTTAAACTGTTGGAGCTCCTCTTGCATGGCTTCTACCCAGCTATTGTCTTTCAGTGCCTCTTGGTACTTGACTGGCTGATGGAGTGATAGAAAACCAGCAAAAAGACAAATGTTTTGGGTCTGGCTTCTTGTGAGCACCCCTTCATTGATGTTGCCAATGATTTGATCAGGTGGATGAGATCTCAAAAAGATTAAATCTCCTTGGTATGGTATGATGGCATTTGTTGGGGAAGGCTGCAAATGTGTGTCATCTGAGCTAACCACTGCTGGGGACTTTGATGATCCAGCAGTGGCTTCAAAAGGTGGTGGAATAGGAGGTAATGAAGTGGACAACTGCTGGCTTTTATCCACTGTTTGAGGACTTTTGTCAGCAGTGTTTGAGGATGTGGAAGCAGTGGTTGATGGGCTACTTTGGTCAACAACTGTTGAGGTAGCAGTGGTTGAGCTTTGACAACTGTTTTGAACAGCTGATGCTTTTCCCTTTGTGGCAGACCTTTAAGGGATGATGATTTCATACCCATAGTCTGGTGTTGTATCCTCTGATGGACCTGCATTGTTAGTCTTGACAGCAGTATTTTCAAAAGTAAATTTTTCAAGATCAAACAGATCTGCAGGATTTGCTGTGATTTTCATTGATGAAAGTTCATTGAACTTAACATTCAAAGTCTCCTCCACTGCCTTGGTCCGTGTATTGAACACTTTGTAGGCCTTGGCAGTGGTTGGGTATCCCAGATGATAACCACAATCAATTTTGGCTGCAAATTTTGAGATGGAATCTTTTAAGTTCAAAATAAAGCATGGGCAGCCAAACACCTTGAAATATGAGATCAGTGGTTTGATTTTATACAGAATTTCATAAGCAGTCTTTTTGTGTCTGGGGTTTATTAAAACTCTGTTCTGGACATAGCAAGCAGTGTTTACTGCCTCTGCCCAGAAAGTTAATGGCAAACCTGAATCTGCAAGCATAGTTCTGGTAGCCTCAATCAACGTTCTGTTCTTTCTTTCAACAACCCCATTTTGCTCTGGTGTCCTAGGGATGCTGTACTGCCTTACAATCCCTTTCTTCACACAGAAGGCATCCAACTCCTTATTTTTAAATTCTGTGCCATTGTCACTCCTGAAGCTTTTCACTGGAAGGTCAAATTGCTTTTCAACCTGTGTCACAAAGTCTTGCAAAATGCCTGCAGTCTCATCTTTTGAGTGTAAAAAGAAAGTCCATGTAAACCTAGAAAAGTCATCAACAATAACCAAACAATATCTTTTCTTTTTAAGGCTCATGACTTGAACTGGGCCAAACAAATCCATGTGTAGCATTTGCAAACACTGGGTTGTTTTGGACTCTTCAATGGACTTGTAAGAACTTTTATGTTGTTTTCCTTTTAAGCAGGAAATGCAATGTTCAGGACATGAAAACAATTTTTGTGGTAGGCCTCTCACCAAACCATTTTTTGAAATTTCAGTGATTGTCTTAAGATTTGTGTGCCCCAGTCTTCTGTGCCAAAGTTCTGTCTCTTTGTTAGAGGCAGCTGAGAACAGACAGGCATCAGCTCTGGGACACTCTTTTGACATATCAACAACATAAACATTGCAACTTCTTTGAGCAACAAGTTTTGTTTGACCAGTTTTGATTATTGCTTCAATCTTTTTGACCATTTCTGGTCTGACAATCCTACAACAATCTTTTGTGAAGAATGACCCAAACCCTTTGTCACTCATTTGGGACACACTCAGAAGGTTGAATTTTAGATTGTCTATCAGATTGACATTTTCAAATTTTACATTTCCAGACTGCACTGTACCAGACCCCAAAACTTTCCCTTTACTATTATTACCAAAGGATATATCACCCCCTCCATGGATTTTAAAGTCTTTGAGGAGGGCTTTACATCCTGTCATGTGCCTGGAGCCTCCACTATCTACATACCAAAGACTATCAAAGCATGCAGAAGCTCCCTGCACATGAAGTAAAAGGATTAGTTCATTAGGGTCTCCAAAGCCAGCAGGGCTTTGGATGGGGTCTCAACAGTGTCTGGGATGGATGCAGAATGATGGACAGTGGTTAGGTCAGGGGTTTGGACAGTTTTAGTACTGTTTCTTGCTAACCACTGTTGGGGGTCTTGACCAATCACCTGTTGGTAACCAAAAGGATGCCTGTTCACTTTAGGTTTAGAGGGCCTTTTGTAGGTCTCATAAACGTGTGGAATCCTTTGGTAAGACTGTTTTTCTTTGCCTTTTCTGAATTGATTGGCAGGGGGTGCAACAGTAACCCGAACATCTCTTATGGCAGATGTTTGGTTCAGCTGTTTGAACTGGCACAAACAGTGGTTGTTTCTTAGTGAATTTGACAGATGTTGATGGTGATGATGGACTCAAGGTTGTTTCTTTTTCACATCAAAGTTTTTGAGATACACACATGCTTGAGTTTTGTGGTTTGTTTTACCACAAACAATGCAACTTTCAGCTGAAACAATGATACTTGTTCTGTTTAAATCATAAGCTTTTAAGTGGAAACAGTCTTTTGTTAGATGATTCCTTTTCTCACAGAATTCACAAAACAAGTTATCAATTTTTTCTTTCTTCTTTCTCTTTTCAGACTCCTTTGCAGTAGAGGTTTTAACCACTGCTGGGATGTCCTTGAGAGGTATGACCTTAGCTTTTGGAGCTTTAACACCATCAGTTGATGTAAAGTCCATTGGCTTGAAATTTTCAAGAATATCACACTCATCAGACCATTTTGGTTTAAACTGATAATCTTCAAGCTCCTCAAAAGTAGAGGATCCCATTGGTCTGTCAAGTGTGATTTTGTTACCAAGTTTGTCAGTGATTTTCACTTCTTGGCCATTCTTGTTTGTGGGGATGAACTCAGTGGTTACATCAGTGGTTTGAACAGATTTTCCAAAAGTAGTGGTTTCATCATCATGTTTTCTATAACCAACACCAAATTTCACATTGCTTTTTATCTGTTTTTCAAGCATAACCTCATACCCTTTGCATGATTCCACCCATCTCTCACATGTGATCTGGGTGGACTCCAACTCCTTTTTGCAAACTTGGTATTTTTCTACCATAGTTTGGAGTTGAGTTTTGGTTATGCTTTGTTCTTCTTTCAAACTGCTGATCTCTTTTTCATTTTCAGTCAATTTGTTTTTAAGTTCTTTTAAAGATCTTTCAAATTTGACTTCATCAGTTAAGATTTTATCCCGAAGGTTTTCATTTACCTCTTTGATGTTAGCAAAAGCAATAATGCAATTGTCAGAGCACAGTTTTTCAAGAACTTGAGGTGATACCTTGGCAGTAGCCATCATTGCACAATCACATTGATGATTTTCTTCATCATCAGCTCTTTCTTCTATCTCACTTGCTTTCTCAATTTTCTCTTCTTCTTTGTCCTCTTTGGACCATGGGTCTGTCAGTGGTTCAATCAGGGTTTCTGAATTTTCTCCCAGCAGCAGTTCACCAGCAACTGCATTAACAACTGCTTCAGTCACCTCATCCACTGTTTCATCACTTAGCTGTTCACCTTCAGTTTCAATCCCCTCTGGTATTGACTCTAAAGCCATCAAACAAAATTCATCATTAGAAGGTTCATTTGAAGCATAGAGTGCAAAATTTTCATCATTAAGCTCATCAGGCATGCTGCTCCAGTCAACAAAGCCTTGAGTGAAAAAGCTTTGCTGATCTGGTTGTACCACTGCTGGAGCAGCAGTTTGAGGTGCAGGTTGCACTTGTGCCTGGGGGACAGGGGTTTAAACATATTGAATCTGTGGAACAGTGGTTTGGACATAGTGCACAGGCACAGGGGCAGCAGCATAATGAGCAGTGATAGCGTGGGCTGCAGGGGTATATCGGGTATAGTGTACAGTGCTTTGGTTTTGAGGTCTAGGATTTGAGCTAGGGTGAGTGATTATAGGACCAGTAGTTTGACTCCTGCATTCCCTAGCGAAATGTCCCAACCTATTACACTTGTAACACTTGATTTTCGATTTATCCAACCCAACCCTCAGATTCCCATGTAAACCTGGGAATTTTCGCCCTGTTCTTTTGTAGAATTTGCTAGTTCTGACACTGAGCAAAGCCAATTGGTGCAGGATGTCCATTTCCTCTAAGTCAGTGGGATCAAAATGTTGTAAATCATTGAGTTCAAAGCACAAATTATCTGACATCTGGTTTTCAGTGTTTGCAGCGAAAGCATAGTTTGCAGAGTGAGAATCAGGGTTGGTAAAGTTACCACCAGCTGTTATATCAATGAAATGATCATAACCCTGTTCCTTACTACTGCCACCAGATTCTTCCTGACCCAGAAGAGCTGTGCTACTGAATGAGTAATCATCAGTAGCTTTCCCAGACTCTTGCAGCTTCTTTTTCTTGTTCAACTCCCTTTCATAGGTCAGGAGTCTACCATGAAGTTGGGTCAGGGTCAGATATCTGAACTCAACAGAGTTTCTAGTCACAAATGCAATTGTGTCCCATTTATCACGTAGTGATCTAAGAAACCTGCTATTTTGGGTTGATTTTGGAAATTCAACCTTAACAAGTCTTATCTCACTGATGAGACAATTGAACCGTTCAAATTTTGGGTCAATGTTTCACCCTTAATGTGACAAAAGGTTTCATACTGCTGATTCAGAATTTCCCTATTGTTTTCAATAACTTCTTCAGTACCCCCAAACTGTTCCTTCAAAGCATCCCATAGCTCTTTTGCACTGTTGCAATGCGACAGTCCAACATAGATCTCATTTGGTAATGCAGATGCTATGATGCTAAATGCTTTGGCATCCAGTTCGAACTTTTGAAAATCAGTTTCAGTATAGTTTTCATAAGGTTTTGGTACGTTCTTCTTTGGATCCTCAGCACTTGGCACCATAGGAACATGGGGACCAAAAACAACAAACCTCCAACATCCAGTGTTCTGTTGAGCAAGGATGTGACCCATCCTTCGCTCCCAAATGTTGTATTCATTTCTTTTAAGCATAGGTGGTTTAAAAAGCGAGCCAACATTATTCTTATCATCCTGTGATTGTGACGTCATCTTGGTTGTTTTACAGACACTGATTAATCAACTTTAATGGTGATTAAACCTTGCTCTGTTTTTCAACTAAAACGAACAAACTATCGATATCAACAATTTTGAGCTGAACTATTTATGTCAAAATGATTGTTAAATCAAATTTGACTTTCCAAGCTCTGATACCAATTGTTGGATCTGAGTTTGATTCTGATTGTATTTTATGTTTGTAATGAAAATGAAAATGGATGAGTGTGGAGCGGAATTATGATGAAAACAAACTTTGCATACAATCAAACGAGAGTAATACTTTGATCAAACATCTTTTCACAATGAATCGGAAGATTGAATTTATTTCAATAACGATTACAATGATTGATGAATGAATGCAAACTCCCCCTCAGCCAGAGCTCAGTTGTTTGTTCGTGCAAAGAAGACGGTGATGCAAAAGAGCTAATAGAACAGTACAAAGTACTGAACTATTTATAGGCACTAGCAAACCACTGAGCATCTTAGCTGACGTCACCATGAAAGTGACATCTAACCTCCTAACAAACTCTAACCTCTGATCTATACAACCACTGCTATGTTTGTAGGTCCCGAAATCCGAGGATCGATAACGAACCGAATCACTTGTTTATAGGAAACACGGTCACGTGTGCGGAATCCACGTAACTATGCCAAATCAAACATATAAAGCAATAATAACAACGGATTAATCAATGAAACACACTCGATTGATTAACGGGATGAGAACCGATTACAAACTGATACAAACACAGTTCAGACAGAATTTCGGCAGAGTTTTGTTACTATGGTTATTATCTCATCTCTGTGTTCAAATGAAACAGGATGTTGTTTATATAGTCCCTGGGCCAAGACATCGACGAAACACAAAGTGTTCGACGAAACTGAACATGGGCCAGTCATTGGGCTTGAAACAGCCCATTACATGACGAATCAAAGTGTGATTCGTCATGACCTTCAACGAAACAGAAGTATAGGACATTGGTCTGTTTCGTCATGATGTGTTCCGACGAAACAGACCTGTTTCGTCGAGAGCTGCACCAGCTGATCTATTTCCTGTATACAGACAGTAAACAGATAGAACACATAAACATAGTAATGACCATACTACCCTTTAATGCAACATGCATTGTTCATCATACTTTACATATCAAAAGAGACAAACAAGTTGTACACAAGTAGATAGGAGGATATCTGACTTGGTCAACATAACATACAGACTCGATAATTAATAAAAGACCATACAAAATACATCGTTAAACAAGACTAGTCACAGACACTAAAAATGCATCAAAAAACTCCCCCTTGTCTGTTACTTGTCTTCAGTCAGTCTTCTAATCTTCCATCAGTGTTGTTCGGACCACGAACTGCCCGAATGTATGCCCCGGTAATAGCAAAAACACGCTACTCGCTGAAACTTTAAAGCTTGACTTGCATCTTGATCTTCATAGAAAATATCATGACGATATAATCTACTAATATCAGCCTCAGACATGTTGACGATCCACATCCGATCCAACATCCGGTAATTTGCACGATTATCTCTAAACACAATTACAGCTTCATGAGTATCCGAGTCGTAGCACCATAATGCCATGTCTTCAAGAAAATCCTGCTGCATAGGCATCAATGGGATTTTATCTACTACCCTCGGAGGCTGGTACACAAGTTTGTATCTGCAAGTGTTGGTGTCCGGATCAAGAGTAAACTTGATCGGTTGATAAACAGGAAATTGTGGCTTATATGATTCATCCTTCCAGCCCGACTTCTTGTTTACTTTCACCAGTCGCTCAAATAAAGTAGCACCATCGTATTTTGATCGATTGATAAGCTCAAGCCTTGTCAATGCAGAGACATCATAAAATGGCAAGGAAAGAATGCTCAGCAGTGAATTGAAATACAGAATTCCATATTCACGTTTAATAGCAATGCAGTGAATATCTTGAACAAACATCCAGCATAGAATCCTTCCACTTGGCTTTGCCTTTTCAAATTGCAAATAGTCTACTTGAGCTTTTTCAGGTACAGGCTTGGAGACTTTAGATAAAAATTGTTTTCTTCATTCAGAAAATGCATCTGTGTCTTTTTCAGACGAATTACGATTCTTTAAGTGCTCGTCTATGTCATCAATATTCTCCTTCATCCAATCTTCATCAAACGAAGCGAATTCAGTACCATCTTCTCGAACATACTTTGATTTTGGTACTTCACCTTCAAACACAATCTCATCAATCTCTTCAACATTAGTTGTATCAGTCTCAGTAGACATTTTGTCTATCTCAGCATCATCGATTTTTCTCATAGAATGTAAAATACTCAATTGCTCCTGAGAAAGATCTTCTATTAACTCCCCTTCTTCAAGCAACTCTCCCGTAAATGGATGAATAGCCTGTAGAGCAATATCAGCACTGCTTACTATAGAAGAAGTACCTTCTATCTGTTGAACTTTTCCAGTAGAAGTTCCCTGAGATGATTCGACAACTGTAGTTTGAACTGCAACAACTTCAGAAGCAAGTGCGGTTGGCTGCTTCTGTGATGTACCAGAAGTATCAGGATTTCCTTGGTCTTCCGTATCATCATCCTTTTTCTTCAGTACCTCTTGTTGTTTACAATGATAATCCCACAGAATAGCAAGCCTTCTCTCTTTCTCTTCATCAAGAGCCTTCAAGCGAGCATTTTCAGCTTTAAGCAAATCAATTTCAGTTTGTTGTCGCTCTATTACTGTTTGCTGTTAACCAACGGTTGACTTCAATTTGTTAATTTCCACCGATTGTTTAAGTTGATCATGCTTCGTGAGATTACCGAAATGAGATTGCCTTTGAAGACGATCAGCAGCTGCTTCAAGTGTAGAGAATAGGTATGTGATCTTTTCGTTTTGAGAAAATCCGGAAAATGTCCTATGACGTTCAGCACTGATCTGTGAAGTGGTTGCTCTGATTGCAGAAGCCATAGTTCTTTCAGGAACTGCCTGAGGAGTAACAGATGGAGTAGCAGTAGCTGATGTAACAACTGGAGTTTCTGTAGCTGAAGTAACTACAGGAGCTTCTTGTATAGGCTCCTGAGGTACAGATTGTACAGGCTCCTGAGGAATAGATGAAGACTCTTGAGGCACCGATTTCCGAGTATAAGTACTCAAATATCTCCTAGATTTCTTCTTTTGTACTTCAACAGCTTTCTCAGCTCTTCTTTTTGTTCTTCTTTCACCTTCAGGATCCTCTGCAACAGCTTTCTCAGCTCCTGCAATCCTTTGCAGCGTGACCAGGCTTGTTGCACCGATGACAGTTGCCCCTGGTGCATGGTCCGCTGTGGTGCAGGCTGCAGCGATTGCATTTGGGATGATTTCCTTTGTATCCACCACCAGACGATTGCTGATTAGGGCTCTTGTAGTCCTCAGTCTTTCTCTGTTGAGACTGGGACTGAACAGAAGTCGAACCTTTACTTGAAGTTCCATCCCATTTCCGTTTGTTATCACTGGAGGTACCAGAAGTAGTTGCAGCACCTATGCGTTTTGGTAACTTGTTCTGCTCCACCGCTTGATCCGTGAGACGGTGAGCCAACTGTACAGTTTGCTGGTAGGTGGCGAGGTTCGCTGAAGTCACATGACTTTGGATTTCCGGCACTAAGCCCTGAAGAAATAGTTCGATGCTTTTGATGGGAGGATCCACCATAGTAGGGCACAGAATTGCCAGTTCGTTCGACCTTTTCACATAAGCTTCAATTTCTGACCCCGTCATCTTGAGGTTGAAGAACTCCACTTCTAGTTTGTGAATCTCATCACGACTGCAGTATTCTTCTTTGATCATCTCCTTGAAAGTTTCCCATGGGGTGGCGTTGGCAGCAACCAACCCCAGCATCTGAACCTGAGCGTTCCACCATGTGAGGGCTAAACCCTCGAGAGTACCAGTAGCATACTTCACCCTGCGCGCCTCAGGGCATTCACACATTTCGAACACAGATTCTAGCTTCTCAAACCAGTGTAGGAGACCTACTGCTCCTTCAGTGCCGCTAAAAGTAGTTGGTCGGCAGTCCATGAAAGTCTTAAAAGTGCACACGGGTGGCTGAACATGCTGACCTATCGTGGGTGAAAGAAAAGACAGAGTTTAACACAAAGGTTGGTTCACGAGAGTAGGATCCTAAAGACCCTAGAATGAGTTTGGAGTGCAGGATATACCTCCTGCGTGTGCAGCTGCAAGTGCTGCGGCAACTCGTTCGTTGATCAGAGTCGTCAACTGGGCTTGTGTTAGGTTAACGCGTCCAGACATGATCTTCATATCAAGAAGAACGTGAGTGAGAGAGGTTCGCGAAAGTACGACGATAAAATGGGGTAAGCACGCACGTGTCCAAGCAACAGTAGTTATACTAACCAGGCATACCATAAGCAATGTACTATGTAACTAACAAGTAGGCAATATATACACAGATCATATCACCTAGAATGTCGAGCCTTGCATGTGGAGTGAAGCATCGTTGCGGACCGTTGAGCACTGTACAGGTTATAGTCTGGTTTTAACAAAAATGTTTTTCCCCTTTATTAAAACCAAGTTCTCTATAACCAATGGCTCTGATACCAATCTGTCACACCCCCAAAAATCCACCTGCGGAGTACTACCGCTTGGAGGCGTGACTGACCAGGATCCAGCCACCAATCATATTGAACAAGCATATAAGTAGTTATAAAAATCCAGCCAATACAATTGGTGTTCAAACAAAACATAATTAAGTTGCAAGCGGAAGCATAAGTCTTAAAGCCAAAACAGAAGTTTAATAGTTTCAAGGTTTAACATGGCATACAGCCGTCCATGTCCCACAACGATCCTCCTCCATGCAAGCTCCAGCTAAGAACCTAAGGACCTGCAAAGCATGTAGTAACGAGTCAACAACAAGTTGAGTGAGTTCACGGTTGGGAGTTCGTTTTAAGTTGTTTCGAAATCAGTTTCCTTTAGCTGGCATCCTGCCGTGGGGGTTACCCCATAGTTAAAAACGTGACATGTTTATTCCCGGTTACTCTGGCTATCCAGCCGTGGGGGCTACCCCGTGTTAGTTATCTGGCATTTCGGCCGTGGGGGCTACCCCATGTATACACTAGACTCGTTACCATATCGACTGCTGACTGTAGTCATGTTTAAGTGCCCTGAAACTGTCAATGTCTATCATCATTGACGTGCCCCAGATCCATTAGTTCACGCCCGTCCTCTGCGGCACGGTGTGAGGTTTGTCAGACCTAAATAGCGCTATCTAACTAATGACCCGCTCGCCATTGGCCCGGCGATTAAGTCGATATAAAAATGAGGGACTTCGTGATAGAGTTTTGGTCTAGTACGAGTTATCTGTCCGTGAGGACGAGGAATTACATTCCTGAACCTTTGCTGTCCTACCCAAGGAGGACGAGGAACCCATGTTCCTTAACCCCAATTCCCGACCCCTGGGAATCCCATGCTTTGTAGAGGGTGTGAACTCACCTTGGTTTGCTCGGTAGAAACACAGAAAAGTCAAACAAGCAATGTTGTGGCTACTCACGTCCTACCATAGTTGTATCATACCATCAGGTTCGTATTCAAGTAGTGCACGTATGTTTCTAGCATAATGTACTCAAGTAACGTTCATGGCATACATGTTTAATCATGGCAGATTCACGTTCAACAGTAACATATAAGGTCTGTGCATTGGGCCCAAGAGTCCGGCCCAAGCAATTAAGTCCGAAACAAGGTGAAAGCCCAAACAGTGTGTATCGGCGTATAGTCTCGAGTCGCAACTAGGCGTTTGCGACTCGCAACCTGAGTCGCAACTACGGTCTCGGTTCATGCTGTTTTGGTTACGAGTCGCAACTGGACTCGCAACAATGGTTTCGAGTCACAAAGTTGGTGTGCTGATCATGTGTGGTTTCGAGTCACAACCAGGTGTTTGCGACTCGCAACCGGTGTCGCAATCGGGGATCTCGACTCGTTGTGCTTGGTTTCGAGTCGCAACTGATGGTTTCGGTTGGACAGGAGCTGATTCGGTACAGTGTACTACCCACTAACATTCTGATTTCATGTAACAGTTTGTACTATCCAACCAAAATCCTTAAACATGTTTCTTGTCTAGCAAATTACTAAAAATGGATCAAACATATCAGATTTCAAATATTCAACATGTTCATATGATATTCAACAAGTTCTTCATGTGTTCATCATGTTCATCTTGTTCTTCAATATTCAAGTAGTTCATCTTCATTCCTATGAACCTAGGTCTAACAAGAATCATGAACAACTTATCAACAAATCACCCTAATAGCAAGCTTTCGGTTCTTAACACAAGAGTACACAATCCGATTTATATGAACATCAACAACTAGTGTTTTAGACTACATTTAAACACAAAACATCATGAGTTCATTATGCCACATATCCGAAATCAAAGCATGTTCCGATTATCAACATCATACACACGATTCACAAGCACATCATCATTGTACAAACGGTTCTAGTTCAATCATGTCATCCATAACATCAAACATCATAAATACTAACCAACAAACATCATAAACACTAACAAGCATCATAAACACTAACAAACATCATAAACACTAACCGGTTGTGAGGTGGTGAAAGATGAAGCTTTGTTTGGTGTGAACAAGCAAATCCGAGAAATCCTTTTGAGGTCGGTTGGTTTGATCCGAGAAGAAGGAGAAGAGTGTGATGCTTGGTGTCTAGGGTTTTAGTGAGAGAATGGAGAGTGTGTGTGTAGAGGAGAGTATGAGTGTTATCAAAATGGCAACATGTCTAACTATCAAGTTTATATATCCGCTCCTAGTAATACACCCTAGTGGGCTCTCGGATAGGCTAAGTGTGGGTGTGTGGCCCAACCGGCCCAATGTTGCATCGTTCACTCGAGACCACATGGTCTCGAGTCGGGTTCTTGTGTCTCGGTTCATATATACATACATCGCATACTCACAAGCACACACAAATAACACATAATCACGTAAAGGTTCATTTGTCATTAATCACATAAGCTAACTAGCCACACGTTTAAGCATACACGAAAGGTTCTAGATTTCGAGTTGTCACATCATCCCCAAGTTGAAAGAAATTTCGTCCCGAAATTTGGTAGGCACTCACTGAGGAAGCTAGTTAAGTTGTATGGTTTTCCCGGTTTTCCTGGGGTGTCACATCCACCCCCCGTTGATCTGGAATTTCGTCCCGAAATTCCGTAGCTTCAGCCTCAGTAGTGGGTGTACTGTTTGCGAACAGTTGGGGATACTTTTGTTTTATCTGATCTTCGCGCTCCCAGGTGAACTCTGGGCCGCGACGTGAGTTCCAACGAACTCGAACGAGAGGTATTCTGGTGCTCTTGAGGACCTTAACATCTCGGTCCGTGATTTCAACTGGTTCCTCGACGAATCGTAACTGCTCGTCGATAGTGAGTTCCTTCAAAGGAACTACGTGGGTCTCATCTGACGGACACTTCTTCAGATTCGACACGTGAAAAACGTTGTGAACTGCACCGAGTTCCGCTGGTAAGTTTAGTCTGTAGGCCACCCTGCCTATTTTCTCAATGACCTCGAAAGGTCCAACGTATCGTGGGTTTAGTTTGCCGCGTTTACCAAAACGAACCACACCCTTCCAGGGTGAAACTTTGAGTAATACCCGCTCCCCAACCTGGAGCTCAAGTGGTTTCCTGCCCATGTCAGCGTAAACTTTCTGACGTTCGCGAGCTGCCGTCATGCGTTTTCGTATTTGAGCAATTTGTTCGGTCGTGTCTACCACATACTCTGGACCAGTGATCTGACTATCTCCCACCTCTGCCCAGCAAAGAGGTGACCGGCATTTACGTCCGTACAATGCCTCAAACGGAGCAGCTTTAATGCTGGTGTGGTAGCTGTTGTTGTACGAGAATTCCACAAGTGGCAGATGCTTTTCCCAGCGGTTGCCAAAGTCGATTACACATGCACGAAGCATGTCTTCTAAGGTTTGAATAGTGTGCTCGGACTGCCCGTCCGTCTGGGGGTGATACGCTGTGCTCATATCTAATCGTGAGCCAAAGGATTTGTGCATTGCTTGCCACAGTTCTGAAGTAAAACGCGCATCTCGATCCGAGATAATAGATGTGGGCACCCCGTGCCTCGAAACAATTTCTTTGATGTATATTTCTGCAAGAGTGGAGAATTTATCCGTCTCCTTGATAGCCAAGAAGTGTGCAGATTTTGTGAGTCGATCCACGATCACCCAAATAGTATCGTTTCCGCGCTGGGATCTAGGTAGGCCAGTAACAAAATCCATGGAAATTTGCTCCCATTTCCATTGAGGTATCTCTGGTTGTTGGAGTAGGCCTGATGGTTTCTGGTATTCCGACTTGACTCTCGCACAAGTCAAACACTTGCTGACGTAGGTTGCTATGTGGGCCTTCATGCTAGGCCACCAGTACGTAGTTTTAATGTCGTGGTACATTTTATCCGAACCAGGATGTACCGAGTAGCGAGACTTGTGTGCTTCGTCCATCACAAGCTCTCGTAGGTTGCCATAGAGTGGGACCCAAATGCGTCCTGTTACGTAGTAAGCACCGTCTCCCTTTTGTTCTAATCGTTGCCTTGATCCGCGTAGGGCTTCAGCCCTGACATTTTCTGGTTTCAGTGCTTCTATCTGAGCTGCTCGTATCTGGGAGGGAAGACTAGAATGGATCGTGAGTTGTAGAGCTCGTACGCGTTTAGGCGCAGTGTCCTTCCGACTGAGGGCGTCAGCCACCACATTGGCCTTGCCCGGGTGATACCTGATTGAGCACTCGTAGTCGTTCAGCAGCTCGACCCATCGTCGTTGCCGCATATTCAGTTCCTTCTGCTTGAAGATATGCTCGAGGCTCCTGTGGTCGGTGTAGATCGCGCACTTGGTACCGTACAGGTAATGCCGCCATAACTTAAGTGCAAAAACAACAGCTCCCAGCTCTAAATCGTGCGTAGTGTAGTTCTTTTCATGAACCTTGAGTTGGCGTGAGGCGTAGGCTATAACTTTGTCTCGTTGCATCAACACGCAACCAAGACCCTGAATTGATGCGTCGCAGTAAACCACAAAGTCGTCTGTGCCTTCTGGCAAGGAAAGGATAGGTGCGCTACAAAGTCTATCCTTTAGGTGTTGAAATGCCAACTCCTGTGCGTTTCCCCAGCGATAAACAACGCCCTTCTGCGTTAGTGAGGTGAGAGGCTGTGCAATCTTGGAAAAATCCTTTATGAATCTCCGGTAGTATCCCGCCAAACCCAAGAATTGGCGAATTTCCTTTGGTGTACGAGGTGCAGGCCAGTTCTTAATCGAGTCTATCTTGGATGGATCAACATGAATCCCATCCTTGTTTACCACGTGGCCTAGGAAATGGACTTCTCGAAGCCAGAAGTCGCATTTCGAGAACTTTGCATAAAGCTGTTCTGTTCGAAGGAGTTCCAGAATAAGTCGCAGATGCTGCTCGTGTTCCTCCTGACTCTTGGAATAGATCAGGATGTCGTCGATGAAGACTATAACGAACTTGTCCAGGTAAGGTTTGCACACTCGGTTCATCAAGTCCATGAAAACCGCAGGTGCATTTGTCATCCCAAAAGGCATGACCAAAAACTCATAGTGTCCGTAACGTGTTCTAAAAGCTGTCTTGGAGACGTCCTCTTCCCGGACTCTCAGCTGGTGATAACCCGATCGCAAATCGATCTTCGAATAGTAGCTCGACCCTTGTAACTGGTCGAACAAGTCGTCGATACGCGGTAGAGGATAACGATTCTTCACCGTCACCTTGTTGAGTTCTCGGTAGTCGATGCACATTCTGAAAGTACCGTCTTTCTTCTTTACAAATAACACTGGAGCTCCCCAGGGCGATGAGCTAGGACGAATAAAACCCTTATCCAGGAGCTCTTGTAGTTGCGTAGAGAGTTCTTTCAACTCTGATGGAGCCAATCGATAAGGTGCACGAGCTATAGGCGCAGCTCCAGGAGCTAGTTCGATCTGAAACTCGACTTGACGATGAGGCGGGAGACCAGGTAATTCCTCAGGAAATACCTCTGGATAATCGCGTACAACTGGAAAATCTTCTATCTTCTTCTCTTTTTCTGAGGTGTCAGTAACGAGAGCCAAAATGGCAGTGTGGCCCTTTCGCAAGTACTTTTGGGCCTTAAGGAGAGAAATGACGTTCTCAACAGCACTCCTCTTGTCACCATGAATCATGAGAGGTTCACCACCGGGACCTGGAATACGGACAACCTTCTCGTTGCAAAGAATTTCTGCTCGGTGTTGGGACAACCAATCCATCCCAATGACAACGTCGAAACTACCCAAGACAATAGGAATGAGGTCGATAGAGAAGGTCTGGTCAGCGAGAATAAGTTTACAACCCTTGACTACGTGTGTGGCTTCTAAACTCTTACCATTTGCTAGCTCTACGGTGTGCTTGTTGTTCAAGGGTGTTGGAATACGCTTAAGCATTCGACTAACTTCTAGTGACATGTAGCTAGTATCGGCACCCGAATCAAATAAAACTGAAACATAAAAGTCGTCGAGAAGGAACTTACCCGCCACAACATTGGGGTCGTTCCTTGCTTCACCTTGGCCGATCACAAACACCCGCCCCCTGGCGCCATTGTTGTTGTTGTTCCCATTGTTACCATTCCCCTGATTGTTGTTATTGTTGTTGTTGTTGTTCTGGTTCCTGTTCAGTTGAGGACAATCTCTCTTGAAGTGGCCCTCAGCTCCACACTGAAAGCACCCTTTGTTATCACCTTGCTGCTGCTGCGGGCGCTGGTTCTGTTGAGCTTGCTGACGATTCTGATTGGCGGGGTATAAGCTCCTGCAATCCTTTGCAGCGTGACCAGGCTTGTTGCACCGATGACAGTTGCCCCTGGTGCATGGTCCGCTGTGGTGCAGGCTGCAGCGATTGCATTTGGGATGATTTCCTTTGTATCCACCACCAGACGATTGCTGATTAGGGCTCTTGTAGTCCTCAGTCTTTCTCTGTTGAGACTGGGACTGAACAGAAGTCGAACCTTTACTTGAAGTTCCATCCCATTTCCGTTTGTTATCACTGGAGGTACCAGAAGTAGTTGCAGCACCTATGCGTTTTGGTAACTTGTTCTGCTCCACCGCTTGATCCGTGAGACGGTGAGCCAACTGTACAGTTTGCTGGTAGGTGGCGAGGTTCGCTGAAGTCACATGACTTTGGATTTCCGGCACTAAGCCCTGAAGAAATAGTTCGATGCTTTTGATGGGAGGATCCACCATAGTAGGGCACAGAATTGCCAGTTCGTTCGACCTTTTCACATAAGCTTCAATTTCTGACCCCGTCATCTTGAGGTTGAAGAACTCCACTTCTAGTTTGTGAATCTCATCACGACTGCAGTATTCTTCTTTGATCATCTCCTTGAAAGTTTCCCATGGGGTGGCGTTGGCAGCAACCAACCCCAGCATCTGAACCTGAGCGTTCCACCATGTGAGGGCTAAACCCTCGAGAGTACCAGTAGCATACTTCACCCTGCGCGCCTCAGGGCATTCACACATTTCGAACACAGATTCTAGCTTCTCAAACCAGTGTAGGAGACCTACTGCTCCTTCAGTGCCGCTAAAAGTAGTTGGTCGGCAGTCCATGAAAGTCTTAAAAGTGCACACGGGTGGCTGAACATGCTGACCTATCGTGGGTGAAAGAAAAGACAGAGTTTAACACAAAGGTTGGTTCACGAGAGTAGGATCCTAAAGACCCTAGAATGAGTTCGGACTGCAGGATATACCTCCTGCGTGTGCAGCTGCAAGTGCTGCGGCAACTCGTTCGTTGATCAGAGTCGTCAACTGGGCTTGTGTTAGGTTAACGCGTCCAGACATGATCTTCATATCAAGAAGAACGTGAGTGAGAGAGGTTCGCGAAAGTACGACGATAAAATGGGGTAAGCACGCACGTATCCAAGCAACAGTAGTTATACTAACCAGGCATACCATAACAATGTACTATGTAACTAACAAGTAGGCAATATATACACAGATCATATCACCTAGAATGTCGAGCCTTGCATGTGGAGTGAAGCATCGTTGCGGACCGTTGAGCACTGTACAGGTTATAGTCTGGTTTTAAAAAAAATGTTTTTCCCCTTTATTAAAACCAAGTTCTCTATAACCAATGGCTCTGATACCAATCTGTCACACCCCCAAAAATCCACCTGCGGAGTACTACCGCTTGGAGGCGTGACTGACCAGGATCCAGCCACCAATCATATTGAACAAGCATATAAGTAGTTATAAAAATCCAGCCAATACAATTGGTGTTCAAACAAAACATAATTAAGTTGCAAGCGGAAGCATAAGTCTTAAAGCCAAAACAGAAGTTTAATAGTTTCAAGGTTTAACATGGCATACAGCCGTCCATGTCCCACAACGATCCTCCTCCATGCAAGCTCCAGCTAAGAACCTAAGGACCTGCAAAGCATGTAGTAACGAGTCAACAACAAGTTGAGTGAGTTCACGGTTGGGAGTTCGTTTTAAGTTGTTTCGAAATCAGTTTCCTTTAGCTGGCATCCTGCCGTGGGGGTTACCCCATAGTTAAAAACGTGACATGTTTATTCCCGGTTACTCTGGCTATCCAGCCGTGGGGGCTACCCCGTGTTAGTTATCTGGCATTTCGGCCGTGGGGGCTACCCCATGTATACACTAGACTCGTTACCATATCGACTGCTGACTGTAGTCATGTTTAAGTGCCCTGAAACTGTCAATGTCTATCATCATTGACGTGCCCCAGATCCATTAGTTCACGCCCGTCCTCTGCGGCACGGTGTGAGGTTTGTCAGACCTAAATAGCGCTATCTAACTAATGACCCGCTCGCCATTGGCCCGGCGATTAAGTCGATATAAAAATGAGGGACTTCGTGATAGAGTTTTGGTCTAGTACGAGTTATCTGTCCGTGAGGACGAGGAATTACATTCCTGAACCTTTGCTGTCCTACCCAAGGAGGACGAGGAACCCATGTTCCTTAACCCCA
The DNA here is from genome assembly GCA_030545235.1 of Helianthus tuberosus. Taxonomy (NCBI): domain Eukaryota; kingdom Viridiplantae; phylum Streptophyta; class Magnoliopsida; order Asterales; family Asteraceae; genus Helianthus; species Helianthus tuberosus. The sequence continues at coordinate 98,036,437 of CM060399.1, read as the reverse complement.
ATTCCCGACCCCTGGGAATCCCATGCTTTGTAGAGGGTGTGAACTCACCTTGGTTTGCTCGGTAGAAACACAGAAAAGTCAAACAAGCAATGTTGTGGCTACTCACGTCCTACCATAGTTGTATCATACCATCAGGTTCGTATTCAAGTAGTGCACGTATGTTTCTAGCATAATGTACTCAAGTAACGTTCATGGCATACATGTTTAATCATGGCAGATTCACGTTCAACAGTAACATATAAGGTCTGTGCATTGGGCCCAAGAGTCCGGCCCAAGCAATTAAGTCCGAAACAAGGTGAAAGCCCAAACAGTGTGTATCGGCGTATAGTCTCGAGTCGCAACTAGGCGTTTGCGACTCGCAACCTGAGTCGCAACTACGGTCTCGGTTCATGCTGTTTTGGTTACGAGTCGCAACTGGACTCGCAACAATGGTTTCGAGTCACAAAGTTGGTGTGCTGATCATGTGTGGTTTCGAGTCGCAACCAGGTGTTTGCGACTCGCAACCGGTGTCGCAATCGGGGATCTCGACTCGTTGTGCTTGGTTTCGAGTCGCAACTGATGGTTTCGGTTGGACAGGAGCTGATTCGGTACAGTGTACTACCCACTAACATTCTGATTTCATGTAACAGTTTGTACTATCCAACCAAAATCCTTAAACATGTTTCTTGTCTAGCAAATTACTAAAAATGGATCAAACATATCAGATTTCAAATATTCAACATGTTCATATGATATTCAACAAGTTCTTCATGTGTTCATCATGTTCATCTTGTTCTTCAATATTCAAGTAGTTCATCTTCATTCCTATGAACCTAGGTCTAACAAGAATCATGAACAACTTATCAACAAATCACCCTAATAGCAAGCTTTCGGTTCTTAACACAAGAGTACACAATCCGATTTATATGAACATCAACAACTAGTGTTTTAGACTACATTTAAACACAAAACATCATGAGTTCATTATGCCACATATCCGAAATCAAAGCATGTTCCGATTATCAACATCATACACACGATTCACAAGCACATCATCATTGTACAAACGGTTCTAGTTCAATCATGTCATCCATAACATCAAACATCATAAATACTAACCAACAAACATCATAAACACTAACAAGCATCATAAACACTAACAAACATCATAAACACTAACCGGTTGTGAGGTGGTGAAAGATGAAGCTTTGTTTGGTGTGAACAAGCAAATCCGAGAAATCCTTTTGAGGTCGGTTGGTTTGATCCGAGAAGAAGGAGAAGAGTGTGATGCTTGGTGTCTAGGGTTTTAGTGAGAGAATGGAGAGTGTGTGTGTAGAGGAGAGTATGAGTGTTATCAAAATGGCAACATGTCTAACTATCAAGTTTATATATCCGCTCCTAGTAATACACCCTAGTGGGCTCTCGGATAGGCTAAGTGTGGGTGTGTGGCCCAACCGGCCCAATGTTGCATCGTTCACTCGAGACCACATGGTCTCGAGTCGGGTTCTTGTGTCTCGGTTCATATATACATACATCGCATACTCACAAGCACACACAAATAACACATAATCACGTAAAGGTTCATTTGTCATTAATCACATAAGCTAACTAGCCACACGTTTAAGCATACACGAAAGGTTCTAGATTTCGAGTTGTCACATTTAACACCAAAGCAACCATGAAACCAACGAAATCATCTCCAGCCATATCATATCCAGACCGTCTATTGCTGAGACACTGAATAAGAACATGCAATAAAAACTTGTATCGTAATGGAAGATCACCTTTGTTGATTTGTTTGACGAAAAGGTCTCCTTTACACTTCATCCTTAGCAAACAGCCTCGTGAACACATGATTGGAATTGAATATGGAGCATTCGGTTGATCTTGTAATTGAAGAACTTCATTCAATATCTCCGGAGTAACAACGACATACAGATCATTCACACGACCTCTTATAATATCCTTTCCATCGATTTTGACGACGCTTGCAGAATCCCAGAAAGCTTTAATCAGTGATTTGTAAACGGGCGTCGAGTATGTAACAGCATGATTGATACGTGACTCCCTGATCCACTTCGTCATATCTTTAAATTCCGTGAGCTTGTCTTCCGGATCCAAATATGCAACTTGATTATGACGTTTCTCTGACATAATCTCCTCTTCAGTTTTGTTTTCTTTCTTTATCGCCTTCTTGCGTTTTCCTTTTTCTTGCGGTGCTTTAGGAGCCATCTGTACATGAAAATATCCAGAATAAGTCATATTTTATATAACATTGCATTTAAACATGTATGGATACACTTTCATGTATCCACATAACAGATAACTTATCAAACATGTCTACTGTGAATAAACAGCAACAACAGAAAACTGCTAAGGCATGTACGACGAAACAGAAGATCAACGACGAAACAGAAGTTTGAACGACGAAACAGAGGGTTGACCATTGACTAGTTTGATTCGTCGACGTTTTGATTCGTCGTGTCTGTTTCGTTCCTTTTCTGATTCGTCATCTCTGATTCGTCATATGTTTGATTCGCCGGAATTAGGGTTAATTTGATTCGCCGATTTTGGGGGTTTTTCAGTTTCGCCGTTTTGGGTTTAAACAAAGATCAGATTTAAACACAAACACATTCAATCACCATTATTTATACCCAAACCATTTATAAAAAAACCATAAATGATTTCCGAACAAAAACCCTTGTAAAAACAGTTAATAACTTTATAAAAAACAAACCTCTGTTTTTGTTATATAAACCCACTTTCAAATCAAAGCAAATCAAACATCATACACCTAAATCTATCAGATTCAGAAGGAAAACACAATACATGCAACATCAACACATATATTATCAAAGAAAAACAAGGTATCAAAGGGGTCTCTGAGGGTTTCGGATGAAAAACCGACGGTTCAAAATGTTCGAAATGTGAATCATAACGTGTTACTACCTTTGATGTTTGTAAGATTTTGATAAAAATCAAATGATTTGAGTGATTTAAGAGGGTAACCGTAGGTATGGGTTTTGAGTGTTTGAAGAAGATGAAAAGTTTGATGTTTTGAAAAAGTGAACAAGTGGGACCTTTATATACACCGTCTTGACTCGACGAATCTGAGATCTCGACGAAACTGGATTGGACCCGGCGAAACAGAAACTTGGGCTTGGACTTGGGCCTAAATTTTAGCCCATGACGAAACTGATTTGGGCTCATGTGATTCGTCGTATGTTTTGACGAAACAGATTTGATTCGCCGACGATGGTCTGATTCGTCGACTCTTTTGATTCGTCGACCATCCTGTTTCACCAACAGGTTTTTCAAAAACACAGAGGCTGGTAAAATTTTGCAGTCAAAACAGTGGTAAGATTTTGCAGTCTAAACAGATTATGAACACATTTCCATTCTGTTTGAATTTTCAAAAGCAAGAACGTTTTTATGAAGAAGGTTTTAGACTTCCGGTAGAAAACACCAAGCAACAACTTCGGCTTAATCAAAAAAACGAACTTTACACAAATATACTAAAAACAAATTTAAAGCACGGTAAACTAAATGAAAATGCGAAAAACTGTTAAAAACACTAAACAACTACACAAGTGCAATCTTTTTGCGAATCTCAAGGACAAGGAATCATACCAGCTTACGGTCTTAGTCAACATGATTTTGATTTCTGTTTAAAGCTCTGGATAAGTATACTACCTCGATTATCGGTATTGTGGTCCACATAAGCTCAAACTAATCAGACGTAATCATAATTTAAGAGATACGATTAACGGTAAGGATTATACTTACAAGTCGATGTAAATCCACTCACGACACATTCCCGTATCAAGGTATGCACGAGAATTCATCTTACCGGTGAGTATACCGATTATCATCTGTTTGACCGTATAAAAATGTGAGAAACTCACTTATTTTGATTGAAAACAAGCCCTATGTGATAGAATCACTTATTGATGAGGAACTTGATTTTCAGATGCATGAGGGCACAGGAGCAAGTCCGTGAACAGGTCAGTACTTTCGTACAGCAGAGAGACGAACTTGACTCCCGCAAAGAATCTGTGATAATTTATCACTTATTTTGTTTGGACATGTGATTGTTGATCACTTATTGAGGTCGAATGCAGTAAGTACACGTATGTATAGTATCATGGAAGATCTTAGACTTCGTCTCCGTTATTTTTACGGTTTGATACAACCATGATACCCAGATGATAAGCAGCATAAAGACCGAATATTTCAGATCTCGGCAATCTCTCAAACGAGATTTCGGTACTAAGACCATATGCCAATGAATGGTTCCCACCTGACTTGAAGTCTGTTAGGTTTGTATCATCCTGCACATTTTAGTCTGATTGTGAGCCTACCGATACATCGTTAGTAGAGATACTTATCATTTTTCTTTTTATTTTGCATTTTGAGCACATTGACCGACCACACCAGTGAACTTCATCATTTTCCTTTATCCAAGAAACTCATTTTTGGTTTTTCTATTGTTTTTGAATTTTTCAAACTAAAACGACAGAAAGTAAAGACATCTTTTTGGATTTTGAACTTTTGCAATGGTATTTTCTTGAAATATCTCCCCCTAAAATTCGCAAAGTTTACGAAAACTAAAATCTTTTTGAATTTTCAAAGTTTATAAAGAAAATATTTACAAAAACGATCAGCCAAAGAAGTTTACTCAGGTATCACCTTAATGCCATTGACCAAAAGTAGATAATCAAAACGTGATTTATCAAAAGCTTTTGTAAACAGGTCGGCACGTTGGTGATCAGTGGGGACATGAACGACATCGATTAACCTCTTGTCAAAACAATCACGGATAAAGTGATATTTAATGTCGATGTGTTTAGTCTTAGAATGTTGCACAGGATTTCTAGTGATCTGTAAGGCAGCATTATTATCAACAAAAATACGGGTAGATAGGAATTCTAAACCGTAGTCGCGCATTTGTTGTTGTATCCAAAGAACTTGGGAGCAACAACTCGAGGCAGCAATATATTCTGCTTCACATGTTGATGTAGCAACACACGTTTGCTTCTTGCACTGCCACGTGACCAGTCGATTTCCTAGGAACTGACATCCTGCTGTTGTCGATTTGCCATCGATTTTGCAACCACCGAAATCAGAATCACTGTATGCAATTAATTCAAAACTATCATCCCTAGGGTACCAAAGACCGAGGTCTGGGCATCCCTTCAAATAGCGTAAAATCCTTTTGACAGCTGACAGATGAGAGGCCTTCGGGTTTGCTTCATATCTTGCTAGCAAGCATGTTGGGTACATGATATCAGGCCTCGAAGCGGTAAGATACATGAGAGATCCGATTATGGCACGATAGTACGAGGAGTTGATGCTTTCTCCCTTCAAATCCGGAGTAATCCCGTGATTCTGCGGAAGTGGGGTACCAATGGGCGTTGCATCTGACATTTGGAATCGGCTCAAAATGTCACCAACATATTTAGTCTGATGGATGAATATCCCAGACTCTGTTTGTTGAACTTGAAGGCCCAAAAAGAAATTCATCTCTCCCATAGCGCTCATTTCGAACTTTTCTTGCATAACACTTTCGAATTGCCTGCACAAAGAGTCATTAGTAGACCCAAATATTATATCATCAACATATACCTGCACCAGCAGAAGATCTTCATCTTGTTCTTTGATAAAGAGTGTGCAATCAATAAGACCTCGTCTAAATCCATTCTCCAGAAGATAGTTTGATAAAGTTGCGTACCAAGCCCTAGGTGCTTGATGTAGACCATAAAGAGCTTTGTTGAGCAACCAAACCCGATCGGGGTGAATAGGATCTTCAAAACCTGGAGGTTGTTCGACATGCACCTCTTCTTGAACAATACCATGAAGAAACGCACTTTTGACGTCCATCTGGTAAACTTTGAATCCTTTGAAGGAAGCATAAGCTAAGAAGATCCGAATAGCTTCCAGACGTGCAACAGGTGCATAAACTTCATTGTAGTCAATGCCTTCAATCTGACGAAAACCCTGAACAACCAGTCTTGCCTTGTTGCGAATAACAACTCCACGGTCGTCTTTCTTGCATTTATAAACCCATCGTGTCCCAATTTTCTTGTAATTTTCCGGTTTTTCAACAAGCTTCCAAACACCAAGCTTTTGAAATTGCTGCAGTTCGTCCTGCATGGCTTCAACCCACGAATTATCTTTTAAAGCTTCCTTCCAAGATTTCGGTTCTTCTTGTGAAACGTAACACGCGAAAGACCAATCATTTTGGAGACCAGATTCTCTAATAGCTGAATACAAACCAGCACTCTGGTTATTTCTCAGCTGATTACGTGTCTGCACACCTTGTTGGACATCTCCTATGATATTCTGCTGTGGATGGATATCGTGTATCCTCATTTCAGAATTTTTAGGAACACGAGCATTAACACCCAAATTGTTAATATTAAGATCAACAACCAAGTCCACACCTGGAATATGCGTAGAAGTGGATGCATTTCCTTCAGCAGTATCATCGACTTGCACATGAGGAGTATCAACAGAAGTACCCTGAACTGGAACAACTGGAGATGTAATGCCTTCAGTCGCATCCAGATTTTCTTCATCTTCTTCTGATGACTCATTGTATTCAGTAGCATTTTCAACTTCCTCATTTTGAACTGTGTTGTTAGACGAATTAGAACTTTGTGAGTTAACAACAACAGGTCTAACTAATGACGACTCAGCAGCATTGTCACTATCAAATATCATTCTAGCAGCTGCAGAATCTTCATCAAAGGTTGGCAGATCAAAGGAGTTGAATAGCCCATCATAATCGAACATCCAAGGATCACCTGGAGCTTTAACAGGATTTGTATATCTCTGAACCCTTACTTCACTCCATAGCTCAATCTTTTTGGTAGTCAGATTCCAAACACGAAAATTTGGTGTAGCATATCCAAGGAAGAAACCCTCAATAGCTTTCGCACCAAACTTTCCATCCGGATCAATCATAGTGCATGGACCACCAAAAGGTTCTAGAATTGAAAGATCAGGTTTCCTTTTCTGTAGAAGTTCGAAACAAGTCTTGCCATGTCTCTTAACCGTAAGAACTCGGTTTAATGTGTAGCAAGCAGTCGACACAGCCTCTGCCCAGAACTGAACAGGAAACGCCGACTCTACCAACATTGTTCTTGCAGTTTCAATTATTGTCCGATTCTTCCTCTCTGCGACACCATTTTGTTGTGGAGTGTAAGGAGAACTGTATTCATGAAGAATGCCTTTAGAAGTACAGAACTCATCCATAACACGATTTTTGAATTCAGTTCCATTGTCGCTTCTGATCCTCTTAACTTTCAACGAGTAGAGATTTTCCAACATTGTAAGAAGATCCTTGAGGATGCCAGGAGTATCACTCTTGTGTGCCATAAAATCTACCCAAGAAAATCTAGAGTAGTCATCAGTAACTACTAAACAATACATATCTCCGAACGTTGTCTTGTGTCTCATAGGTCCAAAAAGGTCCATATGAAGACGTTCGAGAGGCATGCAAACAGTGTTGATTTTCTTCAAAGGGTGAGACTTCTTTGTTTCTTTCCCTTTCTGGCACGAAACACAGATATCTTGTAGATGAAAACTTCTCACAGGCACGCCATTCACAAGATTGTTTTTCACCAAATGGTTCATTTTTCTCAAGTGAATGTGTCCCATTCTTCTGTGCCAAGATATAGACTCCTTCTCCGTGGCTTTCGAGACAAAACATGTGACTTGTGCAGAAGTCGTAATCGCTTGACTCATATCAAGAACATAAAGATCATTGATTCTTGGAGCCGATAAGAGAATCCATTCATCAGGAATTTTGAAACCCGGTTTAAGCACATAACAACCGGCATCATCGAAATGCACGGTGAACTTTTTATCGCAGATTTGCGACACACTGAGAAGATTATGATCAATTTGACGAACATAATTGATCTTATCGAAACATACAACACCATTGGAGATCATTCCCTCTCCAGTGATGTAACCGCCTTTGTCTCCAGCGAAAGCGACATAGCCTCCTTTAATGTTTCTCACATCATATAGAAGCCGTAAGTCGCCCGTCATGTGCCTGGATGCCCCACTATCAACAATCCAATGACTATTGATAATTCCTCCTGGAACATCCTGCACATATCATCCAATGATTAGTTAAGGATGGGGACCCAAGCCAAAGTGGTCTTGGGTCGTCCCTGAGTATCACAAATAGTGATCTCGATTTGTTGATGGTTTTCCAAACGAACAGCTCCCCCTGAACTTTCACCCTTCCTAGGTTTCCAAGTTTGTTTTTGTTTACCAGATTGAGTTTTGTAAACAAATTTTGAAATTTCTGGTTCTACAGGTGAACTTGATTCCCTTGGAACAGAATTGACCTTAGATTTTAAAGCCTTTTCTATTTTCTTCACATTTTGATGTCGTTGTTTCGATTCCTGTTCTTTAATAGTTCTTTTATCATGTTTAGGTGAAACAGGACGACATTTAGGGTGAATCGATTCAGGTGATGCTCTTTCAACAAATTTCGCTTTCGGAGTGTTAGCACAATCTTTGATGATGTGCCCAAACTCTCCACATTTAAAACACGTTCTCCTTTCAACAAACTTAGGAGAACTGGATCGACGATCAGATGTCGAACTTGTATAACCCGAGGTACTAGCTTTTTCATCACACCCGTTTGAATGTTGAGTGTAATTGTTTTGACTATCACGTTTTAAAATTTTGACTTGTACAAAATCAGTGTTTGACTTGTTTGCAAAAGTCTCAATTTTATCTGTACCCCTCGATTCCACAAATTTGACATTGCTGTTTTTCTTCTGATAACGAGCCCCTTTTGTTTCAAATTTTGATTTAGAAACATTTGGCAATTTAGCTCGTTGATCTGATTGTTTACCCTTAGAAGCAATAGGTTGTTGCTTTGAAGGTGATTTCTGATTTCCAAATTTCTTTTTGATTTCAGCCTTAGGAATTGGATTACATTGAGTCACAATAACTCCCGGAATCGACTTTCCCAAAAACTTACTTGTATTATTTTCAAAAACATTATCAATCGATGATGGATTGACATTTTTAATTGGAAAATCATTATCTGAATAGATTTTAGAATCACCAACCAAAGTGTACAACACAATCTTACTTTTAACGGTAGACACATGATCTATCACTTGTTGAACAACAGGTTGAACATCAGGGGTAGGAGGATCACATAGAATATGATTCTCAATTGGAACTTCTACTCCTTTAAGTTTGTCAAGTGATTTATCCTGATTACTCACATCTGATTCAGGTTCATCATCCGACGACTCATAGTCCTCAATGGTGGGAGGACCTTGTTTCGTAGATGTTGAATCTTTTTGCTCATAATTTGTACTTGGAGAATTGTCCGATTTGAACCCTAGGCCAGTAGTAACTTCCTCATAATTAAGAGGCACACTGGATTCAAACCGTGGCATTTCTTCTTCATCAGGCATATAAGCATAATTATGTCTCAAAGGGGGCGGACACTTCTCATACCCAACACCTTTCTTGTTTCCCTTTAGTTGTTGAACATCAATAATGTGATCGAGCACAAATCGGGAGTTAGAGTAACTTTCCAACTTTTGCTTGATTGCATCATGCTCGCATTTGGCAATGGCTAGTTCCTTTTTGGTTTCCTCAACAATGTTAATGTAATCATTTATACTAACTTGTTTATGATAAACAGTTTTTGTCACTTCGGAAACATTTTTCTTTAGAGTTTCAATCATAGATTTAAATTCTTTTTCGTTTCGAACTAAAGCCATATTTGCTTCTTTGCATTTAGCCATTTCAACAACTAAACTCTGATTGTGAATATGAATCGTATCACATTCAAGTTTTATTCTATCAAATTCATTTTTCATATACTCACAATCTCTACAGTTGATAAGAATTTCAGATTTTACCTGACTTGTAGAAGCTGAGACATTTGCCATAAAGGCAGTCTGATAAGAAAAAGATCCGTCTTCAGAAAAGAACTTCTCCATTTCTTTAGATGCTACCTCAGCCTTCTTAATCAGAACTGATTTCTGACATTTCAACTCTTCTGCTTCATTCAATAAGTCATCAAGATTAGAACTTGCTTCTTTGCTCACATCAGATTCAGAACCCGAAGTAGAACTTTCTTCGTCAGAACTCCCGGTATTACCAGAACTGTCGTCACTTTCAGAAAATTCTTCCTTATGAACATGCTTGATGTGATTGATTATCTTTGCATAACATGCTGTTCCTCCTTTATCTTGATCACCTTCCCCAAGTTGTAAAGACCAATTAAACCCTTCATCAGCTTGTACGGTTAATGCACGATTTTCGTTTGATGGTCCAGACTGATTCTGGTTAGTGGTGTTGTTTACAGCCACTATCCCTTTTCCACGATTGTCTTGATTAGCATTTGAAGTACTCGTCTGATTACGGAATGGGTTCTGATTGCCTTGTCTGCTTGGTCGGGTGCACTCACGTTTGAAGTGACCCTTTTCGCCACAATTGAAGCATGTAACTGCTTCTTTATCAAAACCGTACTTTGTATCTTGTTTGCTTTCCAAAGAACTTCTTCCTGTTCGAACCATAAAGTCCTTCGCCCTTCTAACAGCACTTGCGAATGCCCACTTTATATCCATCAACTCCATTTCATCACGGTTGATTTGTAGATAGTCTTCGTTGGTCAAATTGATGTTTCCAATTTGACCTGCGACCAAACCGCAGTAAGCACTGACCATGGTATTAATAAGTTCCATATGTTCCTTTGCTACTTCAATGCTAACATTTGAGAGGTTTGATGTATCAACTTTGACTGTGTTAGGGTTTGGGATTGGAGGATTGTTGGTATAATGAGCTTGCTGTTGTTGTGGTTGGACTTGTGGTTGTGATAGGGCTGGACTAAAACCTCCTCCAGAATATGCCTGAGGTTGAGTAGTAGAAACTGGAGGTATATAAGGAATAAAACCTCCTCCAGAATAAGCCTGAGTTTGTTGAGGAAACGGAGAAGAGATTGTATTTGATACAAACGCCGTTTGTAACTTTGGTTGCTGCAGACTAGCTGACGGGTTAAAACCTCCTCCACAATACATTTCGATATTTTGAGGAGCAGCAATGCGTTTTGCTTTCCGGATTTCTTAATCATTCTTATGTTCCAGCTTCTGTACGAATTCATAGATAGTTATAGTGTCAGCATCTAGAATACCGGTATGCTTTAGAAGCTCAATGTATGGACTCCACTTTGGTGGTAGAGAATCAGCAAACCGTGCACAAACTTCCTTTTCACTTGCAACAACACCATAAGCAAACATTTCACTAATCAAATGATAAAAACGTGTAGTCATATCATTTAGAGTTTCATTTTCCAAGAACTGAAACGATTCAAACTCTTTCTTCAATAGATCATGCCGTGTCTTCCTGGAAGCTGCATTTCCTTCTCCTCTTGTTACCAAACAATCCCATAATGATTTCGTGTCCTTACAATAAGAAAATTGATGATAGATATCTTTGTGAAGCGCTTGAGTAAGAACAGCAAACGACTTTTTCTCAAATTCATAGGCTTTCTTGTCATTTTCCTGCATGTTAGAAAAACCTTCGGCCGTTGAAGCTGCTACTTCGAGAGCATTATTGATTGGAGTAATGAAACACCTCCAAAGATCAGTGCTTTGACCTTGAACATATGTATGAAAACGACCTTTCCATGATGGAAACTCGTTCATATGATTCAACTTTGGCGGACGATTGTTGCTGCCCGTTTCGCTCTCGCTAAGCAAAAGATTTTGAATGTTTTGATTCTGATTGGATGCCAAAGCCCATTGTCCGGCACTTATAGTAGGTTGACCAAAAACATTCTTCACCCACGCTGCTGCGGAGGTCGGATCTTCACGTGGTCTCGAGTCCATACTCCAATCCCATGGACTAGTACAACTCATATTTGATATATGTATGATAGTACCTGCACAAATTCTTGAAAACACACAGTAAGCAAGCTTTTACAAGTCCTCTGTGTAAAACAGATCTGTTCTCGACGAAACAGATTTCACGAAACAGGTTTGTTTCGTCTAAATGAATGATGACGAAACAGACTTGTGATAATTGTGATTTTGTGGCGAAACAGAATTTGTTTCGTCAAAGATGTTGTGGCGAAACAGTTGTGATTCGTCGGCTACTTGTTTCGTCGAAACAGAGTAAGAGACAGCTGGTTTAGATATTTAAAATATCTTACTGATCAGTCAAAGGATAAGTCTCAGACACAAAGATATTTAGAACTGACACAAGGTATGTTTGTAACACCTATTTTCAACGAAACAGACCTTTTTACTGAAACCAATTATCACAGGTCCCGAAATCTGAGGATCGATAACGAACCGAATCACTTGTTTATAGGAAACACGGTCACGTGTGCGGAATCCACGTAACTATGCCAAATCAAACATATAAAGCAATAATAACAACGGATTAATCAATGAAACACACTCGATTGATTAACGGGATGAGAACCGATTACAAACTGATACAAACACAGTTCAGACAGAATTTCGGCAGAGTTTTGTTACTATGGTTATTATCTCATCTCTGTGTTCAAATGAAACAGGATGTTGTTTATATAGTCCCTGGGCCAAGACATCGACGAAACACAAAGTGTTCGACGAAACTGAACATGGGCCAGTCATTGGGCTTGAAACAGCCCATTACATGACGAATCAAAGTGTGATTCGTCATGACCTTCAACGAAACAGAAGTATAGGACATTGGTCTGTTTCGTCATGATGTGTTCCGACGAAACAGACCTGTTTCGTCGAGAGCTGCACCAGCTGATCTATTTCCTGTATACAGACAGTAAACAGATAGAACACATAAACATAGTAATGACCATACTACCCTTTAATGCAACATGCATTGTTCATCATACTTTACATATCAAAAGAGACAAACAAGTTGTACACAAGTAGATAGGAGGATATCTGACTTGGTCAACATAACATACAGACTCGATAATTAATAAAAGACCATACAAAATACATCGTTAAACAAGACTAGTCACAGACACTAAAAATGCATCAACAATGTTAACTACTGCTATTACATTACATTACAAAACAGACTATAGATCAGCTGGTGCAACCTTCCACTGCTGTGAACCCAGCAGTACTTGTCCGGATCAGCAGTGCTTGACTCAAGGCAGTAGATTGAATCAGCAGGGCTTTAGTCTTTCATCAGATCTTTACTTGAGCAGCAGTTGTAGGTCAGTAGTTTGCACGATCAGCAGATAGGAGGTCAGCAGATGTTGAAATTACTTTCAAGGGGAGAGACTTGTATGTAAACATCTGCTTATTCTGGATCCACTGCTCTGATCCAGTTTTGGATTTAATTATCTGTTCCTCTGATAGGGTTCGATCCCAACATCCTGACTCTTAGAATAGATCAGGATGTCGTCGATGAACACTATGACAAACTTATCCAAGTAAGGCTTGCACACTCGGTTCATGAGACCCATGAAGACCGCAGGTGCATTCGTTAATCCGAAAGGCATAACCAGAAACTCGTAATGGCCGTAACGGGTTCTGAACGCTGTTTTGGAGACGTCCTCCTCTCAGACTCTCAGCTGATGGTATCCCGATCTCAAATCAATCTTAGAGTAATAACTCGACCCTTGCAACTGGTCGAACAAGTCATCAATGCGTGGAAGAGGATAACGATTCTTCATGGTCACCTTGTTGAGTTCGCGGTAGTCAATACACATTCTGAAGGTACCGTCTTTCTTCTTTACGAATAACACTGGAGCTCCCCATGGCGAAGAGCTAGGACGTATGAAACCCTTTTCCAGGAGTTCTTGTAGTTGCGTAGACAGTTCTTCGAGTTCTGATGGAGCTAGACGATAAGGTGCTCGAGCTACTGGTGCTGCTCCAGGAGCTAGCTCGATTTGAAATTTAACTTGACGATGAGGCGGAAGACCAGGTAATTCCTCGGGAAATACCTCAGGAAAATCACGTACAATAGGAATGTCTTCCATCTTCCTTTCTTCCGAGGATGTATCAGAAACAAGGGCTAGAATAGCAGCGTGGCCCTTTCGTAAACACTTCTGGGACTTAAGGAAAGAGATAATGCCTACGACAGCACCACTCTTGTCGCCATGAATCATGAGAGGTTCTTCACCAGAACGAGGAATGCGGATGATTTTCTCCTTGCAAATAATCTCCGCTTGATAATGAGATAGCCAATCCATCCCAATAACGACGTCGAAACTACCAAGTGTGATAGGATTAAGATTGATAGAGAAAGTCTGACCAGCTAAGACGAGGTTACAACCTTTAACTATGTGTGTGGCTTCAAGGCTTTTACCGTTTGCTAGTTCTACCGTGTGTTTGGTGGTCAAAAGTGTTGGAGTGCGCTTAAGCATTTGGCTAGCTTTTAAGGACACATAACTAGTATCGGCACCCGAATAAAATAAAACAGTAACAAAGAAGTCATCCAAAAGGAACTTAGCCATTACAACGTTGGGATCGTTCCTTGCATCACCCTGACCCAGCACGAACACACGTCCCCTGGCACCATTGCCATTGTTGTTTCCCCCATTGCCGTTTCCATTCCCCTGATTGTTGTTGTTCTGGTTCTGATTTAGCTGGGGGCAGTCTTTCTTGAAATGGCCCTCAGCACCACATTGAAAGCACCCTTTGTTGTTACCTTGTTGTTGCTGCTGCTGGCGTTGATTTGGTGGGGCTTGCTATTGCTGCCGGTTCTGATTATCCCTTGCAATGTAACCAGGCTTGTTGCACCGATGACAGTTGCCTTTACTACATGGCCCGCTATGGTGCAAGTTACAACGATTACATTTGGGGTGATTCCCCTTGTATCCACTCTGCCCTTGATTTCCAGAAGGCTGCTGACCGGGGCTCTGGTAGTCATCAGTCTTTCGCTGCTGAGACTGAATTGAAGTAGAACCCTTGCCCAAATTTCCATCCCACTTGTGCTTGTTATCACTGGGAGCATCAGTAGTAGTAGCGCTAATATGCTTGGGCAGCTTGTTTTGCTCAACTGCCTGATCAGTGAGACGATGAGCCAACTTGATGAATTGCTGAATGGTGCCAAGATTAGCTGAGGTTACGTGGCTTTGAATTTCTGGCACCAAGCCCTTAAGGTACAGTTCAATACGTTTGATGGGAGGGTCCACCATAGTGGGACACAAGATGGCCAGCTCGTTTGACCTCTTTGTATACGCCTCAATTTCCGACCCCGACATTTTCAGATTGAAAAATTCCACCTCTAGCTTGTGGATGACGTCACGACTGCAGTATTCTTCCTTGATTAGTTCTTTGAAGTCATTCCATGGGGTGGCATTAGCAACCGCCAACCCAAGCAGTTGAACCTGTGCTTTCCACCAGGTTAATGCAGCACCTTCCAGCGTTCCAGTAGCATATTTCACCCTACGATCTTCAGGGCATTCACACATCTCAAAAACAGACTCAAGCTTCTCGAACCAGTGAAGAAGACCTACAGCTCCTTCTGTGCCGCTGAAAGTACTAGGTCGGCAATCCATGAATGTTTTGAACGTGCACACAGGAGGCTGAGCATGCTGACCTCCTGCAGGGACAGCTGCGAGTGCCTCAGCAACTCATTCATTGATCAAATCCGTCAACTGGGCTTGAGTTAGGTTGATACATCCTCCGCGTCCGTTCATGATCTTCTCAATGAAGCAACGTAAGTGAGGAAAGTGTCGCGAAAGTGCGTAAATGTGGGACGACAGTAGAGAGTAAGCACACAAGGTTCAAATAGAAATTATTACGTTAATTAATGCACAGTGTGAACTATCTAACCGACAATATAACATAAATCATACCACCTATTGTGTCGAGTCTTGCACGTGGAGCGAAGCGTCGTTGTGGATCGTTGAGCACTGTACAGGTTATAGTCTGGTTTTTTTCAAAAAGCTTTTCTCTTTTTAAAACCAAGTTCACTATAATCAATGGCTCTGATACCAACCTGTCACACCCCCAAAATCCACACGCGGAGGATCACCGCTTGGAGGCGTGACATGACCAGGATCGAGCCACCAATCATATTGAACAACGTATTTAAGTATATATAACCAACCACAATACAATTGGTGACCAAAAGGAAGTTAACCAAGTTTAATTTAAACAGCGGAAGCATAAGACATTAAACCAAAACATAAGTTCGTAGTTCATAAGTTTAAAGACCCAAAACATAAGTTTCATAAGTTCATAAGGTTTATTTATTAAGTGCGGGACATATCAGTTCGCATCCCACAACGACCACCTCCTTGTGCAAGCCCCATAGCATCTAGTGACCTACAAAGCATGTAACAACGAGTCAACAACAAAGTTGAGTGAGTTCACGGTTGGTTGTCCATTTTAGAGTTGTTTCAAAAAATGTAGTTTAACCTTAATCAGCTATCCAGCCGTGGGGGTTACCCCATAGTTCGAAAACGTTTATTAGTTAACCATCCCATGTCCACCTTCCCTGGCTATCCAGCCCGGCACTCCGGCCGTGGGGGCTACCCCATTATTTAAACTACCGGACTCGTTTATCATATCGACTACTAATGAAAATTACTTGTGCCCTAGCGTCGGTCTCTATCATCACCGACGTGCCATAGTCCATTAGTACACGCCCGTCCGACTGGCACGGTGTGAGGTTTGTTAAACCTAATAGCGCTATTAACTAATGACCCGCTCGCCATAGCCTCGGCGATTAAGTCGATATAAAGGGAGGGACTTCGCTGATAGAGCTCTAGTCCAGTAAGTCTAATTCCGTCCCAACAGGACGAGGAATTCTTATTCCTGAACACGTCCCAAAGGACGAGGAATCCCTATTCCTGAACCCATTCCCACCGGGAATTACCATGCTTTGTAGAAAAGTGTGAACTCACCTCGGTTTGCTCGGTTAGATTAGTTACTCTAATAATCAAGAAATCAAGCACGTCCTAATACGGTACAGATAACAATCAATTTCTCATGCACAACACGTATGGTTTATCTACCCATTACTTTTATCACATATCACACAATTTAAACGTTAACGCACTTTGTTAAGTTATATATTATTTTACCCTAAAATAATATAACGGTAAAATAAACAATTATTCACACAAGAGTTTTAGTATACAATATATATTTTAAATATATGTTTATCAAATTTTATATACGAAAGTCAACCTCCGATACTTGGTGTTTGGTTACAAAAATTATGGCGAAGTTTATATTCGAAAAGCAAGTTATAAAATACACTCATAACGCTTGTTTTAGAAAAATATTTTCTAAGTGTTGGGATTTTTAGAAAATTTCTCCAGAGTTTCCTTTGTAAATGGAGGTGTCCATGCTTACTAGCATATCATTTTCTTTTCAAAAATCCATTCAAACAATTCTCGATCATCAACCTACAATCTCTATTTACCAAAGTTGTCAAAAACAAGCATAAACTATAAACTTATGAACTTGAAAATTTATAAAAATATGTAGTAACTTACTAGCATACTTAGTAAGTCTTGTTACCTTTTAAAATGTGATTAGTTCTTTAAAAACTCCATTTTTAAAGAATATGATTCTTTACAACTTATGTTCATATTTTCTAAAAATACTTCTTCATGTATTTTTCTTGTTACACTTATGTTTCTTTACTTTGTTAATCACTAAAAATGATGTTTATTTATGTAAGAACCAAGATTTAGTAAAACTTGCATTTTAACTTGGTTCCTTTAAAAATCATTCATAAATATTTAGATCTATGTGTTTAAGAACTTACTTTGTTTATTACTTTTCAAGAAAGCAAAGTTGTTCTTTCAAGTTCAAGACTCTAGTGAGGATGATTCATAACCTTTAACATGTTCATCCTCTCATCTTGCTAGATTATGTTTTTAATCATAGTCTAGCAAGGTTATATGATGGTCAACATTATTTCTACAAACAAATAATAATCAACAAGTATATCAATACTACAACAACATGATTTCTTTATATTTAAAGCTTATGTTTAAGTTTCGTCTTTATGTTCTTTAGTCTTCTTGATGTTCTTCACATATATCATTATGATTCATACTTTAACCACCTTCATAGGATGTAAAATGAGTAGATCTAAGAGACTTACCACTAGCTCAAAGCTAGGAGAGTTCAAGTGAAGAAAAGTGGTGGATAAAAAAAGATAAGAGAGGTCCTTCAACTTCCGAACACACCGAGCTTCGTTGTACGCCTTGTAGCACCTAGAAGTACACTTGGATTGCTTGAAGTTGAAACAAAAATGGTGGTGGTGTGGTGAAGGGGGGGCGGTCGTAGGTTATGAGGGAGAGGAGGAGGTTGTGTTGTGGTGAAGAAGGTGATCTCTAGTGTCCCATATATAATTCCTAAACTCTAATAACCAATGGTCCTTGTGTTCCCTTAAGTACACTCAAGGTCACCTCATATCTAAACAAAATCCAAGGAATATTATGGAAGGGATTTGAAGAAGATTTAACCAAGTCTTGGGTGGGGCCACACATTTGGGCCGTAGACAAGGGAAGGGGGGGTTAAATGTAAATTGTTGGCACATGATGATAAATAGTAGGGTGTTAAGTGTAATGTTTAGTGATTAATGCGTAGGATGCTTTATGTAATATGTTTAAGTGTTCGGGAATCAATACTAGCTCAGAAAAAGTGAAACAATGTTTTTGATAATATATTAGTGTTCCGGGTAATGTCCGGTTGTTCGGTTAGGTACCATTTCGTTAAAGTGCTAAGTTATTCCATATAGTGTCATATATATATCTTTTGTAACATTTTTAATTTTCAACACTCAGGAAAGCATACCGGACTATTTAGTAACTTTTCTGTACACTACTAGTATGTTAACAAGCACATGTAAGTATAACACAGTAATCAGAAAGCAGTTAAGTAATTCCACACAGTCATCAAGCACTTTAATTATCATTAATAAATTGTACGGTTACATGAAGTTTTTTAGGGTTGTCACATTCTCCCCCTGTTAAGGAAATTTCGTCCCGAAATTTAGCACGTGGTTACTGAGGAAGCTAGTTAAGTTGCGTTGGTTTCCTGGTTTTCCTGGGGTGTCACAAAAACAAATAAAACAAATTATTTGGGTTGATCTGTCACGGCCCCCGGCCCGGTTTGACCTGGTCCAGAAGCCGCAGGACAGAAATCCCGTGGTATTTATTTAATTTGGCAGCGGAATTATTAACCGGATCGTTTAAAACTTGAAAATGTCTGATTATTTTATTTCATAATTAGGGACAAACCCCGTAATTTACAATAAGGGAATTTCGCTGGGAAACCCCTATTTTACAAAAACATGTTTCTTTATTTTATTAAGCCACTTCTTCAAGCTTGCAGTGCTATGTGGCACTTTTTCCTTGATCACAGCAGATCACCTGAAACATGTTTTAAAAAGGTTTTATCAGCAGGGAAATACTGGCGAGTCTTTCAAGTTGCACAAAACGACACATTGTTATAATTTACAGTATTAAGGGTGATTACATTGTTTATATCAACCAATTACCCCAAATCGGTATTTGTCACTCGACTGTATCTGTGACTATGGTCAGATCACCCATTGGCTAACTCGTTGTCCAATGGTGACGGGAAACAAGTAATGTATACAAAACCCCACATACCGGCAGTAATTGAAGATTACAAAGACTTAATCCCTGTGATTATAACCTTGAAAAAATTTAGGGTTTTGTAAAGCAATTTGAAAAAAGAGAATGCTCACATTGCAAGTTTAATCGGGCAGAGTTTAGCCTACTGATAAGCCTGTTAACCTAATTCAAATAACGATGCACACGAAAACTAGGTTAGTAACTTTAATCCAACTTTTTACGACAACTCACGAGATCAAAACCTTCACAATGAATGACAAAGTGCGATACTTAAACATCCATCGAATTCACGACGAATGACAAAGCATAACCCGAGTTTGGGCTGCACTTAAACATCCATCGGATTGGTTTTTATCGACCGGACATTAAATCGTAGCAGTGATCGAGTTATTACCCTGTTATCGTGGCAGAATTCATGCTAGTGTGTGTTTTTGGAGTAAACAGACGATATCTCGGTGTACGAATCGAATTTTAATGCCGAACCAACGCCAAACTTCAAGTGCCAAAGCCTGGGATTTATACTGGAAAAACGGCGCACCCGCGTGGCGCGAGGGCCTGTCGTATGGCGCGACGGGTCTACTTCTAGCATAGGATAGCCACGTCTGTTACTAGCCTGTGTGAGTCAACGGTTTAACTCGATTTCTATCTAAAACTGTTTAGATAATACCAACTAGGAAATACCCCCCTGAGTTTTAGGGGCCCTGATCCTGATTCCGATTGTTCTGAAAATTTTAGGGGTTATGCAGGATTACTTGGGGGTCTCAATTAGGGTTTCCTATTAGACATAATAACATAAGAAATAGTAGTTTTAATGAGAGTTGTTACATCCTCCCCACCTTAATAAAAATCTCATCCTCGAGATTTACTGGAATAAATGAGGATATTTCCGCTTCATTTCTCGTTCTAGTTCCCACGTGTACTCCGGTCCTCTTTTTGAATCCCACTTGACTTTAACCAGTACTAGTCTTTTGTGCTTGAGAAACTTGACCTTTCTTTCTTCTATCCGTAGTGGCTTCTCAACAAATTTTAACTTTTCATTAACCTCTATATCTTGAAGAGGTACTACCAGGGATTCGTCAGATAAACATTTCTTGGGGTTGGATACATGAAACACGTCATGCACCCCAGCTAGCTCTTCTGGTAGTTGTAAACGATAAGCGACTGGTCCTATTCGTTGGATTATTGGGAATGGTCCTAGGTACCTTGGACTTAGCTTTCCCTTCTTTGCGAACCGCACTACTCCTTTCCAAGGAGAAACTTTCAAAAGTACTTTATCTCCGACTTGAAATTCTAGCGGCTTGCGTCTATTATCTGCATAACTTTTCTGGCGATCACGAGCCGTTTTCAGTCTTTCCTTGATTTGAGTGATCTTGTCGGTGGTTTCTTGCACGATTTCAGGACCTGATAACTGACTTTCTCCTATTTCTGCCCAGCAAACTGGAGTTCTGCATTTTCCTCCATACAGTGCTTCGAATGGGGCAGCTTCAATGCTTGCATGATAACTATTATTATAGGAGAATTCAATTAAAGGTAGGTGGTCATCCCAGTTTCCACCAAAATCTATCACACATGCCCTGAGCATGTCTTCCAGGGTTTGGATCGTCCTTTCACTTTGTCCGTCTGTTTGAGGATGATATGCAGTGCTCAAGTTCAGTTTAGTCCTCATGGCTTCTTGGAAACTTGTCCAAAAATGTGAAGTGAAACGATTATTATCTCTATCCGATACAATAGAGAGTGGAACTCCATGTAAGGATACTACTTCGTCTACGTATAACTTTGCTAACCTTTCCATGCTAAAGGTTTCTTTTATGGGTAGAAAATGAGCTGATTTGGTTAATCGATCCACAATTACCCAAATCGCATCATTACCTTTTCTGGTTTTGGGCAACTTAGTAACAAAATCCATTGTTATGAGTTCCCATTTCCATACAGGCATTTCTAATTGTTAGAGTAATCCTGAAGGTTTCTGGTGTTCTGCTTTAACTTGCGAACAAGTAAGACACTTAGAAACATATCTAGCTATGTCCTTTTTCATTCCTATCCACCAGAAGTTATTCCTTAAATCTTGGTACATTTTATTATTACCAGGATGCATGGTATACCTAGATTTATGGGCTTCCTCTAGAATCTTATTTCTTAGTTCTCCTTGCTTAGGTACCCAAATTCTTCTTTTGTGGAATCTCCAAATTCCATCACCTCCTTGCTCTAATTCCTTTATTCTTCCTTTCATTCCTTCAGTATCATCCTTGATTGATGTGGCTTGAACATTTTTCAATTGTTCCATTAAATCTAATTGTAAACTTAATCTAAGAGCACGTACTCGCTTTTGCTTTTCATGATACTTACGACTTAAAGCATCTGCAACTACGTTTGCCTTTCCTTCGTGATATTGAATATCACAGTCGTACTCACTTAGAATTTCCATCCATCTTCTTTGCCTCATATTCAATTCTTTTTGCCCAAATATGTACTTTAAACTTTTATGATCTATATAGACAGTGAACTTACTTCCATACAGATAATGTCTCCAAATCTTAAGGGCAAAAATTATCGACCCTAATTCTAAGTCATGAGTCGTATAATTCTCTTCGTGCTTTTTCAATTGCCTTGAAGCATACGCAATTACCTTTTTGCGTTGCATCAGCACACATCCTAATCCTAGCTTAGAAGCATCACAATAAACTTCAAAATCTTCTGTTCCTTCTGGTAAGGCAAGGATTGGAGTGTTTGTTAACCTTTGTTTTAAAATTCTAAAAGCCTCTTCTTGTTTAGGTCCCCATTCAAACTTAACTGTTTTACAGGTTAGCTTAATTAATGGCACAGCTATCTTAGAAAAATCCTTAATGAAATGTCTATAGTATCCAGCTAAGCCTAGAAAACTTCTAATTTCTGTAGCTGATTGCAGGACCTTCCATTTGGTGATCGCTTCTATCTTGGAGGGATCTACGTGAATACCTTTGTTATTCACCATGTGTCCTAAAAATTGCACCTCCTGTAGCCAAAATTCACACTTCGAGAATTTGGCATAAAGCTTCTCCTTTCTTAACAAAGTTAAGAGTGCATGCAGGTGCTGACAATGCTCATCCTGACTTTTGGAATAAATAAGTATATCGTCAATGAAGACAATTACAAATTTATCCAAATACGGTTTACAGATTCTATTCATCATGTCCATGAATGCTGCCGGAGCATTTGTTAATCCAAATGGCATGACTGTAAACTCGTAGTGACCATACCTAGTTCTGAAAGCGGTTTTAGGTATGTCTTCTTCTTGTACCTTCAACTGATGATATCCTGTGCGCAAATCGATCTTAGAAAAATATCTAGCCCCCTGAAGTTGATCGAAAAGATCATCAATCCTAGGTAATGGGTATCGATTCTTGATTGTAACCTTATTCAATTCCCTATAATCGATACACATTCGCATCGAACCATCCTTTTTCTTTACGAACAATACTGGTGCTCCCCAAGGGGATGAACTAGGTTGTATGAATCCTTTACTTAGCAACTCATCTAATTGCTTTTTCAGTTCTAACATTTCAGTGGGTGCTAAACGATAGGGTGCCTTTGCTACGGGTGTAGTTCCAGGAATCAAATGAATTCTAAACTCTACCTCCCTATCCGGTGGTAATCCTGGTAACTCTTCTGGGAATACATATGGGTATTCTGAGACTACAGGAATTTCCTTAAGTTCCTTACCCTTAGTGCTAATGATTACCGAAATCATATACACTATTCCTTGCTTTCGTTCATAACTAGCAACTTTCATTACTGAAATGAACTTCATGGGTTTTCGCAGCTTATCTCCTGTAATCATCACTAATTCTCCTGTAGGTGTATGAATTTCTATGGAATTTTTATCACAAAGAATTCGAGCATGGTTGGCTACTAACCAATCCATTCCTAACACAACATCAAATTCCGCTAAATTCATAGGTAACAGGTTTGCAGAAAATTTATGACCTAAGAGTTCTATTTTTCCTTCTCGCAAAACCTTATCTATGTTAACAGAGTTCCCGTATGCCGTTTCTACTGTAAAAACGTGCCTAAGTTTTGTTAAGGGTAGCTTAAGATCTTGGCAGAATGAAGTATTTATAAAACTTTGGTTTGCACCAGAGTCAAATAATACTTTTGCATAAACGTTGTGAACTAAGAACGTACCAGCTATTACGTCAGGAATTAGTTCGGCTTCCTGCGTGGTCAATTGGAAAGCTCTTACGTTCTTCTTGTTAGTTCCTTCAGCAGGCTTGGCCTTGTTATCTGATGGTTTGACCAATTTAGGGCATTCTGGTCTAAAATGACCAGCTTCTCCACAGTTGAAGCAGATCTTTGTTTTCTTTCTGCAGTCTTCTTCACGATGTCCTACAGCTTTGCAGAAGTTGTAGGTTTCATTACACTTTCCAAAATGTTTCTTTCTGCAGTTCCTACAGAACGGCGGAATGGAAGATTGCCCAGTTCCTCTTTTCTTGAAATTGCTATTATTACCCACACGAAATCCTTGGGTAATTTTCTGAGCCAATTCCTTCTTCCTATTTTCTTCTCGCGTATGCACCAGTCCGTCAGTTAAAGTGTTGGCTAATTCTACCGCATCATCGATCGTGCGGGGTCTTGCAGCTTTGACAATGTCACGGATCTCGCTAATTAAACCCCAAATGTAGCGAGAAATAAGTATCGGCTCTGGTGAAGCCAGAGTAGGCACAATTCGAGCATATTCGAAAAACTTTGAAGTATACCCTCGGCAATCAACATTCACTATTTGGTGGCTCAGGAATTTGTTCGCCATCTGCTCTTTTTCATATTCTGGGCAGAATTTTCTTTCCACCAGATGCTTAAACTCCTCCCAACTCATGGCATAGGCCATGTCACTTCCCTTGGCTTGTAATACCGTATTCCACCATTCTAATGCTTCTTCCTTAAAAAGGTGAGAAGCATACATGACTTTATCCTCCTCGGCACATTTACTTATTTTGATTACTGCCTCGGTTTTCTCCCCTTCATTGCCTGCGAACTCAACAGGTTTACAGGCAAGGAATTCCTTGTAAGTGCAACCAGGCGTTGCAGCTTTCATTCTTATGAGAATTGGGGCTTGCAGTACATCATTATCATTATTATTAATGTTACCGCCTCCGTTTACGCTATTACTGAAGTTGTCTTCATGAGTACGTTTGCTAGGAATAATTTGTTGAGGTTCAACTGGATTTCGGGTAGCAGCGAGGATTGCTAGAATAGCATTGGCTATTCCTTGAGCAACGATATTCTCTATATCTTGTCTATTCAGAAATTGATCTTCATGGTTTTGCGCGGATTGGTTACCCTCGTTAACTTGTTCATTACCAGCGTGTTCCATCTGGTAATTAATATATATAAGTTATTAGCACCAACTTAATTAATAACCAAGCATAATAAAACAATCGCACATAATCACATCAACACATTTAGCCAAAATTGTCGATTTTTCGACTTCCGTTTTTATATACTATAGTATGCTTCCGTACACATCCGTTATCTTACAAAAGTTTTATTTTTGGTTATTTTACACGATTATATTATATTATTATTATTATTATTAAACACATATCCCCACAACAACATACTCTCTCGTCAGCTGGCACTTCAGAAACGACGTTCCCTTTCGTCGTATTTCCAGGATATCCTCTCCCCTACTTCCTGGATTCTATTTCCTACGTCCACTAGCTCCTCGCCATAGTGGCGGAGTTCTGCCAAGTTTTCGGAGCTCATAGGTGGGTGTAGTGAAGGCTCAGGGTCAAACTGAGGGAAAAAGGTATTAGGGTTATTTAGGAGATTCTGAAATTGCCAGTCGGTGGTCCACCACTCTTCTAGCTCTGCTGGTAGAGGTTGGGAGTGGATAATAGGATATGGGATATCAGGCTCTAGATCAACTGGAAGTTGTGCTTCCACTGGGTAATTAAAGAGGTTTGCATCGGCAGGTCCGATGAGGTCACTAAGTGCCAGTTTATGATCCAGCTCTTCCCAAGATGGCATTTCCTGGTCTTGTCGGGAACTTTCTCCGATCTCTATTCCCTTGCCTTTATCTTTGGGATCCACAGTCTTTATAACTTTCCGTGTCGCTGGTTTCTTCCTGCGCACACGCCTCCAGCCCACGAATCTTCTTCTCTTCTTTGGCTTGGGTTTTTCTGGAGGTTGGGCTTGAAATTCCATAGGTCCATCAACGTCGGTCAAATAACCGATAAAGTCTCTGGAAACTTCCACATTCACATAATAGAGATTGAGATTCTGAAGAGCTTCAGACAACTCATTCATGTTGTTTAGCAGATATAGAGAAAACACACAAAATTCTAGGTTAAAATTTTGTAAGTTAAATTTTCACAAGCTAATATTTAGTACAACCATTCAAGTATCATTGTTCAAACAGAAAAATGGCAAACATTGCGACTTTTGTATATATATGTTTATTACAAATTACAACTGAAATTCAATATATACTAGGGGTTGTGCATTCATAATTTATTATGTTCAACATGCCTTTATATAAGGTTTACTCTATCTTCTCTTACTAAGTTGTTTATCTAATGGGCAAAGTTTCTTTAAAGTTTCTAGCTTATAGATGATATGGGTGTTAGTACTGGTTCAGGGTGTTGGCAGTTTAACTTAATTAAAAGTTAACATTTAATGTTGTAGTGGCTAACATATAGAGATTTGCCCATTGTTCATCTAATTCATTTTCCCATGGTGGGTTATTGCCTATTTCCTGAGTTTCCATATTAACCATCACTCCTTTTGGTTGTGACTTCTTTATTTTCTCTTGACTTTTTCTAATAATCCAACTTCTTTTCTTAGTGGTAAGTGGTTTCTCAAACTGTGCCTTACGAACAAATATTCCTTCCTCAGTATCTGCTGAGTATCTTGAGGAATTTGATTGAAATGAAGCTTCCTTATCCTTTGATGAACTATCTAATTGACAATAGATGTCCTAAATTCTTTGCTTACCCATACTGTAAACTAACAAATAGTCAAATAACACAAAAAAACATATAATCACAAAATGAAAATAAGAAAATTAAGTATTTCTAAATACTTAATTGGCTTAAATCAGTGGCTCTGATACCACATTTTTCTGTCACGGCCCCCGGCCCGGTTTGACCTGGTCCAGAAGCCGCGAGACAGAAATCCCGTGGTATTTATTTAATTTGGCAGCGGAATTATTATCAGGATCGTTTAAAACTTGAAAATTTCTGATTATTTTATTTCATAATTAGGGACAAACCCGTAATTTAGAGTAAGGGAATTTCGCTGGGAAACCCCTATTTTACAAAAACATGTTTCTTTATTTTATTAAGCCACTTCTTCAAGCTTGCAGTGCTATGTGGCACTTTTTCCTTGATCACAGCAGATCACCTGAAACATGTTTTAAAAAGGTTTTATCAGCAGGGAAATACTGGCGAGTCATTCAAGTTGCACAAAACGACACATTGTTATAATTTATAGTATTAAGGGTGATTACATTGTTTATATAAACCAATTACCCCTAATCGGTATTTGTCACTCGACTGTATCTGTGACTATGGTCAGATCACCCATTGGCTAACTCGTTGTCCAATGGTGACGGGAAACAAGTAATTTATACAAAACCCCACATACCGGCAGTAATTGAAGATTACAAAGACTTAATCCCTGTAATTATAACCTTGAAAACATTTAGGGTTTTGTAAAGCAATTTGAAAAAAAGAGAATGACTCACATTGCAAGTTTAATCGGGCAGAGTTTAGCCTACTGATAAGCCTGTTAACCTAATTTAAATAACAATGCACACGAAAACTAGGTTAGTAACTTTAATCCAACTTTTACGACAACTCACGAGATCAAAACCTTCACAATGAATGACAAAGTGCGATACTTAAACATCCATCGAATTCACGACGAATGACAAAGCATAACCCGAGTTTGGGCAGCACTTAAACATCCATCGGATTGGTTTTTATCGATCGGACATTAAATCGTAGCAGTGATCGAGTTATTACCCTGTTATCGCGGCAGAATTTGTGCTAGTGTGTGTTTTTGGAGTAAACGGACGATATCTCGATGTACGAATCGAATTTTAACGTCGAACCAACGCCAAACTTCAAGTGCCAAAGCCTGGGATTTATACTGGAAAAACGGCGCGCCCGCGTGGCGCGAGGGCATGTCGCGTGGCGCGACGGGTCTACTTCTAGCATAGGGTAGCCACGTCTGTTATTAGCCTGTGTGAGTCGACTGTTTAACGAAATTCGATTTCTATCTAAAACTGTTTAGATAATACCAACTAGGAAATACCCCCCCCCCCCCTGAGTTTTAGGTGCCTTGATCCTGATTCCGATTGTTCTGAAAATTTTAGGGGTTATGCAGGATTACTTGGGGGTCTCAATTAGGGTTTCCTATTAGACATAATAACATAAGAAATAGTAGTTTTAATGAGAGTTGTTACATGCTCGCGGGCCACGACCGAGCCCACCAAGTGGCTCGTGGGGCGCGACAGTTGGTAGCTTTCCGGTCACCTGTGAAGCCACGTGTCCCACTGCGTGTCGAGGCTAGAGTGCTGACTAGTCAAGCCTAGCTATAGCTAGGGTTCTCTCGCGGTCCGCGAGAGAGTGACCCTAGTGGGTCCCGGGGCGCGAGCGGGTGCCGAGATCGGCCTATAAATGGGGCCTCCAGGCCTCAGTCTTCCTCGTTCAAAATCTTCTTTCTCTCTAAAACATAAGTGCGAAAATTATCGGGTATTATACCCCTAAAACACGAAGTTCTGTCTCGTTGTCAATATTTTAACCCCCGATCACTAATTCGTTACCCTACCTGATTGATCTAGGGCTCCGCAACGCATGTCGAGGCTCTGCCTGACTAAGTTCGTTGGAGTTCTGTCTCGTGTTATAAGGCTAATGTGATTTGGGTTATCTTACTAACACATGTGCATTGTTTATTTTTAATAGACTATAATCAGGAACACCACCAGGAAGCTGTAGAAATACCTAAGTTAACAACGTGAGTCATTCTCTTTTTCTACCAAACTGTTTTACCAAAACCTTAAATGTTTTCAATTATACTTAAGAGTGATTGAGTCTATGTATTCTACAATTGTTGCCGGTATGTGGGGTTTTGTATACACTACTAGTAATCCGTTACTATTGGACGACGAGTTAGCCAATGAGTAACATGACCACAGTCATGGAACTGTGAACATGACAAATACTGAATGAGTATATTGGTAGATATAAACATTGTAATCGTTCTCAATATTGTAAAGTTATAAAAGCTTGTTTTGATTAAACTGGGAAGCACTCGCCAATATTTGTTGCTGATAAAACCTTTTTAAAACGCGTTTCAGGTACCTTAATGTGAAGCTAATAGAAGCCAGCAGTGGAGCACTGAAGGCTTAAAGAAATGGCTATAAAAATTACCTAAATAAAAAGGAGATTATGTTTTCAATAATTAGGGTTTATCCCTATAAATGTAATATGAATGAAACTTGGGTTTTATTCCATTTTTTTATTATAAAAGTTTGGTGTTTTGAAACTCTGAAACTATTTCCTAACTAAGGTCCTGATGTTTAAATTCTGCTGCCAAATTAATAAACACCGATACCACAGGCTCTGTGTTCTCGCGGCACCCACTCCCGGGGTAGGGGTCGGGGGCTGCGACAATGGACAAGGATTTGTTTGTAACAAAGTCCATCCAGACGGATGGAGCCCATCCAGACAGATGGACATCAGGTTAGTCCGTATAGCCCATTCGTCCCTAAGGTTGTTTAACTCTTAGATTCCTTCCAGACGAATGGACATGTACACATTCAGACGGATGGGCTGATGCCTATATATAGGGATGAGGGGTTCCTCATTTGGACAAGCTTTTAGTTCCCTAAGGGGAGATGTTGTCCAACTGGTTTCGCGGGTATGTAACTTTGAATCATCAATAGAAACCAGATTAAATTGACTTGTTCGGTGTCGATTCTAGTTCTACTCCTTTCTTATCAATAATACTCCACCGAACCGGTTATCTCGGGATCAAAACTCCGTCAACCCTGTCAGATCCTGGAATCTCAATTGGTATCAGAGCTACAGTACTGATTCAATTGATCTAACAGTTGATTGAATCACCTACACTCAAGAATTTTGGATTTTGAGGAGGGTTTGACGTTAAACATCGAATAAACATCAAATTGAAGGTCAATTCATGGATGGAATTTGAAATTGAATACATCATTATGTTCGTGATTGATTTTCACACAATCATGTGAAGTTTCATCATGAAATTCGTAGAAATAAAGATTTTGGATAAAAAAATGTGATTGGGAATGTTCTTGAGATGATCAGACATGTTCGAGCGGATAGAGTTCATCTGGACGGATGGACATGTGCACATCTGGATGGATGGACATGTGCACATCCGGACGAATGGACATGTGCACAACCGGACGGATGGACATCCACATCCAGACGGATGGACATGTGGCGATCCAGACAAATGGACATTCGGTATAAACTGTCAACTCATTCCAAAATCAGCTTATTCGCACGGATGGACCTACTCCATTCGTACGAATGAGTAAATGCCTAAAAAATAAAAAAGAAAAAGAAAATAAAAAAAGGCATTTTTGATCGCAATCACGAGGTGAGTCTCTAGGAAAAATTTGGTGATAGAAAATTTTTTCGAGTTTTTAATGACCAAACTGGGTTGTTCAGGGACACCACCTGGGGCTTCAGCGTACAGATTTGGTGATGCGATCACACATTGTGGAAATTAGTGGGGTATTCATGATATTGGTGCAGAAAGATTATCTTCTGGGGTATCTGACTATTAATGGGCTGTAACGTAAAATCCGCAATGGTGAAAAACTGACGTTTGGGAAAAATTGTCATATTTTCAGCATAGTCAAGTTTTTCATAAATGAGAGAAGACTGAATTGCTCAGTTTGAGGGGGAATTCAGTGATAAGACGTCGAAATTTGCAAAAATGAGGGGGAATAAAAATTTCATATTGAAATTCCAGCATTTTAAAAATTAGTGACGATGTAACGTTATTCGGGTGGTTCTGACTTCAGAATTGTTTGGGGATGTATAGGATCTGGATTTGTGATTTCGTGATCATAGGAAGTTCAGACTCTACAGATCAGGGTCAGATTGACGTCTTAGGGTTTGAGTCCCAGGTCTTCGTCAAGCTGGTTAGCAGGATTGGCAACTGTATTATGGATACTTATAAGATATCACGGACGTGTGATATTCTAAATGTGTCAGAATGGTAAATCTTCGAGCATATGAATTGTTTTTTCGGACTAATCGCCGGGGAATGATGATGTTTGTTGGTTTAGTTGCTGCCGGAACTAGCAAAGAAGACTATATATCTGTTATCGTGACTGAAGAGAAAGAATGTGAATCAGATCGTGGATGAATGTTTCTGAAATCTGAATGCGTTACCAGATGATTTGTTATCCGATGAAGATTTGCTGATTGTGGAGAATACTGTATATACAGATCTATCATTCTGAAGGTGCTTAAAGGTGATCACGGAAAACGGGATTTCAGATTTTCGTGGGTAAGCACAAATTTGATGTTAACCAGTGTGGTATTCGAAGTTTCTATTAATTGTCGGTTGGGTTTTTGAACATTAAAAGATCAAGCAGGCGGAATGTGAGATCGATGGTACTGAAATGGTATATCAAAAACCGAACGCGGATGTGGTTAAAGCTTAAACATAGAAGCTGCTTTGATTAGTTTCAAGTTGGTGGTTATTTGTGAAGATTGCAGTTGAACAAATCAGAGGAGGAGTCATGAACTGTGCAAACAAAGACCTGAAGATTTATTTCAGGGGGAATGTGTGTATAACATTGTCAAAGCAAACCCGGATCATCAATCAAGGGGAATCTATTGAAGATTTCAAGATGTCAGATGGAAGTTGCAGAATATTCAAAACACGGCTCTAAGTTTTCAAAGAGACAATTTGACAGTGACGGCCAAGGGGGAATCTGTTGGTGCATATTTTGTATGTCCGTCACTGTGCGAATAGGCTAGATAGAGCGTGTGTTGAATATTGTATAGAATAGTGTGTATAACGAACAAGGTTTTGTTTGTAACAATGTCCAACAGGACGGATGGACATCAGGTTAGTTCGTATAGCCCATTCGTCCCTAAGGTTGTTTAACTGTAAGAGTCCATCCGGGCGGATGGACATGTACACATTCGGACGGATGGGATGATGCCTATATATAGGGATGAGGGGTTCCTCATTTGGACAAGCTTTTGGTTCCCTGAGGGGAGTGCTGTCCAACTGGTTTCGCGGGTATGTAACTTTGAATCATCAATAGAAACTAGATTAAATTGACTTGTTTGGTGTCGATTCTACTTCAACTCCTTTCTTATCAATAATACTCCACCGAACCGGTTATCTCGAGACCAAAATTCCGTCAAACCTATCGGATCCTGGAATCTCAGTGGATTTGGGCAAAAACAAGTTCTATTGCAACATATATGAGCCTTTGTTCCATAACAGATTCAATGTATGTGTTTTTACATAGTATTAAATTTGAACATCAATAATTGGGTTTTGGTTGAAGTCGCGCTTAGCGCGGGTAGTAGCCTAGTAATAAATAAAGTAAAACAAATATTTATTAGATTATTGTTTGGATCTTGGGCTAACTTTATCAATTATATTTAGGGACTCCTTTCAAATCTATAATTGTTAAAATTTAGGCTTATTTTATGATTCGGACTTAATTATTCTATAAGTTTTCAGGTTGTAAAATGTTTGGGCTTATAAAAAATAGGATTTTAGTAATATCAAGTATCCTATTTTTTGTTAGGGGTATCCTCGAAATTTTTTAAGGGTATCCTTTGTATAAAACCGAAAAAAACACTACTAATACGGGGTTGAGTCATAGCCTGTGCTACGGCTCCTAACACTATAGTTCTGCCCCTGGCTGGACACAACATGTGTATGTTCTATGTACGGTTCGACTATGGATCAACATGCTAGGTAGAGAAAAATTGATGAAGTCAACATAAAAAAATCTCTAAAAGAGGGTCTACATAACCAAATTTATGGTAAATGAGTTTGTGTTGTAATTTTTAATTGTCCAGTTAAGTTTAAACATGTTGTTTTTACAAACTAACTGTTAGATAATAAAAAGGTTATATTCTGTATTTCTTAATCATTCATGGTATCAGAGTTTTCCTTTGGTGGTTGAGTCCCCCCCCCCCCCCCCCATTAATCCTCATCTCTCTCAATCTCTTCCCCTCCTCACTTGATTTCTCTTCATCTCCTTTCATCCTCTGTTTATGATCCCCTAATGGCTTCCTCATCCACAATCAACATCCATGTGACAGGATTGGCTCCTGTGACAGCCATCAAACTATCATCATCCAACTTCATTTACTGGCGTACTCAAATGCTTCTGATTCTCTCCCATCAACATCTACCCCCACATATTGATGGCTCTCAAAGCCCGCCATCACCAACAATCAAGAACAATGATGAAGAACTTGACAATCCAGAATTCTAACGTGGATTCAAGAAGAACAACAAACCATTATCATTCTTAATGCCTTGTTAACCAAAGCGGCACTCTCGGTCGCCGTAGGGTTATCCTCTGCTCGCGCCATTTGGCTTACTCTCAAGGCGGCGTTTTCTAATATGTCCATTGAACGTGTTCAAAACTTACGGGATAATATTTGTGCGTTAAAAAGGCAATAAAACTGTAGCGGAATACGGTAACGCCTTTAAGGTTATTTGTGATCAACTCCATGTCATCAATCATCCCATTGATTCAATGGATCAACTCCACTGGTTCTTGTGCGGTCTTGGGGTCACATTTGAGAATTTTTCAACCAATGTTCGATCAATCCGGTCCATTGCTTTGTCGATCTCCTGGTTAGTGTAGAGAGCTATGAACTAGTTGTTAAAAATTTGAGGGATAAGCATCATGTGCCTACTGTTCAAACTATTGCATCTACGCCCCAGTCCCCAAGGCCCAATATTGGCGGTAAATCTGGTACCCCTCCTTTTCGGCCCAGAAACGCGACGACCCACTACCAACCCAACAGAAATCCATAGCCCTTTTATCGTGGGAACGAACCTATGTATAGTGGCATGTATCGTCCCTCCCAGCCTCCGACGTGCCAACTTTGTCGCAAAACCGGCCAATATGCCTCCCGATGTTACCATATTGCTTCGTTTGTTGCATCCGCTACACCATCTAATGATCAATTGGCACAAGCCTTCCATGCCCAATGCCAATTAAACCCAAATGTTCCTGATTGGACTTCCGACACCGGTGCTACTTCACACATGCTCCCAAATAACACTACTCTAGGGAATTCTACACCAACTCAAGGTAATGAATATGTCTATTTTGGAAATGGTGAGTCGTTACCTATCACTCATATCGGTAATACTACACTTTTTGGTAAGCTTGCACTTAATGATGTTTTGGTGGTGCCTAATATCACCAAAAATCTCCTTTTCCACTGGCAAACTTACTGAGGATAATCCAGTCGATGTTATCTTTTTTCATCCTTACTTTTATATTCAGGATCGCAAAACTAAGCAAACACTAGCCCGGGGGTGTCGTGAAGACGACCTTTATGTTCTTCGCAATAATAATGAAGCTTTAGAGTCCTCTCACTCGGGATCTTAACAAATCCGACTAGAACCGCCACCGCTGCTGTCGTCGCGTCACCACACCGCTCAAAAACACTTCCACACGTCATCACCTAACACCACAACCACCTCCACCACTGGTAAGGCGGTGCGCCGTCGTGAGCCGCCACAAAGAGTGGTGACCAACCTATTGTTAGAGAGAGAGAGAAGAGAGAGAGAGAGAGGAATGGAGTTTCAGATTAAGAGAGAGAGAGAGAGAGAGTGAGAGTTTATATAATTTTTAAGTTTAATACAGAATAGCCCATGCATAACATTTCTTTACAAAATAGTCATTGGAAAGCTGAAATGAGAAGAATGCCCTCATGTGCAAGGCACATGACCAGATTCAACCAAAAAATCTAACTGGGTTTGGCCTAAAGGACATAACGTGCAAGATTTTGGAACATTAAGTACATAAGTTGTCAACTTTTACGCTAAATGACAGCGCTTGCAATTTGGTGTAAACATAAAGGACAAAACTTGTAATTTACTCTATATATAAACAGGGTTATATCAACAGGGTTTGATGATCTCATTGTTCTACAACCAAAAATCTTAAACTTTCTTCAATTAATAGAACAGCACTTAATTAATCGGGATATTAGTCTCGAAGAAAATATTAAAATGTTATATTCAATTATTTAATACCACCAAGAAATTATATATTTTCAAATGATTAAATATATCCTCTTTTAGTCTTCATCTAAATTTGTTACATCGTCCACATTTGACAAGGGATTATGAACGTTTATATGACTAGACCTATCTTGCCACAAATCATGTGATTTGCCTTGCTATAAGAACAAATAATATATATACATATATATATATATATATATATAGGGGAAGGTTCAAATGAAAACCACTAGTTATTGTGAAAACTCGAAAACTAATTAAAAACCACTAAAAAGGAGGGGGGGGGGGGGAGACTTTTAATGAATGAGGGGTAAAATTGGAAAAAAAATATATAACTTTTCAAACATTTCCCATTTCTCCATACGTTATCATTTTAAAACAAAAATGGCACCATAAGATCACAAATTTTTGTATCTTTCATTCAAGTATATTCGAGCATATTTTTTATGACATAAAAAAAGATTTATGGTGTCGTCTTGTTTTCAATACTATTATTATAGTAGTGCACATGTGCAATATAACATGTACTACAATTGCATTACATGCTTAAAATTAGCTTTTTGAGTCTAGTTTAGCTTTTAGGGTTAGTTTTTTTGAAGGTTTAGGATTAGGATTAGGTTTTTGGGTGTGGGGGGGGGGGGGGGGGGAGGGGGGTTTAGGTTTTTGGGGGGTGGGGTGGGGGGTTTAGGGTTTTTTCGGGTTTATGTTTAGGGTTTAGTTTTAGGTTTTCGGGAGGGTGGGGGGTTTAGGTTTTTGAGGGGGTGGGGGGTTAGGCTTTTGGTGGGAGGGTGAATTTAGGTTTTTGGGGGGTGGGGGGTTTAGGTTTTTGGGGGGTGTCGGTGGGGGGTGAGTTAAGTGGTTTAGGCTTTCCGTATTAGTGTACTAGACATGTGCAGTACAACCCAAAAATTTTTTTTTTTTTTTTTTTTATTTGAAATTTTTTTTCATATATAAAAACCAGCGAAATTTATAAAAAAAATTGAAAAAAAAAATTTGTGTGTTTTTTAGGCTTTTTTTAGTTAGTTTTCGAGTTTTCACAATAAAAGTGGTTTTCATTTGAACCATCCCCTATATTATATATATATATATGTGTGTGTGATCTTGTGTTTTTTTAAAATATATTACAAGAAAATCATATCATGAAGCTCAAACGATTTGAAATTGTATATTGTATAAAAAATTCTTTTCAAGACACGACAAATTTGCACGAATTCTAGAAAGAAGTGTACTTGTATCAATTGGGTGTGGCACTCTAATGCGTTACAATCGCTTTTGTAATAGAGGAAGGGTACTTGCGTAATCAAAACTATTATCAAAGTGAATGACGACATCTGGAAAATTTGATACATCGTCCTAATTAACAGTCCATCAAAATTCATTATAAAAATGAATTGAAAGTGTAAAGTCGGGTGCACATTTTAGTGGTTTATACACATGTTGTGACAAGTTTGACGCATTGTTGTAATCAATAATGCATCGGACCCCTTAAAGGATTTTTAATAAATAATATAGGAAGACGCATATTAGATTATAAGGAATAAGACTTTGGATTTATGCATATTTAACTTATAAGTTACCATTTTATTATCAAACATATTTTAGTCGTTAATTTTGATCATATAATACAATTAATTAATGACCAAAGTTTTATAAACAAAAATCTTTCTACATAATTATCAATATACGTTTATGTCTTAACTACCAGAATTATATACGAAGCAAACCCAAATTAGGTGACTTACCAACAACAAACTATCATCTAATATCCCTGTAAACTTACTAGAAATTCAAATTAATTATTGTTTGCGTTTAATAGTACTCTTAATACTTGATTACATATATAATTCAATGCAATCTTTTTTATTACTAATTAAATAAGGTAAGTTTGATCACAAACGTTATTTTTGAAACACGTGTTTGAAAACTTTTCATATAACAAGTCATCTGCAACAGATATAAAAGCTTCTTCATAACTAGGGCTGCAATATCGTGTATACCCGTACCCGATAAGACACGACACGATAAGACACGATACACGAAAGGCCATACACGAACACGACACGATAAGATTTCGTGTCCTTTTTTTCAAACACGAACACGACACGATATACACGAAAATTACCTGTTAATACCTGTTAACGAACACTAAAATAATCACATATTTAGAACCTGTTTAGTGAAACAAAACTAACCAAAAGTTCACAAACAGCTTAAATAATCCATAAATACCGAATACTTAACAAGTTTAAAACAAAAATCCATAAACTGCAAATCTCAAAAGACTTAAATAATTCAATACATCCATTAAAAACAAGTTCAAAGTTTCCAAGTTTCCAAGTTCCCATGGTTCTCTTCTCATATCTTTAATTCCAACAATTCAAACCTGCACATAATTGTACTCATATTTAGCATTGACAATTGGACATAAATTGAGTAATTTTAATTTATCAAACATTACTTGAAACATTTGGAGTAAGTACCTTTGATTGTTCATTGTTTTTTAGCAACACTACTCGAAGCATTTGGAGTGGTTACCTTCGAATTGTTCATTGAGTTTGAAGCATTTGATTCTCCACTAATATCAAGTGACATTATGGGTATGTTTGGCATGGAGCTTTTAGAAGCTTTTTTAGGCTTCTAGTTTTAAGCTTTTAAGAAAAAGCTCTTACTCAATAAAAAGTTTTGTTTGGTTGAAGGGGCTTTAAGCTTTTAGGTTAGGAGCTTGAAGCTTTTGGTTGAACGCTACTACTAGTAGCGTTTAGAAGGAGCTACAAGCTTTTAGGGAAAAATGACTATTTTAACCACTAAAAATAAGCGACTTTTTAATGCACTAACTTTCTAAAATTTTAATTATGTCCATTTTGGTCATTTTATACATTTTATTAAAAGCTCCAGCTACTCTACCAAACACCAAATATATCTAAAAAGCTACAGGTACTAGCTACCAGCTTCCATCCACCAGCTTTCAGCTTACAGCTACCAGCCACCAGCTACTTTTGCCAAACATACCCTATATCTTCAATGAGCTCATCCAAATTAACTTCGTTAGAACCTACAAATACAAACAAACATAACACACCTAATACATAGGGTTCTTCACGAGCCGAACCGAACCGATCGGAGCTTTGCTTGTGCTCGGTTCGTTTACAAACCGAACCGAGTGTTTTTTCAACCGAGCTAAAGTCGAGCGAGTGTCTTTCGATCCGAGCATTTTTCGATCGAACGTCGAGCGATTATCGAGCGTTGCAGAACAAAAAAAGAAAAGTATCGATGGTGTGCTAGTTATTAGAATAAAGTGCAGTTTTCGTCCGTGAGGTTTCGTCCAATTAGAACACAAGTAAAAATTTTACAAATAACAAGGAATATAAAAACACTCAAGTAGTTCTATTGAGATTAACTTAGCGGAAAGATATATCATCGACCGATTGAAGCAGGCCCTTGTTATATCGGAAGTTTGAAATTGAACGAATCGATTGAAGGAAAACCCTGGCGAGCTGGCGTCTTGGTGAGTGGCGATGGAGAAATGAATAATGATGGCCAGGGGGGGTTTGATTAGGATCTTGTACTTCTGAATCGAATGGCAGGTTGAAACTTGAGTATAGATCGACGCTTCACATTTCAGTATTCGACAATAGACTATTTGTATTGGACTTCAATTGTAATTACTTAAATAAGCTCTATTTTGATCTTGAATCAAACATGTTAGTGTGGGCCTCTAGTCATTTAACTAATTTCATTAAAATGATATATATACACACACAAACACACACATATATATATTAAAAAATAAACCGAGCCATCCGATCCGAACCGAACTGAGCGGACCTTTGCTCGTGCTCGGTTCATTTACAAACTGAACCGATCTGAACCAAGTGTTTTTTCAATCGAGCTGAATCGAACGAGAAATAACCAATTTAAAATTTCGAAAGAAACGCGTAAATAATTATATGTATTATTAAGTAGATGTAGATGTGGTGGAAGAGAGAAGTAGGTATACCATCTACTATTTAGAAACAAAATTACAATATGAATTGAGAACAAATAAAATTTAATGAAGTTAAAATAATTGTTACACTTGAAATAAACTTTGGTAGAAGAGGCGATGTTGGGGCCACATGTTTAGACTTACAGTTAACACAAGAAGCAAATGTATTGTCGAAGTTTACCACTGAGACTGAGAAATCTTTAAATCGTTATGTAGTAAAAAAGAAACTGTAGCATTTAACAAGAAGTAGATATGGTAATTCAATTGTCTTAAATGTTTTTAATAGCAAGTATGATCACTAGAAAGAAATTGCTTAGACCTTGTTGTGTCCATTTGGGAGAGACTGAGCAACGATTACTTATGCTGTTGCTCGTTAGTAGGAATCAAGCCTTTCATCAGCAACAATTGATCAGCTAAACACCACATTAAGCCCACTGACATAGCTAAAAAAAGGGAAAACACCAAAGCGGTAAAGTACCCACAATTTGGTACCAATACCAGTGACGAACTAATAGATTCGGCGAAGCATTCAGTACCCACACTCCTCAAATTCAGTATTACTAGCATTTTCAGATACCAATCTCATCCCAAAAATTAATGATTTAAAAATTATCATTTCTAAGAATATAACATTTTTTTATTGAAACCACTCATACCATAATTATTTCATAAACAACTTAAATAAATATGTTTAGGTTCATTTTAAACAAAACACTATAAAAATGGTAAAACTATACATAAAAATAAAATAATCGTACTCTTTTCGCATCCAATCATTGTTTTTCAAGCTAGCTCTTTACATCTTCAAATTATAACATAATTTGAACTTATAGTCGCATATAACTGGGTTATAATAACCCTTAAAAAGACAGGTCAGAAATGAGAGTCAAAACGCGAAGCCATAGTAAAGTACGAACTTGGTTTGGGTAAAAACTAGTTTTGAACAAAACGTTGGTGGTGAAATGGTCGTTTTGGGGAAAAAAAAAAAACATCCAAATGACTACACCCTCTATATCTTCTTTATTGCAGATATTGGATAGTGGTGATGCGTGCGTAGAGGTGACAACGACAAGGGTGGCAGCGACGACAATGATGGTGGTATTGTAGTGGTACAACAGTGCAGATGACAATATTAACGAGAACAATGGCATGCCTACAGTGATGACAACAATGATGCTGATGGCGGTGGCGGTGGCGGCGACGAGTAGGTGGTGACGACAAACAGTTGCCAACTTGAACCCGCTTTAAGTCAACATGTTTTCTAAGAGTTACCCAATTGACCCGTAAAATATGAGTAGTTCAAAATATTAATTTTGTATAGCTTGAGTTGAACCAAATAAAGTAATGTTCCTAAAGAACAAATCGACTCATTTCCTGTAACGAGTCATGTATAAACTTATTAAACTAAATCGATAAAGCATCTTGGACGTGTAAAACTTAACAAACATCGAGTATTGAGCATTACACGTTTCAATATAGTTGAGTTTCTTAGTAACGATTTATATAGTAATTAGTTTTGAAACCTACATGTCTGTCTTGGATTCAAGAAATTTTTGTTTTTTCGCTTTGGCGTTGGTCTCGTCACGGTAAACATCTTGACATGTTACTAAACCGCGACGAATCTAAATGCAAAAAAAGATGGATAATCATATTCAGGTTTCATACTGGCCTGGTAATTCAAATGACAGCAAACATTTAAACCCAAACCAACCATTAAACTGATCCTACTTTATTAATAACAAATGCTTCAACTGGTTATAAATAATATCATGGTGTTTAAAATCACCAAATAGGAATGACCAGAAATGTAAAGAACCAGCTTTTATTCAAGAACAAGAAATCGAAAGACGATACACAAGCAAACTGCAAACAAACCCGACATGCATAAATAAAACCGGATCTAATACCTTACAGTAGTGACATGCTTCAGAAGCATCCCAACAACATCGCCTGAAATTCTTTCAGCCTCGGTTTTCAGGTGTTGGATCTTAGCATCTGTTTCTTTCTCGAGACGCTTCACGTTTGCACCCGAGTCTCCACTAGTCTGTAATCAGAAAATAAAAATAAATATAATAAAATAAGGCTGTTATATCTTTTATATCTTTTAAGCATTGCATACAAGTGTTTAAGCAGTTATCACACTTTCTATTTAAAGGGTTGGTTCCGTAATGAACACGCCCCAACACAACAATTGGCTTAATCTAATAAAAAAAACAATATCACTGCACTAACCTAAATTGGTGTTTTGAGTTTTGACTTACCTCAGTAAGCTTTCTTTGATAATCGGCTTCCATTTGGGCACGAAATTCAGCAACCTCCTTTTCAGCCTCTTCCTTTGCTTGTTTTAGTCTAGCTAATTTTGCTGGAAAAAAAAGTTATATAAGCATCAATAATTAAATATACTTTGACTTTGACTTCTATAGTCATACTTAAAATCTGACATTGGTATAGATTTATACGCTACAAACAGAAATTAGGTCAATATGTGGAGCTAAACAAAGAAACCGAGGACAAAAATTCAAATATTATAAAATTATGAACAACTTGAACAAGAAAAGTCAAAATATATAGTTGACTTAAGGAGGTAGTAATAATGTGATATAAAGAGGACAGTAATGTATACAAATTTCTAGGATGTGAGACTGAAAGACCAAATCAGAATATTAAGTACAGACCGTTTCGGGCAGCATTGACAATTTGCTGAGCTTCTTGCTCTGCAGCTAACAAGCTTTGAATTCCATTCTGGCCTCTGCTAGAATCCATGTCTGCTGATTTTAATATGCCACAGAAATATAAAATAGAAATGATTAAAATTGTTTGTATAAATCGCTAAAACCGAAATGCTTCCATGATAAACCTCAACAACATATATCCATATACTTGTGTTTCTTTTGGTCGAAGGTTGCTGGGTGGATTGAAAACTGATTTTAATTATTTACAATTGAAGGATGATAACTGATAAGAGCATTATGTGAAAACTGTATACAAAGAATTATCAGTGCAAAATTTTTTATCTTTAGAAAACAATATTCATGTTTCTAGAAGACCAATTTGACAAAAAAATGTTAGAATGTACCCTAATTATAATAAGTAGTAACTTCAGCGTTCAGCATTAACAACAATTCTTACAAGCTCAAAGCAACTGAATAATATATAAAATCAGTAACTAAACGAAAGAGAAGGAAACAATCAAAGGAAACAACCTAGGGATAGCAATGTTGTACCACACACATCGTCATCGGGTTCATGGGTTTTCCCTGCAGGTATCAGGTATACCCGCTTATGATCTTATTTGTTCAAAATTAGCCATTGGAATTCCCATTACCCGGAACTCAATCTTAAACTCACCTTAAAAACCAACGTGAAATAAAAACTCAACTACACTTCCAACATTTATTATGTTGGAAATAACTTCAAGTTTATAACAACTTCATAATACTATTTATTATATTTTTTATTGACCATATAAATATTAATATATCCGGCTTCGACTTGGGTAAAAAGGGTACGTGATCAACTTTGGGTGATCGGGCGGGTGTCACCTAATCCCACACCCATTCAGTGTCGACTCCAGTTACCGACACTCATTCGGTAGCCCAGCTCGTGAATCTTCTGAAGAGTCTGCCAATATATGTGCCCCACAAGAAGGTAATCCAGGCGACCGTTATGATAACTTGGTGTATTTGAAAATCAAGAAACAACATGACTCTCAACAACAAACAAACGTCCATCTACAAGGCGTGTGAAGAATTTATAACTTCGGATTTCTTATGGGCAAGGTTTTAAGGAACGAAATCAAGCCTCGAGGCGTTTTCCCTTTGCCTCACGAGACGTAAGCCAGAGGCGGAACTATCAAAAAATTTAAAAATTATATATATCTATGGACCCCGAGATCTATGGACGTAGTTTTTAAAAGACTTAGTTTTGCTATTCAAAAAGGGGTAGCAGCGCAGCTTGTTGCCCGTTTACCAACTATCTTGATGTAAATTCATAACAGCTATTCGATTTTTTCTGCACACGTGTCGCCAATTTCTTCAATCTGATTTCCAAATTTGCGACCACCGAATTATTGATGTACGACATCAAAGGTTTACTGCAAATCTTGAATAGCTGACTTCATAATCTTTAAAAAAAAGATCATACCCAGATCAAACAGATCAAAGTTAAGAACTTTTCCCTTGAAAGATATTGATTTCTTTTAGGGTTTGATCAGGTTTACCGTCATGCACTCCAAGTGTTTGACCTTTTGCCTCAACTAACTTTCTTTTTTTTTTTCCTTCTTTTGGGGTGTCTGGGAGGGTGAGCAACTGTAGGTTGCTTTCCTCTCCTTCGTTTCTTGGGTGGGTTGATACCTGGCCTCCTCCTCACCTCGAGACGGAGGACTTGTTATCACTTCTCGGTTTTGATTGTTTCCAATGGGCTCTGCCAAGGGTAGGAGCATGGTATCCAGTGCCTCTGAAGGGGATGTTGGCTCCACCTCGTCCAATGGAGT
The DNA here is from genome assembly GCA_030545235.1 of Helianthus tuberosus. Lineage (NCBI taxonomy): Eukaryota > Viridiplantae > Streptophyta > Magnoliopsida > Asterales > Asteraceae > Helianthus > Helianthus tuberosus. The sequence continues at coordinate 97,993,123 of CM060399.1, read as the reverse complement.
GTGGCTATGCCCCTTCAGAAACTTCCACGAGTGTAAAGAAGTCAAGCCTGGGTCTTCTGGGTATAACAGATTGATCGCGCATTTTCAGCAATTTCATTTTAAAGATCGTAAAGAATCCCTTCAAGATGCGCTTTCTAAGGAATTAGAATTGTTTTCGAATGTTGGGGAAACCCTGCGAGTTTTTGGATATTGGTTGTGTGGTAGGTGCATGAAGACACACGCACTTAGTAGGGGGTGTCATCATCCTGATGGTGTTTTCACGTTCTCTAGAAAATCTGGGTCTGATGAGGATTTTGTCGTGGGGATCCCAAGGCCCCAAGATCCTGTGATGGTTTTTGAGCTTAGGACCCCGCAGGGAGTGATGAGAGATGTCGCTCTCCTTGAACGTGTTTTCTCCCTTCCGGTTCGAACTGTTAAGAGGATCCCCCCAAGCTGTCGTTTGGCATTTGCACAAGCTTTGACAGGTGCCATCCATAAAGTAGTAGCTTCCCCTGGGACTGTTGAAAGCTGGGTCAAACTCTTGCTCTTACCCCGTTGTACCCTTAAGGTGGTTAAGCCGTCTTCCAGGCAAGAGCGAAGGTCGGGTAATCGAAAGTTCTTGCAATGTGATAGTATTTTGCGGGCCTTAGCTATGTGGAAGGAGGGCTCGGGTTTTGAGATTTTAGTCAATTCCCTCATTGCCGATAGTGGAGAAGGGGTTGTGCGTGGGGGGAGGCACAACGGGAGATAGCTGAGGAGGTTAGCCCCAACATCAAGCAATGTCTCAGGAAAGTGAGTGATGGTCACTTCACTGCTGCAGTTAAGGTGTTGTGTTCCAGTGGGGTTGCTCCCCGGGGGAATCTACCATGCAAGCCCTTATCGACAAACATCCTTTCGCGCCGCCCCCGCACCTCCCTTCAACCCCTCTCTCCCAACCTGCGTTATCCGTAGATGAAAACTGCGTCCACAGGTGTGTGAAATCTTTCCCTAAAGGGACATCTTGTGGGCGAGATGGCCTCCGGGCCCAACATCTGTTGGACGCTCTTAGCGGTGAGGGGTCGGCGACTTCATCGGGACTGCTTACTGCCATCACTAAAGTGGTAAACCTTTGGCTAGGGGGGTTATGTCCTAAGGTGCTCGCGGATTTTGTTGCTTCGGCACCCCTAACCCCTTTGCTGAAGCCTGATAATGGAATTCGCCCCATTGCTGTGGGGGCAATTTGGAGAAGATTAGTCTCTAAAGTAGCCATGAGGAAAGTTGGGAAAGAAGCTGTTAAGTACTTGGGAGACTATCAATTTGGGGTGGGAGTCCCCAATGGAGCGGAGGCGGTGCTGCATAGCGCTAACAGGTTTCTTAATTCTTTTCATTCAGATGGCTCGCTGGCCATGCTTACGGTTGATTTTTCCAACGCTTTCAACTTGGTTGACCGTTCGGTTTTGCTTCGCGAGGTCCATCGCCATTGCCCCTCCATATTCCCATGGGTTCAATTTCTGTATGCTCAGCCTGCTAGGCTATACGTGGGGAATGACCACATCGGGGCATTCACGGGGGTGCAGCAAGGGGATCCCTTGGGACCTTTGCTTTTTGCCCTAGCCTTACACCCCTTAGTGCTTCAGGTGCAGGAAAACTGTAAACTCCACTTCCATGCTTGGTACTTGGATGACGGGACGATTATCGGGGACGCTGTTCAGGTTGCTAAAGCTCTCGAAATCATCGGTTCGGAGGGTCCAGCGTTGGGGCTTCGGCTTAATATTAGAAAAACTGAAGTATTTTGGCCGACATGCAACGGGGTGAAGGTTCGGCCAGGGCTTTTCCCCAGTGAGATTGGGAGGCCGGAGAGAGGTGTCAAACTGCTAGGAGGGGCAGTCAGCCGTGATGCCAGTTTTATTAGTGGTCTAGCGGCTAAGAGGGCAACGCGTGCTGTTGACATTATGGGACACCTTCCCTTGTTACGAGATCCTCAAAGCGAACTTCTCTTGCTTAGATCTTGTATGGGGGTTGCAAAGTTGCTATTTGGTTTGCGAACTTGCCAGCCCCCCTTTGTGGATGATGTTGTTTCATGTTTTGATAAAGGTCTTCGGGAGGCAATAGAAAACATTGTCGTATGTGGGGGTCCTTTTTTTGGTGAACTACAGTGGCGGATCGCGACCTTGCCAATGCGGCTTGGTGGGTTGGGCCTTCTCTCGGCCCGGGATGTGGCTGCCTATGCCTTTGTGGCTTCCAGGTCTCAATCTTGGGAGTTGCAGGACCACATCTTACGTAACAGTGGGGTTGCTAACACTGATCCGGATTATGCCAGCGCCTTGGAACGCTTGCATGAATCTCTACCTAACTTTGATCTCGGCGGTTTCTCTAACAAGGACACCGCCCCCAAAAAGCCATAGAAAACTTTGGCGAATGCCCTTTGTTGTCGAATCGCACAAAGTTTGGGAGAAGATTTCCATTTGTCCCCCCGCCAGAAAGCCGTCATTGAATGCCTAAAGAGGCCTCACGCTCAGGATTTCTTAACTGTTATTCCTATTGAAGGTTTGGGTCAACGTATGTCAGCGGTGGAGTACCGGTCAATCCTTAAGTACCGTTTGATGATCCCCATGTTCCCGAATGATGAAACTTGCCCAGTCTGCCGTAAAGCATGTCTGGATAAATACGGGGAGCATGCGTTACACTGTAGAGAGTTGTCGGGGTTTAAGTATCGCCATGACTTTGTTCGAGACGCGTTAATGGATATTCTCAAACGAGCAGGGATCTCGGCAAAGAAAGAGGCACCGGTTAATTTTCTTACAGATCCGTCGGAGGGGAGATCCACCCTACGCCCGGCTGACGTGCTAGTTTTTGGTGGGGGAGGCGGGAAACATGCTTGTGTCGATCTCACAGGTGTATCCCCCCTAGCTGGGTTCCGGGAAAATGGGTTTGTGGCGGGGCAAGCGGTACTGAAAGCAGAGTCAAAGAAGGTGGAAAAGCACGCGAAAGCTTGTGAGGATAATCAGCATGCCTTTGTCCCCCTGGCGTTTGACACGTTCGGCTCCTTGGCGCCAGAGGCAGTTCGGTTCTTGTCTAGAGTTCAGCGTGTGGTTCACAGCAACTTTTCGACCCCTCAGGGGCGAGGCTTTGTTTTTAGTAGATTAGAGTTTTCTATTCAGAAAGGGATGGCGGCGCAGTTTGTTGCTCGTCTACCTACTATCCTTATGTAATTTACCCAAATTATTGGAATGAAATGGGAAATTACGGCTTAAAAAAAAAAATCTTATAAAAAATAAAATGTAAGCCGGAGGCGGAACTAAAAAATAAATTTAAAGTTATATATCCTATAAAAAATAAAATAATTGACACGAAAAGTATAAAACATCATGAAGCATAACTGCCACCAATACAATGAGGAAGCAGCCAACAATTTTCAAACTCCCAAAAAAAAAAAAAATCAATGAAATCTGAAAACTCTATCCATTTTTTTTTTTTTGCATCAGATAGCAATCACTCAGAGTAAAAATACACCTCAATCAAACTAAAAAAACACCTATACAACACCACATCAAAAACCCTCGCAAATTATGACCAAAATCAACTTAAAAATCCTCAACATAATAATCAAATTCAACTGATCTACAACAAATTAACAAGATTTAGAATCAAAAACAGCAAACTGTAGATTTGAGATCCAACTAAGATTCAAAACTTAAGATCAAGAACATAGTCAACAACAAATGCGATCGAGAAAACAGATGATAAGAATTTAAGATCAAGTCTACATATGCTGAAATTGGTGGAGATCTAATCCGGAGAGCGAGAAAAACGTACCTAAGAATCGGAGATCGGTCTGATGATTCCAACAAGGAGAAACCGGTTAGACGTGTGTACAATATGTTTTTTGTTTTCTTATATAATAATTGTTTACGATCTGATTATTTGAATTGAATCCTTGCAATTAGAGTGTATTAGAAGTATTACCCCTGGATTATTTGTGAGTTGGCATTTCTAGTCTATATTTTTTGAGAATACTTCAACCGTTTTTCTTTAAGAAAAAAACACAACATTGTCTTTCTTTTATGTAATACAAACAATGTTGCAGAAATCGGTCTACGCGGCCGATTAATCGGGCCTAGGCGCTAATCGGTGACTTATAGCCTAAATTTAACCAAGTCGGTCCAAAAAATCGGTCAAAGTCAAAATCGGTCAAGTTGGTAAAAGTCGGTCAAAATCTGTCAATAATCGGACTAATCCGCCCATGTTTTTTGACCCAATAAACCCAAAATCGGACCAAATCTGTCAAAAGGAATGAGTTCTTACCTCGATTCGAACGTTAATCAGACCTGCATCTGTATCCATCGTTCAAAATCAAACCCCATTGAACAAATAATTGTTTAGATGAAGCGAATTTGGGGATTAGGGTTTGTGTTTTGTTTCTCTATCTGATGAACGATGAAGAGTGGGAAAGAGCGGCGTATGATGAACGTGCGTAAGAGTTTAGGTTTTATTATGTTTGGGTTTTTTAACATTTAACACCCCTCTATCTTTCACTAATTTACATATGGTTCCCAAAGTTGTATATTTATATATAAAATGTATAAAATTAACTCTATATTTTTATAAATTTGTAAAAGTATACATAAAAAGTCCATTCTGATTAATCCCGATTAATCCTAGGCGGTAATTCACCGCTCGACTAGCGCCTAGCGTCTTCTACAACATTGAATACAAATAATAGACGACTGAAATAGTATATTGAGTAAGTTGATAATTAGTGTTTACCCTCTATCTTTCACTAATTTACATATGGTTCCCAAAGTTGTATATTTATATATAAAATGTATAAAATTAACTCTATATTTTTATAAATTTGTAAAAGTATACATAAAAAGTCCATTCTGATTAATCCCGATTAATCGTAGGCTTCTACAACATTGAATACAAATAATAGACGACTGAAATAGTATATTGAGTAAGCTGATAATTAGTGTTTAAGGGCTTTTTTTGGCGGAGTTAACATGAGTCTGCACTTTGAAAATTTTGATTCCTAAGTTCCTCTTTTGTTACATTATGAACTCATCCGTTTAACACTATTAGGATTTTATGTTAAATGCCTAATGAACATGGGGCAGAATAGTTGATCTATGCTTTGTGTGCATAAGTGATTTGCATGTAAAACCCATATTTTTATTTGTAATTATGTGTCGAATCGAATGACTTTGTGCGGTTTATATGTGTAGTCCAACAAGGAAGGATGCATGCGTATATGGAAATTCAATCCCAAACATGGAATACGTGAGCTTATGGATCAAACCAAGATAACCGGGAGCAAAAATACAGATACCGGCGTAATTACGTTGAGTCAAGGTATTTATGCCCTTGGTCAACATCATCACACAATTCCTTCAACGTAATCAGAGAGTACCAACGTAAAAATTGATCAGGGCCAATGTATTTGTGCCTGATTGACGGTTTTAATGGTTGTGCATGGTTTCGGACAAATTTTTAAAGGTTTTTTCCATTTGTATTTGGATATACTCACATTGGGGAACAAAGGGGTGAAAAGATGTAACCTTAGTGAAATTTCAAGCTTCTGATTGTCCATCATTTCGTACTTGTAACTCTACTCCTTATCATATGTGTATTCATTATACTACATCCTAGCAAAATAGCTATAACTTAGCGTCAAATTACCGGAACAATTCTAAGTAACACGTGCCTTGAAACCTTCCTCATGACCTAACTAAGTTAAATTGAAGGATTAGAATCGCCAAAAGGATGAAATATGAAGTTGAGGGGCTGAAATGGCAAAAATAAAAAAAAATTGTTTGTCAGAGTCCCATGCGGACCATATGGAAAACCCCTTTGCGGTCCACAAAGGGTGTCCACACAGCCAGAAAATCACTGGCAGCAGCTGTTTGTTGCAAATATGCTACCTTTCACCTGTCTTGCCACACTTCTTCGAGTCTTGACACCTCAAGGGACACTAAGCTTCATCTTAGACACTCTTGGGACACTTGTCAAGCTTTGGGCAACCTCCATTCACTGTAAATTGCACCTTTAAGGCCTTAATTGTAACGCTTCGCAATTCTGTACTTTCCTTATTTAGAAAGTGTAATCGTATTTCTATTTTTGGAAACTTGTAATTGCATTGTATTCGTATTTCTTTTCCTAACATTATAATCCGAGGATTTGATCATGATGAAACTCGATCATTTTATACATACTTATGTTATACGTTGTAAACTTGAATACATGCTCATACACGAAAAACTTATACTTGGAATACTTGAAACAACAGTTATACGTGCATTATACATATACATTACATTTGTACGCTCGAAATACTTAAAACCGGCTAAAATACACGAAATTGACCAAACCTAACCCTCTCATGCGACTGGACTACCCTTCGTGCGAAGTGGATCCTTCGTGAGAAGTAGACAATCCGTGCGAACTGACTTCAGTCACACGAGCCATTCCATCTGCACCAACCCTACTTCGCACCTATAAATACGAGACCACTTCTACTCAACAACACTTTCCAAACGCTCAAACTCTCTCCAAACTCTCTAAAACATCTGATTTCGAGCAGAACACTTCCAGAATCTAAGTGAGTTCCAGCTCACTTCCTCACTTAAGTCTCTACCCTTGTCTTCTATTTTTCTCTACTTTTCTTCTATTTTACTCCAATCTTCATACTTGGACAAACCTCGTGGATGGTTTTCACTATTTTGCAAAGGCAAGCTAAGGTGAAACCTCACCATATTGAGGTCCAAAGTAAAGATTTAAAGTTCTATTTTTATAAAAGTTCTTGTAAAATACATTCTGGATTTGAAACTTGGTAGAATCTGGTACCCGCCAAGCTCATAACTAAGTTCGTAGCTGTGGGTTTGTGATGAGGTTGATTCCCACCAAGAAATTAGATCAACAGCTGAGTCTTTCTTACGAACCAAGTCCATTCGCACGGACTGGCTTTCACTCGTACGAACTGTGTCCCTTCGTGCGGACTGACTTCCATCCGCACGAACTGGAAATCTGTTTTACTTTCGTTCATACAAAATTCTAAGTGTTGAAACCATCTAGGATTCACCATTTTCAATATGGACGAACCTGTGTTTTGGTAGAAGTGTGGACCGTGGGAGCCTTTGCTTTCCAAACTAGTCCCACTACCTCACTTGTGTACCTTGTAAATGAACACTCAAGTAGTTTCCTAGCTTCAAAGTAAGTTAACCCTGCCTCGCCTCCAACACTTGCCATGTTGGGAATGACACGCCCAAGTTATCCTTCTTTGGCTACTTGGATAATTTATTTATTTATGTTATACTTATTCATGACCAACCAGGTTTATCAACTATGTTGATAAACTTTGAGCTTTGATGAATCATACAATGAGGCGTTCGTACCTCCATACTTGACTTCCATGAAATCTGTGACAATATTGGACTGATAATAATATATAATACAATATAATATATATAAATCCTAGCCGAAATCAGAACGTTCACCGGTTTATGGTTAAGTGTCACAAAAGGACTGACTCCATTCGCACGAACAGGCCCCTTGGCACGAACTGGCATCCCCCATTCGCACGAACTGGCATTCTTTCGCACGAACAGTGTTATGAACTTCGGTTATCTTTTATCTCCGTTCTAGGTACCTAGTTGTTGATTCTAATGGGCAAATCAGGACCCATGAAATCACAGAAACTTAGTGTCAAAACGAGTGCGTAGACGAGATATACTTTCATGTATATACATACTTTTTGTACATAAAATCCAATCCGAATCCTTCGTCTAATTCCAATTAACTCACACACCTTCGTTTACCCAATGTAGGGTAACCTCGGTGTTCCAACTCACGCAATCGCCAAACTTGCGGATTAAAAGGGAAAGCTTTGCAAAACCGTGAGTATACTTGACATCCTTTTTACTTTTTACACTTTTGGGTGCACACGTTCATGCTATTAAACTCACACAGACACACATACTTTATGCTTAAATTCACAAACAAACATTCCAAACATACATGCTTATACGTTATACGTGAACTCATATATGCTAGACTATTCTTATGCTTTATACTTGTTATTAACTTCGTACAAGCCTCCCTTAACATGTATAGCGCTATAGGAGTAATGCATCGCTCGTATTCTTGAGGTCATGTTAAGTTAAACAAGACAGTATATTCATTGCTATGATTAGATTACACTAGCAAGAATCTTTGGTTTGACTTGTATAGTTGCATGCTAGTATGTTATGTTAGTTTAAGTTAACGATTATGCATGTGGAATTGTTTAAACTTTTGATACTTATGATACTAATTAAACTTGTATACTCGCCAATACTCTTGTATTGAACTATACTTTGAAACGTGTTGCAGGAATTTGATGACGATATTGACGAACAGAATCTAGTAGGAAGAACTAGAAACTCATTTTAGAATTTTAGTATTGTTGTTGTAATTGTTTCTTGTTCCTTGTTGTAATTTGTTTCAAAATGTTGTACTGGAATATTTAGCAATGAAATGAAATTTGAGTTTATTAAATATTGTCGCAAAATAGTGTTATGAAGTCTCTTACAATCTTGTTTTCGTCTCACTCCGATGTTTCCGTCATCGGTTGGGGTGTGACAGATTGGTATCAGAGCCATAACTATAGGGAATTATGAAAAATTGCCATGATTTGACCTAGTCTGTTTAAGTACCAAACTTGACCATTCTTTACTTTTCATGCTTAAAATGTGAAATTCTTCCTACTTTGCCTCTCATCTATTCTTTTGTCTTAAATTATACATACGTCTTTCCTAAGAATATGCACAATACACATGAAGACGTGAAGACACTCGTATTATACAAACGAGACGATTTCACCAAAATAGGCGTGAAACCCTCACTTTGGTCGAAGACTCTCAATCCGCGTTATTCGATTTTCATGAAATTATGCCATCAAGTTAGGTCTTGATGGAAAATTTTCCATTCATACTCTAGTGGACCCTTACCAACGTGTTGGGATTTACTTCCTTGACCTGTTCGGTGAGTACCAACCACACTTAGGGTACGATGTTGCCAAGTTAGGGGTGAAACCCGCATCTTGACAACTAGTCCCACTCCTCGATTTTCAATCCCGCCAAAGTCTTGAATTTTCGATCGACTAGGGACATGTAGTAACTGGAAGGGTGAATACTGTTAACCACTTCTCGGTGAGAGTATTCTACCTATTAGGCCAAAGCATGTCTCCCTAACTCAAAAGAACTTTCGATCACTTTGGAATAGTCTTAGTTTCGTTCCAAGACACTCCAAGTTTTATGATAGCTCTCTTTTATGTTATATCCATTTTAATGTGTTTTATACTTGATACTTTGTTCATTTAAAAAACCAAAGCACGAATCGCACGTTACCCGCAATCTAAAACAATAATAATACTCGAGAACAAACTAAATTTATGCTCCTTTTGACTTTATACCTTATTATACATTGTGAATACATGTTATACTTGTGCAAATAATGTGAATCTTACGTGCTATGTGAAATACTTCTATGCTCATTCATGCAACAAACATAATTTTCTAAACATAGTATGATCAAGTCTCATCCTTTGTCCTCTATGTTCGAACTTTTAGATGTCTTCCATCCCTCGCTCGAACTCAAGAAGAGGCTCAAGTTCAAGCGTCAAGCCCAAATCCGACTCGATGTCTAAGAAGGACATGATGATGTTTATGGCCAAGCAAATGGCCAAGGTGATTCCCGACATCGTGAGCAAGATCCAACCAACCCCCAACACAATTCCCCTTATACCTCGGTCGACTCCAAAGCCGACCCACCCAAACCCACCTTTACCTTCAATCACTTCAACTCTTGCACCCCGATGTCGTTCAAGGGCGAAGAGGGAGCAACTGTCACACCCTGACTTTTGAGGAAGCGTATGATGTGTGACTTGCTCAATAGCATTGCATTCAATTATAATAAACAACTATATGATTAAAATGATGTTTATCCATTCATAAGTTTAAAACGTTACAAACACAAGTCATTTAAGTTCTAACCAACATGACCTCTGGTTAAGTTACAGACCAACAAAAGTGGATGACATCTAGACTTGAAATTTACGTCTTGAATACAACACCAACGCCCAAGATCCATCTCGTTTCCTGAAATACATGTAATTTTGAAAACATCAACAAACGTTGAGCGAGTTCATGTGTTTCTGTATGAGTTCGAATAATCTTGTAAACATTTGTAAGTATTCCTTTGTAATCCGGTATGAAAGCATCTATGAATAGATTATTAATATTTTGCAAGGACATTAATATGTGTGGTATGTAGGAAGTGCTCAAACCTAGCGAATTTCCCCCGGGCCATCCGGCGGGAACGACATAGTCACCACATGTGGCCACACAAGGACCCATGGGTGGGGCTCGCTACACCCAGATAGATCTACCACTCATGCCCCTCGGTCTATACTAGATTAATGGCACTTAGGAGAGATATTACATCATCCACGTGATCTAACACTTCATTCCTTAGCTAAATCATACCATTGAAACATTTGAACATTTGAAACATGTATCTCACCCCCGAGAGTTATAAAACTGAAAACAGTTAAAAGAAATGGTGGACATGATGTTGGATCGACGTGTGACCCTAATGAGTCAATCTGAGTAGTTCATCATCAAATACAAAGGCGGAATCAATGTAAATGATGTAAAACAGCTTGTTCCTTTCTAATTATCTTCTCTTATTGATTTCCTGAGCTTTTTACAAACAATTCTGACAAAAATTTGGCAGCACCTCAGCTCTCCAACTCTAATTCCGTATGAAATGAATCAGTGGCAACATGTATTTATAGTGGTGGTAATTCCGCATGAAACTGACTGAAGCGGAATTACTTGTTCACGCGAAATCATTAATTCCGTGCGGAATTAAGTGATTCCGTATGAAACAACTAATTTCGCTTGAAATGACATGTATATCATTTCATGCGAAATTACCCTACAACCTGTTTTCTCGTATTCCGTGCCCTGATCTATACAATACAATACAATACAATACAAGACTCTATAAAGACGAAGTTAACAGACATCAGTGCACCAACAGACTCCCCCTTGGATGTTGATGAAGTCTTTTGCATCCAGTCTTCAGTCTTTAGTCTTGATTTATCGATCTTTGCTCCAAATTGTCTTGACATTGTAAAAGCCTCCTTCAATCTTTATCTTCAAACTTTAATCTTCAATCTCCCCTTTGAATGTTGATCCAGAATCTAGACTCCCCCTTTCGATGACTCCCCCTCACGATAAGCTAGGGCTCGAATTCTGGTTCAAACTTTGACATTTTCTTGGGGAACTTGACTTTTGTTTCCTGTTTTCTCAAACATATAACATTATAATCTATTCAATCTTAAACTTCTATTAACTCTTTATCAGTTTTAGAAATCCACTTAAGTATTCAGGTCCAAGTTAATGACCCTGATTACTCAATTAGTCTACCAAGTCTAACTTAATGACCTTGGTTGTTCTGAGATAAACCAAACTAACTTTTGTTAAAACATATTCAAACTTTTTCTGAAAATAACAAGTTTCAAATTAATGAACTTGTTTTTGACTTTTCAACAATCAAATTGTAACATGATAAGCTCTCCTCATCCTCCAGTCCAGAAACTTCCTGCATCTGCTTCAAATTTGAGAATCTGACAATCAACTTTCTACTCTGGTTTGTCGGAAAATAAAGCAGAAGTGTAAAATCTTTTTGGATTTTTAATAAAGTTTCTAAATAGAAATGAAATGTAGAAATAAAATGCAGTAAAAGTAAACTATTTACAAACATATTTTTTGGTGAGCATGTTAGGGAATCATATTAGCTGTTCGATAAGTCACAAGTACCGTTAAGCTTTGATTACATACATAGAATTAAACAATTCACTTAGATTGTCGATATACTGATCCACTTAAATTTTCACACAATCTTCAATCTATTCAGGATACGAATTAGGTGAATTAAGAACTTAAACTTATTCATGTGTCCTACCTCTTGAATATACTCCCGTATCCAAATCCCAATATTCAGTCTTACAGGTGAATATACCACAGATGATATCTGTAAGAGGTTAAATTGCGAAGAACCGTGAGAGCTCAAGTCTGAACTTCCGTTCAGCAGAGAGATGACGATTCAACTTTAGGTGTGTCCCCTTTAGAGGATCTTTTTTACAACAGCACATGATTAGCATTTTTCAATGTTTCATCATTTTTTATGCTGAGGGCGGCGCTATATTTCAAGCAAGCAGTAAAGTATTATTCGGGGACTAGGCTATTGCTTCTGCATTATCAGAAGTCCCGGGATAATACCCCAGATATCACTGAGTATAAAGACCTAGTATCCCAGAAAGAGGGATCTTTCAAACGAAATTTCAGGGGTTACCTATATATCCAAGTAGTGTTCCCCACGAAATAAGTAAGTAAAGATTTTAGGTTTATATCCCGAACAAACCTACTAAATGTGTAAAAACCTATCGGCACATTATCAGGGAGACTGTTTAAGAATTTTTAGACTTTACATATCTTTAGCATATTGCAACTGTCTAGCCGATGTACTATCATTTTCCCTTTTTACACAAGCTCTTTTCTGGTTTTCTATTGTTTTTGGATTTTGAAAATATCTCATGTTTTTGGATTTTTGACATTTTTTTATTATTTTTGTATTTTCTAAAAATATTACCCTATACTCCCCCTAAATACCAAAACAAGTAAAAAATCGACAAACCATTGCAGATTGCTTCTCAACATCATCATCTACAGTGGTACCTTCATCAACGCCAAGAATCTCCTCCAACACCGATAAAAGCTTCATACCGTTCAATTTTAACAAGTATTGAAAATGAGTTTTGTCAAAAGCTTTGGTATGTAAATCAACTTTTTGTTCGTCAGTGTGGATTTTCTCAATTCGTATCAACTTCTTCTCGAAACAATCTCGAATAAAGTGATGACGAATTTCTATGTGTTTCATTTTAGCGTGATGAACAGGATTTTTCGTAATGTTTATCACTGCCTCATTATCAACAAAAATAGGGATGTTAAGAAATTGCAAACCGTAATCGCGCATCTGTTGCTGGATCCACAAGATCTGAGAGCAGCAACTGCTAGCAGATACATACTCAACTTCACATGTGGACAAAGCTACAGAGGTTTGCTTTTTGCATTGCCAGGTGACCAATCGTGATCCGAAAAACTGGCACCCTGCTGTTGTTGATTTAGCGTTAACTTTGCAGCATCCGAAATCAGAATCGGAATATCCTTCGAGCATGAATTTGCCATCTTTTGGATACCACAACCCCAGTGATGGAGTTCCTTTCAGGTAGCGTAATATCCTTTTAACAATTACCATGTGCGAAGCTCTCGGGTTAGATTGAAATCTTGCTGCGAGGCAGGTTGGGTACATGATATCGGGTCTTGAAGCTGTCAAGTACATCAGCGATCCGATCATGGAACGATACAATGTTTCATCTACCTTCTCTCCGGTGAGATCAGGGTTTATCCCATGGTTCGTCGCTAATGGGGTGGAAGCTGGAGTAGAACCTGACATCCCGAATTTCTCCAAGATATCATGAACGTACTTCGTTTGATGTATGAAAATTCCCTTAAGCAGTTGATCAACCTGAAGTCCCAAGAAGAATTTCATCTCACCCATCGATGACATTTCAAATTTCTGCTTCATAAAGTTTTCAAAATCTTTGCAGAGTTGTTCATTTGTTGACCCAAATATGATGTCGTCCACATATATCTGAACTATCAGAAGATGTCCGTCGACCTCTTTGGTGAAGAGAGTGGCATCCACTTTTCCACGGATGAAGCTGTTGGCTAGCAGGTGTTGAGACAATGTCTCATACCAAGCTCTCGGGGCCTGGTGTAAACCATACAGCGCTTTGTCGAGCAAGTAAACCTTGTCTTTGTGGATTGGATCGGTGAAGCCCGGTGGCTGTCCGACATATACCTCCTCTTTTACCTTCCCATAGAGAAACACCGATTTCACATCTAACTGATAAACTTTGAAGTTTTTCCATGATGCAAATGCTAGAAAGATTCTAATGGCTTATAGTCTAGCAACTGGAGCATACACTTCAGTGAAATCTATACCCTCCTGCTGACTAAAGCCCTGGACTACGAGTCGAGCTTTGTTACGAACAACAACCCCTCTATCATCTCTCTTACATTTGAACACCCATTTTGTGTTAATTTTCCTGTGACCATCAGGTAAATCTACTAACTTCCACACTCCGAGTTTCTCGAATTGGCTCAGCTCTTCTTGCATAGCATTGACCCAAGAATCTTCAGTTAGCGCCTCTTTGTATGTTCGCGGTTCGATCTGCGAAATAAAACAACTAAGTGAAAACTCAGTTTGTAAAGGTGCTACTATAGAATAAAAACAAGTAAGGCCTTGGTCAATTTGACGTCTAGTGTGGACGCCTGATTGCAATTCTCCAATGATCAGCTCTTCTGGATGGTATGAAAGAGTTCTCGGCATCACCTCGCCTGGAACATATACCTCGCCCTCCAGATTTGTAATATTTTGATTTGCACATTGTTCACTGACTGGGTTTGTTTGACTTGAAATCTGAATTTGCTCCCCCTCAGAATCTGAATCACCACGATCAAATACTGGTCTATTCTCAGATTCTTGATTATCCTTCTGTGCCGTCTGATTATCATGAGCAACTTCATTTTGTTGGATATCATCATGTTCTCCAGCATTGCTTGGACATGCTTCATTGTCATTTGAAGTTTGTCGTGGTCGACTTGAATACTCAGCTGGGAACTTTTCCTGTGATGACTCATACTCTCTTAGAATATCTAACTCGTCAAAGAAATCTTGTTCTTCTTCTTCTTCTTCCATGTCAAATGAATCCCATAATTTGTCATAGTGAAAACGCCATGAATCACCTGGATTCTATGGTGGCATTGTGTAACCTTGACACTCAACATTGTGTGCTTCGATGATCTGCTTTAAACTTGGAACAAAGACTCATTTCAATGGACTTGAGTAACCCACAAAAATTCCTTCGATGCTCTTTGGACCAAATTTACCAAAAGGCTCTAGAACTGTGCAGGGAGACCCAAACGGTTCTAAATACTTCAGATTCGGCTTGCGGTTGTTGATCAGCTCGAAACACGTCTTATTGAATTTCTTGATAGTGAGAACCCGGTTGAGTGTATAGCAAGAGACTGACACTGCTTCTGCCCAAAAATTGACTGGTAGTTTAGAATCAGCAAGCATCGTCCTGGTCGTTTCAATTAGCGTCCTGTTCTTTCTTTCAGCTACTCCATTCTGCTGCGGAGTATAAGGCGCGCTAAATTCATGAAATATACTCTTTCATCACAAAATACTTCCATTTTGCTACTTTTGAACTCTGTACCGTTGTCACTTCTTATTTTTCGAACACGAGTTTGGTACAAGTTTTCAAGCTTTTTGATCAACGTTATTAAACTCCCAAATGTTTGATCTTTTGTTTGCAAAAATGAAACCCATGAAAACCTCGAGTAATCATCTGTAACTACTAGACAATAGAGATCCCCAGTTATGCTTTTGACGTTTACTGGACCAAACAGATCCATGTGGAGTCTCTCTAAAGGTCTCGAGATAGAGTTTTCTTTCTTCCTGGGGTGAGAATTCTTCTTTTGCTTCCCTTTGACGCAACTAATGCACTCCCCCTCAAGATGAAAACCTTTCAAATGAACACCAGTTACTAAATCATTATGCACCAAGTGATTCATTTTTCTCGGGTGAATATGACCCATTTTTCGGTGCCACAATCGAGATTCTTTTTCTGTTGCTCTTGACATAAAACAATGAGCCTGACCAGTGGTTGGAGTTGCTACGCTCATATCCAACACGTACAGATCATCAACTCTTGGTGCTCTCATGATAATCCATTCTTCAGGGATAACAAATCCTGGTTTCAAGATCAAACACTCTTTGTCTGTAAAATGTGTTGTATACATCCTATCACAAATCTGAGAAATACTCAGAAGATTATTCTCAAGCTCAGCAATGTAATTAACTCTTTCAAACGTGACAATGCCATTCGATAAAGTTCCTTCACCGATTATTCGACCTCCTTGATTGCCTGCGAAACCTACATAACCTCCATTGAAATCTCTACCATCGTACATCAGGATTTTCTTTCCTGTCATGTGCCGAGAAGCTCCACTATCCATAATCCATCACGAAACGGATCTTGGAAGCTCCTGCACATATCACAAATACTTTAGTTAGATTTGGCTGCTACCCAAGCCTCTTTTGACTCAGGCAACTCAACGTTAACAACAGTTCTTTTTAGGATTAAAGGTGGAAAGTTTTTGTTATTCATCTTCAAATTTTCTTCAGACCCAATCTCAACCTTTTTGTATAAAAAGAAATCATTTTTTGGAGGTTGACCAGATGATTGGTCTTTCTTTTGAATATCTTTCTTTTTAGAAATCATTTGTTTTTCAAGTTTCTCATAATGATCCAAAGGAACATTCATCTTTACCGGTGTAGTAGAAGATGATTGTTTTTCAGTGTCAGAAACCTTTGGTTTTAGAACACTTGATTTCTTTTCAACCACTTTTGGCTTCCATGTTTGTTGAGATGATGCAACCCGTTTGTAAAACTTGTCATTTTTAGTTACCATATTCTTAACAGGTTCAATTTTGATCTTGGTGTTGTCATTTTTCAAAACCTTTTTCTCAACAACCAATGGAGCTTTTCCCTTCACATCATCTTTCTTTCTTGAATTCATCACAACTTCAGTCTTAGGCTTCAAGTTGGTACACTTTCGTGCAATATGTCCAACCTGATTGGATTTGAAGCATGTTTGGGTGTCAACTACCCGACTTGTGCCTTCAGACTGAGGTTGCGATGCTTTCTTTTCAAAGAACTCTTTGATTTTGAAAAAATCTCAGATTCTTCATCAGAAAGTGAACTTGAACTGTTCACAAACACCTTTTTCTCAGCAAACTTCTTGTTTTGAACATTCTTTTTCTGATAATTCTTACCACCCTGATAACCACCCGACCATCTGTTTCGATTGTTGTTATAAAAACGCGGTGGAACAACAGGTTTCTTGTAGTAAGCTTTATCTTTTTCAAAATTCATTTGCCTCTTCGTCTGTTTTAGACCTTCAATCTCAGACAGATCAATTTCAACCAATTTGAACACATTTGTCAATTTAGCAACATTAACATTCTCCAGTGGAAAATCAAAATCCGAATACAACTTATCCGATCCCGGCATCTTGTACATGACAAGAGTAGGTTCTTCATTTAAGTTGTTTTTGGATTTTGGTTTTGGAATGTAATTATTCAGAAAACACTCATCATCATCAGCTGAATCACTATCAGACTTCAAAACACTTTCAGCCATGCTTTTAACAATATCAGTTTGAACACTATGATCAGATGATGATGAAGAAAATGTCACATCAATTGACTCTGGAAGTTTTATTTAATTTGTTTCATCTTCATCATTAACCAACCCGGACTTTTTCTTTGAATAATTGTTTAAAACTGGTGGTGGAACCTGATGAAACCCAACCCCAGCTCCATCCGAGTAAACATCTTCGCCTGCTTTATTTTTCTCGATGGGTTTGGGAACAATGTGTTGTAAAACAAAGCTTGCGGAGTTGTAACTGGTTAATTTTAGATTGATGCGTTCATTTTCAATTTTAGCTTATTGGAATTGAAGTTTCAACTTAGCAATTTCGTCCAACTGTTTGTTGATTAACTCCTCTTTCACTCTAAGAACACCGGTCAACTGAAGATTTTCTTTGTCCGTCTTACCATTTCTTTCATCAGAATCTTTAACCGTTCGTTTAAGCTTCTCAAAATTTTCTGATATTTGACGATTTTCAGGAATCAATTTTTCATTTTCTTTCCTAATTCTTTCTACGTCAATTTTATCGTTTTCAATTTTCTCAGTTAATTCTTTTAATTTGTCGTTTGAAGCTTTTAACAACTTATCACTGTTTAAGATCTGATCTTTAACACTTCTGATTCTACTAGTCAGATCTTCAACTTTCTTACCACTGAGGTAAGCATTTGTACTACAAACTTTGCACTCTTTCATGCAATTTTTACAGTTGTTCTCAGATTTACCATTCTTACCTGACTCATGTGTATTGTTTGAACTGACCTTGTTTTTGGACTCAGTTCCAGAACCAGAAACTACCTCTAGTTCTTTTGCAGCTAGAACTTTGTCAGCCATCTTTGTCAGGTTTTCAGCGGTGAAATCCTGTGATGTATCAATAATTCCATCATCCACTTTCTTTGGCTGCGGTTCTTTTGCTGTCTCTTTCTCTTCCTCATCAGATTCTCCTCCTCCCCACCATTCTCTCTGTCTGGCTTCTTCTTCATCAGCAAGTTGTTTGGTGAGAACTTCAATATCAACGGTATCTGGATCCACAGCTATATTCCCATTAGGATTAAGATAACATTCTCTATCAGGATCCCATCGCCTTGCTTTCTTTGCTTCCATCCAGGTACGATAAATTTTGCTTTTCATGACTCAAGCTGTTTCCTTCCTGTTCACATACTTCACTTCTTCAGATCTTTTATCTTTAAACGGAACAATCTTTGCTGCTGTGAAAGCATAACCAACTGCGTCTTCCTCAGGCAAAACATCACTCCAATCATAACCTTCATCGTCATGAAAAACTGCAAGTGCCCTGGATTTCTCTTTGGGTGCATCCTCTATCTGCTTCATCCTGGGAGATTCTGCTTTATTCTGATGATAAATTGCCCTTTTGTAATAATCCTCTCGAAAAGGATTTGCAGTATCATCAGTGTAAGCATTTCTACACTCACGCTTAAAGTGACCTTTCTGTTTACATTTAAAACATGTCACTTTTGACTTGTCAAAGCCTAACTTGGTAGAAGGTCCACCAATAGACTGTCTTCCAGTAATCTCCATGAATTGATGCGCTCTTCTCACTGCACTAGCCATACACCACCGTATATCAATCAATTCCATCTCCTCAAGATCAATCTGATCGTAGTCTTCCTTTGTTAGGTTGGTGTTACCTATCTTTCCTGCAACGAGACTTTCGTACGATTCTAACACAGAGGCTAAGAACACCATCTGTTGTTTTGCAGATTCTTCGCTAAAATTCTGACCATTCTTCAGATCCACAGCGATGTTACATTGAAACAGATTCTTTGGTGCAGATTGATTTGAAGTATTTGACGAAGAACCACCATGATAACCACTACTTGGAGTGTCTTGATTCATTGAGTTTGAACTTTTTGCTGAAAAGGCTGTCTTAGGAGATGCAGTCTTTTGGATCATACTGTCTCTATAATACAGTTCCACATTCTGCTGATAAGATGTGTTATTGACTTTATTGGATTTTTTTTATCTCCAATTCATGGCTTTCCAGTCTTTCAATAAGCAGATCAACCTTCAAATCAGCCGGCTTTATCGTATTCTTTAGCATCAATGCAAAATACTGCCAGTCTTGATCATTCGGTAGAGCGTCAAACAATTTGTCTACCAGCTTTTCTTGAGTATAAATGATGTCATGTCTAGCAAGCTCCATCTTCAGATGCCCAAATCTCTCAATCATCTTGGAAACAGACTCGTTCTTTAAACAACCAAACAAATCAAACTCTTTTCGTAACAGTTTCTTTTTATTCTTAACTATTTCAGCTCTACCAATACATTTAATTTTTAATTTTTCCCAAAGGTCTCTTGAATCTTTGTACTCGATCAGTGCGATAATATCATCTCGAACAGATTGGTGAAGCAGAGCAATACACTTTTGTTCAGCAACATATCTTTCAATTTGATTATCTTCTAAGTTCTCATAATCATCTCTCCCCAAATCAAAACCATTTTTCAAACTTCTCCAACTCTGATAAGCAAACGCCTTAAGCCATTCCTCAAATCTTGTAGCCCACCTGTTGTAATCTTCAATCGCCATCAACTTGGGCGGCTTGTTGTATGTTCCATACGCACTGTCTACACTCATAGCATCAGACATATTTTTCTTTGCATTCGATATTGGTGTAGTTTCATTTGTAGTGCTTGATGTAGCATCTCCAGAACCACCAGTAAAAGCAAACACATCACCGAAAGGATTCATGAAATCATCCATTTTAAGTACCTGAAACAGTCAACAAACACTTAGAGAAATTTTTTAATTTTGAAAAAATGATTTTCAAACGAAATCACTTGGAGCGGAATTACTTCAAACGAAATTACCCACTCAAACAGGATTAAGTGGTTCAAACGAAATTAACAAGCAATATCTAATTCCGTGCGGAATTAGAACAATTTCAAGCGAAATTATACCAACAGAAACGGAATTAGGTACTCTGAAGCGGAATTAGTAATTCCGTTTGTACTTTCAAGCGAAATTAAGTGTTTTCAAACGAAATTAGGTTATTTCGTGCGGAATTACGATCTGGTTCAAACGAGATTATGATGATGTCAGCATATTCGAATCTGTTTTCAAGCGAAATTACAAGTTTTGTCCAATTTTGATCGAATTTTAGTTCAATAATTTCAAGGATTAGTTAAAAGTATGTTTCGCTTGATATACGTCAAAATCAGGCCATTTCAACCGTTGAATCTTGTTCAAATCAGAAAAGAATGAGTAGAAGTGAGAGAATCCGGTAAAATCAAGCTGAATTGGTATGAACTCCTCGTCCTGAGCTCTGATACCACTTGTTGGATCGACGTGTGACCCTAACGAGTCAATCTGAGTAGTTCATCATCAAATACAAAGGCGGAATCATTGTAAATGATGTAAAACAGCTTGTTCCTTTCTAATTATCTTCTCTTATTGATTTCCTGAGCTTTTTACAAACAATTCTGACAAAAATTTGGCAGCACCTCAGCTCTCCAACTCTAATTCCGTATGAAATGAATCAGTGGCAACATGTATTTATAGTGGTGGTAATTCCGCATGAAACTGACTGAAGCGGAATTACTTGTTCACGCGAAATCATTAATTCCGTGCGGAATTAAGTGATTCCGTATGAAACAACTAATTTCGCTTGAAATGACATGTATATCATTTCATGCGAAATTACCCTACAACCGGTTTTCTCGTATTCCGTGCCCTGATCTATACAATAAAATACAAGACTCTATAAAGACGAAGTTAACAGACATCCGTGCACCAACACATGAACTCACTGATTTGCGTCCTGTATCCTGTAACTCAAAGATCTCTTCCTGATGTCGTACCACTACCTACATACGTGCTAAGTTTTATTAGACGGTTAGGTCATGTAACGACTCTTAGTCTTATTTGTTTATCAAGACTTATTTTGGAATCCTTGGTAAACCTTGAGTTACATCTTTGATGTACCTTATATAGTTCCAAAGTATATAATTATTAGTTAAAATAATATTATTTTAACTTAAATTATATTTATCCAATTATTTGGAATATTGTTAAAATAATATATTTTAACTTGGTTTATTATGTATCTCCACATATGTATTTTTCAAGTGTAGGTACACTAGTACTTGTGTATTTTGCCAAGTATTGGTGGTGTATTCCGGTGTATATTTGTACGTATGAGAATACGTATTTTCTTGTATTCATTAAGTATTTTATACTTAATCTTGTATTTAATTTTCCGGAATATTAGTTTTAGACAACTAAAAATCACCAAATTTATATTATTAAAATATTCATATTTTAAGATAATTTTTATAGAAAAATATCTATAACTTTACTTGGCAAAAAAATAAATATACTTTCATATAAACCTCAAAAATACTATATTTTTAAGATTCACTTAGAAAATATATATATATTTCTAGTTTTCACCCAAAATAACATGTCTTCCAATTGTTTAAGAAAATATATATTTTTCTTTACTCAAAACTAATATATCTTCAAATTGTTTAAGAAAATATATTTTTCTCCACTCAAAATAATATATTTTCTTATTTGATAAAATATGATATATTTTGTAATAGTTATAAAAATCCATATTTTACCGTTTCTTCGATTTTCAAAATACCTTTTAATACATTTGTCGAAATATGAATTTATTTCCGGAATACCTATATTTATAGTCCATATATCCGTTTGTCCATTTTGTCCAATATTCGGGTATAAATCATATATTTATTTTCTTGGAATTTTGGTAATATTTTGTATTACAATTTTGGTATTTTGGTATGTTATATTATTTTCAAGTTCCTAAAATAATATAACTAATACAATCAATATACACATAGCACACAATTTGTGACATCTAAATATATATTTTTTTAAATATATACTTAGTCATTTTTATTATCAAAAATCAACCTCCAATATTTGTAATTTTTGTAATAAAAATTATGGCAAATTTTTATATGAAAACCATGATCAAAATTTACTTGTAAACACTTGTTTAAAAATATTTTTCTAAGTGTTTAATTTCTACAAAAATTTTGCCATAGTTTCCCCTTAAAAATGGAGGTTTCCATGCTTAAAAACATATCATTTTATTTTTAAAATTCATCACCAATCATCAACAATTTAAACAAGACTTACCATATGCTTTAAATATGCATTTTACACTATGACATGAACTTGAAAGTTTGTAAAAAACTTGTAGTATTTTCACATGTTGTTTAGTTAGTTTAGTTACCTATAAAAACATGGTTTTTAGTTTATAAAACTCATCCTTGTAAATTTTAGTTCTTTACAACTTGTATGATGATTTTCTAAAAATAATTCTTCTTGTATTCTTCTTGTTACCAACACTTTTCTAGCCTTGTTTTAACACTTAAAACATGATTACTTTCTTTAAAAACCAAGTTCATGTTAACCCTTGTAATAACTTTGGTTTCTTGAAAATATTATTCTTGAAATCTTTTATTTTCAAGACTTATAACTTGTAAACATAATCATCATACACTAAAACAAATTCATATTCAAGTTCATGATTAACATAAAGGATGATCATTATGATTTTCACAAGATTCATCCTTATACTTGCTAGATCATGTATTTAATGATCATCTGGCAAGCTTCATATGATGATCAACATCATAATCACAAGAAATCAACAAACAAGTTTCATACATACACTAAAACAACTTAGATTTTCATGTTATTAAAGCTTTATGTTAGTGTCCATGCTTTAGTTTAACATATTACGTAACACTTTAACCACCAAAATGAGAAGTAAAAACAAGATCAAGAGGCTTACTACTAGCTCTAAGGCTAGGGAAGAAACAAAGATGAAGATGATGGAGAAAAGTGATGGATAAAAGCTCTAGGAGAAGGTCCTTCCACTTTCAATGCTTCCAAGCTTCTTAGATGTGCTTCTTACACCCTTAAATCACCTTGGAATGCTTGAGATGGAATTGAAAATGATGGTGTGTTTATGTGTAGTGTGAGCCGAGAATGAGAGGAAGAAGAAGGAGGTGAAAGTGTGTTGAAGATGAAGAATGATAAACTAGTTAAGTCTTATGGTTTTATGAATAAATCTTCCAACATGTCTTTAACCTTTGGTCTTTATGTTTCATATCAAATCTACACATCTAGTAAAATATTAAAATAAAATCAAGGGGGTGGGACCCCTTGATAAACCATAAATGGGGGGGGGGGGGGTGTTAGTTGTGTTTCAAATATAAGTTAAACAATCTTGTTGAAATGTAAGGGAATTAGTTAGTGTTTTAAGTGTTTAGGGTTTTTAGGATGTGTTATGATGTTCGGTGACCATAACTAGCTTCGTAACACTAAAACAATGCTTCTAGTGGAATTTTGGTGTTTCGGGTAGTGTCCGGTTGTTCGGTTGGTTATCGGTTCGTTAAGGTGCTAAATTGCGCAGTTTATTGTGCTTTATGTTGTCTTTTATGACAGTTTTGATTCCCGACACTTATTAAAGCATTCTGGACCATTAAAACATAATTATGCATTACATTTAGATGTTAAAAAGCTGAATTTTGCTAGATTTTGCTGTTTTCTGCAGAATTCTGCAGTTTTTGTGTGTTTCGGGCACTTAAATCATCACTAGGAAGGCAGTTTTATGATCTCTACTTTCCTACACACTATTCTAGTGTAACTCTTGGTTCTGGGGCTCATTCTGTGTCCTAACATCATGTCTGTCTGAGTACTGAACTCCCGTCAGTACTTCTAGTTTGTCTGATAACTGTGCTAACTTGTTCTGTGCACTAATTGAATCATACTGTGTTGCATGCAATAATGATAAGAAATCATGCAACATGTAATGCACTTGTAGGTATATGACAGCAATCAGAAAATCATTCATGTCATTAATTTAATCATGTACAGTCCTTAAAGCACAAATTACTATTTAACATTGTACGGATACATGGAAAAGTGCCAGTTGTCACATTTTCCCCCCGTTAAAAGAATTCCGTCCCGAAATTCAAGCTACGTTATCGGTTGTAGGGGAGTTGTGAAACAAGTGCAGATACTTTGATTTAATCTGGTCTTCACGCTCCCAAGTAATCTCTGGGCCACAACGTGAATTCCATCGAACTTTGACAAGTTTGACACGACTTCTCCTTGTTTTGTGGACCTTCCAGTCCTTAACCTCAATAGGTTCTTCGGTAAATTGGAGTTTGTCGTTGACGTGAATCCCGTCTGCGGGAATGATAACTGTCTCTTGGGTCGGACTCTTCTTGATATTAGACACGTGAAACGTGTCATGGACACTGCTAAGTTCTTCTGGAAGTTTTAGCTTGTATGCAACGGTTCTGATCCCTTCCAGGATCTCAAAGGGTCCAACGTACCGTGGGTTTAACTTTCCACGCTTACCAAACCATACCACGCCTTTCCAAGGCGAGACTTTCAATAAAACCATATTATCAACCTCAAATTCCAACAGTCTCTGCCGCTTGTCGGCGTAACTCTTCCGTCTATCACGTGCTGACTTGATACGATCACATATCTGAACGATCTTATCCGTAGTTTCCTGAATCAAGTCAGGGTCAATAAACCGTTTATCTCCGGTCTCCGCCCAACACAACGGGGACCGACATTTACGTCCATATAGAGCTTCAAACGGGGCGGCCTGAATGCTGGTGTGATAACTATTGTTGTAGGAAAACTCCACTAAAGGCAAGTGAGTATCCCAACTCCCACCAAAGTCCATCACACAAGCACGTAGCATGTCTTCCAAAGTCCGAATCGTCCGTTCACTTTGGTCGTCCGTCTGAGGATGAAAAGCAGTACTGAGGTTTCGCTGAGATCCAAAAGCTTGCTGAAATTTCTGCCAAATCCTTGATACAAAACGACTATCTCGGTCGGATATGATCGATACAGGCACTCCATGACGTGCCACAATCTCTCTTGAGATATATGTCTGCTAACTTCTTCGTGCAATATTTCTCACTGGTTGGTAAGAAATGTCCAGATTTCGTGAGTCGATCAATCAATCACCCAAATCATATCGTGTCCTTTTTGGGTCCTCGGTAGCTTTGTAATGAAATCCATTGATACTTGTTCCCACTTCCAAACGGGAATCTCAAGTTGTTGCAGTAGCCCTGAAGGTTTCTTGTATTCTGCCTTAACTTTGGCGTAAGTAAGGCAGTTACCCAGATATATAGTTGTGTCAGCTTTCATCTTGGGCCACCAATACCAATCCTTCAAGTCTTGGTACATCTTTTCGGATCCAGGATGGATCGAGTACCTTGACTTATGAGCTTCGTCTAGAATAAGTGCTCGTAGATTACCGAAGGATGGTACCCAAATTCGTTCCATGAGTTACAATGTTTCATCTTCCTTAAACAACAATTGCACTTCTATACCACGCAGTGCTTCAGCTCATAGGTTCTCCGGTTTAAGTGCTTCCTGTTCGCTTCACGAATCCGAACGGTGAGATTGGTTTGTATTGTCATCTCTAAGGCTCGCACCCTTAGAGGCTTTGCGCGTTCCTTGAGACTCAAGGCGTCGGCTACAACGCTCGCCTTACCCGGGTGATACCGGATCTCACAATCATAATCATTCAACAGCTCAACCCATCTACGCTATCTCATATTCAAGTCCTTCTGATAAAAAATGTGTTGCAAACTCTTATGGTCAGTAAAGATCGTGCAACGAGTACCATATAAGTATTGACGCCAATTCATAACGCGAAGATCACAACTCCTAACTCAAGGTCGTGCATCGTATAGTACTTTTCTTGCACCTTTAACTGATGTGATGCGTATGCGATGACTTTGTCCCGTTGCCTCAACACGCAACCGAGACCTTGTTGAGACGCATCATAGCAGACCACAGAACCGTCAGTACCGTTAGGTAAAGATAAGATAGGTGCGTCGTAGAGTTTATCCTTCAACGTCTGCAAGGCTGTTTCTTGTTCCTCTCCCCAATCGAACTTTTTATCCTTTTGGGTTAGGGATGTTAGCGGCTGAGTAATACTTGGAAAAATCCTCTATGAATCGTCTGTAATAGCCTGCTAACCCTAGAAATTATCGATTCTCAGTTGGCGTTTTTGGTGCCTCCCAATTCTTGATTGCCTCAATCTTAGTAGGGTCTACATGAATTCCATTCTCGTTCACCATGTGACCTAGGAATTGCACCTCGCGAGTCCAAAATTCGCACTTTGACAGCTTAGCATACCACTGCTCTTTCTTCAAAAGCTCTAGGATAGTTCGTAAATGTTGCTCATGATCTTCCTTGGTCTTCGAGTAAATAAGAATGTCGTCCATTTATACAATCACAAACTTATCCGGGTATGGCTTGCACACCCGATTCATGAGGTCCATGAATACTACCGGTGCGGTCGTTAAGCCAAACGGCATGACAAGGATCTTGAATGCCCATAGCGAGTCCTAAAGGTCGTTTTAGGGATACTCTCTTCTTGTGTCCTCAATTAATGATATCCTGTTCTTAAGTCAATCTTGAAATAGTAGCTGGAACCTTGTAGTTGGTCAAACAAGTCATCAATTCTCGGTAAAGGGGTACCGATTCTTGATGGTTAGTTATTTAACTTCCTGTAACCTATGCACAATACTTTTTCCTCATTAGGTCTTTTGAGTTCCTCTCCGGTCAGGTTGTATGTGTATACGGAAACTGCCATCCTTCTTCCTAACAAATAACACTGGAGCTTCCCAGGGTAAGAAGTTCGGCCTGATAAGTTCCCTTATCTAGCAGCTCTTGCAGTTGAGCCGACAGTTCTTGTATCTCGGACGGAGCTAGTTGGTAAGGCGCATTTGCCACTGGTGCCACTCCTAGCACTAGATATATCTGAAACTCCACTTGTCGCTATGGAGGTAGCCCAGTCAAGTCTTTGGGAAAGACTTCTGGGAATTCCGTTACAACGGGGATGTCTTCTAATCTTGACTCATTGGTCTCCTTGTCGACAATATGAGCAAGGAAGGCTATGCAGCCTTTTCAGAGACACTTCCGCGCTCTCATAACCAATGTGAAATGTCACAGTCTTCCGCCTTATGAGGCCCAGCATCCTCGCATCAACTATATGAAGGTCGTGTACTATAAGTGTTTCATCATTCGCAAGAGAGATGCGAATGATTTTCTCATGACAAACAACTTCAGCTCCACTCTTGGATATCCAACCCATGACGAATACCACATCAAACTACCTAAACCAACTGGTAGAAGGTTGATAGATAATTTTCGTCTCCCCAAGTCTAAGTGTACAACCCTTAATAACTTTATCCACTTCGACTAATTTCCCCATTTGCCAACTCTACAAAGTATGGGGTGTCTAGTTTACTCGCTTCTAAGTCAAGTAGGTTCCTATGTTTTATAGATACAAAGCTAAAGTCGGCGCCAGTATTAATCAGAATGGATGCATAGTGTTGGTTAATAGGGAACGTACCCATCGCAATATTCAGGCCCTGGCGCGCTTCACGAGCTCCGTTCGTGAAACTCCTCCTCGTGCTTGGTCCTTCTTAGGGCAATCTTTCCTAAAGTACCCCGTATCACCACATTTAAAACAACCAGGAGTTCTATCATTACCATTTTCTCCTTGGTTGTTGTTGTTATCCCATTAGTTGTAGTTACCATTTCCTCCTCGGTTGGGGTATCTTGCCCAACAGGTATCCTTGCTGTGTCCCCTTTTTCCATATCTATCACACTTAGGTCTCGGGCACCGATCTTCATGGTGAAACCTGCATCCGTCACATCTCGGTTTATTTCCCAAATAAACCTTTCCTCTGGCCTCATTGGTGGCTCCAAAAGCTTTCGTGCCACGAGGCGGGTTTGCTTCCCTTCTTTTATTTGCGTTTGAGTTGTCATTACTTGCTTGGGTTCCTTCCTTCAGGCTTGAAAACTTTCTTTTGTTGTCACACGAAGACTCCACATGCATCTCCCTTTTCACTGGACTTTCATTAGATTTCTCCACCGTTACTCCGCCCTCGGTAGGACCTAGGGCAAGGGTTATCGCATGAGCGATTCCCATTATGGTTCCTCTTAGTCCGCCGTTGTTTGCAATGTTGCTTGCTTCGTATTGGGCGATTGTTTTAGCGACTTGCTGGTTCACTAGAGCTTCGAGCTCAGCTCTTGTTGCAGGTAAAGGTTCCGGTTGAGTCTGACCAATGTCCCTTTGTTATGGTTCCATGAGCTTCACATGCACAAAACATATCGACGAAATTAGACATTTATTTCAGAATAAATATTGTCGTCGATAAATGAAAGCAAAGCTCATTCGTCGTGCATTATAAGCATAAGGATAAGGTAATTCCTAATGAGGCCTATGCAAATCTTCCCACCATAATCATCTTATCCTTGTAATGAGTCACAACAGAATCTTGCTAAGGGTACATCGACTTTTACATACACTATATCAACTTGTTGCAATTAGTCTTGCGTAGAAAACCTCCTCGGAGTCACCTTACTCCGGTTGACGAAAGTCATCTAGTGCTATACAAAATACGGTGAGGCCTTCCCTTCACCTTCTTCCTTGTTTATTCTTCAAGTTTCTGGCTCTTCCATATTCTTTACTTTTACAAAAACAGGCATACTTCCCAAAGGATGGGGATGTGCATTACTACCACGTGTAGGGGGTGATAGTGGAAACACAAAAGTAAGGTCGTGAGGGTACATGATGTCACACCCCGATATTTCCACGTATTACCGGTGGGCCCAGTGTGGAGTATCGTGACGTAGTTGATATCATCATTGTCGATTTATCACAGTTCAATGCACAGCGGAAGTCTAAAAGTAATAATATTACAAACCGATTCGAAAGTAACATAAAGTATTACACAACGGGTTGTAAAAGATCCACAGGTGGATTAAAACAAAAGAAATATTGTTCAACAGATTTAAGCATCAAAAGTTTGCAAGACTCTTTATTTGATACTAGGAGTAGCCAACCCATTCGCTTAGTACCTGCACTTAACCTTTTTTGGAAAATACGTCAGTTTACGCTGGTAAATACAATTAACTGACTCTTTTGAAAAGTGTTTATAAAATTGATTTAAATGCGCAAGGCACAAATATTCTTTTATATCTTGAGATAATTATTTAAAAATAATCTTGTAAAAGAATTAAATGTTTGTTATACGTTCAGTAGCCCGGGTTAGAAGTACTGGGTTAAAGATTAATAGACACACCACATAATATAGTCCCACAGCGAGTTATTCTCAACAAGCGGGTATATCTTTTTTTACATACGCGCCGGCAGGTGTATGCCTACACCCCGTGCTTAAGTCGTGGCCATTTCAATGAATGAGCCGAGGATATCCAGGACACGGTCATTAACCCCCAAAGGCTTAAAACAAACAAAGCAGATTAAACGGGTTATCTCAATGATTTAACCATTACTTGGTTAAAAATTCAATACCCGACCAAGCGGTATTATTAAATACCGTACCCCAAGCTCGTATAAGGGAAAATAAGTTAAAAGTATTTACCTGAGCAAAAATATAATTTAACCTCAGTCGTATAATAATCAGCAAGTGCAAATATCTTTTACCGGGCTACTAAATCTGGAATGAAGGTTTTAATAACCTATTAGATTCCTAACGGGTCTTACTTAAGTTTAAACTTAGACCGGTTAGTTTTAATGAAAGGTTTACGGTTCAAAACGCAAGATTAAGCGAAGACCGGATTAGAATGTGATTTAGACCCGACAAGTATGAAAACTTGTATAATATGGGTAAACTAAACACATTCTGGATTTTGAAGTGAAAATGATAAGGTTGACCCGTTTCGGTTAATTCATGCAAACTAGTTACATAAACCGTACCGAATGCGAAAAATGCATAACGGGTAACAAAATGAGTCACGAACAGGTTCCCTAAGTTAATATGCTTAAAATGTGTCATGATATCAGTAGGATACATTCCATTATGCCCAAAACGGGATTTAAAACCAATTTAAGCCCCGTAGGGGTATTTTGGTCATTTTAAAGATTATAAAAGAGGTTAAATGACAATCTGAGGTTCTGGTCTAAAATGATCAGTAAAAGTATTTATTTTAATAAGTTATATCAATAAGATATTGCATATATGTGAAATTTATCATTTATGGCCAAACTATGCATCGTAGGGGCATTTTGGTCATTTCACATAAGCTTTAAGGGTCAAATTTGGAAATCTGATTTCAAAACTTTTACTTACTATGAAAGTATAAAAATTTATTCATAACATCAGTAGGTAACAAGCCTTAGGTGCTAAATATGGTTTTAAACCATACTATGCGCCTAAATCGCATAAAAGTCGGTATTTGACGATATTCGGGTTGAATAAGGAAATCTGATATTTTGAACAGTCTTTACTGTTTAAAATAACTTATTCAATGTATAAAATCAGTAGTAAAAGGTTTGATACGTAAAGGATGTGTAAAACTCATTTTATTAGCAAAAAAGGGCATAACCGTCAATTACCGAGTCAATGCAAGAACCTTATGTTATGATCAGTTTAAAATTTAATAAAATTTTCCAAAAATACCTAAATATTATATTACTTCAGTGGGTAGAAAGTTTGGTGTCAAAATTTGGGTTTAAATAGGTTTTATGTCGAAAATGCCGTTTAATTAATAAAAAGGCTTCAATTTACGATATTGAGCATAACTCCTAATTTAGACCACAAACTGATGTCAAAAATTTTTCAGGACATGCTTATAAATCAGTAATAAAGGTTTTTGTCCTCTCATATTTTCAAAAATCTCATTTTTATATCAAAAGGGCATAATGGTCAGCAATTAAGCATTTTACGGAAACATGCAAATGATTTGGATTAAATAGGAACCATATAGTATAACTAGTAGTTTACCCGTCCGCTGTCCGGGTATATATGATTAACATCATCCAAACTCACTGCTGTCCGTGTATATATGATTAAAATCATCCAAACTCACTGCTGTCCGTGTATATATGATTAAAATCATCCAAACTCACTGTATATTTTAATATCACGATGACTACTTATCTACCTATTAAGAACATAAATAACTATGTCTATATTTAAAATAATGTTGACTTTTAATTTGATTTCGATTAATAACTATAACTCTTCTTGAATTGTCATACATACTAATTTAAAATCTTACATCTAATTCGCACAATTTAAAATATTTAGTTAATTATTTGTAATTGATAAACGTAGGAATTTCTAACACCATTAAATGAAGATAAATGAGATCTATCAATGTTAGATGTTTACAAAAGTATTAAAAAAAACTATCAACACAACCAAACGTAGATTATATTTATGTCATGAGAATATTATTTAAGAACATCAATAACACTGTCTACATTTAAGATAATAATGACTTGTAATAAATGATAAACATGCAGGATACATCTACAAAAAAAGCAGATAATGTTATCAAGATCTCACAAGTATATTACAAAAAAGCCAAAAAAACACAATGTATACTATAATATACAATAATTCATAAACATGCAGAATACATATACAAAAAAAAGCAATTGATGTTATCAGGATCTCCCAAGGATATTACACAAAAGGCAAAAAAAAAACACAATATATACTATAATATACAATTTCGTTGGCAAAACACAAACCGTTGAAACAAACACAATGACTTGTTATCCAACTATTAAGAACATCAATAACCATGTCTATATTTAAGATAATAATGACTTTTTATTCGATTGCGATTAGTAACTACAACTGTTCTTATATTCTCATACATCGAATTGTCATACGTACTAACTTAAAATCTTACATCTAATTCACACAATTTAAAATTTTTAAGTAACTATTTTTAAATTGATTAACATAGCAATTGCTAACACCATTAAATAAAGATAGACGAGATCTATCAAAGTTAGATCAACATAAACTAAATCAATTACAATTCTCTCTATGGTCGCTCGAAGAAAAGGGAGCATATGAAGAACTAAACAAAAAAGTCGGCATCATCAGTGATAACAATTACAAGCGAACCTGGAGCAGCATCGGATAGCTTGATGGAGTCCTCCACTCTCCCCCATCAGATTTCAAGAACAACGCAGAAGATGTTATCACACAACTGTTGAAACAGGATCATAAAATCTGCGACATCCTCGCCGATCTGTAAAACAAAAGAAAGAATAAAATCGCATGGAAGAAGGCGAGAGTCATTGAAATCTTTGGAAGTGTTAATTGTAGCATATAATATTTTATACATATTTCACTCTTTAATCTTTCTTTATATTTAATTTAATAAAATTAATATCCATTGCATACAAAGTAAACACAATGACAAGAACACATAACATAATGTATAGAAAATCCACCTAGTTGCAAAACACAATAATCAGACGCAATAACACGATATATAGAATCAGTTGCAATACCATGGCTAATATTAACACTATCCATACCACCACTATTCAACTATTTGTTTATTTAATTAAACAAACAATAAAATATAAAATATAATAAAAGGAAACGCAATCAACATCATATCTATCACAATCAAAACAACTTCATCATCACCGGCGTTTCATATCTCCTTGAAGATCATCGCTGCCGAAGATTTGATCGACAAAAAGGTAACTTCCGATTGTAAATCTTAACGGTTTAATTTCTATTAGATTTCTAAACCTCTGTTAGATACTTAATCAGCGACATATGATGGTTACTGCAGCGAATAACTTGTTTGTAGACGTCAAATATGATTTTAGGTTTCAATCATCTTCAACCTCTCATATGTTATGTATAGTTGATATATATCTTATGTATTGCATGTTATGGACATTGTCGAACTAATGTTTACAGTATAATGTGATAATAATATATGAAAAAGTTGCAATCAAACAAATGGGGGTGTTTGGGTTAGCTTATTTTGGAGCAACTTATGACTTATTGACTTATAAAAGTTAATAAGTTGTTTTTTGAGTGTTTGGGTTAGCTTATTTTAAAGGGTTTTGTGTGTTGACAAGCCATTTTTGAGAAGTCAGAATTTCTAACTTCTCACTTGTCACTTATATAAGTTAATAAGACATTTTTAAGAAGGAATCCCAAACACACACGGATGAAAACATATGATTCTGTTATAATTTTTTTTTTTTTTTTTGGGGTTCCTTCTCTAAAAGTACTTATTAACTTATATAAGTCATAAGTGAGGAGTTACAAATACTAACTTTATTTTTGTCTATTAATACTAATAGTTAATATTAAATGTTATATATCACATGTATACAAAAATGATTACGTCCTGCCTGTCTCTATTACAAGACCCTAAATCATTGAAACTGGTATGCTGTAATGCCTTCAATAAGTAAGTGTAAACTTCATTACGTAAACTGAAATTAGTAAATGTAACTACAGGCATTACCAATTGAGTTTGTAAAGCTTGTGAGAGGAGATTACTGGAACGGGACAAAGGTAACGATAAATCATGAAAGCGGAATAAGCTGTACAACATGGCTGAGAAGTGTAAGAGGTGAAAGTGTTGTCACTGACGGATGGATAAGTATTGTAAAAGGTCTTAAATTGACAAAGAACACCTTATTGGTTTTGAGGATAATCAAAGAAAAATGTCTTCAAATACATTGTTTCATACAAAACGTTTGTGATGAATCGTTCTTAACAGTCAACCGTTACGGAGATTTAAAGATCATAGTAAGTATAGTTATATGTTAGTAGGAATTTATTTTTTGTTATACTTGTCAGCAAATGGAATAAATGAATATATGTTTATAAAATATTACACAACTTTTCAGGTCATTCCAGAAGCTTATGTGAACAAATTTTACTGTTACTGGCCAGTAAAAGATTCTTATAACATATACGCAGCAGGTCAGTGTTGGAAAGTTGAGACCGAAAAAATAAATGCATGCTACGTTTTTGCTAAAGGGTGTCCGGAGATGTTTGAATATATTGTCATAGAAGACGGTGATATACTGATGTTGATGAAAACAGACAGCGAATCGTTTGACTTGACACTTTATCGTAACGGAGTTGAGGTTGTTTTTAGAAAGAAGGAGACAACTAAAGACAACTCAGTTGTTGAAATACCTAAACACACATACTATGAACACTTGAACTCTGTTGTAAGTAATTTAAAGTAAGTTAAAATGGTTTGCTATTCAATATGACTTATTTACAGATGTTATCGTATAACAGATCTTCACTGATCAAGAAGACTCAATCGACCAATTCATTACTGGGGTAATCAGTTTACATATTTTTACAATACAATATATTGATCCTCAGATGTTAATGAATTTTAAAAATCTTGGATGCAGATGAATGATGAGAAACATGAAGTGAATAAGAAAAGTGTTGAAAAAGAAAAGTTGAAGTCTGAAAGAAAGAGTTTTGTAAGTGAAGGAAATAACAAAAAAAAAAAAGAAGAAGATGTAAGTCTTTGAAACATAATAACGGATAAGTTATTTGTTCATATTATTATACATACTTAGTTGACGATTGTAGTTTAATTTGCTTTAATGTTACGGGCTGTAATAACAGGTTAAAAAGAAAGGTAAACAGATTGCATCCGATTCTACATCTGAAGAACCTAAACAACTGATATGCTGTACAACTTATGATCATTCTACCGTGTCAACAACTGGACGACAAACACGAGATCGTTTGGTAAGTTAAGCATAAGTTAGCAAAATATTCCAATAAATATTTCTTGTACATTAACATATATACTATATATATATATATATATATTGAAAGGAAATGCATGTTTGAAATGATAAGGTTAACAAAAACGGGAAAAGAAGTCAGATGGTGTTGAAGGTAAGCAATGAAGACGAAAAACGTGTTGCACATCAAAATTATGATCAAGAAAGTGGTGCGTATCAATTCAACAGGAAAGCAAATTATCGAATGGTATGTCATTTCTGTTATTTAATGAGAACAATTTACAACACCATTCATGAGGCTATTTATACGTATAGAATTACCAGTTAAACACATAACAATTGAACTTGGTTTGCAACAAAAAAACCTTAAAACAGTTGTTTTTTTTCTAAACAATAAAGTATAACTTCACTTATAACCTTCATAGAATAACTATAATAGATAATAGATACTAAATTATATTTATTCAAAAATTAACAATTGATATTTGTTGCTGCTGACAATTATATCCAACACGGCTAATATACTTGTTAACTCTTACATCAATGCAGCGATTACCTGTAGAAGTTGCAAACAGAGCAAGGCTAACAAAGAAGGTGAATCAAATGAATGTCAGAAACATGGATGGGAAAACAGTTGTGAAGATAGTTAAGCGACAGAAGGATGGAAATGGATTTAGGTATGCAATTAAAGGGTGGCCAAGTTTCATAAAGGAAAATGATATTAGCGAGGGTGACAATATGCATTTAACTTATGTAAAATCAGGAAACCTCCTCATGTTGACGCATGTGGATGCAGTCAGCCAAGCTTAGCAGTTAACGTTATCTGCTAATGATGCAGATGTCTGCGTATATAAACTAATGCCTTTTGTCGTCATCATTTGATGGTTTTTGGTGGGACATGTTAGAACAGCTTATTGTGTTTTTTTGGTTGGTTGGTAGCCTAACCTTGATGATAATTATTACTATATTAGGGCATGGATGACATATTTTGTTTAGAATTATAATTTGTAAACAGTAGTCGAAGTTCATATTTAGTTATAAATTTAGTTGTGATTTCCTGTATACAACATTAGAAGTCTTATTGGTAATATTTCCATCATCCAAATGCACTGCATATTTTAATATCATAATGACTTCTTATACAACTATCTAGAACATCAATAAGTGATTCCATAAAAAAAGTGTCTCCATATTTAAGATAATAATGACTTTTTTATGCGATTGCAATTAGAAACTACAACTATTCTTGTATTGTCATACATCGAATTGTCAAACATAGTAAATTAAAATCTTACATCTAATTGGCATAATTTAAAATGATTTAGTTATTTGTAAATTGATAAACGTAGAAATTAATAACACCATTAGATGAACTTAGATAAGATATATGAAAGTTAGATGTTTTCAAAGTGTTGAAAGAACTACCGATGTCAAACAAACGTTGATTATATTTACTGGCATAAAGTATTACACACCAAACATATTATAAACATAATAGAACAATGAAAATAACACATTAATTTCGAATATTGATTCTCCATATACAAAAAAATACCAACCACAAAAACAACCACAAACATAATACTATGTATATAACACAATGATAACAACAAACAACTAAATACAAAACCATAATTAAACATGTGGTGAAACTACAGTTTCAATATAGCTTGCACCTACAATGCCTTGTGTAAAGATGATAGGAAAATAACCATGCATCTTCTTTGCCCTTACGTTTATCTGAGCAACATCACCCCATTCGTGTACTATAATTAATTTGTTATTACCATCAATGTAGTGCACAGATGACCCTATCATCAACGGCATAAACACACGCGGTACAAAAGACACCACTTTCGACCAAGTATTATTTTGTAGACGCCACAATTGAACATCTACACTACACATTCCAATACTAACCAACATATGAAGTTCATCTCGTATAGTCACCAACTGACCTATAGATTCCACACTCAATGTATCTGGGTAACCTACATTTTCTATTACCTTCGACTCAACATCCAAACGAAGAACCGCTGTGTTACCCATACACCAGAATTTGGTCAGTACAAAATACAAACTTTTCCTACAAAACGTCCCAACGGACCAACTATAAACAGCAATATCATATGGACTATCAATTAAGAACCTTGGAGTTGACCATGAACCTTCACTAAACGAATAAATATTAACAGTCAACCTGAAATGAGTGCGTTTAATATGCACAATTTTGTAATCACCAGCAGAGTCAACACAAAACCCAAGACAATCATCATCCATATTGTAAAATCCCTGATAATTAGAATTTCTCAGCATCTTGAACACACGAGTTAGTGGATTCCAAACAACCAAATCACCAGTATTACATAAGCAAACACATACCATGCCATCCAAACTTGCTAAAAAGATCACATTACATGGATGACAATCGAAGGGAATGTGAATATTATTGCCTAAAACACATCTAGGAGATGCAACATCAACATAACGAATCGCACACGATGATTTGTCAAGAGCAATTATTTTCTGGTCACCTAATACTCGCAAGAAACGACAATTATTCTTAGCAAACTCAGGAGTTGAAAGATAGGCTAACCACTCTTTAGACACAGCCTTGCATCGTATAACCTCCTTTGCCGAAAGTCTTGGAATAATCTTCATCAATATTAACAGAGATGGAAGATCCTTCATATTCACTTACGATTATACTTTAATTAAAAATACTGACGTTGATAGAAAGAGGAAGAAAACACATACGAAAAACGATTCCTTTGAAAAATGAATACCTACATAGAAACTACCCCAATTAACAGTTGACACAGGTGAGTAAAACCTCCTAAAACTCCGAGTAGTGGTGGTAAACGGTTTTCACACACTATGGGCGATAGGGGGCAAATAAAATTAAATAACAATATATATTAGAAACCGTTTCTAATTTACAGGTAAACATATACACATACATGGAGATACTTTTTAATCAATCACATACACAAATATACTTTTTATTAATTAATCTTATTTTTATAAATTACTTTGTTAGTTGTCAAACATTGTGTTATTACAATTGTGAAAATAATTACATCGTAGATTTTTTTTGGCATTGGGTTTTATATATTATTTTGTCCTTTTTATAAAAATATTGTTTTTATGATAATAGGATTATTGAAAAATAATGGACACCACAACTAAAAAATAGGAAGTTAGTTACACAATAGTACAAAATATAAAAATAGACACCTACAAAAAAATCAAATATATGGAAAACAGAAAACCAATAACACACTAATAAACAAAACATAAAATGACAATATTCCAGCAAAAAAAAAACAAAAACAAAAAAATTCAGTAAGAACTATTCCTTAACTGGACATATTACAAAGTGGGAAGTTTCTAATTGTCCTTAACTGCACAATATGTAACCATTATTAAAAAAAGAATGAGAAAGACAGCAAAAAGTAGGAATTAATTACACAATGTTATATTTAAATATAGTCAAGTACAAAAGAAATCAAATATATAAAAAACAGAAAAACAATGACACAATGATACTCAAAAAACACAATGACTATACTAAAAGAAATCATTATTTAACCCATTTGAAATTTTTACTTTTAACTCAAACTTTTTCAACTTTTGTAATTTAACACAATACTTTATTATTTATAACTTTGGTCCCCCATACTTTTTATCTTTCGTAAGTTTTTCGTTTTACGGTTCGTTCTAAATTTTGTGAGTTAACTTGTCGTAGCGTGCATGTGAGGTTCAACGTTTTTGTTCTATTTTTCCATATTTGATAGACCCGTCGCAACGCGTCCATTTTTTCCCTTTTGAAAAAATTCGTTGCAACGGGCGGGTCCTAGATCGACTAAGTTATTATTTTCTACATTTTACGTTTCTGGTTAATTTCTTCACATTAACACACTGTAACGGGTGTGCGTGGTTCAACGATTTTAGTCTCCTTTTTGTTCAGTGTAATTTTTACCATTTTATCTATTTTATTTTTACGATGTTGAGAGTCGATGTCGTTGTGGCATTGGTGCTACTTGGCACGGTTTTACGAACGTTTTTAACCTATTAAATCTTTACTAATATTTTGTTTCGGTTTACCCCTATACTTCCTTTACTTAAAAACTATTTTTTGCGTGCATATTTTATGTATGGGTATGTATAAATATGATTTCTTCTACATTCCGACGTAAACTTTTTTTATAGACGAGTCAGGTCAAATATAATACGTTTTCGTTTAAAGAAACCATTTTTACGTGCATATTTTTATCTACGTTTTCGTATAAATCCAAGTTATTGTTCGATATGAATTCCATTTACTTTACGTTTGATCAAATGACCATGCTTATACAGGTTACATTGAGTTCAACTGGATATGTCGAAATGTGTGTTTTCATATGGTTAATGCATCATATAACGTTTGGACTAATACATTCAATGTTTACGATGTA
Source organism: Helianthus tuberosus (assembly GCA_030545235.1). NCBI lineage: Eukaryota > Viridiplantae > Streptophyta > Magnoliopsida > Asterales > Asteraceae > Helianthus > Helianthus tuberosus. The sequence goes on along the minus strand of CM060399.1, from coordinate 97,953,759 downwards.
CCCGCGCCGCAACGCGGGCGGGTCTTAACCCTAGTTCAACTAAAAACTAATCATTAACTACACCTATTACAACGTGGGAAGTTTTTAATTCTATGTAACTGCACAATGGTAAGGGCTTCCAAGCTGCTCTAAGGGCTTGGTCTCCAAGGGCCCATTGTGGTTTTTTTGTAGACCTTTTTGTTTTTAAACCACAATCACATGTAATCATAATTAAATACGCACAAAGCAAATATTAAAATCATACACTCTCAATGAATATTTAACATGATAATATAAGCACATTAATTCATAAAGATTCAATCTCATTGTGACAAACTATACCACACATAAAAAACAACCACAAACATCAATTACTAACTGATCAAAACAACGAAGAACAAAAAAAGAACTACATAAAATAGCATGACTAAACATTTGGTGAAATTGTAGTTTCAAAATAAACAGATCCATTCACACCTTGAGTAAAGATGATAGGCAAAAAAACATGCATTTCCTCTGCCTCTACAGTTACATCAGTAATATCACCCCATTCTTGAACTATAATGAACTTCTTATTTCTGTTGATATAGTGCACAGACGACCCAATCATCAATGGCATAGAAATAGCAGGTGGACAAAAAAAATACTTTTGACCACTTTTCATTTTCAAGTTTCCACAATTCCATATTCACACTATAGAATCCGATACTAACCAACATATGGAGTTAATCTCGAATACTAACCAAGTGACCTGTAGCTTCCACATCCATTGTATCTGGGAATCCAACATCAGAAATTACCCTGCTATCAACATCTAAACGAAGTACACATGCGTTACCCACACACCACAACCTAGTCAATACGAAATACAAACAATTTGCACAAAACGTGCCTACAGACCAACTATAGACGTCAACATTAAACAGACTATAGTTTGAGAACATTGGAGTTGACCATGACCCTTCACTGAGAGAATAAATGTTAACAGCCAACATCATATGTGTCGGTTTAATATGCACAATATTGTAATCACCAGAAGACCTGACGCAAAACCCAAGACTATCCTGATTCGGATTAAAAAAACCCTGTGAATTAGAATTTGATAGCATCTTGAACACACGAGTTAATGGATTCCAAACTACCAATTCACCAGTATTGATTAGGCAAACACATACCATCCCATCCAAACTTGCTAGAAATAAAATATTGCACGGATGAGCGGTGAAGGGAATGTGAACTTTATCACCTAAGAAACATTTAGGGGATTCATTATCCACATAACGAATATCACACAATAATCGGTTAACGGCAATTATCTTATGATCACCTAATCTACGCATGAAACGACAATGATTCATAGCAAACTCAGGTGTTGAAAGATAGACTAACCAATCTTTACACACAACCTTGCACTGTGTAACAACTTTTGACGGAAGTCTTGGGATTATATTCATCAGTATCAGCAGAGACGGAAGAAACTTCACAATCATTGTCAATGTAGGTTAAATAACAAACACTTTGACGATCAATACAACAAATATGAAAAGAGATTCCTAAGAAGATGAAAGTCCAACAAATATTATCACAAGCAGTAGTTAACACACGTATATTAGAGCTCCTACAATTACGAGTAGTAGGTAGTTATTAAATAGATAACTATCCAGATTTTTTAAATCGGTTAAATTTTTAGTACACATTTACATTAATTTTATTTTTTGGCAAATATTCAGTTGAATAATAATTTACATAAATAGTAATAACAACTTTTGATTCAATCGTATTTTTAAGTATAATATGGCAACTTTCTCTTATAAATACATACTCGAAATATTTTGTTTCATTGTATGTGTTGCAAGTACTATTTGATTGTTAGTCTTCTTTCTGATTTTTCGTGTTTGGGTTAACATGTATCGTCATGGTCCGAATTTTATCATAACTATACTTGATCCGCTATCCCTTCAACAGGTACATACCTTTCCGAATTATTTGTTTAAAGTAACGATTCCTATTGTTTCATCCTTTATTCAAAAGAAATTTGCCTTTTGTTTTTTGGTTTTCAGGCTATACCTATATGTATGAGTAGATTTATATGGATGAATAAGTTAGAATCTTCAATTGTTAGTCTTAAATTTGATGAAACGCATTCATGGTCTGTTGTTATCAAATTAATAAAAGATGTATTCTACTTTACGGATGGATGGTGTGAGGTTTTAAACTACTTCGGCCATGAATCTTTCTTCAAGATTTTCAACTATCTTGGTGATCATACTTTCAAGTTCAACCTCTTCTCTCATGATCCAAATAAAGAGTTTGGAAAATCGTTTTGTAAAATTATTCAAAATCCTATACAAAGTCCAACGGTACGTAATTTTCTTATACATTTTATTTTTTGTTATTACGATTTATTAAAAAAACATAATACGCATAAAATTGTAATAATTATTTTTTTACAGGTTCTACCAGATACTTTTATTTCAAAACATTATGATTATCGTTTACCGCATAACATGGTTATACTTAATGTATCCGAGTATCATCAATGGGAAGTCCGTATTAGAAAGATTGGGCCAAATTATTGTATTGCTGATGGTTGGTTTAAATTTATTGAAGATCTAAGGTTAAATCCTGGGGATATTCTGTGTTTTCAAAAAAAGGACGTGAATCATATTAATATTATCATATTCAATAAAGATGGTCGTCAAGTTTTGTTAAACAACACTCCTTTGATTGAGCCAGAATATGAACATATTAGCAATGTGGAAGGTTATCGACAAGTTAGTGACGATCCTAGCTACCCTTTTTTTGCAATGACAGTAACTCATCAATTGGTATTATACTATCCTGTTTTATGTTAATTTTTTTTTTGTTTTTTAGTGTTTTTCATTTAATAACATTTACATATTTTTAACATTTTTACAAAATGTAGATCCTTCCCAAGTTAATTACTGACTTAACTGGTTTAAATGAGTTTTCTGAAGTAAAGATCAAAGTTGTTAAAGGAAATATTTGGGTTACGAATCTTCGTACACACAACATTGATGGTCAAATAAGGTTTGTCAATCAATTTATTATCTTAGTTATTATTTCTCATTTACCCAATGTGTATAGATCACTAACAAAATTTTTCATATTTTTTCTACCATAGGTACGGTGTTGTTGGATGGAAACATATACTTAAAGCTGAACATATTTCCTTAGGTGACGATTGCTTTTTCAACTGGTCTAAAACGAATTCGAGGCTATTGGTTACGAAACTCCAGCAAGCAGAAGTGTTACAGCAATAGAGTTTCAGTTTATATTGAAAACCCGAAAAACATATATCTTACATTTACTTTTCGATCCCCCTTTTTTTATGTTTGTAGTACAATGCGTTGGTTTTTTTTAATATTTAAATTCAGATTGCCATGATAATTTCATCCGTACAGTCTGTTTATGATAAGTAACACAAATCTACTTAAAAAGAATGGTATACATAACATACAAACTACTTAAAAAGTACCAAAATAAAAAACACAATGACAAAAAACACAATTGTATAACATATATGATTACACACAACACAGAGACTTCACGTTTACTTTTATTTTTGTTAGGATCTGAGTTTCTTATGATTGAGTTTGTTTGTCATAATTGAACAAATGAACGAAAGTAAAATGAGATTAAATGCAGCGGAAGTGGAATCAAACTTTGTAAACACAGTCTAAGGGAAAATAGTTTTCGTAAACACATGTTTCTCATTACAAACCCTGTTTGGGGGGTTTTGATCAAGGTTTTATAAAGGGAAAAAGTGAATGCTGACGTGGCAACGATTACAAAAGTCCACGTGCCAACCCTTGGTGAAGGAATTAATAATGGAAGACAGTTGATTTATGAAACCACTGATGAAGCAAGATCAGTGGTTGCAAACGGTTATACTGGAAACAATGGGTGATTCTAAGCTATCAGTGGACAGCCATCAGTGGACAGCCATCAGTGGGTTAAAACACTGATTTTGAACAACAGTGATTACCAAGGAAATGAGAGGAGAAGGGTTGACTTTCAGCAGTGGACAGTATTAACAGAACAGATGTTTGAACAAAAACAGTGATGTCTGATGGTGAATCAATGAGATATTGAATCTTTGATGATATATTTCAGCTACTTGTCTATCAGTTGGACTTTACAGCAACAGGAACAACATCATAATATTCTTCAATCAGTGGTTGAGAAAACATCTGCTGCATGTGTACGGTCAAAACACTAAGCTTATTGCCTAGGAATTGATATCCCCCTAATGTAAGATTTTCACACTCTTGGTATCTGTACTTGTTTGTGTATGATAAATCTTGACAACCATACTCCTAGCATATGCTATGTTCTTTGAGTGTGGCACAAGTTTTTCAAACTTGTTGTCACTGAACTGCAGAAGCCCCTCTTACAAGACATCTACCCAACTTTCTGTCTTTTTAGTACCCCCAAGGTGCATGACTTGTTGATGAGATGACAAATGTTTCAGGATTAACCTTTTCAAAGAATCCTTTTTCATTGAAGATGTCAAGTGTTTGGTGAAATGAATGACTTGTAAAGGATTGATGTTTTTAAAAGGTGAAGCTGCACATGTAATATATGACACACACACATACACAAAAATAATGACATAAAAACACAATGACAAAAACACATTTGTATAACATATTTGTACACAACCAACACACGTTTGGTTTTTTTTTATAAATTATGAAACAATTTAAAAGTTAGTAAAATTAGATAAACCTGGATCTGGGTACACTAAACGGTTAATGGCAGGAACGATTACATAATGTAGAAACTGCTTGGGGAAACGATGCGAATAACTGAAGAGACACACGTTTACACACAGTTATTACTACACACACAAACCCATTCAGTTGACATGGGAAACTTAAACTGATACACGCTTTATTACGCATGAATAAACGAAAAATATTAATAACCTTTGTAATTATAACATAATAATCCAATCGCTTTTTTTTGAACGGAATAATCCAATCGCTTTACCGCCTATTCAATTCCCTACCCCTGACCACCTATAAAATAAACTAACCCATAAGTCCATAACACATCACCTATCTTTTAACACTAACTCGAAACATCTCTACATTCAACACAACTACAATCATGCCTGGATCACACTACCATTTCGGAGACACAACAGAGGCCAAGAAAATTATAACCACTGCACACTTTGTAGAGGATCAAAAGGATTCAGAAATCTTACGAACACTACAGAGAATGCATAACACCGCCACTGCAGATGTAGAGAGAAACAATACTGACATGAACTACAACGTTCTGCAGTATATTTCGAATGGGCTACAGAACGAAGATCAAATAAAGATTATACAATATCTGGATAAACAGTTACAGATAAAGAAAAACATAGCAGTTTCGTTAGAAGAACTCAAGGATACCTTGTGGGAGTACATGAAGACGAAGAACGAAAGGGTTACTATAATGAAGAACTATTAGAAACGTTTAATGATTACTTTTATTTTTTTGATCGCTCATGTATTTGACCTTCTACAAGTGTTTCCTATCTACTTAATGTAATAACATATTTAAATATTGACAATGTCTCATAACAAATTTACCTAATGACTCTATTTTACCATTTTACCATTTTACCAAAAATTTTAATTGTTTTGCTTAGAATTTAGATGTATTACATAAAGTAACATATTACAAAACACATGATCAAGTAACATATAGAAGAATGTATACTAACTGATTGTAAAGTATTAACACAGCTATAGTTAATAAACGTTTATTTTCTTACATAACTTGTGTAAGATTGCTCTACAATATTTAGGTTGATTATTTTACGTGTAAAATATCAATAAATATAAGACAGTAGATGAAACGTATTTGTTAATTTACAAATGCCTGTTGATATTACAAAAGAATTGTATTTAACGTATACCATTGTGTTATTGCCATTGTGTTAATAATAACAATGTGGTTTTGGGAAACATTACCATAAATACTGCATTTTTGTTATATGTTAAATTTGTTAAATATTAATCTAATATACATTTCTCTATTACAAAAGTAATTAACTATTATCTACACACAAATTGACATCTATGAACATTAATAACAGCCTAATACAAATAATAGTCACACAAAATACACCAGTCAAAAGCTTTGAAAGTAAATACAAAAAAAAAAAAAACAAAGAAAACAAAATATTTCGCAATCACAAAAACGACATTACAAGGTACAAACATAAAGTTAACAAATTACTTGAACACACAAACATACTAACTGCATTAAAATAAAATAAAAAACATAAGCATAAACCGTTTATGGAATGTGAACAGACAACGACGGAAACGAACTACTTCTTAACGCGTTTCACCTTCTCCGAATTATTCCTAAGTCTCTTCTTGTAGTTCCCTCCAATTTGTTTAGCAACCATAGAACCACCAACCGTTGAATTAGACATATTGTTGACAACATCTTGCACTCCTATATGACTTTTGTTAGAATCAGTCATTTGATCATATTGAACAGCATTCTACATGAAACATAGATAACATGAAACACTTCTATAATTTCTAAATTATTAAAATGATATACAAAAAACCAATTACCTCTTTATTGATTTGTCTGGCAGAGCCCTCATATTGCTCAGTACCAACAATACCCTAAATGCAACAAACCAACATGTTACACTAAAAAAATAACCAACGTAATAAAATAAAAATAAAACAATTTATTCACCTTCATCACAGATTGACCAACACTGTCATCATGCTTCTTATCATTACCAATATCATGCGATAACAAAACAACCAATATTACATTCAAAGTACATAAAAAAATAACCAACAAAATAACATAAAAATAAATCGATTTATTCACCTCCATCGTAGATTGACCAAAACTGTCATCATGCTTCTTATCATTACCAATATCCTGCCATAACAAAACAACCAATATTACATTCAAAGTACATAAAAATACACATCCAAATAAAAGAATCATTTACCTGAAGTCTCGCTTTAGTAAGGCAATCATTTACCTCCGTATCAATAATAACCTATATATAACATCAAAATCAATTTCCAGCTAACTAATACTATAAAGTTTAGAGAAAAATACACTTAACCTCTACTTCAGATTGCAAATGGTTGCCAGTTGTCTTGTTATCTCCAATAATCTAAACGTAACATACGAACCATTAATCAAATAACAGTAACAGTAACTTATATTACAAAGTTAATAAAGTCATGAAAATAATTAAAAGTTTGAAACTCACAAAAAACCAAACCACAAACACATATTGAGAATAAAAAACAAAATACATAAAGAGTTACCGATGACTGCGTTGACGGTGTAAGAGAATTATCAACTACTGAGCTAAACACTTCATCAGCCATCTCCCATTCAACATCTTTGATCTTTGCACACATTTCAGTTTCTTCATCAATTTGAAGAACACCAGCTGATGGAGGAGTGGCAGCGTCAACAGATGTAGATATAGACCTAGGCTGTATAAGCACATTGATATCATCTACGAAGTAATGTTACTATTATCAAACAAACCAACTTACTAAGGTAAAGTCACTTAAACCCAAATAAAACAAATCATTTACCTGTACAACACTTTGGCTAAGGCTAGCATCTCGCCCATTACCAACAATAACCTAAGAAAACAAACCAATAATTAAACTAACTCTAATTAACCATATTAAGTAATATCAAAATAATAGTAACAGTAACCTATATTACAAAGTTAATACAGTCATGAAAACAATTAAAAGTTTGAAACTCACAAAAAACCAAACCACAAATACATATTGAAAATAAAAAAACAAAAAACATAAAGAGTTACCGATGATTGTTTTGACGGTGTAACAGCATTATCAACTAATGAGCTAAATACTTCATCAGCCATCTCCCATTCAACATCTTTGATCTTTGCACACATTTCGGTTTCCTCATCAATTTGAAGAACACCAGCTGATGGAGGATTGGCAGTGTCAGCAGTTGTAGATATAGACCTAGGCTGTATAAGCGCATTGATATCATCTCCGAGGTATTTAGAAACAATAAAACGGTTGGAAAATTTAGGCGCTAAATTATAGGGATCAATCTTAATAACAAAAATAACCCTTCGAGAACATAAATTTTCATTCAAATACGATTCTATCCAATTTGGATCATCAACACCCTACAAAAAACATAATAAGCTATCAACACAACTGAACAAACTAATATATACTAATCATGCAAAAAATTCAACAACTAATAATTGTAAAAGGAAATGTAAAATAAACCTCTGACAAAGACTTATTAACTAACTCATCAGCAGATATTTTAAGTAGAGCTACTGCAACTTCATTAAAAACAACACATGTCATCTCATCATTGGTACCATTAGTAACACAAAGTTTCAATTTGTATCTGCAAAACAGAAACCATTAATAAAACGAAAAACAAACAACAAATAAAATATTAAAAAAACTTACACATAATGTGGATTGACAACATCTTTTTCACAGTTCCAACACAAATAGTAACCGTCAACCATTGACGCCTTCGTACGACATTTGTTACACTTAACATATTTCCAATCACTATGCATTTCCACACCACTTATGTTTGCATCAATGTTGAAAATTGTTCCCTGTACATGATTTAAAGTCAAAAACTAATGATTAAAAGTGAAAAACTAACAAAAAATAATTTATTTGGGTGTATTAGCAGTACAATACCTCAGCCACATCTCCTGCTGTAAGAAGGCTGTATATGTTTGCAATACTCGTAATTTGAAAGGTGGCTGCATTGTCTTCAATGATAGTAATTTGAGGAGACTCACTGAAAACAAAAAATACAACGTATATAAAACATAAAATAATAATGCATCTAATAAAACATGCCAAATCACATAATTACATAATCTTGTAGGCATCAATTTCAGGTATAGAAAGATTCAAGTAAATTTGAGTCGCCACAGTTGTCATTAAACTTGTAGAACCTAATTCAATACAAACATTTAAACATAAGTTATAAATAATCAAAATTAACAATGCAACATATCCTATACATAACACCATACCCTTGTAAGATCGAACTTTGCAAGATGACAAAATAATAACAACTGTATTTTTTGCAATTCTTCGAATATAACCATCGCTAAACTGATTCACCAAGTGTCCCCATAATGAAACATTCACCTTCATATCACTGAATTATATATATTTAAGAATGAGATAGTAAAAATAAACAATATAGACGAAAGAATTAATATAGACAACACTAACATACTTGGTGTTAGAGATAACAATGTTTCATACACCAGGATTGCAAGATGAAACAGATTCCAATTGATACTGAACAGAGCCCCATTCCCTAAGAACGCCAATAACATCTACACACACACACACACACACACATATATATATAACATTAGAAAACTTGAAGAATAAAAAACTAACAGAATAAAATGCATACATACCTGTAAGATATTTGTCATCATTAACACGATCGGCTAACAGATTGAATGGAAGAAAATCAAACACATATCGTCTGAAGATAGACGGATGCGTCGGACAAGTAGTAATACTTGTTGAATACAAGAACTGAATGAAAATATCGCACCGAAATGGACGATACATGGTACTATACTTATGAACAACAAACTTACGAATCCTGTAAACACATCCCTCTTTAAACGCATTCTGAAATAACCTCAGCAAGTTAGATGGAATCTTTGCATGAATAGATGAACCCTGAAAAAACATATACATTTTAAGATTAGATAATTACCAATGTAAAATCAAAAACTAAACAATATTGCATTACAAAGAAATACTTACTTGTGCATCAGATAGAATCATGTCAAACGAAAGGATACGATTTTTTTAGGGTTGAACGATGTCCAAGCACGCGAGACCAACACATCAACTTGCCAGTTGTTGGTAAAATAAGCACGTAAATCCGAAATACTTGCACGATTCATTTTATAAAGTAATAAGCTGCAAATATATATAAGACTGCAATCAACATCACACATATAATCCATAACACTATAAACAAAGACTACACATATAGACCCATATATATACACACAAGGCTAATAATACTCAACAAAGAAAACATGTTACCTTTGAACAACCTAGTTTGACAACACCAATTACAAAATACTATCAGCTGGCGATAATGGCAAATTATAAAAAACTTCCTTGTACACAACATTTTTAGTCATATTGTTAGGACATTTTTCTTTATTATCCACATAGAACTTTAGTCCAGCACGAGATGTTACACGAGATGCAGCAACATATAACTGTCCTTGGGAGAACACGGGCTTTACTAAGTAAACACAAACATTATTAAAAGTTTGGCCTTGACTTTTGTTAATAGTCATAGCAAAACAAACTTTTATAGGAAAATGTCGTCGCTTAAATTCAAAAGGCCAAGACGAATTACTTGGAGTCATATCAATTCTACCAATGAATACTTTCTCTCCAACATGTGGGCCTGTAATAATCGTACATTCAAGAACACGACGACTTATTTGACATACAACCAACCGCGTCCCATTACACAAGCCACGTTGCATGTTTAGGTTACGCAACAAAATAACAGGTGCACCAACCTTGAGATGTAGTACATGATTCGGAAGTCCAGAAAATTTCAAACTGTTAAGAAACTCAGGAGCATACATAGCACGCAATTCTTCAACATTTTGTGTACTCGCACATACCTCATCAGCACTAAACAATGTATACATTTCACCTGGTATCTTCTCAAGAACATGTTGGTTAATCGTATCAACTTCATCATTAGTCGGACAAAGAATGCAACGTTCATTCAAGTAATCGACATCATTAAATCTGTTCATAATATTAGGGAACGTATTTAACACAACGGACTCAAGATGTTTATCAGTTACAGAAATTAACATATCTCTTGGTATACGAATCCATGTAGCATCATCTGATCCATCCACAGAAACTGAAGGAAGACAACCAGTCCCCATGTCTAAAAGCCATTTACTAAATTCCTGCATTTGAATAAGATCCCTACCAAAAATACTTGGATCACGTAAACGCATGTTAGTTGTCAAAGAAAACACTTTACATGACCTCCATATATTCGGCGACTTGTTAATCGCTGAAGCAACAATTTCACTTCGTGAACCAAACTGAACAACAGGAAGTATCTGCCGAAAGTCACCACCAAATGCGACAACCTTTCCACCAAATACTTTATGCTCAGCACCAGCCATGCTGTCTCGACACACATCCCTCAATGTTCGATCAACAGCTTCAAATACATGGCGATGTTGTAGAGGTGCTTCATCCCAAATAATAAGTGAAGCATAATTGATTAACTTAGCCAAAGCTGAACCAACATCAATGGCACAACAAGAGTCCTTATCAACTTCAATAGGGATGCGGAACCGAGAATGTGCTGTACGCCCACCAGGTAGTAATAAGGAAGCAATACCAGATGACGCAACAGTCAAAACTATCTCATTATTTGATCGAATACGAGCTATAAGGGTCGTCCATAAGAACGTTTTCCCAGTTCCTCCACTACCTAACACAAAAATACGCCTCCTTTTCTAGCCTGAACAGCAGAATATATACTATCAAACACTTCCTTTTGTTGACTATTCAACCCAGCGTATTACTTAATAAAATGTGTCCTTTCCTCATTAGCATCATACATTCTCTCAAATTGAACCAACCTGTTGATAAATCTATCTTCCGAAGTATGGTCAATCTGCGGTAAGGTTGGAAAGGAAGACAACGACCGGCCACTCTGAATCAACACTTGTTCAATCTCTTTCATAGTATAATTCAATATTTCAGCATCTGAGAAATTCAATGAATTTTTTTTCAAAATTGTTCGATATTTATGAAGAATGTCCTCTGATAGGTATTCATAACAATCAAAAAATAATTGCCGAGGATCACTAACAATACAAAATAACAAAATTGTAACAAACAATTCACGAAGGCGATCCCCAAATTGCCAATGATAAGCCTGGCGTACAACATCAACCCATTCAACATCATCACCCAAAAGACTTAATGCTTTACAAGCGAACATATACGTTGGATGTTCCACCCCGTCAACAGTTCGAATCTCTTTAAAACTTCTCGGACCACGCACAACATTTAATAGCATTCTAAGATAATACTTTTCACCCATCGTAGGACTTACATAATATATACGTCCAATAGTTTGAATGAACCTTTACGGGGCTCCCACACTCTTTCCTTCTCATGCCATGTAAACAAAGTTGGGTATTCGGCATACGTCAATGTCCGGCCAAACTCATACCTTTCATTTGCAGCCATCCATTCAGTAAACTTTGACATTGCAGCTGTTGTTCGTTGTAAAACATCAGAAATTTGCTCATGATCCTTAAAATATACTCTATTACACCCTTCTTCATGAAATGGGAGTCTTTCAACAGCCACTGAACGATAATGCATGTCAAACTCAAATATCTTCCAACACGCCTCTGATGCTGAAATATACCCCTACAGTTCATGTACTGCTCAATCTCATTTTCATGATTTAAAAGTGATGTAAATGTTGTTCTCCCACCTTGACCTTCCAATACTGCGGTAGCACGATCTTGACCTTTGTTAATATAGCTGAAAAGATATTTAACCAACATTCCTTGGTTACACCATTCAACATTGATATGGCAACCATACTTTATAAGCAACGCACGATTATAAGGAACAACATATCCATTATCTAGCATAATATCTTGCCGACCAACACGAACTTTACGTGAGTTATTACGTCGTCGATACGACGGCCACCCATCATTTCTAATAAAAGTTTCGTCACAATAACTCTTCGGAAATCCTTTAGTACATTTGCCATCATTCATACAAGGACTCGAAGGTCTAAGGTTACCACATGGACCATGCATCATATGAGTACCAACATTTAAAAAACCGATTGGGTCACCCGATTCAGAAGGCAGCTCAGCAGATATAAATCTATCAATTTCATCCGGTGAAGAAATTTTATCAGCTTGACTAAGAAACACAAGAATGTGGCAATGTGGCAGACCACGTTTTTGAAACTCTATTGTGTAAAGAACTGCAAAGACAAAAAAAAAAAAAAACACAATGTTTTAACACACATCATAATAACACATTAATCACATGTTAACATACAACCATTGAGAATAAAATTCATTTAACTTACCCACTTTAGGAACACCAAAATGATGCTTTTTCCTTATGTCTTTCATGAGCTCATCAAGTTTGATCTTAAATACCCGTGCAACAATATCAGGTCTTTCAGATACTAAGTGACCCACTGTGTTTCCCTGCAAATGCCGTTGAATTTCATGCCATTTTGGGTTACACGTCATGGTAATAAAAAGATCCGGAATACCAGCCCAACGACAAATTGCCATCGCATCTTGATATTGTTGTATCATATGCCTAGGCCCCCCAGTGAAGGACGCTGGCAACACAACACGTCGACCTATAGAATCACAGTTTGTCTCACCTTCTAATATACGATCACGCAACCCATTATACAACTCCGAACGAATTGTTGTCTGATGAGTCTTGTACCATTGTAAGTCATGTTCAAGCACTTGCGTATATGCATCAACAACAAATGTAAGAAATAACCGGCCAGAACTATGCAATGTTCTACCTTCTTCCATTCTAACCATCAACCGAAAACAATAGTATTCTCTCAATGAAACATTTTTTCTTTTACTTTCAGCACTAATATTACTTAGAGGAATGCCCACATTAAAACCATCTTCTCCATATGGGAAAAGTAATGGATATTGCAACAACATGTAACTGGGATGAAGTTCAAAAATACGTTTCGCATTTGTACTACCACGGTCTTCAACAATAATATCACGGCAATCTGTAGGATTACCATCACCCGGAATCAATGCAGCAACTTCATTGACCGTAGGCAAATTAAACTGTCTCGCATCCCTTCTTCGTGTACCAAGCAGTCTAAGTCTAACAGGTTGGTGCGAAAAGTGAGTAAATCTTTCTTTGGCCATCCTAAAGCTCTGAACTAATGGATTGTGCCGATTAAGCATTTTAATTAAATCATTAACTAAACTTCGAATACATGCATCATCATTCCCAGACTGAATACACTTCTCAACTGCTTTTAATCGATTGTCAACCTCATTTTCTGTGTCATAAATATATAGTTGTGCAAATCTTGGCCGTCCATCAATATGCTGAGGTAACAAAGTACCAATCCTATGATGATTATGTCCATTCAACACATATGTATAGGGACCACCTCCATCATTAACATCCGAACAGACTTTACCGCCAGTAGAAGTAAACGAAAACATTGAATTTAGAAGCTTGATATTCTCTTTAAACACCTTAGATCGCGGTTCACCATTCGGCTGTAAAAGCCGCCGCAATGGTTGCGGAGCATGCCGAAGTAAAGGTAAAACAACCTTGCCTTTACCACAACAAATAGAGAAAGTTGGATTAGACGGAGCAAGATATTTAGTACTTCTCTCACCATACCACAAGATCGCTTTGCAATAAGGACATACATATTCTGTAATTCCACAATCCCAATATGATACATCTCCTATACAAAATAAAACAATCATATAAGAGAAAGTTATATTTATCATTTTAATGAGGCATTCAAACAACTAACAGTCATCAATGAACAATCCATACTTGATGAGTTTTCATCTTGGTAAACACCAGCACAAGATGACCTCCGGTTGTGCATAGATGGCGATGATGCTGAAACAAACTCCGAAGTTAAAGAATGTGATACAAAAGTTGCATCACTATTCATTGAATTAGTTCCATGGAATTGATTTGAATTTGGGCCAACTGCAATACACGTAGATACAATCAGATGTGTCCTAAAAACATGAACACGTTTACATTCCTTGGCATAAAAAAAATTAACAATACGTACCATAACAACGTCGTTGAACTGGCATATTTTCAATGTTTGAACCCGCAGGGCGATCTCGTAATCGAGGACGACCACGACGTCTAATATTACGGAATGTTTCATCAGATTGAAATTTCGACATAGATGAAGAAGACAGTGTTGATAATATTTCAGAATCACTTGCAATACCATGGTTAATATTAACACTATCCATACCACCAAGATCTGTATACAAACAACATTCATTTGATACCAATTGATGAATAATGTCAATGTTTTATTCTCCATCTTCTTCCTCTTCATATGTAGTCCTTAAATACCTCAACTACTCATAGTGATAGCTATTACATACTGGAAGCTCTACACAATACTTACCAATCCATACGTACATAATATCATGGATTATACCAAACAACCAATGCGCACCAGCCTTACACACTATATGCAAGCTCTGACATTTGTTAGAAGAATCAGCAGATAAACCAACAACATGTGAAAATATTTTGTAGTAAACTTCCTGTTATCACTGTATAAACTTCTTTTCCGTATAATGCACTCCAAAATACCATCTCACAACCCATCATTACATAAGCACAAAACACCGTATCCATACTTGATATCACTCCAAGAAAATAGACGACTATTATATAGAAACACCATCGGATCTATATACATACTTAGAACATAACACTGTTTCATGCAGGTAAAGCAAACATCTCGATCATAAATACGCCATTAATTGTCAAGCTATACCCAAATCTATTATTTATACTACATAATTTAAATTAACAAAACACAATAGCAACAAACATAGCTATAAGAAGACATGCAACCAACTATTAAATACATGTAACAACAAAAGAAAGCAATGAAATTAAATATGAATATGAAACACCTATACACACTATGAAAAACAAAATCACACATACATTGCTAAATAGATAGTAGCTCCTTTGATACTTCGTTTCCAACTACAACTTTTCAAAACCTATTGATAAGGGAAACTAAAGAACTGTAGTAAAAAATATTAAGACAACGGTTGGGTTATTAAATACAGTTATCAAAGTTCTAATAATAATGGGGCAACATAATGGGTAGTTTTTGAACATGCACCATAATTGTAGGAATTATAATTGTCTTTAATTAGATAATATTATATATTTTATACAAAAACAAAGTAAACACGAAACTACCACAAATGAATGCATAACTTAAAATGCTAATTATAATTACAAACATTAGGTGTGTTAACCTAATTTAAGTTTTTTAAACAAAACGTGTTTTTATAGAAATGTAATAATATATACTAATATTGTCCTATACCACTTATGTTGTTGATTACATTGTGTTTTATTATGGAAAAGATTGTGCTTATACGAAATCACTATGTTTAGGAATAGTACGTTACCCTATTTTTTTTTTAAACGAAAATTTCATTCAAAAAACGGGGAAGGCCACAGAACGGACCAACCCACGACCACCACTTACAACATGTACAACGGGTATTTCACCCATTCTTTCCAATCAATCCTATTACAATAGTACGTTACCCTATTGCAATAGTCCTTATATACTATTTGTAGTTGTATGTATATTTTATACAATATTAAGCTCTAATAAAGGCATTGTGTTTTTTATTAAACCTTACTTCTTTTACTGAATTCTGATTATCAATGTAAACTTGTTTAAGTGGAAAAAAAAGCACAAACACAACCCAAACTATATAAATCAAACACTCTTTTCTGTAAAGATGGCCTAAATTTAATTGTAAGAAATACAATAACTGAAACAAAAGCCGCTTTTATACAAACTAAAATATTATCCTACAAAAAAAAAAAGAAAAAAAAACCAGAAATAAGAGACAGAAAAATAAAAAACAAACATGAGTACTAAAATCGCTCTAGATAATTAATCTTAACTTCCATGCAACACTTCACACTTTCAAGAGTGGACACAATACGATCCAAATGATTAATTGCCTTCCTAATCACATCGATAGAAGCACGAACACCAATGTCACGAACATCGCAAGCAGGTAATTCCAACAAATCACCTACTATTTTACACATATCTTGTATAAAGTTAGCCACACGTTTGAAACCGAATTTCAAAACAATCATATACAAGACATCCCTCTGTAACTGCCAAACTACCTCATCGACCATCTTTTATTTAAAAGTTAAAACGACGGAAAGCAGATATAATTATACAAACGAATGATATAATCAGAGGTTAAAGAATTCAAATATTCCTTTACGATTATATTTATACATACATACATACATACATACATACATACATACATACATACATACATACATACATACATACATACATACATACATACATACATACATATAATCATATATATATGCACCGCTAACAAACTTTAGCATAAACATGGATACCCTGCTAACTGAAAATACGTGGAAGATTCATAAATTATGTCACCACACCATTTATTTCATCAAAAAACGATGACAACTAACCAACCACGTTTTGTTTTTCTTTTTCTTTTTTTTAATAAATTGAATAAATGAGACACTACATGAGCTATAATCAATAGTTTAAAATAACACATCAAAATTTTAAGCTATGTTCAAATGACGTATAGTGATAAAAATATTTATATTTGCATACATTTTAATGTAATAGTTAAGTTAATCTCATCTTGACTCAAGTCACTGGATGCCTGTTGCAAAAAACACAATTAACATTATCCATAAGACAATTCAAGATATTGTTTTGTGTTTTATTAATCAACTAAATAACCGAAATATTATTTTTAGAATATTTTAAATGTAGTATCTTTTTTATGTATTATATGTGTTTTCAAAAACAATGACATGAATTCTAAATTCAGATTGACTTTTTTACAATAATATGGAACCAAAAATAAAAAAACATTGCAAGACTTCCGGTGACAAACACAAAAATGGACCCATGCTGTTTGAAATGTTTCAATGAATTTAATAAAATATGATAAATTTTAAGCTTGGGTTACAATTGTATAATTAATCATAACTTTGAGTTTATGTTTCTAATTTTAACTTATAATAAAATATGATAAACTTTAAGCTTGGGTTACAATTGGATAATTAATCATAACTTTGAGTTTATGTTTATAATTTGAACTTAAAAAAACTTTTGGTTATTTAAAAATTGAATATGAAATCACTATAACTTTTAGGATTTTCAATTAATGTTGTTAGTGATACGATCATTTTGGATGTAGCTTTCTTAATGGTTTAACTTGCAAACCACAATAGAGTTGACTTGATCATTTAACAATCTGTATATATAATGCCAAATCAAAAACACAAAACCTGTATACAATTTGTTACACTACCCGAACCAGAAACTACATTAAACATCATTCATATATTAAATAATACTACATTAAACATCATCCATATATCAAATAATAAAACATAATATCGAACATTAGAAGATCCTTACACAATAAACCACTATATTAACATTAAATTACTAAAATACTAAAGACATTAACATAATCTATAACCAAACATGATACATCAAAACATAAAGAAGAACATAAGCTTGATACCTTTAGTAATTTGGAGACACAAGGCTCTCAAAATAGACAGACCCTTGTAAGGCAGTCATGTACTTCCAAGGAAAGTAGTACCCAACTTGCATAGTTTTCATATCTAACATATAAATATCCCCACAAGTAGTCATCAACAGCATTTCATCAGTAGACTCTACATACTCTACAAACCCGAGGAAACTCGATGGAACAACACCAATACAAAGCAGAACCCATAAGTTAATCCATTCTTCATATCCCAACTTACACAAACCAACTAAATACATATCATATTTATAACGCATAAAAATGTGAAGTTGCCCAGCAATACTGACCAAAGATCCATCAAAACCTCCTCCATAAAAATCACATGGTAATGGAACACTTGAAAATTGCTCTAGGTTAACATCAAAACGTACAATTGACTGCACACAATCACCAGAACATGAATCAACAATGAAATATACACCATCTCCACACAATGTACCTAATGACCATTTTCCACCATGCTCAACAGACAGAATGTCCGTAATTTTCCTCCAGGAATGTAGTCGGGTAGAATAAATATAAACTGCCTCTGTGCCATGTCTTCTTATAACATGTAAAACCTTGTACTCATTTGCAGAATCCACATAGAAAGCAGCAGAATCATAATCTTTTTTGAAGAAACCATGTGATTCACATGATGGAAAAGTTGTACTTGCCTGTGTAAGAGGATTCCAAATTAAAATTTGAGAAGTCTCTTCCAGGCACACACATAACGTTCCATCCAAACTCCCTAATATCATCAATTCATCTGGTCGGGTTTTGAATGGTTTAACAGACATCATTTTAGGACCACAAAAGCCAGTGCATGCATAAAACAATTTTTCAAGAGAACCACAACGATCTAATTTCGCAAGCACCCACTTGGTAGCTGACGGTGACGTACTACGACAATGAATTAATGGAAACTCTGGTGTGGACAGGATAGACAACCATTTTTTGCACACCAACTTGCAACGACCTATATCTCTTGCAGAAAGTTTTGTAAAAATACCATACATTAATATCTCTACAAGCAACTCCGACATAACAAATATTGATTAACTGCTCACATTAGATCAACACATGTTAGTTAGTCCAATCCACTTTAACATCAAAGTGTAAATCATAGTTATGAAGAATAGAAGGCAAAATAACAAATTGAAGAAAAGATACTTACAAACAACAACTTTTATTTGCTCAAAGATCTGGAACAATTCTGACTGAAATGTTACCCTATAATCATATAAACAGGAAGATGTGAGAGAGAAACGTCAATCCATAAAAGACTGGAGATAATGGGAGAGAAATGCTTAATAACTAATCACGTAATAAAAGGATTAGTAACCACTAACATAGCAGTTGATTTTTTTTTGAACGGCAAAACTTCTATATAAATATATAGAAAAGGCAACATAGCAGATGATATCTCCAACTTTCTAATACACTTTATCCGGTAAAATAACACAAAACAAAATTTATATCATGTCATATAAAAACGCAATATTATATGTAACCACACAAACAACTCAAAATATCAGGTATTAGTCATACTGCCTTTACATACAACACTATCAAACTTACAAAAACCAATACATTCCACTAAGTTAACTGCAAATACATACCATAAACAATACATAACACTTTTGAATAATGGTGAGAGTGCGAACAAAGATGTTCAGTTAATGGCATAGATGTTAGAGATATTTAGACAAGTTAATGAATCAATGGAGTTGAAGCGTTGGTTTTTTACTTTCCTTATAAGTAGTTTTGTTAAGTTTAGTGATAGTTGCTGTTATGGTAAAGTGGTTTGTATTCAATTATTAAGAGTTATTGGTGGTATTTTTATTTTAATGGAATGTTTTGGTTTGTTTCTTGAAAGTTTAGTCTGGATGAATTGTGTTTTTTATTATGGTCGTTTTTTTATTGTGGTTAGTTAATCATATATTATTTCAAACATTTAATATCTTCAGTTTAATTTCTTCGAGCGACCATCAGGAGAATTGTAATTGATTTGGTTTATTTTGATGTTAAATTGTGCCTGAATATAGAGTTGCACTTGCACACATGATCAAAACACTATCTCAAACAGCTGCTCTGTGAAAAGCTGTCCACTGCCATAACCACTGTTTTGTTCAAACATTTGCTCTGTGAAAAGTGGTCCACTGCTGAAAGTCAACCCCTGTTCTCTCATTTCCTTGGATATCACTGTTGTTCAAAATCAGTGATTTCATCCACTGATATGCTATCCACTGATAGATAAAATCACCCACTGTTTTCATTATAACCGTTGCAACCACTGATATTGTTGAATCATGTTTGTTCATTTGAATAATTATGCTTTTTTTTCAGTTTGCTGGGTTGGACAGTGTTGCTCTAATGAGAATGTACATTTAGAAGCAAGTTTATGATGAAGTTTCTGTTATTATTTATGATATTGTGTGTTACTTTGGCACTCAAGTTGATGTTTCACACATACCACAGGGACGGAAATTGCATTTTTCTCTTAATATAAAGTATTGAAAACATATATAAGTTAAAAACTGGAAAAGGCCCCACATTTAGAGTTCATTTTAGTCCTCCAATAATAAAAAACACAAAAAACAAAAACACAATAAATAAAAACCAAGAAATAAATAAAACACAATAAAATAAAAAAACACAATAATAACCACTCAACATTAGTGGTTATACCTGCTAAAATTTATTCAAATAATTAACTGCCAAGTTACACATCACATATTATCATACTACTTATGTAATTACAAGAAATCAACAATTTTTAATACACAACATACAACTTACTCTAAGAAGTTGATAACCATATATATAACAAAGAACATAAGCAACTAAAATACCATACAAAAATAAAATATCTTCTAACATTACCAAAGTATATTACAATACAAATGAAAAACATAACAAACATACAAAAATAAAACAAAGTAAATTACCTAACATCGTAGATTTAAACATTTGGAGACATAAGGCTCTCAGAGTATACTGCTCCTTTTAATGCATAAAAGTTGATAACAGGATAGAAATTATCAATTTTCCTCACATCCAAATCAAACTCATACACATCCCCATAATCAGTCATCAACAACCACTTCTTACTTGAACCAATGTACCTCACAAAGCATTTTATAGGCAATGGAATACAATCAATATCAGGTACAGACAAAATCCTTATCCATTCTTCACCTTTCAACTTTCACAAATCAACAGAAACATCAAATGCACCACGAAGAACAAAAAAATGAAGTTCATCAGAAACATTAACCAAAGACCCTCTAAAATTTACTTCATACTCATCAAAGGGAAAGGAAACTTTAGTAAATGTCTCTAAATTCACATCAAAGCGAACAATTAACGCCACATTATAATCCCAACACGAACCTACAGTGAAGTATAATCCATTACAACACAAAGTCCCACATGACCATTGAACGGTCTGATCATCTAAAATAAAGTCTTTAACAAACTTTATTTGCCTCCAACATTGGCTTTCCATGGAGTAAATGTAAACCAACTGATTGTTACGCCTAAATACAACATGTAAAAGATTGTAATCCTTCAAGTAATCCACATAAAAGCCAACAGCATCAAAATTTACTTTGAAAAACCCATATTTCTTAGGAATGGACAAGTTCCTATAGGAATTGGTGAGAGGATTCCATATTAACAACTGACAAGTGTTACTTAGACAGACACATAGCATTCCATGCAAACTACCTAAGATCATCATATATTCTGCACGAGTTTTGAAAGGCACTTTCACAATTTCAGTTAAAGAAATATTGGCTGAACCATAACTAAGTGTACGAAGTGGACGATGTATGCCTCCTGTTATTAAAACAAATTGCATCTTGGTTAACGATGGCATCTTACGACAATGAAGCCTAGCAAAGAATACCGTTGACAGGAAAGAGCACCACTCTTTACACACCAACTTATAACGGCCTACGTCTCTTGCAGTAAGATTTGGCAATATCTCAAACATAAATAAGTCAATCGGAATCTCCGGCATGGTAACACTTTCCTACAATGTACATTTAAATTTAAATACGATAAATTAACATTTATGAACATAAACATGTGAAATTACTAAACAACATAACAATACATGAAAAAAAGAAAAAACCCCAATTTAAAAAAGTAAAACTCGATTGACAACTCGCTAACAATTGCAAAGGAAAAGCACGAAAAGACAAAGCTTACACACCTTAAAACAGCAACTGGAATATGAAATCAACTATTTTTTCTTTGCTATATTGGGGGATCTTTCTGATAAATCGAATTCAACTATATGGTAAAAAATAAACATACAAATGAATATAACTGAGAAAGTATTTCTTAGATATGGTTACCGAAAAATCATGTAAATATAGGTTAGTGGGAAGTTCCAAATAGAATATAACTGTGCCTTGAATATAACTTTGCGTCCCTATGGTATGAGTGCAATATCAACCTAAGCCCCTGAATTATTTTCTTGCTTTTTTGTTAAGAAATCTAATAATTCAAATTAACTCTTTTTAAATAAAGGCAATCTAATAATTAAATGCAATCTAATAATTAACTATCTAATAATTAAATGCAATCCAATAATTAAATGTATACCATATATAACAAATTATTAAAGCCTAAATTGTAAATTAAATGTAAACTTTGAATACATACAATACAGAGACAAAACGTCATACCAACTTCGTAGACATGACGGAACTTACAGACTCAATAACAAAAGACCGTAACATACAATACAGAGACAAAACGTCACCACAAGCAATTGTGGATCTTTACTGACGGGTGCACTTCAGAATGTAGCAGATATGAATGAATATAACCCCAGTGTAGCTAAACATCATATCTGCCACTGGGGTTATATTCATTCGTATGAATGAATATAACCCCAGTGTAGCTCTTCGATTTTCCTTGAAATTCCAGAGCTCGCAACTTACATATCTGCCACTGGGGTTGTATTCATTCATATGCAATTGATCGTTCTGATCAATCACTTCCTTATGTGCACCGCACCATCTTCTAGGAGGTTGTCAAGTGTTCTCGCCTTCGTAGTTGGTGTTTTGCGTATCTTTACATCCACATCCATTCTGTACAATACAAACACATTCAAATGAGGAACAAATCAATCCGAAACTGATCCAACATAAACACATTCAAATGAGGAACAATGTATTCACAATCTGATCCAATATAAACACATTCAAATGAGGACACATCAATCCGAAATTCACAATCTGATCCAATATAAACACATTCAAATGAGGAACACATCAATCCGAAACTGTTCTTTTTAAACAGTTCTCAAACAACTACACAAGAATCAACATCAAAACACATTTCAAGTATCAATATTGATGTGTTCAAATAACTACACAAGAATCAACACCAAAACACATTCAAAAAACTCTGTTTTGAATTTAGTACCGTATTCATAACCAAAACACATTCAAACAAAAATCAAATAAAACCACAAGAATCAAACAAAACCACAAGAATCAAAAACCTCTTTACATCCGCAACCATTTAGTACCCTCTGTTTTGATACCCGAGACAAAAACCCACAAGAATCAAACAAAACCAAACCTTTGTTTTGATATCCGAGACAAAAACCCACAAGAATCATGTTATCTATGTGATTTAGGTTTGTAATTTTACCGTATAGAAGATAACCCTCTGTTTTGATACCCGAGACAAAAACCCACAAGAATAAAACAAAACCAAACATCTGTTTAGATATCCAAGACAAAAACCCACAAGAATCATGTTATCGATGCGATTTAGGTATGTGATTTTACCTTGGATTGTTATCGATGAAGATGAAGATGATGAAGCTGATGAAGATGTATTGTTCGGAAGATGAAGATGATGATGATGATAATCAGCGTTGGGAGATGGGAGAGATTTTCTTGACAGATTTGGTTGAGAAGTGTTATGAAACTGTTCGAATCATGATGAACAGAGATTTTATTTTATACTGTAACAATTCTTAAAGTCTCTTATGAACAGTTTATTAATTGCACATGAATTGAATGTTTATTACGATTGTGCCATCTCTTTTATTTAATTTATAATCTTATTCTCATTTTGTGTTCACAACTAAATTTTCCAAAGTGAATTGATATACTATATTTTAAATCGAATTTTATGTAATAGATCTGTAATATTTATATACTATACAAAATAATGTGATATAAAAAACCTATCAAAAAAACACAATAAAAGCAAAGAAATATAACACTATACAAAAGAAACTGCTATTTAATACAAGTCTCCAAATATGAATTAAAAAGAATATCAAACCCTCCCAGTTTCTGAAAAAAAAAAAAAGTAAAAAGCTATTATGTTTTAAACACTATTGTTTTTTACTCGTTGTGTCTTCAAATAGATGACACAATCAAAAAAGGTTTGTACCACTCAAATCCCGACTATAACATACCATTACCCCACGCAATCAAATAACTTACATTTTACTAACAATGGTGGACTTATAATACAAAGGGATTGAAAAAAACTGTAAGAAACTATTACAAAAAGACAAGCGACAAGTTTTGATAACAATATAATGTATATCTGTAACATCCCAAGCTAACCACACCATGATACTATCCGCTTTAGCCAAGACGTTCCAACATCTCCTCACTGATTTAAAACGCGTCATGATGTTGAATGTATCAAGACCCTTACAACGAAGCCTTCATTCCCCTTCACAACCAATGTGGGATGTTACAAATCACACTCCTTACAGGTCCCAACATCCTCGATGGCACACCAGACCAATCCCTAGCACTAATACCATCTGTAACAGCCCAACATAACCACACCATCATAATGTCCACTTTGGCTAGGTCGAAACAAATCACTACCAAATCAAGGTTGCTTTAAAGAAACAAAACATTTATATATTATTAATTTAAAACAATGTTATGCATCATTGTTTGTACTTTATGCTTATAGGGTGACTTTTTGCGATGGTTGGTTGCACCTATAGTTTAGAATTGCATATATGTATTGTACCTTATGTTTTATGAGTTTAAAAAAATGCTTGGTTGTAGCATCATACGAAATTATATTTTATTATTATCTTTATTTTTATTATTATTTATTTCATCTTTTATGAGTTTAAAAAATGTTTGGTTGTAGATTCATAGGACATATATGTATTGTACCCTATGTTTTATGAGTTTAAGAAATGTCTGGTTGTAGGTTCATATGACATTATATTTAATTATGATGCTTCGTAGCTTGATTTAAAAAAACATGTAATATATATGATTTTGGGTAATGCCAACATTGTTGTGCAAACTTTTACTACACAGATTATGTAGTACTTTATATATTAAATATGGACAATAAATAGATTGTGCTGGTTTTTTTAAGGCACCAAAGCAATCGATTGAAACACGACGAAACAAATAAGAACAAACATTACGAAAGTTGAAATATAACAAAACGACAAAACAATACATCATTTAAACTAATAACCTCCTCAACGTGTTTAGTTATATATATTTATAACATTCAACACAAAACGACACCTTAATGGGTGAAGAACAATATATGTCACACGCATAACACACATGACCGGGACAAACAGAAAAACCGCCATCAACATCACAGCCATCAGTGACCTCTACATCACAAACATTATCTACATCTCCAGTTTCGATATCACTACTGACTACACTGACTTGATTATCATCTGCAGACATCAGTTGTTGATCACCCTCCTCACAATCTCCTTCGTAACCCGAAACATTATTATCACCAGAAGCATCAAACGCAGAATGAGATTCAACTTGCATATCCCCTACAGTAAGCCGGAACATCTTTGCATGTTTCTTTCCTTTACAATGAGCATAAAGCTGATTTGCACTTGTACAATATATGTCACATAGAGAACAATGAAAATCCACACAACAATACGATAAATCTTGTAACTGTTGGATTAACACTCGAATGAGTAAACAACAAAATTACCAAGTAAAAACACAAAATGATTAATATTTCAAACACTTATACCTTTGTAGTATGCTTCCTTGAAATTACATGATGCCTATATTGTTGTTCATTAAGGCATATGACATTGCAGACAGGGCATCCAATGATTTCTTCCGGTTTGGCACCATTTGCCACTAACTTATAAACATCTACGTTCATGTTCTTCAAACAACTACAACGAAAATGTAATAGAACACACCTCTATATAGGTAAATATTTAAACGGGTTTAAACTCAATTGGACAGGTAAGTTATATAAAAACTGTAAACTGGGTAAGGTCACAAAATTTTCGGAAATCAAGAAATTAGTGGATCGAGGTTATACATCACTAAATACAACTCTTATAAACCGATGTTTTAATCAAACAAACTGAAATATTCAAAAAATTCAACCTCAAAGAGAAACATTTCTCTTCTAATGTGTGAATTTGAAACAACTTTGAATATGTATTTATAATAAAGTTTTAATTTAAACTCAATTGGACGGGTAAGATATCTTTACTTGAATAAAAAACTGTAAAATGGCTGAGGTCACAAAATTTTCGGAAATCATGAAATTAGTGGATGGAGGTAATACACGACTAAATACATCCCTCATAAACCGATGTTTTATACACAATGAATATGTAAAATCACATCGTTGTTTATCAAATATTGATTGTATAACGTTATTTAATCCTACTACTGACATTATCTAATGACTACAACATACAATTCATCACTTACTTTTTAATATATCATAGTCTTTCTAATTAAACATTGAGTTATATTTATTAACCTGATCTTTATTAACCGCTTTAGCCAAGACGTTCCAACATCTTGTCACACCCCGACCACGTAAGACATACAAAACGTGGCGGAAACATCGGGGAGTGTTGTAACAGAATTAATGTTTCACAACCACGGAAATTAAAGTTTCGTTTTATTGATTAAAAGTGTTACAATGTCTTAACAAACAAGGAAATACAACATAATTAACTAGTCTTGCATCTTTTATTGTCACTAAAGCCCAAGTCTGCCTATGTGTATCTTGATCATCTTATGCAACAGCTCCTGAAAACACATGTGAAAATAGGTACGTCAGCATAAAAATGCCTGTGAGATACATAGGTTTTGTGAAAATAGGTTTCATGACTTATGTTTGAGAAAATGTTTAGTCATGAACCTTGTAATTTGCTTTGTCTTGTAAATCATTTGAAAAACGATAACATCAGATGATATGTATAAATAAGAAAATAATGTATGGTTAAATGAATAACCATTGTAAAATGAGTTTGTATAAGATAAGTTGCTTGTAAAACAATGTATTGTGAAAAGTATGATATTTGTAATAAATGTTATATATCTCAAACTGAAGTGATTCAAATAACGCTACGATATGTAATACCATACAAACACTTATATATAGGAAGTACCAGCGTATCCACCATGCTTGTATCATATTACACACGCATCGTTACTTAATCACTTAATCAAACCAAACCACCAAAGTAATGTTTAACAATTGTAGAAATGTTTATGTATGGTCAAATACAGTTCACACGGTTCACAGATACAAACGGTTCATAGATACAAACGGTTCACAGATACAAACGGTTCACAGATACAAACGGTCACAGATACAAACGGTTCACAGATACAAACGGTTCACAGATACAAACGGTTCACAGATACAAACGGTTCACATATACAAACGGTTCACATAGTCAGATGATTACAACGGTTCACATAGTCAAAAGGTTACAACGGTTCAAAATGTAATATAATGTGTTCATATGCTGGATGAGCACATGCAACGAATTGTAGTGTAAAACAATGTTCTAAGTATGCACTAAATGGACATACATAGCATAAAATGTATTGTAAAGTAATGTACTAAGTATGCACTAAATGGACATACATAGCATAAAATGTATTGAAATCATGTACTATAAATGTACTAATGAACATAGCAAGTATATGATGTGAAAACATGAAAGCACGAAAGTAACAAGTAGGCACATGTGTTCCACCCCAAAACGTTTGGAAAACAGTAAAAGAGGGGTCTATGTACTCACATGAGATTGCTCAGAAGTCCTAAGATAACCACCAAGCAATGCTAGAGATCACAGAATATCAAACGGCACCTAATATAGGTAACTACATTAATAAACCGGACCTAAATCGGAAGATCGGATAGAATGAGGCTCGTAAACCAAATGAGTATGGGAACTCATGTAGTATGGTTTAATAAAGCCTACATACTAAATGAAACCTAACCTAAGTGCTTGTGACCCATTACGACCCGTTTAGGTAGCTTATGCTACTTTAACGCGTCGTTCGCGTGAAACGCGTTCGGACCGCCTAACTAGTCCTATGACAAGTAATATATGCCTTAACATGTCTAATATGGTTGTCAAATCCGTTTAGATGTCAAAAATTATGTTACATATGTTTAAAATGAATTTTGGCATCAAAGGGGTATTTTGGTAATTTACCTAAGGCATATAAACTACCTATCATACAACTAACTAAACGTCGTGACCATAAGGTATAACCTCGGAAGGTTATTCCCTATATACTATGGTCACCTAACGTGTTTGGTCGGATCCTAAAGATCGACCAAATGGGTCGGGTTCGAAAGTATAAGCGATTGTTTAGATCGCTTACCTTACGACCCTATATAAGCACTAAACTAAAAGTGACGAGCTAAGCATGTTAAAACATGCTTAACTAAGTTTAGAAAACAGGTTTGGTATCAAAACAAATGGTTTTGATACCCATAAGTAGTTTGGTTACAAAATACGCAAGAATACGTATTCTGACCGAAACTACGGCTCGTCACTGAGCCTAGATAACGTGGTAATCAGTAGGTATAGTCACTAGGGACTATAACCATCGTGATCACGCTCCTGTTATGAAGTTCAAACGAACTTCGCATCGACCATAAATTGGTCAATGCAGAAAGTCAAACAAAGTTTGACTTTCGGACTCGAAAAGCAATAAAAGAACGAAAGAATACTTACGAAGGGTCCCCGAATGCTAATCTAGATCAAAATAGCTCAGGTATGAAATAAAGGTTTCAACTTAGAGCACAAATGATCAGATTCTTGTGAGAAATGTGTGCAAATGTGATGGGTATTTATAGATTTCGGGTAACCGTTAAGATCGTTTCTTGAATAACGTGATTTAATCTAGTGCGTACACTTGTCAAAATGTTATGGTAACTGAAAATGGCCTATTATGAGCTGAAAGGGCAAGTTTAGAATGTGTGGATGAGGTTTAATCAGCTGAAATCTGCTGACTGTTTAATCTAATCTGATCTGCAGAACCCATACGCATCGTAGGGCAAAAATGGCTGCGCATCGTAGGCATGAACTTTGGGCAGATTTATACTTTTGGTCCCTGTTATGCAATAAGGTCATTTTTGACACGTTTAAGGCCCGTTAACCCCATTTCAAAGCTCTAAAATGAAGTTAAAGCATAGGGAACTTAAAACATGCTCAAAAATATCTCGGATGTCGGTTCGTTTGGCCGTACGATCGCGATGTTCGCTTAATTTCGACGGAATGCGCATAAGCTCGAAGAACGATCCAAATGACGCGACGAATGGATTTTTCTTATGCCGAACACTAAAATAAAATATTTTAGTGCTTACATAAATTTTTGGATATCCGGATGTATTCAGAACGTAAGTTATGCGCGATAATGCAAACTTGTGCACTTTTTGACGCTTTTAGTCCCTAAATGACCCAAAAGTTTATTTTAGCACACCGAACCCCTCAAAGCCTATTTCTAAGCTATGTAAAGGATATTTATGGTATGTTTAACTTATGGTCATGTTCCAGAATGTCTGTTACAGTTCAAATTGGCATACTTTCGCAGTTTGTCAACTTTAGTCCCTGTAAGTGAATTAACTTGTTTTTGCAATACCAAAGCCCTCAAAACTTATTTCTAAGTTATGTAAAGGTTATTTAAGGTATGTTAAGTATATGTCACTATTCTGGAGTGTTCGTTGCATTAAACTGGTTATATTTACGCATCAGTGCGCGTATAACCTTCCAGAAAGCGATATAGAGTTTGAAATCGAACAAGAATTGATATGTGTAAATGATACACATATTTTTACAAATCCCAAGTATGAAATACAATATTTCACTGTTTTGGCATTTGTTTGATGGTTGAAGTGACACAGGTGTCACAGTCTCCCCTACTTTAGGAAATTTCGTCCCGAAATTAATTCGTAGAAGTCCATTTGTGACTTTGTGTCAAATAACCCCAGAGATATGTATGGCATGATCCGGTCATTTCCTTAACGGACATTCCTCAGAACGAAAATGAACAGACAGAGTCATTTTCCTCAACGAGTATTCTTCAGAAGCGGAAATGAAGGAATTAACAAACGGGGATTCATTTCCTCAACGGGCAATCTTCAGAAACGTAAAATGAACTTACGGAGTCATTTTCAATGGTTGCTTCATCAGAAATGGAAATAAGGAGGGATAGTCAAACGGATATTCATTTCCTCAACGGACAAATCTTCAGAAACGAAAATGAACAAACGGAGTCATTTTCAACGGGTGCCTCATCAGAAATGGAAATGAAAAGGATAGTCAAACGGATATTCATTTCCTCAACGGACAAATCTTCAGAAACGAAAATGAACAAACGGAGTCATTTTCAACGGGTGCCTCATCAGAAATGGAAATGAAAAGGATAGTCAAACGGATATTCATTTCCTCAACGGACAAATCTTCAGAAACGAAAATGAACAAACGGAGTCATTTTCAACGGGTGCCTCATCAGAAATTGAAATGAAAAGGATAGTCAAACGGATATTCATTTCCTCAACGGACAAATCTTCAGAAACGAAAATGAACAAACGGAGTCATTTTCAACGGGTGCCTCATCAGAAATGGAAATGAAAAGGATAGTCAAACGGATATTCATTTCCTCGACGGACAAATCTTCAGAAACGAAAATGAACAAACGGAGTCATTTTCAACGGTTGTTTCCTCAGAAACGGAAATGAAAATGAGAAACAAACGGATATTCATTTCCTCGACGGACAATCTTCAGAAACGAAAATGAACAAACGGAGTCATTTTCAACGGTTGTTTCCTCAGAAACGGAAATGAATAGAGTTAACTTCCAGGCACATGACAAAGCTCGCTGTGGTTTCTGTGCACTAAATTCCATAATTATGTATGCATCCATAATTACGTAACTCCTTGCATAGTCCGCACAGTTTGTCCTGTAATGTTTAGGGGAGGAAAATTAAATCTGTGATGAGGGTGACTAGACTAACATTGGGTCCTTTTAATTAGATCGACAAATGATCCTTTTAATTAGGGCACCAAGGAGTCCTTTCAGCTATCTCATCACATGATATTCCTAACCAGATTTTTGGATCAATCTGTTTAACTAGACCACTCCAGGGGTCTAATTATGGAATAGTACAATATAATCCAAGGGTCTTTACTATCACGTAAAAGCCCATTGAGGATTTAATATAGTACCTTTGGATATCCTACTATGAATCCCTTATACGAAGATATGGAAGATTCTACGAGGATTTGGATAACAAAAACTTAGATCACATTAAAACATAAAAGGAAACACATAAGCACATAATCACATAGTTGTTTAACTTGGTTATTAATTTGTTATCTTTGGACGCGGATACTTAAAGCACACCAGGAATCCAATTCGTGGATTTCATTTGGCACTTTAATCATTTCAAGAATCCATCCATGAAGATAGGATGATCTATCAAAAATTCGATTTTCGTTTTCAGGAAAACGCAATATTTGAATTAAGGTACACAATAATTTAGGACATACGGAAATACCCTTGGGTACCCTATTAAGAATTTATAGTGGTACTTGGGGTATTCGTACAGAATTATAACTTGCACCTTGTACTTCGTTTCTCTTGGAAGAAACGGATACTTAGGATTTTCGTGGAAAACGCAAGAGATCATACCATGGAAAAAAAAATTGGGGGTAGTCTGTTCTTCAAGGAATGCGGTTCCTTGATTGTCGGTATTGTAAGAGATATGTTGTTTATGCATACAACCACATAAATACATTGCAATGTAAATAAAAATATTTATTTATTAACAATGATAACAACTGTTTCTTGGACCTTGACAACAAAAGAAAATAATACATAAGACACGATTATTTCTAAACGATGTTGTCGGTCTGATGCTCATCCCTGTGCTGGATTTGCATTAGCAAGCTTTGGGCAATTTCTTTGGAAATGACCCATCTCGCCACAGTTGAAGCAAGAACCTGGTAGAAAACGACCTTGAGCAGGATTGTTGCCAGCTTGGTTTGGTGCAGCTGCTGCTGGGCAGACTCTTGCTGTATGGCCTATAAGCCCACAAGTTTGGCATTTGCGGCACTTTACATTGGCATGATGATGGAGGCTACATTGGTTGCACATGGGTGCAGTTCCATTGTATGGCTTCCTAGCAGGGGGTTGAGCTGGTTGGTTGGGGACGGCTTGATCATTGTAGGTAACCATGGCGAAGTTCTGAGAAGCCTTCCGCTTCTTTGACTTTTTAGGGGATCCAGTCTGCTCATCCATGGTCTTTGATTCCCCGATTGGGTTCGATTCCTCGACCGGTTTCTTATCACCTTTTCAGAAAAGTTTACCTTTCCTGATCTTTGATTCAGTCAAGGTTGCAGATAGCTCAATGGCCTGTCTAACTGTAGTAGGGTTACTACCAGTCACAATATCTTGTATTGAGTCAGGGAGGCCATCAATGTACTTTTCGATTGCCTTATCCAAAGGCGTGACCATGTTTGGGCATAACAGACTTAACTCTTCATAACGGTCCGTGTAGGCTCGATGCTCACCGCTGTCTTGCTCAAGAATGTCGAATTCCCTTTCCAAGGCCCTGATCTCGTGACGAGGACAGAATTCCTTCATCATAAGGGCCCTAAGTTCAGCCCATGTCTGTGCTAGAGCAACTTCTGCACCACGATCTCTCATAACCCCGTTCCACCACGTAAGGGCCCTCTTCTGGAACACACTCGAAGCAAACTCGACCTTGCGATTGTCAGGACACTGCACGTGGCGGAAAGTATTCTCAATGCTCTCGAACCATTGAAGAAGCCCAGTCGCTCCCTCAGAACCACTAAACTTGAGTGGTTTCGCCGAGTTAAAACTCTTGAAATTGCATGGACCATTGTTGTTGTTGTTGGCTTGATTCCATTGAGCAAAGAGGTTTGGGAATTGAGCAGCCATTTGCTGCGCAATGATTTCTGCCAATTCGGCAGTCGCTATCTGGCTTTTGCGTCGAGGAGGCATTCTAAAAGAGGAAACATGAAAAGAAACGAGTGAGAGAATTAGACGAAAAGAATGAGATGAAACAAATCTGATGAAAGCAAGGATAGTGGTCGTTTGTTTGTTACTACAAAGCAACAAACGACCCCGGTGATTAATCAAAGTAAATAGGTCAAAAATAATGTATCGCGAAGACATGCTCGCCTATAAGTGAACACTCATCCCAAGAATTCCCAGGTAAGCACAACTGGTCTCGCGTCTGATGAGATGTATACGAAGTGCTTGCCTAGACAGAAAACCCAGAATACAGGCATTCACCCTTCCAGTTTGCACGTGTTCACATTATTTAAAACCCAAACCTTGACGAGATTTTGAAAACTCAAAGGGGTTCAAAACCATATAACAGAGGGTTCAAAACCTTACAATAGAGGGTTCAAAACCTAGTAATCAATCATCCTAGAACAGATGATTAGTTTTCGAAGCGGTTTTGAAATTTATGTTCTTGTTGAGGTCGTCGCCTAAGGATAGGTGACGGTATTGTTTTATGACTAAACGCAAGTAAACTCGCATTAGGGTCCTAAGAAGGTTATAGACTAGGTCAAAGCATTACTAATAACCTAATTCCCTATAACCATTAGCTCTGATACCATCTTTTCTGTCACACACCGACCACGTAAGACATACAAAACGTGGCGGAAACATCGGGGAGTGTTGTAACAGAATTAATGTTTCACAACCACGGAAATTAAAGTTTCGTTTTATTGATTAAAAGTGTTACAATGTCTTAACAAACAAGGAAATACAACATAATTAACTACTCTTGCATCTTTTATTGTCACTAAAGCCCAAGTCTGCCTATGTGTATCTTGATCATCTTATGCAACAGCTCCTGAAAACACATGTGAAAATAGGTACGTCAGCATAAAAATGCCTGTGAGATACATAGGTTTTGTGAAAATAGGTTTCATGACTTATGTTTGAGAAAATGTTTAGTCATGAACCTTGTAATTTGCTTTGTCTTGTAAATCATTTGAAAAACGATAAGATCAGATGATATGTATAAATAAGAAAATAATGTATGGTTAAATGAATAACCATTGTAAAATGAGTTTGTATAAGATAAGTTGCTTGTAAAACAATGTATTGTGAAAAGTATGATATTTGTAATAAATGTTATATATCTCAAACTGAAGTGATTCAAATAACGCTACGATATGTAATACCATACAAACACTTATATATAGGAAGTACCAGCGTATCCACCATGCTTGTATCATATTACACACGCATCGTTACTTAATCACTTAATCAAACCAAACCACCAAAGTAATGTTTAACAATTGTAGAAATGTTTATGTATGGTCAAATACAGTTCACACGGTTCACAGATACAAACGGTTCATAGATACAAACGGTTCACAGATACAAACGGTTCACAGATACAAACGGTTCACAGATACAAACGGTTCACATATACAAACGGTTCACATAGTCAGATGATTACAACGGTTCACATAGTCAAAAGGTTACAACGGTTCAAAATGTAATATAATGTGTTCATATGCTGGATGAGCACATGCAACGAATTGTAGTGTAAAACAATGTACTAAGTATGCACTAAATGGACATACATAGCATAAAATGTATTGTAAAGTAATGTACTAAGTATGCACTAAATGGACATACATAGCATAAAATGTATTGAAATCATGTACTATAAATGTACTAATGAACATAGCAAGTATATGATGTGAAAACATGAAAGCACGAAAGTAACAAGTAGGCACATGTGTTCCACCCCAAAACGTTTGGAAAACAGTAAAAGAGGGGTCTATGTACTCACATGAGATTGCTCAGAAGTCCTAAGATAACCACCAAGCAATGCTAGAGATCACGGAATATCAAACGGCACCTAATATAGGTAACTACATTAATAAACCGGACCTAAATCGGAAGATCGGATAGAATGAGGCTCGTAAACCAAATGAGTATGGGAACTCATGTAGTATGGTTTAATAAAGCCTACATACTAAATGAAACCTAACCTAAGTGCTTGTGACCCATTACGACCCGTTTAGGTAGCTTATGCTACTTTAACGCGTCGTTCGCGTGAAACGCGTTCGGACCGCCTAACTAGTCCTATGACAAGTAATATATGCCTTAACATGTCTAATATGGTTGTCAAATCAGTTTAGATGTCAAAAATTATGTTACATATGTTTAAAATGAATTTTGGCATCAAAGGGGTATTTTGGCAATTTACCTAAGGCATATAAACTACCTATCATACAACTAACTAAATGTCGTGACCATAAGGTATAACCTCGGAAGGTTATTCCCTATATACTATGGTCACCTAACGTGTTTGGTCAGATCCTAAAGATCGACCAAATGGGTCGGGTTCGAAAGTATAAGCGATTGTTTAGATCGCTTACCTTACGACCCTATATAAGCACTAAACTAAAAGTGACGAGCTAAGCATGTTAAAACATGCTTAACTAAGTTTAGAAAACAGGTTTGGTATCAAAACAAACGGTTTTGATACCCATAAGTAGTTTGGTTACAAAATACGCAAGAATACGTATTCTGACCGAAACTACGGCTCGTCACTGAGCCTAGATAACGTGGTAATCAGTAGGTATAGTCACTAGGGACTATAACCATCGTGATCACGCTCTCGTTATGAATTTCAAACGAACTTCGCATCGACCATAAATTGGTCAATGCAGAAAGTCAAACAAAGTTTGACTTTCGGACTCGAAAAGCAATAAAAGAACGAAAGAATGTACGAAGGGTCCCCGAATGCTAATCTAGATCAAAATAGCTCAGGTATGAAACAAAGGTTTCAACTTAGAGCACAAATGATCAGATTCTTGTGAGAAATGTGTGCAAATGTGATGGGTATTTATAGATTTCGGGTAACCGTTAAGATCGTTTCTTGAATAACGTGATTTAATCTAGTGCGTACACTTGTCAAAATGTTATGGTAACTGAAAATGGCCTATTATGAGCTGAAAGGGCAAGTTTAGAATGTGTGGATGAGGTTTAATCAGCTGAAATCTGCTGACTGTTTAATCTAATCTGATCTGCAGAACCCATACGCATCGTAGGGCAAAAATGGCTGCGCATCGTAGGCATTAACTTTGGGCAGATTTACACTTTTGGTCCCTGTTATGCAATAAGGTCATTTTTGACACGTTTCAGGGCCCGTTAACCCCATTTCAAAGCTCTAAAATGAAGTTAAAGCATAGGGAACTTAAAACATGCTCAAAAATATCTCGGATGTCGGTTCGTTTGGCCGTACGATCGCGATGTTCGCTTAATTACGACGGAATGCGCATAAGCGCGAAGAACGATCCAAATGACGCGACGAATGGATTTTTCTTATGCCGAACACTAAAATAAAATATTTTAGTGCTTAAATAAATTTTTGGATGTCCGGATGTATTCAGAACGTAAGTTATGCGCGATAATGCAAACTTGTGCACTTTTTGACGCTTTTAGTCCCTAAATGACCCAAAAGTTTATTTTAGCACACCGAACCCCTCAAAGCCTATTTCTAAGCTATGTATAGGATATTTATGGTATGTTTAACTTATGGTCATGTTCCAGAATGTCTGTTACAGTTCAAATTGGCATACTTTCGCAGTTTGTCAACTTTAGTCCCTGTAAGTGAATTAACTTGTTTTTGCAATACCAAAGCCCTCAAAACTTATTTCTAAGTTATGTAAAGGTTATTTAAGGTATGTTAAGTATATTTCACTATTCCGGAGTGTTCGTTGCATTAAACTGGTTATATTTACGCATCAGTGCGTGTATAACCTTCCAGAAAGCGATATAGAGTTTGAAATCGAACAAGAATTGATAAATGATACACATATTTTTACAAATCCCAAGTATGAAATACAATATTTCACTGGTTTGGCATTTGTTTGATGGTTGAAGTGACACAGGTGTCACACATCTCCTCACTGATCTATTCATCAGAATCAGAAACCACAACTACACTCGATTCCATCATATAAAAAAAACACAATTCATATAAAAAACATACTGCATATAACTAAATTTTATTCAAACAAACTGAAATATCCAAAATACCCATTGGAAAAAACCTAAAAATCATAACAACTGATTTAAATTAATAGAGATAAGAGATAAGATTATTTCTTGCTAACTTTCTCCAAATCCTTGAAATTACTTGGAGTTGAAGACTTGTAGACGTCAACCAATTTACGTTTGTTGATTACATTGGTATCACAACTGGTATTCGCATCATCAATCTTAACACTTGAAATGTGACTTTTTTTTTGATAAATTCTTTATCGTTTCCCTGAAACAAAAGACAAAATTAAGAAAATAATAATAGAATTAAATATAATGTAAATATAAATGTATAAATACGAATCATGTATTGAAATAAAAAATACCTCAGTAATATTCATCTTTTCTTTGAGCTCATTAATAATTGACTCATCATCAGTCATGTTTGTGACAAGATACATTTCATCAAAATTAGTCAGATTATAACTTGTTATCTCAATTTTAAAAGCAAACATCTTTCCAATCAACTTGTCTAAATCAACAGGAAACATTACTTCTTTAACATCCTGTGAATCAGAATATTTTATGATAAAATTAATATAAAAAAAATATATAAATACATTGAAAAAAAATATAGGAGAAGTAAAGATTATTTATACATACAGATGATGAGTTTTCTTTAAACAATTGAACAGCCGACTTGAGAACAACTTTTTCAATGATTTCATCAGCTAGAGGATGAAATAATATTAGTGGAACATCATCAGTATTATCTTCCACTTGAACTTTTATTTTGAATCTAGTTAAGTTAAATATAAAAACACATATATACAAATCAATTATTTTATAAAACATACAAATATTAAAATAAATAGAAAAAGCTCATATTACCTTGGAACTGGATATATAACACTTTCATCACAATAACAGTTGAAGCACACATGAAAATAATGTGACTCCAAACCCACGCAGTCTACAAGATCTGTACCCGCCTCTGTTAAACATTTAGGACACTCCACATAGTGCCAACCAAAATCCTTATCTATAGCCTTAATAGTACCAAGTATGATAACAAATTGAGGCTGTATAAATTGAAAAATACGAAAATATTTGAGTTCAACAAAAAAAAATTGTACTTTTTGAATTATAAAAATTTAAACAAACCTTCATGATTTGCCAAAGGTCATACACGTTTTTCAACGGAGACTTTATGATAAATTCATCACTTGACATCTACAAAATGCAATACAAAAGTTTTTTATATACGAATAACAAAAAATAAAAATTGGAAGTAATAAAATAACAAAGCACATGAAGATTAAAAAAAATATATATAAACTCATACCTTCTCAGATTCAACCTCAAAGACAGACTTTTCTCTTCTAACGTGTAAATTTGAAACAACTTTGAACATGTATTTATAATACAGATTTAATTTAAACTCAATTGGACAGGTAAGTTATATTTACTCGAATAAAAAACTGAAAACTGCCTAAGGTCACAAAATTTTCGGAAATCATGAAATTAGTGGATGGAGGTTATACATGACGAAATACATCTCTCATAAACCGATGTTTTATACACTAAGAATATGTAAAATCACAACGATGTTTATCAAATATTTAATAATTCTAACTATAACTGTTTAAATTGAATTACACTATAGCGATGTTTAAACATATACCTGAATTACAATAAACCTGCTTAAATTGAATTACACATCAAAAACATTGATTCTATGACGTCATTTAATCCTACTATTGACATTATCTAATGACTACAACATACAATACCTCACTGACTTTATAATAAAACATAGCCTTTCTATTTAAACTTTGGGGTATATATTATCTATTCATCAGAATTAGAAACCACAACTACACTTGATTCCATTATATAAAAAAACACAATTAATATAAAAAACATACTGGATATAACTAAATTTTAATCAACAAAAATGGAAATTAACACAAATTTATACAACAAAAAACAGATGTCTGCATACACATCATATTTATACGAAAACTAACCGGCTTGTAGAAACATTATTCCAAACAAAATCACAAATCTAAAAACACAATATATTTACACAACTTCTTTTTAACACTATAAAAATGATAAATAAATCATACCAAAAATATATCAAACACAATTACCTCCTCTTCCTACTAATCTTTTAACTTTGCTTGAACAAAATGATTTCTTTCTATTTCCACTAATATCTTCCTTTGCAGATTCCACGTCAACCTCTTGTCTTTTACTTGCTCTAATAGTATCACCTACTTCATCTTCAGTTTAATTTCTTGAGTTTTCTTACCTAATTAACCAATAGACTTATAGAAATCAAAACACAATGAAAATAGCAGTTAACACCACCATGAGAACAACTTACTTGTAAAACGCAAGTCAATGTTTGGAGTGGACGCCATTGCAAAAGTATTTCCAAATGATTAAGATTGGTACATAAACCAACAAACACAATCGCAAATTCTATAACTTCAGCCCTAACTTTCAGCTAAAACTGAATGTCATCCTTTACCCTTTTTTGGTTTATTATACAGATAATTTCAAAACACTAATATCAAATTACCTTTTCACCCCCATACTGAATACCACTCAAACGAATGTTTAGTTTTATTACAAAAAAAACCACCTAATAAACCGAACCCATATATAAGAAGCATAAAAAAATATAATCATTTATATATAAAGTTATTTCTTTAAATATAGAAAATACAATTTCATGAAACTTTATACTTATTCTCATTCATCACTCTATTTATAACATACTAAGAACTCCAAAAAAAAAAAAGCAACAACTAACAATATCACCAAAACATGAAAAAATAATTAGAACAAAAACCAACACATAAATTGTCATTCATCATACTATATATTACTAACTACATACGAAAAACAAAAAAAAAAACATACAAAAAACACCAAAACATAGTTCAATACTTGCAACAAAAAACAACACAGAGAAATTTACACCAACATTTTATACATAAAATAAAATGATAAATTCAAAGTTTCACAACATGAGAACGACGGTGAATTGAAACTTTTGGAACTTTAAGTTTCCGATTGTAACTTTCTAGTGAATCAGCGGTATCATCAACTTCATCTTCAGAATTAGAAAATTGGTCAAAACCAGACTGACCGATAACCTCATCTACATCAGCATCAACAATTATATCAATAAACTCAATTTCTTCGTTAGAACTGCTGATCGAAACAACATCATCCCAATTCCAATATAGCAAGTCTCTAGATCGTTTGCGCTGCCTCTCAATCCTTCGTATCTGGGTAAGAGAAATAACTTGTTTCATTACGAGCTAGAAACTATCACATAAAATTTTTTACTAAGATTTAAAAAATTACAACTTCAATATATATCACCTCCTCACTGAACTCACGAGAAAGGTGGGATTTATAAGGACCAAATGGCCCAACAGAAATTATCTCTACACTACCACTGTCGGCCTGTAATCAAACAAAATAAAAATAATAAAACAACAAAACAATAATATTAAAATATTACAAATAAACTTTATTTATTGATGATATTACTAAATTACCTGTTCTTGACGATTTAAAGGATTGATAAACGTCTGCAGCCGGTCATCACCTAAATGAACAGCATTATTACTTCTTGTAGATGCATTTTTCTCCATCACTTGCTCAATATTTGAAGGATAAATCTATAAATCCTGCTACAAATTCACAAACCTAAATAGATTTATACTAACATGTTCCTATTATATAAGTTATTCTACAACGGTTTTTAACACACGTTCAAGAATTGTAGCAACTACTATATACACACGACACATATCAAGATAATGGAACAATTGATATTTCCGGTTTTATAGGAGAACATAATTTCGAAGGAAATAAAAAACAGTTTAATATAACTTATATAATAAACCGACAATTGATATCCTAATCGAAATTATAAGGCTACATCCCAAATAGGTACAAATAATATGCGAGAATGGGAAGTGGGTAGTTACTTCCCATAAAGAATTGCTCTTCTCAACAACTACTGATCTTGTAAACAATTGTTAAGTCAAAGCACTGCTGATCCTGTAAACAACTGTTAAGTCAAAGCACTGATAAAGCATAAAGAATTTATCTAAAAATTATAGATAAATTATCATTTGTTTTAAGTTGTGGACCACAAGTTAGTTTCATAGGAAAAAAACAACCACACCTACTCATGTGCCTAGTTCAATTAGCTTTAGTCGGCACT
This sequence comes from Helianthus tuberosus, assembly GCA_030545235.1. Classification (NCBI taxonomy): domain Eukaryota; kingdom Viridiplantae; phylum Streptophyta; class Magnoliopsida; order Asterales; family Asteraceae; genus Helianthus; species Helianthus tuberosus. Next base: position 97,911,689 of record CM060399.1, on the reverse strand, counting down.
CTACACAATACTTGTGTTACAACCCCAAGGCATGTTACAGGAATCATAGGAGTTAAATAGATCAGGGTTATACCTCTTGTCAACATATAATACTTCTCTTCATTTACAACAGTTTTCCCGCCAAAGGCTCATTTACCCATAACTACTACACTCCCGTGTCACATATAAAAAAATACAACAGTTGATATAATAAGTTTGAGTAAACTTCCGATTTGCTCCCTGTGGTTTGGCCACTTTAACGATTTTGCCCGAAACCTTCAAAAATAGCCATTTCCAACCAATAGTTTGCTATGGTTTTTCCATTTTGCTCCCTACAGGAAGTAAAATGGAAAAACAGACAAATTGGATGGAGTTAGAGGCGGGGAGCAAAACGAAAATTTACTCAATAAGTTTTGATTCGTTTGAATATAAAAACACAAGTATATTAACAAAAAACACAAAAGAAAAAACACAATGTTATACCATAAAATAAATAGCTTTCGTTAAAACACAATCCATTATATCTAAAACAAAATACTTTAGTTGATTTACAACTAAAGATTAACTTATTAATTGAAATACAACCATATTGTAACATTGTAATTTGTATGAATGAAAATTCAAATCTTATCAGATGTTGTGCTTTGAATAAAAAATGTTTTTATTGTTTTTATAAATATACTGTTTTTGTTTACAGACATTACACTTTTCACAACAACATAGAGCTTATAACATTCATACATAAGCATTAAACCTAAACATTCATTTGACCAGACCACATTCAAACAACAACAGCTACATATAAACAATCAACCCAATATCCAAATGTTTTAAGCAACAGGAATACATCACACAGGTCAACACAGTTTCATTTGCTCCACACGACTTCTTCGTGCTTGCTCTTTCAACCTTTCCCTTTCAATTGCGTCCAACACAACGTAAGTTTCACTATCATTATACACAAACTGCCTTCGAGCATTAAGATAATGCAACAATATTTTGGTTGCATATTTGCATCTTAATTCATCTAATTGTTCTTTCTGCCCACAATCTACTTCTTTCACAAACCCACATCGCCAACATCGTAAAGAACTCCCTTCGAATGTCTCCATATGCCTCATTAAAAATATACCACAATCAACTTTGTTGTCTACGGTTCTCCACGACATTTTTAGTCGACTTATCTGAGCTCTGTGCATCTTACGTCCACCCACAACACCGTGAGTTAACATAAAATCTGCTACTAAATGCCTCTGCAATATAACAATAATAAATATAAACAAATTATCTTTTCCATATGATTGTGTTTTTTAAATGTCAAGGAATGTACCAATTTTTCTGGCCAGCCTCGGTATTTTAAGTCAAAACTATCATCATATAGACTTCTGTTATCAATCACAGCTATTTGGCACTTTTTCATATGAAAGCATACCAAGTAGAAGTGATCAGATTGCAAAACAGGTATGAATAAAAGATCAACTTCTTTCAACGATGCTACTTGTTCTTCTTTTAGAACTTTAATCATATTTCCAAAAAATTCAGCTTGCATCATCTCATAGCTTGAACCATATGTGCCACCATCCTGTGTATCAGTTATAATAACGTTACTAAAATAAATAAATAAATAAATAAATAAATAATTCACTTATGTTATTTACTTACCAGCATCTGATATGTACAAAACAATCGCTTAATTTTGTCATCAGCCTTAAACTTCTCCTCATGATTTAAGATTCTGGCCCACACATTAACAACAGCAAAATGGACATACTCATCATGACTCAATGTTTCTAGCACTATCCTTGTTAGACCTGAATCTGGCTGATCTTCAATTTGAAAAACAACGTCCCTACAATGAATACAAGTTAAAACATCGATTAACTTATAATCATAGCACATTATAAGAAAAGAAGTTAAAACACATACATTTCAAATCCTCTGGCAGAGAAAATCCAATCAGAATAAATTTTCTCTACAAATGTCAACTTTTCACTCAATTCCACCACCCGGTTAATGTAAGGTGATGCTGGCACCAAAGTCTCATCCGTAGAATCAACTACATTTTCTTCATCCTTTTCATCAGATATGATGTGTGAGATATTTTGACCACATGATCGTTGACTTGATGTAGATTGATACATTGTTTCATTTGAAACACACGCAGATACCAACAGGACAGCATGCACACTTTCCATGTTTTCAACTGAATTTACATTTACACCCGTATTACAATCAGTTTTCGTCTCTTGACTTTGAGTCTTCTTTTCTCCCTTACTCTGTATTTCATTATCATCTTTTGGAGATGAATCTGGATCTCTGCTCATAAAACTTGCATTTTTTGCAAATGAAAACAACGGATCCAAATGAGCTTTAGCTTCTTTAATCACCTGATTATCTGCATAGACCGTAAACCCCTCATTCAGCATTGTCTCTACATTCTTCAAAGACTCTTTTACCTTTTCAATTTCTACAGTCAAATTTCTGACAAAAACCTGTTTCAATATGAACAATAAAAGATGATAAAAACTATATATATATATATATACAGGAAGGTTAACGTACATTACGGCTTAACGTACATCACATACGACAGGTAATTACAGACGTTCATTTTAAAATCACACATTATAACTCAAAAATCCAAAATCACGCATGTTGAAACACAATAATCACGCATATTGAATACATTAATCACGCATGTTATATAACAAATCACGCACGTTGTTGAACGTGAAGTACGTTAAGCCGTAATGTACGATATACTTTTTCTATATATATATATATATATCATATATTCAGAGTTAAATACTATATGTTTTGTGTCTTACCGATTCTGCTTCCTCCGTTGGTTCTTCTGCCACGGGAATGTTTGATTCCCTACCAACATCTACATTCTCATCCCGCCTATTCAAATGTATATTTCAAGTATAATGATCATTGTCTCTACACTCATCATCATCCACTTGCCTTTCATCCTCTCCATGTATATCTTCATGAATCAAATCCTCCTCGACACTAGCACCATCATTGTCTTTGCCCTCGTCAGCATCGACTTGCCGTTCCACCTTTTCATGCACGGGTTCACCAGTTGAAGAACGTTGACGCACCTCGCTTTCATTTGATTTTTGGGTCTTTAATACTGTTTTAGACTTTGAAGTACCTTTCTTTCTTCTTTTCTCAGACTTCAGACCTTTATTCTTTATGTCCTCCAGTTTGCATAATGTACGCTCTTCAATATGTTCTATAACAAACAAACCTTTACGTTTAACACGTACATCATGCAACTTGCTTGTATGATCTGCATAGATAAGCTGTAAACAAAAAAATATTTGTCACTCCGTTTTATTTGGATAAATGCCACAAATGACAAATTAATATTTAACTTATGATCTTACCGCAAGCAAAAACAGAGGCCCATTAAAAACTTGAGCAGGGTGCCAGCCTTTTCTCGCTCTGTCTAACAAAGTTAGCATGTAATCACACCAACCCAGTTCTTTTATGTCAACATCCTTTGTTATTAATGGCAAAAATCTTTGGTTGACAGTGCCACTTTTCGTTCCTTCACCTAGATGTGTAAACATCAACACCAAAAAGTTAAGAACAAACAACATTCCACAATCATTGCGTTCTCTCTTGCATCGCCTATCCAAATAAGTTTGTGTTTCATGTATAAGAAACCTGGTGAAGCCTGTTGGGAATTGACTTCTCCACAGTTTAACAACATGACTTTTTATGCTTAGCCTATTGTTCTCTGTTATTATTCTTGATCCGTTCAGAATTCCCAATACATTGTGAACCAATTCTGGACTTAACTTTGTTGACTGAGATCCAAGATTTAATATTCTTGTTGAATCATCGTAGTTCTTAGCCAACCAAAGTCCCAAGCTGGTAGGAACATGCTGAATCTTCAGATTTAGAATAGAACCAAAACCAATATCTCTTACAATGTTCTTTTGCTTGTCATTAAACTTTAGCATCCACTCATATAGAGTGTTTGGTGAGCATCTTGGTAAAATCTTCTCACCAATATATGGGAAAAACATTTGACATTCATGGTGATTTGATTCCTCAGGTTGGTCCTTTCGACGTCTCTTCTTTGGTAAGGTATCATCAACTATTATATAACTTAACGAATTTTAGAAACAAACTACAACTAAGATTTTCATGTTTAAATGAATACCTGGTTTTTTTACTTTTGATGCAACAGGATTAACAAAATCAACATCATCATTATCATCAGCATCACCACAGTCTGCCTGTAAAACTGCAGCAGCAAATCAAATAAAATAATAAACTATGAAGAGAAAAAAATGTATATTATATTTAATCATTTTAAATTGATCTATAACATACCTTCCCTCTTTCGTTTCACAACAGCACCTGACAAAGTTCCTTCATGTCTCCACATTTTATTAGAAACAAAACACATAAAAAATATTAATTGTAACACGTTATTTAATCCTACTATTGACATTATCTAATGACTACAACATACAATACAACATTGTCTTGTTAATATATCACAGTGTTACAATTTAAACATTGTGTTATATTTATCAACCTGTTTTTTATTATTATCTAGTCATCGCAATCAGAAAGCACAACTACACTTGATTTGATGATTTTAAACTTGATAGACCCAAGTTTGATTACATTTCTCCAACTTATTCTGCCAATTTTAACAAAATACTATCAGGAACTATAACATTACAATGTTGTAAAACAACACATAATATTCAACATACAAAATCAATACAAAAACACAATCCTATAGTTTACCACATATGTAAAAAACACAACATGCACCAAGATACTGTAAATAATCAAGTAACATATGCAAACACAATGATTTCCAAAACCACAATATTAAAAAAAAGCATAATTAATATAAAAAAACATAGTGGATACAACGTTATACAACAAAAACAAACGTCTACATACACATTATAGTTATACAAAAACTAACCGACTTGTAGAAACAATATTCCAAACAAAATCACAAATCTAAAAACACAATATACTTGAACAACTTCTGTTTAAACATTAAAAATAAAAAATAAGAAATAAACCATACCAAAAAATATATGAAACGCATTTACCTCTTCTTACGAATCTATTAGCTTTGCTTGTACAGAATGACTTCTTTCTATTTCCACTTATATGTTTCTTTGCAATTTCCACTTCAACCTCTTGGCTTTTACTTCCTCTAACAGTATCACCTACTTCATCTTCACTGTAATTTCTTGACGATTTCTTACCTATTTAACCAATAGACTTAAAACAAATCAAAACACAATGAAAATAGTAATCAACAACACCATGACAACTTACTTGTAAATCGCAAGTCAACGTTTGCAATAGACGCCATTGCAAATGTAGTTCCAAATGATTAAGATTAGTAGACAAAGCAACAAACACAATCGCAAATTGTATAACTTCGAGCCCTAAGTTTCCGTTAAAACCGAATGTTCATCGTTTTCCCTTTTCTTGACTATTATACAGTTAATCTCAAAACAATAATAAGAAATTACCTTTTTGCCCCCCCCCACACTGAATACCAGTTAAATGAATGTTTAATCTTATTCAAATCTTATTACAAAAAATAGTACCACTTAATAAACCGAACCCAAATATAACATGCATAAAAAACATAATTAATTCAATATATATTCATTTTTTTTAAATATAGAAATAAAAATTTACTAAAACTTCATTCTTATTCTCATTCATCATCCTATATACAACATACTAAGTACTCTTCGGTCTGAGTAACAAAGATAGTGATTCATCGAGGGATTTCTTTGCGGATGACATGGTTCGTGTGGAAGATGAGGAAAATAAACCCTAGAATCGGCTGCGATTTTGGAATGAAAAGAAAGTGTGAAGAAGAAAGAGATGGAGATTAAAGTGTGAAGAAGAAAGAGGGAGTTGGGATATGATTTACTTCTCACACAGGTGCATTATGCATTTCAAAATTCCCTAAAAAAAAAACCAATTTATCATAATAATAATAAAACCAATTATCCTATATATTAATAAACCAACCTTATAAATAGTAGATGTCACATCATAATCAATAGTAAACTTTTCTTATTGGTTCACATACATCCACTCACATATTGACACGTGACAAAGTTAATGAATATGAATATTGTTACCCCTACCCACACCCACCCCCTTAGACGAAATTGTTGACTTCTTTTCCCCTATCACCCGAAACACCCAATGCTTCATTGTACTTCTAATTTCATTTTTTAGATGTGATTTTATTGTAGTTTTTTTTTACTCTTTTAAGTTTCAAAGGAAGTAATACACTTTGCTGATCTGAAAAAGACACCACTAACAAAACCTAGAAATGAAGCATGATAAAGATTTTAACACAAAGATTAAACCTAGAAACCAAACATGTGACGCAAGAAATCCAAAAGAAAAAAACGTTTTAATGCTTTATAATCTTATATGCTAACCACAATGTAAATCACGCAACGCGCGTCGGGCAATGACCCTAGTTTATCATAATAATAAAATCCTATCATATACAAAAGGAATTATGACATCAGCATTGACATGTGGCAAATGTTAGAGATTGCCTACATCAGCTTAAAGTCTCCTATTATAAATTATATATACATAGTCTCACTATCAGAACACTGTGTTATATGAATCTAGCTATATTTAACGTAATATCATTCTCGGAATAAATACAAATAACTGTTGTTAAAATACCACTTTATTACAATTTAATTTATATAATTTTAATTAACATATATGTTTTACTTTATATATTATATATTAGTTGCAAGTATATACCAACAACCATTAACAAAAACATCGTAAGAATATATTATCAACAATTTATAAAAGCACAACAGCATACAAAATTACCATAATTTAATATTAAATGGATAAAACAATCTAATATAACATCATTTTTATCTAATAAATAGCGATAAAGGCTGGCGCAACAAAGTCAAACTCACCACATCTAACACACAAATATCAAAATGATTATCTCAATTTTTCAAACCATAATGTCATCCATTTAATAATTTTTAAACAATAAATAAAAGAAAAAAATTAACCTAATTTAAGATTTTTTTAAAAAATAACCAGCACTATTTAAGATCCCTGCAACATATTCATACGACCAAGACTTTCCCCCATTTACATCGACTCTCTCTCACACCATCATTTATTTACTTCTCTTTTTAGTAGTCCCATACAGAAAACTCTACTTTTACCGCTTATTTCCTTCATTTTAACAATTACATTTACAAACCCCTTTTTATTCATCGTCATTACACTTGCCCAATTATTAGAGTTCAGGTCAAACTTGAAAATTGTATCATTTGATTCACCTTAATTTTTTTGCACAAAGATGGCGTCTTTCAAGAATGACAGGGACAAAAATGATAAAAAAAACTTGAAGTTTGGTCTGAACTGGCATAACTAAACAAACTACAAGGCCAAAAATAAAATTCAACTAAAAACAAATATAACTTTAAAAATTTATACAGGAAATTCCCAAAAGATTTCATTAAGGATTATATTATTTTATATCTTATATTTTTTATATATATATCTACCATATATTTGAAAGTAAGTTGGGCTGTTGTGGCAGGCATCAAATATGGTTTTTGGCTCCAAAACTCCATTCTCAATCTTTTAACATGGAATGGAGCATCCAGCCTAAAAACCCGACCCATTTTTTCGGATCCTATAAAAGTCTTCTAAATATTTGTTCATCTAAATCATCGTTAAATCCTCACATCTTCTTCACGTTTCCCCACAAAACCTTTCATCATCACCAAATCTACACTTCATATCTCAAATCTTCAATCGATCAAATCTTAATTTCCAACACAAAAGAAACATTTCTTCTCTTAAACCTGGTTATCTCCACAATCTTCATCACTTGATTCTTCTCCGAGAAGGTATGGTTACCTTATATGTTTGTCTTTCAAGATTTTTATGATTTGGATGATGTTCATGGTTTATTTCTAATTATCTTCATCGATTAAGTGAGGATTATCTTCACAATCTGCATCAGTTGATTTTTCCCCGAGAAACTATGGTTATCGTATATGTTTTTTTTTGTACTAAGACTTGTAAGATTTTGTATCAATTGTGTGAAGTTCATGTATGTTATGTTATTATCTTTGTCATATATGTGAAGATTCTACTCCGATTATAATTTTTTTTGATATTTTGTTCCGTATTTAGGTATGCTTTTCGTTTATTTATTTTTTTTCGATATAGGGATCTGATTTTTTTTGTATATTGCACTCTGACTCTCATATTTTGGATGTGTGGTTGAGTGTTTTATGATAGATTAGGTTTTCGATATTTGTTGATTTTATTACTAGAATGGTTTATGATATGGGTTTTCAATGTTTATGACAACCTTGAGTTTGCTGGTTTTTTGACCTATACATGCAATGTTTAATGTCAAAAACTATAGCCACTTTTATCCGTGATTAAAGAACACATATCTCTAATACTTCATTAACACTCTTGTAATTTTTAAAACCTGTCATGCCCTTACCATTCAATCAAGTATGCCCTTATGAACCCTTAACAATACAAGCCTTAACCATGGATGTATGTTTGTACTACTTTTAGTGATAGCTGATAAGATATGTCTTAACCATGGATGTATGAATGAATTACTTTTACTGATAACTTATAACATAGGCACAAACTAAAAGGAATAAACTTTAGTTAACTATTGCATGCAGTTAGAATTTCCTGAGCTGAACATTTCGAATAATAAGGATATCCATAGACTTGAAAATGATATAAAGTATAAAGATTTGATAAAATACGATGTGATATATGACATAGCAAGTAACAATGAATAAGGACATCCGTAGCACTTAATATAGTAGAGCAAAATACATTGACAGTAGAAACACTTGTTTAGTTGTCACAACATAATATATCAAAAAAATTAGTCTAAAGCATTACACTTTATTAGCTGACTATAACAACTACAACATATATCTTACAAAACGACATGACTTTGCGTGCATTTGGAATTGCAGTCTGCAAATGGCACCATCTTTCTGCGTAGTGTTAAAACGACCATCACGTTCTCGACTGGTACACATCCTCTAAGAATACAATTAAATATAAATAATTGCTTACTGGTTTTGTTTATCTTTCACACACTTATATCGTAAATCTTTCAGCCACTACCTCCATCAATTGGGTTCTTTCATGACAAAGAACTACAAAACAAAAGCAAAATTTGTATACAGGCAGATAACAGGCATCATTGGGACGTCAACATCAAGAAAATAAACAGAGTATACTACTTTGCAGATGGCTGGAAAAATATTGTTGATGATTTAGGGCTTGATGATGTTTGTTTGATAGTATTTGAAGCTCACAGTGAATGCAAATACAAAATCAAAGCCTTTAAAGATTCACGTCAACTGGGACCATCATTCTGCGATGCAATATCCAAACGATCGGAGAAACACATTGTACACTCTCAACCATGAACTCCCAAAATAACTTAAAACCACAAATGTGTTATAATTTACATAACAAATAACTGCATCTCATCTGTCTAATATAATTATTGCAGAGGCTCCCTAAAAACTTTCTCAAAGACAATATGAAAAATAAACCCCCAAACATGTCAATACAACTATCTGCAGGTGAAGGACATACATGGGAATTAAAGATAGAGAAAAGAGGAAGACGATACTATTTGACAGATGGATGGATGAATGTTATAAAAGACATGCAGCTAAAATTCGGCTACATTCTCGTGTTTGACATAATTCAAAATCCAAAGCTGACGATGACTGTTTTCCATCCTGATGGAAGTGAATTTATAATCCCAAAAAAAGAACCCGTTGAACAAAAAGAAGCGCACACGCATAACCAAGGATGCCACAACAAAGCACCATCATCTACTGCAGACAACAGCACATTTGAAAAGACTGCCACAGAGAAATTCGTAAGATATCTGATACAATTTTTAACTATAATCACAGTTCACTTATATGCATTGAATTCTAACCAACTATTCCATATACTAACATTGTTTATTACACTACTTGAAAAACAGTTCATCCCAGATGAAGTTGTTAAAAAGAAGAAAATTGCTCAGACACGCACTTTGATAATAAAAAATCAAGAAGGAAGTTGTTATAACCTGGGAGTCAAAATTCATTCACGTAGAGCGCGAAAGGAATATCTGGTGAATGAATGGCTGCAATTTATGGCAGAGAATGATATATCTTTTGGAGATAAGTGCACTTTCAAGATCTTAGAAGATGAAGGTATGATATTACTTTCAAACGTTTGCAGGTTAAATTAATTCACACAGCCAGAAGCAGATTCAGAACCAACTTGACTTCTTTTTGCAACAACTAATATGCAGTATGGTTGGTGATAGTTTTTTTTGTTTAAATTAACCGTCGTTAAACATGAAGGCTTATAACACTTTCCCTAAACTTCAAAAAACAATGTATTTTGTATTGGTAATACCCGTACACAATGATAATCATCGTTGCTTTACTTACATTGCTGTTTATCATATTGTTTCAAAACGAATATGTCCTTGCAAACAAATAGTAAATAATAATTTTGTATGAAGTAACATCTTAACGTAACATATAGCATCTGCTATAGACCACTGTAATAATCACCACAAAATACAGACCACTCAAACATACATCAACTACTATATCCCAATAGCAGTAATAAACTGCATTTGATGCAATGGTTGTTTAATATGTAAACATGTCTATAAGTGTGATGGATTAAAAAATATACACTGGTTTACAAATGTTTCTACTTTTACATAAATCATCAAACAAATGATAAGTAATACATATTCAAAATGAATAAAAATAGCCAACCACAATTAATACTACAATGGAGTCCCAAAAATGTTCCCAATAACAATAGAAAAATAAAACTAAATAAAATTGAAACACTTTTTAATAAACACAATAAACAAAATTGCTAACAATATAACAGCAAATAAAAATACAAGAAAATAGCACTACCCAATAGCTGAATCAACAGTCTCTAAAAATAATGCTCCTTTACGACCAAATAATGCTCCTTTAAGCCAACAAAAAGAATCAACATGTTGAAGGTATTCAAAATCTTGTACACTCATGTATACTTCAGCAATATTCCCAAATTTGGGGAGCAAAATCAATTTGCCATTTGCCACATCCGATGCTCCACACCATTCCACAAATGAGAATGTTTCAACATTTGGGAAAGACGACACCTTAGACCATAAATTATCTTGATATTTGAAAAGACTCGCATTAACATTAGGCCAGATTTCAACAACAAACATATGAAGCTTATTGTTAACAGTGAGAAAATGTCCATCATAAACATACAGGTCATTAACTGGTGGAAAAGGAAACCTCTTAAACGATTCAGTAATTACATCAAAACCAATTATATGAATGTCACCCCGTACCCTCACTTGTTTAACAGTGAAATATAAGGTAGTGTTCACAAAAGAGCCAACAGACCAAATATAACACCCCGCTGCATATTTTTTCCCAATAAAAAAGTCTACATTTCTCCAAGTGCCGAGTCGTCGTGAATAAACACGAGCAAGATCATAATTACGACGACGTTTAATGTGTAATATTTTAAGATCGGAGGATGTATCAAAATACATACCAGCTGCATCCGATTGCCAATCATATATACGATCAGAGTCCTCATCAAACAAAAATTTGAAACTCATAGTAGTTGGATTCCAAAGCATCATTTGATATGAAGGCCTTTCGTTGCAAACTAATAAAAGCCCACCAACAGTAGAAATAATATGTAACAACAAAGGCCGAGTTTTACCAGGGAAACAAATAGTTTCCCTTGCACCAATGTTTACCTGTCCATCCACTATGCTATCCATAAATATTGATAGTGGTTGAATGGTGATTCGTTTCCGACATTTTGAACTACCAATCCGGCTAGAATGCAAAGCAGCAAACTGAGAACTTGATAACTCATCACGCCATTGTTTACAAACACATTTGAAACAACCGATTACCTTAACTGGGAGTCTAGATAGTATTTCAGAAACTACAACTTCGATTCCAAGGTCTGCCATGCTATAACCTACATTAAAAAGATAAAATTATACATAAAGTAAATACACAAATAACCGTAAGAAACTGCCTTAACTGGGACTCTACTTAGTAAAAGACGTTCAATTATTGTAGTAACTCCTAAACTACCACGTCACATATAAAAAACACAGCACTTGACTTAATAAGTTTTGCATATAAAAACAAACAATATATTAACAAAAAAAAAAAAATGCCTTACATAAAGTATTATCAAACAACTAAAATGTAAATAAAAAAGACCATTCCATACTCAATAATTGCATATAACCCTTAGCCCAACGTACATTCAATAGTAATCATTTCACTCAATCTTAAATCCTATTATATATAATACTTCTCATAACTACATCTTTTTTTATCATCTTTTCAACCTTTGTTTATCTTCACTCAACTCACACAATAAAACACACAATGAAGTAGAACAAAAAAAAAAAGATTAGAAAAAAAACACAACATCATACCATAACAAACAATTGGCTTGCGTATAACACAATCCATAGAAAAAAAAAACAAAACTATAATTTAGAATATATATACAACTAAAATATAACATGTAACTAATAATCACTTAAGTTATCTAGACTATAAAAATAACTGACATTGGAAAAACACAATTTATATATTTATATCTTATATTTTTCTAAACCACTTTACATTAATTACTTGAAAAGATTCAACTGCAAATGAAAAGACCATTTCAATAAATCATCATTGCATCTAAGCTCATATCCCAATAACAAATCATTACTCTTCTTTCACACAAATTGTTAATCCTATTATATATAATACCTCCTAACTACATCCTTGTCTAACCTCTTCAAGGACTCTCTATCTTCACTCAACTCTTCTCTATTCTAACTACAATGAATACATCAAACTCCAAAGGTTGGTATGAACTGTCCCAAGTTAAAAGGGATATCTATGAAGGATTCAAAGGTCAACATGAAGACACAGAAAGAGAGATCAGAGACAGCTTGATTGACACAACACGACTACTTCAACAGCAACTACGGGAGAATAAGAAGATGAGAATGAAGATCATGAGCAACCCACCTTCACATGAACAGTACATTGCTGGATTGCTTCTGTCTGATGAAGAAAGGGACACAGAGGATCTTCTTGATAAAGCAAACAACTTAGCTGACCAATACACAGCAAAAACCAACCAAGGAAAGCAACTAAATTTCTGGCTTCTTAGACTGAATGCAAATTAGTTTGTTTAATGTGCATGTAGCTGTTGGTATGAGGTTTCTTTCCATGATAGTAGGACACTTCCTTATCTTTTCGCTTTTTGATCTCATACTTAACGACCAACATGATTCCACATCTAATGTATTGACAAATTTTGTTATTATCTATAATTTTGTCAATGAATGATGGTTATATTTATGTTCCTCTTATAAGTTTTTATATATACAACTTAACAAATGTACTACCTCCGCCCCATTAAAAGTGTCATGTTTTGAATTTTCAAAGTCTTTATTTATAAACTTTGACTTTAATTATATATTTTTTGTGTTGTATAAAACTTGATGAAAATTAACCCGATAAAAACATTTGTAAAACACACTCAAATCATATAACTTTCATCAAGTATCATCTAACACAAAAAAAATTATTTAAGGTCAAAGTTTATAAATAAAGACTTTGAAAATTCAAAATAGGACACTTTTAGTGGGACAGAGCGAGTAGCATATTATTATTAACAACCAATATCTAAACTGAACTTCAGATACTCACACATAAGAAATCTGAACAGTATCAAAACATACGAGAATAAAAAAAACAGAAGAGAAAGTTTATGTCCAGAATAAAAAACATTGAACAAACACAAAACATAAAAACCATCGCTCTAAAATGCAACAAACAAAAGAAACTACATCTCACTCATTAAAATGGGTAAACTTAATCTCTTTCTTACCAACATCTTTCACGCTCTCCACAATATTATTACTTGTACTTTCACAGATGCTCGAGTTCGAAATGACATCCAAATTGTAAAGATCAAGCAATTTACGCTTAGACGTCGTATCTTTACAAACCATTGAACATGTTTTTTTATCAATTGAATCACCATCGGAACTCATCACAAGCGAAATTGGAGTACCATTCTTCTTATCATCAAGCATACAGCTCTAAACCAAAATTGAAAAAGTTTATTAACTAAATACAACTATAATACTTCAGTTAAAAATTTATAGTACCTGACTAATCCCAGACATTTGTTTAACCACACCAACAACTGATTCATCGTTAGTTATTCTTTGAATCTCGTATTCTTCATCACAATATGTCAAGTTAGTCTCACTGACTTCAATCTTGAATGCAAACAATTTATCCACCAAAGTTTTTAATTTGTTTGGAAATCGCACAGTACCATCATCCTGAAAACATAAAAGATAGGATATATAACCAAAAAGTTAGCTTACAAAAAAATATAATTTGAGAAATAGAAACTAAATATAAATCATACACATGCATACTACCAATGTGTTATCCTGAACCAACTGTTTTGCAGACTTCTCGATAACATGGTTAGCCATATTATGAAACAAAATAAGAGATACATCACCACTACTATCCTCAACACGAACCTTCAATCTAATTGATAACATAACAAATAAATTTGAATTCAAACGGATCACATAAACTAAAATAAGGTAACTGATGAAGAAAGTTACAATGTCAAAATGACAACATAAATAACAACAGAATAATAACCATACCTTAAAACTGGTTCATCAATAACATTTTTTCGACAAAATTCATTAGTGCACACATACAACGTATGTTGGTCTTCATCACAACCTCCGTCAGATTTAGTTAAACCCATGTTTTTTGTACAAGCCTCATTTAAACAATTAGGACACTTCAAAGAAAACCAACCAACTTCCTTGGATATTTCCTTTACGGTACCCAGTATGATAACAGATCGTGGCTGTAAAAAATATAAATATATCCACTTACATCTAATGTAAATACGTATTGAAATACCAAACTTGAAATGGTCTATGATTACCTCACTAATTTCCCACACATCATCGATGTTACTAAAAATAACATTCTTTAGAAAATCATCCATAACCACCTGCAACCCGATAGAATTAGAAAGCAGTAATGCATCAACTTTGCTGTCAGTAACTCAGAATCTAATACAAAAACAATGCAGACAATTATCACATAATGCAATGCACTTGTTTTCAAAACAGAAAGAATATGAACTAAACAAACCTTACGAATAAAACTGTACATAATCGAGTATGATATGTTTATTAAATAATCAAGTAATACAATATTTATACGCCATAAAAAGCAGTTGATGACACCAGATTTGTAGGAACATGGGCGACAACACATAAGTAGTAAACCGCTAATACATACCATGTTGTAAAACAAATAATACATAAAGTATAGCATGTAAAATAAAAAAACAATAATATAGAAAAAACACAATCATAATACTACCATATAAAATAAAAAAACACAATACTATATAAACACACAATCATAAACACTCTGGATGCTTAGCTTATAATCCAATAAGGGAATTTATTAATTTCTCTGCCACAAGATATTTATTACACATCAAACACATCATTTAATGTTATACAATAAGATAAAATAAGACACACAACTACAAAAGAATAGTTAAAACTGAATACAAAAGTTCTAATACATACATTGTCATATAATAAGAAATTCCGTTTTACTCCCTGTGGTTTGGTCACTTTAACAGTTTTGCCCCAAACCTTTAAAAATAGCCATTTTCCTCCAATAGTTTGCTATGGTTTTTCCATTTTGCTCCCCGCCTCTAACTCCATCCAAATTGTCTGTATTTCCATTTTGCTCCCCGCAGGGAGCAAAATGCATAAACCATAGCAAACTATTGGAGGAAAATGGCTATTTTTAAAGGTTTGGGGCAAAATCATTAAAGTGACCAAACCACAGGGAGCAAAACGGAAGTTTACTCAAAAATCACTCTTCATAAAATAACACAATTTCTTAAAAAATTACACAATAATAACCATTCCAGATAACTACCTCTACATTAAATTTGAGTTAGGATCGGTTAAGTGAGGTTTATTAACAAATGAACATAGCAGTTTACCTTACCATCTTTGTAGGACAACATGCAAGAAAGACTACAACAACTTATTAACCTAAAATCCTGCATTATAAACCGCTAGTACATACCATATATTAAAATTACACATATTAAAGATTTCCTTTAATATAATAACACAATATTATACAAAAGAAGGATAGAACCAAATGATAAACATACCATCTATTTTTACAACTACCTTTTAGCACACATTCATGAGTTGTACTAAATGATATACATACATGACACATATACAAAAAAAAAAAGCAATTGATGATATCAGGTTTGTAGCACTTCTTCACCTAAATATATAGTAAAACAAATTAAACTGAAAATATTAAAAGTTCGAAATAATATATGATTAAATAACACCAATCAGAAATAAATATCCATGCAGACAACTGTTAATACACTTATACATACGGAACTACTTGAAACAATAAACAAAATTCGAAAAAACGACCACCATTCCCTATAATATAGCATAATAATTTCTAATCAATCGGCGAAACAACGGTCTCGATAAATAATGCTTGTTCTACACCAATGTAGGAATCAAGATGTTGAAGGTAATTAAAAACTTCATTGCTCAGCTTAGCTTCAACAGGACGAATCCAAACGTTTCTAAGCAACCACTTGTTGTTTTGAAATATAGTAGACCAACGCAAACTTTGTTCATAACTAATAATATGAATATTATTGATAGAAAACATCTTGATGAAGGCTTCATCTTCAACTTTGTACAAACCAACAGATAACTCGGGAGACCCTTCAACAACAATAAAATGGAGCTTCTTTGCAATGCTCAGAATTTTTCCTGGCCAAGGAGTAACTTCCAAACTTTCAGGAAAACGAATGCTTCTAAAAGTTTCGGAAATAACATTGAAAGCAACTATATACCTCTCGAAAGGGCCAGGATACCAACTTCTTGAACACATGAAATATATGGATTTGCCAGAATAAATTCCGGAAGACATTGAATAACCCCGACCACCGAAATTAACCCCCCTCAAGAAATCTATTTCCCTCCACGTCTCACAACGTCGTGAATAAACACGAGCAGTAACGACATTATTCAACAAATAATATTTGATGTGAAGCACTTTAAGATCATTGGTTTCATCAAAATACATTCCACCTGTATCACATTTTTGAACATACCGCTGAGAAAAGTATGAGACAGACAACAACTTATGGCACCTGGTTGTTGGATTCCAAAGGATCAGCTCACAGCATCTCGCATTAAAAGACACTAACAACAGCTCATTAAGCGACGCTAGAATACGTAAGAATATAGGGTCAACATTGCCAGGAAAACTGATCTGTTTGCTTGTAAACACATCCAAATTCCCACCTATTACGTTGTCAACAACAATTGACATACCTCGCAAGGAGAGATATTTCTTATGTGAATTTCCAATACGACAAGAATGCCTCATCTCAAAAAAATGAGTTGACAGTTCCTTACGGAAATCTTTGCAAACACATTTCAAACAACCAATAGCTTTGGCAGGGAGCCTTGTGAATATTTCATCAAAGATCAATGCAAACCCAAGCTTTTCCATTTTATAATCTATGGGGCTACAATATAAAATATAATAAATGAAATACAATTGAGACGATTTGATATGTAAATGTTTATATATAAACACAATGTATACAACCGCTTTTCATACACAACCGGATGATAAAATAAGACTAACCAACCACGTAACTTATATAAAAAAAAACTGTTAATGAAAGCAGTTTAACATTGTATTAGCACAATCTTAAACAACTGCTGATTTTAGCAAATATTGACCTTTCTACAAACATTTTGAAATCAACACAACAGTTTACCTTACCATCTTTGTAGGAGAACATGCAAGAAAGACTACAACAACTTATTAACCTAAAATCTTTTATAAACACAACATTTAATGATATACAATAAGATAAGATAAGACACACAACTACAAAAGAATAGTTAAACCTGAATACAAAAGTTCTAACACATACATTGTCATATAATAAGAGAAAATATCACTCTTCATAAAACAACACAATTTCTTAAAAAATTACACAATAATAACCATTCCAGTTAACTACCTCTACATCAAAATTGAGTTAGAATCAATGAACACAGCAGTTTACATTTCCATCTTTGTAGGAGAACATGCAAGAAAGACTACAACAACTTACTAACCTAAAATCCTGGATTATAAACCGCTAGAACATACCATATATTAAAATTACACATATTAAAGATTTCATTTAATATAATAACACAATCTTATACAAAAGAAGGATAGTACCAAATGATAAACATACCATATATTTCTACAACTGCCTTTTAGCATCCATGAATGAGTTGTACTAAATGATAAACATACATGATACATATACAAAAAAAAGTAATTGATGTTATCAGAATCAACATAAAAGCCAAAAAATACACGATGTATACTACCAAAATACAATTTCGTTGGTAAAACACAAACCATTGGAAAAAACAAAATTCATGATATCAGGTTTGTAGGACTTCTTTACCTACATATATAGTAAAACAAATGAAAATATTAAAAGTTCGAAATAATATATGATTAAATAACACCAATCAGAATTAAATATCCATTCAGACAATTGTTAATACACTTATACATACGTAACTACTTGCAACAATAAACAAAATTCGAAAAAACAACCACCATTCCCTATAATATAGCATAATAATTTCTAATCGATCAGCGAAATAGTGGTCTCGATAAATAATGCTCGTTTCGCACCAATGTAGGAATCAACATGTTGGACGTAATTAAAAACTTCATTGCTCAGGTTAGCTTCAACAGCACCACTCCAAATGTTTTTTATCAACCACTTGTTGTTTTGAAATATATTGGACCAATGGAAACTTTCAACATAACCAATAATTTGAAGATTATTGATAGAAAACATTTTGATGAAGGCTTCATCTTCAACTTTGAACAAACCAACAGATAACTCGGGAGACCTTTCAACAACAATAAAATGGAGCTTCTTTGCAATGCTCAGAAATTCTCCTCGCCAAGGGCTAACTTCCAAACTTTCAGGAAAACGAAGGCTTCTAAAAGTTTCAGAAATAACATCGAAAGCAACTATATACCTCTCCAAAGCGGGATACCAATTTTTTGACCACACGAAATATATGGTTTTGCCAGAATAAATTCCGGAAGACCATGAATAACCCCGACCACCGAAATTAGCTCCCCTCAAGAAATCTATTTCTCTCCACGTCTCACGACGTCGTGAATAAACACGAGCAGTAACGACATTCAAAAAAAAATATTTTATGTGAAGCACTTTAAGATCATTGGTTTCATCAAAATACATTCCACCTGCATCACAGTTTCGAACATACCACTAACAAAAGTCTGACACGGACAACAACTTATGGCACCTGGTTGTTGGATTCCAAAGGATCATCTCACAGCAACTCGGTTCAGAGGACACTAACAACAACCCATTAAGCGACGCTAGAATACGTAAGAATCTAGGGTCAACATTGCCAGGAAAAGTGATCTGTTTGTTTGTAACCACATCCAAATTCCCACCTATTACATCGTCAACAACAATTGACATATTTGACAATGAGAGATATTTCTTATGTGAATTTCCAATTCGACAAGAATGCATCATCTAAAAAAAATGAGTTGACAGTTCCTTACGGAAATCTTTGCAAACACATTTCAAACAACCAATAGCTTTGGCAGGGAGCCTTGTGAATATTTCATCGACGATCATTGCAAACCCAAGCTTTTCCATTTTATGATCTATAGGGCTACAATATAAAATATAATAAGTGAAATACAACTGAGACAATTTGATATGTAAATGTTTATAAATAAACACAATGAATACAACCGCTTTTCATACACAACCGTGTGATAAAATAAAACTAACCAACCACGTAACTTATATAAAAAAAAACTATTAATGAAAGTAGTTTAACATTGAATTACCACAATCTTAAACAACTGCTGATGTTAGCAAATATTGACCTTTCTACAAACATTTTGAAATAAACACAGCAGTTTACCTTACCATCTTTGTAGGAGAACGTGCAAGAAAGACTACAACTTATTAACCTAAAATCCAGTATTATAAACCGCTAGTACAAACCATATATTAAAATTACACATATTAAATATTTCATTTAAAATAATAACACGATATTATACAAAAGAAGGATAGTACCAAGTCCAATATACCTTCTGAATAAACGTATATAACTGAATTTAACACACGTACAACCAATATAAGTAACAACTATTAACTACCCACGTTACATATATATAAAACAACAGTTGATATTAGCAGTTTTTTACAACTGCCTTTTAGCATGAGTTGTACTAAATGATAAACATACAGGATACATATACAAAAAAAAGCAATTGATGTAATCAGAATCTACACAAAAGCCAAAAAATACACGATGTATACTATAAAATACAATTTTGTTGGTAAAACACAAACCATTGGAAAAAACACAATTCATGTTATCAGGTTTGTAGGACTTCACCTACATTCAATCAATCAATCAATCAATCAATCAATCAATCAATCATACCCAGTAAATCCCACAAATAGCAAAGCTACTTATAGGGTCTGGGGAGGGTGGATGTAGACAGACCTTTCCTGCTTCCAGAGAGACCCCCGGCTCCAAAGCGAACAACATACCAAAACATCAAGTCAAAGAATATAGAAAAAGAAGCCACCTATATCAAGAAAGTGAGCAGAGTGGCACAGTATAATGTAAATCATGTATAATGGCATACAACAACATTTGGGCATAAACACAAGAGGTCACTCACCGTTAAAGTCCCTTAAAGAATAAGAAAAACATACGTCCCTAAAATACACCTAAGACCTTACTGCAATATCCTCTAGAAGTCCTTAACCCTAATCCTACGCCTCCACGAAGTCCTATCTTGGACCATGTCCCCAGACAGATGCAACTCTAGTAAATCATGCCTAATCTGCTCATCCCATGTCAGCTTGGGTCTGCCTCTTCCTCTCCTCCCCTCCACAGTAAGAGTTTCCACTACTCTAACTGGTGCCGTCGTTTGCCTCCGCTTTACGTGCCCAAACCATCTCAATCTCCCGTCCCTAATCTTATCCGATATACTAGCCACTCCTAATCTTTCCCTAAAAACCTCATTTCTTATCCGATCTAACCTCGTGTGTCCACACATCCACCTCAGCATCCTCATCTCTGCTACCTCCATCTTGCGCGCTTGTGTCTTCTTGATAGCCCAACAGTCTGTTCCATATAGCATAGCGGGCCTAACTGCTACCCTGTAAAATTTCCCCTTTAGTTTAGTTGGGAACCTCCTATCGCACAATACCCCGCTGGCTGCCTTCCATCTACACCAGCCAGCCTGTATGCGATGGGTTACATCACTATCTATGTCGCCATCCCTTTGTACAAACGACCCCAAATACTTAAATTTAGTTGCCTGCGGGACCAATTGATCCTCAATGGTGATTTGGGTGTCATCGTCATCTGCTACACCACTGAAATCACAGTGTAGATACTCAGTCTTAGTTCGACTAATCCTTAGGCCCTTGCTCTCTAGAGCTACTCGCCACTCCTCTACCCTCGCGTTCAGGCACTGTTTAGTCTCTGCAATCAACACAATATCGTCTGCAAAAAGCATGCACCACGGAACTGTCTCCTGAATCACTTTGGACAACTCATCCAAGACAACCGCAAAAAGAAAAGGGCTCAACGCAGACCCTTGGTGGAGTCCTACCTCCACAGGAAAGAAGTTTGTATCCCCTACAGGCGTGCGGACACTAGTTTCCGTTCTATCGTAGGTATCCTTAATTATGTCTATATACTTCCTAGGTAGTCCTCGACCCTCCAAACTATCCCAAATCAGTTGCCGTGGGACAGTGTCATAAGCCTTTTCAAGGTCGATGAACACCATATGTAAATCTTGCTTCTTCGCTCTATATTTTTCCATCACTCTCCTTAGAATATGTATCGCTTCGGTAGTTGACCTCCCTTTCATGAATCCAAATTGGTTTACTGAAACCTGAGTTTCTCTTCTAATTCTAGTTTCAATTACTCTCTCCCAGAGCTTCATAGTATGACTTAGCAGTTTGATTCCTCTGTAGTTCCCACAACATTGAGCGTCTCCTTTATTCTTGTATAAAGGCACCACAACACTACTCCTCCACCGATCTGGCATTTTTCCAGTCTTGAAAATACGATTGAACAAAAGTGTTAACCATCGGACTCCTTCTTCCCCCAAACACTTCCACACCTCAATCGGTATGTTGTCCAAACCCACTGCCTTGCCTCTTCCCATCTTCCTAAGTGCCATGCTCACTTCTTCATGTGTGATCCTCCTGCAGTAGCAATTATTCTGTTGTCGCCTTTCAGTCCTGGGATTGCTGCTATCCTGTTGGTATGCCCTACCATCGTTGAAAAGACTATGGAAGTAAGTTTGCCATTTGGACTTAATGTCATGTGCCTTGACCAAAACGCGTCCATCCTCTCCTTTAATAAACTTTACTACTCCTAGATTAAAACAAATTAAACTGAAAACATTAAAAGTTCAAAATAATAAATGATTAAATAACACCAAGCGGAATTAAATATCCATGCAGACAATTGTTAATACACTTATACATACGGAACTACATAAAACAATAAACAAAATTAGAAAAAACGACCACCATTCCCTATAATATAGCATAATAATTTCTAATCGATCGGCAAAACAGTGGTCTCAATAAATAATGCTAGTTTCGAACCGTTGTAGCAATCAACATGATGGAGGTATTTAATAACTTCATTGCTCACGTCAGCTTCAACAACACCACCCCAAACGTTTCTAAGCAACCACTTGTTGTTTTGAAATATATTGGACCATTGGAGACTTTCTTCATAATCAATTATATGAAGATTATTGATAGAAAACACCTTGATAAAGGCCTCATCTTCAACTTTGTACAAATCAGCAGATAACTCAGGAGACCTTTCAACAACAATAAAATGAAGCTTCTTTGCAATGCTCAGAAATTGTCCTCGCCAAGGAGAAACTTCCAAACTTTCAGGAAAACGAAAGCTTCTAAAAGTTTTGGAAATAACATCGAAAGCAACTATATACCTCTCCAAAGGTGGATACCAATTATTTGAACACACGAAATATATGGTTTTGCCATAATAAATTCCGCAAGACCATGAATAACCCCGACCACCGAAATTAGCTCCCCTCAAGAAATGTATTTTTCTCCACGTCTCACGACGTCGTGAATAAACACGAGCAATAACATCATCAAAAAATTTTTTTATGTGAAGCACTTTAAGATCATTGGTTTCATCAAAATACATTCCACCTGTATCACAGTTTCGACCATACCACTGACGAAAGTAGTCGTCGGACAACCACTTATGGCACCTGGTTGTTGGATTCCAAAGGATCAACTCACAGTAACTCGGTTCATAGCACACTAACAACAACCCATTAAGCGACGCTAGAATACGTAAGAATCTAGGTTGAACATTGTCAGGAAAAGTGATGTGTTTGATTGTAACCACATCCAAATTCTCACCTATTACGTCCTCAACAACAATTGACATATCTTGCAGAGAGATATACTTCTTATGTAATGAATTTCCAACTCGACAAGAATGCATGATGTGTGTAAAATGCAACATATAAATTACATCAAATGAGGCATAAAACTAACCCTTTTTAAGTACTAATGTTGGAAAAAGAGTGTTGTTGTCTTCCTTTTGTATTTTCAGGATAAAATGAGCTCAAATTCACAAAAGAAGCAAAAAGACAGCTAAATCTAACATAAATACAAGGAAAGGAACATAAGTGGACTGCCCGACCCCTCAACGGCATCTTCCCAAGCAAAATAGAGAAGGCAGAAGACTGAACACGCCCCGTGCTCAGCCAGCACGGGGCCGTGCCCAAGAAGCAGCAGAAAAGACAAACCTATAGAAGCTTCTATTGCCTACCACGGGCCGTGTCCAGCGAACACGGGGGCGTGTCGAAAGTACAGCAGGCGCATTAATTGTAATTGTGAATTACAATTAATGAAGAGAGAGATTGTCAGACAGGCACGGGGCCGTGCCCAGCGGACACGGGGCCGTGCCCAGCCTTCTGTTCAACCTATAAATAGGAGTGCTTGGTTTCATTTCAACTCATCCCTTGGCACACCACCTCTCTCACACTTCACCCACCACCCACCACCACCATAACACCATCATCCACCACCATCATCCATTGTCCATCATAGAGTGTGTGAGTCGTCTCGGGATCCAAGATTGATCGTAAGAGTTCTTGACAATCAAGGCCATGTTTGCCTAAGTCTCTTACATTACTTGGTGAAGACAAAGTGTCTAGTTTAATACTTTTTATTTCTAATCTTTTGCACTTTTTATTTGGTTTTGTATTAATGACTTTAATAACTAGTTGCTTATGTTGAAGGTGATCTTTCCTTATCGTTTGTCCGTGGTGTCTTGGCATTATTTTACTGTCTATATAAAATAAAAGATTTTCACCATGCATATCTCCACGGTCTATATGGAGGTATGTTGGCTACCTGGTCGGGGGTTAAGGGAACGGTTTGGTAAAGGTCTTGCCATTGTTCAGCGTTTAGAGGTCCTGCAATGGACCTGGGTCAAATTTAGTAGGACCTCCTTCAATGCTTCACGGTATTGGATGGCGGGGGTCCAAACTCTTTGATCCCCTCATAAGTTAACTACTATTAATACTATAACCCGGCTATTTAGGACTGTATCCCTGCTGACTCAGACTATTTAGTCGAGGGTAACGTCACCGCCAAAAGCGGGGCCTACCATAATTTGCATTAATAACTTAATTCATTATCTTCCAATAATCCACCCTTTTAGGATTGTATCCTTGCTGACTCAAACTACTGGGGTGAGGGTAACGTCACCTTCAAAAGAGGGGCCTACTACAATAACTAAGATAATCTCTTAATTATGTGCAAAAGCGCGGGAATAATCAAAGGTTATACTAGATACGAGTCGGAACCAAGTGATTCATCTTGTCTATCTGTTTTTCTTTTATTTTTATTTTCAGCATTTTAGTTAGTTTTTATTTTTCTTAGTTTAAAAACATTTTTCTAAACTTTTTATTTTGATTAGACGTTGAGGATAAACCGGTACTAAAAGCTCTTGTGTCCTTGGACGACCTCGGTATCTTACCAACGCTATACTACGCTCACGATGGGTGCACTTGCCCATATGTGTGTTTAGTGTTAGTAAAATATCGTGTTTTATAAATTTAAAACTTGGCTAAAATAAGTGTTAAAAGGGCTTAAAATATACACCTAATATATACGACACTTCACACGCATCAAGTTTTTGGCGCCGTTGCCGGGGACACAAGGATTTTAGGAAAGCTTAAAATCAACGGCCTAATCAGTTTTTCAAAACCTTTTTAAACGCGCGCATTTTTTTCTGCATTTTAGTTTAGTTTTGCATTTACAGTAACCTGTACACGGGGCCGTGTTCAGTGAACACGGGGCCGTGCTGCACATTTTCATAAAAACAACCAGTAACAGAAGCTTGAACACGGGCCGTGCTCACTGAACACGCCCCGTGCTCAGCTAGTTCAGTAAATTTAATTAAAACGCCCAGATACAGATCCTGAACACGGGGCCGTGCTCACTGAACACGGGGCCGTGTCCAGCCTCTGTTTCCGTTTTTATTTTTGTTTTCTGATCTCGAGACTCGGTTGTGGTCTGCTGAGTGATTCTTATGGATCAATACTCAGGAGGTTACAACTACACCTATAATGAGGATGATTATAGGGGTAATTATTGCACAAATTGTCGTAATGCACGCTCGATTCAAAATAATCACTCATATCAACCATCCAATTCATACACCTACTATGAGGAGCCCAGGTACGAGCCATCAACTTCATACACATCCTATGAAGACCAAAGGTATGAACCTCCTCCTTCATACTCATATTTTGATGAACCAAGGTATGAGCCTTCTTACTCATACTTTGAGGAACCAAGATATGAGCAACCACCTTCATATGCTTATTATGAGGAACCATGGCGTGAACAACCCACCTCATATGAGTATTATGAAGAACAAAATTACGAACCTTATCCATCATATGCTTACAATGAAGAACAATGGTGCGAACCATCGACTTCATATGGGTATTATGAGGAACAAAGGGTCGAACAACCGGATTCAAGCTTAGAAAATTCCGATTCTTTTTCTATAACCGAAGTGACCGATAGGATATTAGAACACATTAGAGTTATCGATCGATGTATAAAAGAAGCTCGCGCAAGGGAGGAGGAGTCCCGCGCAAGAGAAGAATTAAAAAAGGAAGAAATAACCGAAAGTGTAAAAATGGAAGAACAAATAAGTGAAAAACCGACACATGAGTTAAACAACGAAAAAGGCGAGTCCGACAACGTTAAAATTCAAGAAGAGTCTAATTTTGAAGAAATTAATCTCTTGTCACCTTCTTTCGAAAACCATTGTTTAGTACCCACTCATGCTAAGTTTTTAAAAGAGTTAAACACTAACACTAAAATTGACGAAACGGTAAGTGTTAAGTTAACTAATGATCAAACGTCACTAATAAAAGAAGACCCATTTGAAATTAACATTACACCGGTTCCATGTTTCTTTCAAAATTCGTTTATTAGTAATGTCACAATCGATAAAGATCTTTGTGTTAACATAATGCCTAACTACATTTTCGAAAAATTAAGTATTAGTGATTTTTCTCCACTTCAAATACCCATTTTTCTATCCAATCGGAAAGTAATAAAATCAATCGGTATAGTTGAAGATGTCTTGGTTCAAGCAAATCAAATGGTGATCCTAACCGACTTTGTCATCCTCGATGACGCTCCTCTAGTGTTGGGACGACCATTTGTAAAAACACACGAAGCTTTGAAAATCCGGAAGTTCAAAAATCTACCTCTTCAATTAGGGGCATTTAAAAGAAGTGTCGATCTCGAACGGTCAATGAAATATCCTTTCGGCAATAATGACCCCCTAATTGAAGATGAAGATGAACCACCTGATACAAGTGAAGAGATTGACCACTTTGTTGAAGAAGAGGTCGCCATAGAACAAACTTTTAAGGTTCTTGATCGAAATGAGCAACCACATAAGGAGTCTCCCAAAGACCCACCACTTGAGCTCAAAGAACTTCCAAAAGGTTTGGAATATGCTTTTCTAGACAAGGATGGTAATTTACCTGTAATTATTTCGTCTAAATTAGATAACTTAGAAAAAGAAAAATTCATTAATCTTTTGAAAAAACACAAAAATGCAATAGCTTGGAAACTTGTAGACATAAAAGGAATTAGTCCTTCTATGTGCACACACAAAATTTTGATGAATGATGACTACAAATCGGTCATACAACCACAACGTCGAGTAAATCCAAATGTTCAAGAAGTGGTTAAAAACGAAGTTATCAAACTACTTGACGTCGGACTTATCTATCCTATCTCCGATAGTCCTTGGGTGAGTCCCGTCCAAGTAGTTCCAAAGAAAGGAGGTATGACGGTAATAACTAACGAGAAAAATGAACTAATACCAACGAGAACCGTCACATGATGGAGAGTATGTATAGATTATAGACGATTAAATGAAGCAACAAGAAAGGATCATTTTCCTTTACCCTTCATTGATCAAATGTTAGAAAGATTATCCGGTCATAAATTTTATTGTTTCTTGGATGGTTTTTCAGGATACTTTCAAATCCCGATAGCACCCGAAGACCAAGAAAAGACAACTTTCACATGTCCCTATGGAACTTTTGCTTATCGACGCATGCCGTTTGGTCTATGTAATGCCCCAGCAACATTCCAACGTTGCATGGTGGCCATTTTCCACGACATGATAGAAAAGACAATGGAAGTCTTTATGGATGACTTTTCTATCTTTGGGGATTCATATGACCAATGCCTCGATAACCTTGAACGAATGCTATCCCGATGTGAGGAAACTAACCTCGCCCTTAATTGGGAAAAATGCCATTTCATGGTAACGGAGGGAATAGTACTCGGTCACAAAATCTCAAGCGAAGGAATGGAGGTGGATCGAGCCAAAATAGATACCATTTCTAGATTACCACCTCCATCCTCCGTAAGAGCTATCAGAAGTTTCCTAGGGCATGCCGGATTTTATAGACGGTTTATCAAAGACTTTTCTAAAATTTCTAGACCTCTAACAAAATTACTTGAAAAAGATGCTCCTTTCATCTTTGACAATGATTGCAATCAAGCATTTCTCACCTTAAAAGAAATGTTAGTCAATGCACCTATCATGATAGCACCTGATTGGAAATTTCCTTTCGAAATCATGTGTGATGCTAGTGACTTTGCAGTTGGAGCTGTCTTGGGACAAAGAAAAGAAAAGCATTTCCACCTAATCTATTATGCTAGTAAAACACTTAATGATGCACAAGAAAATTACACAACAACTGAAAAAGAATTACTAGCTGTGGTATTTGCTTTCGATAAATTTCGTTCTTATCTTGTTCTTTCTAAAACTATAGTTTATACAGATCATGCAGCCATCCGATATCTCTTCAAAAAGCAAGACGCAAAACCACGTTTGATTAGGTGGATTCTACTCCTCCAAGAATTTGACATTGAAATCAAGGACAAAAGAGGAGCAGAAAACACCGCTGCAGATCATCTCTCGCGCTTAGAAGACCCAGCTTTGGAAGCAACCAGGGACGAGCAAATCAACGAAAAATTCCCTACTGAGTCCCTGGAAATGGTGGAATACAAGGAAGAACCATGGTACGCCAACTATGCTAACTACCTAGCTAGCGGTATAGTCGCAAAAGGATGGCCACATCATCAAAGAAAAAAATTCTTTGCCAATGTGAAACACTACTTTTGGGAAGATCCATATCTTTTCAAAATGTGTGCCGACCAACTCGTCAGACGATGCGTACATGGTAGTGAAGCACGAAGAATTCTCCGCCATTGTCAGGAAGGTCAATACGGAGGACATCATGGTGCCGCTAGTACCGCACGAAAGGTATTCGATTCAGGATTTTATTGGCCAACCATTTACAAAGACGCCCAAAGTCTTGTAAAAACATGTGATGCTTGCCAAAGAACAGGTAATATTTCTTCCAAAAACGAAATGCCACAAAACGGCATTCTTGTTTGTGAAATTTTTGATGTGTGGGGACTCGACTTTATGGGACCTTTCCCACCATCGAAAGGAAACAAATATATACTTGTGGCAGTAGATTACTTGTCCAAATGGGCCGAGGCCGAGGCCGAGGCACTTCCAACAAATGATGGAAGAGTCGTGGTAAAATTTCTGAAAAAATTATTCTCTCGTTTTGGCACACCGAAAGCTTTAATAAGTGATAGAGGAACCCATTTTTGCAATCATCAACTTGAAAAAATATTAACAAGATATGGGGTCTATCACCGGGTCTCAACAACATATCACCCTCAAACAAACGGGCAAGCTGAAGTGACTAATAGAGGTTTAAAACGAATACTTGAAAAAACCGTAGGGTTAAATAAAAAGGAATGGGCAGATAAATTAGACGATGCTTTATGGGCTTTTCGAACTGCTTATAAAACAACAATAGGTACAACCCCATATAAGCTAGTCTATGGTAAAAGTTCTCATTTGCCAGTAGAAATTGCAAACAAAGCCTACTGGGCAATCAAA
The DNA here is from genome assembly GCA_030545235.1 of Helianthus tuberosus. NCBI lineage: Eukaryota > Viridiplantae > Streptophyta > Magnoliopsida > Asterales > Asteraceae > Helianthus > Helianthus tuberosus. The sequence continues at coordinate 97,881,781 of CM060399.1, read as the reverse complement.
AATGTAAACTTAGATTTAGAATTTGCTGGTAAAAATCGATTTTGTCAATTAAATGAATTAGACGAGCTTAGGAATTATGCATACTCAAACTCTGAAATTTCTAAGGAAAGAATGAAAAATTTGCATGACAAACATATTAAACCTAATGAATTTCGGGTAGGAGATTTAGTTCTTTTGTTTAATTCACGACTTCGATTGTTTCCTGGTAAATTAAAATCTAGGTGGTCAGGACCTTTTTCCATCACCCATATTTTTCGACACGGTGCAGTAGAAATTAAATCTCGAAATGGGCCTCCATTTAAAGTCAATGGCCAACGGCTAAAACTCTACCAAGGATTCATTGAGGATGAAGAGGAAGAGATCTCGTTTCAAACGGTGGAAGAATAAAAACATCATGCCTGGTAAGTTACGAACGATTGAGACAACAAAATAAAGCGGTAAGTTTTGTCCAGCTCGCTATTTGCAGTTTTGTCCGAAAACATTTCTTTGGTGTATTCTTGCAGATGGCCAGGAAGTTCACAAGATTCAACGCCAATGAGCTAGATGCAAGAGCTCGATATGAGATTCTTCAAACAAGGCCGGAGGAATACCCGAGGCAAGCTTGCACAGAATTGCTAACCATGGTGAATCAAATTGACCGTTTCAACAACATCGTCACGGGACCACTCAGAGTCGCCCTAACAACTCGACTCTGTTCCGTTCATGAATGCACCTTAGAATTTTATAGCACCTTTGCATTCACTTCAAGGTGCGACCCGTTCGATAATGACGGGGTGTCATTCCGGTGTGGCGGAACGAGGTATTCGATCTCCATGGCACAATTTGGGTCAATTATCGGGTTGTATGCGGAAGAGGATGCGGGAAACGAAGAAAATACTGGGGGATTGAGAGAGATTGAAGACAACGAACGCCAAGCCATGTGGGCTCAGATTGGAGAAGGATTTTACAATCCGAGCAGCACTAAGAGTACAAAGCTGAGGGATCCGCTCTACAGATACATCCATAGGCTCCTCGGCTATTCTCTTAGCCAAAGGCATGAAAGTAGTGGCGTCGTTGGGTTAAGAGATTTGCTTGTCCTCCACTGCATCCACAATCGCAGGCCGCTCGATGTTCCATTCCTCATGCTCCGAAACATGCATCACAACCGCCTTGCTAGTGCACCGACTCCTATTTTCTTTGGGGGATGGGTCTACCGTCTCTTCAAGCACTTCGCCCACATACCTAGGTCATTTGAGAGGAGCCCATGGTCAGGTACGGTGGATATTCACATATGCCGCTCAATGAACCTAATTTATGAGGCTGAAGACGGTACGGTAACCTTTCAAAGGATGCAAGGTCATGCATGGAACCCGCAAGAAGCGCTTGTCCTCCCAGCTCCGCAACATCATCAATACCAGTACCAACCCCACGGTGATCCGGGCCAATCATCCTCCTCGGGAGGCGGTTTTCCTAACTTTCAAAGTTTGCATGATTTGTTGCAGGAAAACCTTATGTGTACTAGGAACACCTACAACATGGCGAGCAACACCTACCACCGGGTCGGAGCTATCGAGAGAAACCTATCCGAGATCCAAGATGATGTTGGATACATACGAGACCACATTGCACGCTGTGACAACTGGCACAAACCGGTAATTTCCGTACACTTTAATCATTATTTAATGATTGCAATTATGTGCTTAATTGTCAGCAATGTCTGAACACATGATTAAACAAGTGAATTCATGCACGTTGTATACTACAAAATATTGCTTTATGCATAAATGAGAGCGTTGCGTCAAAAATAATAGTAAACTCACCGGTAAGACACAATGTGTCAACAGAACTGCAGAAAGCAGTCAGACAATAAAATTGGAGCCTAGGTGTAGGTCCGACAACAAGAATGCATTAAAAACCCAAGAGTACATACAAGGGTTTAATATATATGCAATGCGAAAGCAAAAATAAGCACTAAAAAGCACCTGAAACGCACTTTAAGTGCAGAATTTATATAATTCAGCAATAAATCAGCATTTAGACATATAAATATTGTGCAGAAATGTCGTTTTATTATCCAGAATACTTCCTAAAGTGTTGGGAATCGATAGTGTTACAAAAAGATACTTATTAAACACTAAAAGGTGCAATTTAGCACTTTAACGAATCGGTATGTAACCGAACAACAGGATATTACCCGGAACACCAAAATAATGCTAGAAGCATTGTTCCTACTTTTCTGAGCTAGTTATGGTCCCCGAACAACATAACACTCACTAAAATATCTAGTAACCATCATAACTAATTACATACTTGGTTTTGAACTATAATCTAACTAGATGATTTAAAACTTACAATTAGACCCCCCCACACACACCTAGCTCACGGCCACATGGCCTATTTATGAGATTCTATTTGATCTTATATAATCTTATGAAGATTGCTTAGAAGATATGGCTTGTACTAAGGGAACATAACACCCAATGGACTAAATAATGTTGGAAGAATATAAGTATTATCCCCTAGTCTTATAACTTCATAACTCACAACACAAAACACCTTCTTCTTCCCCCCACAACCTACGGCCACACCACCATCCATACACCCTCTCACTTTCATTCATCCTACAACATTTCCAAGCTTGTTCCAAGGTGTCTCGAGCTTAATTAGGAAGGTTGCAAGCAACGGAACTTGAAGGACCTTCACCATTTGCTTTTATCCACCTCATTTGCACTCTTGAACTTCCCTAGCCTTGAGCTAGTAGTAAGTGTTCTAAAACGCCCTCTCGATCTATTTTAAGGTGGTTAAAATAAGATATGACGGTTAAAACTCATGAACATACAAGATGAAGTGTTAAAAGTCTACTAAAATATTAAAAATGTTGGATAAAAGCTATGTTGTTGTGTAAAACTTGTAAGACTTGTTTTGTGTAACTATTTAGGGCCGATCTATGTTGTGGTAGCTCGGATCATCATCTAACCCGGATTAGTCGTGATCATGGATCATGACATAGAGTATGTTTAAGTATATAAAGGGTTAAATAATGAAACTCTACCACACATTAAACATGAACTTGTGTAAATATAATTTTTCTTGTAAAATAAGACTCTAAACATGTAGATCTAAAGATCTACGTGTGGTATTTTTGAAAGACCAACTGTAAGACAAAACCATGTTTTAAAACCGGATCTTTCATGAAGTAGATGTGTTTTTATGAACAAACAAGTGTGTGGACACTTGTGTAACAAAGGTTTTAACAAAGAAATAATTTTCGTAAAAACCGGCTAGAAGTTGTGAAACTTCAAATCCTTTAAAAATAAAGTTTTTAGGAAATTAAACTTATTTTTAAAGATAACAAGACTTATTAAAGGTGCTAGTAAGTTACTACACATTTTTGTAAATATCCAAGTTCATGAAATGGAGAAATTAGTGATTATTGCTGATGTGTATTGTTGTTAATTGTGGTTGATGATTGTTGACGATTTAAAAGAAAATAAACACATGTTTTGAAAACATGGGAAACCTCCATTTTTAGGGGAAACTCTGTCAAAATTTTTATAAATTTTGACACTTAGAAAAATATAAGTTTTTGAGAAACTTATTCCCTAAAAATGCGCTTAAAAATATTACCAAGGTTTCCCTAATTTTTGGTGATTAGAAATGAGGATTTCTTCAAAAATAAAATGGATAGTAAGTATATATTTTTGAGAGAAAAATATATATTATTTGATCACCAACTTGTGTGCTAAGTGTATATAGTATGTGTATACGTGCTAGTGTATTAAGACTTAAAAATACACTAAACACTCATGAGGAGTATAAACATAAAAATACACATATAACATACAAGATACATAATTCGGGTGCAAAGTGCAAAATACAAAAAGCTTATATTTATTTTTTTTGGGAAAAATAATATAAGTAAGATACGTAGTTAAAAATATAGAATATTTTTAACACAAGAGTATATACACAACAGAAAGTGACTGTACTTGTGCGACGCAAGTCTAGTGACTAACGTTAAGAAAACGCGTATAGGTTACGACGTTAAGTAAGCAAATCCGGTGAAGTTTACGACGCTAGGAACGCAAAGTTGTGAGTTCATGCTCCCCCTTTTCTCTTTAACTGTTTTCAGTTTTTATAACTTCGGGGGTGAAATACATGTACAAAAGTACAATATTTATAAATGGTATGATATAAATACAAGAAGTACACTTGGTGAGAACGAGAACCAAGTGTGACAAAATACAAGATAATAAGAAACGCACTTGGTGAGGACGAGAACCAAGTTGGATGCGTTATGAGAAATGATAAAAAGAAACGCGCTTGGTGAGGACGAGAACCAAGTTGGATGCGTTATGAGAAATGATAAAAAGAAACGTGCTTGGTGAGGACGAGAACCAAGTAGGAGGCGTTATGAGAAATAGTGTCACGAATAGGGTACAGAAGCACCATTAATCGTGTACATACTTAGACCGCAGAACAAAAGGTTAGATCTAACGGGTGCCTGGCAGCCACACTCTCGGTGAGGGCGAGAATCGAGTAGTGCTTTTGTGTCTCAGAATATACCAATTAAATGCCTTAGGTTTGGTGACTTCCTATGTCGTGCCACATGTTAATGGCTTTGCAACCCATTAACAATCTGATAATTACAGAAATACTGTATTTACATAAAATTCATACCATACTAAAATTGATATATAACTTGAAGTACGTGGGGTACTCAAGAGGATTGATATATAACTTGAAGTACGTGGGGTACTCAAGAGGATTGATATATAACTTGAAGTACGTGGGGTACTCAAGAAAAGATTGAATTATACATGGGTACGTGGTGTACACATGAAACTGGATTTATATATGAAAACTTGTTTTACTCACAAACTATGTTTTCATAAAAAGTATACGAACATGAAATACAAAACTGCATGAATTCACACCAACATTATGTTGACGTTTTTCCAAAAACTCACATGTATTTCAGGTAACTAGGATGGATGTGCGCGTGGTCTTACTCATGCTCGTGGATGTCGCTTTGTTTATCTTTAAATAAAGTCGTGACTTTTAAAACAATATGTTATCTAGTGTTGTAAACACTTGACATATGTTTGTGGTAATGTAATATTTGAAGTTATTTTTGAGCATGTAGTATGTTTACTCTTCGTATGCAATGAGAACCTTTCATGATCACACCGCGTGCTTCCACCGTAGAAAGGGGTGTGACAGATTGGTATCAGAGCTGCGATTGTAGTGAACCAGGATTCCTTCTCGAGTCTAGTCTACAATCTCTAGGATCCATTCACGAAAACAATTTTCAAAGAGTTTTCATTGCATAAAACGTCCCGGGACATCCACTACCTGAAACTAGTTACATGAGTCTAGAAAAGACGCTACGAGACTTAGAGTGCACTTGAGTAGCACCTGTCGTTGACTAGAAATTACTTGCAATTATGTGTGATAATTAGCATGTACTAGAATTAGAATGTCACGAGTATATGTGACTCTACCTGGAAGCAATGGCCTACCTGAAGGAAGAAATACGAGGATGAAACAAACTGTGCGGACTGTGCAAGGAGTTACGTAATTATGGATGCATACATAATTATGGAATTCAGTGCACAGAAATCACAGCAAGTCTTGTCACGTATAGATTCCCTCAGTGCAAGCCTACTAAGTACTCTGCTAGAGTAATAATTGTTTGATGTCACTTATGTGGTATATATACCTGTGAATATATATGATACTACTGTCTAGTGTGACGATATCAAACAAATGCCTAACCCTGCTGTGTTATGTTCTGTCAGAACATGGCACCCAGGAAAGCTGTGAATGCTCGCAATGATGATCAACCTCCTCCTCCCCCACTGCCGAGAACTGCTGAAGAGCTGAACGCTCTACTGGAGGAAAGGATCTCCGCTGCTATCGCCCAGTACGAGGCGAACCGAACTCAAGACAGTGGTGGCCCAAGCAACGCTAGACGTAATGGGAATGGAGATTCGTCTGGAGGCAATGCAGCTCAAGGTAACCTTAAGACACTGTGCTAAGCATGAGGAAATTTATGAACGGTCTTTGTTTCATTATTTCTTCGATTGCTCACATGTGAATTGGTTGAATCAATTCCAGGCTGCACTTTCAAGCAGTTCCTCGACTGCAAGCCGATGAACTATGACGGCACAGGAGGTGCAGTAGCGTTTGTGCGCTGGACGGAGAAGACTGAAGCTACCTTCCGCATGAGCAAGTGTACCGCGGATCAACAAGTCACCTTTGCTACTGGGTTGTTTGTCGATGAAGCTCTGACTTGGTGGAACCTGCAAGTCCAAACCTTGGGTGATGATGCTGCTTATGGCTTAACTTGGGAGGAACTGAAGGAAAGAATGAGAGAGAAGTACTGCTCTCGTGCTGAACTCCAAAGGCTGGAGACGGAGTTCTAGCACCTGACCATGGAAGGTGCTAACATTAATGGTTACACTCGAAGGTTCCACGATCTGTCTAGAGTACTTCCCTACATGGTGACTCCCGAATTCAAGCGCGTTGAACGCTACATTTGGGGACTGGCCTCAGAGTTTCGTGGCATGGTGACGTCGGCCAAACCACAAACAATCACCGAGGCTGTAACGCTGGCTGTCAGCCTTACTGAAGATTGTGTTCGTATGAAGAAGCTATCACTGAACCCAACAGAAAAGACCGAGACACATGCTGAGTCGTCCGGTGACAAAAAGAGAAAGCATACAAGTTTGAACCAAGCAACTCGCAACAACAAGGGTTTCAGCAAGAAGCGCGACACTAATCCGCCTCAGGAGACGAAAACCCATGCAACCAAAGCATACCAAGGCTCCATGCCTAGATGCCAAAAAATGTAAGTATCATCATGATGGAGCTTGTCGCATTCCAAGGTGCGACAAATGTGGTAAATTGGGTCATCAAACAGAAGACTGTTGGGGAAAAGGAAAAAACCGAAACGGGAATGGTGCTGGTAACAAGAATGGTAACGGGAAAGGGCAAGGATGCTTCAAGTGTGGAAGTAATGATCATTTCATGAAGAACTGCCCAGAGAGAAACAACGCTCCGGCTCGAGCATTTGTGATTGGAGCAAGAGACGCACGCGAGGACCCTAACGTGGTCACCGGTACGTTTCTCATTAACAATCACTTTGCATCCATATTATTCGACACTGGCGCCGATTATAGCTTCATGTCTGTGGAATTTAAACGCATACTCGGAATAGAATCCAGTAGATTAGAAATTCCTTATTCCATAGAGCTAGCCAATGGTAAACTTGTTGAATCGGGCGAAGTTGTTAGAGGCTGCACGCTAGAACTTGGTGAACGAAGATTTAGCATCGACCTCTTACCTATTCAATTAGGTAGCTTCGATGTAGTGGTCGGAATGGACTGGTTGTCCAAGAACAAAGCGGAAGTCATTTGTCATGAGAAAATCATTCGCATCCCTCTGGCGAATGATGAAACTCTCATAGTACATGGAGAAAGACGAAACGCGCCTCTACGAATCATCAGTTGTATGAAGGCACAGAAGTGCTTAAGGAAAGGATGTGTTGCTTTCCTAGCACACGTTATAGACAAGAAGGCTGAGGAGCCAAAACTCGAAGACATTCCTGTGGTGAAGGAATTTCCTGATGTGTTCCCTGAAGACCTGCCAGGACTACCTCCGCAACGACAAGTCAAATTCCGTATAGACTTGGTTCCAGGAGCTGCTCCTGTAGCCAAGGCACCCTATCGACTTGCGCCATCCGAGATGCAAGAATTATCTACACAACTCCAGGAGTTGTTGGATAAAGGATTCATAAGGCCAAGCTTCTCGCCCTGGGGAGCTCCAGTATTATTCGTGAAGAAGAAGGATGGATCACTGCGGATGTGTATCGATTACAGGGAACTGAACAAGCTCACAATCAAGAATCGGTATCCGCTACCGAGGATCGATGACTTGTTTGATCAACTGCAAGGATCAAGCTACTATTCCAAGATCGACCTTCGATCTGGATACCATCAGCTGAGAATCCAAGATGAGAGCGTGCCAAAGACTGCATTCAGAACGCGCTATGGGCACTACGAATTTCTTGTGATGCCATTTGGGCTGACGAATGCACCAGCGGTCTTTATGGATCTAATGAACCGCGTATGCAAACCATATCTCGATAAATTCGTGATTGTATTTATCGATGATATCCTGATTTACTCGCGAACGAAAGAAGAGCATGAGCAACATCTCAGAACTATTCTGGAACTACTGAAGAAAGAGAAACTTTATGCAAAGTTCTCGAAATGCGAATTCTGGATTCGCGAAGTACAATTTCTTGGTCACGTGGTGAATGAGAAGGGCATTCATGTAGACCCGTCCAAGATTGAAGCAATAAAGAATTGGGAAGCTCCCAAGACCCCGACCGAAGTTCGTCAATTTTTGGGCTTAGCGGGCTACTATCGGCGATTCATTGAGAATTTCTCGAAGATAGCTCAACCGCTAACGAGCCTTACTCAGAAAGACAAGAAGTACGACTGGGGTCACAAACAAGAAGAAGCCTTCCAGTTACTTAAGAGCAAGCTATGCGATGCACCGATACTATCATTACCCGAAGACACTGAAGACTTCGTGGTATACTGCGACGCCTCACGACAAGGCTTGGGTTGCGTGCTCATGCAACGCCAAAAAGTCATCGCTTATGCTTCAAGACAACTGAAGGTTCACGAGAGAAATTATACCACTCACGACCTGGAGCTGGGTGTAGTGGTATTCGCCTTGAAGATTTGGCGACATTATTTATATGGTACTCGATGTACAATCTTCACAGATCACAAAAGCTTGCAACACATATTTGATCAGAAGGAATTGAATATGCGCCAGCGACGTTGGGTCGAGCTGCTGAATGATTATGACTGTGAGATTAAGTACCATCCTGGAAAGGCGAACGTTGTAGCAGACGCGTTGAGCCGAAAAGAAAGGGTTAAGACCCTAAGGGTTCGAGCACTTGAAATGACGATTCGAACGAACCTCACAACACGCATTCGAGATGCACAACAAGAAGCTCTTAAAGAAGAAAACCGTAAAGCTGAATACCTACGGGGTATGCTGAAATACATGGTGCCAAACGAAGAGGGAGCCTTATACTTTAAAAAGCGCATTTGGGTTCCGCTCTATGGTGGCCTACGAGGAGTTATCCTTGATGAAGCGCACAAGTCAAGATACTCGATCCACCCAGGGTCGGACAAGATGTATCAAGACTTGAAGGAATATTATTGGTGGCCGAGACTCAAAAGCGACGTTGCTGTTTATGTTGGAAAATGCCTAACCTGTGCCAAGGTTAAGGCAGAATATCAGAAACCGTCCGGCCTACTACAACAACCAGAGATTCCCGTGTGGAAGTGGGAACAAATCTCGATGGACTTCATAACGAAATTACCCAGGACCCCGAGAGGGCACGATATGATATGGGTAATCGTTGATCGATTGACGAAGTCTGCGCATTTCCTACCAATCCGAGAAAAGGATAGCACTGGAAAGCTTGCAGAGATATACTTAAGAGAAATTGTGGCACGTCATGGAGTGCCAATCTCAATCATTTCAGACAGAGATGGACGCTTTGTCTCAAGAATCTGGCAATCATTTCAGGAAGCCTTTGGATCTCAGTTAGATCTGAGTACGGCATTCCATCCGCAAACAGACGGCCAGAGCGAACGGACTATACAAACGCTAGAAGATATGCTTCGCGCATGTGTCATGGATCTAGGCGGCAGCTGGGATACTCATCTACCTTTAGTTGAGTTTTCCTACAATAACAGCTATCATACGAGCATAAAAGCCGCACCGTTCGAAGCTCTGTATGGCCGCAAATGCCGATCGCCCTTATGTTGGGCAGATGCCGGGGATAAACGTATGGTTGGTCCTGAACTTGTACAAGAGACAACCGACAAGATTGCGCAGATCCGAGAGCGCATTAAGGCGGCTCGAGAACGACAAAAGAGCTACGCTGATCCAAATAGAAAATCGGTAGATTTCAAGGTGGGAGACAAAGTGTTGCTAAAAGTCTCACCATGGAAGGGCGTAGTCAGGTTTGGAAAGCGTGGAAAGCTGAATCCACGATACATCGGACCATTCAGAATTTTGAAGAGAATTGGTACCGTGGCATACAAGTTGGAGTTACCGGAAGAACTTAATGGAGTACATGATACGTTTCATGTATCCAACCTGAAGAAGAGTCCAACACAAGAAAACGTGATCATCCCGATGGATGAAGTGCATATTGATGAAGCCCTCCGATTTACAGAGCAACCCGTTGAGGTTACTGACTGGAAAGTCAACAAGACCAGGAGGAGTAGTGTAAAGCTTGTCAAAGTACGTTGGAGCTCTAAGCACGGACCCGAGTACACATGGGAACGTGAAGACCAGTTCAAGAAAAAGTATCCCCACCTACTCAAGAAGACTCCAGCGAGAGTGAGTCCAGCCTGAATTTTGGGACGAAATTCTTTTAACGGGGGGAGACTGTGACAACTGGCACAAACCGGTAATTTCCGTACACTTTAATCATTATTTAATGATTGCAATTATGTGCTTAATTGTCAGCAATGTCTGAACACATGATTAAACAAGTGAATTCATGCACGTTGTATACTACAAAATATTGCTTTATGCATAAATGAGAGCGTTGCGTCAAAAATAATAGTAAACTCACCGGTAAGACACAATGTGTCAACAGAACTGCAGAAAGCAGTCAGACAATAAAATTGGAGCCTAGGTGTAGGTCCGACAACAAGAATGCATTAAAAACCCAAGAGTACATACAAGGGTTTAATATATATGCAATGCGAAAGCAAAAATAAGCACTAAAAAGCACCTGAAACGAACTTTAAGTGCAGAATTTATATAATTCAGCAATAAATCAGCATTTAGACATATAAATATTGTGCAGAAATGTCGTTTTATTATCCAGAATACTTCCTAAAGTGTTGGGAATCGATAGTGTTACAAAAAGATACTTATTAAACACTAAAAGGTGCAATTTAGCACTTTAACGAATCGGTATGTAACCGAACAACCGGATATTACCCGGAACACCAAAATAATGCTAGAAGCATTGTTCCTACTTTTCTGAGCTAGTTATGGTCCCCGAACAACATAACACTCACTAAAATATCTAGTAACCATCATAACTAATTACATACTTGGTTTTGAACTATAATCTAACTAGATGATTTAAAACTTACAATTAGACCCCCCCACACACACCTAGCTCACGGCCACATGGCCTATTTATGAGATTCTATTTGATCTTATATAATCTTATGAAGATTGCTTAGAAGATATGGCTTGTACTAAGGGAACATAACACCCAATGGACTAAATAATGTTGGAAGAATATAAGTATTATCCCCTAGTCTTATAACTTCATAACTCACAACACAAAACACCTTCTTCTTCCCCCCACAACCTACGGCCACACCACCATCCATACACCCTCTCACTTTCATTCATCCTACAACATTTCCAAGCTTGTTCCAAGGTGTCTCGAGCTTAATTAGGAAGGTTGCAAGCAACGGAACTTGAAGGACCTTCACCATTTGCTTTTATCCACCTCATTTGCACTCTTGAACTTCCCTAGCCTTGAGCTAGTAGTAAGTGTTCTAAAACGCCCTCTCGATCTATTTTAAGGTGGTTAAAATAAGATCTGACGGTTAAAACTCATGAACTTACAAGATGAAGTGTTAAAAGTCTACTAAAATATTAAAAATGTTGGATAAAAGCTATGTTGTTGTGTAAAACTTGTAAGACTTGTTTTGTGTAACTATTTAGGGCCGATCTATGTTGTGGTAGCTCGGATCATCATCTAACCCGGATTAGTCGTGATCATGGATCATGACATAGAGTATGTTTAAGTATATAAAGGGTTAAATAATGAAACTCTACCACACATTAAACATGAACTTGTGTAAATATAATTTTTCTTGTAAAATAAGACTCTAAACATGTAGATCTAAAGATCTACGTGTGGTATTTTTGAAAGACCAACTGTAAGACAAAACCATGTTTTAAAACCAGATCTTTCATGAAGTAGAGGTGTTTTTATGAACAAACAAGTGTGTGGACACTTATGTAACAAAGGTTTTAACAAAGAAATAATTTTCGTAAAAACCGGCTAGAAGTTGTGAAACTTCAAATCCTTTAAAAATAAAGTTTTTAAGAAATTAAACTTATTTTTAAAGATAACAAGACTTATTAAAGGTGCTAGTAAGTTACTACACATTTTTGTAAATATCCAAGTTCATGAAATGGAGAAATTAGTGATTATTGCTGATGTGTATTGTTGTTAATTGTGGTTGATGATTGTTGACGATTTAAAAGAAAATAAACACATGTTTTGAAAACATGGGAAACCTCCATTTTTAGGGGAAACTCTGTCAAAATTTTTATAAATTTTGACACTTAGAAAAATATAAGTTTTTGAGAAACTTATTCCCTAAAAATGCGCTTAAAAATATTACCAAGGTTTCCCTAATTTTTGGTGATTAGAAATGAGGATTTCTTCAAAAATAAAATGGATAGTAAGTATATATTTTTGAGAGAAAAATATATATTATTTGATCACCAACTTGTGTGCTAAGTGTATATAGTATGTGTATACGTGCTAGTGTATTAAGACTTAAAAATACACTAAACACTCATGAGGAGTATAAACATAAAAATACACATATAACATACAAGATACATAATTCGGGTGCAAAGTGCAAAATACAAAAAGCTTATATTTATTTTTTTTGGGAAAAATAATATAAGTAAGATACGTAGTTAAAAATATAGAATATTTTTAACACAAGAGTATATACACAACAGAAAGTGACTGTACTTGTGCGACGCAAGTCTAGTGACTAACGTTAAGAAAACGCGTATAGGTTACGACGTTAAGTAAGCAAATCCGGTGAAGTTTACGACGCTAGGAACGCAAAGTTGTGAGTTCATGCTCCCCCTTTTCTCTTTAACTGTTTTCAGTTTTTATAACTTCGGGGGTGAAATACATGTACAAAAGTACAATATTTATAAATGGTATGATATAAATACAAGAAGTACACTTGGTGAGAACGAGAACCAAGTGTGACAAAATACAAGATAATAAGAAACGCACTTGGTGAGGACGAGAACCAAGTTGGATGCGTTATGAGAAATGATAAAAAGAAACGCGCTTGGTGAGGACGAGAACCAAGTTGGATGCGTTATGAGAAATGATAAAAAGAAACGTGCTTGGTGAGGACGAGAACCAAGTAGGAGGCGTTATGAGAAATAGTGTCACGAATAGGGTACAGAAGCACCATTAATCGTGTACATACTTAGACCGCAGAACAAAAGGTTAGATCTAACGGGTGCCTGGCAGCCACACTCTCGGTGAGGGCGAGAATCGAGTAGTGCTTTTGTGTCTCAGAATATACCAATTAAATGCCTTAGGTTTGGTGACTTCCTATGTCGTGCCACATGTTAATGGCTTTGCAACCCATTAACAATCTGATAATTACAGAAATACTGTATTTACATAAAATTCATACCATACTAAAATTGATATATAACTTGAAGTACGTGGGGTACTCAAGAGGATTGATATATAACTTGAAGTACGTGGGGTACTCAAGAGGATTGATATATAACTTGAAGTACGTGGGGTACTCAAGAAAAGATTGAATTATACATGGGTACGTGGTGTACACATGAAACTGGATTTATATATGAAAACTTGTTTTACTCACAAACTATGTTTTCATAAAAAGTATACGAACATGAAATACAAAACTGCATGAATTCACACCAACATTATGTTGACGTTTTTCCAAAAACTCACATGTATTTCAGGTAACTAGGATGGATGTGCGCGTGGTCTTACTCATGCTCGTGGATGTCGCTTTGTTTATCTTTAAATAAAGTCGTGACTTTTAAAACAATATGTTATCTAGTGTTGTAAACACTTGACATATGTTTGTGGTAATGTAATATTTGAAGTTATTTTTGAGCATGTAGTATGTTTACTCTTCGTATGCAATGAGAACCTTTCATGATCACACCGCGTGCTTCCACCGTAGAAAGGGGTGTGACACACGCCATGGAGGGGATGATGACGATGATGATGATGACGATGCTATGGAGTAGGTGAGAGGAGCAGAGGAGGAAGCGGTTGGTTGATGACTTCCCAGGTTAACCCTTTTTCACTATCGAACAATTGGTGGCCTGCGTGCCAAATGTTGAACAATTTACTTTCCTTGACTTCTTTTATTTTCCGTTTTATTTTTCTTTTTCTACTTTATGCTTGGAACAATTAACTATGGTAATGTAGGATGTTTGTGTTACTTGGTGTGGTAGTAAGTGATGACACAGGTACAAACCGAGGCTTGGAATGCTAAGCCTCAGCACTTATAGGACCAGGATGGAAAAGACGGGGGAAGAAACCTGTTTTTCAGGCTTACAGACTGTCCACACGGGGACGTGTCCAGCCAACACGCCCCCGTGCTCACCTCCCAGACCTGCTGTTGGGTTACTGACCTGCAATTTTTGTCAGACACAGGGCCGTGTCCACCCAACACGCCCCTGTGTTCACCTTCTGTAAGTTCTCGTTACTGGTACCTGAACACGGGGTCGTGCCCACTCAACACGGGGTCGTGTCCAGGCTGCCAGTAACACAAAATTTTTGCTTTTTACACCTTTTTACACATTCAATCAACCTAAAATTTGTTTTTGGGACACATTGAGGACAATGTGTAATTTAAGTGTGGGGGGGATGCTAAAACCTTGAAATTTTGCAAGTCCTAAATACAAGCCTTACACAAAACTCTATTGGAACCGCTAATCACCCCAATTTTTTTCAAAAATTTCATTTTTTTCTTGTCTAGGTTTAACTCGGGAAATTCAAGTTCTCAAAAAGGTTATATTTTTACGAATTTACAACCGACAGCGTAGTGATGAAAAGAACCAACATAAGAAAATTATGAAAAGGCATGGCAAACTTAGTTAAAATTTGATTATATATACTTGATCACATAAAAACCCATTCCCACAAAAGTGAGTTTTGAGCCTTTATTGAGCATACAATTACATATCATTAAACTAAATGCTCATTTTTCGTTTCTTGTGTGAATAGCCGCTTGGTTCTTACGACTCTAGAACTTGCCATGACGATACATTCCCGGTCCTTATCAACTTAAACCCGAGTAAGTAAATGATGGAGGCATTAGGACTAACCCTTTTTTTCTTTTTTCTACACCATTATTCTTCTTTTTCTTTTACCACCTACCCAAAAAAAAAAAAACCCCTAGTTAGCCCCTTTGAGCCTAAACCTTTTTCATTTCATAACCCAAACCAAAAACCCTTTTACCCACCAAAACCTTTTTCATTTTTAACCCTTTGTTTTAGTAACAAGTTCGGTTTTTCGTATGATAAAAAAAAATTGTGTTGATGATGAAGCAAAAGAAAATAAACAAACAAGTTCATCAAAAATAACCTTGTTTGAATAATAGCTTCATCAAAATAAAAGTCACGAAAATAGAAAGTCCTACAAAAACCGACACTTGTTACGCTTTTTTACCCTTTTTCTACTAACCACTAACCACTAACCCAACCACCTACCTTTAACCCAAGCCTAACCCTTAACCCACAAAGTCCTCTTGATATTTACAAAGGTATAAAAGTTAAAAAGGAGGAGGATTGATTGCTTGGCAAGCCTATGGTAGGAACAAGTTCCATGCCGCTCTCGAGTGATTCACTAAAAATACACCTTCGGCCGAGTGTGAGTGATTTCTCCCGTGAGGTATGTGAACTTGTATATAAATGGAATTTTAAAAAAGGTATGTTATGCCCAAATAAGTAATTTCTCCTATGAAACGTTCTAAATAAATCATTACGAATAGGATTGTAAATAGATAAAAATAAAACCCAAAAAGATCTTGGATATCCCGACACTCTACGACAAGCCCAAAACCTTCTCTTCTACCCATTCCATTTGGGAGTGTAAGCCACATATTAAAGAGTTTTGCTTGAGGACAAGCAAAAGTTCAAGTGTGGGGGTATTTGATGTGTGTAAAATACAACATATAAATTACATCAAATGAGGCATAAAACTAACCCTTTTTAAGTACTAATGTTGGAAAAAGAGTGTTTTTGTCTTCCTTTTGTATTTTCAGGATTAAATGAGCTCAAATTCACAAAAGAAGCAAAAAGACAGCTAAATCTAACATAAATACAAGGAAAGGAACATAAGTGGACTGCCCGACCCCTCAACGGCATCTTCCCAAGCAAAATAGAGAAGGCAGAAGACTGAACACGCCCCGTGCTCAGCCAGCACGGGGCCGTGCCCAAGAAGCAGCAGAAAAGACAAACCTATAGAAGCTTCTATTGCCCACCACGGGTCGTGTCCAGCGAACACGGGGGCGTGTCGAAAGTACAGCAGGCGCATTAATTGTAATTGCGAATTACAATTAATGAAGAGAGAGATTGTCAGACAGGCACGAGGCCGTGCCCAGCCTTCTGTTCAACCTATAAATAGGAGTGCTTGGTTTCATTTCAACTCATCCCTTGGCACACCACCTCTCTCACACTTCACCCACCACCCACCACCACCATAACACCATCATCCACCACCATCATCCATTGTCCATCATAGAGTGTGTGAGTCGTCTCGGGATCCAAGATTGATCGTAAGAGTTCTTGACAATCAAGGCCATGTTTGCCTAAGTCTCTTACATCACTTGGTGAAGACAAAGTGTCTAGTTTAATACTTTTTATTTCTAATCTTTTGTACTTTTTATTTGGTTTTGTATTAATGACTTTAATAACTAGTTGCTTATGTTGAAGGTGATCTTTCCTTATCGTTTGTCCGTGGTGTCTTGGCATTATTTTACTGTCTATATAAAATAAAAGATTTTCACCATTCATATCTCCACGGTCTATATGGAGGTATGTTGGCTACCTGGTCGGGGGTTAAGGGAACGGTTTGGTAAAGGTCTTGCCATTTTTCAGCGTTTAGAGGTCCTGCAATGGACCTGGGTCAAATTTAGTAGGACCTCCTTCAATGCTTCACGGTATTGGATGGCGGGGGTCCAAACTCTTTGATCCCCTCATAAGTTAACTACTATTAATACTATAACCCGGCTATTTAGGACTGTATCCCTGCTGACTCAGACTACTTAGTCAAGGGTAACGTCACCGCCAAAAGCGGGGCCTACCATAATTTGCATTAATAACTTAATTCATTATCTTCCAATAATCCACCCTTTTAGGATTGTATCCTTGCTGACTCAAACTACTGGGGTGAGGGTAACGTCACCTTCAAAAGAGGGGCCTACTACAATAACTAAGATAATCTCTTAATTATGTGCAAAAGTGCGGAAATAATCAAAGGTTATACTAGATACGAGTCGGAACCAAGTGATTCATCTTGTCTATCTGTTTTTCTTTTATTTTTATTTTCAGCATTTTAGTTAGTTTTTATTTTTCTTAGTTTAAAAACATTTTTCTAAACTTTTTATTTTGATTAGACGTTGAGGATAAACCGGTACTAAAAGCTCTTGTGTCCTTGGACGACCTCGGTATCTTACCAACGCTATACTACGCTCACGATGGGTGCACTTGCCCATATGTGTGTTTAGTGTTAGTAAAATATCGTGTTTTATAAATTTAAAACTTGGCTAAAATAAGTGTTAAAAGGGCTTAAAATATACACCTAATATATACGACACTTCACACGCATCAATGCATCATCTCAAACAAATGAGTTGACAGTTCCTGACGAAAATCTTTGCAAACACATTTCAAACAACCAATAGCTTTGGCAGGGAGCCTTGTGAATATTTCATCAACGATCATTGCAAACCCAAGCTTTTCCATTTTATGATCTTTGGGGCTACAATATAAAATATAATAAATGAAATACAATTCAGACAATTTGATATGCAAATGATTATATATAAACACAATGTACACAACCGCTTTTCATACACGACCATGTGATAAAATAAAAATAACCAACCACTAACTTATATAAAAAAAACTGATAATGAAGGCAGTTTAACATTGTATTAACACAATCTTAAACAACTGGTGATGTTAGCAAGTATACTATAATATACAATTTCGTTGGTAAAACAAAAACAATTGTAAAATACACAATTCATGTTATCAGCTTTGTAGGCCAACTTCACCTATATCTATAGTAAAATAAATTAAACTGAAGATATTAAATAATATACGAATAAATAACCACAAAGTAATGTATTCAAAAATCTACACAAAAAACTATTTGAACTTCAACTATTAAGAACATCAATAACAGTGTCTACATTTAAGATAATAATGACTTTTTATTCGATTGCAAGTAGTAACTACAACTGTTCTTATATTCTCATACATCGAATTGTCATACATACTAACTTAAAATCTTACATCTAATTCACACAATTTAAAACTTTTAAGAAACTATTTTTAAATTGATTAACACAGCAATTACTAACACCATTGAATAAAGATAGATGAGATCTATCAAAATTAGATGTTTATGGTATAGATAGTGTTTTTTTTTTCATGTTTGCAACTCTATATTCAGGCATAATTCAACATCAACATAAACTAAATCAATTACAATTCTCTACATGGTCGCTCGAAGGAAAGGCATCATATGAAGTACTAAACAGAAAAGTCGGCATCATCAGTGATAACAATTACAATTAAACCTGGAGCAGCATCGGATAGCTTGATGAAGACCTCCACTCTCCCCCATCAGATTTCTTTTTTGGGTAAAGGGATTTACCCCGGTGATTCTATATATTCACAACCAAATAAAACAAGTAGCGTGGAGAGTCCACACTAGTTCAATCATGAGACATGCCTCATGAAAGTAAAACCAAAACAAAACAACAAATTCGCAAAACATTACCAATAAAACCAACCTAGACACACATCTAGAAAAGGACACAACTCAAACACGCTACTCAACCGCCATCGTCCATAATGTCCCTTTCTCAAATTCCCCAATCACCAAGAAGTCTGCGCACCTTCTCTGTCTTCTTCAGCTTAAGCCCCATAAGTTTGTATCGAACCGTTTGGCATATAATCTTTCCGATAGTTTCAGGCGGTCTTAATTGGTTCTTGAATAGACGAGCATTCTGTTCCTGCCATATGAAGTAAGCAGTAGCCGCCACTAAGATCCTTGCAACATAATTAGCAGCCGACTTGGAGTTCACACGCACCAGCAACCAGGACACTATATCCTCCCATTTATTATAGACTAAATCCATGCCCACTTTTTGCCTAACAATACCCCAAACTTGAGAAGAAAACTTACATTCGAAAAATAGATGACATTGAGAGTCGTTATCCTCATAACATAATAAGCAGCACATCATATTCATATTCTTCCTTCTCGTGAAATCCCATTTAAGAATGACATCTTGAGTCAGTAATTTCTTCCTCATAATCAACCACATTAAGAACGCATGCCTTGGAATACATTGAGAAAACCAAACCACTTTGCTCCACTGGGTCTCCGATTCACTGTGTCTAATCGAGTCCCATATAACCGAGGCCGAGACTTCATTAAAATGCCCTCCAACCCTCCATCGAACAGTATCATTTTTATTAGATTGAAGCTGAATATGATCTACTTGGTTGAGAACTGGAAATAAATCCCTCCAAGCCGTTGGCCACAACCAGGCACCATCCGTAATAATATCCGCAACTGAAGCGTCTAAACGAAACCTTGCATTTGTTATTGATCTAGGGGATAAAAAATCACCCAGCGGCCCTATGTTACTCCATGTATCATACCATGCTGAAGTGGATCTCCCATCTCCAAGTATCGACCAAAAATACTTCCGCACCATCGGACGCAATTGAAGGATTTTGCGCCAGCTCCAACAACAGTTAGTAGGGGCTTTACAAATCCAGAAGCTTTTTCCTTTTAGTCTATAGTCATGAATCCAATCAACCCAAAGAGATTTTCTTTTAGTAATAATGCTCCAAATGTGGATCGCCATAAGAGCTGTATTCATATCTCCGATCCGCCTAATCCCCAGGCCACCTTCATATTTAGGAAGACAGATCGAGTTCCAAGAAACCTTTGCTTTTCCTTTGTGAAACGTGCTTTGTTGAGTCCATAAAAAATTACGCATTCTAGCTTCTAGATCTTGGACTACACGAGTCGGTAAAATAAACACCGAAGACCAATAAATATGCATCGAAGATAATACCGCAAGCACAAGTTGCAACCTTCCTGCAAACGAAAGTAACTTGTTTCTCCAGCTCGAAATTCGCTGCTCTAGTCTCTCAACCAAAACCCCACAATCCTTATACAAGAGCCGAGATGAGATAAGGGGCACACCCAAATAACGAACCGGAAGCTCTCCTTGAACAAACGGCATAATATTCATAATAGCATTCTTAATATTACCAGGCACATTACAGAAGAAGACTGTACTTTTCTGAATACTAGGCACCAATCCTGACATCTTTGTAAAGGTATCTAAAGAAGACATAATGCATTTAGCTGATCCAACATCGCCTCTGGCAAAAAGGAAAAGGTCATCCGCAAAACATAAATTAACAATTTGCTGTTTCTCGCATTTATTATGAAACTTGAAAGACGAATCTATCCTGGTAGCATGTTGCAAGATACCGGTCAAGACCTCCATAACAAGCGTAAATAAATACGGCGAAATAGGATCCCCTTGCCTTAGACCCCGACTACCCCTGAAAAAGCCATGTATATTCCCGTTGACACAAATAGTGTATGACGTAGTAGAAACACATACCATAATCCAATCCACCATCGTTCTATGAAACCCGAACCCAAGCATCGCAGACTTTAAAAAATTCCAGTCGACTGTGTCGTACGCCTTTTGGATATCGACCTTAAAAGCACACCTAGGCGGGCCAACATTCCTGTGATAATTATGCATTAATTCCTGGGTTAAAAGGATATTATCTGATATCCTCCTACCCGGAACAAACGCAGACTGATTCACACTAACAATCCCATTCAGAACAGTCTTAATACGATCCGCAATAATCTTGCTGATGCATTTGTACAACACATTACAGCAAGCTATAGGACGGTAGTCCGTAACAGACGCCGGAGTGGATACCTTCGGAATAAGCACTAGCAACGTATGATTTAATTCACGGAGCATCTTTCCTGTAGAGAAAAAAATCTATGACAGCATTAGACACCTCCTGCCCTATAATATGCCAAGCACTCTTGAAAAAAGCAGAAGTATAGCCATCTGGCCCAGGGGCTTTATCAATTCCAATCGAGAACATAGCCTTTTTGACTTCTTCACTAGAAACCGGCCGAACCATATGAGAAGCTATATCCGGATCCAACACATTAGAAAACAAATCTGGGGAAGGCATCAACGACACATTATCATGACACCCCAAAAACTGCTCATAATGATGAACTAAAGCAATCTGAACCTTGTCTCCTTCATAAATAGTACCACGAGCATCCTTTATCAAATCTATACGGCACCTATGATTGCGCGTTTTCAAAGCCGAATGAAAGAACGCTGAATTCATGTCCCCAGCTCTAAGCCAGTCGACCTTAGATTTTTGCTTCAGAAAACGTTCTTCATCTAACGCCGCCTCCTGATACTGACGATTTAAATCGGTCTCTTTTGCACGAAGATCCGCATTCATCGGATCCTTGTCAATACTAGTCTGGATAAAATCCAAAGAGTGACGCAACTCCTCAACTTTTTTATGGAGGTTACCCTGTTGGAACAATAGAGCACGAAGAGGAGCTTTTAAGAAATGGAGCTTTTTCACCACCCGGAACTGATGCACTCCATCAACACTAACTCCCCAATTTTTAACCACAATATCCATAAATTCTTTCTTATGAGTCAAAAAATTAGCAAACTTAAACGGCCTATTTTTCATCACCTCAGGCTTTGGAATTTTCAGAATACAAGGACAGTGATCAGAGATCCTATAAGGGTGAAAGAAAGCGACCGCACTCGGATACTCAACAACAAATTGATTGTTACCCAACACCCGATCAATCTTTTTTAGTAATCCAATTCCCTTCTTCGGTTTTTGATTCCAAGTAAAGTGACAGCCTATACGATTAATGTCAAAAACCTCAATATCATCCACACAAGCCTGAAATTCTTTCATGCTGGCCGAAACCTTTGAAGCTCCCATAGACTTATCTTCCAGACTTAAAGAAGAATTAAAATCGCCCATTATTACCCAAGGTTGATTACCAACTAGCGCCTTATGCATAGAAAGTTGTTGCCACAATTCTCTTCTAGAAATATAGTAATTTTCCGCATAAACTATCAAACAGAAAAACAGTTTTTTATCTAGCTTGAACCGAATCTGAACATGCATTACCTGAGACGTTTGATTCAGCACCATAACCTCAAACATATCTGGATTCCAGCCAATAATAATTCTAGTGCCTTTATCGCAAAGGCCTCCATTAGACGTCCAATCCCAGTTGCGAGACACACTTTTACAAATTATACCAAGATTACTTACATCCACATGAGACTCTAAAATAGCAAAAAAATTCAGCTTATTATCTTTCACAATTTGTCGAACCTCTTTTTGTTTTAGCGGGCGATTCAACCCCCTAATATTCCACGTGGCTAGGCTAACCATTGGCAACAGTTGGAGAAGGAGTGCTTGCCCCTTTAGTTTCCTTTGGCTTCTTAGAATCACCCACGAGAAACTCATTCGTCTCATTATACACCTCCATGACCTCCTCATCCTCTAACTCTTCATAATCTCCACCACTCGGCCCCTTACTACTTTGACCTTCGTCCGCATCAGCTGAATTCAGGACATTAAAAGGGTTATTGGACAAAATCGGACCAGCCGACCTAATGTTTGAGGCCGCTTTATGCTTGTTAGAAATTGGCCTATACTCGAATTTTGGTTTTGGTTTTGTGATCTGGATTCCCGGTTTCCTAGCCATCTTCTTATTTTGCACTTCAGTATAGCCATCATCATCTACTCTTGGCGTCTTCTTAGGTTGAGAATTACCACGATTTCCAGGTTGTTTAACACCAATCTGTATAGGTTTCCTAGGCTTTTTAGGGCAGGAGTCATTAGCATGACCGAAAGCACAACATGTAGAACACCTGAGAGGACTCCATTCATATTCGACATAAACCTTTTCCTTAACATATCCATCTCCCTCAAGACAAGGAACCGCAATAGTCAACTCCTCTTTTAGATCATTATCGGCTGAAATCTCAACCAGAGCACGAGCAAAACTGCTTCTACCCCACATGTCTACGCACATTGAGTTAGTATACGAATCCAAAGATTTAGGCTCTCCAATAGTTGTTGCAATCATACTTAAACCATCCTCCGTATACGCCGCTATAGGAACCTCATGGAGTTTAACCCAAACCTGAACCTTTTTCACTTCCTTTTTCTCGAGCTTAACTGACGGTGACCATGTGACAACCCTCACCAAACCAGGTATCCGTACGAATTAATTAATATTTAATTACTGCTTAATTACTGTGCTTGCTTACAACTGTGATTAAACTGCTTATTAATTTCTGATACATACATGCTCATGCATCACATTTTATACTGTCACTCTATTCTTTATACACAAACATCAGTGACAACCTTGATGCACAACAAGCACAGTGAGCACACTACGGGATACCCATTAAACATGCTGACATAACCAGCATCAGGCAGACACTGCCTCTAAGGCCAGTACGAGTCGGGAATAGATTACTACACTAGTAGTGAGTGTAGGGAGGTGAGGATTGTAGAACTGCGTCACTAGGTAAAGTTTATAGTGACCGGATGTGCCTAAAACGTACTTTAAGTACAAAATTTTGCGCTTTAATATACAACTCAACATTTTAAATTACTAATAAAGTGCAAAAACATTGCAGAACGGTCCCGTATATTTTCCTAAGTACCGGGAATAATTTATGTTACAAAAATATACATAAAGGACCTTTTTCGACATAATTAAACATTTTAACGGAACGGTATTTAATCGTATAACCGGACATTACCCGGGGCACTAAATTTTTGTCAAATACCTTATTTTATTATTTATGGCTAGTCATGATCCCCGTATGCCATAACACCCGCTAAAAATAAACAAACTACCCTTATATCATCACCTCTCTTACATCTAACTACACTTACATTCTAGTTACAATTTTTGCAATTATACCCCCCCCCCCCAACCGAAATCAGCCTCAAGGGGACCCACCCCCATACTTCAAATCCCCCAATTTGATTTAATTCTAATATTTTAAGTTATTGTTGCTTGTTGAAGTTGCCAAGATATGTGGAGATGATTATATATAGTATGGCACCAAGATTACTTATCATTTCACTAGATTTCACATCTCACCTCACTCTCCTCTCTCATTTTCGGCTGCCCAAAACCGAGAACACCATCACCACCTTAAACATCATCATCTTCTTCATTACATTGTCCATTCAAAGCTTAGTATTCATCCATGGAAGGTGCATCTTGAAGAACCATCATAGGAGCATTGTTCTAGCCTTTCTCACCATCTTTTCTCATCACTTTCACACAAGAATCATCCCTAGCTATAAGCTAGTAGTAAGTTTTCTTCACACTTGATTTCATCTTGTTCGAATTTATGTCTTGTAGTAGGATGTTTTGATGTTTAAATCACTAAAAGAACAAAAGACTAGAAGATGTTAAACAAAATCAAAGAATATTAAAGTTACATAAAAGTTTATTTATGTCTGATTTATGAAGCGGAACCTTGTCGTTTTGAGGGTTGGCTAAATCATACTCGATGTTTAAAAGTTGTTTTCTTGCTAGATCCATTGTTCGGACACTCGTTGATGCGATTTAGTAATGTTTAAACCATGAAATAACATGCTGATGTACTTTTCCAGCCGCCTTCAACAGGCTGTAAACGGACTTTAAAAGCTCGAAAAACGGAATTTCAAAAGCCTAAATCGTGTCATTTCGAAAAACGAAGAAAATGGCGCTGGAATCGTATTTTTCTGATGTCGGTTACTATTTTAAAAATCTGTTTTCGTGACAGTAGCTAAGGCTGTTTGTTACTGCAGTAAAATGGGCTGTACGTTTTCAGTCGTAACATGAAACCTGAATTGAACCAGCCCCTAAAATTCATACCATAGAAGGTCACGGATGTATTTGTGACCCTCGAACTGGATTTTCGATAAACGGACTTACGAGGAATGTTTGACGAATTATTCCGTAAACTGTGATCAGAATGTAACAAATCTGATCACAGTTCGGTAAACGATTTTTCATAAATTATTGATAACGAACTACACCCCGAAATTTTTACACAATAATTTGTGGGTCGATTATGACGTTCCACAAAAATTTGGGAATTTTTGGAATAAGTTAAGTATTTTATTTACACGTCCGAAAACAGTCCAGTTTTTCACATATTGAAACTGAAGCGACAAGGGTAGTATTTTGCGTGTTAAAACGTAAGGGTTGATTGTTGATGATCATGGGTTGATTTCAAAAAGAAAATGATGTGCGTATTAGCACGGACACTCCCGTTTTTAGGGGAAGTTCTGGCGAATTTTTCAAAAAAATACCAAGACTTAGAAAAATTATTTTTCTAACATGTATGTTTAACTTTATTTCTTGGAATTTAACCTCGCCTTGAGTTTTGACATAAATCTTTAAAGTGTTGGTTATGAGACTTGAAAATGTATCTTGTCAATACTTAAAGTCACCACATACATAATACTTGTACGAATACCCCATCCTTGGGAAGGAATCTATTTATACGATAACCAAGAAATATAAACACGAAATAGTTGTCTAACTATTTCCCCTAGAACGTTAAAACTCTAAGCTAAGGCACAGCCGTTCGTCTAATAGATATTAGCACGTTGTAGGTTGTCGTGCTGCAGACCGAGTTTGATTTACGGTTATTCGAGGACGCATTACTGTGAGTTCATGTCCCCCTTTTCTCTTAACTGTTTTCAGTTTTCTAAACTGCGGGGGTGAAATACGTGTCACTATGATTACGAGTACTTTTACATGGTATGGTTAGCGTAAGGAGGGTTACTGCATACAGATCATGTGAGTGGGTAGGTGGTACTTGAGGCCATTAATCCTCATTGTAGGACCGAGGGGCACAATGCGGTAGATCTATTTGGGTGTAGCGAGCCCAGCTCCAGGCCCATAGTACGGACCTTGGAGTGACTATGTACCCGACACACAAATCCGCTAGGTTTGAGTCTTCCTACTTGCACTTCACACATATCAATGGCCTTGCAAACCATTGGTGATCTCTTTTTCCTTATTTGCTACATACCAGGGATTTTTATACTTACAAGTGTTTTACATACTCACTTACACATGAACTCGCTCAACATTATGTTGATTTTTCCAACTTACATGTATTTCAGGGAACTAAGGATCTGGCACGGTATGCTACGTTTTTCCGTTGTGTTAGAGTTACGGGATCATCCATGTTTAGGGGTCGCGACTTTTACCTGGACGAGTCGCAAGTCTTAAACAGTGTTTATGTTATATTTGTAATTTCCGTTGTTTGCGTCAACGCCTTAAGACAATGTTGTGGTATTTTACTTTTCAAACTTAAATAAATGGATGATCTGCATGGTTTTATTTTCATATAGCTTTGTTGTGATTAAGCTATGGTATTAAGAAGTCACACCAAATAAACCCACGCTTCCGCAAAGCCAGGGTGTGACAGCTTGGTATCAGAGCTCTGATCATAGCGAACTAGGATTCTTTCTCGAGTCTAGACTATGATCACTAGGGCTCTCACGAAAACATTTTTTTACACTGCATACCACTTAAGTCCAGATCCAAAATATTTTTACAGACAAATGTTGAGCACATTTTATTTGTTAATTATAGGCTCAGTCTGGGAGGCTGATGCTCGGTCTGGGAGGCTGAGGTAGTTGTCTAGTGGGACTAGGGAGTCAGTCTGGGAGGCTGGGAGGCTAGTAGGACTAGGGAGTCAGTCTGGGAGGCTGGGAGGCTAGTGGGACTAGAGAGTCAGTCTGGGAGGCTGGGAGGCTAGTGGGACTAGGGAGTCAGTCTGGGAGGCTGGGAGGCTAGTGGGACTAGGAGAGCTATTTGATTTCTTATTGGTGACTAATGTGTTTACTTGATTATATGATTGATATATGTGCATATCTTTGGATGTATTACAGACACTATGTCTTCATCGAGCGGGGTTTCAGACCCAGTGGCAGTAGACTCCGACGACCCGATGTACACTGATTCAGAGGTTCATACATCAGATACAGACAGCACTGACGAGGATGCATTCCAGCCTTTTGCTATACCCGATTTTGGGGATGATATACCTCATGCTGGTGGTGTTCCCGCCGGGGATCTACCTCTTGTGGAGATCCCTGCTCCTGTTCCACACGCTGCTTTTGCTGCAGAGGATGTGCCTCACGATTTTGAGTTCGATGACGATCTCGATCTGTTCGCGGGTCCCCCTGAGGATCACCATGAGGGCGGGGCCCCGTTTGCAGACGATGTCGCTCCTCCATTAGTTGAGATTCCTGTTGAGGAGGCCCATTCTGATTCGTCGATTCCTGATTCTCTTGAGTCGGTAGCTTCCTTTGTTCCACCACCGATTCATGTCGATATACCCGCTGAGCCTGATGTTGTTGCTCCTATTCCTGACCTGATGCCTCTAGAGCCCGACCATGCACTCTTCGGGGCTCACGTCGACCCTCAGTATGCGGACACCCAGAATGGGTGGATAGAGGCCGATGATGATATTCCACCTTTTGTAGTACCAGATGCACCAGCTTTAGCCCCTTTTGATGCACCTTTGTTCCCCACACACACTACTGATGCGCATCGCGCGGATCTGCCCGTCACTTTTCTCCAAGAGATCCCTCCGCCGCGTCCTGGAGAGGGCCCCTCTCATCAGCCTTTTGGCCATGTACCTTTTCTGACCGGAGGGGATCAGTTTGCACCGCAGATCCCTCACCATACTGTTGTTCCCCTGTTCCACCGTTCGCTGTACCACCTTTTACTCCATCCAGCGAGCCTTTTCTATGGACATCATCATCCGTCGTGCCACCGACAGACCCATATCATCCATTTTATGTCGGGCCTTCTACGGAGGATGTCCTCGTTTCATTTATGCTACAGCATGACGCGCTGACGTATCGTGTCCAGGTCCTGGAGCAGCAGTTAGAGCATTTGTCACGTTCTCACCACGCCATGGAGGAGGATTGGCTCCTCATGCGCAGTTGTTCTATTTTCATTTTCCTCCTCCACCACCAGCAGCATGAGGGCTCTTTTGGTTTGATGCAGGTACCACCACTTTTGATGAGAAGATAGCGATTAAGTCGGCTGCATAGCTTTTTGAAGACCACCTGACGATTATGACTTTTGATGTTTGGTATTTGTATATATTTAGACGTTTCGGACAAGGGCGTTGTGACCCTTGGTCCCTTTTTGCATGTATGTTACATTATGGAACTCGTAAACATTGTAATCGTGGTCTTGGTTATATAAAAGCTTAATCGTAGTGTTCTCATTACATGCATGGCTGATTTATTGATTTATTTATAACATGGGATGTTGTGTGATTGATTGTTTATAACATGAGATGTTATATATTATTACTATCATTTTATACGCACACTTTACCTACCATGACCTGACTCGCGTAAACCATCTTTTAGAAGATGCCACCGAGACGTGATCCACGCATGCCTGCCAACGAGGCAGAACTTCAACAGATCATCGCTGCCGCCATCGCGCAATACGCCGCCTCTCAAGGAGGACCCAGCGGAGGCAGCTCAAACAATAACGGCAATAACAATCCGCCTCATGGTAATACTAAGCCATTAAGGCATACCATGACACAATTGGATATCTCTAGCAAGTTTGCTAACACCATTTATATATTGTAACGTATGTGCAGGGTGCACCTACAAACAGTTTTTAGACTGCAAACCTGTAAACTTTGATGGCACCGGAGGTGCTGTTGCTTTTGTTTGTTGGGCCGAAAAGATAGAATCAGTTCTCCGCATGAGCAAATGCGCTCCTGATCAGCAGGTCACTTACATCTCCGGGCTATTCTTGAACGGAGCCCTGTCATGGTGGAATTTACAAGTCCAAACACTTGGTGAAGCCGCAGCCTATGCATTGACGTGGAACGAGCTGAAAGAGCTCATGCGCAAAAAGTATTGCTCTCGCGCTGAGATCCAGAGGTTGGAAACTGAGTTCTGGCATTTGAAGATGGAAGGTCCGAAAATTGCGGAATATGTTCAGAGGTTTCACGACCTATCACAGGTAGTACCTTATATGGTCACGCCAGAGTTCAAGCGGATTGAGCGCTTCATTTGGGGTTTAGCTCCTCAAATCATTAGTATGGTGACCTCTTCAAAACCGGCAACAATCACTGAGGCGATTGATCTAAGCGTAGCTCTCACTGAGGAGGCGATCTGCCTAAACAAGTTTTCTGATGTTGAGCAAAGGAAGAAGGAGACTCATGTAGAGTCGTCCGGGGATAACAAAAGAAAATTCTCGAATTTCAAACAAGGCACAAGCAGTGATGGCAGAAAAGGAGAGTCTAGCACGCCGACCCGAGCCACGACTGGTACTGGTAGGAAAGGAAGGGGATATATGGGCACTCTGCCCCAGTGTAACACATGCCAGCGCCATCATACCGGCCAGTGCAGACTAAGAAAATGCGAAACTTGTGGGAGAAATGGACATTTGAAGGATACTTGCTGGGTTAATACTGGTCGGGGTGGCCAGGGAGGTCTTGGTAATAGAAACAATAATCGTGGTGGAAATGGAAATCGTGCACAAGGAAATAACGGAGGAAATGGGAATCGAGGCAACAATGTGAATCAAGTTGGTAATGTGAATCGTAACCAAAATAACAATCAAGCTGGGAATAGAGGTGGAAACGGGCAAAGACCAGGTTGCTTTAACTGTGGTGATATAGGGCATTATAAGCGGAACTGCCCAGAATTGCATCAAGCGCGTGGAAGGGTTTTCAATATCGAAGCAAGGGAAGCACGCCAGGATCCCAATGTTGTTACGGTACGTTCCCTGTAAACCAACGCTTTGCATCCGTTTTATTTGATACTGGTGCCGATTATAGCTTCGTATCGTTAGAGTTTAAGAATATGCTCGGATTAGCCGCTAGTAAATTAGATATTCCTTACTCAATCGAATTGGCGAATGGAAAGTTAGTAGAAGCCAATGAAGTGGTCAGAGGTTGTGTAATCGAGTTGGGAGAGCGTGAGTTTACTTTGGATTTACTACCAGTCCAGCTGGGAAGCTTCGACGTGGTAGTAGGAATGGATTGGTTATCAAGCAACAAGGCTGAGATTGTTTGTCACGAAAAGGTAGTGCGTATCCCAACCGAAGATGGAGAAACAATTGTGATTCATGGGGAGAAGCGGGATACGCCTTTAAGAATTATCAGTTGCCTGAAAGCTTGTAAGTGTTTACAAAAGGGATGTGCTGCCTTCCTGACACACATCGTGGATAAGAAAGTTGCTGAGCCGAATATCGAAGACATCCCTGTCGTGAGGGAATATCCTGAAGTCTTTCCAGAGGACTTGCCAGGATTGCCACCCCAAAGGCAAGTGGAATTTCACATTGACTTAGTTCGAGGCGCCGCGCCTGTAGCTAGGGCACCTTATAGACTTGCACCGTCAGAAATGCAGGAGTTGTCGACTCAACTCCAGGAGTTACTTGACAAAGGGTTCATCCGACCATCACCTTGGGGAGCTCCAGTTTTATTTGTCAAAAGAAAGACGGTAGTTTTCGTATGTGTATTGACTACCGGGAGTTGAATAAGCTGACGATCAAGAATAGATACCCTCTGCCAAGGATCGATGATCTATTCGATCAACTCCAGGGTTCAAGTTTTTACTCTAAGATCGATCTTCGATCTGGGTACCATCAGCTAAGAATACAAGAAGAGAGCATCCCGAAGACAGCCTTCAGAACTCGTTATGGACATTACGAGTTCCTAGTCATGCCGTTTGGGTTGACAAACGCGCCTGCTGTTTTTATGGACCTAATGAACCGAGTCTGCAAGTCGTATCTCGATAAGTTCGTGATTGTATTCATCGATGATATTTTGATTTATTCAAAGACAAAGACTGAACACGAACAGCACTTAAGAGCTATTCTGGAGTTGTTGAAAAAGGAACAGTTGTATGCCAAATTCTCTAAGTGCGAGTTTTGGCTACGTGAAGTCCAATTCCTTGGACACGTAGTTAATGGAAATGGAATCCATGTCAATCCCACAAAGATCGAGGCGATAAAGAACTGGGAGACTCCAAAGACGCCAACCGAGATTCGACAATTCTTAGGCTTGGCTGGTTACTATCGAAGGTTCATTGAGGATTTTTCAAAAATCGCTCAATCACTGACACTCCTCACGCAAAAGGATAAGAAGTTTGACTGGGGAATCAAACAGGAGGAAGCCTTTCAGTTGTTGAAGGATAAGCTCTGCAATGCGCCAATCTTAGCACTACCAGAAGGTACAAATGATTTCGTGGTTTACTGTGACGCCTCACGTCAAGGATTGGGTTGCGTTTTGATGCAACGCCAGAAAGTTATAGCTTACGCGTCACGCCAGTTGAAAGTACATGAAAAGAACTATACCACTCACGATTTGGAACTAGGCGCAGTGATATTTGCATTAAAAATTTGGAGACATTATTTATATGGTACAAAGTGTACAATTTTCACAGACCACAAGAGTTTACAACACATATTCAACCAGAAAGAGCTGAACATGAGACAAAGACGTTGGGTCGAATTGTTGAACGATTACGACTGCGAGATAAAGTACCATCCAGGGAAGGCGAATGTGGTCGCCGATGCCCTAAGCCGAAAAGAAAGGATCAAGCCCATAAGGGTTAGTGCTTTAGAAATGATTGTCCAGACAGATCTTTCCCTGTGCATTCGTGCCGCGCAGAAAGAAGCTCTTAAGGAAAGAAACCTTGAAGAAGAATATCTCCGTGGGATGGAGAAGCAATTGGTACCAAACAGGGAAGGAACGTTATGTTTTATGAAAAGGATTTGGGTTCCTCTGTTTGGTGGTTTGAGGAAAGTTATTTTTGATGAGGCGGATAAGATGTACCAGGACCTTAAAGATTACTATTGGTGGCCTAGAATGAAAGGCGACGTTGCTGTTTATGTTAGCAAATGTTTGACGTGCGCCAAGGTAAAAGCTGAATACCAGAAGCCTTCGGGACTTCTGCAACAACCTGAAATTCCCAAGTGGAAATGGGAACAGATTTCAATGGATTTTATAACAAAACTGCCCAAGACGCCCAGGGGCCATGATACTATTTGGGTGATAGTTGACCGCCTAACAAAGTCCGCGCACTTCTTGCCAATCAAAGAGAAGGACAATACGAGTAAACTTGCGGAAATATACATGCGAGAAATCGTTGCACGTCATGGAGTGCCATTTTCGATCATCTCTGATAGAGATGGACGTTTCATATCAAGGATTTGGCAATCCTTCCAAGAGGCTTTTGGCTCACAATTGAATTTAAGCACTGCATTCCATCCGCAAACTGATGGCCAAAGTGAAAGAACTATTCAGACATTGGAGGATATGCTGAGAGCATGTGTAATGGATCTTGGTGATAGCTGGGATAAGCATTTACCATTGGCCGAATTCTCATACAACAACAGCTACCACACTAGTATTGGAGCCGCGCCATTTGAAGCTCTTTACGGACGCAAGTGTCGATCACCACTATGCTGGGCTGACGCAGGTGATGGACAGCTTGTTGGTCCCGAAATCGTCCAAGAGACGACAGATAAAATTTCGCAAATTCGAAAACGTATCGAAGCGGCTCGCGAAAGACAGAAAGCCTATGCGGATCCAAACTGGAAACATTTGGAATTCCAAGTTGGAGATATGGTTTTATTGAAAGTTTCACCCTGGAAGGGTGTGGCACGCTTCGGAAAGTGTGGGAAGTTGAATCCGCGTTACATTGGCCCTTTCAGAATTCTGCAAAGGATTGGGCTTGTAGCCTACAAGCTGGACCTACCTGCTGAACTCCATGGTGTTCACGATACATTCCATGTATCCAATTTGAGAAAAAGTCCAACACAAGATACAGTGATCATTCCTGCTGACGAAGTTCATATCGATAACACACTCCACTTTACTGAAGAACCTGTTGAGGTCACGGATTGGAAAGTTAATAAAACTCGCAGGAGCAGTGTCAAACTCGTCAAAGTTCATTGGAATGCTAGGCATGGACCTGAATTCATGTGGGAATGTGAGGATCGAATGAAAGAGAAATACCCCCATTTATTTCCTAAGAACCCTGCATCTCGTAGCAGAACTTAAATTTCGGGACGAAATTTCTTTAACGGGAGGAGAATGTGACAACCCTCACCAAACCAGGTATCCGTACGAATTAATTAATATTTAATTACTGCTTAATTACTGTGCTTGCTTACAACTGTGATTAAACTGCTTATTGATTTCTGATACATACATGCTCATGCATCACATTTTATACTGTCACTCTATTATTTATACACAAACATCAATGACAAACTTGATGCACAACAAGCACAGTGAGCACACTACGGGATACCCATTAAACATGCTGACATAACCAGCATCAGGTAAAGTTTATAGTGACCGGATGTGCCTAAAACGTACTTTAAGTACAAAATTCTGCGCTTTAATATAAAACTCAACATTTTAAATTACTAATAAAGTGCAA
This sequence comes from Helianthus tuberosus, assembly GCA_030545235.1. Taxonomy (NCBI): domain Eukaryota; kingdom Viridiplantae; phylum Streptophyta; class Magnoliopsida; order Asterales; family Asteraceae; genus Helianthus; species Helianthus tuberosus. The sequence goes on along the minus strand of CM060399.1, from coordinate 97,848,085 downwards.
AAACATTGCAGAACAGTCCCGTATATTTTCCTTAGTACCGGGAATAATTTATGTTACAAAAATATACATAAAGGACCTTTTTCGACATAATTAAACATTTTAACGGAACGGTATTTAATCGTATAACCGGACATTACCCGGGGAACTAATTTTTTGTCAAATACCTTATTTTATTATTTATGGCTAGTCATGATCCCCGTATGCCATAACACCCGCTAAAAATAAACAAACTACCCTTATATCATCACCTCTCTTACATCTAACTACACTTACATTCTAGTTACAATTTTTGCAATTATACCCCCCCCCCCCAACCGAAATCACCCTCAAGGTGACCCACCCCCATACTTCAAATCCCCCAATTTGATTTAATTCTAATATTTTAAGTTAATGTTGCTTGTTGAAGTTGCCAAGATATGTGGAGATGATTATATATAGTATGGCACCAAGATTACTTATCATTTCACTAGATTTCACATCTCACCTCACTCTCCTCTCTCATTTTCGGCTGCCCAAAACCGAGAACACCATCACCACCTTAAACATCATCATCTTCTTCATTACATTGTCCATTCAAAGCTTAGTATTCATCCATGGAAGGTGCATCTTGAAGAACCATCATAGGAGCATTGTTCTAGCCTTTCTCACCATCTTTTCTCATCACTTTCACACAAGAATCATCCCTAGCTATAAGCTAGTAGTAAGTTTTCTTCACACTTGATTTCATCTTGTTCGAATTTATGTCTTGTAGTAGGATGTTTTGATGTTTAAATCACTAAAAGAACAAAAGACTAGAAGATGTTAAACAAAATCAAAGAATATTAAAGTTACATAAAAGTTTATTTATGTCTGATTTATGAAGCGGAACCTTGTCGTTTTGAGGGTTGGCTAAATCATACTCGATGTTTAAAAGTTGTTTTCTTGCTAGATCCATTGTTCGGACACTCGTTGATGCGATTTAGTAATGTTTAAACCATGAAATAACATGCTGATGTACTTTTCCAGCCGCCTTCAACAGGCTGTAAACGGACTTTAAAAGCTCGAAAAACGGAATTTCAAAAGCCTAAATCGTGTCATTTCGAAAAACGAAGAAAATGGCGCTGGAATCGTATTTTTCTGATGTCGGTTACTATTTTAAAAATCTGTTTTCGTGACAGCAGCTAAGGCTGTTTGTTACTGCAGTAAAATGGGCTGTACGTTTTCAGTCGTAACATGAAACCTGAATTGAACCAGCCCCTAAAATTCATACCATAGAAGGTCACGGATGTATTTGTGACCCTCGAACTGGATTTTCGATAAACGGACTTACGAGGAATGTTTGACGAATTATTCCGTAAACTGTGATCAGAATGTAACAAATCTGATCACAGTTCGGTAAACGATTTTTCATAAATTATTGATAACGAACTTATTGATAATGAACTAGACCCCGAAATTTTTACACAATAATTTGTGGGTCGATTATGACGTTCCGCAAAAATTTGGGAATTTTTGGAATAAGTTAAGTATTTTATTTACACGTCCGAAAACAGTCCAGTTTTTCACATATTGAAACTGAAGCGACAAGGGTAGTATTTTGCGTGTTAAAACGTAAGGGTTGATTGTTGATGATCATGGGTTGATTTCAAAAAGAAAATGATGTGCGTATTAGCACGGACACTCCCGTTTTTAGGGGAAGTTCTGGCGAATTTTTCAAAAAAATACCAAGACTTAGAAAAATTATTTTTCTAACATGTATGTTTAACTTTATTTCTTGGAATTTAACCTCGCCTTGAGTTTTGACATAAATCTTTAAAGTGTTGGTTACGAGACTTGAAAATGTATCTTGTCAATACTTAAAGTCACCACATACATAATACTTGTACGAATACCCCATCCTTGGGAAGGAATCTATTTATACGATAACCAAGAAATATAAACACGAAATAGTTGTCTAACTATTTCCCCTAGAACGTTAAAACTCTAAGCTAAGGCACGGCCGTTCGTCTAATAGATATTAGCACGTTGTAGGTTGTCGTGCTGCAGACCGAGTTTGATTTACGGTTATTCGAGGACGCATTACTGTGAGTTCATGTCCCCCTTTTCTCTTAACTGTTTTTAGTTTTCTAAACTGCGGGGGTGAAATACGTGTCACTATGATTACGAGTACTTTTACATGGTATGGTTAGCGTAAGGAGGGTTACTGCATACAGATCATGTGAGTGGGTAGGTGGTACTTGAGGCCATTAATCCTCATTGTAGGACCGAGGGGCACAATGCGGTAGATCTATTTGGGTGTAGCGAGCCCAGCTCCAGGCCCACAGTACGGACCTTGGAGTGACTATGTACCCGACACACAAATTCGCTAGGTTTGAGTCTTCCTACTTGCACTTCACACATATCAATGGCCTTGCAAACCATTGGTGATCTCTTTTTCCTTATTTGCTACATACCAGGGATTTTTATACTTACAAGTGTTTTACATACTCACTTACACATGAACTCGCTCAACATTATGTTGATTTTTCCAACTTACATGTATTTCAGGGAACTAAGGATCTGGCACGGTATGCTACGTTTTTCCGCTGTGTTAGAGTTACGGGATTATCCACGTTTAGGGGTCGCGACTTTTACCTGGACGAGTCGCAAGTCTTAAACAGTGTTTATGTTATATTTGTAATTTCCGTTGTTTGCGTCAACGCCTTAAGACAATGTTGTGGTATTTTACTTTTCAAACTTAAATAAATGGATGATCTGCATGGTTTTATTTTCATATAGCTTTGTTGTGATTAAGCTATGGTATTAAGAAGTCACACCAAATAAACCCACGCTTCCGCAAAGCCAGGGTGTGACAGACCAGACTTCCAAAATCAGCGGCTGTGATCGAATAATCCACGGTCCTTCCGTAAGAGCCTTTTGCATACCTGCTTGATCAGCGAATTTGAAAAAGAAAAAGCCACTAGCGTTCATCATCGATTTCTGTAATCCAAAACGTTTCCAGTTATTCCTAACATAGTATTCCACCACTGGATACGCAACCCGATCCCCCAAAAAGTATCCATACAACGTGTTAGCTAGTTTGTCTTGTACTACTCTAACTGAATCCCTGGATAAAACAACATCACACCCATCCTGCTTCTCATTAGACGATAAGGGCCGAAAATTCACCTTCGTTGCAGATGGTCCCTTAACAGACTCAGCATATGACAGCGGTTTTGCTAACATACCAGGATTCTGTTGACTACTAACACCCTGATCCTGATGCTTCTCAGCACCCTGAAGATCCGACTCCACATCATCCAGGTTTACGGGTTTTGATATGGCAGCAAGTCCATCAATAACCGATACATTATCAGAGAAAAACATTCCTCTCCTCGGAAACATAGGTTTCCCCTTGATGTTGGTCACACGTAGGCCAATTCCTTTAACAGGAACTGTACCCGGAGTAGAACCTGTCTCTTTAACCGCAGAATCATCAGTAGTCGCTGGAGATAGAGGATAACCAGCCTGATCATACAATCCTTGGTTCACCTGATTAAAAGGGATGTTACTCCCAGGATAATCACGATCATTCATTAGAAATAACAGAACTCTCCCTTAAATAACTATGCTGAAATCACCATGCAACCCGAAAACGACCAGCACGCCAAGAAACGAAGAAACTTAACAGACACAGAAAACCCTAATCCTTGTAACCCTAGAATCAAGACCTCTATCCTTAATAGATTAAACTTTAGTATGGATCTAGCTAAATTAATCTCAGTTAACCGCAATCAATACTATAAGGTTAATAAATCAGGTTATCGGAAATAATCACTAGGGCGGCGATCAGAGACGAAACAAAATAAAACCCTAGTTCTAAATTGATCCCTAATGCTAACAAGTTCGTTATAGAGTTATGATAAATCAGAACTCCAATCACAGACTGTTATGCATAAGATCACAATGAAAAACATGAGGATTCATGAAGAAAACAAGAAATCGCCTAAAGGAGAGTGAGCATAGGGTTTATCTTTTATATGAAAAGATAAACGAATAATAAAAAATATATATAAAAAAAACAAAACGGCGGCAGCAACAATATATCAGATTTTATGAAATCTTCTCATCAAAGCCATATTCTCTCTCATAATTAAAGGTGTATCAAAAAGTCAAAATATCCATCATACCTGTACTTCTTTATGATTACCCTTCCAACAAAGATCCTTTCGGTTAGTGGATTTGTGATAAGGGTTTCAAAATATCTCTCATTTGCATTGCTCATTTCTCCAACATACGATTTCTAAGTCAACAAAAATCAGGTAAAGTAATTCCTTTTTTTCAATATTGATGTTCATTTGCCATTTGTTGGTTGGAATAAGTTAATGAAAATGGCAATCTGTATACAGAAACGTAGATGTAACTTGTTTAGTTGACATATTTACCTTGATTCAGTTACATAACATACATATGTTCTTATTGTATTGACTACATACATGTCTTCGGGTATGAAAAAAAAACAGATTTAGGAAATCAACTGAACACAGGGAAATGCTAAAAGACATTAAATATAAGATGCACACCAGGTGTTCGAACAAATGGCTGTATGAAAAATTTTGTACTTAACAAAAGCATCATTTTGTTAAAGTAAAACTTTCAACAATAGTGAGGTGTTTTATATGATTAGGTTGAATAAATAAATAAATTTTGTATGTTTGTCATTCCTTTAAAGTACAACAAAAAGAAAAAAATAAATAAATTTCGCGTTACTAAAATGGGTCAACGTTTTAAATGTTTCTTAGAATGGCTGGAGCTGAAAACGATGTTATCGTCATATCGGATTCTGAAGACTCTTCGGCTGAATCAGAGGAGTTTGATGATGATGAGACTGATCCGCTCATATTTTTTGTGCCATACACCAAACGGTTTGTAAGTACCAACAAAATTATATCTTAATAGGCGTCTAATATATTTACATAATTTGGTTAACTTTTGTATTTTTTTAATACTTCAACATCATTAATGGAAATTATTATTATGCTTTGTAACTTATAGCGCATACCGGTTGCAGTAGCACAGATGACAGGAATTGACAAAACCTTGAAAGTTAAGACCGTCAACAGACAACATGTAGAGACAAAACATGATGTTAGGACGAAGCCAAATAAAAACACTATCAAATACATTGTCAAAGGCTGGGCGAAATGGCTTAAAGATAACAACATAAAAATGGTGATCATTGCACGTTCCAGTACTTTCCAGATATTCGTGATTTGTTCCTTACCGATGTTTTTCGCTAGTAGTGATGTTTGAAACTTTGAAACAGGGTTGAACCATAACATATGGTAGTTTTGGCAAACGAAGAAACTTAGCGTAGCTTCTGTAGTGTTAAAATAGTTGTTTGTAAGTAGGTTAACATGTTTGTTAGTTCCAAACTTTACATAGTTTGGACGGCTACTATGTAACCGTGTTTATAAATATATACGTTTTCTAGTTCTAATTTATATGTTATATATTGAACATATTTTTTTATCAATTGTATCACCATCAGAACTCAACACAAGCGAAATTGGACTACCATTCTTCTTATCATCAGGCATACAGCCCTAAACCAAAATTGAAAAAGTTTATTAACAAAAGACAACAAAATGGAAAAGACAACTATAATACTTCAGTTAAAAGTTCATAGTACGTGACTAATCCCAGACATTTGCTTAACCAGATCAACAACTGATTCATCGTCAGTTTTTCTTTGAATCTCGTATTCTTCGTCACAATATGTCAAGTTAGTCTCACTGACTTCAATCTTGAATGCAAACAGTTTATCCACCAAAGTTTTTAATTCATTTGGAAATCGCACAAGACCATCATCCTGTAAACATAAAAGATAGGATATATATACAATTTCGTAAGTAAAACACAAATCACTGTAAAAAACACAATTCTTATTATCAGGTATGTAGGACAACTTCACCTACATCTATAATAAAAGTAGTAAAAATCAACTGTTGATGTTAACAGTTTTCACTCTTCTACAACTACTTTTTAGCACACATTCATGAGTTGTAATAAATGATAAACATGCAGGTTACATATACAGAAAAAAAACAATTGATGTTATCAAGATCTCCCAAGGATATTACACAAAAGCAAAAAAAAACACAATATAAACTATAATATACAATTTCGTTGATAAAACACAAACCATTGTAAAAAACACAATTCATGTTATCAGGTTTGTAGGACAACTTAACTTACATCCATTACCACTGATTACAAATTACTAATTATAAGAAAAATACAAAATATAAGAAAACTACTGCTTCAACTTTCCACTATTGTAGTCTAAGCACTGATGATGAGCATCAGAGCTTTCTTCAAAGGTGATCAGTGGTTGAAGGTTGTTCAGACTCAAGACTTTCTACAATCATTCTTTTAACTCCTACTTTCACAAGATACTCTTCTGCTTCTTGATCTGCTGCTGTTACTTTATCCATCTGCTTTTGTCTCCTTCTTTGATGAAAGAAGGCAGCTGGTGAAGCAGTGGATCTTTTGAATTGTTGCTTTTGTGGCTTTTCTGGAACCACTTCGTTAGAATAATCAGGCTTTTGGGGAATATCAGGATTTTTCTTCCTTAGTTCTTCCAGCCTTTGGTAATTTGCCCTGACCTTGTCTTCCTTCCATCTTGTTACTTGATTTTTTGACCCAAAATCAGCAGTAATAAGTTCCTCTTTCATTCTTTTCAGCTCTAGCACCTTGTCTGGTAGATTTTTCATGTATTTTGACCAGACAGGTGGAGTATGTTTAACCTTGTCCTTATTCATCTTTTCAATCCTTTCTAACTCCTCTTTGAGTTCACCAACTGTCCAATCTTTATATTGACCTTTGTCACCTTTGTACCTTTGGAAGACCATGATATGCTCAATATAATGTTTCTTCAAGGTTTCATCATCTCTTTCTGAAAGCTTTTGACACAATTTTTTTGCAAACTCCTCCAATTTTCTGACTTGTGTGAACAGGAATTGATCGTACCTTTGAATTTCTTTATCAGATTTTCCTTGTGACTCTCTTTTAGGGATATCATCTGCTTGTTGAACTTTGACTTTCAGGTATTCTTCAATATTATTAGGCCTTGAATATCCTTGGACAGATGGTAGGTTTCTTTTAGCAGGGTCATCTTCAAAATAAAAAGATATAATTTCTTCTCTGACTGCTATAAGTTCCAGAGGATATTGGACAGCTGCTGAAACAATGGCAGTGTTTGTGTTAAAAGCCTGTGCAGAAGAAAATGGAACAGCGTTTGGAATTATAGCAAGTGATGATGGTTGTGAAGATGGTGGTGGTGGAGAATCATCATCTTTTAAAATCATCCTTCTCCTTTTTGGTTTACCAGAGGCTTGGTTGGTTCAGTGGTGGTGGTGATTTGAGTGGTGGTTATTGTAGTGGAAGATGGTTGACAAACAGCTGTTGAAACAACTGGTGTTTCAACCACTGTTGACACTACAACTGATGATGTGTCATCAGCTGTCTTCTGATTTTTAGCAGGAGATGATGGTGGTGATGAAGTTGTTTTTGGTGGTGAGGTGGTTTTTGGTGGTGATGGTATTTTTGGTGGGGTAGTGGTTGAAGTGGGAGCAATGATTGTAGTTGAAGTGGTGATTTTTGGGTTAACAACTGTTGAAACCACTGAAGTACCAACAGTTGTTGATACAGCAGTTGATACAACAGTTGTTGGTTTGGGAGAGGCTGGTGGTGTTTTGGTTGGTTCAGTGGTGGTGATGATTTGAGTGGTGGTTATTGTAGTGGAAGGTGGTTCACAAACAGCTGTTGAAACAACTGGTGTTTCAACCACTGTTGTCACTACAACTGATGATGTGTCATCAGCTGTCTTCCGATTTTTAGCAGGACGTGATGGTGGTGATGAAGGTGTTTTTGATGGTGAGGTGGTTTTTGGTGGTGATGGTATTTTTGGTGGGGCAGCGGTTGAAGTGGGAGCAATGATTCTAGTTGAAGTGGTGGTTGTTGGGGTAACAACTGTTGAAACCACTGAAGTACCAACAGTTGTTGATACAGCAGGTGAAACAACAACTGTTGATTTGGGAGATTGACTAACAGGGGTTGAAACAACAGGTGTTTCATCTACTGTTATCATTACAGCTAATGATGTGTCAGCAGATGTCTTCTGCTCTTGAGCAGATGGCTTTTGAGGTGGTGTTGATTTTGGTGTGATAGTTGGTTGAATGGTGATGATGGAAGAGATAGGTGACTGACTAACATCTGTTGTCTTTTGCTTTTTGGCAGGAGATGAAGGTGGTGTTAATGATGATTTAGGTGGTGGTGGTGGTAAGGCAATGGTTGTGGGGTGTGATGAAGTGGTTGCAGGTGTTTGCCTAACAGCTGTTGAAACCACTGAAGTATCAGCAGGTGTGACAACAGCTGTTTGCATGGAAGATTGATGTTTGCAGCTTTTGGAAGGTGTTTCCCTCACTTTTCTAGTGGGATTCTTTCTTTTTGGCTCAGGATTTTTATCATCCTTTGGCTCAGAAATACCCTGCTCATTCAGCTCCATAAAAGCTCTTTTCTCCTCATTCCACCTGGATTTATCCTTAGCCTCTCTATCCCTTTTTACACTTGCTATTGCTTCAGCAAGTGCATTTGTGGTAACATCAATCTTTTTACTACCATCTGGCAACGGAATGTCTTTAATCATGCTATGTTTTTGTGGTTCAACATAAATACCATCTTCAATTCCCTTCTTTTTCCACTGCTTGATTTTCTCCCCCTTTTTGGCATTATCTGGAGGGGGGTTATCAATAAAGAGAACAGTAGGAGGAGCAGCGCCAGTGGTGTTTAGAATGTGGGCCTTTATAGCCTTGATATCAGCTTGAGTATCTTTAAACCTTGACTCCATGTGATTTTTGATTTGTTGGATGTGGAGTTCATGTTGTAAATCAGCATACTCTCTTTGCTTGTGGAGCAGTGGTTGAAACAGCTCCCAAAGAGCATCAGAGGATGGGGTAGTGGAAGCAGATGGAACATGTGATGCAGCAGTGGGTATGGACTTTTGTGAATTTAACAACTGTTGCAGCATTGTTTTGATGTCTGTAACAGCTGAGTCAATTCTGTCTACCCTCTCCGTCAATTCTTGATATTTCAAACCATCACCCAAGTTAATGGGATCATCTGATTTCCCACCTGCAGTGGTTGTATCAATGTTTGATTTAGGGAACGAATTCCAAAAGTCATCCATTGATGCCCCTTGTTCTTGGTACTGGGGTCTTCTTCCTTCAACACTTGATACCCTTTTGATGGTACCAGTGGTCATAACAAACTCACTGGTGGATATCAGAGGTGCTATGGAAGGAATTGCCTTCAAGGGAGTCTGATTGATGAAACAACTGGCCAAATGTAGATCTGTTGATCCAACATTTGTAGTTGCTGCTCCACTTGAACTACTGACTGGAATTTCAGGTAATTCTAGCAGTGTAGCCTCCTCATTTGTTGTTGGTGGGTTAACAGTGATAGAAACACCAGACTCAGTCACTTGTTGATGTATATTCTCGTTGACAGGTGATTGAGAAGAACATCTTTGTGTCTGGGCAATATCAACTACTTCCAACAAAGGTTTTATTAATGGTGGAATTTGTGAGGTAAGGATAGGGGTGGAAAGAGAATTTGCCCCGGGAAGTGAGCTTTGGATGATGGAATCAAGTGATCCCAGAGCATCATAATTTAGTGTCCCTGTGTTTACAACCTGATCTTTTTGTGAAGATGCAGGAGGAGTTTGAGGCAAGGATGAAGATCTTTCTTCCATCTGCTGTGAGGAAGTAGCAGCAGTGGTTGTTGATGACATTTGTTTTGTCACTGGCAGTGGCTCTGGGATCTCATCTTCCAGAGTTGCCTTTTTAGTGGGTTTGGGGGGATTTTTGGATGATTTCTTTTTGGGCTTTTTGGTAATGATAGGTGTGGGTTTCATAGCAGTGGTTGTGCTACTATGATCACCTGGAGCAGTGGGCTCAGCAGCAGATACCTGAGGAGCAGTGGTAGCTGCTAAAGTCTGCTCAGGAACCTCTGCTTGTCTTTTGGAAGATTTCAACATTCTTGTGAATGTTTCTGCAGTTAAACTGTTTATTTGAAAAGGAACCCCCTGTGTAAGCACATGGGCATTATCTTTTGAAAACTTTTTCTCAAAATAATAACTCAAAAACCTTGGAAATAGTAAGAAAGCCTTTTTATCAACATTTTTGACCAAGTAATTAAAGATTTCCTGGGAGTAATTAAAATTTTCTCCTTGCAGGATAGCATAACCCAGATATTGAATCTTCAAGGGGATTTCATTGAAAGCTGTGGTTTTGTTGGATACACACATAAGGAGGGTATGAAATAAAAACCTTGTAGCAGATGGAAAACTGCCTTTTTGTAAAGTATCTTTTTGCATTTCTTCTTCATACCCTCTTTCAAGGAAATCCCTTTGGTACTCTTGTTAGGCCCTACAGTGTGAGACTGACGCATCAAATTAATACAACGGGCTATGGTTACGAACTGGGCTTTACCGGGTTAGTTTATATTAGGTTTTGGATCTTTATAGGTCACTTGGGCCAAGCTTTAGGCCATGTGGGCCAAGCAGGCCCAAGGGGAGCCCATGTAGGGAATTGGACTTGAGTTAGTATAAAAACAAGTTTCTAACTTGTTTTTAGGTTTGAACCTTTGGGAGCCTCAGTTACAGAAATTCTAGAGAAACAGAGAGTGGGAGGCAATTTGGTTGTGAACACTTGTACTAGACGATTTTGCTTTGATAGTAATAGAATCGTGTGCAAGTGTTGAAAGTGATTCGGTGTGTTCTTCATATTCGGTTCGTATTTTCATATTTCTTCGGTTTATTCTTGAATCACATCAAGTTTGGATTCCGCACAAACTTGGTGTTGTTTGATATCATTGAAAGATCCTGTTAAATGGGACTTACAAGTGGTATCAGAGCCATTGAAGCCATTCAAGGGCTCGGATTTTATATCACCCGAAGAACAAGAAGAAGGATTTGCACAGTTTCAGGGGATGTATGTTTGTCAAAAGGGAGATCTCTGGTTCACAAAGTAACAGTTTATCTTTATTGTTGAGAATCATGATTTGAACTATAGATGTGTATGATTTGGAAGATCGAAGAACGAGAGTGAAGAAAAAGATTTGAAGATCTCGAAGAACATGGTTGAAGAATCAAGAAAAGTTTAAATTTTCACGTTTTAATCTGTTTTGAAGGATTACAGATTGTGGTTGCATGTTTGTAGGAGCTTATTGGTGGAAAGAATAAAGGAATTTTAAATTTCGAATATTTTGATTTGTTTCCTTTATTATTGGGATTTCATTGGTTGACTTCTCTAAAGAATCCAAAGTGTGCCAGAGCATCAAATTGTGCGACCAGATTGTCACGTGCAACATCAAGAGTTTGATTTAAAATCAATTCAAAATCTTGTGCGATTACATTTAAATTGTGCGACCGTACTTGTGTGATTATCTTCAATTTGTGCGACTGAAGTTAAGAAACATTCAACCATTCATCATCATCATCCTACAATTTATCATCACCGTCTACCATTTCGATCATCATCAACCTTCAGATTCGTAACACATCAGATCACCATCGTTCAACATCACTGTTAATCATCGCTCATCATCGTTCAGCTTGTCACGGTCATATTCAAATTGAAAGTTGAGTGTTAAAGTTTAAGTGGACAAACATATTGACAATCGCATAGACCAGTGTGATTAGGCTCGTACTGAAAAGTATTCCTTAGTATGCCTGAGAACGAATTTTGATCCCATTGCAATTGTAATTGTATATTATGGTAGTTGTTTATATTTTGAGTTCTTATTTGTTTTTAGTTCTTAAAAATTAAAAAATTCAAAAATTGGTGTCTTGCTTTTCTATAAAATCGAAAATCCAAAAATAGAGTGTCTTTTTGTTTTTCTTAAAATTAAAAAAATGTAACCGTTCTTGAAGATTTGACTGATCATAAAAAGTTGAAAGAATTTAAATTGTGAAATCCGAGTATAAGTACTTGGATGTACCTAGTGTTCATGTGGTACTCTCCCTGTTGCATAAGAAATGTTTGCTTATGAGTTTGTGAGCATGTGCAGAACTTGATTTTAATCAAGAACAGGGGTTGTTGAAGACTGAGATGGTGTTAGCTGGTGACGAAGCATGGAGCAGCACGACTACAAGATGTACCTGAGTCAGAAGAACCGGATACGCAACGCCGTCTGACAGTGAAAGTACATTTGAAGAAGTACCATGAACCTGTTTGAAAGACAAAGATTGAAGAAGAAAAGAGCTGCTGAGAATCCTCCTCTCACATTCTTTTTTAACAAAGACTTTCAAGAAGATGCTGATCGAGATCCTGATATGAAGCTAACCACAAGAGCTGAAGAAAAGATACCTAGTGCTGAGAGTTCAGAAGTCAAGAACTTCCACAACATCTGCAGCATAGCGTCAACCATAGATTTCGTTGAAGACGTTGCTGAATTCAAGTTATGAAGACAATTTGATGGCATCAGTCTAGGGGGAGATTGTTAGGCCCTAAAGTGTGAGACTGACGCATCAAATTAATACAACGGGCTATGGTTACGAACTGGGCTTTACCGGGTTAGTTTATATTAGGTTTTGGACCTTTATAGGTCACTTGGGCCAAGCTTTAGGCCATGTGGGCCAAGCAGACCCAAGGGGAGCCCATGTAGGGAATTGGGCTTGAGTTAGTATAAAAACAAGTTTCTAACTTGTTTTTAGGTTTGAACCTTTGGGAGCCTCAGTTACATAAATTCTAGAGAAACAGAGAGTGGGAGGCAATTTGGTTGTGAACACTTGTACTAGACGATTTTGCTTTGATAGTAATAGAATCGTGTGCAAGTGTTGAAAGTGATTCGGTGTGTTCTTCATATTCGGTTCGTATTTTCATATTTCTTCGATTTATTCTTGAATCACATCAAGTTTAGATTCCGCACAAACTTGGTGTTGTTTGATATCATTGAACGATCCTGTTAAACGGGACTTACAAGAATTTTTTTTTCAAAGCTAAACGATGACTGATACAAGACTCTTAACTAACTTCGGCTCCCTTGTGTCGCAACCAACAAAACTCACGAACAACCTCAACCAAGAGGTTGAGGTTTGTTTAAATACAAAACGAAATGGACTCGAACCTAGGCCCATGCGACATCTAGCTAACCGACCCAACCCATACATAATTCGACCCATATGTTAACCAAACAAAACACAGAAACAATCCTTCAACTATGCTAACCTACATGAATAAACCTTCAGGTTCCAACAATCTCCCCCTAGGCCTAGGTTAGAGTCCATTTCGTTTTGTATTTAAACAAACCTCAACCTCTTGGTTGAGGTTGTTCGTGAGTTTTGTTGGTTGCGACACAAGGGAGCCGAAGTTAGTTAAGAGTCTTGTATCAGTCATCGTTTAGCTTTGAATGCAAGATCTCTGGTTTGTGTTTTAATCATATTATTGTTTACTTATTTGTTCTTAAATCAACTTGTGATTGTATTCCTCACCTTCACAAGTAAGATCGATATCATTGAAGGATCCTAAACGGGTTTTACAATTGGTATCAGAGCCAAGAAACCATTCTTGGTTCGGTTTTGATATCAATCGGATTCAAGAACATCAGTTGCTACTAATCCGGTTTTGGTGTTTGTTTTGCAGTGAAAATTAGTAAACATTCAAACTGTTCTTCGTGTAAATCATTGAAAGATATCACTGATTGTGGTTTGTGTGATTTTAGAATATTGTTAGCTGATTTCTCGGGAGTTGGTGATCAAAGAAAATTCAAAGATTACGATATCTTTGAATTTTTGAAAAGTGCTGAAAATCAGGGATTACGAGTCAACAGTGTTTATCTCATATCTGTTTTGCAGGTTTCGACTCGCAACCATTAGCAGTCTCGGCTTGTACTGTTCCAGTCTCGACTCGCAACCGTTAATTGTCTCGACTTTTTCTGCTCCAGTCTCGACTCCTAACCATCAACAGTCTCGATTTGTTCTGCTCCGTTCTCGACTCGCAACCATCAACAGTCTCGATTTGTTCTGCTCCGGTCTCGACTCGTAACCATCAACAGTCTCGATTTGTTCTGCTCCGGTCTCGACTCGCAACCATCGCTGTCTCGGCTTGTGTGGATTTAGTCTCGACTCGCAATTGTGGTCTCGACTCGTAACGTCACTTTGCAACGTTACTTGGACCTGGACTTTGAACTGTTAACACTTTTGGACCTTTAAAAAATAATTAATTAATTAATTATGACAACAAATAACATTGAATTGGCTGCCCTTAACAACCAACAAGAACTGGATTCAAAGCTTGGAACCACAACACGCATTCCAAGGTTGACTGATGCAAATGATTTTCCCGAGTGGAAGTGGCACTTTGAACAGCACTTGAAGGTCAAAGATTATAAACTGTGGCGAAGCATCTTAAGGGGTCCAAGGGAGATTATGATGGAAAGTTCCACTGAACCAGGTGTTAAGGTAAAGAAACCAAGAGATCAATATACCGAAGATGATTTGCTTTTAGTTGAAGAAGATGACCGAGCACTTTCATACTTAACCATGGGTTTGGGTCCTGACATCGCTATTGGATTCCGCACCTGCAAATCTGCCAAAGAACTGTGGGAATCATTGATTGACGTCTATGAAGGAAATGAAGATATGAAGGAGAGTCGAAGAAATCTGATGCGACAAAATTTCAACAACTTCAACCATATTTATGGTGAAACTGTAGACAATCAAATTCAGAGGTTTGTGAAGTTAGTGACACAAATGCAAATGGAAGAAATTCATACATCAAATGCATCTACAAATAGACAGCTTCTTAATGCATTGCCAAAGAGTTGGGATCATCATGTCGCTATGATCAAGAAAACTAAAGACCTCGCGAGATGCAGCCTGTCAGAGATGATCTCTCATATCAAAGCTTGTGAACTAGATGATAAACAAAGAGAAACCAACTACAAAAACAGCATGCTAGCTGCAGGATTTTCCGTTGCTCCCACTTCATCAAACAACAGTAACACAACTTTGCTGTCTCAAGGAGGTTTTCAAATGTTTCTCAATGCAACATCTGCTAAGACTGCTCCCATTTCAGCAAATGTCTATTGCTCAGGGTCCTCTAATCAAGTTGCTCCTCCAGCTGCACCCACTTCCACTATAAATACTGGAAATGCCTCCACTGCTGCTTCCGCCTCCACTGCAAACAATGAGATGATAGCTTTCTTTATTAAACAGTCAAAGGAAAAATTGGATATCGCAGACTCGGTTATCAATTGTTTGAACGCTTTCGTTGCAGGAAAAATTGATCCTCCAAAATGGTGTAGCGAGGACCTATATCAAATTCATCCTGATGACGTTGAAGAAATGGACATCACCTGGCAGATGGCAATGGCTGCTTTCAGGGCACAAAAGTTTATTAAAAGAATAGGTAAAAACAGGTGGGGCACTGCTTGGAATGGAGCTGCTAAGGTGCCTTTTAACTTGCGCTGTTACAACTGTCATGAGGAAGGACATTATGCTCGAAATTGCACAAAACCACTGATGAATAGAGAACAAACTCCTGCACAACCCGTGACACCTAATCGAGAAAGAGCTCTTGTGACTACTGCTAGTATATCTGATGCTGCTGCTACTGGAAGCCCTCAACCACAGGGATTAGCGCAAGCCCTGGTGGTTCAGCCCAACATCAACTTTGATTGGACTTCTGAAATTGAGCGTCTGAACATCTCAGCTCCAGAAAATCAAGCTGCTTCAAATAACATTGCTTTCATGACCTCAAGTGATCAAAACTCTAAGCCCAAAGAAGAGACTTCAGCTGAAAACTTTGCTTTTATGACTCAAATTCTTTCAGCTCCTGTTAAAGGTCTCACCAAAGAAGAGGTACTTTCTGTGTTTTGTACTCCTGAGTGTAGGGAAAGGGTTGAAGCTTATAGAATACACAACGCTGAGCTCATTCAAGATTATCAAGACATAAAAAATAAAAATTTTACCTTATCGAAAAACGAGAAACTTTATAAAGAAAAGATTGAGGCTCAGCGAAAAGACATCATCAAACTTAAGGATGATGTGAGTGTAAAAACAGCCCATTTCTTAGAAGCTCAGGAAAAAGTGTGTATTTTAACTAAGGAACTGGAAGATATTAGAGACAGATATCAAATTAATGAACTTAATATCAAGAAATTTGATTCTTCCAGCAAACTAGTTAAAAACATGTGCGATCAACAACTTGCGTACAAAGAAAAGAAAGGGCGTGGTTTGGGTTATAACCAGACTCCTCCTCCATATAATGATAATTACACTTATCTGCCAATGACTGAGGAGGAGATGATGAATGAGAGTAACGTGACTTATGGTTCCAAAACCAACAAGTCGTCTTCTCATGACAGACAAGTTGAGAAACAGAAGTCTACTCCATTAAATTTTGTTTCCAAAGGCTCAATTGATCCTAACGTTTCATCTTCATGTGCAGATGATATTTCTGAAGTAAAGTGTGGAGATGTTCATGGGAGTCAACCAGTCGTTATTTCAAATATTTCTGAACCTTATTTGGAACCTTATTCTGAACCAACTGAATCTGACATTGCTTTTAGTCGTTCTTTATTTGCGTCGTTTTCTGCTTATGTTTCGTCTTGTGAGCCTGTTGTTTTGGGCAAAACTGATGATGTTTGTGTTGATAGTTTGAACAATAAGTGTGGTGATGATTGTTTTTCAGCTAATGTGTGTGATCCTACCGTTTCTAATGTTTCAGTTAATGAAAATGTTACAGGTGAGGTCCCTCAGGATGCATTCAGTGAAACCACTTAAACGACTTCTCAAGAAAATCAAGTGTATCCTGATTCTTCTTCTGAATCTGTCTCAGTGGGTGTCCCTAATGTTGAATCTAGTGGGACCCCATTAGAAACTGTAGTAGAAATTGAACCTGAATCAGTTTCACATGATAAATGCGTTGAGGAAGTGCATATTGATGAGACTTCTACAGGTTCAGATAATGAACCTGAATTAGTTTCACATGACAAATGCATTGAGAAAACGCATATTGATGAAACTTCTCCATGTTCAAATACTGAACCGAAATTAGGTAACAAAGAAAAGGGAATTGATATAAGTGAGAAGTCATTAAAAGAAAAACCACCAAAATGCTCAGAACAACCACAAGCACAACATGTTCAGAAAACCAAAACGTCAAATCATTCAAAATCAAGAAAATCGTGCAAAAACTTTCAAAATACTTACAAATTGAAGCGTCAAACATGTTTTAACTGTGGCATCGCTGGTCACATTGCCAGAAATTGTGTTCAACTCCCAAGGGCATCGTACAAGAAAAAGTCAGTGCAAGATCAGAAGGTCATGTCTAACCGATATCGTTGTTCAGAGTCAATGACGACTGAAAAGACTAAGACAATGAAAAACAACTATCGCAAGACTAAACCTTCTGATCAGGATTGGAATGCAGCCAAACGCAAAAATCAAAATCAACAAAATGATTTTCAAAGACATCAACATAATGCTTTTGGTAATTACAATTCTAATTGGTCAAACAAGCATTGGAAACCTAAAGCTAAGGTCATGCAATCCAATCCATCTCATCCATGTTATCGAAATTCTGCCATTAGAAATACTTCGAAGTTTTTGAATAAAGACAATTTAGTGTGGCAGAGAGTGACTTATATTGATGCACAAGGAAAACCCAGATCCACTATGGGCTGGGTTCCTAAATCTAACTAATCCCGCTAATCGTACAGGAACAGCTGTGGAGGACTACCGTGCGCCTCTGGTACATGGATAGTGGCTGTTCCAGGCACATGACAGGAGACTTATCCCAACTGGTAAATGTCAAAGAATTTAATGGTGGATATGTCTCATTTGCGGGAGGAGATTCAGGCAAAATCACGTTGAAAGGAACAGTACGAAACGGCGTTTTAAGCTTCGAAAATGTTAATTATGTTCCAGAACTGAAACACAATCTGTTGAGCATTTCTCAGATTTGTGATCGAGGGAATTCAGTTCACTTTACAAAGAAAGGATGTCATGTTCTTAAACCTGGGATTGTCATTCCAGAAGACTGGTTCTTAATGTCAGCAGAGAGACGAGGAAACGCTTATGTGATTGATATGAACAAGAAACCGTGTGAAGAAATTACGTGTCTATTCTCGAAGATTTCAGAACATGATGGTCTACTGTGGCATCGTCGCCTTGGGCATGTGAACATGAAGAATTTGAACCGACTGGCTAAAGGTCAATTAGTACGTGATCTTCCGATAAAAGATTTCATGCTGGTTGAAAAGTGTGTTGCTTGTGCAAAAGGAAAAGCTCATCGAAAACCTCATAAGGCTAAACCTGCACCCTCGACGAAAGCCGTGCTCGAATTACTTCACATGGATCTTTTTGGTCCAGTGAATGTATTGAGCATTGGTAGGAAAGCTTATTGTCTTGTAATCGTTGATGATTACTCTCGTTACACCTGGGTGTATTTTCTAAGTCACAAGAATGAAATTGCAGCCTTAGTAAAACAATTCATCACTCTGGCTGAAAATCAAGCAAGTACCAAGGTGAAGGTTATTCGATCTGACAATGGGACAGAATTCAAGAACGTTACTTTGGACACATTCTGCACTGAAAAAGGAATTGATCGTCAGTATAGTGCACCACGGACTCCTCAACAGAATGGAGTGGCTGAAAGAAGAAATCGTACTCTTATCGAGGCTACACGAACTATGCTGGTTGACTCGAAGCTTCCTAGTTTCTTTTGGGCCGAAGCTGTTAGCACGGCTTGTTACGTCCAGAATCATGCTTTAGTAAATAAACGCCATATGAAAACTCCTTATGAGATTCTGGAAGGACGTAAACCTTCGGTTTCACACTTTCGTATTTTTGGATGTCCATGTGTATTATTGCTTATGGACTCTAATGGAAAGTTTGAGGTCAAAGGGGACGAATGTTTCTTTGTTGGATATGCTAAAGGCTCTGCTTATAGGGTATACAACAAAGTAACTAAAAAGGTCGTCGAGTCGTGCAACATTGAGTGGCTTGAAGAAAACGCTACGGATTCTAGAGTCGGACCAGATTGGTTATACGATTATTCTGATTTGTTTAAGTCATTTAACATTTTGTCAAGTGATTTTTCAGATGCAGGTGTGTCTACTCCAAAACAACCGCTGTCTTTTGAGGACACTGAAGACGAAGAACAGACAGAAGGAAGCGTCAGACATCATACCATTGATCCGCCGAGAATGGTGTTTACGCAACATCCTACGTGTCAGCAAATGTCCCATCAATCCCCTGAAGGTGCTTCAACTAGTGGTTCTGCATCTAATGGTTCTGGATCTGCATTGTTTCCTGAACCCATTCCTGAAGATTGCATTGTTACCACTCCATTCGTTCATAATAATGCAGCATCTAATGAGGGGGAGTCTAGCAACACCACCACTAAAGACGAGACCGTACCTGACCTGGCAATACCCACAAGTGTTCAACGAAATCATCCTATAGAGAATGTGATTGGTCCTGTAAATGCAGGAGTCTTAACCAGGAGCCAATCGGGAACCATCAATACTTGCTTATATTCTTGCTACATTTCTCAAATCGAACCTAAAACTGTTGATATAGCTTTGCAGGAACCAGGCTGGGTAGATGCTATGCATGAAGAGCTTAATCAGTTTGAGAAGCTTGGAGTATGGAAACTTGTCCAGTTGCGAAAGGGAAAGCGCAAACTTGGAACTAGATGGGTATTTCGAAACAAGCAAGATTCTGCAGGGGTTATTGTTCGAAATAAAGCAAGACTGGTGGTTCAGGGATTTCGACAAATAGAGGGTCTGGATTATGATGAAGTATATGCTCTGGTTGCCCGACTTGAAGCCATCCGGATCTTCTTAGCTTACGCGTCATATATGGGGTTCACTGTATATCACGTCAAGACCGCGTTTCTATATGGAGATGTGAAGGAAGAAATTTTTGTTGAGCAGCCGCCAGGATTCGTGCATCCAGATCATCCAGAATATGCCTACAAGCTAGATAAGGCATTGTATGGATTACACCAAGCACCACGAGCTTGGTATGCCACACTAACTGGACATCTTCTGGCTCATGGGTACACACGTGGCACGATAGACCAGACTCTGTTTATCAAGAAAGTGGGCAAGGATCAGATCTTAGTTCAGATCTATGTCGATGATATTATTTTCGGGTCTACAAGTGAGGATCTTTGCAAGAAGTTTGAGAGAGTTATGAAGAAGAAATTTGAAATGAGTGCTTGCGGGGAAATGACACTGTTTTTGGGTCTACAAGTCAAGCAGAATTCTCAAGGGATTCTTATCCATCAAGGGAAGTATGTGGATGACGTGCTAGCAAAATTTAAGTTTTCAGACGCAAAGCCTGCTGAAACACCAATGGCAGAGAGACCGTTATTGACTGAAGATGAAGAACGATCTCCTGTGGATCAACGTCAGTATAGGTCTATGATCGGGTCGTTGATGTATCTGACAGCTAGCCGTCCAGATATCATGTTTGCTGTCTGCAACTGTGCAAGATATAAGGCTAATCCTAAAACTTCTCATCTTACTGCTGTTAAACGAATTTTTCGGTACCTTAAAGGCCGACCTCGGTTTGGTCTGTGGTATCCGAGGGATTCTAATTTTGACTTGTTTGCTTTTTCTGATAACAACTTTGGAGGTACTGATAGTGACAGGAAATCTACATCAGCTGGATGTCAATTTCTGGGTGACAGGCTCATTTCTTGGCAATGCAAGAAACAACAAACGGTGGCGATTTCTACAGCTGAAGCTGAGTATGTTGCCGCTTCTGCATCTTGCTCTCAAGTGGTGTGGATGCAACATCAATTGCAGGACTACGGTTTGACTTATCTCAACACTACTATTTACTGCGATAATGATGCTGCAATACAAATTGTTAGAAATCCTGTTTTTCACTCCAAAACCAAGCACATAGACATAAAAGTTCATTTTATTCGAGATTGCTTCGACAGAGGTCTTATTACACTTGAGCAAATCGACACAGATGCAAATGCTGCCGATTTGTTCACCAAACCTGTCAGTAGCTCAAAATTCAAAGTGCTTGTGGATTTTCTGAAAATGATCCGCTTTACTGACTGAGCATGTTTTTTGTTTTTCGTAGGTAAATTTGTTCATAAAGTTTTCTTTTCTTAGGTAGTTTTTATTTATGCTCAAATTTAGGGGGAGAATTTTTGAAAAATACAAAAACATTAAAAAAATACAAAAACATTAAAAAATTAGAAAAATACAAAAAGAGGTGTTGCATGCCTGGGAAATGAAATGAATTTTCACATTATGGTCGAGGGCTGACTCATGTAAGACCAGTATCGAAATAGTTTGACTCTAGTATGATATGTTGGTAGGCTCTATCCTTTAGGCTGGAAACATTGACTGTTTCTGTTCAGAACTAAAATAGTACATGACCCCATGAAAGAAAGTCACTTGGAATTAGCTCATTTCTATTTGAATGTCTGTATGTTGTCCCGGTACACACAATTTTGATCTGACTCTGAAATCTTCTTTGAAAAAGTCGTGTATCTCCTTTGCTGCATCCAGATATATGCTGACCTGGAGGTGCTAGGCAACGTCAGCTTCTGCTGCATCCAGATACATGCTGACCTAGCTGTACGTTGTCGCTTTGTAGATCAATTAAACACTCGAAAGAGGCCCTCTAGTGCCCAAAAGAAACCCTATAAACCTATGTCAAATTGAGAAAAACTCATTTGATCTTGTATATTATACCTTCTCTGCTTAAGATCTATTATGTTCTCTTCTCAATCTATTCCCAGTTAAGATTCCAGAGATCTGGATTGGACTTGTGAAATATGTGGTAGGGAAGCTACTTACATGATAGGGTGTGCTGTCTGTAATTCCGAGATTTGATTAATATTTGTTTGGGTGTTCATTGTTAAGAAATCAAAACATGATAAAAATTGTTACAGGCAGTTATATGGAAAAGGTCTAGGGAGATGAGTTTAGGTGGACAAATATACTGGCAATCGTCTAGATCATTCGGAAGTAGATCAGTGTTAATAAGTGATGTCAAGCCCGAAACCTCGTGATTTGATCCCTGAGCAATTTTATAATTTCCCTATTTTATTTTTGTAAATAATAGTTACTATTTTTTATTTTTGTTTTAGGTTTTTGTTTTTATAAAATATGCTCTGAAGGTATAAGTGGATTATTAGAATTTAAAAAAAAACTGATTTATTAAAGGGATTTAATTATTAATTAATTAATCAAACGAAATCCTTTAATTTGGTTAAGTTTAAAAGTTGATCATGGCCCAAACAGTTGTTCCAGCCCAGGCCCACTCAGTAGGGTTAGGGTATAAATCAAAGGTCTCAAGTCGAGACCTCATTTCTCACTCGAGACCTTCTACAATTCTCTCTCAAAGTTCCGGCGAAAATCTTTGTTCTTTGTATTTCCGATTTGATTCCGACGTAAATCTCCGGTTTCGAGTCATCATACTTGGTGTTTCTGGTCTCGATTCATTGTTTATTAAGGTATGATGATGTTTTGCTTGAAGTTTTGCAGATAATTTGCAGATTTGATGATGATCGGATGATGTTTTGAAGATGGCCAAGAACCCTAACTTCATATATTTTGGTCTTCAAACGGATCAGAGGATGTTTTGGGATTTTGATCCAAATAGTGAAAGGATAAAGTTGTTTGTGGAAGTCTCGACTCAGATTTCATCAGGACCCGAGACTAGTGATTGCGAGTCGCAACCTCATGATTGTGACTCGAGATCTTTAGGTCTCGACTCAAGACTATGGATTTAAAGTTCATTGCAACACACAATCAGGCTGGATACTTAGCACCTCCTCCAGAGAAGCACAGAAGATTGTATACCTCATTGATGAAAGGTCTCAACAACTGCCGCATCGTTCACGCATTACGAGACAATCCAGTTATCTATGAAAGTCTTGTTCAAGAATTCTGGAAGAATGCAAAAATTCAAGTTGTTGAGGGAAAGGGGGTTATTGTCTCTGAAGTTCAAAAGAAGACTGTTACTGTGTCAGAGCCTATGATTCGAGAAGTATTGCAGTTCAATGATCAAGAAACAGATTCGATCGAGCTTCCAGCTGGCACTGTTGAAGCAATATTGCCTAGACTGAGTTATGAAGAAACATATCCACCTCTGGTTAAGAAATTTGTGCATCCTTATTGGCGACTTCTGCTGCACATGTTTCTTTTGTGTATATCCGAGAACAGAGGAGGCACAGATCAGCTGAACAGTACACAGGCTGCTGCTCTAGTCTGTGTGGTAACTAATGAACCGTTCAACTATTTGAAGTATATTTTGGAAGCTATGAAAAGGAATGTGCTAGGAGTCAGGAAAGACAAATTTCTCATGTATCCAAGGTTTTTACAAATGATTTTTAATGCGCGTTATCCAGAGTTGGAGAAATCTGGAAATACATTGGAGTTGAAGCCTATGGGTCCTGCTTGTTTTGGTGCTCTCACTCCAAAGAAGGGTACTGAAAAGAAGTTTGAAGGATTAATTCCGTTAGAGAAGTTTGGTCAATTCTCAGAGACTGAAGATGTTGTTGCTGATCCTGTGATAGCACAATCTATTCAAGAAAATGTTGGGCCTGTAAATGCTATTGTTGCTGAAGAACATGATATTCAGAGAGGTGTTGAAGATGAGCCTGAGACAGAGATTCTAACGATTGATTCTGACAATGAAGGCATTGAAATTATGTGTGATTCTGGAGAAGATGAAGAGCTTCCTCCTGAAGCTGAAGTTGATACTGTTGTTTCTGCTGTTCCACCTGTGATTACTGCTGAAAGTTTGGCTTTGCTATTAAAATCTGTAACTGATAAGATGGGAAATCCTCCTTCTGATCTTTCAGTATCAAGTGAAAAGCCTAGTGAAGATCCAAAGGATTCTGATTCCATGCCATTGAAGCGGAAAAGGAGGGATCCTCGACTCGGAATGTATGTTGAGCAAAACAAAGATCAATCCATGAATGTTGCTGAAGATGATGATGGTTTATTTGATTTTGATTTTGAGAGAAGCGTTGCTGATACCACCACCACTACTGAAGATATCTTTGAGTTCAACACTGACACTCAAGGAAATGTTTTGGAGACCGCTGCTGCTGATATTTAGGTTACAAATGTTGATAATGACCCTATTATTGATGCTATGCCACTTGGTATTTCTGAATCTGCAGGTCCTTCTAGAATTGTTCTTGATGAGCCTAGTAGTTCGAGTGGTAAAAGACCTGAAGAGCCATTTAGAATGCCATTTGATGATGATTCTAGTGATGAAGATGAGTTTATTAGCATGAGAGATATGAAGAAACGAATGGTTGTACTTGAGCAAGATTCAATTCATAAAGATGAGAAGATTATCCAACTTGAAGATACTATTGTGAAGAAAGACCAACAGATTGAGCAGCTTCAAGGAGATGTTAGTTTGTTGTTCAATATGGTTTATGATCTACGTGGAAAGTTGGAGAAGAAATTTGGACAAGAATTCTCTGATCCAACTGATGTTGAAAACAGAAGAAAAGCCTTTGCTAAAGATGATGCTGAAAGAAGTGCTACAATGGAACAATATTTCAAGAGAGTTACAAATCCAGCGGCAGACAAAGAGAAGGCTGAACGAATTAAGAAGAAAAGAGAGTTTGTAATTTTGAAGAACAGGAATCTTAATCCAGATGATGATGGTGCTCTTGCTACACATCATTTAATGGATGTTGGTGAAACTCTCTATGATGAAGTTGGAAATAGATCTGGTGTAGTTAGTTGGGGATTTGATCATGATCGTAAACGATGGTGGATAAAAAGGAAGGTTGGACCTGTTGAGTGGTACAAAAGTCCAGGCCAATTTCAGTCTTTTACTAAGATTGATTTAACTGATCTGTCTAAAGCACCTTATGTAGATGATAAGCTTGGAGGTCCTGGATATATGTTTTTTGAGAGATTGAAAAGGGAGGTTCTTAAGGGTTTTCCTTCAATGCGTACAGCCGAGTCCATTGTTAAACCAGCTAAAGGTGTTAGAGATCCATATACACGCAAGCGTATGAAGATTGTGCACTGGCCTGTAACTGATAAAGAAAAGACAATTCCGTTGGTGAAAAATATTCCAAAAGGTGCTTTGAAGTCTTTGCAGTTTTGGACTTATGATGAGCGTCTAGGGCAGGCAGTAATTGTTTGTGATGATAATGTGGATTTTCGTTTGGTGGATCAAATCGATTTATTGAATCTTGCTTATGAAGACTTAGAAGTTTTAGCTCGTAATCAGATTAGAGCTACAGAAAAATATGAAGAAATAGCAAAAGGTTGGACTGCTGCTGTTGCTTCGGTTCTGCATATCAATCAAAAGGGTTTTGGTGGCTACAAAGATAGTGCGAGTGGTGATCATGACAGTCGAAGATAGAAGAACCTCCATGCATAAACCTAGGGGGAGATTGTTGGAACCTGAAGGTTTATTCATGTAGGTTAGCATAGTTGAAGGAGTGTTTCTGTGTTTTGTTTGGTTAACATATGGGTCGAATTATGTATGGGTTGGGTCGGTTAGCTAGATGTTGCATGGGACTAGGTTAGAGTCCATTTCGTTTTGTATTTAAACAAACCTCAACCTCTTGGTTGAGGTTGTTCGTGAGTTTTGTTGGTTGCGACACAAGGGAGCCGAAGTTAGTTAAGAGTCTTGTATCAGTCATCGTTTACCTTTGAATGCAAGATCTCTGGTTTGTGTTTTAATCATATTATTGTTTACTTATTTGTTCTTGAATCAACTTGTGATTGTATTCCGCACCTTCACAAGTAAGATCGATATCATTGAAGGATCCTAAACGGGTTTTACAACTCTGTTTTAGGAAAAGAACTTTTACCTTCCAAATCATTGAGTTCAAAAACTTCAGAAATCGATTGAGGTGTGATGGAGAACTTTACAGCCTTGATTGAAGAATTTATGGCTACAACCTTTTTGTTCACCTTTTCTAGGGTTGCATTTTTCCAAAACTCCCTTTGTGTAGCCAAGTAAACGGTTGCATCACAAGTTAACAAAGTTTTTTACTTTGTGGATGAAAGTGTGTCGATGATGGAATCAAAGATTCTGGTTTCACTGGGTTTTTCAAAGATACCCAAGTAATTGTGTGAAAATTTAAACGGAATCTCAATTTTGGGTGAATCCTTTTGTGTGGTTTTACTGGATTTTTTCACCATGATTGAATCGGGGATGAAGAAGATGAAATGAAGGCGAAGAGGATTGTGTGAAAGTTTTGAGAACAACTGTTTTAGAAGGGAATTTTGAAGTACAGTAAAAACCCTGTTTGGGGTTTTTGATCAGGGTTTTATAGTCAGGAAAAAAAAAATATATATATATATATATACATACTCATTAATAAAATAAACTACCATGTTGAACTAAAACAATGTTATCTTACAATTATAAAAGAATTATTACATACATCTCCAGTTTCATCAGATATCTTACTCAACTTTTGAAAATGATCATCCACAAAAATGTCGTCAGCCACAACATGGAAAAAAAAAAACAACTGTTAATCACTGTTGTCATAGTATATTTTAAAATGATTTTTAAAAATAAACCACATGATACAATATTTTACAAGAATTATTACGCACGTTTCCAACTTCATCACATGTCCTGCTCAACGTTTGAAAATGATCATCCACAAAAATGTTGTCAGCCACCACCTGGAAAAGAAAAAAAAACAACTGTCAACCACTGTTGTCATAGTATATTACAAAAAAAAAACAAAAAAAATGTCACAAAAAACACAATAGCTGTAAATAACACAATGATTCTAAGTAACACACAATATCATAAATAATAACAGAAACTTCATCATAAACTTGCTTCTAAATGTACATTCTCATTAGAACAATAAGAAAATTCATGCAAATGACCATCCACACACTCGTCAGCTACAACCTGACAAAAAAAAGCATGTCAATGATTTTTTTATTATAATAACACAAAGGATTACTACAAACACAAAACGATTGTAAAAAACACAATGCTATCTAAATCACAATACTTGACAAAACAAAATGATATTACATTTCCAACTATATTAGAAGACTTCATATCTGCTGGCTGCTTCATTTCCACAACGCTGTCCAACCCAGAAAACTGAAAAACTAAGCATCATTATTCAAATGAACAAACATGGTTAAATAAACACAATACCATATATTCAAATGAACAAACTTGGTACACTTTGTGGATGAAAGTTTGTCGATGATGGAATCAAAGATTCTGGTTTCACTGGGTTTTTCAAAGATACCCAAGTAATTGTGTGTAAATTTAAATGGAATCTCAATTTTGGGTGAATCCTTTTGTATGGTTTTACTGGATTTTTTCACCATGATTGAATCGGGGAATTTTGAATTACAGTAAAAACCCTGTTTGGGATTTTTGATCAGGGTTTTATAGACAGGAAAGGTAAATGCTGACATGGCAGCGGTTACAAAGATCTGATAGTCGAAACACTGTCCACGTGACAACCTCTTATAGAAATGAAGGACAAGTATTTTATGAAAACCACTGATATAAGAAGACCAGTGGCTGTAATGGTGACAAATGAAAGCTGTGAGTGATTTTTACTATCAGTGGATAGCATATCAGTGGATAAAAACACTGATTTTGAATAACAGTGCTTATCAAAGAAAAGAGGAAACAGACTTTCAAGAAACAAAACAAAACATTCCATTAAAATAAAAATGAATTTGAATAACAGTACTTATCAAAGAAAAGAGGAAATAGACTTTCAAGAAACAAAACAAAACAAAACATTCCATTAAAATAAAAAAATACATAATAATTGAATACAAACCACTTCACTATAACAACTATCACTAAACTTAACAAAACTACTTATAAGGAAACTAAAAACCTACGCTTCAACTCCATTGACTCATTAACTTGTCTATATATCTATAACATCTCTGCCATTAACTGAACATCTTTATTCCCACTCTCACCATTATTCAACAGTGCCAGGTCACGAACAGCAGTTGGAGGCAATAAACGCAACGTCTCAGTTACATCATCACGAGAGCCAACTCCAGTCTTCAAAGATTGAAAACATTTCCTCAGATCTTTAGAAAACTCTAACTCAGCTTCCAAATCTTCCAACACTGATTTATAAAACAGTTCCTTCAAATCTTCTCCTTGATTACTTGATGAAAACATTGAAAAAAGTTAACTTTTTAATTAGAAATCTGTAAAACTTAAATAAATTGAGATACGATATACATGAAATGTCTGCATATATATATATATATATATATATATATATATATATATATATAAAAGGCTTAAGGACACTAACGCGGAACCATTAATGGCATCAACGGTTACAAGATATAAAAATTGGTCCGGCAAACGATACAATCATACAAAAAACTGAAGAGACACACGTTTACATACATCTACTACTATAAACACACAAACCATTAATTAAACACGGGAAACTTAAACTGGTACACGGCTAACTATGCATCAATCAACGAAAATATTAATTACCATTAAATTATAACGAAAATATTACAAACAAAGAAAAACATGCATGTTTAAGAGAAAAGAAAATACACACATAAAAAAACTCCAACTCAACAGAGTATCATTACCAAAATATAATAACCATCATCATACATAAAAAAACAACATAGCTAATCTTCGCCAAAACTGTCGATTTCAATCACCTCATCCCACTTCCAATTCTTCAGCGCCTTTACCCTTTGATTAATTCTTCTGAAATTACGAGGCTAGAGAATAATATATCAGTCATTCATCTATAATATTAACTAAACACAACTAAACATAAAGATATGGAACCAACCTTGTTGGTCTCATGCTTTATAGAATTGTCGGGACATCCAACCAAAGCACCAAACTCCAAGTCAAAGCCTTTAGATTTGTTCTGAAATTTACAAAACAAAATATAAGCAAACATAATAAGATTCAGCATAAACATCACCATCTATCACTAACAAAATAATTTACATACTTTAACATAAACGATTTACCTTTGCAGCTCCGATTGAAGACATAGTCAAGTCAGGAAGTACTCCAAACAATTCTTCAAACTGAAAAACAATATACTCATTAATAAAATAAACTACCATGTTGAACTAAAACAATGTTATCTTACAGTTATAAAAGAATTGTTACATACATCTCCAGTTTCATCAGATATCTTACTCAACTTTTGAAAATGATCATCCACAAAAATGTTGTCAGCCGCAACCTGAAAAAAAAAAAACAACTGTTAATCACTGTTGTCGTTGTATATTACAAAGATAAACCAAAAAACACAGTATATGTAAAAAAAATGATTTTTAAAAATAAACAACATGATAAAATATTTTACAAGAATTATTACGCACGTTTCCAACTTCATCACATGTACCGCTCAACGTTTGAACATGATCATGCACAAAAATGTTGTCAGCCACCACCTGGAAAAGAAAAAACAACTGTCAACCACTGTTGTCATAGTATATTACAAAAAAAACAAAAAAACAAAAAAACCGTCACAAAAAACACAATAGCTGTAAATAACACAAGGATTCTAAGTAACACACAATATCATAAATAATAACAGAAACTTCATCATAAACTTGCTTCTAAATGTACATTCTCATTAGAGCAATAAGAAAATTCATGCAAATGACCATCCACACACTCGTCAGCTACAACCTGACAAAAAAAGCATGTCAATGATTTTTTACTATAATAACACAAAGGATTCCTACAAACACAAAACGATTGTAAAAAACACAATGCTATCTAAATCACAATACTTGACAAAACAAAATGATGTTACATTTCCGACTATATTAGAAGACTTCATATATGCTGGCTGCTTCATTTCCACAACGCTGTCCAACCCAGCAAACTGAAAAACTAAGCATCATTATTCAAATGAACAAACGTGATTAAATAAACACAATACCATATAAATTAACAACTTACATTTTTCCCCGTAATTGAATCCTCATCATACACAGCATTATCCATCGATCATAACTGAAGCAAAACAAACAAACTAAATAAGAAACTATTATCGAAATATAACAAACATCATAAACACATAAAATATGTAACCACCTTACAGTGATATGCTTTATTGAAAAGGATGTAATGCAACGCATGCACGGACATATATATACATCTTGTATGCTAACTACCACGTAGAAGTTATTCCAGATGAACCGACAAGGTTGAGGGAGCATACCCACGAAGCGAGAAACATGCAGAAAACACAGCAAAATTTAACTGGCGTTGAAAACACAAACTGCCAATTTTTTTGGGTTTGAACGGATGAGATTAAATCTTGAAGGTAACCACCTGAATTGTTACGGTCAGGATCTACTTGAACGTGGTTTTGACTGACGGTTGTTTCACGGCGAACAATTTATTAATAATATCATAGGGTTATACTAACATGTAATATGGTCCTAATGGAACCCTAAGTCATATCTAAACTAAGCTAAATCGGGTCAGAAGTGAAAGTCAAAGCAAAAGTCTACTTTTACGACTTTTGGTTTCCGAACCGAGCCTAAACTCAGAATTGTCGGGTTGAACATGCCTAGACATGTTCTTATATTATTTACCAAGTTATTTTAATGTTAAAACATGTTCCATAACTTCTGCATTGCTAGTTATGAATTTATTTGCAAAAATAGATTCTGTTGACTTTTTATAAATAAGTTTGACCCGACAACTGACGAAGTTAGAGTGAGAATCAGTAGGTTCCCTTTTAAGGGTTTATTTCCTACATAATTACCCATTCATAGCCACTTTCAATTCAAATAATGACTGGACCATTAGTGATTAATCACTAAGTCAAAGCTTAATTACGATAGCTTTGACTTTTGGTCATTAAACTAATAAAACATGAACTTAAGAGGCTAAGAACACTTACTAGGGTACTTAGCATGAGTATGGAGCTTTAGAAAACTTCCTTGAGTTCCAGGAGGCTCCAAGGAGTGAGTTGTGAATAAACTTCAAGTGTGCAAATGACAAGTGAAAAACAAGAGCCCTTATATAGGATTTCTAGAGCTCCAAGATTAATCCACATGCCCCTACAATGATCCTGATGACTCCAGGTGTCCCTAATGCATGAAAATCTGTTGGCACAGTCCCTGGTATCGAAATCTAGCATGCAAATGCGGTGGAACTGGTTAAACATGCAACTGTCCTTATCTTTCTGCATCTGGCACTTCCACGCGGGCCGCGTAAGACTCTTAAGGAGTCTACGCGGGCCGCGTCGCTGCTCATGAATGGAAATCAACTTTCAGTTATTGCAGTTTTGGTCCCTGGTCCATAATAAGTTTAAATAACTTTCATTTATTGCATTTAGGACCTCCATAGTTAACTTTTAAGGACCTTGGGTCATAAACTAACTCCTTTTAAGCTTTCGGTTAGTTGTACGATCACCCGAAAAGTCTTGTTTTCTTCGAAACTCCACACAATTAATATTCAATATTCTTGAGAGCAAAATATATAATTATTACAATGTTTTTGGGGTCGTTAAAAGGTCACTTTCAACATGTTGACACTTTTAACCCCTATGCTTTACAAGATCCTTATTTTGAGCACAAACGACTTTCTAAGTTCGATAAATTATTTGTTAAAGAATACGAACGTCGTGTGAGGTCAATCAGAGGCACAAGAATGGCATGTTGACACTTTTGATCCCTTTTACTTACATATTTACATTGTTTGACAATTTTAGTCATTCGAAAACAATTCCTTACACGTTTAAAGTCCATGACACGTGTCCTCATTATATTGGTTGTGATTTTACGAGGTGTTACATCCTCACCCCCTTAAAAGAAATATCGACCTCGAGATTTACTGAAATAAATGAGGGTACTTCTGTTTCATTGTGGATTCAACCTCCCACGTGTATTCGGGGCCTCTACGGGTATCCCACTTAACCTTCACAATCGGCACGTGCTTCCTTCGAAGCTTCTTAACCTGTCGATCCTCGATCGACAAAGGTTTTTCAACAAACTTTAAGCTCTCATCTATCTGCACGTCCTTGTGCGACATTGCTAGCGATTCATCAGCTAGACATTTCTTCAAATTGCAGATGTGGAATACATTATGTATTCTACTAAGCTCTTCTGGCAGATTTAGCTTGTAAGCTACAGTCCCGACACATTCGATAATCTCGAATGGTCCTATATATCTTGGGCTCAACTTGGCCTTCTTGCCAAAATGCATTTCCCCTTTCAAGGGTGATACCTTAAGTAGCACTTTGTCACCTACCTCGAATTTCAGAGGTTTACGCCTTTTATCTGCGTAGCTTTTCTGCCTATCCCTAGAAGCTTTGAGACGATCACGTATCTGTACAATCTTATATGTCGTCTCCAGGACTATATCAGGTCCTGTTAGTTGGACATCTCCAACTTCCGCCTAATAAACTGGCGTCCTACACTTTCTTCCATATAAAGCTTCAAAAGGTGCAATTTGAATACTCGAATGATAGCTATTATTATACGAAAATTCAATCAACGGAAGGTGATCATCCCAACTTCCACCGAAATCAATAACACAAGCTCTTAGCATATCTTCGAGTGTTTGAATTGTGCGCTCACTTTGCCCATCCGTCTGAGGATGATAAGCAGTGCTGAAGTTTAATCGAGTGCCTAAAGATTGCTGAAAGCTTTTCCAAAAATGCGATGTGTATCTTGTATCCCTATCAGAGATAATAGACACTGGCACTCCGTGGAAAGATACAATCTCATCCACGTACAACTGAGCTAACTTATCGGAGCTGTGAGTTTCTTTAATCGGCAAGAAGTGACATGACTTGGTCAGCCTGTCGACTATAACCCAAATAGTATCATTTCCTTGCTTTGTCTTTGGTAACTTTGTGATAAAATCCATGATTACTATTTCCCACTTCCAAGTGGGAAGTTCAGGCTGTTGCAGCAAACCAGGCGGCTTCTGGTGTTCAACTTTAACCTGAGCACATGTCAGACATTTAGCCACATAGGTGGCTATAGATTTCTTCAAACCTATCCACCAATAATTTGCCCTTAGATCCTAGTACATCTTATCACAGCCAGGATGAACATAATATTTGGAGCTATGGGCTTCTGTAAGAATCACGTCTCGAAGTCCTCCATAAATTGGAACCCATATTCGTCCATTCATTCTTAGGATTCCATCCTTTCCATACGATAACTGTTCAGCAGTGATGCCTAACTTCTCATTCGGATAGTTAGCTTCTAATACGGCTTCCTTCTGAGCGGCTGACAACCTTTCATTCAAGTTGTTCTTCAATTCAATGCTCTTGGCGTTGATTCTAATGGGCTTAACTCTTTCTTTTCTGCTCAAGGCATCGGCATTCTCCTTGCCTGGATGATATCGGATTTCACAATCGTAGTCGTTCAGTGTCTCCATCCATCGACGCTGACTCATGTTCAGATCCTTCTGGTTAAACAGATGCTGAAGGCTCTTATGATCAGAATAGATCACACACTTAGTCCCATAAAGGTAATGCCTCCAAAGCTTCAGTGCAAATACAACGACACCCAATTCCAAATCATGGGTGGTGTAATTCTTCTCGTGCACCTTTAATTGTCAGGAAGCATATGCAATAACTTTGCCCTTCTGCATAAGCACACATCCCATACCTGTGTGCGATGCGTCACAATAAACCACAAATTCTTCAATTCCTTCTGGCCACATCAACACTGGTGCATTGCTTAACTTCTGTTTAAGAATATCAAAGGATTCTTGTTGCTTGGGACCCCAATCAAACTCTATATTCTTTCTAGTCAACGAAGTTAGGGGTGCAGCAATCCTTGAAAATTTTTCAATAAAAAGCCTATAGTATCCTGCCAGACCCAAGAAGCTGCGAATTTCTGTGGGCGTCTTCGGTTCTTGCCAATTCATGATGGCTTTAATCTTAGTGGGATCCACCTGGATACCACGCTCGCTAACCACATGTTCAATAAATTGGACTTCACGAAACCAAAACTCACATTTTGAAAACTTGGCGTAGAGCTTCTCTTGCTGAAGAAGTTTAAGGATACATCGAAGGTGCTTTTCATGATCGGCCTGATTCTTTGAATATAAAAGTGTGTCATCAATTAAAACAATGACAAACTTTTCCAAATATGGTTTGCAAACATGATTCATGAGATCCATGAACGCTGCTGGTGCATTAGTGAGCCCGAAAGGCATCACTAAGAACTCGTAGTGACCATAACGAGTCCTGAATGTAGTCTTATGCACATCTTCATTTCTAACCTTCAATTAATGGTAACCCGACCTTAAATCAATCTTGGAGAAGTAGCTTGCCCCTTGCAGTTGATCGAACAAATCATCGATCCTGGGCAAAGGATATTTATTCTTGATCGTAACCTTGTTCAACTCGCGATAATCAATGCATAGACGCATTGATCCATCCTTTTTCTTCACAAACAGAATCGGCGCTCCACAAGGAGATGAGCTAGGTCTAATAAATCCTTTTGCCAACAAATCTTCCAACTGAGTTCTTAACTCTTTCATCTCAGTTGGTTCCAACCGGTAAGGTGCTCTTGCAACTGGTGCTGTTCCAGGAATAATGTCAATTCTGAACTCCACTTGCCTATCTGGAGGTAAACCAGGTAGTTCTTCAGGGAATACATCTGGATATTCAGAAATGATAGGGATGTCTTTGATCTTGGGCTTTGGTTCATCAATAGTTACTTGTGCCATGTAAATGACACAACCCTTCTTCAAACACCTTGACTCCTTAAGCATAGACACTTGCTTAGGCAACCCATACTGGGTATCTCCCTGAATTGTTAACGGCTCACCATAAGGAGTTTTAATAACCACTTGCTTCTTATCACAAACAATTTGGGCTTGGTTATGAGATAACCAATCCATGCATATCACTATGTCGAATCCAGCTAGTTTCAAAGGAAGCAAAGACAACAGAAAAGAGTGGTTCCTAATGGATATAAAACATCCATCTAACACGGTTGAAGCAGTTTTTATGGTACCATCGGCCAATTCTACTTCATATTTTATGCTTAGGATTTTAACAAGCAGATTTAATAACTTACAAAATTTATTGTTCACAAACGACTTATCTGCACCCGAATCAAACAATACCCTTGCATAAAAATCATTGATAAGAAAGGTACCTGTTATCACATTGTCGTTCTGAATGGCCTCCTGAGCATTCATTTGAAAGACCCGAGCATTGGTCTTCTTACCTTCTTCAGGTTTCTTTGCATACTTTGGGCAGTTGGACTTGATATGCCCTTTTCTCGTTACAGTTGTAACAAGTCGCATCCTTTATCTTCTTGCAATCCAACGTTTTATGCTCACTTGATTTGCAGATCCCACAAGCCCTAGGCTGCGATTGGGATTTTGATTCGAACCTGCACTTCCCTAGATGGCGCTTCTTGCAGGTCTTGCATTTAGGTTTCTCACCCGCATGTTGGCTATCCTTCTTGAACCCTGAACTCTTATTGTGATCAGAGTTCCCCTTATGTTTCTTATCAGAACGGTGTGAGTTCTCATCCTCATGTTTCCTTTTCCCCTCATCAGAATTCCTAAGCGATCTCTGCCTGATCGCATCAAGAGTAAGAGATAACGACAGATCAGCCACTGACCTAAAGGCAGTAGGTCTTGATGCTTTCACACTTGCCTTAATCTCCGGAGCTAAACCTCCAATAAATCGAGCTATACGTTTCGGTTCCAGTGTGACCAAGTATGGAACCAATCATGACATAGTGTTGAAGCTCGTGAGATATGCCTGACAGTCTAAGTTCTTCATGACCAGGGTCAAGAAGTCAGTTTCTATTTTCTCAACTTCATGTTGAGGACAAAAATTTTCCTTGATAAAAGCAACAAACTGATCCCAAGTCAAGTTGTACAACGGGATCTTCCCTGTAGCTTGGATTAAGGACCTCCACCAAGCTAAGGCTTCTCCTTTAAACCATGGTGACACAAACTTCACAATGTCCTGTTCTGCGCAACCACTAATATCAACCACTGTATCCATTTCATCCAGCCAAGTCATGCAATCGATGGCTCCTTTCTCCCCTGTGAAATCCCTGGGCTTGCAGGAGGCAAAATACTTATAAGAACAGGTCTTAATACGTGGCTCTTGATTGAGCACAACTTTCTTAGACGGGACACTCCTTTGGTTTGACGAATGATGAGATTCATCTTTATGAGACACATGAGTCTTAGAGGGTGGTTTTGGATGAGGTACAGATAGGGTCTTGCTACGAGTACCACTTGATTCTCTAAACTGCCTGTCAACGGCTTTAGTAACAACATTGTCAATCAATACTTGAAGTTCCGCACCAGTTACGTTGATTCTGGTAGTATCATGATTTTCCCTCGGGTGACTGTTGATTTCTTCAGATTCTGCCATGTAGCTTGATTGCTACATAAAAATGATGACAATAATTTATTCAGAAGTCTACTATGGAATAGTCATCTTGATGATTCATTAATGATGTGTGCAAAATGCAACATATAAATTACATCAAATGTGGCATAAAACTAACCCTTTTTTAGTACTAATGTTGGAAAAAGTATGTTTTGTCTTCCTTTTGTATTTTCAGGATTAAATGAGCTCAAATGAACAAAAGAAGCAAGAAGGCAGCTAAATCTAACATAAATACAAGAAAAGGAACAAACGTGGCATGCCAGACCCCCCGACAGCATCTTCCCAAGCAAAAACAAGAGAACAGAAGGCTGAACACGCCCTGTGCTCAGTGAGCACGGGGGCGTGCCCAAGTGTCTGCAGAAAAGACAAAGCTGTAGATGCTTCTATCACCCACCACGGGGGCGTGCCCACCGGACACGTGGCCATGGTCAACTCTAAGATTCGCAGAATCTGGGAAAATCTTGATAGTACAGATACACTTCTGCACACGGGGCCGTGCCCAGCGGACACGGGGGCGTGGTTAACTAATGCAGACAAACTGCAATTAATGAAGAAAGAGAAGGAGGATGGACACGGGGCCGTGCCCAATGGACACGGGGCCATGCCCGAGCTGCTGTTCAGGCTATAAATAGGGGTGCTTGGCTCATTTGCAAACCATCCCTTGGCAAACCACCTCTCTCACACTTCACCCACCACCCACCACCATCACAACACCATCATCCACCACCATCATCCATCATCCATCATAGAGTGTGTGAGTAGTCTCGGGATCCCAGATTGATTGTAAGAGTTCTTGACAATCAAAGGCCATGTTTGCCTAAGTCTCTCTTACATCACTTGGTGAAGACAAGTGTCTAGTGTAATACTTTTTATTTTTTATCTTTTCGCACTTTTTATTTGGTTATGTATTAATGATTTTAATAACTAGTTTCTTATGTTGAAGATGATTCTTCCTTATCGTTTGTCCGTGGTGTCTTGGCATTATTTTACTGTCTATATAAAATAAAAGATTTTCACCATTCATATCTCCACGATTTATATGGAGATATGTTGGCTACCTGGTCGGGGGTTAAGGGAACGGTTTGGTAAGAGTCTTGCCTTGTTCAGTGTATAGATCCTGCAAGGACCTGGGTCAAATTTAGTAGGACCTCCTTCAATACCCACCGGTATTGGATGGCGGGGGGTCCAAACTCTTTGATCCCCTCATATGTAAGCTACTATTAATACTTTAACCCGGCTACTTAGGACTGTATCCCTGCTGATTCAGACTACTTAGCCGTGGGTAACGTCACCTTCAAAAGAGGGGCCTACCATATTATGCATTAATAACTTAATTAATTATCTTTCAATAATCCGACCCTTTAGGATTGTATCCTTGCTGACTCAAACTACTGGGTTGAGGGTAACGTCACCTTCAAAAGAGGGGCCTACTACAATAACCAAGATAATCTCTTAAAAAGTGCAAAAGTGCGGAAATAATCAAAGGTTACACTATACACGAGTCGGATCCAAGTGATTCATCTTGTATATCTGTTTTTATTTTATTTTATTTTTCAGCATTTTAATTAGTTTTATTTTTCTTGTTTAAAAAATCTTTTTGATTTGATTAGACGTTGAGGATAAACCGGTATTAAAAGCTCTTGTGTCCTTGGACGACCTCGGTATCTTACCAACACTATACTACGCTCACGATGGGTGCACTTGCCCATATGTGTGTTTAGTGTTAGTAAATATCGTGTTTTATAAATTTAAAACTTGGCTAAAAAGTGTAAAAGAGCTTAAAAATATACATTAAAAACTATACACACTTACGCACATCAAGTTTTTGGCACCGTTGCCGGGGACACAAGGATTTTAAGAAAGTTAGGAATCAACGGCCTAATCGTTTTTTCTAGTTTTTCTGTTTTTTTTAGGATTTTCTTAGTTTTTCAGCTTTTGCAGGGCCCTGCACGGGCCGTGCCTGGTCGGACACGGGCCGTGCCCAGCATTGTTACTGGCAGTTTTTATTTTCTGAGTTACATAGAGTTGAGCACGGGGCTGTGTCAGTGCAACACGGGGCCGTGTCAAACTCCCCAGTAACAGGGATCCGGAAAACAATCACTGTATCTCTGACCACGGGCCGTGTTCACCTGAGCACGGGGCCGTGGTGAACCTTTTGACCAACGTTCTTTTTTGTTTTTATTGGAGGACTTGGAACCCAGGCGCCACATCTAAACTTTCTACATAGTATATGAGCTCCAATTCTAGTAGAGACATAAAAGAACCTCTAGAAGAACCCGAACGCTTTCTTAGAAAAAGACTTAAAGCTAAAACCAAGAGAAAGTTTCGGGGGACCCACTTCCAATGGCGAACCAACGTACCCTCATGGATTACTTACGACCCACTGTAGGTAATCTCGGCGCCGCTATCAATGCACCGAATGTCGAAGCCAACAACTTCGAACTTCGACCGCATTTGATACAAATGCTTCAAAACTCCGCAACCTTCCATGGGCTTGTGGACGAGGATCCCCATCTACATATTACTAATTTCCTAGAAATATGTGATATCTTTCGGATCAATGGAGCATAAAACGACGCCATCCGCCTTCTAATGTTTCCATTTTCACTAAAAGACCGAGCTAAGGCGTGGCTTAACACCCTCCCAGTTGGCTCGGTAAACACCTGGGATGAACTAGCCCAAAAGTTTCTATATAAGTATTTCCCTCCTGCTAAAACGGCTAAACTAGTGACTGAAATTAATACATATTCACAAGAGGACGGGGAATCCTTATATGAAACTTGGGAAAGATTCAAGGAGCTACTAAGAAAGTGTCCTCATCACGGTCTTGCGTTATGGCAACAAGTATCCACTTTCTACAATGGGTTGTTGCCACACACAAGACAAACACTTGACTCTAGCTCCAGAGGTCTTTTAGGTAATCATCGCCCTAATGAAATATATAATCAAATTGAGGAAATTGCTCAAACCAATTTTCAGTGGCACACTCCCCGAGGCAATTAATCTATTGCCCCGGGCGCCCATAAGGTTGATGAAAGCACTTCTTTACAAGCTCAAATCGAGGCCCTTTCTTCAAAAATTAAAAAGCTAGAAATGGCAAAAACAGCCTCGGTCATGGCTTGTGAAGGGTGTGGTGGGCCACATGAAAATTGGAGTTGTATGAAAGAAGTAGATGAACAAACAGAATCGCTAAACTACATTGATAATAGACCTAGGCCGTCGGGTCCTCCAACGGGTACCTACAACCAAGGATGGCGTAACCACCCTAACCTTGGTTGGAGAGAACCCAGCAATGGTAGTAACCAACAAAATCTAAACCAACAAACAAACTTTCAACAACCAAGAATCGAGTCACAAAATTTCTCTCAACAACAAGGTGGCGAGAAAGGCTTGAAGATACTGTATCTCGCCTCATCTCCGACACCGAAAAGAAAAACTCGGATCGATTTCAACAATTGGAATCGAATTTTAGAAATCAACAAGCTAGCATTCACAACATTGAAAAGCAATTAAATCAAATAGCTCAGAATTTCTCCGAGAGACCACAAGGCACGTTACCGAGTAATACCGAAACCAACCTAAAGGCACAAGTACATCTCATCACGTTGAGAAACTGTACCGTGGGTCCCGAGGAGGCTCCATCACCACCAACTGAAAGAAGCCAATCTAGCCAAACCACAACTCCACCCACGCCCCAACAAGAGAAGGCTTCTCCACCAATTCAAGAGCCTACTAAGACTCCTCCAATTCCATACCCCGGTCAGTAAATTTGACAAAAGACCGATGAGCAATTCGCAAAGTTCGAAAATTTACTAAAACAGTTGCATGTTAATATTCCATTTATCGAAGTCCTAACTCAAATGCCTAAATATTCAAAATTCATGAGGGACTTCCTCACTCATAAAAGGAAAATTGAATCATTGCAATTAGTTAACTTAGGCGAAGAATACTCCGCCTTACTACTCAACAAACTCCCGCAAAAGAAGCTTGACCCCGGAAGCTTCACAATTCCTTGCTCGATTGGGGAATCCCCCATTCGTAATGCACTAGCCAATCTCGGGGCAAGCATCAACCTCATGCCTTCATCAATGTTCAACCGACTCGGCTTAGGGAAAACAAGCCCTACAAAAATAAGCATACAACTCGCCGATAGATCCGTCAAATATCCACAAGGTGTCGCTGAGAATCTATTGGTCAAAGTCGGCAAGTTTATCTTTCCGGCCGACTTTGTCATACTAGATATGGAGGAAGATGCCGAAGTACCACTCATCCTAGGGAGGCCATTCCTAGCTACGGCCCAAGCAGTGGTAGATATGAATGATGGAACACTAACATTGAAGATTGGGGACGAGGAAATGAAGTTTGGAGTTGGAAAAAGAGTAGAAGACGACGACCCGGTCAACTACATGAAGGTCATTGACTCGAGTTTGGATGATGCTCTCCGACGGTGTAGCATGGGATGCGAAACATCCCACTTGGGTGACATATGACCAGGCTTTGGGTCTAGCTAAGGACCCTTATAAACGTGGCGCACCACGGAGGCATTCCGCGGAACTATCCTTAGCTTAGATTAATTTTAATGTTTTCTAGTTTAGTTTTAATTTGCAGGAATAAAACACACTCGGGATGGTGAAGGATACCAAGGGAAACTTGAACCAGCACCCCATGCACAAAAACAGGGCCACCCGACAAATTTTTCTTCATTATAGCGAGTTCAGCAGGGGGCTGTGCTCGCCCAACACGCCCCGTGCCCAACCATCTGCAGAAAATGCCCAGTTCATGTAACTGGACACGGGGCGTGCGCACTGAACACGCCCCCGTGCCTAGGATTCTGTTTCTTTTTACTCATATTGTTACTTGCGATCTGAACACGGGGCCGTGTCCAGACGCCCAGTAACATAAATTTTTGCTTTTTCACACATTTTTACACATTCAATCAACCTAAAAACTTATTTTTGTGACACATTGAGGACAATGTGTAATTTAAGTGTGTGGGGGGGGGGATGCTAAAACCTTGAAACTTGCAAGTCCTAATTACAAGCCTTACACAAAACTCTATTTGAACCGCTAATCACCCCAAATTTTTTCAAAAAATTTTCATATATTTTTTTTACTTGTCTAGGTTTAACTTGGGAATTTCAAGTTCTAAAAAGGTTATATTTTTACAAATTTACAACCGATAGCGTCGTGATAAAAAGAACCAACATAAGAAAATTATGAAACGGCATGACAAGTTAAGTTAAAATTTGATTATATATACTTGATCACATAAAAACCCATTCCCACAAAAGTGAGTTTTTGAGCCGTTATTGAGCATACAATACATATCTTTAAACTAATTGCTCATTTTTCGTTTTTTGTGTGAATAGCCGCTTGGTTCTTACGACTCTAGAACTTTCCACGACGATACATTCCCGGTCCTTACCAACTTAAACCCGAGTAAGTAAATGACGGAGGCATTAGGACTAACCCTTTTTATTTCTACACCATTATTTTTTATTTTTTTACCACCTACCCAAAATCCCCTAGTTAACCCCTTTGAGCCTAAACCTTTTCATTTCTTAACCCAAAAACAAACACCCTTTTACCCACCAAAACCTTTTTATTTTTAACCCTTTGTTTTAGTAACAAGCTCGGTTTTTCTTGTGACTTTCAATATATATATATATATATTTACTATGATGATGAAGCAAAAAGAAATAAACAAACAAGTTTATCAAAAATAACTTTGTTTGAATAATAGCTTCATCAAAAAAAATTATTACAAAAATAAAAAGTCTTATGAAAACCGACGCTTTTAACGCCTTTCGCCCTTTTACTAACCCCTAACCCAACCACCTACCTTTAACCCAAGCCTAACCCTACACCCAAAAGTCCTCTTGATATTTACAAAGGTGTATAGTTAAAAAGGAGGAGGATTGATTGCTTGGCAAGCCTATGGTAGGAGTAAGTTCCATGCCGCTCTCGAGTGATTCACTAAAATACATCTTCGGCCGAGTGTTGAGTGATCCCCCGTTAGGTATGTGAACTTGTATATAAATGGAATTTTAAAAAGGCATGTTATGCCCTAATGAGTAATTTATCTTATGTAATGTTTTAAATAAATCAAGACGAATAGGATTGTAAATAAATAAAAATAAAACTTAATAAAGAATCTTGGAAATCCCGATACTCTATGACAATGTCACACCCCGACCACGTAAAAACAACAAAACATGGCGGAAACGTCGGGGAGTGTTGTAACAGAATCATTGTTTCACAGCCATGGATTAAACAGTTTCGTTTTATTGAATTAAATGTATTACATTACCTTGGAATTAGAAACAAAACATGAACAAAAAGACTTTCATTGTTATTAAGTCACTAAGGCCTCGTCCATTCCTATGTGAGCATACACCAATATCATCATCAAACATCATCAACTATTGTACCTGAAACACATGTGAAAATACGTCAGCATAAAAATGCCGGCGAGTACATAGGTTTTATATGAGTGTCGGATCCATGGCTAGTTTACATGTTGCAACACCTAATTAAAAACCTTGTTTTGAAAAGTATAGTATTGCGACATAATTAACCAACCCAAATCAAGTTGATTATACTTTATAAAAATCTCATAGCCATGATTCTTAACCCAAAACATTTGTTTAAGAAAACCAAAATTTGTAAAACATCTCGTAAAAAACTGTGTTAATAAAACTCGTATGGTTTATATTGTTGGAAAAACCTTGTAATATAACTTTGTTTTGATAACCTTGCCCAATTGATCTAGATAATGCAACGATATATAATGTGTTAAAAGCACTTATATATAGGAAGTACCAGCGGCGTATCCACCATGCTTTTAACATATTACACCCGCCCCGTTACCTAATCACTTCCCTAATTGTCACAACCCCCGATCCCTGATCCCCGGGAACGGGCGGACGTGATCACAGATTTTGGTGGTATCAGTTTATTTAGTCTCGCAGTGGAATTTACATCAGGACCGTAGTTAGGAAATATTTATCAGAGTAAAACCACCATACTTGATATTAATAAATACATGGGCAAAACTCAAGTTTCTTATTACAATACATTTATAGGGACAAACCCTATTTTATTGAATTTAAAACATCGTTTATTAGGTAACTTTTATAGCCACATTTTCCCAAGCCTTCAGTGCTCTCCAGCTGGCTTTTCATTAATTGGCTGTTTACATTGTGTTACCTGTAACGCGTTTTAAAAACATTTGTCAGTCGGAAATACTGGTGAGTGAATCCCAGTTTAATCAAGAAACATTTTATCAATTAAGACAGTATTGAGAGCGATCACATTGTTTATTTCTACACAATTACTCATTCAGTATTTGCCACTCGACCGGATCTATGGCTATGGTCAAATTACCCATTGGCTAACTCGTTGTCCAATAGTAATGAACTGTCATTCCTGACTTACTACTCACAAGTAGTAATAAATTTTGTATACAAAACCCCATAATACCGGCAGTAATTGAAGAACTACAAAGACTCAATCACCGCTTAATCACATTGTAAAATAATTAAGGTTTTGTAAAACATTAACAAAAAGAGGATAAACTCACAAAAGGAGTTTATATAAAAAGAGGATAACTCACATTGCTGTCTTAGGCTTTTCGTAAGGGTTTCCTGGCTATAATCTATAATTTATACAAATGTACATTGATTAGTACCATAACCCATTGAATTTATTAATGATACCCTCCCCGAGACGGCATTCCAACAACTACGTCGGGCAGAACCACGACAGTTGTTACGGAACCCTAAATCAATCGGGCAGCGTAACTGTTACGAAACTGGGGTTATAATACTTACAATGGAGCAGAACCTCGCTAATTAGGGGTATAATACTTGGCTATAATAACTTTCCTACAGAAATTGTGATTCGAGATTTGAGAATGAGCGACGAAAAACGTAGACTGATGGCCTTCTTATATAG
Organism: Helianthus tuberosus; assembly: GCA_030545235.1. Taxonomy (NCBI): domain Eukaryota; kingdom Viridiplantae; phylum Streptophyta; class Magnoliopsida; order Asterales; family Asteraceae; genus Helianthus; species Helianthus tuberosus. The sequence goes on along the minus strand of CM060399.1, from coordinate 97,803,713 downwards.
TTGTTGATTCTAGTCCTGTCGCGGCCCGCGTAAAAGACAAGGAACCCTTACGCGGCCCGCGTCAACACCAGTCAACGCAGTAGCTTAGCTGGGTCAGCTAGTAGACTTGACACGATGTCGACACGTGTCGGCCTCTGGTGTGATCGCGTGCTATGAACTGTCGCGGCCCGCGTCAAAGACCCATACACCCTTACGCGGCCCGCTTCAACTTAAGAAATCAGCGCAGTCAAGTCCAGCCTTGATACGGCCCGCGTAAACTAAGGGTAGAGTATGTAGCGGCCCACCTCAACCCTATATTTCATGTTTTTGATTTATTTTATATACTATAATATAATTAGGGCTTGGTTTTAACATACGGGTATAATATAAAACATATTGGGACATTTTATAATATATTAGAGTGTCAAAAATATTATGAGGGTGTTGGTTTTACCGAGGGTTGTTACATTCTCCCCACCTTGTTTTAGAGCTCGTCCCCGAGATCTACTGGAATAAGTATGGATATTTTCTTTTCATTTCCGATTCAAGCTCCCATGTGTACCCAGGTCCTCTTTTAGAGTCCCACTTCACTTTGACTAGAACTAGTCTCTTATGTTTGAGATTCTTGACTTTCTTGTCTTCAATTTGTAGAGGTCTTTCTACAAACTTGTGTTGTTCATTTACCTCTATATCCTTAAGAGGCACTATCAAAGATTTATCAGCTAAACACTTTTCAAGATTAGATACATGAAACACATCATGTATTCCTGCCATTTCCTCTGGAAATTGTAGCTGATAGGCTACAGGTCCTATTCTTCTAATAATCTTAAAAGGTCCAACATACCTGGGACTTAGCTTTCCCCGTTTGATAAATCTTGCCACTCCTTTCCAAGGAGAGACCTTTAACAATACTTTATCTCCTACTTGAAATTCCAAGGGTTTGCATCGGTTATCAGCATAACTCTTTTGTCTATCACGTGCTGCTTTCAGTCGTTCCTTGACTTGAATAATCTTGTCAGTTGTTTCCTGTACTATTTCAGGTCCAGATAATTGCTTTTCCCCAATTTCTGCCCAACAGACTGGGGTTCGACACTTTCGTCCATAAAGTGCTTCGAATGGTGCAGCATTGATACTTGTGTGATAACTATTATTATAAGAAAATTCTATTAAAGGTAAGTGATTGTCCCAATTACCTCCAAAGTCAATTACACAAGCTCTAAGCATGTCTTCCATTGTCTTAATTGTTCTTTCACTTTGTCCATCTGTTTGAGGATGATAAGCCGTGCTTAGCTTTATCTTAGTTCCCATTGCCTTTAGGAAACTTGACCAAAAATGAGATGTAAATCGACTATCTCTGTCAGAAACAATTGATAAAGGAATGCCATGTAAAGAAACAATTTCATTTACATACAATTTAGATAATTGTTCCATACTAATTGTTTCTTTCGTTGGTAGAAAATGAGCTGACTTGTTTAATCTATCTACAATCACCCAGATTGTATCATTTCCTTTCCTAGTTTTGGGTAATTTAGTAACAAAATCCATTGTTATTAATTCCCATTTCCAAACTGGCATTTCTAATTGCTATAACAAACCTGAGGGTTTTTGATGTTCAGCTTTAACTTGTGAACAATTTAAACATTTAGAAACATAGGTTGCTATGTCTTTCTTCATTCCTATCCACCAGAAATTTTTCCTTAAATACTGGTACATTTTATCACTTCCTGGATGCATTGCATACTTAGACTTATGGGCTTCTTCTAATATATGATTACGTAGATTTCCTAATTTAGGTATCCACATTCTCTTTTCATGGAATCTCCAAATTTCATATGTTCCTTGTTTTAATTCTTTTAACATACCTTTTAACTTTTCAGTATCTTCCTTGATTACTGACTCTTGTGCTTTTCTTATTTGATCATTTAAATCTACTTGCAGACTTAATTTAAGAGAACGTACCTTTCTTGGCTTTTCATGATACTTTCTACTTAAAGCATCTGCCACTATATTGGCTTTTCCTTCATGATATTGGATATCACAATCAAAATCACTAAGAAATTCCATCCAGCGTCTTTGTCTCATATTCAATTCTTTCTGTCCGAAAATATACCTTAAACTCTTATGATCAGTGAATATGGTAAACTTACTACCGTAAAGGTAATGTCTCCAAATTTTAAGAGCAAAAATTATAGCTCCTAATTCTAAATCATGGGTTGAATAATTCTCTTCATGATTCTTAAGTTGCCTAGATGCATAAGCTATAACCTTTTGACGTTGCATCAATACACATCCATAACCTAATCTAGAAGCATCACAATAGACTACAAAATCTTCAGTTCCCTCTGGTAATGCTAATATAGGTGTATGGGTTAATCTTTGCTTAAGAATTCTAAAGGCTTCTTCTTGTTTAAATCCCTATTCAAACTTAACAGATTTACAGGTTAGCTTAGTTAAGGGAATGGCTATTCTAGAAAAATCTTGAATAAACTTTCTATAATAACCGGCCAATCCTAAGAAACTTCTAACCTCAGTTGGTGACTCAGGGGTTTTCCATTTAGTAATTGCCTCAATCTTGGTTGGATCTACATGAATTCCTTCATAATTGACTAGGTGTCCAAGGAATTGTACATGTTCTAACCAAAACTCACACTTTGAAAACTTAGCATAAAGCTTTTCCTTTCTTAATAAACTTAAAAGTGCGTGCAAATGCTTTGCATGATCCTCTTTACTCTTAGAGTAAATTAGAATATCATCTATGAATACGATTATAAATTTATCCAAATATGGCTTACATATTCGGTTCATCATGTCCATAAATGCAGCTGGGGCATTGGTTAAACCAAATGGCATGACAGTAAATTCATAATGACCATACCTTGTTCTAAAAGCAGTTTTAGGAATATCCTCTTCTTGTACTTTTAATTGATGATATCCTGACCTTAAATCGATTTTAGAGAAAAATCGAGCTCCTTGTAGCTGATCAAACAGATCATCGATTCTCGGTAATGGGTACCGATTCTTAATCGTGAGCTTGTTTAATTCACGGTAGTCAATGCACATACGCATTGATCCGTCCTTCTTTTTAACAAACAGTATCGGCGCTCCCCATGGCGACGAACTTGGCTGTATGAATCCTTTTTCCAACAATTCATCTAATTGTTTCTTCAATTCTTGCATTTCTGCAAGTGCCAAACGATAAGGTGCTTTGGCAATCGGTGATGTTCCTGGTATTAAATGGATTCTGAATTCAACTTCTCTATCTGGAGGTTACCCTGGCAATTCTTCTGGAAAGACATCTGAAAACTGAGATACTACTGGAATATCTTTTAGTTCTTTTCCTTTAGTGTTAATGATTGTAGAAATCAAATACACTATAGAACCTTTTCTTATACAACTTGCAGTTTTCATCACAGAAATAGATTTAGTAGACCTTAAAGGTTTATCTCCTTTAATTGTGATCTTTTTACCTTTTGGTGAATTTACTTGAATTAACTTTTGATCACATAAAATACTGGCTTTATTGGCTATTAACCAATCCATTCCTAGAACAACATCAAATCCTACCAAATTCATGGGATAAAGATTTGCAATAAATTTCTGATTTAAAATTTCTATTCTTGCTCCATGCTCATGGGATAAAGATTTGCAATAAATTTCTGATTTAAAATTTCTATTCTTGCTCCATGCAAGATTTCAGAAATTCTAACAGTTTCTCCGTTGGCTGTTTCTACTAAACATTCATGTGGTAGTTTAGTTAATGATTGATTTAGTAATTTGCAAAACGATGTATTAATAAAACTTTGGTTTGCACCAGAGTCAAATAATACTTTAGCAAAGACATCATTAACTAAAAACGTACCAGCTATGACATCTGGGGTCATCTTGGCTTCTTCTGCAGTCAGAACAAATGCTCTAGCATTTTTGGTATTCTTGTTATCTGGAGCTGGAGCTAATTTTGGACAATTTAGTTTGAAATGACCTTGTTCTCCGCAATTGTAACATACCTTGCTGTTAACTTTCTTCCTGCAGTTTTCTTCCTTGTGTCCCGATATTTTGCAAAAGTTGCAGTATATGGAACATCTCCCAGAATGTTTTCTTTTGCATTACCTATAGTAAGGTGCAGAGGTAGAACCTAAATTTTTCCCACGGTTAGAATTTCCAGAACGAAATTCTTGAGTCAACTTCTGGGTTAGGTTCTTCTTCTGATCTTCTTCTCTAGTACGGACTAACTCATCAGTCAAGGTATTGGCTAGTTCTACAGCTTCTTCTATGGTTTGTGGTCTAGCTACCTTGACTACGTGTCTTATTTCTCCAATTAATCCCCAAATATAACGAGAAATTAACACTGGTTCTGGTGAAGCAAGAGTTGGCACTATCCTAGCATATTCGAAGAATAACTTAGTGTACCCTTTGCTATCCACACCAGTCATTCTAAGGTTTAGGAATTTGTTTGCTATCTGTTCCTTTTCATTGGGTGGACAAAATTTCCTTTCTACCTTATCCTTAAATTCTTCCCATTCCATATTGTAGGTTTGATCACTTCCTTTTGTCTGGAGGATAGTGTTCCACCATTCTAATGTTGCGTTCTTAAACAGATTAGAAGTAAACAATATTCTATCTTCTTCAGCACACTTACTTATTCTTAAGACTGCCTCAGTCTTCTCTATCCATCGTAAAGTTGCAATGGCCCCTTCATTGCCTGAGAATTCCATTGGTTTACAAGACCAGAATTCTTTATAAGAACAACCATAAGACATGGTTCTTCTTCTTTTAGGAATAGGCATTTGAAGTACCAATCCATTGTTCACGCTGTTTTCTGGTTCACTTGGTCGCTTACTGCTATGTTTACTTTTATTATTAGCATCTTTAACAGTTTGAAGAATAAATGGCATTGCATCTATAATTCCTTGTGCTACAATGTGTTGGATAGCACTATTATCCATCTGGTTCCCATTGTTGTTATTCAGATTCTCATTATCATTCTGAATATTATCATTCTGGATTTCCGGGTTATTATCCAGATTTACTTGATTTCCTTGATCGGCCATCTGAATTTTAAACATTTATTCCATATTAATATTACAAATAATATTTTAATATAATTAATCACACGACATGCAGTTTTGCCAAAAGCGTAGATCATTGCTACTATACTCTTTTCATATACTTATGCGTCTATTACACACTAGTACAGAAATGAAATTACAATACCAACAGAAATAAAATAATAATATGCATCCGTACACACATATTTTATTTTATTATATTATTATTACTACTGCTTCCTCCATTCTAACATTCATGGATATGGATTCATCCAAAAATCCATATTGCGCTCATCGTATTTCCATACGAGACGCTCTCCCACCTGACGCATCCTTTCACTGTATTCTAAGATCTCCTCCCCAAAAGTCCTAAGTTCTTGGACGTTTTCTGCACTCATTGGGGGTGCAGGTTCTAAGACTGGGTTTGGAATCTGGGGTTCTGGTTCCTGATATGGGGGTGACAATTCCTGAAATTGGTAAGGATCCTCTAAAATTTCCCTAATGTAGTTATCTTGGTAATAGGGATCTAAAGGGTCCATACCAGGGTAAACTTCTATGTTCTGTATGGGTGGATAATCCTGGACAGGGTTACGTTGCACAAAGTCCCTATTATCGTCCCACCAGGGATCGTAATTCGGGTCTAGTGGGTTTGGTGCAGGCACCCTAGGGATTTCTTCTGGGTTAAAGTCATGCATCTCCACCTGGTTTTCCTGATTTTCTATCTCCATGGGGTGTTCTGGGTTTTGTGGTTGTGGGGCTACTAGTTGTTCCAGACCTGGGTCAGCAGTAGTCGTAGCTAAGATATGGAAATTAGCTAGGCTTCTATTTAACATATCTTGAGTATGGGTATCTGTCCTTCTCTTAATAGCTGCTAAAGCTCTTTGCTGTTGCAATTTTCGCATTCTCTTCCTACGAGTAAAAGCTTCTTTACTAAACCATCCTCGTTTCTTAGTAGGGAATGGCTCTTCAGATTGAGCTCTAAAAGCAAATATTCCATCTTCCTGATCAGCAGTATACCCGGAAAGGGCAGGCTGGGATGATGTACCTTCACTCCTAGGTGAATCAGATAACTGACGATTCACATCTGATGGTCCTTGATCACTCATACTGAAAACTAACAAATAATCAAATAACACATAACACCTAATTACAGTTATGCATTTATTTACAAAATTTCCTAACATAAATTTCAGAATTTTAAGTGTCAGCAGAACACTTTTTTGGCTCAGACCAGTGGCTAGGCTCTGATACCACCTTCTGTCACAACCCCCGATCCCTGATTCCCGGGAACGGGCGGACGTGATCACAGATTTTGGTGGTATCAGTTTATTTAGTCTCGCAGCGGAATATACATCAGGACCGTAGTTAGGAAATGTTTATCAGAGTAAAACCACCATACTTGATATTAATAAATACATGGCCAAAACCCAAGTTTCTTATTACAATACATTTATAGGGACAAACCCTATTTTATTGAATTTAAAACATCGTTTATTATGTAACTTTTATAGCCACATTTTCCCAAGCCTTCAGTGCTCTCCAGCTGGCTTTTCATTAATTGGTTGTTTACATTGTGTTACCTGTAACGCGTTTTAAAAACATTTGTCAGTCGGAAATACTGGTGAGTGAATCCCAGTTTAATCAAGAAACATTTTATCAATTAAGACAGTATTGAGAGCGATCACATTGTTTATTTCTACACAATTACTCATTCAGTATTTGCCACTCGACCGGATCTATGGCTATGGTCAAATTACCCATTGGCTAACTCGTTGTCCAATAGTAATGAACTGTCATTCCTGACTTACTACTCACAAGTAGTAATAAATTTTGTATACAAAACCCCATAATACCGGTAGTAATTGAAGAACTACAAAGACTCAATCACCGCTTAATCACATTATAAAATAATTAAGGTTTTGTAAAACTTTCCAAAAACATTAACAAAAAGAGGATAAACTCACAAAAGGAGTTTATATAAAAAGAGGATAACTCACATTGCTGTCTTAGGCTTTTCGTAAGGGTTTCCTGGCTATAATCTATAATTTATACAAATGTACATTGATTAGTACCATAACCCTTTGAATTTATTAATGATACCCTCCCCGAGACGGCATTCCAACAACTACGTCGGGCAGAACCACGACAGTTGTTACGGAACCCTAAATCAATCGGGCAGCGTAACTGTTACGAAACTGGGGTTATAATACTTACAATGGAGCAGAACCTCGCTAATTAGGGGTATAATACTTGGCTATAATAACTTTCCTACAGAAATTGTGATTCGAGATTTGAGAATGAGCGACGAAAAACGTAGACTGATGGCCTTCTTATATAGTTGCTGATTCTAGTCCTGTCGCGGCCCGCGTAAAAGACAAGGAACCCTTACGCGGCCCGCGTCAACACCAGTCAACGCAGTAGCTTTGCTGGGTTAGCTAGTAGACTTGACACGATGTCGACACGTGTCGGCCTCTGGTGTGATCGCGTGCTATGAACTGTTGCGGCCCGCGTCAAAGACCCATACACCCTTACGCGGCCCGCTTCAACATAAGAAATCAGCGCAGTCAAGTCCAGCCTTGATACGGCCCACGTAAACTAAGGGTAGAGTATGTAGCGGCCCGCCTCAACCCTATATTTCATGTTTTTGATTTATTTTATATACTATAATATAATTAGGGCTTGGTTTTAACATACGGGTATAATATAAAATATATTGGGACATTTTATAATATATTAGAGTGTCAAAAATATTATGAGGGTGTTGGTTTTACCGAGGGTTGTTACACTAATCCCAATGGTTCCAACAGTTATAAATGATTCACATAAATCAAAAGGTTACAAATGGTTCACATAAATCAACAGGTTACAAATGGTTCACATAAATCAAAAGGTTACAAATGGTTCACATAAATCAACAGGTTACAAATGGTTCACATAAATCAATCAGCTTCAAATGGTTTAAAAAGATATAAAACAATGTGTCCATATACTGGATAAGCATATGCAACAATTGAACATACATAGCGTGAAATGTAATGTAAAACGATGTACTAAGTATGCACTAAAATGACATACATAGCAAAAACATAATGAAATCATGTACTAATAGTGTACTAATGAACATAGCAAGTATATGATATGAAAACATGGAAAGCATGAAAGTAACAAGTAGGCACATGTGTTTCACCCCAAAAAGTTTGGAAAATAGTAAAAGAGGGGACTATGTACTCACTTGAGGATGCTTAGAATTCTTGAATAACAACCAAGCAAAGCTAGAAGGATCACGGAATCAAACGGCACCTAATATAGGTAACTATGTAAATAAACGGACCTAAATCGGAGAATCGGATAAAATGAGGTTTCGTAAACCAAATGAGTGTAGGGACTCATGTAATATGGTTTAACAAAGCTTACATTCTAAAATGAAACCTAACCTAAGTGCTTACGACCCATTACGACTCGTTAAGGTAGCTTACGCCACTTTAACGCGTCGTTCGCGTAAAACGCGTTCGGACCGCCTAACTAGTCCTATGATAAGTAAAATATGCCTTAACATGTCTAATATTGTTTCCAAATCAGTTTAGATATCAAAAATTATGTTACATATGCTTAAAATGAATTTTGGCGTAAAAAGGGCATTTTGGTCATTTACCTAAGGCATATAAACTACCTATCATACAACTACTTAAATGACGTGACCATAAGGTATAACCTCGGAAGGTTATTCTCTATGCAACTATGGTCACCTAATGTGTTTGGTCAGATCCTAAAGATCGACCAAACGGGTCGGGTTCGAAAGTATAAGCGGTTGTTTAAACCGCTTACCTTACGACCCTACATAAGCACTAAACCTATAGTGATGAGCTAAACATGTTAAAACATGCTTAACGAGGTTTGAAAACCGGTTTGGTATCAAAACAAACGGTTTTGATACCTAAAAGTAGTTTGGTTACAAAATACGCAAGAATACGCATTTTGGCCGAAACTACGACTCGCCACTATGCCTAGATAACGTGGTAATCAGAAGGTATAGTCACAAGAGACTAAAACCATCATGATTATGCTCAGGTTATGAAGTTCAAACGAACTTCATGTTGACCATAAACTGGTAAAAGCAGAAAGTCAAACACAGTTTGACTTTCACGCGAAAAAGAACGAAAGAGGACTTACAAAAGGTCCAAGAACGGAAGTTTGACCCGATTATTCTCAAGTATGAAGTGAAAGCACTTCAACTTAGAGAGCAATCAGATCAAGGTGTGAAGAATGCAAATGAGGAAGGTGGGTATTTATAGTTTTTGCACAACCGTTAAGATCGTTCATCGTAAAACGAGCTTCGATCTCATCCGTACACATGTGCCCATGGTTTTGTGAAACCATGGGAGGCCCTAGTTTCATTAAAACCATGTGCAAATGAGGGGAACAGCTGGAACAAGCTGAAATTTATATTTTCCATTTTGGTCCCTTCCTAAGATAACTATGGCAGATTGTCAATTTTGGTCCCTGAATGTGCAAAACATGGTTTTTGATGCATTTTTGACACGTTTAAGCCCCGTTAATCCCATTTCAAGGCTTTAAAATGAAGTTAAAGTATAGGGAACATGAAACATGCTCAAAAATATCTCGGATGTCGGTTCGTTTGGTCGTACGGTTGCGTTGTTCGGTTAATTACGACGAAACACGAACGAATGCGAAAAACGATCCAAATTACGCGACAAATTGAATTTTATCATGAAAATCACTAAAATAAAATATTTTAATGATTACATAAAGTTTTGGATGTCCGGACGTATTCAAAACGTAAGATATGCGCGAAAATGCAAACTTATGCACTTTTTGACGCTTTTAGTCCCTGAATGACCAAAAAGTTTATTTTAGCACACCGAACACCTCAAAGCCTATTTCTAAGCTATGTAAAGGATATTTAGGGTATGTTTAACTTATGTTCATATTCAGAATGTTCGTTACAGTACAAATCGGCATACTTTCGTAGTTTGTCAAAATTAGTCCTTGTAAGCGAATAAACTTGATTTCGCCACACCAAACCCTCCAAAACTTATTTCTAAGTTATGTAAACGTTATTTAAGGTATGTTAAGCCTATTTCATTATTCCAGAGTGTTCGTTGCATTAAACTGGTTATATTTATGCATCAGTGCGCGTATAACCTTCCAGAAAGCGATTTAAAGCTTGAAATCGAACAAGAATTGATATGTGCAAAAGATACACATATTTATACAAATCCCAAGTATGAAATACAATATTTCATTGGTTTGGTATTTGTTTGATGGTCGCAGAGGCACTGGTGTCACAGTCTCCCCTACTTTAGGAAATTTCATCCCGAAATTTATTCGTAGGAGTCTGTCTGTGACGCTGTGTTAAATAAGTGCCTTGCATGGAATCTAGTGTGTTTATATATTTGCGTAGAATAACCCATCAAAGATTATGCAAGTCATTTCTCTCAATTGACAATCTTTAAAAATGAATAATAAAGGAAAAATCTAGGATATTCATTTCCCTCTATGGATATTCTTCAGAAACGAAAATGAATGGAATGAGTCATTTTCCTCAATGGGTATTCTTCAGAAACGAAAATAAACGAATAATCAAGAATATTCATTTCCCTCGATGGATATTCTTCAGAAACAAAAATGAACGGAATGAGTTATTTTCCTCAATGGGTATTCTTCAGAAACGAAAATGAACGAATAATCAAGAATATTCATTTCCCTCGATGGATATTCTTCAAAAGCGAAAATGAACGGAATGAGTCATTTTCCTCAATGGGTATTCTTCAGAAATGAAAATGAACGAATAATCAAGAATATTCATTTCCCTCGATGGATATTCTTCAGAAACGAAAATGAACGGAATTAGTCATTTTCCTCAATGGGTATTCTTCAGAAACGAAAATGAACGAATAATCAAGAATATTCATTTCCCTCGATGGATATTCTTCAGAAACGAAAATGAACGGAATGAGTCATTTTCCTCAATGGGTATTCTTCAGAAATGAAAATGAAGGAAAAATCAAGAATATTCATTTCCCTCGATGGATATTCTTCAGAAACGAAACTGAACGGAATGAGTCATTTTCCTCAATGGGTATTCTTCATAAACGAAAATGAAGGAAAAATCAAGAATATTCATTTCCCTCGATGGATATTCTTCAGAAACGAAAATGAACGAAATGAGTCATTTTCCTCAATGGGTATTCTTCAGAAAATGAACTGAGTCAACTCTAGACACATGACAAAACTTGATGTGGTTTCTGTGCACTGAATTCCATAATTATGTATGCATCCATAATTACGTAATTCCTTGCACAGTCCGCACAGTTTGTTTTGTAATGTGAAGGGGAAAGAAAATCAAACATGTGATGAGTGTGACTAGACTATCATAGGGTCCTTTTAATTAGATCGACAAATGATCTCTTTAATTAGACCACCAAGGAGTCTTTTCAGCTATATCATCACATGATATTCCTAACCAGATTTTTTGATCAATCTATTTAACTAGACCACTCAAGGGGTCTAATTATGGAATAGTACATTATAATCCAAGGGTCTTTACTATTACGTAGAAGCCCATTAAGGATTTAAGGTAGTACCTTTGGATATCCTACTATGAATCCCTTATACGAAGATATGGAAGATTCTACGAGGATTTGGATAAAAAAAACTTGGATCACACAAAAACATAAAAGGGAACACATAAGCACATAATCACATATTTGTTTAATTTGACCTTTAATTTGTTATCTTTGGACATGGATATTTAAAGCACACCAGGAATCCAATCCGTGGATTTCATTTGGCACTTTAATCATTTTGAAGAATCTATCTATGAAGATAGGATGATCTTCCGAAAATTCGATTTTGTTTTCAAAGAAACGTTATATTCGAATTAAGGCACACAACAATTTTAGGATTTACGGAAATACCCTTAGGTACCCTATTAAGGATTTATAGTGGTACTTTGGGTATTCGTCCAGAGTTGTAACTTGCGCCTTGTACTTCGTTTCTTTGGAAGAAACGGGTACTTAGGATTTTCGTGGAAAACGCAAGAGATCATAAAATGGAAGAATTTTGGGGGTAGTCTGTTCTTCAAGGAATACGATTCCCTAATTGTCGGTATTGTAGGGGATATGTTGTTTATACATGCAACCACATAAATATATTGCAATGTAAATAAAAGATTTGTTCATAAACAACGATAACAACTGTTTCATGGACCTTGACAAGAAAAGAAAATGATACATAAAACGTGATTATTTCTAAACGGTGTTTTCTTCTAGTCGGTCAGATGCTCATCCCTGTGCTGGATTTGCATTAGCAAGCTTTGGGCAATTTCTTCGGAAATGACCCATCTCGCCACAGTTGTAGCAAGAACCTGGTGGAAAACGAGCTTGAGCAGGATTGTTGTCAGCTTGATTTGGTGCAACTGCAGCTCGGTAAAATCTTGCTGTATGACCTATAAGTCCACAAATTTGGCATTTGCGGCACTTCACACTAGCATGATAATGAAGGTTACATTGGTTGCACAAGGGTACAGTTCCGTTGTATGGCTTCCTAGCAGGGGGTTGAGCTGGTTGGTTGGGGGCAGCTTGATCATTGTGAGCAACCACGGCGAAGTTCTGGGAAGCTTTTCGCTTCCTTGACTTCTTGGAGGATTCAGTCTATTCATCTTTGGGTTTCGATTCCTCGATTGGTTTCTTATCACCTTTTCGGTAAAGTTTACCTTTCCTGATTTGAGATTCAGTCAAGGTAGCAGATAGCTCAATGGCCTGCCTAACCATAGTGGGGTTACTACCAGTCACAATGTGTTGTACTGGGTCAGGGAGGCCATCAATGTACTTTTCGATTGCCTTATCCAAAGGCGTAACCATATTCGGGCATAACAGACTTAACTCCTCATAACGATCCATGTAGGCTCGATGCTCACCGCTATCTTGCTTAAGATCATCGAATTCCCTTTCCAAGGCCCTGATCTCGTGGTGAGGACAAAATTCCTTCATCATCAGAGCTCGAAGCTCTTCCCACATTTGAGCCATTGCCACATCGGCACCCCTATCTCTCATTACACCATTCCACCATGTCAAAGCTCGTTTCTCAAAGACACTAGATGCGAATTCTACCTTTCGCTCATTTGGGCATTGAACATGTCTGAAGGTGCTCTCTAGACTCTCGAACCATTGCAGAAGTGCATTCGCTCCTTGAGACCCAGAAAACTTTGATGGCTTAGCCGAGTTGAACGTTTTGAAGTTGCAGGGGGCATTATTGTTGTTGAGAGCTTGGTTACATTGAGCAACGATGTTCGGGATTGCAGCAGTCATTTGCTGCGTAATGACAGCTGCCAGTTCATCAATAGGTACCTGATTTTCACATCGTGGAGGCATTCTAAAAAGGGGAAACAAGAGAGAAAACAAATGAAATGGCATTGAGTAAGAATAAGATGTTACAATTACCGACCAAAATCATGGGTGATGGTCATTTGTTTGAACCATGAAGCAAACAAACGACACACAAAGGCTGAATCAAAGCAAATAGGTCCTCATAATGTATCGCAAAGACATGCTCGCCTATAAGTGGACACTCACCCCAAGAGTTCCCAGGTAAGAGTGACTGGTCCGATATTGCAGATTTGTACGAACACTCTAGCCTTAGACAGAAAGCTCAGGGTACAAGCACCCACCCTTCCAGTTTGCACGTGTTCACATTATGTAGCCCTAAACTTTGACGAGAATTTGAAAACTTTGAAGGTTCGAAACCTTATAATAAATCATCCTGGAACAGATGATTAGTTTTCAAAGCAGATTCGAATTTTGTGCTCTTGTTGTGGTTGTCACCTAAGGATAGGTGACGGTCATTTGTTTTAAAACTAAACACAAGATAACTTATGTTAGGGTCCTAGGAAGGTTATAGTCTAGGTCAAAGCATTACTAATAACCTAATTCCCTATAACCATTGGCTCTGATACCAACTTTTCTGTCACACCCCGACCATGTAAAAACAACAAAACGTGGCGGAAACGTCGGGGAGTGTTGTAACAGAATCATTGTTTCACAACCATGGATTAAACAGTTTCGTTTTATTGAATTAAATGTATTACATTACATTGGAATTAGAAACAAAACATGAACAAAAAGACTTTCATTGTTATTAAGTCACTAAGGCCTCGTCCATTCCTATGTGAGCATACACCAATATCATCATCAAACATCATCAACTATTGTACCTGAAACACATGTGAAAATACGTCAGCATAAAAATGCCGGCGAGTACATAGGTTTTATATGAGTGTTGAATCCATGGCTAGTTTACATGTTGCAACACCTAATTAATAACCTTGTTTTGAAAAGTATAGTATTGCGACATAATTAACCAACTCAAATCAAGTTGATTATACTTTATAAAAATCTCATAGCCATGATTCTTAACCTAAAACATTTGTTTAAGAAAACCAAAATTTGTAAAATATCTCGTAAAAAACTGTGTTAATAAAACTCGTATGGTTTATATTGTTAGAAAAACCTTGTAATATAACTTTATTTTGATAACCTTGCCCAAGTGATCTAGATAACGCAAAGATATATAATGTGTTAAAAGCACTTATATATAGGAAGTACCAGCGGCGTATCCACAATGCTTTTAACATATTACACCCGCCCCGTTACCTAATCACTTCCCTAATCCCAATGGTTCCAACAGTTACAAATGATTCACATAAATCAAAAGGTTACAAATGGTTCACATAAATCAACAGGTTACAAATGGTTCACATAAATCAAAAGGTTACAAATGGTTCACATAAATCAACAGGTTACAAATGGTTCACATAAATCAATCAGCTTCAAATGGTTTAAAAAGATATAAAACAATGTGTCCGTATACTAGATAAGCATATGCAACAATTGAACATACATAGCGTGAAATGTAATGTAAAACGATGTACTAAGTATGCACTAAAAGGACATACATAGCAAAAACATAATGAAATCATGTACTAATAGTGTACTAATGAACATAACAAGTATATGATATGAAAGCATGGAAAGCATGAAAGTAACAAGTAGGCACATGTGTTTCACCCCAAAACGTTTAGAAAACAGTAAAAGAGGGGACTATGTACTCACTTGATGATGCTTAGAAGTCTTGAATAACAACCAAGCAAAGCTAGAAGGATCACGGAATCAAACGGCACCTAATATAGGTAACTATGTAAATAAACGGACCTAAATCGGAGGATCGGATAAAATGAGGTTTCGTAAACCAAATGAGTTTAGGGAATCATGTAATATGGTTTAACAAAGCTTACATTCTAAAACAAAACCTAACCTAAGTGCTTACAACCCATTATGACTCGTTAAGGTAGCTTACGCCACTTTAACGCGTCGTTCGCGTAAAACACGTTCGGACCGCCTAACTATTCCTATGATAAGTAAAATATGCCTTAATATGTCTAATATTGTTGCCAAATCAGTTTAGATATCAAAAATTATGTTACATATGCTTAAAATGAATTTTGGCGTAAAAAGGGCATTTTGGTCATTTACCTAAGGCATATAAACTACCTATCATACAACTACTTAAACGACGTGACCATAAGGCATAACCTCGGAAGGTTATTCCCTATGCAACTATGGTCACCTAATGTTTTGGTCAGATCCTAAAGATCGACCAAACGGGTTGGGTTCGAAAGTATAAGCGGTTGTTTAGACCGCTTACCTTACGACCCTACATAAGCACTAAACCTAAAGTGACGAGCTAAACATGTTAAAACATGCTTAACGAGGTTTGAAAACAGGTTTGGTATAAAAAACAGTTTTGATACCTAAAAGTAGTTTGGTTACAAAATACGCAAGAATACGCATTTTGGCCGAAACTACGACTCGCCACTATGCCTAGATAACGTGGAAATCAGTAGGTATAGTCACAAGAGACTAAAACCATCGTGATTACGCTCACGTTATGAAGTTCAAACGAACTTCATGTTGACCATAAACTGGTCAAAGCATAAAGTCAAACACAGTTTGACTTTCACGCGGAAAAGAACGAAAGAGGACTTACAAAAGGTCCAAGATCGGAAGTTTGACCCGATTATTATCAGGTATGAAGTGAAAGCACTTCAACTTAGAGAGCAATCAGATCAAGGTGTGAAGAATGCAAATGAGGAAGGTGGGTATTTATAGTTTTTGCACAACCGTTAAGATCGTTCATCGTAAAACGAGCTTCGATCTCATCCGTACACATGTGCCCATGGTTTTGTGAAACCATGGGAGGACCTAGTTTCATTAAAACCATGTGCAAATGATGGGAACAGCTGGAACAAGCTGAAATTTAGATTTTCCATTTTGGTCCCTTCCTAAGATAACTATGGCAGATTGTCAATTTTGGTCCCTGAATGTGCAAAACATGGTTTTTGATGCATTTTTGACACGTTTAAGCCCCGTGAATCCCATTTCAAGGCTCTAAAATGAAGTTAAAGTATAGGGAACATGAAACATGCTCAAAAATATCTCGGATGTCAGTTCGTTTGGTCGTACGGTTGCGTTGTTCGGTTAATTACGACGAAACACGAACGAATGCAAAAAACGATCCAAATTACGCGATGAATTGAATTTTATCATGAAAATCACTAAAATAAAATATTTTAATGATTACATAAAGTTTTGGATGTCCGGACGTATTCAGAACGTAAGATATGCGCGAAAATGCAAACTTATGCACTTTTTGACGCTTTTAGTCCCTGAATGACCAAAAAGTTTATTTTAGCACACCGAACCACTCAAAGCCTATTTCTAAGCTATGTAATGGATATTTCGGGTATGTTTAACTTATGGTCATGTTCCGGAATGTTTGTTACAGTACAAATCGGTATACTTTCGCAGTTTGTCGAAATTAGTCCCTGTAAGCGAATAAACTTGATTTCGCCACACCAAACCCTCCAAAACTTATTTCTAAGTTATGTAAAGGTTATTTAAGGTATGTTAAGCCTCTTTCACTATTACGTAGTGTTCGTTGCATTAAACTGGTTATATTTACGCATCAGTGCGCGTATAACCTTCCAGAAAGCGATTTAAAGCTTGAAATCGAACAAGAATTGATATGTGCAAAAGATACACATATTTATACAAATCCCAAGTATGAAATACAATATTTCATTGGTTTGGTATTTGTTTGATGGTCACAGAGGCACAGGTGTCACAGACAAGCCCAAAACCTTCTCTTCTACCCATTCCATTTGGGAGTGTAAGCCACAAAATAAAGAGTTTTGCTTGAGGACAAGCAAAGATTCAAGTGTGGGGGTATTTGATGTGTGCAAAATGCAACATATAAATTACATCAAATGTGGCATAAAACTAACCCTTTTTAGTACTAATGTTGGAAAAAGTATGTTTTTGTCTTCCTTTTGTATTTTCAGGATTAAATGAGCTCAAATGAACAAAAGAAATAAAAAGGCAGCTAAATCTAACATAAATACAAGAAAAGAAACAAACGTGGCATGCCAGACCCCCCGACAGCATCTTCTCAAGCAAAAACAAGAGAACAAAAGGCTGAACACGCCCCGTGCTTAGTGAGCACGGGGGCGTGCCCAAGTGTCTGCAGAAAAGAAAAAGCTGTAGAAGCATCTATCACCCACCACGGGGGCATGCCCACCAGACACGGGGCCATGGTCAACTCTAAGATTCGCATAATCTGGAAAAATCTTGATAGTATAGATACGCTTCTGCACACGGGGTCGTGCCCAGCAGACACGTGGGCGTGGCCAACAAATGCAGACAAACTGCAATTAATGAAGAAAGAGAAGGAGGATGGACACGGGGCCGTGCCCGAGCTACTGTTCAGGCTATAAATTGGGGTGCTTGTCTCATTTGCAAACCATCCCTTGGAAAATCACCTCTCTCACACTTCACCCACCACCCACCACCATCATCCACCACCATCATTCATCATAGAGTGTGTGAGTAGTCTCGGGATCCAAGATTGATCGTAAGAGTTCTTGACAATCAAAGGCCATGTTTGCCTAAGTCTCTTACATCACTTGGTGAAGACAAGTGTCTAGTGTAATACTTTTTATTTTTAATCTTTTCGCACTTTTTATTTGGTTATGTATTAATGACTTTAATAACTAGTTTCTTATGTTGAAGGTGATTCTTCCTTATCGTTTGTCCGTGGTGTCTTGGCATTATTTTACTGTCTATATAAAATAAAATATTTTCACCATTCATATCTCCACGGTCTATATGGAGATATGTTGGCTACCTGGTCGGGGGTTAAGGGAACGGTTTGGTAAGAGTCTTGCCTTGTTCAGTGTATAGATCCTGCAAGGACCTGGGTCAAATTTAGTAGGACCTCCTTCAATACCCACCGGTATTGAATGGCGGGGGTCCAAACTCTTTGATCCCTTCATATGTAAGCTACTATTAATACTTTAACCCGGCTACTTAGGACTGTATCTCTGCTGACTCAGACTACTTAGCCGAGGGTAATGTAACCTTCAAAAGAGGGGCCTACCATATTATGCATTAATAATTTAGTTAATTATCTTTCAATAATCCGACCCTTTAGGATTGTATCTTTGTTGACTCAAACTACTGGGTTGAGGGTAACGTCACCTTCAAAAGAGGGGCCTACTACAATAACTAAGATAATCTCTTAAAAAGTGCAAAAGTGCAGAAATAATCAAAGGTTACACTATACACCAGTCGGATCCAAGTGATTCATCTTGTCTATCTGTTTTTATTTTATTTTATTTTTCAGCATTTTAATTAGTTTTATTTTTCTTGTTTAAAAAACCTTTTTCTAAACTTTTTTATTTGATTAGACGTTGTGGATAAACCGGTATTAAAAGCACTTGTGTCCTTGGACGATCTCGGTATCTTACCAACACTATACCACGCTCACGATGGGTGCACTTGCCCATAGATGTGTTTAGTGTTAGTAAATATCGTGTTTTATAAATTTAAAACTTGGCTAAAAAGTGTAAAAGGGCTTAAAATATACATTAAAAACTATACACACTTACGCACATCAATTAACCATGGTATCAACAAACCATATTGGTTAATTTGTTAGTCATATTTATTCAGAATTTTCATTATATTATCCTCAGTTATAGTTCATTAAACTATTAGAGCGGCACAAAAGGCCTAGTCACAAGGACAATTTTTAAATGATAAGCCATGATCTTATAGGATTGAGGCATTAAGGCTTGAATATAGTTCATCACCTTTTCTTGACAGGGAGTCGTAGACTACAACTGTCTTTTGTCTCAAAGGACAATAAATATGGCCTGAAGGCACTTCATCACTAATGGATGTTTAAATAATAAATAAAGAAAAGGAATTGGAAAAATCCAATATGAGGATGACTTGTGTAATTTTATCGAATCACAGTTGCCAGCAGTGTTAACATGTTTTCAGATGTTAACAAGGATTTGAATCTTAAAAAGGAACTACCATCATGACCCTGTCTTAAAATGACACATGGGCAAGGTTTTGCCTTTAAGATTTTCTTTCAATGTTTATTGGCAGATTAATATAAAATGAAATGTTTTATGTTGATTTATTTCATATAATATATTTATACATATAATGACAAAATGAAATTATGAATCAAAACATTCCACTAGATTTAAAAGGAGTACATAGATGCCCTAAACGGTACTTTTACACAAACAAACTGCCCACGCAGGGGCTAAAATGAAAATACAAGTCCTCACAGGGACTAGGTACATAAATAAAAGTCCACACAGGGACTTAATTGAAAATTTAAAATTACAAAACAAATAAATAAGGAATTTCAATAATCCCTTCTGTTCTTCCCCTTGATTAAATCAACCAAACCCTTAAGTAGACCCCGACGGCTTCTACGCTCCACCTGAACATCACGTTCCACCTGGTTCAACCTCTGAAGGATCTCCTGCTGCTGTGGTGGTTGGATCTGAGGCGGTTGCGGCTACTGCTGCTGCAGAGGTTGAGGAGGTGGTGGGTACTGATACCCATAAGCCGGGTACCCAGTCTGGTAGGAAGCTGCGTAGGGCCCTTCAGGATGAAGAGCATTGTAGTTTTCCACTACAAGATACGGGTCAACATTAGGGGCATTGTAGTAGTTGTAGCCAGAATAGGCTGGCTGCTCAAAAGGGTTATACGCCACTGCACCGGCGTATGAAGGTATTGGGTTATCAAAACCCACGTGTGGTGGTGGTGGTGCGACTGGCGGAGAGTCGACCTCTAAAACTGGGTTTGAAGGCCCACCCATCTGTGGGTCCTCATACAGCGGCGGGTAACGGCTGTTGCTGCTGTGTTGGGGGGGAGCTGAAGTGGAATCCCCCACGCACGGACATCTGTGCTCCTGATCTCCTTCGCCTCGGTGGTTCTGGAGGCGGCTGCTGCTCTGGCGGCGGCGGTGGCTTGACCGCTTCAAAATGTGGGTCCTCTGAGGGGACCTGCTGGTGTGGTGAAGAATGGTGGGAAGGAGTATACTCCAAGTGATAATTGCTCCACCATTGAGCAAATGGATCGGGACCTCTATAAGGCGAGCCATGGAAGGATGACCCGTCTGAAATCTCTATGGGATGCGTGGGCGTCCCAGTTGGTGGCTCGGCAGGCTCTGGATCTGGATCCTCATCCATATCCATATCCTGGTCTCCAGAAAAGTGTTCTTCTGGTCCCAATGGGTTATGGCCCATTGGTTCTTCATTCACGTTCTCCAGGTTGAACCGGCTCTGAAAGTACGGGGTCGGGTCCTGAAAAGCCCGATGTGAACTCGACCGCTGCAGTGGAAGGTAGGAGTGGGGAGAATCATTGGGCTCGTTCTCTAATTGTGGCCCAAAGGAGTGGTGATACGAGGGCGAAGAGCTTAGCGAGACAGAACGCCTCACGGGTTCCAAATACGTTCTCCAGTCTTCTTGAGGACCAGAGCTCATGGTTGCTAAAGGAGTTAACCGGTGTGATGGCCCGGCCTCGTGGTCATGACTTGTGAAAACTGGGGCTTTTCCGCCTCTACCTCTTCCTCTGATACGCGACGGCATTTTATTGTTCCTGTCAAAACAAACAAAAGAAACAACAAAGGAAAACAATAAAGGACAAAATAAAAGATTAGGATTAGTCCTAAGTCCTTTGCCTAGACTCGGAAGTCAAGGAATGTGCAACTGTGTCATTGAGATAAAAACAAAAGGCTAGTGTTTAATTCACTCAATGTTGGCTCTGATACCAACCTGTCACACCCCGATATTTCCACGTATTACCGGTGGGCCCGGTGGGGTGTATCATGACGTAGTTGATATCATCATAGTCGATTTATCACAGTTCAATGCACAACGGAAGTCTAAAAGTAATAATATTACAAACCGATTCAAAAGTAACATAAAGTATTACAAAACGGGTTGTAAAAGATCCACAGGTGGATCAAAACAAAAGAAATATTGTTCAACAGATTTAAGCATCAAAAGTTTGCAAGACTCTTTATTTGATACTAGGAGTAGCCAGCCCATTTCGTTTAGTACCTGCACTTAACCTTTTTGGGAAAATACGTCAGTTTACACTGGTAAATACAATTAACCGACTCTTTTGAAAAATGTTTATAAAATTGATTTAAATGCGCAAGGCACAAATATTCTTTTATAACTTGGGATAATTATTTAAAAATAATCTTGTAAAAGAATTAAATGTTTGTTATACATTCAATAGCCCGGGTTATAAGTACCGGGTTAAAGATTAATAGACACACCACATAATATAGTCCCACGGCGAGTTATTCTCAACAAGCGGGTATATCTTTTTTTATATACGCACCGGCAGGTGTATGCCTACACCCCGTGTTTAAGTCGTGGCCATTTCAATGAATGAGCCGAGGATATCCAGGACACTGTCATTAACCCCCCAAAGGCTTAAAACAAACAAAACAGATTAAACGAGTTATCTCAGTGATTTAACCATTACTTGGTTAAAAATTCAATACCCGACCAAGCGGTATTATTAAATACCGTACCCCAAGCCCGTACAAGGGAAAATAAATTAAAAGTATTTACCTGAGCAAAAATATAATTTAACCTCAGTCGTATAATAATCAGCAAGTGCAAATATCTTTTACTGGGCTCCTAAATCTGGAATGAAGGTTTTAATAACCTATTAGATTCCTAACGGGTCTTACTTAAGTTTAAACTTAGACCGGTTAGTTTTAATGAAAGGTTTACGGTTCAAAACGCAAGATTAAGCGAAGACCGGATTAGAATGTGATTTAGACCCGACAAGTATGAAAACTTGTATAATATGGGTAAACTAAACACATTCTGGATTTTGAAGTGAAAATGATAAGGTTTGACCCGTTTCGGTTAATTCATGCAAACTAGTTACATAAACCGTACCGAATGCGAAAAATGCATAACGGGTAACCAAATGAGTCACAAACAGGTTCCCTAAGTTAATATTCTTAAAATGTGTAATCATATCAGTAGGATACCTTCCATTATGCCCAAAACGGATTTAAAACCAATTTAAGCCCCGTAGGGGTATTTTAGTCATTTTAAAGATTATAAAAGAGGTTAAATGACAATCTGAGGTTCTGGTCTAAAATGATCAGTAAAAATATTTATTTTAATAAGTTATATCAGTAAGATATTGCATATATGTGAAATTTATCATTTATGGCCAACCTATGCACCGTAGGGGCATTTTGGTCATTTCACAAAAGTTTTAAGGGTCAAATTTGGAAATCTGATTTCAAAACTTTTACATACTGTGAAAGTATAAAGATTTATTCATAACATCAGTAGGTAACAAGCCTTAGGTGCTAAATACGGTTTTAAACCATACTATGCGCCTAAATCGCATAAAAGTCGGTATTTGACGATATTCGGGTTGAATAAGGAAATCTGAGATTTTGAACAGCCTTTACTGTTTAAAATAACATATTCAATGTATAAAATCAGTAGAAAAAGGTTTGATACGTAAAGGATGTGTAAAACTCATTTTATTAGCAAAAAGGGCATAACCGTCAATTACCGAGTCAATGCAAGAACCTTATGTTATGATCAGTTTAAAATTTAATAAAATTTTCCAAAAATCCCTAAATATTATATTACTTCAGTGGGTAGAAATTTTGGTGTCAAAATTTGGGTTTAAATAGGTTTTATGTCAAAAATGTCGTTTAATTAATAAAAAGGCTTCAATTTACGATATTGAGCATAACTCCTAATTTAGACCACAAACTGATGTCAAAAAAAATTTAGGACATGCTTATAAATCAGTAATAAAGGTTTTTGTCCTCTCATATTTTCAAAAATCTCGTTTTTATATCAAAAGGGCATAATGGTCAGCAATTAAGCATTTTACGGAAACATGCAAATGATTCGGATTAAATAGGAACCATATAGTATAATCTCAGAGGGTTATACTAACATGTAATATGGTCCTAATGGAACCCTAAGGCATATCTAAACTAAGCTAAATCGAGTCAGAACTGAAAGTCAAAGCAAAAGTCTACTTTTGCGACTTTCGGTTCCGAACCGAGCCTAAACTCAGAATTGTTGGGTTGAACATGCCTAGACATGTTCTTATATTATTTACCAAGTTATTTTAATGTTAAAACATGTTCCATAACTTCTGCATTGCTAAGTATGAATTTATTTGCAAAAATAGATTCTGTTGACTTTTTATAAATAAGTTTGACCTGACAATTGACCAAGTTAGAGTGAGAATCAGTAGGTGCCCTTTTAAGGGTTTATTTCCTACATAATTACCCACTCATAGCCACTTTCAATTCGAATAATGGCTGGACCATTAGTGATTAATCACTAAGTTAAAGCTTAATTACGATAGCTTTGACTTTTGGTCATTAAACTAATAAAACTTGAACTTAAGAGGCTAAGAACACTTACTAGGGTACTAGGGTACGTAGAGTGTGAAACCCGGGTGTAAAGTGTGGTATATTGATTGTTTTGTTGCATTTGAAGTAATTATATGGCGTGAATAAGATAACTACGTGAGATTGTGATTTTTCAAGTTAAACGCGTAATACGATGAAGTTAGAGTGATTAGAGATGGAGTGGAACGTCCGAAGTTGATAATCAAGGTGAATAGTGATGTTCGAGACGTGTTTTGGGTCATAAAGTATCGTGGATGTGCAAGAGATATCACGGATTGAAGTTCAAAGGGCGATTGTGTCAATATGTGGAAAGGAGCCGACAATTAAAGGGAAACACAAGGAAATATTGGATGTGGTGATTGATGATTGTTATTAATTAACTCTTCAAATCAGCATAACCCGCAGACAAGAGGAGACAAAAAGGAATTCGTTATCAATATGTTTTTTTGGGGCACTCAACAAAAAGAAACAGCAACTATGATTTGGAGCTTACGTTATCAACATGGGGCCTACGGATTGAATTCAACACAAACAAAGAAAAGAGCACATGTCACGAAAGAAGCAACCACACATTTATTATTTTTGGGGGCTCTAAAACCCACACACAACAAACTTCAATCTCATCGAATATGGGAGCCCATTATCACGATTTATTGGCAGCCATTTACTTTATTTTTGGGCTTCCACTTTGTGGGCTTCATCATACACGATTTGGCAGCAGCCATTTTAACACCTTTTGGAGTTGGAAAATCATGATGATACATCATCAATATCACATTCTATCATCATCGATCTGGGCAGCAACAATACATTATTTTAGTGGGCCTCCATTATGTGAACAATGGGGTAGCCATAATACAACTTTGGGCCTTTATCATTCAGGAAACATTGGCAGCCGTAAAAGACTTTTAGGGGGCATCGATCATAGGAGGGGATACACATCCTTTTTATCTCACAAAACATCAATATACATCATCATCGATCCATCACTCATCAGCCGCACAACATACCGAACCGATCATGTCTTCATCACTATCTCAACTTGTGATCGCGTCCATTCAACAATGAGTGGATAGTCTCGTCGGTTTCACCCCGGTGTAGATGTTGTAAGATTTCTAGGGTTTATACATTTGTATTTTAATTTGGTTTTGTGACAAATTGTTTAGTATTTGAAACTTATCATAATTGTCGTGCATTTGAATTGAATTTGTGAATTGTCGAACGATGATAAAGTTATGACTTTGCGAAATGAATTTGTGCACTTATGCCTTATCGTAGGTTAGGATTTACATGTCTGAGGCAATGAAGTGCATTATGGTCCATTGTCTATGACGTTGATAGCAATTGGCACCTAAGCTTCGTGATAGTAATCCGTTAATCACTATATGCAATTGAATCAAGTTAAAACATGTAGGAACCCTAGGTCTTGCAATTATCGAACCGGGTGTGATCCGTATTCTCATTTCTTGTTTCAACTTTTTAGTTTAGTTTACAATTTTAGTTAATATTCAATTGATTTCGATAACATCAGTTTGTCGGTTCATTCCAGTTTATTTTAAAAACCAAACAAATAAATAAAAATAGCAATCTTCATAATCACTTTGTACATTATTTGTAAATAGTCTAACTAATCGAACGGGTCGTGCGATACTGACCACATGCTCTTCGTGGATACGATACCCGACTTACCCTAGCTACCTAGGTTTAATTGGGTTTTTGACTGATCGGGAGGACACGGTCACGTCAAAATGGTGTTGTTGTCGGGGAGCTAGTGCGCTTAGTATTTCATTGCTTGTTCGATTTTAGTTTAGTTTATTTTCTTTCCTTTTTCTTGTATGTTTGTGATTTTACTTCGGGTGGTCGAGCTTGTTTGTGCAGGTACATGTTTTGCAGGTACCATCTTTCAATATGAATTGGGTAGATGATGATTCGTGTGAGTGTTGCGGAAGCGGAGAGCACTATTTAGAGGATTGCTCTGTTTTCTACAAAAAAGTTCAAGCCAACAAGGAACGGGAAGACTACCTCAGCGGATTGTTTGAATATAGGAGGGCAGATTATGAAGATTTCAATGGTCCATCCTCACATTCTCCATACATTAGACCTCCACCACCGGAGCAAGAAAATGACGCTTATCAGTCATGTCCTTGTTGTGGAAAAGTTCACATACATGAAGATTGTCCAGTGTTTTGGAAAGATCCAGTGTTTTGGAAAGGAAAAATAAAGTCCGGTTATAAGCCACCACCACATTATCAAGAATACTACTATGAACCCGAAGTGCCACATTTCTCAAGTTACCGGGAGGAGTACGATGATTATTATATTGAATACCCTCAACCGGTATACGAGAAACCACAAGATTCGAGGCATTCCAAGCTTGATGCTCTCATGAACATGGTGAAAGAATATCACCAGGATATCAAAGATATGAAGAAAGCAAATGAAGTGAGAGATAAAGCCCATGAAGCATTGGTGGTGTAAGTGGGTCAATTAGCGGAGGAATTAGCCCAACTTAAACGAGACCAAGAGGTTTGGGCCAATGGTACAATAGTAGATGGTGATGTGGTGGAAGAGGTTATCGATCTTCCCGAGCAAGAAAATGAATGCTTGAACCGAGCGGAAGACATCACACCGCGAGACGAGTCGGATCTGAAAGATGCCCAAGTTCATATCCATCCTTCTCCTATACTTATCACTCCAACCGACAAAGTTGGGGATGCGGGTTCGGGTATAAGGATTCGAAGGGTGGCATTGCAAGACATAGGCCAGTTTAGTAACAAGCGACCCCAAAGTTGTACAATATGCATGCCGAGCAAAATAAAAAGAGAATGGATCCGGCATGCCAAATACCGATCGTATGTAGGTAACTCGGTAGGAAAATGTGCACTTCGACCACCATGAGAGGCAAATCAGGTATAATTGTTGTAGAGTTTGTAATATTATTCATTTTATTTTTATTTTTATTTTTTTCTTTTCTTAGTTAAATGAACTTTGTGGGTGTGTTCCTTATATAACCCTCACGAGACCTCTCGTCCTCCTGAGCTATAGGGAGGTTTAAAAGGGCTTGTTGCATAAGCTAAATGCAACCGTGATTCCTACGAAAGTGACTTAGGTTTGTTGTTATTGTAAATTATTTTTCCACATAAATCAAAGTGAATTAACGTATAACTTGGTAATATTTTCATAAAAGTGGTAGAACTAGGTAGCTAATAAATTTTAATGGTTGTGAGACGCATGCTTCTACACAAGGGTTAAGATTTGTAGGTGCATTATGTTTGTGGGACGACCGCTTTCTTGAAGAGAAGAAGAGCACACGAGGAATGAGCTCAAAAATCAGGTGCATACGTTTCTTTTTACTTTTGATTTTTAGTTAGAAAATAAGTGGATTGTAAATTGTATTTTATTTTCCGGGGTGAAATTTTGGGAGGTTAGTCGTGTCACATCCCTTGTGCAAATTAAAACTCTAGTTCTTATACATTGAGGACAATGTTTACCTCAAGTGTGGGGATGGGGGATTAGTAAAAGTTTTCGATTTTGACCCGTTCATTTAAATACTACACATTGAAGACAATGTTTACCTCAAGTGTGGGGATGGGGGAAAATTTCAAAAAAATTTCAAAAATGTTTTGTCTCGAAAGCGATCTTAAAGCACAAGTAACTAAGTCAACGAGGGATGGCACAACCCATTTGGTCTATTGTCATGGTCAAGTTCAAATTAATAGCACGAAGGGTATTTAGCGGGTGGTTGTTTGGGAATAATTCGCCTAAGAAACTAGCGCATCATGCATATCACATATCATACCCTTTATATATGTGAGGTTTTGAGCCACTTTTACATAATAGGATTACATATTCATGTTTCTTTGTTTGAGTGGACCATTAGTCATGTATTGTAGAACTTGCGACTTTGGATACGTTTGAGACCATAGACCAAATACAAGCACGAGAATGATTAAGGCATTAGGTAAACCTTTTCCTTTTTACACCATTTATATATCCTTACCAAAAAATTTATCCCTTAGTAGCCAATTTTGAGCCTAATCCTTTCGTTTGACCACCCTTTAGCCCATGACCTTAAACCTTTTTCTTTTAAACCCGTGTGATGGAAATTCGATCATAGGAGTCAAGATTGTATAGTTGGGAATTGTTTGATTGCATATAAAAAAAGAGAAGAGAAAAAGAAAAAAAATAGAAAATGTTGCGAAAAAGAATAGAAAATTGTTGAGAAAAGAACAAAAATATGAGTCAGTAGTTGTGGAATAAAAGGCGAAACTCGTTGCCTCTTAGCTTGATGTTTATAGTTTACTCGTGTTTAGAATAGTTGCATTGTAATAAAAATCGAATTTTCATCACCTTAGCTACTTTAAATATCCCATTTCCTACCCTTAGCCTAGCCCCGTTACAACCATTACAAATACCTTATGACTTGTGCTTAGTATTTGTGTTCGGTGGTGGAGAATGATTGAGTCGCAAGCCTATGCGGGTACGTGTTCTAATCGGTTTTGAGTGATTACTTTTGAAAGTGCTAATACATCATAAAAAAATTAGCCAAATTATAAACCGAGTGGAGAGAACATTGTGAGGGATGTGCATGATTTATTGGTTTCAAGGGCGGGTTAGTCTTGGATAACCATGTTATATGGGATTATTCACTTTTCCGTTAAATATTTCGTAAATTGTAAAAAAGTTTGAACCGGGTATGACATTAGACCTTAACCTTTGTCTCGGGAATGGGAAGTGTGTTTCTCGTTCGACCCACGTGAAAGTGAAAGACAGATTTGCTTGAGGGCAAGCAAACGACAAGTGTGGGGATGTGATGTAGAGTGTGAAACCCAGGTGTAAAGTGTGGTATATTGATTGTTTTATTGCATTTGAAGTAATTATATGGCGTGAATAAGATAACTACGTGAGATTGTGATTTTTTAGGTTAAACGCGTAATACGATGAAGTTAGAGTGATTAGAGATGAAGTGGAACGTCCGAAGTTGATAAACAAGGTGAATAGTGATGTTCGGGACGTGTTTTGGGTCATAAAGTATCGTGGATGTGCAAGAGATATCACGGATTGAAGTTCAAAGGGCGATTGTGTCAGTATGTGGAAAGGAGCCGACAATTAAAGGGAAACACAAGGCAATATTGGATGTGGTGATTGATGATTGTTATTAATTAACTCTTCAAATCATCATAACCCGCAGACAAGAGGAGACAAAAAGGAATTCGTTATCAATACGTTTTTTTTTTTGGGGCACTCAACAAAAAGAAACAGCAACTATGATTTGGAGCTTACGTTATCAACATGGGGCCTACGGATTTAATTCAACACAAACAAAGAAAAGAGCACATGTCACGAAAGAAGCAGCCACACATTTATTATTTTTGGGGGCTCTAAAACCCACACACAACAAACTTCAATCTCATCGAATATGGCAGCCCATTATCACGATTTATTGGCAGCCATTTACTTTATTTTTGGGCTCCCACTTTGTGGGCTTCATCATACACGATTTGGCAGCAGCCATTTTAACACCTTTTGGAGTTGGAAAATCATGATGATACATCATCAATATCACATTCTATCATCATCGATCTGGGCAACAACAATACATTATTTTAGTGGGCCTCCATTATGTGAACAATGGGGTAGCCATAATACAACTTTGGGCCTTTATCATTCAGGAAACATTGGCAGCCGTAAAAGACTTTTAGGGGGCATCGATCATAGGAGGGGATACACATCCTTTTTATCTCACAAAACATCAATATACATCATCATTGATCCATCACTCATCAGCCGCACAACATACCGAACCGATCATGTCTTCATCACTATCTCAATTTGTGATCGCGTCCATTCAACAATGAGCGGATAGTCTCATCGGTTTCACCCCGGTGTAGATGTTGTAAGATTTCTAGGGTTTATACATTTGTATTTTAATTTGGTTTTGTGACAAATTGTTTAGTATTTGAAACTTATGATAATTGTCGTGCATTTGAATTGAATTTGTGAATTGTCGAACGATGATAAAGTTATGACTTTGCGAAATGAATTTGTGCACTTATGCCTTATCGTAGGGTAGGATTTACATGTCTGAGGCAACGAAGTGCATTACGGTCCGTTGTCTATGACGTTGATAGCAATTGGCACCTAAGCTTCGTGATAGTAATCCGTTAATCACTATATGCAATTGAATCAAGTTAAAACATGTAGGAACCCTAGGTCTTGCAATTATCGAACCGGGTGTGATCCGTATTCTCATTTCTTGTTTCAACTTTTTAGTTTAGTTTACAATTTTAGTTAATATTCAATTGATTTCGATAACATCAATTTGTCGGTTCATTCCAATTCATTTTAAAAACCAAACAAATAAATAAAAATAGCAATCTTCATAATCACTTTGTACATTATTTGTAAATAGTCTAACTAATCGAACGGGTCATGCGATACTGACCACATGCTCTTCGTGGATACGATACCCGACTTACCCTAGCTACCTAGGTTTAATTAGGTTTTTAACTGATCGGGACGACACGGTCACGTCAGCGACGCACACTTTAATTTTGCTGGGGCTCCATGTGTCCCAATACGGTTGATATGGTTTCCACGAATGTTGAATAGAGTGCGGTAAATGGGTTATACTACAGCTCGCGCCATGCTACCTCCTTGGGGTAAAACGGATGTCAAATGTAGGGGTCTATCGTAGAAACTACAATGGATAAGTTTGGGGTGTCATAAGTACTGTACAAATTCATACGTAAGTATCCAGCAGTGGTGAGGTAAATCTTTCCTGAGTGTTAGCAATCTTCTCATGCTTAGATACCGGGTCTCAACGACTCGTACTACAGGTGGAAGTGTTAGGTGCAAGCAGGCATAGACAGACTTCCTACCTTGTGGAGTATTAGTAACCATCTCGGTTAATGTTCTACTAGGTGGGGACTTGGAACAATATAGGAATTCCAAATAGATAGTGATCATTTTCTTGACCCGCAAAGTCCACCAGGATTTCCATGCACTATAAGTTGTTATTACGCGGACCCCCGTAATAATAAATTGTCTTGCATGGTCACCCTAATTTTCCCGCGTTCAAAGCAGCCGATCAGTCAGAGAGGGGATACTACTGTCCTCATACCTTCGACATAGAAAGGACTTTAAGGTGGTCCACACGCTAATATCCGTTGTCGTTACGCACGAAATGACACAATGCTTATGCAAGATAGGAATAAAGAGAGTTCCTAACAATAGTAGTTGGAGGGGCACCTTCAAGATGAGTACCTCATCTTCCTTGTTTGGAAGAGAGTGTAGTCAATCAGGTTTCGCAAATGCCTCAGGGACCTCGTCCCACTGATAAGGTTGATGTCCAAGGTTACCTCCTCCGCCTCGCCGTCATTGTCGTAGTCAGACACCCTTCGCATTCGAGAGGGAAGAATAGCCATCTTCTACGGAAACAAGCTTAGGGTCTCATTTGGTAACTACGTCAGCCACAAGCTGTGCAATAAGAGTGAGATCGATAAAGAGTCAAGAACAATAATAGGATCCGAAGTCGAAGGTATCTCGTCCCCGGTAATAATTATTACTTACATATACATGCATGTATATTTATATATATATTAATGAATAATAATATTACTTAGTATATATACATGCAATAAATGCAACATATCACATGTAACTCTCGTTTGTTCTTTCGGGGGTCCATTTGTCCTTGGCAAGTCTATCCCACATGGACTGACTATACCTCAATTGACACATTAGCCGAGGTATTATCGCTCCCTACTAATGTCCTTGCTTTGTCTTTCCTTTGAAAATGCTTGATTCATGGATCTTGGCGCTTTCGTGCAATGAAAAACCTGTTGTAAAAATGTTTTCGTGAGAGAGTCCTAATGATTGTGGTCTAGACTCGAGAAGGAATCCTAGTTCACTACAATCGAAGCTCTGATACCAAACTGTCACACCCTGACGTTTGCGAAAGCGTATGATGTGTGACTTGCTTAATATCATTGCATTCAATTATAATAAATAACTATATGATTAAAATGATGTTTATCCATTCATAAGTTTAAAACGTTACAAACACAAGTCATTTAAGTTCCAACCAACATGACCTCTGGTTAAGTTACAGACCAACAAAAGTGGATGACATCTAGACTTTAAATTTACGTCTTGAATACAACACCAGCGCCCAAGATCCATCTCGTTTCCAGAAATACATGTAATTTTGAAAACATCAACAAAAGTTGAGCGAGTTCATGTGTTTCTGTATGAGTTCGAATAATCTTGTAAACATTTGTAAGTATTCCTTTGTAATCCGGTATGAAAGTGTCTATGAACAGATCATTAATGTTTTGCAAGGACATTAATATGTATGGTATGTAGGAAGTGCTCAAACCTAGCGAATTTCCTCCGGGCCATCCGGCGGGAACGACATAGTCACCACATGCGGCCACACAAGGACCCATGGGTGGGGCTCGCTACACCCAGATAGATCTACCACTCATGCCCCTCGGTCTATACTAGATTAATGGCACTTAGGAGATATATTACATCATCCACGTGATCTAACAGTTCATTCCTTAGCTAAATCATACCATTGGAACATTTTAACATTTGAAACATGTATCTCACACCCGAGAGTTATAAAACTAAAAACAATTAAAAGAAATGGTGGACATGAACTCACTGATTTGCGTCCTGTATCCTGTAACTCAAAGATCTCTTCCTGATGTCGTACCACTACCTATATACGTGCTAAGTTTTATTAGACGGTTAGGTCGTGTAATGACTCTTAGTCTTATTTGTTTATCAAGACTTATTTTGGAATCCTTGGTAAACCTTGAGTTACATCTTTGATGTACCTTATATAGTTCCAAAGTATATAATTATTAGTTAAAATAATATTATTTTAACTTAAATTATATTTATCCAATTATTTGGAATATTGTTAAAATGATATATTTTAACTTGGTTTATTATGTATCTCCACATATGTATTTTTCAAGTGTAGGTACACTAGTACTTGTGTATTCTTATACTTGTGTATTTTGCCAAGTATTGGTGGTGTATTCCGGTGTATATTTGTACGTATGAGAATACGTATTTTCTTGTATTCATTAAGTATTTTATACTTAATCTTGTATTTAATTTTCCGGAATATTATTTTTAGAGAACTAAAAATCACCAAATTTATATTCTTAAAATATTCATATTTTAAGATAATTTTTATAGAAAAATATCTATAACTTGGCAAAAAGTAAATATACTTTCATATAAACCTCAAAAATAATATATTTTTAATATTAACTTAGAAAATATATATATTTCTAGTTTTCACCCAAAATAACATGTCTTCCAATTGTTTAAGAAAATATATATTTTTCTTTACTCAAAACTAATATATCTTCAAATTGTTTAAGAAAATATATTTTTCTCCACTCAAAATAATATATTTTCTTATTTGATAAAATATGATATATTTTGTAATAGTTATAAAAATCCATATTTTACCGTTTCTTCGATTTTCAAAATACCGTTTAACACATTTGTCGAAATTTGAATTTATTTCCGGAATACCTATATTTATAGTCCATATATCCGTTTGTCCGTTTTGTCCGTTTGTCCAATATTCGGGTATAAATCATATATTTATTTTCTTGGAATTTTGGTAATATTGTATTACAATTTTGGTATTTTGGTATGTTATATTATTTTCAAGTTCCTAAAATAATATAACTAATACAATCAATCTACACATAGCACATAATTTGTGACATCTAAATATATACTTAGTCATTTTTATTATCAAAAATCAACCTCCAATATTTGTAATTTTTGTAACAAAAATTATGGCAAAATTTTATATGAAAACCATGATCAAAATTTACTTGTAAACACTTGTTTAAAAATATTTTTCTAAGTGTTTAATTTATACAAAAATTTTGCCATAGTTTCCCCTTAAAAATGGAGGTTTCCATGCTTAAAAGCATATCATTTTCTTTTTAAAATTCATCACCAATCATCAACAATTTAAACAAGACTTACCATATGCTTTAAATATGCACTTTATATTATCCCATGAACTTGAAAGTTTGTAAAAATTTTAGTATTTTCACATGTTGTTTAGTAAGTTTAGTTACCTCTAAAAACATGGTTTTTAGTTTATAAAACTCATCCTTGTAAATTTTAGTTCCTTACAACTTGTATGATGATTTTCTAAAAATAATTCTTCTTGTATTCTTCTTGTTACCAACACTTTTCAAGCCTTGTTTTAACACTTAAAACATGATTTCTTTCTTTAAAAACCAAGTTCATGTTAACCCTTGTAATAATTTTGGTTTCTTGAAAATATTATTGTTGAAATCTTTTATTTTCAATACCACTTGTAAACATAATCATCATACACTTAAACAAATTCATATTCAAGTTCATGATTAACATAAAGGGTGATCATTATGATTTTCACAAGATTCATCCTTATACTTGCTAAATCATGTATTTAATCGTCATCTAGCAAGCTTCATATGATGATCAACATCATAATCACAAGAAATCAACAAACAAGTTTCATACATACACTAAACAACTTAGATTTTCATGTTATTAAGCTTTATGTTAGTGTTCATGCTTATGTTTCTTTGAGATTCTTTAGTTTAACATATTACATAACACTTTAACCACTAAAATGAGAAGTAAAAACAAGATCAAGAGGCTTACTACTAGCTCTAAGGCTAGGGAAGAAACAAAGATGAAGATGATGGAGAAAAGTGATGGATAAAAGCTCTAGGAGAAGGTCCTTCCACTTTCAATGCTTCCAAGCTTCTTAAATGTGCTTCTTACACCCTTAAATCACCTTGGAATGCTTGAGATGGAATTGAAAATGATGGTGTGTTTATGTGTAGTGTGAGCCGAGAATGAGAGGAAGAAGAATGAGGTGAAAGTGTGTTGAAGATGAAGAATGATAAATTAGTTAAGTCTTATGGTTTTATAAATAAATCTTCCAACATGTCTTTAACCTTTGGTCTTTATGTTTCATATCAAATCTACACATCTAATAAAAAATTAAAAGAAAATCAAGGGGGTGGGACACCTTGATGAACCGTAAATGGGGGGGTGTTAGTTGTGTTTCTAATATAAGTTAAACAATCTAGTTGAAATGTAAGGGAATTAGTTAGTGTTTTAAGTGTTTAGGGTTTTTAGGATGTGTTATGATGTTCGGTGACCATAACTAGCTTCGTAACACTAAAACAATGCTTCTAGTGGAATTTTGGTGTTTCGGGTAGTGTCCGGTTGTTCGGTTGGTTATCGGTTCGTTAAGGTGCTAAATTGCTCAATTTAGTGTGCTTTATGTTATCTTTTATGACAGTTTTGATTCCCGACACTTATGAAAGCATTCTAGACCATTAAACCATAATTCTGCATTACATTTAGATGTTAAAAAACTAAATTTTGCTGGATTTTGCTGTTTTCTGCAGAATTCTGCAGTTTTTGTGTGTTTCGGGCACTTTCGGGCACTTAAATCATCACTAGGAAGGCAGTTTTATGATCTCTACTTTCCTACACATTATTCTAGTGTAACTCTTGGTTCCGGGGGCTCATTCTGTGTCCTAACATCATGTCTGTCTGAGTACTGAACTCCCGTCAGTACTTCTAGTTTGTCTGATAACTGTGCTAACTTGTTCTGTGCACTAATTGAATCATACTATGTTGCATGCAATAATGATAAGAAATCATGCAACATGTAATGCACTTGTATGTATATGATAGCAATCAGAAAATCATTCATGTCATTAATTTAATCATGTACAGTCCTTAAAGCACAAATTACTATTTAACATTGTACGGATACATGGAAAAGTGCCAGTTGTCACAGCAACAAAGATGCTTCAGTGGTTTGATGCTATTGAGGTTACTTTTCATCAAAGTGGGTGTCCCAAGCACCTACGCACCACCAAATCCGCAGGCGTCTTCTGATCGAGGGCACTCGATTGGTGTACCGTCGAACGCAACGCGCGTGGTGACGACGTTGCTTATGCTTTAACCTGGAATGAGCTCAAAAAGCTCACAAAGGATGAGTTTTGTCCTCCCCACGAGCTCCAACAACTTGAAAATGAGTTTCGGAACCTTAAGCATGTCGGGAGCGACAATTTTAGCCTTACTGCTAGGTTCAAGCAGCTTAGTGCTCTTTGCCCTAGCCAATTCGATACCACCGACAAGGCCATTGCCAAGTACATCCGAGCCCTCCCTCCGTTTCAAACTTCGTCGAGTCCGCTCAACCCAAGACCCTCGAAGACACCTTCCGCCTAGCCGCCAAGTTCAACGACAACCGAATCTTGGATGAAACCTTCGATACAAAGGGTTCTACCAAGACCATTCACCAAACCACCACCGAACCAACCACTGAACCCACACCATCCAAACCTTCACCCAAACCCAACACCCACGGCAAGAAGCGGAAGGCTTCAAACCGAAATTTTGCGGTAGTTACTCTTCAAAACCCTCCGTAACAACAACTCTCCCTCACCCAAAGCCCTGAACTGGTGAAATGAGCTTACACTTGGAGTCATCCCAAGTGCAACACTTGCTCGTACCACCACCAGACCCACACACCATGCCGCCTTTGCACCACGTGCAATAGGTTCGGGCATTTCAACACCCAGTGCCGAAGTGGCCAAAAACCACAAGGTAACCAAACCCAAACCCCAGCCTAAAACCACAACCAGCCTCAAGCGAACAACGGTCGCACCTGCTTCAATTGTGGTGACCCGAATCACCTCAGCAACGTATGTTCGTAACGCAACAATTAACAGCAAGCTCCTCGCGGACGAGCCTTTGTGATCACTATCGCTCAGGCCCAAAACAAGAACGATGTCAACAACGGTATGTTTCCTATAAACAATGTTTATACTTCTTGTCTTTTTTATACTGGCGCGGATAAAAGTTTTGAGAAGTTTATTCGCCTTCCTCTTCCTTCTTGTGACTCGTTACACGTCTATGGTGAGAAACCTTCAAAAGGTCTCAAACTTATGTTGTGTACTCAAGCGAACAAATACTTGCACAAGGAGTACTACGCTTTTCTTGCCCACATTGAGGAAAAGAAGGACGAAGGAAAAAGCGTGAGTGATGTTCCTGTAGTTTGCGATTTTCCCGACGTTTTTTCCGAATATTGTCACACCCCGATATTTCCACATATTTCTGGTGGGCCCGGTGGGGAGTATCGTGACGTAGTTGATATCATCATTGTCAATACACACACTATAATAGCACAACGGAATGTTTGGTGAATAATTACTATTACAGACCATAGTGTCCGAATGTCCAAATAAAAGAATATACAGACTTGGTTGTAATAGAGATCCACAGGCGGATCATAAAATAAAATACAAGAAACTGAAATAACAGACTCCATGCATCTAAGGATTTGCAAGATCCTCTTATTGACACCGAGTAGCTCCAGCCTATTTACGTGAGGTACCTGTCACTTAGTCTTTGGAAAATACGCCAGTTTTCACTGGTAAATACAATTAACAGACTCATTTGAAAAGAGTTTAAGGAAATTGATTTAAGTGCACAATGCACAAACCATTTGTACTTGGGACAATTATTTAAGATAATCTTGTATGCTATTTTACATGTTTGTCATACATATGGGGCCGGTTTGGAAGCCGGTCATGATTAACCGACTCACCACTATAAAACCCACAAAGGAGTTATCCCCATCATGTGGGTTATTTATCATTTGCATCTGTCAGGTGTATGCCTACACCCCGTGCATAGGTCGTGGTCATTTACAAATGAAATGATCCAAGGATATCCAGGACACGGTCGTATTAACCCCCAATGTTTATGTTATCAAACAAACAGATTAAAATGGGTTATGTAAATTTATTAATCACAATCCGATTAAATGATTTAATACCTGAACAAGCGGTATTATTATAATACCGTTTCCAAAGCCCATATAACGGAAAATAAGTTAAAAGTATTTACCTGAGCTAGATGAAAGAAGTAACTCAGCTGTATATTCCTAAAGCCTTATGAAAGTACCTCCTACCAAAGCTACTCAATCTGTATAGAAGGTTTATTAATCTATTAGGATACCAACGGGTCTTTATTTAAGTCAAAGACTTAGACTGGTTAGTTTGAAAGATACTTTACAGTTCTAAACGCTAGATTAAGCGGAGACCGGAATGGAATGTGATTTTGACCTGACAAGTTTGGATACTTGTATTATATGGGTAAACTAAACACATTCTGGATTTTGGAGATTAAATGATAAGGTCAAACCCGTTTTGGTTATTTTGTGTAAACTAGTTACATAAACTGATCCGAATACACAAATGCATAACGGGTAGCCAAGGGAATTAGATACAGGTCTCATATGTTATTATGCTTAGAATATGCTAATACATCAGAAGGATGTTAATATATATGCCCAAAAATTATTTAAAACCAATTTAAGTCCCGTAGGGGCATTTTGGTCATTTTAATGTTTATAAAAGAGATTAAATGGTAAGCTGAGGTTCTGGTCTAAAACATTTAGTAAAAATATTTATTTTATCACATTACATCAGTAAGATATTATACATATGTGAGGTTTACCAATTATGACCAAACTATGCTTCGAAAGGGTATTTTGGTCATTTCACATATACTTTTAAGGACATTTTTAGAAGTCTGAGTTCATGACTTATACCTACTATAATAATATTAAAATTTATTTAAAAATTCAGTAGGTAACATGTCTTGGGTGTTAAGTATGGTTTTAAACCATACTATGCACCTAATTAGCGTAAAAATCTCTAATTGACGATAATCAAGATGTTTATAGAAATCTGAGATTTTGATCAGTCTTAAATGCTCAAAATAATTTATTTAATATATAAGACCAGTAGGAAAAGGTTTGGCATTCAAATCATTTGTTAATCTCATTTTATGTATGAAAAGTGTATTATCGTCATTTACCGGATTATATAAGAACTCAATGATATGGTCAGTTTATAATCTGACCAAAAATCTTAAAAATCCCTAAAAATAATATCTTAACAGTAGGTAATGAGTTTTAGGTAAAAATCCATGTTTAAACATGTCTTATGCAAGATATCATAATTTAATTAATAAAAACTTCCAATTTACGATATCGAGCATAACTTCTGTTTAAGATCAGAAACTGATGTCAATTTTTCGGGATATACTTATATTTCAGTAATAAAGGTTTTTGTCCTCTTACATTTTCAAAAATATCATCTATATGTCAAAAGGGCAAAATGGGCATTTATAAGCATAATAACGAAACTTAGCATATAATTCAGAATATATATGACCAGGTACTATAACTCCAGAGGGTTATACTACAACATAATGTGGTCCTAATGGAAGCTTAAAACAAGGAAGAATTAAGCTTAATCGGGTCAGAACTGAAACTCAAAGCAAAAGTCAAGCTTTTGCGACTTTCGGTTGCGAACCGACCTTAGACTTAGAATTGTCGGGTTGAACCTGTTTGGACATGTTCTAATATTAACTACTAAGTTATTAGAGTGTTAAAATATAATTTATAACCTCTGTATAATTAGTTTTAATCATTATTTAAAATTCTGTCCAGTTTGACTTTCTAATTAATTAGTTTGACCCGACAATTCACTAAGCAAACGAAATAATTAGGAGGTGCCCTTTTAAAGGTTAATTACCTACCTAATTATGGTCACATAACCACATTCATTTCGGTCAGTGGCTGGACCATTTGAGTTAAAACTGAAAGTCAAAGTCAGATTAGGATAAAGTTGACTTTTCGGTTTTTAAATAAAAAATTGAACTAATTAGATGGCTAAGACACTTACAAAGGGTCCTAGCTATCTTTTCTACAAACTTTAGCTCCCTTCTTAATCAGAAACCACCAGATGAGAGTGTTGTGAATGTTGCAAGTGAATGAGCACATGAACAAAGCAACTTAAGTGCCTTTATATAGATCATTGCCATGGAACAAGATCAAGGCAGGTGTTTTGGAGGTGTCTAGGATCACCCCAGGTGTCCTAGTGGTATTACAAATCTGACAATCCGCCCCTGGTATCATTTTGGATGAGTTTAAGTCGGTTCTGAGCTGAAACCTGCAGCTGGCAACATTCTTCTGCGTTGGGCAGTCTCTCGCGGGCCGCGTAAGATTCAAGGGGAGTCTACGCGGGCAGCGACAACCTTGTATTCAGGTTAAAAATGTTTTAACAATGGTAGTTTCAGTCCCTGGTTCCTTGTAACTTTATTTAACTTCATTTTTGGCATATAAGGCCCTTTTAGTTAGTTTGTAGAGGATCTTTGGGAGTGTAACTAAACTCCGTTAGGTCTGGTTTCGTTAAAAGATCACTTAAAACATAAGTTTCATCACATTGACACTTTTCACCCAAAGTCTTGAAAACTTACATAACGATCTCGAAACCGTGTGAAACTGGTATCACTTATCCTTGGGAGTATATTTGAATATTACGAAGCCTCGGGTTCGTTAAAAGGTCACTCAAAGGTAAGAATTTACATGTTGACACGTTTAACCCCTTCAGTTTATAATTTTTTGATTATTTTCATAAACGGCTTCTTGTATCCAATTTATTACTCATTTAAGGATATATTCTTCCTGTGCGATCATTCAGAGGCATAAGTTTGGCATGTTGACACATTTAGTCCCTTTGGTTTCATACTTTTATCGTTTGGCAACTTTAGTCCTTCAAACTCAATCTTTCACATGATTAGGGTTTAGGACACGTGTCTTCACATAAATGGACACGTTTTTACCTGGTGTTACATCCCCACCCCCTTAAAAGAAATCTCGACCCTGAGATTTACTAGAATAAGTGAGGGTACTTCTGTCGCATAGTGGACTCAACTTCCCACGTATATTCAGGGCCTCTACGGGCATCTCATTTGACTTTTACTATAGGCACGTGCTTCCTTCGGAGCTTCTTAACTTGTAGATCCTCGATTGATATTGGTATTTCAACAAACCTCAGGCTTTCATCAATCTGTACGTCTTTATGAGACATTGCTAGCGATTTATCAGCTAGACATTTCTTTAAATTACAGATGTGGAACACATTGTGAATTCCACTCAGCTCCTCAGGCAAGTTTAGCTTATAAGCTACACTACCGACACATTCGATGATCTCGAATGGTCCAATATACCTTGGTCTTAGCTTGCCCTTCTTACCAAAACGCATCAGACCTTTCCAAGGTGATACTTTCAGTAAGACTTTGTCGCCCACTTCGAATTTTATAGGTTTTCGCCTCTTATCAGCATAACTTTTCTGCCTATCCCTGGTAGCTTTCAGGCGATCACGGATCTGGAAAATCTTGTCCGTTGTTTCAAGAACTATATCAGGTCTTGATAACTGAGCTTCTCCTACTTCTACCCAACAAAAAGGCGTTCTGCATTTTCTTCCATACAATGCCTCAAAAGGCGCAGCCTGAATGCT
The DNA here is from genome assembly GCA_030545235.1 of Helianthus tuberosus. Classification (NCBI taxonomy): domain Eukaryota; kingdom Viridiplantae; phylum Streptophyta; class Magnoliopsida; order Asterales; family Asteraceae; genus Helianthus; species Helianthus tuberosus. Next base: position 97,762,387 of record CM060399.1, on the reverse strand, counting down.
AGTATGGTAACTATTATTATAGGAGAACTCGATCAATGGTAGGTGGTCATCCCAGCTACCACCCAAATCAATAACACATGCACGAAGCATGTCTTCCAAAGTTTGAATTGTATGCTCACTTTATCCATCCGTTTGAGGATGGTAGGCAGTACTAAAATTCAAACGAGTGTCTAATAATTGTTGGAAGCTTTTCCAAAAGTGAGAGGTGTATCTAGTATCTCTATAGGATATAATAGATACCGGCACTCTGTGGGGAGATATAATCTTATCCAGGTACAACTGAGCTAGCTTGTCGGAGCTATGAGTCTCCTTGATGGGTAAGAAGTGTGCTGACTTAGTCAGTCTATTAACTATGACCCATATGGTATCATTTCCATGCCTTGTTTTAGGTAACTTGGTTATAAAATCCATGGTTACCATTTCCCACTTCCATTTAGGAAGTTCTGGCTGTTGAAGAAGACCTGACGACTTCTAATCTTCAGCTTTAATCTGAGCGCATGTGAGACGTTTTGCTACATGTGTGGCTATAGATTTCTTCAAACCTATCCACCAATAATTAGCTTTTAAATCTTGATACATTTTGTCACCTCCAAGGTGAACTGAATATTTGGAACTGTGAGCTTCCTGGAGGATTATATCTCGAAGCCCTCCATGAATAGGAACCCAGATTCTTCCATTCATTCTAAGGATTCCATCCTTGCCAGGTGCTAACTGTTCACCAGTTACACCTAACTTTTCACTTGGGAGATTAGCTTCCAAAACAGCTTCCTTCTGAGCGACTAACAGCCTTTCATTTAGGCTATTCTTGAGTTCGATGCTTTTGGCATTAATCCTTATAGGTTTGACTCTTTCCTTTCGGCTTAAAGCATCAGCGACTACATTCGCTTTGCCAGGATGGTAGCAAATTTCACAATCATAGTCATTTAGAGTCTCCATCCAACGGCGTTGTCTCATATTAAGCTCTTTTTGATTGAATAGGTGTTGGAGACTTTTGTGATCCGAATATATCACACACTTAGTTCCGTATAGATAATGTCTCCATAACTTAAGTGCAAAGACAACGGCACCCAACTCCAAATCGTGGGTGGTGTAATTCTTTTCATGCACTTTTAATTATCGTGATGCATAGGCAATCACTTTGCCTCTCTGCATAAGTACACAACCCCTACCGGTGTGTGACGCATCACAATACACAACAAACTCTTCAATTCCTCCAGGCAATGTCAACACCGGAGCAATACTCAATTTATGTTTAAGAATCTCAAAAGACTCTTGTTTTTTTGGACCCCAATCAAACTTCACATTCTTGCGGGTCAGAGTAGTCATTGGTGCAGCTATTCTTGAGAAGTTCTCAATGAACCTTCTATAATATCCAGCTAATCCCAGAAAGCTGCGAATTTTGGTCGGAGTCTTTGGTGCTTCCCAGTTCATTATGGCTTCTATCTTAGCGGGGTCTACTTGGATACCTCGCTCACTGGCAATATGTCTAAGGAATTGGACTTCACGAAGCCAAAACTTGCATTTTGAGAACTTAGCATACAGTTTCTCCTTTTGTAGCAATCCTAAGATACACCGAAGGTGTTTCTCGTGGTCGACTTGGCTACGAGAATAAATAACTATGTCGTCTATAAGACGATGACAAACTTATCTAAGTATGGCTTGCAGACTCGATTCATGAGATCCATGAATGCTGCGGGTGCATTAGTGAGCCCGAAAGGCATCACTAAGAACTCATAATGTTCATACCTTGTTCTGAACGCTGTCTTAGGTACATCTTCAATTCCAACCTTGAGTTGATGATACCCATATCTTAGATCGATCTTCGAGAAGAAGCTTGCCCCTTGAAGTTGGTCGAATAAGTCGTCGATCCTGGGCAAAGGATAACGATTCTTGATCGTCACCTTATTTAATTCACGATAATCAATGCATAAACGCATTGATCCATCCTTCTTCTTCACAAACAATATTGGAGCTCCCCAAGGTGAAGAGCTGGGTTGTATGAAACCCTTTTGTAGTAAGTTATCCAATTGAGTTCTGAGCTCTTTTATTTCAGTAGGTGCTAAACAGTAAGGAGCTCGTGCAATTGGTGCAGATCCTGGCAGAATGTCTATCCTGAATTCAACTTGCCTCTCAGGAGGTAATCCAGGTAATTCATCAGGAAAGACATCAGGATACTCAGATACGATTGGAATATCTTCAGTCTTGGGTTTTGGTTCATCAATAGTCACTTGTGCCATGTAAATGGCACATCCGTTCTTCAGACACTTTGATGCTTTGAGGATAGACACATTATCAGGCAAACCATATTGTGTGTCCCCATGAATGGTGACTGATTCACGAAATGGGTTTTTGATGTTAACTAGCTTTTTATCGCATGCTATTTGGGCTTGGTTATGCGATAACCAATCCATGCCTAAAACAACATCAAACCCAGCCAATTTCATTGGCAAAAGGGATAGCGGGATAGAATGATTCTTAATGGATATACAACATCCATCAAGAAGAGTTGAAGTTGTTTCTAAGGTATCGTCTGCGAGTTCTACCTCATATTTTATGTCTAGAGTTTTAATAGGCAGATTCAGTATTTTACTAAACTTATGGTCTACAAAAGACTTATCAGCACCTGAATCAAATAAAACTTTAGCATAAATATCATTAATGAGGAAGGTACCTGTTATAACGTTATTGTCGTTCACCGCCTCCTTGGCGTTCATCTGAAAGACCCTAGCATTGGTCTTCTTTTCCTCTTCAGGCTTCTTAGTATTCTTAGGGCAATTAGTCTTAATGTGCCCCTTTTCGTTGCAACCATAGTAGGTCGCATCCTTGATGTTTCGGCACTCCACAGTCTTGTGCCCTTTCTTCTTGCAGATCCCACAAGGTTTAGCTTGTGGGTCCTGATTGCACTTTCCAAAGTGCCTTTTGTTACACGTCTTACATCTGGGCTTGTCATCCGACTGCCCCTTTTTGAAACCAGAGTTTCCCTTCTTCTTTTTGCTTGAGTGATGGGACTGATCATCCTCCCTTTTATTTTCCCCTCCTCGATGGCTTTCTTTGCCTTACTCCTTACAACATCAATAGTGAGTGACAAAGATAGATCTACAGCAGATCTATACATAGCAGGCTTAGAGGCCTTGACATTTCCTTTAACCTCTGGGGCTAAACCACCTATAAAACGCGCAATGCGTTTGGGTTCTGGGGTGACCAAATACGGCATAAGCCTCGACATAGAGTTAAAACTGGTCACATAGGACCTGCAATCCAAATCCTTCATCAATAGAGTGAAGAAGTCAGTCTCTATCCTTTCCACTTCATGCTGAGGACAGTAAGTGACTTTCATAATATCAACGAATTTGTTCCAGGAAAGGTTATACAAAGGAACCTTTCCAGTGGATTGCACCAAGGATTTCCACCATGTTAGGGCGTTACCCTTGAAGGACTGAGATACAAACTTGACGATGTCCTCCTTTGCGCACCCACTAATATCAATAACCGTTTCCATTTCATCTAACCACTTCATACAATCTACTGCTCCCTTTTCTCCCATGAAGTCTCTTGGCTTACACGAGACGAAGTATTTGTAGGTACAACCTTTGTTGTACTTGGGAGTCTGATTCAACATAACCTTCTGAGATTCAGATCTCTGGTTGGATGAATGCTAAGATTCATCCTTTTTCGATGCATGCAAATGTGATAAGGATTTTGTATGACTTTTGGACCGAACATGACTCGGTTCTTTGAATATTTTATCCACAGCTTGAGCAACTGTTGTGTCAATCATTGCTTGTAATTCATCATTTGTAACATTTATCCTCGCTTCATTATTGTTCCCTTCTCTCGGATGATTGTTTGCTTCGTCAGAGCAAGCCATGATTTGGGTACTAAGTTTTAACAATAATGATTTATTTAGATTATAAAATGAATCATCGTATTGATGATTAGATGGCCATGGTATTACTAAACCATATAGACCATTTAAATAACAGGTCAAAAATTTATTTGATCAAGACTTGCCTAAGCTACAATTGAACCATTATAGGTAGTCAATAGGATATAAACCTGTATATTTACCAGACAGGGGATATAAGTCACATCTGTCAATGTCATAGAGACATTTTTTTTATATAGCACAAGGCTCAGCTCGAAGGACATTTAGATGGCACAAAGGCCTTGCCTCAAGGACGATTAAACATGATCTCTTGGATCGGTAATCTTTAAGGGTCAAACATTAGTTCATCGCCCTTCTGACAGAAGTTTATAAAATAAACTATCACTGTCATAAATACACCTTCGCCCAAAGGCTTACATCTCAATTGGATGTTTTATACATCATATTGATGTTTAATAGCCATGATTCACATTGATCATATAGGCTATGAAGGTGTCTTGGAAGAATCCAAGTACCTTTGGAAGCTAGTGTGATCTCTCTTGTCACACAGCCAAGAATGTTAACATATTTTCAGATGTTAACAAGGAATCATTTTCTTAAAAAGGTTGTACCATTATAGCCATTAACATTGGCTAGGTTATACCTTTAAGAATTTCTTTTGGGATTTCTTTGGCAGATCAATGTAAATTGAAATGATATTAACAAGATGATGTAATAAAATACATATAAAAATTTTCCAAAAGAAATTTTCACTGAAATACTAAGCAATTACAAGATATGCCCTAAACGGGTCTTGAAATAACAAACTGTCCACGTAGGGACTACAGAAAAGATAATAAGTCCACGCAGGGACCAAGTACAGAAATAAAATGTCCTTGCAGGGACTTGATTGAAAATACACTACAAAAATAAAATAAACTTCTACTTCTTTTTGCCTTTTATGAAGTTCGCGAGACCCTTAAGAAATTTGTTATGCTTTTTCTCATGTTCCTCCGCTTTGTGTTCAACCCGATCCAACCTATGCAGAATTTCTTGTGTTTGCATTTGTGAAGGTGGGGGTTGTTGTTGGTAAGGAGGGTATTGATACCCATGCACTGGATACCCTATTGGGTATGTTGGAGGAAAGGGTGAGGGGTAAAGTGCATTAAACTGAGCTGCCTCAAGATATGGATCTTGGGCAGGGGCCTGATATCCATAATCATTATGATTTGGATATTCAAATGGGTTATACCCAGACGAACCTTGGTAAGTTGGTATGGGGTTATCTAACCCACTGGCGGTGGCGGTGGTGCAAATGTAACTAGCGGGGGATCATCTTCCGGCACCGCATGAGAGGGTCCACCCATTTATGGATCCTCAGGGATTGGAGGGTATGTGCTCGAAGCTTGAGGGGAACTAAACCTAGGATTCCTCCTTCGCCTAGGTGGCTCGGGAGGTGGTTGAGGTGGTTCCTCAACGGGTAAAGGCGGTGGAGAAACCGCTAAAGGTATGGTTCCTCCAATGGAAGTTGTGGATAATTATGAAAAGAAGGAGTAAATTCCCATTCGAAATTGTTCCACCATTCGGCCCATGGGTCGGGGCCTTGGTATGGCGATCCTTGGTAAGGAGAACCGCTGGAGATGCTGATGGGATGAGTCGGTGTCCCGGTTGGCGGTGCTGGATTGGGGTCATCATCCATTTCCTATTCTTGGGAGAAGTGGTCCTCGGGTCCTAAAGGATTTTAACCTTGTGGCTCGTTAAGATAATCGTTTGGGTTAAATTGACCCGGGGAATAAAGATCGTGAGAACTAGAATGGTGAAAGGAATGAGAATGTAAAGAGTGGTGTGAATGATGTGATTGGTGGGAATGGTACGAATGTTGGGGCTCGTCCTGAATAGGTAGCCCAAAATGTGGGGGATCTGAAGGTGAGGAACCTAGCGAAACGGAGTGTCTTGCCGGTTCAAAAGAATGTCTCCAGTTATCCCGAGAATTGGAGCTAGAAAAAGATGCTGATGGAGCTAGAAAAAGTTGTTTGTTTTGAGAAGTTTATTCGTCTTCATGTTCCTTCTGGTGACTCGTTACACGTCTATGGTGAGAAACCTTCAAAAGGTCTCAAACTTATGTCGTGTACTTAAGCGAGCAAATACTTGCGCAAGGAGTACTTCGCTTTTCTTGCCCACATTGAGGAAAAGAAGGACGAAGGAAAAAGCGTGAGTGATGTTCCTGTAGTTTGCGATTTTCCCGACGTTTTTCCCGAATATTGTCACACCTCGATATTTCCACATATTTCTGGTGGGCCCGGTGGGGAGTATCGTGACGTAGTTGATATCATCATTGTCAATACACACACTATAATATCACAGCCAAAGGTTTGGTGAATAGTTACTATTACAAACCATAGTGTCCGAATGTCCAAATAAAAGAATATACAGACTTGGTTGTAATAGAGATCCACAGGTGGATCATAAAATAAAATACAAGAAACTGAAATAACAGACTCCAGGAATCTAAGGATTTGCAAAATCCTCTTATTGACACCGAGTAGCTCCAGCCTATTTACGTGAGGTACCTGTCACTTAGTCTTTGGAAAATACGTCAGTTTTCACTGGTAAATACAATTAACCGACTCATTTGAAAAGAGTTTAAGGAAATTGATTTAAGTGCACAATGCACAAACCATTTGTACTTGGGACAATTATTTAAGATAATCTTGTATGTCGTTTTACATGTTTGTCATACATATGGGGCCGGTTTGGAAGCCGGTCATGATTAACCGACTCACCACTATAAAACCCACAAAGGAGTTATCCCCATCATGTGGGTTATTTAGCATTTGCATCTGTTAGGTGTATGCCTACACCCCGTGCATAGGTCGTGGTCATTTACAAATGAAATGAGCCAAGGATATCAAGGAGACGGTCGTATTAACCCCCAATGTTTATGTTATCAAACAAAACAGATTAAAACGGGTTATGTAAATTTATTAATCACAATCCAATTAAATGATTTCATACCCAACCAAGCGGTATTATTATAATACCGTATCCCAAGCCCGTATAACGGAAAATAAGTTAAAAGTATTTACCTGAGCTAGATGAAAGAAGTAACTCAGCTGTATATTCCTAAAGCCTTATGAAAGTACCTTCTACCAAAGCTACTCAATCCGTATAGAAGGTTTATTAATCTATTAGGATACTAACGGGTCTTTATTTAAGTCAAAGACTTAGACCGGTTAGTTTGAAAGATACTTTACGGTTCTAAACGCTAGATTAAGCGGAGACCAGAATGGAATGTGATTTAGACCCGACAAGTTTGGATACTTGTATTATATGGGTAAACTAAACACATTATGGATTTTGGAGATTAAATGATAAGGTCAAACCTGTTTCGGTTATTTTGTGTAAACTAGTTACATAAACTGATCCGAATACACAAATGCATAACGGGTAGCCAAGTGAATTATATACAGGTCTCATATGTTATTATGCTTAGAATATGCTAATACATTAGTAAGATGTTAACATATATGCCCAAAAATTATTTAAAACCAATTTAAGTCCCGTAGGGGCATTTTGGACATTTTAATGTTTATAAAAGAGATTAAATGGTAAGCTAAGGTTCTGGTCTAAAACATTCAGTAAAAATATTTATTTTATCACATTACATCAGTAAGATATTATACATATGTGTGGTTTACCAATTATGACCAAACTATGCTCCGAAAGGGTATTTTGGTCATTTCACATATGCTTTTAAGGACATTTTTAGAAGTCTGAGTTCATGACTTATACCTATTGTAATAATATTAAAATTTATTTAAAAATTCAGTAGGTAACATGTCTTGGGTGTTAAGTATGGTTTTAAACCATACTATGCACCTAATTAGCGTAAAAATCGCTAATTGACGATAATCAAGATGTTTATAGAAATCTGAGATTTTGATCAGTCTTAAATGCTCAAAATAATTTATTTAATATATAAGATCAGTAGATAATTTTTTGGCATTCAAATCATTTGTTAATCTCATTTTATGTACAAAAAGGGTATTATCGTCATTTACTGAATTATATAAGAACTCAATGATATGGTCAGTTTATAATATGGCCAAAAATTTTAAAAATCCCTAAAAATAATATCTTAACAGTAGGTAATGAGTTTTGGGTAAAAATCCATGTTTAAACATGTCTTATGCAAGATATAGTAATTTAATTAATAAAAACTTTCAATTTACGATATCGAGCATAACTTCTGTTTAAGATCAGAAACTGATGTCAAATTTTCGGGACATACTTATATTTTAGTAATAAAGGTCTTTGTCCTCTCACATTTTCAAATATCTCATTTATATGTCAAAAGGGCAAAATGGGCATTTATAAGCATAATAACGAAACTTAGCATATAATTCAGAATATATATGACCAGGTACTATAACTCTAGAGGGTTATACTACAACATAATGTGGTCCTAATGGAAGCTTAAAACATGGAAGAATTAAGCTTAACCGGGTCAGAACTGAAAGTCAAAGCAAAAGTCAATATTAACTACTAAGTTATTAGAGTGTTAAAATATAATTTATAACCTTATATTTAGAATTGTCGGGTTGAACCTGTTTGGACATGTTCTAATATTAACTACTAAGTTATTAGAGTGTTAAAATATAATTTATAACCTCTGTATTATTAGTTTTAATCGTTATTTAAAATTATGTCCAGTTTGACTTTCTAATTAATTAGTTTGACCCGACAATTAACTAAGCAAACAAAATAATTTGGAGGTGCTCTTTCAAGGGTTAATTACCTACCTAATTATGGTCACATAACCACATTTATTTCGGTCAGTGGTTGGACAATTTGAGTTAAAACTGAAATTCAAAGTCAGATTACGATAATGTTGACTTTTCGGTTTTTAAATTAAAAACTGAACTAATTAGGCTAAGACACTTACAAAGGTTCCTAGCTATCTTTTATACAAATTTGAGCTCCCTTCTTAATCAGAAACCACGAGATGAGAGTATAGTGAATGTTGCAAGTGAATGAGCAAATGAACAAAGCAACTTAAGTGCCTTTAAATAGATCATTACCATGGAACAAGATCAAGGCAGGTGTTTTGGAGGTGTCTAGGATCATCCCAGGTGTCCTAGTGGTATTACAAATCCGACAATCAGCCCCTGGTATCATTTTGGATGAGTTTAAGTCGGTTCTGAGCTGAAACCTGCAGCTGGCAACATTCTTCTGCATTGGGCAGTCTCTCGAGGGCCACGTAAGACTCAAGGGGAGTCTACGCGGGCCGCGACAACCTTGTATTCAGGTTAAAAATGTTTTAACAATGGCAGTTTCAGTCCCTGGTTCCTTGTAACTTTATTTAACTTCATTTTTGGCATATAAGGCCCTTGTAGTTAGTTTGTAGAGAATCTTGGGAGTGTAACAAAACTCCGTTAGGTCCGGTTTCATTAAAAGATCACCTAAAGCATAAGTTTCATCACATTGACACTTTTCACCCAAAGTCTTGAAAACTTACATAACGATCTCGAAACCATGTGAAACTGGTATCACTTATCCTTGGGAGTATATTTGAATATTACGAAGCCTCGGTTTCGTTAAAAGGTCACTCAGAGGTAAGAATTTACATGTTGACACGTTTAACGCCTGCAGTTTATAATCTTTCGATTATTTTCATAAACGGCTTCTTGTATCCAATTTATTACTCATTTAAGGATATATTCTTCGTGTGTGGTCATTCAGAGGCATAAGTTTGGCATGTTGACACATTTAGTCCCTTTGGTTTCATATTTTTATCGTTTGTCAACTTTAGTCCTTCAAACTCAATCTTTCACATGATTAGGGTTTAGGACACGTGTCTTCACATAAATGGACACGTTTTTATGTGGTGTTACAAATATCTACCTGGTCCTCCTCCTCGTTCTGTTGACTTTTGTGTTGATCTCGTCCCTGGCGCTATGCCTGTTTCTAAATCCCTATACCGCCTCGCACCCTCGGAAATGCAAGAGCTATCGAGCCAACATCAAGAATTACTTGATAAAAGCTTTATACGCCCTAGTACTTATCCTTGGGGTGCTCCAGTCCTCTTTGTCAAGAAGAAAGACGGATCATTTCGCATGTGTGTCGACTATCGTGAACTTAACAAGTTAACCATCAAGAACCGTTATCCTCTTCCTCGCATCGACGATCTCTTCGATCAACTTCAAGGCGCGACGTGTTTCTCTAAAATCGATATTCGTTCTGGCTATCATCAACTTCGAGTCCTCAAATAAGATATCCCTAAAACTGCTTTCGTACTCGATATGGACACTATGAGTTCGTGGTCATGCCTTTTGGTTTGACCAACACACCCGAGGTCTTCATGGATTTGATGAACCGAGTGTGCAAGCTTTACTTGGACTGTTTCGTGATCGTCTTCATAAACGATATCCTCATCTATTCCAAGACCCAAGAAGAGCATGAGTAACACTTGCGTCTAATCATCGAACCCTTACGAACCGAACAACTTTACGCCAAATTCTCCAAGTGTAAATTTTGGCTAAAAGAGGTTCAATTCCTTGGTCACGTCGTAAACGAGACAGGTATTCATGTTGATCTCGCGAAAATCGAAGCTGTCAAGAACTGGATCGCATCGAAGTCTCCCATCTGAAATTCATTGGATTGGCAGGTTGTTACCGGCGATTCATCTCCAATTTTTTGAAAATTATCGTTCCTCTTACTTCCTTGACTCAAAAAGATAAACCTTTTGTTCGGGGTTCCAAACAAGAGGAGTCTTTTCAAACGCTCGAGGACATACTTTGCAATGCTCCTATTCTCGCCCTTCCCGATAGAAACGACGATTTCGTCGTGTATTGCGATGCATCTAACCAAGGCCTTGGTTGTGTCCTCATGCAACGAGACAAGGTCATCGCTTACGTGTCAAGACAACTCAAGATACACTTGAAAAACTACACTACCCACGACCTTGAACTTGGTGCAGTTGTTTTTGCATTAAAGATACAGCGACACTATCTTTATGGTGCTAAATGTGTGGTCTTCACCGACCATAAGAGCCTTCATCACATCTTTAACCAAAAGGAGCTCATCATGCGTCAACGTCGATGGGTAGAGTTGTTAAACGACTACGACTACGAGATTCGCTACCTTCCAGGTAAGGCGAATGTCATGGTCGATGCTCACAGTAGCGAAACTCATGTCAAGAGTGTCTATTGTTTCCAACTAGTGGACGACCATCGAAACCGCATTTGCGAAGCATAATACTCATCAGTTAACGAAGATAACATGTACAACGAGATGAAGTGTGGTGCTGAAAGCCAACCCGTGTCCAAATCCAATGGAATCCTTTACTATCTCAATCGCGTTTGGGTACCAAACAGTGATGAACTTTGTGAACTTTTAATGAAGAAGGCACACAAGTCTCGATACTCTATTCATCCAGGTGCCGACAAGATGTACCAAGATCTCCATACGTCTTATTGGTGACCGGGATGAAAAAGGATATCACCACCTTTGTTTCAAAGTGTCTCACATGTTCCAAGGTGAAAGCCGAACATCAGCGTCCCTCCGGTTTACTCGAGCAACCAGAAATTCTGGTCTGGAAATGGGCGAGTATAGCCATGGATTTTATCACCAAACTCCCTCGAACTTCATCTGTTCATGATTGCATTTGGATAATCATTGTGACACCTGAGTCAATTCAACCATCAAAAAAATTCCAAACCAATGAAATATTGTATTTCATACTTTGGATTTGTAAAAAATATGTGTATCGTTTGCACATATCAACTCTTGTTTGATTTCAACTTTAAATCGCTTTCTGGAGGGTTATACGCGCTTTGATGCGTAAATATAACCAGTTTAATGCAACGAACACTCCGGAATAGAGAAATAGGCTTAACATACCTTAAATAACCTCCACATAACTTAGAAATAAGTTTTGGATGGTTTGGTGTGTTGAAATCAAGTTTGTTCGATCGCATGGACTAATTGTGTCAAACTGTGAAACTATACCGATTTGTATAGTAACGAACATTACGGAACTTGATCATAAGTTAAATATGCCCTAAATATCCTTCACATAGCTTAGAAATAGGCTTTGAGGTGTTTTGTGCGCTAAAATAAACTTTCATGATCAATAGGGACTAAAAGCGTCAAAAAGTGCACAAGTTTGCATTTTCGCGCATATCTTACGTTCTGAATATATTCGGACATCCAAAAATTTATGTAAGCATTAAACTATTTTATTTTAGTGTTTGGCATAATAAAATTCCATTCGTCTCTTAATTTGGATCGTTTTTGCGTTCATTACGACTCCCATCGTAATTAACCGAACAACGTAACCGTACGACCAAATGAACCGAGACCCGATATATTTTTGAGCATGTTTTAAGTTCCCTATACTTTAACTTCATTTTAGATCTTTGAAATGGGGTTAAAGGGGCTTAAACGTGTCAAAACGAAAACCAAGTTTGGGGCTTCAGGGGCTAAATCTGTCATTTTTGAAAGTTGCTGGTCTGCAGGTCCCTTACGGTCCGTATGGATCTTTGCTTACGGTCTGTAAGTAGTGCCCAGCACATCAGAGTTGCAGAAACATTGAATCTGGTCATTTCCTCTTGTTCCAATGGTTTTGATCCATGGTTTTTCATGCTATGGGCTGGTTTGTGTGGAGAACAAGTCCCCTAATCTTTCTTTGACAATTGTATGGCCAAGATCATTCCCTCCTCTCCAAGAAATGATCCTAACGGTTTGCGAAAAACTATATAAGGCCATGTCCCTCATTCATTATCTGCACATTTGGTCTGAGAATTCTCTAAGTGGTTGTGATTATTCACTGCCTACCTGAGAATACTTGGAACGAAATCTATTTGGACCCTTTGTAAGTCCTCTTTCATTCTTTTATCGCTTTCTAGCTTAAAAGTCAAACTTTGTTTGACTTTCTGCATTGACCAGTCTATGGTGACAACCACAATAAGAACACAAATTTCAATCCTGCTTTGAAAACTAATCATCTGTTCTAGGATGATTGATTGTAAGGTTTTAAACCCTCTAAGTTTTCGAAATCCCGTCAAAGTTTGGTCTAAATAATGTGAACACGTGCAAACTGGAAGGGTGGGTGCCTGGACCCTGAGCTTTTTGTCTAAGGCTAGAGTGTTCGTACAAATCCGCAATATCGGACCAGTCACTCTTACCTGGGAACTCTTGGGGTGAGTGTCCACTTATAGGCGAGCATGTCTTCGCGATACATTATTTTTGACCCATTTACTTTTATTAATCGTTGTGTGTCGTTTGTTGCTTCGTAGTAACAAACAAATGACCACCATCTTTGCTTTCATCAAATTTTATCTCATTTCATTCTTTTCGTCTAATTCTTTCACTTGTTTTCCTTCCTGTTTTCCCTTTTAGAATGCCTCCTCGACGTGAAAATCCGCTCCCAAATGCCGAAATGGCACATATTATGGCACAGCATATGGCTGCTGTACTCCCAGATATTTTTGCTCAAATGAATCAAGCCATCAATAACCAGAATGCTCCATGCAATTTCAAAAGCTTCACTTCAGCAAACCCACTGAAGTTTAGTGGTTCTGAAGGAGCAACTGGGCTCCTACAGTGGTTCGAGGGCATTGAGAGTACATTTTGTCACGTTCAATGTCCTGAAAATCGGAAAGTCGAGTTTGCCTCCAGTGTATTTCAGAAAAGGGCTCTTACGTGGTGGAACGGAGTTATGAGGGACCGTGGTGCTGAGGTTGCATTAGCACAGACTTGGGCTGAGCTTAGGGCTCTTATGATGAAGGAGTTTTGTCCTCGTCATGAATTGAGAGCTTTAGAAAGGGAATTCGATGACCTGAAGCAAGACAATGGTGAACATGGAGCCTATACTGACCGTTATGAAGAATTGAGCCTGTTGTGTCCTGCTATGGTTACTCCTGTGGATAAGGCGATCGATAAATATATTGATGGTCTTCCTGACCTAGTTCAGGATATTGTTACTGGCAGTAACCCTACTACTGTCAGACAAGCCATTGAACTGTCTGCCACCCTAACTGAATCCCACATCAGGAAGGGTAAGCTTTTTCGAAAAGGCGACCCAAGACCATCTGACAAGGCTGCTCAAGCTAAGCCAAAGGAAAAACAGGCTGAGGTATCCAAGAAGAAGAAGCGCAAAGCCTCTCAAAATTGCGCCATAACTGCTCAAGACAAATAGGTTGCACCAAACCAGCCAGCACAACCTCGCAAAAGGCAAAACTATGTTGGTACCGCACCTTTGTGCAATAAATGCAACCGTCATCATCTGGAGCAAGAGCAGTGCCACAAATGTACCCACTGTGGGCGGTTGGGACATTTGATCAATGATTGCCGTTATGCAAATCAAGTTGCTGCAAACCCTGTTGTTGTTTAAGCACGGTTCCCTCCGGGGTCATGTTATAACTGTGGTGACCTTACTCACTACAGAAACAATTGCCCAAGACTTGTTAACATACCTCCAGTGCGTGGACGAGTGTTTAACATCAATGAGGCAAACGTGAACAATGATGCAACAGTGAACAATTAGTGTTTTGTTATTTCCTTTGATTGTTATCTTTTGACATTTAAAGACAAGTAAGTTGTTATATAAATAAAAATTCGTCGTTTTTATTTTTGCAAAACTGATACGATTGTGTGAATGTTTGATACAACCTTATGATGCCAACACAAGGACAAACTACTCGTGTGGTTCTGACATTTTTATGATCACTTGTGATCTCCCCAAGAATCTTAAACGCTCGTTTCTTTTAAGAAACAAAGCCAAATTCCTCTTAAGAGCTTTCTATCTCCATAGTTAGATTCTTATGTTTAAAGTGCCAAATGAAATCCACGGATTGGATTCCTGGTGTGCTTTAAATACCCGTATCCAAAGATAACAAATTAAAAATCAAGTTAATTAATTATGTGTTTTGTGTTTTTGTGTGATCCAAATGTTCATTATCTAAATCCTCATATAATCTTCCATATCTCATATGAGAGATTCATAATAGGATATCCAAAGGTACTATCTTAAATCCTTAATGGACTTTAACATTGTAGTTAAGTCCCTTGGGTTATAAAGTACTATTCTATAATTGGACCTCTTGAATGGTCTGGTTAAACATATTGATTTTGAAAATCTGGTTAGGAATATCATGAGATGATATAATTGAAAAGATCCCTTTAAAGTGGTCTATTTAAAAAGATTATACAACGGTCTAGTTAAGAAGATCATGTGTTGATCTAGTTAAAAAGCTCGTTCGTTGATCTAGTTAAAAAGACCCTTTGGTGGTCTAGTCAAGTCGCTTCATGTTTATTCAATTGATTTTTTCCCCTACGCATTATGAAATGAACTGTGCGGACTGTGCAAGGAATTACGTAATTATGGAGGCCTACATAATTATGAAATTCAGTGCACAAAAACCATAGGAAGTTTTGTCATGTGTTAAGACCTATAGTGACAAGAGTAATGATACGGGAGAAGTCTTGGACCTTGACCAATGTCATTTATTCTTACACTCCCCAATTCTGATTTCAAGCACACACAAGTTTCCTATGATAAGTCTTCATGGGAAACGTTCTCCTGTCCATAGTTTGAAACTCCAGGTTTTGCTACTACAAGGACTCCACTTTGAGGGTTGACAATTTCGCTAAGAACCCTATCATGGCCCAGAGTTCTACTTAGGGTTCAAAGGATTCATTCGAAAGCGAAAACATCACAGTTGTCCTCACAAGTTTCTCCTAAAAATTAAATTTCGGGTCGAAATTTCCTAAAGTAGGGGAGACTGTGACACCTGTGTCACTTCAACCATCAAACAAATGCCAAACCAATGAAATATTTTATTTCATACTTGGGATTTGTAAAAAATATGTGTATCGTTTGCACATATCAACTCTTGTTCGATTTCAAGCTTTAAATCGCTTTCTGGAGGGTTATACGCGCTCTGATGCGTAAATATAACCAGTTTAATGCAATGAACACTCCAGAATAGAGAAATAGGCTTAACATACCTTAAATAACCTCCACATAACTTATAAATAAGTTTTGGATGGTTTGGTGTGTTGAAATCAAGTTTGTTCGATCGCAGGGACTAATTGTGTCAAACTGCGAAACTATACCGATTTGTATAGTAACGAACATTCCGAAACTTGATCATAAGTTAAATATGCCCAAAATATCCTTCACATAGCTTAGAAATAGGTTTTGAGGTGTTTTGTGCGCTAAAATAAACTTTCATGATCAATAGGGACTAAAAGCGTCAAAAAGTGCACAAGTTTGCATTTTCGCGCATATCTTACGTTCTGAATATATCCGGACATCCAAAAATTTATGTAAGCATTAAAATATTTTATTTTAGTGTTTGGCATAATAAAATTCCATTCGTCGCTTAATTTGGATCGTTTTTCCGTTCATTACGACTCCCGTCGTAATTAACCGAACAACGTAACCGTACGACCAAACGAACCGACACCCGAGATATTTTTGAGCATGTTTTAAGTTCCCTATACTTTAACTTCATTCTATATCTTTGAAATGGGGTTAACGGGGCTTAAACGTGTCAAAAATGCATCGAAAACCAAGTTTGGGGCCTTAGGGGCAAAATCTGTCATTTTTGAAAGTTGCTAGTCTGCAGGTCCCTTACGGTCCGTATGGACCTTTTCTTACGGTCCGTAAGCAGTGCCCAGCACATCAGAGTTGCAGAAACATTGAATCTGGTCATTTCCTCTTGTTCCAATGGTTTTGATCCATGGTTTTTCATGCTATGGGCTGGTTTGTGTGGAGAACAAGTCCCCCAATCTTTCTTTGACAAGTCCCTCATTCATTTTCTGCACATTTGGTCTGAGAATTCTCTAAGTGGTTGTGATTATTCACTACCTACCTGAGAATACGTGGAACCAAATCTATTTGTACCCTTTGTAAGTCCTCTTTCGTTCTTTTATCGCTTTCTAGCTTAAAAGTCAAACTTTGTTTGACTTTCTGCATTGACCAGTCTATGGTCAATGAGAAGTTCGTTTGAACTTCGCAACGTGAGCGTAATCACGATGGTTATAGTCCCTAGTGACTATACCTACTGATTACCACGTTGTTTAGGTGTAGTGACGAGTCGTAGTTTCGGCCAAAATGCGTGTTTATGCGTATTTTGTAACCAAATTACTATTAGGTATCAAAACTGTTTGTTTTGATATCCAACTTGTTTTCAAACTTTGTTAAACATGTTTAGCTCGTCACTTTTAGATTAGTGCTTATGTAGGGTCGTAAGGTAAGCGATCTAAACAATCGCTTATACTTTCGAACCCGACCCATTTGGTCGATCTTTAGGATCCGACCAAATGCATTAGGTGACCATAGTTGTATAGGGAATAACCTTCCGAGGTTATACCTTATGGTCACTTCGTTTAAGTAGTTGTATGATAGGTAGTTTATATGCCTTAGGAAAATTACCAAAATACCCTTTTTATGCATAATTGATATTTAAGCATATGTAACCCAAACTTTTGTCATTTAACTGATTATGTAACATAATTAAGTATGTTAGGGCATATAATACTTGTCATAGGACTAGTTAGGCGGTCTGAACGCGTTATACGCGAACGACGCGTTAAAGTAGCATAAGCTACCTAAACGGGTCGTGATGGGTCGTAAGCACTTAGGATAGGTTTCCTTTTAGGATGTAGGCTTTGTTAGACCATATTATATGAGTTCCTATACTCATTTGGTTTACGAAACCTCATCCTATCCGATCTTCCGATTTAGGTCCGGTTTATTTATGTAGTTACCTATATTAGGTACCGTTTGATTTCCGGGACTCCTCTAGCTTGCTTAGTAGTTGTTCAAGACTTCTAAGCACTCTCAAGTGAGTACATAGTCACCTCTTTTACTGTTTTCAATGTTTTAGGGTGAAATATGTGTACCTATTTGTTATGTTCACAATTTCAAAGTATAAATTGATTATACATATTAGTACTTATCTTTTGACAAACTGAATGATTATTTATGGTTTAAACACTGATTTTTCAAAGATTATAAAATTAATTGTTGGAATAGTACGTATTTTGTTCACCAGACTGGTTGGTAGTATGATATAGCGCTATAGGATTTGACACCCCATTCCTGTTGTCATGGAATGTCTGAAACCAATTTGTTTCTCCATCCAAATAGGGATTGCCTTTGTGGTATTTCTATAGTCTCAAAGGTGTATTTTGATGCACTAGGTCTGAATGAATTCTTAAGTCACATTATTTTTGTATATTAAGTTATACTCCCAAAAGTATAGTTTGATATGCTCTCATATGTGATATCGTACAAAACCAACATATATTTTGTTAAAAATCCAAAACATAGTTTAATATGTTATTTCTAATCCAAAACATAGTTTAATATGTTATTTGTAATCCAAAACATAGTTTAATATGTTATTTATAAATCCAAAGTGTACTTTTGATATACTACTGAAAATCATTATTTTAAATAACTAAGGTATATTTAACATACTATTTGTCTAACGATTGGGTTTTGGTTAGTGTTTAGATAACGGGACGGGTGTGATGTGATGAAAACATGGTAGATACGCCGCTGGTACTTCTTATATATAAGTGTTTTCATCACATTACATACCGTGTTGTTATTTAGTACACTTGGGTTAACGATATTGGAACTGAAATATATTTTAATATATTACTCATTCGACTTTCTTAAAAAAAAACAAAGTATATTTTCATGTATACTATAAACCTTTTTATCAAAATAATGTTTTTCAAACAATATATTATATACAAACTCGTTTTACTTACTTATTAAATTTTCTATGTATTATTATTTTATACCATCTGATTTCTTATAAATGATTTATAAAAGAAAACCTTTTTTTCAAGGATCATGACTACTTTTCTTAAAACATTTTTATTTAAACTCATAAGTCATGAATCCTAAATACAATAAAACCTATGTATCTCACAGGCATTTTTATGCTGACGTACCTATTTTTACACATGTTTCAGGTGCTGCATTGTAATGGTTGTTGATACAAGCCACACTTATGATGGACTCGTGCCTTAGCGACTTTAAAACTTGGAAAGATAATATTTGTATTTAGCTGATTTGTAATAGAACAAAGACTTCAATTATTTTATAAAACAAAATTATTTGATCCATGGTTGTGAAACAATGATTCTGTTACAACACTCTCCGACGTTTCCGCCACGTTTTGTTGTTTTACGTGGTCGGGGTGTGACAATCATCGACCATTTGACCAAATCCGCTCACTTCCTCCCCATTCGTGAAGATTACCGAATTGAGAAATTAGCTCGTATCTATACGAATGAAGTCATTTATCATCATTGTATCCCCATTGACATCATTTCTGACCGTAATGGTCGTTTCACCTCGCGTTTTTGGCAAACCTTTCAAACTGCTCTTGGTACTCATCTTAACCTTAGTACCGCTTTACACACTCAATCCGATGGTCAAACCGAGCGCACTATCCAAACTCTTAAGGATATGCTTCGTTCTTGCATAATCGATTTTGGTGGCAACTGGGATATGCACTTGCTTTTGATAGAATTCTCGTACAACAACAGTTACCACACTAGTATTCAAATGGCAACATTCAAGGCATTGTATGGTCGTAAGTGTTGTTCGCCTATTTCTTGGCATGAGATCAGAGAAGCTCAAATCATTGGCCCCGAGCTCATTCAAGAGACGACGGACAAGATCTTGCAGATTCGTGATAATCTACTCAAAACTCGAAGCCGACAAAAGTGTTACGCTGATAAGAGACGCAAGCCTTTGGAATTCAATATTGGTGACCACATACTTCTCAAGGTATCCCCTTGGAAAGGAGTAGTTCTATTTGATGGGAAAGGAAAACTCGCTCCTCGCTTCGTAAGTCCTTTCAAGATTCTTGAAAGAATTGGCAAGGTAGCGTATAGACTGGATCTACCTCAAGAACTCACCAATGTTCACCCGATGTTAAATCTGAAGAAGTGCTTAGCTGAAGAAGGACTTCAAGTTCCACTCGACGATCTCCAAATCAACGACACCTTACACTTCATGGAGAAACCGGTCGAAATCATGGACCGAGTGATCAAGCAGCTAATGCGCAGTCGAATTCCCATAGTTAAGGTGCGATGAGAAGGAAAACGTGGCGCTGAGATTACTTGGGAACTCGAGAGTGAAATGAAGACCAAGTATCAGCATTTGTTTGTTGAGTCTTCCTCTTGAATAAATTTCGGGACGAAATTTCCTAAAGTAGGGGAGACTGTAATGCTTCGCATTTCTGTACTTTCCTTATTTAGAAAGTATAATCGTACTTTTTTTTGGAAACTTGTAATTGCATTGTATTCATATTTCTTTTCCCAACATTGTAATCCGAGGCTTTGATCATGATGAAACTCGATCATTTATACATACTTATGTTTTATGTTGTAAACTTGAATACATGCTCATACGCGAAAGACTTATACTTGGAATATTTGAAACAACAGTTATATGTGCATTATACTTATATATTCCATGTGTACGCTCGAAACTTAAAACCGACTTAAATACGTGAAACTGACCAAACCTAACTCTCTCATGTGACTGGACTACCCTTCGTGCGAAGTAGATCCTTCGTGCGAAGTAGACCTTCCATGCAAACTGACTTCAGTCGCACGAGCCATTCCATCCGCACCAACCATACTCCGCACCTATAAATACGAGACCACTTCCACCCCATAACACTTTCCAAATGCTCAAACTCTCTCCAAACTCTCAGAAACATCTGATTTCAAGCAAAACACTTCAAGAATCTAAGTGAGTTCCAGCTCACTTCCTCACTTAAATCTCTACGCTTTTCTTCTATTTTTCTCTACTCTTCTTCTATTTTACTTCAATCTTCATACTTGGACAAACCACTTGGATGGTTTTCACCAGTTTGCAAAGGCAAGCTAAGGTCAAACCTCACCATATTAAGGTCCAAAGTAAAGATTTAAAGTTCTATTTTTATAAAAGTTCTTGTAAAATACATTCTGGATTTGAAACTTGGTAGAATCTGGAACCAACCGAGCTTACAACTAAGTCCGTAGCTGTGGGTTTGTGATGAGGTTGATTCCCACCAAGAAATTAGATTAACAGCTGAGTTTGTCGTACGAACCAAGTCCATTCGCACGGACTGGCTTTCACTCATATGAACTATGTCCCTTCGTGCAGACTGACTTCCATCCGCACGAACTGGCAATCTATTTTACTTTCGTTCATACAAAATTCTGAGTGTTGAAACCATCCAGGATTCACCGTTTTCAATATGGACGAACCTGTGTTTTGGTAGAAGTGTGGACCGTGGGAGCCTTGGCTTTCCAAACTAGTCCCACTACCTCACTTGTGTACCTTGTAAATGAACACCCAAGTAGTTTCCTAGCATCAAAGTAAGTTAACCCCGCCTCTCCTCCAACACTTGCCATGTTGGGAATGACACGCCCGGGTTGTCCGTATTTGGCTACTTGGATTATTTATTTATTTATGATATACTTATTCATGACCAACCAGGTTTATCAACTATGTTGATAAACTTTGAGCTTTGGTGAATCATACAATGAGGCGTTCGTACCTCCATACTTGACTTCCATGAAATCTATGATAATACTGGACTGATAATACTATATAATACAATATAATATATATAAATCCTAGCCGAAATTAGAATGTTAACCAGTTTATGGTTAAGTGTCATGAAAGGACTGACTCCATTCGCACGAACATGCCCCTATGCACGAACTGGCATCCCCCATTTGCAACGTATTGAACTATACTTTGAAACGTGTTGCAGGAATTTGATGACGATATTAACAAATGAAATCTAGTAGGAAGAACTAGAAACTCATTTTAAAATTTTAGTATTGTTGTTGTAATTGTTTCATGTTCCTTGTTGTAATTTGTTTCAAAATGTTGTACTTGAATATGTAGCAATGAAAATATTGTTGCAAAATAGTGTTATGAAGTCTCTTAGAATCTCTTTTTCGTCTCACTCTGATGTTTCCGGCATCGGTTGGGGTGTGACATTAATTCTCATACAAACTCATAAACACAAACACTTCATTTGAAGAGTCTAGTGTGAGTTCTTTCCCTTCTACTTTGAAGTTTCTCTTCTGTTCTTTTGGAAGCTATCTTTTAGAGTTGGTAAGTTCCTTTCCTTTATCTCTTTCAGTAGCAATTAGTTTCGTAGCCTAATTTCATCTAAGTGTCGAGAATTGCAAACAGTTTGACCAAACTGGTTTGACTTTCAAATCTGGCCACTTTGGTCAACCAATTTCAAGTCAAATTTACTCAAATAGTCTACATAATGTAAGGAATAAAACCCTACATTTGTATTTCATGATCATCACGTCTAAATGTGTAACACCCCGAAAACGGATTTGGTAATCAAACTCCGTTAATACTAAAAGACGGGTAAAGTACCGTTAGTAGTAAAAATAACCCGGTAAATATCTGGAATTAAATAAGAAATCCTAATATTAAATTCAAGCAAAGTAACGTTTTAAGGAATCGAGTTTTAAAAGAGCCCGAGTTAATGGGACTTAAAATACAACGGATTATAACTCCCGGGACCCACCAAGTAACTAGGAGTATTAACCTAGTTAGTTAATATCTTGACAAAATAGAACTAATGTGGTTAAGATACCCTTTAAATAACTTGTGTAAAGTGAAGGGACTAGACATGGACAATTGAATTAAAGTTTCAATTAAACAAATTAATAAACAAAACACACACACATACGTGTGTGTGTGTCTGCGACTTCAACCAGAGCCAAGAAGGGCTCTCTTGCTCAAAACCCTAATCCCTCAAGAATCTCTCAAATTGAAGCCCAAATCAAGAGCCAAATCATTGCATGAACACAGATTCGTGATCACCTAGTCATGGGGATTACAAGGTATGTTAAAAATTATGATTTGGTGATACTTTGAGATTATGATGAATAATCATAATCGAAATTCTGGAATGAATATTGATTCTATGAGTGTTATTATGATTATATCTTGGTTTAGAAACAAACCCTAGTAGAAAATTTGATGAATTGTTGTCAAAACTAGGGATTTGATAATTACCCTATTATGTGCTAAATGGGTTTTTGTATGTTATGATGAACACTTGGAGTGTTAATTTGATGAATATTGATTGTTATGATATAAGTTCTTGATGTAGTTCATGAACACTAGATATAGAGGGTTGAAATTTGATGTTAATCTTGCTAAAAATGACTAATTACGGACTAGTTAGCAAAAGTGTAGAATGATGCCCATTAGGTGTTTGTTAAAATGCCTAAATGAGAAGTAAAGTGTTGAAATTCAAGTGAAACGCGTAATTGACAAGCTTGACTAATTACATGAGACATGGGATAAAACGGGTTCTAATCATAATGTTGATTTGCCTTAATCGTGCATATTATATGATTAAATGTAGTTGACTTTAGAAAGTCAAACTAACTAGTGATGAATTCGAATAAGTGGTTTCGGCTAAGAAAATAAGTAAAGTGGTATAGTCGTGATGGTTAATGACTAATCTAACCACCTTGTAAATGATGAACAATAGTTGGCGCTTAAACAAGCTAGGTGAAGCTTGGAGTGAAAGCGGGTCAAACGAGTCAAGCCTAGAAGAAAAGCGTAGCTCGGATGCAAGGTAAGTGTAATTTACACACTTATGTAGAATGCTTGTTATTTCGATACTTGTGAACGTGAAAACAATAAAATTGGAAATTTGGAAAATCGTCAAGTGTTGACTTATGTAAATCATGGTTAAAAGGATACCCATGGCGTAAGCCGAAATGGGTTGAAACTGCAAGAAAAGAGTGTAAAGGAAAAAGGGTATGGTTATAAAACCCGGGATGGGATGATGTACGAATTGGAAATCAAAAACGGTGTTTTTGATTTAAATAGACAATGTTGGGCATATAGTCCAAACGGGTCGAATGGTGGTGATAACACCATTTGACAATATCGACTAATGTGGTCGTCAAGTCTTATGTTAACAGGACTAATTAGCAAATCGGATAGTTGCGTCATCATTGATGGTGTGATAATAAAAGCGAGGTATAAATCGGGTCTATTTGTTGATCCGAGCCAGGTACGCATATTTATGTTGTAGTTAAAAGTGATATTTTGGTCGAATATTTTGGGGAGAGTCCTTCCTTGTAAAAGAAGGACTAAAATCGACCAAAACACCCTTGTAGGCTAATTTGAACAAACGACCCTTAGAGGTTGTTTGAAAACGAGTCCTATGATTAAACAAAAGCGTAGAACGAGTATGAGTAGTGAAAGATGAAATTCTTGGGCCGAAGGACTCCATATGAGTCTTTGCCGTAAAATGATATTCCTAAGGGTATAATTCGGAACACATAGATATCTACTTTAAATCCAACACACAATCAGTTGTGATGGAAGAGTACTATATAAGAAATATAGGTTACAATGTTAGAATAGAATGAAAGCGATTTTGAGCCTAAAAGTGCATAAATACCCTTAACGGGTCAAACAAGCGTATAAGCGTAAACGGGTTTTTATTATGTAAGAAACCCGTGATTTGAGATTAACAAGATAGGAGACATTGAAACTATGAATTTCATAAGTTTAAGGATCAAGTAAACATGTTTGATGATGAAAACATGAACGGGTCAAAAGATGGTAAAAAGGGTAATAAGCCGAAGACTTAAAAGTCTGAAATTTTGTTAAACCGGATGTTAGATTTTAACTCCATATGATGGAGAATCAAATTACAAACACGTAGGAAGAAACGGGAGGTTAAACGGGTAAACGGTTCAAAAGTTACGCGCGTTTTAGTGCGTACGAACGACGAAACGGAACTGCAGAAAAACTGCAAATGGGCTAGGCGTCGACGACGCGGGAAGTGAAGTCGTCGACGCCGCTTGGAAACTTGTTTTTTTTGTCGACGCCATCTTCCACTGGTTGACGCGGGAAGTGGAGTCGTCGACGCCACCTAACTCGGAAAAATGCTATTTTTGTCATTTTTAACCCCTGTACTTGTTTAAACTTCATATTTGACTATCAAAACTAACTTTTAAGTTGGTTTTGATTATAGGTGATTGCCAAAAGTTCCCGGATGAAGATCAAGCTGAAAGAGGAACCGAACACGTTCAAAACACAAGCTTCCGCACATGATTATTATCGTTACTTTAAGATGACGAACTCGTTCACGTTAAACTGTTTAGATAACTTTTGTAAAAGATTTAAACAAACCTGTAATTTTATATGAAGGTGTTTCATAAATACACGTATATTTATGAGTTATTGTATTTAAATCATTAAATAATAACTAGGGTGTTACAAGTTACTTGTAACACCCTAGTTATTAATTTGAAGGTTATCGTATAAATATCGATAAACAACCATGTAATTACTATTAAGTATCCTTAGAAAATACGAGTAATCTAAAAATTTTACAAAAGTTATCCGAATAGTTTAATGTGAACAACTTCGCCATTTAAAAATGGCGATATAATCATGTGCGGAAGCTTGTGTTTTGAGCGTGTTCGGTTCCTCTTCGAGCTTGATCTTCATCCGGGCACTCTTGGCAATCACCTATAATCAAAACCAACTTAAAAGTTAGTTTTGATAGTCAAATATGAAGTTCAAACAAGTACAGGGGTTAAAAATGACAAAAATAGCATTTTTCCGAGTTAGGTGGCGTCAACGACTCCACTTCCCGCGTCAACCAGAGGAAACTGGCGTCAACAGAAAAACATGTTTTCCAAGCGGCGTCGACGACTTCACTTCCCGCGTCGTCGACGCCTAGCCCATTTTGCAGTTTTCTGCAGTTCCGTTTCGTCGTTCGTACGCACTAAAACGCGCGTAACTTTTGAACCGTTTACCCGTTTAACCTCCCGTTTCTTCCTACGTGTTTGTAATTTGATTCTCCATCATATGGAGTTAAAATCTAACATCCGGTTTAACAAAATTTCAGACTTTTAAGTCTTCGGCTTATCGCCCTATTTCCCAATTTTGACCCGTTTATGCATTTTATCAAACAAACATATTTGTTTGATTCCTACATCACCTACACTTCTTAGAATTAATGTTACCTACTATATTAGGTTCTAATCATAGGTTTATTACACCATTTAAACCCGTTTATGCTCGTATGCTTATTTTGACCCGTTAAGGGTATTTAAGCACTTTAAAGCTTGAAATCGCTTTCATTCCTTTCTAGCATCTTATTCCACCTTATGCATTTCATATCAAAATTACTACTTATTGTATTATAGGTCAGTTTGACCTTTTTAAAAGTCAAATGCCCATTAGTATGCTAATTGCATATTCGAGTTCATCAACTAGTTTTGGCATTCTTTAATTACCCGGTGGGCGTTATCTTTAGACCACCGTTTTAACCAAAGTTCTAACCACGTTTATCACATTTAGAACTCTTTTTAATCACATCTTGCATAATAGCCAAAACATCACAATTAGGTGTTTTAACTACAAAATTCTAGTTTCGAGCCTTCTTTGAGGCATTTTAACGAACACCTAGTGGGCATAATTTTACATATTTACTAACTAGTTCATAACTAGTTTTTTTTACCAAGATTAACATCAAGATTCAACCATTATCATGTATGATCAAATACTCAAACTTGCAAATTGTTCAAGTATCTTGCATCTACTATCACTTATGATGATTTCTAACACAACTATATTATCATCTTTTCTACATAATCAAAACCCACTTGACACATGAGTGTATGATTATGAATTCACAATCATGAACATCAATTTAACAAATAAATGACTAGGGTTTACTCCTAGACATAGTTTCATCCCTAATTTCATCCAAACAACGAACATGCAAGCTCAGATTCGAATCTCACAAGTTCCTCTAAAATTCAAGATGGAACTAAATAATGAAATTTGGCATACCTTATGATCCCTTCATCAGGGTGATCACGAATTCATGCTTGGATTTCGATTTGGGTTGGATTTACCCCTTCAATTTGCTGATTTTATGGATGTTAGGGTTTGAGCTTGAGAGCTCTTCTTGGCCCCTGTGTTTTGTACGACCAGAACACACACAAAGGTGTGTGTTTTGGTGTTTTAGATTTTAATTAATAAAAACCTATTTCTCACTTTAACCATTTTAGTCCCTCAACTTTACCCGGGTTTATAAAGGTTACTACATCAAGTTCCGCATTATTTTTAAAACACTAGACTAACTAGGTTGATATTCCTAGTTATTTAGTGGGTTCCGGGAGTTATAACCCAGTTTATTTTGAGTCCCGTTAATTCAGGCTCTCATAGACTTAATTCCTTAAAACTTTGATTCGTTCATATATAATATTAGGATTTCTTATTTAAATCCAAATATTTACCGGGTTAATTTTTTTTTACCACTAACGGTATTTTACCCGTCTTTACTATTAACGTGGTTTGATTACCAAACCCGTTTTTGGGATGTTACAAGTCAACTTGTAACACCCTAGTTATTAATTTGAAGGTTATCGTATAAATATCGATAACAACCATGTAATTACTATTAAGTATCCTTAGAAAATACGAGTAATCTAAAAATTTTACAAAAGTTATCCGAATAGTTTAATGTGAACAACTTCGCCATTTAAAAAT
Source organism: Helianthus tuberosus (assembly GCA_030545235.1). Classification (NCBI taxonomy): domain Eukaryota; kingdom Viridiplantae; phylum Streptophyta; class Magnoliopsida; order Asterales; family Asteraceae; genus Helianthus; species Helianthus tuberosus. Next base: position 97,734,917 of record CM060399.1, on the reverse strand, counting down.
GGCGATATAATCATGTGCGGAAGCTTGTGTTTTGAGCGTGTTCGGTTCCTCTTCGAGCTTGATCTTCATCCGGGCACTCTTGGCAATCACCTATAATCAAAACCAACTTAAAAGTTAGTTTTGATAGTCAAATATGAAGTTCAAACAAGTACAGGGGTTAAAAATGACAAAAATAGCATTTTTCCGAGTTAGGTGGCGTCAACGACTCCACTTCCCGCGTCAACCAGAGGAAACTGGCGTCAACAGAAAAACATGTTTTCCAAGCGGCGTCGACGACTTCACTTCCCGCGTCGTCGACGCCTAGCCCATTTTGCAGTTTTCTGCAGTTCCGTTTCGTCGTTCGTACGCACTAAAACGCGCGTAACTTTTGAACCGTTTACCCGTTTAACCTCCCGTTTCTTCCTACGTGTTTGTAATTTGATTCTCCATCATATGGAGTTAAAATCTAACATCCGGTTTAACAAAATTTCAGACTTTTAAGTCTTCAGCTTATCGCCCTATTTCCAAATTTTGACCCGTTTGTGCATTTTATCAAACGAACATATTTGTTTGATTCCTACATCACCTACACTTCTTCAAATTAATGTTACCTACTATATTAGGTTCTAAGCATAGGTTTATTACACCATTTAAACCCGTTTATGCTCGTATGCTTATTTTGACCCGTTAAGGGTATTTAAGCACTTTAAAGCTTGAAATCGCTTTCATTCCTTTCTAGCATCTTATTCCTACATTTCTTATCAAGTAATATTCAACTACAACTCTTTGTGTGTTGGATTTCAATGTGTATGTCTATATGTTCCGAGTTTTACCCTTCGGATTGTTATTTTACGGTAAGACTCAAATAGAGCTATTTGGCTAACGTATTACATCTATCAACATCTACACTTATTCTAAGCTTTTGTTTAATCATAAGACTCGTTTCCAAACAACCTCTAAGGGTTGTTTGTTCGATTTAGCCTACAAGGGCGTTTTGGTCGATTTTGGTCCTTCTTTTACAATGAAGGACTCTCACCAATTATTCGACCAAGATATCACTTTTAACTACAACATAAATATGCGTACCTGGCTCGGATCAACAAATAGACCCGATTTATACCTCGCTTTTATTATCACATTTTCTATGGCGACGGAAGTATCCGAATCGCTAATCGGTCCTGTTAGCATAAGACTTGGCAACCATATTAGTCGATATTGTCAAATGGTGTTATCACACCATTTGACCCGTTTGGCCTATAAGACTAGGCATTTTCATAAGTAGCAAAACATGGTTATTAATTGCCAATTTGTTTATTCGACCCATTTTGGATTTTTGCTACTAGACCCCTTTTTCTCTTAAACTCCTTTCTTATGTTTTTACCCATTCGGCTTACGCCACAGGTGTCCCTTTTGAACTCTAATTTACTTTAGCCAATACTTGACTAAATTTCCATTTTTACTCATTTTCTCGTTATTAGTTGCATTTAAAATAATCTTAACGACAACTTCTTAGTTATTAGTCATCACATGACTAAATTACCGTTTCGCCTCTTTTCACCATAATACATGGTTTTTATCATTTTTGTTTGTTCCGACTCATGTTAATAACGTCGGAACCCTTGATTCGGGTATTACACTAATCGCATTGGTAATTTACAAAATAATGCATATTCTACAAAAAGGATGTAAGCGTCGCTTACCTTGCATCCGGTTATGCTCTTTTTCCTTCATTCTTGATTTGTTTGACCCGCTTTGTTCCCAAGCTTTCACCTAGCTTGTTAATCGTCAAACTATCATTGCAAATTGTAAGATGGTTAGATTAGTCATAATTATTCACGACTATTCCATCTCACTTATTTCGTACGTCGAAACTACTATTCGACTTCATGATTAGTTAACTTAGCTTATTAAAGTTAACCACTTTAAATCACAAGGTTCACAACATTAAGTCTAAATCAACATTATATTTAGAACCCTTTTCACTTCATATTACGCGTAATCGCCATATCATTCAAATGCGCGTTTTCGCTCTAATTTCAACACTTTAGTTTTCACTTAGGCATTTTAACAAACACCTAATGTGCATACATTTTTACACATTTACAACTAGTTCATAACTAGTTATTTTTACCAAGATTAACATCAAAATTCACCACTATCACTTATGATCAAATACTCAAACTTGCAAATTGTTTAAGTATTTCCTAATTACTAACATGCATGATGATCCTAATGACAATCATATCATCAAATTCATCATATGATTAAAACCCACTTAACCTAGTGTGGTAAATCATTCAATCATTCAATCCATAGCATGTTATGTATGATTTTCACTTAGGGTTTTGTTCCTAAGCAAATATACATCACTAATCTAGCCATAGCTTCTCTAATCCATGCTTAATTCACGACTAGGATGATTATCCAATTTTTACAACTTCAAGATTGTTAGAAATTCGACATACCTTACGATCCCCTTGACTTGGTGACCGTTTCTATGTATTCAAATCCGAGATTGGCCTTCAATTGATCCTCCAATTTGAAGAATTTGTTGAGTTTAGGGTTAGCTCCCATGGAGCTTGTCTCCTGCTCTTTCTCACGCACGCACACACACTCTTGTGTGTGTGTTTGTGTTTTATTTTTAAGTTTATAATTCCCTTTTCAAGTTATCCGGCTTTGGTCCCTCGTGTTTGGTTAGTTATTAATTAGGTCACAACCTAATTATTTTCAATAATATTCCCACTTATTAACTAGGTTCAATATTCCTAGTTAACTTAGCGGGTTCGGGAATATTTATGACTAGGTTTATTTTAGGTCCCGTTAGGTCGGGCCTTCTATAAACTTTATTTCCTCAAAAGCCTTTATTCTACTTTTATTTAATATTAGGTTTATTTAATTGAAATCCTAATATTCACCGGGTTACTTTTACCACTAACGGTATTTTACCCGTCTTTTAGTATTAACATGGGTTAATTACCAAACCCATTTTCGGAGTGTTACAAGTCTACCCCCCTTAAAGAGGTTTCGTCCTCGAAACCTTTTCTTACATAATTCATTGAGTTTAAACTCAATGTATTTGATCCGAGATATCTTTTAAACATTACTTATACTTTTAACCAATTATTAGTATTACCAGATAAGCATGGTAACATCTTTTTGGTCACTAATTGTCTACGTATCTCATATGACTTAGTGCAACTTAAAATAACGTAATCTCGTTATTTCCACTAGTTTAGTTAACTTGGCGATATCCATCGCTTTCATATACTATCGAATTCCTTACGAATCCGTTATTTTGACTCGTTTAAAGGCATTTAGTGAAATCTTTTCACTTTTAGCAGCAATTTCTTTTGTCTTCAAATTTATTTATTTATTCGGTTCAGTCATACCGAACCTACCGCTTACAAGCAAACCAAAATTTATTTAAATGACCTTGACCGGTCTCACTACTTAGACTTATTAGTCCAGTTACTTTTTACCGCTTGCTTGGTCATAATGTGATTCTACTTCACATTACCTTTCTTGACCGTGATCGTGTTACATCATGTTTAATTTATATCAAAATTCCCCTTCCGAAATATCACTTTTTGAATATGACGTCTTGCGCCTATCGGTGTCAAGACTTGAACCTTTCATGCTTAATATTCGATTTTCCTATCAGGATTCTCATTCGTAAAAAAAAAAAAAAAAAAAACGTTATTTCTTACTAAAACTAAGGTTTTAGTTTAGGATCTTCTCTTTATCTTTCGTCAATTATCCGTAACAGGACATTGACAGTCTGTAATTTATTCTTTTACAGCCTTAGTTTTATGCGGGGATTTTCAACTGGTTCTCTCGCTTTGTTAAGTAACCCGTAGGTTCTTTCACGTAGCCTCGTAGGCTATTTCATTAGGTCTTCACCCTCTTTTTACTAAAAACACTAAGGTTTATTTCCTTTTCTTTTCGTGACCCAAGGGTCATTCTGGTCCCGTAGACCTTAACACTGTGTTTAATCCCGTAGGTTACGATGATCCCGTAAATCATCTTTTATTTGTATCTACATTCAAATGTGTATATATATATTCATATATAGCTTCAAAGCATGTCTTGCTATGTTTAAAATCGTATATTTTCGCTTATGAGATTTAGTTGACCTTGACCGTAGTCTAAGGCTTCATTTGTTTATTTCCGGGCGAAATTTTCTGACTTTGTCCTTACGTTTGACGTTTTACAAACACGACCCGTTAAGGGACATATTCGCATTTTCCGGGTTCGAGTGTAAGTACACTACCTCCCAATGCTTGTCTAAATCATTTTACATGTTTGCGTTTTCTGGGTTCGAGTGTAAGTACACTCCCTCCCAATACTTGTCTAAATCATTTTACATGCTTGCTCTTACTTATGCCTTCAAGCATTATACTTTGTTCAACCCGTTCAATCTCAAAATAGTTGAATATAATTATCAAAATTTCTGTTTACGAAATTTTATGGTCTTTTAGTCATAACTCATAATCCGAGTCTTTTGACTTTAAATTCGTGTTCTCGTTTCTCGGTTTACGCATGCGTTTAAATTCTTACCCATCAACCGGGTACTTTACTGAAGTCATTATTAGTGCAAACATTCCAGTATACATCAAGTTTTCCTTTTAGTTTGTTTGGTTGTCTTAGCGGAAGCCCTCGCTTTTATTCAACCAAACTTTTATTCTTTATTTGACCATCCTTGACAGTCTTTTAAACTATGAATGATGATTATCATCATCATCATTTCTTTACTATGACCAAAGTCAACGATTTTGATCGTTTTTCTCGTGTGGGCAATACCTTTGTTTCTATGACCCCGCGGATCATTTATACTTTGGTTTTACAATGCCCTTTTTGTCTACCATGGTTGTTTCGTCAAAAATGACTTATGTCACGAATTTCCTTGGGTCTTTTATTTCTATGTGCGCCATACATCGTTTTTATGGTTCCCGCGAAAACCATTTATACGAGTATGCCCATAAGATTTCTTGACCCTAAGGATCCTTTAAATTTCATTCATCTTGACCTTACTACATCGGACATAACTGCGCTCATTATAAGAAGCTCATGCTATCATGTGTTCACTACTTACTTGGCCAGAGTAAGCGATCAACACGTGGTACGCGTGACCTTATTATAATTACCACATCACGTCCCATGTAAGTAACTCCTCAACTTATCTCCATGTTTATGGTTTCATTTGGTAAAACTTTATTTAATTGTTAGTTAACAATTATTAGTTTTAGTCGTTTATCCTTGAACATGTACAATGTCCCTTTTTATAAACATTTATTCACATTCATTGATGTGATCATTACTTTTCTCAATAGGATTTATATTGAGAATACTTACTTGGATGATCACTCTCGTCCAAGTTTCTATATAAACAAGTCTTGTTATTCATTTGTTATTCATCATTGTGAATAACACATTTCCTATTAAATTTCTCTTGGAAATCAGGTTTTCCAAGTTATATCATATGTGTATGCAACCGTTATTACTTACGTGTTTGTTGCATATAACGACTCGTGCGATTAAATTTAAAAGTATGCACCTGGTAATGCTTGCCCTAACGGGCTTCTCTTGTCATTAGTCTTGTTCGCGACCGTTACGCGATTTTGGTCCTTGATGAGTATGCTCTTCCTGTCATACCTCGGACCGTTCCATCATCATATCCATAATTCGTTCACCTCCCGTCATCTTCAGACGCAAGTGTCCTTCAATTAAAACATTCACAAGAGTTAGTAATGTCAACTTCAATAATCGTCCGTATTATAATACAAGGCTTTTTCTACTATACGCGTCAACGCGCGTATTTTCGTCAACCATATCAATCATTTAATTTGGGGTAACATATACCATACGATAGCCCTATGTGTTGTTTACAACACTTTAGCATACTAACTACTAACGTACTTGTACTTACCGGATTTGCGATCAAGCCTCGAACCGAACACTTTACCCTTTAACCTTGGGCTCTGATTACCAACTTGTAACACCCTAGTTATTAATTTGAAGGTTATCGTATAAATATCGATAAACAACCATGTAATTACTATTAAGTATCCTTAGAAAATACGAGTAATCTAAAAATTTTACAAAAGTTATCCGAATAGTTTAATGTGAACAACTTCGCCATTTAAAAATGGCGATATAATCATGTGCGGAAGCTTGTGTTTTGAGCGTGTTCGGTTCCTCTTCGAGCTTGATCTTCATCCGGGCACTCTTGGCAATCACCTATAATCAAAACCAACTTAAAAGTTAGTTTTGATAGTCAAATATGAAGTTCAAACAAGTACAGGGGTTAAAAATGACAAAAATAGCATTTTTCCGAGTTAGGTGGCGTCAACGACTCCACTTCCCGCGTCAACCAGAGGAAACTGGCGTCAACAGAAAAACATGTTTTCCAAGCGGCGTCGACGACTTCACTTCCCGCGTCGTCGACGCCTAGCCCATTTTGCAGTTTTCTGCAGTTCCGTTTCGTCGTTCGTACGCACTAAAACGCGCGTAACTTTTGAACCGTTTACCCGTTTAACCTCCCGTTTCTTCCTACGTGTTTGTAATTTGATTCTCCATCATATGGAGTTAAAATCTAACATCCGGTTTAACAAAATTTCAGACTTTTAAGTCTTCGGCTTATCGCCCTATTTCCCAATTTTGACCCGTTTATGCATTTTATCAAACAAACATATTTGTTTGATTCCTACATCACCTACACTTCTTAGAATTAATGTTACCTACTATATTAGGTTCTAATCATAGGTTTATTACACCATTTAAACCCGTTTATGCTCGTATGCTTATTTTGACCCGTTAAGGGTATTTAAGCACTTTAAAGCTTGAAATCGGTTTCATTCCTTTCTAGCATCTTATTCCTACATTTCTTATCAAGTAATATTCAACTACAACTCTTTGTGTGTTGGATTTCAATGTGTATATCTATATGTTCCGAGTTTTACCCTTCGGATTGTTATTTTACGGTAAGACTCAAATAGAGCTATCTGGCTAACGTATTACATCTATCAACATCTACACTTATTCTAAGCTTTTGTTTAATCATAAGACTCGTTTCCAAACAACCTCTAAGGGTTGTTTGTTCGATTTAGCCTACAAGGGCGTTTTGGTCGATTTTGGTCCTTCTTTTACAATAAAGGACTCTCACCAATTATTCGACCAAGATATCACTTTTAACTACAACATAAATATGCGTACCTGGCTCGGATCAACAAATAGACCCGATTTATACCTCGCTTTTATTATCACATTTTCTATGGAAACGGAAGTATCCGAATCGCTAATCGGTCCTGTTAGCATAAGACTTGGCAACCATATTAGTCGATATTGTTAAATGGTGTTATCATCACCATTTGACCCGTTTGGCTCATATGACCAAACATTTACATATGTAGTAAAACGAGGTTTTAAATTTCAAATTTACACATCCGGCCCATGTCGGATGTTACCACTTGACCCCTCTTTTTCTCTTTAACTCAATTCTCACAAATTTGACCCGTTCGGCTTACGCCATGGGTGCCCTTTTTATTGTTAATTTACATTAGTCGACACTTGACTAAATTTCCATTTTTACCCCTTTTTCTCAATATTAGATTACACTACGCGGTAATCTTATCAAAACTCATAATCTCTTAGTCATTACATGACCAATTTACCGATTTATCCTGTTTACCATAAACCATGGTTTTTAACACCTTTATATGTTCCGACTCGTACCAATCGTGTCGGAAACCATATTTTCATTATTATCATTATCGCATTTATTACTTGTAAAGTAAACAAGTATTCTACAAAAGTGTGTAAGTTTCACTTACCTTTCATCCGAATTACGCTTTCCTTTTCCTTCTTGATTTGTTTGATCCGCTCCCTCATCAAGCTTTCACCTAGCTTGTTACGCGTCAAACTATCATCATCGTTTTCAAGGTGGTTAGTTTAATCATAATGTAATACGATTATTCCACCTTATGCATTTCATATCAAAATTACTACTTATTGTATTATAGGTCAGTTTGACCTTTTTAAAAGTCAAATGCCCATTAGTATGCTAATTGCATATTCGAGTTCATCAACTAGTTTTGGCATTCTTTAATTACCCGGTAGGCGTTATCTTTAGACCACCGTTTTAACCAAAGTTCTAACCACGTTTATCACATTTAGAACTCTTTTTAATCACATCTTGCATAATAGCCAAAACATCACAATTAGGTGTTTTAACTACAAAATTCTAGTTTCGAGCCTTCTTTGAGGCATTTTAACGAACACCTAGTGGGCATAATTTTACATATTTACTAACTAGTTCATAATTAGTTATTTTTACCAAGATTAACATCAAGATTCAACCATTATCATGTATGATCAAATACTCAAACTTGCAAATTGTTCAAGTATCTTGCATCTACTATCACTTATGATGATTTCTAACACAACTATATTATCATCTTTTCTACATAATCAAAACCCACTTGACACATGAGTGTATGATTATGAATCCACAATCATGAACATCAATTTAACAAATAAATGACTAGGGTTTACTCCTAGACATAGTTTCATCCCTAATTTCATCCAAACAACGAACATGCAAGCTCAGATTCGAATCTCACAAGTTCCTCTAAAATTCAAGATGGAACTAAATAATGAAATTTGGCATACCTTATGATCCCTTCATCAGGGTGATCACGAATTCATGCTTGGATTTCGATTTGGGTTGGATTTACCCCTTCAATTTGCTGATTTTATGGATGTTAGGGTTTGAGCTTGAGAGCTCTTCTTGGCCCCTGTGTTTTGTACGACCAGAACACACACAAAGGTGTGTGTTTTGGTGTTTTAGATTTTAATTAATAAAAACCTATTTCTCACTTTAACCATTTTAGTCCCTCAACTTTACCCGGGTTTATAAAGGTTACTACATCAAGTTCCGCATTATTTTTAAAACACTAGACTAACTAGGTTGATATTCCTAGTTATTTAGTGGGTTCCGGGAGTTATAACCCAGTTTATTTTGAGTCCCGTTAATTCAGGCTCTCATAGACTTAATTCCTTAAAACTTTGATTCATTCATATATAATATTAGGATTTCTTATTTAAATCCCAATATTTACCGGGTTAATTTTTTTTACCACTAACGGTATTTTACCCGTCTTTACCATTAACGTGGTTTGATTACCAAACCCGTTTTTGGGATGTTACAAGTCTACCCCCCTTAAAGAGGTTTCGTCCTCGAAACCTTTTCTTACATAATTCATTGAGTTTAAACCCAATGTATTCGATCCGAGAAATATTTTAAACATTACTTATACTTTTTAACCAATCGTTAGTATTACCCGAAAAGTACGGTAACATCTTTTTGGTTACTAATTGTCTACATATCTCATACGATATAGTGTAATTTCGAAATAACGTAATCTCGTTCTTTCTACTAGTTTAGTTAACTTAGCGATATCTAGGGCCGTTCAAATCGCTCGCCGCTCGTCGTTCGCTCGACGCTCGTTCGGAAATTGCTCGGAAAATGCTCGTTCGATTTGACGCTCGGTTGTAAACGAGCCGCTCTGCTCGGTTCGGTTTGGAAACGAGCCAAGCATGAGCAAAGGTCCGCTCGGCTCGGTTCGACTCGAATTATTATTTTAAATAGTATATATATACATATACATATGCACATACATCTATAAACATGCATATACACAAATATAAATTATACATATATATACACACATACACCTATATATAGAGACACACTTACACATACATATATACTTAAATATAAATTAAATTTATAGTTTTATATGTACCAATCTATTAGATTTTGGCCAACTATATACAAATTTACAACTATATCTATATGTACTAGCCCAACCACGCCAATAAAAAATTAAAATCAAAACTAAAAGTTAAACCCTAAGCCGATAAACGACAGTCTGTTCATCGTCTCAATGTTTCATGTCGTTACCCTAAGTCGATCGTCTCCTGCTCTCAACGTAATTGTTCGTGCAATATGATCATCGCCTCGTCAGCCACAACATTGTTTATTATAAGAAAAATATTATGCCATGAAATGTCAATGTTTTTAAAGACATAAAAACTTGAGACCCAACATTGTCACTATCTCTCTTAGCAAATTTAAATTGGGCGACACGGTTGTCCAAATCGCTCGAACTTTGCTCGACGCTCGCTCGAAATTTTTACTGCTCGAAAAATGCTCGCTTGATTTGATGCTCGGTTTGAAATGAGCCGCTCCGCTCGGTTCGGTTTGCAAACGAGCCAAGCACGAGCAAAGGTCCGCTCGGTTCGGCTCGGCTCGTGAACAGCCCTAGCGATATCCATCGCTTTCATATATTATCGAATTCCCTTATGAATCCGTTACTTTGACCCGCTTAAAGGTCTTTAGTGAAATCTTTCACTTTTAGCAACAATCTCTTTTGTTTCCAAATTCATTTATTCGGTTTAGTTATACCGAATCCATCGCTTACAAGAGACCAAATTTATTTAAATGGCCTTAACTGGTCTCACTAACTAGACTTATTAGTCCAGTTACTTTTTACCACTCGCTTGGTTATAATGTGATTCTACTTCACATTGCATTTCTTGACCGTGATCGTGTCACATCATGTTTAATTTATATCAACCTTTCATTTTCGAAAATATCACTTTTCGAATATATCGTCTTGCGCCTATCAGTGTCAAGACTTGTATCTTTCATGCTTACTATTTAAATTCCTATCAGATTTTATGTTTGTAAAAACGTTATTTCTTACTAAAACCGAAGTTTTAGTTTTAGGATCTTTTCTTTAACTTGTGTCAATCATCCATACCGGGATATTGACAGTCCGTAATTTAATCCTTTACAGTCTTAGTTTTATGCAGGGATTCTTAACTGATTTCCTCGATTTATCAAATCTAACCCGTAGGTTTTATCACTTAGCCTTATGGGCTATTTTTGACTAGACATTCACCTCTTTAGGGCGAAGTCCTTATAACTTCTTTCTAATCATGACCCGTGGGTCGTTTTAGTCCGTAGATCTCTCATTTGTTTATAACCCTAAAGGTTATGTTGATCCCGTAGATCACTCTTTTTACTCGTGTCTTATTAAAATATATATTTGGTGTCAAAGCACTCTTTTTACGTTTGAAAATCATTTGTTTTCACGCTTGAAATCCGTTAACTTTTGACTGTAGTTCGTGTCTACAATCGTTTTCTTTTGAATAATTCTTCCGACTCTATGACTTCTCACGTCAATTAAGCATTGGTTTGTCTCAAGCTTACCGTTATCCGGCTTGCGCTTATTTATGCCTTCAAGCATTATACTTTATTCAACCCGTTCAATCTCAAAATAGTTGAATATAATTATCAAAATTTCTGTTTACGAAATTTTATGGTCTTTTAGTCATAACTCATAATCCGAGTCTTTTGACTTTAAATTCGTGTTCTCGTTTCTCGGTTTACGCATGTGTTTAAATCCTTACCCATCAACCGGGTACTTTACCGAAGTCATTATTAGTGCAAGCATTCCGGTATACATCAAGTTTTCGTTTTAATTTGTTTGGTTGTCTTAGCGGAAGCCCTCGCTTTTATTCAACCAAACCTTTAATCTTTATTTGACCATCCTTGACAGTCTTTTAAACTATGAATGATGATTATCATCATCATCATTTCTTTACTACGACCAAAGTCAACGATTTTGATCGTTTTTCTCGTGTGGGCAATACCTTTGTTTCTATGACCCCGCGGGTCATTTATACTTTGGTTTTACAATGCCCTTTTTGTCTACCATGGTTTTTGATCGTTTTTCCCCATGTGGGCAATACCTTTGTTTCTATGACCCCGCGGGTCATTTATACCTTGGTTTTACAATGCCCTCTTTGTCTACCATGGTCGTTTAATCAAAAATGACTTATGTCACGAATTTCCTTGGGTCTTTTATTTCTATGTGCGCCATACATCGTTTTTATGGTTCCCGCGAAAACCATTTATACGAGTATGCCCATAAGATTTCTTGACCCTAAGGATCCTTTAAATTTCATTCATCTTGACCTTACTACATCGGACATAACTGCGCTCATTATAAGAAGTTCATGCTATCATGTGTTCACTACTTACTTGGCCAGAGTAAGCGATCAACACGTGGTACGCGTGACCTTATTATAATTACCACATCACGTCCCATGTAAGTAACTCCTCAAATTATCTCCATGTTTATGGTTTCATTTGGTAAAACTTTATTTAATTGTTAGTTAACAATTATTAGTTTTAGTCGTTTATCCTTGAACATGTACAATGTCCCTTTTTATAAACATTTATTCACATTCATTGATGTGATCATTACTTTTCTCAATAGGATTTATATTGAGAATACTTACTTGGATGATCACTCTCGTCCAAGTTTCTATATAAACAAGTCTTGTTATTCATTTGTTATTCATCATTGTGAATAACACATTTCCTATTAAATTTCTCTTGGAAATCAGGTTTTCCAAGTTATATCATATGTGTATGCAACCGTTATTACTTACGTGTTTGTTGCATATAACGACTCGTGCGATTAAATTTAAAAGTGTGCACCTGGTAATGCTTGCCCTAACGGGCTTCTCTTGTCATTAGTCTTGTTCGCGACCGTTACGCGATTTTGGTCCTTGATGAGTATGCTCTTCCTGTCATACCTCGGACCGTTCCTCCATCATATCCATAATTCGTTCAACTCCCATCATCTTCAGACGCGAGTGTCCTTCAATTAAAACATTCACAAGTGTTAGTAATGTCAACTTCAATAATCGCCCGTATTATAATACAAGGCTTTTTCTACTATACGCGTCAACGCGCGTATTTTCGTCAACTATATCAGTCGTTTTAATTGGGGTAACGTGTATCACACGATAGCCCTATGTGTTGTTTACAACACTTTAGCATGCTAAGTTATTAACATGCTTGTACTTACCGGATTTGCGATCAAGCCTTGAACCGAACACTTTACCCTTTAACCTTGGGCTCTGATACCAACTTGTAACACCCTAGTTATTATTTAATGATTTAAATACAGCACATAGGGCTATCGTATGATACACGTTACCCCAATTAAAACGATTGATATAGTTGACGAAAATACGCGCGTTGACGCGTATAGTAGAAAAAGCCTTGTATTATAATACGGGCGATTATTGAAGTTGACGTTACTAACTTTTGTGAATGTCTTAATTGAAGGACACTCGCGTTTGAAGACGACGAGAGTCAAAGGAATTGTGAATACGATGATGGAAAGGTCCGAAGCATGACAAGAGGAGCATGCTCACCGAGGACTAAATCGCGTAACGACCGCGAACAAGGTTAATGGCAAGGAACGCCCGTCGGGGCAAACATTACCAGGTGCACATTTTAAATAATTGCACAAATATAATTATGCAACCAATACGTAGAAATTGAAGGTTGCATATGTAGATTAAAAACTTGGAAAAACCCGAATAGAAAATGTATTCGGGATATTGTTTCCAAGAGAAACAAATAGAGGCGTTACTTACATAGGGCGCGATGTGAAAACTATAAAAAGGTCATGTGTGTCATGTGTTAACCGCTTACTCTGGCCAAGTAAGTAGTGGCATATGATACCATGAACTTCTTATGGCAGACACGTTTACATCCGATGTAGTAAGGGCGGGATGAATGGGACTAATTAAAAAGTACCCAAATGAAACAGATAAGCGAGATATTTGAAAATAATGTAAACGCACAATCGAGTGACGGAAGCGTGTCACATTAGGATAATGAGCCCGAGTGAAGGGACAAACACAAGCATGTAAAATGTTTTAGACAAGAATTGGGAGGGAGTGTACTTACACTCGAACCCAGAAAACACAAGCATGTAAAATGTTTTAGACAAGAATTGGGAGGGAGTGTACTTACACTCGAACCCAGAAAACACAAGCATGTAAAATGTTTTAGACAAGAATTGGGAGGGAGTGTACTTACACTCGAACCCAGAAAACACAAGCATGTAAAATGTTTTAGACAAGAATTGGGAGGGAGTGTACTTACACTCGAACCCAGAAAACACAAGCATGTAAAATGTTTTAGACAAGAATTGGGAGGGAGTGTACTTACACTCGAACCCAGAAAACGCAAGCATGAAAAATGTTTTAGACAGGTATCGGGAGGGAGTGTACTTACACTCGAACCCGGAACATGCAAATATGTCCCTTAACGGGTCGTTTTTGTAAAACATCAAACTTAAGGGCAAAGTCTGAATATAAAAATGAAGCGAGGTCTTAATGCATACCGGGAGGGTTGCAATAATAACGATTTCGGTAAAACACCCGGTTAATGGGTAAGAATTAAACACATGCGTAGAAACCAAGAGACGTGAACACGGGTTGAGAAATCAAAGGACTTGGATTACGAGTTATGACTATAAAATCTCGTAAATAGAAATTGTGAGTAAATATGTTCAACTATTCGAAGTCGAATGGGTTGAATAAAGAATAAAGTTGATTATTATAAGTGATGGATTTCACATTAATAGGTCAAACAAGTTGAATACAATATAACGCCGAATGGCACTAATGAACGTTAGCCAGATAAAGGTAGCGTTCAATGCAAGAGAATAATAAGCCCGGTAATGGGATATAACCAAATAAGAATATATGCAAATCAAATAACAGTAAGCATAAGAACAAACTGACGCGTAAATAACGTCAGAAGTCATAAAGTCGGAAGGATTAGTCCGGAAGTAAACAAATGAGACCTTAGACTATGGTCAAGGTCAATTGAAGTTCAAGGGTGAAAATAAACGATTCCAAACATACTAAGAAATGCCTGAAGCTATATGTGTATATATACATTTGAATATAGACAAGAATAAAAGATGATCTACGGGATCATCATAACCTACGGGATTAAACACAGTGTTAAGGTCTACAGACCAAAAAGACCCTCGGGTCATAAAGAGAGGGAAACGAGTTGTTAATATCTCACCTTAAGAAGGTGAAAAACTTAAAGAAATAGCCTATGGGGCTAAGTGAAAGAATCTACGGGTCAATAGTGTAAAGCAAGGAGAACTAGTTGTGATTCCCCGCATAAGACTAAGACCGTAAAAGAATAAATTATGGACTGTCAATATCCTGGTATGGATAATGAACAAAAGTTAATGAGAAGATCCTAAAACTAAAACTTCGGTTTTAGTAAGAAATAACGTTTTACAAACATAAATTCTGATAGTAATTTAAATAATAAGCATGAAAAATACAAGTCTTGACGCTGATAAGCGCAAGACGACATATTCGAAAAGTGTTATTTTCGAAAATAAAAAGGTTGATGCAAACTAAACGCGATGTGACACGATCACGGTTAGGAAATGTAATGTGAAGTAAAATCACATTATAACCAAGCGAGCGATAAAAGTAACTGAACTAATAAGACTAGTTAATGAGACCGGTTAAGGTCACCAATTCAAATCAAGAAATTTGGTTTGCTAGTAAGCGGTAGATTCGGTATAGCTGAACCGAATCAATAAATTTGAAAACAAAAGAAATAGTTGCTAAAAGTGAAATATTTCACTAAAGACCCTTAAACGGGTCAAAGTAACGGATTCATAAAGAATTCGATAGTATATGAAAGCGATGGATATCGCTAAGTTAACTAAACTAGTGGAAAGAACGAGATTATGTTATTTCGAAGTTACACTATGTCACATGAGATATGTAGACAATTAGTAACCAAAAAGATGTTATCGTACTTTTCGGTAATACTAACGATTGGTTAAAAAAAAAAGTATAGATATTGATTAAAAGACTTCTTGGCTCAAATACATTGAGTTTAAACTCAATGAATTAAGTAATAAAAGGTTTCGAGGACGAAACCTCTCTAAGGGGGGTAGACTTGTAACTCCCCGAAAACGGATTTGGTAATCAAACTCCGTTAATACTAAAAGACGGGTAAAGTACCGTTAGTAGTAAAAATAACCCGGTAAATATCTGGAATTAAATAAGAAATCCTAATATTAAATTCAAGCAAAGTAACGTTTTAAGGAATCGAGTTTTAAAAGAGCCCGAGTTAATGGGACTTAAAATACAACAGATTATAACTCCCGGGACCCACCAAGTAACTAGGAGTATTAACCTAGTTAGTTAATATCTTGACAAAATAGAACTAATGTAGTTAAGATACCCTTTAAATAACTTGTGTAAAGTGAAGGGACTAGACATGGACAATTGAATTAAAGTTTCAATTAAACAAATTAATAAACAAAACACACACACATACGTGTGTGTGTGTCTGCGACTTCAACCAGAGCCAAGAAGGGCTCTCTTGCTCAAAACCCTAATCCCTCAAGAATCTCTCAAATTGAAGCCCAAATCAAGAGCCAAATCATTGCATGAACACAGATTCGTGATCACCTAGTCATGGGGATTACAAGGTATGTTAAAAATTATGATTTGGTGATACTTTGAGATTATGATGAATAATCATAATCGAAATTCTGGAATGAATATTGATTCTATGAGTGTTATTATGATTATATCTTGGTTTAGAAACAAACCCTAGTAGAAAATTTGATGAATTGTTGTCCAAACTAGGGATTTGATAATTACCCTATTATGTGCTAAATGGGTTTTTTTGTATGCTATGATGAACACTCGGATTGGAGTGTTAATTTGATGAATATTGATTGTTATGATATAAGTTCTTGATGTAGTTCATGAACACTAGATATAGAGGGTTGAAATTTGATGTTAATCTTGCTAAAAATGACTAATTACGGACTAGTTAGCAAAAGTGTAGAATGATGCCCATTAGGTGTTTGTTAAAATGCCTAAATGAGAAGTAAAGTGTTGAAATTCAAGTGAAACGCGTAATTGACAAGCTTGACTAATTACATGAGACATGGGATAAAACGGGTACTAATCATAATGTTGATTTGCCTTAATCGTGCATATTATATGATTAAATGTAGTTGACTTTAGAAAGTCAAACTAACTAGTGATGAAGTCGAATAAGTGGTTTCGGCTAAGAAAATAAGTAAAGTGGTATAGTCGTGATGGTTAATGACTAATCTAACCACCTTGTAAATGATGAACAATAGTTGGCGCTTAAACAAGCTAGGTGAAGCTTGGAGTGAAAGCGGGTCAAACGAGTCAAGCATAGAAGAAAAGCGTAGCTCGGATGCAAGGTAAGTGTAATTTACACACTTATGTAGAATGCTTGTTATTTCGATACTTGTGAACGTGAAAACAATAAAATTGGAAATTTGGAAAATCGTCAAGTGTTGACTTATGTAAATCATGGTTAAAAGGATACCCATGGCGTAAGCCGAAATGGGTTGAAACTGCAAGAAAAGAGTGTAAAGGAAAAAGGGTATGGTTATAAAACCCGGGATGGGATGATGTACGAATTGGAAATCAAAAACGGTGTTTTTGATTTAAATAGACAATGTTGGGCATATAGTCCAAACGGGTCGAATGGTGGTGATAACACCATTTGACAATATCGACTCACGTGGTCGTCAAGTCTTATGTTAACAGGACTAATTAGCAAATCGGATAGTTGCGTCATCATTGATGGTGTGATAATAAAAGCGAGGTATAAATCGGGTCTATTTGTTGATCCGAGCCAGGTACGCATATTTATGTTGTAGTTAAAAGTGATATTTTGGTCGAATATTTGGGGAGAGTCCTTCCTTGTAAAAGAAGGACTAAAATCGACCAAAACACCCTTGTAGGCTAATTTGAACAAACGACCCTTAGAGGTTGTTTGAAAACGAGTCCTATGATTAAACAAAAGCGTAGAACGAGTATGGGTAGTGAAAGATGAAATTCTTGGGCCGAAGGACTCCATATGAGTCTTTGCCGTAAAATGATATTCCTAAGGGTATAATTCGGAACACATAGATATCTACTTTAAATCCAACACACAATCAGTTGTGATGGAAGAGTACTATATAAGAAATATAGGTTACAATGTTAGAATAGAATGAAAGCGATTTTGAGCCTAAAAGTGCATAAATACCCTTAACGGGTCAAACAAGCGTATAAGCGTAAACGGGTTTTTATTATGTAAGAAACCCGTGATTTGAGATTAACAAGATAGGAGACATTGAAACTATGAATTTCATAAGTTTAAGGATCAAGTAAACATGTTTGATGATGAAAACATGAACGGGTCAAAAGATGGTAAAAAGGGTAATAAGCCGAAGACTTAAAAGTCTGAAATTTTGTTAAACCGGATGTTAGATTTTAACTCCATATGATGGAGAATCAAATTACAAACACGTAGGAAGAAACGGGAGGTTAAACGGGTAAACGGTTCAAAAGTTACGCGCGTTTTAGTGCGTACGAACGACGAAACGGAACTGCAGAAAAACTGCAAATGGGCTAGGCGTCGACGACGCGGGAAGTGAAGTCGTCGACGCCGCTTGGAAACTTGTTTTTTTTGTCGACGCCATCTTCCACTGGTTGACGCGGGAAGTGGAGTCGTCGACGCCACCTAACTCGGAAAAATGCTATTTTTGTCATTTTTAACCCCTGTACTTGTTTGAACTTCATATTTGACTATCAAAACTAACTTTTAAGTTGGTTTTGATTATAGGTGATTGCCAAGAGTGCCCGGATGAAGATCAAGCTGAAAGAGGAACCGAACACGTTCAAAACACAAGCTTCCGCACATGATTATTATCGTTACTTTTAGATGACGAACTCGTTCACGTTAAACTGTTTAGATAACTTTTGTAAAAGATTTAAACAAACCTGTATTTTTATATGAAGGTGTTTCATAAATACACGTATATTTATGAGTTATTGTATTTAAATCATTAAATAATAACTAGGGTGTTACAAAATGGGTCAAAATGAAAAGTTAAACCTGAATTTTTGAAAAGTCAAACGCATCTTTATGAGATTACCGAAGAATGACCTTTAAGCATTGTAATATGATATTTTGACATCAACACAGTTTGTACAACATAACAAAAATATATTTTAACATATTCAACTTGTCATGAACCTATTTTCCCGTCTGAACCCGTATTTACACATACGACTCGTAAAATGACTTAAACCATGTAAACAAGTCATAATGGGTCAAAACCTTAATGAACCATCCTTATTATTAGGATCCACTTGTAAACTTGAGAATGTGCAAACTCATCATCAATCATCAAGGTGAGTACATAGCCCTTTTTTACCTTTTTTTTTACTTTTGGGGTGAAACATATGCTTATTCATTTGCAAATCAATATTTTATGGCTAAGGGTGTGAATTTCTGACACGACCCGAAAACACGACACGAACCTAACATGAAATTTGTGGGTTTAGGTTTAGTCTAAACAGGTTCGGGTCAGTTTCAGGTTGAACCCGCGAACCCGTTTAGCTAAACGGGTAGGGTTCGGGTCAACCTGGTCGGGTTGGCGGGTTTACCCGTTTAACCCCTTTATATTATATAATATTTTTTTACAATATGTTTTATGTTATAAATTAAATTGGGATTTGTATTTTATTGTATAATTATAACTTAGAAAAAGAAATTCAAATAAGATTTTATAATTTAAATGTAATTGTATTATATACATTTGTGTTTATTAAGTAAACTTTAAATTTAATATATTAATTTGTGTAAAAAATTTAAAATATAAAAGTTTTCGGGTTGAATGGGTCGTGTTCGGGTCAACCCACGAATATTCGGGTCGATTTCGGGTTCATTGGTATGACACAATTTTCGGGTTCTGGTCGGATTCGGGTTCGTATAAAATTTTTCGGGTTCGGGTCGGGTTGAACCCGCGAACATCACCCGTTTAGCACCCCTATTTATGGCTATATGTGTTCTAAATGCTCTTGCGTGAAACTTGCTTAGATAGCTCCACATGTATATTCATTAACTGTGATCAAGCCGAACAGTAGTATATTATAGCGTTATAGGTTTGAAGCGCATTCTCGCATCTATTGTGTAAAGCTTTTTTTATGTTCTTGAAGACCGACTGTGGAATGATAGAATCCGACAACTTTACTTGGAATTCCTTTTTGAGTCTTTCTACTTAATTAGTTAAACCCTTGGATTTCCATGCATGTCAACATAAGGTTTGAATGTGCCCATCATTGGTACCCAACCTCATTAAATACAAATTGCTTTAGCATAACATATTGCCATACAAAACCCTTTTTTCTGTGTATTGTTTGTTAAACTTATGTTACTCACAAACATTTTAGTTGGCCCATATTTTCTTACCTATGTTTCGGGGGCTATTCCATGATTCTATTCAAGTTTGTTTCACATAGGAAATGGAATTTGCCTTTGTTTACTTTAACAAAAAACACTTACTTTGTGATGTTTTGAAATAAGTTGTTTGTTTTGGTTTGTTATCTAAAAACATTGTAATTTGGTTGATTAATATATTACAGTTTTGAGATTTAAAAAATAAAGATAAAGAGAAGAAGAAAAAACATTCTATAGAAAGAATGTACATAATTGTATTGGTGAAGTGGCGTATGTGCATGGAATGTGCATGTTTGAGAAAGAAAAAGAAGATTTTGAAGCTTTATCAGATTTTCTGTTGACTTGGACAAAATCTGATAAATTTATCAGATTTCTGGTAAACTTATAAGATTTCTGACGAGTCATCAGAATTTTTATTAGAATTGTGATAAATTTTCATTTTATCAAAATTTTCTTCATTGTGTGACAAAACATTTTCTGAGTTTTCTTCATACCTCATATTGACCATTCCCAATTTGCTGACTAAAAAGTTGTCTTTTCTCATCAACAGGTTTAGTGAAAATGTCAGCAATTTGGTTTTCTGTTGGAACAAAGTACATTTCAATATTACCTTTCTCCACATGATCTTTTATGAAGTGATACCTGAAATAAATGTGCTTCATTCTTGAGTGATGAACTGGATTTGACATTATTGCAATTGCACTCTTAGAATCACAAAGTGTGGGAATCTTTGTCAGGTTTACTCCACAGTCCCTAAGCTGAGTTTGCATCCATAGCACTTGTGAGCAACAAATTGTTGTTGCTACATATTCTGACTCAGGAGTGGATGTGAATACACAATTCTGCTTCTTGCTTCCCCAACAAACTAATTTGTCTCCCAGCATTTGACAGACACCAGATGTGCTTTTTCAGTCAAGTTTACATCCTGCATGATCTGCATCTGTGTATGCTATCAATTCTAAATTTGTGCCTTTAGGATACCACAACCCAAGATCTGATGTTCCTTTTAGATATTTAAAAACTCTTGTTACTGCTTTTAAATGTGACTCTTTAGGATTGCATTGATATCTAGCTAGAAAACAGGTTGAAAACATGATATCTGGTCTGCTGGCAGTTAAGTATAGCAATGATCCTATCATTCCCCTTTAAGTTTTAATATCAACATTATTACCAGCTGGATTAGAATCAAGTTTGTTTCCAGTGGCCATGGGAGTTTTTGAAGATGAACAGTTTTCAAGTGAGTATTTTCTTAAAATAGTTATGACATACTTTGATTGACTCAGAAATATGCCATCACTTTGTTGTTTTACTTGTAATCCTAAGAAAAAGCTTAACTCACCCATCATACTTATATCAAAAATGACTGGTCATTAGTTTTTTGAACTTTTTGCAAAAATTCGGGATTGGTTGATCCAAGTTATCAACATAAATTTGAACACCAACAAAATGCGCCCTTTATGAGTTTTGAGAAATAGAGTTGTATCAATGGTACCTTTGGTAAAGGGATAATTGATTAAGAAGTTTGAGAGTGTTTCATACCATGCTCTTGGAGCTTGCTTCAACCCATACAAGGCTTTGTTTAGTTTATAAACATGTGATAAAATTTGATGTCTTTGGATGTTACATAAGCAAGGAAGATTCTCACTACTTATAATCTAGCAACTGGTGCAAGTGTATCGTCATAATATATGACTTCTTGTTAACAATAGCCTTTGACCACCAATCTTGCCTTATTCCTTGTTATGATACCTTGTTCATCAGATTTATTTCTGAATACCCATTTTGATCTAATGACAGATTGGTCAGTTGGTCTGGGAACCGGATTCCATACTTAACTCTTTTCAAATTGGTCAAGTTCTTCTTGCATTACTTGTACCCAATCTGAGTCATTGAGTGCTTCTTTGATAGTCTTTGGTTCTATCATGCTCAGGAAACCAACATGTAGACATTCATGTGTTGTAGCTGATATTGTTTTGACACCTTCTTCTGGATTCCCAATTATGTTTGACTGGGAATGTCCCTTGATCCATCTACTGTTGGTATGTGAATTTGTGTGATCTGAGGGTTCTTGTGCTTCCCTCTGATCTGTGGCTTCTACTGAGTTAAGAGGATCAGAATTCTGACTTATATTTGTATTTTCCGATGAATCTCTAGAACTCTGATCATTTGATTCAGGCATTTATGATAAAGGCTCTAAATTATCTGCAGGGTTAGTACATGACTGATTTTTGTTTGTTTCATTGTTTATGTAGTCACATTCTAGAAGCTCTTCTGTCAATTGATTAAGGAGATGCTCAGAATTTCCTTGATAGTATGTGAAGAAACAGTGAGCTAATTTGACCGGGATCAATTAGATCGGGGGTTTTGTCTCTGCATAAAAAGGGTTAATCTCCTCGTCGATTCGATGGTTGGTTGAACTACTTCTCCGGTGATCACTGCAAAACAGAAAGCCGTTAGACTCGCCACGGGGAGAATGGGGGTTCTCACCGTGACCACCCTCCGGCGTGAGAATAAGTACAGTGATCTCAAGGAAAAAGATGGAGTAGTAAGTGGAGAGTAAGTGAAAAGTAACCTGTGAGATCATACCTGGTGTGTCTTATTTATAACCGGATTTTAGCGGGAAATGGCGTAACGGGGAGAGTAACGGGAAATATTTTTCCGTCGGCGGTTATCTCACTTTCCGTTAATGGTTAACTTCACATCCATGCACATGGATTGTGAGTTTGATCAACGGCTGGGGAGATGCCACGTGGAAAGTTTCCTCGTGTAGATATTTCTTCAAGTTAGTGCCATCATCGTGATTTAAATGAGAGCTCAGGATCATGCCACGTCACATTCAGTTGCAACCGAATGAAGCCATGCACGATGAGCATTTAAGTCCTTCTAGAAGGTCTACAGCTGTAAACCGTTATGCCTTTGCCACGTGTCCATTCTGTTGCAACATAAAAGATTCCTTTGTTCAAGTCTTGATTTCGGGCGCGCGGAGACTTTTAGGACTTTATCTTCATGTCACACCCCAACCGATGGCGGAAACATCAGGGTGCGAGCACTAAGCGTTCAGAATGCTCATGAGATCCTATAACACTAAATAGTTGCAATATAAATTAGATTGATTTCATGACAACAATGTCTAAAGTTCCAATTACCAAGTATCAATTATAAAATCATCATAAAAATAGTTTCAAGTTTCTAATTTAGCTACGATGTGTTTCTAGCATCCTAGCATGTTTAATGAGTCCTAGCCTCCTGTCGGCATACAACATGTATTAAAATAGAGTCAGTACAAAAATGTACCGGCGAGTATACAAGTTTGAGTAATAGCATAATAGATTAAAAGACTCATATCCATATGTAAATGTTAACAAATAGTTTCAGCCATGCTAGTGCTCGCAGTCCAACAAGTGATAGCCCAAGTATCCCGATGCTATGTTGTTTTCCCAAGTCTCAAGGAAAACTAGAATCCTCCTAACAATACCCCCGAGAATAATGGAGAGGTGCATCTCCTATAGCGCTACTATTGTTAAGGCGGAACTACACACCCTGGATTAAACGTCCACATAGCACAAATAGAATACAAGAATCACAAGTTTCACATACACATAGGATAGAGTTTAGTTTCCAAAAGTCTCAAGTATCATAGTTTAATAGAATACATGTTGCATCCCAAAGATCAAAACAAAAAGAGATCGAGTATACTCACAGTGATTGCTTAACAGGTTAACTATTATTGGATCAAAGGGAGCTTGTTTAGAATTAGCCTGATTAGATTACAACGGATAAGTGTCGGGCAGAATAACGAGATTCAAACCAAGTGTCGGATCAGTCACTGGATCGGATGGCTGTTCGATCGGATGGCTATCCGATCGGATTGCCACTCGATCGAGGTGACATAAGTGTGTGGGATGGATTGCCATCCGATCGGATGGTCATCCGTATGGATGGCCATTCAATTGAATGGTTGTTCGATCCAAGTGTTGGGATTCTCAAAATGTCAAGTCAAGTGTCAACTCGAGTTACCTTGATCGGATAGCTATTCGATCGGATGGCTATCCGATCGGATTTCCATTCGATCCAAAGTTCCAAGTTTTCAAAGATTCAAAGTCTCAAAAAGATTCTAAGTGTTGAAAGGTTTCAAGGCACATGTCACCCCGATCGGATGGCGGTTCGATCGGATGGCTATCCGATCGGGTTGCCATTCGATCGAGTTGTCCTTGTCCCGTTCATAACCTTGTAAAGCTTCTAAGTTTCTATTCAAACATCGACGACATGGTACGTATTGGGACAACGGTAAACACATCAGTATACAGCCGATCTGATCGGGTGGGAATCACCCCAATCCGCCCAGTCGTCTGTTCTTGACGGTTTTTATGTCGGAATCCGTACTCCGGTCATCTTCTCCGGCAACAATCCATCTCCAACCCAACTCCAGACTAACCATCAAGTCTATAGTTCGTTCAGAACCGGATTCCACCGTTTTAAGTGAAAAGTTAAGAAAAGATGAAAGAAAAACATAAGTTTTAGTTGAAAAGTCTAGATTTAGTAAAGATTTAGTGTAAAACACATGAAATTCCTTAGATCCGAGCTAGATCTTGAACGGAATGACATCACTCAAACGTTTAGTACAACCCGCCATGATGACGTCACCCTCAAGAGCTCAAATCTTAGAGATTTCACAGTGAAAGGTAAGATTTCAAAGGAGAATCATGAAGAGAATAACGTGTAGATCAAAGTTGTACAAAAATCTAGTGTAAAACGTACCGAAATCGCCGAGAAATGGAAGAAAAGTGGAGTGCGTGCGTCTGGATCGAGTGAGGCTGTCACATCAGTGAGAATGATGATGTGACAGGCCTATTTATAGTGTCAGAGTGAGTGAAGGCGGTGTGCAGTGGGTCGGATGGCAGCTCGGTCGAATGGCCATCCGATCGGTTGGTCATTCGATCGGATGGCTATCCGATCGGATGGTCATCCGATCGGATTGCCATTCAGTCAATCCCATCTTTTCCGTTTAACCGTCTTCGATTCGTTTTGCGAGTTAGATTAAGCGTTGCGTTGCGTTGCGTATTATTGGGTATTAGCATCTCATAACTAGATTAACACAAAAGTATCCGTAGTTTCCATAGTTTCCGCCAGTGACAAGACTCCAGTCCCTCGTTCAATCGAGTCTCAAGTTTCTCGAGCCTTAAGAGTCAAGCACCAAAGTATCAAGTATCATAGTATCCATAGTTTCATAGTTTCAAGTATCAAGAATCATAGTTTCCATAGTTTCAAGTATCAAGAATCATAGTTTCCATAGTTTCAAGTATCAAGAATCATAGTTTCCATAGTTTCATAGTTTATGATTCATCAAGTATTAATAGTATCAAGCATCACATAGTTTAGGGGCTAAAAGTGACAAAAAGGTAAAAGTCTAGGGACGCAGGCGTTACAGTCTCCCATCCTTTAGGAGATTTCGTCCTCGAAATCTAGGAAGAAGACTGCTCGAAGAGCTGCGGATACTTGGTCTTCATTTCACTCTTAAGTTCCCAAGTGAATTCGGCGCTACGCTTTCCTTCCCACCGAACCTTGACTAAGGGAATTTTGCTGCGCCTCAGTCGCTTGACACCTTGATCCATGATTTTGACCGGTTTCTCCACAAAGTGTGCCACTTCGTTTATTTGCAAGTCTTCAAGGGGAACCTGCAGTTCCTCGTCCGCTAGGCATTTACGTAGGTTTGATACATGGAAAACTGGATGCACATTGTTTAGTTCCTGTGGCAGGTCGAGTCTGTACGCCACCTTGTCAATCCTTTTGAGTATCTTGAAAGGACCCACATAGCGAGGATCGAGCTTTCCCTTCTTACCAAAGCGAACCATTCCCTTCCAGGGAGATACCTTGAGAAGGACTCGATCGCTAACATCAAATTCCAGAGGCTTGCGCCTATTATCAGCATAGCTTTTTTGTCTGCTCCTAGCCTTGATCAAGTTATCACGGATCTGAAGAATCTTATCCGTTGTCTCTTGAATGATTTCAGGGCCAGTAAGCTGCTTGTCACCAATCTCATGCCAGCTGAGAAGAGACCGGCACTTGCGGCCATACAAAGCTTCGAAAGGAGCCATCTGAATACTGGAATGATAGCTGTTGTTGTACGAGAACTCAATCAATGCTAAATGTACATCCCATTTACCACCAAAGTCGATGACACAAGAACGGAGCATATCCTCTAGGGTCTGAATGGTACGCTCGGTATGTCCATCCGTTTGAGAATGAAAGGCCGTGCTAAGATTCAAATGAGAACCCATAGCGGATTGAAAAGTTTGCCAAAGACATGAAGTAAAACGACCATCACGATCTGAGATTATGTCAAGAGGTATGCCATAACAACATATAATCTCATCGGTATAGATTCGAGCAAGTTTCTCCACTTTTTAATCTTCACGGATAGGAAGAAAGTGGGCTGATTTGGTCAAACGATCAACAATCACCCAGATACTATCGTGACTGTTAGGTGTACGGGGCAGTTTAGTAATAAAGTCCATAGCGATGCCATCCCATTTCCAGACTGGGATTTCGGGTTGTTCTAAGAGTCCAGAAGGACGCTGATGTTCATCCTTAACCATCATATAAGTAAGGCACTTAGAAACATATACATCAATGTCCTTCTTCATACCAGGCCACCAATAAGTCATACACAGATCATGGTACATCTTATCGGCACCTGGATGAATAGAGTAACGAGATTTTTGAGCCTCATTCACGATGAGCTCACGAAGATTATCACGATCTGGTACCCAGATGTGATTGAGATAGTATTGAAGACCATCAGATTTAGTTTCGAGCTGATTCACGTTAGCACCTAGAACTTCAACAGATAGACTACCTTCATTAGCTGACGAATACTGAGCTTCACGAATACACGCATGGAGATCACTAGAGATGCGAATAGCCTTAAAATGAGTTTTACGACTAAGAGCGTCGGCCACTACATTCGCCTTGCCAAGATGATAGCGAATTTTGCAGTCGTAGTCGTTAAGCAATTCTACCCAACGTCTCTGTCGCATGTTCAGTTCCTTTTAGTCAAAGATATGTTGGAGGCTCTTATGGTCAGTGAAAACCATACACTTTGTACCATACAGGTAATGTCGCCAGATCTTTAACGCAAATACAACTGCACCAAGCTCCAGATCGTGAGTAGTGTAGTTTTTCTCATGTACTTTGAGTTGACGAGAGGCATAAGCAATAACCTTGTCCCGCTGCATGAGCACATAGCCCAATCCACAGTTTGAGGCATCACAATATACCACAAAATCCTCATTCCCATCTGGTAGAGTTAGAACAGGAGCGTTACACAAAAGGGTCTTGAGAGTCTGAAAAGATTCCTCTTGCTCGGGACCCCAAGCAAAAGGTTTCTCTTTTTGAGTCAACGAAGTGAGAGGAACAACGATCTTAGAAAAGTCCGAGATGAATCGACGGTAATAACCTGCCAATCCAAGAAAGGAACGAATCTTAGATGCAGACTTAGGCGTACTCCAATTCTTCACAGTTTCGATTTTAGACGGGTCAACATAAATACCTTGCTTACTAACAACATGACCAAGAAATTGCACTTCATCAATCCAAAACTCACATTTAGAAAATTTAGCATACAAACGTTCACCGCGTAAGAGTTCAAGCATCAAGCGTAAATGACGAGCATGACCAGCTTTAGACTTAGAATAAATGAGAATATCATCAATAAAGACTATCACAAAACAATCAAGATAAGGTTTACACACACGATTCATGAGATCCATGAACACAATAGGTGCGTTGGTCAATCCAAAAGGCATGACCACGAACTCGTAGTGCCCATATCGAGTATGAAACGCAGTTTTGGGTACATCATCATCGAGTACACGAAGCTGATGATACCCAGAACAAAGGTCAATCTTCGAGAAACAGGGCGCGCCTTGTAGTTGGTCGAATAAATCATCAATACGAGGTAGAGGGTAACGATTCTTAATGGTAAGCTTATTAAGTTCACGTTAGTCGATACACATGTGGAACGAACCATCTTTCTTCTTGACGAATAGCACGGGAGCACCCCACGGAGAGGTACTTGGACGAATGAACCCCTTGTCGAGCAGTTCTTGTAGTTGGCTGGATAATTCTTGCATCTCGGAAGGTGAAAGATGATAGGGAGCCTTAGCGACCGGAGTCGCACCAGGTATGAGATCAATGCGAAAGTCGACGGATCTAGGAGGAGGAAGACCAGGAAGATCTTCAGGAAAGACATCAGGGAAATCACACACTACTGGAACATCACTTATGTTCTTCCCTTTGCCCTTTTGTTCCACCACGTGGGCCAAGAAAGCAAAGTTCTGTTTACGTAAGAATCTGTTCGATTGAGTACATGACATCAACTTCAGTCCCTTCGAAGGTCGGTCTCCATAGACATGCAAAATATCACCAGACGGTAGAGGTAGATGAACAAATTTCTCATGACAGGCAATCTCGGCATGATTCTTACGCACCAATCCATACCGATAATGACAACAAAACTACCCAATTGCATGGGTATTAGATCAATAGCAAACACGTGGTTGTTCAAGATGCTCTTGGCCTAAGGTTATGGTATGGTCCAATGTGCCTGCGCAAGGTTTTTGGGACCATACCCCTTCAGTATGATATGTTTATTTCTTTCAAAATGTCACCAGAAATTTCAATTCCCGATGAATCATCAAATGAAACATACAGACTTTCTCTTATTATCCTAGAATTTAAGACAAAAACTCTGTAAGCTTTTGAGGATAGAGAGTATCCAAGAAAAAATCCTTTTTTCAATTTTTCTATCAAATTTCTCTAAACTATCAAAATCATTGAACACAAAACATCTACAACTAAAGGTGTGCCAAAATTTGATATTTGGAGTCCTTCCATTGATGATGTGATATGGTGTTTTCTGGTGTCTGTTTATGATAGTTCGGTTTTGTGTAAAACAAGGATTTGCAACAGCTTCTGCCCAAAAGTAAGTGGGTAGTTTTTTTGGTACCCAAACCTGTTTGGGTGCTTTTTCGGATGAAAATTTGCTTAAACTTCTTCTTAAGTTGAATAGTTCTCATCAGAATTTATGTTAAATGATGCGTCATTAACAGATAGTTTGTTTTTGGAAAGATGTTGTTGAATAAGCCTCAGTATTTCAACACACATGTAATTCTTTTGTCAGAATTTCTTGACAAATTAGATTGCGATGGAAGGTTGGTAGTTCTTTGGAGTTTGGGATGAGTTCTTTTTGAATTTTCTAAGAAATTTTGCTTTGTTTCATGCCTTTTTCCCTTTGAACTAGATTTGGATGATAAAAGAAAAACTGTCAGAGCTTGCTAATTTGCAGGATTCAGCATCAGATTCTGATGTCATTTTATCAGAATTTAGATCTGATGCTTTTACAAAAGGTAGTCGGATGTTTGATATTTGTTTTTATATAGCCCAGCCCTTCACCTTTGTTTTTTGGTGTTGTTTCTATGACGTTTATGAACTCTCTAGCTTGTTGAAAACCTTTTACATTAATCTCACTATCATGATTTTTTTGTACAAAGTTTTTCTTTCTTTCTCATAAAATCAATCTTAGCTTCTTTTGTCAAGTTTTCTTCAAGTAAAGACTTGTTTTTGGTTTTAACTTCACTTAACAATTTTTGCAAATCATCGATTTTTTGTTTTCTACAATCTATTTTTCTTGTAGAAGTTTAAAATTTGCCATGAGCTTATTTAATTGATGTTCTAAATCTTGATTATTTGAGCTTACCTTGTGTTCTGAAGAATCAGATTCTTCATCAGAAATTCTTACCATCTGACATAAGTTTGCCATTTCTTCTTCCTCGTCATCAAAAGAATCATCTGTTAGCCAGGAGTTTGTTCCTGCAATCAAGCTGACCTGCTATTGTCTTTTGGCTTCTTCAAGCTTTTTCTCATAATAAGAACATCTTTTAGCTTCTTGTTTTTGCACTTTGAGGCATAATGTCCAATGGCTTGCACTTGTAACACACTACTTTAGCTTTTCCTTTTTTTTGAATTTTCCTTCCACCCTTCCTCTATCACTTTTCTGGTATTTGTTACTTCCCCCTCTCAGCCTTTGCTCAAATGTTTTGGTGAGCAATGCAATTGCCTCAGCAAATGCTAAAAAATCTGATGAAGTATCATAATTTTCTAGCCTTGGATTCTAGCAATGAGATTTTTATGGATTAGAATTGATTGTTCTTTGTGAGTTGGAGATGAGGGCTATATGTCCTCCTCTTTGTGTTGAGTTTTCATACATTTCTTCCTCTCTTGGACAAGAATGCTGTAGAGATCATGCAAACTCATGTTTCCCAGCTCTAGGGTGGATGCTAACGTCATTTGTCAGTGCATATGTTTGTTGCCTACGTCTTGACGTAATATGGCTAGTTTATGTTAAATATGTGTTTAGATTGTAAAACATACTCATCCGTATAGATGTAGTACATCTACATGGATGTAGCTAATCCTTATGGATGAGCAGAGCAGGTTCGCACGAATATATGTGCTTAGTCCGCACGAAGATGTTCATTCGTACGGAGGTCCTAGTTCGCATGAAGGTGTTTTCCGTGTTCATATAAATAGCCGTGTGGGACTTAGGGTTAAAAAAACAGGGGATTTGGGCGGACTGTAAGGCGACGCGCTATCAAAATTGTACCAGGATTGTAAATTATATAGAAAAGCTAGAAAAATGTGAAATCTCGTGTTTCTACCTATTTCTGATGGATTCCGCACATCCGACTTAGGACTAGATATCTCCGTAAACGTTAACGTCGATCCGCAAACGGACCTACAAGTGGTATCAGTGTTTTTATAGTTTGCACGGTTAAGTTGGGCCGATTTTTCCAAGGATTGTAAAAAACTCAGTTTTAAACAACATGCTGAAAAATCAGCTAAAATTTAAACGTTTTCATGTCGAAATTTTCAAAAAACGAGAAAAACCAGATTTTTGTCCTTCGTACAGAAGTACTCGTTCGCACGGACTAGAGTTCATCCGCATGAAACAAGTACGCCCGCACGGAAGTAATCATTTCTGAAAGTTTTCATTCGCATGAAAGTATTTTTTATTCGTTTGAATTGGCTTCGTCCACACGAAAGTAAGTACCTTCGCATGAATCAGTCTCATTCGCATGAAAAAGATTTATTCGCACAAAAGGATTTTATCCGCCTGAACGAGTTAAAAAATTGTTTGGTTGTCAAGTGATAATTTGTTAAGATGACGACAAGTGATTATCAAAGGTACAAAAATAGAGAAATTTTAAGAGAAAGATTTGAAAATTTTAAAATCAAAGAAGATGAGACATTAGATGAAGGGTTAAATAGATATAGAAAATCATGTTCTGAAATGGATAAATTTTACCTATGAAAAGAAGAACAAAAAATTAACAGAATCATCATCATCGGATTGGGATGAAGTATTGAACAAATTAAGAAATGATTCATAAGAGTATGATGAATATGATTTCATCGATAAGATTAGATCGAAGATACCAGAAATTGAAGAGAAAAAAGTTTTGAGGATAAAGAAAGAAAGTGGAAAAATAATGGTGAAGAATATTGAAGTCAAAGAGTATGTCATGTCTACAAATGAGGCTTCAAGTTCTGAACCGGTTTGCCCAAAATGTGATGAAAAACTAAAAAGTTATCGGGCAGATAATGCCAAACTCCTGATTGATGTGGAGAGTTTGACATTGGAAAATAAAATTTAAAACAAAATGAAAATGATTCTGAAAACAAAATAAAAGTTTTAGAAAATGAAAAAATTAGTTTTAAATGAAAATATTGTCGAAAAACAAAAAGTAATAAATTTTCATTTTGAAAAAATTAACTCAGCTTGAAAAAGAAATTGAAATTGCTAAAAATGAAGCTGAGATTGTGAATAAAAAATTGAAGAGTTTTGTTATCTCGTCCTTAATGTTAGATCGTATAGTTCCAAAACCAATCAAGAAAAATGAAGAAACTATGGAGGACGAGTATGAATTTTGTAATCGTGGTATTGGGTGTAAACCGACGAGAAAAGGTAATCATAATGATTCAAAAATTGTTATACCTGGTAAAAATAAAACTTCCTCAGTTAAAATTCCAATAAGTGACAATGTCACAAGTTATGACGAAGTCATAATTGAAGATTTTGATGATGACACTGATGATGAAAAAAATAATAAAAAAGAAATATTTTTAAAATTAAAAGAAAATTTTCAAGAAATTGTTCCACCATTTGCTAAAAAAGGTGAATGTTCGACACAACCCTTCAAAGCAAAATGGGGAAAAAACAAAAACAAAATGTTAAAAATTCTAATAATTTTCAAAGAAACAATAAAAGATCATCAGTTCAACCATCCAATCATTATAAAAATTCACAAAAATTTGAAAAACAAAACTCAGAAAAATTTGAGAATAAGTGGTGCAGGTATGACCATAGTGCTTCAAAGCCAAATCAATATTACAGATGAAGTTGGAATGATAACTATTACACGTCAAATCACTGTTATGATTTGAGTGTTTGGTTTGAAAGAGAAGATTGATGCGATAACAGGGTGTGTTACAACTGTGGAGAAAGTGGACACATTGTTGTTAATTGCCTGAGAAAGAGATTTGATACGAGAAGATGCTATAACTGTCAAATCAAAGAACATATTGTCAGAGATTGTCCAATGAGATCAAATAAAGAATCATCGGATAAATCTCGAGATAAGTTTAAGAATAACGAAAAAGAGAAAAAGAAAGGAGAAAAGCCCAAAGAACGGAAAGTAAAATTATCACAAGGGTAAAAAAATAGATTGAGAAAGAAAAGAAAGAAAGTTAGAGAGTATTTAGAGAAAATTTTGTCCTCGGATACAACAGTTGATTCAGATAAAAGTTCTGAAGAATCATTTTACTCTATAAATAATGATCAGTCAAGTAAAATGAATTCATCAGATACAAATCTGAGGACAGAAGAGAGAACAATGGAGAAGAAAGTGATTCATCGAACAGTTGCAAAACCAAAGAAAGTTAGATTTTCAGATGTAATATCTATCAAATTGTTTGATGATAAAAGAGATTGTGAATGGACTGTTGTTTCTAACATTGATGAATTTGGTCAACTTAGATCAAGTATGGATTGGGTTCCAATTCAAAACTGATTAAAGTCCATTTGCATGTGCAGGATAATCAAGCTTCAAGCAAACGTCTTTTCAGAAGCAGTGGTTGTTCTTGCAGAGAATAAAGAGAATGGAAGTGGCAATAAGATTGAAGTTTTGAATTCCACACAAACAAAATGGTAGTCTTGCGTTCACATTCATAAAAATCGTTGTTTGGTTAAAATGGAAGATTTTTATTTTTCGATTTCGAAAAGATTTTTTTCAATTTTAGGGGGAGAAAAATTTTTAAATTGCAAAAATCAAAAATTTATGTAAATTGAAAAACATCCTTTCAAAATCATTTCAGATAATAAAAAATTTTCAAAAAGACAAAAACAATAGAAAATTTTCAAAATGTCAAAAACATTGAAAAATGAAAATGAGATTACTTGTTACGAAAAGAGTAAATGATAGTACATCGATGGACTATCAGTGCATGCTAAAGATATGTAATGTTTAAAATGGTTAAACAATCTCACTAAAGATGTGTTGGTAGGCTCAGCTAGACTAGTCGTTTTGTGAAGACAATACAAACTTAAAAAGAAAAAGTCTAGTTCTAGTGGGAAACATAGTACTTAGTTTTGTCATTCATGACTGTGTACCTACTCGGTAATTGCTGAATGCTGAAAAGCATAAAAATTGGTCAGTTTGTGAGCTTTCACAACTTACTGAAAAAGTCACTGTGATTGTGTTTTTCATTTTTCAAAAGATTTAAACTTGTTTTATTTGTTTATTTTGTTTAAGCATCGGAAATCCTCTGCGTATATGAAAGTATCGAACTGGATGTTAGTGCCTAAACATTTCTACTTTATTTTACTTGGTGTTTCATTTAAATCTTGGATCACCTCTGCGTATATGGGAATATCGAACTGGTGATTAAGAGTTAAACAATTTCAACTTGTTTTTATTTCTTATTTTGTTTAAACATTGGACTTTCTCTGCGTATCAAAAGATCGACCTGATTGTTAATGTTTAAACATTATGCGTTATTTTCACATATATCACCGTTGATAAATGTTTAAAAGCATTACTTGAGTCAGTGTATTACATGATGAGGGGATAATTGTAGAATACAAATACTCAATCATTGTTTAATATAATGTTAATCATATGAGGTTTTGTAAAAACAATTTGCAAAAAGGAGGATTACTCACATTGTTGTCTTAGGGTTTTCCTTAAGGATTTCCGGGTGATTATCTATTAATTACACAAATGCACACGTGTTAATATAATAACCCAATATTTACATTAGTAATACCCTCCCCGAGACGGTATTCCAATGACTACGTCCGGCAGAACCACGACAGTCGTTACGGAACCCTGGATCAATCGGGTAGCGGATCTAATACGTAACCGGGGGTTATGATACTTACAACGAGGCAGAACTTCGTTATTTATGGGGTATTATGCCCGGGTATAGTGCCTTCTATAGAGAATATTGAGAGAGAGAAGTGAAATTTGAACGAGGTAAACTGAAGGTCGATTGCATCTATTTATAGTGTATGTTCGACACTTGGTCGCGCCCCGCGAAGGCTTCAGCCAAGGGTTACGCGGCTCGCGAGGGCAGCTAGGGTAGGCCCTAGCTTGTCCGACTCAAACCCTAGCTTCGACACGCCTGTGCCACGTGGTGGCACCGGGCTCCGCCGTTTGGCCTCTCGCTCGCGCCCCGCGTAGGACTAAGGGCAGTCTGTCGCGGCCCGCGACAGACTTGTTTTACTTGTTTTTATTTAATTTTTAATTATGTATAGTATTTTGGGCTTGGTTTTCGCATAAGGGGTATGTTTTAAGACATATATGGACATTTTAAATATATTAGGGGTGTCGGAAATATTTTGGAGGGTTGTTATATCCTC
The DNA here is from genome assembly GCA_030545235.1 of Helianthus tuberosus. Taxonomy (NCBI): domain Eukaryota; kingdom Viridiplantae; phylum Streptophyta; class Magnoliopsida; order Asterales; family Asteraceae; genus Helianthus; species Helianthus tuberosus. Next base: position 97,699,758 of record CM060399.1, on the reverse strand, counting down.
CCCACCTTGCTTTATCGTCCTCGAGGTCTTTTGGAATAAGTGTGGATATTTCCTTTACATCTCCGATTCAAGCTCCCATGTATACTCTAGTCCTCTCCTGGAGTCCCATTTCACTTTGACCAGAACTAATCTCTTGTGCTTGAGGTTCTTGACCTTACTGTCTTCAATTTGTAGAGGTTTTTCCACAAATTTTAACTGCTCATTTACCTCTATATCCTTAAGAGGTACTACCAGTGATTCATCAGCTAAGCATTTCTTGAGATTAGATACATGAAATACATCATGTATTCCTTCCATTTCCTCTGGCAGTTGTAGCTGATAGGCTACAAGTCCTATTCTTTTAATAATCTCAAAAGGTCCAACATACCTGGGGCTTAGCTTTCCTCTTTTGATGAATCTTACCACTCCTTTCTAAGGAGAGACTTTCAATAACACTTTGTCTCCTACCTGAAATTCCAATGGCTTTCGTCTGTTATCTGCATAACTCTTTTTCGATCACGTGTTGCTTTCAATCGTTCCTTGACTTGAATGATTTTGTCGGTTGTTTCTTGCACTATCTCAGGTCCGGATAGTTGTTTTTCTCCAATTTCTGCCCAACAGACTGGAGTTTGGCATTTTCGTCCATAAAGTGCTTCGAATGGTGCAGCATTGATACTTGTATGATAGCTGTTATTATAAGAAAATTCTATCAATGGTAAGTGATCGTCCTAGTTACCTCCGAAATCAATTACACAAGCTCTAAGCATGTCCTCCATTGTCTAAATTGTCCTTTCGCTTTGTCCGTCTGTTTGAGGATGATAAGCGGTGCTTAGATTTAACTTGGTTCCCATTGCTTTTTGGAAACTTGTCCAAAAATGAGAGGTAAAACAGCTATCCCTATCAAAAACAATTGATAAAGGAATTCCATGTAATGAAACTATTTCATTTACATATAGTTTAGCTAACTGTTCCATACTGAAAGTTTCCTTCATTGGTAGGAAATGAGCTGACTTAGTTAGCCTGTCTGCAATCACCCAGATTGTATCATTACCTTTTCTTGTCTTGGGTAATTTAGTAACAAAATCCATTGTTATCAATTCCCATTTCCAAACTGGCATTTCTAATTGTTGTAACAAACCTGAGGGTTTCTGATGTTCAGCTTTAACTTGTGAACAGGTTAAACACTTTGCAACATAGGCTGGTATATCCTTCTTCATTCCTATCCACCAAAAATTCTTTCTTAAGTCTTGATACATTTTATCATTTCCAGGATGCATCGTATACTTAGACTTATGGGCTTCTTCTAATATACGATGGTGTAAGTTTCCTAATTTGGGTATCCATACTCTTTTCTTATGGAATCTCCAAATTCCATCTGTTCCTTGTTCTAGTTCCTTAATCATTCCTTTCAATTTCTCAGTATCATCCTTGATTACTGATTCTTGTGCTCTTCTAATTTGTTCATTTAAATCTACCTGTAGATTTAATTTAAGAGAACGTATTCTTTTTGGTTTTTCGTGATACTTTCGACTTAAAGCATCAGCTACTACGTTTACTTTTCCTGCATGATACTGGATATTACAATCATAATCACTAAGAATTTCCATCCAGCATCTTTGTCTCATATTCAATTCCTTTTGCCCGAAAACATACCTTAAACTTTTATGATCAGTGAAAATGGTAAACTTACTACCATACAGGTAATGTCTCCAAATCTTAAGGGCAAAAATTATGGATCCTAATTCTAAATCATGGGTTGAATAATTTTCTTCATGATTCTTAAGTTGTCTAGAGGCGTAAGCTATAACCTTTTGATGTTGCATTAACACACATCCATAACCGAATTTAGAAGTGTCACAATAGACTACAAAGTCTTCAGTTCCTTCTGGTAACGCTAATATGGGTGCATTGGTCAATCTTTGCTTAAGGATTCTAAAGGCTTCTTCTTGTTTTGGTCCCCATTCAAACTTAACAGATTTACAGGTTAACTTAGTTAAGGGAATGACTATTCTAGAAAAATCTCGAATAAATCTTCTATAATAACCGGCCAATCCTAAGAAACTTCTAACCTCAGTTGGTGACTCAGTGGTTTTCCATTTAGTAATTGCCTCGATCTTTGTGGGATCCACATGAATTCCTTCGTGATTGACTAGATGTCCAAGAAACTGTACCTGTTCTAACCAAAATTCACACTTTGAAAATTTTGCATAAAGCTTTTCCTTTCTCAGTAAACTTAGAAGTGTGTGCAGATGCGCTGCATGTTCCTCTTTATTCTTAGAGTAAATGAGAATATCATCTATAAAAACAGTTATGAATTTATCCAAATATGGCTTACATATTCGGTTCATCATGTCCATAAATGCAGCTGGGGCATTGGTTAGACCAAATGGCATGATAGTAAATTCATAATGGCCATACCTTGTTCTGAAAGCGGTCTTAGGAATGTCCTCTTCATGTACCTTTAATTGATGATACCCTGATCGTAAATCGATTTTAGAGAAAAATCGAGCTCCTTGCAATTGATTGAACAGATCATCGACTCATGGTAATGGATACCGATTTTTTATCGTGACTTTGTTCAATTCACGGTAGTCAATGCACATACGCATTGATCCGTCCTTCTTCTTGACGAATAAGATCGGTGCTCCCCATGGCGATGAGCTTGGCTGTATGAATCCTTTCTCCAACAATTCGTCTAACTGTTTCTTCAGTTCCTGCATTTCTGTGGGTGCCAAATGGTAAGGTGCTTTGGCAATTGGTGCTATTCCTGGTGGCAGGTGGATTCTAAATTCAACTTCTTTGTCTGGCGGTAGCCCTGGTAATTCGTCTGGAAATATATCTGAAAATTGGGATACTACTGGAATATCTTTCAATTCTTTTCCTTTAGTATTAGTGATTATGGAAATCAAATACACTAATGACCCTTTTCTTATATAACTTGCTGTTTTCATCACAGAGGTGAATTTTGTGGATCTAGAGGGTTTATCTCCTTTAATTGTGATCTTTTAACCCCTTGGTGAATTTATTTGGATTGACTTTTGATCACATAAAATACTGGCTTTATTGGCTATTAACCAATCCATTCCTAATACTACATCAAATCCTTCCAGATTCATTGGATAAAGGTTTGTAACAAAATTTTTATTTAAAAATTCTATTCTTGCTCCCTGCAAGATTTCAAAAATCTTAATGGTTTCTCCATTGGTTGTCTCTACTAGACATTCTTGTGGGAGTTTAGTTAATGGTCGATTGAGAAGTTTGCAAAACGAAGTATTAATAAAACTTTGGTTCGCACCAGAGTCAAATAATACTTTAGCAAAAACATCATTAACTAAAAACATACCGGCGATCACATCCGGGATCATCTTTGCTTCTTCTGCAGTTAGAACAAATGCCCTAGCATTTTTAGTAGTCTTGTTGTTCGGGACTGGAGCTAGTTTCGGATAGTTCGACTTGATGTGACCTTTTTCTCCACAGTTGAAGCACATTCCATTATTAGGTTTCTTCATATAATCTTCTTCCTTGTGTCCTGGTATCTTGCAGAAATTGTAGTAAGTGGAGCATCTTCCTGAATGCTTCTTTTTGCAAGTCTTACAATAAGGTGCAAAGGTAGAACCTACATTTTTCCCACGGTTGGAATTACCGTAGCGAAATTCCTGGGTAAGCCTTTGAGCTAGGTTCCTTCTCTGGTCTTCTTCTCGTGTACGCACTAATTCATCAGTCAAGGTGTTTGCTAGTTCTACAGCTTCTTCTATGGTTTGAGGTCTAGCTGCCTTGACTACATGCCTTATCTCACTGATTAATCCCCAGATGTAGCGGGAGATTAATACTGGTTCAGGTGATGCAAGGGTTGGCACTATTCTAGCATATTCAAAGAATAAAGTAGTGTACCCCTTACTATCCACTCCAGTCATTCTAAGGTTGAAGAACTTATTTGCTATCTATTCCTTTTCATTGGGAGGGTAGAATTTCCTTTCTACCATATTTTTAAATTCCTCCCATTCCATATTATGAACCTTGTCACTTCCCCTAGACTGGAGGATAGTGTTCCACCATTCTAAGGCTGAGTTCTTAAACATATTGGAGGCAAACATTATCTTATCTTCTTCTGCGCACTTGCTTATTTTTAAGACTGCCTCAGTCTTTTCTATCCAGCATAGAGATGCAATGGCCCCTTCATTGCCAGAGAATTCTATTGGTTTACAGGACCAAAATTCCTTATAAGAACAACCATAAGACATGGTTCTTCTTCTTTTTGGAATGGGCACTTGAAGTATGGGCCCATTGTGCACGTTGTGACTAGGTTCTATATGGGTTCGTTTACTTCCATTGCCACTTTTATCATTATTTTTTGCATCCCTAACATTTTGGATAATAGCCGGCATGGCATCTCTAATTCCTTGGGTTACAAGGTGTCGAATTTCACTATTATTTATTTGATTTTCATTATTCTGGTTTTCTGGATTTGCTGCGTCAGCCATTTGGATTTTAAACAATTACCAAGCATTAATATTGCATAAAATATTCAATGCAACAATCACATAACAAGCATGTTGATCCAAAATCGTCGAACATTGCAACTTACTCTATTTTATAGTATGCATCTATATTTATTACAAATACAACTGGAAAATAAAAAAATACAATACTAGTATGCATTACTAGCCCCGAGGTGGTCTATACTACAACATATATATGTATATTATCATTTTTTCTAAACATACACACATATTATATATATTTATTATTATATTATTATTATTATTATTAATGATAGGGGTTCATCCAAAATTCCATATTACGCTCGTCATATTTCCAGACGAGTCGTTCCCCTATTTTTCTCATTCTTTCGCTCTCTTCTAAAATCTCCTCACCAAAGGTTCGGAGTTCTTGCACATTCTCTGTGCTCATGGGTGGTGCAAGTGCTGGTATTGGATCTGGGTACTGTGGCATTGGTTCTTCCTGAGGATATGGATTCTCAAGAATTTCCCTAATGTATTGATCATTATCATAATAGGGATCTAGAGGGTCCAGACCTAGGTAAGCAGCTAGGTTTGGCATGGGTTCTTCTGGTATTGGGTAGCGTTGCTGGTAGTCCCTATGGTCGTCAAACCACGTGTCGTAGTCTGGATCTAAGGGATTGGGTGCTGGTACTATAGGTATCTCAGTCGGGTCAAAATCTGGTGCTGGGATTTGGTTTTCTGAGTTGACTTCAATCTCCATTGGTTGTGTGGGAAACAAGGGTAATGGTTGGGGTGCTATGAGTTGCTCTAAATTAGGGTCTGCAGCTGTAGTTGCTAGGATATGAAAATTTGCTAGACTCCTATTGAGCATATCTTGGGTGTGAGCATCTGTTTCTCTCTTAGCGGCTGCTAAAACTCGCTGTTGTTGTAACTTTTTCATCCTCTTCCTACGTTCATGCGCACCTCTGCTGAACCATCCTCTCTTCTTAGGAGGGAATGGCTCTTCAGATTGAGCCTTGAACACGAATATCCCGTCTTCATTGTCAGCCAAATACCCTGAGAGGGTAGGCTGTGAAGAGGTGCCTTCGTTTCTAGGTGAGCTGGACAACTGACGGTAGGCGTCGGAAGGTCCTTGGTCGCTCATATTGTAACTAACAAATAGTCAAATAACACATAACAATAAAATATAGATATGCACGTAGTTTCGTAGAAAATTTCCTAACATTTTGAATAATATATTGGTGTCAGCAGAACACTTCTGTGGCTGAATCAATGGCTTAGCTCTGATACCACCTTCTGTCGCAACCCCCGTCCCCTAACAACCCGGGAACGGGCGGTCGTGGCCAGTTTTGGTGGTATCGGTGTTTATCTTTTTGGCAGCGGAAATTACATCAGGACCATAGTTAGGAAATATTTTATCAGAGTAAAATACCACACTTTTATAATATTAAACACGTGGGAAATTCCCAAGTTTTCAGTACAAACATTTTCATAGGGATAAACCCTATTTTATTTAAATAAAACATCTCTTTATTTTAGGTAACTTTATAGCCACTTTTCCAAGCCTTCAGTGCTGTCCAGCTGGCTTCTATTTGGCTTTCACATTTTGTTACTTGAAACGCGTTTAAAAACATTTTGTCAGTGGGAAATACTGGTGAGTGAATCCCAGTTTAATCAAAACAGGTTTTATCAGTCTACAACATTAAGGGCGGTCGCGCAATTACATTTGTTTCCATCTACTTTAATTACCACCCACGGTACTGTCAACCCGACTTGTGGTCATGTTACTACTCACAATGTAGTAACAAATTTTGTATACAAAACCCCAACATACCGACGATAATTGTAGAATACAAATACTCAATCACTGTTTAATATAATGTTAATCATATGAGGTTTTGTAAAAATAATTTGCAAAAAGGAGTATTACTCACATTGCTGTCTTAAGGTTTTCCTTAAGGATTTCCTAGTGATTATCTATTAATTACACAAATGCACACGCGTTAGTATAATAACCCAATATTTACATTACTAATACCCTTCCCGAGACGGTATTTCAACGACTACGTCGGGCAGAACCACGACAGCCGTTACGGAACCCTGGATCAATCGGGCAGCGTATGTAATACGTAACCGGGGGTTATGATACTTACAACGAGGCAGAACTTCATTATTTAGGGGGTATTATGCCCGGGTATAGTGCCTTCTATAGAAAATATTGAGAGAGAGATGTGAAATTTGAATGAGGTAAACTGAAGGCTGATTGCATCTATTTATAGTGTTTGTTCGACACTTGGTCGCGCCCCGCGAAGGCTTTAGCCAAGGGCTACGCGGCCCGCGAGGGCAGCTAGGGTAGGCCCTAGCTTGCCTGACTCAAACCCTAGCTTCAACACGCCTGTGCCATGTGGTGGCACCGGGCCCCGCCGTTTGGCCTCTCGCTCGCGCCCCGCGTAGGACTATGGGCAGTCTGTCGCGGCCCGCGACAAACTTGTTTTTCTTGTTTTTATTTATTTTTTAATTATGTATAGTATTTTGGGCTTGGTTTTCACATACGGGGTATGTTTTAAGACATATAGGGACATTTTAAATATATTAGGGGTGTCGGAAATATTTTGGAGGGTTGTTATAGCCACTGCGAAGATGTTCATTCGTACGGAGGTCCTAGTCCGCACGAAGGTGTTTTCCGTGTTAGTATAAATAGCCGTGTGGACTTAGGGTTAAAAAAGCGGGGGATTTGGGCGGATTATAAGGCGAAGCGCTGTCAAAATTGTACCATGATTGTGAATTATATAGAAAACGTAGAAAATTGTGAAATCTTGTGTTTCTACCTATTTCTGATGGATTCCGCGCATCCGACTTAGGACTAGATATCTCAGTAAACGTTAACATCGATCTGCAAACGAACCTACATCATTGTTAGACTTCTCCATTCCCTGGGTAGGGCATCTAGAAATTTTACATTTCTCTCATCATTCGATTTTTCAACACTAAATTTTTTAGGTCGTTTAATAGTTTTGCAAATTTGTTATATGTTTTAGAAAGACTCTCATTCGGAAGGCTTTTAAACCTTTCATAAGAAGAGACACAATTGGTTCGTTTGTTTCTTTTCATTCTTTCTCCTCATTCACAAAGATTTTCCAACTGATCCCATATTTCCTTAGCAGATGCACATGCATCTACTTGAGAGAATATGTCGTTAGGAAGTTCCATAATCAAAAGTGATTTGGCCCTTTCATTAGCTTCCACCTTATCCTTATCCTCTTTACTCCAATTTCTTTCTTGTTTTGGAGCCCAAGAGACAGGTATTTCTGATGTTTGCTCAGTTGCTGGAACAGCTGGGATTTCAACACTACGTATATGTGTGCCTCTCTCAATACATTGAAACAGAGCTCGATCATGCCCATTTATGAAGTTGATCATCCCGATTCTCCATTGGGAGTACTCCTTTCTTACCAAAGTCGAAGGCTTTGACATAGACCCAATATTGAAAGCATTGTTCCATATTTGAAAGTTTGCCATATTTAGATAAAGAAAAGTTAAAGAAAAACTTTGAGCAGTTGATCGTTTAAAAATAGTTTATTCAGTCTGCTCTGATACCAATTGTTTCTTTTTTAGATTTGGCAAGTGATTTCAACAAGTGTGAAAATAATTTGCGGAAATAGAAATCAAACTTTCAAGAAACACAACTACAAAATTTTCAAGTTTATATCACTTTGAAACAAAGTTTACAAAGTGATTGTGAGGTTATTAGCTAATACAAATGAATACTTTAAGAATTCTGTAATGAAGGGCAGTGGAGTTCTGTAGTAAGTAATGAATGCTTGGCTTAACTCATTCTCCATTCGGTGTTGGGTTCTCTTTTTATAGAGAATGTTTGACATAAACAAACATTTGTTTATTCATGCACTTGTCTGCATAAAGTAGCCTTTTGGCATATTTATTGAATCCATCCAAGGCCCACTTGCTACTTTATTGTGGTTGCAGAACCTTATCCTTTTGACAAGTTGGTTCATCAGATTTCTGATGAATAGAATGCACCAGAATCCGATGATAAATACCAAATTTATCATCAGACTTATCAGATTGGTCTTTTTTATTTGTCCTTCATTGCTTGTGATCATTTTCTGATATTTGTTGAAGATGATGTTTAGCTTTCTGCTTGTCATGTTATCTTGTATCTTCTTTTTGCATGATCTTTTGACTTTGTCATCTTCAGGACATGATCAGAATGATCATATTTTTCTTCAACACTTATAAAAAAATTCCTAACAGATATTCCGTTTGGTTAACAAAATGAATGAACACGAGCAAAGTCTCGTTCATTCGAATGTTCGTTTATGTTCGTTTGTTTATGTTAATTTGTTAGAAGTTTTTGATGTTTGTTAATATTTCACTTTCCCTTTAAGTTTTATTTCCCCCTTAATAATTATATTAAAAAAAGTAAAATGTAAACACTTATTTAAATATACGATAAGTTGGACATTAAACACATTTTTTTGGGATATGATAAGTAACTTTAGATAATTATGTCTTAAGTTAGCTAAACTTGATTAGTCGTATGGTGCTTGTAGTAGAGTTCTTGTGTCTTGATTTTTGATTTATCATTTAATGGTTGTATTTGACTACTTGTATCCAATGTTTAAGGTTAACGATGTTTCCTTATTATAATTTCAAGTTTAATGTCCATTTGGGTTAGTTTTTTATCCGTTTTCATTCATTTCTATTTGTTTGTGTTTGTGACCAGTGTTCACGAACTGTTCTCGAACAACTGAAATATCTTAATAAACGAACACAAACATAAACTTTGGTTCGACATGTGTTCGCAAACAATTCACAAACATCTGCATTTCCCTAACAAACGAACACAAAAGGGTCTCGTTGGTGTTCGTTTACAACACAAAACAATTCTAGGACAAGCACATGGTGATGCCAAATGAAAAAAAAAAATCAAACAATCTTCTCACATGGATTACCTTCTCTTCATCAATGCATATTGCATAGACAGCCACAAGTTGTTTCATTGTACTACAAATTAGTTAACAAGCAACTGCCAACTACCTGACTTACTTCATTATTATAATATAAATAAATATTATATAACAAATTATTAAGGGTGATGGTATCTACACATCCCCTAAAAATTTTGTACATCCCTCAATAGAAACCATATAGGCCAATCCGCTTCCCATACGGTTTGAAGCATTAAATGCGACACCAATAGGAAGCGTATTGGGCAATATTGCCCCATACGCTTCCTATACTTTGGCTCTAGGGGAACCATATTGCCTCATACGCTTCCTATACTTTGGGTCCAACGAAACCATATTGCCCCATACATTTCCTATATATATATATATATATATAGGACAAAGATCCGTTAGGAACCACCCCTTATTGCGAGAACCGCGAGAACCAGTGTGAACACAAACAGTAATTCCTAAAAAAATCTAAAAAACACCCAAAAAATTTTTTTTTTATTTTTTTACTATTTTTTTTGAAAAAATCGCAATATTTTGTTAATAAAAAAAATAAAAAAAAAATTCAAAAAAAAAAAAAAATTTTTTTTTGAGTAACAGTTATCCATGCACATGTGCATATGTGTCGTTTCTTTGTCAAATTCCGTAATTCATTACAAATAATAGTCAATTGCACTTTCATTTACACTACTACGTGTAATACACTATTTTTTACATTACCAATGTTAGAAATGCACATGTGCATCTATATGTATCAACAAGAAATAAGGTGTTTTGGTACACTACTTTCTCTTTCATCTATCATTCCATCCATAATACACAAGCATGCACATGTGCATTTTTGTCATTTCTTTGACAAATTCCGTAATTCATTACATATATTAGACAATTGCACTTTCATTTACACTACCATATGTAATACACTACTTTTTACATTACCAATATTAGAAATGCACATGTGCATTCATATGTATCAACATGAAATAAGGTGTTTTGGTACACCACTTTGAATACACTTTCCCTTTCATCTATCATACCATCCATAATACACTACCATTACCTCCTACCATCCATAATACAATACCATTACCTCCTACCATCCATAATACAATACCATTAACAATATTTTCACTTTATTACATGTATGTAAACACCATTTATACCATCCAATCAACATATTACATAAAAAATTGACAACTATAACCAAACCATCAACCACTAGATATAACTAACCAAAAAACATGTATATGGGTCTACTTCTCCATTCAAAATCACAAACTTTTTGAACCAAAACACGTTATATCATGGTTATACCTAATTATGCACATGTCCATTTTGAATATTGGTAATGTAAAAAGTAGTGTATTACTAATGGTATTGTAAATTAAAGTGCAATTGTCTATTCCTGATAACGTATTACCGAATTTGTTGAAGTAATGATACATATGCACATGTGCATGGATAACTCTTACTCGAAAAAAAAAAGGTTTTTTTTTTTTTTTTTTTTTTTTTTTTTTTTTTTTTTTATGGGAACGAAATATAGCGATTTTTTATTAAAAAATATTAAAAAAAATAAAAAAAAAAATTGAGTGTTTTTTTGATTTTTTTTAGATTTTATTTTGTGTTCACATTGGTTCTCGCGGTTCTCGCAATAAGGGTGGTTCTCGCATGAACCTTACCATATATATATATATATATATATAGTTTTGTTTAGTAAGTGTTTTTTATAAAAAAAAAAACATTATAAGATAACAATAATAAGTTAAAAAATTGATGCAACTTATAATTTTTAAGTAAAACTAATATGAAGTGTATTGCCCTATACGTTTCCTTTTAAACTTATGGGAATCGTATTGGGCAATACGCTTCCTTTTAGCTGACCATCTTTTGAAAAGTTTGGTACACATATAGGAAGTGTATTGCTTAATACGCTTGGACCCAGAGGAACCGTATTGCCTTATACGCTTCCTCTGGTCCCCTAATCATTAGCTGACCATCTTCTGAAAAGTTTGTACTTCAAGTACACATATAGGAAGTGTATTGCTCAATACGCTTGGACCCAGAGGAACCGTATTGCCCTATACGCTTCCTATAAGGTTCAAGGGATGTGCAAATAACCAAGGGGGATGTGTGAATAACCAAGCCCATTATTAACTGCAGATAACTTTAAAACTTATGTTTTGACCACACATGTTTATGTTTTTAAATCTGAACATCATAGGTTTCCTTTTCTATAGGTTAACCACACCACCGAACCACCTCAGTTAGATTATTTCATACAATATTTTAATTTCCAATTCACTAACAAAGTCGTAATATCTTATTTGTTTGAGTTAAATGCATGGTTGGTCCATGTGGTTTGTAAAAATTGCAGACTTGATCCTAAGGGTTTACTAATTACATAAGGGTTTACTAATTACACACTTGTAATTGGTAAACCACTAAACCCTTGGGATCAAGTCCTGCAGTTTTCGCAAACCACATGAACCAACCAGACATTTAACTCTATTTGTTTTCAATAGTTTAATTCTATAAAGTTTAAAATCCATAAAATAATTTAAACATAGTTTAAGCGTTGGCATTTTTAGATCTCACCACCATCCCCATTGGGTCTGATATACCCTAGCCACAGCCAATAAATTACCTTTCTGATATGTAAGTTACAGTGAGTATTGGTATAGTAACGTGACCGTGATAAACAAAACCAATATCGGTCAAATAGCAACGGCACCGGTATCTATTTTTATGGTTTCAATCGATGTCAATCACGTGCCAGTATCCTCTTGGGCATATCTTTCTCGGTTACTATACCAAGTGCCGGTACAGTACGATACGAACCGAACAAAGAAATTAGAGACCCCGTAACGCGGAGAATCAATTCTAGTTACCCATATTTATTGAGAAGACGAGCCGAACACACGCTTACTTAACTAACGAGAGTGTTAGTTTGAGCTCATTTCAAGTTGTATTTTTTGAAGGTGGAACCCAAGCTTAGCTAGTAATCACACTCATTACTCAAGGATTTTAACTTGAAAAAGATTTCTAGTTCATTACCAGCTTATTACAACCCCACACTTAGCAATTACACAATTCCAAAACGGTGCCGTTCTAAGCATCCTCTCCCCTTCTTGCTCTGGTCTTCAACCACTCAACCACATCCCCAAAGACAACCTCCACGTCATCATCCGGTTCACCAATCAACTGATGCCACATCCCTGGATATATCTTCATCGTCTTATCCTTACTAGCGGCGCGTCGATACAACTCCTCCACACACGCCGGATCACAAACAATATCTTCACCACCGTGAACAATCAGAAACGGCACATCCACCTCCGTAAACCGACTCTGCACCTCCCTACAAATCCTCAACAATTCTTGCGCCGTGGAGGCGCGTGGCTTTGCCACCGACCTTCTCGGGCTCGCAAACGCTAATTTCCGCTTCCACTCCACTTTAAACGACACATCCGGTATCGATCCGCGCGTGGGCACCACGCGCCACGTCGGAATCACCATCGCTGCGAGTGACAAAAAATGTTCCAACGGCCACGGCGGTTTGTACTTGTCGCTGATTCCACACATTGCGCCGTTGAGGATAAGTCCGTCGTACGGTTTTCCTTCACGGCGGAGCGTGATTAAAATCGCGATTGCGCCACCGAGTGATTCAGAATACAGAAACGACGGAAGCGACGGCGCGTGCTTCTCACGAAACGAGTTAAAGTAAGAAATACAGTCGTCAACCACCGGATTAATATCAGGAATGTGATGCTGAAGACCATCAGAGAATCCGTGACCTTGATGATCGATCGCGCATACAGCGAATCCGGCTTTTGCGAGGTGCACGCATGTGAGTTGGACGAACCAGCTGGACTCGCCGGTGTAGCCGTGAACGGCGCAGATGAGGCCGGAGATTTTGGCTGGTGGAAGTGGAGTCCATGACTGTGTGAAGAGTTTGAGGCCTCTAGGGTTTGTGAAGTAGTCGTCGGAGTGAGAGACGTTGTGGAGGGAGTAGAATTGGTCAGGTGTTAGGGTTCCGAAAGGGCTGGTTTCGTTGGCTTCTGAGATTGGATGCACCATTGTTGGTTAGGGTTAGGGGGAAGGGGTGGTGGTTGATTTATAGATGAGGATTATTGTAGGAGGGAGGTGAGAAGAGCGTTGCAACAAGACGATAATAAATGTTGGATGGAGCTGGTGACAGTAAACTGCAATTTTACCCCTTGAGGTTAGGGGTCATTGACATGTCTACCTCCTAAAGAAATAATTACAATTTTACCCTCCACTGTTTGCTGTTATGTTGCAACCTTACCTCCTGGCGTCAAAGTCAACACAATAGGCATACAAACCAACATCTTGACCCACTCATACACCCCTTGAATCTTGGGCGTTTGGTTTCTAAACGAGTCAACGATTGTTTATTTCTTGATAACCCATCAACAAATGATTCAAATCTGAACTGGGTTTGAAGAAAAATTGAATCTTGATTTGTGGGTGTTTCAGATTGGGGAAAACCCATATGATTATTGTGATCGGAATTTGTGTTAGATGGGTTGTTGTCGGCGGAGGACGGTAGTAGAGGGCGGCTGAGATCGGTGGCAGCTGCTGTTGTTCTTGAGATTTATCAATTTGGGTGGAAAAATAATCAGAATCCGGCACCAGTCAGTCACCAAAGGCGGTTGGTAGTGGTGGAGCTGGTACTCCGGCTGAAGTATCACACATGGCGGCGATTTGCACCTCCGTGCACTCCTTCTCACCACCGGCAGTTGCAACAACCTCCAGATTATCTTCATATGCGTCCACATCTCCTTCATATGAAGATTTGAGATTTCTGTGTAGGTGATGATGATTTGAGATTTCATTTTATGAAAACCCTAATATGAAGGAGAAGAAATGCAGTACAGTTAGTTATTTGAAGAAGATGATAATAATTTGACTTTATAAATAAATAAATAATAATAATAATAATAAATAAATAAATATAGGGTAAGATTACCAAAATACCCCTGCCTATAACAGTCAAATAACTGTTGACTGACGGCAGGGGGTAAGGTTGCAACATAACAGCAAACAGTGGGGGGTAAAATTGCAATTATTTCCTTAGGGGGGTAGACATGCCAATGACCCCTAACCTCAGGGGGTAAAATTGCAGTTTACTCAAGAAATAAATACATTTATGATGCCATACACAATACTAGATAGGGTAGTGCAAGACCTCGAAGCTTGCCCGGAAAAGGTTACTGGATATTCCTCGGTTTAAAACTTAGTCTCGGTTTGGTTAGAAAATGAGCCTAGCTCTGCTCGGTTTGGCTGGCTTGTTACCTCGACTCGGTTTAGCTCGAATCATTTTAGTGTCAATATGTTTTATTTTTATATGAATTATATATAAAAAAATATTTATTATTGTCTTTGGTTCGAGCCAAGCCAAGCCGAGCCGAGCCAGAACTTAAACTTTTAGCTCGGTTTATAATCGAGCCAAGTCAGAGCCGGCTCGTGAACAACCCTAAATTAACACAAGGTGTGATTTTTATTTTTTATTTTTTATTTTATGTGTTGTACTATATTATACATATTAAAACAAACTTTTCATGAACAGTACTCAAATTTTTTTTAAATTATTTATACTTTTCATTATTTTATTACTTAATTGATTTCATTATTATGATTATTATTATATTATATATATTTAAATCATTATTTTTATTATGTATCAACTCTATAACATTTATGAAATTTGGTGAACAGTAGTTCACCTCCTTTGGGCCAAATCAATTTACGATTTTGTCTTCGTTTTAAAATTACGATTTTGCCATCAATTTAAATTACAATTTTTCCCTCGGTTCAAAATTACGATTTTGCCCTGTTTAAATTTACAGTTTTGTCATTAGTTTTGTTTTGTTTGTTCCTCCCAGCTAAATTACGATTTTGCCCTCAATTTAAATTTACATTTTTTTCATCGTTTTTGTTTGCTTTCCCAGTAAAATTACGATTTTGCCCCCCAATATATAACTATAGACACAAGATGGGGGAATAGTGCCAGGAAGCTGCCTGGCACTCCCCCATTGGCCCAACCAATTTACGATTTTATCCCTGCTTTAAAATTAAGATTTTGCCATCATTTCAAAATTACGTTTTTACCCCAGTTCAAATTAAAATTATGTTTTTGCCCCCAACAAAAATTACCATTTTGCCCTCGGTTCAAAATTACGATTTTAACCTGTTTAAATGTACAGTTTTGCCATTAGTTTTGTTTTTTCCTCACCCAGCCAAATTACGGTTTTGCCCTCAATTTAAATTTACATTTTTGCCATTGTTTTCCTTTGCTTTCCCAGTTAAATTATGATTTTACACCATGTGTAAAATTACAGTCATGCCATCGTTTTAGTTTTTTTTTTTTTTTTTTGATAAAACTATAGTAGTGTTTTGTTTTAGTTGTTTGACTCGGTGTGATTTTTATTCGTGCAGGCGGCTGCTTGCACACGCTCATTTATCCTAAAAAATTACAATTTTGCCTCCAGTTTAAAATTAGTGTTTTTCTATCGTTTTTTTTCTTAAAAAAAAGTATGATAGTGTTTTAATTTAATTGGTTGACTCAATGTATTTTTTTTGAGATCGTGTTATGAGTAGTATATACAAATAACCGAAACACAGACGTTCATGTTATGAGAGAGAAATATTCGGCTTATTGCCCCGCAACGCGGGCGGGGCAAAATCTAGTTTTTGTTTAAAAGTGAAACTATATTTCAAATTGGACTAAGTGTTGTGACGTGGCATGACGTTATATTTGACTCATAGAAAGAGTTAGTTTTGTGGTTATTTGAGGATTGCGGTAACACTAAAATGAGTGGCTTATCTTCCTGTAACAAAAAAACATTGTTAATAATGTGAGAATGAGGGTAGAGTGAGTGGTCAATCACTGGTAATGGTCAATGTGATTGGTTGAAAGGAGTTGCGGCCCACCATTCACCCCTCTCTATCTTCTCTTCCCGCATCGGTGACTACTTACCGCCTACACCCCTCCCTGCTCACCGCTCCAACACCAACACCAGCACCACCCTCCCCGTGCGGCAACCCCACTCCCCGAGACCCCTTCCCGCTACCATACCGTCCCCCTTAGGATTAATAGAGGACTAAGGTAATTTATGTTGGGCCAAACTATCTACACACCAAGTGTGTAGATAGTCACCCAAAAAGGTGGTTTTTGTCCTTATATGCACACCCTACAGTGTTGAACTGTGGTCAAAACGCGGCGTTTTGGTCCGGTTAACCAGACAAAAACTGACGGGTGTCTGACGGGTCTGTTGACCGGACCAAAACGCCGAGCTTTGGCAGCGTTTTGGTCCTGTCAACCAGACCGGGTGTCAGTCTTTTGTCTGGTTGACAGGACCAAAACGCAGCCAAAGCTTGGCGTTTTGGTCTGGTCAACAGACCCGTCAGACAACCGTCAGTTTTTTTCTGATTAACCGGACCAAAACGCCGCGTTTTGGCCACAGTTCGACACTGCAGAGTGTGCATATAAAGACAAAAAACACCTTTTTAGGTGTGCCAATAGTGAGATGGGTGTGCCAATAGGTATACCCTTTATGTTTTCGTGAGTGAGCAGTTGAGAGAATTGAATGCGGTTTTCTCATTGAGACGGAGGCTTAATCATCTTTTAAAAAGTTGATTTCTGAGAATCAAATGCTTTTAAGACTATGGGGCGTGGGTTGGGTACAAACGCCCAAGTCACCACCCCGGGTGGGCTTGGGTTTCGGCGTGGCCCCTGTGCAGGGGTTTCAGCCCGGGCGTTGGGCGGGCCTAGCGGCCTTCCGTGGCCGGTTCTCATTGGCTGGGTTGGCTAGGCTATAGGTGGCTAGGATTTTAATATAATTTTAGGTTTTTTTTTAATTTTGTGTGTATTTTTATAATAATTTAAAAAAAATTATAACACGTGGCCAACCCCCGCGGGCTAGCCTTGCCCCACCATACCGACCCAACATGCAACTGACCAGCGGTGCCACTCGAAGTCGACGTGTCAACCCATGTCCCAAACCCCCGCCCCACCCCACCATACCCCACGATCTAATCGTGAATCTTTGCCACAAACGAACTAGTTTGCGTAATGAGATTATATTTAGTCCGCACTAGCTTATTTGTTACATAATAGCATTATTTGTATAATTATATATGTAGGGGAATGCTAAAATGAGAACCACCTCGAGTTGTAAGAACCGTGAGAACTACACCGTAGGGGGCGCGGTGGACCAATTTTTTTTTTCATAAACGTAGATGCATGTATTATAACAACATTTGTAAAAAAAAAAATTCAAAAAAAAAAATTCGTGTGTGTAGTTTTGAGCACCACAAGTTTGTGTTTACGGGTAACGTAAATTTAACCGGAAAATTTACGGTACCCGTAAACACAAACTTGTGGTGCTCAAAACTACACACACGACATTTTTTTTGAATTTTTTTTTACAAATTTTGTTATAATACATGCATCTACGTTTATGAAAAAAAGAATTTGGTCCACCTCCCCCCAGATCAAGTAGTTCTCACGGTTCTTACAACTCGAGGTGGTTCTCATTTTAGCGGACACTTATATATATATATAGGGTGAATATCATACGAGAACCACCTCTTATTGTGAGAACCGCGAGAACTAATGTGAACACAACAAAAAATGCCAAAAAATAGCTAAAAATCACACAATTTTTTTTTTTTTTTGATTTTTTAAATATCTTTTAGGTTAAAATCGCTACTTTTTGAAGCAAAAAAAAAAAATTTCTTTTAAATTTTTTTTTATTTAAAAAAAAGGATAAATTACACTTTTCGTCCTTTATGTTTGTATCGGATTGCAATGGATGACCTTTAACTTCAATAATTGCAGTCACAATCCTTTATTTGTGAAACTCATTACATTATACGTCCTTTAGCACTAACCTGGTTAATTTTAACGTTAAATGGAATCATGTGGACCCTATGTAAGGGTATTTTGGTCAATCCCTTTATTTACCAAAATAAATAAACATAAATAATAACTTAAACCAGAAAAATTAAAAAACAAATACCATATATACAAACATAAATACCGACATAATAATTATCCCCAAATCGTTTCCCCAAATCGCATACCTAGGGTTTCCAGATCTCAAATTCAAAGACGAAGAACAACAAGCCACATGCATCGATTCTAGTACACTGATTTGCGCTTTCATAAACATTCAAAAACGAAGAACAAGACGCAACAAGCATGGATTCCAGCACACAGATTTGCGATTTTAGAAAGATAATATCCTTGTACCTTTCTTCATACATTTATGCTTTCAGAAACATTCCTGCACATCGATTCCATCTTTTGGGGTGAGAGAATCAATTTCTGAAGAGATCCGACGGTTGGAATTCTCTACTGACGGGATGCTCTCAAATAGACCAATAGTTGTGGATAACTCTACCTTCATGTTTTGGGTTATGAAGCTCAGGTAGTTCATGTTTTGGGTTGATAAGGGTTTTTTGGGTTGATAAGGTAGTTCATGTTGAAGCCATAACAGTTGTGGATAACTGGTAGTTCAGCTTATGTTGAAGCCATAACAGGTAGTTCATGTTTTGGGTTGATAAGGGTTTTTTGTTGCTGCCGTGGGTTCTTGAATTGGTTATGTTGCTTTATGTGGCTGTTGCAAGAATTGGAGTTGGCACCAACACCTGAAGAACCACTGAACAAAACAAAAGCATCGGTCACCACCACCTGAAGGGGTGGCGGTGGTGGTGGTGGTGGCTGTGGTGGTGGGGGTTTGTTGAGAGAGACAGAGATATGGTTTGTGTTTTTTTTATATATATTGTATGTATATATTTTTAAATATGATTTCTTTTATTGTTTAAATTTATATTAGATAAATAAATGAATAAAATTACCAGTTTACCCTCACATGCAAGGCACATGCCAACTTAACTGAATTTTTTTAACAAGGTTAGGACTAAAGGACGTAGAGTGTAACGAGTTTTACAGATAAAGGACTGTGACTGTAATTATTAAAGTTAAAGGTCATCCATTGCAATCTGATACAAACATAAAGGACGAAACGTGTAATTTACCAAAAAAAAAAAATTGGCTTCGAAAAGTAGCGATTTTAACCTAAAAAATATTAAAAAAATCAAAAAAAAAAATTTAGATTTTTTTTAGATTTTTTTAGGTTTTTTGGGGGTTTAGTTTTTAGCATTTTAGCTTGGGGGGGGGGGGGGGGTTAGGTTTTTTTTTGGGTTTTTTTGGGGTTTTAGTTTTTAGCATTTAGCTTGGGGGGGGGGGGGTTTAGGTTTTTTTTGGGGGGGGGGGGTTAGGTTTTTTTTTGGGGGGGGGGGGTGTTTAGGTTTTTTTTTTGGGGGGGGGGGGGTGGGGGTTAGGTTTTTTTTAGCTATTTTAGGTTGTGTTCACATTGGTTCTCATGGTTCTCACAATAAATGGAGTTCTCGCATGAGCCCCTCCCTATATATATATATATATATGGGAGGTTCGTTTGAGAAGAAAATTTAATTTAAAAAAAAAGAATAAAGGGTAATTTTAAAACATTAAATAGTTTTTTCACTTATATAATTTATTATCATTTTTGACTAATTAATTAGTTATAAAGACTATTATCCTCCATATTAACTTTTTTTGCCTACACACATCAAAAGTTATCCTACATATTTCAAAATTCATCCTACACGATGAAATTTATCATACACGACTCGTAATTTATCCTACACTTTAAATTATTTTATTTTATTTGTTTGAAAAAAAAATATTTTGAAGATAAGTTATAAAAAATTTAATGTAGTTAGCTATTAAAGAGGAGGAGAGCACAAATTAATGGCATATGTAGATTTACCAAAGTATCCTTACGGTAACACTAAATACTTATATTAAATGAAGAAAAAATAAAGCATTCTTATTGGTTGGATTTTTTTTTCTTTTTACAAAAAAAATTATTCTAATTTGAACTTTCCACTATATATAAACACACACACACACACATATATATGTGTGTGTATATATATATATATATATATATATATATAGGAGTAAACTGCTATTTTACCCCCTGGGATTTAGGCTAATTGGCACTCTGACCCCTCTAACGAAATAATTGCAATTTTACCCCCCAACGTTGTTGTTATGTCACACTATTACCCATGCTGTTAAATAAGTTAACAGATCTGTTAACTAGAATGTGAAATGACTATGTTGCCCTTTCATATTACCCCCTATGGTTTGTTATACTCTGTAATATTACCCCCTGGTGTAAAATGACTAAATTGTCCTTTCTTATTACCCCCTATGGTTTGTTGTACTCTGCAATATTACCCCTGGTGTTAAGTAGTTCTTGCAAACCTCCACCTCATCTCCTCCACCACCCACCTCCACCTCCATCGCCGCTACCCACCTCCACCTCATCTCCTCCACCACCCACCGCAACCACCAATTAACGAGGCAACACCAACATTGCTTGATGATATTTTTGAAAATATTGATCTCATCAAATACTAAATGAATATCAATAATTATATAAAACAACAATAGAGTATGTGGTCTCTGTTGTTTTTACGTCTTAATCCACACACACATTTTAGAGGAAAATATACCAGCAATCTGCTAGAAATTAGAATGGAACAATCTGTTGTCCGATGAAATATGATAACTGGAGGTAGTAGAAAACTCCACTTTTATTGTTTAAGTCTTGCACAACAATTTATAGAGAAAATTTACTTACAAGATTCCTCCCCTCCAACTGATTTGTAAAATTTATGAAACTTTTTGTCAGTTTTATGCTATAAAAGTGACTTGTATGGACCTCTTGTGCTCAAATACCTCTTGTAGTTCTAATAACTTTATCCAACAATCGCACTTCAATATTGAAGCTACAAACTTTTACAACTTCGTATATATTTGTTAAACCCCTAAAACTGCATTTCTCATTTTCTTTTTTCAAAACTTCCATAACAGGTCAAAGATTTTGAAGTGTTCATGTACATCAAAACTGTGAGTTTGACCCGTTAGAAATAGAGACAAACACCTTGGTATACAATTGATAAATATGTAGCTTATTGAAGTGTTCATATACATCAAAACTGTGAGTTTTTCACTCACAAAAATTAGATTCTACTCAAGTGTTATGTAATGGTATCAAAACATCAAAATGGTAAATTTCTTCTTAATAAACACCTGATACATTCCTTAAAAATGCTCATTCAAAGGACACTGAAATTCTAATATGTATGGTTATAGGGTTCTTTCATGATGTCAATCTTTGCAATTAAATTACTTTTAGTTGATTAAACCAAAATCCCCAATTTGGGATCAAGAACCCTAATTTATAACCCCTCTCAAATTCAAAACATGTAGTAGATTTTTAATGAATCTTTGTACATAAAAACACAGAGTACATATTTGTCGTACCAAATAAACTCAAATAGCTTCATGGTTTTTCTGATGGGTTTTGACTAAGGTTCTGATTATTCATGCTTCTTAGCTTCCTTGTCTTCTTGTTTACATCGATTGCATCTGGATTGTTTTCTTTGTTTGAGTTAATCAGATAATAACTTGCATCTTTTTCCCGTTTCCAAGTATCTCCTCCCTTTTTCTTCTTCGGAACTATGTTCTTGATGCCCAATCCATCACGCTTCTCCATCCCTAGATTGGTTGACTTACCCATTAAATCAATAAAGAATTAATGGATTTACTGCTTGTTAAACGATCCTTAATCAAGCTAGAATGTTTAATTTCACTTACTAGAGAAGAAGAATCGTAGAAGTGGTGCCAGAAGCTTCGAATCGCCAGGGTTATTTGAAGATGATGATGATGGATCTGGGTTATTTGAAGATGATGATGATGATAATTTGATTTTATAAATAATAATAATAATAATAATAATAATAAATATGGGGTAAGATTACCAAAATACCCTTACCTATAACAGTCAACCAATTGTTGACTGACGGTAGGGGGTAAAATTGCGACAGAACATCAACGTTGGGGGGGGGGAATTGCAATTATTTCGTTAGAGGGGTCAGAGTACCAATTGGCTTAAACCCCAGGGGGTAAAATTGCAATTTACTCTATATATAAGGATGAGTTAAAATGAGAACCACTACGAGTTGTGAGAACTGTGAGAACTTTTTGATCCGACGCGAGTTGGGCAAAAATTCTTTTGCACAAACGTAGATGAAAATATTATAAAAACATCTGTAAAAAAAGTAAAAAAAATTGTTGAGTCGTTATCTTTTACTGATGTAAGTTTTTTTTATGCCCCAATTAAAAAAAATAGTTATCAACTGTAAAATTTTACGCCGACGCGTAAAAAAAACTTGCATCAGTCAAAACTAATGCCTCGACAATTTTTTTTTTCCTTTTTTTACAGATGTGTTTATAATCTTTTCATCTACGTTTGTATAAAAAAGTTTTGGCCCAACTCGCGCTGGATCAAAAAGTTCTCACAGTTCTCACAACTCGTATGTGTGTATATATATATATATATATAGGGTAGGGATCCTAAGAGAAGTCCACCCTATTTGAGAAACTTGAGAAGCAATCTGGACCACACATTTTCCCTAAGAAAAAAATGCAAAAAAAAAGGTGAAAAAAATGCATTTTTTTTTTTGAAAAATCGCTGCTTTTTCTTTAAGGATTAAAAAAAAATTTTTTTTTGGATTTATACACATGTGTATATTGTTAATCTTTTAACTATACATATATGTATATTGTCAATTATACATATATGTATATACATGTTTAAAATTGAAAAAATGTGTATATTGTTAATCTTAAACCATAAACCCTAAAGCTAAACCCTAAAGCTAAACCTTAATGCTAAACCCAAAAGCTAAAACTAAACACTAAAGCTAAACCCTTAATGCTAAACCCTAATACAAACCCTAAAGATAAAGCTAAACCCAAAAGTTAAAGCTAAACCCAAAAGCTAAACCCTAATGCTAAACCCAAAAGCTAAACCCTAATGCTAAACCCTAAATACTATTGCTAAACCCTAATACTAAACCCTAATGTTAAACCCTAAAGCTAAACCCTAAACCATAAAGCTAAACCCTAAATACTAATGCTAAACCCTAAATAACACTTATTTTTCAATTTTAAACATGTATATACATATATGTATAATTGACAATATACACATGTGTATAAATCCAAATTTTTTTTTTTTAATTTTTAAAGAAAAAGCTGCGATTTTTCCAAAAAAAAAAAAAAAAAATTTGCATTTTTTCACCTTTTTTTTTTGCATTTTTTTGCTTAGGGAAAATGTGTGGTCCAGAATGCTTCTCAAGTTTCTCATTTAGCCTACTACTTCTCACATGATCCTTATCCTATATATATATATAGTCTTAAGATCCTCTAAAAAAGACATTTTTCGTAAGAAGTGTGAGAAGGCATAAAAATTCATATGTAGACATCATATTTTGGACTTGGGCATAATGTTTTGGGTTGTTTTGTCAAGAAAAACACCAAACATAACAATTGAAGACACAATGCAATGAATTCGAGGCTTAAAATTTAAAACACTATGCCAAGAACATTAAGTAGTGTGTTTTAAGTGTTAAGCAGTGTTTTTTAAAGTTCACGGCCATAATACGTTGCATTGTGTTTTAAATTGTTATGTTTGGTGTTTTTCTTGCCAAAACAACCCAAAACATCATGCCTAAGTTCAAAACATGATGCCTACATGTCAATTTCTATGTATTCTCACACTTCTCACGAAAAATATCTTTTTTACAAACCTCACCATATATATATATATGCCATTTTAGTCCACTGGGTTAACTCCGTCTATTTTTTATGTTAGCTAGAAGGGTAAGTCGATCATTTTATATGGTCGAATTGCCTTTCTGTTTAACAGAATTACATTTAAAATGGCCGAAATGCCCTTCTAGTTAACAAAATAAAGGGATGGAGTTAATTCAGTGGACTAAAATGGCAACGCTTGAAACTATTTGGACCAATATGGCAACGTTTCAAACCTTTGGACTAAACTGATAAAATGACCCAAACCATAGGGACAAAAATGTCATTTAACTCATATGAAAATAAAAATAGGTCCCAATACTTTGTTTTAATAAAAAATTTTAAACATGGGATTTATCCTTAAAACATGCTACAATTTGATATACACAATACTGTAAGTATTATAGTTTGTTCATCATTTCATATTCAACAACACGTAAATTTATACCAAAAGTTCTTCAACATGTCTTCTATATGTTCTAGTCCAAGAGCTTGACCCATACTTCATCAAGCCTGAGTTGCCCAATCCAAAACAAAAAAAAACAATTATCTATGTATTAGCATACAGGGCATTTGAGTTTACGGCACCTTGGCTTGGCCCATATTTATGGCCCGTATGGTTGAGAACGTTGGGGTATAGTCCGTGATATTTAAGGAATACAATGAGAAACCCTAAAGAGGACGGGAGTTCGAGAACTAGCAAAAAGGGTTGTAGAAAGAAGAATCAGATGAGAAAAGAGGACGATACTGAAGATCGAAGGCACAGGGAAGCATTAGACTGACTGCACGAGTTATTCTTTATAGTTTTCTAGTCTTTGAAGTTTCTGTATTGATGATTAGTTTGATTTCTGTGTGAATTTGTTTGTCATGTTCGGTTAAACTTTGTTATAACTGGCAGATGATATTTTGATTTGTTTACAATTGATGGTAGATTTCCTGCTTGCATGATTTTAATAGTGTAGCATGATCAGTTCTTATGATGCATATGTGTGTATGTTGAAATTGGTTATGATGTTAGTTGTGTGGTGATATTGATCTTTCTTTAAGGTTATGCATGTTAGATTCAATATTTGCTATCTCTAGGGTATATTGACGTCCATTAGCCTAGGGCTTGTGGCGTGTGCGTATATATACATATTTTTACAATGAATTTTACACACGAACTTGGTTCTAATATTCATAAAAATGATTTATACCTTAACATTAAAACACACACAAAAGGAGAAGTGTACCCTATCACACACACACACACATATATATATATATATATATATATATATATATATGTAGTAAAGTATAGGTAAGAACCAGATGTCGATCCATGGACGCGGGCGGACACATAAGTACTAAATCGTTGTCATTGGTTTACTGGTAAAAAGATAGGTGAATGAGTTTTTAACTGAAATTATCTAAAATTATATTTTTAAAACACAGAAGACTTCAAATACAAAAATATATATTATCTTGTTTCGCAAACAACCTAAGCATGTTAACTAAATCGGACATGTCACGAAAGCACTTGATCAATCTTCCAATTATATAGACAATTAGTATCACTTTCGGGAATCCTAACATGATAATCCTTCGGAAAGTTAATGCGATAAACACACTTTAATCACCTAAAATCATTCATTAGCGAGCTATTGATATATTTTCATGCAAATCTGTAACGCCCCAAAATTTGAATTTTAATCCACTAGTATGTTTCCTTATGTATTAGTATGAAATAAAATAACTAAGCTATTTAACTTAGTTAAATAGTTAGTCAAACAAGTAAGGAATAAAAATTAATGTCAAATGTGACCAAATAGTAAACAAGAAGGACTAAAAGTGGGAAAATAGGTTGAAGTTTCTATTAAATAGAAAACTTCAGTGGTTAGTGTGTTTTTATGTGTGTGTGTCGACACCCAAGGAGAACAAAGAAGAAGGTTCTCCCAAACTCTAAAATCCAGAAATTTAAGAAGGATTTGAAGCTAAATCAATGCATGAATGAAGAATCCTTAACATCTCATGCTAATGAACATGTGGTAAGTTATAAATTTTGATTTGGTGATTTTTTAAGAAGTGGGTTATGATCAAACCATGAAGTAGTATGAAATTAAGTATGAGGAGGTGTTAGAATCACCATATAGGTCTTGGTTATGAACGATTTGGAGTAATTTGATGTTTGGAGGTGAAACCCACTTCTAGTGGTGAAGATGGCGACATGGGTGTATCACCCATGTCCAATCCTTGTTCAAATCTTGTTGTGCTATGTTGTATGTAATGCGTTCTTGTTAGGTAGATTGAATGTGATATGAATTTGTTGATGTTTTTGTGTTAATTGATGAATGAAAGCATGAAGTAGGAAGTAAAGCATGAAACACTTGTACATTATGCATAAATTGTGGTATGTACACCAAGTGTTTGATGAAATTCCTAGGTGAGATTAATAGATGAAAAGGTATGCAAGTAATGGATGAAATCGTATAATATGGGGATATGATGTATTTGATGATAAATAAACATGAGAAGTCTATTTTTAGATGGAATTCATGTAGGATTTGGTTGGCCATGTTATTTGGTAAAAGTATGCATTAGAATATTGTACTCTATGTTGGAGTGGTATGATGTTTACTATATGTTTGAATAATTGCTTAATCAAAATTGATAAGTAAAAGTACACTAAGTGTGAAGCATATGAGATCATTAGAACAAGATGAAGTTAGAATGATGTTGGGTTGTTAAGCATAGGTCATGGTGTTAGTTGTAGAATTATGTTACTAGAATGAACGGAATTGAATATGTTTGGTGTGTGCATATAACTAGATGATCATGTGGTTGTATGCTTATTGCATCGTGAGTATGAAATGTATATAGTGTCATTAATATAGTCTACTATAATGACATGGATGTATGAGGTTAAGTCAAAAGTTCATATGATAAATTGTTGACTTTCTGAAAGTCAACTATGCATAGGTAGCAATGTTAGACTTTTTGTCATAGTTGTAATGTTATAGAAAGTTATACGATGCGTGTTATATCCATATGTGTTATATGTGATGACGTGATGAATTATATGAGTTTGAAAAGATTGACTTGTGGAAATATGCCTTATGCTTGTTAGAATTGACTAATGAAAGTCAAATGTGAAACATGAATTTGATATGATCGTTAATATGTACAATCATGTATGCTAACAAGAATGTGAATGCGATGACATGAAAGTATAGGGATCTTGTCAAGATGGATGGAAGCATGGAAGGCTAACGGGTCAAAAGGAGGCGAGGAAAACGGATGCGAATACGGACACTTAAGGTAAGTGATTTCCGGAATCACTTCTTATTTATAAATGAAGTTTGGTATATTGTATATTGAGAACCATGTAAGAAGTTACGGGTAAGGGTAAGTACCAAGGTAAGTTCATATGAACTTCGTCTATCCTTAATGTAAATTAGATTGATAGTTTCATCATGTTAATGGAATGTTCATCATGTTACTAAAATGTTCATCATTTAATGAAATGTTCATCATGTTAATGGAATGTTCATCATGTTACTGAAGTGTTCATCATGTTAATGGAATGTTGATCATGTTACTGAAATGTTCATCATGTTAATGGAATGTTCATCATGTTACTGAAATGTTCATCATGTTAATGCAATGTTCATCATGTTACTGAAATGTTCATCATGTTAATGGAATGTTCATCATGTTACTGAAGTGTTCATCATGTTAATGGAATGTTCATCATGTTACTGAAATGTTCATCATGTTAATGTAATGTTCATCATGTTACTGGAATGTTCATCATGTTAATGGAATGCTCATCATGTTACTGAAATGTTCATCATGTTAATGGAATGTTCATCATGTTTGTTGGAAGTTAGTCGATTATGTTTAATTACTATTGCATTGATTTGTGTTGATATGTTTGTAGGAAGGCTCCATTTACGAATAAGTGAATGTGACTTGTATGTATGTATGTAGATATGGAACTTTAGCATGTGTAAGTAGTGTGAACTTGTATGTACGCACATATGAATGGGATACGTATGAATGTACTTAGATATATGAAAGTGTATACAGATGTTGTAATCTAATGATTGTAGATCACTTGACAGCTAATTAAACTAAGTGACCATAAGGTATAACCTCGGAAGGTTATTCCCTATACAACTATGGTCACAAAACATGCTTGGTCGGATTCTAATGATCGACCAAATGGGTCAGGTTCGAAATTCTAAGCGGTTGTCAAGACCGCTTGACTTACGACCCTATACAAGCACTAGACTAAAAGTGACGAGTTAAACATGTTTAACTAAGTTAGAAAATAGGTTTGATATCAAAACAAAGTGTTTTGATACCCAAAAATAGCTTCGTCTCAAAATACGCATAAACACGTACTTTGACCGAAACTTTGACTCGTCACTTCGACTAATCAACGTGGTAATCAGTAGGTATAGTCACAAGGGACTATAACCATCGTGATTACGCTCACGTTGCAAAGTTCAAACGAACTTTGTGTTGACCAATTCATGGTCAAAGCAGAAAGTCAAACACTGTTTGACTTTCATGCTTGAAATACAATAAAAAGCATGAAAGAAGGTTACAAAGGGTCCAAGCAATGATCAAGAATAAAGAAACTAGAAAAAGAAACCTTCAACCAAAGGGATAGCTTCACTAATCAGTTGAGAGCTGATTTGAAATGGAATGAGCAATGAACTCCCAAAAACCCAAGCTATTTATAGGAAGTTAGGATGAATGAGATCATTCCAAGTGTTTAGAAGGAACAATCTTGGCCCTACATTTGTTGCACATGGTATTGAATACAATGGGGATCCAAAACCAGCTCTAGGTATTGAGAATTTTACATAATTAACCCTGGAATTGAAGCCTGTTGCTGAAAATGAACTGCTGAAAAATGGTCCCTATCACGTGGCGTGCCAGGTATCACCTGGTCTGGCGCGTGTCTCGGGGGAGGTCAGTTCTAAGTTTTAACTTTTAGCAGAACAGGTCCCTGCATGCTTAAAACTTGATTTTCGGCACGTTTAAGCCCCGTTAACCCTATTTCAAGGATCTAAAATGAAGTTAAAGTATAGGGAACTTAAAATATGCTCAAAAACATCTCGGATGTCAGTTCGTTTGGTCGTACGGTTGCGTTATTCGGTTAATTACGAAGAAAACTCGAACGGACGCAAAAACGATCCAAATCACACGACGAATGGTATTTTTGCATTCCAATCACTAAAATAAAATATTTTAATGATTACAAAAATTTTGGGATGTCCGGATATGTTCAGAACGTAAGATATGCGCGAAAATGCAAACTTATGCAGTTTTTGACGCTTTTAGTCCCTGTTTGATCAAAAAGTTTATTTTCGCATACCGAACCCCTCAAAGCATATTTCTAAGCTATGTAAAGGATATTTAGGGTATGTTTAACTTATGATCAAGTTCCGGAATGTTCGTTATCATACGAATCGGCATAGTTTTGCTGTTTGACACAAATAGTCCCTGCGATCGAATAAACTTGTTTTCGACACACCAAACCTTCCAAAACTTATTTCTAAGTTTTGATTAGGTTATTTAAGGTATGTTAATCCTATGTCACTGTTCTGGAGTGTTTTTCACGTTAAACTGATTACGTTTACGCATCAGTTTGCGTTTAAATTCCCAGAAAGCGATTTAAAGCTTGAAATCGAACTCGAATAAAATCGTAAAATCATCAAACACAAATACACACATATTAACACCAAATCACATTGTTTTATTGATAATTGATATTGTTTTACATCGTACATCGTTTACAGAGCACAATTGTCACAGTCTCCCCTACTTTAGGAAATTTCGTCTCGAAATTTTATTTAGAGGAAACTTGTGAAAACAAATGTGGATATTTCGCTTTCATTTGGTCCTCACGTTCCCAAGTAAACTCTGGGCCACGTTTGGACTCCCAGCGAACTTTGACTAATCGTATTCACTTGTTCTTCAATTGTTTGACTGCACAGTCCATTATCTCCACAGGTTTCTCGACAAAGTGCATCGTTTCACCAACTTGAATTTCATCGAGTGGAATGTGAAGATTAGTATCGGCTAAACACTTTCGTAGATTGGACACGTGGAATGTTGGGTGAATATTCCCAAGTTCAGGAGGTAGCTCTAGTCGATAGGCAACCTTTCCGATTCTTTCAACAATCTTAAATGGTCCAGCATATCGTGGTGCAAGTTTTCATTTCTTTCCAAATCTCACCACTCCCTTCCAAGGGAATACCTTGAGTAGGACACGGTCTCCGACTTGAAATTCCAAGGGCTTGCGTCGCATATCCGTATAACTCTTTTGACGGCTTCTAGCTGTTAGAAGATTATCACGAATTTTCTTGATTTTGTCTGTTGTTTCCAGAATGAGCTCAGGTCCAGTAAGCTGAGCTTCAACGATCTCATTCCAACAGACAGGTGAACGAAATTTTCGACCGTATAAAGCTTCGAACGGTGCCATATTGATACTAGCATGATTACTGTTGTTATAAGAGAATTCAATCAGCGGAAGATGAGAATCCCAATTACCACCAAAGTCTATCACGCATGCTCTAAGTATATCCTCCAATGTTTGAATCGTTCTCTTAGATTGTCCATCTGTTTGGGGATGATAAGCAGTCATCAACATAAATCTTTGCAAGTTTATCAGTAGATAAATCCTCACGAATCGGTATAAAGTGAGCTGACTTCGTTAATCGATCGATAACAACCCAGATAGCATCGTGACCTCTAGATGTACGCAGTAACTTAGTGATGAGATCCATTGCAATGTTCTCCCACTTCCAAACCGGTATTTCTGGTTGTACAAGCAAACCAGATGGTCGTTGATGTTCAGCCTTGACTTTGAGACAAGTTAGGCATTTCGATACATACAAGGCAACATCCTTTTTCATACCAGGCCACTAGTACTGAGTACGAAGATCCTTGTACATTTTGTCAGCACCAGGATGAATAGAATATCGAGACTTGTGAGATTCGTCCATCACTAAAGTGCGAAGATCGTTTTGCTTCAGAATCCACAAACGATTCTTGAAATAGAATAACCCATCGTCTTTTGTTTCGAGTTTAAGCTCAAGTTGAAGTGGTAGCTCATATTTCAATAAGCCTTTGGTTACACATGATCGTTGAGCTTGAAGGACACGCGATTGGATATCAGATAGAGTTCGAACAGAATGAAGCTTGACTCGTTCCTTCCGGGTTAGCGCATCGGCTACGACATTCGCCTTACAAGGATGGTAGCGAATTTCGCAATCTTAATCGTTTAAGAGTTCAACCCAACGTCGTTGTCTCATGTTCAGCTCCTTCTGATTGAGAATGTGCTGGAGACTTTTGTGGTCTGTGAAAACCACACATTTCATTCCATAGAGGTAGTGTCTCCAGATTTTGAGAGCAAAAACCACAGCACCCAACTCAAGATCATGAGTCGTGTAGTTTTTCTTGTGAATTTTCAGCTGTCTTGATGCAAACGCAATAACTTTACCTTGTTGCATAAGAACACAACCAAGGCCTAGATTCGACGCGTCACAATAGACAACAAAATCATCGTTTCCATCGGGCAAAGATAAAACAGGAGCATCACAGAGTTTTCATTTCAGTGTTTGGAATGCTTCTTCTTGTTTAGGTCGCCACTCAAAAGGCTTATTCTTTTAAGTCAAAGCAGTGAGAGGAACTATGATCTTCAAGAAGTTCGAAATGAATCGTCGATAATAACCAGCAAGACCAAGAAAAGAATGAACTTCTGTAGGTGTCGTAGGTGTATTCCAATCCTTAATGGCAGCTATTTTGGAAGGATCCACATGAATACCCTGCTTGTTAACAATATGACCCAAAAATTGAACTTCTTTAAGCCAAAATTCGCACTTGGAGAACTTGGCAAAAAGTTGTTCCTTCTTCAGGAGTTCCAGTGTCAAACGAAGGTGTTGTTCGTGATCGGCTCGAGACTTCGAATAAATGAGAATGTCGTCAATAAATACAATGATGAACTTGTCTAAATAAGGTTTACAAACCCTATTCATTAAATCCATGAAAATAGTTGGGGCATTCGTCAAACCAAAAGGCATGACAGTTAACTCGTAGTGACCATATCTCGTGCGGAAAGCAGTTTTGGGAATATCTTCTTCTAGTACACGGAGCTGATGATACCCAGAACGCAGATCAATCTTGGAAAAACATGTAGCACCTTGTAGCTGATCGAAGAGATCATCGATTCGTGGTAGGGGATATCGATTCTTGATGGTAAGCTTGTTAAGCTCACGATAATCGATACACATTCGAAAAGACCCATCTTTCTTTTTCACAAACAGGACTGGAGCGCCCCAAGGTGAATAACTCGGTCGGATGAATCCTTTATCAGATAACTCTTGAAGTTGTTTCGATAACTCTTGCATCTCAAATGGCGCAAGACGATAAGGTGCTTTAGCAATCGGGTTAGCATTGGGAATGAGGTCAATATGAAATTCTACTTGACGAATTGGAGGCAAACCAGGCAGTTCATCAGGAAACACCTCTGGATAATCTCGAACAATCGGAATATCTTGGATATGCTTGCTCTTGCCTTTCTCCTCCGTGACATGTGCCAGAAAAGCAACATACCCTTTTCTTAAATAACTTTGGGCTTTCGTACACGACATGAGTTTCAATCCACCAGATGGCTTCTCTATCCATGAACCTCTAAAACTTCACCAGATGAAAGAGGAATACGAACAATCTTATCGAAACAAACTACCTCAGCATGAAACTTAGTTAACCAATCCATCCCAACAATAATGTCGAAACTCCCAAGTTGCATCGGTGTGACGTCAATAGGAAAAAGATGGTTATCGAGGTTCAATTGACAATCACGAATAACAGAATTGAGTACAAGAGGTTTACCAGTAGCAACTTCGACAGATAAGGGTTTCCCCAGTTTAGTTCTAGGTATCGTAAGAAAAGCCTCAAATGATAACGAAACAAAACTTCTATCGGCACTAGAATCGAAAAGAATAGATGCAGGTTGATGGTTAACAAGGAACGTACCATTAACAACCTCGTTGTCAGCCCTCGCCTCGTTTGCATTCAAGTTGTACGCTCGTCCACGAGCTAGGTTCACATTGGCATTTGCGTTGACATTCGGATTTGCAAGTCTCGGACAATTGTTGCGGAAATGACCCATTTCACCGCAGTTGTAACACGAACCAGGTGGGAATCTAGCAATATTTCCCTGAACCTGTGCTTGATTCTGAACAGCTTGATTCTGGCCCAAACGACAAATGTTGGCCAAGTGCCCAGGTTTACCATAAGTAGTACACTGTTTAATAGCCTGTTGGGTCGCATGGTGACCATTGCACCTATTGCATTGAGGTGCGGTACCAGCATATTGTTTCTTCGCAGGAGGTTGTACCTGTGGGTTCTGAGCATTCTGATTCGTGACAGCAAAATTCTGAGAAGCCTTTCGCTTCCTTGACCTCCTAGAAGACTCGCCTTTCTTACCCTTGCCTTTACCCTTATCTTGAACGAAATCGGTCGACTACTTCTTGTCACCCTTGCGGGTCAGTTTACCTTTTCTGACTTGGGACTCAGTCAGAGTAGCAGCCAATTCAATCGCTTGATGAACAGTGGTAGGATTACTACCAATCACAATGTCTTGTACAGTGTCGGGCAAACCATCAATATACCTCTCAATCGCTTTCTCCAACGGGGTAACCATAGTAGGACACAACAAACTGAGCTCCTCATAACGATCCGTATATGCACGGTGTTCTA
Organism: Helianthus tuberosus; assembly: GCA_030545235.1. NCBI lineage: Eukaryota > Viridiplantae > Streptophyta > Magnoliopsida > Asterales > Asteraceae > Helianthus > Helianthus tuberosus. The sequence continues at coordinate 97,665,841 of CM060399.1, read as the reverse complement.
CCCCATCTTGTTTCAGATCGTCAAATTCTCGTTCCAAAGCTCGAATTTCATGACAGGGACAAAACTCTTTCATCATGAGAGCTCGAAGCTCTTCCCACGTTTGTACCATCACCACATCGACACCCCTATCGCGCATTTAACCATTCCACCATGTTAGAGCACGCTTCTCAAAAACACTTGATGCAAACTCGACCTTACGCTCATTCGGACATTGCACATGTCTGAAGGTGCTTTCCAAACTCTCAAACCATTGTAGGAGCGCAATTGCTCCTTGCGACCCAGAAAACTTCAATGGTTTAGCCGAATTGAAATTGTTGAAACTACACTGAGCATTATTGTTATTATTGTTGTTCGCTTGATTAATCTGAGTTACTAGGTTCGGAAGCGCAACTGCGATTTGCTGAGCGACAAGGGCTGCGATTGCAGCATCCTGTTCGGGATCACGTCTAGGTGGCATATTCTAAAAAGAACGAGGAAACATAGAAACGAGTGAGATCGACAATTGGATAAACAAAATAGGTATAGAAAACATCGACAAAACATAAGGAAGGTGATCATTCGTTCGTTACCTTGAACAAACAAATGATGCACAGTGACTAATCAAAGTAAATGGGTCAATATAATGTATCGCGAAGACCTGCTTTAGCCTATAAGTGGACACTCATCCCAAGAGTTCCCAGGTAAGAGTGACTGGTTTGATTATGTGGATTTGTACGAACACTCTAGCCTTAGACAGAAAACTCAGGATACAGGCATCCACCCTTCCAGATTGCACGTGTTCACATTATAAGACCCAAACTTTGACGAGATTTTGAAAACTTAGAGGGTTCAAAACCTTATAATAAATCATCTAAGAATAGATGATTGGTTTTCAAATCGGATTTGTTATTGTGTTCTCGTTGTGGTTATCACCTAAAGATAGGTGACGGTATTTGTTTTAAAAATCTAAATGCAAGAAATTCGCGTTAGGGTCCTAGAAAAGTTATAGTCTAGGTCAAAGCATTACTAATAACCTAATTCCCTATAACCATTGGCTCTGATACCAACTCTTCTGTCACCCCCGACCGTGTTAAAACAACGAAACCGCGGCGAAAACGTCGGGGAGTGGAGCAACAGAATTATTGTTTCACAAGCATGGATTCAAAAGTTTCGTTTTATTAGAATATTAAACATTAACCTTGTCTTAAAGTTAAACAAACAAGTAAAACATAGTCTATCATTGTTATTAAATCTCTAAGGCCTCGTCCAATCCTAAGTGAGCATGCATCCTAGTCACAAACATCATCATCAATCACCACCTGAAACATATGTAAAAATAAAGTCAGCAAAGAAATGCTGGCGAGCACATAGGTTTTGTGTGAGTGTCAGATTCATGGCTCGTTTACATGTTGAAATAACTCGTACAACTACATGAGTTGTTATTTGAAAACCTTGTTTTGTAAAACATTTGTATTGTAAAATGAATAACAAACTTGAAACAAATTGGTTATAGTTTATAAAACCTCAATGCCATGAGTCTTAACCCAAAACATTTGTTTATGTAAACTACATCGTGTATCGTTCTCGTAAAATAACTCGTATGGTTTATATCGTTTAGTAAACATCATTGTGTGTATCGTTTGAAAATCGTTCACCCAAGTGAACTAAATAACTCTACAGAATGTAATATGATAAAAGCACTTATATATAAGAAGTACCAGCGGCGTATCTACCATGCTTTTATCACATTAAACCCGTCCCGTTATCTAAACACTAACCAAAAACCAATTGTTCGTTCAATTCGTTTAACTTGTTTCAATCATTCAAAATCATTTAATCGTTCAATATCATTCAATCGTTCAAATTGTTCTTGTTTTAATTGTGAAAACTACTTTTGGTCGTCTCGTGGAATACACTCAAACCTTCGTAACTTGTCCATCGTTCAACTCATATTAATAAACCACCATAGGGTAAGTTAACAATTAACAGGTTCAGTCGTTACCCACATAACCCCCACACATAACCATGGGTGCACTCCGATAACGGGATTTGTCAGATCCTATGGTACCATAACCTAATACTGGTAGGCTTGATCAATGTTAATGAATGTTATTCGTTATGTAAATACGTCCAACAAGTTCGTTCACGTTATTGAAATCGTTCTCGTTTAATATAAACCATAGTATTCGTTTTTGAAATCATCGTTAAAAGCATCGAATTCGTTTAACACATATGAATCACCCCAAAACAATCGAAAACAGTAAAATAGGGGAACTATGTACTCACATCGAAGTGCAAAGTATCCTCGATCTAATGAACTAGCAAAGCTTGAGTAAACCAAGGAATTCAAGTAGCACCTAGTAATCGGATCGCTAGTTAATAAATCAACACCTAAATCGGAAGATCGGGTAGAATGAGGTCTCGTAAACCAAATGAGTATTGGAACTCATGTGATATGGTTTAACAAAGCCTACATTCTAAATCGGAACCTATCCTAAGTGCTTTCGACCCGTTACGACCCATTAAGGTAGCTTATGCTACGTTAATGCGTCGTTCGCGCAAAAGGCGCGTTCGAGACGCCTAACTAGTCCTATGACAAGTATTATATGCCCTAACATGTTTAAATATGTTGCATAATCAGTTTAGGTGACAAAAGTTAGGTTACATATGCTTAAAATCCAATTATGCATGAAAAGGGCATTTTGGTCATTTACCTAAGGCATATAAACTACCTATCATACAACTAATTAAAATAAGTAACCATAAGGTATAACCTCGGAAGGTTATTCCCTATACAACTATGGTCACAAAACATGCTTGGTCGGATCCTAATGATCGACCAAACGGGTCGGGTTCGAAAGTCTAAGCGGTTATCAAGACCGCTTGACTTACGAACCTATACAAGCACTAGACTAAAAGTGACGAGTTAAACATGTTAAAACATGTTTAACTAAGTTAGAAAACAGGTTTGATAGCAAAACAAAGTGTTTTGATACCCAAAAATAGCTTCGTCTCAAAATACGCATAAGCACGTACTTTGACTGAAACTTTGACTCGTCACTTCGACTAATCAACGTAGTAATCCGTAGGTATAGTCACAAGGGACTATAACCATCGTGATTACGCTCGCGTTGCAAAGTTCAAACGAACTTTGTGTTGACCAATTCATGGTCAAAGCAGAAAGTCAAACACTGTTTGAATTTCATGCTTGAAATAAAATAAAAAGCATGAAAGAAACTTACAAAGGGTCCAAGCAATGATCAAGAACAAAGAAACTAGAAAATGAAGCCTTCAACCAAAGGGATACCTTCACTAATCAGTTGAGAGCTGATTTGAAATGGAATGAGCAATGAACTCCCAAAAAACCAAGCTATTTATAGGAAGTTAGGATGAATGAGATCATTCCAAGTGTTTAGAAGGATCTATCTTGGCCTTACATTTGTTGCACATGGTATTGAATACAATGGGGATCCAAAACAAGCTGCAGGTATTGAGAATTTTGCATAATTAACCCTGGAATTGAAGCCTGTTGCTGAAAATAAACTGCTGAAAAATGGTCCCTGTCACGTGGCGTGCCAGGTATCACCTGGTCTGGCGCGTGTCTCGGGGGAGGTCAGTTCTAAGTTTCAACTTTTGGCAGACAGGTCCCTACATGCTTAAAACTTGATTTCCGGCACGTTTAAGCCCCGTTAACCCCATTTCAAGGCTCTAAAATGAAGTTAAAGTATAGGGAACTTAAAATATGCTCAAAAAATCTCGGATGTCGGTTCGTTTGGTCGTACGGTTGCGTTATTCGGTTAATTACGACGAAAACTCGAACGGACGCAAAAACTATCCAAATCACACGATGAATGGTATTTTTGCATTCCAATCACTAAGATAAAATATTTTAATAATTACAAAATTTTTTGGATATCCGGATATGTTCCGAACGTAAGATATTCGCGAAAATGCAAACTTATGCACTTTTTGACGCTTTTAGTCCCTGTTTGATCAAAAAGTTTATTTTCGCATACCGAACCCCTCAAAGCCTATTTCTAAGCTATGTAAAGGATATTTAGGGTATGTTTAACTTATGATCAAGTTCCGGAATGTTCGTTATCATACGAATCGGCATAGTTTTGCAGTTTGACACAAATAGTCCATGCGATCGAATAAACTTGTTTTCAACACACCAAATCTTCCACAACGTATTTCTAAGTTATGTTTAGGTTATTTAGGGTATTTTAAGCCTATGTCACTGTTGTGGAGTGTTTGTTGCGTTAAACTGATTACGTTTACGCATCAGTTTGCATTTAACTTCCCAGAAAGCGATTTAAAGCTTGAAATCGAACTCGAATCAAATCGTAAAATCATCAAACACAAATACACACATATTAACACCAAATCACATTGTTTTATTGATAATTGAATTGTTTTACATCGTACATCGTTTAAAGAGCATAGTTGTCACAATACCAACCAATAACCTCTGCCCAGTTTTGCATTGTCATACGGAACTGACTGTTTATAAAATCGAAATATATTGTATCTCTAAAATCCAATGTGGAATAAGTCTTGAGAAAGGAGAAAGAGCACAAAAACTCTAACGCAAGCTGCTCATAAACTAGCATAGACTCAGCCAGCATCATCATACACCTCGGTGTAAACACCTCTCTCAACCTATCAGTCAAACCTAAAGTTTGCATCAATGTCTAGTCAATGGTACGCATCGGAATAATCTCAAACATCACTAGCGTCTCTATAAAACCGTACTCAGGGGTACCCTTGTAACGCTCCATTTTTTCGTAAACTTCCTAAATTAGAAAGCTTGTCTTGCAAATCTATTTTTAGAAACTTGATTCTTTCGTAATCGTATTTCGTTCCATCATCATAAATCCTAGACTTTAATCGTACGAAAACCTATCATTTTATTTCAAAATTTTACCTTCACTTATTCATTATACTTGTATGTTTAAATTCATTATACATTGTTACATCATTCATGATTCTTGCAAACATATGCTAAGATTTCAAATATGCTTCATACATACACAACCATTACGTTTTCACTCATGTTTATACGCCTTTGACACCTACTAATACTTAATCATACTTGTCCATACTTATCCTTATACTAAGAATACTTAAAAACCCCTTATTATATGCTTTTCTCTCATAAAACACCCTAATATACAACAAAACCTAATTTAGTTAAACATCAGGGGGGTAAATTGCCAAATTTGAACTTATTTCTAGAATATATAGTCGTCACGTCGCGCCACAGGTACCCGCCCTCTTCGTCATCACCGGCGACGCCTTCAATCCGTTAGAATGTGTTACTAGCTCTTGGATTGGTCAAGTTTGTGTTTGTTTATTGTGTTTTCTTCATTAATCATCCACCTAACTCACACTAATCACCTCCTATAAAACCCAACTCATTTCCACTCACTTACCACTTTACAAACTCACTAATCCTCACTCAAAACACTCCAAATCAGTAGCTAATTCCCAGTTTAAAGTCAGGAACAAGTCAGATTCATACAAGTTGCTACAATGAGCATAACTTCATCATTTCTCCATCTAATCACTTGGAACAACCTTAGGTATGTTTCCATAGGTTTTCCATGGAAAACTAGGGATGGAACATCACCATATAAGGCTCCAAAGTGCAATAAACTTTCTGATTCTGTATAAACACTTGTTTAACATTCTTAAATTGAGATTTCTCAACACATTCCTATGTCCTTATGCTCATAATCAAGTCTATGATTAGGTGGGCTTAAAAACAAGGTTGTGACATGTAAATCCAGAGGTTTAATCATCATAAACATTCTGTTTTGATAGGGTTTTTTTACCCACAAGTGATGAACAAGCTTAGAGCTTGAAGATTGTGTGATTGTGAGGTTAGCTTGGGCTATCCTACTTGAAAATCCTCACATCACTTGATGTTTTCTTAGTTAGCTTGTAGTTATTTCATTCCTTATTGTATGTATTCATGACCATCCTTGTTGTCCATGACAACTTGTGCATTGGTGAAACACAAGAGGTTTCTAAATGGAAGATTTATCTTCCTACCTCCTACATGACTTCTATGACATTCTTGTGATAATCTTGGACTAAGAACTTATAATATAAACTATATAGCATATGTAATACTTATAATAACAAAACTTTTGATGATAACCTAATGGTTATTTGTCAAAATAGTAGGTTACACCATATAAGAACATAATACTCATCATGATTCTAATGGGCATTTCGACCCATGAAAACATTTAAACTCTTTTGCGTTTCGTAGTGTCAAGAATGAGTATTATGAGATAGATGGTTATTTTCTCCTATATTTACTTTCATATACTTTTAAATTCCGAATCTCGACTCTAAACGTACCTTGTATACTCACATTTGCTTTTGCATTGAACTTTATTTTTAAACATGTTACAGGTTGAGGATAACGATGCTTTGAAATTGAAGTAGTGATGATGCATAGATACACATTTAGACGTCTTAAGTTTTAACTTGTTGTATCAATTTCGTAATTGTTTGTTGTATGGTTATTCTTGTATTGAACATGTTGTATTTCCAAGTTCCATGTATTGTAACACTTTTGATCATGAATGAAATCAGTTTATCTTTAATTCTATTGTCACACTTAGCGTTATGTGTGATGTGCAATCTTTCTTCATCTCGTTCCGATGTTTCTGCCATCGCTTGGGGTGTGACAACCCATATCATATCTCAACCACCTATGTTTGTGTAAGGCTCTGTAACCCTCAACCTAATCATCATGTTGCTGACCCTTAGCATCATCCCCACCAAATCCCGCAACACCCTAGCCGGGTATATCCATGTGTAATGGCACCGACTCCTCCATCCATGTATCATCGAAGTCGCTACTTAGCTCGACCGATCGCGAAAGAGATACAGAAATAGATGTGGATGGCTCTGCGCGCTTGAGTTCGAAGATGGGGTGGAGCCAGTATATAAGGAGGGGTAGCCCGGGCTATGCCTCAACTCCTCTCCGTAGTATAAAAATACCCTTCAACTCTATCTACATAGCGTAATTTTTTTATTTTTTAATACAAAGGACATCCCTGATCCCAAAAAAATAATTTTTGGACCCCCCCTGAACTTTTATGCTAGATCCGCCACTGGTTCGAAGCCACCACGACCCCCAGCTCAAAGTGTCGATGCCATCTGCAAAGAACGAATGATAAGAATAACAATATAGGTGTGATCTTAATAACAAAAAGTAACCATTGAAAAATAGGGCAAGATCCGTACACCCTTGTGTACACCTTTAATCTCGTACATTAGACATAAAAATATACTAAAAATATAATATAAGAAGTTTAAATGTTATGGGCAATAAACCAAAATTTTTTAAATATAAAAATCTTTTAATAACCGAACATAAAACATGACCATGAACAAATGAACATTAAAGAACGTAAACGAAGAAACATACATGAACAAATTACTCAACGTCTATGAACATAATAATAGTACTAATAATAATGTAATATAATAGCATAACAATGATAGCGACACTAATAATAAACATAGGGTTAAATTGTAATTTAAAAAAAAAGTAAACTAGTAAATGGTTCAAGTGTAATGTTTGAAAAGGGCAAAACTTCAATTTTACTTGACTTGTGACTGTTTATAAATAGAAAAACCTAGTTGGGACTATATTCATAATATTTTTAAAGGGTCGTATTTGCAAAATTAAATCGACACCACCAATATGGGTCGTATAGGCCTGTACAACCCGTATTAGGGTAACTTCAATTTCCAAGGTCAGTCAAAGGCTGACACAGTCTTCACACGCTCCTTTAATACGCATCGTAGAGGGCTATACGATATGTATTGGTAATAGGTTGTCTATCAACTCTAACAGATAAGGTTCACATGCAAACCCTATACGGATCGTATAGGACTATAGGATTCGTATTAAGTACGAGGTTACTTTCTGTCACTCAACAATGACATAAAGTGATTGAAAGGAACATTGCGTCAGCCCTATACGGGTCGTATATGTAACACCCGCGTCCCTAGACTTCTAGAAAATTATCACTTTTAGCCCCTATACTATGTGATACTTGATACTTTTGATACTTGATGAAACTTATGCAATTAAACTATGACTCTATGATACTATGATTCTATGAGACTTGATTCTATGATTCTTGATACTTGGAAGCTAGATTCTTGACTCTTGATACTTTGGTGCTTGACTCTTGAGGCTCGTGAAACTTGAGACTTGGTTGAACGAGGGACTGGAGTCTTATCACTGACGGAAACTATGAAACTACGGAAACTATGGAGACTACGGAAACTTTTATGTTAATGATATAATCTAGTTATGTGATACTATTACCCAATAACACGCAATGCAACGCTTAATCTAACTCACAAAACGAATCAAAGACGGTTAAACGGAAAAGATGGGATTGGCTGAGTGGCAATCCGATTGGATGACTATCCGATCGGATAGCCATCCGATCGGATGACCAACCGATCGGATGGCCATTCGACCGAGCTGCCATCTGACCCGCTGCACATCGCCTTCACCCACTCTGACACTATAAATAGGCCTGTCATATCATCATTCTCACTGATCTGACAACCTCACTCGATCCAGACGCACGCACTCCTCTTTTCTTCCATTTCTCGGCGATTTCGGTACGTTTTACACTAGATTCTTGTACATCTTTGATCTACACATCATTCTCTACATGATTCTCCTTTGAAATCTCAATTTCCACCTTGAAATCCTAAGATTTGAGCTCTTGAAGGTGATGTCATCATGGCGGTTTGTACCAAACTGTTGTGTGATGTCATTGTAATCAAGATCTAGCTCAGATCTAAAGGATTCCATGTGTTTTACCCTAAATCTTGACTAAATCTAGACTTTTTAGCTAAAACTTATGTTTATCTTCATCTTTTCTTAAAACTTTTACCAAAAACGGTGAGATCTGGATTTAAACGGACTGTAGACTTGATGATTAGTCTGGAGTTGGTTTGGAGAAGGATCGTTGCCGGAGAAGATGACCGGAGTATGAATTTTGACATAAGCACCATCACGAACGGACGACTGAACGGACTGGGGTGATTCCCACCCGATCAGAACGGTTGTACACAGATGGGTTTACCGTTGTCTCAATGCGTACCATGTCGTCATTTAAACAGAAACTTAGCAAATTTTACAAGTTTAGGAATGGGACAAGGACAACCTGATCGAGTGGCAATCCGATCGGATGGCCATCTGATCGAACAGCCATTCGATCAGGTGACACTTGCCTCTTAACCTTAAACACGTTGAAACTTTAAATTCTTAATCGTCGAGTGGCAATCCGATCGGATAGCCATCCGATCGAACAGCCATCCGATCGAGGTGGCATGTCTCTTGGAATCTTTCAACACTTGGAAACTTTTTCATAAACTTGAACACTTGGTATCAATTTGGAATCAAGACATCGAACGACCATTCGATCGAATGGCCATCCGAACGGATGACCATCCGATCGGATGGCAACTCGTCTCTCACTCACAACAGTCACAACAATCGAATGGCAATCCGATCGGATACACCGCTGGTACTTCCTATATATAAGTGCTTCCATCATGTTACCGAACCTTCATACCACGCGCTAAGTGAAGTTCGTAGTTTTGTAGGCTCGGGTTGAGGTTGTTGAATCTATTTGGTTAATCTATGTTGTTGAATCTATTTGGTTAATCTATGTTGTTGAATCTATTTGGTTAATCTATGTTGTTGAATCTATTTGGTTAGTCTACGTTGTAAATCTAATGTTGTGGTTAACGAAGCATGACACCGATGACGAGACGGACGTGGCATGATTGAAGCATGGTGGATACGCCACTGGTACTTCCTATATATAAGTGCTTCCGTCATGTTGCCGAACTTTCGTAGCACGTGCCATGCGTGATTTCTTTGTTTGTGGGTTGTTAACACTAATATATGAGAATCTATGTGAAACTATCGAAATATATTGGAATCTATTGAAATCTATTGGAACCTATTGTAAACTATTAGAATACATGGGAAACAACGTGAATCTATTGCAATCTATTGTAAACTATGTGAATCTATGATGATGATGATGATGAGTGTGTTTTGTGACACGTAACATGACCCCGAGTACGAGGTGGAAGCGATTTGCCCGAAGCGTGGTGGATACGCCGCTGGTACTTCCTATATATAAGCGTTTTTGACATCTTCCCAAACTTCATACAACGTGCCATGCGAAGGCCGTGGGTTTGCGGTGTTGAGTCTATTGGAATCTATGTAAAACTTGAATCTTAATCTATGTGAATCTTGTTGAATCTTGAGTCTCAATCTATCGTGTGTGAATCTATACTGTGAGACTTTCGACTTATACGATCCTCTTGTTGGATCTTTAGATGTCTTCTCGTAAGCTATCCGACACTCTCAAGAGATCCAGGGAAAAGTCTCAGAAAAAGATGATGTCCTTCATGGCCGACCAGATAGCTCGAGTCGTGCCAAAGATCGTCTCTGAGATCCAAGGATCAAACACTCCTCCATCCTCTGTGGACTCAAAGGCCGAGAAGCTAAAGCCTACAAAGTTCAGCTACAAACATTTCATCTCTTGCAACCCTAAGCCTTTCACGGGCAGTGATGGGGTGACCGCTATGCTCGAGTGGTTGACAGCATTGAGGTCACTTTTATCAACAGTGAGTGCCCAGATCACCTAAAGACTAGGAGTGCAACTGGAATGTTTCAAGGCAGAGCGTTGGAATGGTGGTCTAATGAAAGAAACATCCGTTCAAACGAAGAAGCCTATGCTCTTCCATGGGCTGAGGTGCGAGAACTAATGATGATTGAGTTCTGCCCTCCCCATGAGCAGTTGAAATTGAAGAAGAGTTTTGGCACTTGAAGCAGATTGGTGATGATAATCTGGCTTATACTACCCATTTCAAGCAGCTTAGCTTGATCGTTCCTCACTTGATTTCTACTCCTAAGCGAATGATAACCAAGTACATCAATGGTCTACCTCCGGCTATGCGTGATTCCATTGAAGCAGCACAACTCGAAACTATTGAGGAAGTCTACCGTCTTGCCGCTAGTCTCAACAACAACCGTGTTCGTGATAAGCAGTTTGCTACTCCTGTTTCTTCTAAGTCTGCACATCAAGTTACCCAGCAGCTAAGTGGCAGCAAGAACAAGAGGCGAAAGTCTAAGGGTTCAGGATGCAATGCTATTGTTCCTGCTGCAAACGCTGCTGCTAAACCTGCTCCTGCTGTTGCTCAAAACCCTGTTGTTCCTGAAGTCAAGAAACAGTACACTGGGTCTTACCCCAAGTGTATAACTTGTAACTTTCATCATCCTGTTGCCTCTGCATGTCGTTTGTGCACCAACTATAATCACTATGGTCACACGACTCCTTATTGTCGTCAAGCTAACCCTGCACAGCCAGTTCAGCAAGCCCCAGCTCAAGCAGCCCTACCAGCACTTCCAGCTCCTCCGTAAAATCCGAGGCCAGTCAACGCTGTTCGTGCATGCCACAAGTGTGGAGATACTACTCACCTCTATAACCAGTGTCCTCAGCTGAACCAGGACCAACAGCCAGCCGCTCATGGATGAGCCTTCAACCTCAATGCTAATCAGGCTCGTAACGACAATGACGTCGTTAATGGTACGTTTCTTGTGAATAACCTCTATGCTTTGATTCTATTTGACACTGGTGCCGATAGAAGTTTTGTGTCTTTGGAATTTGAATCCTTGTTAAATTGTGCACACTCTAAGTTACCTAAGTCATTTTCGGTGGGGATTGCTGATGGGAAGTCTATTCTAGTTGATTCTATTCTATGTGGTTGTTCCTTGACTCTTAACGATCACGTGTTTACTATAGATCTAATACCCATGCAGTTGGGTAGTTTTGATGTCATTATCGGCATGGATTGGTTGCGTAAGAACCATGCCAAGATTGCTTGTCAAGAGAAGTTTGTTCGTCTACCTCTTCCGTCCGGTGATGTTTTGCATGTCTATGGAGACCGACCTTCGAAAGGACTGAGGCTGATGTCATGCACACAAGCGAACAAATGCTTACGTAAACAGAACTTTGCCTTCTTGGCCCACGTAGTGGAACAAAAGGGCAAGGGGAAGAACATAAGCGACGTTCCAGTAGTGTGTGATTTCCCTGATGTCTTTCCTGAAGATCTTCCTGGTCTTCCTCCTCCTAGGTCCGTTGATTTTTCGTATTGATCTCATACCTGGTGCGACTCCTGTCGCCAAGGCTCCTTATCGTCTTGCACCTTCCGAGATGCAAGAGTTATCCAACCAACTACAAGAACTGCTCGACAAGGGATTCATTCGTCCAAGTACCTCTCCGTGGGGTGCTCCTGTACTGTTCGTCAAGAAGAAGGATGGTTCGTTTCATATGTGTATCGACTACCGTGAACTTAATAAGTTTACCATTAAGAATCGTTATCCTTTACCTCGTATCGACGATCTATTTGACCAACTACAAGGCGCGTTCTGTTTCTCGAAAATCGATCTCCGTTTTGGTTATCATCAGCTTTGTGTACTCAAAGATGATGTACCCAAAACTGGTTTTCGTACCCGTTATGGTCACTACGAGTTCGTCGTCATGCCTTTCGGATTGACCAACGCACTCGCTGTGTTCATGGATATCATGAATCGTGTTTGAAAACCCTATTTGGATCGCTTTGTGATAGTCTTTATTGATGACATTCTCATTTACTCGAAATCTAAAGCTGATCATGCTCGTCATTTATGTCTTATGCTTGAACTCTTACGTGGTGAACGTTTGTATGCTAAATTCTCTAAGTGTGAGTTTTGGATTGATGAAGTGCAATTTCTTGGTCATGTCGTTAGTAAGCAAGGTATTCATGTTGACCCGTCCAAAATCGAAGCTGTAAAGAGTTGGAGTACGCCTAAGTCTGCATATGAGATTCGTTCACTTCTAGGACTAGCGGGTTACTACCGCCGATTCATCTCGGACTTTTCTAAGATTGTTGTACCTCTCACTTCGTTGACCCAAAAAGAGAAACCTTTTGCTTGGGGTCCCGAGCAAGAGGAATCTTTTCAGACTCTTAAGACCCTTTTGTGTAACGTTCCTGTTCTCACTCTACCCGATGGGAATGATGATTTTGTGGTATATTATGTGCCTCGAACCACGGATTGGGCTGTGTACTCAAGCAGTGGGACAAGGTTATTGCTTATGCCTCTCGTCAACTCAAGGTACATGAGAAAAACTATACTACTCACGATTTGGAGCTTGGTGCAGTTGTATTTGCGTTAAAGATCTAGCGACACTACCTGTATGGTACAAAGTGTGTGGTTATCACTGACCATAAGAGCCTTCAACACATCTTTGACCAATAAGAACGGAACATGCGACAGAGACATTGGGTGGAATTGCTTAATGACTACGACTGTGAAATTCGCTATCATCCTGGCAAGGCGAATGTAGTGGCCTACGCTCTTAGTCGTAAAACTCATTTTAAGGCTATTCGTATCTCTAGTGATCTGCATGCTTATATTCGTGAAGCTCAGTATTCGTCAGCTAATGAAGGTAGCCTATCTGTTGAAGTCCTTGGTGTTAACGTGAATCAATTCGAAACTAAATCTGATGGTCTTCTGTACTATATCAAACGCATCTGGGTGCCTGATCGCGACAACCTTCGTGAACTCATTATGAATGAAGCTCACAAATCTCGTTACTCTATTCATCTAGGTGCCGATAAGATGTACCATGACCTGCGTATGACTTATTGGTGGCCTGGTATGAAGAAGAACATTGCTGTATATGTTTCAAAATGCCTTACTTGCTCTAAGGTTAAGGCCGAACATCAACGCCCTTCTGGACTCTTAGAACAACCTGAAATCCCCGTTTGGAAATGGGATAGCATTGCTATGGACTTTATTACTAAACTACCTCGTACACCGTTTGGTCACGATAGTATCTGGGTGATTGTTGATCGTTTGACCAAATCAGCCCACTTTCTTCCTATTCGTGAAGATTATAAAGTGGAGAAACTTGCTCGAATCTATACCGATGAGATTATATGTCGTCATGGCATACCTCTTGACATAATCTAAGACCGTGATGGTCGCTTTACTTCATGTATTTGGCAAACTTTTCAATCCGCTACGGGTTCTCATTTGAATCTTAGCACGACCTTTCATCCTCAAACGGATGGATAGACAGAGCGTACTATTTAGACCCTAGAGGATATGCTCCGTTCTTGTGTCACCAACTTTGGTGGTAACTGGGATGTACATTTACCATTGATTGAGTTCTCGTACAACAACAACTATCATTCCAGTATTCAGATGGCTCCTTTCGAAGCTTTATATGGCCGCAAGTGCTGATCTCCTCTCAGCTGGCATGAGATTGGTGACAAGCAGTTTACTGGCCCTGAAATCATTCAAGAGACAACAGATAAGATTCTTCAGATCCGTGATAACTTGATCAAGGCTAGGAGCAGACAAAAGAGCTATGCTCCGTTCTTGTGTCATCGACTTTGGTGGTAACTGGGATGTACATTTACCATTGATTGAGTTCTCGTACAACAACAACTATCATTCCAGTATTCAGATGGCTCCTTTCGAAGCTTTATATGGCCGCAAGTGCTGATCTCCTCTCAGCTGGCATGAGATTGGTGACAAGCAGTTTACTGGCCCTGAAATCATTCAAGAGACAACAGATAAGATTCTTCAGATCCGTGATAACTTGATCAAGGCTAGGAGCAGACAAAAGAGCTATGCTGATAATAGGCGTAAGCCTCTAGAATTTGATGTTGGTGACCGAATTCTTCTCAAGGTATCTCCCTGGAAGGGAGTAGTTCGTTTTGGTAAGAAGGGAAATCTCGCTCCTCGCTATGTGGGTCCTTTTAGGATACTCGAAAGGATTGGCAAGGTGACGTAAAGACTCGACCTGCCACAAGAACTAAACAACGTGCATCCGGTGTTCCACGTATCTAATCTACGTAAATGCCTAGCCGACGAGGAACTGCAGGTTCCCCTTGAAGACTTGCAAATAAACGAAGTCGTACACTTTGTGGAGAAACCGGTCGAAATCATGGATCAGGGCGTCAAGCGACTGAGGTGCAGCAAAATTCCCATAGTCAAGGTTGGATGGGAAGGAAAGCGTGGCGTCAAATTCACTTGGGAACTGAAAAGTGAGATGAAGACCAAGTATCCGCAGCTCTTCGAGCAGTCTTCTTCCTAGATTTCGGGGACGAAATCTCCTAAAGGAGGGGAGACTGTAACGTCCGCTGATGTGTGCAAAATGCAACATATAAATTACATCAATTGTGGCATAAAACTAACCCTTTTTAGTACTAATGTTGGAAAAAGTGTGCTTTTGTCTTCCTTTTGTATTTTCAGGATTAAATGAGCTCAAATTAACAAAAGAAGCAAAAAGACAGCTAAATCTAACATAAATACAAGAAAAGGAACAAACGTGACATGCCCGACCCCACGACAGCATCTTCCCAAGCAAAACAAGAAAACAGAAGGCTGAACACGCCCCGTGTTAAGTGAACATGGGGGCGTGCCCAAGTCCCAGCAGAAAAGACAAAGCTGTAGAAGCTTCCATCGCCCACCACGGGGCCGTGCTCAGTGGACACGGGGCCGTGGTCAACTATAAGATTCGCAGAATCCAGGCAAATCTTGATAGTACAGATATGCTTCTGCACACGGGGTCGTGCCCAGCGGACACGAGGGCGTGGTCAACTAATGCAGACAAAGGACAATTCATGAAGACAGAGAAGGATGTGGACATGGGGCCGTGCCCAATGGACACGGGGCCGTGCCCGAGCTTCTGTTCAGCCTATAAATAGGAGTGCTTGGCTCAAGCTCAAACCATCCCTTGGCACACCACCTCTCTCACACTTCACCCACCACCACCATAACACCATCATCCACCACCATCATCCATTGTCCATCATAGAGTGTGTGAGTCATCTCGAGATCCAAGATTGATCGTAAGAGTTCTTGACAATCAAGGCCATGTTTGCCTAAGTCACTTACATCACTTGGTGAAGACAAAGTGTCTAGTGTAATACTTTTTATTTTTAATCTTTTCGCACTTTTTACTTGGTTTTATATTAATGACTTTAATAACTAGTTTCTTATGTTGAAGGTGATTTTTCCTTATCGTTTATCCGTGGTGTCTTGGCATTATTTTACTGTCTATATAAAATAAAAGATTTTCACCATTCATATCTCCACGGTCTGTATGGAGGTATGTTGGCTACCTGGTCGGGGGTTAAGGGAACGGTTTGGTAAGAGTCTTGCCTTATTTAGTGTATAGATCCTGGAAGGACCTGGTTCAAATTTAGTAGGACCTCCTTCAATACTTAACGGTATTGGATGGCGGGGGTCCAAACTCTTTGACCCCCTCATATGTAAGCTACTATTAATACTTTAACCCGGCTACTTAGGACTGTATCCCTGCTGACTCAGACTACTTAGCCGAGGGTAACGTCACCTTCAAAAGAGGGGCCTACCATAATATGCATTAATAACTTAATTAATTATCTTTCAATAATCCGACCCTTTAGGATTGTATCCTTGCTGACTCAAACTACTGGTTTGAGGGTAACGTCACCTTCAAAAGAGGGGCCTACTGCAATAACTAAGATAATCTCTAAAAAAGTGCAAAAGTGCGGAAATAATCAAAGGTTACACTATACACGAGTCGGAGCCAAGTGATTCATCTTGTCTATCTGTTTTTATTTTTATTTCATTTTCAGCATTTTAGTTAGTTTTTTTTTTCTTTTCTTAGTTTAAAACCTTTTTCTAAATTTTTGATTTTATTAGACGTTGAGGATAAACCGGTACTAAAAGCTCTTGTGTCCTTGGACGACCTCGGTATCTTACCAACACTATACTACGCTCACGATGGGTGCACTTGCCCATATGTGTGTTTGGTGTTCGTAAATATCGTGTTTTATAAATTTAAAACTTGACTAACGTGTAAAAAGGGCTTAAAATATACATAAATCTATATACCACCACACACGCATCAAGTTTTTGGCGCCGTTGCCGGGGACACAAGGATTTTAAGAAAGTTAGGAATCAACGGCCTAATCGTTTTTTCTTATTTTTCTATTTTTTTAGGATTTTTCTTAATTTTTCAGCTTCTATAGAACTCAGCACGGGCCGTGCCCGCTGAACACGCCCCGTGCCCAATCATTGGAACTGGCAATCCTGTTTTAAGTCAGACAGTAAGCTGAACACGGGGCCGTGCCCATTCAACACGCCCCGTGCCCAAGATTCAGTTACTGAAAACAGAACCGTAAGATCCCGACGGTTGGTAATTTATGACATAAACATGAGTGATACTGATAGTTTTTACTTTCGGCACTCTTATGGTACGTGGTGTCAAATATGTGGTGGTTCCCATAAGGAATTAGAATGTTATTTTCTAAATTACAAGCCCCACTATATAGACCCATCGTTTTCTTGTATCCTTAAGAGGGGCGAAAGTAAAAATAATCCCTATCTCTCCCTTGAATGCTCTCAACCAGATTTTCTAGGAGAAATGCTTCTTGATGAACTATTTCAATTAGAAGATTTAATTCTTAATTGGTTAAAAGAACTTAGGATAGATTTCAATAATTTATCCCAAGACGATAACCAAGAAGAAATGTTGGGAACGCATTCAAACAACTTCGTTGTTCCCGACGATACCTCTAAATCTAGCAAGGACTTGAGCGATAGTCGTCCCTGTGTCGATTGTGCCGTGAAGGACTCCCCATCGACTTCGTTCGATGCATACATAGACCTGAGCGATTCGGCATACACCTTCTTTAACGAGAGCCCGGGAAAGGGTTGGACTTGTCCAACTACATATAGCATAGGAATCACCCTCACCGACAACCTCTTGCGTTCTCGTCTTAATCTAGAACAATTAAGGTATCTTAGGCACTTTGGGGTTATTCCATCCAGTAAGGAACCGCCCGATCCGGAAAAGTTCCTTAAAAATAGACAAATTCATAAACAACCCTTCGACACGGGGCCGTGCCCAGGTCAACACGCCCCCGTGCCCACCAAAAGATTCCCTTCTGATTTCATCAGAATACGAACAAAATTGTGTCAGGATTCTGTCTGCACACGGGGCTGTGTCCATCCGACACGAGGCCGTGCGCAACGTACTGTCGTTTTCTATAAATGCAGCCAAGAATCCTGCACATTTGAACCATTCCAGGGATAGAGATTTGGGGAATCTTCTCACATACCATCCTAGGTATTTTCTAAAAGAAGTTTCTCAACTACCTTCTTGTCCTTTCCTCTTTTATCCACTTTCTTCTTCTTCAATTTTCCTTCATGCTTCCATTAAAACTTGAAATCTCCATAATTTCAAGCTTTATTGAGATGTTTGTTAGATTTTTATTCATGGGATCTTGTTAAAAATAAATTCTACAACAAGGTTTTAAGTTGTTTCTGCTTAAAAACGTTCTAAACATCATAAAAACAAATTAAAACTCCATGATCCCTTGTCCTAAAAAAATTTGCAGACATTTGAACACGGGTCGTGTTCGTTGAATACGGGGCCGTGTCCGAAGTACTGATCTCATGAAATTGAACTCTTATAGGTATGTTTTCTCAAAATGGTGAGCAGAACTAGCGGAACATCTTCATCACATTCCAGAAACAACCGACAAGGGAGAAGATCATCAACGGTTGAAGATTCTCTTGTAAAGTACGTTTACGCCTTAAGAGAGGACCTTGATGAGATGACCAGGGTGGAAGAGGCATTGGTTGACCGTATTAATCATTTGACGGTAGGGCTAGAGGGATGTCTTCGAGAGGTTAACCTTTTGCACCAAAGGTTGAACATTCTCGCTTCTCCTCCTTTGGTTCCAATCATTACCCAAAGGGCATGGAATGTGGTTCCTGAAGTCATCATACCAGCCGAGTGGTACACCATACACCTGGAGCCCCCTCGGGAAGTGCTACAAGGGGTCCCGGTTGGTGTCGCTCCTCCTCCACAAGAAGTTGAAGAGAACGACGCCGCCTTCTTCCTCCCAAGAGAGATAGAAGAATGGATTTAACGCCCCTCGGCTTGGAGTTCTACAAAACTTTTGAAAACTATTTCCGAAATTTTGGTTATTCTTGTATTAGTAGAGCCCCTTAGGATGATTTTACGTATCACTTGACCTATCTAATTTAGGACCCTTTAATTTTACTTTCTGCTTTGTTTTTGAACTTTTAGGACTATTATGTAATTCTCTCTATGACTTAATGAATGATGGTTTTAGTTAAATTGGTGTTTGGATGATGTTGAAACAAATAAAACACACTCGGGATGGCAAAGGATAGCAAGGGAAACTTGAACCAGCACCCCATGCAGGAAAACAGGGCCATCCGACAAAATTGTCTTCGTTACAGCAAGTTCAGCACGGGCCGTGTCCGCCCAACACGGCCCCGTGCTGCACAGTCTGCAGAAAATACCCAGTTCAGGTAAAATGGACACGGGCCGTGTTCACCCAACACGCCCCCGTGTCCAGGCTTTTGTTTCTCTTTTTCAATTTTGTTACAGGCACCTGAACACGAGGCCGTGCCCGGACAACACGGGGCCGTGTCCAGACGCCCAGTAACACAATTTTTTGCTTTTTCACACCCTTTTACACATTCAATCAACCTAAAAACTTATTTTTGGGACACATTGAGGACAATGTGTAATTGAAGTGTGGGGGGGATGCTAAAACCTTGAATCTTGCAAGTCCTAACAACAAGCCTTACACAAAACTCTATTGGAACCGCTAATCACCCCAAATTTTTTTCAAAAAAAAATTTCATTTTTTTTTTACTTGTCTAGGTTTAACTTGGGAATTTCAAATTCTAAAAAGGTTATATTTTTATAAATTTACAACCGATAGTGTCGTGATAAAAAGAACCAACTTAAGAAAATTATGAAACGGCATGACAAGCTTAGTTAAAATTTGATTATATATACTTGATCATATAAAAACCCATTCCCACAAAAGTGAGTTTTGAGCCTTTATTGAGCATACAAATACATATCTTTAAACTAAATGCTCATTTTTCGTTTCTTGTGTGAATAGCCGCTTGGTTCTTACGACTCTAGAACTTGCCACGATGATACATTCCCGATCCTTATCAACTTAAACCCGAGTAAGTAAATGATGGAGGCATTAGGACTAACACTTTTTATTTCTACACCATTATTTTTCTTTTTTTTTACCACCTACCCAAAACCCCCCTAGTTAGCCCCTTTGAGCCTAAACCTTTTCATTTCATAACCCAAACCAAACACCCTTTCACCCACCAAAACCCTTTTTATTTTTAACCTTTTATTTTAGTAACAAGCTCGGTATTTCGTATGACTTTAAAAAAAAAAATGTGTTGATGATGAAGCAAAAGAGAAATAAACAAACAAGTTTATCAAAAATAGCTTTGTTTAAATAAAAGCTTCATCAAAATAAAAGTTGCAAAAATCAAAAGTCTTACGAAAACCGACGCTTGTTACGCTTTTCTCCCTTTCACTAACCACCAACCCAACGACCTACCTTTAACCCAAGCCTAACCCTTCACCCAAAAGTCCTCTTGATATTTACAAAGGTATATAGTTAAAAAGGAGGAGGATTGATTGCTTGGCAAGCCTATGGTAGGAGTAAGTTCCATGCCGCTCTCGAGTGATCCACTAAAATACATTTTCGGCCGAGTGTTGAGTGATCCCCCGTGAGGTATGTGAACTTGTATATAAATAGAATTTTAAAGAGGCATGTTATGCCCTAATAAGTAATTTATCTTATGAAAAGTTACAAATAAATCATGACGAATAAGATTGTAAATAAATAAAAATAAAATTTAATAAAGAATCTTGGAAATCCCGACACTCTATGACAAGCCCATAAACCTTCTCCTCTACCCATTCCATTTGGGAGTGTAAAGCCACATTATAAAGAGTTTTGCTTGAGGACAAGCAAAGATTCAAGTGTGGGGGTATTTGATGTGTGCAAAATGCAACATATAAATTACATCAATTGTGGCATAAAACTAACCCTTTTTTAGTACTAATGTTGGAAAAAGTGTGCTTTTGTCTTCCTTTTGTATTTTCAGGATTAAATGAGCTCAAATTAACAAAAGAAGCAAAAAGACAGCTAAATCTAACATAAATACAAGAAAAGGAACAAACGTGACATGCCCGACCCCACGACAGCATCTTCCCAAGCAAAACAAGAAAACAGAAGGCTGAACACGCCCCGTGTTCACTAGTCCCAGCAGAAAAGACAAAGTTGTAGAAGCTTCCATCGCCCACCACGGGGCCGTGCTCAGCGGACACGGGGCCGTGGTCAACTATAAGATTCACAGAATCCAGGCAAATCTTGATAGTACAGATATGCTTCTGTACACGGGGTCGTGCCCAGCGGACACGGGGGCGTGGTCAACTAATGCAGACAAAGTGCAATTAATGAAGACAGAGAAGGATGTGGACACGGGGCCGTGCCCAATGGACACGGGGTCGTGCCCTAGCTTCTGTTCAGCCTATAAATAGGAGTGCTTGGCTCAAGCTCAAACCGTCCCTTGGCACACCACCTCTCTCACACTTCACCCACCACCCACCACCACCATAACACCAACATCCACCACCATCATCCATTGTCCATCATAGAGTGTGTGAGTCATCTCGGGATCCAAGATTGATCGTAAGAGTTCTTGACAATCAAGGCCATGTTTGCCTAAGTCTCTTACATCACTTGGTGAAGACAAAGTGTCTAGTGTAATACTTTTTATTTTTAATCTTTTCGCACTTTTTACTTGGTTTTGTATTAACGACTTTAATAACTAGTTTCTTATGTTGAAAGTGATTTTTCCTTATCGTTTGTCCGTGGTGTCTTGGCATTATTTTACTGTCTATATAAAATAAAATATTTTCACCATTCATATCTCCACGGTCTATATGGAGGTATGTTGGCTACCTGGTCGGGGGTTAAGGGAACGGTTTGGTAAGAGTCTTGCCTTGTTCAGTGTATAGATCCTGCAAGGACCTGGGTCAAATTTAGTAGGACCTCCTTCAATACTTAACGGTTGTAACACCACGTAAAAACGTGTCCAATTATATATAGACACGTGTCCTAAACTCTAAAGGTGCGAAAGATTGAGTTTGAAGGACCAAGGTTGTCGAACAGTGAAACTATAAAACCACAGGGACTCAAAGTGTCAACATGCCAAACTTGTGCCTCTGAATGACCTTACATGATGAATATATTCTTAAATGAGTGAATGAATTGATATGAGAAGCCGTTTATGAAAATAATAGAAGGATTATTAATTATAAGGGTTAAACGTGTCAACATGTCGATTCTGACCTCTGAGTGACCTTTTAACGAAACCGAGGCTTCGAAACATTCAAATATACTCTTAAGAATAAGTGGTATAAATTTCACGTGGTTTCGATATCGTTAAGCATGTTTTCAAGACTTTGGGCCAAAAGTGTCAATTTAATGAAACTTGCTTTCATAGAGATAATTACCGAACCCGAGCCTAACGAAGTTAGTTTATTCATCCTAGAGCCTCAACATATTAACTACAAGGGTTCTACATGTCAACAATGAAGTTAAAAAGGATTAAAAACGAGCAGGGACTGAAACTGCCAGCTTTCAAATTTGTTTTCCCGGTTTAACAGGTCCACGCGGCCCGCGTAAGACACCCTTAAGTCTTACGCGGCCCGCCTCAGCACGCCCAGATCAGAAAAATGGTGACAGGTGCGGGTTTGCCTGTTCCACCGCCTTAGTCTAGGTTGTAACGACCTAGGGAACTGTAAGTCGGTTTATATCAGTAGCTAGGACACCTGGGTGATCCCAGGGCCTCCAATTACACCTGGAAGTGATCTAAATTCTTGGACATTGCTATATAAAGGACCTTAGTTCATGTGTTCTTGGCACATTATTTGCAACAACTTCAAAAGGACTTGCTCTGGAGCTTCCATCAGTAAGAAGAGGATTATCAAGTGTAGAAAAGTTTGCTAGCACCTCAAGTAAGCCTCTAATTTCTTGTTTAGTCATTTAATTTAGCTTAATTACTCTAAAGTCAAACTTTTCGTAAATTTAGTTTGACTTTCGTTTTAATTACATGTGGCTTAACCACTGATCAAATTGAAAGTGGTTATAGAACCACATTAGTGTAGGTGATTAACCCTTAAGAGGGCACCTCCTAATTATCTCGCTTGACTGGTCAATTGTCGGGTCAAAGTAGTTTGACAAAAAGTCAAACTGGACAAAAATTACAAAAATGATTCTAATTAATAAACCAGAGGTTCTAAATTACATTTTAACATTCTAATGACTTGGTAATCAATATAATAACATGTTTTATCAGTCCTAACCCGACAATTAATTGTCTAAGGTCAGTTTATAACCGAAAGTCGCAAAAGCTTGACTTTTGCTTTGACTTTCAGTTCTGACCCGTTCAAGCTTAATTCTCCCTTGTTTTAAGCTTCCATTATGACCACATTACTTAGTAGTATAACCCTCTGGAGTTATATTGCATGGTGCCTAGTGGTTTAAATTATATGCACTTGATCGTAATTATGCTTAATAATGCCATAAACGCCCTTTTTACATACAACTGAGATTTTTAACAATGTAAATGGATTAACACCTTTGCTACTGATATTTAGACTTGTCCCAAAAATTTGACTTTAGTTTGTGGTCCAGAATAGGAGTTATGCTCAATAGCGTAATTAAGGAGCTTTTTATTATTTAAATGGCGTAATTAGTATGAAGCCTATCTAAACCCGATTTTTGACATTAAACTTTATACCTACTGATGTAAAATAATATTTTGGGATTTTTAAAGATTTTTATTTATTTTTAGGCTGAGCATAACATAGAATTATAGCTTGATTTCGGTAAATGTCGGTTATACCCTTTCTATGCATAAAATGAGTTTTACATAACTTTTTAGTGTCAAACCTTTTGCTACTGATTTCATATGATAAATAAAGTATTTTGAACTTTATAAACTGATCAAAAACTCAGATTTTCTATTTTAACCCGAAAACCCCTTTAAACCGACTTTTAAGCGTTTTTAGCACCTAGTATGGGTCAAAACTATTTTTAACATATAAAACTTATTACTCACTGATGTTTTGAGATAATTTATACAATTAAACAGTAAACTAAAGTTTTTAAACTCAGAAGTTTATTTTGACCTTTAAAGCCTATGTAAAATTACCAAAATACCCCTACGATGCATAGTTTAGTTATATAAGATAAATTTCACATATATAATATATCCTACTGTTATAACTTATAAGGTTTCTTTCTAGCTAGCCGGTCTAAGTCCTTGACTTAATTAAAGACCCGTTAGCATCCTAATAGGTTAATAAATCTTCTATACAGATTAAATAGCTTCCGGTAGAAGGTGCCTTCAAAAAGCTTTAAGATTTTTACTGCTAGCATCAGGTAAATACTTTTAACTTATTTTCCCTTATACGGGCTTGGGATATGGTATTATAATAATACCACTTGGTCGGGTATGAAATCATTTAATCGGATTGTGATTAATAAATTTGCATAACCCGTTTTAATATGTCTTGTTTGATAACATAAACATTGGGGGTTAATCTGACCGTGTCCTGGATATCCTCGGCTCATTTCATTTAAAATGGCCACGACCTATGCACGAGGTGTAGGCATACACCTGACAGATGAAAATGCTAAAATAATATATAAACCCACATGTTGGGGATAACTCCTTTGTGGGTTCTATAAGTGGTGAGTCGGTTAATCTTGACCGGCTTCCAACCGGCCCCAATTGTAAGACAAACATGTAAATCTGTATACAAGATTATATTTAAATAATTGTCCCAAGTTATAAAAAGATTTGTGCCATGTGCACTTAAATCAATTTTCCTAAATGTTTTCAAAAGAGTCAGTTAATTCTATTTACCAGTGTAAACTGACGTATTTTCTTAAAGACTGATTTGACAGGTACCTCTCGTAATAGACTGGAGCTATAGGGTGTCATTAGAGGATCTTGCAAATCCATGAGATACCCAAAGTCTGTTGTTTTTGTTTCTTTGTACATTTATGATCCGCCTGTGGATCTTATTACATTCCAGTCTATATATTCATAAACTCGAACACTCAGACAATATGGTTTGTAATAGTTTATTCACCCAGACTTCCGTTGTGCTATTACATTGTGTGTATTGACTATGATGATATCAACTACGTCACGATACTCCCCGCCGGCCCACCGGTAATATGTGGAAATATCGGGGTGTGACAGATTGGTATCAGAGCCAACATTGAGTGAATTAAACACTAACCTTTTGTGTTTAATCTCAATGACACAATAAGCACATTCCTTAGACTCTCGAGTCTAGGCAAATGACCTAGGAATTTACTCTTAACTTTCCTTTTATTGTTTTATTATAGTTATTTGTTTTGACAGATTATCACTGGGAAGAATGCCACGAAGACTAAGAGGACGAGGCAAAGGACCGATGCGTGGAGGACCGTTTAGCAGCACGGGACCCTCCCACAGGCGTACACCATCCGACTCGTTTTCCGGCTCCGACTCCAAGGATAATTGGAGCCACAGCTTTGAACCAGCAAGACATTCTGTTTCGCTGGGATCCTCACCGTCTGACCCTCCTTATTTTCGGTTGCCCATTCATCATTCCCCTCTTTCTCAAGGAACTCATCATTCAAGCCAATCACATCACTCTTTCCAATCCCATCCTTTTCGTCATTCAGATTCCACTTACTCACCTGCACAGTTTAATCTGAACGCTTATGTTAACCACTTTTTGGGCTACAACCCTTTGGGACCTGAGGATCACTTTTCTCAGGAAATGGAGATGGATGATGACCCGGGCCCGGATTTGCAAACAGGAACACCAGGCTACCCAATAAGTATCTCAAGCAGTTCCCCCTTTCAGGGATCACCGTATCATGGGCCCGACTCATTCCAGGAGAGGATGGGTCAGTATGACTGGTTCTTTACACCATCATACCATAACTCCCCTATCCAACCTCCCTTGGATGAACCACAGCTTCGAGCTGTTACCCCACCACCCTTGCCAGTTGAGGAACCACCTCAACAGCCTCCCGAGCCACCAAGGCGGAGGAGAAATGCTAGGATGTCCGTATGTGGGGGACCACGGTTTGCATCTCCTCGTGGCTCAAGTTCGTATCCTCCTATCCCAGAAGACCCTTAGTTGGGTGGATCATCACACACGGTGCCAGAAGTTAATCTTCCGCCGGTTTCACACGCACCATTTCAGCCACCGTTGGGTTTTGACAACCCGATCCCAACATACCCAGGATCATCTGGGTATAATCAGTCTGGATACCCATCTGACTATGGGACTCAGGATCCATACCTTACAGCTGCACAATACCATCATCTTTACCCTTCTTCTTCTTACCCTCCAGTTTATCCAACTGGATACCCAGCGCAGGATTATCAATACCCGTCATACCAACAACCTCCTCCTGTTCAGCAACAGCAAACTCAAGAGATCCTAGAGAGGTTAGAGAGGGTTGAACATGTGGCTCATGAAACCAAGAAGAAGCACAATGGTTTTGTCAAGGGTCTTACGAACCTTCTCAAGGGCAAGAAGAAATAGGATGATGTAGGGTTGTTTTGTTTGTCATGTAATAAAGTCCCTGCGAGGACGTTTGTTTTGTTTTTCATGTACCAAGTCCCTGCGTGGACTTATTTCTGTTTCAGTAGCCCCTGCGTGGGCAGTGTTTTCAGTAGCCCCTGTGTGGGCAGTTTGTGATGTTTTTCTCAAAGTCCCTTTTCGGGCAACGTTGTAATCGTTTCGTAGTTTTAATGAAGTTATTTTGATTTTAAATATGTATTTTACTATATCATTCTACTTCATTTCAAATTTTATTTAATCCGCCTAAGAAACTCTTAGAGGTATAACCTAGCCAAAATATTAAATGGCTATGATGGTATAACCTTTTTAAGATAATGACTCTCTGTTAACATCTGAAAAAATGTTAACAATCTTGAATTGTGCGGCACGAGAAACCACACAATCTTCCTAATGTACTTGGATTTTTCCAAGCCACTATTGTTAGCCTATATGATCAACACGAATCATGGCTAGTAAACATCAATATGATGTATACACCACAACATCCATTAGAGATGTATGCTTATAAGCAAAGGTGTAATAATGACAATGAAGGTTCTAATTATAAACTTTTTGTCAAAAAGGCGATGAACTTTGTTCGACCCTTAAAGAAAGCAATAATCGTCCTTGTGACAAGGCTTCGTGCCATCTAAATGTCCTTTGAGACGAGCTTTGTGTAAAATGAATATGTCTTCATGACATTGACAGTGTGAATTATATTCCTCTGTCTAATAAAATTTAAGGAATTATATCTCTTTGAATATTAATTTTTATATATGGTCAAAATGGTTTAATAATACCATGACCATCTAGTCATCAATGCGATGATCTAATGTGTAAATTAAATATATCATTTATGTTTATTATAGTAATCAGAAATGGCTGGTTCGGATGAAGCAAACAGTCATCCTACAGAAGGCAACAACACCAGGATTAATATCACTGGTGCCGAACTGCAAGCAATGATCACCGTAGCAGTTTCTCAAGCGGTAGATGCTAAGTTTAAAGAGCCTAGTATTGTTAGGTCTCAAACTCATTCAAAATCCTAGTCTCAACCCCACACTAATAAGAAAAGTGAGTCTCAGCACTCATCTAACCAGGGTAGTGAACCCAAGAGGCAGATAGTCCTCAAGCCGACTCCTAGGTACACCAAGGGTTGTACCTACAAGTACTTTGTCTCCTGTAAGCCTAGGGATTTTACTGGAGAAAAGGGAGCAATTGACTGTATGAAATGGTTAGATGGGATGGAGACTGTAATAGACATAAGCAGATGTGCTAAGGAGGATGTGGTTATGTTTGTATCACAATCCTTCAAGGGAGATGCCCTCACATGGTGGAAAGCTTTAGTGCAGTCTACAGGGAAGGTTCACTTGTATAATCTTTCTTGGGAGAAGTTTGTAGATCTGGTAAAGGACACTTACTGCCCTCAACACGAGGTTGAGAGGATCGAATCACATTTCCTCACCCTGGTAATGAAGGATCTGGATTGTAGATCCTATGTGACTAGCTTCAATTCAATGTCAAGGCTTGTGCCATATCTAGTCACTCCTGAACCCAAACGCATTGCGCGTTTCATCGGTGGTTTGGCCCCCGAAGTAAAAGGGAATGTTAAGGCTTCAAAGCCAGCCACTTATAGGTCCGCTGTGGATCTATCTTTGTCCCTCACTCTTGATGTTGTGAGGAGTAGGACAAAGAAAACCACTGATGAGGGGAAGAGGAAGAGGGAGGAAGATAAGTCTCCACAGTCGAACAAAAAGGGCAAAGGGAACTCTGGTTCCAAAAAGGGGCAGTCAAGTGATAAGCCCAGGTGTAAGACTTGCAACAAAAGGCATTTTGGAAAATGCAACCAAGACCCACATGCCAAACCATGTGGGATCTGTAAAAAGAAAGGGCACAAATCTGTTGAGTGCCGAAATATAAAGGATGCAACTTGCTATGGTTGCAATGAAAAGGGGCACATCAAAACCAATTGCCCCAAGAATGCAAAGAAGCCCGAGGAGGCAAAGAAGAACAACGCGAGAGTTTTCCAAATTCAAGTGAGGGAAACGGTGAATGACGAGAATGTCATAACAGGTACCTTCCTCGTCAATAATAATTATGCTAGAGTCTTATTTGATTCTGGTCCTGATAAGTCTTTTGTAGACCATAAGTTCTGTAAGTTATTGAATCTGCCTATTAAGACTCTAGACATAAAATACGAGGTAGAGCTTGCTGATGGTACCTTAGAAACAACTTCCACTCTTCTTAATGGATGTTCTATATCCATTAAGAATCATTTTATCCCGTTATCTCTCTTGCCAATGAAATTGGCTGGGTTTGATATAGTTTTAGGCATGGATTGGTTGTCGCATAACCAAGCCCAAATTGCCTGTGATAAAAAGCTAGTTATTATCAAAACCCCTTCTGGCGAATCAGTCACCATTCAGGGAGATACACAATATGGATTGCCCAGCAATGTGTCTATTCTCAAGTTAGCACAGTGTATGAAAAGTGGATGTGTCATTTACATGGCACAAGTGACTGTGAATGATCCTAAGCCTAAAATTGAAGATATCCCGATTATTTATGAATATCATGATGTCTTTCCTGACGAATTACCTGGATTACCTCCCGAGAGGCAAGTAGAGTTCAGGATAGACATTCTCCCAGGATCAGCACCGATAGCACGAGCTCCTTACCGCCTAGCACCTACAGAAATGAAAGAGCTTAGAACTCAATTAGATGAGCTATTGGAGAAAGGTTTCATACAACCTAGTTCTTCACCTTGGGGAGCTCCTATATTGTTTGTGAAGAAGAAGGACGGATCAATGCGCTTATGTATTGATTATCGTGAATTGAATAAAGTAACGATCAAGAATCGTTATCCCTTGCCCAGGATCGACGACTTGTTCGATCAACTCCAAGGGGCAAGCTACTTCTCAAAGATTGATTTGAGATCTGGGTATCATCAACTTAAAGTAAGAACTGAAGATGTACCTAAGACGACATTCAGAACGAGATATGGACACTTTGAGTTTTTAGTAATGCCTTTCGGACTCACAAATGCGCCAGCAGCATTCATGGATCTCATGAATAGAGTCTGCAAACCATACTTAGATAAGTTTGTCATCGTCTTCATAGATGACATACTTATCTATTCTCGTAACCAAGTTGATCATGAGAAGCATCTTCGATGCATTTTAGGATTGCTTCGACAAGAGAAATTGTATGCTAAATTCTCCAAATGCGAGTTCTGGATTCGCGAAGTCCAATTCCTTGGACATGTTTTCAGTGAGCATGGTATCCAAGTAGATCCCGCTAAGGTAGAAGCCGTAATGAATTGGGAAGCACCAAAGACTCCAACCGAAATACATAGCTTTCTGGGTTTAGCTGGATATTATAGAAGATTCATTGAGAACTTCTCAAGAATAGCTGCACCATTAACTTCTTTAACCCGTAAGAATGTTAAGTTTGATTGGGGTCCGAAGCATCAAGAATCCTTTGAGATTCTTAAAACGAAATTGAGCAATGCTCCGGTGTTAACCTTACCTGATGGAATTGAAGAGTTTGTCGTATACTGTGATGCTTCACACACCGGTATGGGTTGTGTGCTCATGCAGCGAGGCAAGGTGATTGCCTATGCATCACGACAACTAAAAGTGCATGAGAAGAATTACACCACCCATGATTTGGATTTGGGTGCCGTTGTATTCGCACTAAAGTTATGGAGACATTATTTATATGGAACTAAATGTGTGATCTTTTCCGATCACAAAAGTCTCCAACATTTGTTCAATCAAAAAGAGCTCAATGTGAGACAACGCCGTTGGATGGAAACCCTAAATGATTATGATTGCGAAATTCGCTACCATCCTGGTAAAGTGAATGTAGTCGCAGACGCTCTAAGCCGAAAGGAAAGAGTTAAACCAATTAGGATCAATGCCAAGAGCATCGAGTTGAAGAATAGTCTAAATGAAAGAATATTAGCTGCACAGAAGGATGTTGTTTTGGAAGTTAACCTTCCAAATGAAAAGTTAGGACTAACTGCTGAGCAGTTAACACCTGGGAAGGATGGAATTCTCAGAATGAACGAAAGGATTTGGGTTCCTATTCAAGGAGGACTTCGTGATATAATCCTCCAGGAAGCCCACAACTCAAAGTACTTAGTTCACCCGGGAGGTGACAAGATGTATCAAGATTTGAAAGATAATTATTGGTGGATAGGCTTAAAGAAATCTATTGCCACCCATGTAGCTAAGTGCCTGACTTGTGCTCAGATTAAAATTGAACATCAAAAGCCATCGGGCCTGTTGCAATAGCCAGAACTTCCCACATGGAAGTGGGAAATGGTAACTATGGATTTTATAACCAAGTTACCTAAAACAAGGCACGGGAATGATACTATATGGGTTATTGTTGATAGACTAACTAAATCAGCATATTTCTTACCCATTAAGGAGACTCATAGCTCCGACAAATTAGCCTAGTTGTACGTAGATAAAATTGTGGCTCTACATGGCGTACCGGTAGCTATTATCTCTGATAGGGATACTAGATACACCTCACATTTTTGGAAAAGTTTCCAACAATCTTTGGGCACATGTTTGAATTTTAGTACTGCTTACCATCCTCAGACGGATGGACAGAGTGAGCGTACAATTCAAACTCTTGAGGACATGCTTCGAGCATGTGTTATTGATTTAGGTGGCAGTTGGGATGACCACCTACCATTGATAGAGTTCTCCTATAACAATAGCTACCATACAAGCATTAAGGCTGTGCCTTTTGAGGCATTATATGGTAGGAAATGCAGAACGCCTGTCTGTTGGGCAAAAGTAGGAGAAACTCAGTTATCAGGACCTGATATAGTCTTTGAAACAATGGACAAGATTATCCAGATTCGTGATCGCCTGAAAGCTGCCATGGATAGGCAGAAAAGTTAGGCTGATAAGGGGCGAAAACCTCTAAAGTTTGAGGTAGGCGATAAAGTTCTGTTGAAAGTGTCACCCTGGAAAGGTGTGATGCGTTTTGGTAAAAAGGGCAAATTAAGCCCTAGGTATATTGGGCCATTTGAGATTATCGAATGTGTCGGCAGTGTAGCTTATAAGCTAAACCTGCCTGAGGAGCTAAGTGGGATTCATAATGTTTTCCACATTTGTAATCTCAAGAAATGCCTAGC
Organism: Helianthus tuberosus; assembly: GCA_030545235.1. Lineage (NCBI taxonomy): Eukaryota > Viridiplantae > Streptophyta > Magnoliopsida > Asterales > Asteraceae > Helianthus > Helianthus tuberosus. The sequence goes on along the minus strand of CM060399.1, from coordinate 97,634,080 downwards.
TTATGAATCGCTAGCTATGTCCCATAAAGACGTGCAGATTGATGAAAGCTTGAGATTCGTTGAAAGACCTATATTGATCGAGGATCGACAAGTTAAAAAGCTCCGAAGAAAGCATGTACCTATAGTAAAGGTCAAATGGGAAGCCCGTAGAGGTCCCGACTATACGTGGGAAGTCGAGTCCACTATGAAACAGAAATACCCTCACTTATTTCAATAAATCTCGGGGTCGAGATTTCTTTTAAGGGGGTGAGGATGTAACACCACGTAAAAACGTGTCCAATTATATATAGACACGTGTCCTAAACTCTAAAGGTGCGAAAGAATGAGTTTGAAGGACCAAGGTTGTCGAACAGTGAAACTATAAAACCACAGGGACTCAAAGTGTCAACATGCCAAACTTGTGCCTCTGAATGACCTTACATGATGAATATATTCTTAAACGAGTGAATGAATTGATATGAGAAGCCGTTTATGAAAATAATCGAAAGATTATTAATTATAAGGGTTAAACGTGTCAACATGTCGATTCTGACCTCTGAGTGACCTTTTAATGAAACCGAGGCTTCGAAACATTCAAATATACTCTTAAGAATAAGTGGTATAAATTTCACGTGGTTTCGATATCGTTAAGCATGTTTTCAAGACTTTGGGCCAAAAGTGTCAATTTAATGAAACTTGCTTTCATAGAGATAATTAACGAACCCGAGCCTAACGAAGTTAGTTTATTCATCCTAGAGCCTCAACATATTAACTACAAGGGTTCTACATGTCAACAATGAAGTTAAAAAGGATTAAAAACGAGCAGGGACTGAAACTGTCAGCTTTCAAATTTGTTTTCCCGGTTTAACAGGTCCACGCGGCCCGCGTAAGACACCCTTAAGTCTTACGCGGCCCGCCTCAGCACGCCCAGATCAGAAAAATGGTGAGAGGTGCGGGTTTGCCTGTTCCACCGCCTTAGTCTAGGTTGTAACGACCTAGGGAGCTGTAAGTCGGTTTATATCAGTAGCTAGGACACCTGGGGTGATCCCAGGGCCTCCAATTACACCTGGAAGTGATCTAAATTCTTGGACATTGCTATATAAAGGACCTTAGTTCATGTGTTCTTGGCACATTATTTGCAACAACTTCAAAAGGACTTGCTCTGGAGCTTCCATCAGTAAGAAGAGGATTATCAAGTGTAGAAAAGTTTGCTAGGACCTTAAGTAAGCCTCTAATTTCTTGTTTAGTCATTTAATTTAGCTTAATTACTCTAAAGTCAAACTTATCGTAAATTTAGTTTGACTTTCGTTTTAATTACATGTGGCTTAACCACTGATCAAATTGAAAGTGGTTATAGAACCACATTAGTGTAGGTGATTAACCCTTAAGAGGGCACCTCCTAATTATCTCGTTTGACTGGTCAATTGTCGGGTCAAAGTAGTTTGACAAAAAGTCAAACTGGACAGAAATTACAAAAATGATTCTAATTAATAAACCAGAGGTTTTAAATTACATTTTAACATTCTAATGACTTGGTAATCAATATTAAAACATGTTTTATCAGTCCTAACCCAACAATTAATAGTGTAAGGTCAGTTTATAACCGAAAGTCGCAAAAGCTTGACTTTTGCTTTAACTTTCAGTTCTGACCCGTTCAAGCTTAATTCTCCCTTGTTTTAAGCTCCCATTATGACCACATTACTTAGTAGTATAACCCTCTGGAGTTATATTGCATGGTGCCTAGTGGTTTGAATTATATGCACTTGATCGTAATTATGCTTAATAATGCCATAAACGCCCTTTTTACATACAACTGAGATTTTTAACAATGTAAATGGATTAACACCTTTGCTACTGATATTTAGACTTGTCCCGAAAATTTGACTTCAGTTTGTGGTCCAGAATAGGAGTTATGCTCAATAGCGTAATTAAGGAGCTTTTTATTATTTAAATGGCGTAATTAGTATGAAGCCTATCTAAACCTGATTTTTGACATTAAACTTTATACCTACTGATGTAAAATAATATTTTGGGATTTTTAAAGATTTTTAATTATTTTTAGGCTGAGCATAACATAGAATTATAGCTTGATTTCAGTAAATGTTGGTTATACCCTTTCTATGCATAAAATGAGTTTTACACAACTTTTTAGTGTCAAACCTTTTGCTACTGATTTTATATGATAAATAAAGTATTTTGAACTTTATAAACTGATCAGAAACTCAGATGTCCTATTTTAACCCGAAAACCCCTTTAAACCGACTTTTAAGCGTTTTTAGCACCTAGTATGGGTCAAAACTATTTTTAACATATAAAACTTATTACTCACTGATGTTTTGAGATAATTTATACAATTAAACAGTAAACCAAAGTTTTTAGACTCAGAAGTTTATTTTGACCTTTAAAGCCTATGTAAAATTACCAAAATACCCCTACGGTGCATAGTTTAGTTATATAAGATAAATTTCACATATATAATATATCCTACTGTTATAACTTATAAAAATACATATTTTTACTGATTTAATCAGACCTAAAACTCAGTTTCACAATTAAACTCTTTTATGGGCATTAAAATTACCAAAATGCCCTTATGGGACTTATTTTGGTTTAAATTACTTTTTGGGCATATGTGTTAACATCTTACTGATGTATTAACATAATTTGATCATAATAATGATTAAGACCTGTATATAATTTATTTTGTTACCCGTTACGTGTTTACGCGTTCGGATCGGCTTATGTGACTAGTCTACATATAATAGTCGAAACGGGCTTAACCTTATCATTAAAACCTCAATTTCCAGAATGTGTTTAGTTTACCCATATTATAAAAGTATCCAAGCTTGTCGGGTCTAAACCACGTTCTATTCCGGTCTCCGCTTAATCGAGCGTTTAGAATCGTAAGGTTTCTTTCTAGCTAGCCGGTCTAAGTCCTTGACTTAATTAAAGACCTGTTAGCATCCTAATAGGTTAATAAACCTTCTATACAGATTAAATAGCTTCCGGTAGAAGGTGCCTTCAAAAAGCTTTAAGATTTTTACTGCTAGCATCAGGTAAATACTTTTAACTTATTTTCCCTTATACGGGCTTGGGATATGGTATTATAATAATACCACTTGGTCGGGTATGAAATCATTTAATCGGATTGTGATTAATAAATTTGCATAACCCGTTTTAATATGTCTTGTTTGATAACATAAACATTGGGGGTTAATCTGACAGTGTCCTAGATATCCTCGGCTAATTTCATTTAAAATGGCCACGACCTATGCACGGGGTGTAGGCATACACCTGACAGATGCAAACGCTAAAATAATATATAAACCCACATGTTGGGGATAACTCATTTGTGGGTTCTATAAGTGGTGAGTCGGTTAATCATGACCGGCTTCCAACCGCCCCCAATTGTAAGACAAACATGTAAATCTGTATATGACGTGATGTCGTGGTCACAATCAAATTTAATCCCAAATACTACTAGATAGCTAGCGGTAAGTGGGTATCGAACACAGGGAGTTTGTGGAATGTGTGTTATTTGAAGATTTATCTAAGTTACCTAAAATTAAACTAATTGCAAGAAAAGTAAAATTCAAGAGTTGGTTTGATTGGATTGATTTTAAAAACTAAGAATACTAATTAATTTGCGAAATGAAAGTTGAGTTTGTAAACAATTTGGAGACGAATGACCATCCTAAGTTTCCGGTTTGCTTCAACAATTGTGCTATCATCCACTAGAAAGAACTACATAGACATAGTTCGTGTGTAATTACTTATTGTGATAAAAGGGAACGAAGTACTCAGATTCCTAGAACGTGAGGTTGTTACCCGATGACCAATCAACCCTTACCCAATCCTAATTCTACCCATGATATCTCGATTGCCAACGGCACCAAGAACGTATGGTTTCAAACTAGAATATCATAAGACTCAACAATTTACAACTAAGCAATCACACACCATGATAAACAAGACATAGATAGAGTTTACCATTCTAGAAATATGGAATCAAAACACAATTGTTTCATACAAACCTTCAACCTAGGATGACCATAAAGAACCTAGCCACTCATGGCTTGGACAAACATTGTAGCAAAATAGAAGGAAATTATTGTTCACAAGAATCACCAACAAAACTCAATAAAAGATAGATGATAAGATAATGACAAAGATGATGTTCTTCCCCTCAAAATGTCTCTCCAAGTTCCTCCCAATTCGAGTCCCAAGCAGGTGTTGTGTCCAGCCAGTTGTGTAACCGAAAACCCCTCATAAGATACCATAAAAACACCATCAAAAGTGAATTTAATGTGTAAGTTACAAAAGCTCCCAAGTCCCTATGTCTGCCGCCAAATCAATCCCACATGACATGTGATGATGTGTGTTGACTTTTGTGTACTTGTGCTTCTCCAAATTGCCGTCAAAGATGTCCACGTAATATCGATGATGATTATGTTGTGTGTTTCCTATTTGGACCAATCCAAGTCTGTGAAAGTCCAATATGTCGGCCCAAGAGTCAACGTGGTCTCCGTGTGCGGCTGCCCAATGAAGTCCAATAGCAGCCAACCAATCAAGCCCACATGTCAGCGAGCCCATGTGATGATGATTATTGTTCAACCCCAATGTCACGTGAGTTGTTTGGCTCCTTAATGTTGTCAACAAAAGATGATGATTATGTTATTGACTTTCAATCAACTCCTTCCCTCAAGTCACGTGCATAGCTGTGAAGATGTAGGAGGTTTTATGATGTTGACTAGTTTGCACATGTGCCTCCTTTTGGATTTCGTGGATTGATGTCAAGATGATGTTGATGATGATTTGATGTTAAAACCCTCATGTGCACGTGAGAGTTGTCAAAAGTCTCCGTGATGTCACATGTGCGGCCCAATTTATATGCAGCGTAGCCTACGGTGTATTTCCGTATGTTACGTCCCGTAAGTTCTGTAAACAACAGAATATCCACATCGTAAATTACGCTTGACCTTCGTAGACAAATTATGTGTTTGCTGGTCTACACACATTTGCTACATTCAACTTTAAACAAATGACATGAGAGCCCCTCAACTTCATTCTTTTACACACCTCAAGCTTCCAAACTATTTCTCGACCCGAAACACTTCCCGATCAATGCATGTTGATTAATCTATCATCCGTTCTTGTTCCGTTTCATCACTAAGTTCTCTAATTTCGCCGTATTACGCGTTTTACCTGTAAAACCACAAACTTTCGTAGTTAACACATTCGAGGCATATAATAACGTGTAAAATATGGGATATGCACGTATTTAGCTCATTTAAGGGTTGTCCTACGGACCACCCGTCAGTATACAAGATTATATTTAAATAATTGTCCCAAGTTATAAAAAGATTTGTGCCATGTGCACTTAAATCAATTTTCTTAAATGTTTTCAAAAGAGTCAGTTAATTGTATTTACCAGTGTAAACTGACGTATTTTCTTAAAGACTGATTTGACAGGTACCTCTCGTAATAGACTTGAGCTATAGGGTGTCATTAGAGGATCTTGCAAATCCATGAGATAATCGAAGTCTGTTGTTTTTGTTTCTTTGTACATTTATGATCCGCCTGTGGATCTTATTACATTCCAGTCTGTATATTCATAAACTCGAACACTCAGACAATATGGTTTGTAATAGTTTATTCACCCAGACTTCCGCTGTGCTATTACATTGTGTGTATTGACTATGATGATATCAACTACGTCACGATACTCCCCGCGGGGCCCACCGGTAATATGTGGAAATATCGGGGTGTGACAACGGTATTGGATGGCGAGGGTCCAAACTCTTTGACCCCCTCATATGTAAGCTACTATTAATACTTTAACCCGGCTACTTAGGATTGTATCCCTGCTGACTCAGACTACTTAGCCGAGGGTAACGTCACCTTCAAAAGAGGGCCTACCATAATATGCATTAATAACTTAATTAATTATCTTTCAATAATCCGACCCTTTAGGATTGTATCCTTTTTGACTCAAACTACTAGGTTGAGGGTAACGTCACCTTCAAAAGAGGGGCCTACTACAATAACTAAGATAATCTCTTAAAAAGTGCAAAAGTGCGGAAATAATCAAAGGTTACACTATACACGAGTCGGAGCCAAGTGATTCATCTTGTCTATCTGTTTATATTTTTATTTCATTTTCAGCATTTTAGTTAGTTTTTATTTTTTTTCTTTTCTTAGTTTAAAACCTTTTTCTAAATTTTTTATTTGATTAGACGTTAAGGATAAACCGGTACTAAAAGCTCTTGTGTCCTTGGACGACCTCGGTATCTTACCAACACTATACTACGCTCACGATGGGTGCACTTGCCCATATGTGTGTTTGGTTTTAGTAAATATCGTGTTTTATAAATTTAAAACTTGACTAACGTGTAAAAAGGGCTTAAAATATACATAAATCTTTATACCACCACACACGCATCACCCGCGTCCCTAGACTTCTAGCAAATTTTCACTTTTAGCCCCTATACTATGTGTTACTTGATGAAACTTATGCTATTAAACTATGATTCTATGATACTATGATTCTATGAGACTTGATTCTATGATTCTTGATTCTTGATACTTGGAAGCTAGATTCTTGACTCTTGATGCTTTGGTGCTTGACTCTTGAGGCTCGTGAAACTTGAGACTTGGTTGAACAAGGGACTGGAGTCTTGTCACTGACGGAAACTATGAAACTATGCAAACTATGGAGACTACGGAAACTTTTGTGTTAATGATATAATCTAGTTATGTGATACTATTACCCAATAACACGCAACGCAACGCTTAATCTAACTCGCAAAACGAATCAAAGATGGTTAAACGAAAAAGATGGGATTGGCCGAGTGGTAATCCGATCGGATGACCATCCGATCGGATAGCCATCCGATCGAATGACCAACCGATCGGATGGCCATTCGACCAAGCTGCCATCCGACCCGCTGCATGTAACAACCCGCACGTTCGTGCGTTGTTACTACTCGTTATACTCGTTACGCCTAGCACCAGAAATTCGGATCATAATGTGCCTATATCGCATATATCGCTACATCACAGTATTTTTGCATAATTTCGTATACTTTATCTCTATCACATCACAATGTACTTGCTGACAACCACGAAGATGTCGAGTGAGGACCAATTCTACCCCCTTGATAGCCGTGATGTGTCGCAGTGCAACTCAATGATAAAAAAAATGTACTCGTAGGCACGCGTAACTCGATTATCGCAGGATTTGAAATATGGATATGTATATACGACCCCATGTGACTAATTATAATAAATATATGAAAATGTGGATGAAAATGTGTAACCAGACTATCGCAGCGCTTAAAGACCGAAACGAAACGAAACGCCAAAACCCAACTCGCCGGTGACACTTGATCGAATGACAATTCGATAGGACTGCCATCCGATCGGACTGCCATCCAATCGGACTGCCATCCGATCCTTTGCACTTCTTCACCTTCACCCCACCTCACCTATAAATAGCACTTGTCACATCACTTGAACAATGATGTGACAGCTCTCACTCGACCAGCACGCTTTTGGACCTTTTTCTCTCGATTCCTCACGATTCTTGTAAGTTTTCAACTCAAATCTTGTACTTCTTTGATCTACACGCACTCCTCCACCTTTCTATCTTTTGAATCTCAACTTTTAACCGTGAAATCAATGGATTTGAGGTGTTCTAGGGTGATGTCATCATGAAGTTCTTATGAACTTCAAGTGTTGGCCTCATTCCACCAAGAACAACTCAGATCTGAAGGATTTCCATAAGAATAAACAACATTTTCACATAGATCTACACATAATCATGAATAAAAGGATTAAAAGATGGTTTTCCAACTTTCTTTCAACTCTTTTACACTCAAAGGACTCAAGACCGATAGAATCGGAGCTTGTACCGACCTTCTACTCATTCTTAGTGTCATGTTGGTTCAAGATCTGGTTTCTAACGCAGAGACGACCGATTTCGGGTTAACCAAGAACGACCGTCACGAACCAGTAAACCGGTCAGATTTGGGTGATTCCTGTCCGATCTGGTCCCCTGGTTCGAGATGGGGTTTCTGTTGTTTAGCACGTCACAACACCGTCTCGATCAAAACCCCCAAAGACCTTCAAAATAGTCAAAGTTCCAAGGACAACTTAACCGTTTAGACGGATTGTCATCCGATCGAACAGGCATCCGAACGGACAGGATATGTCATCTGATCGGACAGGCATCCGAACGGACAGGACATGTCATCTGATCGGACAGGCATCCGAACGGACAGCACATGTCATCTGAACGGACAGGACATTTCAACCGAACGGACAGGACATGTCAATCGATCGGACTGCCATCCGATCGGATTACACCTTGGGTTCCACAACTTGACTTTGATTTCAATAATTTGGAGTTTAAACATAGAACGGACTACCACCCGACCATGTGGTGTTTAGACTTCAATACTTAAACAATTTTCAACATATTCAGTACAAACGGATTGTCACCCAACCGGACTACACTCCGATCGAGTGACAACCGCTGTGAACTTGTTCTCACTAAAGTGTCCCCCAATCGGGTTATCTCCCGATCGAACAGCCGTTCGATCGACCGACCTGAAAGGTAGAGATACTTCTCTGTTTTCAAAATGCTACAACGAAAACTTCAAAAGGCAAACCATCATACACAAACACAACCTGCTCAGAGGAGGAAACAATCCACTCGAAAAGTCACCCGACCGGATGACCGTCCGAGCGGATTGTCACCCGATCGACCGGCCACCCGATCGGATTACCGTCCGATCCTCTGACACTTTGCACCAATTTACGCGCCGTTCATCTCTTATGCTATCAATATGTAATCAGGCTAATCTCAGACGCGCTCCCTTCAATCCAACCAAGTTGTGTTTGCTTGCTGAGCACCGACTGTGAGTATACTCGAACCCCTTTTTATCGCATTTTTGGGTGTAACATACGTCGCATTCAAATTAAATTAAATTAATCAAATGTTTAATCTAATCTATCACATGCGAATAACTGAATTACATATTTTACACATGATGCTAGTTACATAAGTGATAGGACTGTTACTCGCGAGGTCCCACCTTAACTAGTATAGTACTATAGAACCCGACGGGGTCTAGTTAGGATGAATAGCAATCGCAATCGCAGCTCGAGTGACTTAGCTGGTAGTAACTGTCTGGTGTTTATGTGTTAGCATATCTCGTTTATGTATTTGGTAATTCGCAGCACTTTTTATCTATTTACGCTACTCTATCAAAACTTGTATACTCGCCAATACATTTGTATTGACGTTGTTTTAACGTATGTTGCAGGTTTAGTCGCAATCTACATCAAATCAAGCTAGGAAGTCTAGAAATACACCTAAAATCTAGGTTGTCGGATTTGTATTGTTCGAGAGAACATGAAAATTCGTGACAGCTTATGTGATTGTACTTGTTTATTAGTATGGGATAATGAACGCATTAAATACTGTCGCAATTTAGTTGTTATGGATTCTCTTGAGCAATCTGATTCGCCTAGTGCCCGCCCCGATGATTCCGCCATCGGTTGGGGTGTGACACTGCGCACCGCCTTCACCCACTTTGACACTATAAATAGGCCTGTCACATCATCATTCTCAGTGATGTGACAGCCTCACTCGATCCTGACGCACACACTCCTCTTTTCTTCCATTTCTCGGTGATTTCGGTACGTTTTACACTAGATTCTTGTACATCTTTGATCTACACATCATTCTCTACATGATTTTCCTTTGAAATCTCAATTCCACCATGAAATCCCTAAGATTTGAGCTCTTGAAGGTGATGTCATCATGGCGGTTTGTACCAAACTGTTGTTTGATGTCATTCTAGTCAAGATCTAGCTCAGATCTAAAGGATTCCATGTGTTTTACACTAAATCTTGACAAAAACTAGACTTTTTAGCTAAAACTTATGTTTATCTTCATCGTTTCTTAAAACTTTTACCAAAAACGGTGAGATCTGGATTTAAACGGACTGTAGACTTGATGATAAGTCTGGAGTTGGTTTGGAGAACGATCGTTGCCAGAGAAGATGACCGGAGTATGAATTCTGACATAAGCACCATCACGAACGGACGACTGAACGGACTGGGGTGATTCCCACCCGATCAGAACGGTTGTACACTGATGGGTTTACCGTTGTCTCAATGCGTACCATGTCGTCGTTGTTTAAACAGAAACTTAGCAAATTTTACAAGTTTAGAACGGGACAAGGACAACCCGATCGAGTGGCAATCCGATCGGATAACCATCCGATGAACAACCATCCGATCGAGGTGACATGTCTCTTGGAATCTTTCAACACTTGGAAACTTTTTCAGAAACTTGAACACTTGGTATCAATTTGGAATCATGGAATCGAACGACCATTCGATCGAATGGCCATCCGAACGGATGACCGTCCGATCGGATGGCAACTCGTCTCCCACTCACAATAGTCACAACAATCGAATGGCAATCCGATTGGATAGCCATCCGATCGAACTGCCATCTGATCCAGTGACTGACTCGACACTTTGCGCAACCTCGCTGTTTTGCCCGACTCTTATCTGTTGTAATCTAATCAGGCTAAACCTGAAGAGCTCCGTTTGATCCAATAACAGTTAATCTGTTAGGCAATCACTGTGAGTATACTCGATCCCTTTTTGTTTTAAACTTTGGGATGTAACATGTATCCTATTAAACTATGATACTTGAGACTTTTGGAAACTAAACTCTATCTTATGTGTATGTGAAACTTGTGATTCTTGTATTCTATTTGTGCTATGTGGACGTTTAATCCAGGGTGTGTAGTTCCGTCTTAACAATAGTAGCGCTATAGGAGATGCACCTCCCCATTATTCTCGGGGGCATTGTTAGGAGGATTCTAGTTTTCCTTGAGACTTGGGAAAACAACAAAGCATCGGGATACTTGGGCTATCACCCGTTGGACTACGAACACTAGCATGGCTGAAACTATTTTATCATTTACATTATGGATATGAGTTGTTTTTAATCTATTACTCTATGTACTCAAACTTGTATACTCGCCGGTATATTTTTGTACTGACTCTATTTTAATACATGTTGCAAGCTGACAGGAATGCTAGGATTCTTGGAATCAAGCTAGGATGATGCTTAGAAACTCATCTAGATAATTAAGCTTTTGAACAATATTTTATACTTGATGTACTTTGATGCCTTGTGATGATTGTTTGGTTTTAAACAATGTTCAAATCAATATAATTTATAAGGAAACTATTTAGTGTTATGGAATCTCATGAGCTATCTAAACGTTTAGTGCTCCCACCCCGATGTTTCCCCCATCGGTTGGGGTGTGACAGCATAGGCCTATAGACCCGTATTGGTCTGTGAATTTGCATTCTGCTTGGCCTTTATAAACGAGGAAGACGAAGACGATTGAAAAAATTCATTCCCTTCTCTTCGTTTTTCTATATATTAGATTCCACCATGTCTTGGTTCAACCTTAATTACATTTTCGGCGAGTCGTCCGACACAAACACGAACACGTTTATTCCGGAAAGCAGTGTGGTATAGTATTTTTAACTTGTTTTGTTTATGAAATACTTAGCACAACGTTTGTATTTGGAGGGGCCTACTGTCACTAATTCTTACGATGGGTGAGAAAATGATGATCACGTGGAGGAGGTCGTGTCCGGATTTCGTCCCCATCATAATGAATCGTTGTTGCCATACCTCAACGAGGTAAGTATTTATTTACTTTTTTCTATTCGGCGTTAAATTTAATATTACCTTTTACCCATTGTTTTTTTTAGTTTGTTGTGCCCCGCCAACCGTTGTTGCTAGATCTGAACGAAGTAAAAATATATTTACTTATTATTAAGAAGGCTTTTAGATGTGTTGTTATTATTTAACAGTTAGTTTTTTTTTCAGGTTATTGTGCCTAGTGATGATCATGGTTATGGGTGTCAGGATTATAAAGCCGGTTACAGTGCCTTGTACGGATAAGAAGAATATGGCTATAACTTTTTCGTTAGTGGTGCCTCGGGTGTACAACAAGATGTTGGTGAGCCTTCTTACGCGTAAGAGTCATTGGGTGATGAGCAACCCGCTTACCCTGAAGTTTCGTACAAAACTGATCAGGTACGAATGATATATATTTTGTTAAAACTATTACTATATTCGTTATATATTTTTAAAATGTATTATAAATGTTATTTTTTTCTGTTAAAAAATTATTATAAATGTTATATATTTTTTAAAATGTATCATAAATGTTATATCTGTTTTGTTAAAAAAAATTATAAATGTTATATGTATTTTTCACTTAGGATTTTATATCCCGCAATGATTTGGAAGGTTGGGTAAAAAGAAGGGGTTTAGCCAACGAATACGTTACTAGATGGTCCAAGAATCACTGGTCATGGCTCCAATGTTGTCGTAGTGGCGAGCATGAGAGTAAGGCCACGGTTAGGAAAACCGACAACAAAAAATGCGCATGCCTTTTATGGTGATAGGTCGTCTCGCACGACCCCCAGCTCCAAGTGTCGATGCCATCTGCAAAGTACGAATGATAACAATAACAATATAGGTGAGATCTTAATAACAAAAGCTAACCATTGAAAGATAGGCCAGGATCCGTACACCCTTGTGTACACCTTTTATCTCGTATATTAGACATAAAAATAAACTAAAAATATAATATAAGAAGTTTAAATGTTAGGGGCAATAAACCAAAAAAAAAATTAAATATAAAAATCTTTTAATAACCGAACATAAAATACGACCATGAACGAATAAACATTAAAGAACATAAATGAACGAACATAGATGAACAAATTATCGAACGTCTATGAACATAATAATAATAGTACTAATAATAATGTAATATAATAGCATAACAATGATAGCGACAATAATAATAAACATAGGGTTAAACTGGAATTTAAAAAAAAGTAAACTAGTAAATGGTTCAAGTGTAATGTTTAAAAAGGGCAAAACATTAATTTTACTTGACTAGTGACCGTTTATAAATAGAAAAAGCTAGTTGGGACTATATCCATAATTTTAAAATCAAATGGACGAAATTCAAAATTACCAAGCTATTAACCGTCAATGACCTCCAACTCAGGTGGTAGGAGGACTTGGGTTCTTTTGTGAAGACTTAAGTACGATCCCCATCTGATGCTAAAATGGAGTGAGGTGAGGGGGTTTTACACAAGCCACTAGTTGTGTGGTTTCCTCCTAAGACGGGTCATGTGTTTGACTTTCGAGCCTAATGATATCCATTGTTGTATGTGTATGACATCGTGTGGATTGAAAGACTGTATGATACTGCCCCCTAAATGGATATACTCCAGTTTCGAACCCTGGTCTCCTTTTTAACTGAAGTTTGGTGTGAAGACCCAACCAGTTGCTCAACTTGTCGTTAGAAAAAACCAAGTTTAACCATTAAAGCGTCAAGAGTTTTTTTATGTCTAAAACTAACTAATAGGCATTCACTCATTCCCTGAAACTTATCATACATGTTTTTCTACTTGTCCTTGTTAAGTTATAGAAAAGAGTAAACTGCCAAAATGGTCCATGGGGTTTGGTCACTTTTGGCACTTTAGTTCAGAACTCAAACATTTTGAATCTGGATCTCTGTGGTTTCAATTTGGTTGCCATTTTCATTCAAAATCAAAATCTGGTTAGATTTTCCAGTTAACATCCAGTTTTTTTGCCTTTTTTTCTTCCTTTTAATGAAGGGTAAAATGGTCTTTTAACGTTTTATTATAACAAATTAAAAAAATCTGACCATTTTGTCTTTCATTAAAAGGGAGGAAAAAGACAAAAAAGTTGGATGTTAACTCTTAAATGGGTGAAAATGGCAACAAAATTGAAACCAAAAGGACCCAGATTTAGAAGGTTTGAGTTTTGGACTAACATGACAAAAGTGATCAAACCTCAAAAACCATTTTGACAGTTTATTATGTAGAAAAATAAGAACTTGCACCCATTAGTTCTCTTGTTATGGCTTTTTGAAAACTTATTATATATTTTTAACATATATAATATTTGGTGAAAATGTTACGTTGATAAAATTGGAAAAGATTTGAAAATCCTTTGCTTAACTTGTAAGAGAAAAATCATACATATCTTGTGCTTGAAATATCTTGTAAGTTAAGTTTTCTCATGCTTGTATTAAATACTTTACTGTAGATGTATGTGTAGATTTCTCATGCTTGTATTTCGCTACATGTTATATATACACACAGATTAGAGTTTGTTACAAAAGGTTAAATTCTGTAGAAGGCTAAAAAACTATATGAATTAGACATGTGACAATCATTAAAAAAAGGGAAATTGGATTTAAATAATCCGAACTTTCACCTGTTGGCCAATAACACTCCGAACTTTCAGTTTGGCCAGCAGCACTCTCAACTTTCATCATATTTTCCCAAAACACTCCCAAACGATTTTAGGGTACAGAACAAGACATGTCTGAAAGCATGTCTGAGAGTGTTTTGGGAAAATAGGATGAAAGTTGAGAGTGCTGCTGGCCAAACTGAAAGTTCGGAGTGTTATTGGCCAACAGGTGAAAGTTCGGATTATTTAAATCCAATTTCCCTTAAAAAAACATCATATTCCTGCAAAATAAAACACCATATACAATTTGAAATCTAACACCAGTTACATTTTGCTAACTAAAATTAAAACATAATATACTTGCTATTAATAAAACACTACATAATAAACTCTTTGTTACCTACAAATAAAACACCATTGGATAAACAAAACCAAAAACACCCGGTTGAAACATAATTTTTATATATCATTATAATACTTCTATTAAAGATAAAAAAACGCTCGTTAATATGGTATAATCTAAAAAAAACTCAATTATATATAAAAAAAGTTGTTGACTTTTAAAAAAGATGAGGGAAGTTACATAAGAATTTCTGAATTTAAGACATATCGAAATTAGATTTATACCCCTATGACATTAAATCAATCATTAAAAGTAGGGGTAACTTTATTAAATAGTAACCAGGTTTCAGAATTGTTCTAATCAGGTCACTCATAAAATTTAGTGTTCCAATTAGGTCACTAAAGTTTATTTTAATGTTTCAATCCTAGATATTTTTACCTAAATAGAAGGCCATCTATGCTATATGACATTTATTTAGGTTTTTCTTTTTTTAAATATGTTAACATGGCTTATAAATGTCAACTTGATTTTTTTTATTGCAAAAAAAAAAGAAAAAAAACTAATTATATAAAACAAAAGATAATATATATAAACTCTAATATAATTGTTACCCCCTTTAATATCCGGATCCTAAATATGGTTGTGGGCAACGAAAGCCTAAATTTATATTAGGCTGACAAAGTATAAAATTGGTGAAAGAGAACGAACGGGTTACAGATATAACTGATGTTAAAAAAAAACAAGAATGTTAAAAGAAAAAAGAAAGGCAAAGTTTGATGATTTCCATTACAGGTTTCCATAAAGGTATCCATTATTGAGAAAGAAATGAACTGTGTAGGTATCCATAAACGATTGAGAAAGAAATGAACTCAAAAGTCAAAAACTAAATTGACGTTTGAAATCGATTTATAATAAAAGTTGAATACATATAAACTAATGAGCGGATCATTTTTTTATGGATATTTTTAAGTGTTTTAGGATAGTTTACCTGCTATACAGGTAAACTATATATGATTGAAACATAAACTAAATTTTAATGACTTAATTAGAACAAAAAAAATTATGAGTGATCTGATTGGACCACTCCTAAAAGTTGATTACCATTCTATGAAATATTCCCTTAAAAGTAAAACACAATTTACAAAAATATTACTAGTCATTCTCATCCATCCAAAATTACAATCTAATGGTCCATAAAACTTCTTAGGAAAAACACCCTTTGTTAACTAACTATACCATATATATATATATATATATATATATATATATATATATATGGTAAGGATAAATTGAAAACTCTCTTGAGTTGAATAAACCCTGAAAACCCAATAACAACCATTGATCATACTTGATGGATGGCTAGGATTCACATTTGCCCATAAGTTGCTTTTGTGTCCTTTTGTCTTAATTTTTTAATATATTTCATGTACTAAAGGGTAATCTTGGAACATTGATACAATTTCTTTTACAAAAGTTTGTATGTTGTAAGACTACTTTTCAATATTCTTTTTTGAGTAAATTACAAGTTTTGTCCTTTATGTTTGTCTCAAATTTCAGGCGATGTCCTTTACCTTTAAATTTGACGAGTTTTGTCCTTAACGTTTCAAAATCCTGCATGTTATGTCCTTTAGGGCAAACCCAGTTAGAATTTTCTGTTAAATTATGTCACATGCATTTCACACGAGGGTAGAACAGTCATTTCACCACCACCTCCACCCTCCTTCTTCCTCCCAACTCCCCCACCCTTTAAGCCACCTACCACCACCATCATCTCTGCAAAAAACAACTATAATAAATCAAATTCAACTTATATTAATCAAAACCCACAACAGGATATTCACAAAATATCAAACAAACACAAACCCAAAGTCGCAGACTACATAATAATCAATGTATTCTCACAGTCACATTCAAGAATACAAGAACTCATCAAATCACACAAATCCTAAGCAGAAAACTTTACTTGAAAACGAAATGAACAAATCTGCAAATGGGTTTCACCAATTTTGTATAAAGATTCAAACTTGCAGAACTCTTGAGTGAAATTGTAACAATCAAGAATCAACGCTAATGTTGGACTGTCGGCCGAAGGTGATTTCCGTCGATGTTGGATGGCGGTACAGGGTGATTTTCGTCAAGGCTGTTGCCACCCACCTGCAATACCTTGGTCGCCGCTCCACCCACCTGCAATACCTTGGTCGCCGCCCCACCCACCTGCAACCAAACTCACCACAACCACCCAACAGCCACCAAAACAAACCTCAAAAATACCTGGATCCTACGTCGGCGGCCCCACTCTTCCGCTGTAATGCGGCGTCGTCTTCCACCCAGACTTCATCGAAGAAAACCCGTGACATGAACATGAACTGCCACCGAATTAGAGAGGGTAGTGGAAATGATTTGGGATTTGGGTTCTTTATCATGTACAGAGATATGGAAATCATTTAGGGTTTGGGTTCTTTTTTTTGGGGGAAAATTAGAAAGGGTAGGGGAAAAGACAGATTTAACCTCATGTGACATGCACATGATCCTATTTAACCAAACAAATAAACTGGGTTTGCCCTAAAGGACATAACATGTAGGATTTTGAAACGTTAAGGACAAAACTCGTCAAATTTAAAGGTAAAGGACAGCGCCTGAAATTTGAGACAAACATAAAGGACAAAACTTGTAATTTACTCTTCTTTTTTGCTCGTATATTTTTTTTTTGGTTTTGTTACATGTGTCTATGACAATCTATTTTTGTAACATATTTTTTTTTGTTTTGTTATATGTGTTACATAGAAACGTAACATATAATTTTTCTATGATCAAATGTTACATAGAAATGTAACATTTTTTTGTAACACAAAAAAAATGTAAAAACACACTTTGTTTCCGTAACAGTTACTTTATTTTTACAATAACCTGGAAAAAAATGTAACAACCCACTTTATTTTTACAGTAATTTAAAAAAGTGTAACAATGCACTTTATTTTCTTTAACGTGCATTATTTCTGTAACACAAAAAATGTAACAGACATTTTTTCTTTGATTGTTACATTTTTTATGTAACAAAAAAATGTAACAGATATTTTTATTTGATTGTTATAAAAAATGTAACGGGCATTATTTATGTAACACAAAAAAAACGTAACTGACATTATTTATGTAACACAAAAAATGTAACATGCTTTTTTTCTTCGATTGTTACATTTCTAACACCCGGTTACATAGTGTTACATAAAAAATGCCTAGATCCTGGAGTTTCATAACTAAGACGCAAAGAATTGTTATGAGAATTGTTACATAAAAAATATAACATGTATATAAAAAATATAACTTTATTAACAAGAATCCAACAACAACAGATTTTTTAGATTCAATCATCATAACAATAAACAAGAAAGTAACTTAGATTTTAATCCAATACATAAGAACTTAAATCAAATTGTTTCCATTTGTTCATATCTGAAAACAAATTTTACACAAAAAAATGAAAAAACAGTAATAAAAAACAACATATCCAGAAAACAAGAACTAAAAAACATTCATCTTCTTGAACAAAAAAAAATAAAAAAGGTTGCAGATCTACAAAACGCAAAAAATGAAGATCTATAAAACAAAAAAAAATGCAAATCTGAAAAAAAAAACCCTGAAAACAAACATACTTATGGATCTGGAGGATCTTTTAGATCTGGAACATCATGTTGAACATCGAACATCTTTTGGATCATCTTCAACATCGAACCGTTATATGGAATATCATCTTCAACATCGAATATCTTCAACCGGATCTGGAGTATCTTTTGGACCTGGTAGCATCTTGGAACTGGATCATCTTTTTGGATTTCGGATCTGAACCAGATCTGAATCTGATGTTGTATGGAACACCCGTTGGATCTTCTGATCTTTCTCCGATCTTCACTGCCTCTCTCACCTATCCTCATTGCCTCTCTCTCTACGATCTTCTCTCTTTAACCATCTATCTCTCTGGATTTTTGGGAAGTAAAATATGTTCTTCATTTGAGAAATGCTTCATAAAACACAAAAAGACTCTGTTTGGGAGAAATGAGATGTGTGAGATTTGAGTTTTGATCTTGTTTCATCTATATTGGAACAAGAGAGAGAGGGAGAGGGGGGGGGGGGAAGTGTGCTAGAGAAGAGAGATGAAGGAGAATATGAGATCTTTCAATTGAAGAGAGATGCACGTCACTTTATGTAAAAGGAAGAGAGAGGGTTCTGACTAACTGTTACATTTTCTGCCATCATGCAAAATGACGTATATACCCCTCGCTTATCAATGTGGGAGATGTGATGTGGCTGAATCCTAGCCACATATGTGGGTTTCTTGGGTTTTCTCAACTAGAGTGAGTTTTCTCATTATAATTAGCGTATATATATATAGGGTAGGGATCCTAAGAGAAGTCCACCCTATTTGAGAAACTTGAGAAGCAATCTGGACCACACATTTTCCCTAAGCAAAAAATGCAAAAAAAAAAAAGGTGAAAAAAATGCATTTTTTTTTGGAAAAATCGTAGTTTTTTCTTTAAGGATTTAATTTTTTATTTTTTTTAATTTTTTTTTTTGGATTTATACACATGTGTATATTGTTAATCTTTTAACTATACATATATGTATATTGTTAATTATACATATATGTATATACATGTTTAAAATTGAAAAAATATGTGTTATAAACCCTAAACCTTAAACCATAAACCCTAAACCCTAAACCCTAAAGTTAAACCCTAATTCTAAACCCTAAAGCTAAACCCTAATTCTAAACCCTAAAGCTAAACCCTACTGCTAAACCCTAAAGCTAAAACTAAACCCTAAAGCTAAACCCTTAATGCTAAACCCTAATGCAAACCCTAAAGCTAAAGCTAAACCCAAAAGTTAAAGCTAAACCCTAATGCTAAACCCTTTGCATTTTTTTGCATAGGGAAAATGTGTGGTTCAGAATGCTTCTCAAGTTTCTCAATTAGCCTACTACTTCTCACATGATCCTTATCCTATATATATACATATATATATATATATATATACACATATGTATGTATGTATGTACATACTAGGTTATAATCTCGTATATCATAAGTGTTGAATGATGAAAAAATATAATTCATAATAATTATGTAAGTAATTCTTATATATAAAACCACATATTACATTAAAAATGTGATGCAATATACTTACTGTAACCGAGCTTTGGATTAATATATATATATATATATATATATATATATATATATAGAGAGAGAGAGAGAGAGAGAGAGAGAGAAACGGGATGGGGAGAAAACGCTCAAAAGTGTGAGAACGCTTTCTGGCCTAACACGTGTCACGCCGTTTAGAAAAGGGTGGAGGGGCTTTTTTGTCCTTTCATCTTCTGCTTTTACAGTTCCGCTTTTCCCAATGTTGTTTTAATTTTTGGTTTTTAAGATTTTTGGCGTTAACCAAATTCAATAATTAATGGCATTTTAGTGGTTTCATTGTATCAACATTTTGGCGTTTATGGCGTTTATTCTCATCGTATGCCATTGGAACCCAGGGGGCAGAAAATCTATTTGAATGGCGTTTTCCAAGGGGTTTTAAACAAGATGGCCTATTGTTCTATTATTTTTTATAAACATTTTGGCGTTTGTGGTATCTTGGCGTTTTACTATTGTTAAATTATATTTCAACCACAAGAAAAAAAATACAAGGGAAGGAAATAAATTTCAAATCCTAATCGGATCTCTTTTCCCTATCTTCACTATCATCAGTCTCTCTCATCTTTAATAGTACAAGAACTGTCACCAAATATATGGCGTTTTATGTAAAACTTAACAAACCCATCGGTTTGATTTTTTTTGCCTGCTCGTCTGTTGAACTGGCTTTTTTGTGGTTGTTTGGGAACATAGATCTATGGCGTGTGAGTGGGTTTTTCGCTTTTTCTTTACCTGGATCTTCATCTTTATAGTGAACCCACTCTTTAGTGTCCTTGATCTTTTCTCCTCATCCAAACATTCTTCAAGAACAAAAAATACAAAATGCCATATGACTGGCATCAGTATCTTTTTCTTGAAATTTTGTCCATCTCATGCAGCAAAATCTTTCTGAGTTACTCCCCTCTGATAACAATTCATTCTGTTAATATGTTGGCGTTTTACAGTGGGTGATATTTAGTAGTATTGGCGTTTGTTTTTTTGGTTTGATCAAATGGAAGTTGCTGAGACGTATCATTTTATGTGATGTCTTTTTGGCGCCTAAATTAGGCGGTGCATTATTATAATAAAGTATTCGTCTTTTCAGATACTGTTTTGTAATTATTGTTTTTGATAAGTTTTATCTCTGAAGTTTGTAACACGTCCCATCTTTCAAGTTTGGTGTTTTAGTTTCTTCAGTATTACTGATTTTGTATTTACTGTTTCTAGTTACATTTTCAAGTTTGCTTTTTATTTTTTATTATTTTTTTGGGTTTTTAATAATATTTTTTCAAAGTAATTTTATTATAGTTTGGGAGTTTTTTGGTGGCGTTTAACTGGATGATATCGTTTAAACAAGCATTTTGGCTGTTTTGGCGTTTTTATTATATATGGCGTTTTTATTATATAGCAATTAACTGAAAAGGAAAACAAAAAAAAAGAATACATAAACAATTGATCTTCCAAATCTTTTCTGTCACCAGTCTCTTTCTTCTTTTTTGAATCATGTTAACTGGCTGGTTCGACTTTCGTATGATTCATTTTGTTTTTTATTTTTCAAGTAGTTTTTTGTGTTGCTGTTTGGAAGCACACAGTCTGACATCAGCATCTTTTTCTTGAAGATTTGTCCATCTCATGCAGCAAAATGTTATTGAGTTTAGATCCTTCAGCCAACAATCTTGAATTTTTACAATCAACGATGTTTGATTTTTTAACGTTTTTTGGCGTTTTACCGATAAAAAGAACGCCACGAAATAAGATCACCTTAAACCTAAAATTTTGATCATGCTAAAATCAATAATGTTTTGTTGTATGAGATGGACAACATTGTTAATCCTCGGTTAAGAAAGATAACTGACAATGTTGTCCACCCCATACAGCTAAACTTTATTGACAACAAACCTCAATAATGTTTTTGTATGTTTTGGCGTTATAAATTGGATGGAAGTTTAGGATAAGCCAATAAGATTTTACTCAATGAAATGGACAATATCCTCACTTAAGGATTTTGTCTATTTCATTGAGCGAAATCTTACTGACAGCCAAACTGAATTTCAAAAAACGTTTTGGGGTAGAAGATATTTAATGTTTGGGTTTTTTGGCGTTTCTAAGGTGAATGGGTTATATCAAATATGGCGTTTGGGTTTTTGTGTGTTTTTTAATTGAAGGTCTGAGATGTTGTATATATAGGATTTTTTGGCGGTTTTTTTAGGCGGGATTTTACTATAATTAAGTTTGGCGTTTTATATTTAATGGCGTTTTACTTAGAATGGTCTGTGATGTTTATTTTTGGCGTTTTATTTCATGAGATGGCGTTTTGTGTGGAGTAGTCAAAAGACTCTTTTACCCTTAATGAAACGCGTCCACGTAATAAAATTGATGTTATTTACGAAAACGCCACCGCGCCAATCTAGTCCATAGATTGTTTTGATCGGACGATTGTGAAGCGTTCTCACCGTTCTCACACTTTCTACCGTTTTCTATAAATCCCGACCCTATATATATATATATATATATATATATATATATATATATATATATGTATATATATATGTATGTATATATATATATGGGACCGCTAAAATGAAAACCACCTTCAGTTGCGAAAACCGTGAGAACCACTTTTCAATATATATATATATATATATATATATATATATATATATATATATATATATATATATGTATGTATATATATATATGGGACCGCTAAAATGAAAACCACCTTCAGTTGCGAAAACCGTGAGAACCACTTTTCAACCATTGGATCTTGGAGATGGATGGATGAGATTAAAAGTAATTAAAACTAATATTAAATCTTTTTTCTCTTATTATGTTTTTAATGTTTTAATGTTAAAAGGGTAGTTTAGTAAATTTGCTTTTTTTGTCTTATTTGTATTTAATGTTTTTATTACTTTTTTGTCTCATTATATTAATTGTTTTTTGTTAAAAAATGATTTTTTATTAAAAAAACAATCTTTTTAAATTTTTTTTTACAAAAAAACGTTTTTACGAGCTGTTTTTTACGCCCGGTTTTTTACGCGTCCTTTTTTACGCCCATTTTTTACACGTCGTTTTTTACGCCCCGTTTTTAACGCGCCGTTTTTCACTCGCCTTTTTTACGCGCCGTTTTTTACGTCCCGTTTTTACTCGCCGTGTTTTTTTACACCCCGTGTTTTTTTACGCGCCGTTTTTTTACGCGTCGTGTTTTTTTACGGACAACTTGTTTTTTACGAAAAAAAATTTCAAAAAGTTTTTTTTACGAAAGACTTTTTTTACGAACGACTTTTTTTACGAAAGTAAAAACGGGGCGTAAAAAACGGGGCGTAAAAAAGGCTCGTAAAAAAACGGGTGATAAAAAGGCGCGTAAAAAATCGGGCAAAAAACAGCACGCAAAAAATGGGGCGTAAAACATACTGTAAAAAACCGAGCGAAAAAACGGGGTGTAAAAAAATGGCTATTAAAAACTTTTTTTGTAAAAAAAATCTGATTTTAAAATTTTGTTTAGTAAAAAAATTTGATTTTTAATAAAAAACAATCTATACTTTCTATAAAAGAAGAAAACTTCAATGACATAAGAAAAGCTGATGTGTCAGCTGGAGAGGCTGTCCAACAAGGCTTTTCTTATATTATTATTATATCATAATGCCTAATATTAAAAGACTTTAAAATTTAAAGGTGGCTCACATCCACCTTTTCAAAGGTCTACCCATTTGTACTGATGTTTATTGAAAATTCAAAGGTCTGCCCTCATTCATAATTTAAAGTACCGATGTTTATTGAAAATTCAAAAAACCTCTGCTCACATTCAAAATTCAAAATTTTGGCTTCAGATTCAAAATTCTGGCTCCACATTCAAAATTCTAAATTCAAACCATATATTCTAATCCTATAAATAAGATATAATTATCTGGCTCCACATTCAAATTCAAACCATTTATCTCTCTCCTTTATATTTGCGATCATATCTCTCTTACTCAAATGCATAGCTCTCATTATTGAGCCAGTTAATGTTCATATACAGTTCTTTGTTCCAATATCATTGTTCCAACATCGTTGTTTCATTGAAGCTCTATTTCACACACTCACATTTGACCTCGGCTTTGCATATTCAGTCTGTTCATCTGCGATTACAGCTTTTTGTACTTCACGAAATTTTTCCAACATCATTGTTGCAACATCGTTGAGGGTATGTTTTTTTCTCTGATTTTGAATCTTAAAATTTGAACTGATCTGTTCTAATTCTCTGTTTATATTTCAGCCTAATCAGAGTTGTTTAAAATTCAAACAATCAGTTGCGGGTTATTTTAGGTTTGTGGATTCTTTTAAACTATTGATAATATTTATTTTAAGGTGTTGATATATTTCAGCTTTTTTTTTCGAGCGAGCAGTGGGGAGTTCTTCTGCACTGTTTTTGAAGTCTAAAGTGCAGAAAGTGGAGTACTTCTTGTAACACCCCGAAAACGGGTTTGGTAATTAAACCACGTTAATAATAATGAACGGGTAAAATAGCGTTAGTGGTAAAATTTACCCGGTGAATATTAGGACTTAGACAAACAATCCTAATATTAGTTATAAAATTTAATAAATGCTGGAGAAAACAATGTTATAAGAAGCCCGAGTTAATGGGACTTAAAATAAAACGGGTTATGACTTCCCGAACCCATTAAGTTAACTAGGAATGTTTAACATAGTTAGTAAGTGGGGAATATTGTTAGAAATAAGTAGGTTATGCCCTACTTAATTAACTAACCAAACATGAGGGACCAAAATGGGATAACCTGAAAATGGTTTTAATTAAACTAAATAAAATAACACAACACACACACAAGTGTGTGTGGTGCGTGTTCTGGTCGACCAAGAAAAGACTCCCAGGAGCCAAAAACCCTAACTCAACAAGATCCAGCAAATTGAAGGTCAAATTTAGCCCGAATCGGATGCATGAACACATATTAATGATCACCTAGTCGAGGGGATCACAAGGTATGTTGAATTTTATGATTTAGTGATACTTTGAGATTATGATGAACAATCATAATCGAAATTCTGAAATCAATGTTGAATCTATGAGTGTTATTATGATGAAATCTTCGTTTAGAAACAAACCCTAGTTGAAAAACTTGATGAATTGGTGTCAACACTAGGGATTTGGTAATTACCCTATTATGTGCTAAGTGGGTTTATTTACAATATGATGAACACTCGGATTAGAATGTTAAATTGATGAATATTGATTGTTATGATACAAGTTCTTGATATAGTTCATGAACACTAGACATAGAGGTTAGATTTTTGATGTAAATCTTGGTGAAAATAATTAGTTATGAACTAGTTAGTAAATATGTAAAATTATGCACATTAGGTGTTTGTTAAAATGCCTAAATGAGAACTAAGTGTTGATAATGTGCCTAATTGAGTCTTATGAACTTGATAGTGCAATCATAAGTGTTAATTGGTGATTTGACTTTTAAAAAGTCAAACCGACCATTAATAAGATCTAATGATAATTTTGATAGAAAATACGTAAGATGGAATAGTCATAATTAATGATGACTAATATAACCGTCTTACGAATTATGATTGTAGTTTGACGCTTGACAAGCTAGGTGGAGGCTTGGAAAGGAAGCGGGTCGAACGAAGCAAGTATGAAGGAAAAGCGTAATTCGGATGCAAGGTAAGTATATCTTACACTAGTCAAATATTTCAGAATATCCTTTTGTCATGTTACGAAAAAGATAATTATGACGTAAGCCATAGTAGGCCAAAAAGTGTTATGAAATGGAATTATAAGTAAAGTGACTGCACGGTGTAAATCGGAGCGAGTCATATATACGAGGTGATAGTAAACGTCATCTCGCTAATATAATCGGTCAATTTGGCCAAACGGGTCAAAAGGTGTAGACACCACCTTTTGACAATATCGACTAATGATTTTGTCGAGTTATATGCTTACAGGAATAGATATCCAATGGGTACTCGCATATTTCTTAGTTAACAATTTCAAAGCAAGGTAGTAAAATCATATTAATAAGTTGATCCAAGCCAGGTATGTATAATAGATCAACTCATCATTTAGAACTTGAAGTTCTATGAGAGTTAGGTAAAGTAAAAAGGGAAATTCGGTTACCTTAAAAGGTAAACCGAAGGATTTAAATTATAGACAGAGTGTTTTGAAAACAAGATTTGGTTAAAAATGAGATTTTGGCCGTACATGGCTTAAGCAAGCCCTTCGTCGTAAAAGAAGAGTTAAAAATGGCCAAAACGCCCTTGTAGGTGAAATTAAGCAAGCAACCCTTAGAAGTTGCTTGAAAACAAGTTTATAATCAAGTCAATACTTTCAATAAGTATGAAAAGCGATTTTAGGTTCGAAAGTGCTTAAATACCCTTAACGGGTCAAAATAAGCATACGAGCGAATACGGGTTTAAATGGTGTAATAAACCTATGATTAGAACCTAATATAGTAGGTAACATTAATTTGAAAAAGTGTAGGAGATATAGAATCAAATAGATACGTTTGTTTGATAAAATGCGTAAACGGGTTAAAATTCGGTAAAAAGGTAACGAGGCGAAGGCTTAGAAGTCTCAAAATTTATTAAGCCAAATGTCGGATTTTAACTCCATTTGATGGAGAATTAAATTACAAACACGTAGGAAGAAATGGTAGGTCAAACGGACACGCGGTTTGAAAGATACGGAAGTTTTCGTATCAGAAACGGCAAAATGGAAAGCTGGAATGCAGGGGCCACCGTAACTTACGGTGCCACCGTAAGTTACGGTGGGGCTGAACTTGTTACGGTGAAACACCCCTGAGTTACGGTGGGGGAATATCATTTCAGAGGCCACCGTAACTTACGGTGACACCGTAAGTTACGGTGGAGACCAGGTTGAAATTTTTGTTTTGATATCAAGAGATTAACGTTGGGATTTCTCCTTTCATATTTGTTACCGGACTCGTTTAAACACGTTTTAATCCTAGTATGACTAAAGCATTTCATGTTTATGAAATGTAGGTACATTTTGGATGCCGAAAGACGATCAAGCTCAATGAAGAACCGAACACGATAAAGACACATGCTTCCGCACAATGCCTCGTTGTAAATTTTTAACGACGAACCTGATCACGTTATGTAGAATAACTTATGATTTGTAAAAGTTTTAATAAAACCGTATTTCCGATGTATATGTGATCATTAATTACATGATTATTTTCCCAAAATATACGTTAAACCTTGATTTATAAGAACGGGTGTTACAAGTTGGTATCAGAGCTCAAGGTTGTTGACAAAATGTGTTCGGTTCGAGGATTGATCGCAAATCCGGTAAGTACATGTATATTATTAGTTTAGTATGCTAAAGTGTTGTAAACAACACATAGGGCTATCGTGTGATACACGTTACCCCAATTAAAATGATTGATATAGTTGATGAAAATACGTGCGTTGACGCGTATAGTGGAAAAAGCCTTGTATTATAATACGGGCGATTATTGAAGTTGACATTACTAACTCTTGTGAGTGTTTTAATTGAAGGACACTCGCGTCTGAAGATGACGAGAGTTGAACGAATTACTGATATAATAGAAGAATGGTCCAAAGTATGAAAAGAGGACCATGCTCACCAAGGACCAAGTTGCGTAACAATCACGAATAAAAGTAAAGGCAAATAAAGCCCGTCAGGGTAAGCATTACCAGGTGCACATCTTAAATTTAGTTGCACAAATAGTAATATGCAACGAACAAGTAGAAATTGAAAGTTGCATTTGTAGATTAAAAACTTGGAAAAACCCGAATAGAAAATGTATTCGGGATATTGTTTACAAGAGAAATAAATATAGGCATTACTTACATAGGGCGTTATGTGAAAACTATAAAAAGGTCATGCGTGTCATGTGTTAATCGCTTACTCTGGCCAAGTAAGTAGTGGCATATGATACCATGAACGTCTTATGGCGGACACGTTTACATCCGATGTAGTAAGGGCGGGGTGAATGGGACTAATTAAAAAGTACCCAAATGAATCAGATAAGCAAAATATTTGATAATAATGTAAACGCACAACCGAGTGACGGAAGCGTATTACATTAGGATAATGAGCCCGAGTGAAGGGACAAAGAAACATGTATTACATTAGGCTACTGTTCAAGAGCTGAAGAGGTGTTTTGATGGACTGCATCTTGGTCTGTTTACGAGAGACCAAGTGTCCAGAAACCTGATGGTGATGTCTTTCTGCACAGAATTCAAAAACAGTGCGGAAGCTTTTCATCACGTTTTACTACCATTATATTGTAACACCTCGAAAATTCACGTCCTATAATGTATTGACACGTGTCATAGGCTTGAACGTGTGAAAGAATGTTCTAGAAGGACTAAAGTTGACAAACATGGAAAGTATGAGAACATAAGGGTTCAAATTGTCAACAATGGATAAATATACTTTTCAGTAACCCTACATGATGCTCACACCTTCAAACGAATAAATCATGGATCATACGAAGCTAAATATGAAAGAAAGTGAGAGATTACAAACTACAAGGGTTAAATGTGTCAACATGTTTAAGTTATACCTCTGAGTGACCTTTTAGCAAACCCGAAGCTTTGTAACGATTAATTATGCTCACTAGAATACACGATAAAAATTTCATAAAGTTTCGTTATCGTATGAGAAAGTTATGATCAAATTCGTAAGCGAGGGGTTAAAGCGTTAACGTTGAAAATTATGATTTTTTGGGTAACCAAAAGTGACCAAGAACTTGGCAAAGTGGGTATAAGTCATGAACCCCTTATAAGTCAAGATAAGGGGCTCAAAGTGCAAGAAATAAGGTTCGGTTGACCTTTCGAAGGGCCAAGGGACAAGTTGCAAAAGCTAAAAAGCTTTTAACCTGAAAACGAGGCCAAGGTGGGCCGCGTAAGCCCTGGCAACAGCTTACGCGGGCCGCGCCAGATGCCCAGTATCAGAAAGACAGGCAGCAGCCTGTTATGCACTTGTAACCGACCTAAAATCGATTTTTCACATCTTTGGACGACCCCTACATGCTTTTTAGACCTAGGAGACATCTGTGGATGATCCATGGCCATTGCTAGGCTTGTGTGTCAATGATCTATGAGATTTTGAACACTATATAAAGGCCTTATGTTGCAACATTGTAACCACACCTTCCATCTGCATTCTTGAAGATTTCTGGAGCTCCAAAGCATAACCAAGTCTTTCCTAATCGTGCATAGGACTTCAGTAAGTATGCTTAACCTTTCTTAGTTGAGTTTTTACTTAGTCTTAGCTTAAAAGTCAAACTGTCGTAATTAACGGTTGGCTTCGCGATTAATCATTAATGGTCCAGTGATTAGTCGAATTGAAAGTAGTTATAAGTTGGTAATTATGCGGGCAATAAACCCTTAAAAGGGTACCCTCTGATTCCCACTCTAACTAGGTCAAATGTCGGGTCAAACTTGTCATTAAAAAGTCAACAGAATGCTTATTTTCTAATTTATGCATAATTAGCAATGTAGAACCCATACAACCTGTTTGATCATTAATATAACTTGGTAATTAGTGTAAGAACATGTCTAAACATGTTCAACCCGACAATTTTCAGTAGAGACCCGGTTCGGAACCGAAAGTCGCATAATTTGACTTTTGCTTTGACTTTCAGTTCTGACCCATTTAAGGATGTTTTAGAAATGCCGTAGAGCTTTAATTGGACTAGGTTACATGCTAGTATAACCCTCTGTGATTATACACCTTGGTTCGTTAGTTATCCAATTAATATGCATGATTCCGTTAATTGCTCATATGTTGACCATTATGCCCTTTTCACCATAAAACGTGATTTTTAAAAATGTAAAAGAGTAGAAACCTTAGTTACTGATTTATAAACTTGCAACCAAAATTTGACATCAGTTGGAGGTGTAGATTCAGAGTTATGCTCATTAGCGTAATTAGAAAACTTTTTAGCGATTAAACGGCATAATTAGCATATAGCCTATTTAAACCTACTTTTTGATATCAAACTTTTTACCCACTGATGTAATATAAAATTTTGTGATTTTTGAAGATTTTTAAT
This sequence comes from Helianthus tuberosus, assembly GCA_030545235.1. Lineage (NCBI taxonomy): Eukaryota > Viridiplantae > Streptophyta > Magnoliopsida > Asterales > Asteraceae > Helianthus > Helianthus tuberosus. Next base: position 97,604,188 of record CM060399.1, on the reverse strand, counting down.
TAATTTTAGGCTGAGCATAACTTAGAGTTATAAGCTTGATCCGGTAATTGTCGGTTTTTCCCTTTCGGGCTATAAAATGAGTTTTACATATCTATTGGACCCCAAACCTTTTGCTACTGATTTTATATGATAAATAAATTATTTTTGAACTTCTGGAATAATAAAAATATCAGCTCTCTATATAGAACCCGGAAACGGCTTCTAATCGCCTTTTTAAGCGTTTTTAACGCATAGTATTTACTAAAACTATTTTAAACATACAATGGTTGATACCTACTGATATTTTAGGTAAATTATAATATTTTAACAGTAAGAAAAAGTTGTTTAACTCAGACTTCAGTTTTGACCTTTTCGGCTTATGTGAAATTACCAAAATGCCCCTACGGTGCATAGTTTGGTTACAATTGATAAATTTCACATATATGCAATACCCTACAGTTATAACTTATCAAATTAAGTATTTTTGCTGATTACATCAGACCTGTAACTCAGGTTAATACTTAAACTCTTTTATAACCTTATAAATGACTAAAATACCCCTACGGGGCATAGTTTGAGTTTAAACTCATTTCGGGCATAATAAAAGATATCTTACTGATGTCACAACATATTTGAGGCACATTAACTTAGGAAACCTGTATATGGCTCTTATGGTTACCCGTTACGCATTCTTAGCGTTCGGTACGGTTTATGTAACTAGTTTACATAAATTGGCCGAAACGGGTCAAACCTTATCGTTTTTATCTCAAAATCCAGAATGTGTTTAGATTACCCATATAAGACAAGTATTTAAACTTGTCGGGTCTAAATCACATTCTATTCCGGTCTTCGCTTAATCACGCGTTCGAACCGTATCGTTCCTTAAAACTAATCGGTCTAAGCTTAAGCTTAACTAAAAACCGTTAGGATTCTAATAGGTTATTATAAACCTTTGTTCCAGAATAGGAGGCCCAGTAAAAGCTACCCGCATTTGATATTTGTGGATTATACTTGCAAAGGTAAATACTTTTAACTTATTTTCCTTTATACGGGCTTGGGGTACGGTATATAAAATACCGCTTGGTCGGGCATTCGACCTTAATCGATTGGTGGTTAAGTATTATCGAGATGACCCGTTTTGAAATGTTTTGTTTACTTAAAGCCTTTGGGGGGTTAATGACCATGTCCCGGATATCCTTGGCATCATTTTACGAAATGGCCACGACCTAAGCGCGGGGTGTAGGCGTACACCCGTCAGTGCCAAAATAAATAATGTGGTGTGTCTATTGATCTTTAACCCGGCACGAACCGGGCTACTGAACGCATAAGGAACATGTAATTCTTTTACAAGTTTATATATTTAAATAATTATCCCAAGTTATAAAAAGTTTGTGCCACGTGCATTCAAATCAATTTTAACCATTTTTAAAATGAGTCAGTTAAATTGTATTTACCAGTGTAAACTGACGTATTTTCCCAAAAAGATTGAGTGCAGGTACAACTCGTAATAGGCTGGCTACTCCTAGCATCAATAAAGAGTCTCGCAAGCTTAAGATGCCTAAAGTCTGTTGAACTACTGTTTCCATTTTATTTTGATCCACCTGTGGATAAACTCTCGACTGTTGTGATACTTGATATTACAATTATATTCGGTTGAAATATATCTTTCATTTGCTTCCGTTGTGCATTTAAATATTGTGTTGTTTGACTGTAACGTTGCCAACCACGTCACGATACTCCCCACCGGGCCCACCGGTTAAATGTGGAAATATCGGGGTGTGACAGGTTGGTATCAGAGCCAACTCTGAGTGAATTAAACACTAGCCTTTTGTGTTTAATCTCAGTTACACAATTGCACATTCTAAAATTTTCGAGTCTAGACAAAGAACATAGGAACAATCCAAATTTGTTTCAATTTATTTTTAACTTTGTCTTTTATTTTATATATTCTTGTTGTTATCTTATGTTATATTGACAGGTCTAAATATGCCGCCAAGATTTTTCAGACGAAGAGGACGAGGCAAGGGGCCAATCACCGCCCCCAATGATCACGAAGCCGGGCCTTCGCACAGGCGAGCTCCTTCTGCCACTGCGAGTGCTGATCCTCGAGAGAACTGGAGGACCAATGTGGAGCCCGCTAGACGGTCTGTTTCACATAGTTCAACGCCTCCTTTTCGTAACTCCTATGGGCCACAGTCAGAAAACGAGCCCGATAACCCACAACCTTCATATATACCCCTTCAGCGATCCCTTTCGCACAATTCTTTTAGTAACCCCACTCATGTTTTTCAGGGCCGGTTTAACCCGGCGAACTATATACAAGAACCCGTGGGTTTTAACCCATTGGGACCGGAGGATCACTTTTCCGGCGATAACGCCATGGATATGGAGGAGGACACAGACCCTATTGAGCCTGCAACCGGGACCCCCAACCCTCCTATCGAGGTCTCGGATGGCTCATCTTTTCACGGATCACCCTACGGTGGTCCAGACAGTTTTCAGGCAAGGTTCAACCAGCATGAATGGTACTTCACACCTTCTCACCATTCATCGCCCCACCAGCAGCAACAGCAGCAGTAAGATCCCTCTGGGGATTCACGTTTTGTGGCAGTCACGCAACCGCCTCCACCGCTGCCAGTTCATCAAGCACCTCCAGAACCGCTGAGGCGTAGGAGGACAGGCGCGCGAATATCCGCGCGTGGAGGGGATTTTCACTTCAGCACCCCTCATCACTCAAGTGGCAGTCATTATCCGCCACTACATGAAGACCCGCAAGTGGGTGGGCCTTCAAACCCAGTTGCACCGCAGCCACCACCGATGGGTTTTGATAACCCGATTCCGGCCTACACTGGTTCAATGGCGTACAACCCGTTTGAGCAGCCGGCTCACACCAACTATAATTACGCTGAAGCCGACCCATACTTGGTAGCGGCCAACTATAACGCCCTTCACCCGGAAGGACCGTATGGAGCTCCTTGGGGAGTAGGGTACCCAACTCATGGGTACCAAATACCTGCTAGACCTATAATTCGGCAACAATCGCAGCCGCCACGGTTTTCCCCACCCGAACGGGAAGAAATTCTTCAAAGATTGGACCAAGTCGAGCAAGACTTTCACAGAGATCGCAGGGAGCGACAAAGTTTCTTTCAGGGATTGACAAGTTTAATAAAAGGGAAGAGCAAGAAGGACCATTGAATCCTTCAATTATTGATTGTATTTTCCTTGCTTCAGCTGAGCCCCTGCGTGGGCCTATCTTGCTGTTTTGACCCCTGCGTGGGTATGGTTGTGTTTTGAGCCCCTGCGTGGGCCTATCCTTCTATTAACCCCTTCGAGGGTATGTTGTTTGTTTAAGTCCCTGCGTGGACTAGTATTTCAGTGTGACCCCTGCGTGGGTAAGTTGTTTATGTAAAAGTCCCGTTTAGAGAAAAGTGTACTTTTTAAATGTTAATGGAATGTTAAGTTTATAAATTTCATTTTGCTATTATATGCATAGTTGTATTACATGAAATAAATAAATCAAAATTATTCCTTTTTAAAAATTAATCTGCCTATTTTAAATATTAATTAAGAATCTTAACGGTATAACCTAGCCTCCGTGTCATTATAAGACCTGGCCAAGATGGTAAGACCTGTTTAAAAGATTCGGATCCTTGTTAACATCTGAAAACATGTTAACACTCCTGGCAGACGTGATTCGTTAAAATCACACACGTCTTTCTTATATAAGGATTCTTCAAAAGATTCCTAACCCAACTTAATGATCTATGAATCATGGGTTTAAATCATCAATTAAGGTGATCATATTTTGACCATACATTGGTAATATAGTGCCTACAGGCCATACTCATTTTCATATGAGACAAAAGAAAATAGTAGTCTACGAATCTCTGTCAGAAAAAGGTAAAGAGCTATGTTCAAACCTTAGAGCCTTGATTCTCTGAAATCATAGCTTATGTTTTAAAAATGTCCCTGTGACTAGGCCTTTTGTGCTACTAATAACACTATTATTGTATTGTAATTAGGATAAATTAAAATGAAAATCCTAAATAAATATGATTAACAAATTAACCAAATCTGGTCTCTGTTTACCGTGGTTAATGAATTACCATAAAAGACAATTCTATAATAAACTCCCAAATAAACTATTGTCATTGTCTTATGTAACAGTTTTAATTAAAATTGCTGACTCGGATGAAATTAATAGTCACCCAAGGGAGAATAATGATAACGCCCGAATTAATATAACGGGTGCTGAACTACAAGCGTTAATAGACGGCGCTGTTACAAAGGCTATAGAGCGGCAGTATGAAGAATATAGCGGGACTCGAAGTAGGACGCTATCTACACCGCATTCAAAGCCACCCTCCAAGAAGGATGAACCCAAGAAAGACGATGACGATCGTCACTCTTCAAATCATCGAAGTGATCCATCTCAAAAGATCATGCTGAATCAAGGACCCCGTGATAAGGGTTGCTCCTACAAATACTTTGTTTCATGTAAACCCAGGGACTTCACTGGGGAAAAAGGGGCCATAGACTGCATGACGTGGCTAAATGAGATGGATACCGTTGTTGATATCAGCGGGTGCGCTGAGAAGGATGTGGTAAAATTTGTGTCTCAATCGTTTAAAGGTGAGGCCTTAGCCTGGTGGAGATCTTTGATTCAAGCTACAGGGAAGATTCCACTGTACAACATGTCATGGGAACAATTCGTTGCCCTCATCAGGGAGAACTATTGTCCCCAACATGAGGTTGAAAAGATTGAGTCTGACTTCCTATCGTTGGTTATGAAGAATCTGGATTGCCAAGCTTACCTCACGAGCTTCAACACATTGTCAAGATTGGTTCCGTATCTGGTGACCCCGGAACCCAAACGAATAGCTCGTTTCATTGGGGGTTTAGCCCAAGAAATAAAGGCAAGTGTGAAGGCCTCTCGGCCAACTACTTTCAGATCTGTAACTGTTATATCTTTGTCCCTCACACTGGACGCGGCCAGGAAAAGATCGCTGAGGAACACGGATGCCGAGAAAAGGAAACGTGAAGATAACAATTCACGAAGGTCAAACAAGAAGCACCAAGGAAACAATGACCACAAGAAAGGGTCTGAGTCGAGGAAGGATGGGCATCAATCTGGTGATAAGCCCAAGTGTAAGATCTGCAAGAGACATCACTTTGGGAAGTGCAGGTATGAATCGAACTCGCAGACTCAGTCGAGAACTTTTGCATGTGGGATGTGCAAGTCCAAGGAGCAGAAGACCTTGGATTGAAAAAAGTTGAAGGACGCAACGTGCTACAGTTGCAACGAAAAAGGGCATATCAAGTCCAACTGCCCAAAACTTGCAAAGAAAACTGATGATGGAAAGAAGACCAATGCTAGGGTCTTCAGGATGGATGCGAAAGAAGTTGTGCAGGACGATAACGTGATCACAGGTACTTTCCTCATAAATGATGTCTATGCAAGAGTACTTTTTGATTCAGGCGCTGATAAATCATTTGTAGATAATAAGTTTTGTAAATTGCTGAACTTACCTGTTAAAACCTTAAGTGTGAAGTATGAGGTGGAATTAGCAGATGGCACCATAGAAACTGTCTCAAATGTGTTAGATGGATGTGTTATATCCATTAAGAACCACTCTTTTCCTCTGTCCCTACTTCCTTTGAAGTTAGCCGGTTTCGACATAGTTTTGGGTATGGACTGTTTATCTCATAACCAGGCCCAAATTGTCTGCAATAAGAAGCAAGTGGTGATCAAGACTCCGTCTTATGAACCACTTACCATTCAGGGAGATACCCGGTATGGACTGCCTGAGCAAGTGACTATGCTCAAGGCCTCTAGGTGTTAGAAGAAGGGTTGTGTCATCTACATGGCACAGGTTACTATCGATGAGCCGAAACCTAAGATGGAAGATATCCCTGTTATTTCTGAATACCCTGAAGTTTTTCCTGAAGAACTATGCTCAAGGCCTCTAGGTATTTGAAGAAGGGTTGTGCATGTGTAATCGACTTAGGTGGTAGTTGGGATAACCACCTACCATTAATCGAGTGCTGGTATAACAATAGCTACCATACCAGCATTAAGGCTGCGCCTTTCGAGGCCTTATACGGTAGAAAGTGCAGAACGCCCGTTTGTTGGGCGGAAGTTGGAGATGTCCAACTGTCAGGACCAGAAATAGTCTTTGAAACAACGGACAAGATTGTCCAGATTCGTGATCGCCTGAAAGCTTCCAGAGATAGGTAGAAAAGCTACGCAGATCTAAAGCGTAAACCTAAGAAATTCGAGGTAGGTGAAAAAGTATTACTCAAAGTATCACCCTGGAAGGGAGTGATGCGATTTCGTAAGAAAGGCAAGTTAAGCCCGAGATACATAGGACCTTTAGAGGTCATCGAACGTGTCGGGTCGGTTGCCTATAAGTTAAACTTTCCTGAAGAGGTGAGTGGTATTCACAATGTATTCCACATCTGCAATCTGAAAAAGTGTTTCGCTGATGAATCACTGGTCATACCACATACAGATTTGCACATAGAAGAGAGCTTGAAGTTTGTTGAAAAACCTGTGTCGATCGAGGATCGACAGGTTAAGAAGCTTCGAAGGAAGCATGTACCGATCGTAAAAGTTAAATGGGATTCCCGTAGAGGTCCCAAATACACGTGGGAGGTTGAATCCACAATGAAAGAAAAGTACCCTCATTTGTTTCAATAAATCTCGAGGTCGAGATTTCTTTTAAGGGGGTGAGGATGTAACACCTCGAAAATTCACGTCCTATAATGTATTGACACGTGTCATAGGCTTGAACGTGTGAAAGAATGTTCTAGAAGGACTAAAGTTGACAAACATGGAAAGTATGAGAACATAAGGGTTCAAATTGTCAACAATGGATAAATATACTTTTCAGTAACCCTACATGATGCTCATACCTTCAAACGAATAAATCATGGATCATACGAAGCTAAATATGAAAGAAAGTGAGAGATTACAAACTACAGGGGTTAAATGTGTTAACGTGTTTAAGTTATACCTCTGAGTGACCTTTTAGCAAACCCGAAGCTTTGTAACGATTAATTATGCTCACTAGAATGCACGATAAAAATTTCATAAAGTTTCGTTATCGTATGAGAAAGTTATGATCAAATTCGTAAGCGAGGGGTTAAAGCGTTAACGTTGAAAATTATGATTTTTCGGGTAACCAGAAGTGACCAAGAACTTGGCAAAGTGGGTATAAGTCATGAACCCCTTATAGGTCAAGATGAGGGGCTCAAAGTGCAAGAAATAAGGTTCGGTTGACCTTTCGAAGGGCCAAGGGACAAGTTGCAAAAGCTAAAAAGCTTTTAACCTGAAAACGAGGCCAAGGCGGGCCGCGTAAGCCCTGGCAACAGCTTACGCGGGCCGCGCCAGATGCCCAGTATCAGAAAGACAGGCGGCAGCCTGTTATGCACTTATAACCGACCTAAAATCGATTTTTCACATCTTTGGACGACCCCTACATGCTTTTAGACCTAGGAGACATTTGTGGATGATCCATGGCCATTGCTAGGCTTGTGTGTCAATGATCTATGAGATTTTGAACACTATATAAAGGCCTTATGTTGCAACATTGTAACCACACATTCCATCTGCATTCTTTAAGACTTCTGGAGCTCCAAAGCAGAACCAAGTCTTTCCTAATCGTGCATAGGACTTCAGTAAGTATGCTTAACCTTTCTTAGTTGAGTTTTTACTTAGTTTTAGCTTAAAAGTCAAACCGTCTTAATTAACGGTTGACTTCGCGATTAATCATTAATGGTCCAGTGATTAGTCGAATTGAAAGTAGTTATAAGTTGGTGATTATGTGGGCAATAAACCCTTAAAAGGGCACCCTCTGATTCCCACTCTAACTAGGTCAAATGTCGGGTCAAACTTGTCATTAAAAAGTCAACAGAATGCTTATTTTCTAATTTATGCATAATTAGCAATGTAGAACCCATACAACCTGTTTGATCATTAATATAACTTGGTAATTAGTGTAAGAACATGTCTAAACATGTTCAACCCGACAATTTTCAGTAGAGACTCGGTTCAGAACCGAAAGTCGCATAATTTGACTTTTGCTTTGACTTTCAGTTCTGACCCGTTTAAGCATGTTTTAGAAATTCCGTAGAGCTTTAATTGGACTAGGTTACATGCTAGTATAACCCTCTGTGATTATACACCTTAGTTCGTTAGTTATCCAATTAATATGCATGATTCCGTTAATTGCTCATATGTTGACCACTATGCCCTTTTCACCATAAAACGTGATTTTTAAAAATGTAAAAGAGTAGAAACCTTAGTTACTGATTTATAAACTTGCAACCAAAATTTGACATCAATTGGAGGTGTAGATTGAGAGTTATGCTCATTAGCGTAATTAGAAAACTTTTTAGCGATTAAACGGCATAATTAGCATATAGCCTATTTAAACCTACTTTTTGATATCAAACTTTTTACCCACTGATGTAATATAAAATTTTGTGATTTTTGAAGATTTTTAATTAATTTTAGGCTGAGCATAACTTAGAGTTATAAGCTTGATCCGGTAATTGTCGGTTTTGCCCTTTCGGGCTATAAAATGAGTTTTACATATCTATTGGACCCCAAACCTTTTGCTACTGATTTTATATGATAAATAAATTATTTTTGACCTTCTGGAATAATAAAAATATCAGCTCTCTATATAGAACCCGGAAACGGCTTCTAATCGCCTTTTTAAGTGTTTTTAACGCATAGTATTTACTAAAACTATTTTAAACATACAAGGGTTGATACCTACTGATATTTTAGGTAAATTATAATATTTTAACAGTAAGCAAAAGTTGTTTAACTCAGACTTCAGTTTTGAGCTTTTCGGCTTATGTGAAATTACCAAAATGCCCCTACGGTGGATAGTTTGGTTACAATTGATAAATTTCACATATATGCAATACCCTACAGTTATAACTTATCAAATTAAGTATTTTTGCTGATTACATCAGACCTGTAACTTAGGTTAATACTTAAACTCTTTTATAACCTTATAAATGACTAAAATACCCCTACGGGGCATAGTTTGAGTTTAAACTCATTTCGGGCATAATAAAAGATATCTTACTGATGTCACAACATATTTGAGGCACATTAACTTAGGAAACCTGCATATGGCTCTTCTGGTTACCCGTTACGCATTCTTAGCGTTCGGTACGGTTTATGTAACTAGTTTACATAAATTGGCCAAAACGGATCAAACCTTATCGTTTTTATCTCAAAATCCAGAATGTGTTTAGATTACCCATATAAGACAAGTCTTTAAACTTGTCGGGTCTAAATCACATTCTATTCCGGTCTTCGCTTAATCACGCGTTCGAACCGTATCGTTCCTTAAAACTAATCGGTCTAAGCTTAAGCTTAACTAAAGACCGTTAGGATTCTAATAGGTTATTATAAACCTTTGTTCCAGAATAGGAGGCCCAGTAAAAGCTACCCGCATTTGATATTTGTGGATTATACTTGCAAAGGTAAATACTTTTAACTTATTTTCCCTTATACGGGCTTGGGGTACGGTATATAAAATACCGCTTGGTCGGGCATTCGACCTTAATCGATTGGTGGTTAAGTATTATCGAGATGACCCATTTTGAAATGTTTTGTTTACTTAAAGCCTTTGGGGGGTTAATGACCATGCCTGGATATCCTTGTCATCATTTTACGAAATGGCCACGACCTAAGCGCGGGGTGTAGGCGTACACCCGTCAGTGCCAAAATAAATAATGTGGTGTGTCTATTGATCTTTAACCCGGCACGAACCGGGCTACTGAACGCATTAGGAACATGTAATTCTTTTACAAGTTTATATATTTAAATAATTATCCCAAGTTATAAAAAGTTTGTGCCACGTGCATTCAAATCAATTTTAACCATTTTTAAAATGAGTCAGTTAAATTGTATTTACCAGTGTAAACTGACGTATTTTCCCAAAAGATTGAGTGCAGGTACTACTCGTAATAGGCTGGCTACTCCTAGCATCAATAAAGAGTCTCGCAAGCTTAAGATGCCTAAAGTCTGTTGAACTACTGTTTCCATTTTATTTTGATCCACCTGTGGATAAACTCTTGACTGTTGTGATACTTGATATTACAATTATATTCGGTTGAAATATATCTTTCATTTGCTTCCGCTGTGCATTTAAATATTGTGTTGTTTGACTGTAACGTTGCCAACCACGCCACGATACTCCCCACCGGGCCCACCGGTCAAATGTGGAAATGTCGGGGTGTGACATATATCCTTCTTTTACATCAGAGTTGAAGAAATATATAAGTTAAAAATGTCATCATATCCTTCTGTAGGTTCTTATGATTTAAAGTATCGCTTTATCAAGCAAGTTGAGGATCAAGTATATGAGGATAGGGCCACTGTTCAAGAGCTGAAGATTATTAAATTTCGTTGTTCAGTTCTCAATATAATTGTTGATCTATCGTCATATGTGATATGTAAATTTTAATTCTATTAATTTTTGTAGAGCATTTTATTTTTACTGATTTGAGCATCAACAGTTGTTAGTGTTGATACCTTCTATTGTAAATGTTGAGTTGCTATTGTTGCCAACATCTGTTATTCCCAACAGCAGTTTCGAAAGAATATTAAACCATTAACACAATAGAAGTTCTGAACATTCTTAAAAAATAGACAAAAATCTTTAAAAGTCTGTTGAAAATAGCTGTTTTTAAAACATCTGTTTGGCAAAAGATTCATCCACTATTTAAAGGTATTGTCTGTTCTCATAATTCCTGTTTTTTGTAACGACTATTGAGTTGCTACTGTTGCCAACATCTGTTATTCCCAACAGCAGTTTCCAAAGGATTGTCAACCATTAACCCAATAGAAGTTCTGAACATTCTTAAAAAATAGGTATTTTGAAAAAAAATTGACAAAAATCTTTAAAAGTCTGTTGAAAACAGCTGTTTTTAAAACATCTGTTTGGCAAAAGATTCATCCACTGTTTAAAGGTATTGTCTGTTCTCATAATTCCTGTTTTTTGTAACGACTGTTGAGTTGCTACTGTTGCGAACATCTATTATTCCCAACAGTAGTTTCCAAAGAATTGTCAACGATTAACACAATAGAAGTTCTGAACATCTGTTATTGCTCAACAGATCTTTGTAAAACGTCTTTAAATGAAGAGGTTTTTACCACTGTCGATTTACCACTGCTCAGCAGTTCTGAACATCTGTTATTGCTCAACTGTTGATTTACCACTGTTTACAACATTTGTGTCCGATGAAGTGGTAGTGGCATTTGTTTGCCATGTAGATTATTGTTGGTCTTTAAATGAAGAGGTTTTGTTTTAAATTTTTTTATACCAGAGGTTTAAAATTTGTCCTTTCAGTTTCTTGATATTTAATTTTATATAGTTTTCCCATAAAATTTTTTTTTAAATGTTTTGCAAAAGATTCATCCACTGTTTAAAGGTATTGTCTGTTCTCATAATTCCTGTTTTTTGTAACGACTGTTGAGTTGCTACTGTTGCGAACATCTATTATTCCCAACAGTAGTTTCCAAAGAACTGTCAACGATTAACACAATAGAAGTTCTGAACATCTGTTATTGCTCAACAGATCTTTGTAAAACGTCTTTAAATGAAGAGGTTTTTTTACCACTACTCAACAGTTCTGAACATCTGTTATTGCTCAACTGTTGATTTACCACTGTTTACAACATTTGTTTCCGATGAAGTGGTAGTAGCCTTTGTTTGCCATGTAGATTATTGTTGGTCTTTAAATGAAGAGTTTTTTTTTTTAATTTTTTTATGGCAGAGGTTTAACATTTGTCCTTTCAGTTTCTTGATATTTAATTTTATAGTTTTCCCATGAAAATTTATTTTTTAAATGTTTTGCATTAAATGGCTGCTGATATTTAATATTAATTTATTCATTTATATTAAAAGTCTGTTGAAAGGACTGCTGACTTACTATTGTTGTATAAGATCTGTTGTTGCCCAACAGTCGTTTCCAAATATTGCTGAAGGGTATTGTCTGTTCTCATAGGTTCTGTTTAATCTGAGGACTGCTGAGTTACTAATGTTGCCTAACATCTGTTGTTGGCCAACAGTGGTTTTCAAACAACTGTCATCCATTATCAGAGCAGAGGTTGTGACGTGGACAGATGTTAGCCATCAGATCTTTCTAACTTCTGACACGTCAGCATTCACCTTTTCACTTTATAAACCCCTGTTTCATCCCCAAACAGAGGTTTTACTTTCGTCTCGAGTTTAAAATTTAGCAGAGCGTTTTCCACCTTCTTCTTCAACACTTCTTCGTCAACCTCTCGCAACTTTCAATTCCGATCATGACTTTGGTGATGAAAAATTCGCATAACTACCTTGCTATTTTTTAGAAAACCGAGAACAATACTCTCTATCATTCAATGATTGATGTTCTTACATCATCAAAATATAAGGTCATTCTTACCGCCGACGCACCCATTTTCCAAGAGACGGTTCACGATTTTTAGGCTAATGCGAATTTTGAAGAACAAAACAATGTGGCCGTAAGTATAATTTCAAAAGTCGGAGGTGAATCGGTTGCTATTACCCCCAGTACGATATCAACAACATTTGAGGTAAACGACTTGGCAGGTAAGACCTTTTTTCCGAAAAATGAGATTCAAACATACTTGATTGGGAGGGGATATCATGGACAGCTGAATCAGGCAACTATGTTTAAAGTTAATTTTCCACCACCAATGAAATTACTGTTCCATACTCTCTTAATCTGTCTCTCAAATAAAACTACTTCTTTTAATGAAATACCTTTGAAAATTCAGTCATTGGGGTATGCAATTTTGACAAATACTGATTTTAACTACTCCCAAGCACTGTTTGTTGATTTGGTTGCAAATTTAAAAAACATTAAAAAGGGCAAAACTGCTGCTATTAAAAACGGGAAAACTGCTGCTATTAAAAAGGGGGAAACTGCTGGTTTTCTTATGTTTCCTAGACTATTAAGCTACTACCTGCAAAAACATGTTTCTCAAAAATCTTTTGAAAAAGGTGAAGCTATTAAAATGAATAGTTTAACATCTAAAACTTTTACTCTCCTTATGGCTAAAGAGTCAAATGTTTTCAAAACTGAAGCAGAGGGGAATGAGGAAATTTTAGATGAGTCCACAACTGCTCCTCAAATGTCTGTTGCTGAGCCCACTGCTCTTGGTGATCACAGCACTACAACCATTGTTGTGAAACCCCCACCAACAAAACTCAAAAAGACCAAACCAAAATCCAAAAAACTCATCGAAACCAGCAAAACGGGTCCTCTGGAAAATGAGATCCCAGAGGTTAACCCCGTGAAAACATAGATGTCACTACAAACCACTGTTGCTACTTCCTCACAACATATGGAAAGATCTCAACCCATAAACCAAACTCCTCATGATTCCTCACAAAAGGAACATGTTGTATTCACAGGGACACCACAATATGATGTCATACCCTCATATGATAGTATACTTAAAACCCTTTCTCCCGCTGCAATGTCTCTTTCGACAGCAATCCCTTCATCTTCCATTCCACCAAAGTTTGTAACACTACTTCAAGCTATTGACATTCAGAGTGACAGCAATCCTTTTCAATTACCTAACCCAGAAATAGTTGAGGAGGCTACACCTCTTGAATTTCAGCAAATTCTTGATGGTATTTCAAGTGGAGCAGCTACTACAAATGTCAAATCCACTGATTTACATTTGGACAGTAGTTTCATCAGTCAGACTCCCTTGAAGGCAACCACTGTTGTGTCTATCAAGGTATCCACTGGTGAGTTTAAGTTAACCACGGGTGAGATCACTAAGGTAACCACTGATGCAGAGGGAAGTCCCCAGAACCAAGAACAAGGGGCATCTGCTAATGAAAATTTGGAGATACCTCATCTTTCAAAAGCAGATACAACCACATCTGGTGGGAATTTAGATGATCCTATTAAGTTAGGTGATGGATTAAAATACCAGGATTTGACGGACAGGATATCTAACTTGGAAACAACTGTTGCTAATATGAAAGATCAATTGAAGCAGTTGGTGGATGCTTTCAAAAGTCGACCTTCTCATCAGCAGTTATGCCAAGAGCTTTGGAATTCGGTACAACCCATTCTTGCAGCTCAAAGGGAACTGGCTGAGATTCAACTTAATTCCCACCTGAAGCTAATTAGAGTTATGGTTGAAGCAAGATACAAAGACACACAGGCTGACATCAAGGGCATAAAAGAATGCATTGCAAAGTTAACTGGTACTACCCCTGAACCTGTGTTTGAAAAAGACGATGAAGATGATGCTGAAAAGAGGGAAAAGGATTCCATGAAAAACTTTGGCAAACCAACACCGAGGAATCAGCTAAAACAAAATCCAAAGCCTGCCAAGCAAACTTCTGCAAAATCTCCTGGAAAATCTGATACCATTAAGAAAAAGGGGATTGATGATTTCGTTAACAAACAGACAGATAAGGAGATTGAACGAAAGCAGAAGAGGAAGCATACAAAAGAGGAAGATGAAGTGCTCAACATTGGAACTTCAAATTGAAGAAAATCACACAAACACAACGAGTCTCCTATTGTCATATTTCCTAAACCAATATCACCACCAGAAAAACCAACCACTCCTGTGAAACTTAAAACCACTGCTGAACCTAAGAAGCCAGATTCTGATACACCTAAAACAAAACTCTCACCAGAAAAACCACCTGTCAAAAAGCAGAATACAAAATCCTCATCACCACAGCCAACCTCTACTGAAACAATTGTTGATGCAACAAATGCTTCAACCCATGTTAAGACAACAGCGGTTGAGACACCCGTTGTTTCAACAGTTGTTAGTCAATCCACTGATTCTACCCAATTTCAATTCCCATCACAATCAACCCTTACACTCATAGCACATTTTTCTTCCCTAACTCCTCCTTCTCCAAAATCTATTTACACAAGAAAGAGAAAATTCATGGTGCATGAAAAAGAGAAGGTAGAAAAAGATCAACCCATTGGCAGTAACTTTCCCTTTGGAACTGCTTGCAGTTCAAGATGAAATGACTCAATTTTACACAGAGGATGATCCATCTAAAAGAACCTTCCCATCTCTTCAGGGATTCGAAACTCCAACGAATATTTATGAATATCTAAAGCTAAAGGGCAAGCAAGCAGAAGATAAGGCAAATGAAGAGTGTAAAGGGCTAGGAGACATTAAGTTATCAGCTCGCATGCAACATTGGCTTGGTGAAGTCAAGAAGTTGGAAGATTTTGCTAGACACCTGAGTAAGAATATGTCAAATCTGTTACCAAATGCTGAGCTAGAAAAGACATTAAGGAATGATTTCTTGAACACTATCATGTAAACCAAGCCCTACGAAGCCTACAGGTCTGATTTCAAAGACTGGCCCCTTGAGGCTCTTAATGAGGAAGTTAATAGAATTGAAAAGATGAATAAAGATCCACAAATGCAAAAATCTGCACCCAACTGGAAACAATACAAAAAGGTTGAAGTGGATGAAGTGTTGAAGTATAAGAGAATGAAGGAAGAACTTGTAGCAGCTAAGGTTGGGACTGCTAGACAAATTGGAAAATGGACTAGGCAGTATATTGATCGAGCTTACAGTAGGTTAGAAGAGCGAAGAAAGACAGATCCATCCCTTCCTAAAAAGACAGTATACAAAGATGAAACGACTGTTATACGTCGGCAGACCGTCACATCTAAAAAGCTATTCTCATCAGCAGATGTATCCATCGCTGCCTTGAACCAAAGAAAAAGACAACAACTGATGGATGAGGAAGATGAAAATAGGTATGCTGAGTACAGAAAAGAGTCTATCAGAAATCAGTTATGATATGGATTGGATGATGCTTCGTTGCAACTACAAGCTCAATTTGCTCAAGCATTTTAGAAGTTGGCAAGCAGGCCTCAATCGCCAAACTCCACTCAAATAAAACTTCTCCCAAGAAACCCATTAGATCCAAAAATAGTAAAGTGGAAGTCTGACAAACAGACCCATGAATTTACTTTGATCAAGTCTGATGGTAGTGTTGAAAAGATATCAAGGGAGAATGCACTTGGTCTGAATCTAGTTGACCTCCAAGATCTTTTTAACCTTCAGCTTGATAGGGATGAAGATGATACTGATTCCTTGGATTTTGAGCTCCAATTCAAAGGGCAAATCCGGGAAATGTTGATGAGAGAATAAAGATCTACAGATTTCTAAAATCTGCTGATTCCTTGATTTAGTTTTGCTGAAACGTGTTGAGGCAGGTGATTGTGTGTTTGTTGTTAACGTTTGTTGAACCTTAAGTTGTATTCAAATTCTGTTAAGTACGTATGTCTATAAACAGTTTATGTTGTCTTTTTGGTTAAACAGTTAAATTGTATGTAACTGATATATTAACCGATAATCTATGATTATAGTTGTCTTTTAGCTATAATAGATAACACGTTTTGGTACAATATTTATGTACGTATCTATATGTTCTATTAATATGTGTTATGCATGCTTGTCTAAAAATCGACCCGTGTTTGCAACTCTCATTTTTAATGAGAGTACTAAATTCTTTGTTAATAACATTATTCTCTTAACATCTGTTTACTAACCTTTGGAATTTCTGTTGACTGACCTTTTTAACATGGGTTGACTAACATGCATATCTATTTACTATCTATCCATCTGGCAAGCTCTGTTGGAGATAATGGATAAAAGTTTTTAGGAAAGTCTGTCGGAAAGCAACAGAGGTTTTTAACAGTTAATAGACAACAGTGGTTTGCTATCAACATAGTGGAATTGCTGTTGAATAAACCTATTGATCATTAATTTATATCAATTTTGTAAGTCTGCACTAATTATTTTTTTACTCTCTGTCAATATGTGTTATGCATGGTTTTCTAAGAAACGACCCGTGTTTGCACACGGGTCTTACAGCTAGTTAATGTAATGAGACAAAAAAGTTAATAAAAAACAATACATATAATAAGACAAAAGAAACAAATTATGAGAGAGGAGAGAGAAACTGATTGATGTTGTTGATGTGTGATGGAGAGAGAGTAAGAGAGAAGACTTTAAAAGAGATTTGAAATATTGAGTAAATTACTATATTACCCTTTATGTTTTAAAATAATAGTGCATATGTGTCATAGTCTGATTGGTGGAGGGGAGTTCTCGCGGTTCTCGTAACTGGGGATGATTTTCATTTTAGCGGTTCCCTATATATATATATATATATATATATAGAATTCCGCTAAAATAAGAACCACATCCAGTTGTAAGAACCGTGGGAACTTTTTGATCCGGGGCGAGTTGGACCAAATTTTTTTTCATAAACGTAGATGCTTATATTATAAACACATTTGTATAAAAAAAATTCAAAAAAAAATGTCGTGTGTGTAGTTTTGAGCACCACAAGTTTGTGTTTACGGGCACCGTAAATTTTAAATAAATTTTACGGTACCCGTAAACACAAACTTGTGGTGCTCAAAACTACACACACAACATTTTTTTTTATTTTTTTTTTTACAAATGTGCTTATAATACACGTATCTACGTTTATGAAAAAAAAATTTGGTCCACCTCGCCCCGTACGGTGTAGTTCTCACGGTTCTTACAACTGGAGGTGGTTCTCATTTTAGCGGTCCCCTATATATATAGAGTAAACTGCCATTTTGGTCCCTGTGGTTTGGGCACTTTTGCCATTTTAGTCCAAATCTCAAACTTTTTATATCTGGGTCCCTGTGGTTTGCATTTTGTTGCCATTTTAGTCCAAAATTCAAAAACCACATTTTTTGACTGTTGCAACCTCTTATTTTGTCTTTTAGTTCAGGGGCATTTTGGTCATTTTGCTTTTCATTTAACATTTTCTTCCCCAAATAAATCATCATCATCCCCAAATAAAACCCTAACTGACTCTCTCTCTCTTCTCTCTCTAAATCGATCAGTTAACTGAGACCTAAATCGATCATCATCATCATCCCCAAATCGATCAGTTGACACAGAGAGCAGACTGTGACCACCGGCGTCGTCCCACCTGAGCACCACCACATATGTCACACCCTGGCTTTGCGGAAGCGTGGTTAATTTGGTGTGACTTCTTAATACCATAGCTTAACCATAACAAAGCTATATGAAATAAAATCATGCAAGATCATCCATTTAGTTAAGTTTTAAAAAAAACCAAATACAACAACATTGTCTCAACGGAAACACATCCTAACGACATTGTTCAACAAACACAAACATCAACATGACATAAACACAGTTTAAGGATTGTGACTTGTCCAGGAAAGAGCCACATTCCCCAAACCCGGATGACCTCGTAACTAGTGCAGCGGGAAAACGTGTCATACCGCGCCAGATCCTTTAATTCCCTGAAATACATGTAAGTTGAAAAATCAACAATAATGTTGAGCGAGTTCATGTGTAAGTGAGTAAATAAACCTTTGTATATATAAAAATCCTGGTATGTAGCAAATAAGGAAAAAGAGATCACCAATGGTTTGCAAGGCCATCGATATGTGTGAAGTGCAAGTAGGAAGACTCAAACCTAGCGATTTTACGTTGGGCACAAAGTCACTCCAAGGTCCGTTATGCTGGACCTGGAGTTGGGCCCGCTACACCCAGATAGATCTACCGCTTACGTCCCTCGGTCCTATAATGAGGATTAATGGCCTCCAGTTCCCGCCTACCCACTCACATGATCTAAGTAGTAAACCTCCTTACGCTAACCATACCATGTATAAAGTACTTGTAATCATAGTAACATGTATTTCACCCCCGCAGTTTAGAAAACTGAAAACAGTTAAGAGAAAAGGGGGGACATGAACTCACGGTGGTGCGTCTCTACCAAGTATGCCTCCAAATCAAGCAGCGGTGTAACGACCTACACGTACTAACTCTATTAGACGGACGGCCGTGCGTTAGCTTCAAGGTTTAAGTTTTTGGGAAATAGTTAGGCAACTATTTCGTGTTTATATTTTTGTATACTTGGTAGTCGTTTTCCTTCCCAAGGATGGGGGATTTAATACATGTGTGTTCGTATAATTTCGAAATATATTATTAAGTCTCACTTAAAATATATTTTATTTCTATCTCCAAAATATAAATATTCTTCTCAAAAATATTATATTTTCCATAACACATAATTTTCCCCAAAATAATACTTTAACAAAAATACGCGTTCATGAATATTTCCTTAGATTGCGTAAGTTACTTTTTAACGATCGAGTGGTAATAATAATTACCGGTGTAACTTATATATTTATCGCGAAGGCGTTCGTATTATTTTGGATCCATCAACAATTGATAGTATTATTTTTACCCTAAAAATAATACTAGTATTTTCACAAAATAACACATATCAAGTGAAAAATATATACTAAATATATATATTTATCAAGTTTTATTTTTGTGAAATCCCACCTCCGATATTTTGTAAACAAAGTCGTGGCGAAATTCGTAGTTTGAAAACAAGTCGACAAGTATCTCTAACACTTACGGTGAAAATAATTCTAAGTGTTAGGTTTAGAAAAATTTCGCCAGAGTTTCCTCTGTAACTGGAGGTGGCCACGCTTTCAAGCGTATCATTTTCTTTCATAAATCAAACCAATCATTTTCTCAATCAACAATAAACATTATTCAAACCATCGAACTAGTCAATATAGATGTAAATCGCAAAAATACATGAACTTGTAGTTTTTCCAAAGATATGTAGTAAATCTCATTTCTTTTAGTGGATCTTTGTATAAACCAATCCGGTTTCGTAAAAACCTCGTTTTTAGGGAAGTTCCGTTTTTACAACTTCTCGTCATCTTTTACAAAAATAGTTATTTTTGTCGAAACTTTGTGTTACACATGTGTTTACACACTTGTGTGTTCTAAAAATCATTTGTGTTAGTGTAAGATCCGTCTTTAGAAAACAGGATTTCTTTGTTACTTGGTTCTTTGAAAATACCGCTTGTAGATACGTAGATCTACTAGTTTTAAACACTATTTCACAAACAAAATCGCTTTTACACAAGTTCATGATTTATGTGTGGTAGAGTTCATCCTTTAACCCTTGTTACTTCCAAAACAACCTTATGTCATGATCCATGATCATGACCAACCCGGGTTAAATGACGATCCGAGCTACCACAACATAGATCGGGTCCAAATAATCATACAAATCAATTACTACAAGATTTACACAACAAACAAGCTTTTAACCATCACTTATAGCATTTTTAGTAGACTTTTAAGCTTCAACTTGTATGTTTATGACTTTTAACCGTTACATATCATTTTAACCACTTTAAAATAGTTCGAGAGGGTGATTCAAGCAACTTACTACTAGCTCGAGGCTAGGGAAGAATCTAAGCGAAAAACGCGTGGATAAAAGCAATGTAGTGAGGTCCTTCGCCTTCCGATTGCACCAAGGTTCCTTATACGCGATCCTTAACACTTGTAGATGCTTGAAATGTGAAGATAAAAATCGAAAGATGGATGTATGCTCAAGGGGGTGTTCGGCCGAGAGCTATGTAGAGAGGAGAGAGTGTTGTGTTGTTGATTTGTGAAGTGTAAATGTTAAGTGTGTTAAACCTTGATCTTATAGAAAACTCACAAGATTATTACTCAATGGTCACTATGCTTTCTAGATATTAAGCACAAGTAATTAAACTAATCAACAAAAGTACAAGGGTGTCCCCCTCTTGGGGACGGTTTGGTTAAGGGGGGGGGGGGTACTAGTTCGATTCCAACTAGTAGTTAGGATATTAGTTAGGTTAATCTAGTTAAGTTAAGTGATTAACCCGGTTACTAGTGTGTTGTGCTTTACAATGGGTGTTAGGGTATTCAGGGACCCTAACTGGTTCAGAAAAAGGTAAATAATGAAAATGACAATATTTTCATGTTCCGGGTATAGTCCGGTTGTTCGGTTGGATAGTAATCCGTTAAAGTGCTTAACAAAGCTTTAAAGTGTCGTTATTACCCTTTTTAGTGACACAACTCATTTCTGACACTTTGGAAAGTGTCTAGTAATATTTTTCTCATGTTTTGGCACTTTATTAGTTAGCAAAAAGCTGAATTGTTATGTAAAGTGCTGAATTTTGTGCTTAGAGCACGTTTTAGGCACATCCAGTCATTGTAACTTATTCCTAGAGACGCAGTTCTACAACCCTTGTATCCCTACACTCACCACTAGTGTAGTAAAATATTTCTGCATCATACAGGCCTAAGAGGCAGTGTCTGCCTGATGCTGGCTTATCAGCATGTTCAATAGGTTATCCGTTTATAGTGCTACTGTGCTTTTGTGCATCATGTTTGTCACTAAGGTTCAGTATGTAAATAATGTAGTGACGGTAAGTAAAGTATGATGCAGGTATATGCATGTATCAGAAATCAAGTAGCAGTTCATCAGTAATTTCAAACAAGCACAGTAATTAAGCAGTAATTAATTATTAATTAAGTCGTACGGATACCTGGTTTGGTGAGGGTTATCACATTCTCCCCCCGTTAGAAAAATTTCGTCCCGAAATTTTAAGTTCTGCTTGTAGATGCAGGGTTCTTAGGAAATAGGTGGGGGTATTTCTCTTTCATCCGGTCCTCACGTTCCCAGGTGTATTCAGGACCATGTCTGGCATTCCAACGAACTTTGACGAGCTTGACACTGCTCCGGCGGGTCTTGTTTACTTTCCAATCCGTAACCTCAACCGGTTCTTCAACGAAATGGAGCGTGTCGTCAACATGAATCTCGTCGATGGGAATGGCTATGGTATCTTGAGTTGTACTTTTCTTTAGGTTGGATACATGAAATGTATCGTGAACTAAATGGAGTTCAGCAGGTAAGTCCAGCTTGTATGCTACTAGTCCTATTCTTTCCAAAATTCTGAAAGGACCAATGTAGCGCGGATTTAACTTCCCACGCTTTCCGAAGCGTGCCACACCCTTCCAGGGTGAAACCTTCAATAAAACCATTTCTCCCACTTGGAATTCCAAGTGTTTCCGGTTTGGATCTGCATAGGCTTTCTGTCTGTGGCGAGCTGCTTCGATGCATTTTAGAATCTGCACAATCTTGTATGTCGTCTCTTGGACGATTTCGGGACCAGCAAGCTGCCTATCACCTGCGTCAGCCCAGCATAGGGGTGATCGGCACTTGCGTCCGTAAAGGGCTTCAAATGGCGCGACACCAATACTGGTGTGGTAGCTGTTGTTGTATGAAAATTCGACCAAAGGCAAATGCTTGTCCCAGCTACCGCCCAAATCCATAACACACGCTCTCAGCATGTCTTCCAAAGTCTGAATCGTTCGCTCGCTTTGACCGTCAGTTTGCGGATGAAATGCAGTGCTCAGATTTAATTGTGAGCCAAAAGCTTCTTGGAAGGATTGCCATATCCTTGACACAAACCTTCCGTCTCTATCAGAGATGATCGAGAGAGGCACTCCATGACGTGCGACGATCTCTCTCATGTAAATTTCAGCCAACTTGCTCGTATTATCCTTCTCTCTGATAGGTAAGAAGTGTGCTGACTTTGTTAATCGATCCACTATTACCCAAATAGTGTCATGGCCTCTCGGCGTTCTTGGCAACTTTGTAATAAAATCCATTGAGATTTGTTCCCATTTCCACTTGGGAATCTCAGGTTGTTGCAGAAGTCCTGAAGGCTTCTGGTATTCCGCTTTCACCTTAGCACACGTTAGGCACTTGCTCACATAAACAGCAACATCGCCTTTCATCCTAGGCCACCAATAATAATCTTTGAGATCCTGGTACATCTTATCCGCTCCGGGATGGATAGAGTACCGCGACTTGTGAGCTTCATCAAAAACAACTTTCCTTAAACCACCAAACAGAGGAACCCAAATCCTTTTCTCAAAACATAACGTTCCTTCCTCGTTTGGTACCAAAAGCTTCTCCATCCCACGGAGGTATTCTTCTTCAAGGTTTCCTTCCTTGAGAGCTTCTTTCTGCGCGGCACGAATGCGCAAGGGAAGATCGGTTCGAATAATCATTTCTAAAGCCCTAACCCTTATGGGCTTGATCCTCTCCTTTCGACTTAGGGCATCGGCGACCACATTCGCCTTCCCTGGATGATACTTTATCTCGCAGTCGTAATCGTTCAGCAACTCAACCCATCGTCTTTGTCTCATATTCAACTCCTTCTGGTTGAATATGTGTTGTAGGCTCTTGTGATCTGTAAAGATTGTACACTTTGTACCATAAAGGTAGTGTCTCCAGATCTTTAATGCAAAAACCACTGCGCCAAGTTCCAAATCATGTGTGGTATAGTTCTTTTCGTGCACTTTCAATTGACGTGATGCGTAAGCAATAACCTTTTGGCGTTGCATCAACACACAACCCAATCCTTGACGTGAGGCGTCACAGTATACCACGAAATCATCTGTACCATCTGGTAGTGCTAAGATTGGCGCATTGCAGAGCTTATCCTTCAATATCTGGAACGCTTCTTCCTGTTTGATTCCCCAATCAAACTTCTTATCTTTCTGCGTGAGGAGCGTCAATGGTTGATCGATTTTTGAGAAATCCTCAATGAATCTTCGATAATAGCCTGCCAAACCCAAGAATTGTCGAATCTTGGTTGGCGTCTTTGGCGTTTCCCAATTCTTGATCGCTTCGATCTTGGTTGGATCCACATGGATTCCATCTCCATTCACCACGTGTCCAAGAAATTGTACTTCATGTAGCCAAAACTCGCACTTAGAGAACTTGGCATACAACTGTTCCTTCTTCAGCAACTCCAAAATAGCTCTTAAATGCTGTTCGTGCTCAGCCTTTGTTCTTGAATAAATCAAGATGTCATCGATAAACACAATCACGAACTTGTCCAAGTACGGCTTGCAAACTCTATTCATCAAATCCATAAAGACTGCAGGCGCGTTTGTCAAACCAAACGGCATAACTAGGAACTCGTAGTGTCCATAACGAGTTCTGAAGGCTGTCTTCGGGATACTCTCCTCTTGTATCCTTAACTGATGGTATCCAGATCGAAGATCGATCTTTGAATAAAAGCTTGAGCCTTGCAGTTGATCAAACAGATCATCAATCCTTGGCAGAGGGTATCTATTCTTGATCGTCAGCTTGTTCAATTCTCTGTAGTCGATGCACATACGAAAACTACCGTCCTTCTTCTTGACAAACAGGACCGGAGCTCCCCAAGGCGAGAAGCTTGGTCGGATAAATCCCTTGTCTAACAACTCTTGAAGTTGTGTCGACAGTTCCTGCATCTCAGACGGAGCAAGTCTATAAGGTGCCTTAGCCACAGGCGCGGCGCCTGGAACTAAGTCGATGTGAAACTCTACTTGCCTCTGAGGTGGCAGTCCCGGTAAGTCCTCTGGGAAGAATTCTGGATATTCCCTCACGACAGGGATGTCTTCTATTCTCGGCTCAGCAGCCTTCTTATCCACAATGTGTGCCAGGAAGGCAACACATCCCTTCTGCAAACACTTTCGCGCTTTCAGGCAGCTGATAATTCTTAACGGCGTATCACGTTTCTCCCCGTGAACCACAATTGTTTCGCCATCTTCGGTTGGGATACGAACGACTTTTTCGTGACAAACTATTTCTGCCTTGTTGCCTGATAACCAATCCATTCCTACCACCACATCGAAGCTTCCCAACTGGACTGGTAGTAGATCCAGAGCAAACTCACGCTCTCCCAATTCGATCACACAACCTCTGATAACTTCATTGGCTTCTACTAACTTCCCATTGGCCAATTCGATTGAGTAGGGAATATCTAACGTATTAGCGGCTAAACCAAGCATATTCTTAAACTCTAACGATACGAAGCTATAATCGGCACCAGTATCAAATAAAACGGATGCATAGCGTTGGTTTACAGGGAACGTACCAGTAACGACATTGGGGTCCTGGCGCGCTTCCCTTGCTTCGATATGGAACACTCTTCCACGGGCTTGGTTTAACTCTGGGCAGTTCTTTTTTAAAATGCCCAATATCACCACAGTTAAAGCATCCAAGTCTTTGCCCGTTTCCACCTCCATTTCCAGCTTGATTCGCATTGTTCCCTCGATTCCCGTTTCCTCCATTGTTCCCCTGTGGGCGATTCCCAATACCACCACGATTATTATTTCTATTCCCAAATCCTCCTTGGCCTCCCCGGCTAGCACTAGCCCAACAAGAATCCTTCAAGTGGCCAGTCTTTCCACAAGCTTCACATACTTTTGGCCCGCATCGGCCAGAATGATGACGTTGGCAAGAGTTACACTTGGGATGTGCACCCATATATCCTTTTCCTTTCTTCCCAGTACCAGCTGTAACCTGAGCTGGCGCGTTTGACTCTCCTTTCTTAACAACCACACTGGCGCCTTGTTTGAAGTTCGATAACTTCCGTTTGTTACCTCCTGATGACTCGACGTGAGTCTCTTTCTTCTTTTGCTCAACATCAGAAAACTTGTTTAGGCGGATCGCCTCCTCAGTGAGAGCTACGCTCAAATCGATTGCCTCAGAAATTGTCGCAGGCTTGGATGAGGTCACCATGCTTATGATTTGAGGAGCTAATCCCCAAATGAAACGTTCAATCCGCTTGAACTCCGGAGTGACCATGTAGGGTACCACATGCGATAAGTCATGGAACCTTTGAACGTATTCTGCGATCTTTGGACCTTCCATTTTCAAATGCCAGAACTCGGTTTCCAATCTTTGGATTTCCGCGCGAGAGCAGTACTTTTTGCGCATAAGTTCCTTCAGTTCGGTCCAGGTTAGCGCGTAGGCAGCAGCTTCACCAAGTGTCTGTACTTGCAAATTCCACCAAGAGAGGGCTCCATCCAAGAATAGCCCTGAGATATAGGTGACTTGCTGATCTAGCGCGCATTTGCTCATGCGAAGAACAGATTCAGTTTTCTCAGCCCAACGAACAAAGGCGACAGCACCTCCCGTGCCATCAAAGTTGACCGGTTTGCAGTCTAGAAACTGCTTGTAGGTGCACCCTGCACATACATTTAACATGTGAACGGCATTAGCATCTTTGCTAGAGACATCCAATTAGATCATGGTATGTCTAAATGACTTAGTATTACCATGAGGTGGATTGTTGTTGCCATTGTTGTTTGAGCTGCTTCCGCTGGGTCCTCCTTGCGAAGCGGCGTATTGTGCGATGGCAGCAGCGATGACTTGTTGGAGTTCTGCCTCATTGGTAGGCATCGGCGTTGGACGTTTCGGCGGCATCTTCTAAAAGATGTGTTTACGTTGGTCAGGCCATAGTAAAGATCCAATGTTATAATACGCAAGTCAGGTCATAATATAGCGTACATATATAACGATAGTAATAGTACATAACATCTCATGTTATAATCATATCAATCACACAACATCCCATGTCATAGAATATAGATAACCAAATCAAGCATCAAATATGATGAGAATACTACGATTGCCATATATTGAGACCACATAGTAAGCGTACAGGTACATCACGGTGTCATACAACATCAGTCGACTAAGGGCTACATCACCCTAGTCCAAAAACAATATCAAGTCAGTGTCAATACATCAAATACATGTCAACAAAAGTCAGAATCAAAATGTAGTCTCCCAAAAATGTTGTGCAGTCAAAAGTAATCGTCGTCTTCTCACCAACGTCTACCCATACGGTACTGAAGAGCTCTACACGGATGGCGGTGGAGGAGGGGGAAAGTGAGTGTAAAACAAACGACGCAAAAGGAGCCAGTCCTCCTCCATGGCTCTCTGGGTACGCAACCAAGAAGCAACCTGCTGCTCAAGTGCCAAAAGGCGTGCAGCATAGTCTGGTGGTAAAGGTCGAGAGGGCTGCAAAGGAGAGTGGGTCTGACCCTGGCACTGACACGGCGGCGGCTGGGCTCTCTCAAGCTCCTGAATGCGCTGCGTGTGTGCCTCATGCTGGGCGACAAAAGACATCAGAACGTCCTCAATAGTATACCCCATATGGAAAGAATGGTAGGGGTCGGTCGGTGGCATGGCAGAAGGTGACGCCCAAAGAAACGGCTCACTGGTGGGATCAAAAGGTGCCACATGAAATGGGGAAACATGGGAAAAAGTAGCAGACGGTGGTATAGCAGGGATAGATACCGGTATATGTCCAAAAGGGTGAGCCGAAGAACCTTCTCCAGGTCGCGCTGGAGGTGTAAACCGAGGAAATGAAAAGGAGGTATCAATGTGACGGGTATCAGTGATCTGAGGGGGAATAGGTGGGACCTCGTCATCAGCAAGAATCCATCCCTGCTGGGCGTGCTCATCTCGTGGGTCAATCTGTGCCTCAAAAAGTGCCCGATCAAACTGAACTGGCATAGGATCATGGTGAGGTGCAACAAGAGGGTTAACTGGTGCATCAGCAATAAGTGGGGGATCAACATGATCAGAAGCAAAGACATGATCGCCCTCCAACAACAGAGCATCAACAGGGTGATCATCAATGGGTGGGTCAGCAATGACAGGCTCAATAATAGGTGCGTCAGCATGAACTGGGTCGTGCTCAAACGCAGGGTCTGGAGCAGCCACTGGCTCAAGGGCCATGGCAGGCTCGGGGTCATCAAAGGCCATCTCAAAATAAAACTCGGGATCGATGGGATCAACTGGGTCTATTGGGTCGACTGGATCCTCCATAGGCTGATCCATGGGTATAAACTCTATATCCTCATCTGGGTCGAATCCTGTGGGAAAGACAGGATCGGAATCCTCCACATCCTTGTGGTCGAAAGCAAAACTAGGAATAGGGGCAACAGAGGATGCCTGGTCGGGATCTGATCCGTGAGAAAAGTGTTGCGCACTCTGAGTGTGTGAAGGTGCGGAGGCCACAGACTCGAAAGAGTCTGGGACCGGAGAGTGAGCAGGTGACTCCTTAGCGGGAGCATCTGCGATCAACAAAAGATCTCCAGTAGCAAGAAGGACCTCGCCCTGAACCTCATCCTCTAAGGGCTCGTCATCAAACAGATCGACGTCACCATCATCGTCGGCGTCGAGAAGCAAATCGTAAGCAGGATATGAAGCCAAAGGTATGGGAGCAGGGATCTCCACCAACGGTAGGTCCCCGGCCAAAGGGCCATCAGCGAGCTCATCAGCACCATCAGGTAAAGCAAAGGGCTGAAAGTCGTCCTCGTCCGTGCTAGTAACGTCGGATGTGTGGACCTCGCGCTCCGAAGACTCTAGGTCGTCTGCTACTATAGGTCTAGGTCCTGTGGTGTCTGAGTCACCTGTGCTAGAGGTGTCCATGGTGTCTGTAACATAAACACAAATATGCACAAACAGTCAATCATACAATCAAATAGTCACATAAGTCACCAAGTAAGCATTCAAATAGTTCTCCTAGTCCCACTAGCCTCCCAGCCTCCCAGACTGCTCTTCCTAGTCCCACTAGCCAATTCTCCTAGTCCCACTAGCCAATTCTCCCAGTCTCTCAGACTGCTCTTCCTAGTCCCACTAGCCAATTCTCCTAGTCCCACTAGCCAATTCTCCCAGTCTCTCAGACTGCTCTTCCTAGTCCCACTAGCCAATTCTCCCAGCCTCTCAGACTGACTCCCTAGTCCCACTAGATAACTACCTCGGCCTCCCAGACCGAGCCTCAGCCTCCCAGACTGAGCCTATAAATAATAAATAAAATGTGCTCAACATTTGTTTATAAAAAGTTTTGGATCTGGACTTAAGTGGTATGCAGTGTAAAAATGTTTTCGTGAGAGCCCTAGTGATCATAGTCTAGACTCGAGAAAGAATCCTAGTTCGCTATGATCAGAGCTCTGATACCAAGCTGTCACACCCTGGCTTTGCGGAAGCGTGGTTAATTTGGTGTGACTTCTTAATACCATAGCTTAACCATAACAAAGCTATATGAAATGAAATCATGCAAGATCATCCATTTAGTTAAGTTTTAAAAAAAACCAAATACAACAACATTGTCTCAACGGAAACACATCCTAACGACATTGTTCAACAAACACAAACATCAACATGACATAAACATAGTTTAAGGACTGTGACTTGTCCAGGAAAGAGCCACATTCCCCAAACCCGGATGACCTCGTAACTAGTGCAGCGGGAAAACGTGTCATACCGCGCCAGATCCTTTAATTCCCTGAAATACATGTAAGTTGAAAAATCAACAATAATGTTGAGCGAGTTCATGTGTAAGTGAGTAAATAAACCTTTGTATATATAAAAATCCTGGTATGTAGCAAATAAGGAAAAAGAGATCACCAATGGTTTACAAGGCCATCGATATGTGTGAAGTGCAAGTAGGAAGACTCAAACCTAGCGATTTTACGTTGGGCACAAAGTCACTCCAAGGTCCGTTATGCTGGACCTGGAGTTGGGCTCGCTACACCCAGATAGATCTACCGCTTACGTCCCTCGGTCCTATAATGAGGATTAATGGCCTCCAGTTCCCGCCTACCCACTCACATGATCTAAGTAGTAAACCTCCTTACGCTAACCATACCATGTATAAAGTACTTGTAATCATAGTAACATGTATTTCACCCCCGCAGTTTAGAAAACTGAAAACAGTTAAGAGAAAAGGGGGACATGAACTCACAGTGGTGCGTCTCTACCAAGTATGCCTCCAAATCAAGCAGCTGTGTAACGACCTACACGTACTAACTCTATTAGACGGACGGCCGTGCCTTAGCTTCAAGGTTTAAGTTTTTGGGAAATAGTTAGGCAACTATTTCGTGTTTATATTTTTGTATACTTGGTAGTCGTTTTCCTTCCCAAGGATGGGGGATTTAATACATGTGTGTTCGTATAATTTCAAAATATATTATTAAGTCTCACTTAAAATATATTTTATTTCTATCTCCAAAATATAAATATTCTTCTCAAAAATATTATATTTTCCATAACACATAATTTTCCCCAAAATAATACTTTAACAAAAATACGCGTTCATGAATATTTCCTTAGATTGCGTAAGTTACGTTTTAACGATCGAGTGGTAATAATAATTACCGGTGTAACTTATATATTTATCGCGAAGGCGTTCGTATTATTTTGGATCCATCAACAATTGATAGTATTATTTTTACCCTAAAAATAATACTAGTATTTTCACAAAATAACACATATCAAGTGAAAAATATATACTAAATATATATATTTATCAAGTTTTATTTTTGTGAAATCCCACCTCCGATATTTTGTAAACAAAGTCGTGGCGAAATTCGTAGTTTGAAAACAAGTCGACAAGTATCTCTAACACTTATGGTGAAAATAATTCTAAGTGTTAGGTTTAGAAAAATTTCGCCAGAGTTTCCTCTGTAACTGGAGGTGGCCACGCTTTCAAGCGTATCATTTTCTTTCATAAATCAAACCAATCATTTTCTCAATCAACAATAAACATTATTCAAACCATCGAACTAGTCAATATAGATGTAAATCGCAAAAATACATGAACTTGTAGTTTTTCCAAAGATATGTAGTAAATCTCATTTCTTTTAGTGGATCTTTGTATAAACCAATCCGGTTTCGTAAAAACCTCGTTTTTTGGGAAGTTCCGTTTTTACAACTTCTCGTCATCTTTTACAAAAATAGTTATTTTTGTCGAAACTTTGTGTTACACATGTGTTTACACACTTGTGTGTTCTAAAAATCATTCGTGTTAGTGTAAGATCCGTCTTTAGAAAACATGATTTCTTTGTTACTTGGTTCTTTGAAAATACCGCTTGTAGATACGTAGATCTACTAGTTTTAAACACTATTTCACAAACAAAATCGCTTTTACACAAGTTCATGATTTATGTGTGGTAGAGTTCATCCTTTAACCCTTGTTACTTCCAAAACAACCTTATGTCATGATCCATGATCATGACCAACCCGGGTTAAATGACGATCCGAGCTACCACAACATAGATCGGGTCCAAATAATCACACAAATCAATTACTACAAGATTTACACAACAAACAAGCTTTTAACCATCACTTATAGCATTTTTAGTAGACTTTTAAGCTTCAACTTGTATGTTTATGACTTTTAACCGTTACATATCATTTTAACCACTTTAAAATAGTTCGAGAGGGTGATTCAAGCAACTTACTACTAGCTCGAGGCTAGGGAAGAATCTAAGCGAAAAACGCGTGGATAAAAGCAATGTAGTGAGGTCCTTCGCCTTCTGATTGCACCAAGGTTCCTTATACGCGATCCTTAACACTTGTAGATGCTTGAAATGTGAAGATAAAAATCGAAAGATGGATGTATGCTCAAGGGGGTGTTCGGCCGAGAGCTATGTAGAGAGGAGAGAGTGTTGTGTTGTTGATTTGTGAAGTGTAAATGTTAAGTGTGTTAAACCTTGATCTTATAGACAACTCACAAGATTATTACTCAATGGTCACTATGCTTTCTAGATATTAAGCACAAGTAATTAAACTAATCAACAAAAGTACAAGGGTGTCCCCCTCTTGGGGACGGTTTGGTTAAGGGGGGGGGGGTACTAGTTCGATTCCAACTAGTAGTTAGGATATTAGTTAGGTTAATCTAGTTAAGTTAAGTGATTAACCCGGTTACTAGTTTGTTGTGCTTTACAGTGGGTGTTAGGGTATTCAGGGACCCTAACTGGTTTAGAAAAAGGTAAATAATGAAAATGACAATATTTTCATGTTCCGGGTATAGTCCGGTTGTTCGGTTGGATAGTAATCCGTTAAAGTGCTTAACAAAGCTTTAAAGTGTCGTTATTACCCTTTTTAGTGACACAACTCATTTCTGACACTTTGGAAAGTGTCTAGTAATATTTTTCTCATGTTTTGGCACTTTATTAGTTAGCTAAAAGCTGAATTATTATGTAAAGTGCTGAATTTTGTGCTTAGAGCACGTTTTAGGCACATCCAGTCATTGTAACTTATTCCTAGAGACGCAGTTCTACAACCCTTGTATCCCTACACTCACCACTAGTGTAGTAAAATATTTCTGGCTCATACAGGCCTAAGAGGCAGTGTCTGCCTGATGCTGGCTTATCAGCATGTTCAATAGGTTATCCGTTTATAGTGCTACTGTGCTTTTGTGCATCATGTTTGTCACTAAGGTTCAGCATGTAAATAATGTAGTGACGGTAAGTAAAGTATGATGCAGGTATATGCATGTATCAGAAATCAAGTAGCAGTTCATCAGTAATTTCAAACAAGCACAGTAATTAAGCAGTAATTAATTATTAATTAAGTCGTACGGATACCTGGTTTGGTGAGGGTTGTCACAACATAATCTGACGTCGTCCCACATGAGCACCACTCCGGCGTCGTCCCTACCGAAACTCAGATCCACCATCGTCATCGTCATCTCTGCGTTCCTCTCTCTCTCTCATGTTTCTCTCTCGTTCGGCTCTCTCTCTCTCTCTCTCCTGTTTCTCTATCTCACTCTTTCTAGTGCAGAATGGTGGTGGGGGATGGTGCTTGTTTCAGATATGTTGGCGTGGTGGTGCGCTGTGAGAGATGGTGGTTCAGATCTGCCGGTGTGGTGGTGGTGCGGGGCTGTTGGTGCGTGATGTGTGCAAAATGCAACATATAAATTACATCAATTGTGGCATAAAACTAACCCTTTTTTAGTACTAATGTTGGAAAAAGTGTGCTTTTGTCTTCCTTTTGTATTTTCAGGATTAAATGAGCTCAAATTAACAAAAGAAGCAAAAAGACAGCAAAATCTAACATAAATACAAGAAAATGAACAAACGTGACATGCCCGACCCCACGACAGCATCTTACCAAGCAAAACAAGAAGACAGAAGACTGAACACACCCCGTGCTCAGCCAGCACGGGGGCGTGCCCAAGTGTCAGCAGAAAAGACAAAGTGGTAGAAGCTTTTATTGCCTACCACGGGGCCGTGCTCAGCAGACACGGGGCCGTGGTCAACTATAAGATTCGCAGAATCCAGTCAAATCTTTATAGTACAAATATTCTTCTGCACACGGGGTCATGCTCAGCGGACACGGGGACATGGTCAACTAATAAAGACAAGAGCAATTAATGAAGAAAGAGAAGGATGTGGACACGGGGCCGTGCCCACTGGACACGGGGCCGTGCCCGAGCTTCTGTTCAGCCTATAAATAGGAGTGCTTGGCTCAAGCTCAAACCATCCCTTGGCACACCACCTCTCTCACACTTCACCCACCACCCACCACCACCATAACACCATCATCCACCACCATCATCCATTGTCCATCATAGAGTGTGTGAGTCGTCTCGGGATCCAAGATTGATCATAAGAGTTCTTGACAATCAAGGCCATGTTTGCCTAAGTCTCTTACATCACTTGGTGAAGACAAGTGTCTAGTGTAATACTTTTTATTTTTAATCTTTTCGCACTTTTTACTTGGTTTTGTATTAATGACTTTAATAACTAGTTTCTTATGTTGAAGGTGATTCTTCCTTATCGTTTGTCCGTGGTGTCTTGGCATTATTTTACTGTCTATATAAAATAAAAGATTTTCACCATTCATATCTCCATGGTCTATATGGAGGTATATTGGCTACCTGGTCGGGGGTTAAGGGAACGGTTTGGTAAGAGTCTTGCCGTTGTTCAGTGTTTAGAGATCCTGCAAGGGACCTGGGTCAAATTTAGTAGGACCCCCTTCAATACTTAACGGTATTGGATGGCGGGGGGTCCAAACTCTTTGATCCCCTCATAAGTTAACTACTATTAATACTATAACCCGGCTATTTAGGATTGTATCCCTGCTGACTCAGACTACTTAGTCGAGGGTAACGTCACCTTCAAAAGAGGGGCCTACCATAATTTGCATTAATAACTTAATTAATTATCTTTCAATAATCCGACCCTTTAGGATTGTATCCTTGCTGACTCAAACTACTGGGTTGAGAGTAACGTCACCTCCAAAAGAGGGGCCTACTACAATAACTAAGATAATCTCTTAAATAAGTGCAAAAGTGCGGAAATAATCAAAGGTTACACTATACACGAGTCGGAACCAAGTGATTCATCTTGTCTATATGTTTTTGTTTTTATTTTTATTTTTATTTTTTAGCATTTTAGTTAGTTTTTATTTTCTTAGTTTAAAACATTTTTCTAAACTTTTAAATTTGATTAGACGTTGAGGATAAACCGGTACTAAAAGCTCTTGTGTCCTTGGACGACCTCGGTATCTTGCCAACACTATACTACGCTCACGATGGGTGCACTTGCTGTAACATCCCAAAAACGGGTTTGGTAATCAAACCACGTTAATAGTAAAGACGGGTAAAATACCGTTAGTGGTAAAAAAAATTAACCCGGAAAATATTTGGATTTAAATAAGAAATCCTAATATTATATATGAACGAATCAAAGTTTTAAGGAATTAAGTCTATGAGAGCCTGAATTAACGGGACTCAAAATAAACTGGGTTATAACTCCCGGAACCCACTAAATAACTAGGAATATCAACCTAGTTAGTCTAGTGTTTTAAAAATAATGCGGAACTTGATGTAGTAACCTTTATAAACCCGGGTAAAGTTGAGGGACTAAAATGGTTAAAGTGAGAAATAGGTTTTTATTAATTAAAATCTAAAACACCAAAACACACACCTTTGTGTGTGTTCTGGTCGTACAAAACACAGGGGCCAAGAAGAGCTCTCAAGCTCAAACCCTAACATCCATAAAATCAGCAAATTGAAGGGGTAAATCCAACCCAAATCGAAATCCAAGCATGAATTCGTGATCACCTTGATGAAGGGATCATAAGGTATGCCAAATTTCATTATTTAGTTCCATCTTGAATTTTTGATGAACTTGTGAGATTCGAATCTGAGCTTGCATGTTCGTTGTTTGGATGAAATTAGGGATGAAACTATGTCTAGGAGTAAACCCTAGTCATTTATTTGTTAAATTGATGTTCATGATTGTGAATTCATAATCATACACTCATGTGTCAAATGGGTTTTGATTATGTAGAAAAGATGATAATATAGTTGTGTTAGAAATCATCATAAGTGATAGTAGATGCAAGATACTTGAACAATTTGCAAGTTTGAGTATTTGATCATACATGATAATGGTTGAATCTTGATGTTAATCTTGGTAAAAATAACTAGTTATGAACTAGTTAGTAAATATGTAAAATTATGCTCACTAGGTGTTCGTTAAAATGCCTCAAAGAAGGCTCGAAACTAGAATTTTGTAGTTAAAACACCTAATTGTGATGTTTTGGCTATTATCCAAGATGTGATTAAAAAGAGTTCTAAATGTGATAAACGTGGTTAGAACTTTGGTTAAAACGGTGGTCTAAAGATAACGCCTACCGGGTAATTAAAGAATGCCAAAACTAGTTGATGAACTCGAATATGCAATTAGCATACTAATGGGCATTTGACTTTTAAAAAGGTCAAACTGACCTATAATACAATAAGTAGTAATTTTGATATGAAATGCATAAGGTGGAATAATCGTATTACATTATGATTAAACTAACCACCTTGAAAACGATGATGATAGTTTGACGCGTAACAAGCTAGGTGAAAGCTTGATGAGGGAGCGGATCAAACAAATCAAGAAGGAAAAGGAAAGCGTAATTCGGATGAAAGGTAAGTGAAACTTACACACTTTTGTAGAATACTTGTTTACTTTACAAGTAATAAATGCGATAATGATAATAATGAAAATATGGTTTCCGACACGATTGGTACGAGTCGGAACATATAAAGGTGATAAAAACCATGGTTTGTGGTAAACATGATAAATCGGTAAATTGGTCATGTAATGACTAAGAGATTATGAGTTTTGATAAGATTACCGCGTAGTGTAATCTAATATTGAGA
Organism: Helianthus tuberosus; assembly: GCA_030545235.1. Taxonomy (NCBI): domain Eukaryota; kingdom Viridiplantae; phylum Streptophyta; class Magnoliopsida; order Asterales; family Asteraceae; genus Helianthus; species Helianthus tuberosus. The sequence continues at coordinate 97,568,493 of CM060399.1, read as the reverse complement.
AAAAGGGGTAAAAATGGAAATTTAGTCAAGTGTCGACTAATGTAAATTAACAATAAAAAGGGCACCCATGGCGTAAGCCGAACGGGTCAAATTTGTGAGAATTGAGGAGGGGTCAAGTGGTAACATCCGACATGGGCCGGATGTGTAAATTTGAAATTTAAAACCTCGTTTTACTACATATGTAAATGTTTGGTCATATGATCCAAACGGGTCAAATGGTGATGATAACACCATTTGACAATATCGACTAATATGGTTGCCAAGTCTTATGCTAACAGGACCGATTAGCGATTCGGATACTTCCGTTTCCATAGAAAATGTGATAATAAAAGCGAGGTATAAATCGGGTCTATTTGTTGATCCGAGCCAGGTACGCATATTTATGTTGTAGTTAAAAGTGATATCTTGGTCGAATAATTGGTGAGAGTCCTTCATTGTAAAAGAAGGACCAAAATCGACCAAAACGCCCTTGTAGGCTAAATCGAACAAACAACCCTTAGAGGTTGTTTGGAAACGAGTCTTATGATTAAACAAAAGCTTAGAATAAGTGTAGATGTTGATAGATGTAATACGTTAGCCAGATAGCTCTATTTGAGTCTTATCTTTAAAATAACAATCCGAAGGGTAAAACTCGGAACATATAGATATACACATTGAAATCCAACACACAAAGAGTTGTAGTTGAATATTACTTGATAAGAAATGTAGGAATAAGATGCTAGAAAGGAATGAAAGCGATTTCAAGCTTTAAAGTGCTTAAATACCCTTAACGGGTCAAAATAAGCATACGAGCATAAACGGGTTTAAATGGTGTAATAAACCTATGATTAGAACCTAATATAGTAGGTAACATTAATTTGAAGAAGTGTAGGTGATGTAGGAATCAAACAAATATGTTTGTTTGATAAAATGCATAAACGGGTCAAAATTTGGAAATAGGGCGATAAGCCGAAGACTTAAAAGTCTGAAATTTTGTTAAACCGGATGTTAGATTTTAACTCCATATGATGGAGAATCAAATTACAAACACGTAGGAAGAAACGGGAGGTTAAACGGGTAAACGGTTCAAAAGTTACGCGCGTTTTAGTGCGTACGAACGACGAAACGGAACTGCAGAAAACTGCAAAATGGGCTAGGCGTCGACGACGCGGGAAGTGAAGTCGTCGACGCCGCTTGGAAAACATGTTTTTCTGTTGACGCCAGTTTCCTCTGGTTGACGCGGGAAGTGGAGTCGTTGACGCCACCTAACTCGGAAAAATGCTATTTTTGTCATTTTTAACCCCTGTACTTGTTTGAACTTCATATTTGACTATCAAAACTAACTTTTAAGTTGGTTTTGATTATAGGTGATTGCCAAGAGTGCCCGGATAAAGATCAAGCTCGAAGAGGAACCGAACACGCTCAAAACACAAGCTTCCGCACATGATTATATCGCCATTTTTAAATGGCGAAGTTGTTCACATTAAACTATTCGGATAACTTTTGTAAAATTTTTAGATTACTCGTATTTTCTAAGGATACTTAATAGTAATTACATGGTTGTTTATCGATATTTATACGATAACCTTCAAATTAATAACTAGGGTGTTACAAGTTGGTAATCAGAGCCCAAGGTTAAAGGGTAAAGTGTTCGGTTCAAGGCTTGATCGCAAATCCGGTAAGTACAAGTATGTTAATAACTTAGCATGCTAAAGTGTTGTAAACAACACATAGGGCTATCGTGTGATACACGTTACCCCAATTAAAACGACTGATATAGTTGACGAAAATACGCGCGTTGACGCGTATAGTAGAAAAAGCCTTGTATTATAATATGGGCGATTATTGAAGTTGACATTACTAACACTTGTGAATGTTTTAATTGAAGGACACTCGCGTCTGAAGATGACGGGAGTTGAACGAATTATGGATATGATGGAGGAATGGTCCGAGGTATGACAGGAAGAGCATACTCATCAAGGACCAAAATCGCGTAACGGTCGCGAACAAGACTAATGACAAGAGAAGCCCGTTAGGGCAAGCATTACCAGGTGCACACTTTTAAATTTAATCGCACGAGTCGTTATATGCAACAAACACGTAAGTAATAACGGTTGCATACACATATGATATAACTTGGAAAACCTGATTTCCAAGAGAAATTTAATAGGAAATGTGTTATTCACAATTATGAATAACAAATGAATAACAAGACTTGTTTATATAGAAACTTGGACGAGAGTAATCATCCAAGTAAGTATTCTCAATATAAATCCTATTGAGAAAAGTAATGATCACATCAATGAATGTGAATAAATGTTTATAAAAAGGGACATTGTACATGTTCAAGAATAAACGACTAAAACTAATAATTGTTAACTAACAATTAAATAAAGTTTTACCAAATGAAACCATAAACATGGAGATAATTTGAGGAGTTACTTACATGGGACGTGATGTGGTAATTATAATAAGGTCACGCGTACCACGTGTTGATCGCTTACTCTGGCCAAGTAAGTAGTGAACACATGATAGCATGAACTTCTTATAATGAGCGCAGTTATGTCCGATGTAGTAAGGTCAAGATGAATGAAATTTAAAGGATCCTTAGGGTCAAGAAATCTTATGGGCATACTCGTATAAATGGTTTTCGCGGGAACCATAAAAACGATGTATGGCGCACATAGAAATAAAAGACCCAAGGAAATTCGTGACATAAGTCATTTTTGATGAAACGACCATGGTAGACAAAAAAAGGCATTGTAAAACCAAGGTATAAATGACCCGCGGGGTCATAGAAACAAAGGTATTGCCCACATGGGGAAAAACGATCAAAAACCATGGTAGACAAAAAGGGCATTGTAAAACCAAAGTATAAATGACCCGCGGGGTCATAGAAACAAAGGTATTGCCCACACGAGAAAAACGATCAAAATCGTTGACTTTGGTCGTAGTAAAGAAATGATGATGATGATAATCATCATTCATAGTTTAAAAGACTGTCAAGGATGGTCAAATAAAGAATAAAGGTTTGGTTGAATAAAAGCGAGGGCTTCCGCTAAGACAACCAAACAAATTAAAACGAAAACTTGATGTATACCGGAATGCTTGCACTAATAATGACTTCGGTAAAGTACCCGGTTGATGGGTAAGGATTTAAACACATGCGTAAACCGAGAAACGAGAACACGAATTTAAAGTCAAAAGACTCGGATTATGAGTTATGACTAAAAGACCATAAAATTTCGTAAACAGAAATTTTGATAATTATATTCAACTATTTTGAGATTGAACGGGTTGAATAAAGTATAATGCTTGAAGGCATAAATAAGTGCAAGCCGGATAACGGTAAGCTTGAGACAAACCAATGCTTAATTGACGTGAGAAGTCATAGAGTCGGAAGAATTATTCAAAAGAAAACGATTGTAGACACGAACTACAGTCAAAAGTTAACGGATTTCAAGCGTGAAAACAAATGATTTTTAAACGTAAAAAGAGTGCTTTGACACCAAATATATATTTTAATAAGACACGAGTAAAAAGAGTGATCTACGGGATCAACATAACCTTTAGGGTTATAAACAAATGAGAGATCTACGGACTAAAACGACCCACGGGTCATGATTAGAAAGAAGTTATAAGGACTTCGCCCTAAAGAGGTGAATGTCTAGTCAAAAATAGCCCATAAGGCTAAGTGATAAAACCTACGGGTTAGATTGGATAAATCGAGGAAATCAGTTAAGAATCCCCGCATAAAACTAAGACTGTAAAGGATTAAATTACGGACTGTCAATATCCCGGTATGGATGATTGACACAAGTTAAAGAAAAGATCCTAAAACTAAAACTTCGGTTTTAGTAAGAAATAACGTTTTTACAAACATAAAATCTGATAGGAATTTAAATAGTAAGCATGAAAGATACAAGTCTTGACACTGATAGGCGCAAGACGATATATTCGAAAAGTGATATTTTCGAAAATGAAAGGTTGATATAAATTAAACATGATGTGACACGATCACGGTCAAGAAATGCAATGTGAAGTAGAATCACATTATAACCAAGCGAGTGGTAAAAAGTAACTGGACTAATAAGTCTAGTTAGTGAGACCAGTTAAGGCCATTTAAATAAATTTGGTCTCTTGTAAGCGATGGATTCGGTATAACTAAACCGAATAAATGAATTTGGAAACAAAAGAGATTGTTGCTAAAAGTGAAAGATTTCACTAAAGACCTTTAAGCGGGTCAAAGTAACGGATTCATAAGGGAATTCGATAATATATGAAAGCGATGGATATCGCTAAGTTAACTAAACTAGTAGAAAGAACGAGATTACGTTATTTCGAAATTACACTATATCGTATGAGATATGTAGACAATTAGTAACCAAAAAGATGTTACCGTACTTTTCGGGTAATACTAACGATTGGTTAAAAAGTATAAGTAATGTTTAAAATATTTCTCGGATCGAATACATTGGGTTTAAACTCAATGAATTATGTAAGAAAAGGTTTCGAGGACGAAACCTCTTTAAGGGGGTAGACTTGTAACATCCCAAAAACGGGTTTGGTAATCAAACCACGTTAATAGTAAAGACGGGTAAAATACCGTTAGTGGTAAAAAAAATTAACCCGGTAAATATTTGGATTTAAATAAGAAATCCTAATATTATATATGAACGAATCAAAGTTTTAAGGAATTAAGTCTATGAGAGCCTGAATTAACGGGACTCAAAATAAACTGGGTTATAACTCCCGGAACCCACTAAATAACTAGGAATATCAACCTAGTTAGTCTAGTGTTTTAAAAATAATGCGGAACTTGATGTAGTAACCTTTATAAACCCGGGTAAAGTTGAGGGACTAAAATGGTTAAAGTGAGAAATAGGTTTTTATTAATTAAAATCTAAAACACCAAAACACACACCTTTGTGTGTGTTCTGGTCGTACAAAACACAGGGGCCAAGAAGAGCTCTCAAGCTCAAACCCTAACATCCATAAAATCAGCAAATTGAAGGGGTAAATCCAACCCAAATCGAAATCCAAGCATGAATTCGTGATCACCTTGATGAAGGGATCATAAGGTATGCCAAATTTCATTATTTAGTTCCATCTTGAATTTTTGATGAACTTGTGAGATTCGAATCTGAGCTTGCATGTTCGTTGTTTGGATGAAATTAGGGATGAAACTATGTCTAGGAGTAAACCCTAGTCATTTATTTGTTAAATTGATGTTCATGATTGTGAATTCATAATCATACACTCATGTGTCAAATGGGTTTTGATTATGTAGAAAAGATGATAATATAGTTGTGTTAGAAATCATCATAAGTGATAGTAGATGCAAGATACTTGAACAATTTGCAAGTTTGAGTATTTGATCATACATGATAATGGTTGAATCTTGATGTTAATCTTGGTAAAAATAACTAGTTATGAACTAGTTAGTAAATATGTAAAATTATGCTCACTAGGTGTTCGTTAAAATGCCTCAAAGAAGGCTCGAAACTAGAATTTTGTAGTTAAAACACCTAATTGTGATGTTTTGGCTATTATGCAAGATGTGATTAAAAAGAGTTCTAAATGTGATAAACGTGGTTAGAACTTTGGTTAAAACGGTGGTCTAAAGATAACGCCTACCGGGTAATTAAAGAATGCCAAAACTAGTTGATGAACTCGAATATGCAATTAGCATACTAATGGGCATTTGACTTTTAAAAAGGTCAAACTGACCTATAATACAATAAGTAGTAATTTTGATATGAAATGCATAAGGTGGAATAATCGTATTACATTATATTAAACTAACCACCTTGAAAACGATGATGATAGTTTGACGCGTAACAAGCTAGGTGAAAGCTTGATGAGGGAGCGGATCAAACAAATCAAGAAGGAAAAGGAAAGCGTAATTCGGATGAAAGGTAAGTGAAACTTACACACTTTTGTAGAATACTTGTTTACTTTACAAGTAATAAATGCGATAATGATAATAATGAAAATATGGTTTCCGACACGATTGGTACGAGTCGGAACATATAAAGGTGATAAAAACCATGGTTTATGGTAAACAGGATAAATCGGTAAATTGGTCATGTAATGACTAAGAGATTATGAGTTTTGATAAGATTACCGCGTAGTGTATTCTAATATTGAGAAAAAGGGGTAAAAATGGAAATTTAGTCAAGTGTCGACTAATGTAAATTAACAATAAAAAGGGCACCCATGGCGTAAGCCGAACGGGTCAAATTTGTGAGAATTGAGGAGGGGTCAAGTGGTAACATCCGACATGGGCCGGATGTGTAAATTTGAAATTTAAAACCTCGTTTTACTACATATGTAAATGTTTGGTCATATGAGCCAAACGGGTCAAATGGTGATGATAACACCATGTGACAATATCGACTAATATGGTTGCCAAGTCTTATGCTAACAGGACCGATTAGCGATTCGGATACTTCCGTTTCCATAGAAAATGTGATAATAAAAGCGAGGTATAAATCGGGTCTATTTGTTGATCCGAGCCAGGTACGCATATTTATGTTGTAGTTAAAAGTGATATCTTGGTCGAATAATTGGTGAGAGTCCTTCATTGTAAAAGAAGGACCAAAATCGACCAAAACGCCCTTGTAGGCTAAATCGAACAAACAACCCTTAGAGGTTGTTTGGAAACGAGTCTTATGATTAAACAAAAGCTTAGAATAAGTGTAGATGTTGATAGATGTAATACGTTAGCCAGATAGCTCTATTTGAGTCTTACCGTAAAATAACAATCCGAAGGGTAAAACTCGGAACATATAGATATACACATTGAAATCCAACACACAAAGAGTTGTAGTTGAATATTACTTGATAAGAAATGTAGGAATAAGATGCTAGAAAGGAATGAAAGCGATTTCAAGCTTTAAAGTGCTTAAATACCCTTAACGGGTCAAAATAAGCATACGAGCATAAATGGGTTTAAATGGTGTAATAAACCTATGATTAGAACCTAATATAGTAGGTAACATTAATTTGAAGAAGTGTAGGTGATGTAGGAATCAAACAAATATGTTTGTTTGATAAAATGCATAAACGGGTCAAAATTTGGAAATAGGGCGATAAGCCGAAGACTTAAAAGTCTGAAATTTTGTTAAACCGGATGTTAGATTTTAACTCCATATGATGGAGAATCAAATTACAAACACGTAGGAAGAAACGGGAGGTTAAACGGGTAAACGGTTCAAAAGTTACGCGCGTTTTAGTGCGTACGAACGACGAAACGGAACTGCAGAAAACTGCAAAATGGGCTAGGCGTCGACGACGCGGGAAGTGAAGTCGTCGACGCCGCTTGGAAAACATGTTTTTCTGTTGACACCAGTTTCCTCTGGTTGACGCGGGAAGTGGAGTCGTTGACGCCACCTAACTCGGAAAAATGCTATTTTTGTCATTTTTAACCCCTGTACTTGTTTGAACTTCATATTTGACTATCAAAACTAACTTTTAAGTTGGTTTTGATTATAGGTGATTGCCAAGAGTGCCCGGATGAAGATCAAGCTCGAAGAGGAACCGAAAACGCTTAAATGGCGAAGTTGTTCACATTAAACTATTCGGATAACTTTTGTAAAATTTTTAGATTACTCATATTTTTTAAGGATACTTAATAGTAATTACATGGTTGTTTATCGATATTTATACGATAACCTTCAAATTAATAACTAGGGTGTTACACTTGGCCATATGTGTGTTTAGTGTTAGTAAATATCGTGTTTTATAAATTTAAAACTTGGCTAAAAAAAGTGTTAAAGGGCTTAAAATATACACCTAATATATATAACACTTCACACGCATCAGTGCGGGATGGTGGTTCGGGGTGATGGTAATGGTAATGTCTGGTGGTAATGGAGGCGGTGGTGGTTGCGGTGGAAGCGTGTGGTGGTTGCGGTGGATGGTGGGTGAGGATGGTGATTTTCTGGGTTTTAGATGTTCTTGAAGATGATGTTCTTGATTTTATGGGTTTTGATGATGATGTTTGAAGATGAACGATCTCTGGGTTTTGATGATGTTCTTGAAGATGATGTTCTTGATTTTTCTGGGTTTTGATGATGATGTTTGAAGATGAACGAGGTCTGGGTTTTGATGATGTTCTTGATTTTCTTGAATATGATGTTCTTGATTTTCTGGGTTTTGATGATGATGTTTTGAAGATGATGTTATTAATTATTGAAATGTTATAATAAATTAACATGGACCAAAATGCCCCTGCACTAAAGGACAAAATAATCAGTTTTCAACAGTCAAAATAGAGGTTTTTTGGATTTTGGACTAAAATGGCAACAAAATGCAAACCACAGGGACCCAGATGTAAAAAGTTTGAGATTTGGACTAAAATGGCAAAAGTGCCCAAACCACAGAGACTAAAATGGCAGTTTACTCATATATATATATATATATATATATATATATATATATATATATAATACTACAATAGGGTGTGCATAGGTCGGTTTGGACCGGTTTTGACCAAAAACCATAACCATAACCGCGATGTCGGTTATTGGATAACCATAACCGATCGGTTATGATGGTTATGGTTATTCATTTTTTATGGTTATAGCGGATCGGTTATGGGTGGTTAACCGTGTACTTAGCTTAGCTAAAAATAGCTTAATTTTTTTAACATGGAATAAATTATTATTGCATATTTGTATATATTAGTATATTACATAGTATTAAAAAATACATATAATCTATAATATTAATACTAATTATTATCGAATATTAAAGTAAGTGATATGATACATTCCATAAATTCAAATAAATATTCAACCAAAACCACAAAATGATATAAAAAACCAATAAGTACTAAAAATCTTTAGTAAAAAAGATCAAATATTTAAAATATGGTGAAAAGTCCTAAATCCTACAAAGATTTATTACATGTCGGTTCGGTTCAGTTATGGTGGGTATGGAAAAAATGATAACTATAACCGACCCGCTACTTTCGGTTTTCAAAAAAACCATTAACCGACCCACCGGTCTTTTATTTGGTTCGGTTTTTTTGGTTTGATTTTGTCGATTAATTCGGTTATGGTTCAGTTAATTCGGCTTTTTCACACCTCTATCCTACAATTAGTACAACTCTTGACTACTTCTAGAACAAAATCTAGAAAACTACGTTAAGGTTCTGTTTGTTTTTGCTTAAAATGTCTGTAAAGAGCTTATGTCTGCGGGCGGGCAGACATAAGCCCTTAAAGACTGTTTGTTTAAAAAAAAAAGATCTTCAAATAGCTTTTAATAGCTTAAAAAAAGCTATGTATGATAGCTTCACAAATCAGATCAGATCTTCACACAAACCACCCACCCTTCTTCTTCCTCTTATCCCCTACCACAACCTCCCCGCCATAACCTCCCCGCCACCACCTCCTACCTCTCAGCCGCCACCTCCACCACCACCATCGTCAAAACCCACCACCACCAAACCCATCAATTTTAGGGAGACCGTAGAGAGAGAGATCGTAGAGAGAGAGACCTGTGAGAGAGAGAGAGAGAGCTCTGAGAGAGAGAGAGAGAGAGACCTGTGAGAGAGAGAGAGAGGCCGTAGAGAGAGAGAGAGGTGGTGCGGTGGTGGTGGCGGAGATGGTGCGGTGGTGGTGGTGGTTGTAGAGAGAGAGAGTTCTGTGAGAGAGAGACCGTAGAGAGAGAGAGGCGGTGGTGTGATGGCGGAGGTGGTGCGGTGGTGGTGGCGGAGGTGGTGCGGTGGTGGTGGTGGTGGTGGTGGTTGTAGAGAGAGAGAGATTGTAGAGAGAGAGAGAACTCTTGGGTGTGTGTTGTGTTGTGTTGTGTTGTGTTGTGTGTGTGAAGTTGGTTTTGAAGGAAAAAAAAAACCCTCTTCTCCTTGCAGACTGCAGACATTTAGGCCACATCTTCTCTTGTAAATGCCTACAGATATGGTCCGCAGACTACAGACTTTTTACATCTGAAAAAACAAACAGCACCTAAGAAGTACAAACAAATACTTCTCATGAAACAATGTAGAGATACCGTAGGAGGTTGCGTTGTCTTCTACCTATCATTGTTAACTCAAAATGTTCTAATATAATTTCTTTGTACCATAAAGATAGAACCTAAAATATAAATTAAAACCAATCCAAAATTGTTTCAAAAAATCTAAATGCTAAATTGACAAAATAAATTTGAATTGCCTGAACAAAAATTCAACCCAATATCATTGTTGAGAAGTCAACATTAGAACTCACCTCTGTTTTTGAAAATTGACTAGAATAGTACACATACAACATAGTAGATTTCAAAACTAATCAATGAGAGTTACTGAGATAGTGGTGGAGTGGTTGGGGAAAGACTTGTGTTACTTGTGACTCAGGTTCGACTCTCATTCTTCTCATTATTTTCGGCGGCATCCAGGTGAAAGACGAATACGGGTTCGGGCTGGTGAAGATCGGGTTTCCGCGCATCTGAGAGAGCCAAGGGGCTGACGGCGGTCGGGTGGTCGACCTTGGCCACAACGCCCGGTGTCACAGTGATAGTGATTGGCACGTCGTTCCTTACTATTAAAAAAACTAATCAATGAGAAAGAGCCAAGACTAAACCATACATACAACATGGTGGGCCCATTGACCAAAATAGGAAACACGTTGATGAGACTTTGAGTTGGCTAATTTTCCCAACACCATCCCTTCTGACATATCCTCTCGTCCAACTATCCACACATTTGTTTAATTAATTTTAAAAACCTAGAATTCGAAACCTGAGAGGTTGAAATCGAACGATTTCCACTCGAATCGAGATAGAAAACAACTTGATTAGTTGTAGAGATAAAATAGTTAGGAATCACTCATCCCCGAAGGCCAATATGCAAATAAGTAGTTACAAAGGCGTCAAATGCTTTTATGATTAATTGATTAATAAATTTAGCTCCTGACTAACATTACAGATCCCATATTAGTAGTTGCAATACACATAAAAGGATTCATCTTCCAATACAATACCCTAAAACCTTCTTGGCATCAATAAAAACCTAAAATGGCCACAAAATAAAAGAAGTTCTAGGTACACAAACACTAGTGAAAGAACATGTTCACTCATAGAGTTTGATCTATTTATGAATGACCAGTACATGTGGTGGCGTTGCTAGAGAAGAGAACCATTAGGGTTTGCGATTGACAAAATTAGAAGGGACGCAAAAAATATTAGGTAAAAAGGATACTAACTTGTCGGATCTAGGATCTGCATGCAGCTAAATGTGGGTATAGAATTTAGGCAGGAAAACCAACTTTTGAATGGCCTACAAAGATAACACATTGTTGGATTATTCGGGTTTGTTTACGAGTCACGGGTTGGTGCGTTATCGGATCACAGGTACGGGTCAATTGGAAAGGAGTTCAAACGGGTCAGCAGTGGTTTTAGTGTAATGGGTCAACTAATATTCTTGCATGTGAAATTTGAGTTCATGAGTCCATGCACGTTGGAATAAGAGCTGGTCATCATGAATACCGGTTCTTTGGAGATTAGGAGAGCATCTTTTTTTATTCCATTTTTTATTCGAATCATGGGTCACTGCAAGGCTATAAAGGCCACATTTGTTTAGTGAATATTGTAACCTTTTTCTTTTATCACTCAATACTTTTCCTTTGCATTGTATTGCATCAACATACCACATATATACCATATATACGTGAGTTTGAGTGTGTATAGAGTGTGTATTGTTTGGGGCATGGACCAACATTTGGTATCAGAGCCTAGGGCTCGTGAAGACGGAGAAGGCCGGTTTGAGAGTCTGTTTCGAGAAAGGGTCTAGCCCGTCGCTGCGGGGCAAACGCAGCAGGAAGAAACCGAGTTTCGGTAGTTATTCTTCGCAGCCTGTTTTCGGGTTTTCGAAATAGGGTATTTGCGGGTGTTTCGGGACAACAGGAGGCTGTTCGGGACTGTGTTGCAGCGTTAGACGGAAGCGTTAAGGTGTTTCGGTAGGTCGTTGTTGTGGTAGACGTACCAGTTAAGACGACAGGGGTGACCGGTGATAAACACTTGTTTTCCGGGGCTGTTAATAGTGATCAAAAGAAGGTTCAAGGCTGTTCGGAAGTTAGTTGCGGGTTTGGGCGGCTATTATACAACGGTGACAACAGCAGAATGTTTTGCGGAAACCTTGATTGGATTGTTCGTGATAAGAGGAGACCGGCGTAGTGCGTGAAAAGCGGGCATAATGGATCCGTCAAAGCAGGTGGCTTTGGATTCGTCTCGTTTGGCAAGGTGAGAAAACAGAAGTAGCGGGTGGCTTGTTTTCTTTATCGGTGAAGAGCCTCTTGAACAATGGTGATCGGAAAAAGGTTGTTGAAAGAAAAGGAAGAACACGGTGGTGACATTATGGCGTTGGAGTTCAATCGGGTGGCTTTGGATGTGACCGGGGAGAGGTCGTTGATCCGTGATAAGTCGTGATGTTAATGAACGGTGTTCCCATGTTATGCAATGTTACATGTTACGGGCGTGGTGTTTTTTTTATTCGAGTTGAACCGAGACATTGGACGTGATCGAGGTGAAGATCGGGTGTCCGTTAGATGTCATAGTGGTTCGAAACCGAGGTGATTCGGTGCTGCGGTGAAGGCGTAAACAAACACCGATTAAGGGGGTGATTGTTGGATTATTCGGGTTTGTTTACGGGTCACGGGTCGGTGCGTTATCGGATCACGGGTACGGGTCAATTGGTTAGGAGTTCGAACGGGTCAGCAGTGGTTTTCGTGTAATGGGTAAACTAATATTCTTGCATGTGATATTTGAGTTCTTGAGTCCATGCACGTTGGAATAAGAGTTGGTCATCGTGAATACCGGTTCTTTAGGAGATTAGGAGGGCATCTTTTTTTATTCCATTTTTTATTCGCATCATGGGTCACTGTAAGGCTATAAAAGCCACATTTGTTTAGTGAATATTGTAACCTTTTTTTCTTTTATCACTCCATAATTTTCCTCTGCATTGTATTGCATCAACATACCACATATATACGTGAGTTTGAGTGTGTATAGAGTGTGTATTGTTTGGGGGCTGGACCAACACACATGTCCCTAGTTTCTTTTATTTATTACTATTAATGTATGTATGCATGTATATTTTACTATATATAAATAAATTACAAAAAAAGTTGACAGTGTCTTATCATAGTTATACATTTGTGGTCTAATTTTGAAAAGTTGTATGTTTTAGATCCATGGTTTTTATTTTGTAAGAGAGTGAATTGTAAAATTTGTCTTTTATCTTTATACCTAATTTCAACGTATGTCATTTGCCTTTTAAATTGACGAGTTTTATACTTTATGTTTATAAATCTTACACGTTATGTCCTTTGAACCTAACCTAGTTAATTTTAAGCGTTAACTGAATGGCAAATTGGTAATTTACTTAAAAAAAGCCATTTTAATTATTAAAGCAAAATGAATTATATATATATAGGGTAAGGTTCATTTGAGAACCACCCTTATTGCGAGAACCGCAAGAACCAATGTGAACACAAAATAAAATCTAAAAAAATAAAAAAAAAAACACACAATTTTTTTTAATATTTGTTAAAAAAAATCGCTATGTTTCGTTACAAAAAAAAATCGAGTAACAGTTATCCATGCACATATGCATTATATATCATTACTTCTCTATGCACATGTGCATATGTATCATTACTTTGACAAATTCCGTAATTCGTTATCAGTAATAGACAATTGCACTTTAATTTACAATACCATCCGTAATACACTACTTTTTACATTACCAATATTCAAAATGCACATATGCATCATTAGGTATAACCATGATATAACGTGTTTTGTTACAAAAAGTTTGTGATTTTGAATGGAGAAGTAGGCCCATATACATGTTTTTTGTTAGTTATATCTAGTGGTTGATTGTTTGGCTATAGTTGTTACTTTATGATGTAATATGTTGATTGAATGGTATAAATGGTGTTGATATACATGTAATAAAGTGAAAATATTGGTAATGGTATTTATTATGGATGGTAGGAGGTAATGCTATTGTATTATGGATGGTAGGAGGTAATGGTGGTGTATTATAGATGGTATTATCGATGAAAGGGAAAGTGTGTATTCAAAGTAGTGTAACAAAACACCTTATTTCATATTGATACATATAGATGCACATGTGCATTTCTAATATAGGTAATGTAAAAAGTAGTGTATTACATATGGTAGTGTAAATGAAAATGCAATTGTTTAATATTTGTAATGAATTACGGAATTTGTCAAAGAAATGATACATATGCACATGTGCATGGATAACTGTTACTCGAAAAAAATTTTGAATTTTTTTTTTTATTATTCACGAAATATGCGATTTTTCCAAAAAAAAATTTGGGGTGTTTTTTAGATTTTTTTAGGTATTTTTTGTTGTGTTCACATTGGTTCTCGCGGTTCTCGCAATAAAGGGTGGTTCCTAACGGATCCTTCTCCTATATATATATAGGATCCGTTAGAAACCACCATATATATATATATATATATATATATATATATAGGAGAAGGATCCGTTAGAAACCACCCTTTATTATATATATATATATAGAGGTCGGTTATTGTACAATACCCCTTATCCTACAAATTGTACGCGATGACCTCAGCCGTTAGATCTTCTGTCTATCAAACCCGGACTTCACAAACCCGAACATGTTCATAAAGTCGCATGGGACTCACAAAATCTGACTCACCAAAATGGTTGTTCGCATGTTATGTCCAAAATCGCATGGCTTCACAAACCCTGACATTTTCATAAATCGCATGGACTCACAAACTCTGACTCACAAAAAAAGGTTGTTCGCATGTTATGTCCAAAATCGCATGGCTTCACAAACCCTGATATTTTCATTACTCGCATGGACTCACAAACTCTGACTCACAAAAAAGGTTGTTCGCATGTTATGTCCAAACTCTGACTCACAAACCCTGACATTTTCAAAAATCGCATGGACTCACAAACTCTGACTCACAAAAATGGTTGTTCGCATGTTATGTCCAAAATCGTATGGCTCCACAAACCCGGACTCACAAACTCGGACACTAATCGCGTACGCATAGGAAAAATGAATCAAGGACACGTGTAGGCCTATTATCGTTGCGTACGTAATGTATGATTAGGGGATTTATATTGTAACATCCTTGTTAATATTTTACGTTTTTCGCATAGATTAAGTCCATAATCATGAAATTTCAGTTTACAATTTCAATGAAATTACGGGTTGTTAAAAACTTTTACAATTTTAAGTGATACAACATAATGTGATTTAATTCGCCGTTTTAGAATAACGACGAAACAACATTGCGGAAGCTTCGTTTAACGTGTGTTCGGTTCTTGCTCGACGCTTGATTCTTCATCCGGGACTCTCGACATTCACCTGTGATCAAAACCAACTTGAAAGTCAGTTTTGATAATTAAATAACTAGTACAACAAGGAAATTGGGAAATTCCAACATTGATATCTTGATCCAGGAACAAAAACTTGAAACTGGCCTCCACCGCCGTAAGTTACGGTGGCCTCTATTTTAAAATATCTCCACCGTAAGGCAGGAGATAACTACCGTAATGATTTTAGCCCCCACCGTAACTTACGGTGCCCACCGTAAGTTACGGTGGCCCCTGTATCAGCCCCTTTCATTTTGCCGTTTTTGACACGAAAACTTTCGTATATTTCAATCCGCTTGTCCGTTTGACCTACCGTTTCTTCCTACGTGATTGTAATTTGATTCTCCATCTTATGGAGTTAACACCCGACATCCGGATTGACAAATTTATAGAGTTTTAAGCTTTAGGCTCAAATTAAAATTTACCTATTTTGACCCATTCATGTATTTATCAACCAAACTTATTTGTTTGATCCCAATTTCTCCTGAATCTCCTAATTTCTATATTGTCTATCATATTTGGCTCAAACCACGGGTTTCCTACGCATTTTAAACCCGCTTATACTCAATTGCTTATTTTGACCCGTTAAGGGCATTTATGTCTTTTTAAGCATAACTTCGCTCATTTACCTTATGCCTCATAATTCCACTCGTTCATTTTGGTTAGTCTTCCACCACAACTTTGAACGTAGTGGATTTAATGTAATAGACTATTTATTCCAAGTTTTATCCCTCAAATATGTTATTTTTGCGGTAATACACATTTTAAGGCATTTAACCCTTGATAGTTTATGCCTACGATTTTCATATGCATCTAAAGGTTACAAAAATCATGATATAAGTTCCTAACCAACTTTTATGGGTCGTTTGCCCAATTTACTCCTCAAGGGCGTTTTAGTCAACATTAGCCCCTCACTTACTACGAAGGTCTTTCGCTACATATTTGGCCATGAAGTATGTTATCCACAACCATATATACACGTACCTAGCTCGGGTCAAGTATTGACCCGTTTACATAACTTTTTGCTTTAAATCTTTCTAGTTAAAGCAACGCACGTTTATGTTGTTTCCTGTGATTACAACACTCAACAAGAAATTGTAAAATGAAGTTGTCAAATGGTGTTAACAACACCATTTGACCCATTTAGCCTAATTGACCATTTATCCGTATGAGATGGTATTTAGTTACCATTTCATCCCTTTAAACCTATCCCGGTTTTTCCCTTAAACTCGTTTTACTCAAAACTGTTTTTATTTATTCGTCATTACATGACTAATTTACCTTTTTACCCCTTTTACCATAATTCATGATTTCCTACCTTTTTATTCATTCCGGCTTGCATTGTATCATGCCAGAACATCGTATTTCAATTACTTAACATTATTCACAATCAATTTTCGCTAGTAAGTGTATAGTAATTAAAAAGGGGTGTAAGTTTAACTTACCTTGTATCCAAGTTACGCCTTTTCTTCTTTCTTGTTTCGTTTGACCCGCTTTCTCCCAAGCCTCCATCTAGCTTGTCATGAGTCAAACTATCATCATAATCCGTAAGACGGTTAGTTTAGTCATTATTATATACGACTATTCCGTCTTACAAATTTTATGTCGAATCTACCATTCGACTTCATCATTGGTTAGTTTAACTTTCTAAAAGTTAACTACCGTTATTCATATGACAAATACCATTTAAATTAAATCAACATCATGATTAGAATTCATATTACCCCATATCATACGGGATAAATCGAGTTTGGCAATCACGCATCTCATTTATAATTTCAGCACTTTAGTTTTCATTTAGGCATTTTAACAAACACCTAGTGTGCATAATTTTACATATTTACTAACTAGTTCATAACTAGTTATCTTTACCATGGTTAACATCAATTTGGCAAATTTCACATCAATTTTAACATCAACAAACCTGAAATTGCTTTATAGAATTCAATTTACACTAGTACAACTATCATAATCCTAGTGTCTTCATACTTCTACATCACCCACTTAACACCTTCAATGGTGACTATGGAATTCTCAAGTATTGAGCATAATTTCAACAATCTAATGGCTAGGGTTTATTCCTAGACACTATTTCATTCTAATTTCACCCAAACAACATTCATGCAAGCCAAATTTTCGATTTCATATGTTCATCAAAATTTTGAGATGTAACTAGGAGATGAAATTTGACATACCTTGTGATCCTTTCACTGAGGTGATCACTAATCCAAACTTAGATTTCGATTTGGAGTCGATTTGGCTTCTCAATTGCTTGATTTTTGCTAGTTAGGGTTTGGGCATGGAGTTCCCTGGCTCCCCTGCGATTTACGACCGGAACACACACTTAAAGTGTGTGTTTTGGTGTTGAATGTTTTATTTAATACAAACTTGTTTCAAGTTTGTCACCTTTGGTCCCTACACTTTACCAAGTTGCATATAGTGTGTTTTAACAAATTTTCTTATTACTATAAGACTTATGACTAACTAGGTCATTTATTCCCAGTTACTTTATCTTGTTCATAATCCGTTTTATTTTTAAGTCCCGTTAACCTCGGGCCTTTTTATATACTTTGCTTTCTCAAAGTATTTCTCATCCCTTTAATAAATATTAGATTTATTTATTTAAGTCCTAATATTTACCGGGCTAATTTTTACTACTAACGGTACTTTACCCGTCTTTTGGTATTAACGGGGTTTGATTACCAAACCCGTTTTCGGGGTGTTACATGTATTCTACACTTTCTATATATATATATATATATATATATATATATATATATATATAGGGTAGGGTTTTAGAGTGAACATCAGTGTATTTGCGAACTGAGTGAACAAATCCTGGCCATTGATTTACACACGTGTATGGCCAGGATTTCAACATCATATCCTGGCCATTGATCTACACACATGTATGGCCAGGATTAGTTCACTCAGTTCGCAAGCTACACTAGTGTTCACTCTTACTCTTGAACCTAATCCTACATATATATATATATATATATATATGAGAAGGATCCGTTAGGAACCACCATTTATTGCAAGAACCGCGAGAACCAATGTGAACACAACCAAAAATACCTAAAAAAATCTAAAAAACACTCAAAAAAACTTTTTTTTACTATTTTTTATGAAAAAATTGCTATATTTCGTCACAAACAAAAACCAAAAAAAAAAAAACATTCGAGTAACAATTATCCATGCACTTTTTGCATATGTATCATTTCTTTGACAAATTCCGTAATACATTAATGATATCAGACAACTGCACTTTCATTTACAATACCATTCATAATACACTACTTTTTACATCAACAATATTAGAAATGCACATGTGCATCTATATGTATGAACTTGTTATAACATTAACAACACTGGAAATGCGCATGTGCATCTATATGTATGAACGTGTTATAACGTGTTTTAGTACACCACTTTGAATACACTTTCCCTTTCATCTATCATACCATCCATAATACACTACCATTACCTCCTACCATCCGTAATACAATACCATTACCTCCTACGATCCATAATACAACATATTACATCATGAAGTGACAAATATAATCAAACCATCAACCACTAGATATAACTAACCAAAACACATGTATATGGGCCTACTTCATCATTTAAAATCACAAACTTTTTGTACCAAAACACGTTATATGATCGTTATACATAATGATGCACATGTGCATTCTTAATATTGGTAATGTAAAAAGTAGTGTATTGCGGATTGTAATGTAAATGAAAGTGCATTTTTCTACTACTAGTAATATATTACGGAATTTGTCCAAGAAATGATACATATGTACATGTGCATCCATAACTGTTACTCGAAACAAAAAGTTTTTTTTGTAACGAAATATAACGATTTTTTTAGAAAAAATATTAAAAAAAAAAACTTTTGTGTGTTTTTTGGATTTTTTAGGTATTTTTTTGTGTTCACATTGGTTCTCGCGGTTATCGCAATAAGGGTGGTTCTCAAATGAACCTTACCCTATATATATATAGGGGACCGCTAAAATGAGAACCACCTCCAGTTGTAAGAACCGTGAGAACACCACAAGTTTCATTTGAGAACCACCCTTATTGTGAGAACCACGAGTAAGGTTCTCACGGTTCTTACAACCGGAGGTGGTTCTCATATATATATATAGGGTAAGGTTCATTTGAGAACCACCCTTATTGTGAGAACCACGAGTACCAATGTGAACACAAAATAAAATTTAAAAAAAAAATCAAAAAACACTAAATTTTTTTAATATTTTTTTAAAAAAAATCGCTATATTTCGTTACCCTAAAAAAACTTTTTTTTCGAGTAACAGTTATCCGTGCACATGTGCATATGTATTATTACTTCGACAAATTCCATAATACATTATCTGTGACAACTGGCAAATAACTGGTAATTCCGTACAATCTAATCACTATTTATATTTCTTAATCTCATGCATTTAGCGTAATTTAATTACGTAACAGTGTCGTTAATTTAATAACAAGGATAGGACAAGAAAACAAAGCTAAAACATATGATAGTTTTCGTCGTATGGCGAAACCAAGCAAACAATGTCCTAAAAAGTGTTGGTAGAAAGTGCTGCGTGCACTATTCACGGTTACACTATTCCATGCCAGCAAACCGTGAAACTAGACCAAAACACTGAAAAACGACACTCGGATGACATAACTGGGTCCATTTATATGAGGAAACATTATTGTGAAAACATGATTTACCAAGAAACAAGACTTTCCGGTATAACGTCCTAATCTCAAAAATGTCCGTTTCGGCCTAAAATATAGTATTTTTAACGCGTCCGAACCTATAACAAAGCATTTCCGGGACTTCGGAATAATGTCAATTGATGAAAAACTTACTAAAACAATAAGATGATATCAACGGAACATTCATAATCACAAGTTTCCGGCGCTACGTCGCTATGCTCTAAACTACTCCGTTAGCGACTTGACGAACTAGTAAGCGATATTTTTGGTCACAAAACAAGCAAACGAAGAATCTAGTGAACTAGTTAAACTAAATTTGGGACTCGGAATCATTTCATACAACTTCCGGATGTAAGAAAACAACTTACGGAATTACTTGTCGGTACGACATAAAAAGCACCGTAAACGAGCCGACGACGAAACGAGAAGCATTCTAGGTATCAAAATGTAATTTTTACTAATTTGGTAAACTAGGTAATAAATATTTTGATTCCGAATCACTAATTACCTCATTAATGGTGTACTTAAACCCTAATCACCCTACACCATTTAATTACCTAAAAATCTAAACTAGTTAACATCTTTTTATAAAAAAAAATCATAAGGTACCCCCCCCCCTATGGTGGACGGTTCAAGTGGGTCCCCCACCCACTTGAAACTTGTTGAAATTTGTTGCAAGATCTCAACTTGGAGGTATGGAGGTTGATTGAAGTTGTTGTTGAAAACTTTCTCTACACACCATACTTTCACCATAACCTACCTTATCATTTTCTCACAACATTCAAGCAAAGAAACCTTCTTCTTGGTCCCTTTATTTTCGGCTCCAAGAACACACACAAAGCTCACCTTCAATCTTCCATAAACACCCCATTATCTTCTAAATCTAAGCCTTTCAACATCATCTAAGCATGGTTTAAGCATGGAGCTACACTAGGAGCTTTCTTTGGGGCCTAATCATCTTCTAATCTTCTTATTTAGCTTGAGTACTTTGTGAGTCTTCTAATCACTATATTTATGGTCTATATTACTAGTAGATTACCAAAGTACAAGTTGATTATCTTGAGATTAAAGCTAAACATAATCAAAAACCCAAAACATAAAGCTAATAAACACTAAATATGAATATATTATGTGTTGATTAATGTTGTTTAGTGCTAATATGTTCATGTGATCTTGTTGATTATGTTATTTTTGTTGAGATTAGTAGTTTAAAGTATATGCTTATGATGATCAAGTTAATAGATTCATGTAGTATGTGATATTTGTGTTCATCTTACCAAGATGAACATAAATATGTGATTTAAACATGATTATGTTTAAATCAAGAATGATCATCTACTTCAAATATTATGAGCATTTGTATGTGAAGTTGATTAAGTAAACTTTGGGAGGATTAAACCAAGAATAATCATGTTAACAAGACTTTTAGAAGACACTAATAAACTTGATTTTTGGACATAAAGCAAGTTATAATATTTTACTTTAAAAAGTAAAGTATAAAAAGTCTTGGAAATCTTCATAAAAATGTGGGAATTTTTATGAATGAAAAACAAGTTTAAACAAGTTCACATACATAATTAACTTGAAAAATGGTTAACTTTAAAGTGTTAAAAGATTTACCAAGGAAATGCTCATAATAAGCTTTGAAGGATAAAGTGTGAGATTATTGTTATAAAATGATATTTAGTGAAACTTGGTAAATTGTGGTGATTTGAGAAAATTGATCATTGATTTAAACGCGTTTTTGTAACGTGGGAAACGTCATAGTTTAGGGGAAACTATGGCGAATTTTTCTAAAAATCTAATCGCGATTAAAGAGGGGATTAAAGGGTGATTAACAATGTTAAACGCGATTAGTGGTCATAAACGTCATTATGGAAACTTTGATGGGAATATTTAATAGTTAAATATTCAAAGAAGTTCTTATGAACTTAAACATATATTTTTACAAGAATAAAGTGAGTAAAAATATAACAAAGTATAAATATAATTTTTGGGTAAAAATTATATCTATTCGGAAACTTGTTAAATACATGCAATATGTGCTACTTATGTGTAAGTATTAGATACCTATAGGGTGATCAAAAATAAATACACATACATGTTCCTACATGGTCCAAGAAATGCTAGTAAAATCGGACAATTAAATAAAATGGCCGAAATGGAAATACATAACACTTGATGACGACAAATTGGGCGTATCGACACTACGAACAGTACTACAATGCCGAGTCTAAAAATAACATATTTTTAGACACTAGAGCGAACACATAACTAAGTTGTCAAAAACAAGAATCCGGAAAGTCGAAAACTATAAAAATTACCAAGTATTTTTCATGTGAAAAACGAACTTATTAAGTTATATGCTTGGTGAATTTTTGGTAAAAATTTCAAGAATATATTTAATGGACTCACTAGAAAACTAGGGCTAGGCCCAATAACAAGAAAACTAGGGCTAGGCCCAATAACAAGAAAACTAGGGCTAGGCCCAATAACAAGAAAACTAGGGCTAGGCCCAATAATAATGATGACAAGCGAAAACATAATAAAGAATTCAAGATGAACAACTTGTACGAAGTCCGAAAGACCTAGTGTCTAATAAAGTTAGTACACATGTAGGTTAATTACACGTACGGACGCTCGCTACGGTATTACATACAAGGAACGCAAATTTGTGAGTTCATGTCCCTCCTTTCACTGTTTTCAATGTTTTGTTTTCAAAAACATCGAGGGGAAATACATGTTAAACTATTGGTATGTTAATTACGGAGTAGGAGGCATGATCAATGTGCATAAGTAGGGAATACACATTAATAACCATTAATCACGTAGTGACCAAGGTGCAAAAGGTGTAGATCTATTGGGCTTGAGGCACGCCCCACTCCTAGTTGTTAACCGTGGAGTGCTTTTGTTGATCCCAATGCGAACTAAGTGTCCTCGGTTTGGTTATTCTGCTTATGGCGCATTATGTCAGGGGGCTAGCTACCCACTGATAGATCTTTAAACAGACTCCATGATTTTAAATCAGAACATACCATGATTACAAGATAACAAGTACTATATTTCATATGATATCAAATACTGCATGAACTCGCTCAACTTTTTGTTGACTCTTTAAAACTACATGTATTTCAGGAAACAGGTCTTGAGCCGGTGATTCACTATGGGATTCGGGAAAACAAATGACAACGATGGCCACTTTTGGGAGGGTTTGTCTTTTATATCCCAACTTCGTATGGGTATATAGGGGACAAAACCTCACTATGTGTTGTGTCAAAAACAATCTTTTGCTATATGTAAAATAACTTAGAACTATGCTTTGTCAAACGTTGGTGAACTTGGAAACTATGTTAAAACTTGAAATTCTTTTGTGGAAAACTAGATACATATGGCATCGTTGTTGGTTCATGTTGTTAATACATTTGGATGCAATGATTACCTTTCTTACGTCACACACAATACGCTTCCGCTACTAGCAGGGTGTGACAGAATGGTATCAGAGCTCCGATTGTAGTGAACCGGGGAAAAACTTTTATTAAAGTTGGTCTACAATCACCGAAGGGCTCTCACATAAAAACAAAGTCGTTAACATTTCAAAAGTGATTTCAAAAGTATGACAAAAGGTTTTCATTGTGTCATTATAACCTAAGGATCTATCACGCGGGCTCAATCACTAGTAATGAATATGGATCAATACATGTTTAGTCTATAAGGAATAGACTCGAAACACTAGGAATTACATGTGAAACACGAGAACAAAAACAACATGAGATTTAGTGATTATATATATAATGCATTTATATATGTGTTGTACGGAATATTTTGCCATGAACGAAAATAACTTCGACTACGAATCCTATTATTACACTTGACTCAGGTGATGAGAATGACGACCTCGCGTCTATTACGAAGCTTATGGCGGGCGTCGTCCCTGAGAGAGACCCAAAAGCATTGATCCCATGGAAGATGGTTGATTTCCCTCGGATGGTATATGTCCGGCTTCGGTAGTGACGACGAGGCGGAGGTGGCGGCCTTGGACAACAACCCTACTAGTGGGACGAGGTCCCTGAGGCTCATACTAATCGTGATTGATGACACTCTCGTCCAGACAAGGAAGATGAAGTACTCATCTTAAAGGTGCCCCTCCAGTTATTATTATTACGGATTCTTTTTATTCCTATTTTGGCTAACGTTGTGCCCTTTCACGAATAATGACAATGGGCGTGAGCACGTGGACCATCACGAAGGTCCCTTCTATGTTGAAAGTATATAGACAATAGTGTCATCTCTTTGACTGAACGACTGCTTGAACGAGAGAATACTAGGGTGACCATACAAGACAACTTATTATTACGGGGGCCCACGTAATAACAACTTGTAGTGTATGGGAATCCTGGTGAGCTCTGCGGGTCAAGCTAATGATCACTAGCCATAAGAAATTCCTAAGTTGTTCAAGTTTCTATCTAGTGGAACACTAACCGGAACGGTTACTATAACACTCTACGATACAGGAAGACTACACGTATTGTTTGCACTTAACATTCGATCTATAATACGAGTCGTTTGAGACTAGTCATCGAAAGCAAACAAAACTCGTTAGCCACTCATGGAGGATTTTCCTCAACATTATTAGATTTCTTGTACATGGGCTGGTTCCTTGGTGTCCATGACACCCTACCTTATCTTAGTTATCGGAAATGATTACATTAAACTTTGTCGTTTGACATTTGTCTTATTCTAAGGGATGATATAGCATGAGCCATGCTACAACCCCTTCCTTGCATTATTCGACCTCCAAGGAAATTATAACAATCTCGTTGGAGCTCTTGGAGCTCAAGGGATATCAATGTATTCGTCACACAGGTTAGTGACGGGAAGGATTTTCCTACTTTGGACTATCGAGATCCATGAAGTATGGAATACACGTTGTAAATTGGAGACGACCGTTTGGTTTCTCCTCCTCAACGAATTACCTCTTTTCCCACATAGGCATATGGCCAATACACGCAAGAGGTACTATGCATTTGGTTTGCGATTATTCATATTATCATGGTTTCAAACATGTATGAACAATGAGAGCTTGAGGTTTCCATGACCAATTATTTTCTTGATTCTTAGGCGCATAGTAGGCTATATCTGTCCAAATAAAAGCCTAGACCCCATGATACTATGTATCGGAAACAACGTGGCGGCGACAAGAAAATCTACGCCTAGAAGAGGGTCAGTTAATCAACGCCCTACTATTAATTTTGAACTAGAGGTCATATGGAACAACATGAGGTTGTCGAGTCGACACTAGTGATGGTACTGATAGTACCGGTAGTTCAAGTGGTTCAAATCCCGATGGGACGAGAATGAGTGGCAATGCCACACTTGGACATGCAATCACACCAGATTTTAATCCTAAGGCTTTTCCGAATTATAACTCACGAAACCACATTAATACGGGAAGTGCGGTAAGTTCAGTCCGCTAAATAAAGGCAGGGAAGTCAGTTAATTGTGCTAGTAAACGTACTCCTAAGTAAATGATTTAGTAAACAAATAGTCTTCTTTTGAAGGAGACATTAACTTGGTGGGATCTCCAAGTGCAAACTATAGGAAGTAATACAGCAAAGAGGTTGTCGTGGGAAGAACTCGAGGATCTTACGCAAGAAGAGTATTGCTCGCCAGCGGAAAAATCCCAAGGTTGGGAACCGAATTCTAGAACTCGATCATGATTAGAACCAATATCGCTGGTTACCCCCGACGCCTCTACGATCTCTCAAGGATTATTGCATACTGGATAACACTCGAATCCAAACACACTGAGCGCTACATTTGGGGTTTAGCCCTGAGATCCGAATCATGATCACATCACGTCACCCTACCTAGATTTATTTTCAAGTAACTCTCTCAGTCAGTCTCACCAAGGATGTGGTGAGGATGGAGGACTGCCCAAGGAGAGTGTTAAGAGAAAGAGAAACCCCATGACAAGCAAAGCGAAGGCGATTACTGCCATAATCGATGCTTGCATTAAGAAGTATGCTAATAATTGGTCAAAATTCTGAATGAGATAAGTGAAACTTTCACCATGAGGGCACTTGCAAAAGTGATAAGAGTAGCAGTGTGGTGAGACTGGGCACAAAACAGAAACTAATGAGTTAGTTATGTTTAAGAATGAACGAGGTGGTTTTACTGCGGCAAGGAGGTCACTACGAGCATAGATGGTTAATGATGAATCAAGCTAGTGAGTAAGCAAGTCTAGGGGTATGCTCTACTCTACAACCATCATGTATCAATACTTTGTATACCAACGTCGGCTTAACTTAGTGTCTTTAGATACTAAGCATATACACGAATTAGAGTCATGCAGGTTAAACATGTCTTGCTCTATCAAGTTAGCTAATGAGGAATTAGCGAAGTCATGTGAAGTCATTAAGGGTCGCCGATACGTTCCTATCAACCGACCCGTTGCATCCGTGTTGTTTAATACCGGTGTCGGTATTAGCTTCGTCCTCATAAAATTCAAAGTATGCTTGGCCGAGTCAAGTAAGCTAGACATCCTCTCATACCATAGGATTGGCCAACGGTGAATTAGTGAATCAGGAGAAGATATTAAAGGATGCACACTCGAACTTGGAGCACGGAAATTCAGTATCGACCTCTCACTCATTCAAATGGGTTGTTACGACTAAACTCCGGGCATAGACTGGTTGGCCGACAACCTAGCAGAAGTAGTTGCTTCGAGAAAACTATCCTCTCCCCCCCCCCCCTGTTTGACGAGAGAACATCTTTTGGTGCACGGAGAGAAACACGGTACACGGTTGCTGATCAACAACTGTATGAAGGCTCAGAAGAGTATGAGAGCAGGATGCATCGCCTCTCTTGCCCATGTGGTCGACAAGAAGGCCGAGTAGCGCAAGGTGGAGGACATCCCTGTGGCAAGGGAATACCCTGAAGTCTTTTCAGGAGACTTGCCGGGACTACCTCCGCAGCGACAAGTCGAATTCAGTATTGATCTTGTGCCAGGAGCTGCACCGGTGACGAAAGCTTCATATAGACTCGCACCCTCGGAGATGCAAGAATTATTCACTCAGTTGCAGGAACTGCTTGACAAGGGATTTATTAGACCGAGTTTCTCGCCTTGGGGAGCTCTGGTGTTATTTTTCAAGAAGAAGGATGGAACCTTTCGTATGTGCATCGATTACAGAGAACTAAACAAGCTAACTATCAAAAATCGATATCCTTTACCGAGGATCGACGACTCGTTCGATCAGTTGCAAGGTTCCCGCTTCTATTCCAATATCGATCTAAGACCCGGATACCATCAGCTGAGGATACAAGAGGAAAGCATTCCTAAAACGGCGTTTAGGACTCGCTATGGGCATTACGAGTTCCTTGTTATGCCTTTTGGCTTAACAAACGCTCCCGCCGTATTCATGGACTTGATGAATCGGGTATGTAAACCGTACCTCGACAAGTTCTTAATCGTATTCATTGATGACATTTTAATATACTCACGAACAGAGGCGAAACACGAACGACACTTGAGAACTATTTTGGAGTTGCTTAAGAAAGAACAATTGTACGCCAAGTTCTCAAAATGCAAATTTTGGATTCGCGAGGTGCAATTTCTCGGTCAAGTAGTAAACGAGAACGGAATACATGTTGATCCAGCTAAGATAGAGGCCATAAAGAACTGGAACACTCTAAAGACCCCAACGGAAGTAAGACAATTTCTAGGTTTAGCGGGATATTATCGTAAATTCATTGGGAATTTTTCTAAAATTGCTCAACCACTAACCTCGCTCACTCAAAAGGATAGAAAGTTCGATTGGGACGAAAGACAAGAAACGGCATTCCAAGTGCTTAAGGATAAACTATGTCAAGCACCAATCTTATCACTCCCGGACGGTACCGATGACTTCGTAGTGTAATGTGATGCATCGCGTCAAGGCTTGGGTTGCATGTTAATGCAACGTGAAAAAGTCATTGCGTACGCGTCGCGGCGGTTAAAAGTTCATGAAAAGAACTATACCACTCATGACCTGGAATTGGGTGCAGTGGTATTCGCTTTAAAAATTTGGCGCCATTATCTTTATGGTACTAAGCGTACCATATTCACAGACCATAAAAGTCTTCAACATTAAACATGCGCCAACGGCGATGGGTAGAATTGTTGAATGACTACGACTGTGAAATCAAGTATCATCTGGGCAAAGCAAATGTTGTGGCGGATGCTTTGAGCCGGAAAGAGCGGGTCAAAACTTTACGAGTACGAGCTTTAGAGTTAACCATTAAGACGAACTTCACTACTCGTGTGCACGATGCACAACTAGAAGCTCTAAAGCCGGAAAACTTTCAAGCAGAATCCTTGCGAGGATTAGAGAAACAATTGGAAGAGAACAAAGATGGCACATGGTATTTCATGGGAATAATCTAGATTCCTTACTTTGGCGGATTGCGAGACTTAGTGCTGGATGAGGCACACAAGTCAAAATATTCATTACATCCAGGTGATAAGATGTATCAGGATGTAAAGGAATATTACTAGTGGCCAAATCTCAAAGGAGATATTGCGACCTACGTTTGGGAAATGCCTAATTTGTGCAAAGGTCAAGGCCGAGTATCAAAAGCCATCTGGACTATTACAACAACCCGAGATTTTCATTTGGAAAAGGGAACAGATATCAATGGATTTCATTATAGGACTCCCACGACCTCTCGAGGTCGTGACATGATTTGGGTTATCGTCGATCGATTAACCAAGTCAGCTTACTTCCTACCTATTCGTGAAAAAGACAGTACCGAGAAGTTAGCCGAAATTTACCTCAACGAGATTGTGGCACGTCATGGAGTGCCTACTTCAATAATCTCGGATCGTGACGGTCGCTTTGTATCAAGAATATGGCAATCATTTCAAGAATCGCTTGGATCTCGTCTGGATCTGAGTACCGCATTTCATCCGCAAACCGATGGGCAAAGCGAGCGAACCATCCAAACGATGGAAGACATGCTTCGCGCCTGTGTGATGGACTTGGGCGGAAATTGGGATAATCATTTACCGCTGGTAGAGTTCTCATATAATAACAGTTATCACACAAGCATTAAAGCCGCCCCATTCGAAGCACTATACGGACGGAAGTGCCGATCACCACTATGTTGGGCGGAAGTCGGAGACAAACAGCTCGTTGGCCCTGAACTAGTCCAAGAGACTACCGACAAGATAGCAAAAATACGAGACCGAATCAAAGCGGCTCGTGACAGACAAAAGAGCTACGCGGACAGTAAACGTAAACCATTATCCTTCGATGTCGGAGACAAAGCCTTACTGAAAGTCTCACCTTGGAAAGGCGTAGCTAGATTTGGGAAGCGCGGGAAGCTAAACCCGAGATACATTGGGCGTTTGAGATTCTAGAAAAGATCGATACCGTCGCGTACAAGTTGAAACTGCCAGAAGAACTCAGTAACGTACATGACACATTTCATGTGTCGAATCTCAAGAAAAGTCCGACTGTTGAGACAGTTATCATCTCAGCGGATGAAATTCATTTAGACGACACGCTCCAGTTTACCGAAGAACCTGTTGAGGTTACGGATCGGAAGGTCCACAATACAAGGAGAAGTACTATCGAACTGATCAAGGTCCGCTGGAATTCACGTCACGGACCCGAGTACACATGGGAACGTGAAGATCAGATTAAGGAAAAATATCCCCACCTGTTTAAGAAGACTCCTGCAAAGGATGGCTCAACTTGAATTTCGGGACGAAATTCTTTTTAACAGGGGGAGAATGTGACAACTGGCAAATAACTGGTAATTCCGTACAATCTAATCACTATTTATATTTCTTAATCTCATGCATTTAGCGTAATTTAATTATGTAACAGTGTCGTTAATTTAATAACAAGGTTAGGACAAGAAAACAAAGCTAAAACATATGATAGTTTTCGTCGTATGGCGAAACCAAGCAAACAATGTCCTAAAAAGTGTTGGTAGAAAGTGCTGCGTGCACTATTCACGGTTACACTATTCCATGCCAGCAAACCGTGAAACTAGACCAAAACACTGAAAAACGACACTCGGATGACATAACTGAGTCCATTTATATGAGGAAACATTATTGTGAAAACATGATTTACCAAGAAACAAGACTTTCCGGTATAACGTCCTAATCTCAAAAATGTCCGTTTCGGCCTAAAATATAGTATTTTTAACGCGTCCGAACCTATAACAAAGCATTTCCGGGACTTCGGAATAATGTCAATTGATGAAAAACTTACTAAAACAATAAGATGATATCAACGGAACATTCATAATCACAAGTTTCCGGCGCTACGTCGCTATGCTCTAAACTACTCCGTTAGCGACTTGACGAACTAGTAAGCGATATTTTTGGTCACAAAACAAGCAAACGAAGAATCTAGTGAACTAGTTAAACTAAATTTGGGACTCGGAATCATTTCATACAACTTCCGGATGTAAGAAAACAACTTACGGAATTACTTGTCGGTACGACATAAAAAGCACCGTAAACGAGCCGACGACGAAACGAGAAGCATTCTAGGTATCAAAATGTAATTTTTACTAATTTGGTAAACTAGGTAATAAATATTTTGATTCCGAATCACTAATTACCTCATTAATGGTGTACTTAAACCCTAATCACCCTACACCATTTAATTACCTAAAAATCTAAACTAGTTAACATCTTTTTATAAAAAAAAATCATAAGGTACCCCCCCCCCTATGGTGGACGGTTCAAGTGGGTCCCCCACCCACTTGAAACTTGTTGAAATTTGTTGCAAGATCTCAACTTGGAGGTATGGAGGTTGATTGAAGTTGTTGTTGAAAACTTTCTCTACACACCATACTTTCACCATAACCTACCTTATCATTTTCTCACAACATTCAAGCAAAGAAACCTTCTTCTTGGTCCCTTTATTTTCGGCTCCAAGAACACACACAAAGCTCACCTTCAATCTTCCATAAACACCCCATTATCTTCTAAATCTAAGCCTTTCAACATCATCTAAGCATGGTTTAAGCATGGAGCTACACTAGGAGCTTTCTTTGGGGCCTAATCATCTTCTAATCTTCTTATTTAGCTTGAGTACTTTGTGAGTCTTCTAATCACTATATTTATGGTCTATATTACTAGTAGATTACCAAAGTACAAGTTGATTATCTTGAGATTAAAGCTAAACATAATCAAAAACCCAAAACATAAAGCTAATAAACACTAAATATGAATATATTATGTGTTGATTAATGTTGTTTAGTGCTAATATGTTCATGTGATCTTGTTGATTATGTTATTTTTGTTGAGATTAGTAGTTTAAAGTATATGCTTATGATGATCAAGTTAATAGATTCATGTAGTATGTGATATTTGTGTTCATCTTACCAAGATGAACATAAATATGTGATTTAAACATGATTATGTTTAAATCAAGAATGATCATCTACTTCAAATATTATGAGCATTTGTATGTGAAGTTGATTAAGTAAACTTTGGGAGGATTAAACCAAGAATAATCATGTTAACAAGACTTTTAGAAGACACTAATAAACTTGATTTTTGGACATAAAGCAAGTTATAATATTTTACTTTAAAAAGTAAAGTATAAAAAGTCTTGGAAATCTTCATAAAAATGTGGGAATTTTTATGAATGAAAAACAAGTTTAAACAAGTTCACATACATAATTAACTTGAAAAATGGTTAACTTTAAAGTGTTAAAAGATTTACCAAGGAAATGCTCATAATAAGCTTTGAAGGATAAAGTGTGAGATTATTGTTATAAAATGATATTTAGTGAAACTTGGTAAATTGTGGTGATTTGAGAAAATTGATCATTGATTTAAACGCGTTTTTGTAACGTGGGAAACGTCATAGTTTAGGGGAAACTATGGCGAATTTTTCTAAAAATCTAATCGCGATTAAAGAGGGGATTAAAGGGTGATTAACAATGTTAAACGCGATTAGTGGTCATAAACGTCATTATGGAAACTTTGATGGGAATATTTAATAGTTAAATATTCAAAGAAGTTCTTATGAACTTAAACATATATTTTTACAAGAATAAAGTGAGTAAAAATATAACAAAGTATAAATATAATTTTTGGGTAAAAATTATATCTATTCGGAAACTTGTTAAATACATGCAATATGTGCTACTTATGTGTAAGTATTAGATACCTATAGGGTGATCAAAAATAAATACACATACATGTTCCTACATGGTCCAAGAAATGCTAGTAAAATCGGACAATTAAATAAAATGGCCGAAATGGAAATACATAACACTTGATGACGACAAATTGGGCGTATCGACACTACGAACAGTACTACAATGCCGAGTCTAAAAATAACATATTTTTAGACACTAGAGCGAACACATAACTAAGTTGTCAAAAACAAGAATCCGGAAAG
The DNA here is from genome assembly GCA_030545235.1 of Helianthus tuberosus. Taxonomy (NCBI): domain Eukaryota; kingdom Viridiplantae; phylum Streptophyta; class Magnoliopsida; order Asterales; family Asteraceae; genus Helianthus; species Helianthus tuberosus. The sequence goes on along the minus strand of CM060399.1, from coordinate 97,535,991 downwards.
TCGAAAACTATAAAAATTACCAAGTATTTTTCATGTGAAAAACGAACTTATTAAGTTATATGCTTGGTGAATTTTTGGTAAAAATTTCAAGAATATATTTAATGGACTCACTAGAAAACTAGGGCTAGGCCCAATAACAAGAAAACTAGGGCTAGGCCCAATAACAAGAAAACTAGGGCTAGGCCCAATAACAAGAAAACTAGGGCTAGGCCCAATAATAATGATGACAAGCGAAAACATAATAAAGAATTCAAGATGAACAACTTGTACGAAGTCCGAAAGACCTAGTGTCTAATAAAGTTAGTACACATGTAGGTTAATTACACGTACGGACGCTCGCTACGGTATTACATACAAGGAACGCAAATTTGTGAGTTCATGTCCCTCCTTTCACTGTTTTCAATGTTTTGTTTTCAAAAACATCGAGGGGAAATACATGTTAAACTATTGGTATGTTAATTACGGAGTAGGAGGCATGATCAATGTGCATAAGTAGGGAATACACATTAATAACCATTAATCACGTAGTGACCAAGGTGCAAAAGGTGTAGATCTATTGGGCTTGAGGCACGCCCCACTCCTAGTTGTTAACCGTGGAGTGCTTTTGTTGATCCCAATGCGAACTAAGTGTCCTCGGTTTGGTTATTCTGCTTATGGCGCATTATGTCAGGGGGCTAGCTACCCACTGATAGATCTTTAAACAGACTCCATGATTTTAAATCAGAACATACCATGATTACAAGATAACAAGTACTATATTTCATATGATATCAAATACTGCATGAACTCGCTCAACTTTTTGTTGACTCTTTAAAACTACATGTATTTCAGGAAACAGGTCTTGAGCCGGTGATTCACTATGGGATTCGGGAAAACAAATGACAACGATGGCCACTTTTGGGAGGGTTTGTCTTTTATATCCCAACTTCGTATGGGTATATAGGGGACAAAACCTCACTATGTGTTGTGTCAAAAACAATCTTTTGCTATATGTAAAATAACTTAGAACTATGCTTTGTCAAACGTTGGTGAACTTGGAAACTATGTTAAAACTTGAAATTCTTTTGTGGAAAACTAGATACATATGGCATCGTTGTTGGTTCATGTTGTTAATACATTTGGATGCAATGATTACCTTTCTTACGTCACACACAATACGCTTCCGCTACTAGCAGGGTGTGACATTATCAGTAATAGACAATTGCACTTTAATTTACAATACCATCCGTACTATACTACTTTTACATTACCAATATGTAAAATGCACATGTGCATTATTATGTATAACCATGATATAACGTGTTTTGGTACAAAAATTTTGTGATTTTGAATGGAGGAGTAGGCCCATATACATGTTTTTTGGTTAGTTATATCTAGTGGTTGATGGTTCGGTTATAGTTGTCACTTTATGATGTAATATGTTGATTGGATGGTATAAATGGTGTTGATATACATGTAATAAAGTGAAAATATTGGTAATGGTATTGGTATTGTATTGTGGATGGTAGGAGGTAATGGTATCGTATTATGGATGGTAGGAGGTAATTGTAGTTGTTGGTGCATATTCTGTGACAACAGCTTAATAGTTTAAGTATTTAGTCTTTGGATATTTTATAATGGGCTTAGCATATTGGTTAGTAAGTTAATTAGTGTAATGGGCTTGGAGAATGGCCTAGCCAGACAAAAGCCCCAAATGCAAACATGACTGTAGTATATAAACAACATTATGCATTAGGGTTAAAGTTAGCCAGTTAGGAGCCAGTTGATAGAGTTTGAGAGAGTTTGAGAAATCTACAGAGAGTGGCTGAGAGATTTCTTGTGGGTCTTGAATTGATTGTAAACCTTGTGTTGGATAATCAATAGAAGACCCGATTGAAAGTGATTGTTTCGTGTTCTTCATCTTGATATTCTTGTTTCTGTGTTCAACGATCTATCAAGGGGATTCCACACCATTGATTGATTATCAATCTCGTTACGATCCACGGGATAGGGACCTGCAATTGGTATCATAGCTTTTGCTCTTAGCTGTTGGTTCGAGATTGATACATAGATTCAAGAATTATTGGCTGGTTACGTTTTTTTTTTTTTTTGTTATTGAAGAACTGTTGAATATATGGGGTGTTTTTGGTGGTTTTGAGTTACTGTTCTTCGTTGGTTCATCATCTGTTCATCGAAATCATCAAGAACATTCATTGTATTCTTCGGGTTTTGCATGAGCGTTCATCAAAAGTCTTTGAAAAACATTACAATTTGCTTGTTCGATTCCTTTTGAAAGTGTTTTTGAAAAGATAAAATTGAGTTTTAAAAATATTGAAACTGTTGCCACATCTTTAAAACTAAAAAAAAATTGAAAAAAAACCTTAATTTTAGGAAAGTTGAAACAACTTCACGTGTGTTGTTTTGGAAAGTTGAAACAGGCTGTAGCACGAAATTCCGAGACATCAATCTTCACGGTTTCGAGTCTCTCAGTTATAAGGTTTCGAGTCCACCTGATTGTTTCGAGTCATAACCAGAGCTCATTTCATCAACATTCACAAGGGTCTCGAGTCATCATCTTCTACGGTCTCGAGTCATCAATTTCATCTTGGTTTCGAGTCTGAGTCACAACCTCCACGGTTCCGAGTCGCAACCTCCAAGGTCTCGAGTCCAACGTCTCGAGTCATCAACTTTAATCAATGTCTCGAGTCATCAACTTCAATCAAGATCTCGAGTTATCAACTTTCTGCAATCTCAGTTCCGACTCGCAACCACCTTCAACGTTCCGACTCGCAATCATCTTCTGATTTCAAGTTGAGGTTCCGAGTGAAGATTTTGAGTTTTCGGTTTCGAGTTCGTTTACTATCATAATCTTCAAGCTCACGAGTCGCAAGCTTCATCATTATTCATCATCTCTCTGATCATCATAACATCATCGTCCAACCTCCATAACCACCATCATCATCTTTCTCATCGTGTCGCAACCTTCATTCTCACCGTCGTGCTTCATACATCATCATCTTCCTCCGATCACTGTTTTGAGTTTTCCGATCACCACCGCCGTTCATCATCATCTCCTCCGTCTTTGTCCATCACCTCCGGCGACAACCTCTTCACCGTCGTCACCTTCATTCTCTGTCAAGACATTCCGTCACTCATCTCCGGTCGTCACTTAACCTCATCATCGGACATCTTCTGGTATCACCGTCATCTCCTGTTAGTCTGTAACCGGTCATCTTCTCCATCATTTTCTCCCGCGATCACCTCTTCCATCGTCGTCACCTCTTCAACCTCTCACCGTCGTCTTCATTATCTCCGGGCATCTTGGCGGCTGTCTGTTATTTAAATTTAGGGTTTTGTGGGTTGTTTTGAACCAAGAAGACAAAGCAGACAACGTGATATTGAAATTGACTTTAGAATTTTATTAAGGGAAAATTATCAAAATGTCGTTTGACCAAGTGCATTTGCAAATTTGTCAGCTTCCTGCGTCGTTGGAAGGTCCTCACAGCCTCGGAAGCGTCCGTCTATCATGTTGTTGCGTCCATTTCCTACAAGTTGACACGTGTACAATATGTTCAAACGGCTCTTGATTATTGTTTATGCGTCGGTGACACAATGATTCCACGGCCTGCGTCCCTGGTTTCATATCGTTTTTAAAGCGGCTGACGATGTATTTGGCTGACGCACCGTAATGGTCCGGCTAAAGTACCGCAATGGTCTGGCTGACGCTTTCCCCAAGCGTCCCGCTGACGCACCGTAATGGTCTGGCAGACTCTTTAAAAATGATTGGCCGACGCTTTTAAAATGATAGGCGGACGCTTTATCTTAGGCCGACGCTTTAAAAATTTCTGGCGGACGCTTTAGAAAGCCTGAACGTGTTCAATTTTTAAGGGACCCAATTTTAAATTTTTTGAAGTTAAATTTATTGTTTGTTAAATGGTTTGGTTTTGACATATTTATGATATCCCCATTTAATTATTAACATATAACAATTTATTGTTAAACCGTTTCAAGATTTCTTCCCCAATATATACCACCAGTTCTTCATAAAATCCTCATTTTGCATTGAACATCTCATGAAAATTTCCTTTACCCCCGTAGATTTCACACCTTCCAAATATGATCAGACTCCCTGAAATTGATTTGTGTGAATTGCTTTAATTGAAGATGACGTTTTCCTAAGCTTTAGAGTTGTCGTTTTTTGTAATCGACAATACTTGTCTGATGGGACGGGTGTCAGCCGATTTCCCCGTCCTCTACCTCTGATCACTACAAAGTGTTCAAGAGCTCATCTACAAAGAACACGTGATGCATCAAACGGGTTGTTCGGCACATGGCGGTGAAGAAATTGCGAACAACCCGCACCATATTACTTCCGCCAAACTGTGAACAACGTGTCGATGGAACTTACCATTTCAATACATCGTTTATCTTTGGTCGGTGTTTTGATGCGAATTCCGGAAGCATAAATAAATTCATTTTTAATTTAATATTTCTGTCCGGATCTTCTACCCAGAAGGAATTAGCAGTTTGACGAAGTTATTTGAAAACTATTTAATTCAGTTGGAAATAGCAGTTCGGCGTAGTTTATGTTTGTTTGTAGCACTTGATTTCAAACACGTCTTGTAATAAATATATGTTTTTAGGTTATATTGTTTTTTCGTTTTTTTAATGTAATGTTTAGGTTTTATGTTAATATAAAAATGGTTTTGTCTGTAAACGTAGAAAAGTAAAATTATTTTGTTGTTTAACCGATCTGACTGTTTGGCAAAATCCCAGCATTATTAAACCAACAAATAGATCTCGTACAACTTTATTTATTATTTTTATAACATAAATTTCCAAATAGAAAATTAAACTAAAGTATAAATTAATCATCAAGCGTGCTGTACAATCGAGAACGGTCTGGCTGACGCAATCGAGAAGTCCCGTTGACGCAATAGAAAAGGCCCACGGACGCTTTAAAAAGGGTCTAGTTGACGCTTTAAATAGTCTGAACGGATACTTTATCTTTTTCTGACGCTTTAAAAAGGGTCTGGCGGACGCTTGAGCATTGGCCGACGCTTTAAAAAGTGTGAACGTGTGCAATTTAATGTTTAAATTTTTTGAAGTTCAACGCTGTTCATATACATATGATCTTTTGTTCACCATATCCTCTAACCCCCCATTAGTGTTCACAGTTCACAGCTTCAAAAAATGGGTAGACCCCCTGAAAATATTTTTTTCGAATTCAACAAACGGGTTTAAGAAGTCATCTACAACGGACACAGATCACCTCCGATTTCATCGGATGTGATCGGATATCCTCTTCCACGTGCTCTGCGGGGTCGATCGGGTTCAAGAACTCATCTACAACGGACACGTGAAGAGTCCAAACGGGTTGTTCACCAATGTGTTAGCCAGGTCTCCAAATATCACTGAAGCTGGCGAACCGTTGAAGAAAATGTAAACAACCCGTTACATATCACCTAGGCCAATATAAAGGTGGGTTGATGGAACTTACCAGTTCACGACTCATCTTTATCATTGCTAGGTGTTTTGATGCAAATTTCGGATTCAGAATCCGGATCTCCTACCCAGTTGGAAGTAGCTGTTTGGTGTATTCTAGTTCAAATGATTATGTTTGTATCTTTTTGTGTTATGTTTTTTATGTACTTTGTATTGAATCATAAAAAAGTTATAAAGTTTACTGATTTATGTTTTAATTGTAGTTCAATTGTAGTAAAATTCAATCAAAAAAATTATATAATATTGAACTCAACGCCGTTTTAACAGCCATTTAAAATAATATATTCATTTAAACTTACATTAAATATTCATTTAACCCCCCATATTAACTAAAATCCAAACTATTATTTATTTAGAGTAGTATTTATAGGCCGATAAGTATTAAAATATTGGAAAAAATAAATAATTTTCTTATATAATAATTATTTTAGGGAATTATTTTATAAATTAAAGACAAAATTCTGACCATCTCCATTAATTAACATTGAAAAACGGGAACGGTCTGGCTGACGTAATCGAGAAGTCCCGCTGACGCAATAGAGAAGGCCCGCCGACGCAAAAGGAAGTCCCGCCGACGCAGTAGGAGAGTACCGCCGCAACCAGAAGTCCCGCCGACGCGAAAGGGAAGTCCCGCCGACGCAAAAGGCGTCAACGTACCGTACGGCCTGACGCAACCTGATGGACGCTTTAAAATCGTACGAAGGACGGATAAATCACATGTGGACGCTTTAGATTGTATACGGATTTCATAAACATTTGATTCTTTTAAATAGGCAGTATTGGGACCCAGGAAGTATTACTAGTAAAAAAAATTAAACAAGAGACATCACGTGTGATTTTACTCTCAATTATGGGTTTTAGATTTGTTGTATACCTTGGTGGAAACTGGAAAGTTATTAATAACAACATGGAATATGTTGTTGATTGTCAATCAGTAAGACGTCTTTTAGAAATCCCGAACAGTAATATTTCGTATACTGAATTTGTAAGATATCTTTTTGAGATTTTTGGTGTTCAAAATATTACACGTTTATCATACAAAATGTCATCTTTTACTGATCCCATTGATTTAACTAATGATTATGATCTTTCCTTTTATTTCCAGCTTATTGAAAAAAATCCCTATGAGCTTTTTAAATTATATGTAGTTCAAGAAATTGGCGTTGGTTCGTCTTCTGGAAGTCAACGCACTAATTTCAAATGCCCCGATTTAAACGATAATGTTTTTGAAACTAATGAGTTTAATGATTGTGATAAAGGTAATTTTGATTCTGAAAAGCAATCACCTGTTTCTTTTAATGTTATAGAAAAAGTTGGGTCACATTGTCGGTTAAAAGAAGGGTATCTTTTTAGAAACAAAGAAGAGATGAAAATCGAACTAGGAAGATTATGTCTTGAAGAATGTTTCGAATATAAAGTAAAAAGGTCATCAAAAACAAGTTATGTCGCATCATGTGTAAATGACGACTGCGAGTGGCTTTTTAGAGCTTGTAGTCGTCAATCTAGTGATGTATTTTATATAAAATATTTTAACAGCAAACATACATGTTCTAAGACGCAGACGCATCCACGTCTGCGTCAAGCAAACCCGAGTGTTATTGGAAGTTATGTAAAAGAACAATTGAAGGAAGGCGGTCGCATTTACCGAGCTACTGATATCGTTAAAGATTTTAGACAAAATTTTCAAGTGAATTTATCTTACATGCAAGCTTGGCGGGTAAAATGTAACACGTTACAAAATCTGCAAGGAACATTGGAAAATTCTTTTGCCGAACTTCCATTATATTGTCACAATTTGAAGAAGGCAAATCCAGGAACAGTGACACATATATTGACAGACAACGAGAGTCGTTTTGAAATGTTATTTGTCGCCATTGGTGCTGCGGTAATTTTGGTCCTAAATGTACATAAAAATATTTTTTGATATAATTTTTGCTAGATATTTATATTTTTTTATCTTTCAGGTTCGGACTTTTATTAACAACTTAAGACCTGTTGTTATCATAGACGCGGCTCATTTGAAAGGGGAGTTTAAAGGCACAATGTTTTTGGCAGTTGCCATGGATGAAAACAATCAGATTTTGCCTATCGGCTACGGCATTGGTAAATCTGAGGACGGGCAGTCCTGGACCTGGTTCTTGTCCAAACTAAGAGAGTATATCGGTGTTCATCCGGAGTTGGCCATCATATCTGATCGTGCAAACTCCATTCACTTAGCCGTACGTGATGTTTTTCCAGAAGCCTTTCACGGCCTGTGTTGCCGGCATTTGATGGTCAATCTTCGTTTACCGTCCAACAAGAAAAAAGGAACACGAGAGCCTCTGGTGGAAGACTTGTAAATCCTATAGGATGTCCGATTTCGAATAATCGTTTGACGTGCTTTGTGTAGCTGTACCGAGAATTCGACAGACTCTTATAAGCATTGGTTTTCATAAATGGTCTAGAGCACACTGTACTGGCAAAAGATATCATTATATGACATCAGTGCGGAGTCTATGAATGCTCTATCTAGACACCAGAGGAAAATGCCAATAACCCAACTGGTCGAATTTTTTCGACACTCTGTACAAGGTTGGTTTTATGATCGTTGAAATCAGGGTATCCATGGTAGGCAATTGCTTATAGAATGGGCTGAGAAAAAAATAGAAAAAAAGATATGCAAGTCTAGGACGTGGACGGTTGATGGCATTGGAAAAAATACTTTTGACGTTGAAGACGGAAAAAAAGGGGCCTTGTCGACTTCTCGAACCAAACATGCAGTTGTCGGGTGTGGCAGGTATCTGGGTTTCCGTGTGGCCATGTGATTGCCATTTCCAGATTTCTAGGTGAAACGAGTTGCAGTCAATATGCGTTTTCTTGTTATAGCAATGAGGTTTACAAGAGAACATATGAGGAAGCGGTATATCCACTGCCGCATAAATCTGAATGGGAAGTACCTGATGACCTTATTAATCTTCTGCCACCACGCATTACTAAACGTCAAGCGGGTCGTCCAAAGGAGGGGAAAATAATCTTATCTATCGGAGAAGAACCCACTCATTTATATTGTAGTAGGTGTAAAACGTACGACCATCATCGTGACAGTTGCACACTCCCCATGCCTTCCCAGAATTCTTCGCGTCGAGGTTCAAAGAAAAAATCGTCTACCAATCCTGAGGTTGTTCAAGTTGAACCAGAAGAGTTTCAGGAATATGTATTTCAAAATACCTATCCATCATATAATCTTGGTGACTTTTAATGTTTATTTAATACATTAAATTATTTATTAATTAATTTACTACAAACTATTCACATTCACACACATATATATATATATGCATGCATAGAACCAATCAACTTTGTTCATATCAAACAAAGCCTTTCAAGTGTTGAATACCAAAACAAATTCATTCAAGAAAAATGTCTACCTCATCCGAAAATTGGTCCAAAGAAGAAGACGTAGAATTGGCGACGTCTTACGCCGAAGTGGTTGATTTAGCTTTATATGCTAGCATGAACGAGGCATTTTGGGAGCGGGTTTACCATCATTTTTGTCGTAATATTGTGCAGACAACCTGTCAATTGGATGAAGTTAAGAGGCGGGGTACTTTACTCTACTTAAGATGTTCCTTGTTTTCTTCGATTTACAACAAGGTTCCAAATCCTGATAATGATCGTTCTAAAAGTGAACTTATCAAAGAGGCGTGCTTTGACAACGCCGAGAAAGACGCAATAAGGGGGCAGACGCCATTAAATATAATAATTAATGTTCTCTAATATTATAATCGGGCGACGCTATAAGGGGGTAGACGCAATAATTATGGCAGAGGCAATAAGGATGGCAGACGCAAAACGTCTCGAATTTTGAAAGCGTCTGCGGACGCAACGCAAGCGTCGTCTTAGTTATTAAATCAATTTAATATTATAATATAAGGCAATACCAATAATTGTTTGTTCTATTATTTTTTTGTATGGCAAAAATTTGAGAACAAAAAATACTGTCTAATTGATTTTCCTGTGTCAAGCTAAATTATGTCTGATCGCCGTGGGAAAAGCTTAGCTAATGACGAATACTGTTCCCAACCAGCTAAGAAATCTTCTAGTTGGATCTTAAGTAGGTGGAGGCGTCCGATGAATGTAAGCGAGACATCATCATTAAACGAAAATGCAAATCAACCCGCTCCGGATGAAGATTAGTTTATACACAATCGGCAAAGCCTACACCAGCACAACAACGGTAGATGGGCTATACCAGACGACGAAACAGCAATTGGTCTAAAGATGTTGTCGAATTCTATAATAATGGGGATTCTCCGTTCTGTTTCTCAGCCGTTTTTTCAAGGACTGTAGAACTTGACAAAAATTTTTGGGGAACTTTGTTGGGCAACCATTTAAACTGTAATCTCACCGAAACAGTAAGAATTATTAAGTATTTTTTTTGTACAAATTTATTTCTTAATAAAAAACTTATAATTTTGAATTTTTTTAACAGCATATTGAAGGCTGGGTTGGAAGATTGATGAACTGGAGAAGTAGAAAGCTACAAAAAGGCCCCTTGTTAAATATGCGTTGGACGATTCTACCACCAAAGTTTTATGAAAGCTTGTTACAGTCCGTTCCAAAAAACGTGGCTAGTTATTGCAATGGTAAATTAAGCCCGTTTCCATCTTTTTTTTTATGTTGATTATGTTTTCTTCCCCATACTGCTCAACAATAAAGAATGGTTGCTTATAAGAGTAGAGTTGGAGACCCAACAACTGCTTATTTACCCATGGGAGAACGTTTGTGCCGGTCCAAAATACATGACTGTCATTCACCCTCTGTTAAGAAAGGTCGCTGTATATTTTGGAGCAGTTTTGGTAAACATGCGATACTGGAAAAAAACTGGTCAACAAGAAAAATGCATCACATTCGAGCTTAACAATGATTATGTAGTGTCTAACGGATCACTGGCAGGTAACGAAGCTGTGTACGTTTGTATGCTGATGGAACATCTGGTTACGGATAAACCAATTAATCTAGCAGGCGATATTCAACAAAAGTTTTTAGCTTACAGGAGGTTCATGGCTGATAACATGTATTTTTGGCGGTGTTTACCCCGCCAAAAAATGCCATAATTTACTCTGTGTTTGTATTTAATTAGTCCTATTTATTAACTTCGTACCTATTTGGGTATTTTGTGTTTTTCCCTTTTAATTTAAGTTAATCTTTAATTTTCTTTTATTTTTTCAGCAAACATTAATCTAGAACACACAATACAAAAAAATATGGTTTATTTTTTTATTTTTTTTAAACTTTAGTAATATGCAGAAATTCTACAAAAAAATTTATAAAAATGATATAAAAATTCAGTCAAATTACGCATGACTATCTCAATTTTTTTATTATTTTTATTTATATACAATGTGTTATAAAAATTATTTTTTTTAGTAAAAATTGATAATTTTGCTGGCTGATCCCAAGCTAACCGATTTAATGATATATGGGTGTGTAGTATGTACTGTAATACTCAATTTAGTGTCTTTTTTTAGCAATGTTTTCGGCTGTTTTTTTTATTAATAATGCTAATTTTCTGGCCGTTGAAAAAAAAAAACAAAAAGATAGCAGGTGACATCTAATTAAAAGTTTATTTCATAAACTACATTAATACCATACAAAACACCTAATCTACTAAAAATAGCCTTAAGATCTCCCACTCCGAGACACGTTTGAAATCCCGCCCAACCTGGTGCCGATAGTTGATGAGAGCGACTTGTAAGGTGACGTCCTCATCGATGTCACCACCTAGGTACTCAACCTCGTTGTGGATATGCTCAAACCGCAGACAATCTGAACGTATCACCCTAAATCGTGAGGACAAAGCATCCACGATTCGGTTGTGTGCCCCCGTATGTGCTGTGAAATCTTGCATTATCCTCCTCCATAAACCGCCTTGTCTACGGCTTTGAGGAGTACATACTGCCTCGACAAATGACTCGCAGAGGGCGAGATCTTCCTCGGCTGTCCAGGGGTTATTTGCCATTGTTTATTAATTAGGTTTGGTGAAAACTTTACGTTTGGAAAGTGGTAAACGGCTCATGTGGAAGTGTTTATGTGAGCATACAATTTGAAAAAGATATGTTGCCAAGCGTCCGTCTGACGCAACACGCCTCCGAAGCGTCTCCACGACGCAAAAAAATACTGCCATCTCGTCAACCTCGAGGAGTCCGTCTGACACTTTCCCAAGCGTCCGCCGACGAGTCCGTCCATTGCGTCCGCCGGACCATTCCGGTGCGTCTTCCTGACTCGATAATTATTTACTTTTTTTTTGTTTTTCCAATTTTAAAGTTAATCTTTAATTTTCCTTTAATTTTCTATTATCTTTTATGCTAAGAAAATTATCCATTCCAAAAAAATTAAAGTCATGTAACTTAAAACATGCATTCAGTAAACATAACAACTGAAAAAACATGCACTATCTAAATTATTTTTATTATTTATTTATATGAATTTCAATTGATTCTTAGGTTTGGAGAATGTAAGTTGCTTTTAATGGTAATTCATAAAACATAACTCTAAATTAAAAAACACTAAATACAATCAAAATTACACATCATACCACTAAATTTTATTATACAAGTAAAATTACACATCATATCACTAAAAATTACACATCATACCACTAAATTTTATTACAAATCAAATAACCCCCTCTGTAAGTGACTTCTTCAGGAGGTGGAACACCATACCGATAACACGGTGTGATTCTATGTGTTCTTTGAAGATGAGTTCTTCCCATTTCTGAGAAGTTCACTAACCCTTTTTCATCAACACCGGTTTTCATGTGTCCTTTGAAGATGAGTTCTTCCCTGCTACCGGTTTTCATCAACACCGATAAAACGTCATTTTCAAAACATGTAAAAGCCTTTGTTTCTATTTGTAGACTATCAAAAGAAATTAACATATGCATTGTATAACTCTGCTTGGAAAGAAAACATCTGATTCCAAGGGTATTTATATACTGAAAATTATAACAAAGTATAAAAATCAAATAATTTGAAAGAATATGTTGCCACGCGTTCGTCTGACGAAAGACGGCTCTGAAGCCTGACAAATTCCCAAGCGTCCGCCGACTCATTAATTTAATTTTTTACTTTTTTTTTTGAATTTTTTATGTTAAACTTAATTGAAAGTAAAACATCAAAAAAATGATGGCAGCGGGACTCGAACCCCCGTGCCTACCGTGTCCAACCCAACACTAACACACACATCAATTATATTATTTATTTTTGTTAACATTTGCTAAACATAGCGGCCAGCATACAGTTGATCAGCCATAAATCTTCTATATCTCATATAAGCATCTTGAATGTTTCCTTCTTCCCATTTAAGTGAAAGGGTTTTCAACCAGATTTTGTAGTAATACACATACGATAACCCCAGAATTTCGCCGAACGTGACGAACACACGTAGGCCATACAACATCCCCAGCATATTCTAATGCGTCAACCTCGCTGAGTCCAATTTTTTCCCAGTAACCTATACGTTCTAGAAACCATAGGAATGCCGACTCGAATTCAATAAGAGTTTGGTATATTCTCTGGTGGACGCAAAAGGAATCACCACAATTAATTGCATCACAATTGTTTGTATAATAAACATTTATAGTTAGTGACGGCATTTCAATCTTAATAAGGATCCAATTTTCTTCGTCTGCTGACACCGGTATATATACCTAACAAACGTTAAGTTAACATTAATATTGTAGTCTCGGGAAAAAAATTACTATTATTTTTAGGTCCTTTTTTTTACCGTATCGACATCCCACAACGCAGGATATATTCCGCTAGATCCATTTACATATCCGTAAGCATCATGATGTTGTTCTACAAGGAGATTGAGAAATTGAGGTGGGAGCACCGTCCAGCGATAACTAACTGATGAAGTCGCAATTCCGGGATTTTCATTTTTCTTCGACTGCACGAGCCAGTTACACCATGCTCCGATATGCTGTGTACAAAATTTTCATATTTTAACCTTTTAATTAATATAAAACTTAAATATATTACACAATTACCGTTTGTTGAATAAAACCGTTTTCACAAAAACCTAATAGGCCACCCCACCAGTGTTTATCTAGAGGTTGGCTCCCAATATAGCTGGAACAACAGGAAGAACAATTACCCTCATAATAAAACTCAAGAACATTTGGAGACCAATTTTCATGATGTTGCTTATCATTGACCTAGATAGTGTTTTCTACTGATTCCGGTATGTTACTGGAACGCCTCCCGGTTGCCATCATGCTCATACACACTAATGGACAACGTGGGCCAGTATATATAGGCTAAAAATTTAAAAACTTATATTTAACTAATATCTTTAGGTTGTAATATTTTTACATTGGAAAAATTTATGTTTAATAGAATAAAAAAACAAAAAAATATATATTAGAGAAATTAGCCGAGCCAAACAAATTCAAAGAGTCGGCCAAGCCATTGGAAGCGTCGAGGAAGCCATCGGAGGAAGCGTCGGCAAGCCGTTTGAAGCGTCTGGGAGCCAAAACTTTTAGGAAGAGATGATGCGTCAGCGAAACACAAAGTCGGACGCATCAATATACTTTTGGGTTATGATGTGTCGGCCACCGACGCTTGAACATTGTCGGACACGTGTGAGACACGTGTCAGCTTGTATGAAATGGACGCATCAACATGATACACGGACGCTTCTGAGGCTGTGAGGACCTTCCAAAGACGCAGGAAGGTGACAATTTTGCAAATGCACTTGGTCAACGGACATTTTGGTAATTTTCCCTTTTATAATAATAATAATAATAATAATAATAAGTTTTACTTAAAAAAGGGTTATAAAATTAAAAATAAAGGAAAGGGTTTGTTTGGTTTGTGGTAAAGATCTGACAGGTTTTTGAGGTGCGATACAGGAAGCGGGTTCGTGTGTGTTGCAAAGGGTTTGAGTCAGCGGATTTTTTTTGTGTTCGGTTTTATCAGTTGAGTTACGGTAAAAGCTAGACAAGGACCAGTAGTCGAGTTAGATTTGGATTTTGACACAGGTTACCAAATCCATTTAAACTTTTACGCGCGTGATGGCCAAAAGGGATAAGGTCAGTGAGACTGTTAAGAATTGGCCAAAGCTTACAAATGACCTTGTAGGGTAATTTTGTAAAATGACCTTGTAGGGTAATTTTGATCTTCTGGGTAATTTTGTAGAGTATCATAATTACTCTACAAATGATCTTGTAAAGTAATTTTGATCTTGTATGATAATTTTGTAAAGCAACATAATTAGTCTACAAATGATCTTGTAGGGTAATTTTGATCCTGTAGACTAATTACAGGTAAACTTTTAACAAAAATGTCTAGGCTTGTAAATGAACCGAACGTTCAGTGAACCGTTCATGAATCGTTCGGAAGGAAATTCATTCATGTTCGTTTATTTAATAAATGAACGAACATGAACAATTTTTTTATTCATTTAAATAAACTAACGAACATGAACAATGTCCCGTTTGTTCATTTACGTTCATGAATGATCGTTTATGTTCGTTCGTTTATGTCGTTCATTTAAATTCGTTCGTTCATGTTCGTTTATATCCGTTTGATTATATTCATCTTTTAAATTTAGTTATTATATTATATTATACATATTAAAGGAAAGTCTTGATGAACAGTAATAACATAAAAAAATAATTATTATAGTGTTTTTAGTGGTGTTTTAATTCTTTATTTTTTATTTAAATTTCAAATGTTCAATTCTTAAAATATTATTTATTTAAACTACATATGTTTATTTTAGTTTGTTATAATCTTTTAATTCAACTAAAAGATATTATATATATATATATATATATTAAAGTAGAGGGACCATGAATAAAAAATAGCTTTTTAAAGTATTTGTTTTAAGTATTGTTCATTTAATATATTTTTTAATAATTTGCGTACGTTAATTTTTTAAAAATAATCTATACACGCATCTATGTATTTTTTCCAACATTCTAATATAAATATTTTTGAAAATGGATACTGTGTTGCTACCGTACCGAAAAGAAAATCGACTGAACCACATAAGTGCCACTATTCATATTTATGGTTTTCGGTAACTCTTATTGAAAGTAGACACCGTGTCGCTATTGTACCGAACGTAAAACCGAACAAACAACATCGATATTTGGTACCGGTATTTATATTTATATTTATATTTATATTTTTAGTTTCAATATACTGATACTGTATCAATACTGTACTGTATTATACCATATTGAGCCCGACCGAACAACATCGGTATTGGCACCGTGTTCGTTTTATGGTTTTCGGTCGATGTATAGCAGATGTTGATTGTTATACCGAATGCATGTATTGTGTCGGTACGGAAATAAACCGAATCAATACCGATCGAGATCCCGTCGCGAAGCGCGGGGGAAATCGACTAGTTACTAATTAAATTTAAAAATCTGTTTAGTTTTCTTTATCATCCCATAACTAGCTTTAACTTTCCGATTTCAAAACTTTCTTTTATATGGTATTAATATTAATATATTTGATTTATGTTTTCCAATTTAAAAGCAATCTTTTCTATCATATGAAACGTGAATTAAAGTTTACCTATATTTAGGTTCTTCTTCTCCTCTTCTATTGCTATACAATTCAAAGCCTTGTTCAATTATGTTCGTTATGATTTGTTATGTTCTTTATGTTAAATTATCTGTGTTTGTGTGCGTTTATGTTCGTGAACCGTTCGTTTATACTTTTAGTGAACAAAAATAAACGAACATGAACATGTTCATTTTCTTAACGAACAAACACGAACAAGAAAATCCGTTCATTTAAATGTTCGTGTCCGATCGTTTATTCGGTTAAAGGTAAATGAACGAACATGAACATGCCTCGTTCGTGTTCGTTCAGTTCATTTACAAGCCTAAAAATGTCACCACGTTTTTTACATTTTCATGTCTTTCGTACGTTTTGTAAGATAAGACTATTTGTACAGGTATTTACCCTATATCTTATTCTCACACCTTTTTCATTCTATATAATAAAGGTGGAGGGAGTGGTTATCATTTGGGGACTGGTAAACTTATTTTCTAACCAATAATGTCATGTCAAGTCAAGTCCCCACTCTACTCTTCATTTGCACTCAATCACTAAAAATGGTTAAACACATGAAGAGTGGTAAACATTTAAAAAAAATGTAATTGGTTGAAAAAGGACGAGATCCACCATTGACTATCTCTCTCCCCTGCCTCTTCTCTTTTGGTGTCTCTCTCGGTGAGTAGTTTCCACCTCCTCCTCTCCCTGATCACCGAATAACCACCGGCAACACCTACCCCTCGGTAAACCCACTCCCTCCACCCTAATGTATGAATATGAACTCTCTAATTAAAAGGTAACATGACATCAAACCGCAACTTACGAATATACAATCTATCTGAACGATATCTAAATTTTTTTTTTTAACTTAAACTTTAATAGAAGGTTAGAGCAAATTACAAATCATGGGTTGGTAGACGGGCAACAAACTGCGCCGCCACCCCGTTTTGACATCTAAATACAATCTATGTTAACGACATCTAAATACAATATATCTTAAGGATATCTATAGTGTATTTCTTTAAGGTCCCGAAGTGAAGCAGTCACATATCCTATCATGAGGGCGACCGCTTCCTACCAAATTTACAACACACTCTAGTTCCTTCATTTCCTCTCTCTCTCTCATCACATCCTTCTACTTCTTTCTACACACAGGTGTAGGTGTATGAACACACACACACATGCATTCTTCCCGAAATCAAAACCCTAGAATTAGAAACCACCAGATCGTCCTTTCACAATTCAAAACTCAAAATCTATGATCCTCATTACCAATCACCAGAACCTAATCGAACTCCGGTCCACGATAACTGAAAGCCATGTATAAGAACCAGCTGCAAGAGTTAGCGCAGAGGAGCTGCTTCAATCTACCCTCGTATACGTGCATAAGAGAAGGTCCAGATCACGCGCCGCGCTTCAAAGCCACGGTTATTTTCAACGGCGAGACGTATGAAAGCCCTAATTACTGCACGACCTTGCGCCAGGCCGAACACTCTGCAGCTGAGGTTGCTCTTAATGAACTTGCGTCTCAAGGTCCTTCTAATTCCTTGGCTGCTAGGATACTGGTTAGTGTTCAGGTTTTTTCTAGGGTTTCTAACTTTCTATTTGTGTTTTATTTAGTTCTTATTAGATTTTGTAATTGATGATTTTGTTCATAAGAAGTTGAATTTTGTAGATATGTGAAGCTGTAAAGAGGAAGTATTCATATAATTGTTGTTTAGAATCCTTTCTAGGTTTTTGATTCAGGTGGATTTTACCGAAACCCCTCTTTTGTTTGCCGCCTTTGATTATCAATTTTATGGATAGAGATGTTGGAATGCAGTAGGATACCTGCCTGCATTTAAGGTTTAGATGCTGCTACCAGTGATGTATATGTGACAGTTTTGAACTTTCTGTGGCTTTTTGGTAACCTTGTGCTGAGCCATTAAGAGGCCTGATCGATTAAGCGGTCAACATATTTCTAAAAGTTCCCCGTTAAGAGGCTCCATGAACCATTAAGAGGTGTCTTTTAAGTGAACCAAACACACACTACCTGGATTCAGAGGTAGCCTCTTAATGGAATCATTAAAAGGCTACCAAACAGCCCCTAGATAAGATAAATATCTATCATATGTGTAATCTTTTTGGATCGAGAACACGTAAAAGATGACTTCCTATTACCTCTGAAATGCAGTAGGATGCCTGCCTGCGTTTGGGATCATATGCTTTAAGGTTAAGATGGTACTAATGATGGATATGGATGACAGTTTTGAGCTTTAAAATAGATAGATATCTGTTGTTATATGTGTAATATTCTTCTATTGAGAACACGTTTAGATGCAATGAGTGACGTATATGTGACAGTTTTGAACTATAAAATAGATATATTATCTCTATCATGTATAATATTTTTTGATTGAGGATACGTAAAAGATGAATTCTTGAGGAAACACATAAGTTCTTTAAAAAGCACCTATTTTGATATCATGCTTAAGGATTGCGTATTTGTGTACAATGGTAATGTGGCTTCAAATTGTAACTAAATTTTGTGATGGGCACTCGACAGGATGAGACAGGGGTGTACAAGAATCTTTTGCAAGAGGTTTCTCAAAGAGTAGGGGCATCTTTACCGACATACACAACAATTAGATCGGGCCTAGGGCATTTGCCTGTTTTCACCTGCACTGTAGAATTAGCTGGCTGTATATTTACTGGAGTACCCGCCAAAAATAAGAAACAAGCTGAAAAGAATGCTGCCATGTCAGCTTGGTCATCTCTAAAACTTTGTAAGGATTTACTGTTTTTCATTTGTATTATTTTATCAGTAAATATGTTTATGGATACAGATGAATGACACTTGTATCCTCTTTTTGTTCAGTAACACAGCAATCTGAAAGCTTGCTATTGCAAAAAGGAAACACTGAGGAGCAGGAGCATGTTACTGTGGCGCGCGCGTTACAGAAATTCAGATTAAAGGCAAGAATGTCTAATATACCCTTTCCAATCCGTTTTCCGGTGCCAAAATCGAAAACACTTACCGGCCATCCGCCACCAACCACCACCTCAAAAATCCTTCCATTAATATGCCCCAAAATGGGTCCCAATAGGCGTCACCTAACCACATTATCGAACACACCCCAAACATGCATAAAAACACCTCAAAAGCAAGATCCAGTCACCCCTGCCGATGATCTGCCACAACCACGCCAGCACAAGTTTCCGGCGGTTGGAGCGGCACCATACATCCCTGTTCGGCACTTCAGGGCTCACCATGGGGTTGCTCCTCCAGTGACTATACGCAACTCGATTCCTGTTTTCTCTGCCCCACCGCTACCGGCTAATCACCTTCCTCCACAGTTTGGGTTGCCGCCACCTATGTGTGGTGGTGTAGCACCTCCAGTCACCATTAGACACGCGGTTCCAGTTTTTTCTGCAGTTACCAAGCCTGTGACAAGCTCCAGAACACCAAATGAAGTAAAAAAGAATACAAGTTCTCATGAGGACTCCGAGTCTCCAATCGAGCCACTCGCGATATCATCATCAACAACGGAAGATAAAGGGAGCGTTGTGGCAGCTATTTCTGTCAGCCTGCCGGTTCCTGATGAAGAGGCCGATGAATTGGTAGAGACAGCGTTGAAGGGGCTAGAAATTTGACGAGGAAGGTGGTGTTCAAGGATTTTGTAGGGTCTTTTGTGTTGTTCAACTTAAAATGTAGGCGTTTGGTGTATTCATGTCTAATATGTATTTTGGGAATAGTAATTGAGCTCCAGTTGGTTGGTTCAAAGAGAAAACTGGAATTTGTAGGGTTTATTTTTTAAACATGAACACTGTGAGCAAGGCATTGAATATGACAACTTTTGTGGTACTGATTGATGAGACAAGAAAGTGTAAGAAAGATGACACCGGTGAATAAGGTAAGTTCTGGTGAGTGTGAGTGTACTTGTGTATGTGAAACATCTGGTTGAACATGATTACTTCTCAGCAGTGAGATACAAGAAGTGAACGCTTCCTGTGTACACCTTCAATTAATCGTTGAGGCACATATCGAGTAGATACCATCTTCAAACATTTGTTCTGTCACATGAACATATTCAACAAGTTATTTGTTATAACCTAAAGTAAGAATTGTTATTAAGAGCCAATTTGCTAGTTTCCTGCTGATTTCTTTCAATTTGCTTTTCACCCTTTTGAGTCATCTACATTCAGTTTATTTCTACCTTCTCATTATGCCTTGTGGTTTTGAGTGTTGAAAATCTCTTTCGTTGTAACCGGTGATTACAGAACTAAATCAGTGTTAACGAACATGTTTACTCGCCTTAGACGTTTGATCCATATACCTTATCAATCCTTTTATACGTTCGTATCACATTTTTTGAGGTTCGTATCAGTGTTTGTAATTATGGAAGAGTAACATTTTGATGGAGGTTTGGTTTGAAGCACTTGGACCTTGCATTATCTCAAAACGAGTGGGTTATCTCTCGCATTTCTCCGATACAATCTAGCTATTTCTCACTATCTCATAACGAGTGGGTGATTGATGCGTGATACTCGACGTTTGTTGCTTGTAAATCACCTGCTGCAAGCCTTGATAATCGTTGTTGTCGCCCCCAAATCACTTATGATAATGTCTTAACAACTCCGGTAATCAATGGAGTCCGACGGTCGCGGTCCCTGGCTACGAAACCATTGTTATGTGTACTTTCGACATAACAATGCATCCGCCAATAAATATACTATTTGTAAAGTCATTAAAAAACTTGTGTGTTAGCATGGTTTAAGAATGTATAACATATAATGACATATAAAATGGTTTCTAAATATCTTTGACCATTTAAAAATATTGGTTTGTGGTAGCATGGTTTAAGAATATTAAAAGTCAAATAGTCATAGTGTTTAACTAATAAAAGTCAACAAGCGTAGTAAGGTTTAAGGGCAACGGAAGTCAACTAGTCAAATGCTTGACTTACAATAGTCAAAGTCAACAAGTGATGAGTTAATGGTAAACAAAATAAAGAGTGAAGCAGGCAGTGCATTAGGTTAATCATAGTCAACACAAACCATGGCTCACCAAGCAAAAACCATACAAGGTACAGAGAGTACAAACATAACATTCTTTCACTGACACCCAACCTATATACCAACTTTTATCCAGATGCTAAATACCAGAAATTCAAGAAAAACGATGGTGAAACAGCGAACCAACTGACAAAAGCCATAGCCGTTGATGTCTCGAACCTGGTGCAATGGTTCTGTGAACAGTTATTGAAGTCATTACCGATGAGAACAGTTATACCTGCTGATGCACATGCTGCAGCAAACGTAAGAGTTGATGTAATCTGCATAAACAACATTTTGAGTTAAATTCTACAGATATTGAAGAAATATTGCACCAGAAAACTTTCAAATTTGTTAGAAAAATCCAAATAACCATACGAACCCGACAAACATTGTCGGAGGACTGTAAACGAACCGAACGAACACGAACAAGACCTTCTTCGTGTTCGTTCGTTAAGGAAATAAGTGTGTTCATGAACTGTTTATGAACACTTACCGAACCAGATTTTATGTTCGTGTTCGTTCATTAAGGAAATGAACGTGTTCACGATCACGAACACAAATAAAATCGCCGAAAGCGATGGAGGCAAGAGGTGACTGACAGAGAGAGTAGCGCTGGAGCTTGAAGCCAAGGTTAAAAGAACGGAAACGAGTTTCGAGGCTTTTTCCCTTCGCCTCACGAGGCGTAAGCCTTAAGGCGAAACGAAGCGTAAGGCCGAGGCGGTATTAATAAATAAATATAAAAATTATATATATTATAAAAATAATAATACTAACTAATTTCATCATCTGATTCATCGAAGTCATCAAAAACACACTTAAAAAAGACATAAAATGCTTGAAATTGACACAAAAAGTCAAAAACATCAAAACAGCTATCAAAATCCCCTGAGGCGCAACTTTCTTAGCGCCTAGGCGCATATACATTAAAAACACCATGAGGCGCGCCCCAGACTCGTTTTTTGGCCGTTTCGCCTTGAGGCGCGCCTAGAGGCGCACGCCTACGTTTTTTAAAACCATGCTTGAAGCCATAATCGTCGAATAGAGGTCGATGTGAATATTGAGTAAGAAATGGGGAACGATGCATAAACACAGTGGGAATAGGATTACCTATTTTAATTGTTAGGGTAATAAAATAAATAAAAATTAAAAAGTACAAAAAGTTTAGATAAAATAAAAGAACAAAAATCTTTCATGAACAACATAAACAAGCAAACATGAACGAATGTTCACGAACATGTTACCGAACATTCATGAACACAAACAAACGAGAGCTCTGTTCATGTTCGTTCATATAACTAATCGAATGAAATTTCTTGTTCATGTTCGTTCATCGTAAACGAACTTCCCGCCGAATGGTTCACGAACTGTTCACTGAACGTTCGGTTCGTTTACAGCCCTAGTCGGACCTGTGTTATAAGAATCCAACAAAAAGAAATTATTTAACATTTGTATCCAATATTCAAGTGACACCGTATGTTTCAGGCGATGACACCTATAAGAAAGTTGGTTAACACAAACCTCTATTCCCGTTGTTATATTCTAACGCGGGCGTGTGTATATATATATATATATATATTATAAATTCATTTCCTATAAAAAAATTATATATATATAAATAAGATGTTTTCATATAACTTAATGATTTCTTATTTATATTAATAGCAATTATAATAAAACATACACATCAAACCTCGTGACACTTAAAGCAGCAAATGTTAATAATTAAGAAGTAGGTTTGGATAATCACTAAAGCTAAACATACAAAAGTTTAAAAAAAAAAACCAATAAAACAAAAATCATGAAAAGATCCATTGCCAGAAATGAATTAACCAACAAAACAAAATTGTCGCCTGACTTCAACAAATCTAGTCTACCAAATAACATAATTTGTAAGATTTTAAAGTTGTTTGTTATAGGTTTTAAGCATTAGTTGAATCAATGCATTGTTTATGTGATCCTAAAGGGTACATAAAGGAATCGGGCATTCAAAGACTCAAACATGGTGACACGGGTAAAACTATTTTCTGGTTCTACCACTTAGCACAAGTAATGAAAACTTAGCATCAGCAAACACATTACCCCATCTCCGATTGTGAACACGGCAACAATTATCGGGTTTCTAAGACTGCGCTTCACTAAGAGGGCATAAATATCAACGATGGCAAGTGAGAGACTCCATAGGCATTGCAAGCTCAGAGCTGCAACAAGGTACCTGGTACAACAACCATATCACTTCATAACCCCAATTCATATGCAGACCATCAAAAATAACCCTTTAAATTGTAACTAAACCACCAATTAACTTCTCAAATCCAATGTAAATGCAAAGATGAACAATGGTTAGCATAGCCCCCCATTTACCTAACTGCTAATTCACACACCCTATAATTCTACACATTTGTCCACCATGGAACTTGAACGACCAACTGACAGTCCTAGTTACCAACTAAAATGTTAATTTTCAGTCAAACTGGCCCACATGTTTGTTTTCCTCACATCCACAACCATTGCTTCCAAAACACGTTAGTAAGGCCGGAGGGTGTGGAGGCGCTACCGCGGCCACCTCACCTCCCATAGTGCCTGGAGGGCGCCACCGCCCACACCGCCGAGTTTAAGGAGGGGGCGCCATGGGTTGTCCGCTACCATGGTAACGAGGAAGAAGGAGATGTTCAGGTGGGGCCCACATGATTTAATCCAATCAAATCTTTTTTGTTAATTTTGTTTAATACGGGGCTTAATCCCACACCCTCTGCAAGTTAAGGGAGTGCGTGATAAAGCCCCTGGCTGACGTGGATCCTACGTGAAGCTGACGTGTCCTAATAAAAAAGCCCATAGGGGCTCCATCCCACACCCCATCGCCTAATAGCAATATTGACATTTCCACTAATCCAAAATTTTCATGATCAAACCACATGAAACCTAGCCTAGGGTTTCTGTTTCAGTAGTAATATAAAATACCGGAAGGCGGTGACGGAGGGGAAGTCACTGGTGGCAGCCATGACGGAAACAGAAACAGCAGCGAAGGCAAACTGAAACAACCGCAAAGCAAGGTTAGTTGGAGTTCCAGGCATGCCTTGAATATCCTTCATTCTGACTCTATCATCAGGTCTACCATCGTTTTCAGCACCAGCAGCAGCTGCTGGTTCAGTCAATTGGGGGATTTCAACATCTAATGGGTGAACAGCAGGGTGGCTTCTGCTACTCATTCTTTCTTCTGCTCTACAATTGGATTCAAAGCTTCATCGTTTTCGCACCGATTGACTAACGGATCTGTTCGAATTTTGGAGGAATTTCGGGTTTTGGGAAAGTAGAGTGGTCGGAAGCCGTTCAAGTTACGACGACTAGAAGAGGTTCACGACGTCGTTTACGTGGAGGCACCGCTCTCTTGCCCTATATGTCCTTTTCCGTGATATTATTTTGTTAATCAGAGCAAATTACGTTTTTGGCCCTTGTAGTCATGTCAGTTTTTATATATTAGCCCAAAATAAGAATTTTTAACGTATCTGCCCCCATAGTCCCTATATCTAACCATTTTGGCCCCTAATTCTAACCAAACCCCAACTCTGGTTAATTTCTTGGTCACATGGGTTGCACATGATGGGTAAAATTGTAATTTCTCATCCCCTTTACTTTTAACGACTTTATAAAAAATAAAAGAAACAATAATTATCATCTGCACATTGGATCTTCAAACCGCTTTCAAACCCAGAACTTCAAACCCACTTTCATCTTCAAACCCACTTTCAGATCTTCAAACCCAAAACTGCAATTGAAAGCTACCGATTCAGCAACTTTTGAAGTATTTAAACGACAAATCTGGACCATAATCACTAGCCTCATCAAGAATTCAAGAAATGCAATCAAAAGCTATTCAAAATTGCTTTTAACATCTAAAAAAACCACAATTTTCTGTACATCTCACAAAAGAAATTCAATCTTTATCTTTCGATACCAGTGTACCACCCCATTATTCCTCAAAAAATCTGAGTTATTTCCCTTTTAATTTAATATATATATATATATATATATATATTTATTTATTGATCATCTATTCATCTTCTTCATACTGTGCACTCTCTCATCTTCATAATTTTCTGTAAATTTTTATTTCAGAAACAGTCTTGTTCTTACCTCTTTGATCTCTCTTCCATGAACAAAATTTCCCAGATTTTTGTTTGGTCTAAAAATCTTTTCAGTTTTCAACTTTTCCAATAATTGAGCCCAGCACCACAAGATCTATCCCCAGCATCATCTCCACCGTACACGGCGGCCGGAATAACACCGGTGACAGAAAAGAAAAAAAGAGGCAGACCCAGAAAGTACGGTCAAGATCAGTCAACTGTTGTCAGAAAGGCTTTATCTCCAAAATCCATCTCACCGAATCCGTGTCAATCTGCGACTGTTGATTTGTTAAGCTCGATAGGTGAAAAAGTGGAGGAGAAACCAGTAGTAGATGTTGTTGATGTGTAACACCCCAAAACCCGAATGTTTATATCCGTTAAATGTTATGATATGGTACATCAAGAAATGAATGACTAGGTTATTTAACTTAGTTAAGAGTATGATAAAAACCATTAAAAGATGAAGTTGTGCCAATTATATTTTTAGGCAAACTTGAGGGACTAAAATGAGGCAAGATGAAACTTAATTTAATATATGAAAAATACAACCACAAACACACATAATCGTGTGTTCTAGAAAGAGCAGGAGCTCTTATGGAGCCAAAACCCTAATCATGGAAGATCATCAAATTGGAAGGGTAAATGAAGTCTAAATCCATAACCGAGTACGGATTAACGATCACCTTCTCAATGGGATCGTAAGGTATGTCTTAAAAGTTAGATTGGTGATCTTTCACGAAGTGGGTTATGATGTAAATTGCGAATTTGTATGAAATTGAGAATGGGTGTGTGTTAGAATCATCATATTGAACATGGGTTATGCATGATTTAGGCTAATTTGATGTTTAGAGATGAAAACCGTTGATTATGGTGATGATAACGACTTGAATGGTCACCCATGTCCAATTCTTGCTTAATGTTGATGTATTTTGATGTATATGATAGACTCTTGCTAGAGGAATTGAAAGAAATGTGATGCTAATATGTTTGATGTTCATGCATGGATGATTTATGTTGATTAGTAGAAGGATTTGGATGAATTATGTATGAGATTAGGAGATTGTGCATGAACTAGTTGTACTTTATGTTTATAAGGTAGTACATACACCAAGGGTATGATGATATTATGAAGAACTTAAGTTTAGATCACTAGTAAGTGATTAATAATGTAGTTATGAAGTGGGTTTTAGATAATGTGATGTAAATTGATGATTTACTTATGTTAATGATGCTTGGAATCAAACATGTGTGTGAATGTTTAAAGAAACCGGATAAGAAATGATAGATTAGCATGTTATAAGGTTGAATGATAAATTCCATATAAGATCCGTGTAATGAAAAGGTTGTGATGAATGATGAATAAGCTAACTATCTTGAGAATGATATATGATAGTTGATGCTTGATAAGCAACATGGAAGCTTGGGAAAGAAGCAGGTCAAATGGAACTTATGTGCACGGGAAGCGTACTCGGATGCAAGGTAAGTAAAACTTACACCCCTTTTTGTAGAATATCTATTCAATGTTTAGATTACAAACATGGTAAGTAAATATGTGAATTATGATGTTCCGACAATTCTTAGTATGGGTCGGAACATGTGGTTATGTTAAGAAACTAAGTTGATGGTTAAAAGGGTAAAACGGGGCATTATGGTAATTTTGGTTGCAAGTTAACGAAGTAATAAGTTACATGGATGGGATGATGAATAACTAACATCCCACAAGGATAAAATGGACATTTAGACTTAACGGGTCAAACGGTGAAGATGTCA
The DNA here is from genome assembly GCA_030545235.1 of Helianthus tuberosus. NCBI lineage: Eukaryota > Viridiplantae > Streptophyta > Magnoliopsida > Asterales > Asteraceae > Helianthus > Helianthus tuberosus. Next base: position 97,509,017 of record CM060399.1, on the reverse strand, counting down.
CCCTTTGGCGTTATCGACTAATGAATTGCTTTGTTAAGTATTATGAATTTGTAGAATGTATAGAAAAAGGATTTGCGTTGCTATTATCTAGAAATTTAGCGGATGAAGTATTAAAACGGGTCATAGCTTTGATCCGAGCAAGGTATGTGCATTTACAAGTGTAGATAAGTCGCATGATTGGTAATTTATGCAATGAAGTCTTTAGTAGTAAGGGATGGGTCAAAGTTGACAAAAACGCCCTTGATGGGTAAAATGGGCAAATGGTCTTAAAAGTTGATTACAAACAAGCTATTTGATTAAATGAATGTTTTGAAAAAGTAAGAAAGCAAGAAGTATGATTTTCGTAAGCTAAGGACCTTAAAATACGCAAATACCCTTAACGGGTCAAAATAAGCTCTTGAGCGAAAATGGGTCAAGAGGATGCAAGACATCCGAGAACTTAATCTTTTATGATAGACAATGTTGAAATTATAGGGTTCATGAGGAATTTAGGTCAAACAATCAAGTTATGTTGATGAATGCATGAACGGGTCAAAATTTGGTAAGAGGGTAATAAGCCGAAGAGTTAAAAGTCTGAAATTTTATTATGTCGGATGTGGGATTTTAACTCCATTAGATGGAGAATTAAATTACGGACGTATAGAAAAAAGAATCGGGTAAAACGGATTAAAAACAAGAGAGTTATGCTCGTTTCCGTGAAATCGGGTTATGCTGGGAATCTGCAGCACCAGCAAACAACATTCTGTCGAAAACAGGTGCTAGCATAGCGCGAGCATGTGCTAGCGCTACGCGAGCATATGTCAGTTTCGCGAAAATCGTTTATTTTAACCGTTGATGCATTGCGAACCCGTCCGGACCGTTTTTAAACGCGTATAAGCTAAGAATGACTAATTTATTCCTTGTTTTAGGAAGTGTAGATACGTATGAAGTTATGTATGTATGTATGTATGTATGTATGTATGTATGTATGTATGTATGAATATAAGTTGTATGTATGAATGAAAGTATGTTTGGATGTATGCAAGTAGGGATATATATGAGCGTATGCACGTTTGTAGGCATACGTGAAGATATGAATGTATGTATGAATGTATGTATGTAGGTGTGTATGTAGGCAGTACATATATGTACGCAAGTGAGTATGTACGAATGTATGAACGTATGTAGGTTTGTGTGAAGGCATGTAATAAGTATGTATGTATGTATGTATGTATGAATGTATGTATTTAGGTATGCACGTATGTAGGTACGTACGTATGTATGTACGTATGTATGTAAGTTGTTATGTGTGATCGTAGGCATATGTATAAGTTTGTATGAAAGTATGTACGCATGCATTCAATGAAATTGAGTACTAACGATAATAATAGCGTGCCTGGTGAATGAAGTGTAACGCAGGAATATCAAAGAAGTCTCACTGTGGATTGTATGATCAGACGGAAAGCCGGAATGTAAAGAGTTAACGGAATGAAAAATAAACGTGAATAAATCTTATATGTTTATGATACGTACTAATGTTATGAATTTTATGTGGTGAGCGCAGGTAGTACGAGCCATGAGGGTCATCAAGGAATAGAGATCGAGGATCGAGTTACTAGAGAGATTGTACGGGAACGTTGATGTATATAATGTAGTAAACATAAGCTATGTTTTTTACTTAGTAAATAAGTCGATTGATGGATTTATGTGAAAGAGTTATGTTAAAGTTAAATTCTAAATAAGTTAAGGTATTTATAATGAAAGAAATTTTAGACATGAACTTCCGCTGCGACTTTTGGTCAAACGTGAATTAGGGTCTTACATGATGGGGGTTTCAGGTGAACGGTGGTGGTGAATCGGAGGGAGGTGACTAATAGTGGTGGTTGATGGTGGTGTTGTGCGATGATAGTAGGTGAAAATCGAAGATGGAGGATGGTTGTCGGTGGTGTGCGACGGAGGTTTATGGCGTAATGGCGTCGGAGGAGGTGATGAATAGTGGCGGAATCGGAGAAAGGGGGTGATTGGAGGACTCAGACAGCAGTTGTTGAAGGTGTCTGAGTAGAAAGGGGGTGATCGGAGTAGTGCACATATGGCTAGGTTTTTTTTCTTTATAAACTAATTAAAATAGGATGGGAAATTACAATTTCACCCATCATGTGCAACCCATGTGACCAAGAAATTAACCAGAGTTGGGGTTTGGTTAGAATTAGGGGCCAAAATGGTTAGATATAGGGACCATGAGGGCAGATATGTTAAAAATTCTTATTTTGTGCTAATATAGTAAAACTGACATAACCACAGGGGCCAAAAACGTAATTTACTCTATTAATTAAACATAATGTCTATTTATTAAAAAAACGTTAGAAACTCATTTTTCATTTAAAAAAAAGAAAGAAACTTATTTAGCTAATGTGGAGTTCGGGGCTGTTTGTTTACCTCTTAATAAGGTTCTTAATGGTTCAGACATACATTTTACTGGTTCAACACTTAATAGTTCAGATTGTTTGTTTCACGAGCAGATATCTGAATGGTTCAGACATTTGCCTCTGAATGGTTAAGATTTATACAGAGTCTGAATGGTTAAGACCTCTAATCTGAATTGGTCAGACATTTGCCTCTGAATGGTTAAGGATTATACAGGCTCTTAATGGTTTAGACCTCTTACTGGTTCAGCACTTAATGGTTCAGACCTCTTACTGGTTTAGCACTTAACCATTCAGATGTTGCCAAACAACCCCTTAGTCTACTCGGTAGAGCCGCATATTTTTTAATAAGGAATTTCAGGTTTTGGGAAAGTAGAGTGGTCAGAAGTCATTGAAGTGACGACGACTAGAAGAGGTTTACATTGTCGTTTACGTGGAGGCTCCGCTCTGTTGCCCTATGTGTCCTTTTCCGTGATAAAGAAAGGGGTTGGGGAATAAAAGGGTAGTCGGTGACGGAGGCTGGATTTAGTGGTGGTGGGCTTTGGTTGGAGTGAGAGAGTTGAGATGGAGAGAGCGCTACCTGTGAAAGAAGGGGAATAAAGGAAAGACGAAGGTATGAAAACACATAAATGTCCTCACATGGGGTTCACATGACTACACTTAATGTTTAAATTTAATCTGATTAGTGCTAAAAGACATAGAGTGTGATGGGTTTTACACATAAAGGATTGTGACTGTAATGAATGAAGTTGAACGGCATCTGTTGCAATCTGATACACACATTGTCACACCCCAACCGATGGCGGAAACATCGGGGCATGGCACTGAGCGAAACAGATTGTCCAGAAGTTTCCATAACAACTATATTTACCAAATATTTAAAGAAACACGTCCCATAACATGTCATAGATGATAATACAATTATTACAGAAAGATCTAGTCAAATTCTTCTGTTCCGACAACTCAGATTTTTATTACAGACAATTGTTTATTTATTGGTTTCTAGGACTCCGTCCCTAGCCTCAATTTCATCACCAGCACACAAAGCATGTAAACATCCTAAGCACCTGTCACATACGTTAAAGTAAAAGTCAATACACATAGTGTAAAGGTGAGCATACAAGTTTGATAATAACATATAGAGTTCGAAAGCGTTACGCATAACCAGCATGTACACAGTGTAAAATGAGGCATGTTAGTTATCGACATGAACCTATCGATACCAATGACTGCGGGTTGACTGCCCAAGGCAGTTTGCGATACATTCTCACCACTGTGAGCCATGTAGGTAATTGTCCTTAACAAGCCCCGAGTGAACGGGTGCTGAGTCCAAACTAATAGTACTATCGTTGCTAAGGCAGGTAGACAACATTCCAAGTGTAAACATAACAAACAAGCATTCATTAAGTCACGTATAACATGCGGTAACGATTAGCGTTTAAAGTATTGCGTAGTGTGTTCGATGGGATTTAGTATATGTAACGTATGTAACACCTAAAAGTGCGTAAAGCAAAAAAGGATCGAGTATACTCACAGCGGTTGATGGATTGAAGGGAGCGCTAGAGAGTAGGGTTAGCCTGAAAAGATTGATAGTATCACGATAAGCGATGCGTAAAACGAAGCAAAGTACAAGTGGTTCAGACAGTAGTTCGATCGGATGGTAGTCCGATCGGACAGCCGGTCGTGCGAGTGGTAGTCCGTTCGGACGGTCGTCCGGTTGGACGACTGTTCGAGCGGATTATTTCTTCCTTTGAGAAGGATGTGTTTGTGTATGATGGCTTGACCTTTGAAGTTTTCGTTGAAGTATTTTGAAAACATTGAAGTATCTCTACCTTTCAGGTCGGTCGGTCGATCGGACGGTCGTTCGATCGGACGGCAACCCGATTGGTTGGGTACTTCAGTGAGAACAAGTTCACAGCAGGTTATCACTCGATCGATCGGTCGTTCGATCGGGTGGCATCCTTTGTGCATTGAACATGTTGAAAATTGTTTAAGTGTTGAAGTTTCGAAACATCACATATTCGGATGGTCGGTCGATCAAGTGGTAGCTCGCTCGGACGGCAATCCGTTCGGTGTTCCAAAACTCTTGAGAGTTGATTTGGAAATTAAGGTGGGACCAAGGTGCAAGTCATTCGGATTGTCCAGTCGTTCGGATTGGCTGTTCGATCGGACAGCAGTCCGATCGGACGACACTCCGTCTTGGTCGACCTGTTCGTCTTACACTTGGTTGTTTTGATTGTTTTTCGTTTTATCGAGATGTGTTGATATCGTGCTAACCAACAGAACCCCATCCTAAACTCTAGTGACCCGATTGAACAGGAACCACCCAAGTTCAGTCAGTCCACCGGTTTAGGGCGATTGTTCTTGGTTAACCCGAAATCGATATTCTCGTGGATAGAATACGGATCTTGAACCAACACAACCACAAGAATGAGTAGTAAGTCGGCACAAGCTCCGATTCTTTCGGTTTTGAGTGCATTAAGTGCAAAAGAGTTGAAAGAAAGTTGGAAAACCATCTTTCAATCCTTTTTATTGTTAATATGTTTAGATCTATGAAAGATCTTTGTCTGTTTATGTGGAAATCGGTTAGATCTAAGTTGTTCTTGGTGGATTTAGGCCAAATCATGAAGTTCCTTGATGTGCGTTAAGTGTATATATAGGTTTAAGTATATTTTAAGCCCTTTTTACACTTTCTTTAGCCAAGTTTTAAATTTATAAAACACGATATTTACTAACACTAAACACACATATGGGCAAGTGCACCCATCGTGGGCGTAGTATAGTGTTGGTAAGATACCGAGGTCGTCCAAGGACACAAGAGCTTTTAGTACCGGTTTATCCTCAACGTCTAATCAAATCAAAAAGTTTAGAAAAATGTTTTTAAACTAAGAAAAATAAAAACTAATAAAAATGCTGAAAAATAAAAATAAAAGAAAAACAGATAGACAAGATGAATCACTTGGTTCCGACTCGTGTATAGTGTAACCTTTGATTATTTCCGCACTTTTGCACTTATTTAAGAGATTATCTGTGACAACCCTCAAAATTTCATGTATTCCGTACCATCTATTATTGTTAATTAAAGTGCTTAGTGACTGTACTGGATCATTTAACTGCTTTCTGATATCTGTGTTATATTTACATGCGCCTGTTAACACACTAGTAATGTACAGAAAAGTCATTAAATAGTCCGTTATGATTTCCTAAGTGTTAGAAATTAAAAACGTTACAAAAATATATACATAGGACACGTTACGAATTAATTAAGCACTTTAACGGAACAGTATCCAACCGTACAACCGGACTTAACCCGGAACATAAAAATATTGTCATTGACATTATTTCTTTTTCTGAGCCAGTTAGGGCCCCCGAGTACCCTAACACCCATTATAATACACTATACATTAGTAATTAATTTAAATCTCTAAATTAATTAAACTAGCACCTAACTATTAGTTAAAACCAAACCAAATGCCCCCCTCTCTTGACCGATCGTTCCCATGTGGCAACACACTCTTACATTGTTGAATATTTAATTAAGGGTGGTCATATATCTAACCTACATATTACCCTTTGGTTAAAATTGTTGATTGGATATTATAAGTATGTACAAGGAAGTCACCACCATTTCATACAACACTTAACACAATTACATCTTTCCTTTTCTCCTTCCCTTGATACCTACGGCCGAACACAACAACCCACCATCCACCCACTTTCAATTTCTTTCTAGCCACATTATTTACATACAAAGGAGAAGGGTCACGCATAAGGAGGCTCGGTGCTTACGGATTGCCAAGGACCTCTCTACGACGCTATTAACCACCCGTTTTTCGTCTAGTTTCTTCCCTAGCCTCGAGCTAGTAGTAAGTGACTCTAAACACCCTATTGTTCATATCTAAAGTGGTTAATAAGAAATTTGTCGGATCAAAATCATGAACACTAGAGAACAAAACTAAAAGTCTACTAAAAATGATGAACATGTTGGTTAAAGAATGAATATTAGTGTAAAACTCTTGGATCTTGTTTTGTTATGATTATTGGTTGATTATCTGATGTTTTGCTGATTAATATTAGTGTTTGATGTTGTTGTGGTCACTAAACATGATTAACGGAATCCATCGAACACAAGTTAGTAAGTTAAAGAGTGAAAACAAAATCTGTCCCGGTTTTACATCCAACTTCAGTTGGCTGTAAACAGGTCATAAACTCTACGAAAAACTGATATTTTGAGTCTAAAACGTGTTATTATGAAATACGGTGCTAATGGCACCAGAATCGTAATTTTTGGACTTCGTTTACTATTTTTAAAGTGTCATTTCGTAACAGCAGCTAGAGCTGCATTTTTCTGCTGAAAATACATGTTTTGTTTTCTGTTATAACTTGGGTTCTGTGTAGAGTTGGATCATGAAACTTGTACTGTAGATGACCACTGATGTATTTGTAATTACCCCACTGGAATTTCGTAAATCGGACTTACGATGAATTTTTAATAAATTGTTCCGTGGACTGTGGTCAGAGATAGATAAATCTGAGATCAGTCCGGAAAATGAATTTTTATAAAATATTGGTAATGAACTGGACCCTGATATTTTTACACAATAAAATTTGGAACCTTTAAGACATTCGGTAAAAATTTGGGAATTTTTGGAATAATTTAACTATTTTATTAAAATGTCCGAAAACAGCCGGTTTTGAATATTAATGCTGAAATGACATAAGTTGTGACTTGCGTGTCTAAATGTCGAGTATGCTATCTGTGAATGATCTAACATGTTATATGTGTTACGTGCACTATCGTATGTTTGCTTATGAGTGGGGAATGGATGGGAAGTATATATATGGGCATAAACAGTTAAAGTAATGCATGCTATGTGATAGATACGTGTAGGAACTTTGTGCTCTATTTGTAAGCCATTAAATGACTAACTGGTAAATCATACTAGGACATGATTGACCGTCCTTGACTGTTAGCTATATTTGAGAATCTAACCGAGCAAACCGAGGTGAGTTCACACTTTTCTACAAAGCATGGTAAATTCCCGATGGGAATGGGCACAGGAATAGGGATTCCTCGTCCTTTGAGACGTGTTCAGGAATGTAAATTCCTCGTCCTGTTGGGACGTATTAGACTTACTGGACTAGAACTCTATCAGCGAAGTCCCTCCCTTTTTGTATCGACTTAATCGCCGAGGCTATGGCGAGCGGGTCATTAGTTAATAGCGCTATTAGGTTTAATAAACCTCACACCGTGCCAGTCGGACGGGCATGTACTAATGGACTATGGCACGTCGGTGGTGATAGAACACCGACGCTAGGGCACAATTGATTTTTGTTAGTAGTCGATATGATAAACGAGTCTGGTAGTTTAAAATACTGGGGTAGCTCCCCACGGCCAAAGTGCCGGGCTGGATAGCCAGGGAAGGTGGACATGGGATGGTTAACTAATAAACGTTTTCGAACTATGGGGTAACCCCCACGGCTGGATAGCCGAATGAGATTAAACTATGTTTTTGGAAACAACTCTAAAATGGACAACCAACCGTGAACTCACTCAACTTTGTTGTTGACTCGTTATTACATGCTTTGCAGGTCATTAGATGCTATGGAGCTTGCATATGGAGGTGGTCGTTGTGGGATGCGAACTGATATGTCCCGTACTTAATGAATAAACTTTATGAGCTTATTAAACCTACGTTTTGGACTTTAAACTTATGAACTATGGACTTATGTTTTGAACTTGTGTTTTATGCTTCCGCTGTTAACCTAAAATCGGGTTACTTCCTTTTGGTCACCAATCATTTTGTGTTTGGTTTTATTTACTTAATTATGTTGTTCAATATGATTGGTGGCTCGATCCTGGTCATGTCACGCCTCCAAGCGGTGATACTCCGCATGGTGGATTTTGGGGGTGTGACAGATTGGTATCAGAGCCATTGGTTACAGTGTACTTGGTTTTAAAAAAAGGGGAAAGGCTTTTTGATAAAACCAGACTATAACCTGTACAGTGCTCAACGATCCACAACGACGCTTCGCTCCACGTGCAAGACTCGACACCATAAGTGGTATGATTTATGTTATATTGTCGGTTAGATAGTTCTCACTGTGCATTAGATAATGTGATAATTGCTATTTGAACCTTGTGTGCTTACTCTCTATTGTCGTCCCACACTTACGCACTTTCGCGACACTTTTCTCACTTACGTTGCTTCATTATGAAGATCATGAGTGGACGCGGAGGACGTATCAACCTCACTCAAGCCCAGTTGACAGCTTTGATCAATGAACGAGTCGCTGAGGCACTCGCAGCTAACCCTGCATGAGGTATAACCTGCCATACCAACTCACCTTAGGACGTTTAGATCCTACCTTCGCAAACCAACCCTCATGCTTAATCTTGTCTTTTATTCTCGCGCAACAGGTCAACATGCTCAACCTCCTGTGTGCACATTCAAAACGTTCATGGACTGCCGATCTACTACTTTCAGTGGCACAGAAGGAGCGGTAGGCCTTCTACACTGGTTCGAGAAGCTTGAGTCTGTCTTCGAAATGTGTGAATGCCCTGAGGATCGTAGGGTGAAGTATGCTACTGGTACTCTTGAAGGGGTAGCGCTCACATGGTGGAACGCTCAGGTTCAGCTGCTGGGGTTGGTTGCTGCTAATGCCACCCCATGGAACGGTTTCAAGGAACTGATCAAAGAGGAATACTGTAGTCGGGATGACATCCACAAACTGGAGGTGGAATTTTTCAATCCGAAAATGACGGGGTCTGAGATTGAGGCGTATACCAAGAGGTCGAATGAACTGGCCATCCTGTGCCCTACTATGGTGGACTCTCCCATCAAACGTATTGAGCTTTACCTCAAGGACCTTGTACCCGAGATTCAGAGTCATGTGACTTCGGCTAACCTGGGTACCATTCAGCAGATCATTAAGTTAGCCCATCGTCTCACCGATCAAGCTGTGGAACAAAACAAACTGCCCAAGCGTATTGGTGCTGCTACTGCTGACGCACCCAATGATAACAAGCGAAAATGGGATGGGAATTCAGGCAAAGGTTCTACTTTGGCTCAGTCCCAGCAGCGAAAGACAGATGAGTACAGGAGCCCCAGTCAGCAGTCTTCTGGGAATCAAGGTCAGGGTGGATACAAGGGAAATCACCCCAAATGTAATCGCTGTAACTTGCACCACAGTGGGCCATGTGGTAAAGGCAACTTTCATCGATGCAACAAGCCTGGTCACATGGCAAGGGACTGCAGGAGTCAGCATCCGGCGAATCAGAACCGACAGCAACAGCAAGCCCCACCCAATCAACGCCAGCAGCGGCAACAGCAAGGTAACAACAAAGGGTGCTTTCAATGTGGTGCTGAGGGCCATTTCAAGAAAGACTGCCCCCAGTTAAATCAGAACCAGAACAAAAATAATAATGGAGGAAACAATGGAGGCAACAATGGGGGTAACAATAATGGCAATGGCGCCCGAGGTCGTGCCTTTGTGATTGGTCAGGGTGATGCAAGGAACGATCCCAACGTTGTGATGGGTAAGTTTCTTCTAGACGACTTCTTTGTTACTGTTTTATTCGATTCAGGTGCCGATACTAGTTATGTGTCCGTAAAAGTTAGCCAAATGCTTAAGCGCACTCCAACACTTTTGAACACCAAACACACGGTAGAACTAGCTAACGGTAAAAGTCTTGAAGCCACACACATAGTTAAAGGTTGTAACCTCGTCTTAGCTGGTCAGACTTTCTCTATCGATCTTATTCCTATCACACTTGGTAGTTTCGACGTTGTTATTGGGATGGATTGGCTATCTCATCATCAAGCGGAGGTTGTTTGCAAGGAGAAAATCGTCCGCATTCCTTGTTCTGGTGAAGAACCTCTCATGATTCATGGCGACAAGAGTGGTGCTGTCGAAGGCATCATCTCTTTCCTTAAGGCCCAAAAGTGTTTGCGAAAGGGCCACACTGCCATTCTAGCACTCGTTACTGACACATCAATGGAAGAGAAGAGAATTGAGGACATCCCTATTGTACGCGACTTTCCCGAGGTATTTCCTGAGGAATTACCTGGTCTTCCGCCTCATCGCTAAGTCGAGTTTCAAATCGAGCTAGCTCCTGGGGCAGCACCAGTGGCTCGAGCACCATATCGTCTAGCTCCATCAGAACTTGAAGAACTGTCCACACAACTACAAGAACTCTTGGAAAAGGGTTTTATACGTCCTAGCTCTTCGCCCTGGGGAGCTCCAGTCTTGTTCCTTAAGAAGAAAGATGGTACTTTCAGAATGTGTATTGACTATCGCGAACTTAACAAGGTGACTGTGAAGAATCGTTATCCTCTTCCACGTATTGACGACTTGTTCGACCAGTTGCAAGGGTCGAGCTATTACTCCAAGATTGATTTGAGATCGGGATACCATCAGCTGAGGGTCCGAGATGAAGACGTCTCCAAAACAGCATTCAGAACTCGTTACGGCCATTACGAGTTTCTGGTTATGCCATTCGGGCTGACGAATGCACCAGCGGTCTTCATGGATCTCATGAACCGAGTGTGCAAACCTTACCTGGATAAGTTCGTTATTGTGTTCATCGACGATATCCTGATCTATTCTAAGAGTCAGGAGGAACACGAGCAGCATCTACGACTTATGCTGGAACTTCTTCGAAAAGAGCAGTTGTATGCCAAGTTTTCGAAATGTGACTTCTGGCTTCGCGAAGTCCACTTTCTAGGCCATGTGGTAAAAAAGGATGGGATTCATGTGGATCCATCTAAGGTTGAATCGATCAAGAACTGGCCTGCACCCCGTACACCAACAGAAATCTGCCAATTCTTGGGTTTGGCCGGATATTACAGAAGGTTTATAAAAGATTTCTCCAAGATTGCGCAACCTCTCACTTCACTGACTCAGAAGGGTGTCACCTATCGTTGGGGTGATGCACAGGAGTCCGCATTTCAGCACTTGAAGGATAGACTTTGTAGCGCGCCTATCCTCTCATTGCCTGAGGGCACAGATGATTTTATGGTTTACTGCGATGCTTCCATCCAAGGACTTGGTTGCGTGTTGATGCAACGTGACAAGGTCATTGCCTACGCATCACGCCAACTCAAGGTTCATGAAAGAAATTATACTACTCACGATCTGGAGCTGGGAGCAGTTGTTTTCGCACTTAAGATATGGAGACATTACCTGTACGGTACCAAGTGCACCATTTACACCGATCACAGGAGTCTCGAGCATATCTTCAAGCAAAAGGAGTTAAACATGCGACAACGCCGATGGGTCGAACTCTTGAATGATTACGAATGCGCTATCAAGTATCATCTGGGCAAAGCCAATGTTGTGGCCGACGCCCTCAGTCGAAAGGATACTATACCTAGGCGTGTACGTGCTCTACAGCTTACCATCCAATCTAACCTTCCCGCTCAAATTCGTGATGCTCAGGTTGAAGCATTGAAAGCAGAGAACATCAGGGCTGAATCCCTATGAGGATTGAGGCAGCGGCTAGAACAAAAGGAAGACGGCGCTTACTATGTAACAGGGCGCATCTGGGTTCCACTTTATGGAAACTTACGTGAGCTTGTGATGGACGAAGTGCACAAGTCTTGTTATTCGGTACATCCTGGTTCGGACAAGATGTACCACGATCTCAAGACTACGTATTGGTGGCCTGGCATGAAAGCCCACATAGCAACCTACGTCAGTAAGTGCTTGACTTGTGCGAGAGTCAATACTGAATATCAGAAACCATCAGGCCTACTTCAACAACCGGAGATCCCGAAATGGAAATGGGAGCAAATTTCCATGGATTTCGTTACTGGTCTGCCCAGATCTCAGCGCGGAAACGATACCATTTGGGTGATCGTAGATCGACTGACCAAGTCTGCACATTTTCTGGCCATCAAAGAAACGGATAAGTTTTCTACTCTTGCAGACATTTACCTAAAGGAAGTAGTGTAAAGGCACGGAGTGCCAACCTCTATTATATCTGATCGTGACGCGCGTTTTACTTCTGAACTGTGGCAAGCAATGCACAAGTCTTTTGGCTCACGTTTAGATATGAGCACCGCTTATCACCCACAGACGGACGGGCAATCTGAACGCACCATCCAAACCCTTGAAGACATGCTTAGGTCATGTGTGATCGACTTCGGTAATGGCTGGGAAAAGCACCTCCCGTTAGTGGAGTTTTCGTATAACAACAGCTACCACACCAGCATCCAAGCCGCTCCATTCGAGGCATTGTACGGACGCAAATGCCGATCACCTCTCTGTTGGGCAGAAGTTGGTGACAGCCAAATCACTGGCCCAGAACTTGTGGTAGATACCACCGAGAGAATTGCTCAGATACGACAGCGAATGGCGGCAGCTCGTGACCGTCAGAAAAGCTATGCTGATAAGGGAAGAAAACCACTCGAGCTCCAGGTTGGGGATCGAGTGCTACTCAAAGTCTCACCTTGGAAAGGTGTAGTCCGCTTTGGAAAACGAGGCAAACTCAATCCGCGTTATGTCAGACCATTCGAAGTCACCGAGAAAATTGGCAAAGTCGCCTACAGGTTGAACCTACCTGAAGAACTTAGCGGAGTTCACAACGTTTTCCATGTGTCGAATCTGAAGAAGTGTCTGTCAGATGAGACCCTCATAGTTCCTCTTAAGGAGCTCACAATCGACGACCAGCTGCGATTCGTCGAGGAACCAGTAGAGATTACGGATCGAGATGTTAAGATCCTCAAGCATACCAGGATACCTCTGGTACAAGTTCGTTGGAATGCTCGTCGTGGCCCAGAGTACACCTGGGAACGAGAAGACCAAATGAAACTCAAGTATCCCCAGCTGTTTAAGAAAAACGCAAACACTACTGAGGCTGAAGCTACTGCAGAATTTCGGGACGAAATTCCAAATTAAGGGGGGATGATGTGACACCCCAGGAAAATCAGAAAAACAACGCAACTTAACTAGCTTCCTCAGTAACCACGCGCTAAATTTCGGGACGAAATTCTCTTAACAGGGGGAGAATGTGACAACCCTCAAAATTTCATGTATTCCGTACCATCTATTATTGTTAATTAAAGTGCTTAGTGACTGTACTGGATCATTTAACTGCTTTCTGATATCTGTGTTATATTTACATGCGCCTGTTAACACACTAGTAATGTACAAAAAAGTCATTAAATAGTCCGTTATGATTTCCTAAGTGTTAGAAATTAAAAACGTTACAAAAATATATACATAGGACACGTTACGAATTAATTAAGCACTTTAACGGAACAATATCCAACCGTACAACCGGACTTAACCCGGAACATAAAAATATTGTCATTGACATTATTTCTTTTTCTGAGCCAGTTAGGGCCCCCGAGTACCCTAACACCCGTTATAATACACTATACATTAGTAATTAATTTAAATCTCTAAATTAATTAAACTAGCACCTAACTATTAGTTAAAACGAAACCAAATGCCCCCCCCCCCCCCTCTCTTGACCGATCGTTCCCATGTGGGAACACACTCTTACATTGTTGAATATTTAATTAAGGGTGGTCATATATCTAACCTACATATTACCCTTTGGTTAAAATTGTTGATTGGATATTATAAGTATGTACAAGGAAGTCACCACCATTTCATACAACACTTAACAAAATTACATCTTTCCTTTTCTCCTTCCCTTGATACCTACGGCAGAACACAACAACCCACCATCCACCCACTTTCAATTTCTTTCTAGCCACATTATTTACATACAAAGGAGAAGGGTCACGCATAAGGAGGCTCAGTGCTTACGGATTGCCAATGACCTCTCTACGACGCTATTAACCACCCGTTTTTCGTCTAGTTTCTTCCCTAGCCTCGAGCTAGTAGTAAGTGACTCTAAACACCCTATTGTTCATATCTAAAGTGGTTAATAAGAAATTTGTCGGATCAAAATCATGAACACTAGAGAACAAAACTAAAAGTCTACTAAAAATGATGAACATGTTGGTTAAAGAATGAATATTAGTGTAAAACTCTTGGATCTTGTTTTGTTATGATTATTGGTTGATTATCTGATGTTTTGCTGATTAATATTAGTGTTTGATGTTGTTGTGGTCACTAAACATGATTAACGGAATCAATCGAACACAAGTTAGTAAGTTAAAGAGTGAAAACAGAATCTGTCCCGGTTTTACAGCCAACTTCAGTTGGCTGTAAACAGGTCATAAACTCTACGAAAAACTGATATTTTGAGTCTAAAACGTTTTATTATGAAATACGGTTCTAATGGCACCGGAATCGTAATTTTTGGACTTCGTTTACTATTTTTAAAGTGTCATTTCGTAACAGCAGCTAGAGCTGCATTTTTCTGCTGAAAATACGTGTTTTGTTTTCTGTTATAACTTGGGTTCTGTGTAGAGTTGGATCATGAAACTTGTACTGTAGATGACCACTGATGTATTTGTAATTACCCCACTAGAATTTCGTAAATCGGACTTACGATGAATTTTTAATAAATTGTTCCGTGGACTATGGTCAGAGATAGATAAATCTGAGATCAGTCCGGAAAATGAATTTTTATAAAATATTGGTAATGAACTGGACCCCGATATTTTTACACAATAAAATTTGGAACGTTTAAGACATTCTGTAAAAATTTGGAAATTTTTGGAATAATTTAACTATTTTATTAAAATGTCCGAAAACAGCCGGTTTTGAATATTAATGCTGAAATGACATAAGTTGTGACTTGAGTGTCTAAATGTCGAGTATGCTATATGTGAATGATCTAACATGTTATATGTGTTACGTGCACTATCGTATGTTTGCTTATGAGTGGGGAATGGATGGGAAGTATATATATGGGCATAAACAGTTAAAGTAATGCATGCTATGTGATAGATACGTGTAGGAACTTTGTGCTCTATTTGTAAGCCATTAAATGACTAACTGGTAAATCATACTAGGACGTGATTGACCGACCTTGACTGTTAGCTATATTTGAGAATCTAACCGAGCAAACCGAGGTGAGTTCACACTTTTCTACAAAGCATGGTAAATTCCCGGTGGGAATGGGAATGGGCACATGAATAGGGATTCCTCATCCTTTGAGACGTGTTCAGGAATGTAAATTCCTCGTCCTGTTGGGACGTATTAGACTTACTGGACTAGAACTCTATCAGCGAAGTCCCTCCCTTTTTGTATCGACTTAATCGCTGAGGCTATGGCGAGCGGGTCATTAGTTAATAACGCTATTAGGTTTAACAAACCTCACACCGTGCCAGTCGGACGGGCGTGTACTAATGGACTATGGCACGTCGGTGGTGATAGAACACCGACGCTAGGGCACAATTGATTTTTGTTAGTAGTCGATATGATAAACGAGTCTGGTAGTTTAAAATACTGGGGTAGCTCCCCACGGCCAAAGTGCCGGGCTGGATAGCCAGGGAAGGTGGACATGGGATGGTTAACTAATAAACGTTTTCGAACTATGGGGTAAACCCCACGGCTGGATAGCCGAATGAGATTAAACTATGTTTTTGGAAACAACTCTAAAATGGACAACCAACCGGGAACTCACTTAACTTTGTTGTTGACTCGTTATTACATGCTTTGTAGGTCATTAGATGCTTTGGAGCTTGCATATGGAGGTGGTCGTTGTGGGATGCGAACTGATATGTCCCGTACTTAATGAATAAACTTTATGAACTTATTAAACCTACGTTTTGGACTTTAAACTTATGAACTATGGACTTATGTTTTGAATTGTGTTTTTTGCTTCCGCTGTTAACCTAAAATCGGTTTACTTCCTTTTGGTCACCAATTATATCGTGTTTGGTTTTATTTACTTAATTATGTTGTTCAATATGATTGGTGGCTCGATCCTGGTCATGTCACGCCTCCAAGCGGTGATACTCCGCATGGTGGATTTTGGGGGTGTGACATTATCTTAGTTATTGTAGTAGGCCCCTCTTTTGAAGGTGACGTTACCCTCAACCCAGTAGTTTGAGTCAGCAAGGATACAATCCTAAAGGGTCGGATTATTGAAAGATAATGAATTAAGTTATTAATGCAAATTATGGTAGGCCCTCTTTTGGGGGTGACGTTACCCTCGACTAAGTAGTCTGAGTCAGCAGGGATACAGTCCTAAATAGTCGGGTTATAGTATTAATAGTAGTTAGCTTATGAGGGGGTCAAAGAGTTTGGACCCCCGCCATCCAATACCGTGAAGTATTGAAGGAGGTCCTACTAAATTTGACCCAGGTCCATTGCAGGACCTCTAAACGCTGAACAATGGCAAGACTCTTCCCAAACCGTTCCCTTAACCCCCGACCAGGTAGCCAACATACCTCCATATAGACCGTGGAGATATGACTGGTGAAAATCTTTTATTTTATATAGACAGTAAAATAATGTCAAGACACCACGGACAAACGATAAGGAAGAATCACCTTCAACATAAGAAACTAGTTATTAAAGTCATTAATACAAAACCAAATAAAAAGTGCGAAAATATTAGAAATAAAAAGTATTACATTAGACACTTGTCTTCACCAAGTGATGTAAGAGACTTAGGCAAACATGGCCTTGATTGTTAAGAACTCTTACGACCAATCTTGGATCCCGAGACGACTCACACACTCTATGATGGATAATGGATGATGGTGGTGGATGATGGTGTTATGGTGGTGGTGGGTGGTGGATGAAGTGTGAGAGAGGTGGTGTGTCAAGGGATGGTTTGAGCTTGAGCCAAGCACTCCTATTTATAGGCTGAACAGAAGCTCGGGCACGGCCCCGTGTCTAGTGGGCACGGCCCCGTGTCCACATCCTTCTCTTTCTTCATTTAATGCAGCTTGTCTTATTAGTTGACCACGCCCCCGTGTCCGCTGAGCACGACCCCGTGTGCAGAAGAATCTTTGTACTATGAAGATTTGCCTGGATTGTGAATCTTATAGTTGACCACGGCCCCGTGTCCGCTGAGCACGGCCCCGTGGTGGGCAATAGAAGCTTCTACCACTTTGTCTTTTCTGCTGACACTTGGGCATGACCCCGTGCTGGCTGAGCACGGGGCGTGTTCAGTCTTCTGTCTTCTTGTTTTGCTTGGGAAGATGCTGTCGTGGGGTCGGGCATGTCACGTCTTGTTCCTTTTCTTGTATTTATGTTAGATTTTGATGTCTTTTTGCTTCTTTTGTTAATTTGAGCTCATTTAATCCTGAAAATACAAAAGGAAGACAAAAGCACACTTTTTCCAACATTAGTACTAAAAAGGGTTAGTTTTATGCCACAATTGATGTAATTTATATGTTGCATTTTGCACACATCATTCCTCAAGAACACATGATGACGTCAGCCTAGAACACCTTGAATCTTGATGATTTCACGGTTAAAAGTTAAGATTCAAAAGATAGAAGGGTGTAGGAGTGCGTGTAGTTTAAGGAAGTACAAAATTTAGGACGAGATCTTACCGGGATTGCGAGAAATCGGAGAAAAAGCAAGGTTAGGGCGCTGGTCGGACGTCAGTTGCCAAAAGTAGAAAGAATGAAAGTGACAAGGGGTATTTATAGGGTTACTCGAAAAGGAAGGGGCTGGTCGATTGGCTGGTCGCCTGATCGATGAGTCGCTTGGTTCGAGTGTTCGGTGCGACGAGTTTTACCGTTTCGATTTCGATTGCGAGCGTTGCGATAGATTTTCCTAGTCAAATTACTTTTAATCCCAACTACTATATTAACATACAAGCATCCTTTTTTTGTATTCGTTTAGTGTTTGCAATTCGATTGTGATTGAGTTCGATTGCGTTTCGATTGATTCCCCACACATAACATAAATAAACATGCACAAGCAACACATAAGGCACACACACACGTATAACAATAACCAAAATGCGTAATTCGAGTTGTGAGTGCGTTTGCGATAGCGATAAAGCGATTAACCAAGCGATAAATAGCGATTACTATGCGATTATTAATAGATACTCCACATAATACAACTAAAGTGGTAACAAAATAGACTAACTTCGAGTCAAAGAAGTCAAAACAGGAATTGAGCAAGGAGAGACAGATCGCAATTAGCAATCTTTTCTTCCTTTGACTTCAATCTTGACTTTGGCTTTCGAAACACGGGGTGTTACAGCCTCCCCTAGTTGAGGGAATTTCGTCCCGAAATTAAGCCGAAGCCGTAACAAACAACTGCGGGTACTTCGCCTTCATGTCACTCTCGAGTTCCCAAGTGAACTCCGCGCCTCGTTTGCCTTCCCATCAGACTTCCACGATAGGAATGCGCGAGCGTCTGAGTTGCTTGGTTTGGCGATCCATGATTTCGACAGGCTTCTCCACGAAGTGTAGTGTTTCGTTTACTTGGAGGTCATCGAGAGGTAAAATTAAATCATGCTCAGCCAGGCACTTTCGGAGGTTTGACACTTGGAAAGTCGGGTGGACATTACTAAGTTCCTCCGGTAGTTCGAGTCTGTAGGCGAATTTTCCGATCCTTTCCAGAATCTTAAAAGGTCCAACATATCGAGGCGCTAGTTTCCCTTTCTTGCCGAATTTGACCACACCATTCCAAGGTGATACCTTTAGGAGTACGTAGTCGCCAATGTCAAATTCAAGGGGCTTGCGTCATCTATCGGCGTAACTTTTCTGTCGAGTTCGAGCTTTCAACAGGTTGTCTCTTATTTCGAGGACTTTGTTAGTCGTTTCTTGCAATAGCTCGGGACCGGTTAGTTGCGAGTGACCGATCTCGTGCCACACAATAGGCGATCGACATCTTCTTCCGTATAATGCCTCGAATGGTGCCATTTGAATGCTGGAATGATAATTGTTGTTGTACGAGAATTCGACTAACGGCAGGTATGCATCCCAATTACCACCGAAATCTATGACACACGAACATAGCATGTTTTCAAGAGTACGGATCGTTCTCTCAGTCTGACCATCGGTTTGAGGGTGGAATGCGGTACTTAGATTAAGCGTTGTACCAAGAGCAGCTTGAAACGTTTCCCACAGTCGTGAGGTAAACCGAGCGTCACGGTCAGAGATGATGTCACAAGGCGTCCCATGTCAACAAATGATCTCATTGGTGTAGATTCGGGCTAATCGTTCTACCTTGTAGTATTCCCGTATTGGCAAAAAGTGAGCTGATTTGGTCAAACGGTCAACAACAACCCAGATGCTGTCGTGACCTGATGACGTGTGCGGAAGCTTTGTTATGAAATCCATAGCTATACTCTCCCACTTCCATATAGGGATCGGCGGTTGTTCGAGTAAGCCTGAGGGTCTTTGGTATTCAGCCTTGACCTTTGCACAAGTCAGGCACTTCCCAACGTAGAGGGCGATATCTCTTTTCATGCCCGGCCACCAGTACTTGTAGCGAAGATCCTGGTACATTTTGTCGGCACCGGGATGAATAGAATACCGGGATTTGTGGGCTTCGTCCATCAAAATCTTTCGCAGATCGGTCCGTTTAGGGATCCAAATCTGGTCCAGATAATGGAATATCCCGTTCGGCTTAATCACAAGATGAGCTCCATCGTGGTAGATTCTTTCTTTATCCAAGGTGCGCTCGTTAAAACAAGCATGCTGGGCTTCGCGGATAAGGGTTTTGAGATCGTACTGGGCTTGGGTTTTACGAATGCTGAGCAAATAACTCCGTCTGCTGAGAGCGTCGGCAATGACATTTGCTTTGCCTGGGTGATAACGAATCTCACAATCATAATCGTTGAGAAGTTCTACCCATCGGCGTTGACGCATATTAAGTTCTTTCTGGTCAAAGATATGTTGTAGGCTCCTATGATCGGTGAAGATCGTACACTTTGTACCATACAGGTAGTGTCGCCAAATCTTTAACGCAATAACAACTGCGCCTAGCTCGAGATCATGGGCTGTATAGTTCTTTTCGTGGATTTTGAGCTGACGAGATGCTAAGCAATGACCTTGTCCTGTTGTATGAGAACACAGCCAAGACCAAGGTTGGAAGCATCACAATAGACAATGAAGTCGTCGTTTCCGTCGGGCAATGTGAGAACAGGAGCATTGCAAAGCATGTGCTTGAGGGTTTGGAAAGCAGACTTTTGTTCAGTTCCCCAAACAAAAGGCTTGTCTTTATGCGTCAGAGCGGTAAGCGGCACAGCTATCTTTGAGACTCCTTCAATAAATCGTCGATAATAGCCCGCTAGTCCGAGAAAAGAACGGACTTCAGACGGGTTCTTAGGTGTAATCCAACTCTTAACGGCTTCAATCTTCGCGGGATCGACGTGAATACCTTGACTATTTACAGTGTGACCGAGGAATTGAACCTCCTCCAGCCAGAATTCGCACTTGGAGAACTTGGCATAGAGTCGATTCCCTTGGGGTAGTTCGAGAACCAAACGTAGATGCTGCACGTGTTCGGCTATCGATTTGGAATAGATCAAGACGTCTTCGATGAACACGATGACGAAACGGTCGAGATATGGTTTACACACGCGATTCATCAGATCCATGAAAACCGCGGGTGCGTTGGTTAAACCAAAAGGCATAACAACGAACTCGTAGTGGCCGTATCGAGTGCGAAAAGCGGTTTTGGGTATATCCTCCTCCTGAATGCGTAGTTGGTGATAGCCTGAACGTAGATCGATCTTCGAGAAACATGTAGCACCTTGTAGCTGATCAAATAAATCATCAATACGAGGCAGGGGATAGCGGTTCTTGATAGTCAACTTATTCAGTTCCCGATAGTCGATGCACATCCGGAACTACCCATCCTTCTTTTTAACGAAAAGGACTGGCGTGCCCCAAGGAGAGGTGCTCGGGCGAATGAAGCCTTTCTCAAGTAATTCCTCGAGAGTTCACGCATTTCGAACGGTGCGAGTCAGTAAGAATCTTTGGCAATAGGGTTGGCTCCAAGAATGAGGTCGATACGAAAGTCGATATCACGACTTGGCGGTAACCCGGGGAGATCGTCAGGAAACACATTTGGAAATTCACACACCGTGGGGACATCATTTATGCTCGGACTCCCTTTCTTTTCCTTCTCCACTACTACAATGTTAGCCAAGAAAGCTCTGTATTCCTTGCGGAGATACTTGCTAGCTTGGACACATGACATGAGTTTGAGACCTTTCGAAGCAGTTTCACCATAGACACACAATAAATCACCATTCGCGAGCGAGAATCGAATCATCTTATCGAAGCACACAACTTCAACATGGTTTTCGCGAAGAAAGTCCATGCCTACTATGACATCAAAACTTCTGAGTTGCATCGGAATAAGGTCAATTGGGAAGACGTGATTGTTGAGCTCAAGAGTACAATCACGAAGAACAGAATTAACGGTGACAGTTCTTCCGGTAGCGACTTCAACATCGAACGTCGAGGGGAGATGGGAGCGCTTACGACTAAGAAGCTTCTCGAATTGAAACGACACAAAGCAGTTATTGGCTCCAGTATCAAACAAACATGAAGCATAAATAACATTCACAAGGAACGTACCATTGACCATGTTGTTGTCAGCCTGGGCTTGGCACACATTAATGTTGAAAGTTCTGGCGCGTGCGGCTTGCTGTTGCTGCTGAGGTTGCTGCTGCTGGGGCTCTTGTTTCACAACCCTGTTTGGGTACATGTTTGCAAAGTGGTTGGGATTACCACATGCGAAGCAGACTCGAGCGTTGACCGCGGGTGCCTGAGCCGCTTGTTGGCCTTGCGGGGCTGGGAGCAGAGCTTGATGAGCAGTGGCTTGAGCTGGCGCTTGACGGGGACCAGTAAGGCAGTTAGCAGTGAAGTGGCCGTACATATTGCAGTGAGTGCAGAAACGATAGGCGAGACCCACCGGGTGATGGTAAGAACAAGTTGGACAGATAGGGTGGGGGCCTGTGTACGCGCGTTTTGCAGGCGGTGCATACGTAACTGGTGCTGGACGGTGGTGAGATTGCTGCTGAGCCGGTACGGCTTGAAGTGGAGCAGCAGTGGTAGTGACAGCACAGTTCTTGTTGCTGGAGCTGCTGTTATTGTTCTTCTTCTTGCGGCGTGAGGACTTTGATGATTGAGCGGTGGCGGTTTCGGCAGTTGGTGTCCCGGTGACTTGGTGCAGGTTCTTTGAAGTCTTATCCCAAAAACCAGCTTTTAACCGCTTGTCGTTGATTTCAGCGGTAAGCAAGTAAGTTTCTTCGATTGTTGCTGGCTTTGCGACATGAACAAAATCTGCAACACAGTCGGGTAGAGCTTGAATGTACTTCTTGATCGTCATGTTGGGCGTCTTCACTTGATCGGGACAGATGATGCTGAGCTGCTTGAAGCGAGCAATCGGGGCAGCGTTGTCACCCTCCTTTTGCTTAATATGCCAGAACTCATCCTCCAGCTTTTGGCGCTCACGGGGAGGGCAGAACTCTTCGAGCATGGTGTTCTTCAACTCGTCCCATGACAGACCATATAGGTAATTGTCCTTAACAACCCCCGAGTGAATGGGTGCTGAGTCCAAACTAATAGTACTATCGTTGCTAAGGCAGGTAGACAACATTCCATGTGTAAAAATAACAAACAAGCATTCGTTAAGTCACGTATAACATGCAGTAACGGTTAGCGTTTAAGGTATTGCGTAGTGTGTTCGATGGGATTTAGTATATGTAACGTATGTAACACCCAAAAGTGCGTAAAGCAAAAAGGGATCGAGTATACTCACAGCGGTTGATGGATTGAAGGGAGCGCTAGAGAGTAGGGTTAGCCTGAACAGATTGATAGTATCAGGATAAGCGACGCGTAAAATGAAGCAAAGTACAAGTGGTTCGGACAATAGTTCGATCGGATGGTAGTCCGATCGGACAGCCGGTCGCGCGAGTGGTAGTTCGTTCGGACGGTCATCCAGTCGGACGACTGTTCGAGCGGATTGTTTCTTCCTTTGAGAAGGATGTGTTTGTGTATGATGGCTTGACCTTTGAAGTTTTCGTTGTAGTATTTTGAAAACATTGAAGTATCTCTACCTTTCAGGTCGGTCGATCGATCGGACGGCAACCCGATTGGTTGGGTACTTCAGTGAGAACAAGTTCACAGCAGGTTGTCACTCGATCGAACGGTTTTTCGATCGGGTGGCATCCTTTGTGCATTGAACATGTTGAAAATTGTTTAAGTGTTGAAGTTTCGAAACATCATATATTCGGATGGTCGGTCGATCGAGTGGTAGCTCGCCGAGCGGCAATCCGTTCGGTGTTCCAAAACTCTTGAGAGTTGATTTGGAAATTAAGGTGGGACCAAGGTGCAAGTCGTTCGGATTGGCTGTTCGATCGGACAGCAGTCCGATCAGACGACACTTCGTCCTGGTCGACCTGTTCGTCTTACACTTGGTTGTTTTGATTGTTTGTCGTTTTATCAAGATGTGTTGATATCGTGCTAACCAATAGAACCCCATCCTAGGCTCTAGTGACCCGATTGAACAGGAACCACCCAAGTTCAGTCAGTCCACCGGTTTAGGGCGATTGTTCTTGGTTAACCCGAAATCGATAATCTCATGGATAGAATACGGATCTTGAACGAACACAACCACAAGAATGAGTAGTAAGTCGGCACAAGCTCCGATTCTTTCGGTTTTGAGTTCATTGATTGCAAAAGAGTTGAAAGAAAGTTGAAAAACCATCTTTCAATCCTTTTTATTGTGAATATGTTTAGATCTTTGAAAGATCTTTGTTTGTTTATGTGGAAATCAGTTAGATCTAAGTTGTTCTTGGTGGATTGAGGCCAAATCATGAAGTTCCTCAAGAACACATGATGACGTCATCCTAGAACACCTTGAATCTTGATGATTTCACGGTTAAAAGTTAAGATTCAAAAGATAGAAAGGTGTAGGAGTGCGTGTAGTTTAAGGAAGTACAATATTTAGGACGAGATCTTACCGGGATTGCGAGAAATCGGAGAAAAAGCAAGGTTAGGGTGCTGGTCAGACGTTAGTTGCCAAAAGTAAAAAGAATGAAAGTGACAAGGGGTATTTATAGGGTTACTCGAAAAGGAAGGGGGCTGGTCGATCGGCTAGGAAACTCGATCGAACAGCTTTTCCGATCGGACGACAGTCCGATCGAACAGCTGGTCGATCGGCTGGTCGCCTGATCGATCAGTCGCTTGGTTCGAGTGTTCGGTGCGACGAGTTTTGCCGTTTCGATTTCGATTGCGAGCGTTGCGATGAGATAGATTTTCCTAGTCAAATTACTTTTAATCCCAACTACTATATTAACATACAAGCATCCTTATTTCGTATTCGTTTAGCGTTTGCGATTTGATTGCGATTGAGTTCGATTGCGTTTCGATTGATTCCCCACATAACATAAATAAACATGCACAAGCAACACATAAGGCACACACACACGTATAACAATAACCAAAATGCGTAATTCAAGTTGCGAGTGCATTTGCGATAACGATACAGCGATTAACCAAGCGATAAATAGTGATTACTATGCGATTATTAATACATACTCCACATAATACAACTAAAGTGGTAATAAAATAGACTAATTACGAGTTAAAGAAGTCAAAACAGGAATTGAGCAAGGAGAGACAGATCGCAATTAGCAATCTTTTCTTCCTTTGACTTCAATCTTGACTTTGACTTTGACTTTCGAAACACGGGCTGTTACACACATAAAGGACGAAAAGTGTAATTTACCCAACGGGGTTTAAGTGTTTGAAAAACACACTATAACTGTTAATTCTAACAGGGAAAGTGAATATAGGGTTGTTATGCATCTAACTTAGATGCGAAACCCATCAAAGCGATGTCGTTTTGGTTAAAATCAATCAAATCCTCTATTCCTCTTTTTATTCCTAATTCTCCTTCATCAATCTCTCATCTTGAGTATTTCACGTACATGGCATTTTTTCCTAATCCTCCATCACAAATCAATACGTCCTTACCATAAAATTCACGTATAGACAGTGGTGGAGCTAGCCCACTAACTTAGGGTATCCCAATTTTTTTTACCGTGCAATCATACAATAAAAAAACAATAATCAGTAAAGTAGAACAAATACCTAATAGATTTGTCCTCTTCTTTTTTTCATAGCTTGAAATTGTTCCATTACATCATTGTTTTGTTCTTTATCAAAAGTTTCTTTTTCAACCGCACAAATAACATTGTTCAAATATTCCGGGCCCATTCGATTGCGTAAATTCGTTTTAACAAGCTTCAATTTAAAAAAAACATCTTTCAACGGTTGCAGTTGCAACCGGTAAAACCAAAGTTAGCTTCACTACCCGATAAACCAAAGGACAAGAACTATGTGTTCCGATTTCCAACATAAAACGAGCAAGATTACTTATTCAATTATAATATTATTTTGGGTCTTGGGCTAAATTTATCAATTATATTTTGGGCCTTCTTTCAATTCTATTATTGTTAATTCGGGCTTATTTTATCATTCGGGCTTAATTATTATACAAGTTTTCGGGTTCTAAAATGTTTGGGCTTATAAAAAAATGAGATTTTAGTAATATCAAATATCCTATTTTTTGGTTAGGAGTATCCTCGTATTTTCTGGGGGTATCCTTTGTATCAAACCGGAAAAAAACACTACGAATACGGGGTTGAGCCCTAGCCCGTGCGACGGCTCCTAACATTGTGGTTCCGCCCCTGCTTACAGATTTACAGGGCATTTCTTCCCAATCCTCCATCATATCCTATAGGGGGCATGTCACACCCCCAAAATACCACATGCGGAAACCCCGCTAGGCGTGTGACGTACCAGGATCTAGCCACTAATCACATTGAACTCATTGTTATAAGATTAAACAAAGTTTCCATTCATTATGGTAAAATAAACATAAACGTAATCCAAGTTTAACATGTTCAGCGGAGGCAAATAGTAAATCACTATTTAAACATTTCAAAGCCAAGTGTATGTGAAATCAGTAAACAAGTCATGCATATCCAAGCAGTGCGACCCATGACCACTCCATCAATCCAAGATAGCAAGTTCCTTGTCCATAGCACCTATCGACCTGCGAGCATGCAACAAGTGTATCAGACAACGCTGGTGAATTCCTAGTTATACGAAAACGTTAGTTACCAAGTGTTTAGTTCAGTTCATTGATTATAATGTTGATAATAACTCGAGTACCGTACAAGATGGCTTCCAGATTGTTTTCCCCATCCCCAATACCCCTTATCTAAGCATTGGTCATGATTAAGGTCATTAGTTCACGCCCGTCCTCTCAGGTAACTATCCGGTATAAGATGGGACTTAAAATGATAGGAAATGAGTGTATTATCTAACATTCCAGTTTTACCCAAAAGACCTATTCCTCTCAGGAATACCCATTTGATTGTCCCACCCACCGGGATGCATGCTCAAGAGAAATGAACTCACCTTAGATTTGCTCGGTATGTTTAGTTACCCGTCCAAGTTGGTCAACCCAAACCCTACCGTGGTTACCAATCAACATCAGTTTCATAATCAATCAAGTCACTTATTTCACACAGTTTGTATCTATTACAAGATCACCTTATATTGCATATCAAGTACTCAGTCATCATAATAACATTTAACAGATGGATTGACTACCCACACGAGTCAAGTCAATACCCTCATTTCTAGTTAACCTTACGATCATGCCACAAATAGAATATCACATACACAGGTGTCCAATAACATAAACATCATAACTGTTTCACTGTCTTGAACATTTGCCTTTACAGTGAAGAATCCCCTTTTGGCGAAGGTTATTCTTCGTCGAGTATGAATACGACGAAGAGTCCAAATTGTTCGTCTAACACTAGTCGACGAAGGACTAACCTTCGTCGTGTATGAGTACGGAGAAGATTCATGGGGGTTCGTCGAGAATCAGTCGACGAAGGACTAATCTTCATCAAACAAGATTCTTCGTGGGGAGGTCTTCGCCACCGTCCTAAACAGACAGTTGCATTTCCTATATTTCAGTCGTAACCGATGCTAACAGGTTTGACAGTTTCCGAATCAGATCAAACAACACTTTTCAATCATGAACATGTACCCTAATTATGAATCATCATCAATCCTTTAGAACATAACAATTTTCATTCATCATGCAAACCATACTAACCAATCATTGACCCTAATCTTCCCATGACTACACACAAACAGATTATCAGTTTATTATGGTATGAGTTCATCAATCAGAATCATAAAACCCCATCGTGAGTTAGAATGTATATAAACCATTGAACCCTAATCATGCAAATTCTAGATTGCAATATTATTAAGGAACCCTAGTATCACACAGTCCTGCATTGATCATAAACCAACCAAGCAATAATAAACACTAACCAATATGCGAGATAACACGAGGAGACTCGAGTACAAGAGAGATGTGCTCGAATGATAGAGAGCTTCGAAGGAATCAAAACTTTCGTCGAACAGGAAGGAGAGAGGGAGAACTTTAGGGTTTTTGTGTTTACAGTTCGTTAAGAGGGATTATACGCTTAAAATAATAGTCCGGCCCATTCTGGGCCACGAACAATCCTGGGCCGAAGCCCCTTTTGGCCAAGGATCTGGTCGACGAAGACCCATTCTTCGTCAAGACTGATGGTGACGAAGATTCATTCTTCGTCGAGATTGATTTGTGGCGAAGAATCAATTCTTCATCATCTTGGGTTCCATTACACGTTAAACATTAAGCACCACACATTAAACATTAAACATAACACCTTTAACAGCCAATCATCAGAATACTTTAATCATTCAAATAAACTTCACACGACACCACGTAAAACAAATTGTAAGAACAGGATTGTAAAACAAGTGATGTGTATTGGAAAGACCTTGAAATCTCGGGTTGTCACATCATCCCCAAGTTGAAAGAAATTTCATCCCGAAATTTGACAAGTAGTCCAAAGCGGCAAGATGTTAGATCAGGATGACTGTGAATTTTCCGCAGGTGTCACATCATCCCCAACTTAAGGGAATTTCGCCCCGAAATTCACCAGTTGCATTAGGTTTAGATTGGTCAGTTGGGAATAATTGAGGATACTTGAGCTTCATCTGATCTTCACGCTCCCACGTGAACTCTGGTCCACGTCTGGAGTTCCAACGGACTCTCACAATCGGGATTCGACTATGCTTACGGACCTTTACTTCCTGATCCATAATTTCAATGGGTTATTCGACAAACTCCAATTTGTCGTCGATCTTCAGCTCTTGAAGTGGTACCACAAGTGTTTCATCGGACAAACACTTCTTTAGTTATGAAACATGGAAGACATCATGTACGTTACCCAACTCAGCAGGTAACTCGAGCTTGTAGGCCACTTTACCGATTCGCTCCAGAATTTTGAATGGCCCAACATAACGTGGATTAAGCTTATCGCGCTTCCCAAAGTGCACCACACCCTTCCAGGGTGAGACTTTCAACATAACACGATCGCCTACAGCGAACTCCAAGGGTTTCCTACGCTTGTCAGCATAGCTTTTCTGATGGTCGCGCGCTGCTGCCATGCGGTTTCTGATCTGGACAATATTCTCTGAAGTTTCAAGTACAAGTTCCGGTCAGGTGAGCTGACTGTCACCCACCTCAGCCCAACAGAGAGGAGAATGACATTTTCGCCCGTACAATGCTTCGAACG
The DNA here is from genome assembly GCA_030545235.1 of Helianthus tuberosus. NCBI lineage: Eukaryota > Viridiplantae > Streptophyta > Magnoliopsida > Asterales > Asteraceae > Helianthus > Helianthus tuberosus. Next base: position 97,480,091 of record CM060399.1, on the reverse strand, counting down.
GAGCTGCCTGGATGCTGGTATGGTAGCTGTTGTTGTAAGAGAACTCTATCAACGACAAGTGTTTCCCCCTCCCCTTATCAAAATCGATCACACATGCTCGCAGCATGTCTTCAAGTGTATGGATGGCTCGTTCACTTTGACCATCCGTCTGTGGGTGATAAGTAGTACTCATGTCGAGGCGTGAGTCTAATGATTTATGCATTGATTGCCACAAATCTGATATGAAACGCGGGTCACGATTCGAGATAATAGAAGTTGGAACCCCGTGCCTAGAAACCACTTCCTTTAGGTAAAAAGTAGCAAGTTGTGAGAACTTAACCGTTTCCTTGATTGCTAGAAAGTGCGCTGACTTTGTGAGACGGTCAACGATCACCCAAATGGTATCATTTCCATTTTGAGTTCATGGTAGACCAGTGACGAAATCCATGGCAATTTGCTCCCATTTCCACATGGGTATTTCTGGTTTCTGAAGCAGGCCTGAGGGTTTCGGATATTCTACCTTGACTTTCGTACAAGTCAAACATTTACTCACATACGTCGCGATGTGAGCTTTCATCTTCGGCCACTAATACAAGACTTTGAGGTCCTGATACATCTTATCCGAACCTGGGTGAACAGAGTAGCGAGACTTGTATGCTTCGTCCATCACAAGCTCCCTAAGATTTCCAAACAAAGGAATCCATATTCGTTCCATAAAATAATAGATGCCGTCAGATCTCTCCACGAGTCGTTCTTCCACGCCTCACAGATATTCAACTTCCAGGTTTTCTTCCTTCAACGCTTCAGTCTGAGCCGAACGGATCCGATCAGGTAAATTAGAGTGGATAGTGAGCTGCAGAGCGCGGACACGCTTGGGTTTCGTTTCCTTTCGACTAAGGGCGTCAGCTACAACGTTAGCTTTACTTGGGTGATACTTGATTGCACAATGCTAGTCGTTTAAGAGTTCTATCCAATGACGCTGTCGCATATTCAATTCCTTCTGATCAAAGATATGCTGAAGGCTCTTGTGGTCGGTATAAATAGTGCATTTAGTACCCAACTCTAAGTCGTGAGTCGTGTAATTCTTTTCATGAACCTTCAACTGTCGAGAAGCATAAGCTATCACTTTCTCGCGTTGCATCAGCACTCAACCGAGACCCTTAATAGAAGCATCACAATACACCACAAAATCCTCGGTGCCCTCTGGTAAAGACAAGATTGGTGCGCTGCAGAGTTTTTGTTTCAAGAGTTGGAAAGCATCTTCTTGTTTCGTTTCCCAAGAGTATACAACTCTTTTCTGTGTTCGTGCGGTGAGAGGTTGAGCGATCTTCGAGAAGTCTTTAATAAATCTGCGATAGTACCCAGCGCGACCAAGAAATTGTCGCACCTCCGAAGGGTTCTTCGGTGCCGCCCAATTTCTGATAGCATCGATTTTTGCAGGATCAACGTGTATCCTCGATTCATTCACAATGTGGCCAAGGAAGTGTACCTCTCGAATCCAGAAGTCACACTTAGAGAATTTCTCATAGAGTTGCTCCTTCCTCAGGAGCTCCAAGATAAGACGCAAGTGTCGCTCGTGGTGCTCCTTGCTCTTTGAATAGATCAGAATGTCATCAATAAACACAATGACGAAATCGTCAAGATACGGCTTACACACGCAGTTCATGAGGTCCATGAAAACCGTTGGTGCATTAGTTAACCCGAATGGCATAACCAGAAACTCATAATGGCCATATCGCGTTCGAAAAGTTATTTTTGGAACATCCTCCTATCGGACTCTCATCTGATGATAGCCCGATCTTAAATCAATCTTCGAGTAAAAACTTGACCCTTGCAACTGGTCAAACAGGTCGTCGATACGTGGTAAGGGATAACGATTCTTGACGGTCACCTTGTTGAGCTCACGGTAATCTATACACATACGAAAGGACCCGTCTTTCTTCTTCACATACAGAACTGGGGCTCCCCAAGGCGAAGAACTGGGTCGGATAAAACCTCTATCCAACAGTTTTTGGAGTTGATTCGACAGCTCTTGCAACTCTCCTGGTGCAAGACGATAAGGAGCACGAGCAATCAGGGCTGCTCCTGGTGTAAGGTCAATCTGAAATTCCACCTGACGATGTGGAGGTAGACCAGGAAGTTCTTCAGGAAATACATCTGGAAACTCACTGACAACAGGCAGGTCTTTGATTTTCCTTTCTTCAGGCTGAGTATCAGTGACGAGTGCTAAAATAGCAGGGTAGCCTTTCGTAGACACTTCTGGGCTTTCATAGCTGAAATGATGCCAACCATTGCACTACTACGATGACCTTGAACCGACAAAGATTCTCCACTAGGGAGAGGAATACGTACAATTTTCTCTTTGCAGAGAATTTCCGCTTGATGTTTAGACAACCAATCCATACCAACAACCACATCAAAACTTCCAAGAGTAACGGGAAGTAGGTCAATGTCGAACACTTGACCCATAAGATCGAGTTTACACCCAAAAAGGACATGCGAGGCTTCAATCGATTTGCCATCAGCTAATTCTACTATGTGTTTAGTTACAAGAGGTGTAGGAGTTAACCCTAACTGACGACTGAACCCCAAAGACACATAACTCCAATCAGCACCAGAGTCGAATAAAACAGAAGCAAATAGACTGTTCATGGAAAACGTACCTGTCACAACGTTGCCATCATTCCTAGCTTCTCCAACACCAATGGTAAACACTCTTCCACGCGCACCATTCCCACCATTATTTCCGTTGTTGTTCCCAGTGTTGTTATTGTTATTACCAGCATTTTGATTCAGTTGAGGGCAATCCCGCTTGAAATGACCCGCGTCACCACACTGAAAACACCCCTTACGATTTCCCTAATTTTGTTGAGGCTGCTGTCTCTCCTGTTGTTGTGGCTGCTGCTGCTGTGGGGGTTACTGCTGCTGTCTTGGGAGTGGGGCCCTGCAATCTCTAGCCATATGGCCCACCTTGTTGCACCTATGACAGACCCGGGTGCACGGCCCACGATGATGAAAGTTACACTTGTTACACTTTGGCTACTTCCCTGCGTAAGAACCCTGATTAGAGCTGTTGGTCTGATTCTGGTTCACAGAAGATGACTGGCTAAAACTGTGATTGCCACTGTTGTCTGGCTTCTTCTGTGACATGTTCATTTTGGACACCTTGTCCACTTCATTCCACTTACGTTTGCTGTCAGTAGCAGGAGTAGTAGCTGTAGCAGTAGTAGAAACACGCGGTGGTAGCTAACCACGCTCCACCCCCTGATCTGTGATTTTGTGAGCCATTCGAATTATCTGAGGTGCAGTAACCAAGCCCTGAACCTGCGGGGCTAATCCTTTGATGTACAATTCGATTCTTAGGTGTGGAGGCCGTGATAAGTTCGGGCACATATTAGCTAATTCATGAGACCGTTTCGTGTATGCCTCAATCTCAGACCCCACCAATTTTAGATCATAATACTCATTCTCCAATTTTTGCACTTCTTCACGAGGACAGTACTCTTCACGCATCAGCTTCTTAAAATCGTCCCAAGTAGTCGCGTTCGCCATTTCAATACCCAGCATCTGGACTTGGGCATTCCACCAAGTCAAGGCACCATCCTCGAGTGTGCCTGAAGCATACTTCACTCTGTCCCCAGCAGGACAGTTACACTGTCACACCCCAACCGATGACGGAAACATCGGGGCATGGCACTGAGCGAAACAGATTATCCAAGAGAAATTCCATAACAACTACTTTATCGAATAGTTAATATTATGTCCCATACCATAACCTATTAAGCAAATGAGTTATTAGAGACAACGATATCTCAAAGACGAATAACATGTTTCGACAACTCAGATTTAAATAAGAATAAATTGTCTTTGTTGGTTTCTAGACTCTCCTAAGCTCGATTCCATCAAATAGCAAGCAAGCATCCTAAGAACCTGTCATATACGTTAAAATAAGGTCAATACACATCGTGTAAAGGTAAGCATACAAGTTTAATAGTAATAGTAGAGTTCGAAATCATTTCCGCATAACCAGTATGTATCATGTATAATGCGAAGCTAGTAGGTTATCGACAATGAAATATGCACAGACTAGACTGCGAGTTGTAGAATGTGCAACACATATCACCACTGCGATATGTGAGAGGTAACCTTAACAACCCCTGTCCACGATAGGTGCTGAGTCCAAACAAATAGTATTATCGTTGCTAAGGCGTCAGGCAACAATCACTGTGTTAACATAACATATAAGCATTCATCAAGTAACACGTATCATGCAATAATGGTCAGCGTATAAATAGTGTTTGCATTGTGTGATTGATGTGATTTAGAATAAGTAACGTATGTGACACCTAAAAGTGCATAAAGCAAAAAAGGGATCGAGTATACTCACAGCGATGGAAATGGATTGAAGGGAGCGCTAGAGTGATTAGCCTGAACAGTTAACGATAACATAAGCGAAGAGCGGTGCGTAAAATGGTGAAAAGTGACCAAGTGTCGAATGGTAATCTGATCGGATGGCAATCCGATCAGATGGTCATTCGATCGGATGTTAATCCGTTCGGACGGCCATTCGGCCAGATTAACATTCGTTTGGTAAGGATGTGTTTGTGTATGATGGTTTGAAGTTTTCGTTGTAGCATTTTGAAAACAAATAAGTATCTCTGCCCTTCAGGTCGATCGATCGAACGGCCGTTGATCGGATAGCGATCCGATTTGCAAGAAACTTAGTGAGAACAAGTTCACAGCAGGATGGTCACTCGATCGGATAGCAATCCGATCGGATGGCAATCCGTTAGAACTAACTTAAGTATTGAACATGTTGAAAATTGTTTAAGTGTTGAACCTCAAGTGCAATCTGATCGAATTGCGGTTCGATCGAATGGTAATCCGATCAGATGGCAATCCGTCCCAACGAATCCCATCATTTTGAACTTGACTATTTTGAAAGTTTGCGGTTTGTTCAAGACGGTTTGAAAACGTACGAAACAATCTGAACCTCGTCAAGTCCCAAGTCGTCCGATCGAACAGGAATCACCCAAATCCGATCAGTTTACTGGTTCGTGACGGTTGTTCTTGTTTAACCCAAAATGGGTTGTCTCCTTGATAGTAACCAGATCTTGAACCAACTCATCACTAAGAAAGAGTAGAAGATCAGAACGAGCTCCGATTCTATCGATTTTGAGTGCATTGAGTGTAAAAGAGTTGAAAGAAAGTTGGAAAACCATCTTTCAATCCTTTTATCTTTGAAAATATTTAGATCTGTGCGAAATCGTTGTTTATTCATGTGGAAATCTTTCAGATCTAAGTTGTTCTTGGTGGAATGAAGCCAAATCTTGAAGTTCATGAGAACTCCATGTTGACATCACCCAAGAACACCTCAAATCCATTGATTTCACGGTTAAAAGTTAAGATTCAAGGGTGAAAAAGATGAAGGAGTACGTGTAGATTATAGAAGTACAAGATTTGAGTTGAAAACTTACAAGAATCGCGAGAAATCGAGAGAAAAGAGAGCTTGAGTGCGGCTGGTCGAATGAGGGAGCTGTCACATCACTTGTGATGTGACAGGAGGGTATTTATAGGGTTTCCAAAAGAGGAAAGTGCATGAGTGTCGGATTGGCCTACCGATCGAGTGGCCATCCGATCGGATTATCGGATGGCTACTCGATCGGTTAGCCATTCGATCCAGGCGTCCGGCGTGTTGAGTTTTGTCGTTTCGTTTCGTTTGGCGTGTTGAGCATTGCGATGCGATTCGAGTGAGCGATGCGATAGTATTACCCATTAGTTACACAAATAGACTAACTACTATATCTAACATACAATCACTATAAATAACTTGCGTTTAGCATTTGTGATTAGATTGCGATGCGATAGGATTGCGATTAACCACCTCAACATAAACATAACATGCACAAGTAACACATAGTAGCACACACACATAAAACAATATCCAGAACACATAATTCGAGTTGCGATGTGATTAGCGATAGGTCGATTATCGATTAAACATGCGATTTAAACCTCGATTATTAATAGATACTCCACATAATACAACTAAAGCGATTAAATAAAAAGATTTGATTACAAGTCATTATTGTACAATCATTAGTTAAGCAAGGAGTGACAGATCGCAATTAGCAATCTTTTCTTCCTTTGACTTTGACTTTGACTTGTACTTTGACTTCAAAAAGGCGGGTTGTTACATACACATCGCAAACACCGATTCCGCCTTCTCAAACCAACGCCGTAGTCCCATAGCTCCTTCAGTCCCACTGAACGTCTGTGGTTTATAATCCATGAACGTCTTAAACGTGCACACAGGCGAATTGTTCTGATTCATGGGTTGACCTAAAGACAAAAGAAAATACAACACACAGGTAAGATTCGAGTACGCGACACAAGGATAAAGGGTACTTGGCACATATGGTACCATCCTACTGAGCTGCTAAGGCTTCAGCCACACGAGTATTGATCAGATCGGTTAATTTAGCCTGGGATATGTAAATATTGCCACGTCCTCCACCGCGGCCTCTACCATGTCCACCACGTCCACTCATGATTCTAAATAAGAAAAGGGGAAAAAGGTTAAAAGTCGGGATTGGAAGGGAGTCATACATCACTATGACCTCTACAGATTACCGAGTTCTATCATTACGTCAGACAATAGAGCGGAACCCCTTTCACACTCGTTAAGCCTCACTGGGACTCACATGCACCCCACATTATTATTATGTGTGCACCCATAATAGTAATGTGATTTGCATGTTTATCTCAGCTCCTCCCAACTCATGCTTAAAAGGTTCCTCAAATTCGAGTAGCAAGACAAAAACACCACAACATAGATCAGGAAGGTTTAGGGATGAGTCACACTATCAATCACATAACATAGGCTAGTAACACAAGAACTCATACTATAGTGCTGGGTGTGCATTCACATGCGGTGTCATACTCAAGTGTTCGCTAAGTATGATGTGCAATAAATAAACGAGAGACGAACCTCGCAATCTGGAGCTGAGTGTCATGGTCGATTTTTCTGAACTGTTCAGTTATAGTCTAGTTTTATAAAAACGTTTTAAAACCTAGTTCACTATAACCAGTGGCTATGATACCAAACTATCACACCCCAAAATACCACATGCGGAAACCCCGCTAGGTGTGTGACGTACCAGGATCTAGCCACTAATCACATTGAACTAATTGTTATGAGATTAAACAAAGTTTCCATTCATTATGGTAAAATAAACATAAACGTAGTCCAAGTTTAACATGTTCAGCGGAAGCAAATAGTAAATCACTGTTTAAACGTTTCAAAACCAAGTGTATGTGAAATCAGTAAACAAGTCATGCATATCCAAGCAGTGCGACCCATGACCACTCCAGCAATCCCAGATAGCAAGTTCCTTGTCCATAGCACCTAACGACCTACGAGCATGGATCAAGTGTATCAGACAACACTGGTGAGTTCCTAGTTATACGAAAACGTTAGTTACCAAGTGTTTAGTTCAGTTCATTGATTATAATGTTGATAATAACTTGAGTACCGTACAAGATGGCTTCTAGATTGTTTTCCCCGTCCCCAATGCCCCCTATCTAAGCATTGGTCATGATTAAGGTCATTAGTTCACGCCCGTCCTATCAGGTACGGTGTGAGGTTGCCAAGCCTAATAGCGCTATCAACTAATACCCCGTTACCTCTCAGGTAACTATCCGGTATAAGATGGGACTTAAAATGATAGGAAATAAGTGTATTATTTAACATTCCAGTTTTACCCAAAAGACCTATTCCTCTCAGGAATACCCATTTGATTATCCCACCCACCGGGACGTATGCTCAAGAGAAATGAACTCACCTTAGATTTGCTCGGTATGTTTAGTTACCCATCCAAGTTGGTCAACCTAAACACTACCGTGGTTACCAATCAACATCAGTTTCACAATCAGTCAAGTCACTTATTTCGCACAGTTTGTATCTATCACAAGATCACCTTATATTGCATATCAAGTACTCAGTCATCATAATAACATTTAACAGATGGATTGACTACCCACACGAGTCAAGTCAAGACCCTCATTTCTGGTTAACCTTATGATCATGCCACAAATAGAATATCACAAACACAGGTGTCCAATAACATAAACATCATAACTGTTTCACTGTCTTGAACATTTGCCTTTACGGCGAAGAATCCCCTTTTGGCGAAGGTTATTCTTCGACGAGTATGAATACGCCGAAGAGTCCAAATGGTTCGTCTAACACTAGTCGACAAAGGACTAACCGTCGTCGTGTATGAGTACGACGAAGATTCATGAGGGTTCGTCGAGAATCAGTCGACGAAGGACTAATCTTCGTCGAACTAGATTCTTCGTGGGGAGGTCTTCGCCGCCGTCCTAAACAGACGGTTACATTTCCTATATTTCAGCCGTAACCGATGCTAACAGGTTTGACAGTTTCCAAATCGGATCAAACAACACTTTTCAATCATGAACATGTACCCTAATTATGAATCATCATCAATCCTTTAGAACATAACAGTTTTCATTCATCATGCAAACCATACTAACCAATCATTGACCCTAATCTTCCCATGACTACACACAAACATATTATCAGTTTATTATGGTATGAGTTCATCAATCAGAATCATAAAACCCCATCGTGAGTAAGAATGTATATAAACCATTGAACCCTCATCATGCAAATTCTAGATTGCAATATTATTAAGGAACCCTAGTCTCACACAATCATGCATTGATCATAAACCAACCAAGCAATAATAAACACTAACCAATATGCGAGATAACACGAGGAGACTCAAGGACAAGAGAGATGTGCTTGAATGATAGAGAGCTTCGAAGGAATCAAAAATCCCGTCGAACAGGAAGGAGAGAGGGAGAACTTTAGGGTTTTTGTGTTTACAGTTCGTTAAGAGGGATTATACGCTTAAAATAATAGCGCAACGAACAATCCTGGGCCGAAGCCCCTTTTAGCGAAGGATCTGCCGGACGAAGACCCATTCTTTGTCAAGACTGATGGTGACGAAGATTCATTCTTCGTCAAGATTGATTTGTGGCGAAGAATCAATTCTTCGTCATCTTGGGTTCCATTACAGGTTAAACATTAAGCACCACACATTAAACATTAAACATAACACCTTTAACAGCCAATCATCATAATACTTTAATCATTCAAATAAACTTCACACGACACCACGTAAAACAAATTGTAAGAACAGGATTGTAAAACAAGTGATGTGTATAGGAAAGACCTTGAAATCTTGGGTTGTCACAGGGCGTTTGGTTCGCAGGAATTCAATGGAATTTAAGAGAATTGGAATTTGAATTCCCTCTCTTAAGATGTTTGGTTCACGGAATTTGATGGAATTGGAATCTCAATTCCAATCTTCATGTGTTTGGTTTACAATGGAATTGGAATTGTAATTAGGCATGAATTCCTTCAAATTCCATTAACTAAAGGAATTCAAAATCCTTCCCGTATGTGAAGGAATTAAAGTAAATTCATTGGAATCTTCGATCGTTTCGACACGCACAGATTCAACCCGTACCGTTTCGACCCATATTGGTTTCGAGCCGTACCATTTCGACGCGAACAGATTCAACTCGTACTATTTCGACGCGAATGGTTTCGACCCATAACGGTTTTGACCCGTATCATTTCGAATCGAACCGTTTTGATACGAACCGCTTCGACGCGAACCATTTTGACGCATACCATTTCGACCCGTATCGTTTCGAATCGAACCGTTTCGACGCGAACCGTTTTGACCCATACCGTTTCGAATCGAACCATTTCGACGTGAACCATTTCGAATCAAACCGTTTCAACGCGAACCATTTTGATCTGAACCGTTTCGACCCGTAGCGTTTTGACCAGTACCATTTCGAATCGAACCGCTTCGACCCGAACCGTTACGACCCGAACTGGTGGTTGTGGGTGCCAGGCTAATAGACTCCAATTCATTCGACAACCAAACACAACAAAAATGGAATTGAGATTCCAATTCCAATAATTTCCAATTCCAATTGGAATGTTTAAATTCAAAATCCAATTCCTATACAAATTCCAATTCTAATTCCAAATTATACCGCGAACGAAACGCCCCCTAAAAAATGTTGTCTTCGTTTTAAAACCTAAGCACCTCATGATCTAATGCAATTCAATAATGAGGTCGGCATACTATTCCGAATCCTTGGTTCTTGACTTCTTGCTTTCCACTTGTAACAAGACTTTTATTTTGTTTCTTAATCTTGGGGTTTATGTATGTGTGTTTTCAAAGTGTCTAGCAATATAATATTTAGGAAACCCATATTTGATTCAACGCAAAGGAAGAACCAGACAAAAAAAACCTTGTATATTTTTCATGGATATTGGTTTGGGGAAGCATAAACATGAATGGAATGATTACCAAAAAATAGTAATGAAGTATCGATCAAACAAGGGAGTGACCGACGCCCATTAAACCTTTTTGAAGAGGATTTTGTTACTAACACGTTTACTTCCATTGTAGGTAATGTACTTGGGTTGAAATCCTTGCGTGCTTTACGTTTAGAAAATTTGTGAATCTCGATTGCGTATGTTAAAACTTTCGAGGGTCCGCCTCACAGTATGGTAACAACCCGAATATTTTTATCAAATCATAAAGCGACACGTGTCCAAACTCTTCGTGTAACGCCCCAAAAATCGAATTTGAATATAATGGAATGTTTTCTTGTTTTATGGCATGAAATTAAAAATAACTAAGTTATTTGACTTAGTCAAAATTATAAGACCAATAGTGGAGAATAAAGCTTTGTGGCAAGAAGAAAGAATGACAAACATGAGGGGTTAAACTTGGCAAAAAGAATGGAAGTTTTATAAAAACACCTAAGTGTGTGTAGTGTGTGTATGTGTGTTCGATCAGAGAGATGGAGAAGAGGAGAAACCCTCTTCAACTCAAGAATGGTCCAAATTGATCAAATTAGGATGGAGTTTGAAGCTAAATCAGATGCATGGGCTTAGATTCTTAATCATCTAGACAAGATAAACATGTGGTAAGTTGAAATTTATAATTTGGTGATCTTGAATGAAGTGGGTTTGTGTTTAATCCACGAAATTTTATGAAATTAATCATGTATATGTGTTAAAATCACCATGTAGGACATAAACTATGCAAGATTCTAAGTAATTTGATGTTTTGGGATAAAACCCACTTGTGTTAGTAAGAATGGTGAGATGAATGAATTACCATGTTCAATTCTGGTATAATTTTGATGTATGATGTGGTATATGATTGATTCTTATTAGTTAGATTGAGTATGATTTGGAAGTAATTTGATGTTGTGTTATGATTGATGATTGAAAGTAAGATGGTAGAAGATGAGCATGAAATAGTTATACATTGTGCATTAGATGATGTACGCACGCCAAGTGTTTGATGAAATGCATAGGTGAGATTAGTAGAAGAGATTTGATGTAAATAACGAACGAATATGTATAGAAGGTGGATATGATGCACTTAATAGTAAATTACCATGAGAAATATATTCGTAATGAAATCTATGTGCAAATGTAGTTCAATTGTGATTAAGTAGATGTATGTTCCAAGAGTGTGCTATATGCTTGATTGATGTAACGCACACCTTGTGTTAGTGCACGATGTCTAAAGCCTATGTCTTAAGTCTAGGGCTCTAATATGTCAATAGGATAATAATGTGAATATAGTATGTCGGCCATTGTATTCATATGAGCATGTGATTGGCAGTAAACAAGTGATATATAATATGCTACAATCTGTCCAATAATAATGAACTTGCAGCCACTACTAAAATTGGTCCAATAATAGCATGATAACAATAACAATGGTCGGCCATTATTGTTAGTTTTGATAATGGTTGTGCTAGCCAAATTAATTGTTGTGACATTAGAATATACGAGGTAGGTATCGTGAAGTAGATTTCATGATTCTTGACTTAGATAACAGATTATATGTTAGCCCATTGTATGTTAGTGGGTTCTAAAGAATAGAGCAATGATAAATGTAATTGGATTGGACCATGCTGTTAAGGGTGTAAACAGTTGGGCCTGGGAAATTAATGAATTACATGATAATGTGGTTACAAATCTACTTGGGCCGCACAGCTTGGTAAATGGGTATATGTGCACACATACTTGGGCTGCGATGTAATTTCATATAGTATTGGGCCCAGTTGTAAGTACACAGGTCTTTGGTAGTTGGGCCTTAGGTTTTATTGGGTCATACCTGTTTGACGAACTATTATACTATATGTTTAATTGTTTAGTTTAAGGTAACGGTGTGGTGAATGCCAATACTTGAATTCGTGTGCACTATCTGATGGATAAATGTGGTTTGATACGTGCGGTGCTTGTATGCAAACTGATTGTATATGTAACTATCTTAGGGCTTGGTTGACCCTTGTTGTTAAACAAGTAATCAAATCATACCAAGCAAACCAAGGTGAGTTCATACTCTTAAGGTATGGGATTCCCGGTGGGTTGGGAATGGGATTAAGAAGCTAAGATGAAACCTATATATTCACCACTAATAGACTACATTTAAACCTGCGTATTCTCGGATTGGGAAGAATACGTACCTCCGTCCTCGGATTGGGAAGGACGCCTACATTCAACCTGCATATTCTCGGATTGGGAAGAATACGTACCTTCGTAATCGGATTAGGAAGGACGCCTACACTAAACCTGCGTATTCTTGGATTGGGAAGAATACGTACCTCCGTCCTCGGATTGGGAAGGACGCCAATGTATATAACTAGTCTAGTGGTGTACAACATGGGGTAGCCCCCACTAATTATGGTTTGGAAAACAAGGAAAGATGGTTAACCTACAATTGCAAACAAACTCATGATTTTTGAAACTACTTTAAAACGAACACCAACTGTGAACTCGCTCAACTTTGTTGTTGACTTGTTGTTACATGCCTTGCAGGTCGTTAGGTATCTATGGAGCTTGCACGAGCAGGATGAGTCGTTGTGGGACATGGACCGTTGTGTGCCATGTTAACATTTAAACTTATTGAACTTATGTTTTGGTTTTACGTTTTATGCTTCCGCTGTTTAACTTGAATTTGGTTAACTTGTTTTTGAACACCAATTATATTGTGTGGTTGAACTTTTATTTAATTACTATATTGTTCAATATGATTGGTGGCTTGATCCTGGTCAGTCACGCCTCCTGCGGTGATACTCCGCTTGTGGATTTTGGGGGTGTGACAAATTTATTATTTAAAGACATTAAGTTTTAAAGGTGTAAACATAGTCCACAACCATAGCAAACTTAATTGACCCTTAGATATCTTAGTACACACGGTCCCATGATAGTTTTTAAAAGTGTCCAAACATAATTATTTAATTACAACAAGCAACAATAACTACATGATGATATAAGCCAAAATCCTCGAAGCCGAACTCATGTACCTGAAGAACACGTAAAAATCAACTGTCAACACAATGGAAGGTGAGTTCACATATAACTTCGTAACAACTTGTGTAAGGAAAATCTTTCTTGATAAAAACATTTTTATGTTTTAAAACATTTACATATGTTTAAGAAAGATCATTTTATTTCCTTTGTAAAATGTCATGTAAGAATTCATTCGAAACGGTCCCGCAGGCATGTCTCTGATGAAAACTTATACCCATGATTTTTAATAATATTAAATTTTTCGTTATAACTTCAGTTTCGTAAGTTAGCTAGACATTACGAGCTATATACTAAGATTGAAACTTTAATCAATACTAGACGATTAAAGAATTCAAATTCGCCGCTATGTAGATCGGAGGGATCAATCACGATGGGGTAGTTAACCCAATAGATCTATTAATGATTCCACGTGTGCATTACTTAATGATTAAATGCTATTAACTGCGCCCAGTTTCCCGCATTTAGGAAACCACTTGCTTTCCTCAATTTACTAATACATATAACCTATTGAATAACAATTTAATATTTGGCGTTGTACAAATTCTCGACATCCCCCACACAATGTAAGCCTATTGCCGCTACTTACACTCTTGAGACTTGGCAAATTTGTCCCAACTTAGATTTAAAAACTGTTTTTAAATATTTACGCTAGTTATACCCATAATCGTCATTTTCTCCCCGTTTTCCTAGAAAACTATTTATTTCATGAAAACTTGTTTTTCTCGAAAACAATTTAAGTCATACATCTTTGTGTTTTTCTACAAAACACATTATAATATTCTAAAAATCGTATTTTCAATAAAAATACATTTTTATGTAATTCGAAAGCATATTTTATATGAAAACATATACTTTTCTTTTTAAAGGCGTGTTCTTCCCCCGAAAACAATATATAAAACAGTAAAAAGAGGGGTTTCTTTAACACTCACCTTTGGGTGCGTTTTTATTATCGCAACCCCTTTTTTTGATCTACATATCCTAATTTAAATAGGAACGATTTAATAACTAATTGTTCTACAAACAATTTAGTTTCTCAGATACTTCGAATTTTCACACATCTCTAAGAGTTTCACGAAAATCTTTATTTTGATTATGTTGGAAATATATATATATATATATATATATATGTTCATACATATATATACATTTTTAGATTTTTGCGTTTTGAATGATTTTATAGGTGACCTTTTATTATGCCTACTTATTCGCAATATATCCATGATTTGCGCTTCGTAATATATATGCATAAGTATGGACATATTCGACATATTTCATAATTTCTCATATTACATCGATTCACACATATATTTCACATATCACTTAATATGTTAAATAATTTATCAAAGTATCTTAAACATAAATTTTCATGTTCATCACAATTTACGCACATATAACGTGATTTTGATCTAGTTTACCGTTTTTATCACACGAACGCCTAAACATAGCATCAATCCATATTAACATGTAATCACTTAACAAACCAATTTTCACATATTCATATTCACATATCAATTTTTATCACTAAAGTTCACCTTTGAACTTCCCGTTGTCGCTTACGTTGAAATATGCGTATTTTACCGTTTCGGTAGCGTTTTCGGGCGTCGGAAGTCACGTATGACCAACCAAACACCAAAGATACTTAATATAAGTTAAAATACTTATATCTATCATAAAAACATTAGTTTATAATCAGATTTAAAACAGTTTCAAAAAAATCACTTTAAAAGCCGATTTTTACCGTTTTTAACGCATAATTTCGTACCGAACTTTACCGTAACCATCCCAAATCATCATGACCTGATATTTTAACATAACACACATTATCTATTGATCAAAATGTTAATTTTACTCATGATAATGAAGGTCTCATGTATGACACAAAAATCATGCGATTTCACTCATTTTACTACTTTTTAAGCTACATGTACAACATGTGAAGCTACTAATTTATGACATAGTTTTATTACATCAAAACACATCATATAGTACTTTTTTTGTGAGTTTATATTCTGATTTACAAGTATCTTTCATGAAAATCTTTTGATTAATCATGCATGTTTTCCATAGTTCTTACAATTCAAAGTTAAACTACTTAATCATAACACAATCATCTTCATACTAACCTATATATTTCGGCCATATGATCCAACATATAACAAATATTATTTCAAGAACTTTCAAGTTACTTTCATCATATATATCATTCAAGTTTCACATGCATGTTACTTAAATCATTCAAGCAATCATTCTTCAAAAACACTTTTAATCAAAAATCAAAACACATATTCTAAAATACACACACAAACCCACGACTTCACACACATACACACATTCATCTCATTTTTAATTTTGTAAAAACCATTTATTGTTTTGTTTACAAGAGTTGTGAGAATCCAAGTATTCGAGAACCATGCTAATCATCATCATTATCAAGAACAAGTTTTTAAAGTAATGAAATTTGTATACCTTTCAAGTACAAAAGTGGAATTATGATGAGACTTTTGATGATAATGAGCTTGTTCCTCTTTGAAATCGCCTTGGAATCACCTTTAGATCTTCAAACCGAATCAAAACTAGCTTGAAATGGCCATGATCTTCAAGAAAATGAGTTGAAATTTTGAAAGTGGGTGTATGGTTGAAGGTTTCGGCCGAGAGTGATGAAGGAAGGAAAGGAATTTGTTGTTTGATGGTTTTTGAAATGGTTAAGTGGTTTTAGAATGATTAGTTTTGCATGCTTCTTACACTTGTCAAATTGCACAAAACAAGAAAGAGGTGGGCATCACTAATGCCGCCACCTATCACCTCTCTCACATATCACACATATACATATAATATATACACATAACGCAGGTAAAAAGCAGGTGTTTTATTGACTACCGGGTATTTTATCTGGCGTTTTATCGCATTTTAACGCTTTTAAAAATTATTTCATCAACTTATAAAAATAATCCTACTAAAATATTACTGAATAATATTTTTTCATTCCAGATTTACTACGTTATCTACGTTTCGCAGTATACACGCGGTATCGCGCGGTGTGTGCTTAAATTCGCAAAATAAGAATTTTAAGCGCTTTAAT
The DNA here is from genome assembly GCA_030545235.1 of Helianthus tuberosus. Taxonomy (NCBI): domain Eukaryota; kingdom Viridiplantae; phylum Streptophyta; class Magnoliopsida; order Asterales; family Asteraceae; genus Helianthus; species Helianthus tuberosus. Next base: position 97,463,583 of record CM060399.1, on the reverse strand, counting down.
TAATTTTTCTTCACGATTATGATTAAAAATAGGATTTTAATCATAACATAATATTTTTAGGATTTTAACATTATCCGAGCGGTCACCGACGTTCATTTCGCATTTTGTTCGTTACGCGATAAGCGTTTATCTTTTTATTGCCAACTGAATTTTTAATTTAGTTTGGATTTACCAAAATTCAATTATTACTAAAATAACACCATGTCTAACAAAATATTATTATCATTTAGTCACTACACGTGTCACAACAGTACGGTACTAGCCTAAATTGCCGGGTGTCACATAAAGTGATGATTCTCATGAAGACACGAGACTAGTATGTGGATTGCGTGTCTGGCCAGTGTGCAAGAAGCATAGGACGCTCGTGAGACCATGAGAATCATCACATGTATGTCTGGACGAATTGGGAAATAGGGGTCGTGTGGGATGGGAGGGGTCCAACGATTCTTTAAGAATCGGGTCAAACATAAGAAAGAAAGATAAGAATGAAAATGTTTGAATCCGTAAGTAAGCACAAATCAAACAAGTAAGAATGAATGGTAAGAATGAAGATGTTTAAATCCGTAGGTGAGTACGGATCAAACAAGTAAGAATGAATGGTAAGGATAAAAAGGTACGAGTCCGTAGGTAAGAAAGGACCAACCAAGTAAGAATGAAAGGTTTGAATCCGAAGACGGATTCAAACATAAAAGAATGTAAAGCAAGAATGAAAAGTTTGTGTCACACCCTCAAATTACCACCTAGGGAGTGTCCCTGTTAGGCGTGTGACGACTAGCAATGAGCCACCAATTACATTGAATCACAAGTTTAAAATAAAGTTTCATCATTTAATAGTAATAAAATCCAAACATAAGTAATTAAAAAACCATCAAGTTCAGCGGAAGCGTTAACGTATCATAATGTAAATACTTTCCAAACAACCATAGTAAATAAATGTTTGATAAATAAACCCATCAATGCAACCATTACCACTCACGCCCTCCAGCCAACAAGTTCCTGTTCCCAAGTACCTAACGACTTGCGAGCATGTAACAAGTGTATCAGACAAAGCTGGCGAGTTCACAGTTTTAGAAAACGTTTGTTACCAGTTGTATGTAAAACAGTTCACTGACAAATGCAAGTAATATTGTTAATATCTCAATTCCGAACAAGACGGCTCCTGAAGTACATGACTGCCCTTCCCACGTACTCCTATCCAGTACTGGGCCCCGACTGGGTCATTAGTTCACATCCGTCCTATCTAGGAGCGGTGTGAGGGTGCCAAACCTAAGTAGCGCTACCAACTAATACCCGTTACCCTCCAGGTAACAAAATAAGGGACTTACAACAATATAGGTGAGAATATTAATCAATATACCCGTTTTTACCCAAAAGACTTATCCCACCACGGGATACCCACTGACTGTCCCCAACCACTGGGACGCATGCTCGAATGTAGTGAACTCACCTTAGGTTTGCTCGGTAAGATTAAAGTATGTGTTCCCCGTTGGTCAATTAACCCCTATTGTGGTTACCAAATCAGTCAGTCTCATGAATTCATAGTTCACGCAACTATTCACACGTATTGTTCAAACAGTGAGTAATGAAACATGTAACTTCACGTACGTTTTACAAGCATTCTGGGCATAGTATATTTACAATGCAAGTTTACATAACACACCCTTCGCATTCAGATCACATAAATTTCGTATCACAAACATCACTGCCTAATAACACACTACCCTATTAAAATGCGGCCCATTGCATAGTTCCCAAACCACCGGCCCAAACATCAGCCTTATTATTAAACCTCATGCGTTCAAATTTAAGTACTGTGTAACCATATACATATTACATAATAGAACATGTGTGTGTATTTAATGATTGTGTGCGGCCCAACATCACAACCGCCCCAACCAATAATCATTCCATCTACCAACTTCTGTAATCCAGTTCATCATGTATCGGCCCACTTAATGTATCAATATTACTATGATTCAATTAGTTATTTGCTGATTATTAAACTAGTGCTCAAGCCCAATGACAACGCCTACATCCAACTATTCTAACAGTCCGATTACATGTAATGGTCCAAACAGGTGTGTATGTGATTTGTTATACCTTGCCATAACCCAATTACAATAACCATTTAACCCCCTGCCGATTGCAACCAATAACAACAATTTAGCCTATTATCAATCCCATGATCATGTGATTTTTAATACGAACCCACATGCAAACGTTTATAATATGGCTAACAAACATGATTTGTAATCAAAATCTAATTGGACCTCAATAACATGCAATCATAATTACTTTATTCATGTGTGACCTGACTACAAAAAATTAATGTGAACTGATATTCTTGACTTTTGATCACCTTATCTTTTGACACAAAATCACATGAAACATTAATTTTACCCTTATCAATTTTAGACATTCAAATGGCATATCATGACTCACTGTTATTATGAACATATCACGAATTCAAACCTATTATCCTTAACATAACACATCGACTAATTAATTTAATCACCCACTATCACTAGTTCATTATATGATTATTCACTACCGATTTCAAGTCAAATAACTCTAGAGTTGACTTACTGTTGCATATAGCTCCCTATCATAATTTCATACCCTATGTATGTATCATAACCTGATCCTCATCAGAGGAACAATTAATATCATATAACATAACCATTATCATATAACACTATCAACATCATGTAACACTTTTGCTAAATAACATCTCATAACGAAACAATCAAATAAAAGTTAACATGAATATGAATAAACTAACCGGAAGACTTGCTCCAATAGAATAAGGTTTCGAAGAGGGGAGGGGTGTCCACTGCCGTCGCAACAAAGGAGGAATAGGGTTTGGTTTGCTAAGTGTTATCTCGTTACGTAATTATGTATGTATATGATCTACAATGACCGGCCCCCAAAACAAAACAAGTGATCCACTTGGGCTTTACTCGGCCCAAGCATGACTTAGGTGTACCCATGTGCCCAAGATGTGTTTTGTATGTGTGTGTGGGCACAAGACCTTGCAACAATCAACCCAAAAATATTGTGTGTGGGTTAGTCAAGTTCGCTGCCCAATCAAGTTGGTTCTCTAAATTAATTGAACAACACATAACAGCATTTAACGGTTTCTTCTATGCATACACACATAATCATTAATAGTGCACGATACAAGTAAATAAACACGGAGACACACGCTAAGGGTTCGTGGAATTTTGAGTAGTGCTAACCTTAATTATTCGGGTTGTCACAGTTTGAATCCGTAAGCTAGTACAGATCAGACTTATGAGAATGAAAGGTAAGAACAAAAAGTTTGAATCTGTAGATAAATATGGATCAAACATATACGAATGAAAAGAATGAAATCCTTAAGTAAACATGAACAAAACACGTGAGAATGGAGAATCGGATCCGTCAACGACTAAAAGCCAAGTGATGATAAAGGAGGAATTGCATCTCTCTCCCCAACTAAGGTAAGTATAAACATAGTGAGTAAGCGATGATAATAGCACTGTCGAGTTAATTATATCGCTTGACTAACGGAATGCATATGTACGTGTAAGTACATGAATGGACACATGAAGGATGGGTTATAGGTGACTGATTAGACGTAAATACGAATGCATTAATAGTTTGGCTTTCTGAAAAGCCAAACGAAGTTGAGGTTGTTAACTAGAAAGTATGTAATGGTAAAATAACAAGAGAGGTTCGGTTTATTAAACAAGCAAAACCGTCAAAAGTTGTTGTAGTAAGAAAATATTAGTCGAGAAGAGGATTGAATAAAGTCACGTAATAGACACATTGCAACTCGACTCATGAGAATTAGGGCGAATGACAGACTAAGGCCCGAACGGATGGCTTAAGTATTGATGGGAAAGGAAAGTTTTTTAAATAAATGCTAAAAATGACATTTTGTAAGTATGTTCGAACTGAAAGTAAGTACAACACGTACTCCAATATGTATAAAGAATAAGTAATAAGTAACGGTCGAATTTGAAAAGTCAAACTGTAGAAGTTGACAATAATTAACGAGCTGTAAGAATAGTACGTGAGAAACAAAATGAGCAATGTAGTATAGCTTATAAGTAAAAAAAAAATTGTGAAAGAATATAGGTGAGTTAACACAAAATACAGTGAATGAATGAATGGAAATGATATGTTAAGGAACGGTCATGTATTAACCCGTTATGAATGGGTCAAATGAACTAATGTATATTGAAAGAATCTTAAATAAGATGATTTGATAAACACCATACTTAAAGGAATTTGAACGGAATGTGCTAATCCTTAAATTTTATAGATGAGGGTGGTAGAACTCTTGATATGATAAAGTTAGTAGAGTTGGGAAAGTACGTGCACGAGTGGAAGCTCAACACACAGATGAATGAGATTCCTTCGGAGATGGTATGGACTCATGATGAAAATGGCCGAACCATTTTGCGGGTCGCACTATTGTGCCAAAAACAACAAGGTTAGTAAATTGTTTAATATGTGGATGTTAGATAAAATGTTATGGGTTGGATAACCACTTACGTACGAACTAATGGTAGCAAATTTAAGTGACATGAATGAAATGATGCATAATATAACTTAAGGGGTACACGGTACGTGTAACTAAAACAAACATAGAATGACGCTTAAATCTTGAGTTAAGTACGAAAAAGAAAGTATGAAATAGTAGTGATGTTGCAATAGTGAGGCCTTAGCAGAATATTTAATATGTACATGTGATCATATTAAGGCCTCTTGTGTGACTACGAGAGAAATAAAAAGAATTGTTTGTAGTGAAATACTATAGTAAGCTCATTATGAGTAACGATGTGACTAATGCTAGAATAGGATACCAAGTATGATATGTAGGGAATGTGGATCTATTCGATATAGTTTGATTAACATACGTATGAATGCCTTTTTCCTAAGAAGGAAATGTAGGAATGAAACATACGATTATGAATATCCATGAATAAAGCCCTTGTATAAATCACGAGTAAATTCGTGCTATAGCATTCATCTTAAATGAAGTAGAGGAATAAACAATAGAAAGACAAGATAGACATGGTATGTTAGTAATAAGAAAGGTTTCGGGGATGAAAACTCTTTTAAGGGGGGTAGACTTATAACTAGGGGTGTTCAAAACTGGATATCCGAAAATTCGGATATCCGAATTTCGGATATCCAAACATTTCGGATAGTAGATTTCACTATCTGAATCCGTATCCGAAATTTCAGATATCCGGAATTCAGATATCCGAAACTTCAGATACGGATTCGGATAGTGAAACGGATATCTGAAATTCTAAAATAGAATAAATTTCAAAATTAAAGTTTGTCCTTTTCCAACTTAGCAACTGAAACATCTGATTATAAAAAAAGAAATGAACATAATCCATTGTTCTAAAATTGCACATAACATTGTCTCATAGATAAACATATAATCTTCTAAATCAATTCATCTGATTCAATCCATCCTTCCAACTTCCATTGAAAAACCTGTAACAATTTCCAGAAAAAAAAAAAAACTGTTAGTGCATATGTCTGTTGACTTCGTCTTGTATCGAGTCATGTAATAGAATAGATAGACCAGAAAGCGTGAAATGCCAGAAAGCATGAAATGCCAGAAAGCACGAACTGCCAGAAAGCTCGAAATGCCAGAAAGCACGAAATGCCAGAAAGCATGAAAGTTCGTGGGGTCTGGCATTCCTATAAATAGATGGTCTTAGGTCTTCATTTGTAACTTTTGGATTCCGGTAGCGAAGCTCTGCCGAAGTGTCGCCAACTTGTGTAACGTTGTGAAATCAATACAAACGACATTTAATCTACTTCTAAGTGTAAATCTAGCTGCAATGAAGATCAAATCAATGAATTCTGCCTCTGATTTGGTCTAGAACTCTTCTGATCGACTCGTATAGATCGAATCCCGATCCTACAAGTGGTATCAGAGCTCAGGAGGAAGAGTTCTTACCATTTCAGCTTGTTTTCACGGATATATCTGATTTCTAGTCATTTCTACTCATTCTTCTACACTTTTTCATCAAATTTACCGAGATTTCACGGATAAAATGACTTGATTTTGACAAATATCACGTAAAACATCGTTTTAATCAATCCGTGAACAAATCAGAACCAAATTCAACCTAAAACTTGATCAAATTTGACAAAATCAACCAAAATCATATCAGATCGTTCGAAATTATGTCCAAGTCGCACGACCTGAACCAGGTCGTATGAAAATACTTCCAACTCGCACGGTTTGAGTTCAGGTCGCATGTAACTGAATCAGGTCGCTTGAGTTCAGGTCGCACGACTTGAAATTAGGTCCAGGTCGTTTGACATTTGGACCAAATCGTTTGAACATCACATCAGGTTGTTTGAAATCGAGTTTGTATGTGAACAGTCCACGTGAATCAAATAATTACATTGGCCCACTTGTTCTTTTTGGTCTAATAAGAATTTATAGAGCAATATATTGTCGGCCACATTCAAAGTGAGGTCCAATTAGAGTAAATTGAGTGTTCGGCCCATGTGCTTTGACTGAATGAGTTGTACAGCCCAATGAAATTGAGTTTTTGAATTAAAGTTGTCGGCCAATTGTTTTTGATAATAGCAGTTTGCATGTGATAAAGTAAGTTGATTGTGAGCATTTATCAATTGTCATATTCACGTGATTGTTTGCCATATTCACGTGAAGAATCCATGTGATTATCTCAAATTGGCGGTTCAGTTTTAGTCAAAGCAACTGAAGTCATCGGCCCAATCACATTCTATTGCAATAATTCTTGTTGGTTCATGATAACAGTTAACATGTGATAATTGTTGAGAAATTTTTCAAAACTGCTGCAGCTCATGTGATTTAAGTAATCTCGGCCGAATCAAGTTCAAGTATTGTCTGCAGTTCATTAATATTTTTAAATCAGTGCATGTGAAGCTATTGATTGTTGCCGGCCACTTTTAAAATTAGTAAATCATTGTTTAATTGAATGAGAAAGCTTTAAAAGTTTGCATGAAAATATTTTGAAAATCACACCAGGTCTCACGGTTTGAAATTTCAGGTCGCACGGTTTGATCAGCCAAAATCCCAGATCGTACGGTTTGAATCCAGATCGTTTGAATTTAACTTCAGGTCGTTTGACATTTGTGCACGAGTTCGTACGGTGTGGTTGAAAGTGTTTTCAGGAAGTTTGAAAGTATTTCAGGTCGTACCAAAGCCAGATCGTACCAAATTCAGGTCGTACCGAATTCAGTTTGTGTGAAATCCAACTCGTTTGTGATTTCCAGTTCGTTTCAAAACGTCAGCTTGTTTGAACTTTGTGTTTTGGTATATCTTTTACACAGAAACATGGAAAACGAATTAAAGAAAGAATTTGGATTGTTTTCAAGTTTGCCGGGTGAAACTACAAAGACTCTTATTGAGAGATATTGTCATTTAGTGCGTTCAATGACTCGATTGAATATCAGTAAAGATCGAGAGGAATGGGTTGAAAAATTAGCCAATGCTTTACCTCAAAATGAATGGGGTACATATCTTAAGATTTTGAAGAATACCGGAGAGTATGATAGATTGTCAATTGCTCAATTCATTGAAAAACTTGAAGGACAAGATCTTGAACAACAAAAGATCGCTAGAATGAACAATTCGAGTGGTCAACAAGATAGCAGTGATGATGATGAAGAAATTAAACAAATAAACATTGGTATAAATCATTTATCTCCTGAAAGATTCAAATATTATTTTGCAGATAAATTGGAGAAGCTAAAGGAGAAACGAGCAGCAAAAGAAAAGAAAGAGGTAAAATGTGAGAAAGTTGCTCAGGAAGAGAAGTATGAACAGAATGAAGAAGTTAAAGTTGCTGAAAAGATTGTTGAGATTGAAAAGATTGTTGAGGTTACAAAACCTTGTCTGAAATGTTTGGAACCATGCAAACATTGTGAAGAAAAAGATAAGAAGATTAGTGAACTAGACAAGATGAAAGAAAAATTGTTGTTCGATGTTAAGTACGTGAAAGAATCTTATGATGTGTTGAACAGAACAGTCAACCAGTTGGAAAATACAAACTTAGAAAGGGAAGATGCTTTGACAATGATGAATGCAGTGATGATGTCTAAGCAGAAAGCCATTAATCTCTATATTGATGAGTGTGCAAAGTTGAAGCAAGAATTAGAGACTGAAAAGATTAAGAATCAAAGAATCAGACGATTGCTAATGAGTTACTCAAGTTCTGATTACTTGATTGATAGAATCTATCCGACAGTTGCAGGTTTTGAAGCTTTTCAAGATAAGAAGTCAGAAGATACGAATACTAGTAAGAAACAAAGTGCAAATTATAACAAGTGTCCGCCTCCGATCTGGGAAGGTTATTCTCCCAGAAAACCAAATTTGGAACAAGTCAAAAAGGCAGTCAATATAAAGTTAAAGTCTGAAACAACTGATGAGTTACCAGACAACATTGAAGTCACATTCACATCGTCTGACACTGATCATGAGTCTGAGTTAATAAAGAAAGTGGTCGATCAGGTGTTGGATAAGGATGAGGAGTCAGAGTCAAGTCTGAATCTGAGAGTTCAAGTTCATCAGTGGACAGTTCGAAATCTTCGGTCAAAAGGGTTTACAATAAAGAATTTTTGTTATCAAAAATTAATTTGAATGATGAACCAATCAAAGTGGCATATACTTCGAATGATTCAGACAAATTATTTTCTGATGAGGAATTTCCAATTAAAAATGTGAAAATTCAAAATATTAGAACAGTTTTTAAATTGATAAAAATAGAGTTTTCAGAAATAAAAGATAAAATAGGATTTTCAAAACCTAAATATACTTCTAGAGTTCAACAACGTTTAAACAAGAAAAAAGGTTACAGTTCTGGTTCTGGTTATCGAAAGAAACCAAACCATAACAGTAATTTCAAAAAGAAGGGGTTGGGTTTTGATGTTGAAAATAATCAAAATATTAAAGATTTTAAATCAAAAACTGTATTTGTTTCAGGTGCTTCTTCAGAAGAAGAAAAGGAAAAAAGCTTTCTGGAAACAGTCTAACAAGGAGTTTCTTGCTGAAAAACACAAGTTTGAGAAGACTGTGTTTGGAACCAAAAAGGAAACAAGAACTTGTTATAGATTCAAAAAAGTTGGTCACATCGCCTGGAACTGTCCAATGACAACCAACATAAAACACGAAGTTCTTTCTAAACTTAAAGAAAAAAGTGTTGATGAAAATGAACCACCAACGGACAAATTCAAAGTGTTTAAAAATTCTACATTTGAAGTTGGTGAAAGTTCAAGACGTTTTTACAAAAGAAGAGGGAATCTTAACAACCAAATGTGGGTTGCTAAGAAATCAGATGTTAAATCTGGCAATGAATCTGACTCGTCAAAGTCAGAGGAGCCACCAGTTGAACCAAAAAGAGAAAAATCAGTACCGCCAATGGATGAGGTCAACTTTCCACCATTGCGGGCTGCAAATTTAAAACAAAAAGTTGGAAAAGTGGAAATTTCGAATCAATTCTATTATGAAAAGAAACAATTCGATGTCGAAAAGGCTTTCAATGGCAAAGTGAAACATATCTTTGGAAAAATGGTCGATGGTAGGGCCAAAGGGGTAAAAGAATTTTATGAATAAAAAAGGAATGTTCAAAGACCAAGTGAAATTGAACCAGTTACACCCAAGGCTGGTCAGGCTTGGGTTCCTGCATTCTTTGCTTAAAATCCTGACTTGCCGGAGCTCCCAAGTTGGTAATCGTGGAGCATGAATCGGCATCATTCTTGAAAAATGTTTTTTTATAAAAAACCTACAAGTGATAAGTTTTTACAAGTGGTTAAAAGAACAAATTGATGAATGAATCCCCATGATCTGTGAAATCAACAAAACTAATTTTCAGAAAAACCATTTTGATTAAAACAAACTTAAGTGTTTTGAAATCATAATGGGAAAATAGTTTGTTGTTAGGGGGAGTTCTAATTGTTTAAGCCAAGAGAAAGGAGAATTGAAGCAATTCACATCAGTTTGTCATTTTATTTGTACAGTTTATCGCTTTTACTTTCAAATTTTCCAGGAAAATCAAAAATTGAAACATATTTTTTATTTTAGGGGGAGTAAAAAATTTTGAAAATTTGAAAAATCCAAAAACATGATAAAATCTAAAAAGCCAAAAACATCGAAAAATCAAAAATGAGTTTTGTTGTGAAAAAGAGGAAATGATAGTACATCACTGGACTATCACAACACGCTAAAGAAATGGAAAGTCAAATGTGATAAACGATCTCACTGATGATATGCCAGTAGATTTTTACACGCTTAGTAGATTGTTTTCGAGATATAAATCTAAATATGAATACTTACTTATCTCGTGGGGAACATCTCTCGGATATATGGGTAACCCCCGAAATCTTGTTTGAGAGATTGCCTGATTCTGAGATACTAGGTCTTTATACTATTTGATATTTGGGGTATTATACCTGGTCTTCTGTTATTGCGGAAGCAATGGCCTAGACCTCGTATAATACTTTACGCGCTTTGAAAGCTCACCCTCTGCATAAAAATTGATATAATATCGAAAGATACGAATCAATTGCAGTTGAAGAAAAGATTCTCTAAAGGGAACACACCTAAAGTCGAGCCTTCATCTCTTTGACTGAACGGTAGTTCATACCTGAGCTCTCAAGGTCTCGCACAACCCGAATACAGATATCAGATTGGTATACTCACCTGTAAGACTGAATCTAGGGAATTTTGATACGGGAGTATATTCTGAGGTGGGACACGCGAATAAGTTAAGTTGTTAAAACACTAATTCTCGTATCTCGAAACAGTTGAACTTTGTGTGAAAATTTAAGTGGATCAATATACTGACAATCTAAGTGAATCGTTTAGAACTTAAAGTGTTTAAAGCTCAACGGTGTTAGTGATAAGTATCAAAAAACTGATATGATCCTCTTACACAAACTCACAAAAATATGTCTGTAAATATTTCTTTACTGCTTTTCATTAAAGAAAAAATCCAAAAAGATTTTAAGTGTGTTTTAGCATAAAATTTTGAAAATTCAAAAAGATTTTATTTCATCTTATTTTTGACAACTGATGTTGGAAAGCTGATTTTCAAAATTCCAAGTGCTGAACATGATGAACAACAACGGTTGGGATAGTCTGTTTGAAATTACAAATGAATTTGAAATGATTAAATGGTTCATTAATTTGAAACCAAATTTGAGTGTTACGAATACAAGTGGTTAAGCAGAGATTATGAATGTTTTTAAAATAAAAAACCTTATGTTTTGGGTAGAGTATGTGCAGGTAAAAAGCTTTGAAATAGCTAGGTTTCGACTCCTGAGGATTTTCAGCATAAGCGTATGCCGATTAAAGCCAGGTTTCCGATTCAAAGCTTGCAGATAGTGAATTCCAGACTGCGATCCCAGCTTATCGAAAGGGGGAGTCTGAGGTCGAGAGAGATTGAAGGATGCTTACAGAGAAAGATACTTTGGAAAGAGCGAAAAGACCGATCAAGACTGAAGACTCAATACACTGAAGACTCGTCAACATCCAAGGGGGAGTTTGTTAGTGCATATGTCTGTTGACTTCGTCTTGTATCGAGTCATGTAATAGAATAGATAGACCAGAAAGCATGAAATGCCAGAAAGCATGAAATGCCAGAAAGCACGAACTGCCAGAAAGCACGAAATGCCAGAAAGCACGAAATTCCAGAAAGCATGAAAGTTCGTGGGGTCTGGCATTCCTATAAATAGATGGTCTTAGGTCTTCATTTGTAACTTTTGGATTCCGGTAGCGAAGCTCTGCCGAAGTGTCACCAGCTTGTGTAACATTGTGAAATCAATACAAACAACATTTAATCTACTTCTAAGTGTAAATCTAGCTGCAATGAAGATCAAATCAATGAATTCCGCCTCTGATTTGGTCTAGAACTCTTCTGATCGACTCGTATAGATTGAATCCCGATCCTACAAAAAACCATAAGCAACAAACCATGTTCAACATTAGAAAGTCAAAATTTGTTCAATGTTCAAACCTAATCGATGAAACAAGAAAAAAAATAGAATGAATCTATGAAACATAACATAATTGAAACAAAGCCACAATGATTTACATAGAAAAACTTATCAATCATACACATTAGTTGAAACTAATCTAATCCAGATCTAAATAATAAACTAATAACAAATCAAAATCAATGAATCTATGAACAAATCAAAACAAAGTCGTATATAACAAATCAAAGAGAAACTTAGATCTTCAAACAAATCGAACAGAAACTTGGATCTTCAAAAAAATTGAACAGGAACTTGGGTCTTCAAACGAATCAGATTCATATGAAACAGAAACTTGGAAGTGGAAACAAACCTCGGATCTTTGATTTTTAGATCTCGACGTGTTGGTGTTTTGATTATTTGATTCTCCGATGCTCACAGTCACACAGATCTGGATATTTTTGAGTTCGTGGGGTGAGTGTTTGAGTGAATGAGAGGTGAGAGCGGCTGTGAGAAAAAGATAGATTAGGGTTAGGTTTTCTAAAGTGGTATTTATATGCAGGTACATTTAAAAAAAATGGATATCGGATATCCGAAATATCCGAAACTTTCTGAAATCGCTATCCGAATCCGAAAATTTGGATTATCCGAATTTCGGATATCTGAAAATTCGGATATCCGAATTTTCGGATAATTCGGATTCGGATAATCGGATAAATCGGATTCGGATTGATTTTGAACACCCCTACTTGTAACGACCCAAAAATCAAATTTGAATATAATGGAATGTTTTCTTGTTTTATGACATGAAATAAAAAAATAACTAAGTTATTCGACTATGTCAAAATTATAAGACCAGTAGTAGAGAATAAAGTTTTTTGGCAAGAAGAAAGAATGGCAAACATGAGGGGCTAAACTTGGCAAAAAGAATGAAAGTTTTATAAAAACACCTAAGTGTGTGTAGTGTGTGTATGTGTGTTCGATCAGAGAGATGAAGAAGAGGAGAAACCCTCTTCAACTCAAGAATGATCCAATTTGATCAAATTAGGATGGAGTTTGATGCTAAATTGGATGCATGAGCTTAGATTCTTGATCATCTAGACTAGATAAACAAGTGTTAAGTTGAAATTTGTAATTTGGTGATCGTGAATGAAGTGGGTTTGTGTTTAATCCACGAAATTGTATGATATTAATTATGTATATGTGTTAGAATCACCATATAGAACATAAACTATGCAAGATTCTAAGTAATGTGATGTTTTGGGATAAAACCCACTTGTGCTAGTAAGAATGGTGAGATGAATGTATTACCATGTTCAATTCTTGTATAATTTTGATGTATGATGCGGTATATAATTGATTCTTATTAGTTAGATTGAGTATGATTTGGAAGTAATGTGATGTTGTGTTATGATTGATGGTTGAAAGTAAGATGGTAGAAGATGAGCATGAAATACTTGTACATTGTGCATTAGATGATGTACGCACACCAAGTGTTTGATGAAATGCATAGGTGAGATTATTAGAAGAGATTTGATGTAAAGAACGAACGAATATGTATAGAAGGTGGATATGATGCACTTAATAGTAAATTACCATGAGAAACATATTCGTAATGAAATCTATGTGCAAATGTAGTTCAATTGTGATTAAGTAGAAGTATGTTCTAAGAGTGTGCTATATGCTTGATTGATGTAACGTACACCTTGTGGATTGTTTGATTGTTTATTAGTAATTCGCAAGTAAGGGTGAAGCTTATGAGATCCTTGAAAGGGGTAATGTTGGAATGATGTCGGGTTAGCTAAATATATGATAGAGTACTAGTTGGAAAGTTATGAAAATGCTAACTTGAACAAATTGAGTGTCTGTTTAGCTAGGTGATTATGTGTTCACATGTGCGTTATTACATGAGTACAAAATGATTATAACGTTTGTATTCTAACCCACTATAATAAGAGGGATGTAAAAGATTAAGTTGAAAGTTTATGTGATAAGCAGTTGACTTTCTGAAAGTCAACTGCGTATAATCGACATGGTTAGAGTTTTTGCCATAAATGTAAGAATTCAGATAATCGTATGATATGCGTTGGGCAAATGATGTGTTATGTATAAACAGGAGTTAAATTGCATGAACGTTGAACAATGTGATTATCGTTTCATGTCATATGCATGTTAGTGAATGATTGACTAATGAAAGTAATGTAAGTAAGAGTTTGAAATGATTATCGATATGGATGAACATGCATACTAACAAGTTATGAAAATGATGGCATGAAAGAATAGGAATTTACATTAGCAAGGACTCAAGCATGGATGGTTAACGAGTCGAAGGGAGGCAAGAAGACGAGCGTGAGCGTGGAAGCATAAGGTAAGTGATTTCCAGAATCACTTCTTATTTTGTTTAAGTGAAGTTATGTACCAGTTATTTAATTGTGATAGTTTAAATCAAGTAGGGATTTGCAAATATCGGAAATGTTAGGATTAGAATGGTTGTAATGGTCATATGATGTTAACCCGGTGAAACCTCCTCATAGGGGCAAACGGGTCAAAACTTTAGTCGAAAGATTTAGCCAAAGAACATGGAAATTGAGTTGGAAAAGGTATGGAATGATCTGGGGATTTGAATAATGATTATTTCACATATTAGAACCCTGGAACACACGGTTAGAGAGTTGAATGAACAAACTCATACGTAATGTGGTTCGCTTCGGAATGCAAAACAAATAAGTAAGTTTGAAATTTTAAAGGTTTCATACAATGACTAATGTTACGGGATGTTAAGGGATGTTACGGGGTATTACGGGGTGCTACGGTGTTGGTACACAATGTCTATCGTCTATGTCATCAGTCTAGGTCGTGTCAGTAGCTTGTAATAGGGTTTAAAGTGTAAAAATTAAGTTTATTTATGTTTTGTACCATTTCGCACGAAATGGATGTTGCAAGGCCATTTCGCACGAAATGGAGTTTTGCCATTTCGTACGAAATGGGCTTGCCATCTCGTGCGAAATGGATTCCCTATATATAGGGGTGTTGGGTTTTCCATTTGTAACGGTTCGGTGAAAGTTGTCACGAAGTGCTATCAAATTCTCTGCATGTATTAACGTCTAAAATCAATGGAAAACCAGTTTAAAGTGTATTTCTCTGCTTCTACTCACATTCTAACACTGATTCACAATTACTAGATTGTTTCCGCCTCTCTAGTGACCTAGATTTGACTCAGACCGACTCATTTAGGTCGAATATCGTTCCTACAAGTAGTGTCAGAGCTCAGGATGAGTTAAATCTGAGATATCAGTGTTTTGAATGTGTGAAAATCTGATTCTTCTACTCTTTCTTGGACTTTTGAATGATTCCACGGACAAAATGGACTGAGTTTTGGATATAACGTGTAAAACACCATTTTAATCAATCCTTCAAAGTTTCAGACCTAAATTTGAACTAAAACTGATAAAAAAGTGTCAAAAACATCATTTCGTGTGAAAATGTGTCATTTCGTGTGAAGATTGTGTCCATTCCTCACGAATTGAACCAATTCGCTTGAAATTTTCAAAAAAGATTTTCATTTCGCATGAATTGGAAGTTTTTTGCTCATTTCGCACGAATTGGAAGTCTGTTGTTCATTTCGCACGAATTGACATTCCAATTCGTTTGAAATTGTCATTTCGCTTGAAACATCATTTCGTTTGAAATCAATTCGTTTGAAAACAGTCCATTTCATTTGAGGTCCAATCCGTTTGAAAATCCATTTCGTGTAGAAGTCATTTTCGCTTGAAAGTATCAGTTTTTCAAAACTTAAAATTTTTCCGAAAAATTTTTCGAAGTATAAAATGGATAACCAAGAATTTTATAACACATTTTTCGGAGGGGGAATGACAGCATCTCAAACACCAGCGAGTATTGTTCAGAACGTAAACATGGAAAACGAGCTTGGTACAATCCAAAAGCCACCAAAATTAATGAACATTGACGAATATTCAGGGTGGTCAAAGAGGTTTAAAACCTGGGTACAGGCAAATCATTTTGAGTGTTGGATGAAAATTGAGTCAAAGTATGTACCTCCGACGAATGGAGCGGGTATTGAGAAAACACTTAATCAGTTAACTTCGGTTGAACATGATAGTTTTAAAGCCGAGAAGAAAATGATGAGTATCTTGCAACAAGAAATCAAAGAAGATATTTTGGTTTTGCTACAAAATCAAAGTGACTCGCAGTCTATCTGGAATTCACTAAAAGTCAAGTTTCTTGGAAGTGTTTCGATGATAAAGAGCAAGACGGCATTGCTGAAAAAGGAATTTGATATTTTTACTGCTATCAAGGGTGATTCAACAAAAGAGTTGATCGAGAGATATTGTCATTTGGTTGTAGAAATGAAGCGTTTGAGCATTAACAAAACAGATGAAGAATGGGTTGACAAGTTGGCAGATGCTTTACCGCATGATGAATGGGGCACATATTTGTTTGTTTTGAAAAATAAATTGGAATATGTTGGATTCAATCTAAGCACGTTTATCGAGAAAATTGAATCACGTGAGCTTGAACTTAAAAAGATCAGAAAAATGAAATATGCTAATGTACAACAAGATGTTCAGTTGTACTACAAAGGAAGCTCTTCTGCAACATCTAACTCAAGTCCAAAAATTCAGACAACATTTAGTGCTGAGCCTACATCTGGAGTTTCTCAAAGCACACCAAACAACAACTATTCACCATTCACAAGTTATGAACCAAATCCTAAGGTTCAAGAACAAGTGTCTCCTCAAAGTTCATCGAGTTCAAATAATCAGAGTTACGTTTCTGGGATACAGTGCAATATTGCTGTAAACATAAAAAATGGTCAAGATTTTACAGAAGCAGCTACAAAGCAATATATCGCACTATTAGCTTCCGTTCTTGAATCATATGAGAGTCTATTTGCTAGAAGGATCGGTAATCCAGACATGACAAAGGAGGATTACGATCAAATTGATCCTGAAGAATTAGAGCTTATTGATATCAAATGGGGAATGGCGAGCTTAGTGAGGATAGCACAAAGGTTCATGGAAATAACCGGACGAAATAGTCTCCCAGGACCTGATTGTAAGCTTGGATTTGATAAAGAGAAAGTAACTTGCTTCAAATGCAAAGAAAAAGGGCATTTCAAACGTGAGTGTCCAAACAGGGAAGTAAACAATCATCAGAATCCGTTCACAAATGACTACTAATGACAAGCAATCTATCACAAAAATAGTCAACAGCCATTTAATCCAAGACCTCAAATTGAAAACAAACTAGAAAAAGCTCTTTTGGTTAATCAGGATGATGAGAAGATTCCGGAAGGTTTTAGTTAGGATAAATATGTTCCTGGTGAGGGTCTTGCTATGATCGCGGAGATTGTTGAAGAGCCAGAATATGTTGTTGAAACTGAGGAAGTCGGTGAAGTAATGAGTGAAGAGAGTCTGGCAGAGCTTGAAGAGGCAGCAGCAGAAGTTTATTATTATCAATCAGAATAGGAGATTATTGCTAATTCTTTTAAATCCATAATGCCTCCTAACATGTTTGATTCTTTTGCAGGATTCTTCAGCGAGCCAACTACAGGTTTTTGTCCACAATATGACGTTGAAAAAGCTCTGGTTGAAGAAATCATAGATGTTTCTAAAGAAATGAATGAAGAAACTCTGAAGGAGATAGCTGACAAGGTGCTGATGGTCAAGTTGAAAGAGGTAGACAAAACTCAAGAGTCAGTGTCTTTCGAAACGGAGTCTGTCGAAACGGAGTCTGTCGAAACGGAGTCTGTCAAAACGGAGTCTGTCAAAATAGAGTCAATCGAAAAGGAGTCAGTCGAAAAGGAGTCCAAGTTCAAATCAGAAAATCTGGATATCAAATCAGGAGAAAAATCAGAGTCTGAGTCTGACGGGTTTGGTAAAACAGAAATTAAAACTGATAAAGAAGAAAAGGTTTTTGAAAGGGTTTGGTAAAACAGAAATTAAAACTGATAAAGAAGAAAAGGTTTTTGAAAAGATTGATCCAATTCCTAAAACACCATGTGAAAACTGTTTAAAACCCTGCATGGATTGTCTTGAAAAAGACAAACAGTTTCAAGAATTGAAGAAATATACTGACAACGTAAAATTTGATCTTAATGATGTGAAAGAAGCTTATGACACTTTATCACGTTCAATCAAAATGATTCAAAAGGAAAGTATAGAAAATGATAAAGCTACTAAGTTGTTCAAAGAAACTGTCATGGAAAAGCAGATGGAGATTAACATTCATCTGGACACAATCGCATATTTGAAAAAGGAACTTGAATTGATGCGTATTGAAAAAGAAAGAGTTGATAAGAAATTGATCAGTTATATTGCTTCATCTTATGTGATTGATCAAATTGTTCCTCAACTACCTGATGTTAAACCTGCTTTAAACAATGTTCCACCCCCAATGTGGAATCATTATATACAGAAATATCCAGATGGGGTGGAAACAGCTTTGAATCTCAAGTTGAGAACTGTAGAGAATGAGTTACCAGAAAACATTGATGTTACATTCTCTCCATCTGACACCGACAACGAGTCACAAGTGATTAAAACTGTTGTTGATCAAGTGTTGGATGAAGAAAGTGATAACTCTGATTTCGGAACGGTTAAAACTCATTTGGAGAATTCCAATTCTAATTCTGAAGATGACGGAAATTTTCTGGACAAATTTATCCCAAAATCAGATAAAGTTGTGGATGACGATTCGATCATTGTGGTTTACACAATGACCGGAACTGACAAACTCTATACTGATTTTGAGTATCCAATTCAGAATGCAAAATTGGAAAATGTTGAGAAAGTGTTCAAACTTGTGGAAATTGACATTTCAGAGGTTAACAACAACACATTTCTATCAAAACCGAAAAAATCCTTTGTGAAACAACAACCAAACAACCCGGGAAAGAAAGAATGGGTGGGTAACAATGGTCATAACAAAAGACATGGTAACAATTTCAAAAAGAAAGGTGTCGGTTTTGAGAAGAAAATGGCTAAAAAGGAGGTTAAGCCAAAAGAAAAGTTGAGTGATGTATTTGTTGTAGGAAAGAACACAGTTGCTGAAAAAGATTATATCTTTAGTCAGAAAGCAATTGACGATTTCAATGCAGCGAAAAAGTTGAAAGATGAGACCAACAGATCCATTTTTGTCGAATATGACAAAAGAATATGTTATCGCTGCAATGAAATTGGTCACATGGCCAAACAGTGTGTTAAGAGGATTGAAAAACCAGTTTTCCAGAAACCCAAATCTAAAACTTCAAATGATGTGAAGGGAAAAACACCAATGGTTTCTCCCTTGCGTATTCTGAAACGCGGTGAATCTTTGAAGTCCAAGGACAAGCCAAAATCAACCTTTGAGATTGGTGAATCTTCAAAATCTCCAAAGAATTCAAAGGTTTATCCTAAAACGAAGATTTTTCAAAATCAATCATGGGTGGAGAAACCTAAACAATCGTTTGAAGAAAAGAAAATAAAAAAGGTTTTAAAATCTGAGCCAACGGTTGTTGTAACTAACAATGAAAATCTTGAGTTTGAATTGGACAAATTGATTGAGGAATTCCCACCAATCAAGGAGGGAGATCTAAAATCAAAGTCAAAACCTGTTGTTCCAAACGTTGTCTTCAACATTCCAAAAGTTGACGTAGCTTATGATCTTGTATTTGGTAGTGTTCCAAATGTGAAGAAATCTTGGGCATCATTGTTTGAGTGAATGTCTTTGACATGTGCAGGGGCTTCCGAGGTCGATCATCTCCAAGTGGATCATGGATAGCGGCGCCTCGAGGCATATGACTGGGATGTTAGCACTACTCTATGATGTCAAATCAATTAATGGAGGATATGTTGGATTTGCTGGAACACAGGGAGGAAGAATCGTTGGTGAAGGAATTCTTACCAATGGAGTTGTAACTTTTGATAAAGTGAACTACATCGTTGAACTTGAAAACAATCTGTTGAGCATATCGCAGATTTATGACAAGTCATTCACAGTTCATTTTACAAAAAAATGAGTGTTTGATCATTAAACCAGGTTTTAAAATTCCTGAAGATTTGGTGTTGATGCGAGCTCCTCATGAAAATGATTTATATGTCCTAGACATGAGCGTCGCAACAACATCAGACAAAAAGAAACAATGTTTTGTGTCTAAAACAAAAGCAACTGAAAAAGAATCAAGAATGTGGCATCGTAAGATGGGTCACATTCATGTGAGAAAAATGAATTTCTTAGTTTACAATGATCTTGTTGAAGGTGTTAATTTGAAAAATTTCCATCTGAATGATGATTGTGTAGAATGCAAAAAGGGTAAGCAAACAAAGAAGTCACACCAAAGAAGCTCTTGAACTCCATCAGACTACCGCTCGAAAGACTCCATATGGATCTTTTTGGCCCAGTAAATGTGAAGAACGTAAGTGGAGACCTGTATTGTCTAGTGGTCACTGACGACTATACAAGATTTTCATGGGTGATGTGTCTCGAAAGAAAAGATGAAACATTTGATTCATTGATGATTTTATTCAAGAAGATGGAGACACTGTATAAACTGCCGATCTGACGAATTCGAAGCGACAACGGAACAGAGTTCAAAAACAACCGTATGCTTGAATTCTGCAATGACAAAGGCATTCTTCATGAATTCAGTGCACCGTATACTCCACAACAAAACGGTGTCGCAGAACGAAAGAATCGCACACTGATTGAAACAGCTCGAACTATGTTAGTCGATTCCAAATTGCCGATATTCTTTTAGAATGAAGCAGTTGTTGCAGCATGTTATACGCTAAATTATCTTCTTACAGTAAAGAAGTACAAGAAAACCTGCTTCGAATTACTTCATCGCTATAAACCAAATCTGAAATTCTTAGAACCTTTTGGATCACCTTGCACATTTATTGATCCAGATGGTAAATTTGGTGCAAAAGTTAACGAAGGTTTTTTTGTAGGTTATGCAAGTCCACTAAAGAGAGTATTTGTTCCATGCTTGGGGAAGATTATACAGGTTCAGCATGTTGATTGTCAGAAGTTTACTGCTCCGGAACAACTTCCCGGAAACAGATTGTTGTTTGACTACGACAAACTCTGGGAGTCATTCCAATTGCCGACTGAGCCAAGTGAGGAGGAACTAGCATTATTATACCAACATCAGCAATCTATGTCATAAGAACAAGTGCCAAGACCGTTGGTAGTTTCTCAGCCCACCGTGGGTGCAAATGATCACGAGGCCGGTCCAAGTGGAACGACACACAAACCCCCAGAAGAACCAGCTCCAACATTTGACCAATCTGACGACTCAGAATCAGAACCCGGTCCGAATTTTGACGAAGAACCAAATGTTGTTACTTCAGAACCTGTGGATCACACGGGTGATCAGGATATCACAAACTTGCAATCGGAAGTGAGCGTGCCAGACTCATTCATGCCGAGAACTTTATCTTATCATCCATCAGATCAAATCATTGGAGATCTTCAAAGTGGAGTGAAAACACGCGATCAAATCAACAAAGTGCTTATATGTTTTTATTCATCTGTCGCTCCTTTACAAGTAGACTTCTCATTGAAATGTTTTATCTCGCAGGTAGAGCCGAGAACATACAAAGAAGCATTGACTGAGGAAAGCTGGGTAAATGCGATGCAGGAGGAGCTACTACAATTTGAGAAACTTGGAGTGTGGAGGTTGGTAGATCTTCCTGAAGATCAGAAGTTGATCAAGACCAAGTGGGTCTTCAAGTGTAAACGAGATGATAGAGGGGTGATTGTGAGAAATAAAGCACGTTTGGTAGTCCAAGGTTTTAGTCAGCAAGAAGGCATCGACTTTACTGAAGTGTATGTGCCTGTTGCTCGACTTGAGGCAATTAGAATCTTCCTGGCATTCGCGTCTTGGAAAGGATTCAAGGTCTACCAATTAGATGTAAAATTTGCATTCCTTTATGGAAAGATCAAATAAGAAGTGTACGTCGGACAACCACCGGGTTTTACCGATCCAGTGTACAAAATAAGGTCTATCTACTCGACAAAGTGCTTTACGGATTACATCAGGCCCCGAGAGCCTGGTACGAGATGCTTTCCCAACATCTGCTGGCCAATGGGTTCACCAGAGGGACTGTCGATAGCACTTTGTTTACAAAAGAGGTTGCAGGGCATCTACTCATCGTGCTGATTTACGTTGACGACATAATCTTTGGATCGATGAACGACGAATTGTGCAAAGAGTTCGAGAAGGTTATGAAGAAAAAGTTTGAAATGAGTTCGATGGGGGAGATGAAGTTCTTCCTAGGGCTTCAGGTTGACCAAATGCCCGAAGGAATCTTCATACACCAGACAAAATACGTGAATGATGTGCTTGACAAGTTCAATATGTCTGAATCATCTCCAATCTCAACCCCCTGGCTCAAAATCATGGGATATATCCGGATGAAAGCGGTGAAAAAGTGGATGAGACGCACTATCGGTCGATCATTGGTTCATTAATGTATCTGACAGCGTCAAGACCGGACATCATGTATCCAACTTGCCTCTGCGCCCGATATTAGTCAAGTCCGCGACAGTCACACATGACAATTGTGAAGAGCATTTTACGGTATCTTAAAGGTTGCCCAAGCACCGGATTGTGGTATCCTAAATCTGGTGACTTTTCTCTTACAGGTTATGCAGACTCTGACTTCGGGAGCTGTAAATTGAATGCAAAATCCACAACTGCAGGCTGTTAGTTCTTTGGAACTCGACTAGTCACTTGGCAGTGCAAGAAACAAACCACAGTCACTCTCTCGACATGTGAGGCTGAATACGTTTCAGCTTCCAGCTGTTGCTCTCAGATCCTCTGGATCCAGCAGCAGATGAGGGACTATGGTTTGCAGTTCTTGGATACTCCAATCTTTGTGGACAATGAGGCAGCAATAAATATAACTAAAAATCCGGTGCATCACTCTAAAACGAAACATATTGAGATTCGACATCATTTCATCCGTGATTGCTACGAGAAGAAATTGATTCGAATTGATCATATACACACTGATGATCAGAGAGCTGATTTTTACACAAAACCCTTTGATAAAACAAGATTTAACTATCTTTTAAAATTGAACGGGTTGAAAAATTTGTTTTCTGGGAGGGTTGTTGAGTGTGAAGCCGAGGAGGATGGCGATCAGAAGTGATCTGCATCTTGTTGTCATATTTCTGTACAGTTCTATTTTCTGCTTTTGATAAAACCAAAAACACAAAAATATGTTTTTGATTTTAGGGGGAGAAAGTTTACAGAAAATACAAAAACATGATAAAATTTCAAAAATCCAAAAACAGTGAAAAAGGCAAAAAGAGTTTGTGTAAAAAGGGGAAATGATAGTACATTAGCTAGACAGTTGCAGTACGCTAAAGAAATGTATAGTTTAATTGTGTTAAGCCGTCTCGCTGATGATATGCCGATAGGTTTTTACACATTTAGTAAGTTTGTTTGGGATATAAACCTAAATCATTTCTTGCTTTTACGTGGGGAACATCTCTCGGATATATAGGTAACCCCTGAAATCCTGTTTAAAAGGCTCTATTTCTGACATACTAGGTCTTTGTACGTCTTGATATTTGGGGTATTATACTAGGACTTCTGATTTTGAGGGAGCAATAGCCTAGTCCTTGTATAATACTTTGCACTGTTTTAAATCTTAAAGCCCACCCTTAGCATAAAAAATGATGAAACATTGAAAAATGCCAATCATGTGCTATTGTAAAGAAGATCCCCAAGGGGGACCCACCTAAAAGTCGAGCCATCATCTCTCTGATTTTGCGGAAGCAATAGCCTGAGCTCTCATGGCCTCGCATTAACCCAATTACAGATATCATTAATGTGCACTCACCTGTAAGACTGAATATAGTAGTCTGGATACGGGAGTATATTCTGAGGTGGTACACACGTATAAGTTAAGCCTTAAAACACTAATTCGTATCCTGAACAGATTGAAATTTGTGTGAAAATTTAAATTGGACCAGTATATCGGTAATCACTGTGAATTGTTTAATGCTTAGTATGAAATCAAAGCTTAACGGTACTTGTAGTTTGTCAGCAGCTGATATGATCCCCTAACACGCTCAACAAAAACATGTTTGTACAGTTTACTGTTTCTTAAAACCCAAAAAGATTTCCTGTTTGTTTTAGCAAAAAATTACAAAATCCAAAAAGATTTGATATTTTCATCTTATTTTCGACAACAGACGTTGGGGATCTGATGATCAAAGTTTCAAGTGCTAAACAAGTTGGAACATGTGGGTTGGATAAGAAAAAGTTTGTGAAAAGGTGTTGGTAATTGCTTGAAAAGTTTAAAAGTTCATTAATTTGAACTTAAATGTGTTTCAAAAAGTCAGCAAGTTCATAAATTGGTCAGCCAAGGTCATTAACTTGGACTTGGTTAACTGGGTGTGGTGGTATATAATTCAATAAATAAAAAATTGGAAAAATTCAAAATTTTGAAAAAATGGAATTTCATACGAAATGACCATTTCGCACGAAATGGCCATATCGTTTCAACTGACCATTTCGTGTGAAATGGATACACTGCCTCTTTGTCCATTTCGTACGAAATGGACATGTCTATATAAAGGGTCCCATATCTCTTGAAACCTCAGTTTCTCCATTCCGCACCAAACACGTTCACTTTCAAGCGATTTGAGGCGATTCATCAATTTCTCGTGATTTCAAGCTGAAATCTGTGGTTTTTGCTGCTCGTAATCCTTGTTTAAGTTGGTTTACACAACTTAGATCATGGGAAAGGTGAGGATGATGTTGATTTGAACCAGATTTGTCGAAATCGCATGAAACTCGGAAGAACATAACTTAAATCTTAGATCTAGAGTTGTTAAATGATCTAAAATTAACAAAAGTTATATCAGTGTGATCGGAATGTGTTGTAGATCTGATTTAGGGTTTCAGTTTGAACCAGAAGTCTGGATTCGCATGAACTCTATAGAATAGGATCTTTGAACATAGATCTAGGATGATTGTGTGGTCTAAAATGAACAATAAACACATCCATGTACTCGGAATCTGATAAAGAACAAGTCTTGGGTTTCAATTTCATCATCAGATCATGTTTTAATCATCTGGAAAAATACTGTTCATGAACCAGATTTCAAATGAAATGACAAGTCATTTCGTACGAAATGGCACATTGGTTAATGTTACCAAATCATGCGAAATGGCCATATCGCTTGATACACCATTTCGCTTGAAATAGCCATTTCGTTTGAGAGTCAAACCTTTTGAAACTAGCCATTTCGTTTGAGAGTCAAACCGCTTGAAATAGCCATTTCGTTTGAAAGTCACATCACTTGAAATTGCACATTTCGTTTGAAGTTCAATTCATTTGAAAGCCATTTCGTGTGAAGTATGATTGTTTTGAAAATTATTCAAAGTGTTTAAATTGTGTTTCTATTGTATATTTCAGGCTTCGAGTGTTGAATTTGATCCATCACATAACATTTGTTGTGTTTATGATGAAAAGCTTCCAAGATGGCTGTATTCAAGGATATTCTGGAATTTATGAAGCGTTTACCTATCCAAAAGGCTTTGACAAATCAGCATTGTGTTTTCAGATCTCATATTGAGCGTTTCTGGAAGAATGCTAAATATGATGAAGAAAATAAAGTGATAACTTCAATTGTTAGCTTAAATGGTGAAGAAAAAGAGATCGTCATCACAGAACAACTTGTTCGTGAAGTGTTAGATTTTCCGGATGATGACAATTCACCAACGAAGTTTCCAGAGAGAATGGTTAAGGGATGTATGTTGAGAATGGGATACAGTGGTCCATTGAACAGTGCAAACTATTTGAAAGAATGTTTCTCAAAGCCTTATAAAGTTTTCATCCATTCAGTGATTCACGCTCTCAGTCATAGAAAGGGTGGATATGATGTGATGAGAGATTACCAGATGTGCATGGTGACTGCATTAGTGTTGAACAAAAAGTACAATTTTTCAAAAATCATTTTCCATTACATGAAAGAAAACATTACATCAGGCAGTAAAACCTAGATATATCTGAGATTTGTGCAAATGATGCTTGATCATGCTTATCCGGATCTAGTGAAAGATGAAGATAATGATTTATTGGCGTTGTATCACATGGATAATGAGACGTTGATCATATTATCCAGGTATCACAAAAATTGGCCAGAACCAAAAACAAAGGCAGAATTCTTTGGATTCATCAAAAGTGCAAATTACGAAGATCCAGATCCAGTTAATCATTTGAAATGGAGAAATGATGAAGAAATGAAAGAAAAGAGTGCAGCAGCTGAATTAAAAAAGTTAGCAGAATTCAAGGAAACACGAAATGAGTGGTTTACGAAAGAAGTAAAAGAAAAGAAGAAAAGAGGAGGTAAGAGACCGCTAAAAGTTCAAACAGAAGAAGGTTTGTCTTCACAACCGCAAAAGAAACGCAAGAAGAAAGCTGTTGAAACTATGTTGGTCGATGAACCTGAAGAAGTTGAAACAGAAGCTAATGTTGAAAGAAATCAAGAACAACTATCTCCTGGAATGGAACAGTTGATGAGAGATATTGATGTTACTTTTGAAACTAGGGAAGCAGCTGGTGAAAAGGTAGTTGATGATAAAGAGAAAAGTTCATCTGATCCTGAAGAAAGTGATATTGATGCTGAAGCTGATCGGTGGATCAAAGAAAATTATGATCCAAGAGATAGATTGATGAAAAAGAAAAGAAAGAGGAGTGCAAAAAATGATGATGAAGCATATATTCCATCACCAGAACATGTTCAAGATGTTCAAACACCACCATCGTCTGGAGGTAGGAAGAAGTCTAATGCAAGGAAACGTGTTGTATCTCCTGCAGTTCGAAAGTTGAAAATGAAGTTCAAAACAAAACCTATCCAAGAACCACAAGCTGAACCACAACCACCATCACCACCACCACAACCATCACCACCTGAACAACCATTACCACAACAACAACCATCTTCACCACCACAATCACCATCACAACTTCATATTTCTACACCTACACATGAACAACCTGTTATAACTTCACCACACATACTACAAACACCACCAACTTCACAACCACCAGTACAAACGACTCCTGGATCATCTAGATTTAAAGATTTTCCGTAGATTCCAGAGAATATAGCTCTTGAAGATATTGGAGATTTTAACTTTGTAACTGATGATGTTGTTAAGAAATTACAAAAGAAAGTGGAAGATGTGTCAGTTGAGAAAAAGAATTTGGAAGACCGTGTCATGTCTGTCGAAGCTGAGAATTCATCTTTGTTGAAAAGAGTTGAAGCTGATCAAGCTGATATTGATATACTCAAAGTTCGAATAGCAGAATTAGAAGAAGAAAAAGCTCGAAGAGATGAACAGAATGAGTATTTCAAGCTGAAAAACAAAGAGTTGGAAGCCAACAATGCAAAGAAAGAACATGAAATGTATATGATGAATAAAGTATTGGAGAATTTGATCGGAAAGCCTGTTGAATAAAGATTTGAAGAAATCGAGCTTGAGGAAGTCAGAGCATGACGTAAAGCTGAGATCGAAGCTGAAATGAAGAAAAAAGGCAAAGGTGTTCAAATTGAAGGTGATGCTGAAGTGACTGAAAGGGCAATTGTTGTGTCTGAGCCAACAATAGATCCTGAAACGTCTATTCTTGATCCTTGTCCTATATCTTCAGTTTCTGGTGTGTTTGATGATGATGTAGAAGTTGATGACGAAGAAGATGATGAAGAAGAAGATGATGATGATATTTTGAAAGATGATGCAGATGATGTTTACTTTGCAAATAGTGACAATGATGATGATGGCAATGATGACGATGATCAAGGTTCTACAGGCATAAAAGTTACTGAAACGTCAAACGAAGAGAAGATTGATGAATATCTTCATGATGATGCTAATGAAGAACCTGAGAATGCTGAAGGTGAGGGGGAGCATGATGATACTAAGAATGTTGATGAAAGTGATGATCATGTTACAAGACTGATTCTACGACTTGAACATGGAGTAGAGGAAGGTGAAATTCTGCACACTTACACATTAGCTGAGATCATCAAGATGACGCATGTTGATGAAAATGAATTCAAGTTTGATTTTGAAGAAGAGTTGAATAAGTTCGACATCAATCAGCAGCCTGAATATCAGTATAAGTACGTTGAAGAAGCTGATAACTACAATAAAGTTGAAGTTGAAGACTGGAGTGATGAAGACCAGTTTGAGAATGTGAACGTTGATACTTCTAATTTTCCCACACTTTTTGAGTTCTTTAGTCAAGCTAATGAAGATGAGTTGCGAAGGAAAGTTGCTGAGAGTGTAGAGAACAAAAGTTTTAGTGAAATGTCGAAAGATGAACAGCGCGAAGAACGTAGGAAATGATTCAGAAAAGATACTGAAAGAAAGTTCAAGAGACCGCTGAAGTACTACAAGAGAGACAGAGAAGTTTCTTTGGGAGACATAATCAGTTGGGGGTATCTGCCGCAGGTTAATGCGTATGCAATTCGAAGAGAGTTCGGCGTTCAATATTTTGCGTATATTCAAGACATAATGTCTCTGCCATGGTGGGATGTCGAAGAACTACCCAAGGTCAGAACATTGTCTTATCCTGTCAGAGAACGTGATATGCCTACGTGGGGTTTAATGAAGTTTGAAGCATTTAAAGACTTTAAACACTGGAAGCCACATGAACCTAAGAAAGTCAAAAGGGTGGATCCAGTCACAGGCTTTGAAGAAACGATATTGCAGATAAAGAAGCCCAGGGTGATAAAGAATATCCCGTTGCCAAAAATGGAACAGGATTTTCATAAAGGGTTTTTATGTTGGGTTTACAGCTGTATGTCAACTGAAGCAGTGATTACGTACAAAGTGGAGAATGAAGTCAGATACATCCGTTGGTATGATCCGATGTGGATTGTAAACTGCTCAGCAAAAGATATCGAGTGTTTGTTCGTAAACAAGATTGGTTACAAAGCTGAAGATAAAGACCAAGCTTTGCAGTTTCAGAAAGTTGCAACAATATGTTTTCAGAAAGGAATCAATTCTGAAAATGCATGGTCGTCTAAGTAGAGGAAGAATTAAAAAGAGGAGGCTCTTAAAGCTGAAAAAGAGAGAAAGGAACGTGAAGAGCTTCGAGGTAAATGGATGATGTCACGACCCCCGACCCGGTTTGACCCGTTT
Source organism: Helianthus tuberosus (assembly GCA_030545235.1). Classification (NCBI taxonomy): domain Eukaryota; kingdom Viridiplantae; phylum Streptophyta; class Magnoliopsida; order Asterales; family Asteraceae; genus Helianthus; species Helianthus tuberosus. The sequence goes on along the minus strand of CM060399.1, from coordinate 97,434,428 downwards.
CAGGAGCCGCGGGACAGAAATCCCGTGGTATTTATTTAATTGAGTTTAACAGCGGAAGTTTATTATCAGGATCGTTGTAAAGCTAAAATTTTCCCGATTATTTTATTTCACAACTCGGGATAAAACCCCATTAATTTACAATATTATGATTTCACGGAGAAATCTTTATTTAATAAAACATATTTCTTTCTTTTACAATGAGCCACTTTCTTAAGCTTGCAGTGCTCCGTAGCACTTTTCCTGAATCACAACAGATCACCTGAAACATGTTTGAAAAAGGTTTTGTCAGCGGGAAATACTGAGTGAATCATTCTATTTATTAAAATAACTTGTTTATTATAATTTACAGTATTAAGGAAGATTACAATGTTTCTGATATCAACCAACTACCCACAGTACTTTATCACTCGACCCATTGGTCCATTCGTCCAATGGTGTCTGTGATTATGGTCATATCACCCCTTGGCTGCCCCAATGGTGAAGATTATCAAGTAATGTATACAAAACCCCACATACCGGCTGTAACTTGGTGATTACATAAACTTAATCACTGTAATTATAACTTTGAAATAAACATGCTTTTGTAAATAGATTTGATAAAGAGAGAATGACTCACATTGCAGATTTAACACGGATAGAGTTTACTCTACGGATTAGCCTTGTTAATCTAATTTAAATAACAATGCACACAAAACTGGGTTAGTAATCAATACAACATTTACGATAACTCGCGAGATCAACCCTCACAACGAATGACAAAATGCTATGCTTAAACATCCATCGAATTAACGACTAATGACAAAGCATCACCCTAATGTGGGCAGCACTTAAACATCCATTGAGTACATTGATCGATCGGAAAATGAATCGTAATAGCGATCGAGTTATTACCCTGTTTTGCGGCAGCAATTTAGTGAATCGTGTGTGTTTTTATAGTAAACAGTGTCTAACTTTGTGTACGTAAAGAATTTTAACGTCGAACTGAAACCAGGAATCAAGTCCCAAGCCCCTGTATTTATACCCTAAATTTGCACCTCCCGCTAGTCGCGGAAGAATCCGTGGCACGTGCCGCGTGTCGCCTGGGATGTCAAAGTAGACTAGGCATGCTTCGTCACCTATCTAGCCCTGATGAGTCGACGTTGCGTGAAATTTCATTTTTGACAGCATTTTATGTAGATAATTATAACTAGGGTTTACCCCCCCCCTAGGTTTAGGGGCCCTAATCCTGATTCCAAATGTTCTGAAAATTTTAGGGTTTATGCAGAATCACTTGGGTTTCTCAATTAGGGTTTCCTATTGGACAATTTAATTAAATAAATATGACTTTTGATGAGAGTTGTTACATTCTCCCCACCTTAATAAAAATCTCGTCCTCGAGATTTACTGGAATAAGTGTGGATACTTTCGCTTCATTTCTGATTCCAGCTCCCAAGTGTATTCAGCTCCTCTCTTTGAATCCCACTTTACTTTAACTAGCACTAGTCGTTTGTGCTTGAGAAACTTCACTTTTCTGTCTTCTATCTGAAGAGGTTTCTCAACAAATTTTAACTTTTCGTTTACCTCTATGTCTTGAAGAGGTACTACCAGAGATTCTTCTGCTAGACATTTCTTGAGATCGGATACATGAAATACATCATGTACTCCAGCTAATTCTTCTGGTAGTTGTAAACGATAAGCAACTGGTCCTATACGTTGGATTACTGGAAATGGTCCTACGTATCTTGGACTTAGCTTTCCTTTCTTACCAAATCTAACCACTCATTTCCAAGGAGAAACTTTCAACAGTACTTTGTCCCCAACTTGAAATTCTAACGGCTTACATCTATTGTCTGCATAACTCTTTTGGCGATCTCGAGCCGTCTTTAGCCTTTCCTTGATTTGAGTAATCTTATCAGTCGTTTCTTGTACAATCTCCGGACATGATAGTTGACTTTCTCCTATTTCTGCCCAACAAACTGGAGTTCTGCATTTTCTTCCATACAGTGCTTCAAATGGGGCAGTTTCAATGCTTGAATGATAACTATTGTTATAGGAGAATTCGATTAAAGGTAAGTGATCGTCCCAATTTCCACCAAAATCTATCACACATGCTCGGAGCATGTCTTCCAGAGTTTGGATTGTCCTTTCACTTTGCCCGTCTGTTTGTGGATGATATGCAGTACTTAAGTTTAGTCGAGTTCCTATTGCTTTCTGGAAACTTGTCCAAAAATGAGAAGTGAACTGACTATCCCTATCCGATACAATGGAGAGTGGAACTCCATGTAAGGATACTACTTCGTCTACATATAATTTGGCTAACCTTTCCATACTAAAGGTTTCCTTCATGGGTAGAAAATGAGCTGATTTGGTTAATCGATCTACAATTACCCAAATCGCATCATTACCTTTTCTGGTTTTGGGCAACTTAGTAACAAAATCCATTGTTATGAGTTCCCATTTCCATACCGGCATTTCTAATTGTTGTAGTAGACCTGAAGGTTTCTGATGTTCTGCCTTAACTTGTGAACAAGTAAGACACTTTGATACATACCTAGCTATATCCTTTTTCATACCTATCCACCAGAAATTATTTCTTAAATCTTAGTACATCTTATTGTTTCCTGGGTGTATAGTATACCTAGATTTATGAGCTTCTTCCAAAATCTTATTTCTTAATTCTCCCTGTTTTGGTACCCAAATCCTTTTCTTATGGAATCTCCAAATTCCATCAGCTCCTCGTTCTAAATCTTTTATTCGTCCCTTCATTCCTTCAGCAACATCTTCTATTGCTGTTTCTTGAACACTCTTTATTTGTTCCATTAAATCTATTTGTAGATTTAATCTAAGAGCACGAACCCGTCGTTGTCTTTCATGGTACTTACGACTTAAGGCATCTGCAACTACATTTGCCTTTCCTTCGTGATATTGAATATCACAATCGTAATCACTTAAGATTTCCATCCATCTCCTTTGTCTCATGTTTAACTCTTTTTGCCCAAAAATATATTTTAAACTTTTGTGGTCCGTATAGACAGTAAATTTACTTCCGTAAAGATAATGTCTCCAAATCTTAAGGGCAAAAATTATGGAGCCTAACTCTAAATCATGAGTTGTATAATTTTCTTCGTGCTTTTTCAACTGTCTTGAAGCATACGCAATTACCTTCTTGCGTTGCATAAGCACACATCCAAATCCTAGTTTTGAAGCATCACAATATATTTCAAAATCTTCAGTTCCTTCTGGTAAGGCTAAGATTTGAGCATTGGTTAATTTCTGCTTCAAGATTCTAAAGGCTTCTTCTTGTTTAGGTCCCCATTCAAACTTAATGGCTTTACAGGTTAGCTTAGTTAATGGTACAGCTATCTTGGAAAAATCCTTAATAAACCATCTATAATACCCAGCTAAACCTATAAAACTTCTAATTTCCATTGCGGTTTGCGGAACCTTCCAATTGGTAATTGCCTCTATTTTAGCAGGATCTACGTGAATACCTTCATGATTCACCATGTATCCTAAGAATTGCACTTCTTGTAGCCAAAATTCACATTTTGAAAATTTGGCATACAACTTTTCTTTTCTTAACAAAGTTAAGAGTGCATGCAAGTGCTGACAATGTTCGTCCTGACTTTTTGAATAAATAAGTATATCATCTATGAAGACAATTACAAATTTATCCAAATACGGTTTACAGATCCTATTCATCATGTCCGTGAATGCTGCAGGTGCATTCGTTAACCCGAAGGGCATGACTGTAAACTCGTAATGACCATACCTAGTTCTAAAAGCAGTCTTAGGTATGTCTTCCTCTTGTACTTTTAATTGATGATATCCAGAGCGTAAATCTATCTTAGAGAAGTATCTAGCCCCCTGAAGTTGATCAAAAAGATCATCAATCCTAGGTAATGGGTATCGATTCTTAATTGTAACTTTATTCAATTCTCTATAATCAATACACATTCTCATTGAACCATCCTTCTTCTTTACAAACAACACTGGAGCTCCCCAAGGGGATGAGCTAGGTTGTATGAATCCTTTACTTAGTAATTCATCTAATTGCTTCTTTAGTTCTAACATTTCGGTAGGAGCTAACCGATAAGGTGCCTTGGCTATCGGTGTAGTTCCTGGAATTAGATGAATCCTAAATTCTACTTCCCTATCTGGTGGTAATCCAGGTAACTCTTCTGGGAATATATCTGGGTATTCTGAGACTACAAGAATTTTCTTAAGTTCTTTACCCTTAGTACTAATGATTACTGAAATCATATATACTATTCCTTGTTTTCGTTCGTAACTAGCAACTTTCATTACTGATATAAACTTCATGGGTTTACGCGGTTTATCTCCTGTAATCATGATTACTTCTCCAGTAGGTGCTTGAATTTCTATAGAGTTTTTATCACAAATGATTTGAGCATGGTTGGCTATTAACCAATCCATTCCTAACACAACATCAAATTCAGCTAATTTCATAGGTAACAGATTTGCAGAAAATTTATGACCTGAAAGTTCTATTTCTACTTTTTGCAAAACTTGATCTATTTTAACTGCATTCCCATCTGCGGTTTCGACTGTAAAAATCTGCCTAATGTTGGTTAAAGGTAACTTAAGAGCTTGACAGAATAAAGTATTGATAAAACTTTGGTTTGCACCAGAGTCAAATAATACTTTTGCGTATCCGTTGTGAACTAAGAACGTACCAGCTATAACATCTGGAATGAGTCCTGCTTCTTGAGTGGTTAGTTGGAATGCTCTGACATTTTTCTTAGTAGCTCCGTCGGTCGCCTTGGGTTTGTTGTCTGCTGGTTTGATCAATTTAGGACATTCTGTTTTGTAATGCCCTGCTTCTCCGCAGTTAAAGCAGATTATGGTTTTCTTTCTGCAGTTTTCTTCACGATGTCCTACAGCTTTGCAAACGTTGCATGTTACATTACATCTTCCAAAATGTTTTCTTTTGCAATTCCTGCAGAAAGGTGGGTTTGAAGATTGCCATGCTCCTCTTTTCTTGAAGTTATTACTATTACCCACACGAAATCCTTGGGTAATTTTCTGAGCCAGTTCCTTTTTCCTGGTTTCATCTCTTGTACGTACCAGTTCATCAGTTAGAGTGTTGGCTAGTTCCACTGCATCGTCAATAGTGCGAGGTCTCGCAGCTTTAACGATATTGCGAATTTCGCTTATTAATCCCCAAATATAGCGAGAAATGAGTACCGGCTCTGGCGAAGCCAGCGTTGGTACCACCCTAGCATATTCGAAGAATATTGAAGTATATCCTTGACAGTCCACATTAACCATCCGATGGTTTAGGAACTTATTTGCCATTTGATCTTTTTCATACTCGGGACAGAATTTTCTTTCTACAAGACTCTTAAATTCTTCCCAGTTCATGGCATAGGCCACAATCCTTCTTTTAGCTTGTAATACTGTGTTCCACCATTCTAATGCCCCTTCTTTAAAAAGATTGGAAGCATACATAACTTGATCTTCCTCAACACATTTACTTATAGCAATTACTGCCTCAGTTTTCTCTAACCAACGTAATGCTGCAATAGCCCCTTCGTTACCTGAAAACTCAGTTGGTTTACAGGCAAGGAATTCTTTGTAAGTGCAACCAGGTGTTGCAGCTTTCATTTTCTTAAAAATTGGGGTTTGCAGATCATTATTGTTATTAACATGATTTCCGCCTTCGTTTATACTATTACTAAAGTTATCGCCTTGAGTACGTTTACTAGGAATGATTGATTGTGGTTTAACAGGTTTTTGAACAGCAGCAACGATTGCAGGAATAGCATTGGCTATTCCTTGTGCAACGATATCCTCTATATCTTGTCTATTTAACAATTGTTCTTCCTGAATTTGCTCGGATTGATTTACTTCATTTACTGGTTCATTACCAATGTTTGCCATCTGATAATTAATTTATAGATAAATAATTAGTATAAAAGAAATAATCCAATGTCACAATTAATTGCACATAATCACGTAAACGAATATACAAACAAAATCTAAAATTTCATTTATTTTATAGATTATATCATGCCTCTATATACAACCGTTTTATTATTTATTTTACAAATACTGATTTTACTATTACTATTACACAACCACAGTTTTACCAACCCATTATCTCTCGTCATTTGTCTTCCTAAAAACGAAGCTCCCTTTCATCATACTTCCAAGCAAATTGTCCCCCTATCTCCCGAATTCTACTTCCCGCATCCATTAATTCTTCACCAAAATGGCGAAGTTCAGCCAGATTTTCGTTACTCATGGGTGGATTTGGTAATGGTTCTGGATCGAATTGCGGAAGAAAGGAATAAGGACTGTTGACAATGTTTTGAAATTGCCAGTCATTCATCCACCATTCGTCCATTCCTAAAGGTTGGGAGTGGACGATTGGTTCTGGGATTGCTGGTTCAAAATTTATAGGGAGTTGATTTTCAATAGGACGAGTAAAAATATTTGTATTGACAGGCTGAATAGTATCACAGCTTGCCAATATACAATCTATTTCCTCCTGAAAAGTCATTCCCTGGTTTTGTTTGGAGCTTTCTCCAACTTCCATCTGAGTTGTTCTAGAACCTTTTCCAACCTCCATTTCTATTTCCTTAGAATATTCCTCAAACTGCATTCCCATTTGCCTAGAATCTTCCTTGACTTCAGTCTCCATCTCCTGCTGTCTAGAACTTTTCCTGGTTACAATTTCTTTTCCTTTTTCTAAAGGATTGTTTATTTTATGAAGTTTCGTAGCTGGCTTTTTCTTACGTATACGACTCCCCCATACGTATTTCCTTCTTTTCTTTGGTTTTGGCTTTTTCAAAGGTGGAGCATTGAATTCTACAGGTTGTTCCACATCAGGAAAATACCCAGTAAATTCTTTAGAAACTTCTAGGTTTACAGGGTATAGGTTGAGATTCTCTAGGGCTTCTGATAACTCATTCATGTTGTTTAACATACAAAGAAAATACAAAAATGCTAAGTTAAAATTTAGAAATAACCTTTAAGTTTTATTGCATACCCTGTGACTAATTTATACAAAGGAAAATGGATATTTTAAACATGCTAAGTTTTATTTATTTACTAGATGATATTTCGGGCTTTGTAAATAAGGTTACTATTACGGAATCATTGGATTTTAAATATTAGCATTTACTGCTACAGTGGCTAGCATATAAAGATCCGCCCATTTTTCCTCTAATTTGTCCTCCCAAGGTGTTTTACTGGTTAATTCCTGGGTTTCCTGTTTAATTTTCTTCTCTCGGACTTTCTTTATTTTGTCCTGACTTTTCTTAAGAATCAAACTTATTTTATCCGGAGAAAGTGGGTTCTCGTATTGGGCTTTTCGAACAAATATTCCTTCTTCAGGAATTGCAGGAAGTTTTGAGGATTTAGTTTGGGATGAACTTCCCTTCTCATTGGATGACCTATCTAATTTAAGATAGATGCTGGAAAGCTTTTTCTTACCCATACTGTAACTAACAAATAGTCAGTTAATAAAACACATAATCACATAATAGTAATCAGGAAAAATTAAGTATTTCTAAATACTTAATTAGCTTAACTCAGTGGCTCTGATACCACCTTTTTCTGTCACGACCCCCGACCCGGTTTGACCCGTTTCAGGAGCCGCGGGACAGAAATCCCGTGGTATTTATTTAATTGAGTTTAACAGCGGAAGTTTATTATCAGGATCGTTGTAAAGCTAAAATTTTCCCGATTATTTTATTTCACAACTCGGGATAAAACCCTGTTAATTTACAATATTATGATTTCACGGAAAAATCTTTATTTAATAAAACATATTTCTTTTTTTTACAATGAGCCACTTTCTTAAGCTTGCAGTGCTCCGTAGCACTTTTCCTGAATCACAACAGATCACCTGAAACATGTTTGAAAAAGGTTTTGTAAGCGGGAAATACTGAGTGAATCATTCTATTTATTAAAATAACCTGTTTATTATAATTTATAGTATTAAGGAAGATTACAATGTTTCTGATATCAACCAACTACCCACAATACTTTATCACTCGACCCATTGGCCCATTCGTCCAATGGTGTCTGTGATTATGGTCATATCACCCCTTGGCTGCCCCAATGGTGAAGATTATCAAGTAATGTATACAAAACCCCACATACCGGCTATAACTTGGTGATTACATAAACTTAATCACTGTAATTATAACTTTGAAATAAACATGCTTTTGTAAATAGATTTGATAAAAAGAGAATGACTCACATTGCAGATTTAACACGGATAGAGTTTACTCTACGGATTAGCCTTGTTAACCTAATTTAAATAACAATGCACACAAAACTGGGTGAGTAATCAATATAGCATTTACGATAACTCACGAGATCAATCCTCACAACGAATGACAAAGTGCTATGCTTAAACATCCATCGAATTAACGACTAATGACAAAGCATCACCCTAATGTGGGCAGCACTTAAACATCCATTGAGTACATTGATCGATCGGAAAATGAATCGTAATAGCGATCGAGTTATTACCCTGTTTTGCGGCAGCAATTTAGTGAATCGTGTGTGTTTTTATAGTAAACAGTGTCTAACTTTGTGTACGTAAAGAATTTTAACGTCGAACTGAAACCAGGAATCAAGTCCCAAGCCCCTGTATTTATACCCTAAATTTGCACCTCCCGCTAGTCGCGGAAGAATTCGTGGCACGTGCCGCGTGTCGCCTGGGATGTCAAAGTAGACTAGGCATGCTTCGTCACCTATCTAGCCCTGATGAGTCGACGTTGCGTGAAATTTCATTTTTGACAGCATTTTATGTAGATAATTATAACTAGGGTTTACCCCCCCCTTAGTTTTATGGGCCCTAATCCTGATTCCAAATGTTCTGAAAATTTTATGGTTTATGCAGAATCACTTGGGTTTCTCAATAAGGGTTTCCTATTGGACAATTTAATTAAATAATTATGACTTTTGATGAGAGTTATTACAGATGAAGATGCAAGCTGAAGAAAAACTGAAAGCTACTAAAGAGAATGAAAAACTGAAGAGTTTGTTGAAGAGAAAGCCGAAGCAGAGAGAGGAAACGTTCAAGTCTCTGTGAAAGGAAATTTTGAAGACAGGCAGACTGAAGACTCCGGGAATATCCAAGGGGGAGTTTGTTGGTACACAATGTCTATCGCCTATGTCATCAGTCTAGGTCGTGTCAGTAGCTTGTAATAGGGTTTAAAGTGTAAAAGTTAAGTTTATTTGTATTTTGTACAATTTCGCACGAAATGGATGTTGTAAGGCCATTTTGCACGAAATGGAGTTTTGCCATTTCGTACGAAATGGACTTGCCATCTCGTGCGAAATGGATTCCCTATATATAGGGGTGTTGGGTTTTCCATTTGTAACGGTTCGGTGAAAGTTGTCATGAAGTGCTGTCAAATTCCCTACATGTATTAAAGTCTAAAATCAATGGAAAACCAGTTTAAAGTGTATTTCTCTGCTTCTACTCACATTCTAACACCGATTCACAATTACTAGATTGTTTCCGCCTCTCTAGTGACCTAGATTTAACTCAGACCGACTCATTTAGGTCGAATAACGATCCTACATATGGGATGTTACGAGACGTTTCAAAACGTTTTAGGTCAGTTCGGGTTGAAACGGGACTCAGAAACAAGTCGAACGAGCCAAATAAAAGCAAAACAACGTCTACAACATAGGGGAGGCGTCGCCGACGCCCCCAGGTGCGTCACCGACGCGACTGCTTGCCTCGGACGCGCTAAACTCTATTCTACGCAAAAACTCCCCAACGCTGAATTATAGGATGTGTCGCCAACACATAAGTTGGCGTCACCGATGCCCCTCACAGGCTAAGAACTTATGTTTTTGTTAATTTGATCCACCATGAGTTCCGTGCCTTCCGAAACTTATTTCGTAACCTTTAAAGAGTCCAGAAATATATTCCAAACTCACTAAAGAGTGTTTATGAGGTGCGATGAGCGTGTACGTAAGTATATGAGGGAATGAAATAAGTTTAGAGGTATATATAAGTATGAGTGTGGATTTACTTACATGTTAGCAATGGAATCCATAGGTAAGCACGATTAGAAATGAGTATGTATGTAGGTTGATACGCATGAGATCTAAATATATGGGTGTTTGTGACCAAGATATGTTAGTATAATCATATGAGAGTGTAAGTGATATGTAGGAACTTGCATGTATGAATGTATGGGTGTATGTATGTAAGTATGTATGTGTGTATGAATATATATATATATACACACACACACATAGCTTCAATACGTTCGAATATTTAAGCTACTAATGATGTGCCTTGAGAATGAAATGTAATGTAGTACATTATTGTTGTCTCACTAAGGATTAGACACCCATATGAAATGCTTGGATTTAGAAAGATAACGGAATGGAAAGTATATGAGGATAGAACGTGATGAGACTCTATAAGTATGAATCTTAATTATATATAATGTGTACTAATGTTATGAATGAATGTGGTGAGTGCAGGTTGTACATTGTCATACCCCCAAAATCCACACGCGGAGTATCACCGCTTGGAGGCGTGACATGACCAGGATCAAGCCACCAATCATATTGAACATTGTAAGTAATAAATAAAAGTCATTCATCAATACGAAAGGTGTTCAAAACCATAACATAGTTAAGTGTTAAGCGGAAGCATAAATATGTAAACCCAACATAAGTTCAAATGTTTCAAATGTTTAGCATGGCACACAGCTGTCCATGTCCCACAAAGACTCCTCTCCACTCCCATGCAAGCTCCATAGATACCTAACGACCTGCAAGGCATGTAACAGAGAGTCAACAACAAAGTTGAGCGAGTTCACAGTTGGTTGTTCAGTAATAAGTTCGTTTAACAAATCGTAAGTTCGTTTATAACCATGCCGTGTATTGCTAGGCCATTTGTATGTTCATCTAGTGGGGGCTTCCCATGTTGTAAGTTCAATTAGTGGGGGCTTCCCATGTTGTAAGTTCAATTAGTGGGGGCTTCCCATGTTGTAAGTTTAATTAGTGGGGGCTTCCCATGTTGTAAGTTACTAGACTAGTTGTATCCATAAGTATCCTTCCCAATCCGAGGATAGTAGTAAGTATAAGTTTACGTAGGTTTTACGTAAGTGCCCTTCCCAACCGAGGACAGTACGTAGCGAGTACGTAGGTTTAGCGCTGGCGTCCTTCCCAATCCGAGGACGGTAGTATGTAGGTTTTACGTAGGTTTAGTGCTGGTGTCCTTCCCCATCCGAGGACAATGGTACGTAGGATTTACGTAGGTTTTAACACTAGTGTCCTTCCCAAACCGAGGACAGTACGTAGGTTTTACGTAGATTTTGGCACAGGCATCCTTCCCAATCCGAGGACCGTGGTAAGTAGTCTAGTAATGATGTGAGTACAAGTAATCATTCAATCCCATTCCCAACCCACCGGGGAATCCCATGCCTTGGTAAGAGTGTGAACTCACCTTGGTTTGCTCGGTATGACTAGTTACTTTGTTTACGTTTACAGTTGGTCAACCAAATCCGGAATCTTGATTAATCAGAATGCAATCTCGAACAGGTTGGGGGGGTCTGCTATGCCGTCGCACACACACAAATGGGGAATAGGGTTTGTTTTACTTTTAGTTCTAATTTACGTAGCATGATATTATACGGATAAAAGGTTTGGGCCGGTTACACCTCTAGTCACATTTGGGCCGGTTGTTTAAGGTTATCAAGACAACATGTTGGGCTGGTGATAATTTGCTAAACAAACAGTGAATTGGGTTGGGTTTTATCGCTAGCAACCACAATAATTTGGGCCGATACTATACACGTGAATTGGGCTCGGTTTTAATGGCTTAATCTCGCGACACAAGGTTCGAGCCCAATTCACATACGTACACATATTTACTTAAACACGTAATGCATTTAACAATCCAATTACCTTCACAAGTGTTTACCGATTCCTATCGTCGTAAGGAATACGTAAGAAGGATAACAAGAAACAGGATTACACGACAAAGAGGTACTGACCTTGAAAGTTCGGGTTGTCACATACATAATTATGGATCAACATCATGAAGGGCAAGTGATTGAAGATCGAGTTAAAGAGACATGGATTGTACGGAATGGGTGGTCATGTAATCTGTATTAGTATATTATAAGCGATACATTAATGAAGGATAAACGATGTAATTCTTTTAAAGAAGTTGTTTTTAAATGATTTTCAAGTATAAAGGAATATTTTAAGAAATAAATTTTATGGTACGTATTTCCATTGTGTCTTTTTGGTTAAAACATGTTAGGGTGTGACACTTCGTATAATTCCGATATGTGGAAGGAAAGGGAAAAAATCCATAAAATTAGGGTTGAAACAAATTGAGGGGCTAAAAGTGCAAAAATGCAATTTTTGCATTTTCTGAAGGTCCCTTATGTTTCGCAAGGGGTTTAAAATTATGTTTCGTTGTGAACTGCACTGAGTTCTGTTGGTAGGTTTAGTTTGTAGGCCACTTTGCCTATTTTCTCTATGATTTCAAACGGTCCGACATATCGCGGATTGAGTTTGCCCCTTTTTTCCAAAACGAACCACACCCTTCCAGGGTGAGACTTTGAGTAGGACCCGGTCCCCGACCTGGAATTTTAGAGGATTCCTACGCTTATTAGCGTAGGATTTCTGACGGTCGCGAGCTGCCGCCATGCGTTGTCGTATCTGAGTAATCCTTTATGTTGTGTCTACTACAAGTTCTGGACCCGTGATCTGACTGTCACCCACCTCTGCCCAACAAAGAGGTGATCGGCATTTACGCCCGTACAATGCCTCAAATGCAGCGGCTTGAATGCTGGTGTGGTAACTATTGTTATACGAAAACTCCACCAATGAGAGGTATTTCTCCCAGCCGTTGCCAAAATCAATTACATATGCCCGAAGCATGTCTTCTAAAGTTTGAATAGTGCGCTCAGACTGCCCATTCGTCTGAGGGTGATAAGTTGTGCTCATGTCTAAACGAGTGCCAAAAGATTTGTGCATTGTTTGCCATAGTTCTGAAGCGAAACGGGCATCACGATCCGAGATAATAGAGGTTGGCACCCCGTGCCTCGAGACAACTTCCTTAAGGTAGACGTCTGCCAGAGTGGAGAACTTATCCGTTTCCTTAATAGCCAAAAAGTGTGCAGACTTAGTGAGTCGATCCACGATCACCTAAATAGTAACATTTCCACGTTGAGATCTAGGCAAGCCAGAAACAAAATCCATGGAAATTTGCTCCCATTTCCATTGTGGTATCTCTGGTTGTTGGAGTAGGCCCGATGGTTTCTGACATTCCATTTTGACTCTCGCACAAGTCAAACACTTGCTAACGTAAGTTGCTATATGAGCTTTCATGCTAGGCCACCAATATGTAGTTTTCAAGTCGTGGTACATCTTATCCGAACCAGGATGTACTGAGTAGCGAGACTTATGAGCTTCATCCATTACAAGTTCTCATAAATTGCCATAGAGTGGGACCCAGATGCGTCCTGTTACGTAGTAGGCGCCGTCTGCCTTTTGTTCTAACCATTGCCTTGAGCCGCGTAGGGCTTCAGCCCAGACGTTTTCTGGTTTCAATGCTTCTACCTGAGCATCTCGTATCTGTGCAGGAAGACTAGACTGGATGGTAAGTTGTAATGCTCGCACACGCCTAGGTGCAGTATCTTTTCGACTGAGGGCATCGGCCACCACATTGGCTTTGCCCGGATGGTACTTGATGGCACATTCGTAATCGTTTAAAAGCTCGACCCATCGACGTTGTCGCATGTTCAATTCCTTCTGTTGAAGATATGCTCGAGACTCCTGTGATCGGTGTAGATAGTGCACTTGGTACCGTACAGGTAATGTCTCCATATCTTGAGCGCGAAGACAACAGCTCCCAGCTCCAAATCGTGTGTGGTGTAGTTTCTTTCGTGAATCTTAAATTGGCGCGAGGCGTAAGCAATGACCTTATCCCGTTGCATCAATACGCAACCAAGACCCTGAATTGATGCGTCACAGTAAACCAAGAAATCGTCTGTGCCCTCTGGCAATGAAAGAATAGGTGCGCTACAAAGTCCATCCTTTAAGTGCTGAAATGCTGATTTCTGTGCATTACCCCAACGATAGATAACACCTTTCTGAGTTAGTGAAGTAAGTGGCTGCGCAATCTTGGAAAAGTCCTTGATAAACCTTCTATAGTAGCCCGCCAAACCCAAGAATTGACGGATTTCTGTTGGTGTACGGGGTGCAAGCCAGTTCTTGATCGAGTCTACCTTAGATGGATCAACATGAATCCCATCCTTGTTTACCACGTGGCCTAAAAAGTGGACTTCACGAAGCCAGAAGTCGCATTTTGAAAACTTGGCGTATAGCTGCTCTGCTCGAAGTAGTTCCAAATTAAGTCGTAGATGGTGCTCGTGTTCCTCCTGACTCTTAGAATAGATCAGGATGTCATCGATGAAAACAATTACAAACTTATCCAGGTAAGGTTTGCACACTCTGTTCATAAGATCCATAAAGACTGCAGGTGTGTTTGTCAATCCAAAAGGCATAACCAGGAACTCGTAATGCCCATACCGAGTCCTGAACGCTGTCTTAGAGATGTCCTCGTCTCAGACTCTCAGTTGATGGTAACCTGACTTCAGGTCAATCTTCGAATAGTAGCTCGAACCTTGCAACTGATCGAACAAGTCATCAATACGTGGAAGAGGATAACGATTCTTCACGGTCACCTTGTTGAGTTCACGGTAGTCGATGCACATCCTGAAGGTACCGTCTTTCTTCTTCACAAACAGAACTGGAGCTCCCCAGGGTGAAGAGCTATGATGAATGAAACCCTTTTCCAAGAGTTCTTGCAATTGCTTGGACAGTTCTTCCAGTTCGGTTGGAGCTAAGCGATAAGGTGCTCGAGCTATGGGCGCTACTCCAGGAGCCAGCTCGATTTGAAATTCAACCTGACGATGAGGCGGAAGACTAGGTAAATCCTCAGGAAACACTTGAGGAAAGTCGCGTACAACTGGAATATCCTCTATCTTCTTCTCTTTGCAAAGAATCTCTGCTCGATGTTGAGGTAGCCAATCCATACCAATAACGATGTCGAAACCATCACAACGTTGGGGTCATTCCTAGCATCCCCCTGACTAATCACGAACACTCGACCCCTGGCACCATTGCCGTCGTTATTACCCCCGTTGTTGTCTCCACTATTGTTCCCGTTTCCTTGGTTGTGGTTCCGATTCTGGTTCTGGTTCAACTGTGGGCAGTCCCGCTTGAAGTGGCCTTCAGCACCACACTGAAAGCATCCCCTGTTACCTTGCTGTCGCTGCTGGTTCTGTGGAGCTGGTGGTTGTTGCTGTTGGTTCTGATCCGCAGGTCGTGAGCTCCAGCAATTCTTAGCTTCATAACCCATCTTGAGACACCTCTGGCAACGACTCCTGTTGCACTGACCATTGTCGTGTCTGTTGCACTTGTTGCACTTTGGAAGATTTCCTCGATATCCACCCTGCCCCTGACTACCTGAAGATTGCTGACCAGGGCTCTGGTAGTCATCAATCCTTCGCTGCTGTGCCTGGGACTGAACTGAAGTCGAACCCTTGCTAGAGGTTCCATCCCATTTTCGTTTGTTGTCACTAGGAGTAGCAGAAGTAGTAATAGTAGTAGCACCAATACGTTTAAGCAGCTTGTTCTGTTCCACTGCCTGGTCTGTGAGACGATGAGCAAGACGAGTAACATCCTGGATGGTAGCAAGGTTGGTAGAAGTCACATGACTTTGAATCTCTGGTACTAAGCCTTTGAGGCACAGCTCAATGTGTTTGATGGGAGGATCCACCATAGTTGGACATAACACTGCCAGTTCGTTGGATCGTTTCGTGTACACTTCTATCTCTGACCCCTTCATCTTCAGGTTTAAAGGACTCCACTTCCAGCTTGTGGATGTCATCACGGTTACAGTATTCTCGCTTGATCAATTCCTTCAAATCATTCCATGGGGTGGCATTAGCAGCCGCCAGCCCCAGCATCTGAACTTGCGCGTTCCACCAAGTTAGCGCAATGCCTTCAAGAGTACCAGTGGCATATTTCACCCTACGAGCCTCGGGGCATTCACACATCTCGAAAACAGACTTGAGCTTTTCAAACCAATGGAGGAGTCCAACGGCCCCCTTCAGTGCCACTGAAAGTACTAGGACGATAGTCCGTGAACGTCTTGAATGTGCATACAGGTGGCTGAGCATGTTGACTTGTCGTGTGAGTAAGAGTAAACAAAAATAAGCATAAGTGTCGGTTTACAAAAGTAGGATATAAGGATCCTAGAGTAAGTTGTGATGGCAGGCTATACCTCCTGCCTGGGCAGCTGCGAGTGCTGCCGTAACTTGTTCGTTGATAAGAGCCGTCAGCTGGGCTGGAGTTAGGTTCACACGTCTACTCATGATCTTCACATCGAAGGAAATATGAGTAAGAAAGGTTCGCAAAGGTGCGATGACAGAAGAGAGTAAGCACACACGTGTTTTCAAACAACAGTTGTTACGTTTATCTAAGCATACCATGAGCAAAGTTCTATGTAGTCTTAGCAAGTAGGCAATGTAAACATAAACCATATCACCTAGAATGTCGAGTCTTGCATGTGGAGCGAAGCGTCGTTGTGGATCGTTGAGCACTGTACAGGTTATAGTCTGGTTTTAACAAAAACCTTTTCCCTTATTAAAACCAAGTTCACTATAACCAATGGCTCTGATACCAATCTGTCACACCCCCAAAATCCACACGCGGAGTATCACCGCTTGGAGGCGTGACATGACCAGGATCAAGCCACCAATCATATTGAACATTGTAAGTAATAAATAAAAGTCATTCATCAATATGAAAGGTGTTCAAAACCATAACATAGTTAAGTGTTAAGCGGAAGCATAAATATGTAAACCCAACATAAGTTCAAATGTTTCAAATGTTTAGCATGGCACACAGCTGTCCATGTCCCACAACGACTCCTCTCCACTCCCATGCAAGCTCCATAGATACCTAACGACCTGCAAGGCATGTAACAGAGAGTCAACAACAAAGTTGAGCGAGTTCACAATTGGTTGTTCAGTAATAACTTCGTTTAACAAATCATAAGTTCGTTTATAACCATGCCGTGTATTACTAGGCCATTTGTATGTTCATCTAGTGGGGGCTTCCCATGTTGTAAGTTCAATTAGTGGGGGCTTCCCATGTTGTAAGTTCAATTAGTGGGGGGTTGTAAGTTCAATTAGTGGGGGCTTCCCATGTTGTAAGTTCAATTAGTGGGGGCTTCCCATGTTGTAAGTTACTAGACTAGTTGTATCCATAAGTATCCTTCCCAATCCGAGGATAGTAGTAAGTTTAAGTTTACGTAGGTTTTACGTAAGTGCCCTTCCCAACCGAGGACAGTACGTAGCGAGTACGTAGGTTTAGCGTTGGCGTCCTTCCCAATCCGAGGACGGTAGTACGTAGGTTTTACGTAGGTTTAGTGCTGGTGTCCTTCCCCATCCAAGGACAATGGTACGTAGGATTTACGTAGGTTTTAACACTAGTGTCCTTCCCAAACCGAGGACAGTACGTAGGTTTTACGTAGATTTTGGCACAGGCATCCTTCCCAATCCGAGGACCGTGGTAAGTAGTCTAGTAATGATGTGAGTACAAGTAATCATTCAATCCCATTCCCAACCCACCGGGGAATCCCATGCCTTGGTAAGAGTGTGAACTCACCTTGGTTTGCTCGGTATGACTAGTTACTTTGTTTAAGTTTACATTTGGTCAACCAAATCCGGAATCTTGATTAATCAGAATGCAATCTCGAACAGGTTGGGGGGTCTGCTATGCCGTCGCACACACACAAATGGGGAATAGGGTTTGTTTTACTTTTAGTTCTAATTTACGTAGCATGATATTATACGGATAAAAGGTTTGGGCCAGTTACACCTCTAGTCACATTTGGGCCGGTTGTTTAAGGTTATCAAGACAACATGTTGGGCTGGTGATAATTTGCTAAAGAAACAGTGAATTGGGTTGGGTTTTATCGCTAGCAACCACAATAATTTGGTCCGATACTATACACGTGAATTGGGCTGGGTTTTAATGTCTTAATCTCGCGACACAAGGTTCGAGCCCAATTCACATACGTACACATATTTACTTAAACACGTAATGCATTTAACAATCCAATTACCTTCACAAGTGTTTACCGATTCCTATCGTCGTAAGGAATACGTAAAAAGGATAACAAGAAACAGGATTACACGACAAAGAGGTACTGACCTTGAAAGTTCGGGTTGTCACATACATAATTATGGATCAACATCATGAAGGGCAAGTGATTGAAGATCGAGTTAAAGAGACATGGATTGTACGGAATGGGTGGTCATGTAATCTGTATTAGTATATTATAAGCGATATATTAATGAAGGATAAACGATTTAATTCTTTTAAAGAAGTTGTTTTTAAATGATTTTCAAGTATAAAGGAACATTTTAAGAAATAAATTTTATGGTACGTATTTCCATTGTGTCTTTTTGGTTAAAACATGTTAGGGTGTGACACTTCGTATAATTCCGATATGTGGAAGGAAAGGGACAAAATCCATAAAATTGGGGTTGAAACAAATTGAGGGGCTAAAAGTGCAAAAATGCAATTTTGCATTTTCTGAAGGTCCCTTATGTTTCGCAAGGGGTTTAAAATTTTAACTCGTCCGGTCCCTTACGGATCACAAGACATTACTCCTTACTGTCCGCAAGGAGGTCGCTGACAGCAAGTTATAGCTAGCACCTGCAACTTCAAAGCTTGCCACTTATTTCTAGTTTGTGCCACCTTAATCCTCCTTGTTCCACTTGTTGGGACACTAATCAACACCAGGGAACTCCTAGGAATACTTGGCATTAACTTGTGATCTTTGCTCAAGTATAAATAGATGATTATGTTATACATTCCTTTCACACCACTCTCTTGTTGGGACTCGTTACAAGGAGGAGATGTTAGGGTTCTCCTTGTAACCACCATCGGGCGTGAGAATAAGTATCATTTTTGAAGAGTAAACGAGTGTGTGTTAAGAGTGGGAGAGTGAGAGAACCGATCCTTAAACATGTGGTTGTAGGCTGGTATTTCTAGCCGAAGAATGTGGAGAATGAGATGGGTTGATGGGACTTAGGTCAGACGTCTCCAATAAGGAATATCCTCTTTGTCTCCTCTGACAAAACCGTTAGTGCTTGCAGAGAGAGTGTAGAGACGTTGGCACACGGTGATTGGAGCCATGTGGTCTGACGGTTGTCCTTGTTGTCGAGTCTGTCACCAGCTATGAGTAGAGATCATGGAACAGTGAATGACGCAATCTGTTTGGTTCCACGTTACTATAACAACCCTCCTAAGACCCTTAACATGACCCTAAAACATTCCTAATATACCCCGTATATGAGAAACGGACCCTAATAACCTTAATATTTATAAAAAACAAACAATGAGAGTCGCTCGCGGGGCGCGACCCCCTTAGCCATGTTTGTCGCGGGGCGCGGCTAACTTGGTGTGCCGGACAAGGCATTGGGCCACGTGTCCCTATCTCGTGGCAACCCTACTTGGTGACTGGACAAGCCTATAGCCACCCTCAAGGCCCTCGCGGGCAGCTACTAAGATGGAGGTGGCTCTCGCGGGGCGTGAGAGACCCCTCGACCAGCCCTATAAATAGAGGCTTCGGCCTCAATCAGTCGCCATTCAATTCTTTTCTTTCCTGTGAAACTCTAAAGCTATTATACTCGGGATGTAATACCCCTATAAAAGCGAAGCTCTGCCTCGTTGTAAGTATTATAACCCTATTTGTTACCCTACACGATCGATCTAGGGCTCCGTAACACATGTCAAGGCTCTGCCTGACTCAATCGTTGGAGTTCTGTCTCGTGTTACCCCTGATTGATCTAGGACGTAATGCATGTCAAGGCTCTGCCTGACTCAGTCATTGGAGTTCTGTCTCGAGTTATACAGTTAATGTGATTTGAGTTATTTTACTAACACGTGTGCATTGTTTAATTTTAATATATAATAACCAGGAGATTCACCAGGAAGCTTTAGTTTTACCTAAGTAAACAATGTGAGTCATTCTTCTTTTTGTAAACTGTTTTTATGAAAACCTCAAATGTTTTAAATTACACTTAACAGTAATTGAGTATTTGTGATTCTACAATTACTACCGGTATGTTGGGGTTTTGTATACATTACTTGAAACTCGTTACTATTGCAAATAGTAGCATGACCACAAGTCAGGATTGACAGTACCAAAGGGTTAACTGGATAGATATAAACAATGTAAATACGGATGCTCTCAAATACTGTGAAGTTGTAAAACTGTTTTGATTAAACTGGGATGCACTCGCCAGTATTGCTTGCTGATAAAATCTTTTTAAAAAGCGTTTTAGGTAACTTAATATGAAGCAAATAGAAGCCAGCTGGAGAGCACTGAAGGCTTCGAAAAGTGGCTATAAATGTTACCCAAATAAAAAGGAGTCTTTGTTTTCAATAAACTAGGGTTTACCCCTATAAATGTATTGTAATGGAAACTTGGGTTTTATCGCATTTATTTATTATAAAAAGTTTGGTGTTTTAACTCTGATAAAATATTTCCTAACTACAGTTCTGATGTAAGAATTCCGCTGCCAAATTTATAAACACTGATACTACCAGCTTTGAGTCTCGCGGCACCCGCTCCTGGGGCAGGGGTCGGGGTTGCGACAGAAGGTGGTATCAGTGCTACACCCATTGCTTTAAGCCAACGAGGTGTTCCGCTGATATCTAAATTTTAGATAAACTATGTTAGGAAATACTTTACGAAATTGTGTGTAATTAAGTATATTATTGTTTTGTGTTATTTGACTATTTGTTAGTTTACAGTATGAGTGAGCAAGGTACATCCGACGCTTATCGTCAATTAGCTAGTTCCCCAAAAGATGAAGGAACCTCAACTCAGCCAAACCCCTCAGGATAATCAGCAGATACCGAGGAAGGAATATTTATTTTAAGGCATAGTATGAGGAACCATTCCCATCCAAAAAGAGAGGATGGTTTAATAGGGGAGCACATGAGAGAAGAAAAAGGATGAAGAAATTACAACAACAGAGAGCATTAGTCAAAGCTAATAGGGAAGTGAATGCACAAACCCAGGAAACAGTCAATAGACTATCGTAGGATGAGGAACTAGATAGACAGT
Source organism: Helianthus tuberosus (assembly GCA_030545235.1). NCBI lineage: Eukaryota > Viridiplantae > Streptophyta > Magnoliopsida > Asterales > Asteraceae > Helianthus > Helianthus tuberosus. Next base: position 97,413,265 of record CM060399.1, on the reverse strand, counting down.
TGGCAGATTTCCATGTGCTAGCCACTACAGCAGTAGACTCTAACCTAAACCAAGGAGTTGAACCACCACTGTTACCCTTATTCCCAGACCAAAAAATGCTAGAACCAAACCAGGAAGACCAGTTTCCAATCCCAGATGTTGACCCTTATGAGATCCCCAGAATTCCCCCACCAAACCCCATAGCTCAGTATACCGACCTGATCCCTTTAGACCCATTCTGGAACAGTGACTGGTATAAGCAGAGTGTGATACACCCCATACCTCGATACTCTGACCCAGAACCAGTACCATTACCTCCCATGAGTGAAGAGAATATGTAGGAACTTCGCCAATGGGGCGATGAGTTAGTAGAAGAAGGGGATGGAATCCGACAGATATGAGAAAAGCTAATATGGAAGCATGTTGAGCGAGAGATACATGATTGGATACATGACACCTAGAATAATGCCTAGATATGTGTGTAATTTTGTACTTTGATAAAAAAATATATATATAAAACCAACTAAAATAGATAGACTAAAATAGATATCGATGCATAACTACTAGTGTGCTTAAATTTCCGTTGTAGTTTGTAATCGACGCATATATCTATATCTATACTACTTTAATAAGCATATAGGAAGGACAGAAATGGCCATTTGCCATTGTACAAGAATTTCAAGCACATTGTACAATCATTTAAGCATGAACTAGGTTATAACCCCGTGTATTACACGGGTTGATAAAAATGCAATTTTACATACTAAATAATAAAACAATATATCTTTAAAAATCTCATTTATTACATGGGTTGAATATATGTAATTTTATATATTAAATAATAATAAAAATATTATATCTTTAAGAACCTCGTGTATTGTATGGGTTGAATAAATGTAATTTATATACCAAATAATAAAAAGTTAATTCTTAAAAAACTCCATGTATTTTACACGAATAAATGTAATTTTAGATTAATAGTATATTAAATAAATATAATTTTGGATTAATAGTATATTACATAAATATAATTTTGGATAAAGTGTTATATATATAAATTTTAAGTAATCAATATATTTGGTAAATAATAAAAAAAACTAATAATAGTAAAACAAATCTAATTATATACTAAATAATAAAACAATATATCTTTAAAAACTCATTTATTACACGGGTTGAATAAATATAATTTTATATATTAAATAATAAAAAATATTACCAATGGGGTCGTGGTCCATCGGAAAAGACAAAGCCTTTAAACACATTGGAAGGGGGAAGTCTTGGGTTCAAGTCTCACAAAACAGCAGGGAATAAAATAATTTGCCGTTCAAAAAAAAATAATAATAATAAATATTATATCTTTAAGAACCTCGTGTATTGTATGGATTGAATAAATGTAATTTATATACCAAATAATAAAAAAAGTTAAAAATCTTTATGTACTACACGACTTGAAGAAATGTAATTTTAGATTGATTGTATATTAAATAAATATAATTTTTGATAAAGTCTTATATATAATAAATGTAATTTTGGATTAATAGTTTAAATAAATATAAATTTAGATAAAATCTTATATATAAAAGAATTAAGTAATCGATATATTTGATAAACAATAATAATAATAATAATAATAATAGTAAAAAAAATCTCATACATGTATTGTATCAATTAAGTAATCCGATGTTATCCAAAACAAAATTTATGTGTCTCTAATGAATGACACGTGTCACATATTGGTTTCTTTTATTATATAGTATAGATGTGTTCAAAAGTTTTCTTAACATGCTGTGAAGCCGCATGGATCTTAACCGGATCAGTTTGACCCATTTTACCTCTGATGGATCCAATGTAGTGTTTCTATCAGTCTCTTTCTAAACCCTAATTCATTTCATCCAGCCGTTCCTCCTTCTTTCTCTACAAACCCTAATCTTTGGTGATTTTCAACTTAGGGTTTCTTACCTCCTGTAGTATGAGCAAGATCTCACCAGATCCAACAACTGCGTGGTCTGTAATAGTGGTCGAGGCAAGTTCCAACAACCCGAGAAGTAAGTCTGACCACCTCCTTTGATTTGTTTAGGTCATGCCCTTTAGTTTTTGAATCCGATGTTTGTATCTGCTTTAAACTTGCAGATCTAGGTTTCGGTAAGGCGGCAACGTGAGAAGGAGGTCGTTGCTATGACTCCTGCAATGGCAGGGGATGAGGGTGATTATCGATCTATTCCTTGGTAAGCTCCAACATCTTTTCTTTTCTTGCATTAAAGTTTGTTTCTTTATTTCTTATATTGATACCGATAGGTATACTGAATATGTTGTTTGAAGGAAACATGAAGTAACCAGGACCATACATGTTGAGGAATTTTGTTTAATCACATATATGCTACTTACACAAAATCAGAGGTTTGATTTCCATAATTATTTGACTATATATCGCTAATCACATTTGTATTCTTTGTCAACTCCAATTATATCTTCAAATTATTTAGTTAAATAAGTATTGCAGGTTCTGAAAGTGGAAGGTCAAGTTCTGAACATTTTAAATTTTCACCTTTCACCACCAACAGCAAAATCATTTCTCGGGTATCATAAAAAGTTATGTTTTTTCTTATATTTCTTGTAAAGAGAGCACCTTTATGAATGTTTATTGTTTACAGCAGATTCATAAGAGCAACACAGGCTTCCCACTAGGTAAATATTCTCTATTTGCTTATAATTTGGGTTAATTCTGTTTCTTCACATGCTTAATTGTTGTTTTCTACAATTTGTTAGAACCGAGTTTTGTGCTTGGTATTTCTTCTGTTGATGACCTATATTATATCAGCTTTCTATGCAACACCTATTTGTTTATTTTTTCAGTTTGAAGATATTAGTTTGCATGAGACAAAGATAATCATATACATATACAACTTATATCCACTAAAGGTATTTTTGAACTTGGTCAAAAACCGGTTTTGAAAAAACAACAATTCAGTTAATAATGGGTTCGGCGGGCAGAGAAAACATAACCGATATAACTGGTTTGGGTTATTTATAACCGGTTTGTGACAACCCTCGTAATTCCATGTATTCCGTACAATTTATTAATGGTAATTAAAGTGCTTAACTGCTCTCTAATTTCTGTGTTATACTTACATGTACTTGTTAACATACTAGTAGTGTACAGAAAAGTCATTAAATAGTCCTGTGTGTTTTCCTAAGTGTTGAGAATTAAAAATGTTACAAAAATATATATATATAGGACGCTTTACGGATTAATTAAGCACTTTAACGGAACAACACCGAACCGAACAACCGGACTTTACCCAGAACACAAAAATATTGCCAAACACATTGTCTTTATTTTTCTGAGCTAGTTAGGGTCCCCGAACACCCTAACACACCTGATATTATAACACACATAATAATATGCTAACTAAACACTTTCAACCAAACTAGATTGTAACTAGTTCCATCACAACCCAACCCCCTACCCCCCCCCCCCCTACTCGACGGTCACCACAAGGGTGACCCACCCTTGCTTTCTTTTGAATATTAAAATGCTAATGTTGGACATCAAGAAGACATATTACATGGTGGTTAACAATGAAATGGATTATAAATTAACACTAAGGTTAACCATTCTCTTTCATTTCAAACACTCAACAAACAACAACCACTCTCCTCTCATCCCCCATTCACGGCCGCCACCTTCCTCCACCATATCACCATCATCAACTTCCATTCAAGCTATTTTCCATACACACGAAGGTGCAAGAGGTCATACAAACAAGCTTGGTGCACTCGGAAGCCCAAGGACCACTCTTGTTTTCTTTTATCCACTACTTTTACGCCTTGTTTCTCCCCAAGCCTTGTGCTAGTAGTAAGTGCTCTAAAACTTCATCTTGTTCTTATTTTTAGTGGTTAATAGATGATTGAATGGTGAAATATTAAGAAACACTAAAGAACATGAACTAAGTCTTGAACATAAAGGGTAAAGAGTGGATAAAGAGAATATATATGGTTAAATCATGTTAATCTTGTGTTGTTATGATTATTACATGTTGTTTGTTAGTATAAGTAAGAAGGATCATCATCTAGACTTGCTAGATCATGTTTAAGAACATGAACTAGCAAGATGTAAATGTTAGAGTTATGAAGGATGATGAAACCATCCATACATGAACCTTGAACTTGAATAAATATGATTTTTCTTGAAAAATAAGGTTATAAACTTGTAGATCTAAAGATCTACAAGTGGTTTTTCGAAAGAACCAAGTGAAAGGAACGAGTTTTATTAAAACCCGGATCTTGTATGAACTAAAAACATTTTTAGTAAGTAAACAAGTGTAAGAACACTTGTGAAACAAGAAAATTTTACAAAGAAATATTTTCGGAAACCATGACTAGAAGTTGTGAAACTACATATTCTTTAAAAATAAAGTTTTTAGGAAACTAATCGTATTTTTAAAGATAACAATACCTACTAAGTATGTTAGTGATTTACTATATATTTTTACAAACTTTCAAGTTCATGAGTTTATGATTTAGGCTTATTTTTGTCAAGGTTAGTGATTAAAGATTGTATATTGTTGATTGTAAATTGTTTGATTGATTTTGACAAAAGAAAATGATATGCTAAAAAGCATGGACACCTCCATTTACAGAGGAAACTCTGGCGAAATTTTTCTAGAAATTTCAACACTTAGAAATATTTTTATAACAAGCGTTTACAAATATATTTTTAACTTAGTTTTCAAAATAAGCTTCGCCATGATTTTTATTACAAAATACCAAGTGCCGGAGGTTGATTTTTGTAAATAAAATCTGATAAATATATATATATATATATATTTAGAATATATATATCTAATGCTAGAACACTTGTGTGGATACTTGTTTATTTTGTGAGATAGTTATATTATATTAGGGTAAAATAATATAACTTGACAATATGTCTTGACATTTGAATTGTGAGGTTTGTAGTAGAAAGTAATGAGTAAATAAACAATACGTAGGATACATGTTACGCATGAGAAACTGATTGTTATGTGTACCTTATTAGGACGTGCTTGATTTCCTGATTTACTTGAGTAATTAATCTAACCGAGAAAACCGAGGTGAGTTCACACGCTTTCTAAGGCATGGGATTCCCGGTGGTTGGGAATGGGTTAAAGAAATTAAAAACGGAATCTACATATCCTTCTTGGGTAGGATATGTACGGCCATCCTCCATAGGTAGGATGCCAAAATTAATCATGCGTATTCTCCTTGGGTAGAACTACGTACGTTCGTCCTCCTTGGGGTAGGACAACAACCTTAAAACTTACTAGACAAAACTCTATCATGAAGTCCCTTAATTTATATCGACTTAATCGCCGAGGCCAATGGCGAGCGGGTCATTAGTTAATACGCTATTAGGTTTAACAAACCTCACGCCGTGCCAGTCGAACGGGCTTGTACTAATGGACTATGGCAAACTGTCAGTGATGATAGACACTGATGTAGGGCACAACTATCGTTCGTAGTAGTCGATATCATACCGTCTAGTAGTTCACATGGGGAAGCCCCCACTGATTATGGATATGGTTTGGGTAATTAAATGGAACTGGTTAAACATACTTTCAACTACGGGGAAGCCCCCACTGATTATGGATATGGTTTGGGTAATTAAAAGGAACTGGTTAAAGATAACAATACCTACTAAGTATGTTAGTGATTTACTACACATTTTTACAAACTTTCAACTAAGGGGTAACCCCCACGGCAAATAAGCCAACGAAAGTCAAACCACGTTTTTCAGAATCAACTTAAAACTAAACAACCAAACGTGAACTCACTCAACTTTGTTGTTGACTCGTTGTTACATGCCTTACAGGTCGTGAAAATGATTGGAGCTTGCACGAGGAAGGAGCCGTTGTGGGAGACGGACTGTTATGTTCCATGTTTAATAATTAAATCCTTATGAACTTATTAAACTTACGCTTTGGATTTTAAACTTATGAACTATGGACTTATGTTTTGGGTTTTACTTTTAATGCTTCCGCTGTTTATTTCGAACTTAGTTAACTAGCTTTAGTCACCAATTGTATTGTGGTTGATCGTATTTACTTATTACGTTGTTCAATATGATTGGTGGCTCGATCCTGGTCATGTCACGCCTCCAAGCGGTGATACTCCGCGTGGTGGATTTTGGGGGGTGTGACAGATTGGTATCAGAGCCATTGGTTATAGTGAACTTGGTTTTAAAAAGGGAAAAGCTTTTTGATAAAACCAGACTATAACCTGTACAGTGCTCAATGATCCACAACGACGCTTCGCTCCACGTGCAAGACTCGACACAATAGGTGGTATGATTTATGTTATATTGTCGGTTAGATAGTTCACACTGTGCATTAATTAACGTGATGATTACTATTTGAACCTTGTGTGCTTACTCTCTACTGTCGTCCCACACTTACGCACTTTCATGACACTTTCCTCACTTACGTCGCTTCATTGTGAAGATCATGAACGGACGCGGAGGACGTATCAACCTAACTCAAGCCCAGTTGACGGCTTTGATCAACGAACGAGTTGCTGAGGCACTCGCAGCAAATCCAGCAGGAGGTATAACCTGCCATATCAACTCACCTGAGGACGTTTAGATCCTACCTTCGCAAACCAACCCTCGTGCTTAACCTTGTATTTTATTCTCGCGCAACAAGTCAACTTGCTCAGCCTCCTGTGTGCACATTCAAAACCTTCATGGATTGCCGACCTAGTACTTTCAGCGGCACAGAAGGAGCTGTAGGCCTTCTCCACTAGTTCGAGAAGCTCGAGTCTGTTTTTGAGATGTGTGAATGCCCTGAAGATCGTAGGGTGAAATATTCTACTGGAACACTTGAAGGTGCTGCGTTAACCTGGTGGAAAGCACAGGTTCAACTACTAGGGCTGGCAGTTGCTAATGCCACCCCCTGGAACGGTTTCAAGGAACTGATCAAAGAAGAATACTGTAGTCGCGACGACATCCACAAGCTGGAGGTGGAATTTTTCAATCTGAAGATGACGGGGTCTGAGATTGAGGCATATACGAAAAGGTCAAACGAGCTGGCCATCTTGTGTCCTACTATGGTAGACCCTCCCATCAAACGTATTGAGCTGTACCTCAAGGGTCTTGTACCAGAGATTCAGAGTCACATGACTTCAGCTAACCTGGGTACCATTCAGCAAATCATTAAGTTAGCCCATCGTCTCACCGATCAAGCAGTGGAACAAAACAAACTACCCAAGCGTATTGGTGCTGCTACTACTGACGCTCCCAATGATAACAAGCGAAAATGGGATGGGAATTCCAGTAAGGGTCCTACTTCAGTTCAGTCTCAGCAGCGAAAGACTGATGACTACCAGAGTCCTGGTCAACAATCTTCCGGTAGTCAAGGACAGGGTGGATACCGAGGGAACCACCCCAACTGCAACCGGTGCCATAAGCATCATAGTGGGCAGTGCAATAAGGGACGTTGTCTGAGGTGTAACAAGTTTGGTCATGAAGCAAAGGATTGCAGGAGTGCACGACCAGCAAATCAGAATCGCCAACAACAACAACAAGCTCCACAGAACCACCAGCAGCAACAACAGCAGGGCAATAAAGGTTGCTTTCAATGTGGCGCTGAAGGCCACTTTAAGAGGAACTGCCCCCAACTGAACTAGAATCAGAACAACAACAACCAAGGAAACGGGAACAACAATGGAGGCAACAATGGAGGCAACAACGGGGGTAACAATAATGGCAATGGTGCCAGAGGATGTGTTTTCATGCTAGGTCAGGGTGATGCAAGGAACGATCCCAATGTTGTGATGGGTAAGTTTCTTCTGGATGACTTCTTTGTTACTGTTTTATTTGATTCGGGTTCCGATACCAGTTATGTGTCCTTAAAAGTTAATCAAATGCTTAAGCGTACTCCAACACTTTTGAACACCAAGCACATTGTAGAGTTAGCAAATGGTAAAAGTCTTGAAGCCACACACGTAGTTAAAGGTTGTAACCTCGTCTTAGCTGGTCAGACTTTCTCTATCGATCTTATTCCTATCACACTTGGTAGTTTCGACGTCGTTATTGGGATGGATTGGCTATCTCATCATCAAGCGGAGATTGTCTGCAAGGAGAAAATCGTCCGTATCCCTCGTTCTGGTAAAGAACCCCTCGTGATTCGTGGCGACAAGAGTGGTGCTGTCGTAGGCATTATCTCTTTCCTTAAGGCCCAGAAGTGTTTGCAAAAGGGCCACACTACCATTCTAGCACTCGTTACTGACACATCGATGGAAGAGAAGAGAATTGAAGACATTCCTATTGTACGTGACTTTCCCGAGGTATTTCCTGAGGAATTACCTGGTCTTCCGCCTCATCGACAGGTAGAATTTCAAATCGAGCTAGCTCCTGGAGCAGCGCCAATAGCTCGTGCACCTTATCGACTTGCTCCATCGGAACTTAAAGAACTGTCCACACAATTACAAGAACTCTTGGAAAAGGGTTTCATACGTCCTAGCTCTTCGCCCTGGGGAGCTCCAGTCTTGTTTGTGAAGAAGAAAGACGGTACTTTCAGAATGTGTATTGACTATCGCGAACTTAATAAGGTGACCGTGAAGAATCGTTATCCTCTTCCACGCATTGATGACTTGTTCGACCAGCTGCAAGGGTCGAGCTATTACTCTTAGATTGATTTGAGATCGGGATACCATCAGTTGAGAGTCCGAGAGGAGGACATCTCCAAAACAGCATTCAGAACTCGTTACGGCCATTACGAGTTTCTAGTTATGCCTTTCGGATTGACAAATGCACCTGCGGTCTTCATGGATCTCATGAACCGAGTGTGCAAGCCTTACCTGGATAAGTTTGTCATTGTATTCATCGACGATGTCCTGATCTATTCGAAGAGTCAGGAGGAACACGAGCAGCATCTACGACTTATGCTGGAACTTCTTCGAGCAGAGCAGTTGTATGCCAAGTTTTCGAAATGTGACTTCTGGCTTCACGAAGTCCACTTTCTAGGCCATGTGGTAAACAAGGATGGAATCCATGTGGATCCATCTAAGGTTGACTCGATCAAGAACTGGCCTGCACCCCATACACCAACAGAAATCCGCCAATTCTTAGGATTGGCAGGATATTACAGAAGGTTTATAAAGGATTTCTCAAAGATTGCGCAACCCCTCACTTCACTAACTCAGAAGGGTGTCACCTATCATTGGGGTGATGCACAGGAATCTGCTTTTCTGCTCCTAAAGGATAGACTTTGTAGCGCGCCTATTCTTTCATTGCCTGAAGGGACATATGATTTTGTGGTTTATTGCGACGCTTCCATCCAGGGACTTGGTTGCGTGTTGATGCAACGTGACAAGGTCATTGCCTACGCATCACGCCAACTTAAAGTTCACGAAAGGAACTACACTACGCACGACTTGGAATTGGGAGCAGTTGTTTTCGCGCTTAAGATATGGAGACATTACATGTACGGTACCAAGTGCACCATTTACACCGATCACAGGAGTCTCGAGCATATCTTCAAGCAAAAGGAGTTAAACATGCGACAACGCCGATGGGTCGAGCTATTGAATGATTATGAATGCGCTATCAAATATCATCCGGGCAAGGCCAATGTTGTGGCCGACGCCCTCAGCCGAAAGGATACCGTACCTAAGCGTGTACGTGCGTTACAGCTTACCATCCAATCTAACCTTCCCGCTCAGATTCGCGATGCTCAGGTTGAATCATTGAAAGCAGAGAACATTAGGGCTGAGTCCCTGAGGGGGTCGAGGCAGCGGTTAGAACAAAAGGAAAACGGCGCCTACTATGTTAACGGGCGCATCTGGGTTCCACTGTATGGAGACCTACGCGAGCTTGTGATGGATGAAGCACATAAGTCTCGTTATTCAGTACATCCTGGTTTGGATAAGATGTACCACGACCTAAAGACTACATACTGGTGGCCCGGTATGAAAGCCAGCATAGCAACCTATGTCAGTAAATGTTTGACTTGTGCTAGGATCAAGGTCGAATACCAGAAACCATCAGGCCTACTTCAACAACCAGAGATTCCAAAATGGAAGTGGGAGCAAATTTCCATGGATTTCATTACAGGCCTGCCTAGATCTCAACGCGAAAATGATACCATTTGGGTGATCGTGGATCGACTGACCAAGTCTGCACATTTTCTGGCAATCAAGGAAACGGATAAGTTTTCTACTTTAGCAGACATCTACCTAAAAGAAGTGGTATTAAGGCACGGAGTGCCAACCTCCATCATTTCTGATCGTGACGCGCGTTTTACTTCGGAACTGTGGCAAGCCATGCACAAGTCGTTTGGCTCACGTTTAGATATGAGCACCGCTTATCACCCACAGACGGATGGGCAATCTGAACGCACCATCCAGACCCTTGAAGACATGCTTAGGGCATGTGTAATCGATTTTGGTAATGGTTGGGAAAAGCACCTCCGCTAGTGGAGTTTTCGTATAACAACAGTTACCACACCAGCATTCAGGCCGCTCCGTTCGAGGCATTGTACGGACGGAAGTGCTGATCACCTCTTTGTTGGGCAGAGGTTGGCGACAGTCAAATCACTGGCCCAGAACTTGTAGTAGATACAACCGAGAGGATTGCTCAGATACGACAGCGAATGGCGGCAGCTCGTGACCGTCAGAAAAGCAATGCTGATAAGCGAAGAAAGCCACTCGAGTTCCAGGTTGGGGATCGAGTGCTACTTAAAGTCTCACCTTGGAAAGGTGTAGTTCGTTTTGGCAAGCGAGGCAAGCTCAATCCGCGCTATGTCGGACCGTTCGAAATCATCGAGAAAATTGGCAAAGTCGCCTACAGGTTGAATCTACCTAAAGAACTCAGCGGAGTTCACAATGTTTTCCATGTGTCGAATCTGAAGAAGTGTCTGTCAGATGAGACCCTCATAGTTCCTCTCAAGGAGCTCACTATCGACGACCAGCTGCGATTCGTCGAAGAACCAGTAGAGATTACGGATCGAGATGTTAAGATTCTCAAACGTACCAGAATACCTCTTGTCCGAGTCCGTTGGGATTCCCGTCGTGGCCCAGAGTATACCTGGGAACGAGAAGACCAAATGAAACTCAAGTATCCCCAGCTGTTTAAGAAAAGTGCAACCACTACTGAGGCTGAAGCTACTGCAGAATTTCGGGACGAAATTCCAAATCAACGGGGGGATGATGTGACACCCCAGGAAAACCAGGAAAACAATGCAACTTAACTAGCTTCCTCAGTAACCACGTGCTAAATTTCGGGACGAAATTTTCTTAACAGGGGGAGAATGTGACAACCCTCGTAATTCCATGTATTCCGTACAATTTATTAATGGTAATTAAAGTGCTTAACTGCTCTCTAATTTCTGTGTTATACTTACATGTACTTGTTAACATACTAGTAGTATACAGAAAAGTCATTAAATAGTCCTGTGTGTTTTCCTAAGTGTTGAGTATTAAAAATGTTACAAAAATATATATATGTAGGACGCTTTACGGATTAATTAAGCACTTTAATGGAACAACACCGAACCGAACAACCGGACTTTACCCAGAACACAAAAATATTGCCAAACACATTGTCTTTATTTTTCTGAGCTAGTTAGGGTCCCCGAACACCCTAACACACCTTATATTATAACACACATAATAATATGCTAACTAAACACTTTCAACCTAACTAGATTGTAACTAGTTCCATCACAACCCAACCCAACCCCCTACCCCCCCCCCCCCCTACTCGACGGTCACCACAAGGGTGACCCACCCTTGCTTTCTTTTGAATATTAAAATGCTAATGTTGGACATCAAGAAGACATATTACATGGTGGTTAACAATGAAATGGATTATAAATTAACACTAAGGTTAACCATTCTCTTTCATTTCAAACACTCAACAAACAACAACCACTCTCCTCTCCTCCCCCATTCACGGCCACCACCTTCCTCCACCATATCACCATCATCAACTTCCATTCAAGCTATTTTCCATACACACAAAGGTGCAAGAGGTCATACAAACAAGCTTGGTGCACTCGGAAGCCCAAGGACCACACTTGTTTTCTTTTATCCACCACTTTTACGCCTTGTTTCTCCCCTAGCCTTGTGCTAGTAGCAAGTGCTCTAAAACTTTATCTTGTTCTTATTTTTAGTGGTTAGTAGATGATTGAATGGTGAAATATTAAGAAACACTAAAGAACATGAACTAAGTCTTGAACATAAAGGGTAAAGAGTGGATAAAGAGAAGATATATGGTTTAATCATGTTAATCTTGTGTTGTTATGATTATTACATGCTGTTTGTTAGTAGAAGTAAGATGGATCATCATCTAGACTTCTAGATCATGTTTAAGAACATGAACTAGCAAGATGTAAATGTTAGAGTTATGAAGGAGGATGAAACCATCCATACATGAACCTTGAACTTGAATAAATATGATTTTTCTTGAAAAATAAGGTTATAAACTTGTAGATCTAAAGATCTACAAGTGGTTTTTCGAAAGAACCAAGTGAAAGGAACGAGTTTTGTTAAAACCCGGATCTTGTATGAACTAAAAACATTTTTAGTAAGTAAACAAGTGTAAGAACACTTGTGAAACAAGAAAATTTTACAAAGAAATATTTTCGGAAACCATGACTAGAAGTTGTGAAACTACATATTCTTTAAAAATAAAGTTTTTAGGAAACTAATCATATTTTTAAAGATAACAAGACCTACTAAGTATGTTAGTGATTTACTACATATTTTTACAAACTTTCAAGTTCATGAGTTTATGATTTAGGCTTATTTTTGTCAAGGTTAGTGATTAAAGATTGTATATTGTTGATTGTAAATTGTTTGATTGATTTTGACAAAAGAAAATGATATGCTAAAAAGCATGGACACCTCCATTTACAGAGAAAACTCTGGCGAAATTTTTCTAGAAATTTCAACACTTAGAAATATTTTTATAACAAGCATTTACAAATATATTTTTAACTTGGTTTTCAAAATAAGCTTCGCCATGATTTTTATTACAAAATACCAAGTGCCGGAGGTTGATTTTCGTAAATAAAATCTGATAAATATATATATATATATTTAGAATATATATATCTTATGCTAGAACACTTGTGTGGATACTTGTTTATTTTGTGAGATAGTTATATTATATTAGGGTAAAATAATATAACTTGACAATATGTCTTGACATTTGAATTGTGAGGTTTGTAGTAGAAAGTAATGAGTAAATAAACAGTACGTAGGATACATGTTACGCATGAGAAACTGATTGTTATGTGTACCTTATTAGGTCGTGCTTGATTTCCTGATTTACTTGTGTAATTAATCTAACCGAGCAAACCAAGGTGAGTTCACACACTTTCTAAGTCATGGGATTCCCGGTGGTTGGGAATAGGTTAAAGAAATTAAAAACGGAATCTACATATCCTCCTTGGGTAGGATATGTACGGCCATCCTCCATAGGTAGGATGCCAATATTAATCCTGCGTATTCTCCTTGGGTAGAACTACGTACGTTCGTCCTCATTGGGTAGGACAACAACCTTGAAACTTACTAGACAAAACTCTATCATGAAGTCCCTCAATTTATATCGACTTAATCGCCGAGGCCAATGGCGAGCAGGTCATTAGTTAATAGCACTATTAGGTTTAACAAACCTCACACCGTGCCAGTCGGACAGGCGTGTACTAATGGACTATGGCGAACTGTCAGTGATGATAGACACTGATGTAGGGCACAACTATCGTTCGTAGTAGTCGATATCATACCGTCTAGTAGTTCACATGGGGAAGCCCCCACTGATTATGGATATGGTTTGGGTAATTAAAAGGAAATGGTTAAACATACTTTCAACTACGGGGTAACCCCCACGGCAAATAAGCCAACGAAAGTCAAACCACGTTTTTCAGAATCAACTTAAAACTAAACAACCAAATGTGAACTCACTCAACTTTGTTGTTGACTCGTTGTTACATGCCTTACAGGTCGTTAAAATGCTTGGAGCTTGCACTAGGAAGGAGCCGTTGTGGGATATGGACTGTTATGTTCCATGTTTAATAATTAAATCCTTATGAACTTATTGAACTTACGCTTTGGATTTTTAAACTTATGAACTATGGACTTATGTTTTGGGTTTTACTTTTAATGCTTCCGCTGTTTATTTCGAACTTAGTTAACTAGCTTTGGTCACCAATTGTATTGTGGTTGATTGTATTTACTTATTACGTTGTTCAATATGATTTGTGGCTCGATCCTGGTCATGTCACGCCTCCAAGCGGTGATACTCCGCGTGGTGGATTTTGGGGGGGTGTGACACGGTTAACCGACCACATGTTAAAAAACCCAGTTTTTTAATAAAAAAAATAAAAAAAACATTTAAATACTAAATATATTAAAATATATGAAGTACTGGCGAAATAGGGTCAGATTAAATGTGTCTGAAAATACTGAAGAGACATATATGATATGGCATGATAAGGTGAAATCGTTTTTTTTTTCATGTAAAATAGGACGTATTCACTCTGTCTCATGAAACGTATAATGTTTGACTAAAAAGTTATATGTAAATGTCTTGAATGGTCTTAAACGGGAAAATTTAAGGAACTTTTTGAACCATAATCATTCACAAATGTAATCATCTCAGGTTACGTTTGATTTTTAGCAAGTCAGACGGGTCACAAAACCAAGCTTTAGCTTAAAATAATCTGTCTTACAGATCAAAAGCCTCTCAAAACTGTTTTTAACGCGCAAAACCTTCTCATTTTGCATTGTATGTTTGGTTTATGGCTGACTTTTTGCATTCAAGTTATGGATGAAACTCCTCAACTTGTCAAAAGGAGTTGCTAAAGTTGTGTATGAGTTATATGATGTCGTAATTCATTATCCCCTGTCACTGATTTAAGGTATGTTGTCAAATGCCTATTTTCATCACTTGTTTCTTCTTGTTAATCGTTAATTTATATACTCTTTACTTGCATAAGAGATTAACTAAAGTTTCTAATTTTTAGTTAGCAAATTGACACCTAGAGCATCTTGGCCGCAAAAGTGATTGATCGGACCAAATTGATGCATTGCACCTCATACGAAGATTTTATAATGAATATGCATCTTCTTTTGCAACCGAGGTGTAATTTACAAAAACTGTACATGTATGCATTATTTAAGCAAGTATTTACACAAATTAAGTCTTTTCGGGTGGGGCAGTGGGTGTAATTTCAACTTTCATGTTGCTTGAATTGGCAGATTGAAATTGGGTTCTGGTTCTGCCATGGAACTGGTAAGTAGCCTTACCACGGACTATTAAATTGGAATACGATTAAAAGGGGCGGGTCACGCGATCGAGTTGACTTGCACACTTTTTTTAGGTAATGCATAATAGATATTGTCTTGGGTTGGTTTTGTTATGCATGTATTAGATTTGCTTTTTTTTTTGGGGGGGGGGGGGGGTGCTGTCTTGTTGCTTTTTTATTTTGTTTTTCAGTTAGATGGTTATAATATTGTTTTGGGTTGGTTTTGTTATGCATGTATTAGATTGATAAACTAAATGAAGTTTGATTTACTTTGCAGGCAAACCGTTCATACATGGCTTTGAAGGTGTTCTATGAAATGAGGAGTCAAAAGTGCAAACCTAATATGTGTACTTACACTGCTTTGATAAATACGTTTGCTAGAGAAGGCTGAGATGAGAAGGAATATAAAGATGACTTGGGATTCAACCATATCTGGCAAGACGGGTGGGTTAGGTACCAGGTCCATATCATGTTCTGGTTGAAATCGGTTGATATGTGATGGGTCACGTTTGATCGATCCAAAACACTTTTTCCCCATTTTACAAGTAATTATAAGTTAACTGTAGAACAAAAACAATATTATGTTTACTCTTACAACCTGCTCCACTCACTCCCTGTTTAAGCTAAAGAGTTTAATTAATTAATTAGTTTTGTTAGTTCTTTATATTTATAATTTGGCTCAGCTTGACTCAATTTCTTATATCTCGATTTCTTATTCGGGCTAAAAGTGTAATCTTGAGCTTGATTTGGCTCAAGCGAGTTCAACTCGGCACGTTACAGCTCGATTTTATATAAAAAATTATAAAAATAAAAGAAAGCTTACAAAAACTAGGCTAAGCTCTGCTTCTCAATTTATATTTTTTTATTAGTTTATTAAGCAATTTATTGATGGTGTGAAATTGAAAATGGAAACAGGGCAGGAGGATTATAACAGATTAAGACCGCTGAGTTACTGTGGGGCGAACATTTTCATTTTGGCGTTTTCCTTGATCAACAAAGCTTGCTATGAAACTGTGTCTAAGAAGGTAAAAATTTTGTGTTGTTTTTTTGTTTTTTGTCATTTTTCATGCTTCTATAGTATTTTTCATAATCTTTTACAATAATTTTGTGTGCTGTAGTAATGTAATATCTTAAAACCAATTTTCTTATATTCTACAGTGGATTCCAGAGTTGACACATTATGCACCTGGTGTGCCAATCGTCTTTGTTGGGACCAAACTTGGTGAGTCAATAACGAATTATTTTTTTTTTATCTCAAAGCATGAAAATATATATTGTCATAATCTTGTCAATATATTGGACCAAACTCATTGAGTTATTATATGGTATATGTGCAGGTATAGGGAACACCATAGTGATCTTTAGAACTTATTGGGTCTCGTGACATGCCATCATCACATTCTGGAACAGTCACTGCTCTTGTGGTTGATGTTGGTTTACAAGATGTCAAGATGACTTAGGGGGTTCGACCTTGCAACTTCCCTCATTTTAGCTTGTGTGGTATGATTATATTCCTATTAATCATTCTTTTGATCATCTGTCATTGTTTAAAATGCATCTATCTGATAATGACATTATTGGAAGGTGATGTATGATGCAGCTGGTGTACGAGTGTAAGCTGGGCACAAATCAGAGGCTTACTTATATTAACATATTTTTTGCATTATACTAGATTTTTTATGAAGCAAAGCATAGATTAAAAAGATGTAGTTACATAAAGGACAATAATCTTAACATTAAATTTGACAGATTCAACACGTTTACCTGGGTTATGCCATCTTATCAATAACTGTACCTATGATTTCTTTGGCATGATAGTTTAGGTTATTTTTTATAATAAGAAACTTGTAGTTATTTGTTTTACAAAGGGATGGATCTCATTGTTTGTCTATCAAATGTTCATGGTCTAGCTTTTCTAATTCTAGAAGTTTATTTAAAGGCGTTATATGTGGTTGTTAATGTTGATTTATGTTTTATATGTTTGCCGAATAGGTTCATTTCTCAGGAACCTTTCTGAATCCATGTCAAGTGACAGTTGCAACGACTCGCCAGATTTAGAATGATGTCGGGACGAAAAGGCTGCTCTCATCCTCAAATTTGTGGCTATTGCCGCAATCCATATCGCCGGCATTATCGGAGTCGCCATTTCATTAATTGGCAAGAAGCGGCGGTTCCTTAGAACCGACACCATTCTCTTTTTTGCCACTAAGGCCTTTGCTGCCGGAGTGATTCTAGCCACATGATTCGTCCACATGCTACCACACGCCACGTCAGCACTATCCAACCCGTGTCTTCCTAAAAACCCATGGTCCAAATTTCCCTTTTCAGGGTTTATTGCAATGATGGCTGCTTTAGGCACATTGCTTGCAGATTTTCTTAGCACTCAGTATTATGAACGGAAACATGAGAAGCAGATCCAAGCCGTCAGAGTTGACTCGGTTGACTTGGCTTCAAAGGCCGGGATTGTCCCAGTCCCAGTGGCTGGTAAAGAGGAAGGAGGTGGAAATCTAACAAAGGGTTCGTGGCTGGTGATTTCAGACTGTATCAGACTTTGCATTTTTACCATTTGGTGGCGGGCCAAGAAGATGCTAATGGAATCGACGATGGCGTTAGCGATGCTATTACAGAAGTTTGATGTGGAGGTAAAAGGATCTCCAGATTCAGTGGAACTTGTCACAGGAGCAACAATTCATATAAAAAGTGGGCTTTCTCTTGTTTTCTGATTAAATGGTACATGTGACCCTTGAGTTTATATTTGGTTTTTTCAACAATGGACCAAGTTCAATCAATCATGTAAAACAAGTTCATTATGACGATTAATGTTGAAGTTAATTTGATTTTGTGTTCTTTATTTGAACTTGATGAAAGGATAATCGGTGAGAGATTTATGGCATGCTATAGGTAGGAAACTATATAGTCAAAAGTGCGCGCCTGGGCCTTGAGGCGAGGTTGCACCTATGTAGTCAAAACCTTCTTTATTTACAACACGCCTTAGCTTTGATATTCGGGAAACTTCGAGCAACCCTTTTCTAAAATTGGATTTCGTTATGTGGGCTGAAATGTGAGGCCCAAGCTAATAAACTCCAAAAAGAAATATCGTTCACTTTATGTTTTGTCTAAGCATCCAACAAAAGATAAACGAAGACCCCACTTCACTTCCTTCTCCATTCGGATTTAAAATTGCCAACTCCAACTTGACAT
This sequence comes from Helianthus tuberosus, assembly GCA_030545235.1. Taxonomy (NCBI): domain Eukaryota; kingdom Viridiplantae; phylum Streptophyta; class Magnoliopsida; order Asterales; family Asteraceae; genus Helianthus; species Helianthus tuberosus. The sequence continues at coordinate 97,394,795 of CM060399.1, read as the reverse complement.
TCACGAAAATGATTCAACATTTCCTTTTCAACAACTAACCTTGAGACCAAATACATTGACGTGATATTTCTTTGGTTATAAGTTCCCCGTTTTAGCTCGTTTCACTTCACACCTTCAAAATACAAAATCAAATAAAGTAGCGTAATTATAACAATATTGGTGCGTTTAATGAAAAAACAATATGCGATAAAGCATACATAAAATGCACCGACCTGGTTCCAGTATTTAATTTAATGAATAAATTGTATTCTTACCAGACTACTTGCAAATGCGATGTTAGGCGTTCTTCTTAGTGAAGTTATATTGGTAATAGTTTCTATACAAGCAACAAGCCCAAATGTTAGAAGCCATATTTCTAATATTCATAAATTTATGAATTGGAATATCGAATCAAAATTAAAAATTTTGAGTTCGACACGTGTTTGATATCTGATTTCGAATTGGATACACATTCAATTCGAAAATTAGAAAAGCAAATTTGAATATGAATTTTTTAATATAAATTGGTTCGATTTTAGGTTTTTTTTCGAGTCTCGCTAAAATACTGAACATCAAATAAATATTATCAATTATTCTTATTTATAAAAAAAACAAAACTAATATGCTACTTATGCAAAAATTATATCATATATTTAAAACTGAAATTGGTTTGTGAGACTAATAGTACAACCCTTTAAAGCATGTATACAAGCATATTAAGAGGCTGCTTGACAACTTCTGAATGGTTAAGTACCAAACCAGTGACCTGTGTAACTTAAGTGGCATATTATGTAACTTACTTAACTATATAAAATAAGGAGTAAACAAACTTTGATCGACCAATTGGATGCCCAATAATATTGTTACGAAATATCGATCCATCACATGGCCTGTGTAATGGCATGCGGTGGATATGTAAAGGTTTCATGCGACATGTTATCGATGCAGAAATTGCAGTCGGTCAACATGCCGGAAAAAGAGTTTTTTTTTACCAAGAATCCCTCTAATTCTTTCTGAATATGATATGTTCCCATTCAAGCTGAAAAGAAAACAATTTCCAATTCGACTTAGCTTTTCCATGACGACTAATAAAGCTCAAGGTCAAACAATTCCGCACGTTGGTATTTATCTACCGGATTCTTATCCTCCGCCGTCACACAATAACCACCAAACGCCATCACGAAACCACCAATCGCCGCACACCGCTGATTCTCTGCCGCTGAAGAAGGCTGCAACCGACCCTCACGTTCTGCTACACTGCCACCATCGTCGTTGCACACCACATCGGAAACTACATCCACGTACATAGCTCTAAACTCACCAACCTAAGTGATATGTTTCCCGCTGCATCGCGCGGGTAAACGACTAGTATATATATATATATATATGTGTGTGTGTGTGTGTGTGTGTGTGTGTGTGTGTGTGCGTGTGTGAAAAGAGTAAAAGTCGCAATGTTCGACGATTTTGATCAATCTATTTGTATGATTGTTTGTATTAGATCTTACTCTATGATAATTAATACCTGATAAAATGTTTCCAATTCGGATGGACAATGAAGTAAATCAGGAAACCCGAATAATGAGAATAACGGAAACCAAATAGATAACAGTGCCATCCAACATATAGTAGCACAATGAATTATAGATGATATGCCTTATATTATCAAGACTGTTAAAGAAATAAAAAATAATAAATCTGCAAATTGAAGTAAACGCCAACACACTGAACCAAGTCATAGTGTATATGATAATAACGGACCAATAATCCAAGCTCCAATTTCTAAAAGAAGAAGAACTGTCTCTCACGTTTGTTCTTATAAAGAATTCTTGGCCTGCAAACCAATAGAATTCTCAGGCAATGAAGGAGCCATTTCAGCCTTGCGCTGGATAGAAAAGACAGAAGCAGTCATAAAAATAAGTAAATGTGCTAAGTAAACGCGCAGATGAAGTTAAGATTATGTTTGCTTCTAATCTTTTCAAAAATGTAGCCTTAGAATGGTGGAATACTATTCTCCAGTCTAGAGGAAGTGACAGAGTTTATAATATAGAATGGATTAATTTTACAGAGATAGTCGAAAGAAATTATGTCATCCTCATGAAAAGGAACAAATCGCCAATAAGTTCCTAAATCTTAAAATGACTGGAATAGACTGCAAAGGTTACACTACCATATTCTTTGAATATGCTAGAATAGTGCCAACCTTAGCCTCACCTGAGCTAGTATTAATCTCCTGTTACGTTTGGGGATTAATTAGTGAGATTAGACATGTTGTCAAGGCAGCTAGGCCTCAAACGATAGAAGAAGTAGTAGAACTAGCCAACACCCTGACCGATGAATTGGTACTCACACAAGAGAAAAACCGGAGAAAGAACCTAGCTCAAAGGCTTAGCCAGGAATTTCGCTACGGTAATTCCAACAGTGGAAAAGGTACAGGTTCTTCCTCTACACCTTATTGCAAGACTTGTAAAAAGAAGCATTATGGGAGATGTGCAATGTATTGTAATTTTTGTAAAAAGCCCGGACATAAAGAAGAAGAATGCCGATCGAAACCTAGCAATAGGTTATGCTTCAATTGTGGAGAAACTAGCCATATTAAACCAAACTGTCCGAAACTAGCTCTAGCAGCAACCAGCAAAGCCAAGACAATTGAAGGACCCGAGAAGAATGCTAGAGCATTCGTTCTGACAGCTGAAGAAGCTAAGATGATTCCAGATGTGATTTCTGGTACGTTTTTAGTTAATGACATTTTTGCCAAAGTATTATTTGACTCTGGTGCAAACCAAAGCTTTATCAATACTTCTTTCTACAAACTTCTCGACCAATCCTTAACCAAACTTCAACAAAATTGTCTGGTGGAGACAACAAATGGAGATTCTATTGAGATAAATGAAATCTTGTAGGGAGCAAGAATAGAAATCCTGAACCATCAATTCTTTGCTAACCTTTACCCAATGAATCTAGCTGGATTCGATATTGTATTAGGAATGGATTGGTTGGTAGCCAATCGTGCCAATATTTTATGTGATCAAAAGTCAGTACAACTAAGTACACTAAGTGGTGAAAAGATCATAATCCGAGGAGACAAGCCAACCAGGTCAGCAAAATTCATCTCTGTGATGAAAACTGCAAGTTATGTAAGGAAAGGAGCAATAATGTATATGATTTCCATAATCGTTAACACTAAAGGAAAATAATTAAAAGATATTCCTGTAGTGTCTAAATTTTCAGACGCTTTTCTAGAAGAATTACCTGGATTACCGCCTGATAGAGAGGCTGAATTTAGAATTCACCTAATACCAGGGACGGCACCGATTGCCAAAACGCCATATCGACTAGCACCGACAGAAATGCAGGAACTGAAGAAACAATTGGACGAATTTCTTGACAAAGGTTTTATACAACCTAGTTCATCACCGTGGGGAGCACCGGTACTGTTTGTCAAGAAGAAAGAAGGATCGATGCGTATGTGCATTGATTACCGAGAATTGAACAAGGTTACGATTAAGAATCGGTATCCACTACCGAGAATCGATGATCTGTTCGATCAACTTCAAGGAGCTCGATTCTTTTCTAAGATCGATTTACGCTCAGGATATCATCAATTAAAAGTACAGGAAGAGGACATTCCTAAAACTGCTTTCAGAACAAGGTACGGTCATTATGAATTTACTGTCATGCCATTTGATCTAACCAATGCCCAGCCGCATTTATCGACATGATGAATAGGATATGTAAACCATACCTTGATAAATTCATAATTGTCTTTATAAATGATATTCTAATTTACTCTGAGAGTAAAGAGGAACATGCAGAGCATCTGCATACACTTCTAACATTATTGAGAAAAGAGATGCTTTATGCTAAATTCTCAAAATGTGAATTCTGGTTACAAGAAGTAAAATTCCTTGGATATTTGGTTAATCATGAAGGAATTCATGTGGGTCCCACAAAGATCGAGGCAATTACTAGTTGGAAAGTCCCTAAATCACCAACAGAAGTAAGAAGTTTTCTTGTACTGGCGGGATATTATAGACGATTTATTCAAGATTTCTCTAGGATAGCCATTCCATTAACCAAACTGACCTGCAAATCAGTTAAGCTTGAATGGGGACCGAAACAGGAAGAAGCCTTTAGGATTCTTAAGCAAAGATTAACCAACGCACCCATACTCGCACTACCAGAAGGAACTGAAGACTTTATAGTCTATTGTGATGCGTCTAAGTTAGGATATGGATGTGTGTTAATGCAACACCAAAAGGTTATAGCTTATGCCTCTAGACAACTTAAGAAACATGAAGAGAATTACACAACCCATGATCTAGAGTTAGGAGCCATAGTTTTTGCCCTTAAGATTTGGAGACACTATTTAAATGGAAATAAATTTGTTGTCTACACCGATCATAAGAGTTTAAGGTATATTTTTGGGCAAAAAGAATTAAATATGAGACAGAGGCGATGGATGAAAATTCTTAGTGATTATGATTGTGATTGTGATATCTAGTATCATGCAGGAAAAGCTAATGTAGTAGCAGATGCTTTAAGTCGAAAATATCATGAAAAGCCGAAACGAGTACGTTCTCTCAGGTTAAATCTACAAGTAGATTTAAATGAGCAAATTAGAAAAGTACAGGAAACAGCATTCAAGGACGATGATGAAAATTTAAAAGGAATGATTAAAGAATTAGAACAAGGATCAGATGGAATTTGGAAGTTCCATAAGAAAAGGATGTGGATACCTAAGTAAGGAAACCTATGCCACAGAATTCTAGAAGAAGCTCATAAGTCTAAATATACGATACATCCCGGAAGTGATAAGATGGATCAAGATCTAAGAAATAATTTCTGGTGGATAGGAATGAAAAAGGATATAGCCAACTATGTTGCTAAATGTCTAACTTGTTCACAGGTTAAAGCCGAACATCAGAAACCCTCAGGGTTATTGAAGCAACTAGAAATGCCAATATGGAAATGGGAATTGATAACAATGGACTTTGTTACCAAATTACCCAAGACAAGAAAAGGAAATGATACAATCTGGGTGATTGTAGACAGATTGACCAAATCTGCTCATTTCTTACCAATGAATGAAACTTTCAGTATGGAACAGTTAGCAAAGCTATATGTAAATGAAATAGTTTCATCACATGGAATTCCTTTATCTATCGTATCTGATAGAGATAGCCGTTTTACTTCTTATTTTTGGACTAATTTCCAAAAAGCAATGGGAACCAAGTTAAATCTAAGCGCCGCTTATCATCCTCAAACGGACGGACAAAGCGAAAGGACAATTCAGACCGTGGAAGATATGCTTAGATCCTGTGTAATTGATTTCGGAGAAAATTGGGACGATCATTTACCATTAATAGAATTTTCCTACAATAACAACTATCATACATGCATTAATGCTGCACCATTTGAAGCACTTTATGGACGAAAGTGTCGAACTCCAAACTGTTGGGCAGAAATTGGAGAAAAACAACTATCTGGACCAGAGATAGTGCAAGAAACAACGGACAAGATTATTCAAGTCAAGGAAAGACTAAAAGCAACACGAGATCGTCAAAAGAGTTATGCAGATAACAGACGAAAACCTTTGGAATTTCAAGTTGGAGATAAGGTATTATTAAAAGTTTCTCCATGGAAAGGAATAGTCAGATTCGTTAAAAGAGGAAAGCTAAGCCCCGAATATGTTGGACCTTTTGATATTATTAGAATAATAGGACCTGTAGCTTATCAGCTACAACTGCCAGAGGAAATGGCAGGGATACATGATGTGTTTCATGTATGTAATCTCAAAAAGTGTTTAGCAAACGAATCTTTAGTGATACCTCTTAAGGACATAGAGGTAAATGAGAAACTTAAGTTTATAGAGAAACCCATTCAAATTGAAGATAGAAAGATCAAGAATCTTAAACATAAGAGACTAGTTCTGGTCAAAGTGAAATGAGATTCCAAGAGAGGACCAGAATATACTTGGGGAGCTCGAGTCAGAGATGTAAAGGAAATACCCACACCTGTTCCAGTAGACCTCGAGGACGAGATCTAAAACAAGGTGGGGAGGATATAACAACCCTCCTAAGACCCTTAACACGACCCTAAAACGTTCCTAATATACCCCGTATATGAGAAACAGACCCTAATAACCTTAATAATTATAAAAAAACAAACAAAAACAAAATCTGGGAGTCGCTCGCGGGCGCGACCCTCTTGGCCATGTTTGTCGCGGGGCGCGACTGACTTGGTGTGCCGGACAAGGCATTGCGCCACGTGTCCCTATCTCGTGGTAACCCTACTTGGTGACTGGCCAAGCCTATAGCCGCCCTCAAGGCCCTCGCGGGTCGCGACTAAGATGGAGGTGGCTCTCGCGGGGCGTGAGAGACCCCTAGACCAGCCTTATAAATAGAGGCTTCAGCCTCATTCAGTCGTCGTTCAATTCTTTTATTTCCTCTGAAACTCTAAAGCTATTATACTCGGGATATAATACCCCTATAAAAGCGAAGCTCTGCCTCGTTGTAAGTATTATAACCTTATTTGTTACCCTACACGATCGATCTAGGGCTCCATAACGCATGTCAAGGCTCTGCCTGACTCAATCGTTGGAGTTCTGTCTCGTGTTACACCCGATTGATCTAGGACTCCGTAATGCATGTCAAGGCTCTGCCTGACTCAGTCATTGGAGTTCTGTCTCGAGTTATACGGTTAATGTGATTTTGGTTATTTTACTAACACGTGTGCATTGTTTAATTTTAATAGATAATAACCAGGAGATTCACCAGGAAGCTTTAGTTTTACCTAAGTAAACAATGTGAATCATTCTTCTTTTTGTAAACTGTTTTTACCAAAACCTCAAATGTTTTAAATTACACTTAACAGTAATTGACTATTTATGATTCTACAATTACTGCCGGTATGTTGGGGTTTTGTATACATTACTTGAAACTCGTTACTATTACAAATAGTAGCATGACCACAAGTCAGGATTGACAGTACCAAAGGGCGGGGTAACTGGATAGATATAAACAATGTAAATGCGGATGCTCTCAAATATTGTGAAGTTGTAAAACTGTTTTGATTAAACTGGGATGCACTTGCGCAGTATTTCTTGCTGATAAAATCTTTTTAAAACGCGTTTCAGGCAACTAAATATGAAGCTAATAGAAGCCAGCTGGAGAGCACTGAAGGCCTGGAAAAGTGGCTATAAAAGTTACCTAAATAAAAAGGAGTCTTTGTTTTCAATAAAGTAGGGTTTACCCCTATAAATGTATTCTAATGGAAACTTGGGTTTTATCTCATTTATTTATTATAAAAAGTTCGGTGTTATAACTCTGATAAAATATTTTCTAACTACGGTCCTGATGTAAGAATTCCGCTGCGAAATTTATAAACACCGATACCACCAGCTCTGAGTCTCACGGCACCCGCTCCCGGGGCAGGGGTCGGGGGTTGCGACAGTTACTGTCCTTTTGTACTTCCCGTATCCTGCACGATTCGTCATCATGGGAGTAGTCTGGTCTGGGTCTGGCGTATGCTGATTGGCTATAACTCCTGCTATCTGTATTATTTATACTCGTATTAGTTGTCACTGTGTTGGGTGCTCCGTCTAGAGCTTGCGCGCACGGTCTTGTGTTCGTCAAGAATTGTTTAGCTAAGTCTGGGTATGACCCTTTGCATGCTTGTGGTATAAGTACTCACGTAGGATTTAGGACCATACCCCTTCACAATCGGGTAGACCAGTTTCGGTAGGACAGTTATCGGGTGGATGTGCTTTCAAGTTTTGTTTAAACCAATTTACTATGGTTCAGTATTTGGATAGAGGATTATAGGAAATATCAAAATCGGCTTCACCCGAATAGCCCGAACTAGTTTATAGTTTACACTGCTGGAACGAGGGGGTAGTAGGCTTTGAGATGAACCGTGGATCATCATAGTTTCAGACCTTCAAATGCTGATTAAACAAGCCACTAAGCCGGGCTTGGTCGATGGGCCTTTTATTGAATAATTTTGTGTACGATCCGTTTTTGGAATCCAAAATTGGGATGAGCCTTTTAGTATAAAAAGAAGTCGGGAGGATTGGAGGAATAGAAAAACAATTTAATTTTTTTTATAAATATTTCATATTATACACTTTTCTATTTTAAAGGTCTTTTTTTTCTATAAACCTTTTCATATTATGTACTTTTCTATTTTATAAGTTTTTTTTCTATAAAACTTTAGTTTTAAAAACTTTTTAAAATGCCTTTCATTGCTATATCACAGTTTTCAGTTTTATAAAAATAATAAACCTTCTTTATAAACCTTTAATTGACCAACCTGAAAGCCGATCCAAACAACCCAAAATCCTAATAAACCGTATCCGCTCAATCCGAATGGTATTAGGATCGGTTATCATATTAAGTTTCAAAACACGAAAAACCAGATTAACCTAATCCAAACAATCTAAAACCCGAATAAATAACCCGAAAAATACCCCACACATATCTAATATATATGCAGACCCCTTATAAAAGCGATCTTTTGATGTACAACGCATAGGAAGGCATGCAAAGTTGACGCGTATACACACATTGTATGCGTCTTTTTATGTACGCGAGTTTCTGGTACACATAATCACACAATGTAAAATGATATAGCCGCATCTGGTTAATGCGCAATCAAAACTTCATACCTGAACATGCATATGCACCGTATAAATATTTAACCACAACATGTAAATTGTAGGAAGCCTTTTGGTAAATATTTCCATATATCAACCAGAATCATACACTATAACTTAAAATCACTCATAAAAACTTTTATGTGGGTCAAAACTGAACCATGACACACAAGCAATATCGATGACGTGTCTTCCCCAAACCCACAAGAAACATGTGCATCAACACCACATTGCATTGCATCCAAATGATTCACCAGAAATTAGGTTCCAAACAGATCAAGAAAACATCAAATGTTTAACTAAACGCATTCCTGACACTAAAACGCCACAAAATTAGGTCGAACCGGACTTTTCCCACGACTCCCAGAAACAATAAGAAAACAAACAAGATTTCTTTTGAAAAAATGCAAACATATCAAGCGTAGTTGTTAGAACAGATTCTTCATTCCTGCCTTCAAGAACGCACTGCAATAACAAAAAGAAAAAAAATATATATATATATCAAGAATGTACATGAACCGATAGGAAAGATACTAACTATAAAGCGTACAGTACACTGCCTATACCTGACGGATTCATCAACACCAAGCTTTTGTAAATTTTGTTTTTGGTATAACCTAAAACCCATAAAGGCAGGAGTCCCCTAAAACCTTGCGGCAACTAGCTTCGAAAACAGACTCATTTTTTGGTTCACTGAGCCACGGAGCAGCGTCATCTGATGAGCTTTCACCCGAACCATTTTGAAGGACCACCGAATCATCACCAGACCAACTCTCTGACAACTGTTGTTCAGTCAAGATCGGTTGACCAAACAACATGAACACGGGTTTTTTCTTATCTTTTCCATCAACATCATTTTTATTCGAGCAACTATTCCCTATTGTAAGCAAGCAAGAAACGTTTTCATTAGTTTCTTGAGCTGTTTCCATGACCGTTGAAGCGAATCTTCTCAACAGATCATGATTCACGATCCCAATTGGGAAAGACTGGATTGTGTTGGATTCGGGATTATGATTATGATTATGAGAATCATTATGCCTGGCTCCCTGGATGCTAGCGGGAATGTTGTTAGTGGTGATTAACGATGAAGTTAACGGGAAATCGGGTGGTTGGGGGAGTTTAAGTTTCTTTCTTGGAGGTGAAAGATGGATTGCAGACATGTTTGACACCACTTCAACCAACCACGGGTTTACGCGCTTCACATTTTGTAGCAAATCTGGTTCATCCCATGAAACCTTCAATCAAATCGAGCGAAGTTAATATCAAAAACAAGATTACAAAACAAAATAATGAAAATAATACCTGAAGAAGCCTCCATGGAGAATTCGACCAACGATTTTGATCAGTACTATGAACAGAAGAAACGGTCCCCATGAACCAACTTATTCTAGAAGAATCTTCGGTCTCGAACGCCATCTTGAACCTCATCCCAGGGCACCATGGAACCCGCATTGCTACCATGACGGTTGAAGCTTTTACGCAAAATTCCGGAGTGCTTGCACGCGGGTAGTATGAAACCTCAAACGGTTGACCATTTGCTGCTAGATTCAAAACTTTTATCACAGATTCATCTTCCTTTACGAACCCATAAAATCCACCATTACTGTTCCCCCTTTTGGCCCTTCGTATTCCGACACAAAGATCACCATTATCACCTCTAAGAAACACAATGGAATCACCCGCCACAAGCTTCTTAAAGTTCACAAAATTGCTCCAACCGGTTGTTAACAGATGGCGACGCGGGGTCCCTCTGTAAATATGCCTGAATTTCCAAACTTTGCCATGAACATCCCTGGCTAAGATGGTTTGAACCGGGGGGTCAGCCGTGTAATCCAGCCTTGGGAATATCGTATCCGCACAGTACCGAGGAACAGAAAATCCACCACCATTGTTGGCATCAGATTGAGTCAATGTCTTCGCAAAAGATGTCGGAACCTCCTGATTTCCATTCTTGCTGTAATCAAACCCTACTTCCCCATCATCATTCAAATCAAAATCATTCTGGTTTTCCAATGGGATCAGCCCCATTTTAGCATAAACTTCATCCGTTTCCGGATCTGCCATGAACTTTATGGACGATAACCGACACAAAATTTGCGGCAGGATTTGTAGGGAATCCCCAAAACTCACATTCCCGGAAGCTGCATGTTCAGCATGGCCTTGAGGGAAGTAGAAAACCTTCGAGTTCAACGGCGGCATTTGCACCATACCACCAGCACAGGCATGCCATAACTGCGAATCCAAGCGATTCTCCACTGCATTACCTGCGGTTTTCGCAGAATCCATCACACCAGTCATCTTGAAACTTAAACCCTAACCTAGAACACGATGATCAGCACTGTAAATCCACAACAATAGTGTATGAGATTCGGTAAAATCAACAACTTACAAAACAAAAAATCCCCAAAATCAATTACATATTCTGATCATTAACAATAATATTGAAGTAAATTGAACCTTAACTCCCAATTAAATAAGAATCCAATCAATTATCCACTTCATTAATGGCGTTTTCACAGAATTGGTCATCATAATGAAACCCTAACCCTACTTTTCAGCAACATGACACATCACAAAACAACAAAATCCCCAAAATTGATCATGTATTCTGATCAATAACAACAAATTTGAAGTGGGTTTAACCTTAATTCCAATAAAAAGCATCATAATCACCCTCAATTTAATAAGAATTACACAAAATTGATCATAGAGATAAGTGGAAACATACCTATAATCATGAAGAATGAAGTCTGAAAGTGTGTTAGATTAAGAAAGTAGAGTTGAATTGTAAGTTATGAGAGAAGGATAGTGAGTGGGTGAGTGAGGGGGGTTAAATGGAAACAGGGAGAGGGGCAGAGACAGAAACGGTCACCTCAGGCTTCGTTGCCGACCGGACGGTGGCATACAACAGACAAATATTGATTCTGCAAATAACTATTATATACACAAAAGAATATAGAGAAATCATAAAAAGTGGTTGTAACTGGTGGTTATGACTAAGGGGCTGTTTGGCAACATCTGAATCAATAAGTGCTGAATGAATAAGAGGTCTGAATGGGTAAGAGGCTCTGAACCAATAAGTGCTGAACCAGTAAAGTGCTGTTTGGTTGCACATCTGAATGACGGTGTAAAATGACATTTTTACCCCTTTTAATTAAAAAAACCATTTTATTATTAAATATATATAAATGTTACTTTCTCCATTCTATCACATTCCACCTCCACCGTCCAAAAAAAAAAATCTCATTCCACCCACCCAGAACTTTCTCTCTCTCTCTATACCTTGTTTCTTGTTTTAAAGATCTTGGGTGGATTTTGTATCTCAGCTTCTTCTTCTTGTTTTAAACTTGTTCTTCTTGTTTTAAACTACCTAAACCATTTTTTTTTTGAAGATCTCTACCCAAACCATCCCCATCCCTCCACCATCAACACCACCGTCGCCACTGCAACTCCACCGTCGCCACTGCAACTCCACCGTCATCACCACCACTACACCGTCACCACCACCGTTGCACCTCCACAACACCCACCACCGCTTCACCACCACAACACCCACCACTGAAAGACAAATATTCCACTCATTTTCTTGACGAATACAGCAGTCTTTGGGACGAGACCAGCGAGTGGTACAGTGAGATGAAAAAGCTGAATAATGGTGTTGCGGTTGAGTTTGATGGATACATGAGGGCTTCTGTTGACACCGAGGTTTTCCTTTTGCGCCGCCGCTTGCCGTCACCGGCCGCCGTGTATCTCGCCGGCTCCGCCGTGACCAGGTGGCCGGTCACCCACTTCTTTATCTAGTCCCTCTTGCCACTCTCGATTGCTCAGACAAGCACACACAAGTGTGTGTGGTGTATGGTGAAAAGAAATAGGGATTGAGGGTATCCAAGTCACATTTGTCATTCAGAGGTGGTCAGACTCCTCTTCATGTCTGACTTGGACAGAGCAAAATAAGAGGGATGATAAGTTTTAAGAGGCATGAAACAAACAGTCTGAACTCTGACTCAGTCAGACATAGAAGAATAAGAGGCTATTCAGAGGTTGCCAAACAGGGCCTTAAGACTATTGGGTATGGGGGAGGATAGTCTCCAAAAGACTATCCTCCGCCTAAGCGCCATGTAGGCAAAGGAGAAGGACCCTCCCCTTGGAGATTATCCAAGGGTGTGGGATGCTCCTCCTTTATTTTATTATTATTATTATTTTGTCATATTAATTAAAACGAAGTAAATAAAATTAAAAAAAGTTAAATTTAAATAAAAACTTAAAATTACATTTAAAATAAAAATCCTAAAGCTACATTAAAAAAAAACCTAAACTTAAATTAAAAAAAAAGCCTAAAGTTACAAATAAAAAAAAAACTACGCGTTGTTTTCTCCGAGACTCCAAATGTGATCGATCAAGTCCGATTGAAGATTGTCATGTGTGAAATCGTTATGTAACGAGAACCTGTTCAAATCTTGCTGTTCTTCGCTAACCGGAACATTATTCTCCTCCACCGCGTTCTCGTCATACTCACAAATTGCATGTCCTTCGTCTTCGAGGATCATGTTATGCAGCAGAATACAAGCATACATACAGTATCGCAACGTTTTGGGTGTAAAAGCGCGTGCTGGGTTTTCAATAATATGCCATTTTTGTTGGAGAACCCCAAAACACCGTTCAATATCTTTTCTAGCCGCTTCTTGAAACTTGGCAAATTTCTTTCTTTTTTCATCCGCAGGATGCCTAACCGTTTTAACTATTGTAGAGTATTGTGGGTATATTCCATCGGCAAGATAATACCCGCGTCTGTACTCCACGCCCGAAACTGTAAAACTCGTATCAGGACCGACCCCTTTTATAACATCGTCAAAAACATCCGAATTTTGTAGAACGTTGATGTCGTTATTCGAACCAGGAATACCAAAGAAAGCATGCCAAATCCATAGGTCTTGAGATGCAACAGCTTCTAGAATTATTGTTGGATGTCCCTGATCGCCTCGCGTATACATTCCTCGCCAAGCGGTAGGACAATTCCGCCATGTCCAATGCATGCAATCAATGCTCCCGAGCATGCCTGGAAAACCGTGCCTTGCTTGGTGGTGTTGATACAAATTTTGAACGTCATTGTGATTCGGTTTTCGCAAATATTTTTGGCTGTAAAGCTTCACCACAAATTTGCAAAACTTGTATAAGCATTCTCTAGCTTGTCTTTCGGACATCTTTAAGTATTCGTCCCAAGAATCGGCTGTCGTCCCATAAGCAAGTTGACGAATCGCCGCAGTACATTTCTGTAAGGTGGTGAAGCCCATTTTGCCTCTAGCATCGGGTCGCTGGGTAAAAAACGGGTGATAAGCGGCTAAATTGTCGGCGATACGTAAGAAAAGTCGACGACTCATTCTGAAACGGCGTCTAAAAATAGCATCCGAGTACAGCGGCTCGTCCGCAAAGTAATCAACGATTAATCTTTGGTTAGCACCTACGACATAACAAAATATATATATAACTTATAATTAAAAAAATAAGATTAAAAACATAAACTTAAAAAATTAAGAATAAATATATAAGAATATAAATATAAAAAAAATATCACTAACTTTCTCGGTCTCGCTCGATGTGTGGGTTCCTGTTTCGTGGTTGTGTCGAAACCTCCTCCTCCTCTTCTTCTTCCAAAATTATTTGTGTCGCCTCTACCACCTTGTTTATAAAAAAATTTACGGCTTCCATGGTGTCCGTCGAACCCGATGAAGAAGAAGATGACATGGTGTATTTTTTAGAGAAGATTATGTGGGTATTTTGTATAAAAATGTGGGAGTTGTTTGGAGAAAGTGAGTGAATTTTGGTATAAAAGTGGATAGATATGTGGGTATTTATAAAGGTTTTAAATTAATTTGAATTTTTTTTTTTAAATAGCCAACGGATATATTGAATGGACCCCACCACAACAGCCCCGTCTCCACCGTCGGTATTCCGACGTATTTGCCGCGACGGGCCCCTTGGGGGCGGTGTTGGACGAGCCCAAAACAGAAGACGGGCCTTTGCCGTCCCCCGTACCCAACCGCCTAAAGAAAAAGAGAAATGTTATTATCTATCTCTAAAACTAGGTTATAACCTCGTGTATTACACGTGGTTAAATAAATAAATTTTATATACTAAATAATAAAACAATATATCTTTAAAAATCTCATTTATTGTACGGGTTGAATAAATATAATTTTATATATTAAATAATAAAAAGTTATATCTATAAGAACCATATTGTACGGGTTGAATAAATGTAATTTTATATACCAAATAAAAAAGTTATATCTTTAAAACCACTTATATTACACTAGTTGAATAAATGTAATATTGTTTACCAAATAATAAAATAATACATCTTTAAAAAACCTCATTTATTACACGGGTTGAATAAATGTAATTTTATATACCAATAATAAAAAAAATTACATCTTTAAAAATATGCACATTACACAGTTTGAATAAATGTAATTTTCTGTATTAAATAATAAAAAATATATATCCTTAAAAAACTCTGTGTATTGTACGAATTGAATAAATCTAATTTTATATATCAAATAATAAAAAAGTTATATTTAAAAAAACCTCATGTATTACATGGGTCGAGTTAATGTAATTTTGTATAGTGAAAATAAAAATACTTAATATATTAATACAAAGTTTGGTTTTCGTGATAAAAATAGATTATTCTGTTGTTGCAAAATTTGTTAACGAAGTCTCAATAAATTTAACCATTTATTAAATGATAAATAGTATTAGTTAATTTTATTTTAAGTTTCGTAAAATCTATTTGATACCAAACTAAAAAAACGTTCAAATATAATATTATAACTAACCATTTTGGCCCCCATGATCTCTAGACTTATGGGCCAAAATGGTTAGTTATAGAGACCATGGGGGCATATATGTTAAAAATTATTATTTTGGGCTAATATAGTAAAAGTGATATAACCATAGGGGCCAAAACGTAATTTACTCTTTCTTTTATTATATATCAAGTCATTTATAACTAAATTTAAATCACATAAACAACCATATATTAAGATTCTAATCTACTCAATAAAGAAAAATGCAGATCCAAAATCTTGATTCTAACTAAACATACGGCTTTGAAGAACCAATATCCAAAAAATAGACTTCAAAATATAAGATATTAACTTAAATAATATTTAGTAAAAGGCTTATCTATAATTAATTAGAATATATTAAACTAAAATAATAATTATCTATAAGAGATAGCCTAATATGATGACAAGTGTCCCTAAAGTGGTTTCTTTTATTATATAGTATAGATTTGAGTAGACCGTGTTCGTCTTTTACATTTTTTTAATATATTTTGAAAAGTGGTTGTGAGTAAAGAAAAAAGAAAACGTTAATATTTATCTCTGAATTCGAGGAGATCGAGTTCACCATTTATAATTTTTTTAATATATTTTGTAAAACTAGGCTACTAGAACAAGATTATAAGAGAACAATAGGGAGAAAGGGATTGATCTTATTGATTGAGGTGTGTCTTTACAAAGGAATACAATAAATATATATAGGAGATGAAGTCTTGGAGAACAAGCTAATCTATTTAAGGAGTTGATAACCACATAATATAATATATTTATAACACTCCCCCTTGGTTATCAACTTTGTATGCTTTGAGATGTTGCCTCGTTAAAAACCTAGCTTTGAAAAACCCAGTGGGACAAAACCTCAGCTAAGGGAAAAAGAGTGCAGCGCATATGTTCTTCTCCTGATACTTCTGGATCAGATATGTTGCCTCATTAAAAACCTTACTAAGAAAACCCAAATGGGACAAAACTTAGTGAGGGAAAAAGAGTGCAACTTGAATAAATCTCTCCCTTATTATAATACGCATCATTTAAGTGACGTGTGTCCATCTTCCTTGAAAGCTGCTCAAAACTTTTGTAGAATGACTTGTCGCTTGATGCCTTGAAGTGCAATCCTTTATGTTAAATAATGTTGTAAAATCTTCTTGTGAGACTTCTAGTGCTTCCTCTTTAGAGTATTGACATATCTTCTTTATCATTCGAATGTCTCCTCACTAGACATGTGCTATATCATGTTTATAAATTCAAATAAAAGATATATATAATCATGCATAGCTAGGAAGAAATATCAATGCACAATTTCACTTTAGCCATGATACTTTTGGAATGAGAATCCTTACTTTGGTAGGAGATGATAATAGTAATTTCTTTTAAAAAAAATGTCTGAACAACCTTTAGCATACTATAAGGTTCAGTTTTATCCACACTATAACGTCCCAGCATCTTCTGGATGTAGTTTGATCAATGGATAAAAATATGATCACAAATATACTCGAACTGTAGGTTGAGTAGTAACTAGACTGATCCAGGGTCATTCAAAATTCCCCCTCTAAAAGCTCGACAGTTTCTCTCGATGGTGCCTAGACATCATCACTGTAAACTGCGATTATAGTGAACTTTTAGGAGAGGACTTTTGATAAAGATAAATGATATTATCAAACTCATATTGCTCTTTTATCAGAATATCTCATGAGTTGTACAACACTCAACCCAACTATTTTATCCATACTATCTTTTTAAGTTTATAAAGATACATTCATCAGGTTTTGAAATCAATGCTTCAGGCATTTACAATCATTCACTTACTTCTTTCCACTTTGAAAAACAATGTATGTGCATACACTCTTTAGGAGTTCTGTTACATAAACCTCCTCATTGATTTCTTTATCATATGCAAGGATGTCTTGAACACTTGCTTTATTTGTATAATACATATTGTACCATGCTTGTACATTGTACATTGAGATACCCTAATCACCAAGTACAGGTTTTCTATGTATGTTTATTGGTGCACAAGAATTACATCCATAAGATGTTTCAACTAACCTTATAAGCACTTAAATGCTTTAGGATACTCATCAGGAGTTCCAGTTATATTCAATGTATTCAAATATGAATCTGTATACAATGATCATATTGTTCTCGAGAACTTTATCTACATGATTTTGATAATTTAAATCCTCCAGAGTCTTTCATGTAAACTTTCAGTATCAAGTGATAAATATTATTCATAAGACGCATGTCAATTCTTTCTTTAATATTATTACCAGACTAGTCAAATATTGGAAAGCTATTGTATCCACCACTGGAGAATATGATTCCTCATAATCAATATTAGGTCTTTGCGAAATCTTTGTGCCACCAATTTTGCCTTATACCATTTTTTTCATTTATTGATTCACATAAAAGACCTGTTTGTTTCCAATATGTTTTACAACCTTCGTTGTATGGACTACTGGTCCAAAAACTTCCCATTTCAATAGAGAATTCAACTCTGCCTCATTTACGTCTTTTCGTTTTGGCCAATTATTTCTTTGTATTTGTTCATAGGCAGATCTTAAATCTTGATCCTCATCATTTCATCATTACAAGCGCTATATTATATACAAAAGTATAATGACATCGATTTTATTTCGATTTCATACATATCTTAGACATGATACAACTTATCGAGATCTCTTTAGTTTCAGGTACATGAGGTTCTTCTTGAACCATCATGTCTACCGTCTCTTCAGGAGACCTTTTTAATATAACCCCGACTTAACCATATTAATTAGTTGCTCCAACTTTCGAGGAATTTTATTATTGGAATCGACTAGTCTACCACGCTTCAAACGTGCAATAGACTCATTACAAACATATGGTTGTCCTTATGGGACACTTATCTTAATTGGAGCATTAGCAGTTGGTATATGTGGCATAGTCATCTTTTAAAGGTCAGTGAATGTGTCTGGTAATAGATTCGCTAATCTTTGTAAATGAGTTATTCTTTGAACTTCTGATTCACACCTTTAGTTTTGAGGATCAATGATAATTCATACCAACTCATTTCTTTTCCAACTGCTTTTTTATCTCCCCCCTGATATTGGGAATGTTAATCCATTGAGATGGATATCAATTAATTGAGTCGTAAATAAAATCTCGTGAAAGACTCTATTCGTTATCATATATTCCCAACCTCCCATCTTTTTGCATAGTGGTGGATCAAATTTCAATATATACCGCACAACTAAAATCTTAGAAGGGATATCTTTGGTTTCTGACCAAAAACCAACTATAATGGGGAGACTACAACACGTTGGCTCGATGTGAATTAATGTTATCGCATATTTTAAATCACATGAACTCAAATTTAAACATAAACTTTTGCTCTCATGATTATTGGCTTTTTAATCAATTGTGACATTTAGCGATCGTCTCAACAAAGCAATTCTTGTATAAATATAAGTTATATGAAGTTTACCATTAATTCCAGTAATCATTAATAATTTGAGAATTGAATTCACTGTTATTACCAAAATGAATATACCAATCTGGATTAATATGCTTGCTATCACATTAGCTAAGCCACAATCACACAAACTTCAGGTTGTGGATTTGATAACCATTTAGACGATGCATCGATTTAAAACACTAAATGGTATCATGTTGGGATATGCATATCCTTTAATCACTTCCAGAATATTTAGGGATTCTCACCCTACTTTGGTTGGTAAATAATGACTTTCCATTAAGAGCAAATATTGCATGCTAATTACCAACTTGAAAAATCTTCTATTTCTTCAATACGTTTCACATCATCGTTGACACGGTGTGGTCTAACCGGTCATGCCAATTAATTAAATAATTATAATCAATAAACTTCTAGTTTATGATCGTATATGTATTACTTGCACTTATGCTAGTACAAGACATAAGACACGAGATAATTATGTATATCATTTGAAACTATCATGTTATATCACCATCATCATTTCCACATATCATTCTCATATTATTGCTCCCTTCTTTTGCCACTGCTGGTGGTCAATCTCATTATTTACATGAACATCATTGCAATTCTTGTGGTCGATCTCATCATCACATTTTTCTCAATGATGTCCATGAGTACAACCTTTATAATGATCAATATATTATCACATTCAATTCAAGGAATGAGGTAGAACCAGAACAAGCTTCATAGTTTTTCATTCTGTACTCGGTCACACGAGTATAAAATAATTTCAAACTTTTCATAACTCTCATAATTATTTTATTATTTCAGGAGCATATGTCTCAAGTGTGACAAATGAAAAAAAAATCACTGATATTTCCTTGTAAATAATATTCTCTTTGCTTAATATAAACCGAGAACTAATTGCATCATTGAATCATGTATGATTTATCGGCCTTAAATCTTACAGCCTTCTATAAATCAATAATGAGATGTTGGGAGTATGACACTTTGGCCTTTTGTAGATCAATAATGAGATGTTATGAGCATGACACTTTGGATGGCATGTCTAAGCATATTCATACTCTTTCATGATTTAGATTTTTTTTATTTAACATATCATCTAAATAAATCAAAGCATATAAAAGACACATAAAATTGCAATAGTGATAAGCCTATTATTATAGGTCATGCTCTATTTTATCGACATCGTGTGCGTTAGTTTTCAAATTAGTTTTGTTCCATAAAGAACAAAGTTGATATGTGATGAAAACCACAATAAAATCATACATCTTGATCAAAAGCAAGATTTATAAATAAAGATGAGTAAATCAATATATGATTTTTTTACTACTAAAAATATAGCTATAGTTTGTCATCAATCAGATTAAGAATTATATGATAACATGTCATGTATGTAACGTCATATAAGGCACCAAATTTCTTATTCTTATATATCAAATAAGAACACTATAAACATACACTTATCATATTGTATTTATAGTTAATGTCACACCCTGGCTTTGCGGAAGCGTGGTTATTTTGGTGTGACTTCTTAATACCATAGCTTAATCATAACAAAGCTATATGATAATAAAACCATGCAAGATCATCCATAGATTTAAGTTTTAAAATCGAAGTAACATAACATTGTCTTAGGGACTACAACACCATAACATAAAACATTGTTTTGAAAGACATAAACATCAACATGAATAAAACGCAGTTTAAGATTTGTGACTCGTCCAGGAAAAAGTCACATTTCCTAAACCGGGATGACCTCGGAACCCATATGCAACGGGAAAACACAACATACCGCGCCAGATCTTTAATTCCCTGAAATACATGTAAGTTGAAAAATCAACAATAATGTTGAGCGAGTTCATGTGTAAGTGAGTAAATAAACCTTTGTATGTATAAAAACCCTGGTATGTAGCAAATAAGGAAAAAGAGATCACCAATGGTTTGCAAGGCCATTGATATGTGTGAAGTGCAAGTAGGAAGACTCAAACCTAGCAGATTTATGCGTTGGGTACAAAGTGACCCCGAGGTCCGTTCTGTTTGGGCCTGGGGTTGGGCTCGCTACACCCAGATAGATCTACCGCTCCTGCCCCTCGGTCCTACCCTGAGGATTAATGGCCTCAAGTTTCTGCCTACCCACTCACATGATCTGAATAATAACCCTCCTTACGCTAACCATACCATGTAAAAGTACTCGTAATCATAGTAACATGTATTTCACCCCCGCAGTTTAGAAAACTGAAAACAGTTAGAGAAAAGGGGGACATGAACTCACAGTGGTGCGTCTCTACCAAGTATATCTCCTGATCAAGCAGCTGTGCGACGACCTACACGTACTAAATCTATTAGACGGACGGCCATGCCTTAGCTTAAGGTTTAAGTTTTTGGGAAATAGTTAGACAACTATTTCGTGTTTATATTTTTGTAAATACTTGGTAATTATTCTCCTTCCCAAGGATGGGGGATTTAATACATGCGTGTTCGTAAAATTCGAAATACATTATTAAGTCTCACTTAGTATATTTTATTTCTTACTTCGAAACATAAATACTCTTCCCAAAATAATACTTTGACAAAAATACACGCTCATAAATATTTTCTTAAGATGCGTAAGTTACGTTTTAAAGACCGGGTGGTAATAATTATACCGTTGTAACTTATTATTAATTATGAAGGCGTATGCATTATTTCTGGAATCATTAGTACTTGGTAATATTATTTTTACCCTAAAAATAATATTTGTATATTTCACAAAATAATCATAAACATTTTACAACTGACGCTATGAAAAACATATATTCTAAATATATATATTTCAGGTTTTATTTTGTGAAAATCCCACCTCCGACACTTTGTAAATAAAGTTATGGCGAAATTTACGTTTTGAAAACAAGTCAAAAATATATTTACAACACTTGTAGTGAAAATATTTCCAAGTGTTAGGTTTTTAGAAAAATTTCGCCAGAGTTTCCCCTGTAACTGGAGGTGGCCACGCTTTCAAGCGTATCGTTTTCTTTTATTATTCAAATCAACAATTTCCTTATTCTCAATAACAACTTTCCAAAACATCAATTAGTCAAAATATATATATAAATCGCAAAAATTACATGAACTTGTGGTTTATCCAAAAATGCGTGATAAATCCCACTATTTTTTAGTGGATCTTTGCAATAATCTGCTTGGTTTCGTAAAAGCCTCGTTTTTAGAGAAATTCCATCTTTACAACTTCTTGTAAAATTTGACAAAACTAGTTCTTTGTCGAAACTTAGTGTTACACAAGTATTTACACACTTGTGTGTTTGCTAAAATCATTCTTGTTTATGAAAGATCCGTCTTTAAAAGTATGTTTTATCTTGACACGTGGTCCTTTGAAAATACCGTTTGTAGATCCGTAGATCTACTAGTTTTAAACACTATTTCGTAAGTAAAGTCGATTTTACACAAGTTCATGTTTAGTGTGTGGTAGAGTTTCATCATTTAACCCTTTGTACACTTAAACAAACTCTATGTCATGATCCATGATCACGACTAATCCGGGTTAGATGATGATCCGAGCTACCACATCATAGATCGGCACTAAATAATCACACAAAACAAATCTTACAAGATTTACACAACCCTTGTGCTACTAACCAACATTTTTAACATTTTAGTAAACTTTTACATATCATCTTGTAAGTTCATGAGTTTTAACCGACAAAGTTCTTTTTAACCACTTTAAAATAGATCGAGAGTGTGTTTCAAGCAACTTACTACTAGCTCGAGGCTAGGGAAGAATCTAGTCGAAAAATGCGTGGATAAAAGCAATAGGGTGAGGTCCTTCGCGTTCCGAATGCACCAAGCTTCTTTGTATGAGATCCTTAACACTTGTATAAGCTTGGAATGACAAGATCAAGATCGAAAGGTGGCGGTGGGGGTGCTTGTGTCTTCGGCCGAGAGTGAAAGAGAGGAGAGGAGAGAGTTTTGTGTTGGTGAAATGTTAAGTGAAAGAATGAGGGGTTTAGTGGTGATCTTATAGGCAAAGTTTAGGATTATGGTCCAATGGATTATGTGTCTCTTAGATATTAGACATAAGAGATTAGTTTAATCCAAATAGGACATGAGGTGTCCCCTTGGGGACGGTTTGGTTGGGGGGGGGGGGTAATCTAGTTCATTTCCAACTAAACATTAGGTATTAGTTAGGTTAATTTAGTTAGTTTAGGGATTAACCCGGTTACTAGTGTGTCAGGCATTATGACGGGTGTTAGGGTATTCAGGGACCCTAACTGGCTCAGAAAAAGATAAACAATGTTATTGGCAATACTTTTATGTTCCGGGTAAAGTCCGGTTGTTCGGTTGGATGGTGATCCGTTAAAGTGCTTAACAAAGCTTTAAAGTGTCGTTATTATTATTTTTAGTGACACAACTTATTCCCGACACTTTGGAAAGTGTCTAGTAACATTTTTCTCATGTTTTGGCACTTTATTAGTTAGCTAGATGCTGAATTTTAATTAAAGTGCTGAATTTTGTACTTAGAGTACGTTTTAGGCACATCCGGTCACTGTAATCTCATTCCTAGTGACGCAGTTCTACAACCCTTATATCCCTACACTCACCACTAGTGTAGCAAACTATCTCAGGCTCTTACAGGCCTTAGAGGCAGTACCTGCCTGGTGCTAGTTATGACAGCACGTTTAATAGGTTATCCGTTCATTGTGCTACTGTGCTTGGTGCATCAAGGTTGTCACAAAGGTGCTGTAAGCAAAACATGGAGTGACAGCAAGTAAAGTATGATGCAAGTAAGTACATGTATCAGTATTCAAGTAGCAGTTTATCCACAAGTTCAAGTAAGCACAGTAATTAAGCAGTAATTAATTATTAATTAAGTCGTACGGATACCTGGTTTAGTGAGGGTTGTCACATTCTCCCCCCGTTAGAAAAATTTCGTCCCGAAATTTTAAGTTCTGCTTCTAGAAGCAGGGTTCTTGGGAAATAGGTGGGGTATTTCTCTTTCGTCCGGTCCTCACGCTCCCAGGTGTATTCAGGACCATGTCTGGCATTCCAACGAACCTTGACGAGCTTGACACTGCTCCGGCGGGTCTTGTTTACTTTCCAATCCGTAACCTCAACAGGTTCTTCAACGAAATGGAGCGTGTCGTCAACATGAATCTCGTCGGTGGGAATGACAACGGTATCTTGAGTTGGACTTTTCTTCAGGTTGGATACATGAAATGTATCGTGAACTCCATTCAGCTCGGCAGGTAAGTCCAGCTTGTATGCTACTAGTCCTATTCTTTCCAAAATTCTGAAAGGGCCAATGTAACGCGGATTTAACTTCCCACGCTTTCCGAAGCGTGCCACACCCTTCCAGGGTGAAACTTTCAATAAAACCATATCTCCAACTTGGAACTCCAAATGTTTCCGGTTTGGATCTGCATAGGCTTTCTGTCTTTCGCGAGCTGCTTCGATGCGTTTTCGAATCTGCGCAATCTTGTCTGTCGTCTCTTGGACTATTTCGGGACCAACAAGCTGCCTATCACCTGCGTCAGCCCAGCATAGGGGTGATCGGCACTTGCGTCCGTAAAGAGCTTCGAATGGCGCGGCTCCAATACTGGTGTGGTAGCTGTTGTTGTATGAAAATTTGACCAGTGGCAAATGCTTATCCCAGCTACCGCCCAAATCCATAACACATGCTCTCAGCATATCTTCCAAGGTCTGAATAGTCCGCTCGCTTTGACCGTCGATCTGAGGGTGAAATGTCGTGCTCAGATTTAATTGTGAGCTAAAAGCTTCTTGGAAGGATTGCCATATCCTTGACACAAACCTTCCGTCTCTATCAGAGATGATCGAGAGAGGCACTCCATGACGTGCGACGATCTCTCGCATGTATATTTCTGCCAGTTTGCTGGTGTTATCCTTCTCTTTGATTGGCAGAAAGTGTGCAGACTTTGTTAGGCGGTCAACTATCACCCAGATAGTGTCATGGCCTCTTGGCGTTCTTGGCAACTTTGTAATAAAATCCATGGAGATTTGTTCCCACTTCCACTTGGGAATCTCAGGTTGTTGCAGAAGTCCTGAAGGCTTCTGGTATTCCGCTTTCACCTTAGCACACGTTAGACACTTGCTCACATAAACAGCAACATCACCCTTCATCCTAGGCCACCAATAGTAATCCTTGAGATCTTGGTACATCTTATCCGCTCCGGGATGGATAGAGTACCGCGATTTGTGAGCTTCATCAAAAAAAACTTTCCTTAAACCACCAAACAGAGGAACCCAAATCCTTTTCTCAAAACATAACGTTCCTTCCTTGTTTGGCACCAATAGCTTCTCCATCCCACGGAGATATTCTTCTTCAAGATTTCTTTCCTTAAGAGCTTCTTTCTGCGCGGCACGAATGCGCAAGGAAAGATCGGTTTGGATAATCATTTCTAAAGCCCTAACCCTTATCGGCTTGATCCTCTCTTTTCGACTTAGGGCGTCGGCAACCACATTCGCCTTCCCTGGATGATACTTTATCTCGCAATCGTAATCATTTAACAACTCAACCCATCGTCTTTGTCTCATATTCAACTCCTTCTGGTTGAATATGTGTTGTAGGCTCTTATGATCTGTAAAAATTGTACATTTCGTACCATATAGGTAGTGTCTCCAGATCTTTAAAGCAAATATCACTGCGCCTAGCTCCAAATCGTGCGTGGTATAGTTCTTCTCATGTACCTTCAACTGACGTGATGCGTAAGCAATAACCTTCTGGCGTTGCATCAATACGCAACCCAATCCTTGACGCGAGGTGTCACAGTATACCACGAAATCGTCAGTACCTTCCGGTAGTGCTAGGATTGGCGCATTGCAGAGCTTATCCTTCAACAGCTGAAACGCTTCTTCCTGTTTGATTCCCCAATCAAACTTCTTATCTTTCTGGGTGAGGAGCGTCAATGGTTGAGCGACCTTCGAAAAATCCTCAATGAACCTTCGATAGTAGCCAGCCAAACCCAAGAATTGTCGAATCTTGGTTGGCGTCTTTGGCGTTTCCCAATTCTTGATCGCTTCGATCTTGGTTGGATCCACATGGATTCCATCTCCATTTACCACATGTCCAAGAAATTGGACTTCACGTAGCCAAAATTCGCACTTAGAGAATTTGGCATACAGCTGTTCTTTCTTCAGCAGCTCCAAAATAGCTCTTAGATGCTGTTCGTGCTCAGCCTTTGTCCTTGAATAAATCAAGATGTCGTCTATAAACACAATCACGAACTTGTCCAAGTACGGCTTGCAAACTCTATTCATCAAATCAATAAAGACTGCAGGTGCGTTTGTCAATCCAAACGGCATAACAAGGAACTCGTAGTGTCCATAACGAGTTCTGAAGGCTGTCTTTGGGATACTCTCCTCTTGTATCCTTAACTGATGGTATCCAGATCGCAAATCGATCTTTGAGTAAAAGCTTGAACCTTGCAGTTGATCAAACAGATCATCAATTCTTGGCAGAGGATATCTATTCTTGATCGTCAGCTTGTTCAGCTCCCGGTAGTCTATGCATATTCGAAAACTACCGTCCTTCTTTTTGACAAACAGGACTGGAGCTCCCCAAGGCGAGAAGCTTGGTCGGATAAATCCCTTGTCTAACAACTCTTGAAGTTGTGTCGATAATTCTTGCATCTCAGACGGGGCAAGTCTATAAGGTGCCTTAGCCACAGGCGCGGCGCCTGGGACTAAATCGATGTGAAACTCCACTTGCCTCTGAGGCGGCAGTCCAGGCAAGTCCTCCGGGAGGACTTCCGGATACTCCCTCACGACAGGGATGTCTTCGATCTTCGGTTCTGCAGCTTTCTTGTCTACAATGTGTGCCAGGAAGGCAGCACACCCTTTTTGCAAACACTTTCGCGCTTTGAGGCAGCTGATAATTCTTAACGGCGTATCGCGCTTTTCTCCATGTACCACAATTGTTTCGCCATCTTCGGTCGGGATACGAACGACCTTTTCGTGACAAACAATTTCTGCCTTGTTGCTTGATAACCAATCCATTCCTACTACCACGTCAAAGCTCCCCAGCTGGACTGGTAGTAGATCCAAAGTAAACTCACGTTCTCCCAACTCGATTGCACAACCTCTGATCACTTCATTGGCTTCTACTAACTTCCCATTAGCCAATTCGATTGAGTAGGGAATATCTAACTTACTAGCGGCTAAACCAAGCATATTCTTAAATTCTAATGATACGAAGCTATAGTCGGCACCAGTATCAAATAAAACGGATGCATAGCGTTGGTTTACAGGGAACGTACCAGTAACGACATTGGGATCCTGGCGCGCTTCCCTCGCTTCGATATGGAACACTCTTCCACGGGCTTGGTTCAACTCTGGGCAGTTCCTCTTAAAGTGCCCGATATCACCACAGTTAAAGTATCCAGGTCTTTGCCCGTTTCCACCTCCATTTCCAGCTTGGTTATTCCTTTGGTTATGATTCACAGCGCCTGCTTGATTCGCATTGTTGCCTCGATTCCCATTACCTCCATTGTTTCCTTGTGGGCGATTTCCAATTCCACCCCGGTTATTGTTTCTGTTTCCAAATCCTCCTTGGCCTCCCTGACCAACAGTGGCCCAACAAGAATCCTTCAAGTGGCCAGGTTTCCCACACGCTTCACATACCTTCAAACCACATCGGCCAGAATGGTGACGCTGGCAGGTGTTGCACTTGGGCTGGGTGCCCATATATCCCTTTCCTTTCCTTCCACCACCAGCTGTAACCTGAGCTGGCGCGTTTGGCTCTCCTTTCTTAACAACACCACTAGTGCCTTGTTTAAAGTTCGAGAACTTTCGTTTGTTACCTCCGGATGACTCGACGTGAGTCTCTTTCTTCTTTGTCTCGATCTCACCAAACTTGTTCAGGCGGATAGCCTCCTCGGTGAGAGCTACGCTCAAATCGATTGCCTCGGTAATTGTTGTAGGCTTGGAGGAGGTCACCATGCTTATGATTTGAGGAGCTAATCCCCAAATGAAGCGTTCAATCCGCTTGAATTCTGGAGTGACCATATAGGGTACCACATGCGACAGGTCGTGAAACCTCTGAACATATTCCTCGATCTTCGGACCTTCCATCTTCAAATGCCAGAACTCAGTTTCCAATCTTTGGATTTCAGCGCGAGAACAATACTTTTTGCGCATTAGTTCCTTTAGTTCGGTCCATGTTAGTGCGTAGGCAGCAGTTTCACCAAGTGTCTGCACTTGCAAATTCCACCAAGATAGGGCTCCATCCAGAAATAGCCCAGAAATGTAGGTGACTTGCTGGTTTGGTGCACATTTGCTCATGCGGAGAACAGATTCAGTCTTCTCGGCCCAACGAACAAAAGCGACAGCACCTCCGGTGCCATCAAAGTTGACAGGCTTGCAGTCTAGAAACTGCTTGTAGGTGCACCCTGCACATACGTTACAACATATGAATGGCATTAGCATCTTTGCTAGAGATATCCAATTAGATCATGGTATGTCTCAATGACTTAGTATTACCATGAGGTGGATTGTTGTTGCCATTGTTGTTTGAGCTGCTTCCGCTGGGTCCTCCTTGCGAGGCGGCGTATTGCGCGATGACAGCAGCGATGACTTGTTGGAGTTCTGCCTCATTGGTAGGCATCGGCGTTTGACGTCTAGGCGGCATCTTCTAAAAGATGAGTTCACGTCGGTCAGGCCAAAATAAAGCGTACGTATATAATGATAGTAATAGTGCATAACATCTCATGTTATAATTATATCAATCACACAACATCCCATGTTATAAAACATAAATAATCAATCAAAACATCACATATGATGAGAATACTGCGATTGTATTACCAAACTTGAGACCACATGGTAGAGTGTACAAGTACATAATAGTGTCATACATCATCATCGACTAAGGGCTACATCACCCCAGTCCAAAAGAATATCAAATCAGTGTCAATACATCCCATATACATGATCAACAAAAGTCAGAATCAGAATGCAGTCTCCAAAAATGCTGTGTGGTCAGAGCAATCGCCGTCTTCTCACCAACGTCTACCCATGCTGTACTAAAGATGCCCTAAACTGATGGTGGTGGAGGAGGGGGAAAATGGGTGTAGAACAAACGTCGCAAATGGAGCCAGTCCTCCTCCATGGCTCTCTGGGTACGCAACCAAGAAGCAACCTGCTGCTCAAGTGCCAAAAGGCGTGCAGCATAGTCAGGTAACAATGGTCGAGGGTGCTGCGAAGAAGCAGGGTGGGTCTGACCCTGACACTGGCACGGCGGTGGCTGAGCTCTCTCAAGCTCCTGAATACGCCGTGCGAGTGCCTCCTGCTGGACAACAAACGACATCAGAACGTCCTCAATAGAATACCCCATATGGAAAGGATGGTAGGGGTCGGTCGATGGCATAACAGAAGGTGACGTCCAGAGAAACGGCTCGCTGGCTGGATCAAAAGGTGGCACAAAGAATGGTGGTACAAGGGGAATAGCAGATGAAGACTGTGGCATAACTGGAATATATGTCGGCACATGTCCAAAGGGACGAGCCGAGGAACCCTCTCCAGGTCGAGCTGGAGGTGTGTACTGTGCAAATGAAAAAGAGAAATCAACGTGACGTGCATCGGTGGTATGAGGAGGAATAGGTGGAAGCTCATCATCCGCAGGAATCCACCCATGCTGGGCGTGCTCATCTCGTGGGTCAATCTGTGCCTCAAAAAGTGCTCGATCAAACTGTACAGGCATAGGGTCAAGATGGGGTGCAACAAGAGGGTCAGCAGGTATATCAGCGATAAGTTGGGGATCAACATGATCAACAGCAATAACATGGTCACCCTCCAGTAGTGGTGCATCAGCAGGGTTATCATCAATGGGTGGGTCAGCAATCACAGGATCAATAGGTATGCCAGCATGAGCAGGGTCATGCTCAAGCACTGGGTCAGGAGCAGCTACTGGCTCGAGGGCCATGGCAGGCTCGGGATCAACGAACTCCATATCAAAATCTGCATGATCAGCGAATGCAGGGTCAACTGGGTCTACTGGGTCAACCATAGGCTGATCCAAGTGGATGAACTCTATCTCCCGGTCCGGGTCAAATCCAGGGGGAAAAACAGGGTCTGAATCCTCATCGAGGTCGTGATCGAAAGCAAATCTAGGAGGAGAGACAGCAGATGATGCCCTGTCAGGATCTGAACCGTGTGAATAGTGTTGTGCGCTCCGAGTGTGTGACGGTGCGGAGGCCACAGACTCGAAGGAGTCTGGAGCGGGTGAGTGTGCAGGTGACTCCTCAGCTGGAGCATCTGCGAGTAACAAAAGACCACCGTCAGCTAGAAGGGCCTTGCCCTCAACATCGTCCTCCAGGGGCTCATCATCAAATAGATCGACGTCGTCGTCAACGTCGGCGTCGAGGAGCATATCGTAAGCAGGATAAACGGCCAAAGGTATGGGAGCAGGGATCTCTACGAGTGGTAGGTACCCAGCAAAAGGACCATCAGCGGGCTCATCGACAGCGTCGGGCAGCGCAAAGGGCTGAAAGTCGTCCTCGTCCGTGCTGGTAACATCTGATGTGTGGACCTCGTGCTCCGAAGACTCTAAGTCGTCTGATACTATGGGTCTAGGGCCCGTGGTGTCCGAATCACCTGTGCCGGGCGAGTCCATGGTGTCTGTAACACAAACATAAATATGTACAAATAATCAATCATACAATCAGATAAGCACATTAGTCACCAAGTAAGCAATCAAATAATTCTCCTAGTCCCACTAGCCTCCCAGCCTCTCAGACTGCTCTTCCTAGTCCTACTAGCCAAATTCTCCCAGCCTCTCAGACTGCTCTTCCTAGTCCCACTAGCCTATTCTCCCAGCCTCTCAGACTGCTCTCCCTAGTCCTACTAGGCAACTACCTCGGTCTCCTAGACCGAGCCTCGGTCTTCCAGACCGAGCCTCGGTCTTCAGCCTCAACCTCCCAGACTGAGCCTATAAATAATAAATAAATGTGCTCAACATTTGTTTGTAAAAAGTTTTGGATCTGGACTTGAGTGGTATGCAGCGTAAAAATGTTTTCGGGAGAGCCCTAGTGATCATAGTCTAGACTCGAGAAGGAATCCTAGTTCGCTATGATCAGAGCTCTGATACCAAGCTGTCACACCCTGGCTTTGCGGAAGCGTGGTTATTTTGGTGTGACTTCTTAATACCATAGCTTAATCATAACAAAGCTATATGATAATAAAACCATGCAAGATCATCCATAGATTTAAGTTTTAAAACCGAAGTAACATAACATTGTCTTAGGGACTACAACACCATAACATAAAACATTGTTTTGAAAGACATAAACATCAACATGAATAAAACGCAGTTTAAGATTTGTGACTCGTCCAGGAAAAAGTCACATTTTCTAAACCGGGATGACCTCGGAACCTATATGCAGCCGGAAAACACAACATACCGCGCCAGATCTTTAATTCCCTGAAATACATGTAAGTTGAAAAATCAACAATAATGTTGAGCGAGTTCATGTGTAAGTGAGTAAATAAACCTTTGTATGTATAAAAACCCTGGTATGTAGCAAATAAGGAAAAAGAGATCACCAATGGTTTGCAAGGCCATTGATATGTGTGAAGTGCAAGTAGGAAGACTCAAACCTAGCAGATTTATGCGTTGGGTACAAAGTGACCCCGAGGTCCGTTCTGTTTGGGCCTGGGGTTGGGCTCGCTACACCCAGATAGATCTACCGCTCCTGCCCCTCGGTCCTACCCTGAGGATTAATGGCCTCAAGTTTCTGCCTACCCACTCACATGATCTGAATAATAACCCTCCTTACGCTAACCATACCATGTAAAAGTACTCGTAATCATAGTAACATGTATTTCACCCCCACAGTTTAGAAAACTGAAAACAGTTAGAGAAAAGGGGGACATGAACTCACAGTGGTGCGTCTCTACCAAGTATATCTCCTGATCAAGCAGCTGTGCGATGACCTACACGTACTAAATCTATTAGACGGACGGCCGTGCTTTAGCTTAAGGTTTAAGTTTTTGGGAAATAGTTAGACAACTATTTCGTGTTTATATTTTTGTAAATACTTGGTAATTATTCTCCTTCCCAAGGATGGGGGATTTAATACATGCGTGTTCGTAAAATTCAAAATACATTATTAAGTCTCACTTAATATATTTTATTTCTTACTTCGAAACATAAATACTCTTCCCAAAATAATACTTTGACAAAAATACACGCTCATAAATATTTTCTTAAGATGCGTAAGTTACGTTTTAAAGATCGGGTGGTAATAATTATACCGTTGTAACTTATTATTAATTATGAAGGCGTATGCATTATTTCTGGAATCATTAGTACTTGGTAATATTATTTTTACCCTAAAAATAATATTTGTATATTTCACAAAATAATCATAAACATTTTACAACTGACGCTATGAAAAACATATATTCTAAATATATATATTTCAGGTTTTATTTTGTGAAAATCCCATCTCCGACACTTTGTAAATAAAGTTATGGCGAAATTTACGTTTTGAAAACAAGTCAAAAATATATTTACAACACTTGTAGTGAAAATATTTCCAAGTGTTAGGTTTTTAGAAAAAATTCGCCAGAGTTTCCCCTGTAACTGGAGGTGGCCACGCTTTCAAGCGTATCGTTTTCTTTTATTATTCAAATCAACAATTTCCTTATTCTCAATAACAACTTTCCAAAACATCAATTAGTCAAAATATATATATAAATCGCAAAAATTACATGAACTTGTGGTTTATCCAAAAATGCGTGATAAATCCCACTATTTTTTTAGTGGATCTTTGCAATAATCTGCTTGGTTTCGTAAAAGCCTCGTTTTTAGAGAAATTCCATCTTTACAACTTCTTGTAAAATTTGACAAAACTAGTTCTTTGTCGAAACTTAGTGTTACACAAGTATTTACACACTTGTGTGTTTGCTAAAATCATTCTTGTTTATGAAAGATCCGTCTTTAAAAGTATGTTTTCTCTTGACACGTGGTCCTTTGAAAATACCGTTTGTAGATCTACTAGTTTTAAACACTATTTCGTAAGTAAAGTCGATTTTACACAAGTTCATGTTTAGTGTGTGGTAGAGTTTCATCATTTAACCCTTTGTACACTTAAACAAACTCTATGTCATGATCCATGATCACGACTAATCCGGGTTAGATGATGATCCGAGCTACCACATCATAGATCGGCACTAAATAATCACACAAAACAAATCTTACAAGATTTACACAACCCTTGTGCTACTAACCAACATTTTTAACATTTTAGTAAACTTTTACATATCATCTTGTAAGTTCATGAGTTTTAACCGACAAAGTTCTTTTTAACCACTTTAAAATAGATCGAGAGTGTGTTTCAAGCAACTTACTACTAGCTCGAGGCTAGGGAAGAATCTAGTCGAAAAATGCGTGGATAAAAGCAATAGGGTGAGGTCCTTCGCGTTCCGAATGCACCAAGCTTCTTTGTATGAGATCCTTAACACTTGTATAAGCTTGGAATGACAAGATCAAGATCGAAAGGTGGCGGTGGGGGTGCTTGTGTCTTCGGCCGAGAGTGAAAGAGAGGAGAGGAGAGAGTTTTGTGTTGGTGAAATGTTAAGTGAAAGAATGAGGGGTTTAGTGGTGATCTTATAGGCAAAGTTTAGGATTATGGTCCAATGGATTATGTGTCTCTTAGATATTAGACATAAGAGATTAGTTTAATCCAAATAGGACATGAGGTGTCCCCTTGGGGACGGTTTGGTTGGGGGGGGGGTAATCTAGTTCATTTCCAACTAAACATTAGGTATTAGTTAGGTTAATTTAGTTAGTTTAGGGATTAACCCGGTTACTAGTGTGTCAGGCATTATGACGGGTGTTAGGGTATTCAGGGACCCTAACTGGCTCAGAAAAAGATAAACAATGTTATTGGCAATACTTTTATGTTCCGGGTAAAGTCCGGTTGTTCGGTTGGATGGTGATCCGTTAAAGTGCTTAACAAAGCTTTAAAGTGTCGTTATTATTATTTTTAGTGACACAACTTATTCCCGACACTTTGGAAAGTGTCTAGTAACATTTTTCTCATGTTTTGGCACTTTATTAGTTAGCTAGATGCTGAATTTTAATTAAAGTGCTGAATTTTGTACTTAGAGTACGTTTTAGGCACATCCGGTCACTGTAATCTCATTCCTAGTGACGCAGTTCTACAACCCTTATATCCCTACACTCACCACTAGTGTAGCAAACTATCTCAGGCTCTTACAGGCCTTAGAGGCAGTACCTGCCTGGTGCTAGTTATGACAGCACGTTTAATAGGTTATCCGTTCATTGTGCTACTGTGCTTGGTGCATCAAGGTTGTCACAAAGGTGCTGTAAGCAAAACATGGAGTGACAGCAAGTAAAGTATGATGCAAGTAAGTACATGTATCAGTATTCAAGTAGCAGTTTATCCACAAGTTCAAGTAAGCACAGTAATTAAGCAGTAATTAATTATTAATTAAGTTGTACGGATACCTGGTTTAGTGAGGGTTGTCACAGTTAAATTGTTACAAACAGTCGCATTAAAATTTATATGTCAAATACAAGTATAGAATATAAGTGAATGCACATGGACATATTAAATACTAAGCAGATTTTTTTTTCATAGTATACTAATCTGTCAACTATTTTACACTATAAATTTATCTCCATCAAACGTTATTATGAAATAAGATCAATGCATACATAACATATTATCTAACTATAAAGCCAATAAGTAAGAGACATAATTAATCTATAATTT
The DNA here is from genome assembly GCA_030545235.1 of Helianthus tuberosus. Lineage (NCBI taxonomy): Eukaryota > Viridiplantae > Streptophyta > Magnoliopsida > Asterales > Asteraceae > Helianthus > Helianthus tuberosus. The sequence continues at coordinate 97,360,121 of CM060399.1, read as the reverse complement.
TGTATTGAAATTTTGAAATCATTCTCTTTTAAATTAAATTGTAAATCACGTAATTTTCTGTAAAAAAAATAGTTAGCCACATATGCTAAGTCAAAACATTGAAATAATTATTGATTAATATAAACAAATAAATAATGTGTTTAGTGACAATAGTCTACACCAATCAAGGTGTTTATGTATTTAAAAACTGTTGTGATACATCCAATTATTAATCAAAATTACATTTATACCATCTCTGGATATATTTGTTTATAATATAACCTTTTTTGTGCTTATTTGCCGTTATGACCTTGTAGATTTGAATTAGTGGCACAATAACATCTGTTAGTTCTTAAATTATATCAACACAAATTAGTTTAATTTCTTTTCATGGAGAATGAGATGTAATTGTATTCTATAACTTTTGAGTGATACATCCAATAATTTATAAAAAAAATGGGTGCTATCAATAGCATGGAACTAGAAGGGGTAAGACATCGTATTGAACACTATATAGTTACATCTAGTTAAAGCTTTCAAGTTATATATCTAACAAGTTAAGTTTTTAGCTTTCATTGAGAAAGGCTCTTTTGGTTACGTATGGAATTGTAGCCTTTGGATGAACTATGGCTTGAAAAAGATGGAATATAACAAGTCTTATGCCGTGAATTTTATGAATTGATTCGTTCCAGAAACCATTGCGGTTCTTTAGTAAAACAGAGTATTAAATAGAATTTTACCGATTCAAGCTTTCCGATCCAAAAAAAATAGAATTTTATTTATTTGATATTTGAGTATTCCCTTTTAAAAACGTGGTTATTTATGTATATGATGGTTTTTTTTTTCTTTCTTGATGATAACAATAAAAAAAGAAACCAACTCCTATGATATGAATATAAATGCCAACAAGTAATATGAGATTAATAAATAAGAAATCCATGGAAGAAAATAAAACTTAGCTGTCAGATGATTTGATCAAATAATAAATATTATAGCATCCACACCAACCATCCACACAATCGCATCAATGGATGTCAAACCCAAATCAACATATAGTTTACACGCGAACGGTTACCGCCTATGTACGACTCTTTGACCGAGCACTTTCGTGTTGATAACGTGTTGTAAAACTAGCCTACTAGAACAAGATTATAAGAGAACAATAGGGAGAAAGGGATTGATCTTATTGATTGAGGTGTGTCTTTACAAAGGAATACAATAAATATATATAGGAGATGAAGTCTTGGAGAACAAGCTAATCTATTTAAGGAGTTGATAACCACATAATATAATATAATTATAACATGAAAGTGGTTATGAGTGGAAAAAAAAAAGAAAAAATGTAATGATAAAGGTATTAAAAAATTATTTAATTGAAAATGGGAAATAAAAGATAGTGATTTTTAATGTAATATATGATAAAAATGGGAGGGTTGGATGAGAATGGTCTTAGAGAGAGAGAGTGATCGAGATGCAAATACAAGGCCTCCCAAGCATCTTATATTTATTAAAAAATATTTAGATAATGTTTTCTTAGACCAAACGTAATAGTGTCATAAAACACCGGTAACATCATTACACCTTGGCGTTATGTGGACATGAATAGGAAGAGGCGTTTCCTCAATAACGTAGCCTTTTGGTTTGAGATCTTTGAACGAAAATTAGATTATTTAATGTTGAACAACTACACTTAATTGAATAGCCATTAAGTGATCTTAATATGACAAAAAATGCCGCTTAAGAGATTTCAACCATTACACATAGTCTTAATAGTGTTATTGGTTAATCTTACAAACTTTTGGATGTATCAATCGACTAGAATATCACAATCAATTCTTATGCCTTTATATAAATAAATGAATATAACTCTACACAATATCCTTAGATTTAGATGATTATATATATAGGGATGAGCTCGGTACTGGTACCGAAAATCCCCAAAAGTGGTTACCGGTACTGAATATACCTGGTATGGTACGGTTCGGTACCAGTACGGTACCGGTATTTGAGGGAAAAAATCGGTAAGTACCGGTACCAAAAATGTCAAAAATCGGTACCGAATCGATACCAAAAATGTACCCAGTTCGGTAAATTCGGTACCAGTACCGAGTACCATTTGCTCATCCCTAATTATAAAACTTAGAAATGTTATATATAGTGCAAATATGAATAGATCTAATATGAATACAAAAGTGTTGATATTCACAAACAGTGTTGCTATGCAACAACATATTATGTAGTTATATATCAGTACTTTGTATTCATATCAACACTTAACTTTTTATTACTTTTATGTTAAGAGTATTGTGTACTAGTGTCACGACCCCCGTCCCGGTTTTACCCGTTTCAGGAGCCGCGGGACAGAAAACCTGTGGTATTATTTTTTAATTTGGCAGCGGAAATTTTAACATGATCTTTTAAACTGAAAATGCCCAATTATTTTATTTCACAATTCGGGGCAAACCCCGTAATTTACAATAAAGGAATTTCACGAGGAAATTCCCTGTTTTACAAAACATGTTTATTTATTTTACTGAGCCACCTCTTCAAGCTTTTAGAGCTACGCGGCACTTTTCCTGGGTCACAGTAAATTACCTGAAACATGTTTAAAAAGATTTTATCAGCGGGGAAATACTGACGAGTCACTCAATTTGTACAAAATGACACATTGTTATAATATACAGTAGAGTGAATTTCAAGTTTTGTCCTTTATCTTTAGGCCACTTTGCAGGCGGTGTCCTTTATGTTTAAATTTGACGAGTTTTGTCCTTTATGTTTAAAAATCAAGCACGTTTTACCCTTTGGGGCAAAACGCACTTGATTTTTAAGGACAAAACGTGCTTGATTTTTTAAACATAAAGGACAAAACGTGCTTGATTTTTAAACATAAAGGGTAAAACGTGCTTGATTTTTAAACATAAAGGACAAAACTCGTCAAATTTAAACATAAAGGACACCGCCTGCAAAGTGGCCTAAAGATAAAGGACAAAACTTGAAACTCTATACAGTATTAAGGGTGATTACAATGTTTTTATCAACCAATTACCCCAAATCGGTATTTGTCACTTGACTGAATCTGTGACTATGGTCAGATCACCCATTGGCTAACCCGTTGTCCAATGGTGACGGGTATCAAGTAATGTATACATAACCCCACACACCGGCAGTAATTGAAGATTACAAAGACTTAATCCGTGTAATTATAACTTTGAAACAAATAGGGTTTTGGAAACAATTTGGTAAAAAGAGAATGACTCACATTGCAAGTTTAAATTGGACAGAACTTTGCCTACTGATTTAGCCTTGTAACCTAGTTAAATAACAATGCACACGAAACTAGGCCAGTAACTTAATACAACATTTACGATAAACTCACGAAATCAAAACCCTCACGACGAATGACAAAGTATAGCCCGAATTCGGGCAGCACTTAAACATCCATCAGATTGGTTTCAATCGATCGGAAATTATATCGTAGCAGTGATCGAGTTATTACCCTTTATCATAGCAGCATTTTCCTATTTTAAACGTGATTTTCGAACAGAAAGTGAGTGATTTTGATAATTTTCTCGAGCACATACGAAATGCCCATGCCTGTCCCATTTATAGCAAAATTTTGGGTTTTACGCGGCCCGCGTAAACCCTCACAACAATCTTACGCGGCCCGCGAGGGCCACCTATTCTACGATTAGGGCTAGCGTGTCACACGTAGGCCCGCCACGTGGCTGACACGTGGCCTAAAGCGTGTCCCCGTCATCTGTTATGCTGTCGCGGCCCGCGTAGGCCTAGCCTATAGCTTACGCGGCCCTCGAGAAGTCCAAAATTCTTGATTTTCTTGGTTTTTCATGAGCACTAGGGTTTCAGGGGTCCGGGTTTTCACTTACGGGTCGTTTTGGGACATGTTTGTAGGTCCTTACATCCTCCCCACCTTATTTAAAATCTCTTCCTCGAGATTTACTGAAATAAGTGAGGATACTTTCGCTTCATTTCCGATTCCAGCTCCCAGGTGTACTCAGGTCCTCTTTTTGAATTCCACTTGACTTTGACCAATACCAGTCTTTTGTGTTTGAGGAATTTAATCTTTCTGTCTTCTATTTGGAGCGGTTTCTCCATAAACTTCAATTTTTCATTTACCTCTATGTCTTGTAGAGGTACTATCAGGGATTCGTCAGATAGACATTTCTTGAGGTTAGATACATGAAATACGTTATGTACTCCAGCTAGCTCTTCTGGTGGTTGTAAGCGATAGGCAACTGGTCCTATTCGCTGGATTACTGAGAATGGTCCTATGTACCTTGGACTTAGCTTTCCCTTCTTATCGAATCGAACTACTCCTTTCCAAGGGGAAACTTTCAATAGTACCTTGTCTCCAACTTGAAATTCTAACGGCTTGCGTCGATTGTCAGCATAACTTTTCTGGGGATCTCGAGCCGTCTTTAGTCTTTCCTTGATTTGAGTGATCTTGTCGGTGGTTTCCTGTACAATTTCAGGACCTGATAATTGACTTTCTCTTATTTCTGCCTAGCAAACTGGAGTTCTGCACTTTCGTCCATACAGTGCTTCGAATGGGGCAACTTTAATGCTTGCATGGTAACTATTGTTATAGGAGAATTCGATTAAGGATATGTGATCATCCCAGTTTCCACCAAAATCTATTACACATGCCCTGAGCATGTCTTCCAGGGTTTGGATCGTTCTTTCACTTTGTCCGTCTGTTTGGGGATGGTATGTAGTACTTAAATTTAATCGCGTCCCCATGGCTTCTTGGAAACTTGTCCAGAAATATGAAGTGAAGCGACTATCCCTATCTGATACAATGGAGAGTGGGACTCCATGTAAGGATACTACTTCGTCTACGTACAATTTTGCTAACCTTTCCATGCTAAAGGTTTCCTTCATGGGTAAGAAATGAGCTGATTTGGTTAATCGATCCACAATTACCCAAATCGCGTTGTTACCTTTTCTGGTTTTGGGCAACTTAGTAACAAAATCCATTGTTATTAGTTCCCATTTCCATACAGGCATTTCTAATTGTTGCAGTAGACCTGAGGGTTTCTGGTGTTCCGCCTTAACTTGTGAACAAGTTAGGCACTTAGATACATATTTAGCAATGTCCTTTTTCATACCTATCCACCATAAATTATTCCTTAAATCTTGGTACATCTTATTATTACCACGGTGCATGGTATATCTAGATTTATGGGCTTCTCTAAAATTTTATCTCTTAAATTTCCTTGCTTAGGTACCCAAATCCTTTCCTTGCGGAATCTCCAAATTCCATCAACCCCTTGCTCTAGTTCCTTTATCCGTCCCTTCATTCCTTCAGCATCATTCTTGATTGCTGTTTCCTGAACATTCTTCAGTTGTTCCATTAAATCCAATTGGAGAGTTAATCTAAGAGCACAAACTCGTCGTTGTTTCTCATGATACTTACGACTTAGGGCATCTGCTACTACATTTGCCTTTCCTTCGTGATATTGAATATCACAGTCGTAATCACTTAGAATTTCCATCCATCTTCTTTGCCTCATATTCAATTCTTTTTGCCCAAATATGTACCTTAAGCTCTTATGATCCGTATAGACAGTAAACTTACTCCCGTACATATAATGTCTCCAAATCTTAAGGGCAAAAATTATGGCTCCTAATTCTAAGTCATGAGTCGTATAATTTTCCTCGTGCTTTTTCAATTGCCTTGAGGCATACGCAATTACCTTCTTGCGTTGCATTAGCACACATCCTAACCCTAACTTAGAAGCATCACAGTAAACTTCAAAATCTTCTGTTCCGTCTGGTAAAGCTAGAATTGGGGCATTTGTTAATCTTTATTTTAAGATCCTAAAGGCCTCTTCTTACTTGGGTCCCCATTCAAACTTAACTGTTTTACAGGTTAGCTTAGTTAATGGCACAACTATCTTAGAAAAGTCTCTTATAAAGCGCCTGTAATATCCAGCTAATCCTAGAAAACTTCTAACTTCCGTAGCTGATTGCGGGACCTTCCATTTGACGATTGCTTCTATTTTGGAGGGATCTATGTGAATACCTTCGTGATTCACCATGTGACCTAAGAATTGCACTTCCTGTAGCCAAAATTCACACTTCGAGAATTTCGCATAAAACTTTTCCTTTCTTAACAAAGTTAAGAGTGCATGCAGGTGTTCATGATGTTCCTCCTGGCTTTTGGAATAAATAAGCATATCGTCGAAGAAGACAATTATAAATTTATCCAAATATGGTTTACAGATCCTATTCATCATGTCCATGAATGCTACAGGAGCATTTGTTAGTCCAAACGGCATGACTGTAAACTCGTAGTGACCGTACCTAATTCTGAAAGCGGTTTTAGGTATGTCTTCTTCTTGTACTTTTAATTGATGGTATCTGGAGCGCAAGTCTATCTTAGAAAAATATCTAGCCCCCTGAAGTTGGTCGAAAAGGTCATCAATTCTAGGTAATGGGTATCAATTCTTAATTGTAACCTTATTCAATTCCCTATAATCGATACACATTCTCATTGAACCATCTTTCTTCTTTACAAACAATACTGGTGCTCCCTAAGGGGATGAACTAGGTTGTATGAATCTTTTGCTTAATAATTCATCTAATTGCTTTTTCAATTCTAATATTTCGGTGGGTGCTAACCGATAAGGTGCCTTAGCTATCGGTGTAGTTCCAGGAATTAGATGAATTCTAAATTTTACTTCCCTATCGGGTGGTAATCCAGGTACTTCTTCGGGGAATATATCCGGGTATTTTGATACTACTGGAATTTCCTTGAGTTCCTTATTTTTAGTATTAATAACTACCGAAATCATATACACTATTCCTTGTTTTCTTGCATAACTGGCCACTTTCATTACTGAAATGAATTTCATTGGCTTTCGTGGCTTATCTCCTGTAACCACAATTATTTCTCCTGTGGGTGTATGAATTTCTATGGAATTCTAATCACAGAGGATTCGAGCATGGTTGGCTATTAGCCAATCCATTCCTAACACAACATCGAATCCAGCTAGATTCATAGGTAACAGGTTTGCAGAGAATTTATGGCCTAAGAGTTCTATCTTTCCTTCTTGCAAAACCTTATCTATGTTAACAGAATTCCCATCTGCCGTTTCTATCGTAAAAATTTGTCTAAGTTTGGTTAAAGGTTGCTTAAGGGCTTGGCAGAATGAAGTATTTATGAAACTTTGGTTTGCACCAGAGTTAAACAATACTTTTGCGTAAACGTCATGAACTAGGAACGTACCAGCTATCACATCAGGAATCAGATTGCTTCTTGGGTTGTCAGCTGAAAGGCTCTTGCGTTTTTCTTAGTAGTCCCTTCAACAGATTTGGCCTTGTTGTCAGCTGGTTTGACCAGTTTAGGACATTCTGGTCTAAAATATCCAGCTTCACCGCAATTGTAGCAGATCCTTGTTTTCTTCCTGCACTCCTCCTCTCGATGCCCTACAGCTTTGCAGAAGTTGCAGATTTCATTGCATCTTCCAAAATGTTTCTTTCTACAATTTCTACAGAATGTCAGGGTGGAAGATTGCCCAGTTCCCTTTTTCTTGAAAATATTACCCCCACGGAATCCTTGGGTAATCTTTTGGGCTAATTCATTTTTCCTGTTTTCTTCTCTTGTACGTACCAGCCCGTCGGTCAAGGTGTTGGCTAATTCCACCGCATCGTCAATTGTGCTCGGTCTTGCAGCTTTGACGATATCACGAATCTCGTTAATCAAACCCCAAATATAGCGAGAAATAAGTACCGGTTCTGGCGAAGCCAGAGTTGGTACTACTCTAGCATATTCAAAGAATGTCGAAGTATACCCTCGACAGTCAACATCCACCATCCAGTGGTCTAGGAACTTATTTGTCATTTGTTCCTTTTCATATTCGGGACACAATTTTCTTTCCACCAATCTCTTAAATTCTTTCAAATTCATGGCATAAGCCACATCACTTCCCTTGGCTTGTAGTATCGTATTCCACCATTCTAACGCCCCTTCTTTAAAAAGGTGCGACGCATACATAACCTGGTCTTCTTTGGCACATTTACTTATTTTAATTACTGCTTCGGTTTTCTCTAACCAACGTAGTGCAGCAGTTTCCCCTTCGTTGCCTGCAAATTCGATCGGTTTACAGGCAAGAAATTCCTTCTAAGTGCAACCAGGTGTTGCAGCTTTTATTTTCTTGAGAAATGGGGCTTGAACCACATCATTATTATTTCCGCCTCCATTTACACTGTTACTGAAATTGTCGTCGCGAGTACGTTTGCTGTGGTTGGCTTGTGAATGTTCAACGGGACCTTTAACAGTAGCGACGATAGCCGGGATAGCATTGGCTATTCCCTGGGCAACGATATTTTCTATGTCTTGTCTATTAAGAAAGTGATCTTCATTGTTTTGTTCAGATTGATTAACTTCGTTAGCTGGCTCATTAACGGCGTGTTCCATCTGATAATTAACAATATATATATAAATTATTGGCACAAAATAAATAATAACGTTAATACCCCCAAACGTTACACTTTAAACCCCTTATCTTAAACCTACAAATAACGTTAATACCCCTTATATAAAAACTAATAGTACCTAAGTATGTTACTTTGTGCAAACCACAGGGACTAACTATGTAATTAACTCTTTTGTTAAAGACGAAAGAATTAAAGTGTAATTAAGATAAGGGGTTTAAAGTGTAATTATTGTTTGAAAAACTAATTTACTTTATTTTAGGGTTGTACATTATGTATTAAATCAAAAAAAGTTTTTATATAAGGGGTTTAAAGTGTAATTATTGTTTGATAAACTAATTTACCTTATTTTAGGGTTGTACATTATGTATTAAATCAAAAAAAGTTTTTAACTTTTAGGTATTTTAAAATGTTTTTCCCTTATGCATTATAATATAGTATGAATACAGATATTTTAATAATTATATAAATAAAGTTAAACGGATATGTGTATTAAGTTTATTATTTATATCTAAAAACGAATATGATGTGATATATAAGTGTTAAGAATGTATGGTGTAGTTTGTAGAATTTATGTTACTTTTTATCAACTAACAATAAGACGTGTGTGCATTGCGGCGCAGGTATATCCCATATATTGAATGGATTAGTCCAAATGTTATATGATGCGGTAACTATATGAAAATGCATATTTCGACGAATCTAATTGAACTCAATGTAACATATATAAGTATTGCGATTGGATCAAAATGTCGCAACCCCCGTCCCCTACTACCCGGGAACGGGTGGTCGCGACCAGTTTTGGTGGTATCTGGGTTTGTCATTTTGGCAGCGGAATTTACATCAGGACCGTAGTTAGGAAATATTTTATCAGAGTAAAATACCATGCTTTTAATATATTAAATACATGGGAAAAACCCAAGTTTCAAGTACACACATTTTCATTGGGATAAACCCTATTTTATTTAATAAAACCACTCTATATTTTAGGCAACTTTATTGCCATTTTTCCAAGCCTTTAGTGCTGTCCAGCTGCCTTCTATTTGGCTTCACATATTGTTACCTAAAACGCGTTTTAAAAACATTTTGTTAGTGGGAAATACTGGTGAGTGAATCCCAGTTTAAGCAAGTTTAATAAAGACCATTGTACAGTATTGAGGGTGGTCGCGCAATTACATTTGTTTCCATCTATTCAATTACCACCCACGGTACTGTCAACCCGACTTGTGGTCATGTTATTCCTCGCAAGGTAGTAACAAATTTTGTATACAAAACCCCAACATACCGACGATAATTGTAGAATACAAATACTCAATCACTGTTTAATATATCATTAATTGAGTGAGGTTTTGTAAAAACAATTTGCACAAAAGGGATTACTCACATTGCTGTCTTAGGTTTTCTTTAAGGGGTTTCCTGGCGATTATCTATAATTTACACAACTACACACGCGTTAGTATAATAACCCAATATTTATATTAATGATACCCTCCCCGAGACGACATTCCAACGACTACATTGGGTAGAACCACGACAGCCATTACGGAACCCTGGATCAATCGGGCAGCGTATCTAATACGTAACCGAGGTTATGATACTTACAACGGAGCAGAACTTCGTTATTTAGGGGGTATTATACCCGAGAATTACGCCTACTGTTTAGAAATTTTAAGAGAGAAAGTGTTTTGGGACGAATTTGACTGAACGGCCGAAGGTCTCTATTTATAGGGCCTGATTCTCAGTTCCTCGCGGCCCGCGTAGAAGTCCTTTAAGGGCTTCGCGGCCCGCGTAGTAGGGGTGTAGCTTCTAGGGTTGCTGATTCGTTGATATAGGTTCGACACGGATGATGACACGTGGCAGCTCAGGGTGTCGCCTGATCTCGTAGCTGTCGCGACCCGTGTAAGACGTAGCCATGGGCTACGCGGCCCGCGAGCGAAGTAAAAATCTTGTTTTTATTTAATTTTTTTAAAAATAAAGGTATTCGGGTCCTGTTTTAGCATACGGGGTGTATTTTAGGACATATTTTAATATATACTAGGGGCATCGGAATATTTTGGAGGATTGTTATACAAAACATAAAGTGAACAGAGTTTATACGGTACAATCATAACATATAATGTGTAACCCAACTCATACATAGAAAACACTAACGGATATAAAGGAAAAATCGACATGTGTAATCAAAAGGGATTAATTAGAGCTTTTGAAAGGCGGAAAAAGCACAATTTGACTCCACCCAGTTCAAAACAAAAGTTACGAAACATACATAAAATAAACCACAAAAACGTATTATATTTGAGCTGACTTGTCACACCCCAAACAATGGCGGAAACATCGGGGTATGGCACTGAGCGAAGCAGATTGTCCAGAAGTTTCCATAACAATTATCATTACCAAGCAATTTAAAGTAACATGTCCCATACCATGTCTCAAAAGGTAAACAAATTATTACAGACAAAATTCTAGGCAAATAGTTCTGTTCCGACAACTCATATTTTTCAAATAGCCCAATTGTTTATCTGCTTCTAGAGACCCTTGATTTCATTTGTACAGACAACTATTTGTTGGCCTCTAGAGCCTTATTCTAGCCTCGATTTCCTAGCAGATAAGCATCCTAAGCACCTGTCACATGCGTTAAAGTAAAAGTCAATACACATAGTGTAAAGTTGAGCATACAAGTTTGATAATAACATATAGAGTTCGAAAGCGTTACACATAACCAGCACGTACACAGAGTGAAATGAGGCATGTTAGTTATCGACATAGACCTATCGATACCAATGACTGCGGGTTGACTGCCCAAGGCAGTTTGTAATACATGATCACCACTGTAATCCATGCAAATAATTGTCCTTAACAACCCCCGCGTGAGCGGGTGCTGAGTCCAAACTATAGTACTATCGTTGCTAAGGCAGGTAGACAGCATTCCATGTGTAAACATAACAAACAAGCATTCATTTAGTCACATAATACCTGCGATAGCGGTTAGCGTTTAAAGTATAGCGTAGTGTGTTCGATGTGATTTTTGTATAAGTAACGTATGTAACACCCAAAAGTGCATAAAGCAAAAAGGGATCGAGTATACTCATAGCGATGGATGGATTGAAGGGAGCGCTAGAGAGTAGGATTAGCTTGATCAGAACGATAGTAATATGATAAGCGACGCGTAAAACGATGCAAGGTGTAAATGGCTCAGACAGCAGTTCGGTCGGATGGTAATCCAATCGGACGGCCGTTTCGTGTGGATGACAATCCGTTCGGATGGTTATCCGGTCGGACGGTAGTCCGGTCGGATGACTATTCGAGTGGATTGTTTCTTCCTATGAGAAGGATGTGTTTGTGTATGATGGCTTGACCTTTGAAGTTTTTGTTGTAGCATTTTGAAAACATTGAAGTATCTCTACCTTTCAGGTCGGTCGGTCGGACGGTCGTCCGATCGGACGGCAACCCGTTCGGTTGGGCACTTCAGTGAGAACAAGTTCACAGCAGGGTGGTCACTCGGTCGGACGGTTGTTCGACCGGGTGGCATCCTTGGTGCATTGAACATGTTGAAAATTGTTTAAGTGTTAAAGTCCAAGTATCTCATGATCCGAAGGGTAATTCGGTCGGATGGTAGTCCAGTCGGATAGTAACTCGTTCAACACTCAGACTTCAGATAAAATTGGTTAAGTGTGGGACCCAAGATGTAGGTCGTTCGGACAGCCGGCCGCTCGGATGGCTATTTGTTCGGACAGTAGTCCGGTCGGATAGCACTCTGTCCCGGTTGTTCCGTTCGTCTTTCACTTGGCCGTTTTGATTGTTTGTCGTTTTATCGAGACGTGTTGACAATGTGTTAACAAACAGAACCCCATCTTGACCCAAGTGACCTGATCAAACAGGAATCACCCTAGTTCGACCAGTTAACCGGTTCAAGACGGTTGTTCTTAGTTAACCCGAAGTCGGTGGTCTCGTGAGTAGAATCCAGATCTTGAGCTAGCACAACACTGAGAATGAGTAGAAGACTAGATCACGGTCCGATCCTATCGGTTTTGAGTGCATTGAGTGTAAAAGAGTTGAAAGAAAGTTAGAAACCATCTTTCAATCCTTTTTCACCATGAATGTGTTTAGATCTATGCAAGATCTTTGTTTACTTGTGTGGAAATCGGTTAGATCTAAGTTGTTCTTGGTGGATTGAAGCCAAAACATAAAGTTCATAAGAACACCATGATGACGTCATCCTAGAACACCTCAAATCTAGTGATTTCATGGTTAAAAGTTAAGATTCAAAAGATAGAAAAGTGTAGGAGTGCGTGTAGATTAAGGAAGTACAAGATTTAGGGCGAGATCTTACCGAAATTGAGAGAAATCGAAGAAAAGGCAAGGTGCACGGGTTGTTCGGACGTCAGTTGCCAAAAGTGGTAACTATGAGAGTGACATGGGGTATTTATAGGATTCCCAAAATGGAAAGGGTTGGTCGGTCGGATGGCATCTCGCCCGGATGACAGTCCGGTCGGATGTCATCTCGGTCGGATGGCAGTCTGGCACCACGATCAAGTGGCATCCCGGTCGAGTGGCAATCCGGCCGGATGGCACTTGGTTCGGGTGTTTGGCGCGACGACTTTTGCTGTTTCGATTTCGATTGCGAGCGATGCGATAGATTTTCCTAATCAAATTACTTTTAATCCCAACTATTCATATCTTGCACTATCCCTTCTCCACTAATTATCATACCATTTCGATTGCGATTGAGTTCAATTGCGTTTCGAGTTTCGATTGCGATTCGGTTGATTACCACACATAACATAAATAGACATGCACAAGTAACACATAAGGCACACACACGTATACAATAACCAAAATGCGTAATTCGAGTTGCGAGTGCGATTGCGATAGCGATAAAACGATTAAACACGCGATAAATAGCTATTACCATGCGATTATTAATAGATACTCCACATAATACAACTAAAGCGAAAATAAAATAGACTAATTACAAGTCAAAGAAGTCAAAACAGGAATTGAGCAAGGAGAGACAGATCGCAATTAGCAATCTTGTCTTCCTTTGATTTCAATCTTGACTTTGACTTCAGAAACACGGGGTGTTACATGACTCGTTTTCCAAAAAAGTTTACGTTGAAACGTAGACCAACTCGAATTTATACCAAAACGTGCATAAAAATATACATGTAAAAATTCTTTTAAACGAAAATGTATTATATTGACCATACTCATTTCTAGAAAAAGTTTACATCAAAACGTAGTGCAAAACGAATTTATACCTACACGTACATAAAAATATGCATGCAATGTAACAACTGTCAAAATTCCAGGTATCCGTACAACTATTAAACCATGATTAGTGCTTAATGACTGTGCTGAATTACAATTAATGACTTGAATTGCTTTCTGATTATTGCTTTATACATACATGTGCATCACATATTGCAAATGACATATCCTTATTGCATGAGAACTTTATTGACTTAAATGATGCACAAAACACAGTTAGCACAGTTATCAGACAAATCAGAAAAATGCTGACGGAGTTCAGTACATAGACAAACATTGTATTGAGACACAGAATGAGCCAGGAACCAAGTATTACACTAGTATAGTGTGTAGGAAAGTAAGGATCACAAAACTGTCTTCCTAGAGATAGTTTAAGTGCCGGAAAGTGCCTAAAACTCACACAAACTGCAGAATTCTGCAGAAAATAAGCAAATCAACATTTAAACAATCTAATATCGTGCAGAAATGTGGTTAAATGGTCCTGAATGCTTTCCTAAGTGTCGGGAATCAAAACTGTCACAAAAGGTAACATAAAGCACACTAAACTGCATAGTTTAACACCTTTACGAACCGGTAACCAACCGAACAACTGGACACTACTCGAAACATCAAATTTTTATTAGAAGCACTGTTTTAACATTACCAAGCTAGGTTGGTCCCCGAACATCATAACACACCATATAAATATCTAGTAACTAAATCCCTAACTTTACACTTGATTTCTAACTAAATAGCTAACTATTGGTTTAAACCTACACCTATACCCCCTACCTAGTGGACGACCCATACATGTGGTCCCACTTGTGATTTTGTTTAATTATTTTATTAGATCTTGTTGGCCCTTTAAGAACATTAAAACCAAGAGTTAAAGCCATGAAATGGTTATAACTTATAAGTATAACCTACTAGAATCATAAGCTTCATTTCATCATTCACACACTCAACACACTTCTCTCTTCCTCTCTTCTTCTTGGGTTCGGCCGTAAGCAACAACAACACCGTCACCATCATTCAATCATCTTCATCTAATTCCAAGCACATACAAAGGTGTTAGAAGGTGCATAAGGAAGCTAGGAGCTTTCGAAAGTTGAAGGACCTTCACCATTTGCTTTTATAAAGTTTATTAGATAAGTACTATGTGGATATTTAAAAAAAGTTATGAATTTTAAACAATAAAATTATATTTTATAATTTAACCAATAAAATAAACATACTTTACACTTATAACAACTTATCTTTTATTTTTTGTCTTTTGATTATTATTTTTTATAAAAAAACAATATTTTTTGTCTTTTGATTATTAATTTTTATAAAAAAAACAAAACTTTACATATGTATAACACTTATGACATATATCCACCACAATAATGTTATCATAAATATTATACAAATAAGAAAACTATCAGAAACAAGTGCCGCAATGCAAAGTGTCGCCCCCTGCATCGCGCAGGCATCATACTAGTTTTAATAATGCATGATCGATCTATGGTTTGAATAGTCCATTTACCGTGGTTATTTTGTTGCTTGATCCCGAACCTTTGAATGCATGTTGCTCCTTTGAACCTGTTTAAACCCATCATTTGGGTTGGGTACCTCACGACCCATGTAAAACGACATTATTTTGTTTCAAAACTTACTATTCAAATCCAACTCGTTTTGACTATTTGTTTATGTAAAAGACCGATGTTTTCTAATGCTATTAGAATTCACAAAAGATGTATTATATCAAACAAAAGGATATTCGAAAGGAAAACATATTTATTTAATATGTAAATAAATAAATAAATAATAGCAACAGAATCACGAGGCACACGAGATATTGATTTGGATGCGGACTTTAAACGTATCTTGCGGGTCTTTTGTTTGACCCGACACTTTCGCTATATTGTTCTTAACCCCGTATTTTATTACTATTTAGTTTATCATATAATAAGTGGAAAATTAATTCTTATAAAATATAGCAATACAAAAAAGATAGTAATTATTAAATCATATTTTTTAATAGATCTCTCGTAAAGCTTTGCTTATTCTCATTATTATTACTCTTTTTATATAAAAAACATAGCTATAAATTATCGTTCAACTTTCCTTAGAGAGATTAGATGTTTATAGTTTTAATCCCTTAGATTAGATGTTTATAGTTTTAATCCCTTTACAAACTTGTTTAATTTTTTTTTGCAATCTTTTCTAAATATCAACATAGTCATAATCCATTAAATATTCATGATAATTTCATATATCCTTTAAAATTTTTATCATTTCATATTTACCCAACTAAAAAAAAAATAATGTAACATATGGCTCCTTATTGTAAATTTGTAATCAATACTAGGTTACAACCCCGTGTATTACACGGGTTTATAAATATAATGTTATATAATTAATAATACAAAAAAATGTCTTAAATAAAACAGATGAATTGCACTGGTAAATAATAACTGAATAAAGTATAATGTAATTTGTTAACATATAAATTTGTCAAGATATGTATTTAAAAAATGAACATTGATGTAACAATTATAAATTTTGTTAAGTTTAATTTTTAAACTCGTTAGCATGCATCAGCCCAAGAGTTTGTTTGTCAGCAATATATCGGTGGTTGTAAGGGTTTGCATCGGTTTCAGAAGGGATTCTTTAATTTTTTTTTTTTGTTTATCCTCCTTTAAAAACAAAACAATTACAATTACAAAACTAATAAGGAATCTTCATAAAGTTTTTTAATTATTGTTAATGGATTAGATATAATGCTTGAGACTCGGATAGTTAATTAAATGAGTTTATTTTGGTTATAAGTTACTAACAAACGGAAGGAAAATAAATAGGTAAAAATAAAATACAGTCAATCAAGTTATATAAAATAAACATTATCTACAACTTATGGAAAGTTTATGTATTTCTTTTTTTTGAACGGCTAATTTCTTTAATCCCCTATCGTGTGTGAGACTTGAACCCAATACCCCCTCGTTCCAACCTTGGTGTTTTAAAGGATTTTCTAATCATACCAATCTGCCAACTTTCATAACCAACTTAAAAGAAAAGAAAATTAGATATATTTAAAATAAAATAGTAAATCCTTATCTAAATAAGTAAAATACAGTCAATCAATTTATATAAAATAAACCTTATCTATAACTTATGGAAAATTTATATATTTCGAATCATACCAATCTGCCAACTTTCATAACCAACTTAAAAGAAAAGAAAATTAGATATACGTAAAATAAAATAGCAAATCCTTATCGTCACTAACCAACTGTTAGGTGGATTTTTTTTAATTATTTGAAAGTTAATATCAACTTTGGAATTCATATGAATTCTTATTCGATTTGATTAAATATTAATGATAATAAAAATTTGTATCAGATTAGATTTTAGATTTGATTAAATATTATTAGTATTATTAATAATTTTAATCAATTAAATGAGAGAATGACAAGTGTCCCAAAACAGGTTTATCTATCTCTAATAAAGCAAACCATTGGGGGACACATGTCACCCAATGGAGCAAGCCACCTAAGCATCCACATAAGCAATGATGTGGCATAAGTCTAATTATGTGACAAGTGGCATTGCTCATAAGCCTGGATTGGAGAAGGCTTCCTTTGTACAATCTCTCTCATTCTCTCTCATCTTTCATCATTCATCACATACGTTTTCTATACTCTCTCCTTCTCCCTCTCATTAACTCAAATTGTTCAAATCATTACTCCGAAACCCTAATCGGCGATTCTGGTTCCTGCGCTCTCAATCGATCCTGGGAACCGAGGTTTAATCAATCTTCAAATATTCAACAGTGATCATCATCGACGGTAATGATTCCGATAATTTCTTCATCATCTTATTATCGATTCTGTTTGAATGCTTTGTTGTACTTTGATTTGTGATGTATTGTCTGTTATGTGATGATGTATGAATTTATTGTACATGATTTGAAGATCGATTAGATTATTCCTTTTTTCTTAGGGTTTTAAAACCCGATATCATGTTGTTTGTTTATGTGATTTGAATATCGATTTCTTAAAGAAGTTTTGTGGGTTAGTTAGGGTTTAGAATCCCCGATTTTTAAGTTGGTGTATATATGTTTTGTGTATTAGGGTTTTTCATTTGAATATGTTGATTTGTTCAATTCTGTTCCTCAGATTACCTTGATGATAAATTGTACGTTTTAAGTTTTTAGTGTATTAGGGTTCTAATTACAGTTTTCATCTACTGTTATATGTTGGAAAGTGACAAGAACTAAAGATTGAAACTTTATAAAATGGATCTAACAAATTACAAACCTGCTGTTATTTCTATTTCCAATCTTCAATACCTTCTTTAACCATATAAGCAACAATGACAACAATCAAAGGGATAATAGAACTAACAGCAGAGTAAGGAGCAAGCTCTGTAAAAGACAAAACATCAGTCACAAGAAAAAAGAAATTTGCAACTCTTCTAAACTGTTCAAACAATGAATAAATACGTTTTGGGTTTTCATATCGGATTGTTAAATCTGTGATTTGATTATTTTAGTGCACATTCTATTTCAAGCCTCTTATTTGAACTCTATATTTGTTACATGTACCTGTTATGATATACAATTTGGGGTTGTGAAAGACAACAAATTTGGAAGCGATATGGTGTACGGATTCGCAGCGCATGTGCGGAAGTGCGACAGAAAATCGTTGGTGAGTGTTGAAGTTATAATCATTTAAAGAAAAAAAAATTAAGATGTTTTAATATAACACTTTGTGATAACTGTTATTATAATTGCATTTAACGATACTTATATTTTCCTTTGCAGAAACTTCCTGCTGAGTATGGTGACTGGATTACGAAGTTTGGTTATCCAGAGAAAAATGCAATCATCAGGACCCTTGATGGGAGTACCTTTCAAGTCAAAGTGTTCAAACTTGCAGGCGACTTTTTTTTTACAATGGCTGGTTTGATGTTGTCACATCATTGAAATTACCGGATGATTCGTGGGTTGTTTGTCAGTATGACGAAACTTTATCTTTGTTCCGCCTATTCCACTTTTATCAAGACATTTCTCTAGCACCATCTAAGTACTTCTACTACAAACCTAAAAATGATTTTAGTGACCGAGACGACTGCATGGTAATTGAAGTTATACGTTTTTAAATTATTTTATCTTTGCGTTCGTTCATTTTTTTCTATTTCGGCTATACCATTGATCCTGATACTGTTTTATTCTTTGTGTAGTATGTGAACAGGTTGTTTGTTCATCACTCTATGCTGAATATCTGTCCTTCAAATCCGGTTTTGATTCGTTCTGCTGGAAAGCGTAAATGGGTTGTTCAGATGGAAATTTTAGACCATAACATTTACATTACCACAGGTTGGAGTCGGATCAAGGAGGATATGTCGATAACTAATGATCATTTGTTGGTATTTGAAATGATTGATCGTAATACGTTTGATTTGAGTGTTTTTTGTTGTAAGCCTGCCGTTCTAACTTACCCGCCTGAAGTTTCTGTTATCAAAAAACAACCAAGTGATGCCTTTATTGAAGTGTCTGATGATGAGGTGCCTGATGCGGTTGCTGCACCTGTATTTGAAGAGAGTGTTGATGACGAAGTACCGGTTACTTTTGTTGTTGACAATCATTACGTAAGTTTGTATTATTTACTTCTTCATACCATTAATGTATGTTAAGTGAATCCAGTTTAAATCATTAGTTGTAGGAAAAGCAGTTTTAATGGTATGTATTATTAACATTTATATTATCATCTGTAGCGTTTGAAGAAGAAGTGGGCTCAAACTCATGGTTTAGATCGAAAGATGGCTTTGATCATCAAGGACAGCGCTGGTCGAACTTGGGATGTATCTATTGGTAAGGAGTTCTCGCAAGGCTGTCCGCGATTCAATGTGACCGGTATGAGGGAGTTTGTTAGAGACAAACGGTTGGTATACGGTTCTTCGTTTCATATGGTATTTGTTAAAAGTAAAGGTATGTTGCTTTATAACTGACTTGGTGAAGGTACATGGTATGTTTTGGTAGTTTTTACAAGGTGTGGCGTTAGTATACATTGAATGGTAGTTTTTTGTTGTGGTTGTTACGTTAAACATATGTGATGGTATATGTTGCTGACACTTTTTTTGGGCCGTTTATATGTGTGGCCGAATAACTTAGTCTTTGAACATATTTGAATATATATTGGTAGACGTTAATGTTATTGGTATTGCTACATGTTTGTGGTTAATATTACATCTTTTTGTGAAATAATTAGTGCTTCATAATTGTATGTATCTTAATTTAGGAATCAATTTAAGTATTCATCATATTAAACATCATTTAAGTACATTGTTTGATTAGTGCCAAATTTATTATTTTAACATTAAATATTATTATAATAAACCGTCCGTTTTCTAAAGATTTACGTAAAACAAAAATTTAATATGATTTTGTTTCCTTTTTTAAATTGTATAACTGACTATAATTAATTTTTTAATAAAACCGTTCCATTTTAATCAATTTAGAGTTTTCTTAATCTTCATTGAGTATCTACACTTGGAAATTTTATTTTAAATATGGTACTATCTTCATTGAATAAACTAAAGTTTGTTCACTGAAATAATTGAAATCTTTTTTAACATACATTTTAATTAATTATTTATATCAAATTGGTTTTTTTTTATTATAATCAACATTATTAACGTTTTTTTTATTTAAATTTGGAAATTAAAAACAAATTTTCAATCTTATATATATAAATTTTTTTAAAATGGTTGCTGACATATAATATTTTGTATTTAAACAATTAAGTTTAGTAAAAAAAAAAATCCTAAATTAATTACATATATATTACCATTAAAACTAAACAACCGTATGCTAAATTATATGGCATTTTTTTTATTTTTTTGGGTTGGTCAAAAACCTGAATTTTCTTTGTTTTACAGTTTGAGTTTACCTTTTTAATATGTGTAACATGTGGTAATTTACTTAGGGTGGTATTTCATTTTGTGTTGTTTTTTATGCATTCCTTTTAAATATACGAAAAAGTTGGTGCCTAATCTTTTTGACATTTGTATTTTTTTTAGAAATGTCAATCCATTTCTAAAAATAGTTATTTCTTAACTTAGGTAACATATTTTTATATTACTCAACTGATATTTCAACTTGAAAAAAATAATTAAATGAAATTTGTAAATATATTCACTTAATTCATTCAATTTATTCACTTATAAATCATTTTTTTACTTCAATCATCTATAGTTGGTTTTGAAGATTTTGAATAACTGATATCTTGAATTAGGACTGAATGTGGCTATTTAGTGCCTTTTTTCCTTGATATGTTTTATATATTTTTATTACATTTTTGTAATAATTTGCTTAATTTTATAAATTAGAGATCTAATTCGTGTATTTTGATTACATGTAGTGTTTTCAGAATCTATACTATCTATTAAGGGAGATTACAGGATCACCTCTATTTGCCTACGTGTCATGTTTTTAGCTATTAATGAAGAGAGGAAGACACAAAGGATGTGTCAAAGACAGTTTTGATGATACATGTTCAAGGTAATAAGGAGAAACCCTCTGTTGAAGAAGCAACCAGTGATAGTGTTTTGCTTGAAACATGGAGGGGTCGGTGATGTTGTCGAGGAGTGTCAGGAAATGCTAAGTGATAGCATTTTCTTACACTCCTCGACAATGTCACCGACCCCTCTTAAAAATTCCATCAAAACTCTATCACTGGTTTCTTCTACAACAGAGGGTTTCTTTTTGTTACCTGAACCTGTATCATCACAACTGTGTTGACTGACCCTGTATGTGTTGTTACATGAATATTCAATTAGGATTTACTCATCTGAGGCTAAGTTTTGAAAATTGATCTATTCATTTCTTATAAGGACATATGTTTTTGTAATCGATGTTTGGTTGATGATAATTAGATCGATGTCACCTAAGGGATATTTAGTCAATGATGTTGATGAGATGCTTCTCACCTGAGACTAAAACTATGATTAAGCAGACGTCTGTCCGAATAAGTGAGGTTTGACATTGAGAAATCATTTGAAATACTTGAGCAAATCATTTAGTGTTGACTGTGAAGGTGAATAAAAATGAATTGAAAGTGCTTTGGACATGTCCTTTGAACATAAGGCTATGATGATTTTGTATATTTGATTGAAAATTGAATGAAGATAGCATTATGGTATGGCAAGGTTGTAGGATGGCAGTTGTTCATGCAACCTCTCTTGCAGCCATGGTGTTGTCATCTTTTTTCATAATCTGAGCCTGACAGTCTGACAATATAAATGTTTTGCAACTTCAGCATGAATATAGAAGAAATAGAGAGTTGGATCTTTGTGATATTTAATAGATAAGAAAGAGAGAGTTGGATGGATATATGAATACTTATGGATGGAGATATGATTTTTGTTTGAAACAAAATAAATTTTTTGATTTTTATTGATTTTTGTAGATCCGACCATATTTATCGCAGTTACTAATTTTTGTTGATTTTTTTTTCATGTGAATCCCTAACTCCGTCATAACGAGCGGAATCCCACCATTCGTCAAGCAACAGAGGTTAGTTAAATCTTATACTTTTATTTATTTTTTTAATGTTTATCATATATAATTTTATTTATGCTTTTTGTTCACTTTTTTACTTAATAATATATTCTGAATGTTTTTTTTCAAACAAAATCAAGTTTTTGATTTTTATTGATTTTTGTAGTTACGACCATATTTATTGCAGTTTACTTAATTTATGAAATTTAATTTATTTTTAAAAACGTTTTTTTTTCTATAAAAAGAGTAATGTTTTTATGCTTAATTTATCAATTTGATATTATAAGTATCTTTCTGTAATTATACATTTTTTCTATAATTAGGTTGCCGTTATATTTTTAAAAAAATTTAGTTACTTCTTTGTAGTTGTGGTTCAAAACTTTGAATTCAACTTCACTCCAATCTTCTTCCAAGAATACCTTGGGTTTCCATATAAGAATAAACTTATTCAGTGGATCTACATATATAGATTTTTTTACATTCTTTACCGTGTTCATCTACATCTACTTTTTCTTGAATCGATTTCTGAATTTCACATATCCCTCTACAAATCTGTAAGTTGTTTTTCTTAAATTCCTTCTTTAATCATTATTCATGTGTTTCTCCTTTTATTTAATGTCTTTAATTTTTTTTTTATTTAACCCTAAATCCAATTGGTATTTAAAAATATGTTCATTTTTTGTGTTTTAAGATTATGGTTTTCTTAACGAATACATTGTTTCTGCAAAACCAAAAACCGATTTTCATTCAGAATACTTTTTATTTGTAATGTATATTTATTCTACAAAGTTTACCCGCAACCCATGATCCGATTGTTATGAATATCTTTCATAAGTTCTATTTGAAGTTATGTAAAATAACTTTTATTGGATTGGAATTGTTAATAAGTTTGTGAATGTCATTGAAAACCCTGATTCGTATTGTTATTGAATATTTTTTGTTTATGATTTTTTTATATGATTCCGTTTATATGATTTTTTTAGTCTGATTTATTGATTAAAATTTATGTTATACAAAGCCTGATTCTGATTGTCATGGAAATTATTATGATTTTGTTTTTATATCACATGTTTAGGTAATATATTAACTTTTGAGGTCACTGTATCTATTTTTGATTATAGGGTAATAGTTATATATATTTTAAGGGGTTTTAAATTTTCTTAATTGTCAGTGTAAATTATTTGGCTACACGTTTTTTTATTATGATGTATCATAATGGTTATATCATCGGTTGCATCCATTGATTATAGATTTTGGAATAACAGATACTTTTGATGAGGTTTGTTATATATGGATTGTTATTATAACATGTCGTTCACATTGTCTTTTATGTTATTTATAATTTTGTTAATAATTGATCTGATGTGGTTTGTTTATGTAACCAGTTTTTGTAGGTATTTCATATGGCAGAAAGTTCATCAAGGTATTTTTTGTTCATTTTGTTAGTATATTTTACATTTCATATGTAGTATCTGTGTTTTTTTTTCATGTTTTTATTTTTTTTTCTCACACTAACATTAACATTTTACACTTTATTAATATCGAAATTTTTAAATCAGGTTCAGAGGACCCTGGTTCTGTAGGCTAATGAATGTAGCAGATGAAGTTATTCTGGTAAATGATAAATTATTACATAAGTTATTTTTTGTTCTTTTATTTTCTTAGTATTAAATACAGTTTTTTATTATTGCATACTTTATATATTTTCACTGTAATTATAATAAATTTTGCAATTGTTTGTTTTATTAGTCCATTCCAGATGACGCTGCGGTCAAACTATGGGGTGTAGATAAAGGCCCTACAGATGTTATTATACACATTGAAGATGGCCGACAATTTGATGTTTCTTTAAGCGCTGATAAAGGAAAGTTATTCTTTTTTCATGGTTGGTCCAATGTTGTAGAACATTTGCAACTAACCAAAGGCTGTTTGGTAGTATTTAATCCTGTAGATTCTACTACATTTAAATTAACATATTTCGTTGATGGGGTTAGTCGTGGCTCTTTCTGGATGTATCTGCTCCCTCCATCATCTAATTTTTATGTAAGATAAATTCTATTTTTTATTTTTCTTAATGTGTTGATGTATTAGTTTACTTACATTAAAACTAATTTGTTTTTTTTTTCCTTTTTTTATCATTCCCACAGGTCATTCCTGAATGTATCCTGCCAAAAATTTATGATTATTCATCAAATGATGTAATCTGTACTGTACTTATAGATAACAAAACGTTTAACGTTGCCATTGAAACCTCTGACGGTAAAGTCGGTTTTACCGTTGGTATTGACGTAATTGTCAGTCAGTTGCAGTTGAAGGCTGGTTGTTTTTTGTTATTTACAAAAGCTTTTGGTAATTTTTTCCATTTAAATTTTTTTGGAAAAAACGGTGTTGAAATCAATTTTCCTGATGAAGATGTCGATCAGGTAAGTTACATTTTGGTACTTAAATATATAATTTATATATGTTAATGGAATACATTTTATATATTTAATTTGCAGTCTGACGTTGCACCTATCGATGCTGAAAATGAAGTTGATGAACAAATACCTGGTGGTGTTCGTCGTTTTGTTCGTATGGCTTGTGAACGTTATTTTGTAAGTTTAATATCATTTTACAAACCGCTAAAAAACAAGTGTTACAATTTTTTGTTACTTAATAAACATTCTTCTTTTAGTTTCATATTTATTATTAATTGTATTTTTACAACAATACAGAGGATTCCTGATCCTGTATCACGGATGGCTAGACTTGATGAAGGTTTAAAAGATATCACCGTTAGGTTTATGCATCTAGATCCCCCACGACAATTTACTAACGGTACCAGACGTGAAAAAAAAAGCGACGGAGGTTTTCGATACGCGTTAACCAGGTGGAAGAAGTTTATGAAAGCAGCTCGAATTAACGACCGTGACAGGGTTCATTATTCTTTTGATGAGAATGACCAGGTGTTGAGTGTTGAACTGGTTGTACCTTACGTTAGGCGTAGTCATTAGTTATATGACATTTAGGTCATGTTTTTTGTCTTTCATATGGTAGATATTAACTTTTTATATGGTTTTGTTGGTTTTTGACATTCGTTATGGTTTTCAATTTCAAGTTATTACATTTTTTTGCATTATATGACGTTATTTCCGGCATTTGATAAGTTGTCTGTTTTTTCTTCCAATGTATGTATTTGTACACAACATTTGTATTCAAAGTAAATAATATGGTTTTGGTGGAAGCCCGCGTATTACGCGGGCATTAACCTAGTTTTATTATATAGTATAGATTGTTCAAATTCACCAGTGGGAGGCAATAACTTTGTTCTGTTACGTGGGTTGAAGCTTCTTATGAGGTTACACATCCGTGTATCACCCTTGCTTGAGTATGTGAAATTTACTTTCATCTATATGTAATGTACGCAAAATGCCATTTGAGTTTGGAAATTTTGAAAGCTCTCCTAAAATATTAGTTTTATCACAAGCATTAATAGCGGCCCAATGGAGAAGCAAAGCTTCTAGGAGCATATAATATAAATTAGGGACATTATGGGTTCAAGTCCCATAAAGAGTAAAAATTTGTCGTTCAAGAGAAATAAAGATAAAAGAAAAGCAAAGATTATCAACATTAAAAAGGGACGGACCTAGGAAGATTAAGCAATGGCGTGACATGATTGAGCAATCATGTAGTATTTTGGGAACAACTAATAGAGGTGCCCATTGACAAAAAAAATTGAGCCACTCGACAACCATTTCTATTTTTATACCAAACAACATCACGTGTGATGGAATTTGAGGTTGTGTTCAATCATCCATTTAATGTGTATCAAATATACCCTCAACGAGTTACTATGATGACACAATACCAATAGTTCATTAAAGCTTTCCAACCAATAATAAACAACTAAAATATATGATTATTATGTTCTACAAAGTAATTGATTAGAGCATTTATTCTACCTCCTTGCTAATTTGGTCGATGAAATTGGGCCTTCGTCATTAAAAAAACCCTAATAAAATAACCAGGTAATCACCTTTTGAAAACACTGATAATTTGTAGATAAATTTGGATATGGATGGGATTATATTATTTATATAGGTCCTCAGCAATGTATTTGCCTCCGAATCTTAAAAGAATAAAATTTGATGTCACTCGATATTCTAGTCATTTTGGTCTTCTTTTTCATTTTATAATATTTGTAAAACATTATCTTTTTCATGTTATAATATTCATCCATTCTTCCATATAATATTTTTCATCCATTCTTCCATATAATATTTTTATTATTGCGTAGAATATAAATAAGAATTTTAATTGAAAAAACAATACACTTTCACTAATTATACGTTACTCGAGTGTACTTTTTCATGTTATAATAAAAAGCATTCTGATGATGTAAATTAAAACTTTAGTAAACTGTTTTACTTATTATTTTAAACTAGTAATTTACCTATTACGCGTAACGGCGGTATAATGCACTTATTAAGTAATTTAAAGAGACGGTTAGAACCATGGCAATCACATAAAAGCTAAAATTAAAGTCAACACAATACCGCCACAACGTTTAGCCTACTACCGACAAATAAGAACTAAAAAGCACACCCACTGTAGACACTCGCTTCGGCGGTGTAATCACCTTTTGAGTAATTTAAAGAGCCCCTCACAACTATTGGTCTACTACCTTTAAATAAGAAGAAAAAACACACCCATAAAAATGAAAGTGTAGGTGTAAAAAAGAAAGGGAAAAATATAGTATTTTAAAAATTCTTTTTAACAACTTGAACATTTTGCTTTGTTAACTCGTACATTATCACGCAATACTCATATTTGAATGAACCCTATATCAAAATGTAGATAAAATTAAGTATATTTCAACGGTATACTTAGGATTTTGTAAAACATTATATTTTAAAAATTATAAAAAACAAAAAAAAAGGAAAGAGAAGGATATGAATGTGTCATATGTCAATATTTGGTTGATAAAAAAAAAAAAACAAAACAAAAAACATATGAAAAAGTGGAGAGGTCATCTTGTAATTTTTCTAAAGATATGATGTATAATTACCAAAACATGCTTTAATTGTTTGCACCTTATGTTTCAAGATTTGTAATATTAGCTAGAAGGACCAAATATGAAAAAAAGACCAAAGCTAGAATTTGGAATCATTACCCACTTTGATTTTTTAGTAAATAATAATAACAATAATAATAATAGGATTTTATTCGGACTTTACTTTTAAACCCATTATAGTAGGGTTGTAAACGAACTGAACGAACACCAACAAGACCTTGTTCGTGTTCGTCCGTTAAGGAAATAAATGTGTTCACGAACGATTTATGAACACTTACCGAACGAGAATTTTATGTTCATGTTCGTTCATTAAGGAAATGAGCGTATTCACGAACGGTTCATGAACACAAATAAATTTGACGAACGCGACGAATGATAAAGGTGGATGGGCCCAGAGAGTAGCATTGTGAGAGTTCAGGATCCGACGGTTCTAGACGGAAGTTTGGGTATAATAGTACTAATTCGGTAGAATGTTATTAAGAAAGGAGTAGAAGCAGAATAAGCGGAAGCTTTCATTCATACCGAAAAAATATACATCTTGTC
This sequence comes from Helianthus tuberosus, assembly GCA_030545235.1. Taxonomy (NCBI): domain Eukaryota; kingdom Viridiplantae; phylum Streptophyta; class Magnoliopsida; order Asterales; family Asteraceae; genus Helianthus; species Helianthus tuberosus. The sequence continues at coordinate 97,332,297 of CM060399.1, read as the reverse complement.
AAGCTGGCGGAATTCTGGAGAAATTTCGCCAGCGTTTCCCCTCTGGGAACTCCAAAACTTATCAAATGACGAACACACAACACTATTTATAGACCTAGCTCACCTCATGCAGACTGAGACTTTTACTTCATACGAAGTGAACCTTATACACCGTTCTCGTTCACCCTTAAGTCGTGTGTTCGTATCTAATCTATACAATATTCAACACACGCTCTATCTAGCCTATTCACACAGAGACAGACATAATATGCACCAACAATTTCCCCCTTGGACGTCACTGTCGAAGCTTGATCTTGATCTTGAAATATGAGAGCCGTGTTTGATTATTTTGTAACTTCAATCAAGTATCTTGAAATCTTCAATTAATTCCGTCTTGATTGATGATCCGGGCTTGCATTATCTTCATTATACACACATTCCCCCTGAAATCATTCCCCCTGGAATAAATCTTTAGGTCTTTGTTTGCACGGTTCCCGGCCTCCTCTGATTTACTTAATCGACAAATTTTCTCGAATAATCACCAACTTGAAACTAATTAATGCAGCTTCTCAGTTTCAACATTAACCATATCCGAGTTCAGTTTTAGATTAAACACTTTAGCCCCTGAGTTGAATCTCTTAATCTTCCAAAAACCCAACCAACAATTGACAGAAACTTCGAATCAACACACCAGTAAATTTCAAATCAATGAATACCCGTGAAAATATGAAATCCCGTCTTCCGTAATCACATTATGCATACTCCTGAATGATTAATCAGCTAAACGATAATATCTTCAATCAGCAAGCAAATCTTCATCAGAATCAAATCATCTAGTAACACATTTAGATCTGAGAAACATTCTTCCGCGATCAAAATCACATTCTTCCTCTTCAGTCACAATAATGGATATATAGCCATCTCCGCTAGACAGGCGCAACTTAATCAGCAAACATCGTCATTCAACGACGGTTAGTCCGAAAAACAATTCATCTGCTTGAAGACTAAACATCCTGACACCTTAGATACAATATCTTGTACGTGCCGACAATACAGTTGCATCTCCTGATGCTTATCCTGCTAACCATGCCCACATCGAAGATCGATCACGATCTGAAAATTCTGAATCTCCTGTGATCACGAACTAACGAATCTAGATCTACTGCATCCCCGGATAATCTGAAGTTGGAACCACCCGAATACTGTTGCACAGTCACGAATTTCAAAAATGTCAGAATTTCAATGTATTCTATGATATTTCTATTCCCCCTCATTTTTGCAAATTCTGACGTCTCTAAACTCTTCACTAAAAAACTCCACTATGCGGAAAATATGTTACTTTGGTCCACAAATGTAACACCTCGTAAATTCGTGTCCAGTTAAATGCCGACACGTGTCCATACTCTCATATGTGCCTAATATTGGTCGAGAGGGACCAATTTTGTCATTAAATGAAATTATGATTATAGAGGGACTAAAGGTGTCAACATGCCATTTTATGGCCTTTGAGTGACTCTTTACGGACCATAAGCCTAAGTGCTTACGGACCGTAAGCATGGAATAATATTGTATCTGAGGATTGTTACGGACCGTAAGACACTGAGTCTTACAGACCATAAGAGATTCAAAACCTAGGGCGATATTGTAAGGCCATATAATTGAGTAGGTTTACGCTTATCTTTATAAAACACAAGTATAAGTTATTGGGCTTAGTTTTCCAGTGGGTTAGATGTTAATGCATTATGTCTGTAGCTTCCGTCTGTATCGAGTCTTATGTATTTTGTCTTGTATATGTGTTTGTATATTTGTATATGTATGTATTTTGTATCTAGACAAAACAGGGAACAGAACGGTAACTGTTAATTGTGATCCGAACGGACGACATGTGTCATCCGTACGGATGGCCATCCGATCGGGTGACACCCTCACATCCCTGTGTTGCCTATAAATAGTGGTCTAGGACTAGTTGTCAAGAACCTTTTGCCTGATTGTCAAAGCGAAGCTCTGTCCGATTATCATCTGGAACTCTTGTATTTTCACATTCTATCAATGAAATTGGACATGTTAAGCGTTGAGATTGTTGTTGGTGATTCTCAGACGATGTCGAGGGATTCCGCACCTCACCATTGATCGATTCCGCCATGTTCTTCTACTAGAACCATTCCTGCGTTGCACTCACAAGTGGTATCAGAGCCACAGGAGGTCGGATCGGAGATAGCTACATTAGTTTCACCGAGATTTCAGGCGTTTTCTGCAGATTTCAGTCAAATCTCACAGGAGATTCTGACAATTTCATCTTCTTCTTCTTCTACATTTCTTGCGGTTTTCATACTTTCACACCTAAAAATCAGAAAAAATCAAAATTAACCTAGATTTTACGGACGAAATTGACTAAATTTGGTATCAAACTGATCGGAATTCATTACAGAACAATCCTACAAAATTTCAATCCAAAATTTGGACTAAAACAACTTCAAATTGATCAAAAACCATGTCTTGTTCTTCGTGCATGATGACGTCACTCATCCGATCGGATTGCAATCCGATCGGATTGGACTAGACTTGTTCTTATTTCTTTGCTGACGTTACATCTCATTCGATTGAATTGACATCTGATCGGATAGGTGTTGTGGTTTAGTGTTAAAGGTTTAAGTGTCACTTCGATCGAACGACCATCCGATCGGATCACCATCTGATCAGATAGCCATTCGACACTAGTGCCATACGACAGTTGGTACTTGTTTCATTATTCATTTGTGTCATCTGATCGAACTGCCATTCGATCGGACGACCATTCGATCCAAGTGCATAATTTTTTGAAATTTGTGAAATTTTTTCTAAGTGTTTGACTTTTTCAGGATTTTCAAGATGGGAGACGACTTTTTGAACCCATTCAGTGACATTTTTGCGTACAACAAAGGAGATACATCCACAAACACCAATACCAACACAAACCCAAAAAGGCAATCACAGATTCTCTAAGCGTGGATAATGCCTACGGAACATACAATAAGCCTCCGAAGTTGATGGAAATTGAGGATTACAACCGATGGTCTAATAGGTTCGATGGATGGTTGAAAGCTTTCGCGTACAATAGCTGGAGGTGCATGAAAAATGGTTTTACGTCTACAAGAACTGATTTTGAAAACCTGAGTGATACTGAACAGGAAACGTTTATAGCTGAACAAAAGTGTATTGCCCCACTTCATCAATCAGTCCGAGATGACATTATATCTTTGATTGATTATGATAATTCAAAAGATTTATGGGAAAAACTGGAAAAGAAATGTATCAGGGGTGACGAAATTGTGAAAAACAAGAAAAGATTGTTGAAAAAGGAATTCGATTTATTCACTTGTATGAAAAATGAGAGTGTACGACAGATGATCGAAATGTTTTGTCATCTGAAGGCAGAACTAGTCAGATATGGGATCACGATAGAAAAAAGAAGAGATCATTGACAAAATGTTTGAAGCTCTTCCATATGAACAAGACTGGCAATATTTCGGTCTGCTGCTGAAAAATACTAAGAGGATGGAAGATATGACAGTTGATTGGTTGATAGAGAGACTCTAAAGTCACTAATTGGAGATTAAGAAAATGAACAAAGTGAACAGCACACCATTTCAGCAGAATGTGGATCTCTACTATCGGGGTAGTATGATTCCAAAAGTCACTTCTCCAAAAACTGCTTTCAGTGCTGAGAATTCTAAGACTGTGAATCAAGAAAATAACAGCAGTAGTTCTTCGCCTAGCAGTGGTTATCATGGAACTGGCACTTCTTCATCTGCTTCTTACAATCAGCAGCCATAAAATGTTCCAAAGAATGTTTTTCAGTGCAACATTGCTGTTAATTTGAACAACGCTCAGAATTTCAACGAAGAAATAGCGAAACAGCAGATTATATTCCTTGCTTCTATTCTGGAGTCGTATGAACGTCTGGTAGCTGGAAAGATCGGAAATACCAATCTTACAAAAGAAGACTACGAACAGATAGATCCTGAGGAGATGGAGCTGATTGATATTAGATGGCGTATGGCGAGTGTAGTTCGCAGAGCTCAATGGTTCATGGAGATCACGGGAAGAAATTCTATTGGAGGTCCTTCGACTAAACTCGGTTTCAACAAATCCAAGGTGACCTGCTTCAAGTGTAAGAAAAAAGAGCATTTTAAGAGAGAATGTCAAAACTCGGCAGTAGATGATACAGCAAATCCTTTTCGTGATGATAATTACAAAAAGGCGATCTATCATAAAAAGCGAGAGGAGCCACCGAGGATGAAGTAGAACGAGGAGACTCCAAAAGAAAAATCCAGAGCTTTAGCTGTGATTCAGGATGATGAAGGTTTTGACTGGAGTGAATTCTTGCCGGAAGATGATGCTGTTGGTTTTGCATTTATGGCAACAACTAAAAAACCAAAAGAAGATCTAGATTATATGCGTCAAAAGATGATAGCACAAAATATGAAGCAAAATATCTACGAGGCTTGGAAAGAAGCCAAAAGGGCAAAAAGATGGGATCCGGATCGTGAATGTTATTTAGATCCAAAAGGCAACATCTGTGTGGAACCATCATCAGTTGATGTCGAAACTCGCATAATATCAGTACAGGAAAGAGAAAAACAAGAAAAGCTTGAGAGAGAAAGACAAGAGGCAGCAAAGAAGTTAGACAATGGGGTCATCGACACTACTAAAGAAATGACAGCAGAAAACATAACGAAAATGGCAGACAAAGTTCTGATGACGAAATCACTCGAGGTGGATTCCAAGTCTGCGTCTAGTTCTGAGTCATCAGTAAAGGTCAATGGTAATGGTTCGGAAACCGAATCAGGTAAGGTTAATGGTGCTAAAACAGAAAGTGATTGCAGAAATTGCATGAAAGAGTGCAAAGTCTGCAGCACACATGCGTATCTCTCAATGAAGAAAATCCAAGATCTGGTTGATAAAGTCAGTAGGACTGAAAAAGAAATTTTAAATCGAGATAGACTGGTTAAAGCTTCAAATGACAGAATCAAAGAATTAACCGAAAAGATTGAAAAAGATAAAAGTGACGTTGAACGTTTTTAGAAAGAGAATGAAAAATTAATTCTTGAAAACAAAACGATTTCAGAAAATTTTGAAAAGTTAAAAAGAACAGTAAAAGATTCTGATGAACGAAATGGTAAAACTTACAAAGAAAACATGCTGATGTCTGTCGTTAAGGACATGCAAAAACCGAAATAAACTATGTAGATAGAGTAAGTCGGATATCGAACCAGAGGAGGATTGTGGAAAGTATGTAATGTTAAGTATTTATTAACTAATGCCGAAAAGTAAATTCTTGTGGTTTGATTTGTGGATTAACTAATTTACGAATTAAGAACTTAAAGTTTTAAACAACAGGAAAAAGAAAGGTTCCTCCGAATTTCAGATTTGCAAACAAGTTCAGTTATGTGTTTAATCAAAACATTCACATAGACATAAATGTTTAACCTAATTAACCAATTGTGATAACCAACGACTAAGTACTCCGATCAATACATAACGGGAGGTTATCGAATGATTATCAATTACAATTACAAACCCTAACCCCATGTCAAATATATCCCAATTACTAGAACTCTCGGGAACTGAATGCTTAGAAATTAAGGTTTAAATAAATGCAACCAATTACAACCAGTCAATTAAATCCATGGTGAAAAGCATCGAATGCTTAGATCACCAAGTTACAATGATTAAAAACACATAAAAGTACCTAATTACACAAACCCTCCATCCGGAGAAAACCATAAAAGACTAGCCGCTCATGTGGTAAGGTTGATCTTCGTAGGCTTGAACCACGGTTGAAAAACCCTCTCTTTTGCTGTCGAGATGATGATTTTATATGTGAGATGATGATTCCCTAAAGTACTATTGCCGCCCCACAAAAGTCCACCTTCAAATCTCGCCTGTGCCTTCACGTGTGCCCAAGATGTCTGTTGGTGCAGTATGTCTATCGCCTCCGTCATCTCAAGACCGTAGTTGAAACAGTTTAAATCTAGACTTATATTGTAATATCTAGAGTAAAAGGCAAGGTGGCAATATTGTAAATAAGAGGAAAGCTCTTATAAGCCTTGGCCTATAAATAGATGTGTTAGGGTTAGAGTTTAAGACTTTTGGAGACTTTAGCTCATTTGGAGACTTTGGAGGGCTCTAGTGTTAGAGAGAGAAGCTAGAGAGAGAAAGTGCTCCATGTGATTCAGGTTCTTGTACGATTTCAGATCTGATAAATAGAATCACGATTATATTACGGCTCGTGTGTTCGGTCACGCACGTTCACGGATTCCGCACGTCGAACGTGTCATACGCAATCGTTTCGGAGTCAAAACCGGTCCTAACAAGTGGTATCAGAGCAGGAGCTCGATTGCACGGATCAAACACACAATTACGCACTTGAATTTAGCAGATTCAGATCGAAATTTTACTCAGATTTGTCAAAATTCTTCACCTTTTCATTTCTTCACGTTTTTATCTGAAAAACGCAAAATTAAACAAGATTTTACGGATAAAAATTGCTAAAATTTGGATATGTTGTGCGAAAACAATTGATCTATAAGCCTATAAATTTCCAGAACTTAATTCGAAGCCGTTTAAGAGAAATTTAGAAATTTGTGGTTCGAAGTTTGTTGAAAAATGTTGAACGTTGCTGCTGTTGTTCTTGATGTTCACCGGTCGGATAGCAATTCGACCGGATGACCATCCGACTCTAGTTCCATTTCATTAATTTGTTGACTTGTTGACTGGCTACCCGCACGGATAGCAATTCGACTCAAGATTCCTTCTTTGCAATTCATTTAAAGTTGTTTGACCAAGTTGACTGTGTCGGATAGCAATTCGTGTCATATCATCTCATTAATAGTGTTGACCTGTTGACTACCACTTGGTCGGACAACAATTCGAGGCACCTGCAATTCATTTAAAAGACTTTGACTTCTGTTGACCTATCCGGTCGAATTACTATCCGGTCGCATAGCAATTCGTGTCAAAGCACATCACTTGTTCATACCACTTAGTCAACATGTTCAGTCAATATTTCAGTCAACATGTTCTTGTGATCTGATTTGTCATATATTGTCTGCCATTACTAAATTGAGGACAAATAAAAACAAATTGAATTTAGTATTGCACGTGATTTCTTTCAGTCTTGCATGTTCATTAATTAATTAACGGCAATTGATAATAATTCATGTGATGCACTAGAATTGATAAGAATTTTACATGTGTAGTTGATAAGTTGTCGGCTATTACTATTGAATGTTGTTGATAAGAGTGAGCACATGCATGACATTTAATTGAGAATTTAGATAGCATCAAGATTGTCGGCCATTTAATTGTTAAAATCAGAATTTCACGTGAATAAATGATGCTATCAGTTTGCATGTGAAAGTGTTGAATTTAGTCAAGTTTCATTGTTGAGGTCAAAAAGTCAATACGCTATCCGGTCGGACAACACACTCACTTTCAACATAATAGTTTGTCGTCTTGTGCCATTGATTGAAGTACTACTCGGTCGAACAGCCATTCAAGCTAGTGCTTTGACAAGTCAATACGCTACTCGGTCGAACAGCCACCCGAACGGACAGCGTTGTCACGCGATTATTTTCACTGTTGACTTGTGTTGACTCACTCGATCGGATACCCGTCCGATTCATTTGTTTGATATTGTTTAAATTGATTGTGATTGTTTGTTAGTGATTCAAGTGATTCAAGAAGATAGTATCATGGCTGAAATCAAAGAGAAAACTCGAGAAGAGATTTTAAAAGAGAAAACTCCAAGAGAAAGATTCATAGTGGGGTGCAGAATGGAGAAAATGCAGGAGGAATATGAGAATGCTGTTGCGAACAAAAGATGGGATATGAAACAAGAATGTTATGTCAACAAACAAGGTGAACCGGTTGTTCCCAGAAGTGACATAGTTCACGATGATGTTCTTCTAGTAATTCCTCGATCCGGCGAATATTATTCAAATGTTGCAAAAGACAAAACATATGTAAAAAGGCTGGATAAAATCATTAGAGATGCTATGACAACAAAGCTGAGGAAGAGGAATGAAGAACGAATGAAGAAGAATGTTGAAGAGATGGTAAACAATCTGAAGAAAGCTGCTAAAGAGGTTAAAGCAGAAGCAGTTAAAGAAGAAGATGTGAAGATTGTTGAAGAAGTGAAAGAAGAAGTGGTGGTGAATGTGGAAGTTGTGAAAGAAGCTGTTACTGAAGAACATCAGGTTGGAGAAATTGAAAAGAAGATTGAAAGTTTGGATGAAGTGAAGGATGAGAATTTGAAGGTTGCTGGTGATGTTGGTGTTGATATTGAAGCTGTTGATCAGAAGCAGACAAAAGTTGATGCAAACACCGAAGTGCCAATCACTGAGGTAAATTCTGATTCTGAAATTCAAATTAAAAACGTTGAACAGTGCAAGAAATGCATGGAACCATGCAGTGCTTGTACTAAAAAAGAAGAAAAGTTCAGAACAAGAGATCTTGAATTCACAAAAATTGAAACTGTTTTTAAAAGTAAATACAAAGAAATGTTTGAAAATGAAAAAGTTTTAAAAGAAAATAATGAAACACTTTCAGAAAAATGTAAAAAATTAGAAAAAGAAAATGAAGTTTTGAAAGAAAATGTTTCGAAAATGAAAGAAGATTGTTCTCAAAAAGAAAATGTTTGTCAGGAAATGAAGAAAGAATATGATTCAATAAAATTAGCTTATCACATTACAAAAGAATCATTTGAAAAAGTAAAAAGTGAAATGAAACTTGTTCAATCAAGATTGAAATACTGTTCTGAAACATCAAATGAACTAAAACGAATGTATGAAATAAAACAACAAGTTGTAAATTCTTATATTGAAGATGTTGCTAAACTTAAGCGTAAGATTGCTGATTTAGAACAGGATAACAACAAGTTAAAAAGTTATCATGCGTCGTCATATGTGCTTGAACGTATTTTCAACATAAAACCGGATGGGAAAGATTCTGAGCAAAATACGAAAGGTATTGGCTCAGAGTTTCATCAAGTTCCTCCACCGGAAAAGTTTGTGTTTTATGATGATGAAAAGGTCGAAAAGGCTTTCAATATGGTAGATCAATTGCCAGATAACATTGACGTAACCTATTCCAAATCTGATGATTCTAGTGATTCAGAGGTGGTAGGTAAGGTCGTTGAAAGTGTGTTGAAAGAAGAGTAAGTTGATACAGGTAAATCTGAATCACAGGATGAAAATGAAGGTAATTTTCATGATGGATATCTGAAAAACTCGAAATCTGAGAAAACTTTGAATGAATATTCAAAAGGATTGGTTTATATCATGATTGGATCAGACAAATTATTCTTAGATGTTGTATTCCCGATTCAGAATGTGATTTCAGAAAAAGTTGATAAAGTTTTCAAAATGGTTGAAATTGAAAAATCTGAGATTCCAAAGTTTGCTGGTAAGGGTCACAAAACTTTTTATAACAAACCTGGTTTCAAGAAGAAAAACATGAAGGCTGGGTTTGGTTATAAGAAGAAACAAAGTTGGAAAAGAAAAGAAAGTCCAAATTATCAGACAAAGATGAATTTTGTTCAAGGAAAAAGTTTTGAAGAAGAGGAAAAACTCAAATTTAGACAACAGTCTAATGAAGAGTTCTGTGCTCAAAAGAAAAGACAACAACAACAGGTCAAGGATGTGTCTAAGAGAACATGTTTCAAATGTGATCAAACAGGACATCTTGCACGCAAGTGTCCAAATCTGAAACCTGTTGATGTTGAGACGAAAAAGAAGTCTGTTTATGTTGAAAAACAGAAATCTGAAGTTGTAACTCAGAAGTCAACCAAGTTTGATTCTAAGCAAACTTGGAAGCCGAAAATGTCAAAGGCTGACTCACAACAAACATGGAAACCAGTGACGTCCAGACTTAGAACAACACAAAGTTGGAAAACAACTGTTGATGCAACAAAACCAAACCAGTTTTGGAAACCAAAAACTGTTGTTCAAAATCAAAATGTTCAAAAAGAGTCACATTTTTACAAACGAGGTACTCCTAAAGGTCAAACATGGAGTGTTAAGAAACAAAAGACTTTGGTAAATGATGAAAAAGTTGAAGTCAAAATTGAAAAAGTCTTTGTTCAGAATGACAAAGATTTTCCAAAGTTAAATGATGCATATTGTGTTGAAATGCCTAAGGTCCAATAGACCTGGGCTAAATTGTTCAAGTAATTGAATACTTTGAATGTGCAGGTGCTCAACAAAACCAAAGATTGTGAGAATGGAAGTTGGAGCAGCCTGGCACAGGAGGAGAAGGCTGCTGTACCCTGGTTTGGTTGAAACAGGGAGTTTGTTTGGTTTCTGTACATAAATAAACAATATTTCAAAACCCTAAAAATTGAAAATTTAAAAACCAAAAATATGTTTTTATTTTGTAAAAAAAAAATTTGAAAAATTCAAAAATGTTGATTGAATATGCCGAAACCCTCACGGCGGAACAAACATGATTACTTTCACAAGATTGAAAAACGGTTTTCAAACTGTCGAAAATCAATGGGTTGTAAATCATGGGGGTATTTTTGCAGAAAATATAATTTTTTTGCAAATCAGTGCATGAGAAGCAGAAAATGGATGGCGAGACAAAGCTATCAGTATTGGTTGTCAAATTTTCTTTAAATGGTTTTGCATTTTAGGGGGAGTAAGAAATTGTCAGAAAATCCAAAAACATTAGAAAATTTGAAAAAGCTAAAAACATGATAAAATTCAAAAATGAGTTTTTGTGTAAAAAGAGGAAATGATAGTACATCAGTAGACAGTTACAGTATGCTAAAGAAATGTAATGTTTTTATAGCGTTAAACAGTCTCACTGATGATATGCCGATAGATTTTTATACATTTAGTAAACTTTTTCGGGATATAAACCTAAATTCAAACTTGCTTATTTCGTGGGGAACACTACTTGGATATATAGGTAACCCCTAAAATCTTGTTTGAAAGATCCCTCTTTCTGAGATACTAGGTCTTTATGCTTAGTGATATCTGGGGTATTATCCCAGGACTTTTGATTTTGCGGAAGCAATGGCCTAGTCCTTGGAGAATACTTTTTGCTTGCTTGAAATATAGCGCCGCCCTCAGCAAAAATGATGAAACAATAAAATTGATAATCATTGCTGTTGTAAAAAAGATCCTCTAAAGGGGACACACCTAAAGTCAAACCTGAGTTCTCTGCTGAACGGAAGTTCTGACCTGAGCTCGTATCGTTTCATAATTTATTCCCCTTACAGATATCATCTAGGTATACTCACCTGTAAGACTGAATATTGGGATCTGGATACGGGAGTATATTCAAGAGGTGGGACACATGAATGAGTTTAAGTTCTTAAAACACCTAATTCGTATCCTGAATCAGTTGAAGTTTGTGTGAAAATTTAAGTGGATCAGTATATCGACAATCTAAGTGAATTGTTTAATTCTTAATGTGTAACTAAGCTCAACGGTACTTGTGACTTGTCAGAAACTGATATGATCCTCTGACACAAACTCAAACAAAAATATTGTCTGTAAATATGATTGTACATATTTCTTTACTGCTTTTTGTTTCAGAAAAATACAAAAAGATTTTCATTTCTGCTTTATTTTCGACAACCGATGTCTGAGAGCTGAGTTTCAAAATCTAAGTATGCTGATTGTGTTTCTGAAAATAAAACAAGTTCATTAGTTTGAAACTTGAAGTTTTTAAATTCAAAAATCAAAAAAAGTTTGTGATATCTCCAAGGTCATTAGTTTGGACTTGGATGATTAAATGTGAGGGATTTGGATGCTTATATTGTTAAAATCTATAAAAGAGCCAGTTTCCGATCCGGTTCGCTGAAACTGCCAAATCTTTAAGGATTGTTGATAGGGGGAGAGATTCAACTAATCCTGGATATATTCATATTATTATATCTTTAGAGACAGGATCTTGATTTAGAAAGTTTAATAGAGCCAGGTTACGATACCTGGACAACTGAAAATGTTTTCACTGTAAAATGTTTTACTTATAAATGTTTGAGGATTGCCGATTCCAGACTACGATCCCGATAGCTGAGTCTAAGGGGGAGTCTGAAGACAAGCTCAACGAAAGGGGGAGCGTGCATTCAAGGAGCCACGTAACTATCCCAGAGGAGCTTGTAACCGGAAAACCAGGTGTCGATCCCAAAGCACGAAAGCTTGACGAAAGGGGGAGCCTGAAGAGTCTACCGAAAGGAAGAAGCTGAAGCTGAAGACAGATCCACGGGGATTCTGTTCAAGCAAGAGGGAGTCTTCGTTGCTGAAAATGTGTTAAAGCTTCAAGAAGACTTAGTGAGAGAGAGAAAGACCAGAAGCTACGAGTTTGACTCAATGATTGAGATTGACTACGGCAATATCCAAGGGGGAGTCTGTTGGTGCAGTATGTCTATCGCCTCCGTCATCTCAAGACCGTAGTTGAAACAGTTTAAATCTAGCCTTATATTGTAATATCTAGAGTAAAAGGCAAGGTGGCAATATTGTAAATAAGAGGAAAGCTCTTATAAGCCTTGGCCTATAAATAGATGTGTTAGGGTTAGAGTTTAAGACTTTTGGAGACTTTAGCTCATTTGGAGACTTTGGAGAGCTCTAGTGTTAGAGAGAGAAGCTAGAGAGAGAAAGTGCTCCACGTGATTCAGGTTCTTGTACGATTTCAGATCTGATAAATAGAATCACGATTATATTACGACTCGTGTGTTCGGTCACGCACGTTCACGGATTCCGCACGTCGAACGTGTCATACGCAATCGTTTCGGAGTCAAAACCGGTCCTAACAATGTCCAAGCCCACATGTCTGCCTTGTTATTGGCCCAATGATGTGTATGCTTGTGTTTTTCTGCCGTAAAAAACAGGCCCAATGCCTCCACAAGTGACAAGTCCACGTGATGATGATTTCCCCAATTAAAAACAAGTGATATTGATATGATGATGATTTAATTATTTGTTATCTTGGCTCCAATCACGTGATCTTCCATCCCAAAGTTACTGTCCACAATTAATAATGATGATGTTGACTTTTGTGATAATAATAAATCCCCTAAATGGCTGCCATGTTGCGTGTATATTAAAATTGATGATGGATCATGTGCATATGATTAACGATGAATGAATCCAAAACCCAATATGCACATGATGTCTTCACTGATGATGATTAACTATTGTTGGCGGCCTAATAAATAAAATCTACAAGTCTCCTCCAACATCAAAACATGCGCTGACCTTTTCTTTCCATGAGCCAACCGTAGCCTATGGTTTAATACCGAAGGTTACGGTTTAAACATTCTGTTTCTTTTCTATTCTGACCGACCGTAGGCTACACATATAATCCGTAGGTTACGTCTCTGCCTTGTCACCATGATTTACATGCATTCAACTCTCACAAAATGACCGTTTGGCCCCCAGACTTTATACTTTCATGTTTTTCGCACATCAGACCATGTCTTGATTCGAAACACGTCCCGAACATTGCCGTTCACCTTGTTTATTAACTTTGGACGTCCCGCTTCATCTGTAACCACTCTAACATCACCGAATTACGCGATTAACCTGTAAATTCATGAAAACTCATAGTGAACATATTCAAAGTATATAATCACATAAACGACAATAAATCACACAAAATACGCACGTTAACACTCGGGTTTCACACCCTCCATCACATGCGGTTAACGGGAACTCTTCAAGCAAAAGAAAAACAAAAAACCAGCAACTGGATGAGATTGCAAGTCTTAAGCTGCAATTCCAAGAAACTAAGATTGAAAACGAAAGAATAAATCTGAAGCTTAGCAGCTATAGCTCAACCAGTTTTGTTCTTCAACACATAGTTCCCAAACCTATTGGGAAGAACAAAGCTGGTGAGGACATTTACTCAGATGGAACCGAGGTGGGTTATCATCAAGTTCCACCACCAGTGCTTAACAATTTTAAAAGCTGGGTTGGATAATGAATGTGAAACAAGTGAGAAAACCGATATTGAAAAATTACCAGAAACAATTGATGTCACATTCACTTCACAGTCTGACGAGGATAGTATTCAATCTGAAGTTGTGAAGAATGTAGTTGATAAAGTGCTAAAATCAGACAGTGATTCAACAGAAGAGGATGAATGTTTTCTAAACAACTACATCCCGAAACCAAAATCCCATAACAACTTAAATGAAGATCCAAGTCTTGTCATGTACAAGATACAAGGTTCGGATAAGTTGTACTCGGATATTGAGTTTCCGATTGAGAATGTGAATCTTGACAAACTGAAGAAAGTTTTCAAAATGGTTGAAATTGATGTTTCTGAAATTGAAGGGTTAAAGAGTTCTAAAAGGCTTTTAAACTTTGAACGTGACAAATCTTACTATAAGAAACCTATTGTGCCACCATGTTTTAACAAAAACAATCAAAGCAAATGGTCGGGTGGTTATCAGGGTGGTAAGAGTTACCGAAAGAGGAACTTTCAAAGACAAAAGTTTGTTGAAAAGAAAGTGTTTGTGAAGAGCTCAAGCTCAATTTCCGAGCAAGAATCGGAAATCTTTTCAAAAACGAATGAAGAATTTTTTGCAAAGAAGGCCTCACAACCTTAGACTGAAGGTAAAAGTCGAGAAGTTGATACCCGCATGTAACAATCCTAAAATTTTTATAAAAGATATAAAAACTTATGTTATTAAAAGAATGCATCATGGGTAAGTTTACCAATGGAAATATGAGATATTTTGGGCAAGCGTATGAACCATTTAATAATTATAAAAATACTTTATATTTGAACCTACTCCGTTTTTAATGAAACTTGGTTCAAAATGTAGATAAAATTATTCTCGTTCTAAAGGCATATTTATTATTTTATAGAGAAGTTATAAGCGCCAAATGAGTGAAATAGTTAAATTAATAAATAATAATAAATAACAATAAATTAGCAAACTTAAACATGTGAATTCTAAAATGTATGGTGTACGTAGACACTAGCATGCATATCTAAAACAATAAAATAAAACCAAATCAAAAGAATTCACTTTCATGTAATGCACGTGTCTTACATACAATTCAACAATTCATCCAATGCATTTATAATACATGTCTACGTGTATATAACAACTTTGGTGTACGTGGATTTACTTGGATTCAAAGCTATCAGTTTTGGTATAAATAAGATACACCAGCAGCCATTTCAATTGTCCAAACTTTCTTTCAAGCTTTCGCCTCTCTCTCTAAAATGATATGTTATCTAAATTTTATTAATAAAAATAATAAAGCCCTACCCCATTTTAAGTGTTTTAACCCTTGACCACTGATACCTTGTCCAAGTGACGTAGGGCCCCGTAACGTATGTCAAGGCTCTGCCTAAATTCGTTGGGGTTCTGTCTAATGACGTAGGGATAAAGTAGAATTGGGTCACTATACTTAATGTGAGTACACTATATATATATATATAGGGTGGGGTTCCTCTACAAAGTGTGTTTTTCCTACAAAGTGTAAGAAGTGTTTTGGGCCATTGGATGAGTAGTTTTAATGGTTGAGATTAGATGAGTGGCATTTTTGTAATATATGAATTTTATTTAATGATTGATTTAATTGATTGAGGGGATTTTGGTAATTGAGCATGTTTTAAAAAAGAAACAACCATCATTCATTCACTCTTGCATTAATCTCTCCACATTCTCTCTCCTCATTAAAAAAAAATCCCCTAAAATTATGGATGGAGTTGAATATAAAAGATTTGATTGTGTTTAAAATCTGAAATTTACTAAATTGGAGTTTGATTTGTTTTTATCTAGGGACGGGAATCGGAGTTCAATTTTGTTTTTTTTTTATGTTTTATATTAGTGATAAAACACATTGTGAAGAAACTGCGAAAAAAAATCTAATAGGACCAGAAACTAATAAAACACACTGAGAAGAAACATGTGAAGTAAAACACACTGCGAAGAAAGTATGAAGAAAAACACACTGATAAAACACACTGCGACGAATCTGTGAAGAAAAACATATTGATAAAACACATTGTGAAGAAAAACAGAATGTGAAGCAACAGTCAATAAAAACATACTGATAAAACACATTGTGAAGAAACCAAATAACCTGTAAAACACAACGTCAGTAAATACAAAAATGCATCCTTCGTGAAACATAAACTGCTATAACACATAATGAGTAAACCTATAACTGGTAAAACACAACGTCAAGAAATTGTTCAAGAACGATAAGCTGGTGTGTTACGTTTGAAGAAACCATAAAACAAATAAAACACAATGTCAAGAATACATGCACATGCAAAAAAAAAAAAAAAAAAAAAAAAAAAAAAAAAAAAAAACTTAATCAAATACTGGCATGTCAAACAACTAAATCAGGATGCATTTACCATGATCACAATCAATCATTGCATTAGACATCAACACTTTTGATCCGCAATATGCAAAAAAAAAAAAAAAAAAATCATCTGAAGGATAAGAGAATGATGCACGTTTGATTCTGCGTAACTGATACAATTCCATAAATAAGATATAGGGTTTCCTTAAAAGTCTCATTTTGTTGTTTTAGATTTATCTTTTTTAAAAATAACTTATTTAGTGAATTACCATTGTACCCTTTTATTAAAATTCTCTAGATGACACATGTCACAACCATATCACTTCCTACACTTTCTAGAAAAATATGACTTTGTAGCCAACTCCCACCCTATATATATATATATTTAATAACCCAGGAGTTATACCCAAAATATAACAACCCTCCCGAATATTTTTCTGACACCCTAATATATTTTAAAATATCCCAAACTGTTCCAAACTACACCCCATATGTGAAAACGGGCCTCAAATATATTAGATAGTATTAAAAATAAATAAAAACTTAATATTTAAGTTAAGGCGGGTCGCGTAGACCCACCCTAACTCTTTACGCTGGCGGTTTTAAGGTGGATACCTGATGTCGTTAATTTATAAGTTAAAGCGGGCCGCGTAAGGTTCCCTTAACATTAACGCGGGCTGCTAGAGGTTAAAAAGGTGGCGCAGCCCGGTGCCGCCACCTGGCCCAACACCCGTCAAGCCTACACATCGACCCAGCATAGCTATACCTTGATTGGAGGTCAACGCGGGCCGCGTGAAAGTCCAGTATTAGCACTATATAAAGGAGGCCTCGGGTTTCAATTCAGTTTGTTCATTTCTCAATTCTCAATCACCATTTCTGTAGTAGGCTTATTATACTCGGGTATTATACCCCTAATTAGCGAGGTTCTGCTCCGTTGTAAGTATTATAACCCCAGTTTTGTAATAGATACGCTGCCCGATTGATTTAGGGTTCCGTAATAACTGTCGTGGTTCTGCCCGACGTAGTTGTTGGAATGCTGTCTCGGGGAGGATATCATTAATATTTTCAAAGGGTTATGATACTAACCTATGCGCATCTGTATAAATTATAGATTATTCTCAGGAAACCCTTACACGAAGTCTAAGATAGCAATGTGAGTAATCCTTCTTTTTGTGTAAACCTTTTTGTGAGTTTATCCTCTTTTTGTTAATGTTTTTGGAATAATTTACAAAACCTTAAATGTTTTACAATGTGATTAAGCGGTGATTGAGTCTTTGTAGTTCTTCAATTACTGCCGGTATGTTGGGGTTTTGTATACAAAATTTACTACACTGTGAGTAGTAAGTCGAGGATGACAGTACGTTACCATTCGACAATGAGTTAGCCAATGTGTAATATGACCCACAAGTCAGTGGATTGATATTACCAAATGGAGTAATTGTGTAGACATAAACATTGTAATCGTCCTCAATACTGTTTTAATCGATAAAATGTTTCTTGATTAAACTGGGATTCACTCACCAGTATTTCCTGCTGATAAAATGTTTTAAACACGTGTTTTAGGTAACTTAGTGTGAAGCCAATAAAAGCCAGCTGGAGAGCACTGAAGGCTTGGAAAAGTGGCAATAAAGTTACCTAAAATAAAATAGATGTTTTTATTAAATAAAATAGGATTTATTCCTATGAAAATATGTGTACTGCAAAACTTGGGTTTTTCCCATGTATTTGTATTTATAAAATATGGTGGTTTACTCTGATAAAATATTTCCTAACTACGGTCCTGATGAAAATTCCGCTGCCAAATTTGACAAACACGTGATACCACCGACACTGACTCGCGGCTGCCCGTTTCCGAGAATTAGGGATCGGGGGTTGTGACACCGCACTTGCTTCAAATGCAATGAAGTTGGTCACATTGCACAAAAGTGCACCAACTCAAAACCTAAGTCTGTGGTTGTTGAGAATCCAAGAAAGAAAAATGATGTCAAAGGCAAAGCACCAATGTTTGTTGAGAAGAAGATTTTGAACAATGAAAACATTAAAGTCAAAACTGAACCTGTAAAACAGCCGGTAAAGAAAAATGATCATTTTTACAAACGAGTTGCTTCTTCAAAACAAACATGGAAGCCAAAATCTCAAGCCAAGACATCTGATGTAGCAAAATCAAAGGTTCAGTCAAAACAACCATCTTCAACTGAACAAGTTAATATGGATGTACCTTTGGATTATTTTCAAAAGCTTGAGAAACAAACTTCGACCCCATCAGGGAAGAAGTATGTTCCAAATAAGGTTCAACCATCTGGTCAACCTCAAAAAGAAGAATTCTTTCTATATAAAGAGGTTGAGGTTGGAACCAAAGAAAGGTTGAAAGTGAATGATAAGAATTTCCCACCATTATACACAAAGACATCCCACCTTAACGTCAAGCTACTCGAGTCAAAGGAGGCTTGGGTTGCTTCAACTTCTAACTAATTTCGTATGAAATGTGAAGGAGCTTCCGAGGTCTATTTCGAAGTGGATTATGGATAGTGGAGCATCCCGGCACATGACAGGTCGAAAGACCCTTTTGTATGATGTTAGGGGTTTCAACGATGGTTATGTCGGTTTCGCGGGAAACCAAGGAGGACGTATTATCAGGGAGGGCACGTTATCAAACGGTGTTGTTACTTTTGAAAGAGTTAACTACATAGCAGAGCTGGAGAACAACTTGCTTAGCATTTCTCAAATTTGTGACAGAATGTACTCAACTCACTTCACGGACAAGGAATGTCTGATTCTGAAGTCGGGGTTTGTCATCCCTGAGGAGTGGATCATAACGCGAGGACCAAGTGAAAATGATCTGTACGTGTTGGACATGAGCGTTGCTACGACTACCACAGGTCACCCTTAGTGCTTCGTATCGAAAGCTACTCAAAAGGAGTCTGCTCTGTGGCACTGAAAAATGGGCCACATTCACCTACGAAAAATGAACCACCTGGTGCATAACGATCTTGTTAAAGGTGTTCATTTGAAGAACTTTCACCTGGAGGGAGAATGTATAAGCAGTCTGAAAGGAAAGCAACACAAGAAATCCCATCCGAGAAAATTGGAGAACTCAGTCTCGAAGCCACTTGAAAGACTTCACATGGATCTCTACGGTCCTGTGAATATCAAAAGTATTACTGGAGATCTTTATTGCTTAGTGGTTACCGATGATTATTCGAGATTCTCGTGGGTGATGTTTCTGAAGTCTAAAGATGAAACATTTGAGAGTTTGCTGAGACATTTCAGAAAGATAGAGAACTTGTACCAAACCCGAATTTGCAGATTACGAAGCGACAACGGTACTGAGTTAAAAAACAACAAAATGGAAGAATTTTGTGATAAAAAGGGTATATTGCAAGAGTTCAGCGCACCATACACTCCACAGCAGAATGGAGTTGCCGAAAGAAAGAACAGAACGCTGATCGAAACGACAAGAACGATGCTAGTTGATTCAAAGTTACCTATCAACTTTTGGGCAGAAGCAGTATCAGCCGCTTGCTATACACTCAACCAGGTACTCACTGTGAAGAAGCATAATAAAACGTGTTTCGAACTGATCAACAATCGCAAGCTGAATCTTGAATACTTAGAGCTGTCCGGGTCTCCCTACACAGTTCTAGATCCCGATGGTAAATTTGGTTCGAAGAATCTAGAAGGTATCTTTGTGGGTTACTCCAGTCCACTTAGACGAGTGTTCATTCCAAGTCTCGGGAGGATCATCGAATCACAACATGTTGAATGTCAAGGCTACACAATGCCTCCACTGAAGCCCGCAGGCTCATGGAGATTCAATTATGATACCCTATGGGATTCATTTGAATTAGAAGAAGAGCCAGAGTACTTTGATGAATTGGATATTTTACGAGAATATGAAGCATCTCAGGGAAGATTTCCAGCAAGGTCTTCTAAACGTCAACATACTTCCAATAATGATGAAGCTGGTCCCAGTCATGCTGGAGAGAATGATGATGTTCAACAAACTCCAACTACTTCGGAACACGAACCTGCTCTAGAAAATCAGACAACGACAGTTGATGATAATTCAGAGTCTGATTCAGATAGCCCAAACTTTGATCACGGTGATTCGGAATCTAAGGGGGAGAAGATCCAATCTTCAGAACAGTTAGTCCAAGTTGATGAATATGTTGCGGACCAGAATGTTACAAATTTGGAAGGCGAGGTGAACGTTCCCGGTGAAGTTATGCCGAGGACTCTATCCTATCACCCCGAGGAGTTGATTATAGGAGAGCTACAATCAGGAGTTCGCACAAGAAGCCAGATTGACCATGGCCTTACTTGCTTTTATACTAAAATTGCTCCATTACAAACTGAATTCTCACTCAGTTGCTTTATCTCACAGATCGAACCGCGAACATACAAGGAAGCATTGACGGAAGAATCGTGGGTCAATGCGATGCAGGAAGAGCTGGGCCAGTTCGAGAAACTTGGTGTATGGAAGCTTGTGGATCTACCTGACGGACACAGAAAGATAAACACCAAGTGGGTGTTCAAATGCAAAAGAGACGATCAAGGAGTGATAGTCAGAAACAAAGCTCGACTCGTTGTTCATGGTTTTAGTCAGCAAGAGGGGATAGACTTCACTGAGGTATACGCTCTGGTTGCTCGACTTGAGGCCATCAGAATATTCCTTGCTTTCGCTTCATGTAAAGGATTTAAAGTGTACCAGTTAGATGTCAAGTCGGCATTCCTTTACGGAAAGGTGAAAGTAGAGGTATATGTCGGTCAGCCACCAGGCTTTACCGACCCAATCCACAAAGACAAGGTTTACTTGCTAGACAAAGCACTGTATGGTTTGCATCAGGCCCCGAGAGCCAGGCACGAGACTCTCTCTCAACACTTGCTTGCCAACAGCTTTATCCGAGGAAAAGTGGACGCTACCCTCTTCACTAAGGAAGTCGATGGGCATTTACTGATCGTTCAGATATACGTTGATGACATAATTTTTGGGACAACAAATGATGAACTCTGCAAAGATTTTGAAAAGGCGATGAAGCAGAAGTTCAAGATGTCGTCAATGGGTGGGATGAAGTTCTTCTTAGGGCTACAAGTCGACCAGATGCCTGAGGGAACTTTCATACATCAAAAAAAGTACGTTTACGACGTTCTGGAGAAATTTGGGATGTCCGAGATGGCGCCAATATCCACCCCATTAGCAACGAATCATGGTATCAACCCTGATCTCACCAGAGAGAAGGTCGATGAGACGCTATACCGCTTAGTGATTGGTTCGCTGATGTACTTGACAACATCTAGACCCGACATCATGTACCCGACATGCCTCGCGGCCTGATATCAGTCAAGTCCTAGAGCCTCGCACATGTCTATTGTCAAAAGGATCCTATGCTACCTGAAAGGAACCCCAAGCCTGGGGTTGTGGTATCCCAAAGCGGAGACTTCATGCTCGAAGGATATTCAGATTCTGACTTCGGTTGCTGCAAGATTAACGCAAAATCAACAACTGCAGGATGCCAATTCTTCGGACCTCGCTTGGTCACGTGGCAGTGTAAGAAGCAAACCTCTGTTGCTCTATCAACATGTGAAGCAGAGTATATGTCTGCCAGCAGCTGATGCGCACAGATCCTGTGGATTCAGCAACAGATGCGCGATTACGGTTTGCAATTTCTTACCTCTCCTATATTTGTTGATAATGAGGCTGCAATAAACATAACGAAAAATCCGGTATGAAGCTGTAATCGCGCATCTGTTGCTAAACATAACGAAAAATCCTATATTTGCAATTTCTTACCTCTCCTATATTTATTGAATGTTATGAAGCTGTTGTCGGAGGCGGAGAAAATACTTGGCGTTGATGAGAAAACCGAAGCAGAGGATGTTGAAAAGCAGACTGCTTTAGTTTGTCGTCTTTTTAGTTGTTTTGGTATTTAGGGGGAGATAGTCATATTTTCAAAAAATACAAAAACAATAAAAAATGTAAAAATATAAAAACATGAGATATTTTCAAAATTCAAAAACAATAGAAAACCAAAAAGAGTTTGTGTAAAAAGAGGAAATGATAGTACATCAGCTAGACAGTTACGATATGCTAAAGATATGTAATGTTGTAAAGCGTTAAACAGTCTCGCTGATGATATGCCGATAAGTTTTTACACACTTAGTAGACTTTTCAGGATATAAACATAAAAGCACAACTTGCTTATTTCGTGGGGAACATCTCTCGGATATATAGGTGACCCCTGAAATCTTGTTTGAAAGATTTTCTATTTCTGACATACTAGGTCTATGTACTTGATGATATCTGGGGTATTATACCAGGACTTCTGATTTTGCAGAAGCAATAACCTAGTCCTCGTATAATACTCTGCACAGCTTTAATATTTAAAGCCTCCTCTCAGCATAAAAAATGATAATCATTGCAAAATGTGAATCATGTGTTGTTGAAGAAAAATATCCCCAAACGGGACACACCGAAAGTCGAGCCATCATCTATTTGTCTGAACGGAAGTTCTAACCTGAGCTGTCATGGCCTCGCACTACCCTTTACAGATATCATTATTGTACGTTCACCTGTAAGATTGAATATAGAGATCTGGATACGAGAGTATATTCTGAGGTGGGACACATGTATAAGTTAAGTACTTAAAACATCTAAATCGTATCCTGAATAGTTGAAATTTGTGTGAAAATTTAAAAGGATCAGTATATCGGCAATCTAAGTGAAGTGTTTAACACTTAGTGTGAAAATTAAGCTCAACGGTACTTGTAACTTGTCGGCAGCTGATATGATCCTCTAACACGCTCACCAAAAATATGTTTGTAAATAGTCTGTTTATTTTTACTGTACTGTATTTCATTTCAGTTTAGCATGAAAACCCAAAAAGAGTTTAGTGTGTTTCAGTAAAAACTTTCTTAAAATCCCAAAAAGATTTTATATTCTGCTTTAGTTTTTCGACAAACCAAAGTGGAAAGCTGATCTTCAGAATCTGAAAAGTGAAGCGAAAAAGGAAGTTTCTAGACTGATCAACAGGGTTGGGAGCTAATCTTGAAAAGTTTGAGAATTTCATTGTTTAAACAAGTTCATTAAGTTGATACTTGTAATTTTTTTTTAAAAAAGTATTTGAAAATGTTTGAATAAAATGTCAGTTGTTTCGTTTCGAGTCAACCAAGGTCATTAACTTGGACTTGGTAGGCAAAATTGAGTACCTAGGGTCATTAACTTGGACCTAGATACTTAAGTGGATTTCTAAAAACTTACCAAACCAGATAAAATTGGAAAATAAAAATTGAAAATTTGAAAATGTTGGAGAGTGGATCGGATGGCCATCCGATAGGTGGTCTTGCTTATAAATAGGGGTCAAAGGGTTTCAGTCAACCTTTTCCGATCGAAGTGCCTCTCGACCCACACCCAAACACTCTCAACTATTCTTGATTGTTTTTCTCACACTCTTGCTTTCCAAAATTCATTGGATTGTTGGCACGCTCAACCTTCACAATGGGAAAGGTAAGATTTCTAACTTTCATCATTAAATTTTGAAGATTTTGATGGTTCTAGAGGTATCGGCGGCTGTTGAATGAAGAAACTTAGATCTAGGCTTGTTTAGACTATTTTGATTCAATCCAAACATAGGGTTTTGTAGATCGGCCTTAGATCTATAGATTTACCGTCTCAATTTGATCTAAAACATGTTAGATTTGAAGATTAGATGATAGAGGGTGTTCACTTAAAGTCAAATTAAACCTAAACGGCTGAGTTTTAGAGAAATCTGAACATAGGGTTTTGTAGATCGGCAAAAAATCTACGTGAAAATGTGTTCAATTTTGTAAAATTGTTAGAAAATTTTTTGATGTTCATGATACATTCAAACTATTCTTCATGTCACATGGATCGAAGTGCAATCCGATCGGATGGCAATCCGATCGGATGGCCATCCGATCCAATACACAACCTTTGTGTTTGAAATTTTTCTAAGTGTTGGGTTGATTTTCATGCTTCATTTGTTAACAAGTTGTTTTGGATAGAATGGCAATCCGATCGGATGTCAATCCGATCGAAGTGCCATCCGATCCAAAACACACACTCATATGTTTGTCTGATCTATTGCGCTTATTTGTTTGTCATTTTTTATCGAATGGCAATCCAATCGGATAACCATCCGATCGGAGGGCCATCCGATCCAAAAACTCATTATTTCATAACTGTTCATCATTGTGCTTACCTGCCTTTGGAACGAATGGCAATCCAATCGGATGGCCATCTGATTGGAGGGCCATCCGATCCAAATCACACATTCACTTGGTTAACTTGTCAAAGGTGCTGAATTGTTGTTCACTTGGAACGAATGACAATCCGATCGGATGGCCATCCGATCCAAATACACATTATGTTGATTGTTTTGATCTTGAAGGGTGATGTCTCATCTGATCAGATGGCCATCCGATCATCAGTACTGAGTAGTGTGTGTATGTAGTGTTTCCAGAGTTAGAAATTTTTTGATGTTTTTCAAAATTTTGTCACTTTTCACTTTATGTCTCGAAATTTATGCAGACTCTAACGTTGATTATTCTTGCAGACAAGAGCATCTGACTGGCATTAAGCTCACAACATTTACTTTATTTTAGAAGAAAATTATGCGAATATGGAACCATTTAGAGATATGGAGAAGTTTTTAAGAGAGAGTAGGATTGCCAAGGCACTGACTGATAAGACGAAGGTTTATGAATCACATGTTAGAATGTTCTAGAGGTCGGTGAGGTATGAAGAGAGTGAAAAGATGATATATTCAGCGGTACAAAAGAAAGACGAGAATGATAAAGATATTGATGTTGAAGTTAAATTTAATGTGGGAGACGTGAGAAGAGTATTGGACTTAGGAGATAGTGATGATGACCCTATTATTGTTCCAGAAAAGTTATGCAAGGGTTTATGGTTTATAATGGGGTTTTCAGGACACATAAATGATAAAAATATCAAGTCTAAGTTCTGTCGACCTTACAAATTTTTGGTTCATTGCGTGATACATGCTCTATCTAACAGAAAAGGAGCTTATGACGAGCCGTCAGATTACATCATGAATATTATCACATGTCTGGTGCTGAATAGGCCTTACAACATTTCACAAGTGTTGTTTGACCACATTGTGGATAATATCAGATGTAAGAAGTACATAATGTACCCAAGGTTCATACAAATGTTGATAGATGATCAAGTGAGAGACCTTCCAAAGGATGCTGCTGATGAGTTGAATCTACATCACATGAAAAGTGAGACCTTAAGTAGATTAAATCAATATAAAGGTCTAAAGAAAGACGAACCGGAGCCAAGAGTTAAGAGAATGATTTGTAAGATTGAAAATCCAGATTATGTAGCTCCTGAGAATCATGCTTGGAGGCACGAGAACAGTAATTCAGAGGATGAAACAGATAGTCTGAGTGGCATGCATGAAAAGAAGTTGAGGTATTGGTTTGTGAAAGATGGAAAGAGAAAGAGAACACCGAAGGTTTCTCCAGCAGTGACTGCACCCAAAGTGACCACACCGAAGATTGTTGTTAAGGGTAAAGTTGAAAGGGGGAGTCACAAGAAAAGTTAGATTATTAAATGTTATATTATACTAATGAATGATCAATGCTTGTTTTGCAAGGCCTTCAAAGAAATCTCCACCAAGACTTGTGGATGAACCAGTGCTTGATCCAGCTGATGTTATTCAACAAGGTGTTGGTCTGATGAAAGAGACACTGGAAAGTTTCTTAAAGAAGAATGAAGAAGCTACAACTGCAAAGGCTCAAGGCTCAAGTGTTGAAAAGGTTGCTGAATCTTCTGCAAAGCATGTTCAAGCAGAAAGTTTGAAAGAAAAGGATGCTGAAGGAGTTGCTCACACTGATTCAAGTGATGCTGATAGTGAATCAAGTGATACTAAGTTAGAAATTGATACGCCGAAGATTGGTGTTGGAAAGATAAATTTGAAAAAGAAGCCTCAGAAGAAGAAAAAGGATTTTGATGAAGAGGATTCCACTCATATTCCTACACCAGAAGAGTCAAAGAAACTTCGCAAGAAGCGCAAAGCTGTTCAAACTGTAGTTATTCCTAGGAATGTGAGAGCTTAAAAGAGGTCAGCTACAGTGCCTAAGATGCAAAGTGGCAAAGCTACAGAGGTTCAAGCTCATAGTACTCTAGAGGTTCAAGCAGAAAGTATTCCTGAAGTTGAAGCTCAAAATGTTAAACTTCCAGAAGTTCAAAGTGTTGAAAAACCTGAAGCTGAGAAAAAGAAAGCTCATGAAAGTCCAATCTTTGAGAAGGTAGACAAGAATGTGGAAAAGAAAGATGGTAATAATGATGAAGTTGTAATCACAAGAGAAAGATAATCTACACCACCGCCACCACCACCACCACCAGAGAATCCAACTATTCATATTCCAGATGATCAAGAGACATCAAAGCCAAAGAAAGTTACTTCTCCTGGTTTATTTGAAGGCTTTCCAAACGTTCAAGGTGAATTTACTGATGATATTCTTACTGGAGGTGAATATGACATGTTTCATGATGGAAAGATCAAGGAACTGACAAAGAAAGTAAGTATTCTTGAGAAAGAAAAAGCAAAAGCTGAAGCTGAACGTGACGAGTTGAAAAAGACGCTTGAGAAGACTTTAGAAGTAAATGAAGAAATGAAGTCAGTTGTGAATGATCATGCAGAAAGAATAGATGCATTGACAGAAGATCTGACTGATAATGCTAAACTCATTGATCAACTCACTAATGAGCTAGCAGAAGTGAATGTAAGGTATGAAAACATGAATGAAACAAAACAGACGCTGCATCAAATGCTCGATGATCTTCATGAGGCGTCTTCCAATGAAAGCAAAGTGTTGAAGCTAGAGATTGAAGCTCTAAGGGCAGATAAGGCTGTGAAAGACGAGCAGCTGAATATGTTATACACTGTGCTGGAACATCGGCTTGGTATCAATGTTCAAGCTATGTATACAATGACTTAGAAATTCAAAGATTCGTAGAACGACTAGCTCAGAGGGAGAAAGAGTTGGCTGAGGCAGCAACTCAGAAAAAGAAAGATTTGATTGTTGAAGCTCAAGAAGCTGGAGGTTCTTCGAGTCAGCCTGAAGGTGATGTTGAAATGGTAGATGCTGAGGTGAATGAAGAGGAACATATGGATATAGATCCACAACAAGGCTTTGTCCTTATGTGTGAATCAGTCTTATGTCCTTACAACTTGAATGATGTTATTCGTGTGATAAAAGTTGAACAAAGGAAAGGGAAGGTGAAAGCAGCTGATATAAAGTTACTTTGTTGGAAAGAAGATGAAGAGGAAGAAGATGAAGAACTGAACGACATTCTTGATGCAGTTGATAACTATGATCCTTCATGGGATGATTTTAAGGATGACGATGATGATCAAGGGGCAACGAGGTTGCTAATTATGAAGCCTTCAGTTCAACAATCACTTGATGATCTTCTTAATGATGAGAAAAATGAGCAAGTGGAGGATCAGCATCAGGAGTCTTCTTCTTCTGGAAAGCAACACTCTGATCAGGTATTCCTCACACAACCCAAAGTCATTTATTTACATTCTACATTTGAGAGGGACATAGAGGTACCGAGGACCAGGGAAGAGATGTTAGAGGATCTTGGGATGGATGATGGGAATAAGAAGTTTGACATAGAAGATGAGATTCCATCATCACCTGAGAAAGAATATGAATTCAAGCTTGCAAATGAAGCTGATAATTTCAATCATGTTGAAATTGAAGAGGGTTCTGATACATCTGAAGAAGATACGCCCTATCATTACTCTGGTGTTGATGAAACTTTTCCTACATTCGCTGAGATGTTCAAGACACAAAACGAAGATGAATTACGAAGGAAAGTGGTTGAAAAGATAGCTACTGAGGGTATTCCGGAGACAGTTCCGCAAGAAACTCTGTTAGAAGGAAGAAATAACTGGTTCAAGGTGATGCATAAAGAGAGATAGTATAAGAGACCACTGCAGTACTTCACAGATCATCTAGATAAGTCTCTGGGTGACATTCTTTCATGGGGATATCTTGAAGACTTGCAGGTATATGCTATCAAAAGGGAACAGGGAGTTCAGTATTTCGAGTTCTTGTCAGATATCAAAACACTCCCGTGGTGGGATGTGGAGGAGTTGGTGCAGACCAAGAATATTAAGCAATTTTATTATGGTCTTGATGTGAAAGTGCACGACCAGAAGCTATGGAAATACATAAAGTATCAAGCAAAACACAGATTCTCTGATTGGAAGCCTCAATATCCAAAACAAGACATAAAGATTGATCTAGTGACGAAAGAGAAAGATATTACTTTGATAATAAAACCGCCAAGATGTTTGAAAAATATGCCACTGCGTGCGATGGAACAGGATTTCTATGAAGACTTCCAAGGTTGGATGTACAACCAAAGCACAACAGAAGCGGTAATCTCTTTGTTTGACAAGAAGACTGGAGAATCAAGGAGGATCAGTGTTGGATCCAATGTGGTTAGTAAACTGTTCAAAGAAAGATATTGAGTGCTTATGTTTCAACAAGATCATGTATGATGCTCCAGACAAAGTCCAAGCACAGCAATATCAAAAGATGGCAAACTTGTGCTTTGAAAAGAATATCAACTCTGGTAGGTATTAGAAGTCAAAGTTCAGAGACTTAGAGTTGGAGGAATTTCTGAAGAAAGAGAAGCGCAGCGCAGCGAAAGATTCAGAAAGATTGCTGAGAGAGCTGCAGTTGTGGGTAGAAGAAAGCTTATGAGACCTCCACCAAGTGACCAAACTCCAATCGAAAAGGAGGAGAACAAGATCCCAAGGTGGGATAGAAAGCAAGATGGTGATCCTGTATATAGAAAGTACTGGAATGAAGTTGGTAGGCCTCTGAGGCGAAAAATGCTTGCAGAACGAGATGAACAGAGGAAACAGAAAGCTAAGGCTAGGAGATGCAACAGGAAGATGACTTAAAGACTATGCAGGAAGGAAGACTACAGCTACATCCAAGGGGGAGTCTGTTAGTGCATTATGTCTGTAGCTTCCGTCTGTATCAAGTCTTTTCTATTTTGTCCTGTATATTTGTTTGTATATTTGTATATGTATGTATTTTGTATCTAGACAAAACAGGAAATGAAACGGTAATTGTTAAGTGTGATCCGTACGGACGACATGTGTCATCCGTATGGATGGCCATCCGATCGGATGACCATCCGATCGGGTGACACCCTCACTTCCCTGTGTTGCCTATAAATAGTGGTCTAGGGCTAGTTGTCAAGAACCTTTTGCCAGATTGTCAAAGCGAAGCTCTGTCCGATTGTCATCTGGAACTCTTGTATTTTCACATTCTATCAATGAAATTGGACATGTTAAGCGTTGAGATTCTTGTTGGTGATTCTCAGACGATGTCGAGGGATTCCGCACCTCGCCATTGATCGATTCTGCCACGTTCTTCTTCTAGAACCGTTCCTGCGTTGCACTTACATTAGATAGTATTGGGATAAGCCATGTGGGCTAATTAAATGTTTTGGGCTTGTTTAGTTAATAGTATGCAAGTGGGCTTGGCCCTGTTTGTATTTAGGTCACCCTATGTAAGTATAAATAGGGTGAGCCTAGGTCGTTGCTGGTTGTTGTTCGCATGGCTGTTCTTCTTAGAGTTTTCGAGTTTGTGTGATAGTTGTACCAGACGAGTTTCATACTCGTGTGCAATCTAATCAATTAGATTGTTCTTGTCACTTTCATTAGTTTTCCGCACTTTTGATTGTGTTAGTGATATCCGATTGGAGATTCTTGGACTTACAACAGCCGCTCGTAAAGCGTGCTAAGATATTGTTCGCTTTGCCCCCGATGGGTTGCCCACCCCTTATAAGAAAGGCTTCGTTCTTCTCTTCAACTGATGTGGGACTTACATTTTCACCCTTAGGGAGCCTAGCGTCGTCGTTGGCACATTGGCCCGCCCCTGGCCCTGATATTATTTCTTGATATGTGCGTCTCATCGTTGCGCACAGGGCCAACTAATATGCTAGCGAGGACGTTGGGCTTTCTAAGGGGGTTGGAGATGTAAGTCTCATATTGGTTGAGGTGGGGAATGAAGCCTACCTTATAAGGGGGTGGAAACCTTTTATACCAAAACGTGTTTTGCCTAGGCGAGCAATTCATCGGGTGGAAACAAAATTTAGAGTTCTTGGATGGGCAACCCAGTGGGGGGGGGGGGGGCAGACAATATCTTGGCACATGAGTGACCCTAGGAAAATCCCACATCGATCATGGACATGAGAGATTCTTGGTTCATAAGAAATGTCCGACTTCTTAAAATCACCAACGTATTTTGGGGTTAATGCTAGTGGATAAGAGGAGAACTCCACAATTAAGTGTGCTCAGGTGGGAGTAGTATCAGGATGTGTGTGTTAACCCCGAGAAGTCTCCACTTGGGCAACCACAAATAATTATGTGAGCTCTTAATGGGCAAAGCGGACAATATTGGTGGTATGGGGGTCAAATATTACACATGGTATCAAAGCATTCACAATGGTTCCCATATAAAACGATGAGCGTGTTACTTATATTATAAAGAATGATTGTGAGTGGATGAGAGAGAAAATGTTATTGTTCATCCGTAAATATACGGGAAACACTTTTCATCCTTATAATTTTTTTTTAAATATTTATGAATGTGGTTGTGAGTGGAGAAAAGCGAAAATGTAATGATAAATGTATAAAAAATATTATTTAATTGAAAAGGAGAGAGAAAAATAGTGATTTTTAGTGTACTTATATGAATAATGATAAGGAATTAAATGTGAATGCCCTCAGAGTCACTCATCTATCGTTTGGGTGGTTGGGCAAACCTCAACGAGGATGATAAGTCCTCGAGGGTGTTCAAGAGCACACCTTAGACAAATCCTACGTCCTGATGGGATGCTGGGGGGTAGGCCTCATCGAGGACGATGAGTCTATAGGGGAGGTGATTGTACAACCCTTGGAAAATCCTACATCTGTTGTGGACAAAAGAGACTTTTGTTTAATAAGAAATGCACCACCTCTTAAATCACCAACGCGTTTGGGGATTAATGCTAGTGGACGAGAGGCGAAGTCCACAGTTTAGCATGCTTAGGTTGGGATAGTATCAGAATGAGAATGAGTGACCTCCTGGAAAGTCTCCACTTGAGTAACCAAAAACAAATCCTTGAGCTCTTTGTTAGCAAGCGGACCATATTTGTGCCTTGTGGTATAAGAGGTCGGATGTTACAATCTTTAGTAACACCCAAATATACTATTTTAAGCTATTTTTGTCAGGCCCAAATAAAAAAAAACTTTCTTTTTAGATAACAATTTTATTTGAATATTTAATAAAACTTATGAAATTTCAAATTAAAACTATAAGTTAGTTTCTTTTTCTTAAAAATATTAGATATCACTTATATATTATATATTTTTATTCTTATTTCAGATTATTTATTTTATTTTACTTTAGTTTAGTTTACGGTATAACCTCTTGTGTTTTTAACTAATTTTGAAAAAATGAAAAGAAGGTTTATTTATTTTTTTTTTTTAAATCAAGCCATCAACAATAGAAAAGTCAACGACTGAGTTTACGATGAGAAACAATTGAAATGCCAAAAGTACGGGATTAAGAGAAAATCCAAAGTACGCGGCTGCCGATCAATGTTTTAAAAACTAATTTTTGGAATTCAGATTTTTGTTTTTTATTATAGACAATTTAAATGGTATTTTACCGTCAAGTGCATAAACTAACCACTTATTCACTTGAATGGGTTGATGTGATAGTTTTTGGCTGGTGAACAGCTAGGGTTATATTCGCCGCTCCGCGGCGGGTGAACCGGTTTTTAGTAAATTATATAACGAAAACGTAGACGCAGTGGTTAAATTAACAACGGGAAACCTGTCAATGTTGGTTCGGTTCATTATAGCATCGGTACGGTACCGGCACTAGAGATGACTATCTGATTATTAACAAATTTCAAATGGAAACGTAGACACAATGGTAAAACTAACGTTAATAGCAGGAATCCGATCGAAATTGGTTAAACTCATTACGGTATCGTTACGATACCGAAACCCTATATAGCAACCGAAAGTGAAAACTTAAATAATAAAGTCGTGATATTACCAATATCGAGATGTATTTTACATCGATAAAAAACAATTAAAACGAATAACGATACCGATATCAACATTCGTTCGATATCAGTCTTTGGTTCAATAATACCGCGTTTCTATGAGAATTTGATTAGCCGTAGGATACCGGCACCTTGTACACCAAGCAAAAGAGATAATGTAAAACCATGGGGGAAAACACATCGAAAACTTTACGTCGGAATGTAGATAAACACGAATTTATATTGCCACCTGACGTAAAACGTAGACAAACTCGCATTTTATACAGACACGTATTAGAAAATTAAAGGGGTCAAAGTAATACCTTTTTAAGTTTTTAGAAAGGTAGGAAAAAAATAATAAATTTAAAAGTTGAGAGATAAGAACAAAACTTTAACTAAATGACAAAAAGAAAAAAAAGTGACTCAACTTTGGTGGCAAATTTTCAAATACACAAAACTCAACTGACGTAAACCATCGTTAGTAATTGATATAATAATAATAATAATAATAATAATAATAATAATAATAATAAAACATTGAGTAAATGATAGTGACTGATATGTGCTAATGGTCGAAATCAAAGAATGGAAACTTCAATGGAAAAAATCAAAAGTCAAGAAGTTTTCTGGCGCAAATAGGTGATACTAATTGATCTATATAATAATGAGAGGGGTAGTAATCTTCTACGTTTGGATTTACGTACTGGTAATTTCAAATTTCACTTCTATTTATATTTTTTTAACAATACTAATAACAAAATGTACCATTTATTATGTTTTCTTAATTATAGCGCCTATGAGACAGTTTGGTGAAGGAATAAAAGATCCGTCTTTGTTGTTAGAAAAAACTATATAATATATTTATATATGTGGGCATGATACGTGTATATGGACCAACATCATCTCATTCATCGGTCCATACTTGTAAAAAGTTTTAGAATTAATCCTATACTGAATGCTTCGAATTTTGGTTTACTCGCCAGCTTCGTGTTCTTTTGTCATCCCTATGTGTGATGAATGTGAACACGGTTTGGTGTGGCATTGCGTTTGGGGTGCATGAGAAGATGGTGTCAGAGCGCCAGATAGCAAGGCGATGGGGGTGCCGAAGAAGCTAGTAATGAGAAAAAGGAGAACTTGTTAGTTTATTTTTTTTACTGTGTGTGGTGTTTTTAAAATATAAAGAGGGGTAAATTACTTTTTGAGTCCCTGTGTTTTATGGGTTTTAACTAGTTGAGTCCAAAATCAAAAAGTTTAACGACCTGAGTCCCTATAAGCATTTTCTTTAACCATTTGAGTCCAAATTTCAACCTCAGTTAGATAATCTCAGTTAACTTTTTTTAAAATGACCAAAACACCCTTTTATATTAAAAAAACCATTTTATTATTAAATATATATATATATATATATATATATATATATATATATATATGTCCTGATCATAAACAATCTTCATCTTCACCATTACCTCCAGAACTTTCTCTCTCTCTACCAAAACCACCTCCAACCCACCACCACACCTCCACCAGCAACACCACCGTCGCCACACCATCAATACCACCGTCACCACCACCACTACACCGTCACCACCACAACACCCACCACCGATCTTCACCATCAAAGCCCCACCTTCGACACCATCATCACCATCAAAACCCTCATGTCCAAGCTCCATCTCCGGCTGCGAAATACTCCTCTGGAGCTACGATTCCCAGCAGTTAGGGTATCCACAAGCAATCGAGAGCAGAGAAAGAAAGAAGCCCCCTCTCTAATTTGAGCATCAACACAGCAATTCCAGATGTGGCGAACCCTAACTCTGTGGAGAAGTCAATTTCTGGTGATTCAGAGGTCTCACAAGAAAGAAAGAAGCCCCCCTCCAACGTTCAGGCAGGTATCGCTCTCTGGCCAGATGCCAGATGCAGAGGCGGGAAAAATGTGACCATTGCGTAATTTTTTTTATTCATGTTATGAGGCGTTTTGATCACATTTCTTTGTTTATTCACAAAGCTGCCAATTCCTGTATAGATTTCATCTAATCTCTGTATTCCATTGCAGAGAAGGAAGATGGAATGTCTGTCGGTGTAATCGGAGAAATTGGATAGATTGTGAATGCAGGACTTTCCTTGTTCTAAGTTTGCTATTAGACCGGATCTTCTTAGCTGTGATTCATGTGGAGAACACCTATGTCTTGTGGCTCAGGTTAATGTTAAAATGTTACTAGAATGGTGTTGAGATTTTGAGTGTTGGATCTTTGTTTGATATTAGAGTGGGTAGAACTGTGTTTTGTTTATTGTCACGCTTATTTTATTGCGTTATTTTCAGATTTATGCCCCTATTTCCAGCAAGATGTTAACGGTAGAAGAGCGTGTAATTTATATATTTGCTTGTGTAGACCAGTTTGTGAGGCGTTGAGGTAGGTAATTCTTATATATTCTATCGTTTTTGGCAGCAATCAGGCGTACCGTCTTCTCTGCTTTTCGAAATCTCATTCAGCGATGTCTGTTAGCGATGGTTCAGTGGTGGGAATGGTGGTGGTGCGGTGGCGGGGATGGTGGTGGTGCGGTGATGGAGGGTGGTGGTGGTGGTTGGATCTCCAGAGAGAGAGAGAATGTGCAGAATAATATATAATATTTTACTCCTGTGCATTAAAGACTTGTTCATTATACTCTTAGGCATATTAGAGTTGTACTTTGTGTGTAAATGACTAAATTGCCCTTGTAGTTAACAGACTTGATGGATGGAGTTAGAAATTTGGACTCAAATGGTTAAAGAAATTGCTTATAGGGACTCAGGTCGTTAAACTTTTTGCTTTTGGACTCAACTAGTTAAAACACATATAACACAGGGACTCAAAAAGTAATTTACCCTATAAAGAGTATAAAAAGTGATTGTGAGTGTAGGAGAGAGAAAATGTTACTGTTCATCTGTATATTTGGGGGGACACTGTTCACCCCCTATATTTTTTTAATATATTTTGAAAGTGGTTGTGAGTGAAGAGAGAGAAAATGTAATGATAAAGGTATAAAAAATATTATTTAATTGAAAAGAAGAGAGAAAATGTAGTGTTTTTAATGTAATTTAGGGTGAAAATATGGTGGGATGGATGTGAATGCTCTAATAGTCCATGAAACAAAATTTAACTTGATAACACCAAAAAAGTGAAATATAGTGGTATTCATGGTCCGGTTTTTATGGTTATTAGGTTAAACCGACAGTAACAGTTTTTATTATAAAAAATCAAAATCGAAATGTTGAAATCTAAAACCAAAGCAAACTGAACCGTTACTAACACTTTGGTTTAGGTTGGGTTTTATGGTATGAAGCATGTTAATAGACCTAATCTATTGGTAACATAATTAGTATCTAATGAGCATGACATGGTATGAAGCATGTTAATGGACCTAATCTATTGGTAACATAAGTAGTATCTAACGAGAATGACAATAATTGTAGCCTTTAGGCTATGTGGTGTGGTCATGACTCAAATGATAACCATCACCTTTTACATCATCGTCATGTTAGTATGTCACCCATCCTTATTCACTAATCAAATCCACCACCTAATATGGTGTGGACCATGACCTCAACTATCATCTACTATCCTCCCCTACCAATCAAAATCTCCTAATTAATTGAAAGAAAATCATGGTTGCTATTAAATCATGCAAACCACTATAGTTTAGAAAGAGGGGTGATGCACCACGAGAACCATGTCCCGTGTTTCAATCCATCAAATAAAGAATGGAAGGAAAATGGTCTTGATTTATTTTTTGAAGGAGAGAAATGAGGACGAGTATCTAGAGTTTATGTGTTAAGTTAGATACTCACATGTTAGCACATTAGTTCACTTCGGTCGTTCATTAGTTTTAATTTTTAATTAAGTAAAACTTAAATTTAAATAAGTAATCAATAATGCCTGATAACAATATCTAAAAATAAGATAACAATATCTAAAAATAAAATATATAGTAATCTAACGGTCTAGTTTGGTTTTATATGACTGATACCCGGTATAAACAGTAAATCAAACCGTTCGTCATGGTTTAAAATTATGGAAACCGACTGACCGAAAATTTAATCAAAAACCAACTACGAAAGCAAATGAATAATCAGTTTGGACGAACGTTTCGCTGTTTGAAACCAAACTGTGAACACCCATAGTCAGAAGGTCGCAAGTAATTAAAGAAGTAATATCACGCCAAACTGTGAACACCCCAAGTCGCGGTTTAAAGGCCATTTTGTGTATAAAAGGTCACAAGTAATTAAAGAAGTATTATCACGCCATATTCGCTCACATAGTCGAGAAGAAACCGAAGGAGAAAGGGATTGAGACGTCCCATGTGTGACAACTGACACAAAACCGGTAATTTCCGTACTATTTTAATTACTAATTACTATTTGTAATTATGTGCTTAAACGTCAACATTATGTGTTTACTTGCTTTACATATGAATTCATGCATGTTTTATACTTCAAATATTGCATAGTGCATTACATTAAACGTTGCATCAGAAAGACTAGTAAACTCACCGGTATGACACGCTGTGTCAGCATTTCTGCAGAATGCAATCAGACAATAGATTTAGGGCCTAGGAGTAGGTCTAACATCAAAAAAATACATTAAAACCCAAGTGTGGATACAAGGGTTAATATATACACTTTCTGGAAGCTAAAACAAGCAGTAAAAGACACCCGAAACTTACTTTTAATGTTGAATTCTGCAGAATTCAGCAGAAAAACAGCAAAAAACAGCATTTAAAAACTGAAAAACTATGCAGAATTGATGTTTTAGTGACCAGAATAACTTGTAAAGTGTCGGGAATTAAAACTGTCACAAAAGGTGCTTCATACCTAGTAAAATTGCGCAATTTAGCACTTTAACGAACCGATAACCGAATGAATAACCGGACACTACCCAAAACATCAAAACTAGACTAGAAGCATTGTTTTTATTATATAAAGCTAGTGTTGGTAATAAAACACTCTAAAAATCATAAAAATACATAAACACACTTAATATTTCAAATAACCTTCTAACTTACCTTATTAACCTCCAACTTCCAAAAACTTGCAACTTACCCCCCCCCCCCCCCTTATGAAACCGTCCCCAAACTTGGCCCACATCACTTTCCACTAAAATATTGTGAGTGTGTGCAAGATATTGGATACATGATCCCTTGGTTAATTAAGTGTTGGAAGTTGTTTTATAAGAACCATAAGTAACTAGAACAAGATCATTCTCATCACATTTCAAACTCCATCTTCTCCCCATCCTCTCTCTAGCTCTCGGCCACCATCACCCCACCATACACTTTCATTTTCAACCTTCAACCAAGCAATCCAAGGTGATATTGTGGTGTAAGAAGATCATCAAGGAAGGTATCAAGTGCTAGCAGTTGAAGGACCACTTGGAGGAGTTAACCCCCTATCTTCTTCTATCTTCATCTTCATCTTTGTTGAGCCACTTCCCTAGCCATTAGAGCTGATAGTAAGCATGATAAACTCAATTTTACTTCATGTTAGTGTTATGTACAAGTTACACCATCTAAGAAACTAAACTTTAAATGATGAAGATATGAAGATCTAACATAATCTAAAGAAAAACAAGTGTTTTTAGTGATGTTTGATGTTGTGATGAAGTTGTTGTTGAATCTTGTGTTTATGTTTAGATCTATCATGTTAAAGCTTGTTAGAAGCTTAGATCTAACAAGTTTAAGCATGGATCTTGAAAGATCCATGGTTAAACTTGAAGATGAACTTGAAAGACCATTATGTGAACTTGAAAAATGATTTTTAAAGCAAGATCTTGTGTTCTTGAAGTAAATAAGTTTATGTAAAGTTAACTTTTGAAACTAAACTCTATGAAAAGTTTGTACAAGGTTCATCAAGAAGCTTATTTATGAAAGATTCAAGTATGTTAAGTATGGATCTTGGAAGATCCATGATAAAACATGATTTTAAACATAAAAACCTTTTAAATGAGCATAAGAATAGTTTTAGAGCATGTTTTTCAAGACTTTGAAACCCTAAAACTCATCTATGGTTTAGTTAGTAAGTTAAAGTTTCATAAAAAGTTTGTTTAGACTTAACAAGAACACTTGTTTTTTTGAAAAATCCTTGTATGTGAAGTGTAGATCTAAAAGACTACACATTTTTAACAAAAATCAAGTTCATCGTAAGGTTTTACATGATAAAATTAGTGTATGTTACTTGTGAAAATTGTTGAAAATTGTTTTTGGTGATGAAAAGAAAATAAACACATGTTTTGAAAACATGGGAAACCTCCATTTTTAGGGAAACTATGTCAAAATTTTTATAAAATTTTGACACTTAGAAAAATATAAGTTTTGATGAAACTTATTCCCCAAAAATTCATCTAAAAATATTTATCAAGGTTTCCTAATTTTTGTACAAAAATTACAAGCTAAGAAATAAGGATTTCTTCAAGTTAAAATCAATGTAAAGTGTATATATATATATATATATATATAGGGGAATGATGTATAGAAAACCCACTTTAATTTAGAAAACCCGGGAAACTCAAAGCTCCCGATGTTTTTAAAAAAAAAAAATATATATACACATGTTATATACATGTTTTTAAGGTATTTGGGCAAAAAAAATCAAAAAAGCGCCGAGTAGATATTTTAAAAAAAAATAAACAAGTTTTGGTGTAACACGTGTTACATTCATCTGACATATTTGTAACACGTGTTACACCAAAACTTGTTTATTTTTTTTAAAAATATCTACTCGGCGCTTTTTTGATTTTTTTTGCCCAAATACCTTAAAAACATGTATATAACATGTGTATATTTTTTTTTTAAATTCGGGAGGTTAGAGTTTCCCGGGTTTTCTAAATTAAAGTGGGTTTTCTATAGATACTTACACTATATATATATATATATATAAGGTTTCCTAATTTTTGTACAAAAATTACAAGCTAAGAAATAAGGATTTCTTCAAGTTAAAATCAATGTAAAGTGTGTGTGTGTGTATATATATATATATATATATATATATATATATATATATATATTGGTCACCAAATTTTGTGCTAAGTGTATATTATGTATACTATATGTAGTAGTGTGTTAGGAACTTGAAAATACACTAAATACTCCCAAGGCGTATCACCAACAAAAATAGACATAAAAATACATAACGAATACCTATGAATATTCATACAAAATAACCCATGAAAAGGTATATGGACAAATACAAGAAAATATATTTGTATAAATATATTCCTTAACAAATTTTGGACTTGGACAATTTTGGACTTAAATATATATTTGGACAAATATATATAACTATTACCAAGTAGTAAAGAAATTTATACAAAATCGGGTGAATGACAAAAATAAATGTATATATTTTACAAGATAACAAAGTATATATATTTTACACAAGTCTTAAAAATATATTATTTTTAAGAAATATAATTCCGGAAAGTATTAAAAATCAAAAGTATTGATTTTTGGCAAATAATGTAATAAAAATACAAGTATACTTTACTAAGTATACTTGCACAAAAATAATATTGAAAATATTATTTAACAAAATACTTATATTTATTTTCGAAAAATAATATAAGTAAAATATTTTGAATAAGTTAAAAATATAGGTTATTTTTAACACTTATTGATCTTCACCGATCATAGAAACAAATATATATTTTTGGGAAGTAAAATATATATTTACAAAAGTACAATACAAATTCAATATACAAGAACACGACGAACGGGCGAGACCCGACAAACAAGGGCACGACCCTCACACGTGATGAACATACACATAACAAATACATAAACCTAAGATGGTGACTTGTACTCCATGTGTTACAAGTCTAGTGACTAATGTACATAGAAAACGTATAGGTTACGACGCTTACGAGACAAACCCGATGAAGTTTACGACGCAAGATACGCAAAACAGTGAGTTCATGTCCCCACTTTTAAACTTTTACTTGTTT
Source organism: Helianthus tuberosus (assembly GCA_030545235.1). Lineage (NCBI taxonomy): Eukaryota > Viridiplantae > Streptophyta > Magnoliopsida > Asterales > Asteraceae > Helianthus > Helianthus tuberosus. The sequence continues at coordinate 97,291,903 of CM060399.1, read as the reverse complement.
TCTAAACTTGGGGAAAATACATGTACTATGGTATGTAGAACACAAAACTAAGGAATGACACATAGATCATGTAACGAATAGGGTGCCATAAGCACCATTAATAAACTATATACCTAGACCGCGGAACAAAAGGTTAGATTTAATGGGCTTCAGGCAGCCACACTCCGGGCCACGTTCTACCTAGAGTGCTTTTGTGTCTCGAGTCGTAAATCGAAAGAATAATGCCTATGGTTTGGATGCTTCCTATGTCGGGATATATGTTAATGTCCTCGCGAAACATTAGCGATCTCGTATTCCTTACATTTACAGAACTCAGTTTACAGATACGTTTTACAAATAACAACCATGTTTTAATACAGGTATACAAACATTCTATACGAAAACTGCATGAATCCACACCAACTTATGTTGACGATTTTCCAAAACTTATATGTATTTAAGGTAACTTAGTGGATGTGCGCGTGGTCCCTTTTGCTCAAGGATGTCGTTTGTATTTCAATTTATTATGTGTCGAGGCTCCAATGCCACTTTTGTAGGATTTGGTTGTTATATCCCACCTCCTGCGGTGATATTGATGCGTGTCGAGTGTAATATATTTTTAATAATATTTTAAGCCCATTTTACACATTAGTCAAGTTTTAAATTGTCACACCCCGACCACGTGGAACATACAAAACGTGGCGGAAACGTCGGGGAGTGTTGTAACAGAATTAATTGTTTCAAATCCATGGCAATTGAAGTTTCGTTTTATTGATTAAAAGTGTTACAATGTATTAATAAACAAAGAAATACAACATAATTAACTAGTCTTGCATCTTTTATTGTCACTAAAGCCCAAATCTGCCTATATGTATCTTGATCATCTTATGCAACATCTCCTGAAAAACACATGTGAAAATAGGTACGTCAGCATAAAAATGCCGGTGAGATACATAGGTTTTGTGAAAATAGGTTTCATGAATTATGTTTGAGAAAAATGTTTAGTCATGAACCTTGTTATTTGCTTTGTTTTGTAAATCATTTGAAAATCGATAAGATCAGATGATATGTATAAATAATGTATAATGTATGGTTAAATGAATAACCATGTAAAATGAGTTTGTATTAGATAAGTTGTTTGTAAATCAATGTCTTGTGAAAAATATGTTATTTGTATAAAATGTTCTATGTCTCAACCTGAAATGATTCAAATAACGCTACAATATGTAATACAATACAAACACTTATATATAGGAAGTACCAGCGGCGTATCCACCATGCTTGTATCATATTACACACGCCTCGTTACTTAATCACTTACTCAAACCAAACCAACAATGTACAATGTCTATGTTTAAACCAATAGCCAAAATGTAAGCATGTAATGAATAATAAGTGTACTAAGTATGCAACAACATACATACATAGCATGTAAACTGAAATATCTGTACTGAGTATGCAACAACAAACATACATAGCATGTGAACTGAAATATATGTACTAAGTATGCAACAACAAACATACATAGCATGTGAACTGAAATATATGTACTAAGTATGCAACAACAGACATACATAGCATGTGAACTGAAATATCTGTACTAAGTATGCAACAACAGACATACATAGCATGTGAACTGAGATAATGTGTCCATATGCTGAGTAAACATATGCAACAGAAATGTAATGTAAAACGATGTACTAAGTATGCTAAGTTAACATACAAAGCAGAAAAGTCATGTAAATCAATGTACTAATAGTGTACTAATGAACATAACCAGTATATGATATGAAAACAGGAAAGCACGAAAGTAACAAGTAGGCACATGTGTTCCACCCCAAAATAGTTTGGAAAACAGTAAAAGAGGGGTCTATGTACTCACTTGAGATTGCTCAGAAGTCCTAGGATAACCACCAAGCAATGCAAGAGATCGCGGAATATCAAACGGCACCTAATATAGGTAACTACATTAATAAACCGGACCTAAATCGGAAGACTGGGTAGCATGAGGGTTTGTAAACCAAATGAGTGTAGGAACTCATGTGATATGGTTTAACAAAGCCTACATACTAAATGAAACTTAACCTAAGTCTTATCGACCCATTACGACCCGTTTAGGTAGCTTATGCTACTTTAACGCGTCGTTCGCGTGAAACGCGTTTGGACCGCCTAATTAGCCCTATGACAAGTGTTATATGCCTAATCATGTTACATAATTAGTTATGTGACAAAGGTTTAGGTTACATATGCTTAATTACCAATTATGCATGAAAAGGGTATTCTGGTAATTTACCTAAGGCATATAAACTACCTATCATACAACTACTTAAACGATGTGACCATAGGGTATAACCTCAGAAGGTTATTCCCTACCTACTATGGTCACCTAATGTATTTGGTCGGATCCTAATGATCGACCAAATGGGTCGAGTTCGAAGGTATAGGCGATTTATTAGATCGCCTACCCTACGACTCTAGACAACGTGGTAATCAGTGGGCATAGTCCCAAAGGACTATGACCAACGTGATTACACTCACGTTGCGAAGTTCAAACGAACTTCGCATTGACCATTACTGGTCAACGCTGAAAGTCAAACAAAGTTTGACTTTCTGACTCGAAAAGCAGTAAAATAAGGAAAAGAACGAAAGAATACTAACCCAGGGTCCCCGAATGCTAATCCCGACTCAAGAACTCAGGTATGAAACAATGGTTTCAACTTAGAGCTCTCAAAATCAGAATTCTAGTGAGAAATGCAATGGGGGTGGATGGGTATATATAGTTTTCGGGTAACCGTTAAGATCGTTTCATGGAAAAGAGGGCACGATCAAGGCCGTACACTTGTCGGAATGTTATGGTGCCTCAAAATGCTCACCACCATAAGGAATTGACATGTGGCAAGGGGTTAGGGAGTGCAAAACAGCTGCAAACAGCTGTTAAATACACTTAATCTGGTCTGATAGTGGGAAGCGGCCCGCTTCAGGATCAGCCAAAGACAATGCGGGCCGCATTGGCCCTTCTGATCTGCACATATGTTTGAAAAATGACAGTTTCAGTCCCTGCACGTGTTTAAGGCCATTTCCGACACTTCTAAGGCCCGTAAAGCCAACTTTAAGGCCCTAAAATGTTGCCTAAACATTGTGGACATGAAACATGTTCAAAAATATGTCTGATGATGGTTCGTTTGGTCGTACGAACGCAATGTTCGCTTAATTACGACGGAATGCGCATAAGCGCGAAAAACGATCCAAATGACGTAACGAATGGATTTTTCTTATGGCGAACACTAAAATATAATGTAGTAATGCTTACATAAATTTTTGGGTGTCCGGATATATTCAGAACGTAAGTTATGCGCGAAAATGCAAACTTGTGCACTTTTTGACACTTTTAGTCCCTGAATGACCCAAAAGTTTATTTTAGCACACCGAACCCCTCAAAGCCTATTTCTAAGCTATATAAAGGATATTTAAGGTGTGTTTAACTTATGGTCATGTTCCGGAATGTCTGTTACAGTTCAAATTGGCATACTTTGGCAGTTTGACAACTTTAGTCCCTGTAAGCGATTAAACTTTGATTTCACCACACCAAACCTTCCAAAACTTATATCTAAGTTATGTATAGGTTATTTAAGGTATGTTAAGCCTATTTCACTATTCCGGAGTGTTCGTTGGATTAAACTGGTTATATCTACACATCAGAGCGCGTATAACCCTCCAGAAAGCGATTTAAAGCTTGAAATCAAACAAGAATTGATATGTGTAAACGATACACATATTTTTACAAATCCCAAGTATGAAATACTATATTTCATTGGTTTGGCATTTGTCTGATGGTTGGAGTGACACGGGTGTTACAGTCTCCCCTACTTTAGGAAATTTCGTCCCGAAATTAATTCGTAGGAGTCTAACTGTGGCTTTGTGTCAAATAACCACCAGAGATATGAAAGGCATAATCCTGTTATTTCTCTTTAACGGACATTCTTCAGAATTGAAAAATGAACGGAGTTGTTTTCAACAGGCATTCTTTAGAAACAAAAATGAACGGAATAGTCATTTTACATCTTCAGAAACAAAAATGAACCGAATGAGTCATTTTACATCTTCAGAAACAAAAATGAACCGAATGAGTCATTTTACATCTTCAGAAACAAAAATGAACCGAATGAGTCATTTTACATCTTCAGAAACAAAAATGAATGGAATAGTCATTTTACATCTTCAGAAACAAAAATGAACCGAATGAGTCATTTTACATCTTCAGAAACAAAAATGAACCGAATGAGTCATTTTACATCTTCAGAAACAAAAATGAACCGAATGAGTCATTTTACATCTTCAGAAACAAAAATGAATGGAATAGTCATTTTACATCTTCAGAAACAAAAATGAACCGAATGAGTCATTTTACATCTTCAGAAACAAAAATGAACGGAATAGTCATTTTACATCTTCAGAAACAAAAATGAACCGAATGAGTCATTTTACATCTTCAGAAACAAAAATGAACGGAATAGTCATTTTACATCTTCAGAAACAAAAATGAACCGAATGAGTCATTTTACATCTTCAGAAACAAAAATGAACGGAATAGTCATTTTACATCTTCAGAAACAAAAATGAACCGAATGAGTCATTTTACATCTTCAGAAACAAAAATGAACCGAATGAGTCATTTTACATCTTCAGAAACAAAAATGAACCGAATGAGTCATTTTACATCTTCAGAAACAAAAATGAATGGAATAGTCATTTTACATCTTCAGCAACAAAAATGAACCGAATGAGTCATTTTACATCTTCAGAAACAAAAATGAACGGAATAGTCATTTTACATCTTCAGAAACAAAAATGAACCGAATAGTCATTTTACATCTTCAGAAACAAAAATGAACCGAATGAGTCATTTTACATCTTCAGAAACAAAAATGAACGGAATACATGACAAAATTCGCTGTGGTCTCTGTGCACTGAATTTCCATAATTATGTACGCGTCCATAATTACGTAATTCCTTGCACAGTCCGCACAGTGCATTTCATGATGTGTAGGGGAAGAAAATATCAAACCTGTGATGAGTGTGACTAGACTACCATAGGGTCCTTTTAATCAGATCAACACATGATCTTTTTAATTAGACCTCCAAGGAGTCCTTTCAGCTATATCATCATTTGATATACTTAACCAGATTTTTGGATCAATCTGTTTAACTAGACCACTCAAGGGGTCTAATTATAGAATAGTACAATAAAATCCAAGGGACTTAACTACAACGTAGAAGCCCATTGAGGATTTAATATAGTACCTTTGGATATCCTACTATGAATCCCTTATACGAAGATATGGAAGATTCTATGAGGATTTGGATGACAAAACTTGGATCACACAAAAACATAAAAGGAAACACATAAGCACATAATCACATAGTTGTTTGACTTGTTTATTAACTTGATATCTTTGGACGCGGATACTTAAAGCACACCAGGAATCCAATTCGTGGATTTCATTTGGCACTTTAATCATTTCAAGAATCTATCTATGAAGATAGGATAATCTTAAAAGGAATTCGGCTTTGTCCTTATTGAATTGTGATGTACGTATTGAATCATACAAAGAATTCAATTAAGGACTCCGATGAATGATACACATCCACAAGGATCTAATTATGAGGATAGAAAGATCCTACATGGATTTTTGGAGTTTGTGTAACGAGAGTGTTCCGACACCTTGCACTAGGCGTGCTTACGTCGATACACAAGGTAGAAAGTTCATGAGGTTGAGGCGCCAGATATGTCAAGCGACATATGAAGCAGAGTTTGAAGGTTGAGCAGCAGTAGGATTTGCAACAGCTTTGCTCTGGATTGCAAAGCGGCACATGTTAACCAAACGTCCCCATCGTCCACCGTGGATACATTTGCAACAGGGTATTTGATTTGAATGATGAAGGTTGCATTGATTTCTCCAAGGAGCAGTTCGCTTATACGGCTTCATCCTTGAGACGAGTCATGGTAATAGCTAAATCAACGGTCTTCTGGAGTACGACGCCTATTTGTTGGGCAGTTGTAGCACCTGGTTCGGACATTGTTGTTGCAACGTAGAGGCACCATGTAGAAAATGGAAGACATGGGAGGAAACAAGCGAAAGATAGTCAAAAGAAAATGACAAGGCATGTAGATTGTGACCATTTGTTTGTTACCTAAGGCAAACAAATGAGACAGTGACTAATCAAAGTAAATGGGTCAATATAATGTATCGCGAAGACATGCTCGCCTATAAGTGAACACTCATCCCAAGAATTCCCAGGTAAGCACAACTGGTCTCGCGTCTGATGAGATGTATACGAAGTGCTTGCCTAGACAGAAAACCCAGAATACAGGCATTCACCCTTCCAGTTTGCACGTGTTCACATTTATTTAAAACCCAAAACCTTGATGAGATTTTGAAAATTCAAAGGGATTCAAAACCTTATAACTGAGAGTTCAAAACCTTACAATAGAGGGTTCAAAACCTAGTAATCAATCATCCTAGAACAGATGATTAGTTTTCAAAGCGGTTTTGAAATTTATGTTCTTGTTGTGGTTGTCGCCTAAGGATAGGCGACAGTATTGTTTTATGACTAAACGCAAGTAAACTCGCGTTAGGGTCCTAGAAAGTTATAGACTAGGTCAAAGCATTACTAATAACCTAATTCCCTATAACCATTGGCTCTGATACCATCTTTTCTGTCACACCCCGACCACGTGGAACATACAAAACGTGGCGGAAACGTCGGGGAGTGTTGTAACAGAATTAATTGTTTCAAATCCATGGCAATTGAAGTTTCGTTTTATTGATTAAAAGTGTTACAATGTATTAATAAACAAAGAAATACAACATAATTAACTAGTCTTGCATCTTTTATTGTCACTAAAGCCCAAATCTGCCTATATGTATCTTGATCATCTTATGCAACATCTCCTGAAAAACACATGTGAAAATAGGTACGTCAGCATAAAAATGCCGGTGAGATACATAGGTTTTGTGAAAATAGGTTTCATGACTTATGTTTGAGAAAAATGTTTAGTCATGAACCTTGTTATTTGCTTTGTTTTGTAAATCATTTGAAAATCGATAAGATCAGATGATATGTATAAATAATGTATAATGTATGGTTAAATGAATAACCATGTAAAATGAGTTTGTATTAGATAAGTTGTTTGTAAATCAATGTCTTGTGAAAAATATGTTATTTGTATAAAATGTTCTATGTCTCAACCTGAAATGATTCAAATAACGCTACAATATGTAATACAATACAAACACTTATATATAGGAAGTACCAGCGGCGTATCCACCATGCTTGTATCATATTACACACGCCTCGTTACTTAATCACTTACTCAAACCAAACCAACAATGTACAATGTCTATGTTTAAACCAATAGCCAAAATGTAAGCATGTAATGAATAATAAGTGTACTAAGTATGCAACAACATACATACATAGCATGTAAACTGAAATATCTGTACTGAGTATGCAACAACAAACATACATAGCATGTGAACTGAAATATATGTACTAAGTATGCAACAACAAACATACATAGCATGTGAACTGAAATATATGTACTAAGTATGCAACAACAGACATACATAGCATGTGAACTGAAATATCTGTACTAAGTATGCAACAACAGACATACATAGCATGTGAACTGAGATAATGTGTCCATATGCTGAGTAAACATATGCAACAGAAATGTAATGTAAAACGATGTACTAAGTATGCTAAGTTAACATACAAAGCAGAAAAGTCATGTAAATCAATGTACTAATAGTGTACTAATGAACATAACCAGTATATGATATGAAAACAGGAAAGCACGAAAGTAACAAGTAGGCACATGTGTTCCACCCCAAAATAGTTTGGAAAACAGTAAAAGAGGGGTCTATGTACTCACTTGAGATTGCTCAGAAGTCCTAGGATAACCACCAAGCAATGCAAGAGATCGCGGAATATCAAACGGCACCTAATATAGGTAACTACATTAATAAACCGGACCTAAATCGGAAGACTGGGTAGCATGAGGGTTTGTAAACCAAATGAGTGTAGGAACTCATGTGATATGGTTTAACAAAGCCTACATACTAAATGAAACTTAACCTAAGTCTTATCGACCCATTACGACCCGTTTAGGTAGCTTATGCTACTTTAACGCGTCGTTCGCGTGAAACGCGTTTGGACCGCCTAATTAGCCCTATGACAAGTGTTATATGCCTAATCATGTTACATAATTAGTTATGTGACAAAGGTTTAGGTTACATATGCTTAATTACCAATTATGCATGAAAAGAGTATTCTGGTAATTTACCTAAGGCATATAAACTACCTATCATACAACTACTTAAACGATGTGACCATAGGGTATAACCTCAGAAGGTTATTCCCTACCTACTATGGTCACCTAATGTATTTGGTCGGATCCTAATGATCGACCAAATGGGTCGAGTTCGAAGGTATAGGCGATTTATTAGATCGCCTACCCTACGACTCTAGACAACGTGGTAATCAGTGGGCATAGTCCCAAAGGACTATGACCAACGTGATTACACTCACGTTGCGAAGTTCAAACGAACTTCGCATTGACCATTACTGGTCAACGCTGAAAGTCAAACAAAGTTTGACTTTCTGACTCGAAAAGCAGTAAAATAAGGAAAAGAACGAAAGAATACTAACCCAGGGTCCCCGAATGCTAATCCCGACTCAAGAACTCAGGTATGAAACAATGGTTTCAACTTAGAGCTCTCAAAATCAGAATTCTAGTGAGAAATGCAATGGGGGTGGATGGGTATATATAGTTTTCGGGTAACCGTTAAGATCGTTTCATGGAAAAGAGGGCACGATCAAGGCCGTACACTTGTCGGAATGTTATGGTGCCTCAAAATGCTCACCACCATAAGGAATTGACATGTGGCAAGGGGTTAGGGAGTGCAAAACAGCTGCAAACAGCTGTTAAATACACTTAATCTGGTCTGATAGTGGGAAGCGGCCCGCTTCAGGATCAGCCAAAGACAATGCGGGCCGCATTGGCCCTTCTGATCTGCACATATGTTTGAAAAATGACAGTTTCAGTCCCTGCACGTGTTTAAGGCCATTTCCGACACTTCTAAGGCCCGTAAAGCCAACTTTAAGGCCCTAAAATGTTGCCTAAACATTGTGGACATGAAACATGTTCAAAAATATGTCTGATGATGGTTCGTTTGGTCGTACGAACGCAATGTTCGCTTAATTACGACGGAATGCGCATAAGCGCGAAAAACGATCCAAATGACGTAACGAATGGATTTTTCTTATGGCGAACACTAAAATATAATGTAGTAATGCTTACATAAATTTTTGGGTGTCCGGATATATTTAGAACGTAAGTTATGCGCGAAAATGCAAACTTGTGCACTTTTTGACACTTTTAGTCCCTGAATGACCCAAAAGTTTATTTTAGCACACCGAACCCCTCAAAGCCTATTTCTAAGCTATATAAAGGATATTTAAGGTGTGTTTAACTTATGGTCATGTTCCGGAATGTCTGTTACAGTTCAAATTGGCATACTTTGGCAGTTTGACAACTTTAGTCCCTGTAAGCGATTAAACTTTGATTTCACCACACCAAACCTTCCAAAACTTATATCTAAGTTATGTATAGGTTATTTAAGGTATGTTAAGCCTATTTCACTATTCCGGAGTGTTCGTTGGATTAAACTGGTTATATCTACACATCAGAGCGCGTATAACCCTCCAGAAAGCGATTTAAAGCTTGAAATCAAACAAGAATTGATATGTGTAAACGATACACATATTTTTACAAATCCCAAGTATGAAATACTATATTTCATTGGTTTGGCATTTGTCTGATGGTTGGAGTGACACGGGTGTTACATAAATTTATAAAACACGATATTTTACTAACACTAAACACACATGTGGGCAAGTGCACCCATCGTGAGCGTAGTATAGCGTTGGTAAGATACCGAGGTCGTCCAAGGACACAAGAGCTTTTAGTACCGGTTTATCCTCAACGTCTAATCAAATCAAAATTTTAGAAAATGTTTTAAACATGAAAAATAAAAACTAAAATGCTGAAAATAAAAATAAAATGAAAACAGATAGACAAGATGAATCACTTGGATCCGACTCGCCTTCAATGTAACCTTTGATGATTTCCGCACTTTTGCACTTTTTAAGAGATTATCTTAGTTATAGTAGTAGGCCCCTCTTTTGAAAGTGACGTTACCCTCAACCCAGTGGTTTGAGTCAGCAAGGATACAATCCCAAAGGGTCGGAATATTCAAAGATAATTAATTAAGTAATTAATGCGTAAAGTGGAAGACCCCTCTTTTAAAGGTGACGTTGCCCTCGGCTAAGTGGTTTGAGTCAGCAGGGATACAATCCCAAATAGTCGGGTTAATGTATTAATAGTAGTTTACATATGAGGGGATCAAGCTATTCACACCCCCGCCATCCAATACCAGTGGGTATTGAAGGAGGTCCTAGTAAGCTTGACCCAGGTCCTTGCAGGATCTATACACTGAACAAGTCAAGAACCTTACTAAACCATTCCCTTAACCCCATAGAGATATGAATGGTGAAAATCTTTTACTTTATATAGACACTAAGGTAATGCCAAGACACCACAGAAAAATGATAAAGAAGTTTCACCTTCAATATAAGAAACTAGTTATTAAAGTCATTAATACAAAACCAAATAAAAAGTGTGAAACGATTAAAAATCAAAAGTATTACATTAAATGCTTGTCTTCACCAAGTGATGTAAGAGACTTAGCCAAACATGGCCTTTGATTGACAAGAACTCTTACTATCAATCTTGGATCCCGAGACTACTACACACACTCTAAGGTGGATGATGGATGATGGTGGTGGATGTGGGTGTTGTTGTGGTGGTGGAGTGGTGGTGAAGTGGGAGAGAGGTGGTTTTCCAAGGGATGCCTTTGAAGTGAGCCAAGCACCCCTATTCATAGCCTGAACAGAAGCCCGGACACGGCCCCGTGTCCATCATCTTTCTCTTTCTTCATTAATTGCAATTGTCTACATTAGGCTCCACACGCCCCCGTGTTCGCTGGGCACGGCCCCGTGTGCAGAAGCGTATCTGTACTATCAAGATTTGCAAGATTCTGCGAATCTTAGCGTTGACCACGCCCCGTGCTGGGAATAGAATCTTCTACAACTTTGTCATTTTCTGCAGACACCTGACCACGCCCCCGTGCCCACTGGGCACGGGGCCGTGGTCAGCCTTCTGTTTCTTGTTTTTGCTTGGGAAGATGTTGTCGAGGGGTCGGGCATGCCACGTTTATTCCTTTTCTTTGTATTTTTGTTAGTTTTTGCTGCATATTTGTTCCTTTTGTTCATTTAAGCTCATTTGGTCCTGAAAATACAAAAGAAAGACAAAAGCACACTTTTTCCAACATTAGTACTAAAAAGGGTTAGTTTTATGCCTCATTTGATGTAATTTATATGTTGTATTTTACACACAACAAATACCCCCACACTTGAATCTTTGCTTGTCCTCAAGCAAAACTCTTTATTATGTGGCTTACACACCCAAATGGAATGGGTAGAAGAGAAGTTTTGGGCTTGTCTTGAGTGTCGGGAATCCAAGATCTTTATTGGGTTTTACTTTTATACTATTTACAATCCTATTCGTTATGATTTATTTAGAACGTTTCATAAGAGAAATTACTTATTTGGGCACAACATGCCTTTTTAAAATTCCATTTATATACAAGTTCACATACCTCACGGGAGATCACTCAACACTCGGCCGAAGATGTATTTTTGTGAAACACTCGAGACCGGCATGGAACTTACTTCTACCATATGCTTGCTAAGCAATCAATCCTCCTCCTTTTTAACTATAAACCTTTGTAAATATCAAGAGGACTTGGGGAAGGGTTAGGCTTGGGTTAAAGGTAGGTGGTTTTGGGTTAGTGGTTCGTAAAAAGGGCTAAAAGCGTAAAAAGCATCGGTCGTCGTAAAACTTTTTGTTTTTGTGACTTTTATTCAAAATAAGCATTTTCAAACAAAGTTTCTTTGAGGAACTTGTTTGTTTATTGCCAGACTTCCTTTTTTTTAAAGAACGTCAAAAGAAAACCGAGCTTTTTACTAAAATAAAGGGTTTAAAAGAAAAAAAGGTTTTGGTGGGTAAAGGGTGTTTGTTTTGTGGGTTTAGAAACGAAAAGGTTTAGGCTCAAAGGGGTTAACTAGGGGGATTTTTGGGTAGGTGATAAAAAAAATGAAAAATAACAGTGTTGAAAGAAAAATGGGTTAGTCCTAATGCCTCCATCATTTACTTACTTGGGTTTAAGTTGGTAAGGACTGGGAATGTATCGTTGTGGCAAGTTCTAGAGTCGTAAGAAACCAAGCGGCTATTCACACAAGAAACGAAAAATGAGCATTTAGTTTAAAGATGTATGCTTGTATGCTCAATAAAGGCTCAAAACTCACTTTTTGTGGGAATGGGTTTATAATGTGATCAAGTATATATAATCAAATTTTAACTAGATTTGTCATGCCGTTTCGTAATTTTCTTATGTTAATTCTTTTTATCACGACGCTATCGGTTGTAAATTTGTAAAAATATAACTTTTTTATAACTTGTTATTCCCAAATTAAATCAAGCCAAGTAAAAAAACGAAAAGTTTTTGAAAAAAATTTGTGGTGATTAGCGGTTCCAATAGAGTTTTGTGTAAGGCTTGTTATTAGGACTTGCAAAATTCAAGGTTTAGCATCCCCCCCCCCCCCACACACACACTTATATTACACATTGTCCTCAATGTGTCTCAAAAAATAAGTTTTTAGGTTGATTGAATGTGTAAAAAGGTGTTTAAAAACAGAATTTTATGTTACTGGATGTCTGGGCACGGGCCCGTGTTGGTCCTGGCACGGCCCCGTGTTCAGATCGCCAGTATCATATTTAACAGAAGGCTGGGCACGGGGGCGTGTTCAGTGAACACGGCCCCGTGTCCAGTTTCCTGAACTGGGCGTTTTCTGCAGAACATCAGGCACGTGGGCGTGTTGGGCTGAGCACGGCCCCGTGCTGAACTTGCTGTAATGAAGAAAAATTGTCGGGAGGCTCTGTTTTTGTGCATGGGGTGTGGGTTCAAGTTTCCCTTAGTAACCTCGACCATTCCGAGTGTGTTTTAACCATTACAACATCATCCAAACACCATTTACTACTTAGAAACCATCATTCATTAAAAATAACAATTACAAAGGATCCTAGAAAATGAAAATGAAGTTAGAAATAAAAAAAACTAAAAGTTTCTAGGATAGATAGGTCAAGTAACGCAGGAAATCATTTTAAGTAGTTCTACCCTTATTGTAGGAATGTCAAAAACCCGGAAATAGCTTTCCGGTACTTAAGGGTGTTGTAGAACTCGGAACCGAGGGATGTCTCTTTGAATGTCGTTGAGCCATTCCTCTATCTCCCTAGGGAGGAAGAAGGCGGGCTCATTCTCTACAATGTCTTGTGGAGGAGGTGCGACGGCAACCGGTGTCACGCCCCGACCGCGTTAAAACAACAAAACCACGACGGAAACGTCGGGGAGTGTCCTAACAGAATCATTGTTTCATAACACATGGATTGAAGTTTCGTTTTATTGAATTAAGTTTATTACATTGTCTCGAAATTTAAAAATAAAACATGAACATATTGTCTTTCATTGTTATTAAGTCACTAAGGCCTCGTCCATCCTATGTGTAGCAAGCAATCAACAATCATTACATAGTAGAACCTGAAACATATGTGAAAATAAGTCAGCATAAAAATGCCGGCGAGTACATAGGTTTTGTGAGTGTGTCAGATTCATGGCTTTGAGTTCATATTGCAATACCTTGTCCAACTACGAGAGTTGTCGAGTGTGTACCTTGAAATCAAAAGTGTTTGATATTGCAGTATATTTTATCAACTTTACAAGTTGATATATGTGTAAACCGAAATCATTGTAGCCATGAATCTTAACTGAAAACATTTATCTTTGTAAAATGAGTAGTAAATCGTCGTTGAAAGTAAACATTGTATGGTTTATATCTTTAAGTAAACCTTGTAGTGTAACTTCGTATTGAAAACATTCGACCAAGTGATCTAGATAACGCAACAACATGTAATGTGTTAAAAGCACTTATATATAGGAAGTACCAGCGGCGTATCCACCATGCTTTTATCACATTACACCCGCCCATTACCTAATCACTTACCATAACCCATTCGTTCAATAGTTCAATTAGTTCCAATCGTTCAACTAGTTCAAATCGTTCACATAGTTCAAATAATGATTCAATAGTTCAAATCGTTCATATAGTTCAAATAGTTCCAATGGTTCAAATAGTTCAAATCGTTCACATAGTTCAAATAGTTCCAATGGTTCGTGTTTTATTTGTGAAAACTAACTTTTGGTCGTCTTGTTGAATACATTCAAACCTGTGTGACTTGTCCTAATCGTTCAACTCGTATTAACAAACCACCAATGGGTAAGTTAACAATTCATCAGGTTCTGTCGTCACCCACATTACCCCCATAACCATGGTGATAGTCCGACAACGGGATTTGTCAGATCCTATGGTACCATAACAGCCTATGGTACCATAACATACTACTGGTCGACTTAATCATAGCTAATGAATGTCATTCAATTGTCTTTTGACCAACGCCCCAACAAGTTCATTCACATTATAGAAATCATTGTGTTTAATATAAACCATAACATTTGTTTTGGAAACTCGAAATCGTTTAGCACATATGAATCACCCCAAAACAACTGAAAGCTGTAAAAGAGGGGAACTATGTACTCACTTGAGATTGCAAGGTATCCTCGATTAAATGAACTTAACAAAGCTCGGGCAAACCAAGGAAATCAAGTGGCACCTAGTAATAGGATCACTATGTTAACAATCGGCACCTAAACCGGGAGATCGGGTAGAATGAGGTCTCGTAAACCAAATGAGTGTTAGAACTCATGTGACATGGTTTAACAAAGCCTACATTCAGAATCGAAACCTATCCTAAGTGCTTACGACCCGTTATGACCCGTTATGGTAGTCTAAGCTACTTTAACGGGTCATTTGCGCAAAAGCGCAAACGAATAGCCTAACTAGTCCTATGACAAGTATTATATGCCCTAACATGTTTAAATATGTTGCATAATCAGTTTAAGTGTCAAAAATTAAGTTACATATGCTTAAATTCAAATTATGCATGAAAAGGGCATTTTGGTCATTTTCCTAAGGCATATAAACTACCTATCATACAACTAATCAAACTAAGTGACTATAAGGTATAACCTCAGAAGGTTATTCCCTATACAACTATGGTCACAAAATATGTTTGGTCGGACCCTAATGATCGACCAAATGGGTTGGGTTTGAAAGTCTAAGCGGTTGTCAAGACCGCATGACTTACGACCCTATATAAGCATTAGACTATAAGTGACGAGCTAAACATGTTAAAACATGTTTAACTAAGTTAGAAAACTGATTTGATATCAAAACAAAGTGTTTTGATACCCGAAAATAGTTTCGTTGCAAAATGCGTATAATCGTGCATTTTGACCGAAACTTTGACTCGTCACTTTGACTAGTCAACGTGTTAATCAGTAGGTATAATCACTGGGGATTATAACCATCGTGATTACAATCACTTTGCAAAGTTCAATTGAACTTTGACTTGACCAATTCATGGTCAAAACCGAAAGTCAAATGGTAGTCAAACTGTTTGACTTTCAGCTTGTAATGGCTGAAAATAAAGAACTAGCCATGAAAGTATACTTACAAGGCTCTATGGCTGAAAGATTGAACTAGAAGAACTCAGGTAGAAGGTATCCAAAGATGGTATCCTTCACTTAGAGTCCAAGTGGAGAAGCAAGTGATGAATGAGCAAGAAATAAGCAGAATTTTGAGGGTATTTATAGTTGAATTGGAACCATGAGATCATGCCATGTGTATTGTGTGGCCTCCAAGCAAGTATAGGATTGCAACAAGTGTTTGGATAGGATTAAAAGCCTTGAATACCGTCAAAATTACCCACAAGAATGAAAAACTAGCTTGAAATTACATGTGCAGCAGCTAAAACCATGTTGCTGTCGAAATTGAGGCATCGCCTGCAGCAACAGCAGAGCCCTTAGGGCGTCACGTAGCGCGAGGACTCACCAACTTAGTTTCAAAATTTGTAGAAATGGTCCCTGCAACCTTATATATGCATATTTGACGCATTTAACCACCGTTAAGCCATTTTCAAGGCTCTACAAGGACGTTAAAGTATAGGGGACTTGAAATATGTTAGGAAATATCTCGGATGTCGGTTCGTTTGGTCGTACGGTCACGTTATTCGGTTAATTATGCCGAAACTCGAACGGACGTGAAAACGATCCAAATTGCGCGACGAGTGGTATTTTTGCATTCCTATCACTAAAATATAGTATTTTAATGATTACAAAAATTTTTGAATGTCCGGATATGGTCAGAATGCGAGATATGCACGTTTATGCAAACTTTCGTAGTTTTTGACGCTTTTAGTCCCTGTTGATCAAATAAGCGTATTTTCGCATACTGAACCCCTCAAAACTTATTTCTAAGCTATGTAAAGGGTATTTAGGGTATGTTTAGCTTATGTTCTCGTTCTGGAATGTTCGTTTCTAGTTTGTATGTTTGATTAAATAAGTGAATCTGTTATGGCTGATGTAAAGGTTGCGATTCTATTTGATGAGAGATGATTGTTGTTTATTTGGATCTGTTTATATGAATGTACAACATATGTTGCACGATGCACAACCCCCTTCAGCACACCGTACACTTTAGGGGTCACACACTCCTAAGTGTACGAACAATATTGCACAACGTACAAGGGACTGCTGCAGGGTCGCACACCATAGTCTGTACACTTATTGAATATGCAACCCTTGTTGCATAAAGTACAAGTTGGAGGTGCAAGGTCGCATACCTCATGATCCGCATACTCCCCTCGTACAAGTCACTAAGGCACCAGGTACAACCCAGTCTTGCATGACCGCACACTTGTCAGTAGGCCGCACACTCCTGTGGGGGCAACACACTGACAAGTGGGCCGCACACTCGTAGTAGGCCGCACACTAGGATAGTCCAAATCCTTATTAAACCATGTACATCCACTGACCACCTTAATTATGATTAACTGTTATGATGCATAATAATGTCTGTGTATACGTACAAGTTTGGTATAACATACAATAGTGGTTACTTATGCACTTCTTGTTAAATACGTGATTGCTTGTATATGAACCTAATATTGGTAACCATAATAGGACATGGTTGACCAACTTAGGACAAATAATCTATCTACTAAGCAAAGCAAAGGTGAGTTCACACTAACACTAAAAGCATGTATTCCCGGTGGATTGGGAACCTAATATTCTAGGGGAACGAAATAGTAATTAAACAGTATTATTAATTCATGTCTCTAGTGTACTAAACGAAACTCTATCATGAAGTCCCCACACTTATACCGATTAGTCGCCTGACATGGCGAACATGATATTAGTTGATAACGCTATTGGGGTTGACAAACCTCACACCGGGCCTTAGAGGACGAGAGTGAACTAGTATGGCCTTATGACCGATCGATGATGATAGACATTGATCAGGGGCAAACAGCACTACAGTCGCAGTTTTAGTACCACACAGTTTAGTAGCTTACATATAGGGTAGCTCCCCATGGCATGTTTTACAAATTGCTAATTAAATAATTAACGTTTTTGGGATAAAAACAAGTACCCTTTTTAAACCGTGAACTCGACAACTTTATGTTGACATACTACTGCATGTTTGCAGGTCATTAGGTGCTGAGCTGGAGTCTGCTCGGGGAAGTGTAGTGATGATCTAGAATCCTTGATGGATTATTATTTTGAAACTTACGTTTTAAAACTACTAATGGATTTTGTACTTTATGCTTCCGCTAAATACTTAAACTCTATTTTAGACTTTTAAATGTGATGTCATTAATCGTATTTGTAATGATTGGTTTTACCTTATTTAAGTTAAATGTTCAATATGATTGGTGGCATGATTCGGTCAGTCACACGTCTCGCAGTAGTACTCCGCATAGTGGAAATTGAGGGTGTGATATGGATTATTGAAAGAAGATACCTGAACCATCTCACAAAATATGAAGTGATGATGTGCGCGTAGGAAGAACTTTATTGCACAAGAACTGTTATTTCATCATTTATATGATATCTCTATGTAATTGTTTTATGCATAATGACTTTAAAATCAATATACTGAGTTTCGATTCACTTTCAGTATTAAAAATAGTTTGTAATCAATCAAAATGTTCAAAACACACCGAAAATCAGTCCGTAAATGATCTAAACAATTCAATCCGAAATAAACTGAAATCAATGTAACCAGTCTGAAATGTTCAGAATTTGATCCGAAACAAACCGAAACTTATCGAAAATCACCGAATCAAACTGAAAGTCGATCGAAACAGTCCGAAACTCAATCAAATCAGTCCAAAAATATCCGAAATTCACCAAAAATCAACTGAAATCAGTTTGAATACACCGAAACTCGTCCAATTTTGATCACGATTACAAACAGAGCTTCTTGTGATCTGATACCACTTGTGAGTTCAGGATCGGCTTGTGACAATCGGCACGAAACCGTTAACTTCCGTACTATTTTCATAATTATTTATTGTCTGCATTTATGTGTTTTAAATGTCAACATTATATGCTTGCATGTCATACTTTTAAATCATGCATGTTACATATTTCATTTATCGCATTGTGAAATAATTTAAGCGTTGTGTCAAAACAATTAGAAAACTCACCAGTTAGACCAGCTGCATCAGCACAGCTTCAGTACTCAGTTAAACGATAGATTTAGAACTTAGATGTAAGTCCGACATCAAAAATATACTAAAACCCAAGTGGGAGAACAAGGTTTTACATTAACACTTTCCGGAAGCTTAAACAAGCACTAAAAACTGTCTGAAACGCATTATAAACAACAAATTCTGCATAATTCAGCAAAATTCAGTATTGATAAGCTAAAATAACATGCATAAATATTGATTAACCATCCAAAATAACTTGTAAAGTTTCGGGAATGAAACCATGGCACAAAATGTACTTCAAACCTTATAAATTTCACAATTTAGTACTTTAACGAACCAACAACCGAACATTTAACCAGACACTGCCAAAAACACCAAAAATGAACTAGAAGCATAGTTTTAATGATTTAAAGCTAGTTATAGTCATAAAACACATTAAAACCCTTAAAAACCCTAAAACATTGTAGGATCGAATTGAGACCCGAATGAGTCGTTCAGAAGAGATTTATCAGTTTCAGAGGCGGAAACTAAGAAACGGATTGCGAAACAGCTAGCGTATCACTTTAAACCTCGTGTATATTGATTTAACAGTAATTACAATCACGAAAAATACCGGCAGCACTTCGGTATCGATTACAAGGCTCTGATCTGTCCGCTTGAAAATGACACACATGACACAAATATATAGGCTAGTCTTGATCGCTTGAAATGAACATGTATGTGTTCAAGCGATCAGACTCTGAAGCGGTCAAACAACAAATACATTCAAGCGAACAAGAAGAATTGTCCTCAAGCGGTCAGAACATGCAACATTTTGTTTTTGTGTATTTGACTTTTCAAGGATGATGTAATCTTGTGATATCATAGATGATGTCATTGATATGATGTCACAATGAAGAATGATGACATCATCCTTCTTCCGAACCGCAACGAACCCGAGACTCGATATTAAGACGAAGACGACAGATGTGTGCACCAACAGACGAATTGAGACCCGAATGAGTCGTTCAGAAGAGATTTATCAGTTTCAGAGGCGGAAACTAAGAAACGGATTGCGAAACAGCTAGCGTATCACTTTAAACCTCGTGTATATTGATTTAACAGTAATTACAATCACGAAAAATACCGGCAGCACTTCGGTATCGATTACAAGGCTCTGATCTGTCCGCTTGAAAATGACACACATGACACAAATATATAGGCTAGTCTTGATCGCTTGAAATGAACATGTATGTGTTCAAGCGATCAGACTCTGAAGCGGTCAAACAACAAATACATTCAAGCGAACAAGAAGAATTGTCCTCAAGCGGTCAGAACATGCAACATTTTGTTTTTGTGTATTTGACTTTTCAAGGAAGATGTAATCTTGTGATATCATAGATGATGTCATTGATATGATGTCACAATGAAGAATGATGACATCATCCTTCTTCCGAACCGCAACGAACCCGAGACTCGATATTAAGACGAAGACGACAGATGTGTGCACCAACAGACTCCCCCTCAGATGTTGACGAGTCTTAAGTGTCGAGTCTTCACAATCTTCAGTCTTTATCAGTCCTCTCAAACTCTTTGAAGTGTCTGACGCTGTAAGAATCCTCAAGTCTTCTCTCTTCTCTTTTCATCATCAGCAGACTCCCCACAAGCAATCTCTACTCAAATGTATTCAGACTCCCCCTTTCGATATGCTGGAATCGCAGTCTGGCTTGTTGAAAACACAGAGTCATCAGGTATCGGAACCTGGCACTCTATCTTCAGGTTCAAGATCGAAACCTGGCTACACCTGCACATTCTTAACCCAGAAGTAAATTTCACAAATTTAACATTTAACAAATTTATAAACCCAGAAATAAATTTTCTGATAACCACTTGTAGAGCATATTTTAAAAATGATTTAACATTTATAGTCTTTGATGAACCACTTGCAGAAATATCATTTTCATGTCAAACATCTTCAAACAAAAAAACTTTCCCAAACCTGTTCATCATGTTTAGCACTCGGAATTTTGAAAATCAGTTCTTCAACACCAGTTGTCGAAAATCTTTTTGAATTTTTCAAAATTTAAGCTAAAACACACTAAAATCTTTTTGGATTTTTGAACGTAATGAAATGCAGTAAAGAAATATTTACATACAATATTTTTGTGAGTTTGTGTAAGAGGATCATATCAGTTATAGAGACAAATCACCAACACCGTTAAGCTTGATTTCATTTTAAGTTCTAAACGATTCACCTTGATTGTCAGTATACTGGTCCACTTAAATTTTCACACAAAGTTCAACTGCTTCGAGATACGAGTTTAATGTCTTAGATACTTAAACTCAATCGCGTGTCCCACCTCAGAATATACTCCCCCTAAAATGCAAACACATTTTAGGAAATTTGAAAAGAAACTGTACAAACAACGTGACAACCGATATTAAATCGCATCAATTCGCCATCCACATGGCATAAACAATCAGAACTCCCCCTTACACAAAACTATTTTCTCATAATGATTTCAAAACACTTAAGTTTGTTTTAACCAAAATGATTTTTCTGGAAAATAAGTTTTGTTGATTTTACCACTTGTAGGACGGGTTCATCATCTTGTTCATTCAATCATATATGTGAAGATTACATCAAGTTCAAACTAATGACCTTGACGAATCACTTGTAAGATCCAACCACTTACCACTTGTAAAAATATCCAAATCATATAACCACATGTAGGAATAAAACATCTACACAAACCATTTTTACCAATCAAGATGCCGATTCCTGCTTCACACTTACCAACCTGGAAGCTCCGGCAATTCACAATCTGTAAATTTAACAAACTTTAAAATTCAATTACACAATCAATTTTTAAGAAAGATGCCGATTCCTGATCCGCTATCACAAACTTGGGATCTCCGGCAAGTCAGGTTTTTCAATGAAAGAAAATATCCACCCAAGCCTGACCAGCCTTGGGTGTTTTCAATTCAGAAGCAGTTGGGGTGTAAGTTGCTTTCTTCTTAGCATAAAACTCTTTTACCCCTTTAACCTTCCCATCGACCATCTTTCCAAAATTTTTCTTTACATTCCCATTAAACGCTTTCTCAACATCAAATTCATTCTTATCAGAATAAAATTGATTAGAGATCTCAACTTTCCCGACTTTTGATTTAAAATTTTCAGTACTCAATGGTGGAAAGTTCTCATCATCCATCGGAGGAACTGAGTTTTCTCTTTTTACCTCAACCTGTGGCTCTTCTGATTTTGTGGAATCAGATTCATTGCCAGATTTTACCTCTGATTTCTTAACAACCCAAGTTTGGTTGTCAAGATTTCCCCTTTTCTTGTAAAATCTTTTCGAACACTCACCAACTTCATATGTAGAGTTTTTAAACACTTTAAATCGTTCAGTTGGTGGTTCCGTTTTATCAACAACTATATCTTTGAGTTTTTCTGAAACTCCCTGTTTTGTGTTGGTTGCCTTAGGACAGTTCCATGCAATGTGACCAACTTCATTACATCTGTAACAGGTTCTTGTTTCTTTCCTTTGATAAGCTCCATTCTTCATCTTTTCAGTAAGAAACTCCTGGTTTGACTGTTTCCAGAATGAGCTCTTTGCTTCTTCTTCATGGCTAGTTCCTGCAACATATGTCATTTTTGATTTATAATCTCGAACATATTTTTCATTTTTATAGTTTTCAGGTGGAATAAAACCAAGTCCTTTCTTTCTGTAGCTACGATTGTGGTTTGGTTTCTTTTGAAAACCAGAACCAGAATTGTAACCCTTTTTCTTGTTCAAACGTTGTTGTACTCTTGAAGTGTAAGGTTTAGGTTTTACATTAAAATTTTCATCTTTTATTTTAGAAATATTAATTTCTGTTAGTTTGAAAACCTTTTTGATCTTTTCAAATCTAACACTTCTTATTGGAAACTCTTTATCAAAATATAATTTATCAGAATCATTCAAAGTATACACAACTTCAAATGTTTCATCATTCAAATTAGATTTTGACAACAAAAACTCTTTACTGTAAACCCGTTTTCCCGACGACTTTGAAATCTTTTCAGACAAACTCGAACTCCTGACTGACTGACACGAACTTTCGGATTCTGACTTTGATTCTGACTCCTCATCCTTATCCAACACCTGATCAACCACTCTTTTTATCAATTCGGACTCATGATCTGTGTCGGACGCTGTGAACGTGACATCAATATTGTCCGGTAAAACATCGGTTATCTCGGATTCTAACTTAATATTGACTGCCTGTTTTAGTTCTTCCTCGTTAGGTTTTCTAGACGAGTACCCTTCCCAAATCGGAGGCGGACACTTATTATAACAGACACCCTGTTTCTTACCAGTATCCTTTTTCTTCTTTGGCTTTGTTTCTTCACCTTTAAACGCTTCAAATCCTTCAACTGTTGGATAAATTCTATCAATTATGTAGTCACAACCTTTGTAACTTTGCAGCAATCTTCTGATTCTTTCATTCTCAGTTGCTTCACTAGCCAACTCTTTCTTCCATTTTGCACATTCTTCTATGTACAAGTTGATCTCTTTTTGCTTTGTCATCATAGTAGCATTCAACATCTTCAAAGCTTTCTCTCTTTCAGAGTTAGTCTTTTCCAGACTATTCACAGTTCTGTTCAATACATCATATGACTGTTTCAATTTTTTTACATCAAACAACAACTTTTCTTTCAACTTTTCTAACTCACTAAACCTCTCATCTTTTTCTATACATTGTTTACATGACTCTAAACAAGTAAGACAGGGTTTTGTGATTTCAATGATCTTCTCAACTTCAACTATCTTTTCAACTTCCACAATCTTCTCAACCACTTTGATCTTTTTCAAATCTTTTTCAACTTTCTCCTCTTTCAGTTTCTTCAATTTTTCTGCAAAATAAAATTCAAAACTATCAGAAGATAAGTGAGTTTTTCCAATATTAATCTGTTCAATTTCTTCATCAGTATCACTTGTCTCTGACGAACTATTTTCAGATGAAACAGATCCTTCATCTTCACTTTTCTCTTCATCAGATAACACTTCCATCCATTCCTTCAGCATTTCCGGCTTTCGAATAATATGAGCAATAAACGCTCCCACATTTGAATCAGCTGGAATGTACTTGTCCCAGCTAAATCCTTCAGCCATTTTCTCATCATCTTGATCAACGATACCGTGGTAAGCTTTCCTGTTTGCATCTTCGATCATTCTTCCATGAGCAGTTTGTGGCTCTTTTTGTTGATGTGGTTGATGAGTGATTTGCTGATAAATGGTTTTCCTATAATAATCATCTTTCCCAGACGACTCCTTTGCTCCTCTCGGCTCCTGATTCTTGCACTCTCTTTTAAAGTGACCTTTCTCCCTGCAACGAAAACAAACAACTTTAGATTTATCAAATCCAAGATTAGAAAGATTCGCATCCAAGAAATCATTTCTTCCTGTAACCAATCTAATTTTTTCTGCTCTTCTCAAAACACTAGCTAAAGCCCATTTAATATCCACCAGTTCTAGCTCCTCTGCATCGATCTGGTCATAATCTTCCTTTGTGAGCATCGGATTGCCAATTTTTCCGGCAATCAGCCCTTCATAAGACTCTAATGCAGTGACCAATAATCCCATATGATGCTTTACAACTTCTTCAGAATAATTTTGACCGTTTTGAAGATGTAGAGCTACATTGCACTGAATCAAATGACCATTTCCAGCAGATGAACTTTGAAAACTTGGAGGATTCACCGTTGAGAACCCACTAGTGTTAACTGATCCTTGACTGCTAGGTGTAGATTGATTTCCAGCACTAAATGCAGTTTGTATCTTTGGGCTAACTTCAGCAGTTTGAACATTTCCTTTATAGTACAATTTAATATCTTGTTGATGAGTTGAACTGTTCATTCTAGCAATTTTATGCTGTACCAGATCCTGTGCCTCCAACTTCTCGATAAACTGTGCAATCGATAACCTTTTAAATTGTCCGGAATTCTTTAATATCATCAGATATGTACCCCATTCCTTTTGCGGTAATGCATCAGCAAGCTTTTCAACCCATTCTGCTGGAGTTTTTGTAATCTTCAACTGTGACATGGTACGTACAAGATGACAGTATCTTTCAATAAGACTCTTTGTTGTTTCACCAGGCATGCACGTAAACAATTCAAACTCTTTTTCAACAAAGCTGCTTTACTTTGTAACATTTCAGTGCTTCCCTCAAACTTCTTTTGAAGTGCTTCCCAGATAGAATAAGAATTTTCATCATGTTGAAGCAACACAAATATATCTTCTTTTACTGCTTGTTGTAACAAATTGATCATCATTTTCTCTCCTTTATAACTTTCCCTCTCTTGTTCAGTAAATTCAGAAATGATTTTATCAGCTCCCATTGTATTCTTTGGCCTCTCATACTCAGTTTCGATGCTCTCCCAAGCTCTTAGATGATTCGCCTGAACCCAATTTTCAAACCGTTTCTTCCATCCGTGATAATCTTCAATTCCCATAAGCTTCGGGGGTTTTTGCATTGTTCCAGTTTTGTTTTCTGCATTCATGTTTTGAGCAATTGAAGCTGGAGTAGTCGAGGGTGTAGCAAATGCGTTGTAGAACTCGGAATCCATTCCTTTTTAGCAACTTGAATCTCTTGTAGAAACCGACAAGTACCTGACAAATGACAACACACCAACAAAACACAATCAGTTTAAAGATTTATCAATTAATCGAAACAAATAGGTACTCGGACTGATGACTATTTTGAGCGGATTGAAGGTTGACACACTGTGCGAAACGTTGACCAACTGTGTAAACTGAATGACCTAGATCGAATTCGATTGACCTGACCCTTTTAAACCTTTGAACTCCAAACTGTACGATCTTGACTTTATCACGCGATTTATCCACACAAAACGATCTGACTTACAAATGTACTGACAAAAATGATTACACTTTACACTTGATAAGTCCGCTTGCTTTAATGAACATAATGTTGCACTAGAATGTGATTGGTTCTCGAGTAATAGTGGGCTGCTAATAACGCAATGGGCCGAAGCTTGTAGATCTGATTTAACCTATCTACTAATCTGATTGAACCGCAAACTTTAATTCACCATTCAATTTTCATTGGACCAACACATATAGGAAACTGAAATGTTCACATGTAATGATGTAATGTGCCGACAAGTTAATCTTTCAATACTCTTTGATTGGACCTTTATAATAATCTATCACATGGATCAAACAATCACATGGCAGACAAACACTTCATCAATATGATCCTTATCAATTCACAATGAATTATCACTGGACCTTTAATTTTGATAATCGATATGTTCACTTTAGTTGATGACACAGCAACATCACATGCAAAATTTTTCTTTGATTAAAATGAACCAACAACTTTCACAATCCCCCACTCATTTTAATTGAACCTTAAATTGTCTTGGACTTCAAACCCCACATGCAAACTGACACTCAACACATGATTTGATACTATCTATACTAAAGACAACAATCCTTGTTATCCTTTACTTGCACATGCACTATAAGAATTGATGACTGACAAAAAGTGAATGTGCTATGACACTTTACGAGAATCACAAACTTCTTTTTAATTGTGCGTATAATTCTGATTGGACCTCAATATTGTAATATTGTCGATGTCACATGCAGATTCTTGAACGAAGCACTCATGTGACCAACTGACACACTGATTAAATGTTCAAACAAATCGATGCACTTTTTCAAGCGGACACGTGATTCAAGAGGTGTGTCTTTTTCAAGCGATCAGACGTTTTTCAAGCGACCAGTCAATTTCAAGCGATTGAACGATTTTTCAAGCGGACACGACGTGATATGTTCGCTTGAACAGTTGATGATGTCAGCAACTTCGAACCAATTTTAAGCGAGTAGATGAAAATAACCAGTTTTTAAGTTGATTTTAGGTCCGAAACTTCACAGAATTTGTTTATACATGATTACGCACAAGATGTGTGAATTTGAGCCGATTTTATCCGTAAAAAAATTTGATTTTTGAAAAAGAATGATGTAGAAACAGAATTAGTGATGAAAACGAGCTGTTTTTGCGAAATCTCTTCCTCCTGAGCTCTGATACCACTTGTAGGATCGAATTGAGACCCGAATGAGTCGTTCAGAAGAGATTTATCAGTTTCAGAGGCGGAAACTAAGAAACGGATTGCGAAACAGCTAGCGTATCACTTTAAACCTCGTGTATATTGATTTAACAGTAATTACAATCATGAAAAATACCGGCAGCACTTCGGTATCGATTACAAGGCTCTGATCTGTCCGCTTGAAAATGACACACATGACACAAATATATAGGCTAGTCTTGATCGCTTGAAATGAACATGTATGTGTTCAAGCGATCAGACTCTGAAGTGGTCAAACAACAAATACATTCAAGCGAACAAGAAGAATTGTCCTCAAGCGGTCAGAACATGCAACATTTTGTTTTTGTGTATTTGACTTTTCAAGGATGATGTAATCTTGTGATATCATAGATGATGTCATTGATATGATGTCACAATGAAGAATGATGACATCATCCTTCTTCCGAACCGCAACGAACCCAAGACTCGATATTAAGACGAAGACGACAGATGTGTGCACCAACAAACATGTATAACACTACCTTAAGCACCTAACTTACATCTTCACCCCCCTAACTTCCAAACCTTGACACAAACCCCCGCCCCCCCCTAAGAAGTGGATGGTCAAAACATGGGGCCGACTAGTGTCACACCTCGAAATATCAGAGCATTGGCGTGACTGGACTGGTATCTTCATTGCACAGCGGAAGCAAATAAGCTAAGTCTATTAGAAAATGAATGCCACTAAGTACTCGACTCCACATGGTTCTCCTATTCCAACCGTGCCATGATTTCTGAAAAGTAACCAAAGAAAGAAACATGTGAAAAATCAACATAAAGTTGAGCGAGTTCATAGTTTGTTTGTAAAAGATTTGAAATAAATCTTTTTGATAACCGATTTGTGAAATATTATTGAGAAAATGAATTTAAAAATCATTTTCTTGTCAAGTTATATGGAAACTTTGTATTTTTAAAGTTTGTATAATCGCCAATGCACACCCTGACTTTGACTTCATGCCCGCATAATCCTATGCTTTGAATTTGTATAAAACATGGTATGTAATTTGTATAAATCAAGTATTTCTGTATGTATCGAGATTGTTAATGGGTTGCAAGGCCATTAACATGTGACACGACATAGGATGCATCCAAACCATAGGCATTTTTCTAGTTGTCGATTCACGACTGAGACACAAAAGCACTACTTGGTACTAGTTATCACCAAGAGTGTGGCTGCCCGAAAACCCATTAGATCTAAGCTTTTGTTCTGCGGTCTTAGTATGTACACGATTAATGGTGCTTCTGGTACCCTATTCGCGACACAATTTCAAGTATCATTCCTCATTTCTTGTATCCATCATACCATAACACATGTATTTTCCCCAAGTTTAAAAAGTATGTAAAAGATTAAAAGTGGGGACATGAACTCACTGGGTTGTCTCGTTTTACGTACGCAGACCAACCCAGCCCCGTATTATAACCCGGACGATCCCGTCCTTACTCATGAAAATCATTCACATTTCGAAAATACCCATTTGTTTTGTAAAACCCGTATCTTTAGTACAAATCATTCGTAAACCATTTGAGTTCTTTGTAATCCATTCGTAACATGGTTTAGAAATATGAGTTTTCATTTATCGATAAATTGTTTGCTTTTGCAAAACTTGCATGTCTTTCCACCCCGAAAACATTTATAAAATGTAAAACAGTGAAAAGGTGGGGTTATGAACTCACCTGAATATTCATGTGCAAAGCTAGCTAAATACGACTTCGTGATGTCATTTCCAAGACTTGACTTGCTAGCGTGCATTCTACAATATTCCTAACACGGAATATCTAATAAGTTTCTAAACAAATGCGGTAATTAAACTATGTGTCATCGAGCTCTACCGAATCGTTATCCGAACGATTCAACGGTAAGTTGATAGCTTAATAGTAACGATTAAGTTATGCTCGTTAATGTAACACCCCGAAAACGGGTTTAGTAATCAAACCTCGTTAATAGTGATGAACGGGTAAAATACCGTTAGTGGTAAATTTAACCCGGTAAATATTAGGACTTAAATAAATAAACCTAATATTAATTAAAAAGGAAAATAAATACTTTGAGAAAACAAAGTATATAAAAAGCCCAAATTAACGGGACATTAAACATAACGGGTTATAATTTCCCGAACCCGTTAAAGTAACTAGGAATAATTAACCTAGTTAGTAGCATGTGATTAAGTAACTAATGGTGAGTTATAGCTTCATTTTATCAAAATAAAACATGAGGGACTAATATTGCCAAGTGGGAAACTTGTTTTATTAAAACAAAAGTTAAACACCAAAACACACACTTTAAGTGTGTGTTCTGGTCGAGATATTCACAGGAGCCAAGAACTCTTGAGCTCAAAAACCCTAACAAGCACAAAATCAAGAAATTGGAAGGGCAAATCAAACCCAAATCGAAATTCAAGCACAAATTAGTGATCACCTCAGTGAAGGGATCACAAGGTATGTCAAAATTCACAATTTGGTTTCATCTCAAATTCTTGATAAACTTGTGAAATCGAAATCTGAACTTGGTTGATTGATGTTTGAATGAAATTATGATAAATTCAGGGTTAGGAATGAACCCTAATCAATAATTTGATGCATTAATGTTCACGCATGTGAAATTGAGAATCACCCATTTAGGTGTTAAGTGGGTCTTGTAGGAAGATGATGAACACTAGATTTATGATCATCAATTTGGTGTTATTTGATTTCCATAAAGTAAGTCTAGGTGTTGTGATGCATGCTAGACATAAGAACTTATGAATGATGTTAAAACTTGGGGTAAATAACTAGTTATGAAAATAGATTGTTGATTTTATAGAATATGCCCACAAGGTGTTTGCTAAAATGCCTAAGTGAATGTTTAAATGTTGAAATTACGAATGAAACGCGTAATTGCCTTATTTGACTAATTACGTGAAAAACGGGGTTTTGGATGATTTGATGAAATTGATGTTGTATTGGTATTTATAAACACCATACTAACTTGTATGAAAGAACTACTTGAACAAAATGGGGATTTGTTAAGAGTTCATACTTGATTTGAAGTGGGTCTTGACACAAGAATTTAAACTCATGATTTATGATTTAGTTCAATAAGAAAAGTAGTCAAAGATTCATAAGGTGTGAAAGTCATGATTTAGAATGACTAATCTAACAACCTTGTGAATAATGAACGATAGTTGGCGCTTAACAAGCTAGGTGAAGCTTGGGGAGCAAGCGGGTCGATCGAAGCAACTGAGAAAAGAAAAGCGTAATTTGGATGTGAGGTAAGTTAAAACTTACACCTTTTATTTGATATCTATGGGTTTTTTAAATTTTGAATAATCAAAAGTCACACTTGACTTATGATGTTTCGACCCGACATGCGAGGTTCGGAACAAAAGACAATAATGATAAACCATGTTGAATGGTTAAAAAGAGCTAATAAGGTCATTTAGTCGTGTGATGACTAATAAATAACGAGTTTTGAATGATTTACCTTATAAGGTAAATCAATACAATTAATAAGGGTAAAACGGAAATGTAGTCACTCGTTGACGATAACCGTTAGTTTTGTAGGACACTTTACGGCGTAACATATAAAGGGGTCAAAATAATCAAGAAATAGATTTATAAGTAAATTGACCGTAAGGTGTAAACCGGTACAAGTCATGTAGACGAGATGATAATAAATCCATCTCGTAAAAGTAAACGGTCATATAAGACCAAACGGGTCAAAAGGTGAAAATATCACCCTTTGACAATATCGGCTAATGTATTGTCGAGTTGCTTGATTACAGGAATAAATATCGATTGAATGGTGACATCGCTATTACTTAGCGCCACTAAGGCAAGGTATCGTAACGGGTCAATACATTGATCCGAGCCAGGTTTGTGTAATGATTCAACTCATCATGTAGAATTTGAGGTTTTCTAAGAGTTAAACAAGGTCAAATTAGATATTTGGTTATCTTAAAGATAAACCGAATAATTCAAGTCATAAATGTAGTGTTTTAGAAACATAATGGTTTCTAAACAAGGTCATAGTTTAAAGACCGGAAATTTTGGGTCAAAGAAGTATCTGAAAGTCCTTTGTCGTAAAAGAAGGATCAAAATTGACCAAAACGCCCTTGTAGGCTAAATTGAACAAACAACCCTTAAAGGTTGTTTGGAAACGAGTTTCATGATTAGATAAATACTTAGAATAAGTGTAGAAGTTGAAAGATGTAATACGTTAGTCAAATGGCTCTATTTGAGTCTTGCCGTAAAATAATAATCCGAGGGGTAAAACTCGGAACATATAGATATCCACATTAGATCCAACACACTTATAGTTGTAGTGGAAGATTACTTGATAAGAAATGTAGAAATAAGATGCTAGAAATGAATGAAAGCGATTTCAAGCTTTAAGGTGCTTAAATACCCTTAACGGGTCAAAATAAGCATACGAGCGAGAATGGGTTTAAATTGTGTAATAAACCTATGATTAGGACCTACGAGTCGAAGGCTTAGAAGTCTCAAAATTTCTTATGTTGGATGTAGGATTTTAACTCCATAAGATGGAGGATTAAATTACGGACGCGTAGGAAAAAGAATCGGGTAAAACGGATCAATAACGAAGAAGTTATGGCCGTTTTCGTAAAAACTGGCATAGCTGAACTGAGCTGCAGACCTGCTGGAAAACGGTCTCCCTCGCGTGGCGCGAGGGAGCAACTGGGTTCCTTCGCGTGGCGTGAAAAACCCTGTTTTGGCGAAAAAATTTTATTTTAATCAGTTTCGCTTCCCGGACTCGTTTAAATACGTTTTAAGTTACGTATGACTAATCCAACTCATGTTTTATGAGTTTCAGGTATAATTTTAGCACCGGAGGACGATCAAGCACAACGAAGAACCGAACACGATCAAGAAATAAGCTTCCGCACTTTGTATCGTTGTTATGTAAAATGACGAACTCACCCATAATATGTTGTATAGTTTTTAATTCTGTAAATAAAGTTTAATGAACCTGTATTTTCAATGTATTTGAAATCATAATTACTCATTTGTTTTCGTAAATTATACGAAAACCTTTAAATAATAATAAGGGTGTTACAAGTTGGTAATCAGAGCTCAAGGTTGTTGACAAATGTGTTCGGTTTGAGGCTTGATCACAAATCCGGTAAGTACATGTATACCAATGGTTTTGTATGATTAAAGTGTTGAGAACAACACATATGGTTATCGTGTAATACACGTCACACCAATAAAAACGATATAGAATAGATATAGTCAACGAAATTACACGCGTTGATGCGTATAGTAGAAAAGCCTTGTATTATAATACGGGCATCCTTTAATGTTGAAATTACTAATTGTTGTATATGTTTTAGTTGAAGGACACTCGCATATGAGGATAGCGAGAGTTTAACAAATCGCAGATTTGACAGAGGAACGGTCCAAAGAGTATGCTCATCAAGGACCTAAATCGCGTTACGGTCGCGAACAAGGCTAATGGCAAGAGAAGCCCGTTAGGGCAAACATTACCAGGTGCACATTTTAAATTTAATTGCATAAATAGTAATATGCAACAAATATGTAGAAATTGAAAGTTGCATATGTAGATTAAAAACTTAGAAAAACCCGAATAGAAAATGTATTCGGGATATTGTTTCCAAGAGAAACAAATAGAGGCATTACTTACATGGGGTGTAATGTGAAAATTATAAAAAGGTCATGTATACCAGGTGTTGATCGCTTACTCTGGCCAAGTAAGTAGTGAACACGTGGTACCATGAACTTGTTATGATGGACACATTTATGTCCGATGTAGTAAGGGTGGGGTGAATGGGACTAACTTAAATGGTACCCAAATGAATCAAATAAGTAAGATATTTGATAGTAAACGTAAACGTAAGTCGGATGACTGAAGCGTAACGTGCCCGAGAGAAGGGACAATGATCAAGTAAAAAGAAAAAAAATACAGACCGACCAATAGGAATGCTAAGGCATAGGGATAAAAGTTTGACTGTCACAAGTGATGAAATTCACATGGACAAGTCAAACGAATTGAATAAAGAATAAAGGATTAATTAGAATAAAAGCGATGGATCTCGCTAAGACGACCAAATAAATTAAAATAACGTCTAAAACCATATAAGAATGGTTACTTGAAAATGATTACAGTAAAGATACCCGATGAATGGGTAGGATTTGGAAAGAACGCGTAAACCGAGAGACGGGAACGCGAAATAGAAAGTCAAAAGACTCGGAATATGAGTCATGACTAAAAGACAATGAGAATTTGCAAACAGAAATGTTAGTAACTACGCTCAACTATTTTAAAGTTGAATGGGTCGAATAAAGAATGGAGTTTGATGTTCACAAGTGATGAAATTTCACACGAACAAGTCAAACAAGATAAATAAGGTATAAAAACTTGGTAGTGCAAGTAAGCGCAAACTGAATAATGGAAGCACGAAACATTAATGAACCTACGTGATGGGTCATAAAGGAATATATACAGGAAAAACGCAAACTAGCGAAACAAAAATGTTAAAAACACTAAGATAAAGAACCCGGGTAATGGGTCGTAAAGAAGTATAGGTAAGAACTGGGTAACGGTAAGTGTAGGACAAACCGACGTGTAAATGAGGTTAGAAGTCATAAAGTCAGAAAGATTGTGACAACTCGAGTTTCCGACTTTCACTTTCGTATTTATTGCACGTTGACTTTGACTGTTAGTTGTTTGACTTGTTTGACTTGTAACTGTACATGTTATGATATGATAAAACGCATTGTGTTTGCATGATTTTTGTGTTTGGTTGTATAACATGAAACCTGCTGAAAAACTTAAACTGTTTAACACATGAAAGGACCCGACGAAACAAGATGTGTTTCGCCATCAAACAACTCGACGAAACAGAGTGTTTCGCCATAGAACATCACGACGAAACCCAAGTGTTTCGCCGGCCCATTGATTCGCCGAGGCCCACTACGGGCCCAGTAAGTAAATCTGTATATTAAAACGTGAACCGACTTCTGTTTTCACACTTTTGGCGAATAAGAAACCCTAGAACTCTCCTCTGTGTGACGGCATATCAGTGTACCCCCGAGCCTTCCCGAACGATCAAATCCTCCTTACAAACATCTCGGTTAGTGTGATTAGTTTTGTGATTTGTTTGGATGGATGATTATTGATATCAGAGTTGTCGGCCACTATGCTTTTGGTCCAATAATACCAATTATACATTTCTGGTCATAGTGCATATATTTTTGAGATTGACAGAAAGCATGTGATAGGTGATTTGTTTTCAAAACTTGATCCTTGTTTACCGTGATGATTATGATGAATCTGACATTGGTCATATGCCAATTGACTATTTAGTGAATGAGTTTGATATTGGAGGTCCAATGAGAAACTTTGGTTGTGCTTTTTGGGTCCAATGAGGTTGGGTGGTGATTGCTAGATGTCGGCCACTAGGGCATTGGATTTTATGACATTGTTTATTATTGCAGAAACAGATCCGACGAAACACATGTGTTTCGCCGAGGGATATCACGACGAATCAAAGTTGATTCGTCGAAGGGGCTTAACGACGAAACAGGGGTGTTTCGTCGAATGGTTAAACTGTTCAATAACTTAGGTTAATTCTGTTAAACTTAACTGGGTTAGTTAACTGCTGTTATGTATAAAAGCAATACTTGTATGATCACAAATACGTGCAATGTGATACTCAGTGTTATTGATGCGATGTTCTTGATGACTATGTTTACGTGCAAACAACTTGAATACAAACTGATTAAGTATACGTGCACACTTTAGGACGAGATAGACTTACTTTGAGCACATACTTAGCATACTGAGCAAAACAAGGTGAGTTCACACTCTTACCAAGGCATGGGATTCCCGGGGTTGGGAATGGGGTTAAATGATTACTTGTACTTTCAACGCTACTAGAATACGTATTACTGTCCTCGGGTTGAGAAGGACACCTATAGATACAGCTAGACTAGTAATACATGGGAAGCCCCCACTACTCTTCGCACACATGCCTGGAATGGCCGCGATACAAATACTAATCTTCGCAAACATGCCTGGGTTGGCCGCGATACAATTACTAAACTTCGCAAACATGCCTGGAGGGCCGCGATACAAATGTAACTAGTCTAGAACACATGGGAAACCCCCACTAAACTTCGCAAACATGCCTAGAGGGCCGCGATACCATTACATACGATACATGATTACTAAACGAGCATACGATTTACGATACGAACATGAAAACAATAACTAACTGTGAACTCGCTCAACTAGTTGTTGACTCTCTGTTACATGCCTTGCAGGACCATAGGTACTCTTGGAGCTTGCATGGGAGGCGCGGTCGTTGTGGGCACCGATTGTGGATGTTTTGATGAAAACTTTATGACTCTTTAAACTAAACACTTATGTTGGATGTTCATAACTATGCTTCCGCTACCTTTGCTATGCTTTTGATTTAGCACCAATTGTATTGTGATGGATTACGTTTACTTTTACTGATTACTTATATGTTCAATATGATTGGTGGCTTGATCCTGGTCATGTCACGCCTCCAAGCGGTGGTACTCCGCGGGTGGATTTTGGGGGTGTGACAGATTGGTATCAGAGCCATTGGTTATAGAGAACTCGGTTTTAATAAGGGGAAAACGTTTTTATTAAAACCAGACTATAACCAGAACAGTGCTCAACGATCCACAACGACGCCTCGCTCCACGTGCAAGACTCAACATCCTAGGTAATATGGTACATGTTTTATTGCCTACTTGCTAGAATTACATAGAACTTTGCTCATGGTATGCTTAGATACACATAACCCTTATTGCTTGAGAATACCTGTGTGCTCACTTTCTTCTGTCATCGCACTATTCGCGAACCTCTCTCACTTATGTTATCTTTGCTATGAAGATCATGTCTGGACGTATCAACATGACGCAAGCCCAATTGACGGCTCTCATTAACGAGCGAGTTGCTGCGGCACTTGCAGCCGCACAAGCAGGAGGTATACCCTGCAGTTGTAAACTCACACTAGGATCTTTAGATCCTACACACCTAAACCAACTCTTGTGTTTAATTTTGTCCTGGATTCTTATACACAACAGGTCAGCACGCTCAGCCACCTGTTTGCACCTTCAAAACTTTCATGGACTGTCGTCCTACTACTTTTAGTGGCACGGAAGGAGCGGTTGGACTCCTCCATTGGTTTGAAAAGCTTGAGTCAGTATTTGAAATGTGTGAATGCCCTGAGCCTCACAGGGTGAAGTACGCCACTGGTACTCTAGAAGGCATTGCGCTGACTTGGTGGAATGCGCAAGTTCAGATATTAGGGTTGGCTGTTGCTAACGCCACACCCTGGAATGATTTCAAGGAGTTGATCAAAGAGGAATACTGTAGCCGTGATGACATTCATAAGCTGGAGGTAGAGTTTTACCACTTGAAAATGATGGGGTCAGAAATTGAAGCGTACACCAGAAGATCGAATGAGTTGGCTATTCTGTGTCCTACTATGGTAGACCCTCCCGTTAAGCGTATCGAACTGTATCTCAATGGTCTGGTGCGGGAGATTCAAAGTCACGTAACCTCAGCGAATCTTGGCACCATTCAACAGATCGTCAAGTTAGCTCATCGCCTCACCGACCAGGCAGTGGAACAGAATAGGCTGCCTAAACGTATCAGCGCTACCACTACCGCTACTACTCCAGCTACTCCTGCTACTCCCAGTGACAACAAGCGGAAATGGGAAGGGGATTCCAGCAAGGGTTCCGCTACCGTATAGTCTCAGACACAGCAGCAGCGCAAGAATAGTGATTACCAGAGTCCGAGTCATCAATCGTCTGGTGGTCAGGGACAGAGTGGATATCGGGGAATTCACCCGCTGTGTAACAGGTGCAACAGACACCACAGTGGTCAGTGTCGCAAAGGCCGCTATCAGAGATGTCTAAGGGTAGGTCATGAAGCTAAAGATTGCAGGAGCTCAAGGCCTGCGAATCAGAACCAGCAACAACAGCCACCAGCTCCACGAAACCAGCCACAGCAACAACAACAAGGAAATAAGGCATGCTTTCAGTGTAGGGCTGAAGGTCACTTCAAGCGGAACTGCCCCCAGTTAAACCAGAATCAGAACAACAACAACAATAATCCGGGCAATGGGAACAACAACGGGGGAAACAACAACGACAATGGTGCTAGGGGTTGTGCATTTGTGATTGGTCAGGGTGATGCAAGGAACGATCCTAATGTGGTTATGGGTAAGTTTCTTCTCGACGACTTTTATGTTACTGTATTATTTGATTCGGGTGCGGATACCAGTTATATGTCTCTGAAAGTTAGTCAAATGCTTAAACGTGCACCAACACTTTTGAACACCAAACATGTCGTAGAGTTAGCTAACGGAAAAAGTTTAGAGGCCACACACATAGTTCAGGGTTGTAATCTTATCCTCGCTGGTCAGACTTTCTCCATCGATCTCATTCCTATAACTCTGAGTAGTTTTGATATCGTCATTGGTATGGATTGGTTATCCCAACAACAAGCAGAGATCCTATGCAAAGAGAAGATCATTCGTATTCCTCGTTCTGGCAAAGAACCTCTCGAAGTTCAAGGCGACAAGAGTGGTGTCGTGAGTGGCATCATCTCCTTCTTGAAGGCTCAGAAGTGTTTGCGAAAGGGCCATATAGCTATTTTAGCACTCGTTACAGATATATCGATGAAAGAGAAAAAGATTGAGGATATTCTTGTAGTACGCGATTTTCCTCAAGTGTTTCCTGAAGAGTTACCTGGGTTACCGCCACATCGCCAGGTCGAATTTCAGATCGAGCTAGCTCCAGGAGCAGCACCTATAGCTCGAGCACCTTATCGCTTAGCTCCAAATGAACTGGAAGAACTATCTAAACAATTGCAAGAACTCTTGGAAAAGGGTTTCATACGTCCTAGCTCTTCGCCCTGGGGAGCCCCAGTACTATTTGTAAAGAAGAAGGACGGTACCTTCCGCATGTGTATAGACTACCGCGAACTAAACAAGGTGACTGTGAAGAATCGCTATCCTCTTCCACGCATCGACGACTTATTCGACCAGTTGCAAGGGTCGAGTTATTACTCGAAGATTGACCTGAGGTCAGGCTATCATCAATTGAGAGTCCGGGATGAGGACGTCTCCAAAACAGCATTCAGAACACGCTACGGCCACTACGAGTTTCTAGTCATGCCATTCGGGCTAACGAACGCGCCTGCGGTTTTCATGGATCTTATGAACAGGGTGTGCAAACCTTATCTTGACAAGTTTGTTATTGTTTTCATCGACGACATCCTGATCTATTCGAAGAGTCAGGAGGAACATGAGCAGCACTTACGACTTATTTTGGAACTCTTACGAACGGAACAGCTATACGCTAAGTTTTCAAAATGCGACTTCTGGCTTCGTGAAGTCCACTTTCTAGGCCACGTGGTAAACAAGGATGGGATTCATGTCGATCCATCCAAGGTAGATTCGATCAAGAACTGGCCTGCACCTCACACACCGACAGAAATACGCCAATTCTTGGGTTTGGCGGGTTATTACAGACGGTTCATCAAAGACTTCTCAAAGATTGCACAGCCGCTCACATTACTGACACAGAAAGGTGTTGCTTACCGTTGGGGTAATACACAGGAAACAGCGTTTCAGCACTTAAAGGATAGACTTTGTAGCGCACCTATCCTCTCATTGCCTGAAGGCACGGACGATTTTGTAGTCTACTGCGACGCATCTATCCAGGGTCTTGGATGTGTGTTGATGCAGCGGGATAAAGTCATTGCTTATGCTTCACGCCAACTTAAGATTCACGAACGGAATTACACTACACATGATCTAGAACTGGGAGCTGTTGTTTTTGCGCTCAAGATATGGCGACATTACCTGTATGGCACTAAGTGCACCATCTACACCGATCACAGGAGTCTCGAACACATTTTCAAGCAGAAAGAATTGAACATGCGACAACGTAGATGGGTCGAGTTACTGAACGATTACGAATGTGCTATAAAGTACCATCCGGGCAAAGCCAATGTGGTGGCCGACGCCCTCAGTCGAAAGGATACTACACCTAGGCGTGTACGAGCATTGCAACTCACTATTCAGTCTAGTCTTCCTTCACAGATACGAGATGCTCAGGTAGAAGCATTGAAACTAGAAAACGTCAG
Organism: Helianthus tuberosus; assembly: GCA_030545235.1. Classification (NCBI taxonomy): domain Eukaryota; kingdom Viridiplantae; phylum Streptophyta; class Magnoliopsida; order Asterales; family Asteraceae; genus Helianthus; species Helianthus tuberosus. The sequence continues at coordinate 97,252,774 of CM060399.1, read as the reverse complement.
GGCTGAAGCCCTACGCGGCTCAAGACAACGGTTAGAACAAAAGGCAGACGACGCCTACTATGTAACAGGACGCATCTGGGTCCCACTCTATGGTAATTTACGCGAGCTTGTAATGGATGAAGCTCATAAGTCTCGCTACTCAGTACATCCTGGTTCGGATAAGATGTACCACGACTTGAAAACTACATATTGGTGGCCTAGCATGAAAGCTCACATAGCCACTTACGTTAGCAAGTGTTTGACTTGTGCGAGAGTCAAAGCGGAATATCAGAAACCATCAGGCCCACTCCAACAGCCTGAGATACCACAATGGAAATGGGAACAAATTTCCATGGATTTTGTTACTGGCCTACCTAGATCTCAGCGCGGAAATGATACTATTTGGGTGATCGTGGATCGACTCACAAAGTCTGCTCACTTCTTGGCTATCAAGGAAACGGATAAGTTCTCCACTCTAGCAGACGTATACCTTAAGGAAGGTGTCTCGAGGCACGGGGTGCCCACCTCTATTATCTCCGATCGTGATGCACGTTTTACTTCAGAACTGTGGCAAGCAATGCACAAATCTTTTGGCTCTCGATTAGACATGAGCACAGCCTATCACCCTCAGACAGATGGGCAATCTGAGCGCACTATTCAAACTCTAGAAGACATGCTTCGGGCGTGCGTAATTGACTTTGGCAAGGGCTGGGAAAAACATCTGCCACTTGTGGAATTTTCGTACAACAACAGCTACCACACCAGCATAAAAGCTGATCCGTTTGAGGCATTATACGGGCGTAAATGCCGATCACCTCTTTGTTGGGCAGAGGTGGGTGATAGTCAGATCACAGGTCCAGAGATGGTAGTTGACACTACTGAAAAGATTGCTCAGATACGACAACGCATGGCGGCAGCTCGTGACCGTCAGAAAGCATACGCAGATAAAGACAGGAAACTACTCGAGTTTCAAGTTGGGGATCGAGTTCTACTCAAGGTTTCACCCTGGAAGGGTGTTGTTCGTTTTGGCAAACGAGGCAAGCTCAATCCACGATACGTCGGACCATTCGAAGTCATAGAGAAAATAGGCAAAGTGGCCTACAGATTGAACTTACCAGCTGAACTCAGTGCAGTTCACAACGTCTTCCACGTGTCGAATCTGAAGAAGTGTTTGTCAGATGAGACCTTCATAGTTCCTTTGAAGGAGCTCACTATCGACGAACGGTTGCATTTCGTCGAAGAACCAGTTGAAATCACGGACCAGGATGTTAAGGTCCTCAAGAACACGAGAATCCCTCTTGTACGAGTTCGTTGGAACTCCCGTCGCGGCCCAGAGTTTAGCTGGGAGCGTGAAGATCAAATGAAACTCAAATATCCCCAGTTGTTCGAAAACAATGCAACTGCTACTGAGGCTGAAGCTACCACAGAATTTCGGGATGAAATTCCAACTCAACGGGGGGATGATGTGACACCCCAGGAAAACTAGTAAACGATACAACTTACCTAGCTTCCTCAGTAACCGCATGCTAAATTTCGGGACGAAATTTCTTTCAAGTTGGGGATTATGTGACAACTCGAGTTTCCGACTTTCACTTTCGTATTTATTGCACGTTGACTTTGACTGTTAGTTGTTTGACTTGTAACTGTACATGTTATGATATGATAAAACGCATTGTGTTTGCATGATTTTTGTGTTTGGTTGTATAACATGAAACCTGCTGAAAAACTTAAACTGTTTAACACATGAAAGGACCCGACGAAACAAGATGTGTTTCGCCATCAAACAACTCGATGAAACAGAGTGTTTTGCCATAGAACATCACGACGAAACCCAAGTGTTTCGCCGGCCCATTGATTCGCCGAGGCCCACTACGGGCCCAGTAAGTAAATCTGTATATTAAAACGTGAACCGACTTCTGTTTTCACACTTTTGGCGAATAAGAAACCCTAGAACTCTCCTCTGTGTGACGGCATATCAGTGTACCCCCGAGCCTTCCCGAACGATCAAATCCTCCTTACAAACATCTCGGTTAGTGTGATTAGTTTTGTGATTTGTTTGGATGGATGATTATTGATATCAGAGTTGTCGGCCACTATGCTTTTGGTCCAATAATACCAATTATACATTTCTGGTCATAGTGCATATATTTTTGAGATTGACAAAAAGCATGTGATAGGTGATTTGTTTTCAAAACTTGATCCTTGTTTACCGTGATGATTATGATGAATCTGACATTGGTCATATGCCAATTGACTATTTAGTGAATGAGTTTGATATTGGAGGTCCAATGAGAAACTTTGGTTGTGCTTTTTGGGTCCAATGAGGTTGGGTGGTGATTGCTAGATGTCGGCCACTAGGGCATTAGATTTTATGACATTGTTTATTATTGCAGAAACAGATCCGACGAAACACATGTGTTTCGCCGAGGGATATCACGACGAATCAAAGTTGATTCGTCGAAGGGGCTTAACGACGAAACAGGGGTGTTTCATCGAATGGTTAAACTGTTCAATAACTTAGGTTAATTCTGTTAAACTTAACTGGGTTAGTTAACTGCTGTTATGTATAAAAGCAATACTTGTATGATCACAAATACGTGCAATGTGATACTCAGTGTTATTGATGCGATGTTCTTGATGACTATGTTTACGTGCAAACAACTTGAATACAAACTGATTAAGTATACGTGCACACTTTAGGACGAGATAGACTTACTTTGAGCACATACTTAGCATACCGAGCAAAACAAGGTGAGTTCACACTCTTACCAAGGCATGGGATTCCCGGGGTTGGGAATGGGGTTAAATGATTACTTGTACTTTCAACGCTACTAGAATACGTATTACTGTCCTCGGGTTGAGAAGGACACCTATAGATACAGCTAGACTAGTAATACATGGGAAGCCCCCACTACTCTTCGCACACATGCCTGGAATGGCCGCGATACAAATACTAATCTTCGCAAACATGCCTGGGTTGGCCGCGATACAATTACTAAACTTCGCAAACATGCCTGGAGGGCCGCGATACAAATGTAACTAGTCTAGAACACATGGGAAACCCCCACTAAACTTCGCAAACATGCCTAGAGGGCCGCGATACCATTACATACGATACATGATTACTAAACGATCATACGATTTACGATACGAACATGAAAACAATAACTAACTGTGAACTCGCTCAACTAGTTGTTGACTCTCTGTTACATGCCTTGCAGGACCATAGGTACTCTTGGAGCTTGCACGGGAGGCGCGGTCGTTGTTGGCACGGATTGTGGATGTTTTGATGAAAACTTTATGACTCTTTAAACTAAACACTTATGTTGGATGTTCATAACTATGCTTCCGCTACCTTTGCTATGCTTTTGATTTAGCACCAATTGTATTGTGATGGATTACGTTTACTTTTACTGATTACTTATATGTTCAATATGATTGGTGGCTTGATCCTGGTCATGTCACGCCTCCAAGCGGTGGTACTCCGCGGGTGGATTTTGGGGGTGTGACAAAGATAATTCGAAAGAGAACTAATGTAGCCTTAGACTACGGTCAAGGTCAAATGAAATCCAAAAAGCAAGAGTAAATAGTTCTAGACATAAAAGGGGTGCCTTGACACCATATATATATATATATATATACAGTTGAATAAAGACTTGAATAAAAGATGATCTACGGGATTATCATAACCTACGGGATTAGACATAGTGTTAAGGTCTACAGGACCAAGAAGACCCTTGGGCCATAAATAGAAAGAAACAAACTGTTGGGTCTCACCTTAAAAAGGTGGAAATATAAAGGAATAGCATATGAGGCTAAGTGAAAGAACCTACGGATCATATGGGTTAAGCGAGGGAATTAGTTATAATTCCCCGCATTAAATGATTACGGAAAGAAATAGACCCTTAAACGGGACAAAGTAACGGATTCGTAAAGAATTCGATAGTATATGAAAGCGATGGATATCGCTAAGTTAACTAAACTAGTGGAAATAACGAGATTACGTTATTTCAAGTTGCATTATGTCGTAAGAGATACGTAGACAATAAGTAACCAAACAGATGTTACGATACTTTTCTGGTAATACTAACAACTGGTTAAAAGTATAAATAATGTTTAAAAGATTTCTCAGATTAAATACACTGAGTTTAAACTCAATGAATTATGTAAGAAAAGGTTTCGAGGACGAAACCTCTTTAAGGGGGGTAGACTTGTAACACCCCGAAAACGGGTTCAGTAATCAAACCTCGTTAATAGTGATGAACGGGTAAAATACCGTTAGTGGTAAAATTTAACCCGACAAATATTAGGACTTAAATAAATAAACCTAATATTAATTAAAAAGGAAAATAAATACTTTGAGAAAACAAAGTATATAAAAAGCCCAAATTAACGGGACATAAAACATAACGGGTTATAATTTCCCGAACCCGTTAAAGTAACTAGGAATAATTAACCTAGTTAGTAGCATGTGATTAAGTAACTAATGGTGAGTTATAGCTTCATTTTATCAAAATAAAACATGAGGGACTAATATTGCCATGTGGGAAACTTGTTTTATTAAAACAAAAGTTAAACACCAAAACACACACTTTAAGTGTGTGTTCTGGTCGAGATATTCACAGGAGCCAAGAACTCTTGAGCTCAAAAACCCTAACAAGCACAAAATCAAGAAATTGGAAGGGCAAATCAAACCCAAAATGGGGATTTGTTAAGAGTTCATACTTGATTTGAAGTGGGTCTTGACACAAGAATTTAAACTCATGATTTATGATTTAGTTTAATAAGAAAAGTAGTCAAAGATTCATAAGGTGTGAAAGTCATGATTTAGAATGACTAATCTAACAACCTTGTGAATAATGAACGATAGTTGGCGCTTAACAAGCTAGGTGAAGCTTGGGGAGCAAGCGGGTCGATCGAAGCAAGTGAGAAAAGAAAAGCGTAATTTGGATGTGAGGTAAGTTAAAACTTACACCTTTTATTTGATATCTATGGGTTTTATAAATTTTGAATAATCAAAAGTCACATTTGACTTATGATGTTTCGACCCGACATGCGAGGTTCGGAACAAAAGACAATAATGATAAACCATGTTGAATGGTTAAAAAGAGCTAATAAGGTCATTTAGTCGTGTGATGACTAATAAATAACGAGTTTTGAATGATTTACCTTATAAGGTAAATCAATACAATTAATAAGGGTAAAACGGCAATGTAGTCACTCGTTGACGATAACCGTTAGTTTTGTAGGACACTTTACGGCGTAACATATAAAGGGGTCAAAATAATCAAGAAATAGATTTATAAGTAAATTGACCGTACGGTGTAAACCGGTACAAGTCATGTAGATGAGATGATAATAAATCCATCTCGTAAAAGTAAACGGTCATATAAGACCAAACGGGTCAAAAGGTGAAAATATCACCCTTTGACAATATCGGCTAATGTATTGTCGAGTTGCTTGATTACAGGAATAAATATCGATTGAATGGTGACATCGCTATTACTTAGCGCCACTAAGGCAAGGTATCGTAACGGGTCAATACATTGATCCGAGCCAGGTTTGTGTAATGATTCAACTCATCATGTAGAATTTGAGGTTTTCTAAGAGTTAAACAAGGTCAAATTAGATATTTGGTTATCTTAAAGATAAACCGAATAATTCAAGTCATAAATGTAGTGTTTTAGAAACATAATGGTTTCTAAACAAGGTCATAGTTAAAAGACCGGAAATTTTGGGTTAAACAAGTATCTGAAAGTCCTTTGTCGTAAAAGAAGGATCAAAATTGACCAAAACGCCCTTGTAGGCTAAATTGAACAAACAACCCTTAAAGGTTGTTTGGAAACGAGTTTCATGATTAGATAAATACTTACAATAGGTGTAGAAGTTGAAAGATGTAATACGTTAGTCAAATGGCTCTATTTGAGTCTTGCCGTAAAATAATAATCCGAGGGGTAACACGCGGAATATATAGATATCCACATTAGATCCAACACACTTATAGTTGTAGTGGAAGATTACTTGATAAGAAATGTAGAAATAAGATGCTAGAAATGAATGAAAGCGATTTCAAGCTTTAAGGTGCTTAAATACCCTTAACGGGTCAAAATAAGCATACGAGCGAGAATGGGTTTAAATTGTGTAATAAACCTATGATTTGAACCAAATATGGTAGGTAACATTAATTTGAAGAAGTGTATGTGATATAGGAATCAAGCAAATATGTTTGTTTGATAAAATGCATAAACGGGTTAAAATTCGGTAAAAAGGTAACAAGTCGAAGGCTTAGAAGTCTCAAAATTTCTTATGTTGGACGTAGGATTTTAACTCCATAAGATGGAGGATTAAATTACGGACGCGTAGGAAAAAGAATCGGGTAAAACGGATCAATAACGAAGAAGTTATGGCCGTTTTCGTAAAAACTGGCATAGCTGAACTGAGCAGCAGACCTGCTGGAAAACGGTCTCCCTCGCGTGGCGCGAGGGAGCAACTGGGTTCCTTCGCGTGGCGCGAAAAACCCTGTTTTGGCGAAAAATTTTTATTTTAATCAGTTTCGCTTCCCGGACTCGTTTAAATACGTTTTAAGTTACGTATGACTAATCCAACTCATGTTTTATGAGTTTCAGGTATAATTTTAGCACCGGAGGACGATCAAGCACAACAAAGAACCGAACACGATCAAGAAATAAGCTTCCGCACTTTGTATCGTTGTTATGTAAAATGACGAACTCACCCATAATATGTTGTATAGTTTTTAATTCTGTAAATAAAGTTTAATGAACCCGTATTTTCAATGTATTTGAAATCATAATTACTCGTTTGTTTTCGTAAATTATACGAAAACCTTTAAATAATAATAAGGGTGTTACAAGTTGGTAATCAGAGCTCAAGGTTGTTGACAAATGTGTTCGGTTTGAGGCTTGATCGCAAATCCGGTAAGTACATGTATACCAATGGTTTAGTATGATTAAAGTGTTGAGAACAACACATATGGTTATCGTGTAATACACGTTACACCAATAAAAACGATATAGAATAGATATAGTCAACGAAATTACACGCGTTGATGCGTATAGTAGAAAAGCCTTGTATTATAATACGGGCATCCTTTAATGTTGAAATTACTAATTGTTGTATATGTTTTAGTTGAAGGACACTCGCATATGAGGATAGCGAGAGTTTAACAAATCGCAGATTTGACAGAGGAACGGTCCAAAGAGTATGCTCATCAAGGACCTAAATCGCGTTACGGTCGCGAACAAGGCTAATGGCAAGAGAAGCCCGTTAGGGAAAACATTACCAGGTGCACATTTTAAATTTAATTGCATAAATAGTAATATGCAACAAATATGTAGAAATTGAAAGTTGCATATGTAGATTAAAAACTTGGAAAAACCCGAATAGAAAATGTATTCGGGATATTGTTTCCAAGAGAAACAAATAGAGGCATTACTTACATGGGGTGTAATGTGAAAATTATAAAAAGGTCATGTATACCAGGTGTTGATCGCTTACTCTGGCCAAGTAAGTAGTGAACACGTGGTACCATGAACTTCTTATGATGGACACATTTATGTTCGATGTAGTAAGGGTGGGGTGAATGGGACTAACTTAAATGGTACCCAAATGAATCAAATAAGTAAGATATTTGATAGTAAACGTAAACGTAAGTCGGATGACTGAAGCGTATTACGTAAGGATAACGAGCCCGAGAGAAGGGACAAGGATCAAGTAAAAAGAAAAAAAATACAGACCGACCAATAGGAATGCTAAGGCATAGGGATAAAAGTTTGACTGTCACAAGTGATGAAATTCACATGGACAAGTCAAACGAATTGAATAAAGAATAAAGGATTAATTTGAATAAAAGCGATGGATCTCGCTAAGACGACCAAATAAATTAAAATAACGTCTAATGTCACACCCCGACCACGTAAAACAACAAAACGTGGCGGAAACATCGAGGCGTGTTGTAACAGAATTAATGTTTCATAACCATGGATTCCAAAGAGTGTTTCGTTTTATTAAACATTGAATAATTACATCGTCTTGAAATCTAAATACACTATTTAAACATAATCTATCATTGTTATTTAGTCACTAAGGCCGTGTCCAGTCCTATGTGAGCATGCATCTTATCAATCGATATCATCCAACAATACCTGAAACATATGTGAAAACGAGGTCAGCAAAGAAATGCTGGCGAGTACATAGGTTTTGTGAAAATAAGATTCATGACTTCTGTTTAAGAAAATGTTTAGTCATGAACCTTGTAATTTGCTTTGTCTTTGTAAATCTTTTGAAAATAATAAGTTTAGGTGATATGTATAAATAAGAAAATAATGCATGATTAATTGAATAACCATGTAGTATGAGTTTGTATAAGATAAGTTGTTTGTAAATAAATGTCTTGTGAAAAGTATGTTACTTGTATAAAATGTTCTATGTCTCAAACTGAAATGATTCAAATAATGCTACAATATGTAATACCATACAAACACTTATATATAGGAAGTACCAGCGGCGTATCCACCATGCTTGTATCATATTACACACGCACCGTTACTCAAATCACTTACCCAAACCAAACCACCAAAGTAATGTTCATGCCCAATGTAAATCATGTAATATGTATAACCAAAATGATATGTATGGCTAGTGAAATGCATCAACTAAACCATAGGTGAAACGCACAAAACAAAGTATTGAAGTAAAACTTGGTTTAAATCAATACTATGTTTCGTGGAAATGCATGACCAAATGTAAATCATGTACAAATGTTTACCCAATCGTTAAAACATCGTGTGAAACCCAATCGTTACCCAATCGTTAAAACATCGTGTGAAACCCAATCGTAAATCGTTTAATTCGTTTTAGGTCGTGAAACTACTTATAAGGTCGTCTCGCTAATAACATTCAAACCTTCGTGACTTTCATCGCTTCTCGTTTTCGTCGCTTCTCGTTTTCGTATTAACAAACCTCCATAGGGTAAGTTAATAATTACAGATTCAGTCGCTACCTACCATACCCACACATAACCACGGGTGTAGTAAATAACGGGATTTGTCAGATCCTATGGTACCATAACCTAATACTGGTCGGCTTGATCATTGCTAATGATTGTCATTTGTTATGTAACTACAACCAACAAGTTTGTTCACTTTATGAAATCGCTATTAGTTTTGTATAAATCGTCTTAATTGTTTTTGAAACCATCGTTATAATATCGAAAACATTTAGCACATACGAGTCACCCCAAAACAGTTGAAAACAGTAAAATAGGGGAATAATGTACTCGCCTGATAATGCTTGGAGGTCTTGAACAACAACCAAACAAAGCTAGAGGGAGCACGGAATCAATCGTCAATCTAAAACTATATAAATAAACCGGACTTATATCGGGAGATCGGATAGGATGAGGCTTGGTAAACCAAACGAGTTTTGGAACTCATATGATATGGTTTAACAAGGCCTACATACTACAATGAAACCAAACCTAAGTGCTATCGACCCATCGCGACCCATTAAGGTAGCTTATGCTACTTTAACGCGTCGTGCGCGTGAAACGCGTTCGGACCGTCTAACTAGTCCTATGACAAGTGTTATATGCCTAAACATGTTACATAATCAGTTATGTGACAAAAGTTTAGGTTACATATGCTTAATTACCAATTATACATGAAAAGGGTATTCTGGTAATTTACCTAAGGCATATAAACTACCTATCATACAACTATTTAAACGATGTGACCATAGGGTATAACCTCGGAAGGTTATTCCCTACCTACTATGGTCACCTAATGTATTTGGTCGGATCCTAATGATCGACCAAACTGGGTCGGGTTCGAGGGTATAGGCGATTTATTAGATCGCCTACCCTACGACCCTAGACAACGTGGTAATCAGTGGGCATAGTCCCAAGGGACTATGACCAACGTGATTACACTCACGTTGCGAAGTTCAAACGAACTTCGCATTGACCATTACTGGTCAACGCTGAAAGTCAAACAAAGTTTGACTTTCTGACTCGGAAAGCAATAAAATAAGGAAAAGAACGAAAGAATACTTACGAAGGGTCCCCGAATGCTAATCCCGATTCAAGAACTCAGGTATGAAACAATGGTTTCAACTTAGAGCTCTCAAATCAGAATTCTTGTGCAAAATGAGGTTGTGTGGGTTGGGTATTTATAGGAATACCCGAACCGTTAGGATCGTTTGTCAAAAATCGTGCCTTAATCATGTCCGTACAAGTGTCGGAAGGTTATGGTGACTAAATTGCCACTAACCATAGGGAATCAACACTTGGCAAAGGATTTGGGAGTGCAAAACAGCTGTAAACAGCTGTCGATACATCGAATCTGGTCCCGAAAATGCGAAAAATGAGTTTTCTGCATGTTTCTGCCCAGAATAGGCAGTCGCGTAGCGCGACTGCATAGGCCCTTAGGGCTCGCGCTACACCACTGCCCCTCTGTTTCAGAAATGTTTCTAAATTGGCAGTTTTGGTCCCTGTTGTGTTTTAAGGCCTTTTTCGATGCGTTTGAACCCCGTTAACCTCATTTCAAGGCTCTAAAATGAAGTTAAAGTATAGGGAACTCAAAACATGCTCAAAAATATGCCGGATGATGGTTCGTTTGGTCGTACGAACGCGATGTTCGCTTAATTACGACGGAATGCGCATAAGCGCGAAAAACGATCCAAATGACGCGACGAATGGATTTTTCTTAAGGCGAACACTAAAATATAATGTAGTCATGCTTACATAAATTTTTGGATGTCCAGATGTATTCAGAACGTAAGTTATGCGCGAAAATGCAAACTTGTGCACTTTTTGACACTTTTAGTCCCTGAATGACACAAAAGTTTATTTTAGCATACCGAACACCTCAAAGCCTATTTCTAAGCTATGTGAAGGGTATTTATGGTATGTTTAACTTATGGTCATGCTCCGGAATGTCTGTTACAGTTCGAATTGGCATACTTTCGCAGTTTGTCAACTTTAGTCCCTGTAAGCGATTAAACTTTGATTTCACCACACCAAACCTTCCAAAACTTTTATCTAAGTTATGTAAAGGTTATTTAAGGTATGTTAAGCCTATTTCACTATTCCGGAGTGTTCGTTGGATTAAACTGGTTATATTTACGCATCAGTGCGCGTATAACCTTCCAGAAAGCGATTTAGAGTTTGAAATTGAACAAGAATTGATATGTGCAAATGATACACATATTTTTACAAATCCCAAGTATGAAATATAATATTTCATTGGTTTGGTATTTGTTTGATGGCCGTGGAGGCACAGGTGTTACATCTAAAACCATATAAGAATGGTTACTTGAAAATGATTACGGTAAAGATACCCGATGAATGGGTAGGATTTGGAAAGAACGCGTAAACCGAGAGACGGGAACGCGAAATAGAAAGTCAAAAGACTCGGAATATGAGTCATGACTAAAAGACAATGAGAATTTGCAAACAGAAATGTTAGTAACTACGCTCAACTATTTTAAAGTTGAACGGGTCGAATAAAGAATGGAGTTTGATGTTCACAAGTGATGAAATTTCACATGAACAAGTCAAACAAGATAAATAAGGTATAAAAACTTGGTAGTGCAAGTAAGCGCAAACTGAATAATGGAAGCGCAAAACATTAATGAACCTACGTGATGGGTCATAAAGGAATATATACAGGAAAAACGCAAACTAGCGAAACAAAAATGTTAAAAACACTAAGATAAAGAACCCGGGTAATGGGTCGTAAAGAACTATAGGTAAGAACCGGGTAACGGTAAGTGTAGGACAAACCGACGTGTAAATGACGTTAGAAGTCATAAAGTCAGAAAGATAATTCGAAAGAGAACTAATGTAGCCTTAGACTACGGTCAAGGTCAAATGAAATCCAAAAAGCAAGAGTAAATAGTTCTAGACATAAAAGGGGTGCCTTGACACCATGTATATATATATATATATATATACACACACAGTTGAATAAAGACTTGAATAAAAGATGATCTACGGGATTATCATAACCTACGGGATTAGACATTGTGTTAAGGTCTACAGGACCAAGAAGACCCTTGGGCCATAAATAGAAAGAAACAAACTGTTGGGTTTCACCTTAAAAAGGTGGAAATATAAAGGAATAGCATATGAGGCTAAGTGAAAGAACCTACGGATCATATGGGTTAAGCGAGGGAATTATTTGTAATTCCCCGCATTAAATGATAACGGAAAGAAATAGATCCTTAAACGGGACAAAGTAACGGATTCGTAAAGAATTCGATAGTATATGAAAGCGATGGATATCGCTAAGTTAACTAAACTAGTGGAAATAACGAGATTACGTTATTTCAAGTTGCATTATGTCGTAAGAGATACGTAGACAATAAGTAACCAAAAAGATGTTACCATACTTTTCTGGTAATACTAACAATTGTTTAAAAGTATAAATAATGTTTAAAAGATTTCTCGGATTAAATACACTGAGTTTAAACTCAATGTATTTTGTAAGAAAAGGTTTCGAGGACGAAACCTCTTTAAGGGGGGTAGACTTGTAACACCCCGAAAACGGGTTTAGTAATTAAACCTCGTTAATAGTGATAAACGGGTAAAATACCGTTAGTGGTAAAATTTAACCCGGTAAATATTAGGACTTAAATAAATAAACCTAATATTAATTAAAAAGGAAAATAAATACTTTGAGAAAACAAAGTATATAAAAAGCCCAAATTAACGGGACATAAAACATAACGGGTTATAATTTCCCGAACCCGTTAAAGTAACTAGGAATAATTAACCTAGTTAGTAGCATGTGATTAAGTAACTAATTGTGAGTTATAGCTTCATTTTATCAAAATAAAACATGAGGGACTAATATTGCCAAGTGGGAAACTTGTTTTATTAAAACAAAAGTTAAACACCAAAACACACACTTTAAGTGTGTGTTCTGGTCGAGATATTCACAGGAGCCAAGAACTCTTGAGCTCAAAAACCCTAACAAGCACAAAATCAAGAAATTGGAAGGGCAAATCAAACCCAAATCGAAATTCAAGCACAAATTAGTGATCACCTCAGTGAAGGGATCACAAGGTATGTCAAAATTCACAATTTGGTTTCATCTCAAATTCTTGATAAACATGTGAAATCGAAATCTGAACTTGGTTGATTGATGTTTGAATGAAATTATGATAAATTCAGGGTAAGGAATGAACCTAATCAATAATTTGATGCATTAATGTTCACGCATGTGAAATTGAGAATCACCCATTTAGGTGTTAAGTGGGTCTTGTAGGAAGATGATGAACACTAGATTTATGATCATCAATTTGGTGTTATTTGATTTCCATAAAGTAAGTCTAGGTGTTGTGATGCATGCTAGACATAAGAACTTATGAATGATGTTAAAACTTGGGGTAAATAACTAGTTATGAAAATAGATTGTTGATTTTATAGAATATGCCCACAAGGTGTTTGCTAAAATGCCTAAGTGAATGTTTAAATGTTGAAATTACGAATGAAACGCGTAATTGCCTTATTTGACTAATTACGTGAAAAATGGGTTTTGGATGATTTGATGAAATTGATGTTGTATTGGTATTTATAAACACCATACTAACTTGTATGAAAGAACTACTTGAACAAAATGGGGATTTGTTAAGAGTTCATACTTGATTAGAAGTGGGTCTTGACACAAGAATTTAAACTCATGATTTATGATTTAGTTCAATAAGAAAAGTAGTCAAAGATTCATAAGGTGTGAAAGTCATGATTTAGAAGGACTAATCTAACAACCTTGTGAATAATGAACGATAGTTGGCGCTTAACAAGCTAGGTGAAGCTTGGGGAGCAAGCGGGTCGATCGAAGCAAGTGAGAAAAGAAAAGCGTAATTTGGATGTGAGGTAAGTTAAAACTTACACCTTTTATTTGTTATCTATGGGTTTTATAAATTTTGAATAATCAAAAGTCACATTTGACTTATGATGTTTCGACCCGACATGCGAGGTTCGGAACAAAAGACAATAATGATAAACCATGTTGAATGGTTAAAAAGAGCTAATAAGGTCATTTAGTCGTGTGATGACTAATAAATAACGAGTTTTGAATGATTTACCTTATAAGGTAAATCAGTACAATTAATAAGGGTAAAACGGCAATGTAGTCACTCGTTGACGATAACCGTTAGTTTTGTAGGACACTTTACGACGTAACATATAAAGGGGTCAAAATAATCAAGAAATAGATTTATAAGTAAATTGACCGTACGGTGTAAACCATTACAAGTCATGTAGACGAGATGATAATAAATCCATCTCGTAAAAGTAAACGGTCATATAAGACCAAACGGGTCAAAAGGTGAAAATATCACCCTTTGACAATATCGGCTAATGTATTGTCGAGTTGCTTGATTACAGGAATAAATATCGATTGAATGGTGATATCGCTATTACTTAGCGCCACTAAGGCAAGGTATCGTAACGGGTCAATACATTGATCCGAGCCAGGTTTGTGTAATGATTCAACTCATCATGTAGAATTTGAGGTTTTCTAAGAGTTAAACAAGGTCAAATTAGATATTTGGTTATCTTAAAGATAAACCGAATAATTCAAGTCATAAATGTAGTGTTTTAGAAACATAATGGTTTCTAAACAAGGTCATAGTTAAAAGACCGGAAATTTTGGGTCAAACAAGTATCTGAAAGTCCTTTGTCGTAAAAGAAGGATCAAAATTAACCAAAATGCCCTTGTAGGCTAAATTGAACAAACAACCCTTAAAGGTTGTTTGGAAACGAGTTTCATGATTAGATAAATACTTAGAATAAGTGTAGAAGTTGAAAGATGTAATACGTTAGTCAAATGGCTCTATTTGAGTCTTGCCGTAAAATAATAATCCGAGGGGTAAAACTCGGAACATATAGATATCCACATTAGATCCAACACACTTATAGTTGTAGTGGAAGATTACTTGATAAGAAATGTAGAAATAAGATTCTAGAAATGAATGAAAGCGATTTCAAGCTTTAAGGTGCTTAAATACCCTTAACGGGTCAAAATAAGCATACGAGCGAGAATGGGTTTAAATTGTGTAATAAACTTATGATTAGAACCTAATATGGTAGGTAACATTAATTTGAAGAACTGTATGTGATATAGGAATCAAACAAATACGTTTGTTTGATAAAATGCATAAACGGGTTAAAATTCGGTAAAAAGGTAACGAGTCGAAGGCTTAGAAGTCTCAAAATTTCTTATGATGGATGTAGGATTTTAACTCTATAAGATGGAGGATTAAATTACGGACGCGTAGGAAAAAGAATCGGGTAAAACGGATCAATAACGAAGAAGTTATGGCCGTTTCGTAAAAACTGGCATAGCTGAACTGAGCTGCAGACCTGCTGGAAAACGGTCTTCCTCGCGTGGCACGAGGGAGCAACTGGGTTCCTTCGCGTGGCGCGAAAAACCCTGTTTTGGCGAAAATTTTTTATTTTAATCAGTTTCGCTTCCCGGACTCGTTTAAATACGTTTTAAGTTACGTATGACTAATCCAACTCATGTTTTATGAGTTTCAGGTATAATTTTAGCACCGGAGGACGATCAAGCACAACGAAGAACCGAACACGATCAAGAAATAAGCTTCCGCACTTTGTATCGTTGTTATGTAAAATGACGAACTCACCCATAATATGTTGTATAGTTTTTAATTCTGTAAATAAAGTTTAATGAACCCGTATTTTCAATGTATTTGAAATCATAATTTTGTTTTCGTAAATTATACGAAAACCTTTAAATAATAATAAGGGTGTTACAGTTAAGTTTCGTCAAATGTCGGTAATAAATAAGTCTTAGAAAGACTTAGCTCTCAAGAGGTTTATAATATATGACTATTCATATAAAAAGAAATAACTATATCGATATAATCACGTTAATCGTCTCGAGAAATCGTAGGCGTATGTGACGAGTGTTTTATGAAAAGAATATATAGTAAACTCGAATTATATATCGTATGCCGTTGAGGCGTTTGAAATAAATATAAAAAGTCATATTCATTTTATAAAAGAATCGTCGAGTTGTTATGTTTGAAAATAAATATACAACTATATTTATTTTTATAAAAGAATTCGTTATGTTTAATACTTGAAATAAATATATAAACTATATTTATTTTTATAAAAGCGAATCCGTGTTGCTTGATATTTAATATAAATATAATAACTATATTTATTTGTTGTCGAAATAATTTCCGTATCGTTGTTTTCGTGAGTTGCAAGTTGTTGTCGTACATAATATCTTGTTTTACGAAAGTTGTTTGAATTCGTTAGTTGTCGTTTTACAATAAAACGCGTTTTGTTTTTAGATTTTCTCGAAAAAACGGGCAGAGTTTCCTTTGTTTTTGGACGCCCTGGACAACCAAGTTGTCGTTATATTTTTCAAAATTCAACAATGTTCAATAATCGATATAAATAACTTTCACCAAGCAAACAATATATATATAAATTTTCGTCAAATGCAAAAGCGTAATTAATCACTAATGTATTCGGTTTCGAGATCGGTCGCGTGTAAATGAGATTAAATCATGAAATAAAAATTCGCATCGATCTCGACGTCAAATGCTCCTTCTCCGCCTCATCTCTCTCTCTCGTCGCTTCTGATCTCGACGTCGCGCCGCTCACCACCACCGGACGGTGGTGGTGGTCCGTTTTATCATCGAAAAAGGGGGTTTAAGAGGTGAGGGTTGGGTGTTTGGGTGAGAAAGCTTGTCGGTGAGGAGGGTGGCGCCGGAGCTCGGTCGGAACTCCGACTCCGGTCGCCGGTGAATATGCCGAGAGAGAGAGAGAGAGAGAGAGAGAGGAGACATGTGGGTGTATGTGTATGTTGTAAATAAGGAGAGGAGGGTGGATGATTATGTTGTTTGATTATTTGAAATCGAGAGAGAGAGGAGACCTTATTTCTTGTGTGTGTATTGTCTGAGGAATGAGAACAAAGAGACCCTAAGGTCTCACATATATATAGAGAGGTTGAGATCTTGATGAGATTTTATATAGATTTGATAATATTTTGTATAGATTTATATGAAAAGGGATCTAATATATTATGTGTAGGTTTAGGCTCGTGGGTTTTGGGCTTGGACCCAGGGCCCACAAGCCCATCTCATGTGTAAGTGGCCCGTAATTCCTACGTTTTTAAAACCGAAATCACCGTAGCCTAGTAAAATAATATTTCAGAGTTAAAAACGTGTAAAAATATGTTGGTATCCGTCGTAGTCGCATTTGTGCGTCGATAACGGTAATAATCGCGAAAAATTACATCGTTGCCGTCTTTAATCCGTTTTTTTCGAGCTGGTTTCTACTACGATTGCTAAAATTTAACTACGAAGCTAGAATATATCGTAAAAATTTAATATTTGTCGGCGTTGTCAGTATCTTGTACGGTATCAGTTCGTTGTAGCGTAATATTCAGCAGGTTTCTCTGTAAACCACCGTTCGCGCACTGTAAAGTCGTATAGACGTTCCTAGGCACTCCAAAGGCCTAATTAAGTTAATGTGCGTCGTAAACATTATTTATTGTTGCGTTAATCGCTTGTTAATCACGTAATTAAGAGCCATAAATTACCGGTTGTCACATTCTCCCCCTGTTAATAAAATTTTGTCTTCGAAATTTAGACTACGTTAACTCCTTGGAGTTACGTTATGCGTAAGTAAATACGAATAATGTCAAAGGAAACGAGATATACTGATACAGTCACCAATGTGACCAAGTTAACAGGGGTCCAATAAAAGAGGTATTTCGACCAATAGAATTCCAAATGGACGTTTACAATATGCAAATGAATGTTAGAAACAATAACATTCGCTAGGAGAAGCTTAGAATCAACAAGCCCAAACGAAATAGTTTTGTATGAAACACTCGATCATGATCAGCCCAAGCTGCAAGTTCTACCGACGCCACAAGGTGTCGTAGTGATAAAAAATAATTCAATAATAGTGGTGATCAAACAAGTATTACCTGTGTTTGAAGTCAAATGAAAGCGTAATAATAAATCGAAGCGGATTTAATCTAAATCAATAAATAAATAATTAAATCCGTGCGTGAGATATGTAAACGAGATTAGCGCAAGCTTCAATTTAGTGAAACGCCACCACAAGGTGTCGAAGTTAACAAACGACTTAATGGAGTCGTAGACCAAACAAATCTACTACGACTCAGAACAATGAAACGCTTATTAAAACGAATTCGAATATGATGTTTTCAATACATCATATGGTGTCTTGAATTGAATATGTGTAATGAACAAGTTCAAACAATTGAATTTGATTTCGGCGCAAGCCGACAATAAATGAATGTATCGACAAGAAAATTGTCGGCATGGTCACAACGAAAAACCATGTATGTAACTTGAAAAGAAAAGTAATTTCAAGAAAATTTGTTGACTTGATAACAAGGAAGCCAACAATTACAATAATGCGGGTCATTCGAATCACAAATCAATAATTAGATTTAGCGAAATAATATTTGAACTTTGATGAAACGCTTATTCGAAACGAAACCACATGCGTAACAAACGATGCATGCGTAACATACGAATTTTCAAGAAATGAAGCAAATGAATATTCACTATATTGAAAGAAATGATCGTGATACAATGACCATTAAGAGGAGTAGGGATACGAAAATCTACTCAGTAAATGTGAAAGTCAAAATTTCAATAAAAGAAATTTAAGGACTTTACCCAAGGTTGCATGTGATAACCGGTTGTTAAGGGACATTACCACGGAATGTCGAACATAGCGTATTCGTCATTATTGAGTTAGGGGGAATGCGGAGACATACGTCTTCTCCTTAGCATGACTCGTGTCGTTTGCAGGACCGCGTGCCAAACCGCCGCTTCCTCGAAAGTCGTATGTAACGTACTTCAACCTCTGTCATCATGTAGATTGAGTTTCATGAGATCTTGCACGCCTGTGCTTTGTTTTGCGTAGGTTACCTGCTTGGTTAAAAATAGCATGGACGACATAATAATGGCGTTTGTCTGAGTTAATAAACGTGGTACCTACGTGACGACCTTTAATGAACTTAGACATAAGTTTCCGAAGGTCTTAAATGCATGTTTCCTAAACTCTCAGAGTTTTGTGCACTGTATGCGACTGTTTTGTGTACTGTGTGTAAAACACCACTTTAGCGTATGTTTGAAAACAAAATTTTGACTGTTTGTTTTTCGGCAACGGTTGGAGACCATATTCGAGTACTAGGCGTTCTGTATGTATTCAGGTTTTAATATTCTAAGTTCCCAGAGGAAAGTGAGGTTAGAGCCTAGGTATCTCTACAGAAACCTAATTCGCTGTAACCTATAGCTCTGATACCAATCTGTCACACCCTGAAATATCAGAGCATTGGCGTGACTGGACTGGTATCTTCATTGCACAGCGGAAGCAAATAAGCTAAGTCTTTTGGAAAATGAATGCCACTAAGTACTCGACTCCACATGGTTCTCCTATTCCAACCGTGCCATGATTTCTGAAAAGTAACCTAAGAAAGAAACATCCGAAAAATCAACATAAAGTTGAGCGAGTTCATAGTTTGTTTGTAAAAGATTTGAAATAAATCTTTTTGATAACCGGTTTGTGAAATATTATTGAGAAAACGAATTTAAAAATCATTTTCTTGTCAAGTTATATGGAAACTTTGTATTTGTAAAGTTTGTATAATCGTCAATGCCCACCCTGACTTTGACTTCAAGCCCGCATAATCCTATGCTTTGAATTTGTATAAAACATGGTATGTAATTTGTATAAATTAAGTATTTCTGTATGTATCGAGATTGTTAATGGGTTGCAAGGCCATTAACATGTGACACGACATAGGAAGCATCCAAATCATAGGCATTTTTCTAGTTGTCGATTCACGACTGAGACACAAAAGCACTACTTGGTATTAGTTATCACCAAGAGTGTGGCTGCCCGAAAACCAATTAGATCTAACCTTTTATTCTGCGGTCTTAGTATGTACACGATTAATGGTGCTTCTGGTACCCTATTCGCGACACAATTTCAAGTATCATTCCTCATTTCTTGTATCCATCATACCATAACACATGTATTTTCCCCAAGTTTAAAAAGTATGTAAAAGATTAAAAGTGGGGACATGAACTCACTGGGTTGTCTCGTTTTACGTACGCAGACCAACCCAGCCCCGTATTATAACCCGGACGATCCCGTCCTTACTCATGAAAATCATTCACATTTCGAAAATACCCATTTGTTTTGTAAAACCCGTATCTTTAGTACAAATCATTCGTAAACCATTTGAGTTCTTTGTAATCCATTCGTAACATGGTTTAGAAATATGAGTTTTCGTTTATCGATAAATTGTTTGCTTTTGCAAAACTTGCATGTCTTTCCACCCCGAAAACATTTATAAAATGTAAAACAGTGAAAAGGTGGGGTTATGAACTCACCTGAATATTCCTGTGCAAAGCTAGCTAAATACGACTTCGTGATGTCGTTTCCAAGACTTGACTTGCTAGCGTGCATTCTACAATATTCCTAACACGGAATATCTAATAAGTTTCTAAACAAATGCGGTAATTAAACTATGTGTCATCGAGCTCTACCGAATCGTTATCCGAACGATTCAACGGTAAGTTGATAGCTTAATAGTAACGATTAAGTTATGCTCGTTAAGTTTCGTCTAATGTCGGTAATAATCAAGTCTTAGAAAGACTTAGCTCTCGAGAGGTTTATAATATATGACTATTCATATAAAAATATATAACTATATCGATATAATCACGTTAATCGTCTCGAGAAATCGTAGGCGTATGTGACGAGTGTTTTCTGAAAAGAATATATAGTAAACTCGAATTATATATCGTATGTCGTTGAGGCGTTTGAAATAAATATAAAAAGTCATATTCATTTTATAAAATAATTGTCGAGTTGTTATGTTTAATACTTGAAATAAATATATTAACTATATTTATTTTTATAAAAGCGAATCCGTGTTGCTTGATATTTAATATAAATATAATAACTATATTTATTTGTTGTCGAAATAATTTCCGTATCGTTGTTTTCGTGAGTTGCAAGTTGTTGTCGTACATAATATCTTGTTTTACGAAAGTTGTTTGAATTAGTTAGTTGTCGTTTTACAATAAAACACGTTTTGTTTTTAGATTTTATCGAAAAACGGGCATAGTTTCCTCTGTTTTTGGACGTCCCGGACAACCATGTTGTCGTTATATTTTTCAAAATTCAACAATGTTCAATAATCGATATAAATAACTTTCACCAATCAAACAATATATATATAAATTTGCGTCAAATGCAAAAGCGTAATTAATCACTAATGTATTCGGTTTCGAGCTCGGTCGCGTGTAAATGAGATTAAATCATGAAATAAAAATTCGCATCGATTAAGTTTTACCGGGTCTTGCGGTGACTAGCCGACCTGACAGTTGATTGACTTTGACCGTCGTTGACTGTTGTTGACCCGAGTTGATTGAGTTGACCGCAGTTGACTGAACCGAAACATTGACCCGAACCTTCTATTGACCGCAGTTGACTTTCTGACCCGCCTCCGAACCAAAACCCGCAACGCTAAACCAAACGACATCAAAACTGAAACACCATCAAAACTGACAGGAGAAACCAAGATCTTCACAGATCTGAAACGAAAGAGAGGGGTCTTACCGGTGTTTCTGAAATTGAACCAAGGCCTGAACCGCCTTCCCCGTTATCATCATCATCATCATCACCAGCATTATCGTCAATGACAGCCACCAGAACCACCGCTACGCCGCCACTTCTGCTGCTACCGCCGCCGCCGGAGGCGGCGCCGCTCCTTCTCTGCTTCATCTCTCTCTCTCCGCGCTTCTCTCTCTCTCTCGTCGCTTCTGATCTTGACGTCGCGCCGCTCACGACAACCGGACGGTGGTGGTGGTCCGTTTTATCATCGAAAAAAGGGGGGTTTAAGAGGTGAGGGTTGGGTGTTTGGGTGAGAAAGCTTGTCGGTGAGGAGGGTGGCACCGGAGCTCGGTCGGAACTCCGACTCCGGTCGCCGGTGAATATGCCGAGAGAGAGAGAGGGGAGACATGTGGGTGTGTGTATGTTGTGAACAAGGAGATGAGGGTGGATGATTATGTTGTCTGCTTATTTGAAATCGAGAGAGAGAGAGAGAGGAGACCTTATTTCTTGTGTGGGTATTGCCTGAGGAATGAGAACAAAGAGACCTTAAGGTCTCACATATATATAGAGAGGTTGAGATCTTGATGAGATTTTATAAGGATTTTGCAGGATCTTATAAATCTTGTAGGATTCTTGTAAATCTAGTTAAGATTTTATATAGATTTGATAAGATTTTGTATAGATTTATAAGAAAAGGGATCTAATATATTATGTGTAGGTTTAGGCTCATGGGTTTTGGGCTTGGGCCCAGGGCCCACAAGCCCATCTCATGTGTAAGTGGCCCGTAATTCCTACGTTTTTAAAACCGAAATCACCGTAGCCTAGTAAAATAATATTTCAGAGTTAAAAACATGTAAAAATATGTCGGTATCCGTCGTAGTCGCATTCGTGCGTCGATAACGGTAATAATCGCGAAAAATTACATCGTTGCCGTCTTTAATCCGTTTTTTTCGAGCTGGTTTCTACTACGATTGCTAAAATTTAATTATGAAGCTAGAATATATCGTAAAAATTTAATATTTGTCGGCGTTGTCAGTATCTTGTACGATATCAGTTCGTTGTCGCGTACTATTCAGCAGGTTTCTCTGTAAACCACCGTTCGCGCACTGTAAAGTCTTATAGACGTTCCTAGGCACTTCAAAGGCCTAATTAAGTTAATTTGTGTCGTAAACATTATTTATTGTCGAGTTAATCGCTTGTTAATCACGTAATTAAGAGCCGTAAATTACCGGTTGTTACAACTAGTCCCCATGTTGTCTCCTAACTTGGTTTATGGTTTGATGGTTTAAGATGTTATTTGATGGAAGTTTATGTTGTTTGAAGATTATAAACACCTAACCCCCACCATTATCCTTTCATTTCCCACAACCATATTTCAAACTTTTTTTCGTCTCCTCTCTTCTTCTACCTCACGGTGAAGAAACAGTGATCTAAACTGACTGGAATCAATTAGATCGGGGGTTTTGTCTCTACATAAAAAAGGTTAATCTCCTCGTCGATTCGGTGGTTGGTTGGACTAGTTCTTCGGTGATCACTGCAAAACAGAAAGCCGTTAGACTCGCCATGGGGAGAATGGGGGTTCTCTCCGTGACCACCCTCCAGCGTGAGAATGAGTACAGTGATCTCAAAGGAAGAAGATGAAGTAGTAAGTGTGAGAATAAGTGAAAGTAACTTGTGAGATCATACCTAAAGCGTCTTATTTATAACCGGAATTTGGCAGGAAAATGTGTAACGGATAGAGTAATGGGAAATACCTTTCTGTCGGCGGTTATCTCACTTTCCGTTCAATGGTTAACTCCACATCCATGCACACGGATTGTGAGTTTGATCAACGGCTGGGGAGATGCCACGTGAGAAATGATTTTGTGTAGATCTTTCTTCAAGTTAGTGTCATCATCGTGACTCAAATGAAGGTCTAAGATTGTGCCACGTCACATTCGGTTGTAACCGAATGACCATGCACGACGAGCATTTAAGGCTTTCTAGAAGATCTACAGCTGCAAACCATTGTGCCTTTGCCACGTGTCCATTCTGTTATAACAAAAAAGATTCCTTTGTTCAAGTCTTGATTTCAGGCGCGCGAAGATGTTTAGGAGTTTATCTTCAAGCCTAACTGTACCCTTGCGCGGGCCCGCGCATGGATGTTAGTTGAATGCATGTCTCTCTTTTCTTCCAGCACATGGTCATCGAAGACTGTTCTTTCCCAAATCTTGTTTAGAACCACTGCGCGGCCACGCAGGGTCTTATTTAAGATGTTTTTGGAATGAAGTTAGGGTATGGTCCTATGCGTTTGCGTAAGGTTTTTGGGACTATACCCCTTCAAGTCCCCCCAGTCAAGTGTTACTCTAATACGCCAATGGCAAGTAGGTGGAGCACTGGACTATAAAAATGAAGTGTGCGCTTTTGCTGTTGAGAAGTTGCAAGATTGTTCGGCGCAAGGTATTAAGAATCTTATTGCAGAACATATTTTTGTTTCTTTAAGCTGAGGATTTCATGATTTCAAATTTTGAAAAAACTTGAATCATGGCAGGAAGTTGGTAAAAGGTATTGTGCTGATATTGATATGTGATGGTTAGGTGACAGGCTGTCACTTGTGAGACGTTAAACATTAATTGGGCGTCGTTAAACATGGTTCGTACGCGCGCGTGAAGTTGTTTCTTGTTCCCCACTCGCCCTTATTGTCTTGGTAACTGCGTTTTCCTAAAAAAAGGGTTTTACGGTTTTTGAGAGCATTAATGGCGATGGGTATATAAACCCTTGAGTGGCTTCCTTTTTTCATTAGTTATCTTTGTATCCTTTCGTCTTCTCCGATTTTCTTTAAAGAGAAACCTGCAACTTGTGCTTTGTACCCTATATGTCTACCGGAGATCATCCAGACGATTCTGCCGAAGAGATGTCTGCTTTTTTACCACCGTTGAAATGGTCGAGAGAGATTTTTGATGGTCTCGTACAAAATTTCAAGTTTCCCAAGAGCTGGGGTGTGATGTATCCAAAAAAGGGACAGACGGCGGCACAAGCCCCGGCCGGTTACATCACCCTCTTTTGGGATTATTTCACCGAGGGTAACTTCCGGTTACCGGTAACAAGATTTGTTCTTGACATTCTTAAGTATTATAAATTTCACATATCTCAGTTAAATCCCATGGGGATGGTTCGGATTCGACATTTTGAATTTCTTTGCCGGTCGATGCACTGTCACACCCTGACTTTTTGCGGAAGCGTATGATGTGTGACTTGCTTAATATCATTGCATTCAATTATAACAAACAACTATATGATTAAACATGATGTTCATCCATTAATACGTTTCAAAATAATACAAACCAAATTGTTTAGTACCAACCATCAACTTCAAGTTTAACTTACAAACCATTTAAATTAAAGAAGTTCCATAAAGGACTTTAAACAAAAGACATTGATAAATCAAGGCTTTGATTCATGTATGTTATCAAGGATAAGATATACCATTCAAACCCTTCCAATAAGGATGACATCATTCTTGTAAATACTTCTTGAAATCTTTGAAACGCTTGCCAGATCCATATTAGTTTCCTGAAATACATGTAGTTTGAAAACATCAACAAAAGTTGAGCGAGTTCATGTGTTTTGTATCTGAGCTCATAATGACTTGTAAACATTTGAAAGAATTCCATTGATAACCGGTATTTAAGCGTCTATGAACAGATCATTAATGTTTTGCAAGGACATTAATATGCGTGGTATGTAGGAAGTGCTCAAACCTAGCGAATTTCCTCCGGTCCATCCGACGAGAATGACATATTCACCACATGCGGCCACGCAAGGACCCATGGGTGGGGCTCGCTACACCCAGATAGATCTATCACTCATGTCCCTTGGTCTTAAACTAGATTAATGGCACTTAGGAGAGATACTACATCATCCACGTGATCTAACAGTTCATTCCTTAGCTAAACGATACCATTGAAACATTTGAACTTTTGAAACATGTATCTCACCCCGGTAAGTTATAAAATCGAAAACAGTTAAAAGAAAATGGGGACATAAACTCACTGATTTGCGTTCTTCTGCCTAGTAACTCAAAGCTCCTTTCCACCGATCGTACAACTACCTACACACGTACTATGTTTTTTTAGACGGCTAGGTCGTGTAACGACTCTTAGTCTTAGTTATTATGACTTATTTTGGAATTAGTATTCTTTAAGTTATATGTTGGATATACATTATACTATTCCAAAGTATAAAATTATTGGTTAAAATAATAATATTTTAACTTAAATTATATTTATCAATTATTTGGAATATTTGTTAAGATAATATATTTTTGACTTATTTCGTTTTGTAATTCCTTCATGAATATTTCCCAAGTATGGGTAAAATTATACTTGTGTATTTTTTTAGACTTGTGTATTTTGTTAAGTATTTGTGGCGTATTCCGGTGTGTATTTGTACGTACGAGAATACGTATTTTCTTGTATTTATTAAGTATTTTTATACTTAATTTTATATTTAATTTTCCGAAATATTATTTTTAGACAACTAAAAATCACCAAATTTATATTCTCAAAATATATATATTTTAAGAGGATTTTTATAGAAAAATATCTATAAATCTTTCTTGGCAAAAATAAATACACCTTCATAAATATCTCAAAAATAATATATATTTTTAAGATTAACTTTAGAAAATATATATTTCTATTCTTTACCCAAAATAATATATTTTTAACTTGTTTGAGAAAAAAATATATATTTTTCTCCACTCAAAATAATATCTTCAAATTGTTTTAAGAAAATATATATTTTTCTCCACTAAAAATATTATATTTTCTATTTGACAAAATATGATATATTTTGTAATACTTGTAAAAATCATATTTTCCGTTTCTTTGGTTTCCAAATTACTGTTTGTCATACTTGTCGAGTTATAAATTTATTTCCGGAATGTATATATATTTATAGTCCCTAGTCCTTGTCCGGTTCAATATTCGGGTATAATTTATATATTTATTTTCTTGGAATTTTGGTATTATTTTGTATCACAATTTTTGATATTTTGGTGAGATATTATTTTCAAGTTCCTAAAATAATATAACTAATAGACATAATATACAAGGAACACACAATTTGTGACATCTAAATATATATTTTCCTAAATATATACTTAGTTATTTTTATTTATCAAAAATCAACCTCCAATATTTGTAATTTTTGTAACAAAAATTATGGGAAATTTTTATATGAAACCATGATCAAAATTTACTTGTAAACACTTGTTTAAAAATATTTTTCTAAGTGTTTAATTTCTACATAAATTTTGCCATAGTTTCCCCTT
This sequence comes from Helianthus tuberosus, assembly GCA_030545235.1. Classification (NCBI taxonomy): domain Eukaryota; kingdom Viridiplantae; phylum Streptophyta; class Magnoliopsida; order Asterales; family Asteraceae; genus Helianthus; species Helianthus tuberosus. The sequence goes on along the minus strand of CM060399.1, from coordinate 97,225,808 downwards.
AAAAATGAAGTTTTCCATGCTTAAAAGCATATCATTTTCTTTTCAAAACTCATCACCAATCCTCAATAATTTACACACAACTTACCTTGAGCCAAAATTAAGCATTTTACACTATGTCATGAACATGAAAGTTTGTAGTAACTTCACATGTTGTTTAGTAAGTTTAGTTACCTCTAAAAGCATGGTTTTTTTTAGTTTATAAAACTCATTCTTGTGAATTTGAGTTCTTTACAACTTGTATGAAGATTTTCTAAAAATGATTCTTCTTGTATTCTTCTTGTTAACAACACTTTTCTATCTTTGTTTTAACACGTAAAACATGTTTACTTCCTTTAAAAACCATGATCATGTTAATCTTGTAATAAACTTTGTTTTCTTGAAAATATTATTTTTGAAATCCTTCATTTTCAAGACTTATAACATGTATCAATAATCATCATTCACTAAAACAATCTCATTTTCAAGTTCATGATTAACATAAAGGATGATCATCACAACTTTCACAAAATTCATCTTTATACTTGCTAGATCATGTGTTTAATCATCATCTAGCAAGCTTCTTATGATGATCAACATCATAAACACAAGAAATCAACAAACAAGTTTCATACATACACTAAAACAACTTAGATTTTCATGTTATTAAGCTTTATGTTAGTGATCATCTTCATGTTTCTTTGAGATTCTTAAGATTAACAAGTTGCATAACCTTTTAACCACTAAAATTAGAAGTAAAAACAAGTTGTGAGGAGCTTACTACTAGCTCTATGGCTAGGGAAGAAACAAAGATGAAGATGATGATGAATAAGGTGGATAAAAGCTCTAGGTGAAGGTCCTTCAAACTCCAAAGCTTCCAAGCTTCTTAACTATGGTTCTTGCACCTCTAGATCACCTTGGAATGCTTGAGTGTTGGATGAAAATGGAGGTTGTATGTGGGTGTGTTGTGGCCGAGAACAAGAAGGAAAAGAAGGGACGTGATAAAGTTTGTTGTGGTGTTGAAATGAAAGAGAAGAATGGTCTTGTGGTTTTAAATAATAACTTTCCAACATTGCATAATCTAATGGTCAATGTGTTCCTAAATATTTCAACATATCTAATAAACAATTGAAAGAAAATCAAGGTGGTGGGGCCACCTTATGACCGTCAACATTAGGGGGGGGGGGGTCTTGGTTGGGTTGCAATGATAAGTTAAGTAATTTAGTTAGATTCCAAGTGTATCGGTTAGTGCTATATGTGTTTAGTTTTTATAGGATGTGTTATGATGTTCGGTGACCATAACTAGCTTCGTAACACTAAAACAATGCTTCTAGTGAAAGTTTGGTATTTTGGGTAGTGTCCGGTTGTTCGGTTGGTTACCGGTTCGTTAAGGTGCTAAATTACGCAGTTTAGTGTGCTTTAATTTGTCTTTTATGACAGTTTTGATTCCTGACACTTAGGAAAGCATTTTGGACCATTAAACCATAATTCTGCATTGTATTTTGTTGTTAAAATGCTGATTTTCCTGAATTATGCGGAATTCTGCAGTTTCTGTGAGTTTTAGGCACTTTCCGGCTCTTAAACTATCACTAGGAAGGCAGTTTTGTGATCCCTACTTTCCTACACACTATACTAGTGCAATTCTTGGTTTCAGGCCCATTTTGTGTCTTAACATCATGTCTGTCTGAGTACTGAACTCCCGTCAGTACTTCTAGTTTGACTGATAATTGTGCTAACTTTGTTTCGCGCACTAATTGTATCACACTGTGTTGCATGAAATAATGATAAATAATCATGCAACATGTAATGCACTTGTATGTATATGACAGTAATCAGAAAATCATTCATGTCATTAATCCAAATCAGGCATAGTCATTAAGATACAAATTACTGTTTAACATTGGATACAACAAAAATTGCCAGTTGTCACATTTTCCCCCTTACGAAAATTTCATCCCAAAATTTAAGCTGCGTTATCCGTTGCAGGGGAGTTAGGAAACATATGCGAATACTTTGATTTCATTTGATCTTCACGCTCCCAAGTAAACTCTGGGCCATGACGCGAATTCCAGCGAACCTTGACAAGCTTAATGCGACTTCTTCGAGTCTTGTGGACTTTCCAGTCCGTAACCTCAACGAGTTCCTCAGTAAATTGGAGACTGTTGTCGATATGTACCTCATCCGCAGGGATGATAACTGTTTCCTGGGTTGGGCTCTTCTTAAGGTTTGATATATGGAACGTATCATGTACACCGTTCAGTTCTTTGGTAATTCTAGTTTGTATGCTATGGTACCAACCCTTTCCAAAATCTTGAATGGGCCCAATGTACCATGGATTCAACTTACCACGTTTTCTAAAACGTGCTACACCTTTCCAAGGTGAGACCTTCAACAAAACCCTGTCTCCTACCTCGAATTCTAAAGGTTTTCGTCTTCGATCGGCGTATCAATCGCGAGACGCCTTGATGCGCTCTCAGATCTGCGTGATTTTATCGGTTGTTTCTTGAACAAGTTCGGGACCAACCAACTGTTTATCTCCAGCGTCTGCCCAGCACAACGGTGAGCGGCATTTACGGCCATATAGAGCTTTGAACGATGCGGCTTGAATGCTCGTATGGTAGCTGTTATTATAGGAAAACTCAACTAGAGGTAGATGAGTATCCCAACTGCCACCTAAATCCATCACACATGCGCGAAGCATATCTTCCAGTGTTTGTATGGTTTGTTCACTCTGACCGTCTGTTTGCGGGTGGAAGGCCATGCTTAGATCTAACTGAGATCCAAAGGCCTCTTGAAAGGATTGCCAGATCCTTGATACAAACCGTCCATCTCTATCTGAAATTATCGAGATAGGCACTCCATGACGTGCTACTATCTCCTTGAGGTAAAGCTCAGCCAACTTTCCAGTACTATCTTTCTCTCTAATAGGTTGGAAGTGTGCAGACTTTGTTAGTCGATCCACTATAACCCATATCATATCATGCCCTCTAGGAGTCCTGGGTAATTTCGTTATGAAGTCCATCGAAATTTGCTCCCACTTCCATACAGGTATTTCTGGTTGTTGCAAGAGACCGGAAGGTTTCTGATACCCGGCCTTAACCTTAGCACATGTTAGGCATTTTCCAACATAAACAGCAACGTCGCTCTTGAGCTTTGGCCACCAATAATACTCTTTCAGATCTTGATACATTTTGTCCGATCCCGGGTGGATCGAGTATCTCGACTTGTGAGCTTCGTCAAAGATAACCTCTCGAATCCCGCCATAGAGCGGAACCCAAATGCGTCCCATGAAGTATAAGGTTCCTTCCTCATTCGGCACCAACTTCTTCTCCATGCCTCGGAGATGTTCAACCTTAAGATTCTCCTTCTTAAGAGCTTGTTGTTGTGCGTCATGTATCTGTGAAGTGAGGTTCGCCCGAATAGTCATTTCTAAAGCTCGAACCCTTAGGGTCTTAACCCTTTCCTTACGACTTAATGCGTCTGCTACCACGTTTGCCTTGCAAGGATGATACTTTATCTCACAGTCGTAATCATTCAGCAACTCAACCCATCGTCGCTGACGCATATTTAGCTCCTTTTGATCAAATATGTGTTGCAGACTCTTGTGATATGTGAAGATAGTACATCGAGTACCATACAAATAATGTCGCCAAATCTTCAAGGCAAATACCAATGCACCTAGCTCCAGGTCGTGGGTGGTATAATTCTTCTCATGTGCCTTCAGTTGTCGTGAAGCATAAGCGATGACTTTTTGGCGTTGCATGAGCATGCAACCCAATCCCTGATGTGAAGGGTCACAATATACCATGAAGTCTTCAGTGCCTTCGGGTAGGGATAGTATCGGTGCATCGCATAGTTTGTTCTTGAGTAGTTGAAAGGCTTCTTCTTTCTTATCTCCCCAGTCATACTTCTTGTCCTTCTGAGTGAGGGAAGTTAGCGGTTGAGCTATTTTGGAGAAATTCTTGATGAACTTGTGGTAATAGCCCGCTAATCCTAAGAACTGTCTTATTTCGGTCAGAGTTTTGGGAGTTTCCCAGTTCTTTATCGCTTCGATCTTCGCTGGATCCACATGGATACCATTCTTGTTCACCACATGACCAAGGAACTGTACCTCGTGAATCCAAAATTTGCATTTTGAGAACTTTGCATAGAGCTTTTCTTTCTTCAGTAGTTCCAGAATGGCTCTGAGATGTTGCTCGTGCTCTTCCTTTGTTCGTGAATAAATCAGAATATCGTCGATAAATACAATCACAAATTTATCGAGATATGGCTTGCATACACTATTCATCAAGTCCATAAATACTGCTGGTGCGTTAGTCAATCCGAACGATATCACAAGGAACTCGTAGTGCCCGTAACGAGTTCTGAATGCAGTCTTTGGTATGCTCTCCTCTTGAATCCTTAACTGATGATAGCCAGATCGAAGGTCAATCTTGGAGTAATAGCTCGATCCTTGCAATTAATCGAACAAGTCGTCAATCCTCGGTAATGGATGCCGATTCTTGATAGTTAACTTGTTCAACTCCCGGTAGTCGATACACATTCAAAAGCTACCATCCTTCTTCTTAACGAACAACACCGGAGCTCCCCAAGGTGAGAAGCTCGGCTTTATAAATCCCTTGTCCAACAACTCCTGGACTTGCGTTGATAACTCTTGCATCTCAGATGGCGCAAGTCGATATGGTACCTTGGCTACAAGTGCGGCGCCTGGAACCAAGTCAATGTGGAATTCGTCTTGTCTCTGCGGAGGTAATCCTGGCAAGTCTTCGGGGAAGACCTCAGGATATTCCCTCACCACTGGGATGTCTTTAAGCTTCGGCTGTTCAACTTTCTTATCCACTACATGAGCTACGAAGGCAACGCATCCTTTTCGTAGACACTTCTATGCTTTCATGGAATTGATGATCTGCAAGGGCGTATCATGCTTCTCTCCATGAACCACGATCGTCTCCTCATTCGCCAAGGGAATGCGAATGATCTTCTCATGGCAAACTATCTCCGCACGGTTGTTAGACAACCAATCCATCCCGACCATGACATCAAAGCTTCCCAAATCAACTGGTAGAAGATCAATAGAAAATTCGCGTTCTCCGAGCTCCAAAGTACAACCTTTAATCTCCTCATTCGCCTCTACTAACTTTCCATTAGCCAGTTCTATCGAATATGGGATGTCTAGCTTACTTGTAACTAAACCAAGTTTATTCTTAAAGTCTATTGATATGAAGCTAAAATTGGCACCAGTATCAAACAGCACAGATGCATAACGTTGGTTAATAGGGAACGTACCAGTAACCACGTTTGGATCCTGGCGTGCTTCCCTGGCTCCAATGGTAAACACCCTTCCTTGAGCTTGATTATTTTTAGGGCAATCCCGCTTATAATGCCCCACATCACCGCAGCCATAACATCCCTGGCCGTGTCCGTTTCCATTACCGCCCTGGTTGTTGTTATTGTTTCCTCCACGATTTCTATTACCCGCCTGATTTCCGTTCCATGTCCTCCCTGATTGTTATTTCCTCCCTGGTTTCCGTTCCCATATTGACCTCCATTCCCACCACGATTACCATTACCATTCCCATGACCACCCTGATTTCCATTCCCGCGCCCTGCGCCATACCAGCACGTATCCTTAGAATGTCCAATCTTTCCACAATTTTCGCACTTATGGGTCCTGCATGGACCGGTATGATGGTATTGCACCTATCACACTTGGGTAGAAATCCTGCATACCCTTTTCCCCTGTTTTCAACATTTGTTGCGTCAGTCTGGACCTCAGCTGGCTGATTGGTGTCTCTACGCTTGTTGGCATTGTTGTTGTTGTTTGCTCGGGTGCTCTTTTTGAAATTAGTGAACTTCCGCTTGTTATCCCCCGAGGATTCCACATGGGTCTCTTTCTTTTTCGTCTCAGAGATAGAAAACTTTCCCAGCAACAGTCGAAGGCTTGGAAGCTGTAACCATACTCAAGATCTGAGGGGCCAATCCCCAGATAAAACGCACAATTCTTTTGAATTCTGGCTCCACAAGGTAAGGAACAACCCTTGACAAATCATGGAAACCCTGGATATAATCTGCTATTTTCGGATCGTCCATCTTTAGGTTCCAGAATTCTGTCTCCAGCTTCTGGATCTCAGCTCGTGAGCAGTACTTCTTGCGCATTAGCTCTTTAAGCTCATCCCAAGTTACCGCGTACGCAGCAGTTTCGCCCAGTGTTTGGACTTGGAGGTTCCACCATGAAAGTGCTCCATCTAGAAACAATTCAGAAATATATGTAACCCTCTGTTATGGAGCACACTTGCTCATCCTCAGCACGGAGTCGGTTTTCTCCACCCAGCAAACAAACGCGACAGCACCCCCAGTGCCGTCGAAGTTAAGAGACTTGCAATCCAAGAATTGCTTATAAGTACAACCTGTAACACAAGCAACACAATTCACAGTAAGCATTGGCAAAGCACAACTGGAAATATCTAAACGAGTTGTAATGTGTGTTAGGTGACTTAACATTACCGGTTACGGGGTTATTTCCAGAGGTACCACCGCTATGCTCTGAGCGGATGGCCTCGTGCTGAGCAATAGCTTGCGAGATATGTTCTTGCAGTTCTGCTTCAGTCCTTGGCAGCGTGTTGTTGGTATTGACATTTCGTCTAGGCGGCATCTTTTTTCTAGTAAGAAGATCGGGTAGGTTAGGCCTTATTCATTAAATAATTGTCTAAGAGGAGTACATATATATATATAATATAAATAATTGTCACAATAAACAACCACATAATAACACAATCACCATATGAACAAATAAATCAACAATGTATTTAATGAGAACACGACTATTGAGCCTTTCATAAATATTCCACCACAAGATACATTGTTTTTAAATTGTAGCATATCAAAAGTGACACGGGGTCACACTACCCTGGTCATACAAGTTTGTCATATACAAAAGTAACAATCAAAAAGTGGTCTTCATATCTTCACAGATCTTGGGTTCAATTGTGGCGTTCTCATCAAAAGTTGGGTACCTGCAGAAAACAAAAAATCCAGGGTGCTGAGGTGGAGGAGGAGGGAAAAAGATAAGGCGACGAATGTGAGTGAGCTCCTCCTCAAGCTCATGAACACGGCGAACAAGGTAGTTGATCTGTTACTCTACTGTGAGGAAACGAGCATCAAAGCCCTGAGTAGAAGTAGATGCAATTGCTGGAGGAACAAAAGGAAATGGTGGAATAGGTGGATGGTATGATGGAGTCAACTCAAGCTCAAGAAATCTGCAGCTCAGTATCTTGAACTGTAGCTGCAGGGATAGAAGTAACTCATCACGTGTGTAACCGACGTAGTGTGAGGGGTGATACGGGTCTGAAATGGGCATCGTGTAAGATGGGAACTATCTAAATGGCTCGTCAAGTGATGATGGTGCAACAGGTGTAGACTGTGGAATAGGTGGAAATTTAGCTGATGCAAAAGGGTCGAAGCTTGGCGGCTGACCAGAAGTGCCTTCCCCTGGATGGGGAGCTGGAATCTCCCGTCGAAAAATGATAGGGAGATCGGTGCGATGCTCGTCTGAAACAAAATGAGGGGGAACAACATCAGCAGGTGGAGGCTGTGTAACAACTGGAGCAATGGGTGGGAGATCGAGGGGTGCAGAAACAGGCTCAGGAACAAGTGGCGCAATAAAGGGTAAGCCAAAAGGAACTGGATCTGGATCGTGGACATGATCTGGGACATGAGGGGGTGTGGGGGCTCGAATAAGAGATGATGGAGCGGCAGACATCACATCATCATCATCAGTAGCATAAAGGTGGAGTCCTGCAGCCTGCAGGGCCGAAGAGGTTACAGACTCAAAGGAGTCTGCAACAGAATGTACGCTGGAATCAGAAGAGATGTCAATAACTGGTACAACAGGGGGATGTACGTCCAACACGATGACATCATCCACCTCCCAGTCACCCTGCTCACTTGCAAGGTGATCATCTATGAAAAGATCAACATCATCATCAAAGAGGTCATCAAAAGGCCAATCCTCTAGAGGGACGGCAGCAAGGGGAACAACGTTAATGGGAATCGGTGCAACAAAAAGCTCACCATTAGGGTGACCGATGATGAGGTGCTCTTGAACAGGAATAGGGTGTGCAAAAATATCGTCGATAAGAATGTCATCAGCATCCGGGATATCATCCCCAAAATCCGGCAGCGCAAACGGCTGGAAATCATCCTCGTCCTCTGATATCATCTCCGGATCTCCATATCCGAAGTAAAGACCTCTGGGTCCTGTGCTATATCGTCATCTGACGTAACTACCATAGGGTCGTGTGTCACACCCCAACCGATGGCGGAATCATCGGGGCGCGGCACTGAGCGAAACAGATTGTTCATGAGTATCCACAACAACTATTAATTACCATATATTTAAACGTCACGTCCCATACCATAGCATATCCAAATAAAACAATTATTACAGATAATTATCTCATAAACAAGTACTGATCCGGCAACTCAGATTTCAAAATAGACAATTTTATTTATTTGTTTCTAGGACTCTTTCCTAGCCTTGATTTCATCACACAACAAACAAGGCGTCCTAGCATCTTATGCACCTACCACATACGTTAAAGTAAAAGTCAATACACATAGTGTAAAGGTGAGCACACAAGTTTAGTATTAGTATACAGAGTTCGAAATCGTTTACGCATAACCAGTACGTACAACGTGTGATGTGAAGCACGTTAGTTATCGACATGATCCTATCGATACCAATAACTGCGGGTTGACTGCCCGAGGCAGTTCGTAACACATATTCACCACTGTGAACCATGTGATTAATTGTCCTTAACAACCCCTGAATGAACAGGTGCGGAGTCCAAACTATAGTACTATCGTTGCTAAGGCAGGTAGACAACAATCTATGTGTAAACATAACAAACAAGCATTCATCGAGTCACGTATGACATACAGTAGCGGTTAGCGTTAAAGTATTACGTAGTGTGTTTGATGTGATTTAGAATAAGTAACATATGTAACACCCAAAAGTGCATAAAGCAAAAAGGGTTCGAGTATACTCACAGCGGTAGAGTTTGTGGATTGAAGGGAGCGCTTAGAGCGGAGTCTGCGTGAACAGTTAATGATAGCATAAATGATAAGCGGCGTGTAAAACAATACAAGTGTACCAAGGATCGGATGGTAATCCGATCGGATGGCAATCAGATTGGATGGCCAGTCGATCGGGTGGCAACCCGTTCGGATGGTCATCCGATCGGATGGCCATTCGATTGGATTGTCACCTTGCTTAGTGAGGATGTGTTTGTGTATGATGGTTTGACTTTTGAAGTTTTCGTTGTAGCATTTAGAAAATAGAGAAGTATCTCTACCTTTTAGGTCGGTCGATCGAACGGTCGTTCGATCGAGCGGCGATCCGATTGGGGAGGCTTCTCAGTTGTGAGAACAAGTTCACAGCAGGACGGTCCCTCGATCGGATAGCAATCCGATCGGGTGGCAACCCATGTGTATTGAACATGTTGAAAAGTGTTTAAGTACCAAAAGCCTAGACGTCACACGATCGGACGGTCGCTCGATCAGATGACAATCCGATCGGACGGTAATCCGTTCAACGTCCAAGTCCTTGAATAGTTTGAATAAAATGTTGAAGTGTGGAACCAAAGTGCAACCCGATCGGACGGCCGGTCGATCGGATGGCAATCCGTCCCGACGTCTTGATCATCTTGACACTTGATTCTGCTTGAAGTTTTCTAGTTTTGAATGAGACGTTTTGCTACCTTGTTTGAACAATCAGAACCCTTATCTCGGCCTAAGTGACCCAACCGAACGGAAATCACCCAAGTCCGACCTGTTCACGGTTCAAGTCAGTAGTTCATGTTCAAACCCGAAATCAATATCTCTCGGATAGAATTTAGATCTGGAACTAATACATCACTAAGAATGAGTAGAAGATTAGAACAAGTTCCGATTCTGTCGGTTTTGAGTGCACTGAGTGTAAAAGAGTTGAAAGAAAGTTAGAAAAACCATCTTTCAATCCTTTTCACCGTGAATATGTTCAGATCTATGCAAGATCTTTGTTTATTCATCTGGAAATCGTTCAGATCTAAGTTGTTCTTGGTGGAATGAGGCCAAAACATAAAGTTCATAAGAACACCATGATGACATCATCCTAGAACACCTCAAATCCACTGATTTCACAGTTAAAAGTTGAGATTTGAAAGAGAGAATGATGTAGAAGTGTGTATAGATCATAGAAGTACAAGATTTAGGTTGAAAACTTACAAGATTTGAGAGAAATCGGAAGAAATGCGGGCTGAAACGAGTTGGGCGAACAAAAGAGCTGTCACCATCAAAGAGGTGACAAATGGGGGCTATTTATACGGTTTCCTAAAATAAAGTGGGGTAAGTGGCTGGTCGATCGGGTGGCAACCCGATCGGATGGCCACTCGACCCTAGAGTTCGCCGCGATGGGTTTTGTCGTTTCATTTCACGTGTAATGCGTTGCGATGCGGTTCGAGAGAGTGATGCGATAGAGTTACCCATTAAATTACTTTTAATCCCAACTACTATATCTAACATACAATCATCCTAAACATCCTGCGATTAGCGTTTGCGACTCGGCTGTGATGCGATAGATTACGATTTCGATCGATTACCACAACATAATATAAATAAACATGCATAAGTAACACATAAGTAACACCCACACCTAAAGCAATTTCCAGAACGCATAATTCGAGTTGCGAGTGCGATTGCGATTAAGTCGATTAGCGGTTAATATGCGATTAAACCTCGATTATTAACAAGTACTCCACATAATACAACTAATGTGTTAAAACAAATAGATTATTTACGAGTCAAAGAAGTCAAACAGGAGTTGAGCAAGGAGCGACAGATCGTAATTAGCAATCTTTTCTTCCTTTGACTTCAATCTTGCCTTTGACTTTGACTTCCGAAACACAGGGTGTTACATCGTGCTCCTTGGACAACCCGCTCTCCGAAGAAGACATGCGTACCTGTAACATAATAATCATGGCATATGCACATATGCTAACTACTATCACTCGGTATATGCAGGCACAAATAGACATCTGGCATGTATAGGCAAACAAAGACATATCACGTCATTCCTACGTGAGACTTTTCTAACTTAAGAAGTCTACCCCATGCAAAATAAACCACCGGCTATGTCCTTGCTCGTGTTTCTTGTCTTTCCTTTGTAAAATGTTTGTTCCATGGATCTTGGCGTTTTGTATATGCAATGAAAAATATTTTGTAAAAATATTTTCGTGAGAGTGTCCTAATGATTGTAGTCTAGACTCGAGAAGGAATCCTAGTTCCCTACAATCGAAGCTCTGATACCAAACTGTCACACCCTGACTTTTTGCGGAAGCGTATGATGTGCGACTTGCTTAATATCATTGCATTCAATTATAACAAACAACTATATGATTAAACATGACATTTATCCATTAATACGTTTCAAAATAATACAAACCAAATTGTTTAGTACCAACCATCAACTTCAAGTTTAACTTACAAACCATTTAAATGAAACAAGTTCCATAAAGGACTTTAAACAAAAGACATAGATAAATCAAGGCTTTGATTCATGTATGTTATCAAGGATAAGATACACAATTCAAACCCTTCCAAAAAGGATGACATCATTTCTTGTAAATACTTCTTGAAATCTTTGAAAAGCCCGCCAGATCCATATTAGTTTCCTGAAATACATGTAGTTTGAAAACATCAACAAAAGTTGAGCGAGTTCATGTGTTTTGTATGTGAGCTCGTAATGACTTGTAAACATTTGAAAGAATTCCTTTGATAACCGGTATGTAAGCGTCTATGAACAGATTATTAATGTTTTGCAAGGACATTAATATGTGTGGTATGAAGGAAGTGCTCAAACCTAGCAAATTTCCTCCGGCCCATTCGGCGGGAATGACATAGTCACCACATGTGGCCACGCAAGGACCCATGGGTGGGGCTCGCTACACCCAGATAGATCTATCACTCATGCCCCTCGGTCTTAAAATAGATTAATGGCACTTAGGAGAGATACTACATCATCCACGTGATCTAACAGTTCATTGCTTAGCTAAACCATACCATTGAAACATTTGAACTTATGAAACATGTATCTCACCCCCGTAAGTTATAACACCGAAAACGGTTAAAAGAAAAGGGGGACATGAACTCACAGATTTGCGTTCTTCTGTCTAGTAACTCAAAGCTCTATTCCACCGGTCGTACAACTGCCTACACACGTACTATGTTTTATTAGACGGCTAGGTCATGTAATGACTCATAGTCTTAGTTGTTATGACTTATTTTGGAATTGGTATTCCTTGAGTTATATGTTGGATGCACATTATATTATTCCAAAGTATATAATTATTTGTTAAAATAATAATATTTTAACTTAAATTATATTTATCAATTATTTGGAATATTTGTTAAGATAATATATTTTTCACTTATTTCGTTTTGTAATTCCTTCATGAATATTTCCCAAGTATGGGTATAATTATACTTGTTTATTTTTTTAGACTTGTGTATTTTACCAAGTATTGGTGGCGTATTCCGGTGTGTATTTGTACGTATGAGAATACGTATTTTCTTGTATTTATTAAGTATTTTTATACTTAATTTTGTATTTAATTTTCCGGAATATTATTTTTAGACAACTAAAAATCACCAAATTTATATTCTAATATATATATATATATATATATATATATATATATATATATATATATATATCTCCTGAATTTATGATTTATTTGTGGTTGTATTTTAACAGCCCTATTAATAACCCAATTTTCAGGAAAGGTAATTTCTTCCCATTTAACTGGTCTTCTTATGGAAATATTAGATTTTCCATAATTTGTTTCTATTAATATGGTTTCATCACTAGATTTATCAACTCTTTTACATCTAGCATTCATTGTGGTAAGTAATCTGTAATATATTCTATAACAAATACATATAACTTCAGATCCTTCAGCATAATTATAACCATGCGTTTTAACATATAAAGTCAAAGCATCATCAATATTCTTATCTGTTAGAGATAAATGAACATCAGGATAAATATTAAAATAAACTGGACCATGTGCCAGACTGGTTTCTATTATACCCATCAATGATTGTTTCCAGTTTAAGTTACGAGCATCTCGTAACACAGCTATAAAACTCTCTGGTAAACCTTTTAATGTTAAAGGTTTAAAAGCAACTTGAACTAAACCAATATTGTCACACCCTGGCTTTGCGGAAGCGTGGTTAATTTTGGTGTGACTTCTTAATACCATAGCTTAATCATAACAAAGCTATATGAATTTAAAAACCATGCAAGTCATCATTAAGTTTAGAAATCAACATACAATACCATTGTTTTAAACATACGACCATAACCATGTTCAGTAAACATTACAACTTATAACAGACATAAACGAGGGTTAAGGATTGTGTCTTGTCCAGGTAAGAGAACACAACCCCTAATCCTTGATGACTTCATGAAGATTGCAGCGGAAAACGTTCATACCGTGCCAGAATCCGTTTAATTTCCTGAAATACATGTGAGTTGAAAAATCAACAATAATGTTGAGCGAGTTCATGTGTAAGTGCGTATGTAAAACACTTGCGAGTATAAAAATAGTTGTGGTATGTAGCAGTTGTAAGAGGACTTGTGATCACCAATGGTTTGCAAGGCCATTAGCATGTCGTGAAATGCAAGTAAGTAAGACACAACCCTAGCCGATTTTGCGTTGGGTACCAAGTCACTCCGGATCCGTTCTGTTAGTCCTCCGAGAGGCCTGTTCTGTTGGACCGGGAGCTGGGCTCGCTACACCCAAATAGATCTACCGCTCGAGTCCCTCGGGGTTCTAACTACCCATTCACATGATCTAAACCTCCTTACGTTATTCATACCGTGTATAAAGTACTTGTAAACAAAGTAACATGTATTTCACCCCCGCAGTTAAGAAAACTGAAAACAGTTAGAGAAAAGGGGGACATGAACTCACAGTGGATGCGTAAACTCTATCAAGCGTCTCTGAAGCAGTAAGCTGTGCAACGACCTACAAGTGCTAATTCTATTAGACGGACGGCCGTGCTTTAGCTTTACAGTTTATGTTTGCGGGAAATAGTTAGACAACTATTTCGTGTTACATTTTGTATATGCTTGATAGTTATTTTTCCTTCCCAAGGATGGGGGATACAATACATGTGCGTAAGTTACGTTTTATCATTCTTGTGGTAATGTAATTACCGGTGTAACTTATATGTTGTGGTAAGCGTTCGCAAGGTTTTGGAATCATTAACGCTTGTAAATATTATTTTCACCCTAAAATAATATTTATGTATTTCACAAAATAATCATAAACAGTGTTGTGACAAATATATTTATCACGTTAATCTTTGTGAAAATCCCACCTCCGAATATTTAGTAAAATATAGTACTGGCGAAATTTATGTTTCAAAAGTATGCCCAAAAATAGTTCTAACACTTGTTGTGTAAAAAGTCTAAGTGTTAGGTTTTTAGAAAATTTCGCCAGAGTTTCCTCTGTAACTGGAGGTGGCCACGCCTTCAAGCGTATCATTTTCTTTTAACAAATCAATTCAACAACTTCTTTATTTCATCAAGCAATTCCCGACACATCAAACTAGTCAATAAATATGTAAATTTGCATAGTCGCATGAACTTGTAGTTTTTCCGAATCTATATTATAAATCCCATTTATATATGTAGATCTTTATATAAAGTACTTTCAATCTTGTAAAAACCTCGTTTTTAGAGAAATCCGACTTTACAACTTCTAGTTATTTTTCTCAAAAATAGTTATTTTGTCGAAACATGCGTCACACAGGTGTTTACACACTCGTGTGTTCTAAATATCATTCTTAACATTGTAAGATCCGTTTCTTTAAAAACATGATTTCTTTAAAGTGTGGTCCTTTGAAGATACCACTTGCGGATACGTAGATCCGCGAGTTTTAAACACCCTTTTACCGGTTAAAACACTTTTACACAAGTAAAATATTTCTTTACAAGTTCATGTCTCTAAAATGTGGTAGTGTTTCATTTTTAACCCTTGTATCTTTCAAGAACAAGCTTATGTGAAGATACATGATTTTACAAAGTCGGGTTAAACGAAGATTCGAGCTACCACATTATAGATCGGGTCTAGATAAACACAAATTTCAAGTCCTACGACTTTTACACAAGACATGTGCTATTAACCTCCATTTTAGTGATTTTACTAGACTTTAAAGATTCAAAACGCGTGTTTACGATATTTAACCGACGAAAGTTCTTTTAACCACTTTAGATGAGTGTAAAAACAAGTTTTAAAGGTTATACCTCTAGCTCAAGGCTAGGGAAGATCTTTGACGAAAAACGCGTGGATAAAAGCCAACGGTTGAGGTCCTTCGTGTTCCGCTTGCACCAAAGCTCCTTATACGCGACTTGTGATGTTTGTATGATGAAGGAATGAAGAGATCAAGGGCCGAAGGTGGGTGTATGGGGCTGGGGTGGTTCGGCCGAGAGTAGAGAACAAGAGAGAATGAGTGGAAGTTTGTTGATAAGTGAGGTGATTATGTCTTGGGTTTAGTGGTGTATTTATAGACAAGATTGGAGGGTATTATCCAATGGAAGTTATGTTCTCTAGATGCCCAACATATGAGATTCACCAAATCACAAGTACAAGGGGGTGTTTGGCCGTAATTTACATAGAGAGGAAGAGAGTGATCTTGTGGTGACTAGTGAAGTGATAATTAGGTTAAGTGAACACTAGTATTTATAGAAAGATTTAGTGCTATTATCCATTGGTAATTATGCCACCTTGATATCAAACACAATCTTAATAAAATAATAAACTTGTACCATGGTGTCTCCCCCTAGCTAGGGGCCGGTTATGGGGTGGGGGTTGGGTTAGTTCGATTGTAAGTGGGTGTTTAGGGGTTTAGTTAGGTAAACTAAGTTAGTTTAGGTTTTAAACTCCGTTAGTTATAAGCAGCTTGTTATGACGGGTGTTAGGGTAACCAGGGACCCTAACTGGCTCAGAAAAAGAGTAATAATAAAAATACTAATATTTTCATGTCCCGGGTAAAGTCCGGGTGTCCGGTTGGATAGTAATCCGTTAAAGTGTTACAAAAGACTTTAAAGTGTCGTTATTACATTTTAGTGACACATTTTGTTTTCCCGACACTTTTAGAAAGTTTCTAGTAATATTTTCTTATTTCTGGCACTTTACTAGTCAGCTAGAAGCTGGTTAAATTGTTAAAGTGCTGTGTTTGGTACTTAAAGTACGTTCTGGCACATCCGAATCAGTGTATCTTATCCCTAGAGACGCGGTAACACAACCCTTATATCCTACACTCACTACCAGTGTAACCAAAATATATGAGGCTCTTAACAGGCCTTAGAGGCAGTATCTGCCTGATGCTGGTTATATCAGCATGTTCACTGTGTATCCGTTTAGTGCTACTGTGCTTTTAGTGCATCATGTTTGTCACTAGGGTTCAGTATGTAATCAATGTAGTGACAGCAAATAAAGTATGATGCAAGTAAGTGCATGTATCAGTATGCAGGTAGCAGTTTATCAGCTAGTTCAATCAAGCACAGTAATCAAGTAGTAATTAATCATTAATTAAGTCGTACGGATACCTGGTTTTGTGCGGGTTGTCACATTCTCCCCCCGTTAAATAAATTTCGTCCCGAAATTTAAGTTCTGCTTGTAGAAGCAGGGTTCTTGGGAAATAAGTGGGGGTATTTCTCTTTCATCCGGTCCTCACGTTCCCATGTGAATTCAGGACCATGTCTGGCATTCCAACGAACTTTGACGAGTTTAACACTGCTCCGGCGGGTCTTGTTAACTTTCCAATCCGTGACCTCAACAGGTTCTTCAACGAAGTGGAGCGTGTCGTCAATATGAATCTCGTCGATAGGAATGGCAACGTCAATTTGAGTTGGACTTTTCTTTAAATTGGATACATGAAATGTATCGTGAACACCATTTAGTTCAGCGGGTAGGTCCAACTTGTATGCTACCGTCCCAATTCTTTCCAGAATTCTAAAGGGACCAATGTAGCGTGGATTCAACTTTCCTCGCTTTCCAAAGCGCGCTACCCCTTTCCAGGGTGAAACCTTCAATAATACCATCTCTCCGACTTGGAAGTCCACATGCTTCCGGTTTGGATCCGCGTAGGCCTTTTGCCTGTGGCGAGCGGCTTCGATGCGTTTAAGAATTTGCGCGATCTTATCTGTCGTCTCTTGGACGATCTCGGGACCAGCAAGCTGCCTATCACCTGCGTCAGACCAACATAGGGGTGATCGGCACTTGCGTCCGTATAGGGCCTCAAATGGCGCGACACCAATACTGGTGTGGTAGCTGTTGTTGTACGAAAATTCGACCAAAGGTAAGTGTTTATCCCAGCTACCTCCTAAATCCATAACACATGCCCTCAGCATGTCTTCCAACGTTTGTATTGTTCGCTCGCTCTGGCCATCGGTTTGCGGATGGAATGCAGTGCTCAGATTCAATTGTGAGCCAAAAGATTCTTGGAAAGATTGCCATATTCTTGACACAATCTTCCGTCTCTATCAGAGATGATCGAGAGTGGTACTCCATGTCGTGCTACGATCTCTATCATGTAAATTTCCGCAAGTTTACTAGTACTGTCTTTCTCCCTGATTGGCAGAAAGTGTGCGGACTTTGTTAGGCGGTCAACAATTACCCAAATCATATCATGGCCTCTTGGCGTTCTTGGCAGTTTTGTAACAAAATCCATTGAGATTTGTTCCCATTTCCACTTGGGAATCTCAGGTTGTTGCAGAAGTCCCGAGGGCTTCTGGTATTCTGCCTTGACCTTAGCGCACGTTAAACATTTGCTCACGTAGACAGCAACGTCGCCTTTCATCCTAGGCCACCAATAGTAATCTTTAAGATCCTGGTACATCTTATCCGATCCAGGGTGGATAGAGTACCGTGACTTGTGCGCTTCGTTGAAAATAACTTCTCTTAATCCACCAAACAGAGGAACCCAAATCCTTTTCTCAAAACATAACGTTCCTTCCTCGTTTGGTACCAAAAGCTTCTCCATTCCGCGGAGGTATTCTTCCTCAAGGTTTCCCTCCTTGAGAGCTTCCTTTTGTGCAGCACGAATGCGCGAGGGAAGGTCGGTTCGTACAATCATTTCCCATGCTCTAACCCTTATGGGCTTGATTCTTTCTTTACGACTTAGGGCATCGGCGACTACATTCGCCTTCCCTGGGTGATACTTGATCTCGCAGTCGTAGTCATTCAATAATTCGACCCAACGTCTTTGCCTCATATTCAATTCCTTCTGGTTGAATATATGTTGTAGGCTCTTGTGATCTGTGAAGATTGTGCACTTCGTACCATACAGGTAGTGTCTCCAGATCTTTAGTGCAAAAACCACAGCGCCAAGCTCTAAATCATGGGTGGTATAGTTCTTCTCGTGCACTTTCAGTTGGCGTGATGCGTAAGCAATGACCTTTTGGCGTTGCATCAACACACATCCCAATCCCTGACGCGATGCGTCGCAGTATACCACAAAATCGTCGGTACCTTCCGGTAGAGCTAAAATTGGCGCGTTGCAGAGCTTATCTTTCAATATCTGAAACGCTTCGTTCTGTTTGATTCCCCAATCAAACGTCTTATCCTTCTGGGTCAGGAGCGTCAACGGTTGAGCGATTTTCGAAAAATCCTCGATGAACCTTCGATAGTAGCCAGCCAAACCCAAGAATTGCCGAATCTCGGTTGGCGTTGTAGGCGTTTCCCAATTCTTGATTGCCTCGATCTTTGTGGGATCAACATGAATTCCATCCCCATTAACCACATGTCCAAGAAACTGGACTTCGCGTAGCCAAAACTCGCACTTGGAGAATTTGGCGTACAGCTGTTCTTTCTTTAGCAGCTCCAAAATGGTTCTAAGATGTTGTTCGTGTTCAGCCTTCGTCTTTGAGTAAATCAGGATGTCGTCGATGAATACAATCACGAACTTGTCTAAGTATGGCTTGCAAACTCTGTCACACCCTGGCTTTGCAAACTCTATTCATCAAGTCCATAAACACTGCAGGCGCATTTGTTAAACCAAATGGCATCACGAGGAACTCGTAGTGTCCATAACGAGTTCGGAAGGCTGTTTTCGGGATACTTTCCTCTTGAATCCTCAACTGGTGGTATCCAGATCGAAGATCGATCTTAGAGTAACAACTTGAACCTTGAAGTTGGTCGAACAGATCGTCGATTCTAGGCAGAGGATACCTGTTCTTGATCGTTAGCTTGTTCAGTTCTCTATAGTCAATACACATGCGGAAACTTCCGTCTTTCTTCTTGACAAACAAGACCGGAGCTCCCCAAGGCGAGAAGTTTGGTCGGATAAAACCCTTGTCTAACAACTCCTGAAGTTGTGTTGACAATTCCTGCATCTCTGATGGAGCAAGTCTGTATGGTGCCTTAGCCACAGGCGCGGCGCCTGGAACTAAGTCAATGTGAAACTCCACTTGTCTCTGAGGTGGCAGTCCGGGTAAGTCTTCTGGGAAGACTTCTGGATACTCCCTTACGACAGGGATGTCTTCGATCCTTGGCTCGGCAACCTTCTTGTCCACGATGTGTGCCTGAAAAGCAACACATCCCTTCTGCAAACACTTCCTTGCTTTCACACAACTGATAATCCGCAACGGCGTCTCACGCTTCTCTCCATGAACAACAATGGTCTTACCATCCTCGGTTGGAATACGAACAACCTTTTCGTGGCAAACTATCTCAGCTTTATTGCCCGATAACCAATCCATTCCTACTACCACGTCGAAACTTCCCAATTGGACTGGTAGTAGATCCAAAGCAAAATCACGTTCTCCGAGTTCGATCACACAGCCTCTGATAACTTCATCGGCTTCCACTAACTTTCCATTAGCCAATTCGATTGCGTACGGGACATCTAACTTATTAGCGGCTAATCCAAGTATATTCTTAAATTCTAGTGATACGAAGCTATAGTCGGCACCAGTATCAAATAAAACAGATGCATAGCGTTGATTTACAGGGAACGTACCAGTGACAACGTTGGGATCCTGGCGCGCTTCCTGTGCACCGATTTGGAACACTCTTCCCCGGGCTTGGTTCAATCCCAGGCAGTCCCTCTTGAAGTGCCCAACGTCACCGTAATGAAAACATCCTAATCTTTTTCCACTTCCCGCACCATCCCCAACTGGTGGGTTGTTTTGATTGGCAGTTCCGGCTTGATTTGCATTGTAGCCTTGATTATTCCCTTGTGGGCGATTTCCCAAACCACCACGATTATCGTTTCTATTCATATATCCTCCCTGGCTTCCCCGGCCTGCACTAGCCCAACATGATTCCTTTGAGTGGCCCGGTTTTCCACAAGATTCACAAACTCTCACGTTACAATGGCCAGTATGGTGGCGTTGGCAGTTGTTGCATTTGGGCTGGGTGCCCTGGTACCCTTTTCCTTTCTTGGTACTGCTAGCTGATTTTCCTTTCTTTACTGCCGTACTGACGCCTTGCTTGAAGTTTGAAAACTTCCTTTTGTTATCTCCTGAGGACTCAACGTGAGTCTCTGTCTTCTTCGCCTTGACTTCATCAAACTTGTTTAAACGAATTGCCTCCTCGGTGAGAGCCACGCTCAAATCAATGGCTTCCGTGATAGTTGCTGGTTTGGAGGAGGTTACCATGCTTATTATTTGGGGAGCCAAACCCCAAATGAAATGCTCGATTCGCTTGTATTCTGGCGTAACCATGTAAGGAACCACTTGAGATAAGTCGTGAAACCTCTGGACGTATTCTGCAACCTTTGGTCCATCCATCTTTAGGTGCCAAAATTCAGTCTCCAACCTTTGAATTTCTGCGCGGGAACAGTACTTCTTGCGCATAAGCTCTTTCAGCTCTGCCCAGGTCAGTGCGTAGGCGGCAGCTTCGCCTAGCGTCTGGACTTGTAAGTTCCACCAAGATAGGGCTCCGTCTAGAAACAGCCCTGAGATGTAAGTGACCTGCTGGTCGAGCGCACATTTGCTCATGCGGATGGTGGAATCAGTCTTCTCGGCCCAAC
The DNA here is from genome assembly GCA_030545235.1 of Helianthus tuberosus. NCBI lineage: Eukaryota > Viridiplantae > Streptophyta > Magnoliopsida > Asterales > Asteraceae > Helianthus > Helianthus tuberosus. Next base: position 97,204,751 of record CM060399.1, on the reverse strand, counting down.
GAGTAAAAGCGATAGCGCCTCCGGTGCCATCGAAGTTGGTGGGCTTGCAGTCTAAGAACTGCTTGTATGTGCACCCATGTGGTGGATTATTGTTGCCCTGGTTAATACTTCCGCTCGTTCCGGGCTGAGATGCTGCATACTGTGCTATGGCAGCGGCGATGATTTGTTGTAGTTCTGCCTCGTTAGTGGGCATGCGCGTTTCGCGTCTTGGCGGCATCTTCTAAAAGACGTTTCACATAGGTTAGTGAAGTGTACGTATGCATTCAACAATGCCAGCACATAACATTTCATGTTATCAACAAGTCAATCACATAACCACTTATGTTATAGGTCATAAACAATTGATTGAACATCGCATGTGATGAGAATACTGCGATTGTATCGCCACAATTCGAGACCACGATGTAAAGTTCACAAGTACACCACTATATCATACTACATCAATGATTTAGTAGGGGACGACCCTAGACAGGTCGTGCGATCGCTGGTCATGTTCAGGAGTCTCTGGTTCGTCCTTTCTCAAACTTCAGGACTCCACGTCAAGTTTCTGAATTTCTGTCCCAAAACAACATTTCTTCTCAATCGTTTCCTTGAGCTCGTCCCAGCTCAGTGCATAAGCAGCGTCTGTGCCAAGGGTTTGAACCTAGAGGTTCCATAAGAGAGTGTGCCATCTAGCAACATCCCCGAGATATAGGTAACACTCTGTTGGGGCGAACAGTTACTCGTTCTTAGAATGGAGTTGGTCTCTTTGGACCAACGAACAAATGCAACGGTGCCTCCTCTTTTATCAAAGTTCAAAGGCTTGCAGTTCAGGAACTGTTTATAGGTGCAGCCAGTTGGATGGTTACTCCCAGTAATGCCATCGTTGTACTTAGAGCGGAGGGCTTCATGTCGTGCATTTATTGGTGAGGTGCGTTCTTGCAGCTCGGCTTCTGTCCTTGGCAACGTACTGGTGTTTGTGTCACGTCTGGGTGACATTCCCTTTTGTCAAAGTGGTGTGAAGCGGGTTAGACAATGTTCCAATTGTCTATGAGGTATATAGCAACATAAGCCATCATGTAATCACCCAATTTCATACGCAAATATACTCAATGTGTGAGAGGGGAAATCAATTTCTGAGCCTTCACATAGGCTTGTCAATTTGGCTTGTTGCTTGTAATAGAATGAACTTCGAGGCTACATCGCCTTGGTCATTCGTGTTTTAGATTATTTCCTGCTGCACGGGTTACCATTAACTTGGCCCGCAGAGTCCACCAGGACTCCTGTGCACTACAAGTCGTTATTACGTGGGCCCCCGTAATAATAAATTGTCTTGCACAGTTACCCCAAATTTCCTCTCGTCCAAGCAGATGATCAATCAAAGGGCGACAGCAGGTGCATTGGCATGAACAGGGTCATGCTCCAATGCGGGGTCAGGAGCAACGCCTGGCTCAGGGGCCACGGCTAGATCAAAATCTCCATCTCTAATTCGGTTGGATCAACAATCACAGGGGTTACAGGATCCCCCAAGGGCTGGTCTAAGTGCATGAACTCAATGTCATGGTCTGGATCACACCAGGCGGAAAAACAGGATTGTCCTCAATATCGCGACCATACTCAAAATTGTGTGCGGGATCCGGTGCAGCTAATGATGCCCTATCAGGGTTGGCGTCGTGTAAGTAGTGCTGCATTCCCTGTATGTGCGCAGATGCGGATGTTAGAAACTCAAATGAGTCTGGGATAGGGGAATGGACATGAGTTTCCCCTACGAAGCGTCCGCATGTAGTAGTCTAAAACCAGCAGCAATAGGGCCTCGCCCTCAAGTGGGTCCTCCTCTTAGTAGTTCGACATCGTCTTCAGAGACAGCGTCGAGGGCATATCAACAACGAGATAAGCGGCAGGGGCACAGGAGCAGGGATCACCGCCCGTGGCAAATTCCCAACAAGATGGCCATCAGTAGGCTCTGCTACGACTTTAGGCAGTGCACAAAGGGCTGAAAGTCGTCATTGTCTGTGCCGGTAGTATCAGAAATGTACACCTCGTGCTTCGATGAACTATGTCGTCTGATACTGTGGTCTTGGGATTTGCAGTGTCCATCTTTCTGGTATATGATGAAAGCATGATGTTTGTAACACAAACGCATATTCGTATAATATTCAATCATATAGTCATATAAACATGTAGTCACCACGTAAGCATTCAAATTATCCTTCTAGTCCCACTAGCCAACACTTCTAGTCCCACTAGCCAACACTTCTAGTCCCACTAGCCAACACTTCTAGTCCCACTAGTCAACACTTCTAGTCCCACTAGCCAACACTTCTAGTCCCACTAGTCAACACTTCTAGTCCCACTAGCCAACACTTCTAGTCCCACTAGCCAACACTTCTAGTCCCACTAGTCAACACTCCTAGTCCCACTAGACCAACACTCCTAGTCCCACTAGACCAAGCCTCAGCCTCCCGACTGGGCCTAAAATAATGAATAAAATGTGCTCAACATTTGTTTGTAAAAAGTTTTGGATTCTGGGCTTAAGTGGTATGCAGTAAAAATGTTTTCGTGAGAGCCCTAGTGATCATAGTCTAGACTCAAGAATGAATCCTAGTTCGCTATGATCAGAGCTCTGATACCAAGCTGTCACACCCTGGCTTTGCGGAAGCGTGGTTAATTTTGGTGTGACTTCTTAATACCATAGCTTAATCATAACAAAGCTATATGAATTTAAAAACCATGCAAGTCATCGTTAAGTTTAGAAATCAACATACAATACCATTGTTTTAAACATACGACCATAACCATGTTCAGTAAACATTACAACTTATAACAGACATAAACGAGGGTTAAGGATTGTGTCTTGTCCAGGTAAGAGAACACAACCCCTAATCCTTGATGACTTCATGAAGATTGCAGCGGAAAACGTTCATACCGTGCCAGAATCCGTTTAATTTCCTGAAATACATGTGAGTTGAAAAATCAACAATAATGTTGAGCGAGTTCATGTGTAAGTGCGTATGTAAAACACTTGCGAGTATAAAAATAGTTGTGGTATGTAGCAGTTGTAAGAGGACTTGTGATCACCAATGGTTTGCAAGGCCATTAGCATGTCGTGAAATGCAAGTAAGTAAGACACAACCCTAGCCGATTTTGCGTTGGGTACCAAGTCACTCCGGATCCGTTCTGTTAGTCCTCCGAGAGGCCTGTTCTGTTGGACCGGGAGCTGGGCTCGCTACACCCAAATAGATCTACCGCTCGAGTCCCTCGGGGTTCTAACTACCCATTCACATGATCTAAACCTCCTTACGTTATTCATACCGTGTATAAAGTACTTGTAAACAAAGTAACATGTATTTCACCCCCGCAGTTAAGAAAACTGAAAACAGTTAGAGAAAAGGGGGACATGAACTCACAGTGGATGCGTAAACTCTATCAAGCGTCTCTGAAGCAGTAAGCTGTGCAACGACCTACAAGTGCTAATTCTATTAGACGGACGGCCGTGCTTTAGCTTTACAGTTTATGTTTGCGGGAAATAGTTAGACAACTATTTCGTGTTACATTTTGTATATGCTTGATAGTTATTTTTCCTTCCCAAGGATGGGGGATACAATACATGTGCGTAAGTTACGTTTTATCATTCTTGTGGTAATGTAATTACCGGTGTAACTTATATGTTGTGGTAAGCGTTCGCAAGGTTTTGGAATCATTAACGCTTGTAAATATTATTTTCACCCTAAAATAATATTTATGTATTTCACAAAATAATCATAAACAGTGTTGTGACAAATATATTTATCACGTTAATCTTTGTGAAAATCCCACCTCCGAATATTTAGTAAAATATAGTACTGGCGAAATTTATGTTTCAAAAGTATGCCCAAAAATAGTTCTAACACTTGTTGTGTAAAAAGTCTAAGTGTTAGGTTTTTAGAAAATTTCGCCAGAGTTTCCTCTGTAACTGGAGGTGGCCACGCCTTCAAGCGTATCATTTTCTTTTAACAAATCAATTCAACAACTTCTTTATTTCATCAAGCAATTCCCGACACATCAAACTAGTCAATAAATATGTAAATTTGCATAGTCGCATGAACTTGTAGTTTTTCCGAATCTATATTATAAATCCCATTTATATATGTAGATCTTTATATAAAGTACTTTCAATCTTGTAAAAACCTCGTTTTTAGAGAAATCCGACTTTACAACTTCTAGTTATTTTTCTCAAAAATAGTTATTTTGTCGAAACATGCGTCACACAAGTGTTTACACACTCGTGTGTTCTAAATATCATTCTTAACATTGTAAGATCCGTTTCTTTAAAAACATGATTTCTTTAAAGTGTGGTCCTTTGAAGATACCACTTGCGGATACGTAGATCCGCGAGTTTTAAACACCCTTTTACCGGTTAAAACACTTTTACACAAGTAAAATATTTCTTTACAAGTTCATGTCTCTAAAATGTGGTAGTGTTTCATTTTTAACCCTTGTATCTTTCAAGAACAAGCTTATGTGAAGATACATGATTTTACAAAGTCGGGTTAAACGAAGATTCGAGCTACCACATTATAGATCGGGTCTAGATAAACACAAATTTCAAGTCCTACGACTTTTACACAAGACATGTGCTATTAACCTCCATTTTAGTGATTTTACTAGACTTTAAAGATTCAAAACGCGTGTTTACGATATTTAACCGACGAAAGTTCTTTTAACCACTTTAGATGAGTGTAAAAACAAGTTTTAAAGGTTATACCTCTAGCTCAAGGCTAGGGAAGATCTTTGACGAAAAACGCGTGGATAAAAGCCAACGGTTGAGGTCCTTCGTGTTCCGCTTGCACCAAAGCTCCTTATACGCGACTTGTGATGTTTGTATGATGAAGGAATGAAGAGATCAAGGGCCGAAGGTGGGTGTATGGGGCTGGGGTTGTTCGGCCGAGAGTAGAGAACAAGAGAGAATGAGTGGAAGTTTGTTGATAAGTGAGGTGATTATGTCTTGGGTTTAGTGGTGTATTTATAGACAAGATTGGAGGGTATTATCCAATGGAAGTTATGTTCTCTAGATGCCCAACATATGAGATTCACCAAATCACAAGTACAAGGGGGTGTTTGGCCGTAATTTACATAGAGAGGAAGAGAGTGATCTTGTGGTGACTAGTGAAGTGATAATTAGGTTAAGTGAACACTAGTATTTATAGAAAGATTTAGTGCTATTATCCATTGGTAATTATGCCACCTTGATATCAAACACAATCTTAATAAAATAATAAACTTGTACCATGGTGTCTCCCCCTAGCTAGGGGCCGGTTATGGGGTGGGGGTTGGGTTAGTTCGATTGTAAGTGGGTGTTTAGGGGTTTAGTTAGGTAAACTAAGTTAGTTTAGGTTTTAAACTCCGTTAGTTATAAGCAACTTGTTATGACGGGTGTTAGGGTAACCAGGGACCCTAACTGGCTCAGAAAAAGAGTAATAATAAAAATACTAATATTTTCATGTCCCGGGTAAAGTCCGGGTGTCCGGTTGGATAGTAATCCGTTAAAGTGTTACAAAAGACTTTAAAGTGTCGTTATTACATTTTAGTGACACATTTTGTTTTCCCGACACTTTTAGAAAGTTTCTAGTAATATTTTCTTATTTCTGGCACTTTACTAGTCAGCTAGAAGCTGGTTAAATTGTTAAAGTGCTGTGTTTGGTACTTAAAGTACGTTCTGGCACATCCGAATCAGTGTATCTTATCCCTAGAGACGCGGTAACACAACCCTTATATCCTACACTCACTACCAGTGTAACCAAAATATATGAGGCTCTTAACAGGCCTTAGAGGCAGTATCTGCCTGATGCTGGTTATATCAGCATGTTCACTGTGTATCCGTTTAGTGCTACTGTGCTTTTAGTGCATCATGTTTGTCACTAGGGTTCAGTATGTAATCAATGTAGTGACAGCAAATAAAGTATGATGCAAGTAAGTGCATGTATCAGTATGCAGGTAGCAGTTTATCAGCTAGTTCAATCAAGCACAGTAATCAAGTAGTAATTAATCATTAATTAAGTCGTACGGATACCTGGTTTTGTGCGGGTTGTCACAAATATGCATAAAATTAAAATCTTTTTTATGTCTGTTTATGTCAGACATATTTAAAAGTTTTATTATCATCTCTTCATCTTTTATGGATACAGATTCTTCAGTGGTTTTAACCACATGTTTATTTATTAAATTATCAAAACTTCCAATTTGGTATATAACCCTAGGATTTATATGAGGTATTGTCCATTTATTAAGAAGATCAAGATCTTGAGGTATATCATATTCCTCATTAGTACTATTTTTAATAGTATTATTTCTCTTAAAGAGATTTAACATGTTTAAATTATAAAGTATTGAAACAAGACATACAATAACTTCCTTTGATTCCATGGCTCTGATACCATATTAATAGAAACAAATTATGGAAAATCTTGACCTTCCAATTCTTTAGTGGAGTTACTAACTCTTATCATTTTGGACCAGAACTTTGTATAACTAGTTCTTTTGAGACAGGGAATATTATCCCGCAGGGTATGACCTGTTGTGGGTTTCCATTTCCAAATCCATGGTATGGAAAACTCTATAAAAAAGTACATTGAGGCTATTCCCTCAAACCAAGTTTTATTATACTCGGCTTCTATATGGTCTGGAGAGACTGCTACCCATTCTTGGTAGAGACCTTTAAATGGTTCAGGAAGAATTTGAACCGATGGACCATATAACATAAACCATCTTTGAAACCAACTTGGGATTCCATCTTTATAAATTTTGTCACTCACTTTTATGAACCATGAGTGCTTCTTGCTGGGATTTTGATAAAATAAACATTTTTTAAAACTTTGAATGTAATCCCAGTAATTGTATTTATATGTTTGTTTGTTAATATTTATAAACTCTTTTTCATTTAAAGTATTCAATCCCCATTTCTGAGGAGATAGTAAAAATTTTATAAAAATTTTGCTAAAATTGAATGAACGTTTATTATCTGCTGGGTAAAAGTGTCTTATCTCAGCAGACTCAGAAACTTGAACAATACTTTCATAGTATTGCCTTGGTTTATAAGAAGTGGCATCATAAGATGCTGGTTCTAAATATTTTTGCATTAGGAACCAAGGATCATCAAAAAACTTATTATCTTCTTGGTTTAGAAGAATTATTTTCTTCTGTATGTCGGATATAACCCATTCATATATATATATATAAATATATATATATATATATATATTAAGAGGATTTTTATAGAGAAATATCTATAAATCTTTCTTGGCAAAAATAAATACACCTTCATATATATCTAAAAAATAATATATATTTTTAAGATTAACTTTAGAAAATATATATATTTCTATTCATTACCCAAAATAATATATTTTAAACTTGTTTGAGAAAAAAATATATATATTTTTCTCCACTCAAAATAATATCTTCAAATTGTTTTAAGAAAATATATATTTTTCTCCACTAAAAATATTATATTTTCTATTTGACAAAATATGATATATTTTGTAATACTTGTAAAAATCATATTTTCCGTTTCTTTGGTTTCCAAAATACCATTTGTCATACTTGTCGAGTTATAAATTTATTTCCGGAATGTATATATATTTATAGTCCGTAGTCCTTGTCCGGTTTGTCCAATATTCGGGTATAATTTATATATTTATTTTCTTGGAATTTTGGTATTATTTTGTATCACAATTTTTGATATTTTGGTGAGTTATATTATTTTCAAGTTCCTAAAATAATATAACTAATACACATAATATATAAGTAACACACAATTTGTGATATCTAAATATATATTTTCCTAAATATATACTTAGTTATTTTTATTTATCATAAATCAACATCCAATATTTGTAATTTTTGTAACAAAAATTATGGCAAATTTTTATATGAAAACCTTGATCAAAATTTACTTGTAAACACTTGTTTAAAAATATTTTTCTAAGTGTTTAATTTCTACAAAAAATTTGCCATAGTTTCCCCTTAAAAATGGAGGTTTCCATGCTTAAAAGCATATCATTTTTTTTTCAAAACTCATCACCAATTATCAACAATTTACACACAACTTACCTTGAGCCAAAATTAAGCATTTTACACTATGTCATGAACTTGAAAGTTTGTAAAAATTTGCAGTAACTTCACATGTTGTTTAGTAAGTTTAGTTACCTCTAAAAACATGTTTTTTTTCGTTTATAAAACTCATTCTTGTGAACATTAGGGGGGGGGGGGGGTTCTTGGTTGGGTTGCAATGATAATTTAAGTAATTTAGTTGGATTCCAAGTGTATCGGTTAGTGTTATATGTGTTTAGTGTTTATAGGATGTGTTATGATGTTCGGTGACCATAACTAGCTTCGTAACACTAAAACAATGCTTCTAGTGAAAATTTGGTGTTTCGGGTAGTGTCCAGTTGTTCGGATGGTTACCGGTTCGTTAAGGTGCTAAATTGCACAGTTTAGTGTGCCTTATGTTGTCTTTTATGACAGTTTTGATTCCCGACACTTAGGAAAGCATTCTGGACCATTAAACCATAATTCTGCATTGTATTTTGTTGTTAAAATGCTGATTTTTGCTGAATTATGCAGAATTCTGCAGTTTCTGTGAGTTTTAGGCACTTTCCGGCACTTAAACTATCACTAGGAAGGCAGTTTTGTGATCCTTACTTTCCTACACACTATACTAGTGCAACTCTTGGTTTCGGGCCCATTCTGTGTCTTAACATCATGTCTGTCTGAGTACTGAACTCCCGTCAGTACTTCTAGTTTGACTGATAATTGTGCTAACTTTGTTTCGTGCACTAATTGTATCACACTGTGTTACATGCAATAATGATAAATAATCATGCAACATGTAATGCACTTGTATGTATATGAAAGTAATCAGAAAATCATTCATGTCATTAATCCAAATCAGGCACAGTCATTAAGATACAAATTATTGTTTAACATTGTATGGATACATTGAAAATTGCCAGTTGTCACATGCACATTGAACCCACATTCGATTGTTTTCGAGTATTCTATCAGCTTTATTGTTCACAGGGTTTCTATTCATTTGCTCAACGTCCGTCGGCCAAGAAGATTTTGCTGTCACCTCCCAAATCTTTTCATGAATTGAAACCCAAGTTTTTTTTACATCAAGGCCGGAGTGATTCCGATGAAGATAACTTTCCGAGGTACGGAAGATAGTGAGGTGGAGACCCTGAAGACTCCGGAGGTGGAGATATGGTACCAGGATATGAAGGATGTGCCTTCTATTGAATTACTTGAGAGGGCGTTAGTTGCTACTGGGATGAGTTTGCACTAGAAGGCAGAGCGTCACGACAAGCCAGTGTATGTGGAAGATGACAAGAGTAAGTCATCAGATCTTTTATTTCATTATATGAAACTGTTTTATTGTTGATTCTTGCTTTGCAGTTGTTGCTTTGTACGTTGTGGCGTACAAGAGAGAGCATAGAAAAATGACAACTGTCCAGAAGGGTGTTAATGAGGAGCCATGGTACCATCAGATAGTGAGGAACTTTGCGCTTCCGAAGGATGCAGATTTGAGTGCGTAGCCTTCTAATGATGTTGGTATGTCTCTTTTACATCCTTTAGGTAATATTGCAATATTACTCTTTGCTGATGTTGCGCTTTGGGTAATATTGCGATATTTCTTCTTTAAATAGGTGAGTTGACAAATCTAGGCATAGGCCCTGAATCAAAGAAGAAGAAACGCGCGCCGGTTGCTACTGCTGCGCCTAAGAAGTTTGACACACTGAAGGCGGACATTCTCAAGGAAGAGAAGAAGAAAGGTATGTGGCTCATTTCTGATCCTTGGTGTGATTATGTAGTGGTGACTGACACGTTAGAGGGTCTTAGGCCTGTAGCTGTGAGAATACCAAAGGCGGAGCCTCGAGACACTGCGGATATCCCAGTATCAAACCGTGATGATCCCATAGATGTGGAATCAAGTCCTGAACCTCTGTTGATGACTAAGGCGGTGAAGAGAAAACCAGAAGGTGAAGCTGCGGCGCAGCCCGCAAAGAAGATTACCCGAAAGAGGATCAGTAAGAAGGGAAACTTAGATGCTCTTGCTGCGAAGCTTTCTCTAGGTGGGTATCTTCTTAACTTTTGTTTCACCATACTTTAAGTTAACATGAACTTTTATTTTGCAGAAAGGCTTATTCCACCAGTTCGTGTGGAATCATCATCTGTTTTTAATGATGATCTTCTGCCATCACCACCCCGCGTATCTCTTAGAGAACAGTTGGAGGGTACCAAGACTGCAGAGGTGGAGATAGAGAAGGTTGTGGAAGTGGAGAAACCTGTTGAAGTTGAGTTGGAAGCAGAGAAAACTTTGGAGGCGGAGACGACTGACGTTGGTGTTACCAAGCCCAAGTCTCCTGAGGTTGTGGCGCATTAGCCAGAAAGAGGAAAATCTATTCTTGAAGAAGGGGATCCTATGATAACCGTTCCTTCTTCTGCGACCACTTCCGCTCCTCCCAGAGATAATGTTGAAGAAAACCCAGTTCATGCTAATCAGGGATTTATTGCTCATGATGAGGAGGAAGATTCTCCAATCCGCCCGGACGAAACTCCGGGGGATTATTATTACAGAACATATTCGGAGAAGAGAGCCTCTGATTTCCACGCGCCTGTGTGGAAATTGAAGCAAGGCGATACCTTCTCAGATTGGCAAGTTTGCCGTGACTGGTTGCAGGGTCTTTTCCCACCTGCTGAAATCAAGTTTCAAGAGGAGCGATCTCATGATCATACTTATCGTTCATACCTCGAAGAAACTGCCAGTTCAACTTCCACCATTCATAGAATAGTGTGCGAGTGGCGCAGCATGCATAAGGAGTGGGATGCTTTTGAGGTGTTCAAAAAGGAAGTTGCTGAAGAAAAGGCGAAGGTTGTCATGCTGAGAGCTAAGCTGGAGGCTGATTAAGCCAAGTTTGAAAGCGAGCAGAAGACAGAGGAGTGGTCTGCTGCAGGATGGAAGAGGAAGGCGGAGGTTGAAGCCGCTCAACTTGCAGAGGCTCACAAGCGATGGAAAGAAATTTGTAACAAAGATAATAATGAGAAAAGAGCTCTTCATACCGATGTAACCAATCTGAAGGCGGAGATTGAAAAGTTGAAGAAGGAGAAGGCCGAGGCCGAGGCGGCTCATGATGAAGCTCGTTCTCATAGAGAAAGGAGCGAGCAGAGAGAGGTACAAACTTGCGCCACCCTTGCCCTTAGAAATAAGGAGATAGAAGAACTCACTTCTTTATTAACTGATCAGGAACAAACCAAGGCGGAGCTTAAGTCTGCCAAAAAAGACTTGCAACTCGAAAGAGTTGAGAAAGCTGAAGCCGCGCGCCGACTTGCTGAGACTGAAGAGAAACTTGAGAGTTCTGAGACTGCCCGGGTGATGGCGGAGAGCTTGGTTGAACCTCTGAAGAATGACATGTTATGGATGAAACACCATGGGATTATCAATGTAAGTATGTCGACCCCCTGTGATATTTCTGACAAGTTTGTGCATTTTCTTATTGGAATTTCTATCTGCGCAGGTTGCGAATTCAATCCTAAACTCCATTGACTTAGACCAGACTATTGCCAACTTGATGGTGACCGCGCGCAATGATGGATATACTCAGGGGTATGCATAATGTACCCAACATGTCAATGATGCACTAAGGGTTGATTGGGATAACAACAGATCTGCCACGCGCGGAGTTGATACTGGTGCTACCCATGCTACTGCTAAAGCAGAGTATAACAACTTGCGCCTTCCAATGATGGATCTAGTAACCTCAGCGTTCAGTCTGAAGACTTTGTTGTGCAACTGAAGGATATATTCCCAGATGAAGCGGATGCTTCGGATGAAGACTTAGAATAGGTTGTCTTGTACTTGATAGTTTGTTGGACAGGTTTGGGATGTTGGATCCCATTTATGTAATATTTTGTTAATGCGCTGTTGTGCAAGTAACTTTTGTCAATGCGCTGATGTGCAAGTAGTTTTGTTAATGCGCTGCCGCGCAAATGACTTTATGAATACATGGTATGTTTTAGTTACAATGTTTGCATGAGACTTTGTTTAGGTAAGACAAATAAAGATGGTATAAAGCTCATGTGTGAACGTAGGGCTGGACCTCGCGCAGTACCTGTGACCGTGAACAGTTCATGAGACTTGTATTAGATTACCATAGTGTTTTTGTTCTTACCAAAAGAAATTGCATGCATTTGTAATAAAACATAAAGGCATAATGTAACAGACTTTGTATTGATTTAGATGAGGCGCAGAGGCCATGTAGTACAAAGATGCTATTAGGATAAATAAGAAACTTAAGTTACTTCGCATGTAAATAGTCCTTGTGCCATAAGTTGACAAGTTGAGGAACCTACCAAATACGAAGGAAACTTTGATTACATGCGCGCTGAACTGCCCTGGACCCTTAGGCTTGCTTAGCTTTTTTGTTGCTTGGCCCTTCATCTCCATAGGTGATCTGCTTGATTTCTTTGCGCACGTTCTTAACTAGATGGGTAAGCTCTCCACTCTTGAGTGCTTTTTTCGATTTCACTGCGCAAACTGATATAGTTGTCCGTGGTGTGGCCATTGTCCTCGTGGTACTCACAGTAGAGGTTTGGATCTTGTCTTCTCTTGTTCTTCATCTGAGGTGGTGTCTTAAACTGGTAATTTTCGGTGCTGAGTACCTCCGTAGGCGTCTTGGTGAGAGGTGTCCATTGTCTTTCACTGTTTTCTTGGTTGGTTTCCTTTTGAGCTGTGATCTTGTTGATTGTTGCGTGGGCATCATCTGAAGAGTATGCGCTTGAAGTTGAGTCTTTCCAGCTTTTCTTGAACTTTCGACCACCACTTCCGCTCGTGTCTTGAGGGAGGTTTTGGGGTAGTGGTGGTCTGTTGGAACTTAGATTGTGCTCATTCTGAGCATAGACCTTGGCTGCTGCCATCAACTTCTCCCAGCTTTTCGGCAATCTTTCAGTTCCTAACAACACCTTGATCATGTCGTCGCATATCACCACGTATTTGAACTGTGCGCAGATTAAGTGTTCATGCACATCACCAATTTCCAAAACTTCCTTGTTATACCTCGTGATGAAATCCTCCAAACTTTCATCGTCCCTCCGCCAGATGTTCATGACATCCACGGTGTCTCGAATGGAGCGGCGTGATCAGAATGTCGTGCTCTGGTCAAAGATAAGATTTATATTCCCAAATTACCCTTAACAAATAGCTAGTGGTAGTAAGGGGTCGAACCACGAAGAGTATGTGGTTTGCGAATGGACTTGATTGATTTTTAACGATTGTCACAATTTGTGAAGTTTACAAGTTTGTTTTTATGATTTTTGTTTGAATGGAAAGATGTTGAATTAAAATAACAAAGTTGATTGGAGTAATTACTACTAGAAATTAAACAATTGCAAGAAATGTAATTGATGGTTTAAAACAAGATATGTAAACAAGGTTCACACCCGGTTCGGTAATTGCAATCCTAGGGTTCTTACACGTTTTAGATTTGATTCAATCGAGTATGTTATTAACGGATTTCTATCACAAAGTTTAGGTGCCAATTGCTATCAACGCGTAAAACAGACCACAATGCACTTCGTTACTTCGGACAAGTAAAACCTTTTGAATGACAAAGCATAAATGCATAAACTTGTTTCGCAAAGTCAAATTTCATATCTCATTTGCCAATTCACAAATATAGTTCAAATGCAAGACAATTATCAATCAATTCAAATACAAACCAATTTGTCACAAAATCAAGCTAAGCACAATGTTTAAACCCTAGACTTACAATCACCTACACCGGGGTGAAATCTTCGGAAATTAGCCGCTTATGGTGAACGAGACTTGATCAATGATGGATGAGAGCTTGAATGTTGACATCTTGGAACTTTGAAGGTGATGAGGATGATAATTAGGGTTTATGGTGGTGGAAAGGTTTGATGATGATGAATCGAATGGAGATTAGGGTTGTAAGAAGGATGATGATGAAATCGGATGATGGGTGGATCGATTAGATGGATTGGTGATGGAATGGTGGTGTATCTTGGCTCCAAGAACAAGTTCAAAACTCAAATTAGAGTGTAACCCCCGTTTTAGTTGGTGGAAACTTGTTTTAATTCGTTTCAACAACCAACTCAACCAAAATTCGCGACAGCAAAACAAAGCCGCGTCACCGACGGCCTGGGGACCCGTCGGCGACGCCCTCCAAAAACCTGGAATTCGTCCGACCCCAAATCACCTGTATATGCAACCTTTGTGCCGACGGGGCTTTCCGGGATGCGTCGCCGACGGTCTAAGACCCCGTCGACGACGGTGCTTCAGTTTCACACTTTCCGTTTTTTGTAAATCTTAGCCCCGGTTGACCCGTTTCGCGTCCTGGTGGTCCGTTTTTCGTCCCGGTGGCCCGTAAAGCTCCCAAAAAGCACCTTAAACTCCATTAAACCTGTAAAACACAAATTTAATTAAAAGTAGGCTATTCGGAATTAAAACCCATGTAAAAACATCAAGTTATGCAATTACAAACACTGTTATTTGACCACGTATCACATCCCCACACTTGTATTTTGCTTGCCCTCAAGCAAATCTGTCTTTCACTTTCACATGGGTCGAACAAGGAATACATTCCCCATTCCCGAGACTAAGGTTAAGGTCAATTGTCATGCCCAAGTTCAAACTTTTTTTTTACAATTTTCAACATATTTAGCAATAAATGATTAATCATGTAAAAGTGGTTATCCAAGATTAACCCGCCCGTGAAACTCGCATTTCATGTATATCCCTCACAATGTTCACTCCCCTCGGTTTACAAGTTGGCTAATTTTCATGATGTATTAGCACTTTTAAAAAGTAATCACTCAAAGCCGATTAGAACACGTACCTGCATAAGCTTGCAACTCAATCATTCTCCACCACCGAACACGAATACTAAGCACAAGTCAAAAGGTCTTTGTAAGGGTTGTAACCGGGCTAGCCTAAGGGTATGAAGTAGGATATTTAAAATGGTTAAGGTGATGAAAATTCAATTTTTTTACTACAAACCACTAAACTAAACAAAACTAAATATAAACATCAACTATGAGGCAACGACTTTCGCCTTTTATTCAACAACTACTAACACTTCTTTTTGTGTTTTTCTCAATGCCTTTTCATTCTTTTTCGTAACATTTTCTGTTTTTTTTTTTTTTTTTTGCAAACAAACAAATCACAATTATACAAACTTAAACTCCTATAATCGAATTTTCATCACACGGGTTTAAAAGAAAAAGGTTTAAGGTTATGGGCTAAATGGGTTGTCAAACGAAAGGTTTAGGCTCAAAGTTGGCTACTAATGTCACACCCTGACTTTTGCGGAAGCGTGTTATGTGTGACTTGCTTAATATCATTACATTCAATAATACCAAACAACTAAATGATTAAAACCACGATGTTCATCCATAAATATGATTCAAAATATTACAACCCACATTGTTTAATACCAAACAGAGACTTCGAGTTTAATAATACAAACCGACCAAATGTTTTTAAGTTCCACAATGGACTTCAACAAAAGACACTAATAAAACGAGGCTTTGATTCATGTATCTTATCAAAGATAAAATACACGATTCAAACCCTTCAATACTAGATAACATCGTTTCTGGTAATACATCTTGAAAACTTTAAACGCCCGCCAGATCCAAATCAATTTCCTGAAATACATGTAGTTTGAAAAAATCAACAAAAGTTGAGCGAGTTCATGAGTTTGTACATGTGCACGAGTAACCTTGTAAACATTTGTATGTATGTACTTGTAAACCGGTATGAAAGCGTCTATGAACAGATCAATTAATGATTTGCAAGGTCATTAATATGTGTGCAATGGTGCAGGAAGGCTCTGACCTAGCGGATTTTGTACCGGGCTTCCGGCTGGAAGACATAGTCACCACCTTCGGCCACATCCAGCCCAGGGGTGGGGCTCGCAACACCCAAATAGATCTATCACTCATGTCCCTCAGTCCTTATACGAGGATTAATGGTCTTAAGCGTTGTACCCACCACTTACATGATCTAACAGTTCATTCCTTAGCTAACCATACCATTTGTAAACGTTTGTAAACAATTGTAACATGTATTTCACCCCCAAAGTTATAAAACTGAAAACAGTTAAAAGAAAAGGGGACATGAACTCACAATCTTGCGTCTGGTAATCCGATGTAACTCAAAGATCCTGTCCCGAAGTCGTGCAACTACCAACACACGTGCTATGTTTTATTAGACGGCTAGGTCGTGTAACGACTCTTAGTCTTAGTTGTTATGACTTAACATTCTTTGAGTTACGTCTTGGATGTGCAACATATTATTCCAAAGTATATAATTATTGGTTAAAATAATAATATTTTAACTTAAATTATTTTTGTTAATTATTGGAATATTTGTTAAAATAATATATTTTAACTTGGTATATTATGTATTTACACATGTATATTTTCCCAATGATGGGTATACTTATACTTGTATTTTTTTCTAGACTTGTGTATTTTGCCAAGTATTGGTGGCATATTCCTGTGTGTATTTGTACATACGAGAATACGTATTTTCTTGTATTTAATAAGTATTCTTATACTTAATTTTTTGCATTTAATTTTCCGGAATAATATTTTTAATCAAATAAAAATTCACCAATTTATATTCTTAAAATATATATATTTTAAGAAAAACTTTTATAGAAAAATACCCATAAATCGTTCTTGGAAAAAATAATTATATTTTTGTATAAATCTCAAGATTAATATATTTTCAAGATTAACTTAGAAAATATTATTAAATTCGTTTTTCACCTAAAATAATAATATTCTTAATTTGTTTAAGAAAATGTATATTTTCTTAAAAAATAGTATATCTTGTAATTGTTCAAGAAAATATATATTTTCCACTAAAAAATAATATATTTTCTACTTGATAAAATATGATATATTTTGTAATAATTGTAAAAATCATATTTTTCGTTTCCTTGGTTTCCAAAATACCGTTTCACTCATTTGTCAAAATATAAATATATTTCCGGAATATATATAAGTGTAGTCCATATGTCCGTGTTCGGTTTGTCCAATATTCGGGTATAATTTATATATTTGTTTTCTTGAAATTTTGGTATTATTTTGTATCACAATTTTTGTATTTTGGTAAGTTATATTATTTTCAAGTCCTAAAATAATATAACTAATACACATAATATACAAGTAGCATACAAATTGTGACTTCTAAATATATTTTCCTAAATATATACTTAGTCACTTTTATTTATCAAAAATCAACCTCCAATTTTTGTAACAAAAATTATGGCAAATTTTATATGAAAAATCATGGTTAAAATTTACTTACAAACACTTGTTTAAAAATATTTTTCTAAGTGCTTAAATTCTACAAAAAGTTTTCCATAGTTTCCCCTTAAAAATGGAGTTTTCCATGCTTTAACAAGCATATCATTTTCTTTTAAAATCATCATCAATCACCGACAAATCATTCAAGACTTACCATGAGCTAAAATCATGCAATTTACACTACAACATGAACTTGAAGTTTTGTAAGAACTTGTAGTAACTTAGTATGTTATTTAGTAGGTTTAGTTACCCTTTAGAACATGGTTCTTTATTCATAAATCATTTTCTTGTAAAATTTAGTCTTTTACAACTTACAAGATGATTTTTCAAAAAATAATTCTTTTGTATTTTTCTTGTTACAAACATGCTTCTAGTCTTGTTTTAACACTAAAAATATGATTAGTTTCCTTACAAATCATGATCTTGTAAATCTTGTAAATAACTTTAGTTTCTTGAGAATATCATTTTTGAAATCATCCATTTACAAGACTTATAACGTGTATTCATCATCATCTTACACAAAAACATCTTCATATTCAAGTTCATGTGAAACATAAAGGATGATCATTTTGTTTTCTACAAGATTCATCCTCTCACTTGCTAGATCATGTGTTTAATCACAATCTAGCAAGCTTCTTATGATGATCATCGTGATCATAATCACAAGAAATCAATTATCAAGTATCACACATACACTAAAACAACATAGATTCTTATGATTTTAAGCTTTATGTTAGAGTTCATCTTCTTGTTTCTTCATGATCTTTATGTTTAACAACTTACATGGTCTTTTAATCATCATTATGAGAAGTAAAAACAAGTTACAAGAGGCTTACTACTAGCACAATGGCTAGGGAAGAACTCAAGATGATGAAGATAACCTAGGTGGATAAAAGCTCTAGAGAATGGTCCTTCAACCTCCAATGGCTCCAAGCTCCTTAATCTTGCTTCTTGCACCTAGGAATCACCTTGGATTGGAAGAGATTGAAGTGAAAATGGGTGGTGTTGTGGTGGTGGGTTACGGCCGAGAGGAAGGAAGAGAGGGAGAGGAGGTGAAGTGCTTTGAAGTGTGAAATGAGAGTTAGAATGTGATCTTGTGGTTTATAACAATAACTTTCCAACATTTAAAGAACTAATGGATCATATGTCTCAAAAGGATATAACACATCTAATAAAATGTGGCAAGAAAATCTTGATGTGGGTCCCATAATGGTTACCGTAAGAATGAGGGGGGGGGGGGGTATGGTTGCAAAGTAATGGCTAGTTAGTTGATTAAGTTAGGATCTAAGTGAAGTGTTTAGTGTTATATGTGTGTTATAATGATTCAGGGCGTGTTATAATGTTCGGTGACCATAACTAGTTCAGAAATGATAAAACAGTGCTTCTAGTGAAAATTTGGTGTTTCGGGTAGTGTCCGGTTGTTCGGTTGGTTACCGGTTCGTTAAGGTGCTAAATTACGCAGTTTAGTGTGCTTTATGTTCCCTTTTATGACAGTTTTGATTCCCAACACCTAGGAAGGTATTCTGGACCATTAAACCATAATTTTGCACTATAGTGTATAGTTAAAATGCTGATTTTGCTGAAAATTGCAGAATTCTGCTGTTTGTGTGAGTTTTAGGCACTTTCCGGCACTTAAACTATCACTAGGAAGGCAGTTTTATGATCCTCACTTTCCTACACACTATACTAGTGTAACTCTTGGTTTCGGGCTCATTCTGTGTCTTAACATCATGTCTGTCTGGGTACTGAACTCCCGTCAGTACTTCTAGTTTGTCTGATATCTGTGCTAACTTTGTTTCGTGCACTAATTGGATCATAATGTGTTGCATGCAATAATGATATGAAATCATGCAACATGTAATGCACTTGTATGTATATGACCATAATAAAAAATCTTTCATGTCATTAATTCGATTCAAGAACAGTTATTAAAGCACAAATTAATGTTTAACATGTATGGAATTACACGGAAAATTGACAATTGTCACATTCTCCCCCCCGTTAAGAAAATTTTGTCCCAAAATTTTAAGCTGTGTTATTAGTTGTATGGGAGTTAGGGACCAAATGTGGATACTTTGATTTCATTCGATCTTCACGCTCCCAAGTAAACTCTGGGCCGTGATGTGAATTCCAACGAACATTGACCAGCTTAACACTACTCCTTCTAGTCTTGTTGACTTTCCAGTTTGTAACCTCAACAGGTTCTTCAGTAAAGTGGAGAGCGTCATCAATATGCACTTCATCCGCAGGGATGATAACTGTCTGTTGAGTTGGGCTTTTCTTCAGGTTTGATACATGAAATGCATCGTGAACACCTTTTAGTTCCTCTGGTAATTCTAGTTTATATGCAACGGTACCAACCCTTTCCAATATCTTGAATGGCCCAATGTAACGTGGGTTTAGCTTTCCACGTTTCCCGAATCGTGCTACACCTTTCCAAGGTGAGACTTTGAACAAAACCATGTCTCCTACTTCGAATTCCAGAGGTTTTCATCTTTTATCTGCGTAGCTCTTTTGTCGATCACGAGCCTCCTTGATGCGCTCTCAGATCTGCATGATCTTGTCAGTTGTTTCTTGAACCAATTCGGGAACAACCATCTGTCTATCTCCAGCATCTGCCCAAAACAACGGTGAGCGGCACTTACGGCCATAAAGAGCTTCGAACGGTGTGGCTTGAATACTTGTATGGTAGCTGTTATTGTAGGAGAACTCAACTAGACGTAGATGAGTATCCCAACTGCCACCCAAATCCATCACACATGCACGAAGCATGTCTTCCAGTGTTTGAATAGTTCGTTCGCTCTGATCGTCTGTCGGTGGGTGAAAAGCCGTACTCAGATTCAACTGAGATCCAAAGGATTCCTGAAAGGATTGCCAAATCCTTGATACAAACCGTCCATCTCTATCAGATATTATCGAGAGGTAAAGCTCTGCTAGCTTCCCAGTGCTATCTTTCTCTCGAATCGGTAGGAAGTGTGCAGACTTTGTTAACCGATCCACTATTACCCAAATCATATCGTGTCCTCTTGGAGTCTTGGGTAACTTTGTTATGAAATCCATCGAAATCGGTTCCCACTTCCACATGGGTATTTCAGGCTGTTGCAAAAGATCTGAGGGTTCCTAATACTCGGCCTTAACCTTAGCACAGGTTAGGAACTTCCCTACATAAATGGCAACGTCACCCTTGAGCTTTGGCCACCAGTAGTAATCCTTCAGATCTTGGTACATCTTGTCCGATCCTGGGTGGATCTAGTACCTCGATTTATGAGCTTCGTAAAAATAACCTCTCGTATACCGCCATAAAGAGGAACCCAAATGCGTCCCATGAAATACAAGTTTCCTTCCTCGTTAGGTACCAACTTCTTTTCCATTCCTCGGAGATATTCAGCCTTAAGATTCTCCTTCTTAAGAGCTTCTTTTTGTGCGTCACGTATGCGTGAAGTGAGGTCCGTCTAAATTGTCATTTCTAAAGCTCGAACTCTTACGGGCTTAACCCTTTCCTTTCTACTTAAGGCGTCTGCTACCACATTGGCCTTTCCAGGATGATACTTGATCTCGCAATCATAATCATTCAGCAACTCAACCCATCGTCCTTTCGCATATTGAGCTCTTTCTGATCAAATATGTGTTGTAGACTCTTGTGATCCGTGAAGATAGTACATCGAGTACCATAAAGGTAATGTCACCAAATCTTCAGAGCAAATACCACTGCACCTAGCTCCAGATCGTGAGTGGTATAATTCTTTTCATGCACTTTCAGTTGGCGTGAAGCATAAGCGATAACCTTTTGGCATTGCATGAGCACGCAACCCAATCCCAGACGCGAAGCGTCACAATATACCACGAAGTCTTCTGTGCCTTCGGGTAGGGATAGTATCAGTGCATCACATAGCTTGTTCTTGAGCAGTTGAAAGGCTTCTTCTTGCTTGTCTCCCTAGTCGTACTTCTTGTCCTTCTGAGTAAGGGATGTTAGCGGTTGAGCTATCTTGGAGAAATTCTCGATGAACCTG
The DNA here is from genome assembly GCA_030545235.1 of Helianthus tuberosus. Classification (NCBI taxonomy): domain Eukaryota; kingdom Viridiplantae; phylum Streptophyta; class Magnoliopsida; order Asterales; family Asteraceae; genus Helianthus; species Helianthus tuberosus. The sequence continues at coordinate 97,183,389 of CM060399.1, read as the reverse complement.
CGGTAGTAGCCTGCTAATCCCAAAAACTGTCGAATCTCAGTCGGCGTCCTCGGAGTTTCCTAGTTCTTGATTGCCTCAATCTTTGTGGGATCCACATGAATGCCATTCTCGTTTACCATATGACCGAGAAACTGTACCTCGTGTATCCAAAACTCGCACTTTGAGAACTTAGCGTAGAGCTTTTCCTTCTTTAGTAGCTCTAGAATGGCTCTGAGATGTTGCTCGTGTTGTTCCTTCGTCCGCGAATAAATCAGGATATCGTCGATAAATACAATCACAAATTTATCGAGATATGGCTTACATACACGATTCATCAAATTCATAAACACTACTGGCGCGTTAGTCAATCCAAGCGGCATTAAGAGGAACTCATAGTGTCCATAACGAGTTCTGAATGCGGACTTTGGTATGCTCTCCTCTTGAATCCGTAGTAGTCGATACACATTCGTAAGCTACCATCCTTCTTCTTAACGAACAACACTGGAGCTCCCCAAGGAGAGAAGCTCGGCCTTATAAATCCCTTGTCCAATAACTCCTGAAGCTGCATGGATAACTCCTGCATCTCTGATGGCGCAAGTCGATAAGGTGCCTTGGCTACAGGCACGGCGCCTGGAACCAAATCAATGTGGAATTCGACTTGTCGCTGAGGAGGTAATCCTGGCAAGTATTCGGGGAAGACCTCATGACAATCCCTCACCACTGGGATGTCTTTAATCTTTGGCTCTCTGGCTTCCTTATCCACTACATGAGCTAAGAAGGCAACATATCCTTTCCGTAGAAATTTATGTGCTTTCATACAATTGATGATCCGCAAAGGCGTATCATGCTTCTCTCCATGAATCACCATCGTCTCCTCATTCGCCATTGGAATGCGAATGATCTTCTCATGGCACACTATCTCCGCACAATTGCTCAACAACCAGTCCATCCCAACTACGACATCAAAACTTCCCAAATCGACCAGTAAAAGGTCTATCGAAAATTCGTGCTCTCCAAGCTCCAAAATACACCCTCTAATCACCTCATTCGCTTCTACTAACTTTCCATTAGCCAACTCTATCGAATATGGGACATTTAACTTATTCGTAACTAAACCAAGTGTATTCTTAAAATCTAGGGATACGAAGCTAAAATCGGCACAAGTATCAAACAGCACAGATGCATAACGTTGATTAATAGGGAACGTACCAGTAACCACATTTGGATCCTGGCGTGCTTCCCTGGCTCCAATGGTGAACACCCTTCCACGTGCTTGATTATTTTTAGGGCAGTCCCGCTTAAAGTACCCCATGTCACCACAACCAAAGCAACCTTGGCCACGCCCATTTCCATTACCACCCTAGTTGTTGTTGTTGTGTCCATCACGGTTTCCATTTCCCGCCTGATTCCCGTTTCCACCACGGTTCTGATTACCATACTGATTTCCGTTACCACCACGATTACCATTACCATTACCACCTTGCCCTCCATTTCCATGACCCGATCCATACCAACACGTCTCCTTAGAATGCCCAATCCTTCCACAGTTGCCACACTTCCTATATCTACACTGGTCGGCATGATGAAATTGGCAAACGTCACACTTTGGTAGGGTACCCATGTACCCCTTTCCATTGTTTTCAGCATTTGCAGCGCCAGTCTATGCCTCAGCTGGCTGATTAGCGTCTCTTTGCTTGTTGGCATTGTTGTTGTTTTCTCGAGTGCCCTTCTTAAAGTTAGTAAACTTCCTTTTGTTATCCCCTGATGACTCCACATGAGTCTCTTTCTGTTTCAGAAATCGAGAACTTTCCTAACCGAACTGCTTCCTCGGTAACCGCCACACTTAAGTCAATAGCCTCAGAAATAGTTGGAGGCTTGGAAGATGTCACCATGCTCAGAATCTGAGGTGCCAATCCCCAGATAAAACGTTCTATCCTTTTAAACTCCGGCTCCAACAAATAAGGAACAACTCTCGATAAATCATGAAATCTCTGAATTTACTCAGCCACCTTTGGACCATCCATTTTCAAGTTCCAGAATTCCGTCTCCAACTTCTGGATCTCCGCTCGAGAGCAATACTTTTTACGCATTAACTCCTTCAGTTCATCCCACGTTAATACGCAGCTGCTTCACCCAATGTCTGCACCTGGAGGTTCCACCATGACAGCGCTCCGTCTAGAAACAATCCGGAAATGTACGTAACTCTTTGTTCTGGAGCACATTTGCTCATTCTCAATATAGAGTCTGTCTTCTCCACCCAGCATACAAAGGCGACAGCACCCCCAGTGCCATCGAAATTAGGGGCTTGCAGTCCAAGAATTGTTTATAGGTACAACCTGTAACACAATCAACATCCTTCATAGAAAGCATTAGCAAAGCACAATTTGAAATATCCAAACGAATTGTAGTATGTCTTAGGTGACTTAACATTACCGATTGGGGGGTTATTCCCAGAGGTACCTCCACTATGTTCGGAGCGGAGGGCCTCGTGCTGAGCGATGGCCTGTGAGATGCGCTCTTGTAGTTCCGCCTCTGTCCTTGGCAGAGGGTTGCTGGTATCAGTGTTTCTTCGAGGCAGCATCTTTCTTCTAGTAAGAAGATTTGGGTAGGTCAGGCCTTATTCGTTAAATGAATAAATAATTATCTAGAAGTCATATGTACATATATATAAGCAATCATCATATCAAGCAACCATGCAACAACATATTCATAGCATGAACACGTAATTCAACAATGTCTTTAATGAGAACATGACTATTGAGCTTTCATTAAAGACTAACCACAAGTTACATTGTTTTCACATTGTATCATATCAAAAGAGACATAGGGTCACACCACCCTTATCAGATAAGTCTATCAATATACAAAATAATATAGTCAAAAAGTGGTCTTCCATTCTTCACAATCTCGGCTCAATTGTAGCGTTCTCACCAAAAGTAGTGCATCTGCATAAAACCAAAAACCTACGGCGCTGATGGCGGAGGAGGAGGAGGGAAGAAAAGCAAACTGTGGACGTGTGCAAGCTCCTCCTCGAGCTCATAAACACGGCGAAGCAAAAAGCTAATCTGCTGCTCGACAGTGAGGAAGCGGGAATTAAAACCCGGAATAGGTGCGGCAGCAGTAGGCGGAGGTACAAATGGAGCCGATGATGAATGTGGAGGAACAGAAGAGGAATGACAGGGACAGGGTGACTGTCGGGCACCCTCACTGAACTCCAGCTTGAGAACTCGGCGACTCAAAATCTCGAACTGTAACTGGAGTGAAAAAAGTAACACATCCTGAGTGTATCCATCGTGATGCGAGTGATGGTAGGGGTCAGAGATAGGCATGGAATATGGTGGGAACCATCGAAATGGCTCGTCAAGCGATGCAGATGTAAATGGAGTAAAGGGTGTGGTCCATGGGATCGGAGGAAAATCGGCTGAAGCAAACCGATCAAAACTCGGGGGCTGTCCCGAGGTACCCTCCCCTGGTCGAGGAGCAGGGATCTCCTGTAAAAAGACGATCAGAATGTCAGTACGATGGGCATCAGACACAAATGGAGGTGGGGGAGCAACATCAGCGGGTGGTGGTGGTGGTGGTGGAATAGATGGATCAACAAGTGGAAGCTCAAGTGGTGCAGGAATCGGCTCTGGGATAAGTGGTGCAATATCAGGCAAACCAAAAGGAATAGGGTCTGGATCGGGAATGTGCTCTGGGACGTGAAGAGGTGTAGGGTCTCGAGCAGGGGATGATGGAGCAGCTGACATAGCATCCTCATCTAAATCAGTGGCGTAGAGCTGAAGTCCTGCCACCCGCAGGGCTGAGGAAGCCACAAACTCAAAGGAGTCTGCAACTGAGTGCATGCTGGAGTCTGAAGATATCTCAATAACGGGTAAGACAGGAGGAGGTACATCCAGTATAGCAACATCATCATCAACCTCCCCGTCACCCTGAACATCTGCTGGGGGACCATCCAAAAACAGATCCACGTCATCTCCAAAAAGATGATCAAAGGGCCAATCCTCCTGGGAATGACCACGAGCGGAACAGCGTCGAGGATAGGTGTGAGAATATGCTCACCATCGGGGTGACCGATGATGAGGTGGTCATGGATAGGAGTAGGGAAATCAAAAAGATCCTCTACAAGAATGCCATCAGCTATAGGTGCGTCGTCTCCAAAGTCCGGTAGAGCGAAAGGCTGAAAGTCGTCCTCGTCCTCAAATAACATCTCTAGGTCACTGTCGGTATACGAAGTCAAAACCTCTGGTATAGGTGCCACCTCGTCGTCAGAGACGATCGCCATCGGATCATGCTCCTCTGATAGACCACTCTCGGATGAGGACATGTATACCTGCAACATAATAGTCATGACATATGCACGTATATCATTCACTACCACTCGGTGTATGTAAACAAAGACAGTCATCACTTAATCATGTACTCACGTCATTCCTACGTGAGACCTTTTCTATCTTAACTAGTCTACCCCATGTAAACTAAACCACCAACTGGGACCTTGCTCGTGTTTCTTTGTCTTTCCTTTTGTAAAATGTTTGTTCCATGGATCTTGGCGTTTTGAAAATGCAATGAAAAATATTTTGTAAAAATATTTTCGTGAGAGAGCCCAATTGATTGTAGTCTAGACTCGAGAATGAATCCTAGTTCGCTACAATGGAAGCTCTGATACCAAACTATCACACCCTGACTTTTGCGGAAGCGTGTTATGTATGACTTGCTTAATATTATTGCATTCAATTATACCAAACAACTAAATGATTAAAACCACGATGTTCATCCATAAATATGATTCAAAATATTACAACCTGCAATGTTTAATACCAAACAGAGACTTCGAGTTTAATAATACAAACCGACCAAATGTTTTTAAGTTCCACAATGGACTTCATCAAAAGACACTAATAAAACGAGGCTTTGATTCATGTATCTTATCAAAGATAAAACACACGATTCAAACCCTTCAATACTAGATGACGTCGTTTCTGGTAATACATCTTGAAAACTTTAAACGCCCGCCAGATGCAAATCAATTTCCTAAAATACATGTAGTTTGAAAACATCAACAAAAGTTGAGCGAGTTCATGAGTTTGTATGTGTGCACGAGTAACCTTGTAAACATTTGTATGAATGTACTTGTAAACCGGTATGAAAGCGTCTACGAACAGATTAATTAATGATTTGCAAGGTCATTAATATGTGTGCAATGGTGCAGGAAGGCTCAAACCTAGCGGATTTTGTACCGCGCTTCCGGCTGAAAGACATAGTCACCACCTTCGGCCACATCCGCCCCAGGGGTGGGGCTCGCAACACCTAAATAGATCTATCACTCATGTTCCTCGGTCCTTATATGAGGATTAATGGTCTTAAGCGTTGTACCCACCACTCACATGATCTAACATTTCATTCCTTTGCTAACCATACCATTTGTAAACGTTTGTAAACAATTGTAACATGTATTTCACCCCCGAAGTTATAAAACTGAAAACAGTTAAAAGAAAAGGGGGACATGAACTCACAATCTTGCGTCTTGTAATCCTATGTAACTCAAAGATCATGTCCGTAAGTCGTGCAACTACCTACACACGTGCTATGTTTTATTAGACGGCTAGGTCGTGTAACGACTCTTAGTCTTAGTTGTTTTGACTTAACATTCTTTGGGTTACGTCTTGGATGTGCAATAAATTATTCCAAAGTATATAATTATTAGTTAAAATAATAATATTTTAACTTAAATTATTTTTGTTAATTATTGAAATTTTTGTTAAAATAATATATTTTAACTTGGTATATTATGTATTTACACATGTATATTTTCCCAAGGATGGGTATACTTATACTTGTATTTTTCTAGACTTGTGTATTTTGCCAAGTATTGGTGGCATATTCCTGTGTCTATTTGTACGTACGAGAATACGTATTTTCTTGTATTTAATAAGTATTCTTATACTTAGTTTTTGTATTTAATTTTCCGGAATAATATTTTTAATCAAATAAAAATTCATCATTTTATATTCTTAAATATATGTATTTTAAGAAAAACTTCTATAGAAAAATACCCCTAAATTGTTCTTGGCAAAAATAATTATGTTTTTGTATAAATTTCAAGAATAATGTCGCAACCCCCGTCCCCTATCTGTCCCGGGAACGGGAGGCCGCGAGACCAGATTTAGTGGTATCGGTGTTTATCATTTTGGCAGCGGAAATTACATCAGGACCGTAGTTAGGAAATATTTTATCAGAGTAAAATACCACACATTTATAATATTAAACACATGGGAAATTCCCAAGTTTCAAGTACACACATTTTTCATAAGGATAAACCCTATTTTATTTAATAAAAACATCTCTTTATTTAGGTAACTTTTATAGCCACTTTTCCAAGCCTTCAGTGCTGTTCAGCTGGCTTCTATTTAGCTTTCACATTTTGTTACCTGAAACGCGTTTAAAAACATTTTGTCAGTGGGAAATACTGGTGAGTGAATCCCAGTTTAATCAAGAAGAGTTTGATCCTTTAACAGTATTGAGAGCGATTACAATGTTTATTTCTACACAATTACTCATTCAGTACTGTCAATCCTGATTGGTGGGCCATATTACACCTTGGCTAACTCTTTGTCCAATGGTAACGTGTTCCACATTTTGTATACAAAACCCCAACATACCGGCAGTAATTGAAGAACTACAAAGAGTTAATCATTGCTAATCACATTGTAGATTATTTAAGGTTTTGTAAAAACAGTTTACAAAAAGGAGATTACTCACATTGCTATCTTAGGGTTTTCTTTAAGGATTCATTGGTGATTATCTATTAATTACACAAATGCACAAACGTTAGTATAATAACCCAATATTTACATTAGTAATACCCTCCCCGAGACGACATTCCAACGACTACGTCGGGCAGAACCTCGACAGCCGTTACGGAACCCTAGATCAATCAGGCAGCATATCTAATACGTAACTGGTGGTTATAATACTTACAACGAAGCAGAACTTTGTTATTTAGGGGGTATAATACCCGATTATAGCTTCTACACTTATGAAATTCTAGAGAGAAAGAAAGTTTGTGAGCGATTTGGGACTAAAGGCCGATGCCTTCTATTTATAAGTGTCTGATCGACACTTCCTCGCAGCCCGCGTAAACCGAAGGTAAGTCGTTCGCGGCCCGCGACGTAGGTTACGTAGGCCCTAGCCTTGACTGGTAATTGGACTAGACTCGACACGATCTCGACACGTGGCAGCTCAGGGTGTCGACCTGGTGGTTGGTTGTCGCGCCCCGCGTAGCCCGAAGGCAAAGCCTTCGCGGCCCGCGAGCGACTCCATTTTCTTGTTTTTATTTAATATTTAATTATGTAAGGTATTTTGGGATCGGTTTTCACATACAGGGGATGTTTTAAGACATATAAGGATCTTTTAAATATATTAGGGGTGTCGAGAATTTTTTTTAGGGTTGTTATATCCTCCCCACCTTGTTTTAGAGCTCGTCCTCGAGGTCTATTGGAAAAGGTGTGGATATTTGCTTTGCATTTCTGATTCAAGCTCCCAAGTATACTCTGGTCCTCTTTCGGAGTCCCATTTTACTTTGACCAGAACTAGTCTCTTGTGCTTGAGATTCTTGACTTTCCTGTCTTTAATTTGTAGAGGCTTCTCTACAAATTTAAGCTATTCATTTACCTCTATGTCCTTAAGAGGCACTATGAGTGATTCAATAGCTAAGCATTTCTTGAGATTAGATACATGAATACATCATGTATTCCTGCCATTTCCTCTGGCAGTTGCAGCTGATAGGCTACAGGTCCTATTCTTTTAATAATTTCAAAAGGTCCAACATACCTGGGGCTTAGCTTTCCTCTTCTGATGAATCTTACCACTCCTTTCCAAGGAGAGACTTTTAATAACACTTTGTCTCCTACCTGAAATTCCAATGGCTTTCGTCTGTTATCTGCATAACTCTTCTGTCGGTTACGTGCTGCCTTCAGTCATTCCTTGACTTGAATGATCTTGTCTGTTGTTTCTTGTACTATCTCGGGTCCGGATAGTTGCTTTTCTCCAATTTCTGCCCAACAGATTGGAGTTCGGCCCTTTCGTCCATAAAGTGCTTTGAATGGTGCAGCATTGATACTCGTGTGATAGCTGTTATTATAAGAAAATTCTATTAATGGTAGGTGATCGTCCCAATTACTCCGAAATCAATAACACAAGCTCTAAGCATGTCTTCCATTGTCTGAATTGTCCTTTCACTTTGTCCTTCCATTTGAGGATGATAAGCTGTGCTTAGATTCAACTTGGTTCCCATTGCTTTTTGGAAACTTGTCCAAAAGTGAGAGGTAAAACGGCTATCCCTATCAGAAACAATTGATAAAGGAATTCCATGTAATGAAACTATTTCATTTACATACAGTTTAGCTAACTGTTCCATACTGAAAGTTTCCTTCATTGGTAGGAAATGAGCAGATTTAGTTAGCCTGTCTACAATCACCTAGATTGTATCATTACCTTTTCGTGTCTTGGGTAATTTGTTAACAAAGTCCATTGTTATAAATTCCCATTTCCATACATGCATTTTCAATAGCTGTAACAAACCTGAGGGTTTCTGATGTTCAGCTTTGACTTGTGAACAGGTTAGACACTTTGCAACATATGCTGCTATATCCTTTTTCATTCCTATCCACCAGAAATTCTTTCATAAGTCTTGATACATCTTATCACTTCCAGGATGCATCGTATACTTAGATTTATGGGCTTCTTCTAATATACGGTGGCGTAGGTTTTCTAATTTAGGTATCCACATTCTTTTCTTATGGAATCTCCAAATTCCATCTGTTCCTTGTTCTAGTTCCTTAATCACTCCTTTCAACTTTTCAGTATCATCCTTGATTACTGATTCTTGTGCTTTTCTAATCTGTTCATTTAAATCTACCTGCAGGTTTAACTTAAGAGAACGCTCTCTTTTTGGTTTTTCGTGATACTTTTGACTTAAAGCATCAGCTACAACGTTTGCCTTTCCTGCATGATACTGGATATTACAGTCATAATCACTAAGTATCTCCATCCAGCGTCTTTGTCTCATATTCAGCTCCTTTTGTCCGAAGACATACCTTAAACTCTTATGATAAGTAAAAATGGTAAACTTACTACCATAAAGGTAATGTCTCCAAATTTTCAGGGAAAAAATTATAGCGCCTAATTCTAGATCATGGGTTGAATAATTCTCTTCATGATTCTTAAGTTGTCTAGATGCATAAGTTATAACCTTTTGACGTTGCATCTATACACATCCATAACCTAACTTAGAAGCATCACAATAAATTACGAAGTCTTCAGTTCCTTCTGGTAATGCTAGTATGGGTGCATTGGTTAGTCTTTGCTTAAGAATTCTAAAAGCTTCTTCTTGTTTTGGTCCCCATTCAAACTTAACAGATTTACAGGTTAGCTTAGTTAAGGGAATGGCTATTCTAGAAAAATCTCGAATAAACCTTCTATAATAACCGGCAAATCCTAAGAAACTTCTAACCTCGGTTGGTGACTCAGGGTTTTCCATTTGGTAATTTCCTCGATCTTGGTGGGATCCACATGAATTCCTTCATGATTGACTAAATGCCCAAGAAACTGTACCTGTTCTAACCAAAACACGCACTACAAAAATTTTGCATAAAGTTTTTCTTTTCTCAATAAACTTAGAAGGGCGTGCAAATGCTTTGCATGTTCCTCTTTACTCTTAGAGTAAATGAGAATATCATCTATAAAAACAATTATGAACTTATCCAAATATGGATTACATATTGGGTTCATCATGTCCATGAATGCAGCTGGGGCATTGGTTAGACCAAATGGCATCACAGTAAATTCATAATGGCCATACTTGGTTCTAAAAGTGGTCTTAGAATATTCTCTTTCTGTACCCTTAATTAATGATATCCTGATCGTAAGTCTATTTTAGAGAAAAATCAAGCTCCTTGCAACTGATCAAACAAATCATCGATTCTTGATAATGGATACCGATTTTTAATCGTGACTTTGTTCAATTCATGTTAATCAATGCACATACGCATTGACCCGTCCTTTTTCTTGACGAATAAGATCGGTGCTCCCTATGGCGATGAGCTTGGCTGTACGAATCCTTTCTCCAGCAATTCGTCTAGTTGTTTCTTCAGTTCCTGCATTTCTGCGGGTGCTAAACGGTAAGGTGCTTTGGCAATTAGTGATGTTCCTGGTAGCAAGTGGATTCTGAATTCAACTTCTCTGTCTGGCGTTAGCCCTGGTAATTCTTCTGGAAATACATCTGAAAATCGGGATACTACTGGAATATCTTTCAGTTCTTTTCCTTTAGTGTTAATGATTATAGAAATCATATACACTAATGATCCTTTTCTTACATAACTGGTTGTTATCATTACAGAGATGAATTTCGTGGATCTAGAGGGTTTATTTCCTTTAATTGTGATCTTTTCACCCTTTGGTGAATTTACTTGGATTGACTTTTGATCACATAAAATACTGGCTTTATTGGCTATTAACCAATCCATTCCTAACACACATCAAATCCTGCCAGATTCATTGGGTAAAGGTTTGCAATAAATTTTGATTTAAAAATTCTATTCTTGGTTCCTGCAAGATTTCAGAAATCTTAATGGTTTCTCCATTTGCTGTCTCTACTAGACATTCTTGTGGAAGTTTAGTTAATGGTTGATTGATTGAGAAGTTTGCAAAATGAAGTATTAATAAAACTTTGGTTTGCACCAGAGTCAAATAATACTTTAGCAAAAACATCATTAACTAAAAACATACCGGCTATCACATCCGGGATCATCTTTGCTTCTTTTGCGGTCAGAACAAATGCTCTAGCATTTTTAGTATTCTTGGTGTTCGGGGCTGGAGCTAGTTTTGGACAGTTTGACTTGATATGATCTTGTTCTCCACAGTTGTAGCATATCCTATCGTTAGTCTTCTTCCTGCATTCGTCCTCCTTGTGTCCAGATATTTTTAAAAAATTGCAATATATAGAGCATCTTCCAAAATGCTTCCTTTTGTAATACTTACAATAGGGTGCAGAAGTAGAACCTACATTTTTCCCACGGTTGGAATTTCCATAACGGAATTCTTGGGTAAGCTTTTGAGCTAGGTTTCTCCTCTGATCCTCTTCTCGTGTACGCACTAATTCATCAGTCAAGGTGTTTGCTAGTTCTACGGCTTCTTCTATAGTTTGAGGTCTAGCTGCCTTGACTAAATGCCTAATTTCACTGATTAATCCCCAGATATAACGGGAGATTAATACTTGTTCAGGTGATGCAAGGGTTGGCACTATTCTAGCATATTCAAAGAATAAAGTAGTGTATCCCTTACTATCCACTCCAGTCATCCTAAGGTTTAAGAACTTATTTGCTATCTGTTCTTTTTCATTGGGAGGGCAGAATTTCCTTTCTACCATATTTTTAAATTCCTCCGATTCCATGTTGTAAATCCTGTCACTTCCCCTAGACTGGAGGATAGTGTTCCACCATTCTAAGGCTGAGTTTTTTAACAGATTGGAGGCAAATATCTTATCTTCTTCTGCGCACTTGCTTATTTTTAAGACTGCCTCAGTCTTTTCTATCCAGCGTAAAGCTGCAATGGCCCCTTCATTGCCTGAGAATTCTATTGGTTTACAAGACCAGAATTCCTTATAAGAACAACCATAAGACATGGTTCTTCTTCTTTTGGGAATGGGCATTTGAAGTATGGGTCCATTGTGAACGCTGTGACTAGGTTCCGTATGGGTTCGTTTACTTCCATTACCACTTTTATCATTATTTTCTGCATCCCTAACATTTTGGATAATGGCTGGCATGGCATCTCTAATTCCTTGAGTTACAAGGTGTCAAATTTCACTATTATTCATTTGATTTTCATTATTCTGGTTTTCTGGATTTGCTGCGTCGGCCATCTGGATTTTAAACAATTACCAAATATTAATATCACAGGCAATATTCAATTCAAACAATCACACGGCAAGCATGTTGATCAAAATCGTCGAGCATTGCGACTTACTCTATTTTATAATATGGGTCTATAATTATTACAATACAACTGGAATAAAAATACAATACTAGTATGCATCACTAACCACGAGGTGGTCTATACTACAACATATATATTATCATTTTTTTTCAAACATACACACATATTATATATATATTTATTATTATATTATTATTATTACTTAAGATAGGGGTTCATCCAAAAATCCATATTATGCTCGTCGTATTTCCAGACGAGTCGTTCCCCTATCTGCCTCATCCTTTCGCTCTATTCTAAAATCTCCTCACCAAAGGTTCGGAGTTCTTGCACATTCTCAGTGCTCATTGGGGGTGCAGGTGCTGGTATGGGATCTGGGTATTGTGGCATTGGCTCTTCCTGAGGATATGGATTCTCTAGAATTTCCCTAATGTATTCATCATTATCATAATAGGGATCTAGAGGGTCCAGACCTGGGTAAGCTGCTAGGTTTAGCATGGGTTCTTCTGATATGGGGTAGTGTTGCTGGTAGTCCCTATGGTCGTCAAACCATGGGTCGTAGTCTGGGTCTAAGGGATTGGGTGCTGGTACTCTAGGTATCTCAGTTGGGTCAAAAGCTGGTGCTGGGATTTTGTTTTCTGGGTTGGCTTCAATCTCCATTGGTTGTGTGGGAAACAAGGGTAATGGTTGGGGTGCTATGAGTCGCTCTAAGTTAGGGTCTGCAGCTGTAGTTGCTAGAATATGAAAATTTGCTAGACTCCTATTGAGCATATCTTGGGTGTGAGCATCTGTTTCTCTCTTAGCGGCTGCTAGAACTCGCTGTTGTTGTAAGTTTTTCATTCTCTTCCTACGTTCATGCGCACCTCTGCTGAACCATCCTCTCTTTTTAGGAGGGAATGGCTCTTCAGATTGAGCCTTAAACACGAATATCCCGTATTCATTGTCAGCTGAATAACCTGCGAGGGTAGGCTGTGAAGAGGTACCTTCGTTTTGAAGTGAGCTGGACAACTGACGATAGGCGTCGGAGGGTCCTTAGTCGCTCATACTGTAATTAACAAATGGTCAAATAACACACAACAATAAAATACAAATATGCACGTATTTTCGTAATTAATTTCCTAACATATAATATTTTGGTGTCAACAGAACACTTCAGTGGCTGAATCAGTGGCTTAGCTCTGATACCACCTTCTGTCACAACCCCCGTCCCTATCTGTCCCGGGAACGGGCGGCCGCGAGACCATATTTAGTGGTATCAGTGTTTATCATTTTGGCAGCGGAAATTACATCAGGACCGTAGTTAGGAAATATTTTATCATAATAAAATATCACACATTTATAATATTAAACACATGGGAAATTCCCAAGTTTCAAGTACACACATTTTTCATAGGGATAAACCCTATTTTATTTAATAAAAACATCTCTTTATTTAGGTAACTTTTATAGCCACTTTTCCAAGCCTTCAGTGCTGTCCAGCTGGCTTCAATTTGGCTTTCACATTTTGTTACCTGAAACGCGTTTAAAAACATTTTGTCAGTGGGAAATACTGGTGAGTGAATCCCAGTTTAATCAAGAAGAGTTTGATCCTTTAACAGTATTGAGAGCGATTACAATGTTTATTTCTACACAATTACTCATTCAGTACTGTCAATCCTGACTGGTGGATCATATTACACATTGGCTAACTCTTTGTCCAATGGTAACGTGTTCCACATTTTGTATACAAAACCCCAACATACCGTCAGTAATTGAAGAACTACAAAGACTCAATCACTGCTAATCACATTGTAAATTATTTAAGGTTTTGTAAAAACAGTTTACAAAAAGGAGATTACTCACATTGCTGTCTTAGGGTTTTCTTTAAGGATTCCCTGGTGATTATCTATTAATTACACAAATGCACACGCGTTAGTATAATAACCCAATATTTACATTAGTAATACTCTCCCCGAGACGGCATTCCAACGACTACGTCGGGCAGAACCTCGACAGCCGTTACGGAACCCTGGATCAATCGGGCAGCGTATCTAATACGTAATCGGGGGTTATAGTACTTACAACGAGGCAGAACTTCGTTATTTAGGGGGTATAATACCCGATTATAGCTTCTACACTTATGAAATTCGAGAGAGAAAGAAAGTTTGTGAGCGATTTGGGACTGAAGGCCGATGCCTTCCATTTATAGTGTCTGATCGACACTTCCTCACGGCCCGCGTAAGCCGAAGGTAAGTCCTTCGTGGCCCGCGACGTAGGTTACGTAGGCCCTAGCCTTGACTGGTCATTGGACTAGACTCGACACGATCTCGACATGTGGCAGCTCAAGGTGTCGCCCTGATGGTTGGCTGTCGCTCCCCGCGTAGCCTGAAGGCAAAGCCTCGCGGCCCGCGAGCGACCCCATTTTCTTGTTTTTATTTAATATTTAATTATGTAAGGTATTTTGGGCTCGGTTTTCACATACGGGGGATGTTTTAAGACATATAGGGGTCTTTTAAATATATTAGGGGTGTCGGAATTTTTTTTAGGGTTGTTATAATTAATATATTTCAAGATTAACTTAGAAAATATTCTTAAATCCGTTTTTCACCTAAAATAATAATATTCTTAATTTGTTTAAGAAAATGTATATTTTCTTCAAAAAGAGTATATCTTGTAATTGTTCAAGAAAATATATATTTTCCACTAAAAAATAATATATTTTCTACTTGATAAAATATGATATATTTTGTAATAATTGTAAAAATCATATTTTTCGTTTCTTTGGTTTCAAAAATACCGTTTCACTCATTTCTCAAAATATAAATCTATTTCCGGAATATATATAAGTGTAGTCCATTATATATGTTTTTTTAGAAGCTTATGTCTTGGTTATGGTTTTTGGAGCCGGGAGTCTCACTGGTAGCAGCCTCTCTATCCCCTGGGATAGAGAAAGGCGTGCCTACATCCTACCCTCCCCAGACCCTATCAATAGCTTCGCTATATGTGGGATTATATTGGGTATGGTTGTTGTTGTTGTTGTTGTTGTTGTAGTCCATACGTCCGTGTTCGGTTTGTCCAATATTCGCCTATAATTTATATATTTGTTTTCTTGAAATTTTGGTATTATTTTGTATCACAAATTTTGTATTTTGGTAAGTTATATTATTTTCAAGTCCTAAAATAATATAACTAATACACATAATATACAAGTAGCACACAAATCGTGACTTCTAAATATATTTTCCTAAATATATACCTAGTCACTTTTATTTATTAAAAATCAACCTCCAATATTTGTAATTTTTGTAACAAAAATTATGGCAAATTTTATATGAAAAATCATGGTTAAAATTTACTTACAAACACTTGTTTAAAAATATTTTTCTAAGTGCTTAAATTCTACAAAAATTTTGCCATAGTTTCCCCTTAAAAATAGAGGTTTCCATGCTTTAACAAGCATATCATTTTCTTTTAAAATCATCATCAATCACCGACAAATCATTCAAGACTTACCATGAGCCAAAATCATGCAATTTACACTACAACATGAACTTAAAGGTTTGTAAAAACTTGTAGTAATTAGTATGTTATTTAGTAGGTTTAGTTACCCTTTAAAACATGGTTCTTTGTTCATAAATCGCTTTCTAGTAAAATTTAGTCTTTTACAACTTACAAGATGATTTTTCTAAAAATAATTCTTTTGTATTTTTCTTGTTACAAACATGCTTCTAGTCTTGTTTTAACACTAAAAATATGATTAGTTTCCTTACAAATCATGATCTTGTAAATCTTGTAAATAACTTTAGTTTCTTGAGAAAATAATTTTTGAAATCATCCATTTACAAGACTTATAACATGTATTCATCATCATCTTACACAAAAACATCTTCATATTCAAGTTCATGTGAAACATAAAGGATGATCGTTTTGTTTTCTACAAGATTCATCCTCTCACTTGCTAGATCATGTGTTTAATCACAATCTAGCAAGCTTCTTATGATGATCATCATCATAATCACAGGAAATCAATCATCAAGTATCACACATACACTAAAACAACATAGATTCTTATGATTTTAAGCTTTATGTTAGAGTTCATCTTCTTGTTTCTTCATGATCTTTATGTTTAACAACTTACATGATCTTTTAACCATCATTATGAGAAGTAAAAACAAGTTACAAGAGGCTTACTACTAGCACAAGGGCTAGGGAAGAACTCAAGATGATGAAGATGATAAACTAGGTGGATAAAAGCTCTAGAGAATGGTCCTTCAACCTCTAAAGGCTCCAAGCTCCTTAATCTTGCTTCTTGCACCTAGGAATCACCTTGTATTGGAAGAGATTGAAGTGAAAATGGGTGGTGTTGTGGTGGTGGGTTACGATCGAGAGGAAGGAAGAGAGGGAGAGGAGGTGAAGTGTTTTAAAGTGTGAAATGAGAGTTAGAATGTGATCTTGTGGTTTATAACAATAACTTTCCAACATTTAAAGAACTAATGGATCATATGTCTCAAAAGGAATTAACACATCTAATAAAATATGGTAAGAAAATCTTGGTGTGGGTCCCATAATGGTGACCGTAAGAATGAGGGGGGGTATGGTTGCAAAGTAATGGCTAGTTAGTTGATTAAGTTAGGATCTAAGTGAAGTGTTTAGTGTTATATGTGTGTTATAATGATTTAGGGTGTGTTATAATGTTCAGTGACCATAACTAGTTCAGAAATGATAAAATAGTGCTTCTAGTGAAAATTTGGTGTTTCGGGTAGTGTCTGGTTGTTCGGTTAGTTACCGGTTCATTAAGGTGCTAAATTACACAGTTTAGTGTGCTTTATGTTCCCTTTTATGACAGTTTTGATTCCCGACACCTAGGAAGGTATTCTGGACCATTAAACCATAATTCTACACTATATTGTATAGTTAAAATGCTTATTTTTGCTTAAAATTGCAGAATTCTGCAGTTTATGTGAGTTTTAGGCACTTTCCGCACTTAAACTATCACTAGTAAGGCAGTTTTATGATCCTCACTTTCCTACACGCTATACTAGTGTAACTCTTGGTTTCAGGCTCATTTTGTGTCTTAACATCATGTCTGTCTGGGTACTGAACTCCCGTCAGTACTTCTAGTTTGTCTGATAACTGTGCTAACTTTGTTTCGTGCACTAATTGGATCATAATGTGTTGCTTGCAATAATGATATGAAATCATGCAACATGTAATGCACTTGTATGTATATGTCCATAATAAAAAATCTTTCATGTCATTAATTCAATTCAAGCACAGTTATTAAAACACGAATTAATGTTTAACATGTACGAAATTACACGGAAAATTGACAGTTGTCACAACTAAGGGATGGATTTTTGGGTAAGGATAGATAAATGGTGTAAAAGGAAAAGGTTTCCCTAATGCATTAATCATTATGGTCTCAAACGTATCAAAAGTTGCAAGTTCTACAATACATGACTAATGGTCCACTCAAACAAAGAAACATAAACATGTAGTTCTTTGATGTAAAAGTGGCTCAAAACCTCACATATAATGGGTATGATATGTGACATGCATGATATGTTAGTTTCTTAAGCGGATTATTCCCAAATAACCACCCGCTAAATATCCGTCATGCTATTAATTCGAACTTAACCATGACAAAAGACCAAATGGGTTATGTCATCCCTCTTTGACTTAGTTACTTGTGCTTTTAAGATCGCTTTCAAACCAAGACATTTTGAAAAAAAATTGAAATTTTTCTCCCATCCCCACACTTGAGGTAAACATTGTCCTCAATGTGTAGTGTTTGAATGAACATGTCAAAAATCGAAAATCTTTTACTTACTCCCCCATCTCCACACTTGAGGTAAACATTGTCCTCAATGTGTAAGAACTAGAGTTTTTAAATCGCACAAGGGATGTGACACGGCTAATTTCCCAAAAATTTCACCCCGGAAACTAAATACAATTACAATCCACTTATTACTAACTAAGAATCAAAGGTAATAGGAAACGCATGCACCTGATTTTCTCGTTAATGGCTCATGTGCTCTTCTTTTCTTCAAGAAAGCGGTCGTCCCACGAACATAGTGTACCTACAAATCTTAACCCTTGTGTAGAAGAATGCTTCTCACAACCATTAAAATTTGTTAGCTACCTAGTTCTACCACTTTTATGAAAATATTACCAAGTCATACGTTAGTTTACCTTAATTTATGTGGAAAATTAATTTACAACAACAAGAAGCCTAACTCACTTTCGTAGGAATCACGGTTGCATTTAGCGTATGCAACAAGCCCTTTTAAATCTCCTGATAGCTCGGGAGGACGAGTAGGTCTCGTGAGGGTTATATAGGGAACACACCCACAACATTCATATAACTAGGAAAATAAAATACTAAAGAAATAAAAACTACTAACAAAAATAAATATACAACAACAACAAAACACATACCTCACCATCACCGCTGGTATCGCTCGTTCAGGTCGACTGGTGGGTTCAGGTTGTACGGGTACCCGGTGAAAGCCTCAAACATCTCCCGGTAGTTGTCAAGGGGACCCGGCTCTCCTTCTGCTGGCGGTTGAAAATGGGGTGGGATGAAGCTAGACCCCACTGCCTCGGGCCAATGAGGCGAAGGATCGGAGGGGCCTCGGGGAACGGGAAGGTCGGAATAGTCGGTCCACCCCGAATGTTCTGCATAGGGGAGACATGCTAACCAATCCCTCTGGTGCCGTTCCTGATCGTGGAGGACCTTGGCATTATTAATTGCCAATTCATTGGATATATACATAACACTCCATCGACGGCCTTTTCTCGTGTTCTGTTCGATTCGGAGCCTATCCTGATTTTCCTCCCATGCTCGTCATCGAGCCACTTCTTGTTGCCGCTGTTTTCCATTTGAGATCTTTAAAGAGCTTGGAACAACTGCTGCTCCTCCATAAACTTTTCCATCCTAGCCCGGTGGACTGCATCGGCACCCCATTGGGCCTGCAACTGGACCTGGTGTTCTTGCTCCCAGTTTCTCCTTCTCGCCTCGTATTCTCGACCTTCCCCTATAACCACAGATACATTATCAAACACCTCATGTTGACCGCGGTTGAAGTTCCAATACGAGGGTACCCGTCTACATGTCACAAACCTTGCGACATCCTCAGATAGTTCTCGATGTGGCCGCATGTACCTTTGCTTTGGTCGCCGTAGACCGATGGGTTCATCTTCGTCTTCTTCATCCCCCATCTCAACATCTTCGGCGGCCCCTTGAGGTGCATTCGGGTCAGTAAATTCATATTTTCGACCCAAGTCATCGGTCACCGTGGACTTACTACCGAAGAGTTGCACTTGGATTTTCCAGTTTCTTTTCATTGTCGCCAAGTTGAACTCCTCTATGGGGTTAGAGACCCAAAGCAACTCGGGAGGTAGACAGTTTTGTTGGAGGATCATTGCACTAATTAAGCGTGCATATGGAATCATCCTCCTGTAGCATGACTCCCGGGTAATCCATGTATTCATCATAATGATGTGTCTCCAAGACAAAGTTGGTGTCCCATATACCAAAGCATGAATAACTCTGCAGTCAGATGCTCTCACTTTCCCCCGATCTCCAAACCAAACCATGATGTTTTCAAGGGAAATGCCTTGCAAAATTTTCCCTTCAACCGTCAAGTGGCTCTTTGTAGCCGCTCCCCCATCATTGTATGGCATTACCGACTCAATAATACCCTCAGGATCATAGTCATTCGCTTTGTTATCAAAAAAATATTCCATCCTTGGGTAATCGTATGCTTGCACACCAAGAGAATCGAATCGTGCGATGCAAGCCACTCACACACTTCCGACAAGTAAATACGGGAGGTGTTATCTTCACACCAATCTAAAACCCGTTCCCAACCAAGGCGTTCGAACATTTGAGTGATACCAATTGATCTCAACTCTTCTAAGTTAACCGCTCTTTCTGCAACAACCCTATCCGGTACCGAAGTTGACACATTCGTAACCATCTTCCATTTCCACAACTTGATTTCCAGTTTCTTGTCATTGAATATCGAAAGTGCCTTGTTCTGGTCTTCATTCCAAACGTTGGCACTACGACTATCCCGAAACTTTTCCCATGCCCAATCTTGTCGGTACAACCTCGCATCACCTTCTTCCACTGAACTTAATTGCTCCCACCTTCTAGGTAGCAATCCGGAAGAGGACCCAACCCCAGACGATGATCCTTGACCCGTGGTCTTAACCTTCTTTCTTCCTCCAGCCATGACTACAATCACAAAGCAAAGGAACAATTAGTACACCCCAATCTTCAAAACAATCTCAAACTTTGAACATAATATATGATGTTGAATTTCACCTAAGAATTATATAAAAAATTGCCTTTTTAAACTTCCAAAGTTGCAAATTTCATCATCTAAAAATTAATCCTTCATGATTACTCACAAATTCATATGATTTCAACAAAGTCCAACATAATATCCATGTTCAATCATGCAAACAACAAGTGTAATCACTTCACTATGGTTATTGCATGCTCAATCTAAACCAAATCAAGACTTTACATAACAATTTTTAACTATAACATCCTACATTATGATAGACAACCTATTCTTCAAACAAAAGTTCAAAAATTTCAGAAGATTTCAACATACCATAGGATAATAAAGCTCAAAATCAAGTAAAGTTCATACCTTTATGTAGTAGAATGAAAAGATGCAAATCAAAAGATGCAAATCAAAGCTTTGAAGAACACTCTTTCTAAAAACCCGAATCTTGAAGTTCAGAAATCTTGCAAACGAGCAAGAATTGGTGAAAACCGTTTTGGGGGCAATACTTGAAAATCTACACAAAATAGGCTCAAGAATCGCTTGAATTGGTAAAGAATCGAGGAAGTTATGAGATGTTGAAGTTCTAGGGTTCTTGGAGGTTTAATGGGGAAGATGAAGTTGAAGAGTGAGGTTTAGAGAGAGAGAGAGAGATGAGAGATTTTGTGGTAACCAAGGGTTTATAGATTATATGGTGGTCCCCTGGGTTGAGCTTGTGGTTTAAAACGCGTTTGGGTGAGGTTTGGTGAGGTCGTAAATAGGTTTGGTTCGAGACTTGAGCCTAAAAGACGAATCTGCGTCGGTCCCCAAATGTGAGCCCGTCGGCGACGGCATGGGACCCCATCGCCGACACAATCCGGATTTTGCCAATAAATGGCGACGCACTAAGTACCTGTCTACGGGTACTATGTGCCGATGTGAGTTACCGAGACCACGTCCCCGATGCTGGGACACCCCGTCGCCGACAGTTTACCTTTTCCAACTTTTTAATTTTTCAATTTTTCAATTTTTAATGTTTTTTAATGAAAAATGAGGAAAATTATATTTTTTTTACAAAAGAACCCTATGCTAAATAAAATCCTAAAAATTATAAAAATTATTTTTGTGATTTTTTTATAAGTTAAAATTTTCAAAGTACAAAACGTTTAACGTTCATACCACCCCCTAAAAGCCGTGTATTGTCCCTAATACACAAAAACAAGTCTAGAAACATACCTTGCATCCTCAAGACCCGTTCAGGTGTCCGGACTTCACACATCAAAGGAAGTTAGTACGAAACGAAAACGATCATAACAAAAACACTCAAACAATCAAATAAAATGTACAAAACTCTACAAAACTTGTTACCGGTCCTTTTAGTTGACCTCATAGGTTGGCACGCTTACCACAAAGCTTACCAACTCCACATTCGCATCCTTCTTTTCTTCGTTGCCGTCGAGGAACGGTTTAAGGTGGTGACCGTTAACCGTTTGCTTCGACCCATCCTTCGGGTCCTCGATAGTAACATCTCCAAATTTTCCGACCCGTGTAATCACGTATGGGCCCATCCACTTACTCTTAAGCTTCCCGGGAAAGTATTTGAGCCTTGAGTTATAAAGCCACACCTTTTGCATCATGTGCTCTCTTCATACTCCTTTGGCTTCAACTTTGCATCATGTGCTCTCTTCATACCATCCTTGTATTTCGAAGCACACTCATATGCCTCTTCCCGAAGCTCTTCCAACTCGCATAATTTTAGCTTTCGCTCTTTACCTGCATCATCGTATTTCATGTTAACTTCCTTAATAGCCCACCATGCACGATGTACAAGCTCTACCGGTAAGTGACAATTTCGCCCATAAACTAAGCAGTATGGTGTAGTTCCAATAGGTGTTTTATGAGTCGTTCAATAAGCCCATAAAGCATCATTCAACTTCGTCGACCAATCCTTTCGGTCCGGTCGAACGGTCTTTTGCTAAATTTCCTTTATTTTCCTATTGGATACTTCCACTTGACCACTCGTTTGCGGGTGATAGGGGGTAGCTATTCGATGGTCAACACCATACCGTTTCAAGAGTTTACCAAAGTTAAAGTTCTTGAAGTGAGATCCCCCATCACTAATGATCACTCGGGGAATCCCAAATCTAGAAATTATGCTTGTTTGTACAAAATTGCAAACTACGGTATGGTCATTCGTCTTGGTAGCAATCGCTTCGACTCACTTTGACACATAGTCAACCGCCACCAAGATATATAAATTGCCATGTGAATTAAGGAATGGGCCCATGAAATCGATCCCCCACACATAAAAATATCTACAATAAGGATCGGTTGCATGGGCATCTCACCCCGTTTGGAAATACCCCCTAATTTTTGACACTCAACGCAGTTTTTACCAAAGTTAAATGCGTCCTTAAAAATAGTCGGCCAATAAAGACCGCTATTGAGCACTTTGTGCCCGGTTTTGTGACCACTTAAATGGCCCCCACAAGAAAATGAATGCAAGTGCATCAAGACACTAGGAATCTCATCGTCTGGGATGCATCTTCTGACGACTTGATCCGGACATATCTTGAATAAGTCCGGTTCTTCCAGCATGTAGTACTTGATCTGTGAAAGGAAGTGCAACCTCCTCCTCCTATCCCAATGAGCCGGCAAATCACCTGTAACCAAATAATTCACAATGTTAGCATACTAAGGTAATACCGAAACTTTTAGAATTTGCTCATCTGGGAAGGTTTCATTGATCTCTACACACGAAGAATCCTCCTCCACTACGAACCGAGACAAGTAATCCGTAACCACATTCTCACTTCCTTTCTTGTCTCGGATCTCTAAATCAAACTTTTGTAATAAGAGAACCCATCGAATTAGCCTCAGTTTTGCGTCCTTCTTGTCCATGAGGTACCTAACTGCAGAATGGTCAGAATAAACAACAACTTTAGTACCCCATACATAAGCCCGAAACTTATCCAACGCATATACTACCGCAAGTAGCTCTTTCTCGGTGGTTGTATAATTTAATTGTGCATCCGAGAGAGTCTTACTTGCGTAATATATGGCAACCGGTTTCTTATCCATCCGTTGACCCAACACATCCCCCATCGCATAATCACTTGCATCAGACATGATTTCGAATGGTAAAGACCAATTCGGTGATTGCAAGATTGGGGCCTCAACCAACTTTTGTTTCAAAATGTTAAAAGCGTTTTGACAATTTTTATCAAAATCAAACGGTTTTTCTTTTAACAATAAATTACATAGGGGTTTTGTTATATCACTAAATCTTTTTATAAACCTCCTATAAAACCCCGCATGACCCAAAAATGATCGAACACACTTAACACTTTTGGGATAAGGCAAAGTGGATATGTCTTGCACTTTTGCCCTATCCACTTCGATCCCACGACTCGAGACGACATGTCCCAACATAATCCCCTCTTGAACCATAAAATGGCTCTTTTCCAAACTCAAAACTAAATTCTTTTCAACACATCTTTTTAAAACCTTTTCAAGTTGGTCAAGGCATTCATCAAACGACAATCCAAATATCAAGAAATCATCCATGAAGATTTCCAAAGCCCCCCCCCCCCACCATATCGGAAAAGATACTCATCATACACCTTTGAAAGGTGGCGGGGGCATTACAAAGTCCAAAAGGCATTCGCCTAAATGCGAAGGTACCGTATGGACAAGTAAAAGTAGTCTTTGTTTGGTCTTCCGGATGTATAGCAATTTGATTGTAACCTGAATAACCATCCAAGAAACAATAAAATTTTTGTCCGGCCAATTTCTCGACAATTTGATCAATAAATGGTAAAGGGAAATGATCTTTAGAAGTAGCAGCATTTAACTTCCTATAATCAATACAAATACGCCACCCGGTTACCGGCCAAGTGGCGACCTCTTCACCTGCATCGTTTGTGACGACTTGAATGTCCGCATCTAGGGTATATAACACCCGCATCTAGCCACTTCAAAACTTCCTTCTTGACCACTTCCCGCATGTTCGGATTTAATCTCCGTTGTGTGACGGAAGAAGAATTGATGCCGTATTCTGTGATTATCTTGTGCATCACCACTGATGGACTAATTCCCTTGAAATCTGCAATGGTCCACCCAATAGCGGCTCTATGAGTGACCAAAACCTTCATCAATTTCTCTTCTTGCTCCCCGGTCAAGTTGGATGCAATAATAACCGGGAGCGTGCTACCCTCACCCACATAAGCATACTTGAGATGCTTGGGTAGCGCCTTCAACTCGACAACCGGAGGCTCTTCCAATGACGACTTTAACTTAGTGTCAATGCTTTCCGGGAGGCTTTCCACTTGATGTGTCCAAGTGGGCCTTCCTTCCCTAGCCGCCAACACCTCCAATTATTTCACCTCTTCATCCATGCTCTGATTTGTTTCCTTTTGCAACCTGTCAAACATGAAACACTCTATGGTGCTTTCCTCTTCGAAATTAATATCACATAGAGGTATACACTCGTCAACAATGTCTGCCAAATAGCATTCACTGCAGACTAGAGGATCTGTCAATCCTGAAAAGACATTTAAGCGCAACTGACGGTTACCAAAAGTCATGTCGGCCGTGCCCGATTTGCAATTTATTTAAGCATTCGATGTTGCCAAAAAATGGTCAACCTAGGATAACCGTTGGTTGCTTGGTTCGGTCCAAAGAAACATAATCAAGTACAAGAAAGTCCACCGGATAGTAAAAGTCCTCGACCTTGACTATTGCATCTGTGACTATCCCGCGGGGTAGTTTAGGAGTCAAATCGGCTAACACCACGATGGTGTTCGACATTTGAAGTGGTGCAAAATCATATTGGTCGTATAAACTACCCGGCAAGATACTCACACTTGCTCCAAGATCCAAAAGTGCCCGAGTTATTTTAAATTCACCAACTTGTATTGAAATTACGGGCGCCCCCGGATCTTGAAGTTTTGGTGGAAGTGCACCCGAAAGAATCGAACTCACATTTTCGGTTAAATCAAGTTTCTTAGGAAACTTGTGAGTCCGCTTTTCGGTGCATAAGTCTTTCAAATACTTAGCATATGAAGGTACTTGTTTAATCGCATCTAAGAGTGGTAAATTGATTTTAACTTGTTTAAAAATTTCCCACATCTCTTCTTGTTGTGGGCCCCGTTTATTTACCACTTTCTTAGATGGTCCCAATAAAGCTTCGGGATAAGGGGCGGTATTAACCTCCACACCCTTGTCCTTAGCTTTTGGGACGAGGACGGTCACAACGGGTGTATTTTTATTAGTTTTTAACTCATTTTTATTTTGACCCGTTTGACCATCATTACCTTCATCATCACTAGCATCTTCCAACCCCTTCAACAAGCTTGGGTGGTGATGGCTCAACACCACTATCTATCACTCGACCACTATGTAAGGAAATTTTATTAATTGGTACCTCGTTTATGTTCTTCGAGCTTGACCCTTGATGCTTAGGGTTCACATTTATGTCGCTTGGAAGTCTTCCACCACTTCCACGAATTTGAGCCATCTCTTGGGCAAGTTGCCCCACTTGCTTCTCCAACGCCTTATGGGATTTGTCTCGTACCTCAAACTCCTTCTTTATTTCGGATTTGATCTCTTGATTTGAATTGGTGATAGCATTCATAATTGCATCGAGTTTAGAGTTTAACAAATCACCACCACCCATTTGAGAGTTTGAAGCACCACCCCCATTTCCGCCTTGGTTGTAGCCACGTTGATAATTGTTTTCACGGTTTTGGTATCCTTGGCCACCACCTTGGTTATAATTCCTTTGGTAACCCCCATGGTTACCACCTTGGCGATTATGGTAGGATGAACCACCTAGACCACCATGATTTCCCGATTGGAAGTTCGGGTTCATTTGGTTTGAAGCATTACCATACCAGAAGTTTGGATGGTTTCTCAAACCCGGATGGTAAGTGTTGGAGTTCATATCATACTGTTTTTGATCTCCATACACTTGATTTACCTCTTCAGTGTATTCTCTCGTACCCATTTGGCATTGATCGGCCCGATGACCAATCTCCCCACAATAGTCACACACCGCAAATTGTACCGCACTCACCTCTTTTTGCTTCGCTCTAGCCAACTCTCTCTCCAATTGAGCAATTCGATCCTTAGAATTAGAATCGAGATCGGGAATGATCGAGAGATAGGGTGTTTTTTGGCTCGATCGGCCGACTCCTTGGCCTTTGATCTCTTGCTCATTCTTTGTAAGAACTCCCAATCGTCATCCTCATGGTTGCTTAATAGAGTTCCGTTGCTAGTCGACTCAAGATGATTCCATGTTTCCGCATCCAAACCTCTCACAAAGCACTTCACCAACTCCCACTTTTCAATTTGGTGATGAGGGCACTTTCGAATCAACTCCTTGTATCGAGTGAAAGCTTCATGCAATGGTTCACTCGATAATTGTTTAAATGATTGAATCTCATCACGTGCGTCATCGGTTTTGGCCATGGAATAGTATTCGTCGAGAAAAGCTTGTTGTATCTCGACCCAAGTGCGAATACTATTATTAGGAAGTGTCAAAAACCATTGCTTGGCCTTATCATTCAATGAGAATTGAAATAGATGCAACCGAACCTCATCTTGTGAAAAATGACCACCCCCAATGGTGCTACATATAGCCGAAAACTCCGCTAAATGTGTATACGGCTCATCATTCGATCTACCATTGAAATGAGGCAAAATATTGATGTAATTTGGTTTACAATAAAATGCAACTCTACCCCTCGGTGGTGGTACAATTGCGGAGTCGTTCTCGGTAACCACCAGCCTAAAACGTCATTAACACCCCTTGGCGGTGGTTGACGACGACGTGGACCATCAACCTCTTGATCCCCCGGTCTTCGATTATCTCTTCTATCCCCACCTCGATCCCCACCTTGGTTACCACCTCCCACAAAACGAGGAATCCGGTTATGATTCACATTGTTTCTGTTATTGTAGTACCCATCATTTCGGTTCCTTTGATTGTTGTTTCATGGGTTTCGATTATTTCTGTAACCGTCATTTCTCACATTCCCGTAACCATAGTTGTCGTTCCCCACAAAGTTGGCATTTTGATAGCCAAACTCATCATCATAAAACCCCCTTGTGTTGTAAACGTTGCCCCGGTTCACATACCCCGAATCGTCATCATCTACCCGTTCGTCATAATTACCCCCGTCATCCGAGTATTCCGAATGAATACTCACGTGCTCCGGCGATTGGTAACTGGGAATACTATACGGTTCATCATCGGGGATAGCGTTTCTCAAATCGTCGATGTTAAAGAACGGGTCTTCATTCGTGAGATTGCTGCGGTCTCAGTTGCCTCTACGATCGGAATTAACATTCCGGTCATTAAGGTTAGTGGGTAAGGAATTGTGTCAGTGAAGGTTTTGTTGTTGGGGTGTTCTTTGGTTATTATTGGGACCTCGGTTTTGAAAAGGTGGTGTGGGTGGTCTTGAGTTGTTACCACCACCCGGTTGATCTTGGGGTATATGTTGGATATTTTGGGCGGGATGGAAGGTTCCTCGGGATGGAAATTGATTTTGATTGAGGTTTGGGTGATTGGAATTTTGGTTTGCCATTGAATCGGATTCAATGGATGGTGTGGATTGTGGAATTTGGGTGACTTGGTTAGAAACAATGGTTGCTTCTAACCGGCTTGCTAAATTCCTTCTTGCAACTCTCTCGATTTCCGGTTCGTAGACTAACGGTGAAGTCCTCCCGGAATTTCGTGTACGCATGCACTACCTGTAATCTGCACAAGCAACACAACCCGCGTAACAAGGAAAAACACAAAGTACAAAAAGAGCTAAGCAATTTAAACAGTTAACCACGAAAATTTAAACAAGAATCCAAACAGAAAGCGCACTAACTCCCCGACAACAGTGCCAAAATTTGATCGGAATGTTGCGCTCCAGTCAAAGATAAGATTTATATTCCCAAATTACCCTTAACAAATAGCTAGTGGTAGTAAGGGGTCGAACCATAAAGAGTATGTGGTTTGCGAATGGACTTGATTGATTTTTAACGATTGTCACAATTTATGAAGTTTACGAGTTTTTTTTTTATGATTTTTGTTTGATTGAAAAGATGTTGAGTTAAACTAACAAAGTTGATTAGAGTAATTACTACTAGAAATTAAACAATTGCAAGAAATGTAATTGATGGTTTAAAACAAGATATGTAAACAAGTTCACACCCGGTTCGGTAATTGCAATCCTAGGGTTCTTATACATTTTAGATTTGATTTAATTGAGTATGTTATTAACGGATTTCTATCACGAAGTTTAGGTGCCAATTGCTATCAACGCGTATAACGGACCACAATGCACTTCGTTACTTCGGACAAGTAAAACCTTTTGAATGACAAAGCATAAATGCACAAACTTGTTTCGCAAAGTCAAATTTCATATCTCATTCAACAATTCACAAATATAGTTCAAATGCAAGACAATTATCAATCAATTCAAATACAAACCAATTTGTCACAAAATCAAGCTAAGAACAATGTTTAAACCCTAGACTTACAATCACCTACACCGGGGTGAAACCTTCGGAAATTAGCCACTCATGTGAACGGGACTTGATCAATGATGGATGAGAGTTTGAATGTTGACATCTTGGAACTTTGAAGGTGATGAGGATGATGGTTAGGGTTTATGGTGGTGGAAAGGTTTGATGATGATGAATCGAATGGAGATTAGGGTTGTAGGAAGGATGATAATGATGATGATGATGATGATGAAATTGGATGATGGATGGATCGATTAGATGGATTGGTGATGGAATGGTGGTGTATCTTGGCTCCAAGAACAAGTTCAAAACTCAAATTAGAGTGTAACCCCCGTTTTGGTTGGTGGAAACTTGTTTTAATTCGTTTCAACAACCAACTCAACCAAAATTCGCAACAAAAAAACAAAGCCGCGTCGCCGACGTCCTGGGGACCCGTCGGCGACGCCCTCCAAAACCTGGAATTCGTCTGACGCCCAAATCACCTGTATACGCAACCTTTGAGCTGATGGGGCTTTCCGAGATGCGTCGCCGACAGTCTAAGACCCCGTCGGCAACGGTGCTTCAGTTTCACACTTTCCGTTTTTGTAAATCTTAGACCCGGTTGACCCGTTTCGCGTCCCGGTGGTCCGTTTGTCGTCCCGGTGGCCCGTAAAGCTCCCAAAAAGCACCTTAAACTCCATTAAACCTGTAAAACATAAATTTAATTAAAAGTAGGCTATTTGGAATTAAAACCAAGAAAAAACATCAAGTTATGCAATTACAAACACCGTTATTCGACCACGTATCACAGCGCTGCTGACTGAAATGAACCAGAAATTTCTCCTTAAGATCAACCCTAGATGTTAACTTACCTACTGGTAGATTGTCAAACCAAAGGCGCGCGGCGCCTATAAGGGTTTGGACAAACAAGTGGCACCACATAGGTAGTGTCCATACGCCGATTAGCCGAGCGCTGGAGAAAACACGCAGGTGATCATCGGGATATGACAATCCATTGAACTTTCCTACATTTGAAGGTGATTTTGCCTACTCAAGTGGAGCCAGTGCAATCTCTCTGAAAAACTTTGAGTTTTCAGCAGCTTCAGCTGGTCGATAAATCAGATTGTAGTCATACTCCGCTTCTTGGTTATAAACCGCACGGATTTTTGGTTTGTAACTTGCATGATCTTTCTGTATCCGATTGAAAACGCTTGTGTTGTCGTCTTCATTATACATTTTGTTGTATTCATCAGTTTGGGTGTCCCGCTTTTGTGAGAAACGCGGGCCCAAACGTGAATGAACCGATTGGCGTTTCTAAGAGTATTGCTCTTCACGATAATCTCGTCGTCTAGATCTGGAATGAGTAGACTAATATCTGGTGCTGGACTGAGAGTAAACTTCTGTATCATCGACTAACATGTGTGACGGTGAATCATAATGTAACACTTGAGGTGCAGATGGAGCTCGCACCTGAGCTGCAGATCTACGCGTCTGTGGTGCTGGTTGAGCAGTTTGTGCACAAAGTTGTGCATAAACGGCGTTCAACGCACCTTGGGACTTAACATACCAAGAGATTGGAGTCTCGCCAGGAGGTAAAATTGAACTGATCGGTATTTCAGGTTGTACTCCTGGGGTAAAAGGATCGTTTACATGATTAACGTTGTTCTGGACATCGTTACCATCAGATGCTTCTTCCACAATCCCCTCGACACAGGATACATGAGCAAAATTGCCCCTGTTCTCTGGTCGAGGGCCTGGTGGATGATTCGATGGAGCTTCTGCCATTGAAAACAGAAGAGAAGAAATGAATCGATCGAAAAGATGAAAATGAAAATAGAAGAAACGGTGGGCGCCTATGAAGAAACAGTGATCTAAATTAACCGGAATCAATTAGATCGGGGGTTTTGTCTCTTCATAAAAAGGGTTAATCTCCTCGTCGATTCGGTGGTTGGTTGGACTACTTATCCGGTGATTACTTCAAAACAGAAAGCCGTTAGACTCACCAAGGGGAGAATGAGAGTTCTCTCCGTGACCACCCTCCGGCGTGAGAATGAGTCCAGTGATCTCAAAGGAAGAAGATGAAGTAGTTAGTGTGAGAGTAAGTGAAAGTAACTTGTGAGATCATACCTAAAGCATCTTATTTATAACCGGAATTTGGCAGGAAAATGTGTAATGGAGAGAGTAACGGGAAATACCTTTCCATCGGCGGTTATCTCACTTTCCGTTTAATGGTTAACTCCACATCCATGCACACGGATCGTGAGTTTGATCAACGGCTAGGGAGATGCCACGTGGGATATGATTTTATGTAGATCTTTCTTCAAGTTAGTGTCATCATCGTGACTCAGATGAACGTCTAAGCTTGTGCCACGTCACATTCGGTTGTAACCGAATGACTATGCACGACGAGCATTTAAGGCTTTCTAGAAGATCTACAGCTGTAAACCATTGTGCCTTTGCCACGTGTCCATTCTGTTATAACAGAAAAGATTCCTTTGTTCAAGTCTTGATTTCAGGCACGCGGATATGTTTAGGAGTTTATTTTCAAGCCTAACTGTACCCTTGCGCGGGCCCGCGCAAGGGTGTTAGTTGATTGTTTATCTCTCTTTTCTTCTGGCGCATGGTCATCGAAGACTGTTCTTTCCCAAATCTTGTTTAGAACCGCTGCGCGGCCGCGCAGGGTCTTATTTAAGATGTTTTTGGAATGAAGTTAGGATATGGTCCTATGCGTTTGCGCAAGGTTTTTGGGACCATACCCCTTCACATGGCCACACACACATAAATATCATCATCATTTTTCAACCATTTTCAAGCCATCCCAAGGGTGCTCAAGGGTGTATGAAGACCATCTAAGAAGGTGTCAAGCATTGGAAGCTCAAAGACCTCTTTGTGGAGCTATTAACCACCTTCTTTTCATCATCATCTTCTTCTTCTTGGTGTTCTTGCCACTTCCCTAGCCACTCGAGCTAGAAGTAAGCCTCCTAATCTCCATTTTACTTCATGTTAGTAGTATGTACAAGTTACACCATCAAGGAATCTTAACTTTAAAAGATGAACATAAGAAGAACTAACATAATCTAAAGAAAATCAAGTGTTTCGAGTGTTGTTTGATGTATGTTATGAAGTTGTTGTTGTTGATTTTGTGTTTTTGTTTAGATCCATCATATGTAAGCTTGTTAGAAGCTTAGATCTAACAAGTTTGAGCATGGATCTTGAAAGATCCACGAAGAAACATGTTAGTGAACTTGAAGATCTTTAAAGTGAACTTGAAAGTGGTTTTAAAATGGATTTCTCATGATCTTGAACCTACTAATCATATGGATGATCAAGTTTATAAAATAAAGTTTCATTAAAGTTTACAAAAATTAACAAAGAAGCTTTGATTTAAGTAGATCTATATGTTTAGTGTGTAGATCTAAATTACTACACATTTTTATGAAACTTCAAGTTCACCACATCAAAAAGTATGATAATTTTAGTGATCTTTACTTGCAAAAATTGTTGATTTTTGAGTTTTGGTGATTAAAAGAAAATAAACACATGTTTTAAAACATGGGAAAACCTCCATTTTTAGGGGAAACTATGTCAAAACTTTTTATAAACTTTTGACACTTCGAAAAATATAAAGTTTTGTGAAACTTTTTTCTACAAAAATTGTTCAAGAATGTTTAACAAAGGTTTTCCCTAATTTTTATACAAAATACAAGCTAAGAAAATAGAGTTTTCTTCAAGAATTAAAACAAGTATAAATATGTATATTTTTAGGGGAAAAAAAAAATATATATATATATATATATATATATATATATATATATATATATATATATATATATTTAGTGGTCACCAAATTATGTGCTATGTGTATATTATATGTAATATATATTAGTGTACATTTAGGAATTTCAAAATACACTAAATACTCCCAAGGAGTATAAACACCAATTACAGATAAAAATACCCAAGGAAATATTATAAATAATATGCACAAAATCACCCATAAATGGGAGTATGGACAAAATACCAAAATACATAAATATATTCCTTATCAAATTCATGGACTTGGACAATATTTGGACAAATATACATGTTTATAGAAATATATAGTTACTACAATTAATGAGAATTATACAAAAACCGGACAAGTGACAAAATATATATATATATATATAAATTTAACAAACATGACAAAATATATATATTACAAACAAACCTTAAAAATATATTATTTTTAAGAAATATAATTCCGAAAAGTATTAAAAATCATAAGAAATGATTTTTGGCAATTAATACAAAATACATAAGTATTTATAAATAAATACATGTGTACTTGCCTAAGTATACACTTGGTAAGATTTTTTAAGTATACTTATACTAAAAATAATATTGGAAATATTATTTAACAGTTTACTGATATTTATTTTGGAAGATAATATAAGTATCACATATGTGGACAAGTTAAAAATATATATTATTTTTAACATATATATCGTTTTTAAATCCTACCAATATATATATATATATATATATATATATATATCGGAATAAAAATATATATAATTACAAATAGAAAATACAATTTAAATTAACGATAACGCGACGAACAGGTGAGACCTGACCATCATGGGCACGACCACACATGTTACGAACATATACAATTAAAACAAAACAAATACATAAGACAAGATAGTAACTTGTACGTAGTGAATTACCAGTTTAGGTGATTTATATACGTAGAACATTTATAGGTCACGTCGTGAATGAAGAAGATACCGGTGGAGTTTAGACGCTTGAAGACGCAAAACAGTGAGTTCATGTCCCCGCTTTTAATCATTTTCTTGTTTTCAAAAGTTTGGGCAAAATTCATGTACAATGGTATATAGAAAACTAAGGAATGATACAATAGATCATGTGCGAACAGGGTGAAACTTAAGCACCATTAATCACATATACAACTAGACCGAGGAGCGAAAGAGTAGATCTAGCGGGTATTGGCAGCCTCACTCTTGGCCCTCGTTGCCCATTCGGAAGAGTGCTTTTGGGTCCCATTCGTTAATCGATGGAAAATCGCCTAGGTTTGGATGCTTACTATGTCGTCACACATGTTAATGTCCTCGTGAAACATTAGCGATCTCGAATTCCTTACATTTCTAGCTTACATTTTACAAATACATTTTTCAATTAGATACCATGTTTTATACAATTACAACTCATACAATTTATGTAAACTGCATGAATTCACACCAACTTTGTTGACGATTTTCAAACTTACATGTATTTCAGGAAATTAGTGGAGGCTTTGCGGGTTTATGTTCCAAGAAGTCATGTGTCTACGCTCCTTTGCCACTTTTGAAGGATTTGTTCATTATATCCCGCCTCCTTGCGGCGATATAGGAAACAAAACCTTGATCCTTTAATTTGAAACTATGTTGTAAACTTTTAAACTATTATCTTTTGAAGAGATGTAAACTCTTATACTTAACTTATGTTTTGAATCTTGAACAATGAATGGCAATTTGGAGTTTGTTTATTTTCATGTAGTATGTTTACTTATTCTTATGCAATGAGAATCAATCACGATCACACCTCGCACCTCCGCCTCTAAAAGGGGTGTGACACGGATCAATACGATCACAAGATCTGCATTTAACTTCGTTTTTACGTGCGGAATCCGTAAACGAAGTGTAATCATGAAGACGTAATCGTAAATATAAATGTTGTTTGTTTATTACGTAACAAACGACAAACAGACAGAGTTTCGACTCAAATCTACACTAAACACTCGAGAAACAATCGGAACGATCTCATGCGAGAGTGTTCTTCCTGAATCTGATTTTGAAGGCCTACTTTGTACGAATGGAACTTTATAGTATTTATAGGTGTCTTCAGTCGTTCATACAAGATCCATTTAGCTCGAGTGATTGACTTTATTCCATTAGAACGATTGACTTCTTCCATGCAAGTTGATTTCGCGTTAACCTTGTACGTACGGATATAATTGTTAAAATCCCATGCATGCATGACTACTCATTTGTAGAATTATGATGATAGATGTGATGTGATGTCATCATGTAAACATCATGTATGATTATATCTGCTCTCAACACACCGTATCGAATCCTAACCTGGTGTAACACCTCGTAAATTTATGTCCAATATAAGATCGACATGTGTCATGGACTTTAAACGTGTAAAGAAGTGATTTAGAGGGACTAAAGTTGACAAACAAGGAAAGTATGTGAATATAAGGGTTCAAAGTTTCAACAATGAATAAATATACTTTATTATAACCCAACATGATGTTTATACTCTCAAACGAATGAATCATGGATCATACGAAGCTAATTGTGAAAGAAAGTGAAAAATTACAAACTACAGGTGTTAAATGTGTCAACATGTTTAAAGTATACCTCTGAGTGACCTTTTAGCAAACCCGAAGCTTTGTAACAATTAATTATACTCACTAGAATACGTGATAAAAATTTCACAAGGTTTCGATTAAGTATGAGAAAGTTATGACGATATTCGTATACGAGGGGTTAAAAGCGTCAACGAGGCAAAACTTGTGTTTTCGGTTATCATTTAATGAAACCGGACCTAATGATGATTGGTTTTATCTCATGGATCATATAAATTTCAAGGGTTAAAAGTGCCTAAAATGGAAGATATTGCGCATTAGAAAGTTCAGGGGGTGAAAGTGCCATTTCTGAAACATGTTTGGCTGAGAAGCTTGGTGCTGGCGTAGCGCCAGCACCTGGGCACCACGCCATGGACTGCCAGCTCCAAAAACTGATTTTTAACATGGCAGCTTGCATGTATACGCGATTCAGCGAGTTTTGCCACCCTTTATCTGCATGTTACACGTCCCTTAACACCTGTTATCACCTATGGACTAGCCTTAACACTTGTGTCCACCTCCTTGCACTTTTTTGGCTATATATAAAGCCCTTGGTTGCATTTGTGAACTCACACTTTGAGCATATCACTTGGAAAGCTTCCAAACTCTTGCTCTGAAGATTTCTGGAGCTCAAGGGCACTTCTCAAGCATTCTTAGTCGTGCATAGGACTTCAGTAAGTGCCCATAACCTTTCCTTAATTCGTTTTACTTAGTTAATTAGTCTAGAGTCAAACTGTCGTAATTAAGATTTGACTTCGTCATTAATCTTAATTTGTCTAGTCAAATTCTAAATTGAAAGTACCTATGAGTTGGTAATTATGTGGGCAATAAACCCTTAAAAGGGCACCCTCTGATTCCCACTCTAACTAGGTCAATTGTCGGGTCAAAGTTAACTTTAAAAAGTCAACAGAAAACTAATTTTCGCATAAACACATAATTAACAATGTAGAAGCTATGCAACCTGTTTTATCATTCATATAACTTGGTAATTAATGTAAGAACATGTCTAAGCATGTTCAACTCGACAATTTTTAGTTTCAAGCTCGGTTCGTAACCGAAAGTCGCAAAAGTAGACTTTTTGCTTTGACTTTCAGTTCTGACCCATTAGAGCATGTTTTAGAAATGCCTTAGGGTTCTTTTAGGATCAGGTTATTGATTAGTGTAACCCTCTGAGGTTATACAACTTGGTTCATTAGTTATCCAATTCATATGCAAGTTTTCGTTATATGCCTAAATATTGACCATAATGCCCTTTTGACCTTAAAACAAGAATTTTGAAAATGTGAGAGGACAATAATCTTTATTACTGATTTATAAGCATGTCCCTAAATTTTCACATCAATTGGAGGTCTAGATTAAGAGTTATGCTCAATAGCGTAATTAGAAAGCTATTTATTAATTAAACGGCGTAATTAGCATATAGCCTATCTAAACCCAATTTTTAATACCAAACTTTTTACCCACTGATGTAATATAATATTTTGGGATTTTTGAAGATTTTTATTTATTTTTAAGCTGAACATAACATAGAGTTCTAAGCTTGATTCGGTTATTGTCGGTTTTGCCCTTTTGGGCTATAAAATGAGTTTTACAAATCCTTTTGATACCAAACCTTTTTCTACTGATCTAATATGATAAATAAAATATTTTGAGCCTTCTGGAATAATAAAAATATCAGCTTTCCTTTGAAAACCCAGAAATGGCTCCAAATCGCATTTTTAAGCGTTTTTATCGAATAGTATGTATTAAAACTATTTTAAACATATAAGGGTTTATGCCTACTGATATATTAAGTAAATTTTTATATTCTATCAGTAAGTAAAAGTTTTTAAAGTCAGATTCTAGATTTGACCTTATAAGCTTATGTGAAATTACCAAAATGCCCCTTCGGTGCATAGTTTGGTTATAAATAATAAATTTCACATATATGTAATACCCTACTGATATAACCTATCAAATTAAGTATTTTTACTAATTATATCAGACCTATAACTCAGATTTATATTAAATCTCTTTTATAACCTTTTAAATGACCAAAATACCCTTCGGGGCATA
The DNA here is from genome assembly GCA_030545235.1 of Helianthus tuberosus. NCBI lineage: Eukaryota > Viridiplantae > Streptophyta > Magnoliopsida > Asterales > Asteraceae > Helianthus > Helianthus tuberosus. Next base: position 97,146,210 of record CM060399.1, on the reverse strand, counting down.
AATTGAGTTTAAATTCATTTGGGGCATAATAGAAGATATCTTACTGATGTCACAACATATTTAAGGCATATTAACTTAGAAAACTTGTATATGACTCTTTTGGTTACTCGTTACACACTATTCGCGTTCGGATCGGCGTATGTAACTAGTTTGCATATATTAGCCGAAACGGGTCAAACCATATCCTTTTCATCTCTAAATCCAGAATGTGTATAGTTTACCCTTATTACACAAGTATACAAGCTTTTCGGGTCTAAACCACATTCCATTTCGGTCTTCTCTTAATCATGCGTTTTGAGCCGTATCCTCCTTTAAAACTAACCGGTCTAAGCATAGGCTTAATTAAAGACCCGTTAGTAATCTAATAGGTTATTAAAAACCTTCGTTCCAGATTTAGGAGCCCAGTAAAAGCTATCTGTACTTGCTGATTGATATACAACTGGGATTGAATTTATATATAGCTCAGGTAAATACTTTTAACTTATTTTCTCTATACGGGCTTGGGGTACGGTATATAAAATACCGCTTGGTCGGGCATTGCATCTTTAATTGTATGAAGGTTAAATCATTGAAATGTCTCGTTGGAAAATGTTTTGTTTGCTTAAAGCCTTTGGGGGGTTAATTGTGACAACCCTCAAAATCCCATGTATTCCGTACAATTTATTAATGATAGTTAAAGTGCTTAATGACTGTGCTGAATCATTTAACTGCTTTCTGATATCTGTGTTATACTTACATGTATTTGTTAACATGCTAATAGTATACAGAAAAGTTACTAAATAGTCCGGTATGCTTTCCTGAGTGTTGAAAATTAAAAATGTTACAAAAATATATATATATATATATAGGACGCTTTACGGATTAATTAAGCAGTTTAACGGAACAGTATTGAACCGAACAACCAGACTTTACCCGAAACACCAAAATAATGCTAGAAGCATTGTTTATATTTTTCTGAACTAGTTATGGTTCCCGAACACCATAACACACTATATTATTACACAACACTTAAACACTTAAACAAAACACTTAACAACTAACTAACTAAACTAACTAGCATGACATCTCAACCAAACCCCCCCCCCCCCCCCAAAATCGGTTAGAGACAAAGAAGGACACACATGATTTCTTTAAATTGTTTAGTGGATTGTGTTAGGCCATTAAGGGACATAGTGACCACTAGTTAATGAAGATGTTGGAAGATTCCTATTTAACCCACAAGTCCATCACCATCCATCATTCTCTAACTCAAACAAACTTCTTCTTCCTCCTTCCCCTTTGAGTTCGGCAGCCACCAACAACACCACCATCACCACCTTCAAGTCTTCCTTCAAACATTCTCCATACATACAAAGGTGCTACGGGTCATACACCGAAGCTTGGTGCTCTCGGAAGTTGAAAGACCTTCTCCATTCGCTATTAACCACCACATTTCTTCACTCGAACTTCCCTAGCCTTAAGCTAGTGGTAAGAACTTAGATCCGTTCATTCTTTATGTTATTTAAGTGGTTAATAGATGTTTGATGATGAAAATCCGTGAACACTAAAGAACCATGAACAAAGTCTTGCATATAAACTAACTTGTAATGAAATATTGATGAAACATGAAGAAGTGATGATAAACTGAAGTTGTCTTGATTATGTTACTGATTTACTTGCTGATCTACTTGTAATATTGATGTTTGATGTTGTTGTGGTCACTAAACATGATTAACGGAATCAATCGAACACAAACTAGAAAGCTAAAGACTAAAAGCAGAATCTATCCAAGCTTTACAGCCAATTTCAGTTGGCTGTAAACAGGCCATAACTTAACGAAAAATGTATTTTCTGAAGCCTAGATTTATGTATTATGAAATACGGTTCTAATGGCACCAGAATCATAATTTTTGAACTCCGTTTACTATTTTAAAGCGTCATTTCGTAACAGCAGCTAGAGCTGCATTTTTTCTGCTGAAAATATGCGTTTTGTTTTCTGTCATAACTTGAGTTCTGTGTAGAGTTAGATCATGAAACTTGTACTGTAGATGACCACCGATGTATTTGTAATTCTCTCAATGGAATTTCGTAAATCGGACTCTCGATGAATTTTAAATAAATTATTCTGTGGACTGTGGTTAGAAAAAGATAAATCTGAGTTCAGTCCGGAAAATGAATTTTTATAAAATATTAGTAATGAACTGGACCCCGATATTTTTACACAATAAAATTTGGAACGTTTAAGACATTCTGTAAAAATTTGGGAATTTTTGGAATAAGTTAACCATTTTATTAAAATGTCCGAAAACAGCCGGTTTTGAATATTAATGCTGAAATGACATAAGTTGTAATTTGCATGTCTAAATGTCGAGTAGGTTATCTGTGAATGATATAACATGTTATATGTGTTATGTGCAATATCGTATGTTTGTTTATGAGTGGGGAATGGATGGGGAACTTATATGGGCATAAACCGTTAAAGTGATGCTTGTTATGTGATAGATACGTGTAGGAACTTTGTGCTCTATTTGAAACCACTAAATGACTAACTGGTAATCATATTAGGACGTGATTGACCGACCTTGACTGTTAGCTATTTTTTAGAGTCAAACCGAGCAACCGAGGTGAGTTCACACCCTTACTAAGGCATGGGATTCCCGGTGGTTGGGAATGGGATTGTATAGCTATTTATATTATCAACACTACTAGACTACCTACTACTGTCCTCGGATTGAGAAGGGCACCTACGTAAAACCTACGTACACTCACACTTACTACCGTCCTCTGATTGAGAAGGGCACATACGTAAAACCTACGTACATTCATACTTACTACTGTCCTCGGATTGAGAAGGGCACGTACGTAAAACCTACGTACACTCATACTTACTACTGTCCTCGGATTGAGAAGGGCACGTACGTAAAACCTACGTACACTCATACTTAACACCGTCCTCGGATTGGGAAGGACACTTATGGATACGCCTAGTCTAGTAACATACATAATGGGAAGCCCCCACTAAATATCGTAAAGGTTTGGGAATCAAGGATAATGGGTAATACATGGTTATGAAACGAACTTACGATTTCTGATACGAACTCATTAACTGAACAACCAACTGTGAACTTGCTCAACTTTGTTGTTGACTCGTTGTTACATGTCTTGCAGGTCGTTAGATGCTATGGAGCTTGCACATGGAGGTGGTCGTTGTGGAATGCGAACTAATATGTCCCGTACTTACTAAATAAACGTTATGAACTTATGAAACTTATGTTTGGGGTCTTTATACTTATGAACTACAAACTTATGTTTTGGTTTAACGTCTTATGCTTCCGCTGTTTAAATTGAACTTGGTTAACTTCCTTTTGGTCACCAATTGTATTGTGATTGGTTTTATTTACTAAAATACGTTGTTCAATATGATTGGTGGCTCGATCCTGGTCATGCCACGCCTCCAAGCGGATGATACTCCGCATGTGGATTTTGGGGGTGTGACAGATTGGTATCAGAGCCATTGGTTATAGAGAACTTGGTTTTAATAAGGGAAAAAGTTTTTATTAAAACCAGACTATAACCTGTACAGTGCTCAACGATCCACAACGACGCTTCGCTCCACGTGCAAGACTCGACACTATAGGTGATACGATTCATGATTATATTACCTACTTGTTAGTTATATAGAACATTGCTTATGATATGCTTAGATAACATAGTATCTACTGCTTGAAAACTTTGTGTGATCACTCTCTTCTGTCATTCCACACTTGTGTAATGATACGACGCACTTCTCACTTGTGTTCTCCGTATGGTGAAGATCATGAGTGGAAAAATCAGCCTCACACAAGCCCAGCTGGCGGCTTTGATCAAAGAACAAGTTACTGCGGCACTTGCAGCCGCTCAAGCAGGAGGCCAGCTTATCCAGCCGCCTGTATGCACGTTCAAGACTTTTATGGATTGTCGCCCTAGTACCTTCAGTGGCACTGAAGGGGCCGTCAGACTCCTCCACTGGTTTGAGAAGCTTGATTCGGTCTTCAAAATGTGTGAATGCCCTGAGGATCGTAGGGTGAAGTATGCTACTGGTACTCTTGAAGGGGTAGCGCTCACGTGGTGGAACGCTCAGGTTCAGCTGCTGGGGTTGGTTGTTGCTAATGCCACCCCATGGAATGACTTCAAGGAACTGATCAAGGAAGAGTACTGCAGTCGTGATGACATCCACAAACTAGAGGTGGAATTTTTCAATCTGAAGATGACGGGGTCTGAGATTGAGGCGTATACTAAGAGGTTGAATGAACTGGCCATCCTGTGCCCTACTATGGTGGACCCTCCCATCAAACGTATTGAGCTTTACCTCAAGGGCCTTGTACCCGAGATTTAGAGTCACGTGACTTCGGCTAACCTGGGTACCATTCAACAAATCATCATGTTGGCTCACCGTCTCACCGACCAGGCAGTGGAACAAAACAGATTACCCAAGCGTATTGGTACTGCTACTACTGATACCCCCAATGATCACAAGCGAAAATGGGATGGAAATTCGGGCAAAGGCTCTACCTCTGTTCAGTCTCAGTCTCAGCAACGAAGGACTGAGGACCATAGGAGCCCTGGTCAGCATTCTTCTGGTAGTCAAGGGCAGGGTGGATATCGAGGAAACCACCCAAAGTGCAACAAATGCAACAGACACCACAGTGGTCAGTGCAACAAGGGACGCTGTCAGAGGTGTCTCAAGATGGGTCATGAAGCCAAGGATTGCAGGAGCCCACGGCCTACGAATCAGAATCGTCAGCAGCAACAGCAAGCACCGCAGAATCAGTAACAGCAACAGGGCAACAAGGGATGCTTTCAGTGTGGTGCTGAAGATCACTTCAAGAGACACTACCCGCAGTTAAATCAGAATCAGAATCACAACCAAGGAAACGGGAACAATAATGGGGACAACAATGGAGGAAACAATGATGGCAACGGTGCCAGGGGTCGTGTGTTCGTGATTGGTCAAGGTGATGCAAGGAATGATCCCAACGTTGTGATGGGTAAGTTTCTTCTGGACGACTTCTTTGTTACTGTTTTATTCGATTCGGGTGCCGATACTAGTTATGTGTCCTTAAAAGTTAGCCTAATGCTTAAGCGCACTCCAACACTTCTAAACACCAAACACACGATAGAGCTAGCAAATGGTAAAAGTCTTGAAGCCACACATGTAGTTAAAGGTTGTAACCTCGTCTTAGCTGGTCAGACTTTCTCTATCGATCTTATCCCTATCACACTGGGTAGTTTCGACGTCGTTATTGGGATGGATTGGCTATCTCATCATCAAGCGGAGATTGTTTGCAAGGAGAAAATCGTCCGCATTCCTCGTTCTGGTAAAGAACCTCTGGTGATTCAGGGTGATAAGAGTGGTGCTGTCGAAGGCATCATCTCTTTCCTTAAGGCCCAGAAGTGTTTGCGAAAGGGCCACACTGCCATTTTAGCACTCGTTACTGATACATCAATGGAAGAGAAGAGAATTGAGGACATCCCTATTGTGCGCGATTTTCCTGAGGTATTTCCTGAGGAATTACCTGGTCTTCCGCCTCATCGCCAAGTTGAGTTTCAAATCGAGCTAGCTCCTGGAGTAGCGCCAGTGGCTCGAGCAGCATATCATCTAGCTCCGTCAGAACTTGAAGAACTGTCCACGCAATTACAATAACTCTTGGAAAAGGGTTTTATACGTCCTAGCTCTTCGCCCTGGGGAGCTCCAGTACTATTCGTGAAGAAGAAAGATGGTACTTTCAGAATGTGTATCGACTACCGCGAACTTAACAAGGTGACCGTGAAGAATCGTTATCCTCTCCCACGTATTGACGACTTGTTCGACCAGTTGCAAGGGTCGAGCTATTACTCCAAGATTGATTTGAGATCTGGATACCATCAGCTGAGAGTCCGAGATGAGAACATCTCCAAAACAGCATTCAGAACTCGTTACGGCCATTACGAGTTTCTGGTTATGCCATTCGGGCTGACGAATGCACCAGCGGTCTTCATGGATCTCATGAACCGAGTATACAAACCTTACCTGGATAAGTTCATTATTGTGTTCATCGACGATATCCTAATCTATTCTAAGAGTTAGGAGGAGCACGAGCAGCATCTACGACTTATGCTGGAACTTCTTCGAAAAGAGCAGTTGTATGCCAAGTTTTCGAAATGTGACTTCTGGCTTCGCGAAGTCCACTTTCTAGGCCACGTAGTAAACAAGGATGGGATTCATGTGGATCCATCTAAGGTTGAATCGATCAAGAACTGGCCTGCACCCCGTACACCAACAGAAATCCGCCAATTCTTGGGTTTGGCAGGATATTACAGAAGATTTATAAAGGATTTCTCAAAGATTGTGCAACCCCTCACTTCACTGACTCAGAAGGGTGTCACCTATCGTTGGGGTGATGCACAGGAGTCCGCATTTCAGCACTTGAAGGATAGACTTTGTAGCGCGCCTATCCTCTCATTGCCTGAAGGTACAAAAGATTTTGTGGTTTATTGCGACGCTTCCATCCAAGGACTTGGTTGTGTGTTGATGCAACGTGACAAGGTCATTGCCTACGCATCATGCCAACTTAAAGTTCACGAAAGGAACTACACTACGCATGACTTGGAGCTGGGAGCAGTGGTTTTCGCACTTAAGATATGGAGACATTACCTGTACGGTACCAAGTGCACCATTTACACCGATCACGGGAGTCTCGAGCATATCTTCAAGCAAAAGGAGTTAAACATGCGCCAACGCCGATGGGTCGAGCTCTTGAATGATTACGAATGCGCGATCAAATACCATCCGGGCAAGGCCAATGTTGTGGCTGACGCCCTCAGCCGAGAGGATACTGTACCTAAGCGTGTACGTGCGTTACAGCTTACCATTCACTCTAGCCTCCCCGCTCATATTCGCGATGCTCAGGTTGAAGCGTTGAAAGCAGAGAACATCAGGGCTGAATCCTTACGAGGATCGAGGCAACGGCTGGAACAAAAGGAAGACGGCGCCTACTATGTTAACGGACGCATCTGGATTCCACTTTATGGAGACCTACGCGAGCTTGTGATGGATGAAGCACACAAGTCTCGTTATTCGGTACATCCTAGTTCGGATAAAATGTACCACGACCACAAGATTATGTATTGGTGGCCTGGCATGAAAGCCCACATAGCAACCTACGTCAGTAAGTGCTTGACTTGTGCGAGAGTCAAGACTGAATACTAGAAACCATCAGGCCTGCTTCAACAACCAGAGATCCCAAAATGGAAATGGGAGCAAATTTCCATGGATTTCGTTACTGGCCTGCCCAGATCTCAACACGGAAACGATACCATTTGGGTGATCGTGGATCGACTAACCAAGTCTTCACATTTTCTGGCTATCAAAGAAACGGATAAGTTTTCTACTCTTGCAGACATTTACCTAAAGGAAGTGGTATCAAGGCACGGAGTGCCAACCTCCATCATTTCTGATCGTGACGCGCGTTTTACTTCTGAACTGTGGCAAGCAATGCACAAGTCTTTTGGCTCACGTTTAGATATGAGCACCGCTTATCACCCACAAACAGATGGGCAATCTGAACGCACCATCCAAACCCTTGAAAACATGCTTAGAGCATGTGTAATCGATTTTGGTAATGGCTGGGAAAAGCACCTCCTGCTGGTGGAGTTTTCGTATAACAACAGCTACCACACCAGCATCCAAGCCGCTCCATTCGAGGCATTGTACGGACGCAAATGCCGATCACCTCTCTGTTGGGCAGAAGTTGGTGACAGCCAAATCACTGGCCCAGAACTTGTGGTAGATACCACCGGGAGAATTGCTCAGATACGACAACGAATGGAGGCAGCTCGTGACCGTCAGAAAAGCTATGCTGATAAGGGAAGAAAACCACTCGAGTTCCAGGTTGGGGATCGAGTGCTAATCAAAGTCTCACCTTGGAAAGGTGTAGTCCATTTTGGCAAACGAGGCAAGCTCAATCCGCGTTATGTCGGACCGTTCGAAATCATCGAGAAAATTGGCAAAGTCGCCTACAGGTTGAATCTACCTGAAGAACTCAGTGGAGTTCACAACGTATTCCATGTGTCGAATCTGAAGAAGTGTCTGTCAGATGAGACTCTCATAGTTCCTCTCAAGGAACTCACAATCGACGACCAGCTGCGATTCATCGAAGAACCAGTAGAGATTACGGATCGAGATGTTAAGATCCTCAAGCGTACCAGGATACCTCTGGTCCGAGTTCGTTGGAATGCTCGTCGTGGCCCAGAGTATACCTGGGAACGAGAAGACCAAATGAAACTCAAGTATCCCCAGCTGTTTATGAAAAACGCCACCACTACTGAGGCTGAAGCTACTGCAGAATTTCGGGACGAAATTCCAAATCAACGGGGGGATGATGTGACACCCCAGGAAAATCAGGAAAACAATGCAACTTAACTAGCTTCCTCAGTAACCAGGTGCTAAATTTCGGGACAAAATTCTCTTAACAGGGGGAGAATGTGACAACCCACAAAATCCCATGTATTCCGTACAATTTATTAATGATAATTAAAGTGCTTAATGACTGTGCTGAATCATTTAACTGCTTTCTGATATCTGTGTTATACTTACATGTATTTGTTAACATGCTAATAGTATACAGAAAAGTTACTAAATAGTCCGGTATGCTTTCCTGAGTGTCGAAAATTAAAAACGTTACAAAAATATATATATAGGACGCTTTACGGATTAATTAAGCAGTTTAACGGAACAGTATCGAACCGAATAACCAGACTTCACCCGAAACACCAAAATAATGCTAGAAGCATTGTTTATATTTTTCTGAACTAGTTATGGTTCTCGAACACCATAACACACTATATTATTACACAACACTTAAACACTTAAACAAAACACTTAACAACTAACTAACTAAACTAACTAGCATTACATCTCAACCAAACCACCCCCCCCCCCTAAATCGGTTAGAGACAAAGAAGGACACACATGATTTCTTTAAATTGTTTAGTGGATTGTGTTAGGCCATTAAGGGACATAGTGACCACTAGTTAATGAAGATGTTGGAAGATTCCTATTTAACCCACAAGTCCATCACCATCCATCATTCTCTAACTCAAACAAACTTCTTCTTCCTCCTTCCCCTTTGAGTTCGGCAGCCAACAACAACACCACCATCACCACCTTCAAGTCTTCCTTCAAACATTCTCCATACATACAAAGGTGCTACGGGTCATACAACGAAGCTTGGTGCTCTCGGAAGTTGAAAGACCTTCTCCATTCGCTATTAACCACCACATTTCTTCACTCGAACTTCCCTAGCCTTGAGCTAGTGGTAAGAACTTAGATCCGTTCATTCTTTATGTTATTTAAGTGGTTAATAGATGTTTGATGATGAAAATCCGTGAACACTAAAGAACCATGAACAAAGTCTTGCATATAAACTAACTTGTAATGAAATATTGATGAAACATGAAGAAGTGATGATAAACTGAAGTTGTCTTGATTATGTTACTGATTTACTTGCTGATCTACTTGTAATATTGATGTTTGATGTTGTTGTGGTCACTAAACATGATTAACGGAATCAATCGAACACAAACTAGAAAGCTAAAGACTAATAGCATAATCTGTCCAAGCTTTACAGCCAACTTCAGTTGGCTGTAAACAGGCCATAACTTAACGAAAAATGTATTTTCTGAAGGCTAGATTTATGTATTATGAAATACGGTTCTAATGGCACCAGAATCATAATTTTTGGACTCCGTTTACTATTTTTAAAGCGTCATTTCGTAACAGCAGCTAGAGCTGCATTTTTTCTGCTGAAAATATGCGTTTTGTTTTCTGTCATAACTTGAGTTCTGTGTAGAGTTAGATCATGAAACTTGTACTGTAGATGACCACCGATGTATTTGTAATTCTCTCACTAGAATTTCGTAAATTGGACTCTTGATGAATTTTAAATAAATTATTCCGTGGACTGTGGTCAGAAAAAGATAAATCTGAGTTCAGTCCGGAAAATGAATTTTTATAAAATATTACTAATTAACTGGACCCCGATATTTTTACACAATAAAAGTTGGAACGTTTAAGACATTCTGTAAAAATTTGGGAATTTTTGGAATAAGTTAACTATTTTATTAAAATATCCGAAAACAGCCGGTTTTGAATATTAATGCTGAAATGACATAAGTTGTAATTTGCATGTCTAAATGTCGAGTAGGTTATCTGTGAATGATATAACATGTTATATGTGTTATGTGCAATATCGTATGTTTGTTTATGAGTGGGGAATGGATGGGGAACTTATATGGGCATAAACCGTTAAAGTGATGCATGTTATGTGATAGATAGGTGTAGGAACTTTGTGCTCTATTTGAAACCACTAAATGACTAACTGGTAATCATATTAGGACGTGATTGACCGACCTTGACTGTTAGCTATTTTTGAGAGTCAAATCGAGCAACCGAGGTGAGTTCACACCCTTACTAAGGCATGGGATTCCCGGTGGTTGGGAATAGGATTGTATAGCTATTTATATTATCAACACTACTAGACTACCTACTACTGTCCTCGGATTGAGAAGGGCACGTACGTAAAACCTACGTACACTCACACTTACTACCGTCCTCTGATTAAGAAGGGCACGTACGTAAAACCTACGTACATTCATACTTACTACTGTCCTCGGATTGAGAAGGGCACGTACGTAAAACCTACGTACACTCATACTTACTACTGTCCTCGGATTGAGAAGGGCACGTACGTAAAACCTACGTACACTCATACTTAACACCGTCCTCAGATTGTGAAGGACACTTATGGATACGCCTAGTCTAGTAACATACATAATGGGAAGCCCCCACTAAATATCGTAAAGGTTTGGGAATCAAGGATAATGGGTAATACATGGTTATGAAACGAACTTACGATTTCTGATACGAACTCATTAACTGAACAACCAACTGTGAACTCGCTCAACTTTGTTGTTGACTCGTTGTTACATGTCTTGCAGGTCGTTAGATGCTATGGAGCTTGCACATGGAGGTGGTCGTTGTGGAATGCGAACTAATATGTCCCGTACTTACTAAATAAACGTTATGAACTTATGAAACTTATGTTTGGGGTCTTTATACTTATGAACTACAAACTTATGTTTTGGTTTAACGTCTTATGCTTCCACTGTTTAAATTGAACTTGGTTAACTTCCTTTTGGTCACCAATTGTATTGTGATTGGTTTTATTTACTAAAATACGTTGTTCAATATGATTGGTGGCTCGATCCTGGTCATGCCACGCCTCCAAGCGGATGATACTCCGCGTGTGGATTTTGGGGGTGTGACATTAATGACCATGTCTCGGATATCCTTGGCATCATTTTACAAAATGGCCACGACCTAAGCACGGGGTGTAGGCGTACACCCGTCAGTGCATAAATAAATTATGTGGTGTGTCTATTAATCTTTAACCCGGTCAACAGATCGGGCTACTGAACGTATAACAAACATGTAATTCTTTTACAAGTTTATATATAAATAATTATCCCAAGTTATAAAATGTTTTGTGCCGCGTGCATTCAAATCAATTTTCTAAACCTTTTCAAAATGAGTCAGTTAATTGTATTTACCAGTGTAAACTGGCGTATTTTCCCAAAAAGATTAAGTGCAGGTACTAAGCGTAATAGGCTGGCCTCTCCTTAGCATCCCTTTGAGTCTCGCAAGCTTGGATGCATTTGAGTCTGATAAACTATGTTTCTTTTTATTTGATCCACCCGTGGATCTGTTTCAACTCTTTTGTGATACTTTGATATTACAATTTATTCGGTTGAAATAATATCTATCTTTTGCTTCCGCTGTGCATTTAAAATTGTGTTATTTGACTATGATGATATCAACTACGTCACGATACTCCCCACCGGGCCCACCGATAATACGTGGAAATATCGGGGTGTAACAGGTTGGTATCAGAGCCAACATTGAGTGAATTAAACACTAGCCTTTTGTGTTTAATCTCAATGACACAGTAGCACATTCCTTGACCTTCAAAGTCTAGACTTAACATAGGAATGCTCTAGTCTCTATTCGGAGAATTTTTTTCTATATATTTTAATATGTCGCCAGGAAAAGAAGCCATAATGGAAATTCTCCCCATTTAAAGCCTAGGGAAGGCCGAGCTTCGTACTGCGACTTGGATTAACGTGCAACCAAGGAGAAAGCATTCAGAAAGAAAATGAAGAAGAAACTCCTTTTGCTGAAGATCGTTTCCTTAGTAGTCCTTATAAGGACATATTTATCTTTCAGTCCCTTCATGGACACCATCATTTCTTTCAAGTCCCGTTTAGGGCAATTCTGTACCTCTTTTAAAAATCATTGGAATGTTTTATCTAAATTTATTTATCATTGCATATGAACATAAAATATGAAATAATAACATTCTTTTTATAAGATCTACCATTATAATAAAATGGCAAAATCTAAAAAGGGCAAGACCTAGCCATGTGTCGTTTTAAGACAGGGCCAAGATGGTAGTTCCTTAATTAGATTCAGATCCTTATTAACATCTCAATTTAGGATTTTTTCTGCGTTAAATATTAAAAAGAATCTTAAAGGTACAACCTAGCCTATATGTCATTTCAGACAAGGCCAAGATGGTAGAACCTATTCAAAAGATTCAAATCCTTGTTAACACCTGTAAACGTATTATCATTCCTGGCAAATGCGATTCAATCACATAAATCATCCTTATACTGGATTCTCCCGAAATCTTTTCTTATTTGGTGAATTTAGCATCCATTAGGGATGTAATGCTTACGGGGCCATATTCATTGTCATATAAGACAAAAGACAGTCGTAGCCTACAACTCCCTGTCAAGAAAAGGCATGAACAACGTTCAAGCCTAAATACCTTGATCCTACAAAATCATGGTTTATAATATAAAGTTGCCCTTGTGACTTGGCCTTTTTGCGCCATAGTTATATTTTAATTAAATTTAGGATGATTATAATGAAAATCCTGAATGAAATAAATATCATTCCTTTTCTGCCAGTATATGTATTAAAAAGAATCTTAAAAGGTATAACCTAGCTTGAATGTCATTAAAGACCTAGCTAAGATGGTAAAACCTGTTTAGAAAGAGAATCAGATCCTTGTTAACATCTGAAAACATGTTAACACTCCCGGCAACAGTGATGCGATAAATCACACTTGTCATCTTTATATTAGGAATTTCCAAACCCCTTATTTAGCATAAATGATCAAGAGGAATCATGGCTAATAAACGTCGGACATGATGCATACATCAAAACATTCATTTGGAATGTATGCCTACGGGCAAAGATGTGTACATAGAAAAGATAGTTTTATTTCATAACTTCTTGTCAAGACAATGAACTATGAAATTTTCCGATCCAAAGGAATCATCGATTATGTTTTAAGATTTCCCTAGTGACAAGGCATCCATGCCATCAAAAAGTCCTTTGGAACAAGCCCTTGTGCTATATATAAAATGTCAGTATGACATTGACAGTCGTGACTTATGTCCCCTGTCTAATAAATATGAAGGATCATATTCCGTTTAAACGCCAAAGATGGTTTATTTAAAAACCTAGGCAAAACATAATCAAATAAATTAATACTATCTATTGGCCTAAATGGTTTATTTGCACCATGGCTATTTAATTATCAAGTTTGACAATTCACCATAATTAAACCAATTATTACTACTTGGTTTGTAGCCTTCAAAGCTTTATCATGGCCGACTCATCTGAAGCTCACAATCATCCAGTTGATCAGAATGAAAATGCAAGACTGAACTTAACGGGCACCGAGTTACAGGCTATGTTGGATACAGCTGTAAACAAAGCCGTGGACCGTGTATTAAAGGATCATAAGCGAAAGTACGATAATACCCCAAATAAAGGTTACAAAAAGGGTAAGACCGGTTCAAACTATGACCAGTCCAAGCCAAAGGAGGCAAAACCCAAATGTAAAGCCTGTGAGAAGAAGCACAAAGGTAATATGGACCACAAGAGGGAGTCTGGGTCCAACAAAGGTAATCAGCAAAAAGAGGAAAAGCCAAAGTGCAAGACTTACCAAAAACGTCACTTTGGAAAATGCAGACTTGAGTCCAAGTCTCAGTCAGGACCAGCTGCCTGTGGGTTATGCAAGTCTAAAGAGCACAAGACTGTTGATTGCAAGAAGATTAAAGATGCCACATGCTACAACTGCAATGAGAAAGGGCACATTAAGACCAACTGCCCTAAATACACTAAAAAGCCTGAGGAAGCTAAGAAGATCAAAGCTGGAAGCTCTCAAATGGATGCTCAAGAGGCTGTTCAGGATAACAATGTCACAACATGTACTTTCTTTATCAATAACGCTCATGCTAGAGTATTATTTGATTCAGGTTCAGATAAGTATCTCGTAGACAATATATTTTGTAAATCATTAAATATGCCTGTTAAAACTCTAAGCGTTAAGTATAAAGTAGAATTGGCTGATAGTACCTCAGAGACTGCTTCAGCAATATTAGATGGATGTTTTATATCCATTAGGAATCATTCTTTTTCCGATGTCCTAGTTTCCGTTAAAATAAGAAGGACTCAATATAGTGGTAGGAATGGATTGGTTGTCTTAAAACCAAGCCCATATTGTGTGCAATAAGAAGCAAGTAGTTATCAAGACTCCTTATAGTGAGCCTTTGACAATTTAAGGAGACACCGGGTATGGATTGCCTAAGCACCTGTTGAATTCGGTATTTAACACCAAAGCTTTGAGTATGGAAAACTCAGAAGAGACAACAACGGTCGCGATGCTAGAAATGCGACAAATGTTAATGGTACATCACATGTGAATTTCAATATTAATGGAGTTAATCTCCAAAACTGTAATTAACGCAGCCGTCAGGAAGGCTATGAGAAAAGTAATGAAAAGGTTCAAGAAGCCGAATGCTGCTCGCTTTAAAACACATGTCGCTGCTCATAGGAAGAGCTATATTCATACTTCAAATACGAAGAATAAACCCAACAAAAGCATATATGGCAAGGAGCCCCATTCTTTTTAGGATGTACTTAAAGGTACTTCGTCTCTTGGAAGTCAAGAGACTTCAATAGTAAAAAGGGGCCATCGATTACAGGAAATTATTGAATGAAGTCGAAACCATTAGGTGTATCAGCGGTTATGCTGGAAAGGACACGGTGAGGTATACATCTCAGTCATTCGATGGCAATACCCTTGATTGGTGAGGACATTAATGAAGTCCACAAGAAAGATCCTCTTATACAATATGAGATGGACCAAGTTTTAAGGACCTTATTAGAAAAACCTATTATCCGCTTCACGAAATGGAAAAAGATGGAATAAGAATTTTCTGACTCTCGCCATAAAAGTTCTAGACTGTCGGCAGTATGCTACAAATTTTAAATTCATTGGCCGAGATAGTACCCTATTCAGTTTACCCAAAATCTAAGCTTAATGCAAATAATCATTGGTGGTTAGCATCAGCAATAGAAGGGCACATTAAGGGTTCAAAGCCTGCTTATTATAAATCCATTATGGATCTACCTCAGCTACTCACATTATATAGATTAAGAAATAACCAGTCAAAGATGAGACTGCCCTAGAATTTGTCAAAGATTCTACAGCTGAGTTTAAAAGGATTAAGAATGGAGACGTTTAACCCTCCCGATGAATGATTAGAGGCAAATCACATTAATAATGACACCAGATAAACCCTTTATTGTGATTTTAGTGCTAAGAATTATGTTTGGTTTCAGGTACTGCTAAGTCTCTCATAAAACCATAAGTTTAGCAAACTTTTAGAAATTTTTCCGTAAGAACCCCAAATATTAAGTGTAAGGTAAAACTTACAGGTGAAATCATAAGAACCATTTCTTCTGTTCCCGTCAGAAACCTTCAGTCGTAAAATTTTAGAAGTATCCTCTCTATAGAGGAAGTGCGTCAGCATATATAGTTTATATCTCTTTAATCTCTATCGATTCTGAATACCAGATGGTATGATAAAAGCGTCATATGAGGATTGGTGTATCTTAATAAGTTCCATAGATTGCTTCCATGCCTGATCAGTATGGAGGTTTAATGCATGGGACCACAAAGATATTCTGATGGTCATATGGTAGTAAAGTCAGCTAATGAAATTCAAAGGAGATATCCATAATGGAATTGTCCAAGTAAATGTCTTCGATTAAGGAATTCGTGGACTTGTAACATAAACGTGTCACTTATTTGACACAAGCAATGATGGATGAACTGGAGCCTGAGATTTGGAAAATCTCTGTAACCTCCTTGTATCTTGAGTATCTTCTCCTAAGATTACCCTGTTTACCTCCTGAGAGGCAAGTAGAGTTAAGATTTATATCCCAGTTAGGGCTGTACTATTATGAAATCTCCAAGAGGGCTAGTACCATCATTGGAAGAATCGAAACCCTAAGTAAGTAAGTTTTAAAATAGAGGATTCATATAGCCTAACTCAATATTCTGAGAATTCGGTATAGTTAAATAAGAAAGATGGTTCATTTTGCTTATGCATTGATTACCGCAACCCTGATTAGGCAACAATTAAGAATTTTCCATCAGCTGCCCAGGATCGTCGATTTGTTCGACTAACGGTAAGGATTAACTATTCCTTAAGATTAGTTTTAAGCAGTGGTTGGATTAACCATCTCACCTTAAATTAAGCTTTTCTATAATAGTTGTCATATAAGTATCAAGGCTACTCCTTTGGAGACCTTGTATAGATGAAATATCAAAACATCTGTTTGATGGACGAGACTTTGGGAAGTCCAATTACCAGGATCTGAAAGTTACCTTGGAAACAACGAATAAGACCATACAAATCCATAATCATCTGTAAGTTGCCAGTATTCGGCAGAAAATCAAGGATTAATGAAAGTAGCAACCCCCCTAAGTTCTTGTTAAGAAATAAGGTTCAACAAAAGATATTACCCAGGAAGGGTGTGCCACTTTGTTAATTATCAGGTTAGTTAAGCTTTGAATATATAGAATCATTCGAAGGAAATTGAATGTATCAAGATCACATAGCTTATAGACTAAAACCTATTTAAGGAGCTTATGCATTACACACTAATGATTTAAGGATGTGTTTCGCCAATCAGTCGAGAAGCATTATCACATAATGATATGTAGATTTATGATATGATGAGCAACCTATACCGATTAAAGATCGGCAGGTTAAGAAGCTTCAAAAGGATACATGTACCTAATATAAAGCTCACTTTGGGAGCTTGGAGAGACTCCAGATAGGCTATAGAAGTTAAGTCCATTATGCGACAAAAAGAACTTCCAGCATTTTAGCAAATCTCGAGGTCGAGATTTCTTTTAAGGGGGTGAGGATGTAACACCTCGTAAATTTATGTCCAATATAAGATCGACACGTGTCATGGACTTTAAACGTGTAAAGAAGTGATTTAGAGGGACTAAAGTTGACAAACAAGGAAAGTATGTGAATATAAGGGTTCAAAGTGTCAACAATGAATAAATATACTTTATTATAACCCAACATGATGTTTATACTCTCAAACGAATGAATCATGGATCATACGAAGCTAATTGTGAAAGAAAGTGAAGATTTACAAACTACAGGGGTTAAATGTGTCAACACGTTTAAAGTATACCTTTGAGTGACCTTTTAGCAAACCTGAAGCTTTGTAACAATTAATTATACTCACTAGAATACGTGATAAAAATTTCACAAGGTTTCGATTAAGTATGAGAAAGTTATGACGATATTCGTATACGAGGGGTTAAAAGCGTCAACGAGGTAAAACTTGTGTTTTCGGTTATCATTTAATGAAACCAGACCTAATGATGATTGGTTTTATCTCATGGATCATATAAATATAAATTTCAAGGGTTAAAAGTGCCTAAAATGGAAGATATTGCGCATTAGAAAGTTCAGGGGGTGAAAGTGCCATTTCTGAAACATGTTTGGCTGAGAAGCTTGGTGCTGGCGTAGCGCCAGCACCTGGGCACCACGCCACGGCACCACGCCATGGACTGCAAGCTCCAAAAACTAATTTTTAACGTGGCAGCTTGCATGTATACGCGATTCAGCGAGTTTTGCCACCCTTTATCTGCATGTTACACGTCCCTTAATACCTGTTATCACCTATGGAGTAGCCCTAACACTTGTGTCCACCTCCTTGCACTTCCTTGGCTATATATAAAGCCCTTGGTTGCATTTGTGAACTCACACTTTGAGCATATCACTTGGAAAGCTTCCAAACTCTTGCTCTGAAGATTTCTGGAGCTCAAGGGCACTTCTCAAGCATTCTTAGTCGTGCATAGGACTTCAGTAAGTGCCCATAACCTTTCCTTAATTCGTTTTACTTAGTTAATTAGTCTAAAGTCAAACCGTCGTAATTAATTTGACTTCGTCATTAATCTTAATTTGTCCAGTCAAATTCTAAATTGAAAGTACCTATGAGTTGGTAATTATGTGGGCAATAAACCCTTAAAAGGGCATCCTATGATTCCCACTCTAACTAGGTCAATTGTCGGGTCAAAGTTAACTTTAAAAAGTCAACAGAAAACTAATTTTCACATAAACACATAATTAACAATGTAGAAGCTATGCAACCTGTTTTGTCATTCATATAACTTGGTAATTAATGTAAGAACATGTCTAAGCATGTTCAACCCGACAATTTTTAGTTTCAAGCTCGGTTCGGAACCGAAAGTCACAAAAGTAGACTTTTTGATTTGACTTTCAGTTCTGACCCATTAGAGCATGTTTTAGAAATGCCTTAGGGTTCTTTTAGGATCAGGTTATTGATTAGTGTAACCCTCTGAGGTTATACAACTTGGTTCATTAGTTATCCAATTCATATGCAAGTTTCCGTTATATGCCTAAATATTGACCATAATGCCCTTTTGACCTTAAAACAAGAATTTTGAAAATGTGAGAGGACAATAATCTTTATTACTGATTTATAAACATGTCCGTAAATTTTCACATCAATTGGAGGTCTAGATTAAGAGTTATGCTCAATAGCGTAATTAGAAAGCTTTTTATTAATTAAACGGCGTAATTAGCATATAGCCTGTCTAAACCCAATTTTTAATACCAAACTTTTTACCCACTGATGTAATATAATATTTTGGGATTTTTGAAGATTTTTATTTATTTTTAAGCTGAGCATAACATAGAGTTCTAAGCTTGATTCGGTTATTGTCGGTTTTGCCCTTTTGGGCTATAAAATAAGTTTTACAAATCCTTTTGATACCAAACCTTTTTCTACTGATCTAATATGATAAATAAAATATTTTGAGCCTTCTGGAATAATAAAAATATCAGCTTTCCTTTGAAAACCCGGAAATGGCTCCAAATCGCCTTTTTAAGCGTTTTTAACGAATAGTATGTATCAAAACTATTTTAAACATATAAGGGTTGATGCCTACTGATATATTAAGTAAATTTTTATATTCTATCACTAAGTAAAATTTTTTAAAGTCAGATTCTAGATTTGACCTTATAAGCTTATGTGAAATTACCAAAATGCCCCTTCGGTGCATAGTTTGGTTATAAATAATAAATTTCACATATATGTAATACCCTACTGATATAACCTATCAAATTAAGTATTTTTACTGATTATATCAGACATGTAACTCAGATTTATATTAAATCTCTTTTATAACCTTTTAAATGACCAAAATACCCTTCAGGGCATAAATTGAGTTTAAATTCATTTGGGGCATAATAGAAGATATCTTACTGATGTCACAACATATTTAAGGCATATTAACTTAGGAAACTTGTATATGACTCTTTTGGTTACTCGTTACACAGTATTCGCGTTCGGATCGGCGTATGTAACTAGTTTGCATATATTAGCCGAAACGGGTCAAACCATATCCTTTTCATCTCAAAATCCAGAATGTGTTTAGTTTACCCTTATTACACAAGTATACAAGCTTGTCGGGTCTAAACAACATTCCATTTCGGTCTTCGCTTAATCATGCGTTTTGAACCGTATCCTCCTTTAAAACTAACCGGTCTAAGCATAGGCTTAATTAAAGACCCGTTAGGAATCTAATATGTTATTAAAAACCTTCGTTCCAGATTTAGGAGCCCAGTAAAAGCTATCTGTACTTGCTGATTGATATACGGTTGGGATTGAATTTATATTTAGCTCAGGTAAATACTTTTAACTTATTTTCCCTATACGGGCTTGGGGTACGATATATAAAATACCGCTTGGTCGGGCATTGCATCTTTAATTGTATGAAGGTTAAATCATTGAAATGTCCCATTGGAAAATGTTTTGTTTGCTTAAAGCCTTTGGGGGGTTAATGACCATGTCCCGGATATCCTTGGCATCATTTTACGAAATGGCCACGACCTAAGCACGGGGTGTAGGCGTACACCCGTCAGTGCATAAATAAATTATGTGGTGTGTCTATTAATCTTTAACCCGGTCAACAGATCGGGCTACTGAACGTATAACAAACATGTAATTCTTTTACAAGTTTATATATAAATAATTATCCCAAGTTATAAAATGTTTTGTGCCGCGTGCATCCAAATCAATTTTCTAAACCTTTTCAAAATGAGTCAGTTAATTGTATTTACCAGTGTAAACTGACGTATTTTCCCAAAAAGATTAAGTGCAGGTACTAAGCGTAATAGGCTGGCTTCTCCTTAGCATCACTTCGAGTCTCGCAAGCTTGGATGCATTTGAGTCTGATGAACTATGTTTCTTTTTATTTGATCCGCCTGTGGATCTGTTTCAACTCTTTTGTGATACTTTGATATTACAATTTATTCGGTTGAAATAATATCTATCTTTTGCTTCCGCTGTGCATTTAAAATTCTGTTATTTGACTATGATGATATCAACTATGTCACGATACTCCCCACCGGGCCCACCGGTAATACGTGGAAATATCGGGGTGTGACACCTGGTCTAATATATCCTAACAAAACCTAGCGAAACCTCTGTCCAGTAATTTACAGACTCAAGACATTAGACATTATACATACAACTAGATTTCTATCTATGGCCATACGAATAGTGTACTAACACGTTTCCATAATTATTCCATTGGTAGAGTAATTATCAAAATTACTCTACAAGTTCATCAAACAACATAAAATTCAAAATTACTCTACAAGTGTATCATAATTACTCTCAAGACCGGCCCATTAGGGTTTCTAATCTAGACACACGCCTAGGGCCATCAAAAATCGAGGGCCTCCAATTTTTAGAAAGTTCTATATATTGTATATCTATTAGGCCCAAATAAAAAACAAAACTTAACTTTTACTATAGAAGCCCAGATAAATATTGTTTAGGAAAAAAAAAGGCTCACATACACGGCCTACATTCAAACTAAATTATAGACATAACTACAACAATCATCAACCATTCGACCCCATCCCAAAGCTAGAGAAATAAATTTTATTTAAACATATACTATATCTATACAATACATATAACTTTCAAAAAAAAATAACTTCACCAACTATAAACTTTAGAGTTTATAATTGTCGGTCCTAATCCCGGGTAAAGGAGGGTTTTATTCCTAAATATGTTGAAAAGAATAATTTTTCTAAAGGGCCTTCATTTCTTAGTTCGCTTAGGGTCTCCAAAAAGGTAGGAACGGCCCTGATTTACTCTATTAGTTCATCATTAATACACTACTATCATTCAAAATTACTCTACAAGTGCATTAAATAACTAGTCATTTAAAATTACTCTACAAGTGCGTCATAATTACTTTACTATTCATCATTAATACACTAATACAAGATATTATTCAAAATTACTGTACAAGTATAGCATAATTACTATATTAGTTCATCAAAATAAGGAAAAATTACAAGTTTTGTCCTTTATCTTTATACCACTTTTTAGGCGGTGTCCTTTTTAACGAATGTTGACAGGCGGTGTCCTTTACTAGGTATTTTGTTGCAAGTTTAGTCCTTTGCACCCAACCCAAATAAAAAACCCTGTTAATTGTTGACAGGCGGTGTCCTTTACTAGGTATTTTATTGCAAGTTTAGTCATTTACCTATGTATTTTGTTGCAAGTTTAGTCCTTTACACCCAACAATTAACAGGGTTTTTTAACTGGGTTGGGTGTAAAGGACTAAACTTGCAACAAAATACATAGTAAAGGACACCGCCTGTCAACATTCGTTAAAAAGGACACCGCCTGAAAAGTGATATAAAGATAAAGGACAAAACTTGTAATTTTTCCTCAAAATATTATACTTTACAAAGTTCATCAAATAACATATAACTTAAAATTACTCTACAAGTGCATCATAATTACTCTACTAGTTCATCAAAAAAAATATAACAGGCACATTTACTCTAAAAGTTCATCAATCAACATAAAATTCAAAATCACTTTACAAGTGCATCAAACAACAAAAAAATCAAAATTACTCTAAAAGTGTATCATGATTACTCTAGCAGTTCATCAAAATAACATAACAGACACAATTACTCTACAAGTTCAACAAACAACATACAATTCAAAATTACTCTACAAGTTCAACAAACAACATACAATTCAAAATTACTCTACAAGTGCATCATAATTACTCTACCTGTACATCAATTACTCTGAAGTCCATCAAACAAGAGAAATTTCAAAATTACTCTACAAGTGCATCAAACAACTAGTCATTCAAATTACTCTAAAGTGCATCAAACAACCAGTCATTCAAATTACTCTACAAATGCATCATAATTACTCTATATTTGATAATTATTTTACTTAATAGAATAATTACAAAATTGCCACCGCATTTTTTACTTTTCCACGCCATTCGTAAGTTTTGTACGATAAGAGTATTTGTATTTGATCTTTTGTCACTAAATATACAGTATAAAAAACATGTAAGAAATCTGTAACTAATATAGTCTAATTATAAAATAACATGTGAGTCGTGAGATGAATGGAATAGAATGGAATGATAAACCTAATGAAGGGGTATGGTCCCAAAAAGCCGCGCAAACCCCCGTAAGGTCGCGCGGGACCAAACTCCTTAATCAGCAATTTTCTTGATTGCCAACCTCGCGCGGGCTACAACATATCTGTGTAACGCGGCGCGAGGTCCACATAAGAGTAAACTCCAGTTAGCAACACTTGGCATTCTAAAAAGAACATCTGAAGGCCCATGAAACTCGCGCAGGGTGATAACGTGCCCAGCAAGAATCATGCGTAACTTCGGCGCGAGGCCTTTCCAGATAGTACACAAGGTACAAGTGGCAGAATAAAAGAGCCAATCAGGGTCCTTCTGTTCCTGCGCAATCGTGCTCCACGATCGTCTGACACGCAGGAGACAAAAAGTACTTAAGGACGCCTATGTGGCACCAATCACAGGGCAGAGACAACTGCCCCACGATCTCCACTTACCTGCTGATGGCAGAAGGGCGACCAGGCCGACAACAGTGACACGTGGCTCCAATCACGTTGCGCCAACTCCATAAAGCTCCTAGAAGCCACTAACGGTCGACACCAGTGAGACAAGGAGCATACCCTCCATGTTGTCGCCTTCCGGCCCAAGGCCCATCAGCCCACACCCTCTTACACCTCTCCGGCTATAAATAGAGACCTTCACTTCACAGGTTATTCATTCCATTCCCTCTACTCTCACTTAATACTTTATTCTCTCCCCATATACAGTCGCTTATTCTCACGCCGGAGCCCGGTTAAGAGGGAAACCCCCACATTCCCCTCTTAACGAGTAACGGTGTTCTGTTTTGCAGATAAACACGATCATTAGGAGCTCAGGAAACTTACAAGAAGATTAACCATCATGGTAGAGACATAAACCAAACTGATTAGTCCCTTAATTAGTTCCGTGTTTCTTCATTGGCGCCCACCGTTTTTTTCTACAAACCACTTTCATCTTCTTATTTCCTGAGTTTTCACTGCTTTTCTTCCTTCGATCATGGCTGGTCAAGGAATCATTCCCGAATTTGTTGGTCTTGGAGCGGACCCTAACGCAGCGTTGGGGGTGGATAACCAAAACATCCAACCCCAACACGTTGAAGAAATCGGCGAGATCGAGATGGCCAACACTGGGGGTCCTCGCGGGAGCTTCACCCGCATCAATCAAACTACCCCAGGAAACAACGGTGCTGGACCTTCGAACACAACTCCACCTCAGAATATCTCAGCGCTATTAGGGCTACCAGAGGGCGAGACCCCAGCCTCATGGTACGCCAAGCAACTCGCCACCATTAATGCGGCATATCAATCCTTGAGCGCGCAACAAGCAGTTCTAACGGCAGAACCTTCCTTGGTTACACCAACCGGCCCAAGTCACGGGCCGCGCCAGATGCCACCACCGCAAAATATCTAAGGAAGAGCCAACAGACCTCCCCCCACCCGAAGACTAAGCGTGCAGGATACGCGCGATACACGGGGAGAGACAGAAAGCTACTATGACGAACCGTCAAATTTCCAAAGAGGCCCAGTTCATAGCCGGCTCACGCCGCGCAATATGAACGATGAGTGGGAAGAAACTAACCCGAATGATCCAACCTGGGAGAACGATGACGAATCTTCGGTCTTCAATCGTTTGCAAAGAAATCACGAGTATTACAAACCAAGGCAACACGTTGGTTATACCGAGGAGGCGGAGCGTGACTTTCGCCTCGCCTATCGACCAGAAGAAGCTATAGAGCATTCGAAGTTCATCCCAAAGATAGCATTAGCGCCGCTCAAGAGAGAAAAGTTGCCTCCGACTGTCGGAAAGTTCAATGGATTGACTGATCCCGACGATCACGTCAGAGTATTTACTAGCGTGGGCTGCATGGGAGGTTGGAACATGCCCATGTGGTGTCATCTGTTCATCCAAACATTAACGGGGGCTGCTCGCGCCTGGTTCGACAGCCTTCCTCCGGGAAAGATAAAATCATGGGTAGATTTCAGAACTCAGTTTTTGAGTCACTTCAGTCAGCAAAGGCGATACCAGCGCGACACAGCTGAAGTTGAAGATATCTGGCGTAGAGATAACGAGGGTTTGGAAGATTTCATTACGCGCTTTAACAAAGAATGTTTGGAGATCGGTGGCGTGAGTGAGCAACTCATGCGCTGCCATTTCAAGAAAGCCATCCGCTGTGATAGCCTGATTAGAACCATCACTGGGAAAGATGAAATGCCAAAGGAGTGGGATAAACTCATGGAAGCCGCGAAGATAGTCGCGCAAACGGAAGAGTCACTCGCACGAAACAACAATTATCGTTCTGAAGATAGATTTTCCAAAGGGGGTCACTCGCGCGACGACAACAGGCGCAACAAAGGCAAGAACCCTGGGTGGAAGGCCAACCACTCCAGCGGTTATAACGACCGACCCCGTTACGAAGAACGATCCCGCTATAAGGAAGACGCGCGAGATACTATTGACTGCATCGGCTATAGAAAAGCAGTCCGAGACGATAACCGTGAAAAGCATTGGACTCCGCTCATAAAAACGCCAAAAGAGATGCTAATGACGGAGAACCATGATTTTAAGGCTCCCAGGCCTATGACAAACAAAAAGGGGCAAGACCCCAATCTGTATTGTGATTTCCACAAGGATACAGGCCACTTAACAGATGATTGCTACAGCTTGCGTCAAGAGATCGAGAGAGCACTAAAGAGTGGAAAGCTGAGCCACTTAGTGAAGAACGTGCGCAAAGAAACGCGACAGCTCCATCGCCACGATGAAGGAAATCACAAGAAGGTTCGACGCCTGGAGACACACATGGTCAATGGACCAAGGTATAGCGCAAGAGAAAAAGGCAAGAGACCTTATGAGCCTTCATGGCAAAAACAGCAAGTTATTTTCCCGGTGGTGCGCGGGGGTCCCCGAGCCACACGACCCATCGTCATCACCGGCATCATCGGCCATTATGAAACCGAATACGTTTTCATTGACCCGGGGAGTACAGCAGACATCATCTATGAACAATGCTTTAACCAGTTTGACGATGAAGACAAAGCGAGACTTGAACCAGTTGACTACCCACTGTCTGGGTTCTGCAATGAAATGGTCTTCCCGTTAGGCCAAATTAGCTTACCCGTCACACTCTCTGACGGGAAGCATTCGAGGACAACAAACGTCAACTTCATGGTGATGCCTGTTAAGTCAAGACATGATGTGCTGATCAGGAGAGAGACGCAAGGTGAGCTGAATATGATAACTTCCACCCCCCACTCAGCGATTGGTTTCCCAACCAAGACGGGGGTGGCAATCGTTTATGCAAAGAAAGAAGTGATGTCAACGGAAGAGATGCGCCCAACAAAAGCGGCGAAGGTTTCAGCAACCGAGCCTGAAAAATGGGTTTTAAATCGCAAATATCCGGAGCAAACGGTGACGATAGGTCACGCTATCTCACCAAATATCAAAACTCGTCTCAAGCAGCTCCTATTCAAGAACATGGATATTTTCGCCTGGACCCCGGCCAACATGACCGGAGTCCCGCGCGACATCACAGAGCACTGTTTAAATACCTACCCCTCGGTTGAGCCGAAAGTCCAAAGAAGGCGGAGCCTAGGGGAAGACAAGACGAAAGCAATGAATGAACAAGTATGCGAGTTACTTAAAGCCGGCATCCTGCGAGAAGTACGTTATCAGAGTTGGGTTTCGAACCCCGTAATGGTAGAGAAGTCTAATGGTGGATGGCGAATGTGTGTCGACTATACCGATCTCAACAAGGCATGCCCTAAGGATTGTTACTCTTTGCCTGAGATCGACAAAAAGATAGACTCTCTCGCGCCATACAGATGGAAGTGCTTCTTGGATTGCTACAAGGGGTACCATCAAGTTCAGATGAAGCTCGAGGATGAAGACAAGACGGCTTTTCGCACTGATCTGGGGATTTTTTGCTATACGAAGATGCCATTTGGCCTGAAAAATGCTGGCGCCACATACCAGCGACTGATGGACAAGACCTTCGCGGGTGACATCGGAAAGCATATTGAAGTTTACATCGATGATCTAGTGGTCAAAAGTCCCGAAGAGGACCAAATGTTGAAGGACATCGAGAAAACGTTCAATTCATTGCGCAGCGTAAACATGAAGTTGAATCCAGCCAAATGTTCTTTTGGCATGGAAGAAGGGAAGTTTTTAGGCTTCATAGTCACCAACGGCGGCTTCAAAGTGAATCCGGAAAAAGTCCAGGCGATAGAGCGGATGCCATTGCCGCGAACAATCAAAGAAATGCAACGGTTGGCCGGCCGCCTCGCCGCGCTTAACCGCTTGTTGTCAAATCACGCCGCGAAGTCGTACCCTTTTATCAGCACACTGCGCAATTGTGTGAAGAAGCAAGAGTTCAGGTGGACCCCTGAAGCATAAAAGGCTTTTCAGCAAATGAAAGAATGTTTGATCGAGCTCCCCACCCTGACTGCACCATTTGAAAATGTAAGTCCCGTAAACCGGATCTTTCAATGATATCAAACAATCACCAAGTTTGTGCGGAATCCAAACTTGGTGAGATTCAAGATAAACCGAAAAATATGAAAATACGAATCGAATACGAAGAACACAATACCGAATCACTTTGAAACTTGCACACGATTCAATTACTATCAACTAGCAAAACCGTCTGGTACAAGTTCCTACACTAAATCGCCTCTCTCTCTAGAGAAAATGTAACAATGATGATCAAAAGGTTCAAACCTAAAAACAAGTTAGAAACTTGTTTTTATACTAACTCAAGCCCACTTCCCTACATGGGCTCCCCTTGGGCCTGCTTGGCCCACATGGCCTAAAGCTTGGCCCAAGTGACCTCTAAAGGTCCAAAACCTAATATAAACTAACCCTGTACGGCCCAGTTCATAACCATAACCCGTTGTGTTAATTTGATGCGTCAGTCTCACACTTCAGGGCCTAACAATCTCCCCCTAGACTGATGCCATCAAATTGTCTTCATAATATGAATTCAGCAACATCTTCAACGAAGTCTATGGTTGTCTCTATGCTGCAGATGTTGTGGAAGTTCTTGACTTCTGAACTCTCAGCACTGAGTCTCTTTTCTTCAGCTTTTGTGGTTAGCTTCATATCAGGATCTCGATCAGCATCTTCTTGAAAGTCTTTGTGAAAAGAATGTGAGAGGAGGATTCTCAGCAGCTCTTTTCTTCTTCAATCTTTGTCTTTCAAGCAGGTTCATGGTACTTCTTCAAATGTACTTTCACTGTCAGACGGCGTTGCGTATCCGATTCTTCTGACTCAGGTACATCTTGTTGTTCAGCTGCTTCAGGCGTCTTCAGCAACTAACAGCATCTTAGTCTTCATCAACCCCTGTTCTTGATTGAAATCAAGTTCTGCACATGCTCACAAACTCATAAGCAAACATTTCTTATGCAACAGGGAAAGTACCATATGAACACCAGGTACATCCAAGTACTTGTACTCGGATTTCACAATTTAAATTCTTTTAACTTTTGATGATCAGTCAAATCTTCAAGAACGGTTACATTTTTTATTTTAAGAAAAACAATTAAACACTCTATTTTTGGATTTTTGGTTTTATAGAAAAGCAAGACACTATTTTTGTATTTTTGAATTTTTCCAATTTTTTTTTTTTTTTTTTTTTTTAATATTGAGAACTAAAAAACAAATAAAAACTCAAAATATAAACAACTACCATAATATACAATTACAATTGCAATGGGATCAAAATTCGTTCTCAGGCAGACTAAGGAACACTTTTCAGTACGAGCCTAATCAAACTGGTCTATGCGATTGCCAATATGTTTGTCCACTTAAACTTTAACGCTCAACTTTCAATTTTTCAACTTCGTGATATGCTTTAGGTAATATTATACTATTATACCCGTGTGTCCCATTCCAAGGCATACCCCCGCGATCAAGGTAAGCACAACTATTCATCGTAGCAGGTGAGTATACTGATGTCATCCTTTAAGATATCATGACTGTGTCTAGGTCAAAATATAATCTGTTTTATCATGTTTTGATTTTTTTAACAATGAACACCCAAATAAATACTAATCAAATCCTGGAAATATAAACAGCACACTCTATCATGCAAGTATCTTCCCTACCACATATTTCACAAGTCCAATAAGTATCTTCCCTACCACATATTTCACAAGTCCAATCCAGATTTCTGAAATCTTAACTGGGAATAGGTTGAGAAGAGAACAGAATAGATCTTAAGTAGAGATGGTATAATATACAGATCAAATGAGTTTTTCTCAATTTGATATAGGTTTCTAGGGTTTCTTTTGGGCACTTGAGGGCCTCTTTCGGGTGTATTAGATCTATAGCGCGACAACGTACAGCTAGGTCAGCATGTATCTGGATGCAGCAGAAGCTGTCGTTGCCTAGCACCTCCAGGTCAGCATATATCTGGATGCAGCAGAGGAGGTACACGACTTTTTCAGAGAAGATTTCAGAATCAGATCAAAATTGTGTGTATCGGGACAACATACAGACATTCAAATAGAAATGAGCTAATTCCAAGTGACTTTCTTTCCTGGGGTCATGTACAATATTAGTTCTGAACAGAAGGACAACCAAGATATCCCCGGATGATTCAACAATATAAAGACCCGAAACCTCAGATGTTGGCTATCTATCAACGCAAGATTTAAGACCATAAAATCATACGCCGTTGGTATGTTACCCACATGGTACACAGTTCATTATGTTTATATCACTTAGTATCTTTTATCATTTTGAGCGTCAAGCCTATCGACATATCGCAGTAGATCCTAGTCTTTTCAGCTATGGCACCTTACATGTGTTAGTCAAACCCTTTAACACAAACATTTATTTCACTTCCCATATCATGAAATCTTTCTTTTTAGCTTTTTCATTTTCTAATGTTTTTGTATTTTTCTCATTTTCTCCCCCTAAAACAATACATATTTACAGCAAACTCTTTTTGTATTTTCTGAGTTTTCTCCCCCCTAAACTCTATATCGATCTATATGTTCCCCTCCCCCCCTAAATTTGTGCATAAATCTTGTATTTTTGCGCAAATTTACCATTTACTAGAGAAAGGACACAATATGTACAAAGTTATAAACTAAGAAAAGAGAAAAATATTTTTGCTTAACCGTTCCGTCATTAGATTGAAGACTAATCAAATTCAAATCAAAGTACTGAATTTAAACGGTACCTTTTGCTGATCTTATCTTACTTCTCTTATCTCCTCCAAAGGAAACATATCATCTGTAAAAAAAAATTGAACTTTTTGCAACAGAGAAATGTTACCCGTTTTTATCTCTGGAACAACCGCTATCAACATTCCAGAGATTGTCAACAGCTCCTCCTTGGTTGTTCCTGAAAGGTAAGGAGATTAGTAAGACATGGGTACCCAGGCCATCGTGGTCCTGGGATTTCCTGAAGCATCAAAATAAGACACTTCTTTTAAACATAAGTCCCCTTTCGTCTCAAGGATTGGAGACGTTGCTGCTTTGGATTTGGGTTTCCAAATCTGTTTCGGTTTAACAAACGTGTTTGTTGCCTTCGGTTGAGCAACTTTAGTTGTTTCAGGTTTGTTAGTTTCAGAAAAACGTTTTTGTTCCTCAACAGCCTTGCGTTTGTTTTTAGCAGCGTTCCAATCCCCATCAGAAGGTTTAGCCTTGGGATTCACATTCTTCATTGCCTTAGGTGATGAAACCTTCATTGGCTTGGAATGGTAGTTACCCTTTGGTGTAACCCTCTGATTTTGCATATAATATGGTACGTAGGGATGATGTGTGCAGTTCCGAGCAATGTGACCAGCAATGCCGCAATTGAAGCATGTTTGTCTCTTCACGTAGAAAGCATTCTGATCAGCTGGATTTGCTCTTGTAGGCCCCGAATGATGAAATAAATGTTTCTGTGCTTGTTTTCCTAGCACATCTCTAGCAAACGAAGATGAATTTGGATGTTTGTACTTGTTGTTTGCTGGGGCCTTCTGTGGTGGAGATTTCTTTTGATTCTTCTTGATTTGTTTAGACTGCAGGTCTTGTTCTGAAATCTCACCAGTCTTTCCGAAAGCTTTGTTAGCACAGTCAAATGCATATTTCTCACATTTGCCATTACAGACTGGCTTAACAAAAGCATTTTTCACATCACGGGCCTTTTGAGAACTATTGCTGCCCGTTGAGGACTGTGGAGAGCCTGCTTGTCTTTGATGTTTAGGCCTCTTCTTTCCGCGTCCTTTACTTGCTTGCTTTGGCTCTTGTTGCTTGATCTGAACCTTTTCATCACTAACCGAAGGTTCGGATTTTTCAGCTTGCGCACTTGGAGCCTTTTTCACATTAGTCTTCACTTCTTCCTTCATGTCGTTAGCCTTGACAGAATCGGAGGACTCTGATTTATCAGATGAAACACCAGAAACTTTAGCAGAAACTTCATCTGAAACATTTGACAAATTTTCAGCACAAAACGGTTCTGCACATGACGCCTTTGAGCTGAATCCACTAGAATCAACTGATTCCAATTTCTCAGAATCAGTTGCTTCAGATGATTCACATTTGGAATCAGATGGTTCAACTGGCTCATTCGTTTCATTTGTCGTTTCAGTCTTTGTTTCACAAGCATCAACGTTTTCGCCCAAACCGTCAGGCCTGAAATTAATCACAGAGCGAAAAACCGAGTTAAAAATATCACATGACGAAATAGAGTCTTGATTAAGTTCATTTATTAAATTTTCATAAGAACCAGACTCTGATGCTTGTTCATCCCTAACTACATTTTCAACTGTTACTTCATCTGCAAAAGAAGACGAAGCATTAGTATCATAAGTACCCTTTGAAACAAAATTTACCGAAGGACTCGCTCGTTTATCAAAAGGTCTACTGTTGATTGATGACTTATCAGTTTTAGGACCGTAAGCCATCTTGTCCTCATTCATCAATTCCTCCTCAGTCATAGGTAAATATGTGTAGTTGTCATTAAATGGAGGAGGAACTTGATTGAAACCCAAACCACGCCCTTTATTTTCCTTGTATGCGAGCTGTTGATCACACAAGTTTTTGACCAATTTGCTGGAAGAATCATACTTTTTAATGTTAAGTTCGTTAATTTGATATCTTTCTCTGATATCTTCCAGTTCTTTGATCAAAATGCATACCTTCTCCTGTGCCTCCAAGAAATGGGCTGTTTTTACACTTACATCATCCTTAAGTTTGATGATGTCTTTTCGCTGAGCTTCAATTTTATCTTTATAAAGCTTTTCATTCTTTGATAAAGTAAAATTTTTATTTTTTATGTCGTTGTATTCTTGAATCAACTCAGCGTTGTGTAACCGATATGCCTCATTTCTTTCTCTACACTCAGGAGTGCAAAAGACAGAAAGTATCTCTTCACGATCACGAGTAATTTCTTGAGCCAGGGGTTTGTTAAACATAAATGCTGAATTTTGTGTGGATGAGCAAACTGCAGCAGATGTGTTGCCTTGAGTAGACTGTTTGCCAGCATTGTCATATGATTTGATGATTGAGATCAGCTCATCCGGCTTCATTCTGTAACAATCAGTTGTCACTATTATCTGATTAACATTGGTAAACCAACTACAGTTTGCCTGATCTGGAATCTCTTTTATAGCATTCAGAAGCTTTCTATTGCTCATGTGAGTAGACACCACCATCTCTGCCTTCTCCATTTTAGAGAGCAGTTCAGCAAACCGGCCAATAAATGCTTCTATAGATTCACCAGAAAAGTATCTAAAACCTTGGAATTCCTGCTCAAGCACCTCTCTCTTAGAAGACATTTTTAAGAAGTGATCCCAAAAATGTGCGTTTTTAACAATTTCCTCAACACAAGCTTAAAGCGAGAATCCGTGTACTCGCCAACTCAAACACTTAGCAGGCGAAAGAACGAACCCGCTTTCGAAACCACACCTCAAATACCTGTCAAAACCGTTATCACAAACACAAACCAATTTTTATTTTTTTATTTATAAATAAACCTTTTTTTTTTTTTTTTTTTTTTTTTTTTTTTTAGAAAAATCTAAACAATATTAAAAGAATACTTATTATATTTATTATTACTATTATAAGTAATGATAAGGTAATGATTGCTTTATGATTATGATTATTATATTATTATAAAAACAAAAACCTAAACATTAAAAGTCCAATGATACCAATCCGTCTTCTCCGATAAAAAAAATAACAAAAACCCTAATTTCAATTCTCAGCCACCAAGACCTTTCTTGATGAACGGAACACGGTGAGGTGGTACGATGGTAATAGGAGGACGTCGGTCAGAGATGATGATGATCGGATGTGGTGGTTGACACTCGAAACAGTTGTTGCAGGCCGGAGGTGATTAACGAGATGGTGAACGAGTGGTGGTTGACGGTGATATGATGAAGGAGATAAACGGAGATTGGAGAAAGACGGAGAAGGTCGGAGCCGGAGAAGATAACCGGAGTTGCAGGTTCCGGTGATGATGGTTGTAATAGTGATGACTTGAAACCTCCTGTACTCGTGGTTGCGACTCAAGATGTGATGACTCGTGGTTGCGACTCAAGACGTGATGAGTCGAAACCGTTGTTGCGATCCGGAATCTTGGTTGCTACTCGAGACTGTGAAGCCGGTTGCGACTCAAAAACATACAAGTCGAGACCTTT
The DNA here is from genome assembly GCA_030545235.1 of Helianthus tuberosus. NCBI lineage: Eukaryota > Viridiplantae > Streptophyta > Magnoliopsida > Asterales > Asteraceae > Helianthus > Helianthus tuberosus. The sequence continues at coordinate 97,112,652 of CM060399.1, read as the reverse complement.
TGTTGCGACTCGTAACCGTGACTCGAGAATAGAACGTGATGAACCGAGATCTCTTGTTGCGACTCGTAACCGTGACTCGAGAATAGAACGTGATGAACCGAGATCTCTTGTTGCGACTCGTAACCGTGGTTGCGAGTCGAAACCAAACAGGATGAGCCGAATGGGTTATGTCGGATGATGATCAGGATACGGTGGCCGACAGTGGTGTTCGGATGATGATGGTCGATGTTAACTATGATGAACGATGATGGAGGTGACAACCTGTGGCTGTTAACGATGATAGTCACTGTGCTGATGCTTGGTAGTTGCCAATGGGTTATGTCGGAGATGATATTCAGGAGGTGCTGGAGGATGGAAGAGTGTTGCAATTCGAAACCGAGGTTGCGACTCAAGAAGATGTAATGTTGATGATTGCGACTGAGCTAAAAAAATGGAACTCGAGACCTCCGAATATGAAGATAAAAGTTGAAACAAATTTTGAGATTATTATTATTATTTTTTTAAGGAAACAAATAATTCTCAAAACAAATAATCGACCAGATTGTCCGAAATTTTTGGAATTTTTTAAATCTTTTCAAACTTATCAAAAATTTTGGAAATTTCAAATCTTAACAACTTTCAAAAATCAAACACCACCAAAGTATACCAATTTTTCAAGAAAACCAGATGAATAAGATGAATACGATGAAGAACGCGAAGAACACGATGAATGTTCTTGGTGATTTTCAAAAATTTCTTCGAAAAACTTGAATATTTGATATCAAAACGAGCCTAGAACAGGTTCTAAAGGCTCTGATACCACTTGTAAGTCCCGTAAACCGGATCTTTCAATGATATCAAACAATCACCAAGTTTGTGCGGAATCCAAACTTGGTGAGATTCAAGATAAACCGAAAAATATGAAAATACGAATCGAATACGAAGAACACAATACCGAATCACTTTGAAACTTGCACACGATTCAATTACTATCAACTAGCAAAACCGTCTGGTACAAGTTCCTACACTAAATCGCCTCTCTCTCTAGAGAAAATGTAACAATGATGATCAAAAGGTTCAAACCTAAAAACAAGTTAGAAACTTGTTTTTATACTAACTCAAGCCCACTTCCCTACATGGGCTCCCCTTGGGCCTGCTTGGCCCACATGGCCTAAAGCTTGGCCCAAGTGACCTCTAAAGGTCCAAAACCTAATATAAACTAACCCTGTACGGCCCAGTTCATAACCATAACCCGTTGTGTTAATTTGATGCGTCAGTCTCACACTTCAGGGCCTAACAGAAAAAGAACCACTCGTACTGTACTTATCTTCTTCAGATAAGGCAGTAGGGTCGGTGTTACTAGTGGAAAGAAATGGAGTTCAAACTCCAATTTATTATGTCAGCAGGGTACTCACTGACCCGGAAACGAGATATTCCACGATGGAAAAATTGGTACTAGCGCTGCTACACGCCTCCAGAAGGCTGCGCAGATATTTCACAGGGCATGTGATCACCGTGCTTACCAATTTCCATATCGGCACGATACTTCAAAAACCAGAAACGTCCGGGCGGTTAGCAAAATGGGCCATCGAGCTGGGGGGCCACAACATTCTATATCGGCCGCGCCCAGCCATCAAGGGCCAGGTTCTAGCGGACTTCATCACAGAAGTCCCAGTTGAGAAAATCAAAGATTGTGAGCTAGTGGAGACTCCCGAAAAAGACACGACAAATGAGACTTGGATGCTTTACACTGATGGGGCCTCAAACGAGGACGGCGCGGGAGCTGGATTGCGCCTAGTAAGCCCTGAAAACCATGAATTCACTTACGCCATCAAGTTGGATTTTAAAAACACCAACAACGAGGCGGAATACGAGGCATTTCTGGCAGGCTTGCGCCTCGCCATCAAAATGGGAGCTAAAAATCTACAAGCACATGTTGATTCACTCTTGATAGCCAGCCAAGTCAACGGTATATACGATGCAAGGGGTGAAGTTATGGCCCTATATCTGGAACAAGCAAAAGAGTTGCTTCAACAGTTCAAGTCTCACAAGGTCATCCACATCAATCGCTCTGAAAACAAACCAGCTGACGCCTTGAGTAAGCTTGCTTCAACATCCTTTCAACATCTTGCCAAAGATGTAAGGATTGAGGTACTCAAGAACCCGTCAGTCTTGTTACGACAAGTCAATGTGATCGAGATAGGGCAGCCATCCTGGATGACCCCTATCATTCAGTACCTGAAAGAAGGAATACTCCCAGAGAATAAGGCAGAGGCAAGAAAGATTCAGAACAAAGCTCTGCAGTACGAAATGAATGGTGGTATCTTATACCGCAAGTCCTTCTTGGGACCACTCCTGCGCTGTGTGGACCCTCAAGATGCGAACTATCTGATAAGGGAGATTCATGAAGGAATCTGCGGCATCCATGCGGGACCACGCATGGTTGTTGCGAAGATTATGAACGACGGGTATTACTGGCCAGGGATGCACGTTGATGCCCTGAAGGAGCTGCGCAAGTGCGACTCCTGTCAGCGGCACTCTCCAAAAACCCTGCGCCCCAAGAACGACCTGATCCCCGTATCAACTGCTTGGCCTTTTCAGCAGTGGGGAATCGACATGGTAGGACCCTTCCCAGACGCTCCCGGCGCCGTCAAGTTCATAATAGTGGCCGTCGATTACTTCACAAAATGGGTGGAGGCCAAAGCCCTTGCTTCAACTACAGCCATGATGGTGCGCAAGTTCATTTGGGAACACATCATCTGCAGATTTGGGCTCCCACTCAAGATTGTAACCGACAATGGCACCAACTTTGCGTCTGAAGACCTCCAAAACTGGATGAAGGAGATGAAAATCGAACACACTTTCTCCTCCGTTGCGCATCCTCAAGGCAACGGGCAGGTTGAAAGTGTAAACAAGTGTATTGTCGAAGGGATTAAGGCCCGACTGGGCACGAAGCGAAGAGGCTGGGTGGATGAGCTCCCAAGTATCTTGTGGGCTCACCAAACCATGCTGAAAACAAGTACCGGCGAGACCCCTTTTAGCCTAGTCTATGGCTCAGAAGCGGTTATCCCGGCAGAAGTTGGCCTACCCTCTCCGCGTTTGACAGCAGTCAACGCAATCGACAATGAGGCAGAGCGTCGTCTTGACTTGGATTTGCTAGAGGAAAGGCGCGAAATCGCGCGTATCAAAGAAGCCAAGTACAAGACACAACTGGAGAGGTACTACAACGCGCGAGTCCGCATCTGTACCTTCACTCCAGGGGAATATGTCTTTCGAGACAACGAAGCCTCAAACACCGAACGCCCAGGAAAACTAGCACCCAAATGGGAAGGCCCATACTTGGTTCACGAAGTGCTAGGAAAAGGGGCTTACAAATTGCGCACCCTGGATGGACACATCATCCCGCGCACGTGGAATGCGCAACAACTGCGCAAATGCTATATATGACTATGTAGGTCCTGCGCCTTTATCCACTAATGTCGGCTACGCGCCCTTTACTTTCTTATGTTGGCTACACGCCTTTTATGTTACACGCAATGTATCTCGGCCTAAGCGCCTACGCAATCAATGAAAGCATACGACATGCTCTTTTATCACTATCCGACTTATTTCGTTACAAATGCATGTTAAACTTCTGATTAGCACGAAAACACTCCAGTTACGCTCAAGAGCCTCTCTTACATTTATTTGCGCTAACTTAACCAAAGTTTCTAACAACAGTGCAATAATTGTAACGGGAAAATAAACAAACATACTATTTAATAAGCGCAACCGCACAACAGTTATAAAAAAAAAAAAAAAAAACAATGTTATTCATTAGATAAAAGCGCGCCCGCGCAAAGAGTTACATCAGAAACCTACTTGAAATTTTTACAAGGCACAAAGCCTGTTGACAAACCTATTCAAATTCATCATCTCCACTGTCATCATGCTTATCGCCTTTATCGCCATCGCCGCCAGGATTACCGTCACCACCATCGTTTCCATCATTGCCCGCCGCTTCATCTTCGTCAGAGAGTTCTACGTGCTCTGGTGGATCAAGAATGCCCTTCATACGTGCACACCAGTCATCATGTTCCAAAGCCTTCGAGACTAAATCCATCACAGGTAAGGCTAAATGATTATAAGATTTTTCAGCTCGAGCCAATTCGGCATCAGCTCCATCAGTTACCGAGCAATGACTGGCATCAAACTCTTGTCCAAACATTTCTGCGGCATGCTGCGCACACTCCATATAACCCCCGCGATGTCCAACAGCGCGAGAAGCATCAATGAGAGCAGCGACAGTCTGGTCCAGCTCGCCAGCATTCAGAATCGAGTTAGCCATCTGCATCAAAATAAGCAAGTAAAGAACTAAACTGGTAAGTAAAAAACCAAAGTTTAAGATGTACCAGAACTATTCCCCGGCCGCGCAGCCACTCGGCGTCAGAGACAAGAGTATCCACGATACCCTGAGCTTCAGCATAATTAGTCTGCGCTACATTAAGAGCCGCAGTACTAACATCACGCGCTTCCTCAGCCCTCAGCTTCGCTTCTTCAGCTGAGGCAGCCTTAGACTTTTCAGCCTCCAAATCGATCTCCAAGGATTCACTTTTGTCAACCTGCTCTCGCAGGCGACGTTTCAGCTCAGCGATCTCGACATCCTTGGCCCGAAGATCCTTGTCCTTGCCCGACAGCTGCACCTTCACGCCAGCAAGCTCACCCTAAAAAGGACAGGACTTAGGATATATTGTAAACAAAGCACACAAGGAAAAAGTCTAAGTTGCACAAACCTCAAGTTGCTCCCTAGCAACCTTAGCAGCTTGCGCATCTTCGAGTTTTGCCGTCAACTCCACAACCTTAGCCTCAAGGTTGACAATCTTGTTACGATCCGCAGCCGCGTGCTCATTATCCTTCGCGCATATGCCGCGCGCTTGAACTCAGCTTTCTCCTTAGCCAGCTGTTGTTCAGCAGCATGAAGCTTGTTTTTCAGGCCCTCGCGCCCCCAGTCTTCTGCCTTCTTATCAGCCTCAAGCTTGGCCTTCTCTTCATCAAGGGCGGCTTTTGATTTCTCAAATTCACTTATACGCTTCAACATCCGCTCACGGTACCTCTCCCAATCCGACCGCTCCCTAACCATTGTCCGCCACTCACGGACAATTTGGTGGTTAGCAGCGCGAGCATTCGCCTCCCCAAGCATGTAAGTACGGTACAGCCCTTCATGAGTTTTCGCCTTATGCCTATTAACCTCACCAGGAGTGAAAGAGTTTAAGAACCAATCGCGGCAAGGGCCAAACTCTTGGAAGGTGTCCTTCTGCCTCAAATTCCAAGGAGCCTGGTGGGGGGCATTACCGCGCTCCTCTTCGGTATAACTTTTATAGTAGATATCTCCAATAGTATCCTTGGCCCCGATAGCTTGCGGATTATAACCCCCGGCGCCACCAGAGCTCGCGCCACTAGAAACGTACGTAGGGCGGGTAGGTCTTTCAACCTCAGGATCTTTCCTTCTCTCTTGATGGGGCTTGGCAGACCCCGCAACGCTCAAAACCTCCGGACCCTGCGCTTTCTCTTGGATAGTGATAGCAGCGGCACCGGTATACCTCAAGGAATCACCACTTGGCTTTTCAACAGCCTTTTGCTTCTCTTTCTCCACTTCAGAGGCTTTCTTCCTCCTCGCCTCCTCAACCTTCCTATCTTCCTCAGCCTTCCTATCTTCCTCGGCTTTCCTCTTCTTCTCCTCCTCCGTTTTCTTCCTCTTATCCTCATCAGCTTTCTTCCTACGCTCTTCATCAACTTTCCTCTTCTCTTCGACAGCCTTCGCCTTATCACCTTCAGCGACATGTTTGTCTTTGGCAGTCTCAGCGCCTGCAGCCTTAGAAGATTTAACGGTGATCTTCGGCCTCTTTGGCTCTGGCTCCGTAATCACAACACCCTTCTCAGGGGTTTTCTTCTTACCCTCTGCAAAAACCAAGGGATCAAGAAAAAGAGCAACAACAAGGAAGAGCTAAAAACAGACTTACCAGGAGAGAACCTATAAAGTGAGCGCAAATTGCTCTGTTTACCAAGCACTAGAGCCCCGCCAACCTTCGACGCAATGGACACACCAGCAGGCGCCTCGCTCCTCGTTCTTTTTCTGCTGATCAACTTTTCAGCAGCCTCCTCTTCTTCTTCCTCTTCCTCTTCCTCCTCATGCGCAACAGAGGAAGGAGTAGCGCCAGCGTCCGGGTTGCGAGAACCCGCGCTCCCTGAGCCACCAGTTCCAGTCTTCTTTCCGCCTGCGCGCGACAAACCTTCAAGTGAGTCACTAACAATCACGAAACCTCTCAAGTCACTCTGACGGAGGCGAAAAATACCTTTATCCGCAACACCAGTGGTTGCGCGACTACCCCTAGCACCCTTGCTGGTCACCTCAGCATCCTTCTTCTTCTTCTTCACTGGTTTTTTCTTCTTCTTCTCTTCTGGGTCAATACCCAAGTCGCGCAACACACCTGCAAAGACGTTAGACCATGAACTTAGCTCTCCGTTCGAGGATCCTACAGACTCCTCGCTGGAAAGATAGATAACCTCTTTCCCAGCAGAAGTCACAGAGCGCAAAGGGCGAGGGTTCGGTATGTGCGCACCTTCGTTTGCAGTGGGCGGCAAGGCGAACGCATCAGCAACAGGATACATAAAGTTATCCCTTATTTGGTCATACCAATATTGCTCTCCGTCTTGAAGCGGGCGCACGCCCATTTTACCGCCAAAAGTGGCGAAGGCAGCTTGATACAAACGCACCTCTACAAGATAAATCGTATAAAAAAAAAGAAGGAAAAATGCAAGCCCCGAAAGATCAGTAAAAATAAGAAAATTACTAACCTTCGTCATCAATCATTAAGATAGGAACCTCCTTGCTATCAGGCGGCCACTGATCGCTCATCCGCGCCGCTACCAAGACATTCTCTCCAAACACTCGGTTTGGGGTGGCAGTAAGCTCCCGATACCAAGCCTCAGTCTTGGGGATCTCCAAGTCTTCCTTCACGATCGCTTCAGTCGAGGCGCGAAACGTCATGGGTATCGGAACTACCTCCTCCCGTATATAGAAAAACTTAGGTTTCCAGTCATGGAAACTCTTAAGAGGGTTTAAAAGTATCTTCTTCGCCGTGCCTCGACTGGCGAAGGAATAAAAACCCATATTCCTCTGAAGTTGGTAGAAAACCCGGAATCTATCTACAGTTGGCTCTATGCCATGAGCCCAACACAAGAACTCGAAGTGTCGAACCCGAACCATCCCGGGTGGGCTCATTTGAGATATATGGAACCCATAATATTGAAGAACATGAGCCATGAAGTTAGTCGCCGGCAACCGGAAGTTGCCCTGATGGAAGAAGTCTTCGAATAAGGTGATGTACCCCGGCGGTGCATCAGCGGCCCTCTGGTTCTGGCCGGGGTACCGGGCATCCCACTCCGGTGGGAACCGGAAACTACGTGAAAGCTGTTCGAAAAGCCCTAAATCCCACCGGAGAACAGGTACAGGACCTTCTTCTCCGGGGTTATCTTCGTGTTGTTCCTCAGCTATCGATAGATAAGACAAGGATCTTGAATATTCTGGAAACAAGTCTGATAATCTGCGACGTTGTTCTTCAAGAACTTGAAGATCTGCTGCTACCGTGTTCTTCAAACTTTGAAGATTCAAAGAAGTTTGAGAGGAAGTGAAAGAATAGTAGAAGAGAAAGTGATGAGCCTCACATCTCTCCGGATATATATACCCATCGCATTTAATGCGATGGGTAACCGTGCCAAAACCGCCCCAAGCAAGGCCAACCAGAAAGCGCCACGTAAGGCGTGTTTCCCAGAGCGACGGTTATCACGCGCGCGTGAGCCTCACTCTCCTGACGAAAAGCTGAACCGTCAGCAACAAGTTGATGACAACCGTCAGAGGTCAACTCAGTCGTCACCAACCACGACTTTTGCACCAACCTGTCAGAAAATTCGAATTTCGAGGTTTTTCCCGCCAAAAGTCATTAGAAACTTCGTGTTAAAGCTAACAACAAAGCCAGCAACAAGCCTGGTAGCCGCGCCGTAGTAACCAACAACTTACACGCGCGCCGTCTACCAAAGCCAAAAGCATCATTCTACTTTATTTTCTTAAGTCCAGAGCTCCAACCACTTGCCTTGCGCATGGTGCAGCACTGGACTGGGGGGACTTGAAGGGGTATGGTCCCAAAAAGCCGCGCAAACCCCCGTAAGGTCGCGCGGGACCATACTCTTTAATCAGCAATTTTCTTGATTGCCAACCTCGCGCGGGCTACAACATATCTGTGTAACGCGGCGCGAGGTCCACATAAGAGTAAACTCCAGTTAGCAACACTTGGCATTCTAAAAAGAACATCTGAAGGCCCATGAAACTCGCGCAGGGTGATAACGTGCCCAGCAAGAATCATGCGTAACTTCGGCGCGAGGCCTTTCCAGATAGTACACAAGGTACAAGTGGCAGAATAAAAGAGCCAATCAGGGTCCTTCTGTTCCTGCGCAATCGTGCTCCACGATCGTCTGACATGCAGGAGACAAAAAGTACTTAAGGACGCCTATGTGGCACCAATCACAGGGCAGAGACAACTGCCCCACGATCTCCACTTACCTGCTGATGGCAGAAGGGCGACCAGGCCGACAACAGTGACACGTGGCTCCAATCACGTTGCGCCAACTCCATAAAGCTCCTAGAAGCCACTAACGGTCGACACCAGTGAGACAAGGAGCATACCCTCCATGTTGTCGCCTTCCGGCCCAAGGCCCATCAGCCCACACCCTCTTACACCTCTCCGGCTATAAATAGAGACCTTCACTTCACAGGTTATTCATTCTATTCCCTCTACTCTCACTTAATACTTTATTCTCTCCCCATATACAGTCGCTTATTCTCACGCCGGAGCCCGGTTAAGAGGGAAACCCCCACATTCCCCTCTTAACGAGTAACGGTGTTCTGTTTTGCAGATAAACACGATCATTAGGAGCTCAGGAAACTTACAAGAAGATTAACCATCATGGTAGAGACATAAACCAAACTGATTAGTCCCTTAATTAGTTCCGTGTTTCTTCACCTAACGAATTACTTTTGAAATATACATTTAAGGCTACGACGAAAGAAGTATACATTATTATAACAAAAGCAAAAATGATCCGAAGATTTAATTGATGACGGGTTAATATGGTATAGCGTAGTTTCTCATGAGGTTTTTTATTAAATGGTTTTTTTAGAGGGTCTCAAGTTTGAATTCAACATGTCTATGCCAATAATTCGGGAGGAAAGCACTATTCTAGAATTCGAACCTGGGTAAGGTGCCTGAATGTATAGCCCTGCCGTGTTGCTAACCGATTGCACTCAAGGAGTTAAAAAATTTGATGACGGCTAAAAATCAAGGTAATTTATCAAATTTGATGTATTTAACTACATTTCTGTCTTCCTATATTTACATGTCCTAAGACATTTTTTGATAGCTTTATACTTAAACCTCCTAATTAAATATCTCAATTCATTTCTATAAAGAAAACAAGTTATGATATGTCTTTCTAACAATAGAGATCAAGTGATCAACGGTATAACGAAAAAATTATCTAAGAAAGTAATTCAGCATGCCCCATAGTATAAAAAGATAGAGGCTGACATTAAACCATTCAAAAAAGTTAAAACATAAATAAAAATAAATAATAAATAAAGTAACGAAATCCTTTTCATTTCCTTGATTTATAGAACATAAATTCGCTATCTTTAAATCCACTTTGCTTACAAGTGTCGTTTCACTAAGACTAAAGGGTGTGGTGTTGGGGAGGTGGCAATGGGTGAAGTTTCCCCGTGCTCCCCGAGCTTCCACCTCTCTCTCTCTCTCCCTCTTGATTTATGGAAGGGGAACCATCATGGAGGAGATGGTGGTGAGGGGGAGCTGATATGGATGTTAGGAGAAGGCTTCCCACATCCCATAGCATAACGCCAGCATCCAAAACTACAACCACCTCCTTGCCACCACCCTAGTGTACCTATTCATCAACATCCCCATAATCCTTCATCCAAACACCCATACAATGGGTTCATTTCAACCCTTCAACTAATCACACCATCAAATGTATTCGCTAATTATTGAACCGACCTCGTTTACTATTGCTAACAAATGTATCGCGTAATGGCAAGTTATTACCTGATGAGTACTCGACTCGTGTTGAAAATGGTATGTGGTATTTACTTCTCTAGGTCCCTAAATCTGATCGACATTATTGATGATAAATGAATTCAAATGTTAAAGCGGGACAAGTTAATGTTATCACGACAAAGGAGAGATTTGTCGGTAAAGATTATCAGACATTGACTTTCTCGAGTCGTTTTGCCCTAACATCTAATAGATGCCTTTCCCAATTATTCTTGTTTTTTAACTCGGAAATGTGCTTAGACTAGTAGATGTTTATTAATACTGTACTTCAAACCTACCATAGGGAAACCGTTAATATCAAACGCATCCCTACTTTATTGAACCACAACAAGAAAAACAGTGACGGATCTAGAAAAAACGTTAAGGGGTAACGTTTCAATAAGAAGGGGTAACGTTTCAAAAAATGGGGTAACAAAATCGAAAAACGTCAATTTTTTCCAAAATTTACACTACCGCCGGAGCGTTAAAGGGTAGCGGGGGCTACCCCTATTCAAAGGCTATATCCGCCCTGAAGAAGAAGATCATGTTTGTCTACTTCACTATTTACGAGCTTAAGGACACCTCTATGGCTTTATGTCAACGTGTATATAAGGCTCTTCATGAACTTGGTCTTAGGGGTTCCAAGACAAATCTTTATTCACTCACATGTAGACACAGACAATCTTATACATTTTCAGTTTATGTCGGTGACAATATGGTTTGTTAGTAAGAACAACTTATCTCTATGGACATGATCTTTCAAAAACTCCATTTTGCTTTTGCACTAAATACCTCACCCTTAAATAATTTTCACGTATTAATATATTTCCTATAAGTTTCGATATAATATTTTCTAGAATGAAGAACAACAGTGGCGGAACTAGACCTTCAACTCAGGGGTATCCCAAAATTTTTTAGGGGTGTTCTCGTACTTGTTCAGGGGTGTCCTGTGTATAAAAATTGGAAAAAAAGGGGTGTCCTGTGTATAAAAATCGGAAATTTTTTTTTTTTTACACTACTGGTCAAAACTTGAGCCGTAGCCCGGGCTACGCCCGTTAAGCCTACAGGTCCGCCCCTGAAGAACAATATGGAGCTTCTACAATGGGTGATCTTTTAGACTCAAAGGTTATGCCCTTGACCATGACCACGTCTAGGCTGTCTAGCCTTTTGTATCTTTAGTTAACACGTATCTGATTCAAATAAAAAATACACATGTTAATGCTCTTCAATAAGATATTTTTTGTAGGTTTGATATTATGCCTCAAGTATAATAGCATTGGGCTACCATTAAATGAACTTTATGGTACATGTTGACTACGGTATGCTTATTTGACATCAGGGCCGGCTCCACAGGCTTGCCAACCTAGGCACAGGTCTAGGACCACCAAAAAATAAAGGTCTTCAAGTTTTTAAAAAGTTTTTATATATAGCATATGTATTAGGCCCAAATAAATACGTTTATTTTAAAACTAAACTAGTTTTTCATCGAATGAGCTCAAAGTAAATATTGTTTAGCAAGAAAAAAAAAAACACACAGTTTCAATTTTCAAAGGTCATTTCGCATAAATTTTTAGCTATTACAACACAACAATAACCATCGACCTAATCATCATTATTCAGCGGCCTAAAGCCCCTAAAATATAGCCGCAATCATCGTTCCCACTTCCCATCGCAACCTGCTTCAATTTCTAGGCTATCGGCTATCACTAGACGAAAAGTAACCGTAATCACCCATGGCGACGGGTCCATCGGGATTGGAGGAGCGTTTATGGATGAAATTAGGGCCCTCACTTCGCAGTTTGTTTAGGATCTCCAAAAACGTTGAAACGGCCCTGTTTGACATGCATCTGTAAAAAATACTTCCAGACTTTTGTAAGCAAGGTAGTTCAAATGTCTCAAATCCTTCCTAAATAGCTTTTTCAGATTTTAATTGACCTCATAGTTTAATTACTCTCGGTTCAGAGGGGGATTCAAGATCTATCTTGGTTCTAACCTTTTCCCATGGAGCTCGCGGAAGCAACACATCTTTTCGTTCATCTACTAGTCTATCTCTTGTTGACATTACATTGTTGCAAGCTCTCATGAACTCGGCATTCATGCACCTTCAGCTCCTATCCTATCATGTTGGAACTAATCTTGTCATAATTCAAAAGTTGGAGAATGCTAAATGTTTAGTTTATTTTAGGTGGAATATTTAGTATTTATGGTAGTTTTATTTTATTTGATTTTCTTATAGGAGTAGGTTACTTGTTCTACATGGGGTTGTTTAGTATAAATAGAGGTCATATGTTTAGGGTTGATGTACCTTCAATTTTAATCAAAGAGTTTTTTTTCTTATTAAATCCTTTGTTTGATTATATTGAAGAAGACCTGGTTTCCAACATATCATATGGTTTTCATACAATGCACATGAATCGTTATAGAAAAAGTTGCTTTGAAAATCTTTGTTTACACTTTATATCTATAAATGATGAGCTTGTTGATATCTTCACAATATCATTAACTCCTAAACTACATGTAGTCCAATATATTTCTATCAAATATGTATGAACATATGTAATCGAGAATATACTTCAGATTTTAAGCAAATAGTCCTAATGTGAATGAGAAAAAAATCCCACATTTATATCTTTCCTTAAATTCAATGAGTTTTATAGAAACTACATTAAAAAAATAAGAAAATGGTTTCAAACATTTGACATGTGACAACCAAGTGGACCAAATTGTATTGTAACGGTGGACCATTTTTGTATTGAATATGAGACCATGATTGACAACAATGCTTAAGGCCCCCAACAAACTTTGCATGTTTGGTACCAAGTACAAACCATGTGTTCTTGTTTTGTCTTTTACTTGTCCCTTTCATCTTCATATCGGCCGACAGAAAATACATAGAAACTAGTGTTAACCCCTTCGTTGCAAAGCGTGAGTCGTAATACCATGATAAGTAACTAAGCAAACAACAACCAAAACCTAGAAAAATCGTAAAAAAACACGAATTTATACCGCCACGTTACATTCAACACTAATATAGACAAATGCAAACTTATACAGCGTAAAACATTTTATTTATTGTTAGTAATATATGTTTTTTTAGTAAGTTCGGAATAAACCTCTAATACGTATTTATGTTTTTTTTTTTGAACGACGTGCCAATCACCGTGACACCAGGCGTGGCCAAGGTCGACTACTCGACCACCGCCAGTCCCTTGGCTCTCCCAGATGCGTGGAAACCCGACCTCCACCCGCCTGAAGACAACAGTGGAATAATCGGTAAAACCTCACCTCCCATCCAAGACGAACCGGCGCCACCGGTATTCACCCTTCATCTGGATGCAATAGAAAATAATATGGAGAGTGAGAGTCGAACCTGGGCCAACACCTTTCATATGATTTTTCGAGTTTCTCACTGACTTATAATAATTGTTAGAGGGGAAAATGTAAATGTCACAAAATATATCCAGATCAACAAATTATCATCTTAGTGGCAACATCGTAAATAAAGGCAAAAATTTGGCTAGTTGCTGAACTGTTCATAAACGCATCTATTATATATAGTACTAGTACTAATAGTAATAATAGTAATTACTTTGTAGATCTTTCATTTTAGTCTTCATATCGGCCGACAGAAAATATATAGAAATTACTTTGTAGATCTTTCATTTTAGGGGCCCATGTACGCTAGTTTGGGCCTTTGGGTTTTTACCTTTTTTTGATGGGCTTGTTCAAGGCTACATTTTCTTATCTCTTTTTCAAAAGCCAATTTTTTTTTTTAACGGTGAACTTCTAATGGTGAATATTGTCACATCGTCTAATCGGCGACCCTAGCAAAGATCTGCACAGATAGCAAGGCCAGAGCTGTGTAGTCAGACTTGATTACGGCGTTCCTTCGGAAACCGTACTGCCTCCACATGAGTTTCCTCGCTGAAGTAACAGCCAGATGAAAACCGAGGTTACGCTCAGGATCAAACCCTCCTCGGTGGGTTTTTCACCATCATAGCACACAAATGTCTCACCCTGTCACAACCGGGAATCGAACCGGCGTCTCACAAGGAAACAACCAGCCAATTACCCAACTGAGCTCGTATCACATAGATGAGCAAATTTGGTTGGTATCATTCAATTTCAAAAGCCATTTAGAAGACCAAATTTGGTTGGTATTATTCAACTTATTATCTTTCTAATAATGATACATATATTATTTTGAAAACTTATTCTCGTATAAAAACCAACACTCTGTCCTGATAGTTTAAAAGTGAAATATATAATATCGCTTAGTTAATTTTAAAAAAATAAAATAAAACTTCATTAAAACGAATCTCCGACCCAAGCGGGCAAAAGGCCAAACAAAACAAATAACCCCGACCCAAACGGGCAAAGGGCAAAATTACAACATATACATAATATCGCGTAGTTATGATGCTAAACTCTTTCATTGCTAAATTATGTTAAATTCTGATCTCTTTCATTTTTGCAACTATGTGTAATATTTAATGATTATAAATGCAAATACAACAATATGCTCAACAGTCATAAGTTGTTAATTTATCCTCGTAAAAAAAACAAGTAACCATACATCATATTAAAAAAAAAAAAAAAAAAAAAACAGGACTTAAGAGACATATATTCAGCATTTATAGAGATAGAAGACCGAATAGATCTTGATTGGCCGAACACGTTCGCTTTGGACTGTTCATCATTATGTTCCAACTAAAAAGAGTGTTCATGTGTGTACACGTTTCGAAGGTGAAACTCTTATTATTAATATAGTAAAATATATCAAAAAGGTTAAATAATTTTGCAAATGCATGTAATGTCTGTTCAGGTTAAAACTTTCCATGGAAGAATATATCTATATCAACTGAATATATGCATATGCATCTATCTAAGGATGTAATCAAGTGAAGATAACTTTTAAGTTACTCGAGTACCACTCAAAATTTGGTAAGAATATTATAGTATGATTTTTTTCTATTTGCATGTGTTATGGTTCTTATTTTCAGTGTTGTAAAATACACGACTAGTCGGCGAGTAATAAAGTAATTTTTGTTAATCGGTTCATTAATCGGCAGTCAGCTTTAGTCGGGCCTAGTCCGACCTAGTAGGCCCGCCAAAAATCGACGATTCTGGCCAAAAACTTGTAAATTCCAGCCACTTTCCAACCAAACCATGTGAATTCCAACAATTAATCTTGTATACTTAAAAAACTGAGTTGAGGAAGGGTTAAAACCTGTCTACTTAAAAAATTACCTATAAACAAGGTGTATATGTATACATAAAACTGAAAATTACATATAAAAATCCCAATCCGATTAATCGCTAGGACGTCAGTACCTCACCGGCCGACTAGCACCTAGCACTTTTTACGATATTGCTTATTTTAGCGAAGGTATAGGTAAATATCAAGTATGTTTTGATTTTATCTTGCATCCAACACTTTAATCAAGTATGTTTTGATTTTATCTTGTATCCAATACTTTAAATTGTGTTTGAAGTTTATACTTCAATTTGGTTTGTAAACTTTTAAAAGACTTCTGCTTTGATGTTTAAATTTAGGTTTCCACTACCCCCAGACTCAGGCTTGCTGGGTGGCGGTCTGCGAGGTGGGATCACCTCGGCGGTTGAGAGGACCGTGGAATATCCCCCCCCCCCCCTATTTTCACATCCCAAAATCTTATTTTCACATCCTTTTTCAATCTATATATATATATATATATATATATATAGAGAGAGAGAGAGAGAGGAAGGTTAACGTACATCACATACAACAGGTAATTACGCATGTTCATTTTAAAATCACGCACGTTATAACTCCAAAATCCAAAATCACGCATGTTGAAACACAATAATCACGCATATTGAAAACATTAATCACGCATGTTGTGAAGTACGTTAAGCCGTAATGTACAATATATTTTTTCTATATATCTTTTACTATAATAAAGCAAAAGTTTGGTAGGCCACGTGTCATCACATGAAGCCCACCCTTTTTTCCCACGTGTCAAGTTCCCTGATTTCTTTATTTTTTTTAATAGATATGGGAGGTTGCCGACAAAAACTCATATCTCAATTCAAAATTCAAACTGAGCTTTACTTTTCTCTCTTTCTCTAAAAAAGATTCATGTCTGAAAGTCTAGCCTCATCCACATCTCCATTATCATTCATCCATTCTCCTCCCCTACGCACAAAGATGAAATCTGAGGACGTAGAACCGAAGATGAAGAACTTGAAAGCGCAGCGATGAACACCAATTTAAAGAAACCCTAATCGATTTCAGTTTCTTTGAACCAGTTTGGAGTTGCTAGGGTTTCTGTATGAAAATGTGATTTTCTTTTATGTGGCTTTGTTAATTTACAGTTATGTGATGCTTTTAGTACGAATTGTAGGTTTTTAGGAACAATATCCAGCAATTAGTCCTCTGTTTCCCCGATTTGAGACCCTAATGGCGACGTAGTGTTGACCAATTAGGGTTTTGGTTATCATCTTCTCATTATCTCCGCAATCAAGGTTATCAACTACAGGTATGTGAGTTCATATTATATGTTTTTTCTTGTGGTTTGTTTTATTGACCCGTGCGCAGATGTTGGTATGTTTTTAATTTCAGTTTTTGGGTTGTGTTCGTTGAATACAAAACATGTCCATAGTAGATATTTAGAATCAAAGATTTGGAATTGTTATGTGTTAGACCAGTATTTTAATATGTGATGTTGCATATATAATATATTATATTAGTTGTATTTACTATATAGTATTTGTATAATGTTTAAATTGTTACTATTGGGTATGCTATGAATAAATTGTTGGTTTTTTATATTCAAGGTTTTAGAAATATTACAAGTATAGACATAGTTTTACATTCTAAATAGGTCTGTAATTCCCGATATATGATGGTATCTGGGTGATTTTTCATCTTCTTTTGATACTACAGAATTCATGGGATCCCTAACGCATTGTTTAAAAAGGCTTTCCGAGGCTCGCCTTGAGGCTTACGCCTCGGCTGAGGCTATGAAAAAGCGCCTCAAAGGCTTAGCCACTGAAACCTAAGCCTCAGTCATCCGAGGCTGTCCGAGGCGCTGAGGCAGTGAGGCGAGGCGGTGAGGCTTAAGCTTCACCAGACCTTGAAAAAATGGAAAATTTTAGGTTTTTTGGACTTTATTTTAGACCCATTTAGTGTTTATTATGCTTAATTGGTGGGCCAACCCAATAGTTCACTTAAAACATTTTTATTAGGTTAAAAAAACCTAATCGAAAAGAAGATATCGGTTGGGCATGAATAGGATGAACAAGTTGGTGTACGTTATGTACAATAGGAGATTGAAGCTAAAGTTTATAAAGAAAACGAATCGAAAAGATGATGAAGTCCCGATAGTTGCTGATGATGTTCTGTCGGATGATGAGTGGATAGCCAACCCAAGTGGGGATGAAAATGGCTTTGGTGGAGTTGGCTGGTCAATTTGACATTTGAGGAAAAAGGTGAGAGTTCATCATCTAGGAGGAAAAGGAAAAGAGTTATTAATTTGGTTGATGACGATGACGATCTAAATACGCCAGATGAAAACTTTGAGGATGATGATGCGGAGGAAAATGAGTTCTATGATATTTAGATGTCATAATATTACTAATTTAAGTTGTTCGAACTATTTTATGATGTTTGTTTTATGTTAAACCTTGTTTGTTTTCCTATTTTCTATTTATGATGTTTGTTTTATGGTAATTTGTGATTTTATGAGATATATATATATATATATATATATATATATATATATATATATATATATATATTTTAATTTTTTTTAATAATCTATTGAGGCTTACGCCTCGACCTGCCTCGAGGCTTATGTCTCGTGAGGCTAAGGGAAAACGCCTCGATACCCGTTTCCGCTTTTTTAAACCTTGCCCTAACGTCAATTTCTTAATAACTTTAATGTTATACTTATACCAACATTTGTTCGATTTTATGACATTTTTTCCTTTACCTTCTTAATATGCTCTGCGGATTTGTTTTCGAGTTTTCCCTTTTGCGACGCATACTATAATATTTAAAAAGAATAAGGTTAGTATTCATGGTGGCATAAATATTTCCGTTATTTTTACACAGGTTTCTCATCTGGTTCTGTTATTTAAGTTACCATCATATGTTAGAAATCATGCTCTATGGGACCGACCTTATGTCAAATTCTATTGTATAGGTTTGTCAATGTATATGTATGTCTGTGTTCAAATCATTCTACATACATGTTGCTTACATAACTACTTAATAACATGATATTTTTTTTAAAGTTACCTTTTTGTGTTAAAAATGGGGTTATTGGATTTTATTACCCTTAACTATTGGCCATTGGCCGCTGCCACCCCCAATTATCACTTTGACGTATGTCACCCCCAACTTAACACTTAGTGTGTTCTGTCACCAGATCACTAACTTTTGATCCTGTTACTATACTTTTGGGGGTGTCCTAAGATCCCTAAAATCTTCCCAAGATCCCTAAAATCTTCCCAAGATCCATATAACACCCCAAAAAGTGTAGTAACATGATCAAAAGTTAGCGATCAGTTAACGATATGGTGACAGAACATATAACACCCCAAAAAGTGTAGTAACATGATCAAAAGTTAGCGATCAGTTAACGATATGGTGACAGAACACACTAAGTGTTAAGTTGGGGGTGACGGGCGTTAAAGTGATAGTTGGGGGTGGCAGCGGCCAATAGCCAATAGTTGGGGATGATAAAATCTAATAACCCTTAAAAATGAGGTCATCAGCTATTGGGAATATGTATGGTTTTGTACTTTTGCTAACTCTTTTTAGCTTTTTTTTGCCATATTTTGATTTTTAAAGTTAACTTTGACTCTTATTTATTTAAATACCACCTAATCCAGTTCAGTGCAACTCGACCGTGATGTACGATAAGCGACTCCTTCCAACCTGAACCTATTTTGAGTTTTAATTAACTGCCCCCAACCTGCCCTTCTTTCTACCTCTTAAGGTGACAACAATCCCACGCTAACCTTTTGTCTTTCTTCAAATCATGACATGCTAGTAAAGAAGGTGAGCTTACACATGATGAGACCACAATCATAAATGAAGCGCTTGACTTGACAAAAAAGGTTTACTCTGCAATAAAAACTTTGAGAACTGTTCGTTTATTGTATCGAATTGCAATAGTCAAATAGCCAGTTATATTAAGCAATCCCCAATATCCCTTTTGTGATTTATATGGTTAAATATTGTTATATTCATAACCCAGTTTTGTCGGAATATGTGGGAAATAGATGAAATTTTTAATTGGTTGTACATTCGACTTTTGGGACTTTAGCGCCTCACACCTTTATAAATGAAAATAATTTTGAGTTATAATACACAGGTATCTAAAGAAGTAATTTTTTGAATGTTTAGTATATAAATTATATTTTGGTTCAACCCGTGTGTTACCGGGTTTGCCTCACCATTGATTCTTGAATTTGTTATTGGTTTTAGTATCTGGAGATGTATACGAGGTCGATTGAAGACCCTGTCGTATTTTGGTCGGAAATAGCTGATGGTTTCTACTGGAAGAAGAAATGGGGTCAATAGGTCAACTCTGAGAATCTGGATATCACTAAAGGGAATATTAAGATAGAGGTAATTACATATCAGTAATCAGTGATCAATTGTTCATGTTTACACTCCGCAATTGCATAGAATTGTTAATAAATTTGTGTGTTTGGATATCGATTCAATTAGTGGTTCAAGGGTGGAATCACCAACATCTGCTATAACTGTTTGGATAGAAATATAGAATCCAGAAATAGTGAGAAGATCGCGATTCATTGGGAAGGAAATGACCGCGGTGTTGATGACTCATTGACTTACAATCAGTTGCTAGATAGAGTTTGCCAGGTTTGTTATTTTGATTCTTTACTAATTGTTGAATTTTGATTTAAATCACCTATTATTATGAATTGTTACAGCTTGCAAATTACTTGAAAGAAAATGGAGTAAAAAAGGGCGATTCAGTGATTATTCACTTACCTATGCTCATGGAATTGCCAATCTCGATGCTCGCATGTGCTCGTATTGGAGCTGTTCATTCGGTATTACTTTGTGATCATTAGCACTATTTTCATTTCTTGACTGTTATATAATTATTATTTTTATTGTTTTATACCAATTTGGCTTTGGACTTCTGGTTGTTTTTGCTGGATTCTCTGCAGAATCTCTTGAACAAAGAATTATCGACTGCAAACCGAAGATTGTGATAACGTATAACGCGGTTAAACGAGGCACAAAAGTCATCAATCTTAAGGATATTGTTGATTTTGCACTCTCGGAATCATCTCAAAACGGAGTCCATGTTGGTAGGATGTTTTACATTTTCTTATGCTATTTCCAAAATACATATATCAGTCATTCATTGTTATTTATTGTATATTTGAAGTTTATTGTTTACTTGCATACAACAGGTTTATGTTTGACTTATGCAAATGAACCAGCAAGGAAAAAGGAAGATACTAAATGGCAAAAAGAAAGAGATATTTGGTGGCAGGTAGAAAACAACTTTTTTAAAATAAAAAATGTGCTTCAATTATTTTATTACACCCTTAATTGCCACATCAGCTTCCTTTTTTAACTATTTACACTTTTTATTAAATTTAATAAATTTCCAGGATGTTGTTCCAAAATGTTCTACTAAATGCGATGTAGAGTGGGTTGATGATGAGGAACCACTTTTTCTTCTCTATACGAGTGGACGCACAGGAAAGCCTAAGGTATATATGTACCGTATTCCCGAATTGAGTTTTATTTATCTGTATTTCGTGATGACAAAATGGGTGAGTCAAGCACGTTGGGTAATGGCTCAAGACCGGTTTGGGTTGAAACGGGCCGGGTCTGGTTAGGTTGACCCAGACACTTTTTGTCCGTTTATATAAATAACTAATGTGTTTGTAATGATTACATAACCTTTGCTAAAAAGTATGATTACCAAGACAATATTATTACGAGTAAAGTACACTGATAGTCCCTGTGGTTTTCCAATATTATTACGAGCCTTAATGATGAAAAAATCATGTTATCAAGTTATCAGTTATTTACCTTTAACAGTAATATATCACTTTGTTTTTATTTTATTTATAAACTTATAAATTAATGTAAATCAAATTTTCCTACCCGGGAAGCTCCCGGGTGATAACCTGGTATATATATATATATAGAAAGAGATAGAGCAAAGAGGTGTGAGAATATTAAATCCCTTAAATTTAACTAGTGAGATTTCTTCATGCTAAGTTAGTGACTTGAGACATCTGCTATAGAGTCACGATATTTTGTGAAAAATCAATAAACCAAACAAATAATATTATACTAAAAAGTTTTCTAAATGAGTGTTACATGTACAAAACAACTGCATGTGGTCTCGCTGCATATGGTGGAACATAGTGGCCTGGATGCGTGTGAGTTACCCCGCTGACATCCAAGATCTTCGGTCCCTCGTGGATTACCTAAAGTCGCAACCGGGTGGAAAAAATTGGAAGAAGGTAGTTTATTCGATTGTGATGGGGACGGTTTGGCGTATTTGGAACGCGAGAAATGAGAAGGTCTTTAATAACCGGTTCATCCCGATTTCTGGAGTAGTGGACAAGATCAAAGAAGACGTGTTTTTATGGATTAGTAACCGCACCAACCATCCGATGCCAAGCTGGGAGAAGTGGAAGTTTTTTGATATTCTAGAGATGTTGTAATATGTTTTTTTTCCTTTTCGTTCGGTGTGTATTTTGGTTTGTCTTCCCAGCTTCTTGCTGGCTCTTTATATATATATATATAAAGTGATTTTGCCGTTAAAAAAAATCAAAGAGTTGATGTATTAGATTGCATTAAATGAAGTGTGACCATCATTTAATGCACAAAAATGATTTAGGAGTAAATCGACCAACCTCTACTAGTTGGCATGTGCATACTCTTAGCAAATGTCAACCAGATCTAAACGGTCAAGTATTGTATGGAACGAGTGGAGTAATTTTCTGTTATATTTGTTCGTATTGTAAGGCTGGCCGATGCTTTTTATGTCGGTGGCTCCTCCATCTCTTTTTGTTGACGGGGTTGCTTTTGTGAATAAAAATTAAATTTCAAAAAAATAAAATGTCAACCAGAAAATTGAAACTTAACATATATCAGTGAAACTTAACATTGCTTTGATCATTATTCTCGTATATAAAGAAACAACTTGACAATATGATACTAATCTATTAATGAGTCATTAATGTAGTTACCATGATAGTTAAAAAGTCACACACTAATATAAAGAAACAACTTGACGATTACTTTGATCATTATTCTCGTATATAAAGAAACAACTTGGCACATATAGTAAATGTATAAATTTCTCATTTTTATAACTATATGTAATATTAAATGAACTTGGTTATATACCCGTGAGTTTCACGGGTTATGGGTTGTGTTAAAAAATCTATATCTATAAAAGTATTTTTTTTGTATGATTCTATATAGACGTGTCGAGACAGAGATGTAACCTATGCTTGAGTAACAAATGAGGCCTTACACTCTGTTCCCGAGTCTCATTTAACAGGGGGAGGGGAGGGGAGGGAAAAGAGATGAAAATATGAAAAAATCATGTTCCCGGGTTTCATTTAACAGGGAGAAGGGAGGGAAAATGGAAGAAAATATGACCATATATTCATCCTTCCAGATTGGAGAGATTAGGAGAGGAAATTGTCCTTACCCTCCCCTGTTAAATGAGACTCGGGAACATAGTGTTAATGGTAAGTCTAGATGCATTATCTACAGAACGCCATTCAAAATCTCCATAATCACCAACTGATGAAAAGAGCATAGCTTCTTTACACAAAAGTTCCTCGTGAGGAATCAAAGGTGTCTGGTTAAGAAGTGCATAACGACGTGTAGCTATTGATCCCAACGGGAACCAGTCACCAATCACAAAATTCACAGCCTCACCGCAATTAAAACGTATAAAAATAAATCAGTATGACGATATAGAATCCTTGAGCCATTGTAAATCATACTTTAGAAAATAATAATTACCATGACTAAATCCTGCATGATATGCGCGGGGAACGTGACGACATATTCCCCGGGCTTTTGGACAGCCTTGTAAACTGGAACGCCGTGTTGTGACAAAATATTAGGAGGAAATAAGGTTGTTTTTCCTAGGAGAACATCAAAAGTGCCGTCTTCTCCTTCAGTTGACAGAATACCATGATTATACACCTTTTCACGAACGACTTTTTTGAAATCTAGTGCAGCGTGACCCGGAACACCGTACCAGGTTTTTTCAGCTCCACAATGATGATAATTAATGCTGTAACAAATGGAGTATAATTGTATAAGACTATAAGCATAAAGTTAAAAACATATAATTAAGTAAATTTACGAAATACATACCTATATAAGTAATGGTCTTCTACATGCCAAGCAAACATACTGAACATCATCCCTATGTAAAGCATTGGTTCGGTAACTCCCTGTAAATCATAGAAATCTAAGATAAGTAAATAAAGCATACCAATTAATTTCTATACGCGATCAAAGAAGATAAGCTATTTGAATACCGGAATTGTTGTTTCTAGAAGACGTAAGATCGACCTGGACAAGCGTGCAACTTTCTACAAGCAAAAAAGTAATAACTTTATTTTAGTTAATGGAACATGCACAATCTAGTATATGTAACAAAATATGGTCATTATCAGCATATAGATATATAATGACTGGAAAAGAATCGAAACCTTTAAATTCCATTTGCTATTTCCAAGTTCATCAATTGGAGAAGATGAAAACGCACTGCCATCAACATCACACGCATACTCGACATTTTCCGTATTACCGGAAGCTATTTCATTCCAAAATTCTTTTTCCATGTAAGTAGCAGGAAGACTTCCAGAACTATAATATCTACGAGCAAAAACCTTGTTCGCCATTTTCTCATACTCACGTGAACGTGTAGTTTCTGAAGAGAAAATGCTACTTAAACTCTGAAAGTGCTGAGTAAAAAATTAAAACGTAATAAAAATAAAGGAAACTCACCTTCCGCTTAGGAAAAAGGTAACCTTATCATCAGAATTCCACTTAGCAAGACGAAGAGGTTGCACTCTTGTTGTAAATCTAAAACCGGGTTTCTCTTTCATTAAAACCATGCCTACGGGTACGGAAGCATTCAAAGGCGAAACAATCTTGCAGATACCTGAAAAAGAATTCCAAGAAAATAACTTGTTATCATTTAATGAAATAATATATCATTTTTACAGAAGAATGTCATGATAGTATCGTAAGGTTGTAAACCCTCATATGATGAGGATTTATATCTTAATCAAGTTTTTAATAAGTTCTAAGCCTTATCACTTAAAATCAGTCACACTTTAGTTTACATTTAATGCATTGTCAAATTCTACCACAGAGTCAATATGGTATTTGACATTGAAGTTCAGTCACATCTATAGCTAGCAATAGTGGCAAATGTATTGCAAATTAACAAACATGCTATATGCATACACACATAGACACACACAATCCCATTGCAAATTAATAATTACCGCATTGTGAAGCTTCTGGGGCGATTTTTTGCAGATACGCCAAAGGATCGTCAAATTCTTCTTTACTTGGATAATATACAGGGCACTCGGGCATCTTATCAATCCAATCAAGATCAGTTGTGTCAAATTTCTCAACCTTCGGCTTTGACATAGTATCTCTCCCATTTAATTCGCTGAAGCCTCTTATGCTTCAAAAATTCTAGATTCGCTTCTCTGGAGAAACAAATCCTTCCTTCCCCCTATAAAAAATACATCAATACAGAAGTGACCTGGACCCACAGAAGCTGAATACAAACCCATGTCAAGGTAGTAAGTTTGTTTAAATCTTTAAATTACATGACGTTGGTTTTTTTATTATGTTATACAATATCTATATCTATATTTAAGCATATCAATAGACTCACGGTTCTTTGTATGAAAAGGGGTTTGTACCCATTACTTGAGCGAAACCGAGCCCCAAACCAATAGAAGAGTAACTAAACAACATTGTGGCTGAAACAATAGACACCAAAACCATGCTATACAAATCCAGTATCTGTGATATAAAAATATGCACTACTCCAAACACCAACATATGAAAGTTGCCACCATATTCTCAATCGCCATCATGTCCTTCTTTATGGTAACAATTGGCTTTCTGAATCGCACTGATGAATTATCAAGAACCGTAATAAGACCCATTAGTGTTGGTGATTTTAACGTCATCAAAATCATTTTAGTGTAGTTGGATTTACTTAAGACGAAATAAACAATTGACTCAAGTTAGGAGGTGTGGATTCGGTCAAAACTATTCTGATTTTAAACACCATAGAACCTCAAAGCTATTTTGTGACAACTGTGTTCTGTAATCATCGTATAATGTAAAACAATGTTGATTATTAATAAAACAATGTGCTTTGGTGTTATTATATGTGTTATTGTGTTTGATGATTTTGCAATTTGATTCGATTCCGATTTCAAGCTTTAATCGCTTTCTGGAAGGTTATACGCAAACTGGTCTATAAACGCAATCAGTTTAACGCGACGTACACTCCGGAACTGTGACGTAAGCTAAACATACCCTAAATATCCTTTACATAACTTAGAAATAAGTTTCAAAGGATTCGGTATGGCAAAAACATGTTTATTTGAACTAAAGAACTATTTGCGACAAAACTGCGAAACGAACGTTGGTGACCGCCCGGATAATATTTAAATCCCAAAAATATTCTGTTATGATTAAAAATTTATTTTAATCAGGTTCGTGTTGAAAAATAAATTAAAACGCTTAAAAACGTTATTTTTCAAGTTTAAGCGCGTACCGCGTGTTACAGCGCAACACAGTGCTTGTACTGCGAAACACGGACAACGCAGCCAGTCTCGGCAACTGAAATTTATTTCAGTAATATTTTGGCGAGTTTATTTTTATAGAATAATAAAAATAATTTAGAACGCCATAACCGGGACTTAAACGCTAGATAAAATACCAGGTATCCAGTTAAACACCCGTTTTAGCCTACATATAACATATTTATATAAAACTTTGCATGAGAATGAGAGTGGAGGGTGGAGGTGGCGGCCTCATATGCCTCCCCTTTGCCACTTCTCTTCTAGTTTGACACTTGTTAGTGCATGCTACAACTCCATATCTTATTCATATCTTCCATATTCTCTAAATCTTGCAAGATCACAACACAAATCAAATCAAACCAAATCCCTCACTCTCTCTCTCTCTCTCCTCGCAACCGTACACCCCCCCTCTCTCTCTCCATCTTCAAGCCTTCAATCTTGTTCTAGTGAATCAAGCTCCATTTCTAGCAAACTTCAAGTTGGTGTGAAGATCCAAACGGGTTTCCAAGGTGCTTTCAAGTGATTTCAAGCTTCCTATCATCAAAATCTCATCCAACAACTTACTTGAATCTTGAAGGTATAACACTTATGTTTAAATCATACTTTTGATTCTTGGTTGTTCTTGATGATTTGAAGTTTCTCTTGAATCTTGGAATTTTCACAAACTTGAAATCTAAAATGAAATGGGTCTTGAAACAAATAAAAATGGTGATGTTTATGTGTGTGTGTATGACCTTACATACATATACATGTGTGTATGAGTTTTGAGCTTTATTTTTTATAAGTACATGTTTAGGTTGTTGCTTGATCTTGAATAATAGTTAAAAATGCAAGTGTTTAATAATCTATGCATGATATGATAAATGTTAAATTACATCAGCAAATAAATATAAATAAGTTGCATTTTGGATGCATTTAGTTCATATGAAATGTTGATGAAATGATAGTGTGCTTTAGGCACTTGTACATGAAGATATATGTTGATTTAAAGCTCAAGAAGTGATAAAAAGTGATTGTATGATAAAAATATTTATGAACAGGTTGTAACCACTATAAATAACATTATTTGGTATATTATAATGGAATGAAACTTTGACATAGGTTTGATAGCTTTGCATGTTGTACATATAGCTTAAAAAGTGGTAAATTATGTGAAATTTGCATGATTTATGTGCTTTATGTGAGACCTGCACCATCATGAGTATAGCCACTATTTTATTCAGTAAATGACATGGGTTATGTCAAAATATCAAGTCGTTTCGATTTGGGATGGTTAGGGTAATGTTTGATGCAAAACTATGCGGTAAAACGGTTAAAAATCGCCTTTTCGGAGGATTTTTATAACACTGTTTTAGATCAGTAACCAAACTGATATCTTTGATATAAAAATAAGTATTTTAACTTATATTAAGTTTACTTGGTGTTTCGTTAGTCATACGTGACTTCCGACGCCCAAAAATGTTACCGAATCGTTAAAATAAGTGTTTTCAATGTACACTAGAATGGGTTGTTCATGGGAAAATTTTATGTGTTACAATGTGCTATGTGTTTTACAATATGTCTATGATGATGTGTTAGTGTTGACAAGATTATGTGTATTACGCTAACCCGTGTATATAAATACACTAATATTATCAAAAATAATAACTTTTCGAGAAATCTCAAAGTTATGTGAAAATTCTAAGTATCGGAGAAACTTATGTATTTCGTGGGTTTTTTATTATTAAATCATTCTTATTTAATTTAGGAAGAATAAAAAATTTGAGGGATTGTGTTAACATATAAAAACGCACCCAAAGGTGAGTACATAGATCCCCTCTTTTTATTGTTTTCGATTGTTTTGGGGTGATTTATATGTATTAATACGATTTTGATACTTTAACGATGGTTTCAAAAACGATTACGATGGTTTAAACTAAACTAATAACGATTTCGACAATGTGAACGAACTTGTTGGTTGTAGTTACATAACGAATGACATTCATTAATTTTGGCTGAACCGACCAGTATTAGGTTATGGTACCATAGGATCCGACAAATCCCGTTATCAGACTGCACCCATGGTTATGTGGGTAACGACCGAACCTGATGATTGTTAACTTACCCTTTGGTGGTTTGTTAATACGAGATGAACGAGTTGAACGATGAACGATGAACGAGTCACGAAGGTTTGAATGTTATTAGCGAGACGACCAAAAGTAGTTTTCACAATTAAAACGAGAACGATTTGAACGAGTGAACGATTTGAACGATTTAAACAAATGAACGATGATCTATAACAAGAACGAGTTAAACGATGTCACACAACGATATTTATGAAACTATATAAACCATACGAGTTTTATTACGAGAACGATTTATGATTTGGTTTACATAAACAAATGTTTTGGGTTAAGATTCATGGCATCGAGGTTTATAAATTATAACCAATCTGTTTTTACTTGGTTATTCATTTTACAATACAAACATTTTACAAAACAAGGTTTCTAATATCGATTAACGAAGTTGTACGAGATATTTCAACATGTAAACGAGCCATGAATCTGACACTCACACAAAAACTATGTGCTCGCCAGCATTTCTTTGCTGACTTTGTTTTTACATATGTTTCAGGTGATGTTGCATAATGTTGATTGCGAATAGGATGCATGCTCACTTAGGACTGGACGAGGCCTTAGTGATTAAATAACAATGATAGACTATGTTTGACTTGCTTGACAATGTTAATGAATAAATAAAACAAAACTCTTTTGTATCCATGGTTTGAAACAATAATTCTGTTACAACACTCCCCGACGTTTCCACCACGGTTTGTTGTTTTACGTGGTCGGGGTGTGACATATTTAGACATTCTACAAATACGAAACCGGCAATTACTAACCTTAAGCGAGATTAACTACCTCATACAAGTAGAAGTTGTCACCACATACGCAATCGCAGCTCCATAAAACTCAAATACTGAAGCAAACCGCATATCCATGATTCAAGATGACTAAACCTTCCTAATGACATTGATTCCGAATCTCCTTGATTCCCCTGCATTTTTCCAACAACACACTCTTATATTAATCTCATAACTGCAAACTCTCAAACTTCACTTCCAATCAATTAACATAATTACCAGTTGTTCAAAAACAAAAGTCAAAATCAACTTTGTAGTTGACATCCAGAGTCAAATTAACAAAACAATATACAAACAAAGTCAAAATCAACTTTGTTTATCTTGAATTAAAACAAAACATGTGTTTTTCAGATGTTTTGGTAAACAACGTAAGAAAGTAGGTTTGACTACCCACCAAAACAGCTGTTTTGACTCCAATTTAAAACAAAAGTAAGTCTGATTATTTGACTCAACAAAAATAAGGCTTGAATCACGAAAATGGGTCTATTTTTGCAGTCTATGTTAAAAAGTAAAATGGTTCACAATGTTTTTCATATTTCACCAAAATGGGTTTAGTTTGTAACATGTGCACAGATTTTGTACACCTCTATTGGTAGGGTATCTTTATGTATTACAACTTTTCCGTTGTTATGATTCTCTGCATTTCCCTTTTGTAAGCAAACAGGTAGGAGGTTTTCCATTTCAAGCAATAAAATTCAAAAAAAAATTTCCACAACCTTGTTTACTTCATTCTCCATTTATGTGACTCTGATTACCAACAAATATAACATAACAAAAGTAATTTAACTAAATTTAAACCAAAAACACAAAAGTTAAATAGCTTGGTTTGGTTGAAGTCGTTTGGAAAAACAACTGCGCCTAGCTCGAGATCATGGGTTGTATAGTTCTTCTCATAGATTTTGAGCTGACGAGATGCGTAAGCTATAACCTTGTCCCGTTGCATGAGAACACAACCAAGACCAAGGTTGGAAGCATCACAGTAGACAATGAAGTCGTCGTTTCCGTCGGGTAACGTGAGAACAGGAGCATTGCAAAGCATGTGCTTAAGGGTTCGAAAGGCAGACTCTTGTTCAGTTCCCCAAACAAAAGGTTTGTCTTTATGCGTGAGAGCGGTAAGCGGCACAGCGATCTTTGAGAATCCTTCGATAAATCGTCGATAATAGCCCGCTAGTCCGAGAAAAGAACGGACTTCAGACGGGTTCTTAGGTGTAATCCAACTCTTAACGGCTTCAATCTTCGTGGGATCGACGTGAATACCTTGTCTGTGGACTTTAGACAACTCTTAACGGCTTCAATCTTCGTGGGATCGACGTGGTGGCAATGGTGGTGCTGGTGACGGTAGGTGGTGGTGGGGATTTTCCTGAGAGAGATATATAGAGGTAGAGAGAGAGTCAGTGTGTGTGTGTGTGTTTTAGATAGAGTGAGTGTTTATATATATATATATATATGTGTGTGTGTGTGTGTGTGTGTGTGTGTGTGTTTTTTTATATTTTAATAAAAGTAAGGGGTAAATAAGTAATTTTAAATGGACTTAACGGAGAAAACTAACCCCCATCCACTCTAGGGATTATCCGAGTAACAAACTGTCAAACCACAGGGACCACCGGTGTAATTTTCAAAATTTGGGGACTATAGGTGTTATTTTACAAAACCACAGGGACCATCTGACCATTTAACTCTTATTTTAAAAAAATTCTTGTTCTTTAGAATTTTTGGTTTATAGATATTTCAATTTTCTGTTGTGTAAAACTTTGATTTATTCTTCTATGCTCACACTTAACATTCATCTTATTTATTATTCAGTGGTTTTGGAGCTTCAATATTCATCCTTTCAGATCTTTACACATGTATGTATGTTTCTAAAACATGATATATTGTTTGTTTTTTTATATTATGTTTAACTGTGAACGTCGTTTTTTATCCTATATTATTTATAACGGTAACATGATACAAATATGTAACTAAAATACTTAACATTCTGTCCTCCTCTTTAACTGTGAACGTCGTTTTTTATCCTATATTATTTATAACGGTAACATGATACAAATATGTAACTAAAATACTTAACATTATTTTTTCAGTTCCCCAAACTACTCCAGCTACTACTGATGAATCAGTTAAAGAGGAGGACAGAGAAGAAACTTATCATCCAAATGATGTGACAATCAAACAGGAAGAGATACAAGTAATTCCGGAGGGCGCTGATCTCAATGATGACAATTGGTGGTGTGACAATATAGATGACATCCTTGAGATGTTTAAGCCGTATGATTACTAAATTGATCTCCTCATGATGCAACTTAATTGACACTTTAGCTTTTAGTTTTCAGCTTTTATATTTAAGACCTATATTTCCTTATTCGTGTACTACTTTATATAACTTTATTTATGTTTAATACTATTTTTTTCTTATTCGTGTGTTACTTTATTGCGTCAATAATTTCTTGAAGTACTTGATAATTTAAATTCTAAATTTAATAAATACTAGACATGTGTAATACTTATGACATATATCCACCACAATAATGCTACCATAAATATTATACGAATAAGAAAACTATCAGAAACGAGTGCCGCAATGCAAAGTGTCACCCCGCCGCATCGCGCGGGCACCCCACTAGTAATAATAATAATAATAATAATAATAATAATAATAATAATAATAATAATAATAATAATAAGGGTGTTGTTATTATTTTTATTATTACTATCACCGGTAATTTTGTATTTCCTATATGTTTTTTTAGTTTTCATCTAGTGTCACGATTGCTTCTTCTCGCATTGTTCATCTTCTGTGTTAGAAAGATCTATTTTTAAAATCCAAACCTTTTGAAAAATGGTAGCTTACATGATGTGTTAGAAAGATCTATTTTTAAAATCTAAACCTTTTGAAAAATGGTAGTTTACATGATAGTTGGAGACTATGCTGCTAAGACCATGTGTTACAAGGTAACGCCCTGACTATGGGGCTTTTCCACGGAGTCAAGTAGTGCATGAGAAGAAGAGTGTGAACAGAGTAACCGGCATGAGGAGTTGGGTTGTCTCGAGTGTCGTGCATTTACATAGAAAAAACCTAGATTGAGATGTTGCTGCGATGAACAGAGAAAATCAATTTTTAGTAAGATTGGCAACAGATTACCTGTATAAGACACGATAAGACATGTCTACTGAAAAGTACACTATGTGATTTTTCTTTTTTGTATAAAACATACAAATGTGTTATAGAGATAGATATAAAGTAGTTAAACGAGTTGTATTGATGTTTAATACTTGTGTTATTTGCGATTAGAAACTTTTTAAATAAACATGATTTTTCAGCCTGGTTTTTAGAGTTCGGATTGTTTTGGAGTGAGGAAGAAAGCAAAAGCAAAAACAAATTCAATTTAACTTGTGGGCTGGGCTTTGAAAATTTGGTGTGGGTTGTAGTACATGGTGTTGTACATTTTATTTGTGGTATGATGAGGTTTTTAAATATTTAATTGTAGTTTTTTAGTTTATTCTTTTAAAATTAACTGCACTTATTTATTGTATTTGTATAACTAAATTTATATTAAAAATTAGGTTTAAATAAAAAGGTAATGATTAAAGATTGATTGGGGTACAATTAAAACAAGTGAAACCATTACGGGGTGCAGTGAAAAAAAAAGTGAAAGATAGTGATGTGTCGGTAATGTGGTAGACACTTTATGACATGGCAGTTAAAATTTGTAAAGCCATAACACTTAACCTAAGAGGAGTTAAACATCGCCCCCCTGCATCATTGTTAATTTATGTGTTCCATATATTTGTGTACTCGATCATCTATGGAAGATTAGTGCGGACAAGTTAGCCGACTTGGGGTATAGATACTCGGGTATGATAATTCCATGGTAGATCTTTCACATTTATGTGTTCATTTAGATATACAGAGCCAAATTGAATGTTAGGGTTTTGGGTCAAGAACACAATTTTGATTGATGATTTTAGTGTATTTGTGAACGCGTTGTAGGATCGAATTAAACTTCCCGGACGATTGCGAATGACACGTACGACGTGCGGAATCCGTGCACGTGTGTGGATCGAACACAAGAACGTAATTAATCAATGATTCGATTAATATTTTACAATGTTTTACACCTTGAATCACCTCCTTTGCTACTATCTCTCTCTAGACTCCTAAGATCCAAAGTAACAAATGGAAAAAGTTCTAAATGAAACACTAACAAGGCCTATTTATAGGGAAGACTTAAATGAAGCTCTCCTCCATCCGTCCGGATGGGGTTTTATCCATCCGTCCGGATGGGCATTTCTCCATCCGTCTGGATGGACTTCGTTCCTATATCTTCATTCTTGAGTCTTGTCTTGTTATGTTTCTACTACGATGTACGATTGACGAAGGTAACAGACAATATACACTCACATACTCCCCCTTAGATATTACCGCAGTCAATCTCGTAGCTTTATGTCTTCTCTCTTTCTCTAAGTCTTCACGAAGCTTTGACAATATCAGCAACCACAGACTCCCTCTTTAAGCTCTTCTTGATTCTGTGTTCTGAATTAGCTCCCCCTTTCGGTTGACTTTTTCTTTAGGCTCCCCCTTTCGTTAAGCTTATGTGCTTAAGGATCGACACCTTGTTCTTCAAATACAAGCTCCCCCTTGCGATGAGCTCGTCTTCAGACTCCCCCTTAGTCTTAGCTATCAGGATCGTAATCTGGCTCTTTCATCTGCAAATCTCAAACCATTCATAAGAAGTTTGACAATTTAAGATTGAAAACCTAGCTCTAAACATAAGCTGGAGCATTTCAAGTATGTGACAGTGAAATCTTTTTAGGTTTTCCCAGGAATAATGACCTGAATCTTAAAATATCTATAGATCGAGAACCTGTCTCTATTGCACAAATATAACAATATGTATTATCCAGGATTACTCAACTCTACTCCCCCTATCAAATGACTTTATGAATTTCACAGTGAAAGCATCCAAAACTTCACAAATAATCATCCAAGTCTAAATTAATGACCTTGGAGATTTCGCAAACTGTTTTTGATTTTCATTTTAAAACATCAAGTTTCAAATTAATGAACTTGTTTATTTCAGAAACACGTTCAGCATACTTAGATTTTGAAACTCAGCTCTCGAACATCCGTTGTCAAAAATAAAATTGAATAAAAATCTTTTTGTATTTTTCTGAAACATAAAACAGTAAAGAAATATTTACAAACATATTTTTTGTTTGAGTTCGTGTCAGAGGATCATATCAGTTTACGAAAAATCACTAGCACCGTTGAGCTATAAACACTTTAAGTTCTAAATGATTCACTTAGATTATCAGTATACTGATCCACTTAAATTTTCACACAAACTTCAACTGATTCAGGATACGATATTTAGTGTTTTAAGAACTTAACTTATTCTCGTGTACCACCTCAGAATATACTCCCGTATCAAGATTCCCTAGATTCAGTCTTACAGATGAATATACTATATTGATATATGTACTCTGGGTTAATGCGAGACCTTGAGAGCTTAGGTATGAACTACCATTCAGTCAAAGAGATGAAGGCTCGACTTTGAGGTGTGTCCCACTTAGGGATCTTCTTTACAACTGCACTTGATATATATCTTTCGATATTTTCTCAATTTTTATGCAGAGGGAAAGCTTTTTATAAGCGCATAAAGTATTATACGAGGTCTAGGCCATTGCTTCCGCAAAATCAGAAGACCATGTATAATACCCAAGATATCAAACTAAAACAACCCTCCTGAAACACCCCTAACGCCCTAAATATACCCCGTATACTCGTTAACGGTCCCATATAACATTTGTATTAATAAAAATCAAATAAAAACAAAAATATATGGTTCTCGCGGGTCGCGACCCAGTTCCCTAGGTCTGTCGCGGGGCGCAACCGAGGGGCAGCTGGTCGGACCCCCTTGTGCCACTTGTCTGGATGCGTGTCGAGGCTAGTATGCTGACTAGTTAAAGCTAGGACCTACCCTACCCTGCTCGCGGGCCGCGAGGGAGACCGAGGAGGGCACGAGCCGCTCTTCGATCAGCCCTATAAAAGGGGCCAAATGCCTCATTTCTTCACCGTTCGATTCTAAATTCTTTCTTATATCTCTAGTGCTATAATACTCGTGTATTATACCCCTAAAAGTGAAGCTCTACCTTGTTGTAAGTATTATAACCCCTGATCATGTATTTGTTACCCTACCCGATTGATCTAGGGCTCCGTAACGCATGTCAAGGCTCTGCCTGACTCAGTTCATTGGAGTTCTGTCTCGTGTTGTATGGCTAATGTGATTTGGGTTATCTTACTAACACGTGTGCATTGTTTAATTTTAATAGATAATAACCAGGAAAAGCACCAGGAAGCTATAGTAACACCTAAGTCAACAAAGTGAGTACATTTTCTTTTTGTCACCCTTTGTGATGCCATTATTTCAAAAGTTTTACAAAACCCAAAATGTTATCAGTTATAATTACAGTGATTGAGTTTTTGCAATCTATAATTGCTGCCAGTGTTATGGGGTTTGTATACAGTACTTGATAACCTTCACAATTGGGCACGGGTATCCAATGTGTGATATGACCATTTTCACAGATCCGTCGAGTGACAAGTACTGATCGAGTAATTGGGTAGATATAAACATTGTAATTACTCTCAATGTTGTAATGTTCTAAAACCTGTTTTGATCAAACTAGGATGCACTCGCCAGTATTTCTTGCTGATAAAATCTTTTTAAAACGTGTTTTAGGTAACTTAATGTGAAGCTAATAGAAGCCAGCTGGAGTGCACTCAAGGCTTAAAGAAGTGGCTATAAAAGTTACCTAAATAAAAAGGAGATTATGTTTTCAATAGATTAGGCTTTATCCCTATAAATGTATCGTAATGGAAACTTGGGTTTTATCCCATTTATTTATTATAATAGTTTGGTATTTTAAACTCTGATAACTATTTCCTAACTACGGTCCTGATGTATAAATTCCGCTGCCAAAATTAATAAACACTGATACCACCGGCTCTGTGCGTGTCTCGCGGCCGCCCGCTCTCGGGGAAGGGGCAGGGAGCTGCGACAGAAGGTGGTATCAGAGCTACAGCGACTGGTTTAAGCTATTTAGGTGTTCTACCAATACCTAAATTTTAATAAATTGTGTTAGGAAATAATGTGATTATGTGTAAATATGTATATTATTGTTTTGTGTTATTTGACAATTTGTTAGTTTACAGTATGAGTGAGCAAGGTACATCTGACGCTTATCGTCAATTAGCTAGTTCCCCAAAAGATGAAGGAACCTCATCTTAGCCAATCCCCTCAGGATACTCTGCTAATACTAAGGAAGGAATATTTATCTTTAAGGCATAGTCTGAGGAACCGTTCCCTCCTAAAAAGAGAGGATGGTTTAGTAGAGGAGCACATGAGAGAAGGAAAAGTATGAAGAAATTACAACAACAGAGAGCATTAGCGAAAGCGAATAAGGAAGTGAATGTACAAACCCAGGAAGCAGTTAATAGAGCATTGTGGGAAGAGGAACTTGATAGGCAGTTAGCAGACTTCCATATGTTAGCCACTACCGCAGCAGACCCTAATCTGAACCAAATAGCTGAACCACCACTATTACCCTTTTTTCCCGACCAACAAATGGAGTTAGAACCCAACCAGGAAAACCAATTCCCAATCCCGGTATTCAACCCCAATGAGTTACCTTGAATCCCAACCCCAGTTCCTTTAGAATACTATCCATGGTGGGATGACAATAGGTCATATTCGGAATTATATCCTCCCGAAGAACCAGTGCTAGCCCCACCAGTAAACCCACTAATGAGTCGAGAATATGTGTAGGAACTCCGTCAGTATGGCGAAAATTTAGTTGACGAAGGAAATAGAATCCGACAGATAGGAGAGAAACTCATCTGGAAATATGACGAGGGTGAGATGCAGTATTGGATGAACGACACCTAGGAATAATATATATATATATATATATATATATATATATATATATATGTGTGTGTGTGTGTGTAATTTGTACTTTGAATATATATAT
This sequence comes from Helianthus tuberosus, assembly GCA_030545235.1. Taxonomy (NCBI): domain Eukaryota; kingdom Viridiplantae; phylum Streptophyta; class Magnoliopsida; order Asterales; family Asteraceae; genus Helianthus; species Helianthus tuberosus. Next base: position 97,075,734 of record CM060399.1, on the reverse strand, counting down.
ATAACCAACTAAAATAGATAAACTAAAATAGATATCGATGCATAACTACTAGTGTGTTTAATTTTCAGTTGTAATATGTAATCAATGTGTATATATAGATTATACAAAAAGAGTAAAATTGCAATGTTCGACGTTTTTGATCAATTTGCTTGTATGATTGTTTGTATAAATTTTATTCTGTGATATTAATACCTGATAAATGTTTACAATTCAGATGTCGAACAAAGTAAATCAGGAAAACCAGAATAACGATAATAACGAGAACCAAGTGAATATAAGTGCCATCGAACACATAGTAGCACAAGGAATTATAGATGATATGCCTTATCTTATACAGACTATTAAAGAAGCAGAAAATAATAACTCTGCAATTAGAAGTAAATGTCAAATTACTGAACCCAGTCACAGCGTGAACGAAAATCACGGACCATTAATCCAAGCTCCAATTCCAAAAAGAAGAAGAACCATCTCACATGGTTGCTCTTATAAAGAATTCTTGGCCTGCAAACCAATAGAATTCTCAGGTAACGAAGGAGCCATTTCAGCCGTACGTTGGATAGAAAAGACAGAAGCAGTCATAAAAATAAGTAAATGTGCAGATGAAGATAAGATTATGTTTCCTTCTAATCTTTTTAAGAATGCAGCCCTAGAGTGGTGGAAAACCATTCTCCAGTCTAGAGGAAGTGACATAAATTATAACATGGAATGGACTAACTTTTAGGAGATAGTCGAAAGAAAATTTTTTCCTCCTCATGAAAAGGAATAGATTGCCAATAAGTTCTTAAATCTTAAAATGACTGGAATAGACTGCAAGGGTTACACTACCATATTCTTCGAATATGCTAGGATAGTACCAACCATAATATAACGCCCTGCGTTTCGAAACCTTATTCTTTTTGGCAAGTCTCGTCATACTTTCAACCTTGTGATGCTTAATGAGACTATTTAAAACTTAATCGCGTTAAACTATGTGAAACTTTTACTCTATGTGATGTTTTGTGATGCTTTATACATGAACGATATGATTCTTGACTCTTGTGAATCTAGACTCTTGTGATACGTTGAATCTCGACTCTTGTGATACTAGAACCTTGACACTTGATACTTATTTATTGAACGAGAAACTTTGATACTTATTGAACGAGAAACTTGATACTTATTGAACGAGAAACTTTTATACTTATTGAACGAGAAACTTGATACTTATTGAACGAGAATGTGACAACTGGCAAATAACCGGTAATTCCGTACAATCTAATCACTATTAGCGTAATTTAATTACGTAACTGTGTCGTATACTGGATAACAGTGTTAGGACAAGAAAACAAAGCTAAAACATATGTTGGTTTTCATCGTAATGCGAAACCAAACAAACAATGTCCTAAAAGTGTTGGTAAAAAGTGTTGCGTGCACTATTCACGGTTACACTATTCATGCCAGCGATCCGTGAAATCAGACCGAAACACTAAAAAATGACACTCGGATAACATAACTGAGTCCATTTATATACGAAAACGTTATTATGAAAACACGTCTTGCAAAGAAACAAGACTTTCCGGTGTAACGCCCTAATCTCAAAAATGTCCGTTTTGGCTTAAAATATAGCATTTTTAACGCGTCCGAACCTATAACAAAGCATTTATGGGACTTCGGAATAATGTCAATTGATGAAAAACATACTGAAACAATAGGGTGATATCAACGGAATGTTCATAATCACAAGTTTCCGGTATTACATCGCTATGCACTAAACTAGTCCGTTAGCGAACCGACGAGCTAGTAAGCAATATTTCCGTCATCATAGCAACCAAATGAAGAAACTAGTGAACTAGTTAAGCCTATTTTCGGACTCGGAATCACCTCATGCTTCGCTTGACGGTGGAATAACAACTTGCGATGAAGTCTTGTCGGTACAACACAAAAGTGTCGTTAACTAGCCGACGCCTAAACGGAAAGAATTTAAGGTATCAAAATACAACTTACACTAGTCTAGCGAACTAGTTAACCATATTTTGACGTCGCAAGTACCCTAAATAAACACCATAGCATCGATGGTAAATTAAAACCATGGCTCCCGGTACTATATTTCACCTTTCGTATATCACCCGATATCGAACCGACGAGCGAAATAGTGGTATTTTTACCATCCAAAATTAATAACCACTAAACTAATAAACCAATTAGACTTTGTTTAAAACCCTAAACTACTTTACTACCTTAATTAGCATACTTAAACAAATGACTAAAATAACTACAACATTAATAAAATGTCACATGTTTTATTCGTAAAAAAAATATGGTATAACCACCATAACCCCCAATATGTTCGGCCATACCTCCCTTAGACACACTAGGCATGATGATGTTAGGGCATGGCATGGATGACCACAATTTTGACTAAAAAGGATTGCAAGATATAACAATTATCTTCATCACAAATTCCTATCTTTCTACAACACTTCTAGAAACCAAAAACCATTCTTTTTCCCCCTCCACTCTCGGCCAAGATAACCACCACCAACATCACCATTTTTCAACTCTAAATATTATATTACAAAGCATCTATAAACTGTTTCAAGATGGCTTAAGAAGATTACAAGCTAGGAAGCATATTAGGAGCTTATTTCTCATATTTGGAAGCTTTATTTTCTTCTAAACATCACTCAAAATCTTGCAAAGTTGTAAGGCTCCTAAACACTCTATTTAAGTTCATTATTATGTATAGATTATGAACGTACAAGTTGATCATCAAAAAGATTAATAAAATCACACCAAAAACCCTAACCTCAAAGCTAATAAACACTAAATATAACTATATTATGTGTTGATTTATTAGATTTGTGATTGCTAGTTAGCATAATTTATGTTGATTATGTTAAAGTAAGTTGTTTTAAGTGGGTGATCTTGTATGATTAATAATATAAATGATGATTTAAACATGGTAATGTTTAAATCTAAACAAGATCATCAACCTCATGATCCATGAACTTTACTACAACTTAAAAATGATTTATTACACATAAGTGACTTTTATAAAGAATAACCACCATGATTCTTATTATGATCATCCTAAAAGTTTAGTAGACAAAGTGGTTTAAAGAGGAGATTTTGATTAGAAAATATAATAAGTGGTTTAAAGAGGAGATTTTGATTAGAAAATATAATGAAAATGGTATTTTTAAGGTCCTAATAAATATGTGAAGATTTCATTATTTTTAACCAAGTTGTTAAAAATATACTTATAAAAGTTCATGGAAATAAAGAGGAAAAGAGCATGAATCATGCATGCAAAGTTGGTGTAATAAAACTTGATTTGGAAATTGATTATGATTATGGATTTAAACATGGTTTAAACGTGTTTTTATAACATGGGAAACGTCATAGTTTTAGGGGAAACTATGGCGAATTTTCTAAAAATCTAATCGCGGTTAAAAAGGGGATTAAAGGGTGATTAACAATGTTAAACGCGATTAGTGGTCATAAACGTAATTTTTGGAAACCCTAATGAGAATATTTAAGTCTTAAATATTCAATAAGTTCTATGGACTTAAACTTATTCTTTTACAAGAATAAATGGTTAGAATGTAACCATATATGTATATATAATTTTTGGTAAAAATTATATATTTTTAGAAACTTGTCAAGTGCATGTACTATGTGCTATATGTGTATGTATTAGATACCTATAGGGTGATCAAAATAAATACACATACATGTTCCTACATGGTCTAAGAAATGCTAGTAAATCGGACAACTAAATAAAATGGCCAAAATGGAAATACATAACACTTGATGACGACAAATTGGGCGTATCGAGGACAAGAAATGCTAGTAAATCGTGAACAAGTTACTACAATGTCGAGTCTAAAAATAACATATTTTTAGACACTAAAACGAACACATATCTAAGTGATCAAAAACAAGAATCCGGAAAGTCGAAAGCTATAAAAATTACCAAGTATTTTTCATGTGAAAAACGAACTTATTAAGTTACATGCTTGGTGAATGTTTTGTAAAAATGCAAGAGTATGTTTAATGGACTCACCAAAATTAGATTTGGGCTAGACCCAAATTAGTAAAATGCATGGGCTAGAGCCCAAAGATAAATTATTTGGGTTAGGCCCAAATTACTAACATACATGGGCCAAGACCCAATGGCAAATATATGGGCCAAGACCCAATGGCAAATATATGGGCCAAGACCCAAATTACTAAGGTACATGGGCCAAGGCCATTAACAAGAAAACTAGGGCGAGGCCCAATGACATAAAACTAGGGCTATGCCAAATAACAAAAAAACGTGGGTTAAGCCCAATGACATAGGCTCGAAGCCGTTCACACATAAGTCAATACACATAGAATACATGGATATGCATAAAAATCGAGCGGGTAAACTATCAACGCTCTAAAATACAAAGTTGTTACAAAGATGACAAATGAGAACATAATAGAGAATTCAAGATGAACAACTTGTACGAGGTCCGAAAGACCTAGAGTCTAATCAAGTTAGTAAACATGTAGGTTACTCACGTGTACATTGTTCACCTACGGTATTACTTAATACGGAACGCAAATCTGTGAGTTCATGTCCCTCCTTTCAATGTTTTCAAAGTTTTGGTTTTTAAAACAATCGAGGGGAAATACATGCTAAAACTACGGATATGTTAGCATACATGCTAATACTATGGGTATGTTAGCTATGAGTTTAGATGATAACACGGTCAATGTACATAAGTAGGATGATGACATAGTAACCATTAATCACTTAGTGACCAAGGTGCAAAAGGTGTAGATCTATAGAGCTTGAGACACGCTTCACTCCTTGATAGGCTATAGGAGTGCTTTTGTGATCCCAGAAAATGTCAAAGTTGTCTCGGTTTGGTTACGTAACTTATGGTACATATAGTCAGGGGGCTCGCTACCCACTGACAGATCCTTAAACTCCATATATGCTAATACTTACCAGTATTTCATTTTCATGAATACTACGATTACAAGATTTCATTTTCATGAATACTACGATTACAAGATTTCATTTTCATGAATACTACGATTACAAGATTTCATTTTCATGAATACTACGATTATAAGATCTCATTTTCATGAATACTACGATTACATATGGTAACAAATACTGCATGAACTCGCTCAACTTTTGTTGACGTTTTAAAACTACATGTATTTCAGGAAACAGGACCTGAGCAGGTGATATTTTATGGGATTCGGGATAACTAGTGACAACGATTGCCACTTTTGAAGGGTTTGTCTTCTATATCCCAACTTCGTATGGGTATATAGGGAATAAATCCTTACTATGTGATGTGTAAAACAATTCGATAACTATTTCTAACGTTGTAAACGTGGTATGAAACTCGAAACTACTTTTGGAAAAATTGTAAATATTGGTTGAAATCTATATATCTATGGCATCGTTGTTGGTTCATGTTATCAGTACATTTGGATGCAATGATTACCATGTTTACGTCACACACAATACGCTTCCGCTACTAGCAGGGTGTGACAGATTGGTATCAGAGCTCCGATTATAGTGAACCGGGGACAAACTTTTATAAAGTTTGGTCTACAATCACCAAGGGCTCTCACATGAAAACAAAGTTGATAACATTACAAAGATGATTTCAAAAAGTATGACAAAATGACAAAAGGTTTTCATTGTGTCACTATAACATGAGGATCTATCATGCGGGATCAATCATAAGTAACTGATATGGTTCAATACATGTTTAGTCTATAAGGAATAGACTTGAAAACACTAAGGCTTACATGTGAAACATGAGAACAAAAACAGCATGAGGTTTAGTGATTAATTATATATATATATATAATATATTTATATATGTGTTGTATGGAATATTTGCCATGAATGAAAATACCTTCGACTATGAATTCTATTATTACACTTAACTCACTCGATGAGAATGACGACCTCGCGTCTATTACGAAGCTTTTGGCGGAAGTGGTCCCTAATCGAGACCCTAAAGCATTGATTCCGTGGAAGATGGTTGCTTCCCTCGGGTAGTATATGTCTAGCTTCGATTGTGACGATGAGGCGGAGGTGGCAGCCTTGGACAACAACTCTACCAGTGGGAAGAGGTCCCTGAGATTCATAAAGGTCATGATTGATTACATTCTTGTTAAGGCAAGGAAGATGAGGTATTCATCTTGAAGGTGCCCCTCCAGTAGTTATTATTACGAATTCTTTTTTTAGACTAACGTTGTGCCCTTCCACGAATTATGACAAGGGGCATTGGCACGTGGACCAGCACGAAGGTCCCTTCTATGTTGAAGGTATGTAGACAATAGACTCCTCTCTCTGACTGATCGTCTGCTTTGAACGAGAGACACTGGGTGACCATGCAAGACAATTTATTAATACGGGGGCCCACGTAATAACAACTTGTAGTGCATGGGAATCCTGGTGGGCTCTGCGGGTCAAACCAAGAGATCACTATCCATTCGAAGTTCTTAAGTTGTTCAAATTTCTATCTAATAGAACACTAACCGGAATGGTTACTATACCACTCTACGATACAGGAAGACTACACGTATTGTTTGCACTTAACATTCGATCTATAACACGAGTCGTCTGAGACTACTCATTGAAAGCAAACAAAACTCGTTAGCCACTCATGGAGGATTTTTCCTCAACATTCTCGAAATTCTTGTACATGGGCTGGTTCTTTGGTGTCTATGACACCTTACCTTATCTTAGTTATCGGAGATGATTACATTAAACTCTGTCGTTAGATATTTGTGTTATTCCATGGGATACTATGGCATGAGCCAAGCTACAACCCCTTCGTTGTATTATTCGACATCTATGGAAATTATAACAATTTTGTCGAAGCTCGTGGAGCTCAAGGAGTATCAACAAATTCGTCACATGGGCTAGTGCGGTGAAGGAATTTTTTTTCCTACTTTGGGCGATCGAGATCCAGGAAGTATGGGATACACATTGTAAAATTGGAGACGACCGTTTGGTTTCTCCTCCTCAACGAATTACTTCTTTTCTCATTTAGGCACATGACTAATACACTCAAGAGGTACTATGCATTTTGGAATGCATTTATTCATGAATATCATTGTTCAAACATACCGGAGCAACGCTGTCTTGAGGTTTCCATGACCAATCACATTCTTAATTCTTAGGCGCATGACAGGGTATATCTGTCCAAATAAAAGCCTAGACCCAATGATACTATGTATCGGAAACAACGTGGTGTCGACAAGAAAATATACGCCTAGAAGAGGGTCAGTTAATCAGCGCCCTACTATTAAAGTTGAACTAGAGGTCATATGGAACAACATGAGGTTGTCGAGTCGACACTAGTGATGGTACTGATGGTACCGGTAGTTCAAGTGGTTCAAATCCCGATGGGACGAGAATGAGTGGCAATGCCACACTTGGAGATGCAATCACACCAGATTTTAATCCTAAGGCTTTTTCGAATTATAAGCCGCGAGACCTCATTGATACGGAAGGTGCGGTGAGTTCTAACCGCTAGATAAAGACAAGGAAGTCAGTTAACCTTGCTAATAAATGTTCTCCTAAGTAAACGTTTTGGTAAACGAATAGCCTTCTGTTGAATGAGGCGTTAACTTGGTGGAATCTCCAAATGCAAACTATAGGGAGTAATACAACAAAGAGGTTATTGTGGGAAGAACTCAAGAATCTTAAGCGAGAAGAGTATTGCTCGCTAGTGGAAAAATTCCAAGTTTGGGAACCGAGCTCTAGAACTCGATCATGATTAGAGCTAATGTTGTTAGTTACCCCGACGCCTCTACAATCTGTCAAGGATTGATTGCATATTGGATAACACTCGAATCCAAACGCACTGAGCGCTACATTTGGGGTTTAGCCCTGAGATCCGAATCATGATCACATCATGTCACCCTACCTAGATTTATTTTCAAGTAACTCTCTTAGTTAGTCTCACCAAGGATGTGGTGAGGATGGGGGACTGCCCAAGGAGGGTGTTAAGAGAAAGAGAAATCCCATGACAAGCAAAGCGAAGGCGATTACTGCCATAATCGATGCTCGCATTAAGAAGTATGCTAATAACTTGTCAAAATTCGGAATGAGATAGGTGAAACTTTCATCATGAGGGCACTTGCAAAAGTGACAAGAGTAGCAGTGTGGTGAGACTTGGCACAAAACAGAAACTAATGAGTTAGCTATATTTAAGAATGAACGAGGTGGTTTTTACTGTGGCAAGGAGGTCACTACGAGCATGGATGGTTAAGGATGAATCAAGCTAGTGAGTAAGCAAGTCTAGGGGTATGCCCTACTCTACAACCATCATGTATCAATTCTTTGGATACCAACGTCGGTTTAACTTAATGTCTTTAGATACTAAGCATATACACGAATTAGAGTCATGTAGGTTAAACATGTCTTGCTCTATCAAGTTAGCTAATGAGGAATTAACGAAGTCATGTGAAGTCATTAAGGGTCACCGATACATTCCTATCAACCGACCCGTTGTATCCGTGATTGTTTAACACCGGTGTCGGTATTAGCTTCATCCCCATAAAATTCAAAGTATGCTTGGCCGAGTCAAGTAAACAAGACGTCCTCCCATTCAATAAGATTGACCAATGGTAAATTAGTCAAGTCAGGAAAGACATCAAAGGATGCACACTCGAACTTGGAGCACGAAAATTCAGTAACGACTTTTCACTCATTCAATTAGGTTGTTACGACTTAACTTCTGGCATAGACTGGTTGGCCGACAACCGAGCAGAAGTAGTTGTGCTGCGAAAACTATTATTCTTTTTCCCCTGTCTGACGAGAGAATATCTTTTGGTGCACGGAGAGAAACACGACACACGGCTGCTGACCAACAACTGTATGAAGGCTCGGAAGAGTCTGAGAACAGGATGCATCGCCTTTCTTGTCCATGTGGTCGACAAGAAGGCCGAGTAACGCAAGGTGGAGGACATTCCTGTGGTAAGGGAATACCCTGAAGTCTTTCCAGAAGACTTGACGGGACTACCTCCGCAGCGATAAGTCGAATTCAGTATCGATCTTGTGCCAGGAGCCGCACCGGTGGCGAAAGCTTCATATAGACTCGCACCCTCGGAAATGCAGGAATTATCTACTCAGCTTCTGGAGATGTTTGACAAAGGATTCAATAGACCGAGTTTCTCACCTTGGGGAACTCCGGTGCTATTTGTCAAGAAGAAAGATGGAACCTTTCGGATGTGTATAGATTACCGAGAACTGAACAAGTTAACCATAAAGTACCGGTATCCTTTACCAAGGATTGACGACTTATTCGATCAGTTACAACGTTCTAGCTTCTATTCCAAAATTGATGTAAGATCCGGACACCATCAGCTGAGGATCCAATAGGAAAGCATTCCTATGACAGCGTTCAGGACTCGCTATGGGCATTACAAGTTCCTTGTTATTCCTTTCGGCCTAACAAACACTCTCGCCGTATTCATGGATTTGATGAATCGGGTATGTAAGCCATATCTCGACAAGTTCGTGATCGTATTCATTGATGACATTTTAATATACTCACGAACCAAGGCGGAACATGAACAACACTTGAGAACTATTCTGGAGCTACTTAAGGAAGAACAATTGTATGCCAAATTCTCAAAATGCGAATTTTGGATTCCCGAGGTCCAATTTGTTGGTCACGTTGTGAATGAGAATGGAATACATGTGAACCCAGCTAAGATAGAAGCCATAAAGAACTGAAACGCTCCCAAGACCCCAACGGAAGTAAGACAATTTCTAGGCTTAGCGGGATACTATCGTAGATTCATTGATAATTTCTCTAAAATTGCTCAACCGCTAACGTCGCTCACTCAAAAGGATAGAAAGTTCGATCGGGGTGAAAAACAAGAAACAACATTCCAACTACTTAAAGATAAACTATGCCAAGCGCCAGTCTTATCACTCCCTGACGGTACCGATGACTTCATGGTGTACTGTGATGCAACGCGTCAAGGCTTGGGCTGCTTGTTAATGCAACGTAAAAAAGTCATGGCGTACGCGTCGCGACAGTTAAGAGTTCATGAAAAGAACTATACCACTCATGACCTGGAATTAAGCGCAGTGGTATTTGCTTTAAAGATTTGGCGCCATTATCTTTATGGTACTAAGTGTACCATATTCACAGACCAAAAAAAGTCTTCAACATATATTCAATCAAAAAGAATTAAACATGCGCCAGCGGCGATGGGTAGAATTGTTGAATGACTATGATTGTGAAATCAAGTACCATCCGGGTAAAGCAAATGTTGTGGCGGATGCTTTGAGCCGGAAAGAGCGAGTCAAAACTTTACGAGTATGAGCTTTAGAGTTAACCATCCTGGCTAACCTACTAATGACCGATCAACCCTACTCGTAGACTAGGCGGCCATGCGGGCCGCGTAAGATATATGGGGTGGTTTACGCGGGCCGCGTGAACCCTATTTTTCAGCTATAAATAGCTTGTTGCATGCACAGTCTGATGGTGTCGAAACAAACTTTCAAAAACGAAGTTATAATACTCTGAAGTCGAAATTACTTTCAATAATTAGCGAGGCGCTGCTCCGATACTGGGCATTAACTCGATCGCTGCTACGATTTAATGTCCGATCGATTAAAACTATCCAATGGATGTTTAAGTGATGCCCACATTAGGGTTTATGCTTTGTCATTCGTCGTGAATTCGATGGATGTTTAAGTATCGCACTTTGTCATTCGTTGTGAGGGTTTAATCTCGTGAGTTATCGTAAATGTTGTATTAGTTACTAACCGAGTTCGTGTGCATGTTATTAAATTTTGGTTAAAAGGCTAAATCAGTAGGCTAAGCTCTGTCCACATAAATCTGCAATGTGAGTCATTCTCTTTTTATCAAAGTGCTTTATAAATTCTTAAATATTTTCAAAGTTATAATTACAGGGATTAAGTCTTTGTAATCACCAAATTACAGCCGGTATCTGGGGTTTTGTATACATTACTTGATAATCTTCACCATTGTACCAAGGGGTAGCCAACGGGTGATATGACCATAGTCACAGAAACGAGTCGAGTGACAAATACCGTGGGTAGTTGGTTGATATCTGGAAACATTGTAATCGCTCTTAATACAGTAAATTATAACAAACGTGTCGTTTTAATAAATAGAATGATTCACCAGTATTTCCCATTAACGAAACCTTTTTCAAACATGTTTCAGGTGATCTGTTGTGATCCAGGAAAAGTGTCGCGAAGCACTACAAGCTTAAGGAAGTGGCACAATATAAAATAAAGAAACATGTTTTGTAAAATAAAGATTTCTCAGTGAAATCATATGATTGTAAATTATCAGGGTTTATCCCTAATTGTGAAATGAAATAATCGGGAAATTTTAGCTTTTAAAAAGATCATGTTAAAATCTTCCGCTGTTAACTCAATTAAACAAATACCACGGGATTTTCTGTCCCGCGGCTCCTGAAACGGGTCAAACCGGGTCGGGGGACGTGGCAGGAAAAAGGTGGTATCAGAGCCACTGAGTTAAGCTAATTAAGTATTTAAGAAATACTTAATTTTCCTGATTGCCATTATGTGATTATGTGTTTTATTAACTGACTATTTGTTAGTTACAGTATGGGTAAGCAAAAGCTTTCGAACATCTATCTTAAATTAGATAGTTTGCCAAAAGAGAAGGGAAGTTCATCCCAATCCTCAAGATACTCAGTAGATACTGAGGAGGGAATATTTGTTCGTAAAGCCCATTATGAGGAACCACTTTCTCCTAATAAAAGAAGTCTGATTATTAAGAAAAGTCAGGAGAAAATAAAGAAATCTCAATCAAAAGAAATGAGAGTTAATCAAGAAATCCAGAAACTAGACAGTAACACGCCATGGGAAGACAAGTTAGATGAAAAATGGGCGGACCTTTATATGCTAGCCACTGTAGCAGTAAATGCAAATCTTTAAAAATACCATGACCCAGTCACTTACAAGCCAGAAACGTTACCCAGTAAATAAATAAAGTTACAATAAACCTTAGTATGTTTAATTTTATTTGTCTTTTGTATTAAATTAAAGTCATACGGTATGCAATAATATTTAAAGGTTATCTGTGAAATTTGTTATAAAATTTTAACGTATTATTTTTACATATATGCTAAATAGCATGAATGAGTTATCTGGAGCCCTAGAGAATCTCAACCTCTACCCTGTAAACATAGAAGTTTCTAAAGAGTTTACTGGTTACTTTGCTGATGTGGAACAACCTATAGAATTCGACGCTCCACCTCTGGAGAAACCCAAGCCTAAGAAGATGAGAAGATTGGTAGGATGGAGGCGTGTGCGTAGAAAGAAACCCGCCACTAGGAAGATTCCTAAAATAAACAATCCCTTAGAGAAAGGAAAGGAAATTGAAATGGGGGAAAGTTCTAGACAGATGGAATTGGAGATTGAGGAAGATTCTAGGCAGATAAAGATGGAAATTGGAGAAAGCTCTAAGCAAACCCAAGAAATGACATTGCAGGAGGAGCTAGATTTTATAGTGGCAAGCTGTGATACTATTAAGCCTGTCAATGAAAATGTTTTTACTCATCCTATTGAAACCCAAATTCCAATGAACTTGGAACCAGCAATCCCAGAACCTATAATCCACACCCAACCTCTAGGAATGGACGAGTGGTGGACTAATGATTGGCAGTTCCAAAACGTTCTCAACAATCCTTATACGTTTTTCCCTCAGTTTGACCCATAACCTATACCAAATCCACCGATGAGTAATGAGAATATGGCTGAACTTCGTCATTTTGGCGAAGAGCTGATGGATGCTGGGAATAGGATCCGAGAGATAGGAGGACAAATCTCATGGAAATATGATGAGAGGGAACATCGTTTTTAAAATGCAAGTTGGCGAGGGAGAAGTAGGTTGTGAATCTATAATAATAATAATAGTAATAAAAATCAGTATGTGTAAAATAAACAATAAAACGGTTGTAAGATAAAAGTGTGTACGGAAGCATATTATAGTATATAAACAAATGAAAATTTAGAAATTTACAATGTTGGTTATATAATTTTTTATGTGATTATGTGAGAATAATTGTTATATTTGGTTGTTTCTTATTCTATACTAATAAATTATATATATTAATTATCAGATGGAAAATGCTAATAATGAACCAGTTAACGAGGTAAACCAATCTGAGCAACATCAGGAGGATCACATTATGACTAGGCAAGATATAGAAAATATCGTTGCTCAAGGGATAGCCAATGCTATTCCAGCAATAATTGCTGCTGCCCAGAAACCCATTGAACCTCAATCAATCATTCCTAGTAAACGTACACAAGGCGACAATTTTAGTAATAGTATAAACGGAGGCGGTAACCATATTAATAACAACAATGATGAATTGCAAGCTCCGCTCCCTAAGAAAATGAAAACTGCAACACCTGGTTGCACTTACAAAGAATTTCTTACTTGTAAACCTACTGAGTTCGCAGGTAATGAAGAGGCGACTGCAGCACTGCGTTGGTTAGAGAAAACTGAGGCAGTAATTGCAATAAGTAAATGTGCCGAAGAAGACAAAGTGATGTATACATCGCATTTGTTTAAAGAAGGGGAACTAGAATGGTGGAACACATACTTCAAGCCAAAGGAAGAAATATGGCATATGCCATGAACTGGGAAGAATTTAAGAGTCTTGTGGAAAGAAAATTCTGTCTCGAGTATGAAAAAGATCAAATGGAAAATAAATTCCTAAACCATCGGATGATGGGTGTAGACTGTCGAGGATATACTTCGACATTTTTCGAATATACTAGAGTGGTACCAACGCTGGCTTCGCCAGAGCCGGTACTCATTTCTCGCTATATTTGGGGATTAATTAGCGAAATCCGTAATAGCGTTAAAGCTGCGAGACCTCGCACTATTGACGATGCGGTAGAATTAGCTAATACCCTAACTGACGAACTGGTACGCACAAGAGATGAAAACAGAAAGAAGGAATTGGCTCAGAAAATTAGCCAAGGATTTCGTGTGGGTAATAGTAGTAACTTCAAGAAAAGAGGAACATGGCAATCCTCAACTCCTCAATTCTGCAGAAATTGCAAAAAGAAACATTATGGAAGATGCAATATAACCTGCAACTTTTGCAAAGCTGTAGGACATCGTGAAGAAAACTGCAGAAAGAAAACCATAATCTGCTTTAACTGTGGAGAAGCGGGGCATTTTAAAACAGAATGTCCTAAATTGGCCAAACCAGCAGACAACAAAACCAAGACGGCCGACGGAGCTACTAAGAAGAATGCTAGAGCATTCCAATTGACCACTCAAGAAGCAGAGCTCATTCCAGATGTGATAGCTGGTACGTTCTTAGTTGACAACGTTTACGCAAAAGTATTATTTGACTCTGGTGCGAACCAAAGTTTTATAAATACTACATTCTGCCAAGCTCTTAATTTACCCTTAACCAATCTTAGGCAGATTTTTACAGTCGAAACGGCAGATGGGAATTCAGTTAAAATAGATAAGGTTTTGCAAAATGTAGAAATAGAACTCTCAGGTCATAAATTCTCTGCAAACCTATTACCTATGAAATTAGCTGAATTCGATGTTGTGTTAGGAATGGATTGGTTAGTAGCCAACCATGCTTGAATCCTTTGTGAAAAGAACTCTATAGAGATTCAGGCACCCACCGGAGAAGTAATCATGATTATAGGAGATAAACCACGTAAACCCATGAAGTTCATATCAGTAATGAAAGTTGCTAGTTATGAACGAAAGCAAGGAATAGTATATATGATTTCAGTAATCATTAGTACTAAGGATAAAGAACTTAAGGAGATTCCTGTAGTCTCAAAATACCCAGATGTATTCCCAGAAGAGTTACCAGGATTACCACCTGATAGGGAAGTGGAATTCAGGATTCATCTAATTCCCGGAACTACACCGATAGCCAAGGCACCTTATCGGTTAGCACCCACAGAAATGTTAGAACTGAAAAAAGCAATTAGATGAATTACTAAGTAAAGGTTTCATACAACCTAGTTCATCCCCGTGGGGAGCACCAGTATTGTTTGTAAAGAAAAAGGACGGTTCAATGAGAATGTGTATTGATTATAAAGAATTGAATAAGGTTACAATTAAAAATCGATACCCATTACCTAGAATTGATGATCTTTTCGATCAACTTCAAGGAGCTAGATACTTTTCTAAGATCGATTTACGCTCCGGATATCATCAATTGAAGGTACAAGAAGAAGACATACCTAAAACTGCTTTCAGAACTAGGTATGGTCATTACGAGTTTACAGTCATGCCCTTCGGATTAACAAATGCACCTGCTGCATTCATGGACATGATGAATAGGATCTGTAAACATATTTGGATAAATTCGTAATTGTCTTCATAGACGATATACTTATTTATTCCAAAAGTCGAGACGAACATTGTAAGCACTTGCATGCACTCTTAACTTTGTTAAGAAAAGAAAGGTTGTATGCCAAATTCTCGAAATGTGAATTTTGGTTAAAGGAAGTGTAATTTCTAGGTCACATGGTGAATCAAGAAGGTATTCACGTTGATCCCTCTAAAATAGAGGCAATTACCAAATGGAAGGTTCCGCAATCCGCAATAGAAATTAGAAGTTTTATAGGTTTAGCCGGATATTATTGACGGTTTATTAAGGATTTTTCTAAAATAGCCGTGCCATTAACTAAGCTAACCTGTAAAGCAGTTAAGTTTGAATGGGGACCTAAACAAGAAGAAGCTTTTAGGATTTTAAAGCAAAAGTTAACCAATGCCCCAATCCTAGCTTTACCAGAAGGGACTGAAAATTTTGAAGTTTACTGTGATGCTTCAAAACTAGGATTAGGATGTGTGTTAATGCAACGCAAGAAGGTAATTGCGTATGTTTCAAGGCAATTAAAAAAGCACGAGGAAAATTATACAACTCATGATTTAGAATTAGGAGCCATAATTTTTGCCCTTAAAATTTGGAGACATTATCTGTATGGAAGTAAATTTACTGTCTATACGGATCATAAAAGTTTAAGGTACATATTTGGGCAAAAAGAGTTGAACATGAGGCAAAGGAGATGGATGGAAATCCTAATCCTAAGTGATTACGACTGTGATATTCAGTATCACGAAGGAAAGGACAATGTAGTTGCAGATACCTTAAGTCGTAAGTATCATGAGAACCAACGACGGGTTCGTGCTCTTAGATTAAATCTACAATTAGATTTAATGGAACAACTAAAGAATTTTCAAGAAACAGCAATCAAAGATAATGCTGAAGGAATGAAAGGACGAATAAAAGAATTAGAACAAGGAGCTGATGGAATTTGGAGATTCCATAAGAAAAGGATTTGGGTACCTAAGCTAGGAGAATTAAGAGATAAAATTTTAGAAGAAGCCCATAAATCTAGGTATACCATGCACCCTGGAAATAATAAGATGTACCAAGATTTAAGAAATAATTTCTGGTGGATAGGCATGAAAAAGGATATAGCAAGATATGTTTCTAAGTGTCTTACTTGTTCACAAGTTAAGGCAGAACACCAGAAACCTTCAGGTCTACTACAACAATTAGAAATGCCAGTATGGAAATGGGAACTCATAACAATGGATTTTGTTACTAAGTTGCCCAAAACCAGAAAAGGTAATGATGCGATTTGGGTAATTGTGGATCGATTAACCAAATCAGCTCATTTTCTACCCATGAAAGAAACCTTTAGCATGGAAAGGTTGGCAAAGTTGTATGTAGATGAAGTAGTATCCCTACATGGAGTTCCACTCTCCATTATATCAGATAGGGATAGTCGTTTCACTTCTCACTTCTGGACAAGTTTCCAAGATGCTATGGGAACTAAACTGAACTTGAGCACTGCATATCATCCACAAACAGACGGGCAAAGTGAAAGGACGATACAAACCTTAGAAGACATGCTCCGAGCATGTGTGATAGATTTTGGTGGAAACTGGGATGACCACTTACCTTTAATTGAATTCTCCTATAACAATAGTTATCATTCAAGCATCGAAGCTGCCCCATTCGAAGCACTATACGGACGTAGGTGCAGAACTCCAGTATGTTGGGCAGAAATAGGAGAAAGTCAATTATCAGGACCAAAGATAGTACAAGAAACTACAGACAAGATCACTCAAATCAAGGAAAGATTGAAGACGACTCGAGATCGTCAGAAGAGTTATGCAGACAATAGACGGAAGCCGTTGGAATTCCAAATTGGAGACAAAGTACTATTAAAAGTATCTCCTTGGAAAGGAGTAGTTCGGTTTGGAAAGAAAGGAAAGCTAAGTCCACGATACGTAGGACCATTTCCAGTAATCCAACGTATAGGACCAGTTACTTATCGTTTACAACTACTAGAAGAGTTAGCTGGAGTACATGACGTATTTCATGTATCCAACCTCAAGAAATGCCTATCAGATGAATCTTTGGTAGTACCTCTTCAAGATATAGAGGTAAACGAAAAGTTAAATTTGTTGAGAAACCTCTTCAGATAGAAGACAGAAAGGTGAAATTTCTCAAACACAAACGGTTAGTACTGGTCAAAGTCAAGTGGGATTCGAAGAGAGGACCCGAATACACTTGGGAGCTGGAATCCGAGATGAAGCGAAAGTATCCTCACTTATTCTAATGAATCTCGAGGACGAGATTCTAAATAAGATGGGGAGAATGTAAGGACTCTAAAAATTATCCTAAAAATACCCATAAGTAAAAACTCGGACCCCTGAAACCCTAAACCATATTTAAAATCAAGAAAAACAAAATTCTGGGTTCCAGGCGGGCCGCGTAAAAGACATGTATGGTCTTACGCGGGCCGCGTCAAGACTTGTTTGACCGGATAAGTTTCCGGATCCACGTATTGACCAGCTGGCTAACCTACTGATGACCGATCAACCCTACTCGTAGACTAGGCGGCCACGCGGGCCGCGTAAGATATATGGGGTGGTTTACGCAGGCCGCGTGAACCCTATTTTTCAGCTATAAATAGCTTGTTGCATGCCCAGTCTGATGGTGTCGAAACAAACTTTCAAAAACGAAGTTATAATACTCTGAAGTCGAAATTACTTTCAATAATTAGCGAGGCGCTGCTCCGATACTGGGTATTAACTCGATCGCTGCTACGATTTAATGTCCGATCGATTAAAACTATCCAATGGATGTTTAAGTGCTGCCCACATTAGGGTTTATGCTTTGTCATTCGTCGTGACTTCGATGGATGTTTAAGTATCGCACATTGTCATTCGTTGTGAGGGTTTAATCTCGTGAGTTATCGTAAATGTTGTATTAGTTACTAACCGAGTTCGTGTGCATGTTATTAAATTTAGGTTAAAAGGCTAAATCAGTAGGCTAAGCTCTGTCCACATAAATCCGCAATGTGAGTCATTTTCTTTTTATCAAAGTGCTTTATAAATTCTTAAATATTTTCAAAGTTATAATTACAGGGATTAAGTCTTTGTAATCACCAAATTACAGCCGGTATGTGGGGTTTTGTATACATTACTTGATAATCTTTACCATTGGACCAAGGGGTAGCCAATGGGTGATATGACCATAGTCACAGAAACGAGTCGAGTGACAAATACCGTGGGTAGTTGGTTGATATCTGGAAACATTGTAATCGCTCTTAATACTGTAAATTATAACAAACGTGTCGTTTTAATAAATAGAATGATTCACCAGTATTTCCCGCTGACAAAACCTTTTTCAAACATGTTTCAGGTGATCTGTTGTGATCCAGGAAAAGTGCCGCGAAGCACTACAAGCTTAAGGAAGTGGCTCAATATAAAATAAAGAAACATGTTTTGTAAAATAAAGATTTCTCAGTGAAATCATATGATTGTAAACTATCAGGGTTTATCCCTAATTGTGAAATGAAATAATCGGGAAATTTTAGCTTTTAAAAAGATCCTGTTAAAATCTTCCGTTGTTAACTCAATTAAACAAATACCACGGGATTTTCTGTCCCGCGGCTCCTGAAACGGGTCAAACCGGGTCGGGGGACGTGACACCTTACTGTTGAAGCACATAAGTCAAAATATTCAATACACCCCGGATCTGATAAGATGTATCAGGATGTAAAGGAATATTACTGGTGGCCTAATCTCAAAGGAGATATTGCGACCTACGTTGGGAAATGCCTAACTTATGCAAAGGTCAAGGCCGAGTATCAAAAGCCATCTGGACTATTACAACAACCCGAGATTCCCGTTTGGAAATGGGAACATATATCAATGGATTTCATCATAGGACTCCCACGGACCTCTCGAGGTCATGACATGATTTAGGTTATCGTCGATCGATTAACCAAGTCAGCTCACTTCTTACTAATTCGCGAGAAAGACAGTACAGAGAAGTTAGCTGAGCTTTATCTCAAAAAAATAATATCACGTCAAGGAGTACCTATTTCAATAATCTCGGATCGCGATGGTCGCTTTGTGTCAAGAATATGGCAATCATTTCAGGAATCGCTTGGATCTCGTTTGGATCTAGGCACATCATTTCATCCGCAAACCGATGGACAAAGCGAACGAACCATCCAAAAGTTGGAGGACATGCTTCGCGCCTGTGTGATGGATTTGGGTGGAAACTGGGATACTCATTTACCGCTGGTGGAGTTTTCCTATAATAACAGTTATCACACAAGCATCAAAGCCGCCCCATACGAAGCACTATACGGACGGAATTGCCGATCACCACTGTGTTGGGCGGAAGTCGGAGACAAACAACTCACTGGCCCTGAACTAGTCCAAGAGACTACCGACAAGATAGCAAAGATACGAGACCGTATCACGGCGGCTCGTGATAGACAAAAGAGCTACGCGGACAAAAGACGTAAACCACTATCCTTCAAGGTTGGAGACAAAGTCTTACTAAAAGTCTCGCCTTGGAAAGGCGTAGCTAGATTCGTGAAACGTTGAAAACTAAACCCGATATACATTGGGCCATTTGAGATTCTAGAAAAGATCGGTACCGTCGCGTACAAGTTGAAACTGCCAGAAGAACTCAGTAACATACACGACACATTTCATGTGTCGAATCTTAAGAAAAGTCCGACCGTTGATACAGTTATCATCCCAGCGAATGAAAGTCATGTAGACGACACGCTCCAGTTTACCGAAGAACTCGTCGAGGTTATGGACAGGAAAGTCCACAAGACAAGGAGAAGTCGTATCGAGCTAGTCAAGGTCCGCTGGAATTCACGTCACGGACCCGAGTACACGTGGGAACATGAAGATCAGATTAAGGCAAAATATCCCCACCTGTTCAAGAAGACTCCTGCAAAGGATGGCTCAACTTGAATTTCGGGACGAAATTCTTTTTAACAGGGGGAGAATGTGACAACTGGCAAATAACCGGTAATTCCGTACAATCTAATCACTATTTATATTTCTAAATCTCATGCATTTAGCGTAATTTAATTACGTAACTGTGTCGTATACTAGATAACAGTGTTAGGACAAGAAAACAAAGCTAAAACATATGTTGGTTTTCGTCGTAATGCGAAACCAAACAAACAATGTCCTAAAAGTGTTGGTAAAAAGTGTTGCGTGCACTATTCACGGTTACACTATTCATGCCAGCGAACCGTGAAATCAGACCGAAACACTGAAAACGACACTCGGATAACATAACTGAGTCCATTTATATATGAAAATATTATTATGAAAACACATCTTGCAAAGAAACAAGACTTTCCGGTATAACGCCCTAATCACAAAAATGTTCGTTTTGGCTTAAAATATAGCATTTTTAACGCGTCCGATCCTATAACAAAGCATTTCCGGGACTTCAGAATAATGTCAATTGATGAAAAACATACTGAAACGATAGGGTGATATCAACGGAATGTTCATAATCACAAGTTTCCCGTATTACATCGCTATGCACTAAACTAGTCCGTTAGCGAACCGACGAGCTAGTAAGCAATATTTCCGTCATCATAGCAACCAAACGAAGAAACTAGTGAACTAGTTAAGCCTATTTTCGGACTCGGAATAACCTCATGCTTCGCTTGACGGTGGAATAACAACTTGCGATGAAGTCTTGTCGGTACGACACAAAAGTGTAGTTAACTAGCCGACGCCTAAACGGAAAGAATTTAAGGTATCAAAATACAACTTACACTAGTCTAGCGAACTAGTTAACCACATTTTGACGTCGAAAGTACCCTAAATAAACACCATAGCATCGATGGTAAATTAAAACCATGGCTCCCGGTACTATATTTCACCTTTCGTATATCACCCGATATCGAACCGACGAGCGAAATAGTTGTATTTTTACCATCCAAAATTAATAACCACTAAACTAATAAACCAATTAGACTTTGTTTAAAACCCTAAACTACTTTACTACCTTAATTAGCATACTTAAACAAATGACTAAAATATCTACAACATTAATAAAATGTCACATGTTTTATTTGTAAAAAAAAAATATGGTATAACCACCATAACCCCCAATATGTTCGGCCATACCTCCCTTAGACACACTAGGCATGATGATGTTAGGGAATGGCATGGATGACCACAATTTTGACTAAAAAGGATTGCAAGATATAACAATTATCTTCATCACAAATTCCTATCTTTCTACAACACTTCTAGAAACCAAAAACCATTCTTTTTCCCCCCTCCACTCTCGGCCAAGTTAACCACCACCAACATCACCATTTTTCAACTCTAAATATTATATTACAAAGCATCTATAAACTGTTTCAAGATGGCTTAAGAAGATTACAAGCTAGGAAGCATATTAGGAGCTTATTCCTCATATTTGGAAGCTTTATTTTCTTCTAAACATCACTCAAAATCTTGCAAAGTTGTAAGGCTCCTAAACACTCTATTTAAGTTCATTATTATGTATAGATTATGGAAGTACAAGTTGATCATCAAAAAGATTAATAAAATCACACCAAAAACCCTAACCTCAAAGCTAATAAACACTAAATATAACTATATTATGTGTTGATTTATTAGATTTGTGATTGCTAGTTAGCATAATTTATGTTGATTATGTTAAAGTAAGTTGTTTTAAGTGGGTGATCTTGTATGATTAATAATATAAATGATGATTTAAACATGGTAATGTTTAAATCTAAACAAGATCATTAACCTCATGATCCATGAACTTTACTACAACTTAAAAATGATTTATTACACATAAGTGACTTTTATAAAGAATAACCACCATGATTCTTATTATGATCATCCTAAAAGTTTAGTAAACAAAGTGGTTTAAAGAGGAAATCTTGATTAGAAAATATAATAAGTGGTTTATAGAGGAGATTTTCATTTGAAAATATAATGAAAATGGTGTTTTTAAGGTCCAAATAAATATGTGAAGGCCCATGGCTTTATAGTCTAGTGGCATCTTGGTGGTGGGATAAGACTTTGGGACCAATAGGTCCTGGGTTCGATTTCCACAAGGGGGTTTCCCATGTTTATTGGGTTTCCTCCTGAATTGGTGTGGCGTTATGCCTAGTGGAGATGGATATGATCGGGTGGTTCCTCTGGTGGCACGATAATACCCCAATGGTCCGTCAGTGATCCAAATTTGCCGTTCAAAAAAAAAATATGTGAAGATTTCATTATTTTTAACCAAGTTGTTAAAAATATACTTATAAAAGTTCTTGGAAATAAAGAGGAAAAGAGCATGAATCATGCATGCAAAGTTGGTGTAATGAAACTTGATTTGGAAATTGATTATGATTATGGGTTTAAACATGGTTTAAACGCGTTTTTATAACGTGGGAAACGTCATAGTTTTAGGGGAAACTATGGCGAATTTTCTAAAAATCTAATCGCGGTTAAAGAGGGGATTAAAGGTTGATTAACAGTGTTAAACGCGATTAGTGGTCATAAAAGTCATTTTTGAAAACCCTAATGAGAATATTTAAGTCTTAAATATTCAATAAGTTCTATGGACTTAAACTTATTCTTTTACAAAAATAAATGGTTAAAATGTAACCATATATGTATATATAATTTTTGGTAAAAATTATATATTTTTGGAAACTTGTCAAGTGCATGTACTATGTGCTATATGTGTATGTATTAGATACCTATAGGGTGATCAAAATAAATACACATACATGTTCCTACATGGTCCAAGAAATGCTAGTAAATCGGACAACTAAATAAAATGGCCAAAATGAAAATACATAACACTTGATGACGACAAATTGGGCGTATCGAGGACAAGAAAAGCTAGTAAATCGTGAACAACTTACTACAATGTCGAGTCTAAAAATAACAGATTTTTAGACACTAAAACGAACACATATCTAAGTGGTCAAAAACAAGAATCCGGAAAGTCGAAAGCTACAAAAATAACAGATTTTTAGACCCAAATTACTAAAATGCATGGGCTAGAGCCCAAAGATAAATTATTTGGGTTAGGCCCAAATTACTAACATACGTGGGCCAAGGCCCAATGGAAAATATATGGGCCAAGACCCAAATTACTAAGGTACATGGGCCAAGGCCAATAACAAGAAAACTAGGGTGAGGCCCAATGACATAAAACTAGGGCAAGGCCAAATAACAAAAAAAACGTGGGTTATGCCCAATGACATAGGCTCAAAGCCGTTCACACATAAGTCAATACACATAGAATACATGGATATGCATAAAAATCGAGCGGGTAAACTATCAACGCTCTAAAATTCAAAGTTGTTCCAAAGATGACAAATGAGAACATAATAAAGAATTCAAGATGAACAACTTGTACGAGGTCCGAAAGACCTAGAGTCTAATCAAGTTAGTAAACATGTAGGTTACTCACGTGTGCGGATGCTCACCTACGGTATTACTTAATACGGAACGCAAATCTGTGAGTTCATGTCCCTCCTTTCAATGTTTTCAAAGTTTTGGTTTTTAAAACAATCGATGGGAAATACATGCTAAAACTACGGATATGTTAGCATACATGCTAATACTATGGGTATGTTTGCTATGGGTTTAGATGATAACACGATCAATGTACATAAGTAGGATGATGACATAGTAACCATTAATCACTTAGTGACCAAGGAGCAAAAGGTGTAGATCTATAGAGCTTGAGACACGCTCCACTCCTTGATAGGCCATAGGAGTGCTTTTGTAATCCCAGAAAATGTCAAAGTTGTCTCAGTTTGGTTATGTAACTTATGGTACATATAGTCAGGGGGCTCGCTACCCACTGATATATCCTTAAACTCCATATATGCTAATACTTACCAGTATTTCATTTTCATGAATACTACGATTACAAGATTTCATTTTCATGAATACTACGATTACAAGATTTCATTTTCATGAATACTACGATTACAAGATCTCATTTTCATGAATACACCGATTACATATGATAACAAATACTGCATGAACTCGCTCAACTTTTGTTGACTTTTTAAAACTACATGTATTTCAGGAAACAGGACCTGAGCCGGTGATATTCTATGGGATTCGGGATAACTAATGACAACGATTGCCACTTTTGAAGGGTTTGTCTTCTATATCCCAACTTCGTATGGGTATATAGGGAATAAATCCTTACTATGTGATGTGTAAAACAATTCGATAACTATGTCTAACGTTGTAAACGTGGTATGAAAATCGAAACTACTTTTGGAAAAATTGTGAATATTGGTTGAAATCTATATATCTATGGCATCGTTGTTGGTTCATGTTATCAATACATTTGGATGCAATGATTACCATGTTTACGTCACACACAATACGCTTCCGCTACTAGCAAGGTGTGACAGAGAAACTAGCTTAAACGCAGACCTGAAACACGGAAACTTTTGTGTTAATTATTTAATAATACCATGTAATGATTACTCACAATAATACGCAACACAACACTTAACCTAGCTCACAAAACGAACCAAAGTCGGAAAACGAGCTAACGGGTCTCGGCTGTCCGAATGGATATCCGATCTGATGACCATCCGACCGGATGGCCATTCGACCGAAAAGCCATTCGGTCCCTTGCACTTCTCCACCTACTAGTTGTCACCATCACCTATAAATAGGACCATTGACACTTCATTTTCACCTTTGCCTCTGCCATTCGACCACACGCACTCTCAGCCACTTTAATCAAGATTCAAGACCATTCCGTAAGTATTTCTCCTAAATCCTTGTACAACTTTCATCATTTAACACTTTTACACCAAATTCTTCATCAAAATCACACGAACACTTCAACTTTTTCATGAAAACTAACTGACTTGTGCCTCTTGAAGGTGGTTTCCACTCAGTTGATTGTACAAACTGTGGTGGAGCATCATTTCAGCAAGATCGGCCCCAGATCTAAAGGATTTTCACACTTTTACACCAGATCTGACGGAATTTCATATGTTTCCGACTCAGATCTGATGAACATCATGTTTTACAACTAATTTTCGAACCCTTCTTCAACTTTTATACAAAACATGGGTGAAGTCAGACTCAAACAGACTTTCGACTCGTTCCTTAGTGGAAAGCCGGCTTGAAAAACTGAATTTCCACCAGGAAACGGGCCGATTGACGGTCCAAACATGAAACTTCATCAGAAACAGCTCGTCGGTTTGAAAAGGGATGATACCCATCCGATCGAACGAGCTGGGTTTGGTATGTTTCCATTGTTTGACACGTCGTCGCACCATCTTCGTTAACTCAAAACTTAGAAAATTTCACTTCACTCACTGACCATCTGTCCGAATGGCCATCCGATCGGATGACCATTCGTCCAGATGATCTGATTATGATGACACTTATTGTTTGTTTTACAGGACAATATGATCAAAACATTGCAAACTTTATCATTTCACAAAGCACCCATTGTTCGAATGGCCATCTGTTCGAATGGTCATCCGCTCGGATGACCATCCGATCGGATGGAGCCCATCCGCTCGAATGGTCATCCGTCTGGATGACCATCTGTCAGGATGACCATCCGCTCAGGTAGTCTGTCAGACACTTTAACTCGATTTTCGCACCATTCGACACTCTGTTCCCGACCGGGTCAGCACTTAGAGGACTTATGCTCTGTTCCCCGCACGCAGGCTGATCCAGCGCTCCCTTCGATCCAATTTAGCAGTGTTTGGTTTTAGCACCCACTGTGATTATACTCGATACCTTTTTGTTTTAACGACTTTTGGGATGCAACATGTATTCTATATCAAGACACTTGACACTTGAAACTTATTTGAAACCATGCTCTATCCGCTTTAAACATGAAAACATGATACTTGTGATACTTGAGACTTTTATGCTATGTGAACGTTTGATTCTTATGTGTAGCTCGCCTTAACAATTGTAGCGCTATAGGAGTAACGCACCTCTCCATTAGTCTTGGGAGTTTTTGTTAAGTTTTGATTCTTTTACCTCCTCTTCGGTGCGTTGATGCTTTAAGTCGAAAGTATCATGAAAAGCCAAAACGAGTACGCTCTCTCAGGTTAAATCTGCAGGTAAATTTAAATGAGCAAATTAGAAAGATACAAGAGACAGCAATCAAGGACGATGCTGAAGATTTAATAGGAATTAGAAAAAGAAACAAATGGAATTTGGATATTCCATAAGAATAGGATATGGATACCTACCCAAGGAAACCTAAGAAACCAAATTTTAGAAGAAGCGCACAAATTTTAGAAGAAGCGCACTAAAAAGCTTTAATTCTAGACTCGACCTAAACTACACAATCGGCAAGTGTACCGACCAATGTAGTATAACCTAGGAAGTCCGGATATCGAACCACGAGACTCTATAAATCACGTAAACTAGACTCTAATAGACACTGACAGACTCGACTAAAACTTGTTTATTTGTTTTGGGGGGGGGGTTACGGAAAACTAAGAAAACCTATATTAAACTACTAAGTTGACTAAAGCTAGACTAAAGACGAACGAAGACTGAGGACTTTACTTATATGAGAACGAGACCACCTAGACAAGAATCCTGGATTGTTTTTAGGAGATTATCGATTAAGTTAAATGCATGAATTATGGAACCGGGATCGTAAAGTACTAAACCTATTAAGAACCAACTAAGCCCCTCGACCCTTCTCAAGGAGAAACCTGTGGAACTACCTAGGCCGTTAATCCTACCGGTTATTAGACGCCTTTCCAGTTGTCTAATTATTGTGTAAGTACCCTAATGTTGACCTACTCTTTTCCAATCATAGATCTAGGGTAGTTTGAAGTAATTAACTTGATTTGATAGACTAATAAAACCGACAGGTAAACCAAGACATGACCTTTTCCAAGGACTATCTAAAGCAATTCGTCGGGTAAGACCTACCAATAGGCCCTCACTTTCCAGGTATTAGGACTAGTAGAACACTAAGACTTAGCAAATTATTACCAATTACATCTAGGGGTTATTGCGCAATTCTCCCTAAAGAGTTAAGGTTTTCTTACGTGATATAGACACTCACCGAAATCCTAGACCCTAATATGACTCTATGTTGTGATATAGACCGTCACTAAGAATCATATGAAGCAAGTAATAACAATAAACCAACTCAAAGCATTCATATACATCAAATCATTAATTCAAACTCCTTACAAAACACAATCAACCCATAATAATCATGCAATTAACAAAAACGGCAAAATCTTCATATTAATCCATTCATCAAGTCTAGGTGGTTTATAAATTTAGCCAAGCATGTTAAAACGTGAAAACAAATCAAAGATGTCTAAACACGAATTCATCATAACAAGTTTCGTAAGAAAAGTCAAGAATAAAGAACTAGAAAACCCGATTAGATCTTCAAGTCTTCTTCCCCGAACTCTTACCGATGATTCCTAGGCTTCGAATCTCCGAAAGTGCTCCAAGAATGCTCAACAATTGCCCCAAGAAGTCCCAAAATCGATCTTAGGGTTTTTTCCAAGTTAAAGATGTTTATATATGACTTTCCATAACAAACCCTTATTAAATTCGTAATAATCTGCCAGCAACAGCCTTCTGGCGGGGCGCCACCCACTTAGGAATGGGTGGCGGGGTGTCACCTTGTTTTTTTTTCTCATGTACTACATTCAGTCTCTCGCCGGGTGCCAGAAAACTTCCCACGGGGTGCCAGAGAGTGATTTTTCAGCCTTTTAACTCTATTTCAACTCCCCGACCTTTCCAACATGCTTCAAGACTTGACACTTCAATATTTTGACTCGTTTCACTCGGTTTCCCGCATATTTAAGCATCAATGCATGTAAAACACGATTTTATCAATAGTATGCATATTCTAACGAAAAACCAAACTAAATATAACGAAAACTATACAAACTGTACACGAATAGAAGATGTATTTTGCAATACATCAAACATCCCCACACTTACTCTTTTTTCGGCCTCGAAAAAGAACTATGCAACGAAATCAGAGACGAATAATCACTCGGGTCGAGAATTATTTATATCTTATTAAAAGCAATGCTTGCGTTAGCCGTGATTGCGAATATACTTGTCCCCTTAAACCCAAATCCAATCCTAAGCCCTTTTCATGTGAATTTAATTTAAGTGCGGTCAATCTACCTAGGGCCTCACACCAGAATTTACGGTCAACCTACTCCCACCTCAAGCTTATAGGACTAAAAGAACGATCTCTTGATCAATTCCTAACCGTCTTATATCAAAACCAAGAGAGTTTACAATCAGCTTTTTCTTTTCTTTTTCCATTTTTTTTCTTTTTTTTTTTCGCTTTTCTCTTTTTTTTTCTCTCTAATGAGCATAGACGATGCTTTCCCTAACCAAGAGACAATCCGGCTGTAGAGTCGCTATCCCCAACCACAGATTACTTAGGTTTCGGTACTTTTTTTCTTTTCTTTGCACAGTCGATTTCACACACCCTAGCGGTAATTCGGTTGTAGAGTCGCTATCCCCAACCCAAACTGCATAGGAATGCATTACTTTCATTTAGTTTCTAGCTCATCATTTTTTTCTATATTTTTCTTCGCATGATCACAAACTCTAACGGTTTTAACTTATAACGGTGCCCCTTATACTCTTATTGGCAGTTTTAATTTCCCATATCTCCCCGATGAAAACCCACTAGCAGACCAACAATTAAGGGATATTAGCTCAAAGGGACTTAAAACCAAACCCGGGCTTATCCACATATCCCTAACTAGACGCAAGCTCGATTTATTTTAATCTCTTATTATTATTATTCGAACCCAAACATCAATTCACCTTTTCTATCATTTTCCGTTTTAATTTGCAAACTTCTTTTTATTCGAAAGACATTTTCTGATTTTTTCAATTTTTTTTTTTGGATTTTTCAGAATTTTCTAATTTTGTTTTTGTATTTTTGATATTTAATTTTTTTGTATTTTTCATATTTAAGACTCGATTATTTACAAGTATACCATCCCCACACTTAGAGATTGCATTGTCCCTAATGCAAGAACGAAAATACGACTCAACAACTACCTAAAAATAAAAACTGCAAACGAAATAGAAAAAATAAATACAACAACAAAAAGGGAAACGACTTAGCTGTATATGTGAGACTGTCAAAGTGCCAGTCGTTTCCACATAAGCCCTCCAATTCGAAACGCGCTCAGCAAACAACTCCTAACCTCGGACACGCGAACGAAAGCGGCTACAACAATTACCCTAATCAAGCAAACACCAAACACTAGCAAAAGATAATATGTAAGCTACTAAGTGTTAGTGCAAACATCCAACAACCAAAAGTCAACCATCCCCAAAACTCCCAACCAACCTGTTTAACGTATTTAAGTACAAACCAACAAACAAGGATTAAAAACAGCATAAAGATAAAAATAAACAAAAGATATAAGCTGTCATCCTCGCTGCATCCTCGCCCTACTCCTCATCACCTGCATGTACCCCACTGGGCCCTGCCTCAGTCTGCTGCCAAGAAGGCGGCGGCTGCACACGAATACCATGCATAATGACCCGCATACCATCCTCCAATCGTCTCTGACCTGCCACAACCTCTGCCAACACCTCTTGCCTAAGCCCACTGATCTGATCATCAACATACATACGCAAGTCATCGAAACCCGCCTGCATAGAATCATATAATGAATCCAAGGTAAGTGGATCGGGTCGTGGCTGCGCTAATGGGTACTGCCTAGCAAGAATATCCTGACGAACACGGGGAATACGAGGCCTCTGATAACGGGTAGGAACCGCACCCTACATAGCCTCCGCAGCACCTGAACCAGGCGGAGGCTGAACCTGTCGACCCTCTCGTATCGGCTCTCAAGTAATCGGATCAGTACGAGCTATAATCCCAGAAGACTGCAAATCCCGGACACTCATAAAACAAGGGTCAGGGCCCTTCTTCATCCTATCAGCCGGGTAACTCTCAAACACACCTAAACTCTCGACCAACCAAGTAATCAACGGCCCACAGTAAATACGGGCTCCAGCACCACCCCTCCATAACCTCTTCATAGACAAAGCAAAAACAATAGCTAAATTGGCAGGCCTCTGCTCTACCATACACATCAGACAGAATAAACTCACTTGATTAACCTTGTTATCTCCCTCTCCTCTACCAACTAGAGTTGCTGCTAGAATTTTGTGGATATAGCGAAGAACCGGATCAGTAATATCACTAGCAACTGCCCCTATAGCATATGGCACCCTCGATATGGTGCCCCAAAACCTCGCTAACTCACTCGTCAGAACACAAAACCCACGCTGCTTCTTAAACACTCCCTGCAGACTGGTAATGAACTCAGGAGCCCTAACCTTTTCTTCCGTATAGAACTGAGTTGCCACTGCAAACTCAGGGACTGTCATCTCATAAGATTTCCTACCCAATGCAAAGAATATAGCATCTTTTTCATTAAAACTCCCTTGCTTATACTCGAAAGTCGAGTGAAATTCCATCGTGATTTCCTTGTACTGTCTAGCATCACAATCCAAAACTTTCCTGAATTTCGGTCCTAACAACTGTTCCACCCGGGCCCTTGCCCCTAAACGATCCAACACCTCCCAATCAATCCTCCTATACGGCAGCAGCTCTACCGTACACAAAGTACCTAACCTCCGTGACTCCTCCGAATTTATCTCAAACTGCAAAAAAGGGCTATCCAAGATCCTTTGACGTGGACCATGCGGACGTCCCGGTCCCGTATACTCAACAACCCTAGTATATTCATATTCTGACTGTTCCTCTTGTTGCACTGGTCCCGGTTAAATCTCCTGAATCGGTTCAGGCTCCCTAATCACTGGTCCCCCTCTTGGGCGAGTATCTCGGCCTCGTTTCCTGTTGGCCCGACTTGAAGATCCTGCACCTGACATTCTGCAAAACAATTCAAGAATGACAAAACAAAGTAATGCAGAATATTAGTCACAAACTATTTTTGGTATTTTAGAAATTTTTTTTAAACAAAAACGAGAACAACGACCGTATAGCATTACGTTCGCGGCCGTAGTTTAGAAACAAAGTGACATTAAAGCGACGTTTTGCAAAATCAATTTAAGATGTGAACCGAAACTCGCCCGAATGGAGATTGAGTACGGGCGAGTGGTTTTACTATTCAAGAAAGCAAAACGAGCAATAAGACACTAAGACGACTCAAACACAATTAAAACGACACCAAAGATCCTAAAATAACCAATACTAGACTCGATCGAACATAGACGCAAACTGCACAAATTACAAACTATACCTCCTCCCGGCACTTTACTTGCCCTCAAGTAAACCCAAGTGCCTACCAAACCATCATTGGCATCCAAACTTGCTTAAAATCAGCCATGTATTAATTTAAAACAAACTTTAGCGTCGAAAAGTGCCACCTAATTAAAGGAGGTTTTTGATTCTCCGCAAAAAATTTTGTTCAATAACGCAAATTTGGCGCTTTAGACGTCAATGTATTCCAAACCCAACACTAAATTCAGCAAATCAAACTCCATAACCAACCCGACAACCATCAATATCCCAAAACCAAACCGCAATCCAAACCAACATTGAGTGTAAACCGATATTTCAAAACTTGAAAAACTTGATGAAAGTTGATGTAAAGTTGAAAAACTTGCATTTTGCATTAGCGAAACGGGTCAAAACAGTGACTAAATCTGATTTTTATGTCAAACATTCACCCAACCGAATCCCCACACTCAATGTTAGCACACCCTAAACCAAGTTATGATGAACATTGTAGTCTAACCTCAAACCGAACCACCCGCAAACAATACCCTGCTGAAAGAACCCAAACCGAGCCCATCCGCAACCTTATACATCTTTAAAACCTTGCAAAACATCACATTCCACCAAACCCTAACCCTAACCCTAACTAGGACTAACTAAGCAAAAACGGACAATACAAGACTCATAATACAATTAAAGACAAGAAGCATACCTGAGATTCGTGAGAAATAAGAAGAAATAGAGAGATTTTTCGGTTGAACCTTGATCCCCACAGTGAAATCCCGATTTTAAATGGAAATATGATGGGTTTGGGTTAAAATCGGATGTGTGAGGATGGTATGTGTAATAGTTTGTAGGTGGTTATGGAGGTTATCGATGATGATTGGTGGAATGTTGAGGGTAATCGGTGGGTAGTGGTTGTAGAGAGGGGTTTACGGTGGGTATCAGTGGTGGGTTGGGTGTTACGGCGAAGATGGGGAAGGTGATTTTAGTGGATAAAGGTGGGAATCTGGTGGGTAGAGGTGGAATTAGGGAGTTATCGGCGAAACATGGAAGAGTATATGGGTTTACGGCGATGAGTGGGAAAGAAGGGTAAGTGGAAAGCAACTTTTGGGGTTTTATTTATTTAAGATGCAGATGCGGCTTCTGGCGGCCCGCAACTAAAGGGTGAGGTAGGTGGCGGCCCGCCACCACGTTCTAATTTTTCCGAAAAGTGAGTATCGTGCTGGCGGCCGCGAGAGGGTTTTTTAGTGGTGGTGGCCCGCTAAAGGGTGTTTTCAACAGAAGGTTTACTAAAATTTTTTGCTTCCTTGCCTTAGAAAATTTTTTAAGTTTTTCCAAAACCATCAAAGTTCAACCTTAAATTTTTTTAAGTGTAAAACTTACCTGGAACCTTATTTCTCTCGCAAATTCCTGCAAATCCTCGGTGATGCCCTCCTGCAAACGACTCAAAACACAAACAAGGACCCGAAAAACTAACAAAAACGACCGTTAGCTACTAAAAATATGAAAAATAAATGAAGATACAAACGGTACAAAATATACACTTGGGTTTTCACCCAAAACACTAGTTGGCGGCTTTAGGTGGGATTTCGAGAGGAGTTTCCTCCCTCTCGTCCTTGTTTATCGCTCCTCCAATGTAGTGCTTTAAACGATGGTCGGTCACCTTCCAACTACGGCCATCCGTCTCATCCATAATCTCCACCGCTCCATGCGGAAACACATAGTGAACCATATACGGTCCCGACCACTTCGATTTCAATTTACCCGCAAATAGCTTCAACCTTGAATTATAAAGAAGCACTTTGTCACCTTTGCTAAACTCCTTAACTTTCCGTAGCTTCTTATCATGTAACACCTTCGTTTTCTCCTTGATTCCCAACGATCGAGCATACGCGGCATCCCTAAGCTCCTCTAGCTCATGGATTTGAAAGAACCGCTTCCTAGCGGCTTCGGTCATGTCTAAATTAACGGATTTCAATGCCCAAAGCGCTCTAGGCTCTAACTCTACGGGAAGGTGATAAGCTTTTCCGTAGACGATCATGAAAGGCGTAGTTTGTCACACCCCCAAAATCCACCTGCGGAGTATCACCGCTTGGAGGCGTGACTGACCAGGATCAAGCCACCAATCATATCGAACAAATGTAAATAGTAATGTATTTCAACCAAACCAATATGAAAGGTGTTCAAAACATAAGTATAATTCAATGTTTAGCGGAAGCATAAAAGTAAACCCAATCATAAGTATAAGTATGAAATGGCATAACATCTAATCAAGCATTCATGATCCATGTCCACAACGACCGCACCTCCCGTGCAAGCTCCATAAGTACCTAAGGTCCTGCAAGGCATGTAACAGAGGATCAACAACTAGTTGAGCGAGTTCACAGAAAGTAAATGCGTAATAGTAAGTTCGTATGTAACATGTGGCTCTACTGGGCCGATAGTACGTTCTATTGGTGGGGGCTTCCCATGTTGTATATCCACTAGACTATTCGTAACCATAAGTATCCTTCCCAATCCGAGGATAGTAGTAAGTATAATTTTACGTAGGTTTTACGTAAGTGCCCTTCCCAACCGAGGACAGTACGTAGCGAGTACGTAGGTTTAGCGCTGGCGTCCTTTCCCATCCGAGGACGGTAGTACGTAGGTTTTACGTAGGTTTAGTGCTGGTGTCCTTCCCAATCCGAGGACGGTACGTAGGCTTTACGTAGAGTTTGGCACAGGCATCCTTCCCAATCCGAGGACCGTGGTAAGTAGTCTAGTGGTGATGTAAGTACAAGTAATCATTCAATCCCATTCCCAACCCACTGGGGAATCCCATGCCTTGGTAAGAGTGTGAACTCACCTTGGTTTGCTCGGTATGCTAAGTATGTGCTCAAGTAAATCAATCACGTCCTAAATACGCACGTATGCATAATCAGTTTATATCCAACTTGTTCACGTATAGATATAATCATAGAAGTACTAGCATGTAACCATTATCATATAAGTCATGCACATCACTGATCAGTAGTTAAATAAACCCAGTTAACTTTAACAGAATTAAACCAGGTTACTGTGCAGATTACCCAATCGGCGAAACACAACAGTTGGCGAAACACATTCTATTTCGTCGAGGTCATGTTTGGCGAAACAGAGGTCTAATTCGTCGACTGCCCTTGGCGAAACATATTCTGTTTCGCCGAGAGTTCTGTTTCGTCAAACAGTTCAGTTACGTCGAACATCAGTTACATAATGAGAAACCCTAATTCTGTCGTCACATAGTACGAGGTATATCAATCATCAAAACGTAATCATACAGAATTCATTCATCATGAAAACTCACATGGCTACTGCCATGATCACATGCAAATATGAATTTATTTTAATATATCCAAGGAAATCATGTCACTTGCCTTAATATGGATAAGTGTCAATATAATGAGATCAAAGTCAATGGCAGACAAGTGTATATTGTTTTCATCTTGCTATTGGACCGAAAATTATATAGTTCTGCACATTTAGTCACATGATATTACATCTAGGAGGTCACTTCCAAACATCCCACATGCACCCATCATTACCTAATTTCACTATCCATCATGAAATCCCTAGTTGTTGACATCGAAGAACTATACATATGCAAACAAAACCACATAAAAGTTACTGGAACATAATACCCTTGTAAAACAAGATCATCATCATCATATCGGATTTCATAGCATATACATCATAATCGCCATACTAGTTTCGTAACATTCAGGATCTTATCACACATGCATCTTACGAGTACAAACAAGCAGTTACACAGACAATCAACCCAGTTAAATCAATAATTCAAAACTGATTGTTACACACTAACCGATTACGTAACGAACTGGCAAGAATCCGGGAGGGTGAATGATTGCCGTCACGTATAAGATAGAGAAGGGAACCTAGGGTTTCTGGTTCGCCAAAGTTGTGACAAATAACCCGTAGAACTGATTAAATATCCGGTGTAACGTATTGGGCTGTTACTGGGCCTCGGTGAAACTAATGGGCCGGCGAGACACTTTTGTTTCGTCGATGGTTGTTGGCGGAACACATCTCTGTTTCGTCGAGATGTTATTGACGAAACACATCTAGTGTTTCATCGGGTACTTTCATGTGTTAAATAACTCAAGTGTTTTTCAAGCAAGGTACGTGTTATAACAGCAACCAAAATCATATAATACTCACAATACGTTTTATCATGTCACAAAGTGTACAGTTACAAAGCAAGTAAGTCGTGTATGTAAACAACTAAGAATGTCGGAAACTCGAGTTGTCACATTATCCCCAACTTGAAAGAAATTTCGTCCCGAAATTTAGCATGCGGTTACTGAGGAAGCTAATGGTGTGGCGTTGTTTACCTGTATTGTATCGCGGCTCCCCGAGCAAGTTTGCGAAAAATTACTGGTTTTCTTGGGGTGTCACATCATCCCCCCGTTGATTTGGAATTTCGTCCCGAAATTCTGTATTGGTAGCTTCAGCCTCAGTAGTAGTTGCATTGGTTCCGAATAACTGGGGATATTTGAGTTCCATTTGATCTTCACGCTGCCAGGTGAACTCTGGGCCGCGGCGGGAGTTCCAACGAACTCGTACAAGAGGGATTCTTGTGTTCTTGAGGACCTTAACATCCCGGTCCGTGATTTCAACTGGTTCTTCGATGAACTGCAACCGCTCGTCGATAGTGAGTTCCTTCAAGGGAACTATGTGGGTCTCATCTGACATACACTTCTTCAGATTCGACACGTGAAAGACGTTGTGAACTGCACTGAGTTCAGCTGGTAAGTTCAATCTGTAGGCTACCCTGCCTATCTTCTCAATAACTTCGAAAGGTCCGACGTATCGTGGATTGAGTTTGCCGCGTTTGCCAAAACGAACCACACCCTTCCAGGGTGAAACTTTGAGTAGCGCTCGATCCCCAACCTGAAATTCGAGTAGTTTTCTATCTTTATCAGCGTATGCTTTCTGACGGTCACGAGCTGCCGCCATGCGTTGTCGTATCTGAGCAATCTTTTCCGTAGTATCAACTACCATTTCTGGACCTGTGATTTGACTATCTCCCACCTCTGCCCAACAGAGAGGTGACCGGCATTTACGCCTGTACAATGCCTCGAATGGAGCAGCTTTAATGCTGGTGTGGTAGCTGTTATTGTGTGAAAATTCCACAAGTGGCAGATGTTTCTCCCAACCATTGCCAAAGTCAATTACGCACGCCCGAAGCATGTCTTCTAGAGTTTGAATAGTGCGCTCAGACTGCCCATCGGTCTGAGGATGATACGCCGTGCTCATGTCTAAACGAGAGCCAAAAGATTTATGCATTGCTTGCCACAGTTCTGAAGTAAAACGTGCGTCACGATCAGAGATGATGGAGGTGGGCACCCCGTGCCTCGAGACCACTTCTTTTAAGTAAATGTCTGCTAAGGTAGAGAACTTGTCTGTTTCTTTGATAGCCAAGAAGTGAGCAGACTTTGTGAGTCGATCCACGATCACCCAAATAGTATCATTTCCGCGCTGAGATCTAGGTAGGCCAGTAACAAAATCCATGGAAATTTGCTCCCATTTCCATTGTGGTATCTCAGGTTGTTGGAGTGGTCCTGACGGTTTCTGATATTCTGCCTTGACTCTCGCACAAGTCAAGCATTTGCTAACGTATGTGGCTATGTGGGCCTTCATGCTAGGCCACCAGTATGTAGTTTTGATATCGTGGTACATTTTATCCGCTCCTGGATGTACCGAGTAACGGGACTTATGAGCTTCATCCATTACAAGCTCGCGTAAGTTACCATAGAGTGGGACCTAGATGCGTCCTGTTAGGTAATAAGCGTCATCTGCCTTTTGTTCTAATCGTTGCCTTGAGCCACGTAGGGCTTCAGCCCTGACGTTGTCTGGTTTCAATGCTTCTACCTGAGCATCTCGTATCTGAGAAGGAAGGCTAGACTGGATAGTAAGTTGCAATGCTCGTACACGCCTAGGCGTAGTATCCTTTCGACTGAGGGCGTCGGCCACCACATTGGCTTTGCCCGGATGGTACTTTATAGCACATTCGTAATCGTTCAATAGCTCGACCCATCGTCGTTGTCGCATGTTCAATTCCTTCTGTTTGAAAATATGTTCGAGGCTTCTGTGATCAGTGTATATAGTGCACTTGGTACCGTACAGGTAATGTCGCCATATCTTAAGTGCAAAAACAACCGCTCCCAGCTCTAAATCGTGTGTTGTGTAATTCCGTTCGTGAATCTTAAGTTGGCGCGAAGCATAAGCAATAACTTTATCCCTTTGCATTAATACACATCCAAGACCTTGGATAGATGCGTCGCAGTAGACTACAAAATCATCCGTGCCTTCAGGCAGTGAGAGGATAGGCGCACTACAGAGTCTATCCTTTAAGTGTTGGAATGCTGCTTCCTGTGTATTACCCCATCTATAGACAACACCTTTCTGCGTCAGTAGTGTAAGCGGTTGTGCAATCTTGGAGAAGTCTTTGATGAACCTTCTGTAGTATCCCGCCAAACCCAAGAATTGGCGTATTTCGGTCGGTGTGCGAGGTGCAGGCCAGTTCTTGATCGAATCCACCTTGGATGGATCGACATGGATCCCATCCTTGTTTACCACGTGGCCTAGAAAGTGGACTTCACGAAGCCAGAAGTCGCATTTTGAAAACTTAGCGTATAGTTGTTCCGTTCGAAGAAGTTCCAAAATAAGTCGTAAGTGCTGCTCGTGTTCCTCCTGACTCTTGGAGTAGATCAGAATGTCGTCGATGAAAACGATGACGAACTTGTCAAGATAGGGTTTGCACACCCTGTTCATAAGATCCATGAAAACCGCAGGCGCGTTCGTCAACCCGAAAGGCATGACCAGAAACTCGTAGTGGCCGTAGCGCGTTCTGAACGCTGTTTTGGAGACGTCCTCATCCCGGACTCTCAGTTGATGATACCCTGACCTTAGATCAATCTTCGAGTAATAGCTCGACCCTTGTAACTGGTCGAATAAATCGTCGATGTGTGGAAGAGGATAGCGATTCTTCACAGTCACCTTGTTCAATTCGCGGTAGTCTATACACATGCGGAAGGTACCGTCCTTCTTCTTTACAAATAGCACTGGAGCTCCCCAGGGCGAAGAGCTAGGACGTATGAAACCCTTTTCCAAAAGTTCTTGCAGTTGCTTAGACAGTTCTTCCAGTTCAGTTGGAGCTAAACGATAAGGTGCTCGAGCTATGGGTGCTGCTCCTAGAGCGAGCTCGATCTGAAATTCAACCTGACGGTGAGGCGGTAACCCAGGTAACTCTTCAGGAAACACTTGAGGAAAGTCGCGTACTACTGGATATCCTCAATCTTTTTCTCCTTCTTTGCTGTATCGGTAAACAGCTGTGTGGCCCTTTCGTAAACACTTCTGAGCCTTCAAGAAGGATATGATGCCACTCACGACACCACTCTTGTCGCCTTGAACTTCGAGAGGTTCTTTACCAGAACGGGGAATACGAATGATCTTCTCCTTGCATAGGATCTCTGCTTGTTGTCTTCCCAAGTTCCCATTTCCTTGGTTGTGGTTCTGGTTCTGGTTCAACCGTGGGCAGTGTCTCCTGAAGTGACCTTCAGCACTACTCTGATAACATCCCTTGTTACCCTGCTGTTGCTGCTGATTCTATAGATCTTGTGTCTGTTGTTGTTGGTTCTGGCTTGCAGGACGTGAGTTCCTACCATCTTTGGCTCCATGACCAAGCTTGTCGCATCAATGACCATGATTTCGGTTGCACGGCCCGCTGTGGTGCAAGTTACATCGTTTGCACTTAGGGTGGTTTCCCCTGTATCCACCCTGCCCTTGACTACTAAAAGGTTGCTGACCAGGACTTTGGTTGTCATCGATCTTTCGCTGCTGTGCCTGGGACGGAACCGTAGTCGAACCCTTGCTAGGGGTTCCATCCCACTTTCGTTTGTTGTCACTGGGAGTAGCAGAAGTAGTTGAAGTAGTTGTGGTAGTAGTAGCGCTGATACGTTTAGGCAGTCCGCCCTGTTCCACTGCCTGATCGGTGAGGCGATGAGCTAGCTTTACGATCTGTTGAATGGTGCCAAGATTCGCTGAGGTTACATGACTTTGAATCTCTGGCACTAGTGCCTTGAAATACAGTTCAATACGCTTGATTGGAGGGTCCACCATAGTTGGACACAAGATGGCCAGCTCGTTTGACCGTTTTGTATAAGCTTCAATTTCCGATCCCGTCATCTGTGAATTGTAGAACTCTACCTCCAGTTTGTAAATGTCGTCACTGCTACAATATTTCTCTTTGATCAATTCTTTGAAATCGTTCCAGGGTGTGGCGTTAGCAACTGCCAACCCTAACATCTGAACTTGCGCCTTCCACCAAGTCAGTGCAATGCCTTCTAGAGTACCAGTGGCGTACTTCACCCTGCGAGCCTCAGGACAATCACACATCTCAAATACTGACTCAAGCTTTTCAAACCAATGGAGGAGTCCAACTGCTCCCTCCGTGCCACTGAATGTAGTAGGACGACAGTCCATGAAAGTTTCGAAGGTGTACACAGGTGGCTGAGCGTGTTGACCTGTCGTGTGCGTAAGAGTAAACATACTTGAGCACGAGTGTTGGTTTACGAGAGTAGGATCTAAAGATCCTAGTGTAAGTGGTGATGGCAGGTTACACCTCCTGCCTGGGCAGCTGCGAGTGCTGCAGTAACTTGTTCACTGATCGAAGCCGCCAACTGGGCTTGAGTTAGGTTAACGCATCCACTCATGATCTTGACATCAAGGAGAACATGAGTAAGAGAGGTTCGCGAATAGTGCGATGACAGAAGGGAGTAAGCACACAAGTGTTCTCATGCAATAACAAATAGTGAGCAATGTAATCTAAGCATACCACGAGCAAAGTTCTATGTAATTCTAGCATGTAGGCAATAAACATAAACCTTATTACCTAGGATGTTGAGTCTTGCACGTGGAGCGAAGCGTCGTTGTGGATCGTTGAGCACTGTACTGGTTATAGTCTGGTTTTAATAAAAACGTTTTCCCCATATTAAAACCAAGTTCTCTATAACCAATGGCTCTGATACCAATCTGTCACACCCCCAAAATCCACCTGCGGAGTATCACCGCTTGGAGGCGTGACTGACCAGGATCAAGCCACCAATCATATCGAACAAATGTAAATAGTAATGTATTTCAACCAAACCAATATGAAAGGTGTTCAAAACATAAGTATAATTCAATGTTTAGCGGAAGCATAAAAGTAAACCCAATCATAAGTATAAGTATGAAATGGCATAACATCTAATCAAGCATTCATGATCCATGTCCACAACGACCGCACCTCCCGTGCAAGCTCCATAAGTACCTAAGGTCCTGCAAGGCATGTAACAGAGGATCAACAACTAGTTGAGCGAGTTCACAGAAAGTAAATGCGTAATAGTAAGTTCGTATGTAACATGTGGCTCTACTGGGCCGATAGTACGTTCTATTGGTGGGGGCTTCCCATGTTGTATATCCACTAGACTATTCGTAACCATAAGTATCCTTCCCAATCCGAGGATAGTAGTAAGTATAATTTTACGTAGGTTTTACGTAAGTGCCCTTCCCAACCGAGGACAGTACGTAGCGAGTACGTAGGTTTAGCGCTGGCGTCCTTTCCCATCCGAGGACGGTAGTACGTAGGTTTTACGTAGGTTTAGTGCTGGTGTCCTTCCCAATCCGAGGACGGTACGTAGGCTTTACGTAGAGTTTGGCACAGGCATCCTTCCCAATCCGAGGACCGTGGTAAGTAGTCTAGTGGTGATGTAAGTACAAGTAATCATTCAATCCCATTCCCAACCCACTGGGGAATCCCATGCCTTGGTAAGAGTGTGAACTCACCTTGGTTTGCTCGGTATGCTAAGTATGTGCTCAAGTAAATCAATCACGTCCTAAATACGCACGTATGCATAATCAGTTTATATCCAACTTGTTCACGTATAGATATAATCATAGAAGTACTAGCATGTAACCATTATCATATAAGTCATGCACATCACTGATCAGTAGTTAAATAAACCCAGTTAACTTTAACAGAATTAAACCAGGTTACTGTGCAGATTACCCAATCGGCGAAACACAACAGTTGGCGAAACACATTCTATTTCGTCGAGGTCATGTTTGGCGAAACAGAGGTCTAATTCGTCGACTGCCCTTGGCGAAACATATTCTGTTTCGCCGAGAGTTCTGTTTCGTCAAACAGTTCAGTTACGTCGAACATCAGTTACATAATGAGAAACCCTAATTCTGCCGTCACATAGTACGAGGTATATCAATCATCAAAACGTAATCATACAGAATTCATTCATCATGAAAACTCACATGGCTACTGCCATGATCACATGCAAATATGAATTTATTTTAATATATCCAAGGAAATCATGTCACTTGCCTTAATATGGATAAGTGTCAATATAATGAGATCAAAGTCAATGGCAGACAAGTGTATATTGTTTTCATCTTGCTATTGGACCGAAAATTATATAGTTCTGCACATTTAGTCACATGATATTACATCTAGGAGGTCACTTCCAAACATCCCACATGCACCCATCATTACCTAATTTCACTATCCATCATGAAATCCCTAGTTGTTGACATCGAAGAACTATACATATGCAAACAAAACCACATAAAAGTTACTGGAACATAATACCCTTGTAAAACAAGATCATCATCATCATATCGGATTTCATAACATATACATCATAATCGCCATACTAGTTTCGTAACATTCAGGATCTTATCACACATGCATCTTACGAGTACAAACAAGCAGTTACACAGACAATCAACCCAGTTAAATCAATAATTCAAAACTGATTGTTACACACTAACCGATTACGTAACGAACTGGCAAGAATCCGGGAGGGTGAATGATTGCCGTCACGTACAAGATAGAGAAGGGAACCTAGGGTTTCTGGTTCGCCAAAGTTGTGACAAATAACCCGTAGAACTGATTAAATATCCGGTGTAACGTATTGGGCTGTTACTGGGCCTCGGTGAAACTAATGGGCCGGCGAGACACTTTTGTTTCGTCGATGGTTGTTGGCGGAACACATCTCTGTTTCGTCGAGATGTTATTGACGAAACACATCTAGTGTTTCATTGGGTACTTTCATGTGTTAAATAACTCAAGTGTTTTTCAAGCAAGGTACGTGTTATAACAGCAACCAAAATCATATAATACTCACAATACGTTTTATCATGTCACAAAGTGTACAGTTACAAAGCAAGTAAGTCGTGTATGTAAACAACTAAGAATGTCGGAAACTCGAGTTGTCACATTATCCCCAACTTGAAAGAAATTTCGTCCCGAAATTTAGCATGCGGTTACTGAGGAAGCTAATGGTGTGGCGTTGTTTACCTGTATTGTATCGCGGCTCCCCGAGCAAGTTTGCGAAAAATTACTGGTTTTCTTGGGGTGTCACATCATCCCCCCGTTGATTTGGAATTTCGTCCCGAAATTCTGTATTGGTAGCTTCAGCCTCAGTAGTAGTTGCATTGGTTCCGAATAACTGGGGATATTTGAGTTCCATTTGATCTTCACGCTGCCAGGTGAACTCTGGGCCGCGGCGGGAGTTCCAACGAACTCGTACAAGAGGGATTCTTGTGTTCTTGAGGACCTTAACATCCCGGTCCGTGATTTCAACTGGTTCTTCGACGAACTGCAACCGCTCGTCGATAATTTGCTAAGTCGCAAAACCATGGCAATCCTTCTTTCTCGGCCTCAACAAACTCTATAGACTCATGAGGGAACGTGTCTCCAATCTCCTCCTCACGAATCTCTTCTCTTTTGGGGTCTTCTAGACGCGATAAATGATCGGCCGCCACATTCTCGGCCCCTCTCTTATCCCTAATCTCTATATCGAACTCGCTAAGCAAAAGAATCCACCGAATGAGTCGGGGTTTAGCGTCTTTCTTTTGAAAAAGAAAATGTAACGCGGAGTGGTCGGTGAAAACAATTGTCTTGGATAAAACGAGGTACGAGCGGAATTTATCAAAAGCGAAAACTACGGCTAAAAGCTCTTTCTCCGTGGTAGTGTAGTTTTCTTGAGCATTATTGAGCGTTTTGCTCGCGAAGTAAATGGGGTAGAAGTGCTTATCCTTTCTTTGTCCTAATACCGCTCCAACGGAATAGTCACTCGCATCGCACATTAGTTCAAACGGCAAGCTCCAGTCGGGCGAGATAAGAATAGGGGCACTAACCAACTGTTCCTTCAAAAAGTTGAAGGCTTTAAGACACTCCTCGTCAAAGACGAATGGAACATCTTTCTCTAGCAAACGGGTCATGGGGCAAGTAATTTTTTAGAAATCCCTAATAAAGTGCCTATAGAAGCACGCATGCCCTAGAAAACTCCTAATCGACTTAACACTCGTGGGTGGAGGTAACCTACTAATGGTATCTTTTTTCGCACGGTCTACCTCAATACCCTCTCTCGAAATCTTATGCCCTAACATTATACCTTCCGTCACCATAAAGTGACACTTCTCCCAGTTTAGCATAAGCTTCGTCTCCACACACCGCTTCAACATCCTCTCCAAGTTCTTCAAACACGTATCAAAAGAGTCACCATATACCGAAAAATCATCCATGAAAACCTCCATGGAAGTCTCTATCATATCCTGAAATATGGCGACCATGCACCGCTGAAAAGTAGCTGGAGCGTTACATAACCCGAATGGCATCCGTCGGTACGCATAAGTACCATATGGGCATGTGAAGGTGGTCTTATCCTGATCCTCCGGTGCGATGGGGATCTGGAAGTACCCGGAAA
The DNA here is from genome assembly GCA_030545235.1 of Helianthus tuberosus. NCBI lineage: Eukaryota > Viridiplantae > Streptophyta > Magnoliopsida > Asterales > Asteraceae > Helianthus > Helianthus tuberosus. Next base: position 97,031,329 of record CM060399.1, on the reverse strand, counting down.
AGCCGTCGAGAAAACAATAGAATTGTTGACCAGCTAGACGCTCCAACATTTGATCTATGAAAGGCAATGGGAAGTGGTCTTTACGGGTGGCATCATTCAACTTTCGGTAGTCAATGCACACGCGCCACCCCGTGACCGTACGCGAAGGGATAAGCTCGTTCTTTTCGTTCATGACAACGGCCATCCCTCCCTTCTTAGGGACAACCTGTGTGGGACTAACCCAAGGTGAATCAGAAATGGGATATATCATCCCCGCATCAAGGAGTTTAAGAACCTCCTTCTTCACTACATCCTGCATGTTGGGGTTGAGCCGCCTTTGAGGTTGCACCACCGGTTTATAATCATCCTCCATGAGTATCCGGTGGGTGCAATAGGATGGGCTTATGCCCTTGATGTCGGATAACCTCCATGCAATGGCCTCTTTGTTGGCCCTCAAAACATCCAACTACCTCAATTTCTCACTTTCCTCTAACTCGGATGAAATAATGACGGGTAGCTCAGAACCCTCCCCTAAGAAAGCATACTCTAGATGAGATGGAAGTACCTTAAGTTCTAAGGTTGGGGATTGGGTGGTGTTATCACTAACCGCTAACACATCGGGGATTAAAGGAATTCCCTCATCCTCAACTTCTTCAACCAACTTCAACTCCTCTTCTACCTTCTCTCCTGCCACTAGGTCCGCACCACTAATATACTCTAAGCAATGATCGACACACGAGATAAACGAGTTCAAGAAGTAGACGGAATGACAAGGACCACTATAGTCATCCGAACCACTCGGGTGGCTCATGGAACGCTCTATCTCAAATGTAACTCTCTCCTCACCGACCCTAAGAGTGATCTTACCATCATGGACGTCTATAAGAATGGATGACCAAGGATAATGGGGACTCTCTCATCCGCTTCCATATCTAAAATCACGAAATCGGCGGGAAACACGAATTTGTCTACCTTAACTAGCAAGTTCTCAACTATACCCCTAGGGTATTTAATGGACCGATCGGCTAAGGATAATGTCATTCGGGTAGGTGCAAGCTCTCCTAGGTCTAGCTTCTCATAAAGAGAAAAGGGCATTAAATTGATGCTAGCACCTAAGTCGGCCAAAGCTCTAGTGTTGGTATTACTACCGAATAGACAATGAATAGTGAAAATACCTGGATCGGTAAGCTTTTCGGGAAGTTTATTTAACACAACGGCGGAACATCCCCCATTCAACGAAACGTTAGACAACTCTCCTAACTTCTCTTTGTTCCTAAGAAGGTCCTTAAGAAATTTCGCATACTTGGGCATCGATTGGAGTGCCTAAATGAAAGGAAGGTTAATCTTCAATTGCTTGAAGTTGTCCAAGAATTGCCCATATTCCCTTGAGTATTTCTGGTTCCTAAGACGTGAGGGAAACGGGACTCGTGAATGGTCTACTAGGGGTGAAGGTCTAACGTCTATAGGGGTTTTCTCAACTTGAGACTCACCGGGCTGTGCGGTACTTGCTGGGCTTAGCCTCTTTTGCACTTTGTCGGGCGTCTCCATTTCAATCTCTTCATCTATCACATCTCCCTCTTCATCAACTACTCTCTCCTCGACTCTAGGGTTTCCTACGGTCTTGCCACTACGAGTGGTAATGGCTTTAGCATGGGCATTAGGATTGGGTTGAGTGTTACCCGCAAACTGACTGGGTAGCCTCTCCTCTAATTTTCTAGACATATCCCCTACAACTCTTTGAAGGTCTTGGAATGAGGCTTGGTGGTTCTTAAGCATGAGATCGTGTTCACTAAGGGTCTTTTGAGTGGTTTGATCCCTAACAATTAGTTGACTCATCATGGACTCCATCCTTTCTAAACTACCCCCTAGATCATAGCTTGAACCTTGACCTGTTTGACCCTGGTTAATTGACCCCCCATCCTTGACCTGCCCATTGAACCCTTTGTTGAACTGCCCACCTGAACCCCCACCAAAAAGTGAACTTTGGCCCCTATTTGGGTTTTGAGCCATTTAAAAGCCAGGGGGTCCATTTGAGCGGAAATTGTTATTAGAATTAAAGTTATTTTTATTAATTCGCCAACCCGACCCAAAATTATTATTATTACCAAAACCGCTAGATTTACCTCTACCAAACCCTCCTCCTACAAAATCAACCTGCTCCTCACCAACTAGAAATGGACACGCACTTGTGTCGTGACCCCCTCAGCAATACTCACATTTGACATGGTTCACCCCTCGGGTGGGTGCACTAGTAGTGGTATTAGAATTACCACTTTGATACCGCTGATCGGATCGTGATTGGGATTGAGACTGAGCAAATGCCTCAAAACATTCTAAACACTCAGCAACAGTAAGTATACCCATCATATGCCCCCCCCTGCATTAGTATCGAACCTATCACGAGTCTCTTGGGTGAGACCGTTATAAAATTTCTCACATAAAGCCCAATCGGAAAGACCATGCTGGGAGCAACGAGCACACAGGTTTTGGAAACGCTCCCAAGCAAGGTGGTAAGGCTCGTCGGGCTCCATGCGAAAGGAGTGGATTTGGTCTCTAAGACGTGAGGCTTTAGCGAGCGGGAAATACTTGTTCAAAAAGGCTTGACGAAGCCCCGCCCAAGTGGTAAAGGTACCGGTTGGTTGTGAGTCCAACCAAGTAGCCGCACGGCCGGCTAGTGAAAAGGGGAAAAGCTGTAGGTAGGTAGCATCATTAGGGGCACCATGAAGGCTAAAAGTAGCAAGGATACGGGAGAACCGGTTTATGTGGGCCGGGGCATCCTCATCGTCTCGGCCATGGAATTGGATACTATTGGTTATAGCATGCATGGCATAAGATGGAATATGCCATGAGTTCTCACTAACGATGGGTGGAACGGTAATGGGTGAAGCAAGACCGGTGAAATTCTGAGTGGCTTACTGATGGACGGTTAGCCTAGGGTTGGCCATTTGTTCTATGTTTTCTGGGACGCTAGAGGTGCTAGAAGTAGGACTATCGGGTGGGGAAACCTTAGGTGAGGTTTTAGGTGAATGGTTTGGCGAAGGTGGTGGTGTAGGAGGTGGGGTGGGTAACGGGGTGGAATCGAAATTGGGGAAACGAGAAGATGATGAAGAACTAACCTGTGGGCCTTCGCCCAGTTGAGATGATGACTGCTTGACTGGTGGTGGTGGTCCGTGCGAGCGCAGATGTGGTATCCACTACAAGCAAAAACCTGAACACAAGAAAAGCAAACTAACACTAGTTACTAAGACACAAGATGAAAAATAAAAGACAAAGACTCAAAACAAAACAAACGACGAAGCACGTATATCGTAGTAAAGTCTATCAAAGCTAATGAACGCGATTGCCAAGAGTCCCCGGCAACGGCGCCAAAAACTTGATGTGTGCCAAACAGACTATAAAAATTCAACTATATTAGACTCTCTAAGCTAGACACTAAAAAGCTTTAATTCTAGACTCGACCTAAACCACACAATCGGCAAGTGTACCGACCAATTTAGTATAACCTAGGAAGTCCGGATATCGAACCACGAGACTCTATAAATCACGTAAACTAGACTCTAATAGACACTGACAAACTCGACTAAAACTTGTTTATTTGTTTTGGGGGGGGGAGGGGTTACGGAAAACTAAGAAAATCTATATTAAACTACTAAGTTGACTAAAGCTAGACTAAAGACAAACGAAGACTGAGGACTTTACTTATATGAGAACGAGACCACCTAGACAAGAATCCTGGATTGTTTTTAGGAGATTACCGATTAAGTTAAATGCATGAATTATGGAACCGGGATCGTAAAGTACTAAACCTATTAAGAACCAACTAAGCCCCTCGACCCTTCTCAAGGAGAAACCTGTGGAACTACCTAGGCCGTTAATCCTACCGGTTATTAGACGCCTTTCCAGTTGTCTAATTATTGTGTAAGTACCCTAATGTTTACCTACTTTTTTCCAATCATAGATCTAGGGTTGTTTGAAGTAATTAACTTGACTTGATAGACTAATAAAACCGACAGGTAAACCAAGACATGACCTTTTCCAAGGACTATCTAAAGCAATTCGTCGGGTAAGACCTACCAATAGCCCCTCACTTTCCAGGTATTAGGACTGGTAGAACACTAAGACTTAGCAAATTATTACCAATTACTTCTAGGGGTTATTGCGCAATTCTCCCTAAAGAGTTAAGGTTTTCTTACGTGATATAGACACTCACCGAAATCCTAGACCCTAATATGACTCTATGTTGTGATATAGACCGTCACTAAGAATCATATGAAGCAAGTAATAACAATAAACCAACTCAAAGCATGCATATACATCAAATCATTAATTCAAACTCCTTACAAAACACAATCAACCCATAATAATCATACAATTAACAAAAATGGCAAAATCTTCATATTAATCCATTCATCAAGTCTAGGTGGTTTATAAATTTAGCCAAGCATGTTAAAACGTGAAAACAAATCAAAGATGTCTAAACACGAATTCATCATAACAAGTTTCGTAAGAAAAGTCAAGAATAAAGAACTAGAAAACCCGATTAGATCTTCAAGTCTTCTTCCCCGAACTCGTACCGATGATTCCTAGGCTTCAAAATCTCTGAAAGTGCTCCAAGAATGCTCAACAATTGCCCCAAGAAGTCCCAAAATCGATCTTAGGGTTTTTTCCAAGTTAAAGATGTTTATACATGACTTTCCATAACAAACCCTTATTAAATTCGTAATAATCTGCCAGCAACAGCCTTCTAGCGGGGCGCCATCCACTTAGGAATGGGTGGCAGGGTGCCACCTTGTTTTTTTTTTCTCATGTACTACATTCAGTCTCTCGCCGGGTGCCAGAAAACTTCCCACGGGGTGCCAGAGAGTGATTTTTCAGCCTTTTAACTCTATTTCAACTCCCCGACCTTTCCAACATGCTTCAGGACTTGACACTTCAATATTTTGACTCGTTTCACTCGGTTTCCCGCATATTTAAGCATCAATGCCTGCAAAACACGATTTTATCAATAGTATGCATATTCTAACGAAAAACCAAACTAAATATAACGAAAACTATACAAACTGTACACGAATAGAAGATGTATTTTGCAATACATCAATACATCCCGGAAGTGATAAGATGTATCAAGATCTAAGAAAGAATTTCTAGTGGATAGGAATGAAAAAGGATATAAACTTGTTTGGAGTAATATTAAAAACAACTAAGGCATAGTATACTATGCCACTTTTGTTAGCCAAAAAAAGCCACGGCTTATATATATATATATTTATTACTTTAATATAGACTTAGATTCTAAGTCTGAAAAAATATATAAAAAAAGACTTGGGTTCTAAAAAGACTTCAATTCTAAGTATTAAAGAACTAAAAAGTTTTTCTAAGGAGAAATTGTTAGCAAGTCTTCTACATGATTATGTGCCCACACCCATCATACCTATTAATGTTCGACTCAAGGGTACATTCGTATGATACAGTTTACTGGTTGACTTGCTTTATATTATATCATATTACTGTTATTGGTTATTAATGTTACTGCTACTGTTGTTACCGTTACTATTACCATTATTGTAATTTAAGCCTTATATTTCGTACTGGGTATTCGGCTCATTCTGTATATTTTATTTCACCATAGGTTCACAGGTTACTTTTGGCGGGGTGAAGAGTGAATAATAAACCCTAGGATGCTAAACGAAGATGTTTATCACTTATATAAAATAAACATGTATTTTGGGCCTTAGGGCTATGAACTATCTTTTGAAATGTAACCCTAACTTTAATATTAATGGAATTATGTCTTATGTTTTTTTATCACCGTTCGTAGTGACACGCTAACCCTATTCGAGTTGAGGTGTTACATTCATAAATCTAATGTAAACTTGTATAGACTTTTTAAATATTTTAATAACCATTTTAAGACCATTAAATTCATCGGAACCTTCATCTGTGTATTTTGTTAGATCTACTTGTATACTTGCTAGATCTACATTTTAACAACATCTATCAAGTTTATATGTTATACTTTTCATGTATAACACAAGATCTATACCAAACAACACAAGATCTACAACAAGAACACTTTTATTATGTAGATTATGTTATTTTATGTTAGGTTTTTATATATTCTAACAAGGTTTTTCTATGATCAACTTGTACTTCATGGATCTATACATAATAAAAAGCAAGATGAGATGTAGTATGAACTTACAACTAACACAAAGGTCAGGGAAGATTCACTAGAAGAAAAGAAGAAGATGAAAGCTTTAAGTCTTGGATTAAAGCTTCCTTGATGATCTTCTATGCTTGCACCGCCTTAGATACTCTTGAAAACCATTATGAAACACTTGAAGAAAATTGAAAATGGAGGATGATGAAGCCGAAAACTAGAGGGAGGAGGAGAGAGTTTGTGTTGGTGATTTTTGAAAGTGATAATGTGGTGAAGATAAGGTTTTTAATCCCTAATAATACATCAAGAACCTTTGGATAATAAAACTATGCTTTATTGATTTTGACCAAGACTACATGGGAGGGAAAGTTGGGCCCTCTCAAAACCGTTCACTTAGAGGAGGGGGGTCTTGAGTTGTTTGCTGATTAGTTTAAGTTTTAAGCATAAGGTGTTTGATATTTGTAAGGATTATGTTGTTATAATATAATTAGGATGGTTTACGATATCTAATGAATTGAACTAGTATTAGGATGCTAAACAATGTTAATTTGTTCACTAGTTTGCATTTTGATGGTTATTGGATGTTAAACGGACAAAAAGTGCCCTTGCAATTCGATTAATGATCAATTATAAAGCAATGTTGGATGATTTATATTTAAGTACCCTTATGGCATATAAAATTCCTTTGATATTATTTATGATGATTATCATCTATTGATCTTCTATATTTCCAACAATTATGAAATTGTTAACCGTCTTATTAAAATTTGCTAGTTTATGGCTCAGATCGGACAAATTAAATGCATGTATATTTTCTGGAAGGTTATATCATGTACATTAGTTTCCCAACTTAGAGTTTTAGGTATATATCGTGTTGGACATGATTATGAGTCCTATACTTAACGGTTAGGGGAGGACCGAAACCGTCCTAACATGACTAGTCTAACCGGACAATCTACCAATAGTCTTTGTAATAGTTTGAACCGCATCGCGACGCGGCGAATACGATCAAGTGATATGCAAATGATATGAATTTCCTGGGGATTGCTAGACTTATGAGACTCAAACATAATAAAATTAAGTCTAATGCACGTATAGTATGTTGATCAGTTCTGTTTAAACATAATGGAAAACATGAATAACATACCTGTTACAGCAGACAGGCCAACAGAGAATCCAGTCAGAGATGCAGCCATTGAGTTCGACATACTTGTCAGGATGATCTGGTTCCTCCTTACGGTGTAAGGTTATGTTGGTGATGAACCGAAATAAGGGATGATTTCGGTTAGGAGAGAGAGCTGAGAATATGATGTAATGAGGGTTGTGTAATTGTCTAATTGTCTAACCCTTAAACTCTCTAATAATCTCCTTATATATACACCCAAGAGGAAACCTAATTAGTTAATAAGGGTAATATGGTCCATCAACAATTACCAACTAATTATTAATAGGTTATTAATATATTTTGATCTATATAATATAAATGATTATAATGGGTACAAGATTAAATATTATAATATTAATTTATTTAATCTCACATTCTCCCACTTAGTCGAGTAATCATTTATCATGAGTATTAGATGAGTCTGGCCAGGAGTTAACACTCATTTTAGCCTTAAATCAAGAACTATAGCAGAGAAATACAGTCGTTGAATCATTATTCGACTCAGGACCCCCATTAGTCATACTATAGCCTCAATTTAAAACCTAATAGTTAGCGTCTGATTTGTATTTATATTTGTCTATATGTCATTACACCGGCAGAACATATGTTAGAGACAAACAAAATCAAACTGAGGAAATTTTATTAATTAAAACATAAGCTAGTACAATATGCCATTAAATAAGGTCTTTAGTAAGTCCCATATTCAATACATGTTCTTCGAAAACTTTAGGTGGGAGACCTTTAGTCATCGGATCCGCAAGCATATCTTTAGTACTAATATACTCAATACAAAGATTATTTTCCTCAACTCGTTCACGTACGAACAAATAATTTTGTATCGAGATATAAACCAGCTCCAGTCGAACTGTTACTGTTCGAGAAACTAACGGCAGCTGAGTTATCACAGTAAAGCTTCAATGGTCTAGAAATGGAATTAACGATTTTGAGTCCAGTGATCAGATTTCTAAGCAACATTCCATGACAGGTTGCGTTTTAAATAGTGATGTATTCTGCCATCATTGTGGAAGTTGTAGTTAACTGTTGTTTATGACTCTTCCATGAGATAGGTCCGCCTGCTAACATAAAGATGTAGCCAGAAGTGGATTTCTTGTCATCTTTGCATTTAGCAAAGTCAGAATCAGAATAACCTACCACTTCTAAGTGATCACTTCTTCTATAAGTCATTTTATAGTCTTTCATCCCTTGCAGATATCTAAGGACCTTCTTAGCTGCTTTCTAGTGATCTAGACCAGGATTAGTCTGATAACGGCCTAGCATTCCAGCAATATAAGCGATATCTGGGTGAGTATAGACTTGAGCATACATCAGGCTCCCGACTACTGTCGCGTAAGGTATCTGGCTCATTTGCTCCTTTTCAACCTCTGTTGTCGGACACTGGAATGAACCGAAAACATCTCCCTTAACTACTGGAGCGACAGAGGGTTTGCACTGTTGCATGTTGTAACGTGTAAGGACACAATCTATGTAAGTCTTCTGAGACAATCCTAAGATCCCTTTGTATCTATCTCGGTGAATTTCGATGCCAATGACATAAGAAGCATCTCCGAGATCCTTCATGTCGAAGTTATGCGAGAGTAACCGCTTCGACTCATGCAACATGTCTAAACTATTACTTGCCAATAGAATATCATCTACGTAAAGGACAAGTATAGTAAAGTTACTCCCACTCATCTTGAGGTAGGTGCATTGATCCACTTGATTCTTCATAAAACCTTGTCTCTTCATGACTTCATCAAACTTGAGGTACCATTGACGTGATGCTTGTTTTAACCCATGAATGGATTTCTTCAACTTACAGACTAGATGCTCCCGACCTTCAGGTTTAAAGCCTTCAGGTTGTTTCATGTAAACATCTTCGTCTAAGTCTCCATTAAGGAAAGCAGTTTTTACGTCCATCTGATGCAGCTCCAAATCAAAATGAGCTACTAGGGCCATAACGATCCTTAATGAATCTTTACGAGAGACAGGTGAAAACGTCTCTTGATAATCAATTCCCTTTTTCTGAGTGTAGCCCTTTGTAACCAATCTTGCTTTGTAGCGTTCAACGTTCCCATTCGGATCTAGTTTTGTTTTGAACACCCAGTTACATCCTATGGGTTTGACTCCGTTGGGTAATTCTACCAAATCCCAAACGTCATTTTTCTTCATGGATTCAAGCTCATCAATCATTGCTTTGTTCCATTCAGAAGACTGATCACTGCTAATGGCTTCATTTTAAGAGACAGGATCATTGAGCTTTCAAGTATCCATTTCAGTCAGGTAGGTAACATAATCATCCCAATTAGTAGGCCTTCTTTACCTAGATGACCTCCTGAGTTGATTATCGGGTTCAGCGTTGTCTTGGTTTTGAGCGTTTTACGTGCCTTCGTTATGAGGTATAATGGGTTCTGATTGTGGAGATGGAATTTGTGCAGTGGCTTCAGGTGCAGTTGTTGCATTGGGTACAAGAGGAGTAAACGGAGTAATGGTAAGCGACGAGTCTCCCCCCCCCCCCCCGCGTCTTGTACTTCTTGCAATTCTTCGTAAGGGTTGGTACTGCTCCCACTGACCTTGAAATCCTCCAGGAACGCAGCACGCTTGGTTTCAACAATACGGGTGACACGGGAAGGACAATAGAAACGATAACCCTTCGAATGATCAGGATACCCGATAAAGAAATAGGTAACTGTTTTAGGGTCATCTTAGGAAAGGATTATAGAGTTTTGCTTCAGCAATGCAGCCCCATACTTTCATATATTTAAGGCTCGGTTTCCTTCATGTCCAAAGTTCATAAGGAGTTTTAGGGACAAACTTAGAAGGAACTCTATTGAGTATATGAACAGTTGCTTTTAACGCTTCAGTCCAGAGGAATAATGGTAAATTAGTGTTGGCTAACATACTGCGCACCATGTTCATAAAGGTACGATTTCTTCGTTCAGCGACACCATTCTGCTGAGGTGTACCAGGCATGGTGTATTGGTTCACAATCCCTTGGCCCTTACAAAACTCGTAAAATGGACCAGGAGCTTGACCCACATCAGTATGTCTTCCATAATATTCACCGCCTCTATCTGATCTCACAACTCTAATCTGATGATCTAATTGCTTTTCAACTTCAGCTTTATAATCTTTAAAAGTTGTAAGAGATTCAGACTTTTCCTTATTGAGATACAAGTACATGTAACGATAATAATCATCAATGAAAGTGATAAATGAAGTATGTCCTGTTATGCCAGCGATTTGGTAGGGACCACTAATGTCAGTGTGAATGCCTTCTAATAAATTAGAGCTCCTAGTGGCACCTTTCTTATTCGCTAATGTCATTTTGCCTTTAAGACATTTGACACATGTTCCAAAATCAGTGAAATCGAGAGGTGGTAAGACTTCATCCTTTACGAGACGATTTAATCGTTCTCTTGAGATGTGGCCTAAACGTTGATGCCACAACATAGATGAAGTCTCTAAGTCTCGAATCTATTTCATCTTTGTGAGTGATTCATTAATATTATATGACAACAAAGATTTGGAAAAATTATCATCTAGTTCTAATCTATAGAGACCACCATCCAGAATGCCAGTACCATAAACAATGGAATCATAGAGAATAGAGAGTTTGCGATGACCATGGGAGACAACAAAACCGTCCATGTCTAACTTTGGTCCTGATACAAGGTTCCGAGTTACCTTAGGAACATATAAGTTATCATAAAGTTTAATACATAAACCAGTTTTCAAAAATAATTGTAATGTTCCTATGGCCTGCACTTCTAATTCCCGATCATCCCCAACTTTATGTGTTCTTTGGTTTCTTCCCAGCTTCCGGATTGAAAGGAATCCCTGAGTAGAGTTGGTTACATGAACCATAGAACCAGAATCAAACCACCAAGAATTTGCAGGAACATTTAAATTAAAGGACTCAAGTATCATGAAAAAATCGTTACCTTTCTTAGCCAGCCACTCCTTGAAGTCAGGGCATTCTTTTTGCTTATGTCCTGTTTTCTTACAGAACTTGCAATAGGGTTTGCCTAAGGAGCTCTTAGAGCTGGAAGGTGCACTTGTATTAGGATTTGGCTTTTGAACTTTAGAAGCATCCTTCCTTTGATGATTGTTCTTCCTCTTCTTAGAGTTCGAGGTGGTGAAGTTAGCAACATCAGTAGTGCGATCCATCTTCATACGCTCTTCCTCCTATACGCACATAGCGACCAACTCACTCATCGTCCATTTGTCCTTCTGAGTGTTGTAATTGATCTTGAATGCTTCATAGGACGAAGGAAGCGAAGTAATGATGAAGTGAACAAGAAAACCATCACTGATTCCATCTCTAGCCCTTTCAGTTTATTGGCCATGTCATGCATCATCATGATGTGCTCACGAATGCCGCTCCTCCCATCATACTTAGTCGTCACCAGCTTGAGGATAAGAGTGCTAGCGTGTGCTTTTGATGTTCCCTTAAATTGTGCCTCCACAGAAGCCAGGTAGGTTTTAGCATCTTCAGAATCAGGAATAGCTCCTCTAATTGCATTGTGTATGGATTGCTTCATGAACAAGAGAGACATGCGGTTACACCTAGTCCATTTTTCATGAACTATCTGCTCAGCAGCAGTACTTTGAGTGGTAAGGTCCACTGGCTTATTCTCTCTAAGAGCATAATCGAAGTCTAGTAATCCAAGTGTAAGCATGAGGGCATCCTTTCATTCAGCAAAGTTATCACCAGTCAAAGGTGGAATCCCGCAATTGGGTGCTGATAGTGGAAATAAGATGAGCAAGTTATGATACTAAGAAAGAAGTCCTAATGTGATCTAAGGGCATGTTATACTAAGGCAGGCATAAATAATGACCATTTTAATTATAAAGCTGTGATATTGTCTATTACTAACATCAAGATAATAGACTTAGTTAAAATTCTACTTAAACGAAGACAAATCAGCTTTGGCCAGAAGTGTAATCATTTAAGTATGTGTGCAAAGTAATCGTGACAAATCAGCAACATCAAGATAATAGACTTAGTTAAAATTCTACTTAAACGAAGACAAATCAGCTTTGGCCAGAAGTGTAATCATTTAAGTATGTGTGCAAAGTAATCGTGACAAATCAGCTTTGGCCAGAAATGAGACAATCACTTTAGTTATGCACTTGTCAAGCATGCTAGACATAAATGAATTAAAATCAGCTTTGGCCAGAAATTAAGACATTTCACATTTGTAATGCATACTCAACATAGCTTTTATAATACTTGAATAATAAATAGATGTATTAAATCAGCTTTGGCCAGAAATGATACATCAGAAGCTCATTCAAGTTAAGCTATTTAGGTTTTGTAAAAAGTTATCTGATTCTGATTAGGTAATTAAGTGTTTACAAAACCAAGTATTTAATAGCAAACCACCTGTTAGCGCGGATCGAGTGAGGTCTCGAATCAGTTATGAGGTCTCGAGTGAGGTCTCGAGTCAAGTCTTGAGTCAGGTCTCGACTGAGTTATGAGATCTCGAGTCAGTTATGAGGTCTCGAATCGCAACCTTGGTCTCGAGTCGTAATCATGGTCTCGACTACTGTGTTTTATGAGATCTCGACTCCATAATGAGATCTCGAGTCACAACCACGGTCTCGAGTTGTGAAGATTTAAGCCTTTAGTCGAAAACTCAGTGGTCTCGAGTCGAGACTGTTGTCTCGAGTCGAGACTGTTGTCTCGAGTTGTAAAGTTTTGAGAACCCTTATGATTTCGAGTCGATACCTTGTAGTCTCGAGTCGAGACATGATGGTCTCAAGTCGCAATCTGATGGTCTCGAGTCCACTGTTAACAGCTGTTGTTTGGCAACAAAAAGTCTTCGTCGTATGTGGGCTTTTCAGAGTGTTTTATTGTTAAGTATAGTCATGATTTTTTCTCTGAATCTGTGAAGATAACTGAAAACTCGAAATTTTAGGGATTGTGGGATAGTGTTTCTTGTTTTATTGTTGATCTAAATTTATCAAATATTTCGAAAATTATAACTGATTATCTATTAACAGTTTTCGAAGATTTTAATAGATAAAATTAAGATCAAAATAGTAAAAACACCCACTAATCCAAATTATATTCCAAAACTTGAGGAATTTTTCTTAGAACAAAAGATGAACCCTAGAAAATTAAAACATAATTCTGGGATCCAAAACCTTAAATTTAAGACTTCTATTAACAGATTTCGGATATTAATTTACCCATTATGGTTTCGGGTGACATGATTAAGCACCCCTTTCTTAAAACACTGATTTCGGCACAATTAAAACCGAAAACAGCCGTGATTAACATACCTGTTACAGCAGACAGGCCAGCAGAGAATCCAGTCAGAGATGCAGCCATTGAGTTCGACATACTTGTCAGGATGATCTGGTTCCTCCTTAGGGTGTAAGGTTATGATGGTGATGAACCGAAACAAGGGATGATTTCGGTTAGGAGAGAGAACTGGGAATATGATGTTCTGAGGGTTGTGTAATTGTCTAATTGTCTAACCCTTAAACTCTCTAATAATCTCTTTATATATACACCCAAGAGGAAACATAATTAGTTAATAAGGGTAATATGGTCCATCAACAAATACCAACTAATTATTAATAGGTTATTAATATATTTTGATCTATATAATATAAATGATTATAATGGCTACAAGATTAAATATTATAATATTAATATATTTAATCTCACATAGTATATTAATTCAATGATTAAGTTGTATGGAATTACCGAATATTTTGTCGTTTGTCACATAGATATAGAGGTTAGATGGGTGAATGAGTTGTTCTAATATAAACTAGTCTCTTTAAGGGTTCGAAATTCTCACCAACATAGGTCTATCATCTAAACAACATTCCTACCCAAAACTCCAAAAGCTTTAAAGATCTCATGCTGAAAAGGCATATATAGATTGTGTTAACATGTCAAATCTTTTGCAGGAAAGGTATGGTGCTTTATGTACTTTATGATGTGTTTCTCTAAATGAAGAGTGGTTACTGAATACAAGTGAGGGTAAATCAACCTCTACTTAAGTATGTGCCTACTCTTCGTCTCTTTGCAACGGCCAACCAGAAGACGAAACGAAACGATATGACTATTAATGGGAACATTAAATGCTAGACTCGGGTATAAATACTTCCTTAATGATCACAAAAAGTGGCCTTAGCCCTTGAGCTCAAACCCGCTCCTCGCCAGACATAATGCCTCTAGGCTAAACCTTTACTTTCATCTCCACACCTACATGATGTTTATCAAACCAACTATCTACAAGACGGTTTGAGTTATCTATGTGAGAATATAAGCGACTTGCTTAGAACAGATTGTATATTATTCTTACTTCCATAACAAACTTTATAAGTCTCATTTCTTCATCTAAAATTACTTGGGATGAGTTGAAACTCTCGAGGTGGAGGGGAGGAGGAGTAGAGGCAGACCCAAAATTACTTGGGATGAGCGGATTAGGCAGGATTTGCAAAGATTGCACCTCTTTGAGAACATAGTCCATGATAGGAGCTCGTGGAGACGTAGGATTAAGGTTAAGGATTTTCAGGAGAGGGTACAATTGTGTTTTTAGGGGTAGTGTATGGGGGGAAGGATCCACTAAAAAGTGGATTTTGCCTAAGTAGCCTAAGAAGAATTGTGATGATGACATGTGGCACTCCTAATAAGTAGGAATGAAGGGCAATTTGGTCCTTATAAATATGTGTGAAAATGACATGTGACACCCCTTTTGTTTTTAAAAAATATAAACAAAAAAAATCTAGTACAAAAAAATATAGCACAAAAAATGTAGTACAAAAAATATAGCACAAAAAAATCTAGTAAAAAGAAATATAGCACGAAAAAATTTAGCAAAAAATGTAGTATAAAAAAATCTAGCACAAAAAAATTGAGGAAAAAAAATTTAAAATAAAAAAATTCAGCACAAAAAATTATAGTACAAAAATTCAGCACAAAAAATGTTATATAACATAGAAATACAACACATTTAAGTGGGTTTTTTTAGTCTTCATATTTTATATAGCAATATGGTACTCAAATTAAAGATAAAAAGACGCTCGATTTTACGGTGAAATTTTTATGAAAAAATAATGTCGTATAAAAAAGTTATGAACGTTTAAAAATGAGGGTGAAATATGCATGTGACTTGCATGTGGAGAGAGAAAGTCCATAAATAGGATTTTCCCAAGATAGCCTTGCACTCCTCCTTTCTCATACCCTTTCATCTTAACCATTGATTTGAAAAATGAATGGTTAAGATTCCTTCTTAGGCTACTTAGGCAAAATCCACTTTTTAGTGGATCCTTCCCCTAGTGTATGGTCGTAGATATGTAACTATATGTATAGGTTGTTTGTGTTGTTATATCTATCTTGTTTACCATGCACTCTTTCACCACTCATGTTATATTGGTAGATTCATACATACACACACGCACACACCTCATGTTCTATTTATTTCTTTCCTGAGGGTTTTGGAGCTGAGGGTCTCACTGGAAGCAGCCTCTCTATCCCTAGGGGTAGAGGTAAGGTGTGCCTACATCCCACTCTTCCCAGACCCTACCAATAGCTTTGTTATTTGTGTGATTTTACCTAGTATGATTGATTGATTCATCTAAAAACAAGTTTATCACTAAAATTAATTTCAACCCTTATTTAACCCTCTCTGTGTAATTATCTTGTATGTTTTGTGTTAGGTATTAAATAATCAATCTTAAAACGAGTGTGGCCAACAAGTTAAGTTAAATATGAATTGTCAAAACAGGTGTACATTAACCGTTTATCTTTTATGTAAAACTATTTATGATACCTATTCCTACCATAATCATTATAGCATGATTTATATATGATTATTGCCCCTCGAAGACTTGAAATGTGCAACTATGGCATATATGACATGTGTAGTATGCTCACATGTAAGTTTAAGACGTATGAGAACATGTGTACTATATATGCTTCCATGTAAGCCTCAAACAAGGAGTAAAGCATGGCCACTAAGTCCAAATAAAGCATGATGATGACCTACTCTCTCCCAAGATGAATCATGGGCACCATGTCCCACCAAAACATGAGCGACCTAATAGTTATATTCATAGATATTTTAGAAGCCGAGTGGAGTTTGAATTCACGACACAAACTTGAGCGAAATTGCGTTACCTTTTAACCTTGTGGGTGCGACTTTTACTAACCGAGTCAAGCTGGTTAATACTACCATTAATTAATTAAATAGCAATATTTGAGAAAAATAAGAAGCATATGCCTACAAAGAATATATATTTATATGAACTACAAAAAGAATTCCCATAAAAAAAAAGCATGAAAAGAAACAAACATAACAAATAAAGAGAACAAGAAGCAAATCTCTTCTCTTAATCTAATCTTCTTAATCTAGCATCTCCTTAAACCCTAAACTTCCTACAACCATCTAAATATATATGGTAAACATCTATATAGGCCCACCTCCTGCCTCCTTGAGCCCTGTACAAAATTAACAAATTTAACAAACTAATTATACTAAAAATAGTAAAGAAACCAACAAGAAACCAAGCCCGCGAGATTTCTTGATCACATGTAATCCACTCGCGGGTTCATGTTTGGGATGAGCTCGAGTTCACGCTCAGGAAGCTTAGCCATGACTTGCTCTGGCATACCCTTTGTTCTCATCTCCACAACCTTCTTGTGGGAGTTGGAGTGCAAAGAAGGAACAAAACTTGGGCTTGCCGCAGGGCGGTACTCCGGGAAAAGCCGCCCTGATTTGTGACGAACACCGCAAGCATTGCAAAGGGTTTTGGGGCCCATCGGGCCTGCACGCCACTGGGGTGTTTTCGTAATTTCACAATGCATACACTTTCTAACTCCTTGTCCTGTCTGGTTTTGGTTTTGATTTTGGTTTTGGTTTTCGCTTTTGTTGTCTGGGTTGAATTCAGCCTCGGGTTTCTTGGGCTTCTTCTTTCTCTTCTTCTGATCAGGCCCAGACCCGGCCCAGGCTGATTTTGGCCTACTATGAGAATCAACTAGGTTCTTAGAATCCGTAGTAACCGACACTGGTACGAGGGTCACCGGGGAGATGAGCTCGATGCTAGCACGAGGATTAAAGGCTGGTGGCCGAGGGCGATTGCTCCGGGCCCGTTGTGGCCCGAGGGGAGTTGAGCTTAGTGGGATCATCTTGCCACTATTTTCACCGCCCGAGCACGAGGATGAGCTGGAACTGCTGCTGCTGCTACTCTCGAGAACCGAGACAGGACTCGAAATCTTAAACTCGTAGTTCGCAACCACTAACGGCTCCTCTTTCGCCGGAATATCCTCTTTGTTCATGGTCATTCCCCCACCAGAAAACGAGTCTTCCACAAAGTTTGAAAGCCATTCAAGCTGAACGATGTCTTCATACTGATTATCAAAGATTCAAAATACACAAAATTAAAACATAATTAACTTTATATAAAAAATTTTAAAAACTTCACATCGAAGTTTGTTAAAATTAAGGGTCTTGAAAACTCTTTTTGACTTCTTTTGTAATTAACTAATTATTAAACAACCATGTTTTTTTTAAATAATTGATGCGGGATTTGAAAGTAACAATTATTGATGGGGCCAATCAACACCAAAATATATTCTTTTAAATAACAAAAATCTTTTATTATTAAACACAGATCACAAAATAAAATACATGTTACCAGATCACAAAACAAACAATACGTTACAAAATCAACAAGTACTCAACCGACAATTTTAGTGTTTCAAAATTTTTCTACTTTCAATATAAACAAATGCTAAATTAATAATAAAAAAATAAATAATAATGGGTTATGCTAAACGCACGCTCTACTAAGCAAGTAATTGATTACTCACCGGAACTGCGAGCTCTGCAGACAGGGTTGAGGCACAATTGCTATCGGAGAAGATAGGATCAGAGACCTGCAACTCATCGGAATTGTTGGTCCAAACATCGGCAAAATCATAGCATTCGACTGACTCGAGTGAGGTGTCGGCGACCGCAGGGAATTCGATCAAATCTTCGAAATTATCGAACAAGCTTCCACAATCAATCTCATCTGTGAAATTTTGCCCAGCCATTTTTCTTTCCTAACTCTATGTTCTGTAGCAAAATTCAAGTTAATTAATCAATTGATAGATAATATTATTAATAAATTAAAAAACAGAAACGATTACAGACTAATGACAGGTAGACGAGCAACAAGTTGCGCAACAATAATTCATTATTCATACAAACATATCAAAATACAATTAACATTTGCAACTTTTAATCTAAATTGTGATTTTTTATTGAGTGTAAAAAAAGCAAAGATATGTATGTAAAAAGTGATGGAGGACAATGGTGAGACAGCTCGCATTGGTTTTTAGCAAAGAAATATACCAAAAACAGAACAAAATACCAAAAAAAGCTTTAATGTACTGTCATTATTCCTTCATAAACCATAAATTTGTTAAAGAATATAATCTAATTGGACTCAAAAGTAAAGCAACTTTTTGAGGAGTTATCTTCCTCAGTGAAACAAATGAAAAAGCAAATTAATAAGATAGAGAGTAAAGCAAACCTAGAGATTATAATGCAAAGGAGATAGACTTTCAAAACCGAAACTGCTAAACCTGCAATTGAGATAATTAACAAGTTAAATTGATTGAAAATTGAAATCAAACCAAACATTATTAACTAATTATAGCATATTGCTATGAAAATTGAGATGTATGAGAAGATTGAATGCAAACAGTAACTGTAAAATTGATTTTAAATTAACAAAACAATCAGCTAATTTCTCTGTTTATCTTTAATTTAATTTAAAAAAAAATCGAGACGAAAACACGAAAAATTCATCTGTTACTACGTTTCACAACACACCAAACTGTAATTGAAACAGTAACGATAAAACCGATACAAAATAACAAAGCAATCAGCTAAAGTCTGTGTATATCTTCAAAATTGAAACGAAACAATGAATAAAACGGAAACCAATTCGTACGAAATCGACTGAAAACCGAAGCAATTGGCTTAGGGAGAGTGATAAACAATAAACCGAGGAGCAAATTCAATTGAAGACAGAATAAGATTTGTTGTGAAGAAATTGGAGGTTTAAAAGAGGCGCACCTGTACTTTAAGCCCTAATACGAGGGTAAAATGTGGTGTAACCGACGGCAGAAGAAATGGTAAGTAATGAGAGAGAGAGAGAGGAACAGGAAAATGTGAAATTTGAAAGGAGAGAGGTTGAGGCTAAAAAGGGAGGGAAGATGTAAGGTAGGTGAAGCAGCTTGTTCAGTGCTAGCTGTCTCTTACCCCATGTCTTGATGTTGAAGTCTTCTCTCTCTACCTCATTACTTCATGGGTCCCATGCCATACCTCTCCCACCGCTACCTCCTTTCTCTTTTACTAAATTTTACATTTTATAAAAAAATAATTAACTGTCATTTTAGTCCCTGTAGTTTTAGTTATTTTATCAGTTTAGTTTAAAGGTTTCATTTTTCGTCTGTGGGTCCAAAAATATTTCACCGTTGCCATTTTAGTCCACTGGGTTGACTTCATCCATTTTTTCTGTTAACGAGAATGGTAATTCAGTTATTTTATATGGTTGAATTGTCTTTATAGTTAATAGAATTACATATAAAATGACATAATTGCCCTTTTCATTAACAGAAAAAATAGATTAAGTTAACCCAGTGGACTAAAATAGCAACGGTGAAACCTTTTTGGACCCACAGGCGAAAAATAAAACATTTGGACTAAACTAGCAAAATGACGCAAACCACTTAGACTAAAATGACATTTAACTCATTAAAAAATTAAAAAAAAAAAAGCTTAGACTTGATTACCCAACTTTGACTTATTGATCGGTAATAATTTGATATGGTAATGTGACTGGTGGGTGGTACTCTTATAATTTTTCTTTGTTTGTAAAAGGGCGATCTCACTCTAACGGGTGAGTAACTACGTATGTTTCTAATGAAAACTTGACGAATATTTATCTTGCTTAGAAATAACATAGATGAAGTTAGAAACATATGGAGTTACGTATTTGTTAGAGTGAAATTGTTTGGAATGTCGAAAGCGGTAGTTAGAATTGTCATTGCTTACACCGACAGTATGGATAACTGTCATTAGGGGTGAGCATGGTGCGGTTTGGTGCGGTTTTAGCATAAAACCGCAACTCATACCGCGAGGTGCGGTTTTTATTTTTTTAAAACCACATGTTGCGGTTTTTTTGCGGTACGGTTTTTGCGGTTTATTTGCGGTTGCGGTTCGGTTTCGGTGCGGTTTCGGTTTTAATAGTTGAATACATCTAAAAAAAACTCTCAGCAATACTTGAATACATAAAAAAAAAACTCTCGGTTTTAATACTGGAATACATCTAATACTTGATGGTAATTAGAATATAATTTTTGCAAGAGCAATGTGAAGAGCATATGTATGGGCTAGAGGACATCAATCAAAACAAGAGTTTGTACTAGAAACATGTCTAGAATAATAGTTGCTATGTGAAACGGTGAAAGCTTAATCACATAGTCGTATCCAAATAAAAACGTAATATTGTTTCCAACTCATTCTTGTTTCCAACTTTCAATCTTTCCAACTTTCAATGTTTCCAACTATCATTTGTCATTAGTGTTTCCTAGATAGAAAAAAAAACAAAAAATATATGTTAGTAGGTATTTGAAATATAAACTCACACATGTAAAGAAAACCTTACCAATTTTTAAACCCGCCATCCTCTTATTAAATTCATCTATGTCTTTATTCTTCATAGAACATCCGAGCTCAAGATCAACCCTTGTACACCTTATCCAATCTTGTGCACAAATCAAAGTATATTTAAATCTTTAAGTATATTATATAATATATATATATATATATAATAATTTTGCGGTGTGTTTATTACGTCATCCTTGGAATGTGATTGGATGGAACTAACATCGCGAGTGGGTTAGTGTCGAATTTTCTTTATATCCAAAACCGTGTTGAAATGAATTAATTTTACGTTAAGGAAAAAAGAATTATTACATAAAGTAAATATATGTTTTCTGGATACGCGTTTAAGTTAATTAAATTTCTTATTTTCTTGTGACTGTGATAAAAGAAAATATTGAATAATATTGATATACGATTGGCTGTCATAAAAAGAAGATATTGATCAATATTGATATACGATTTTATTTTCCTACTATTAAGGAGCTAGACTTTAACATCAGGGGTATCCAAAAAAAAAATTACAGTGTATTCATATAAAATCCTTTATAGGGGTATCCTCGTATTTTTTTAGGGGTATCCTTTATATAAAATCGAAAAAAAAAACAAAAAATTAACACTGCGAAACACTGCGAACACGACTTTGAGCCGTAGCCCGTGCTACGGCTGCCACAATGCTGTCTCCGCCCCTGATTAAAGTATCACATATATAAAATCCGTGTTGGGATCACGCGAAACATTTGAAGTGTGAAAATCGTAAGAACGATTTTCTAACATAAGATCTTTGTGATTTGTGGTTAAGATGATGCAGTGAGATTTTGGAAAATAATGAGAACCTTAGAACTATCAGGAAGAGTAAAATTGAAAGATTCAAACAAGGTGCATATGCTAATCACATGTCATTTTCTCCATCATATTTAAACGCCAATAACCTTTTTTATAGGTGATTACTTTTCTAAAAAAATACACCATAAAACTCAGCGCTTCTTTATCTTTCCAACAAGTATACTATTGATATATTTTTCGAAAAAAATGAACTGATTTTTATGGCGTTTTGAACTTTGTTTCTTTATGGCGTTTTCAACTGGATTTTTATGACGTTTTTCTGAAGTGGGTGTTTTTATGACATTTTCTGAAGTTGGTGTTTTTATGGCGCTTTCAACTAGTTTTTTTTATGACATTTTCATAATTGAGTGTTTTTATGCCGTTTCCAACTGGGTTTTCATGGGGTTTTTTTTTCTGAACTATGTGTTTTATGGCGTTTTCAACTGGGTATTTTCATGGCGTTTTTCTGAACTAGGTGTTTTATGGTGTTTTTATTTGAATGCCCGATTTATGTCATTTTTTTATTTCAAAAGTATAACAATAGTATACTCGTTGGAAAAATAATAAAACACTCGATTTTATGGTGTAATTTAAAAAAAAATAATCACATATAAAAAAGTTTCTAAAGTTTAAAAAGAATGGTGGAATATGCATGTGACTTGCATGTGGATGGTTTTTTGCATGTAAGTGACATGTGCATGGACTTTTTGACAATATTTCCTTAGTGTAAGTTAGCACCAACGCCACATGTCAAAATCAAAATCGTTCTCACCGTTTTCACACTTTAAGACGTTTTTCCCAAATCCCACCCCTATAAAATCCTGTAACATTTCAAGTGTTTATAAATTATTTTATAAACAAACAACCAATTATATAATCCCGTGATTTACGTATGTTATATAACTAGCTAGAACCCCGTGTTAAAACACGGGTTGCATAAATTTAAGGCAAATTGGAAAATAATAATCCCATCTTTCTGAAATTGGCCGATAATAATCCCAAGTCAGTTATTAGCCAATAATAATCCGACCTTGTCCAATTTTTTTGTAAAATAGTCTGCCGTTAAAATAGTTTAACGGAGTTAAGTTTTTTTTTCCGAATTACAAACCGGTGTTTTAGGACTTTTGATCAGAACGAGGATACGAGTCGATTGATGTAAAACTTATCTCAAAATACTGCCCCTAACCTACGAAAATAGTGCTTCAATTCGGGTGTTTAACTTCCAATTAACAAAATTCAAGCCATTTCGAACACAATTTCGAGGTAAGTTTTACATCAGTTGACTCGTATCCTCGTTCTGATCAAAAGCCCTAAAACATCGGTTTGTAATTCGGAAAAAAAAAAACTTAACTCCGTTAAGCTTATTTTAATGGCGGTCTATTTTACAAAAAAATTGGACGAGGTCGGATTATTATTGGCTAATAACTGGCTTTGGATTATTATCGGCCAATTTCAGAAAGATGGGATTATTATTTTCCAATTTGCCTAAATTTAATTTTATAGAATAAGCAATATATTTATATCTTTAAATACCTCATGTATTACAAGAGTTAATATATATAATGTAATCAATTATAACATACGGTCGTCATGATATGTATTTAAATGATGAATTTGATGTACTATTTACTTGTTAAAATTTTATTTGTTTTTTTTATTTATTATTAGGTTAGAAACATGTGTATTACATGTGGTAGAACCAATGAAATATTAGATGATTATTAATAAGCGGACAAAATAAAAGAAATAATAAATAAATAAATAGATAGATAAATAAGAGATATCTATGAAGTTTGTGATTTAATATGATATTTTTAATTTTGTATCCTATTAAATATTAAATAATAATATTAAAAAAATAATTTAACTAAATCTAATTTAAATAAGAATAAAAATTTATATATTTGCCTGGTTCTACGAAGAAAAAAAAAAGAAAAGTTCTTTTATCTCTTACGGAGAAGGAGAAAGTACAAATTATATTATTATTGTTATTATTATTAATTCAAATTTGACAAAATAATTATTATCCTTATCTTAATTATATTTAGTTAAACTATTGTTTAATAGGAAAAAGAAACTGAAAAATAAGATAAGGAGATTATTAATTCAAAGTTTGATAAAAAAAAGTGTATCCTTGTCTAAATATATTTAATTAAACTTTTGTTAATAAGAAAAAGAAATTGAAAAATAAGATAAGGAGGCACCAGAGATTGATACGTGTCAAAAAAATTCATTTATTAGTTTAGAAAAATTATATTTAAGCTAAATAAATTAACCTGTAAATGAGTAAATATAACATTTGAAGTAAAAGGTCATATATGAGATTCCAAAGTTTTTAAAGATAAGGGTAAAACTGTCATTTATTAAATTGTTTTCAATGAATTGTGTATATATGATATTTCAACTACTTTGTAAGTGTATATATGACATTTATAATTTTGCATGGGTATATATGATATTTTACAAGTTTATAGAGGTATATATGAAATTGGTTATAATATTTAATGCCTGTTTGTTTCCGTTGTGTTATTTGTAAATTTGATAGACGGATAACTTTGATTTACTGAGGATATAAAAATTATTAAATAAGTAAAAATATTAAGTTTGCCATTGCACATCAAATATAGTCTGTATTACTCTTACTCAACTCCTAGCTCATTGTCTTTTATTAGTAGAATTTGTCTTAAGTCTTAAATACGTCAAATCCTTATGGAAAAATTATCAAATTATATGTGTGAGTTGATTTGCACACCGATTAAGGTTATACTTTTGAGATTGTAGTTTAATAGTTACTTTTAAGATTGTACTTTTTAGTAGTGAACGCATCAAAGTAATTTCGTCATATATACAAATCACCTCTTATATCGTTTCTCATTCACATAAAATTTGAATTGTTAAAAATGTTTAAGGGATAAGATTTTTGTTAATTTGATGAAAGTGATTTGCTTTTATAAACTTTGTTTGATTTATTCATTTTGATATAATTAAAAATAACTGCACGATCTTTTTTTTTCTTTTCATTATGTATAAACTTATGGGATAGTTCTATCCAGTGGCGGACTTATACTGTTAATAGGGGTAGCACGGGCTACTCCTCAATCTCGTCCCCGTAGTGTAAAAATACCCCTTAACTCCATTTTCGTAGTGTAAAAATATCCCTCAACTCCGTTTCTGTTATATAAAGGATACCCATGATACTAAAAAAAATATGATACCCCTAACTTTTGGGGCTAGTTCCGCCACTGGTTCTATCACTATATTCTAAACCAGTTAGACATGTCTAATGACTCTAAAATTAATTTTCGTGTAGTTTGAGATTCCATATATGAACGGACTGTTTTGCCCTCACATGATATGTTTCATGATCCTAAAAAAAATATGATACCCCTAACTTTTGGGGCTAGTTCCGCCACTGGTTCTATCACTATATTCTAAACCAGTTAGACATGTCTAATGACTCTAAAATTAATTTTCGTGTAGTTTGAGATTCCATATATGAACGGACTGTTTTGCCCTCACATGATATGTTTATATGATCATGATCTCTCAATTTGACATTGATTAGATATCTTCACATGCAATGAGATGAAATATAAGAAGTTGAAAGTGCATTTTGGATATAAAATAGTTCAATGTTTTTCCACTTTGATTGTTTTATAAGATATGAATTAATTTATAACTAGTATTAACGACCCCCGCGTTGCGGCGGGGACGAACGCCAATGCCACACTACTATCAGCGACCACCAACAATGAAGTTGCAGCGTGTTAATACGAATAAATTAAACCGAAACGTAAAACATATAAAAAAAATAACTAAGTCGATCTAGGACCCGAGCGTTACGATTAACCTGTCAAACGAAAAAAAATAAACGACGTAAAATCGATTAACCACACACGCACGTTGCGCCGTGTTAACTCACAAAATTATTTATAGCATTTAAATGAAATACAATTTTTTCTTTAGTGGATACAACCCACTAAGAATTACGTGACAAATCATAATGCATAAATATGTTGCAAATTATATACCCCCATGTTGTGGTGGAGGCGTAAAACCGTGCTAAGTAGCTCCAATATTATATCACCGTGAACGACCATCAACACCAAAAAGGTTCGTGTAAAAAAAGAAATAAAAAACCAAATATAAAACCAAACGAAAAGTAGACGATGAAACAATGTTGAACCAATCACTATAAATGTAAAACATAGAAAACAATAACTAAGTTGTTCTAGAACCGTGCGCTGTGACGGGGTGTTGAATAGGAAAACTACGCGTAAAAACATTGAATCATACACGCACGTTGTAGCATGTTAACTCGCAAAATTAAATTTGACCAAATCATAATACAAAAAATTTGTATGGGTTAAAAGTGTTTTACATTTTAAAGATAAAAGAACAAAAATATAAGTACAACTCATCAAACTTATGGTACAACCCTTGATGCCAACATATGTTAAGTACAATTCATCAAACTTATGGTACAACCCTTGATGCCAACATATGTTACAAATTGATATTATATAAATGGGTTAGTGAGATTTCAAGTGTTGAACATTTGAAAATTGGAATTAATAAATAATAAAAAAATGAAATCAAACTAAAATATGGAAATATACCAACACAATTGACTAAGCAACAAAAATTTGGTTTGACTAAATGGGTGTCAACCTCCCCAAATAAAAATTGGACTCAATTCCCATGCCATTCCCACTATCTCCCAACTCGACGCTATTCTTCACACATCATAATAAAATATAACATTTGTTTTAAATACACAAACATATATTTATATTTATAAAGGTCACAATTCACAAGATAAGAAAGTCTTGTTTAGTAAATGTTCTAACAGGGTTATAGTTGTTTATCCAAAAGTGTTAAGTATATTAGACTAATGGGTATGGGGGCCGGCTAGGCCCGGCTAGGACCGGCGCCGGTCCCCCACACCACCCCTCTCCGGCCCAAACGGCTCCCCACCGCCGGTGTAGCCGGGCTCCTTTCTTCTCTCTCTCTCATCTTGGTCTCTCCTCTCTCTCTATCTCTCTCTAAAGTTTTATATTTTTTTATTGTTGTGGGGCCTCATCCTTCACCCCCTTCCATCCCCTTAGGTTCATCCCCTCCAAGCCATTCCTACGTGGCGCCTACGTGGCGGCTCATCCCCTCCAAGCCCATCCTCTCCATACCCTTTAGTCTTAGAAAGCATGAAATAGTCATTTTTTTATAGGTTGATTGTAAAATAAGTACATCTAGGCTCTAGCTTTGGTTGCAATCATTTATGATGTAATTTTTGTTTCGAAAAATTTAACTGAGTTGATATTAAAAAAATAAAATAAAATCTCAATGAGCACATTGGTAGTTTATGAGGGGGCGTTTGGTTTGTAGGAATTCTATGGAATTTAAAGGAATTGGAATTTGAATTCCATATCTTAAGATGCTTGGTTTACAGAATTTGATGGAATTGGAATCTAAATTCCAATCTTCATGTGCATTTTCATTGTCAACCAAACATATGAAGATTGAAATTTAGATTCTAATTCCATCAAATTATGTGAACCAAACATCTTAAGATATGGAATTCAGATTCCAATTCCTTTAAATTTCATTGAATTCCTGCGAACCAAACGCCCCCTGATAATCTTATAGAAAACCAGCTTTCTCTACAAATACAATATAAATACAAAGGAAACAATATAGAAAACGACTAAATCATCTCTTTATTGGAATCTCTATAAGAGTATTCAAATCTTATCCTTTAAATTCTGTGAGAGAGGTTTTCATATTATAAAAAGTGGTTGTAAGTAGTTATGAGTAGAAAAAAAAAAGAGAATGTTACTCTTTATCTTTATATTTGAGGAATCACTCTTCACCTTGTATAATTTTTTAATATATTTTGAAAGTGGTTGTGAGTGGATAACAGAGAAAAAGTAATGATAAAAGTATAAAAATTTATTATTTAATTAAAAGAAA
Organism: Helianthus tuberosus; assembly: GCA_030545235.1. Taxonomy (NCBI): domain Eukaryota; kingdom Viridiplantae; phylum Streptophyta; class Magnoliopsida; order Asterales; family Asteraceae; genus Helianthus; species Helianthus tuberosus. The sequence goes on along the minus strand of CM060399.1, from coordinate 97,003,554 downwards.
AAAGAAAATGTAGTTGTTTTTAGTGTCATTAGGCTAAAGGGTGTAAGGGTCATGGTTGAGACATGATCGCCACGTATGAACATGAATGGAATGCTATAGTGCTATACCACCTCCTTCCCTAATCCATCATGGTTTGCATCGATTAAACATGGCAACCATGGTTCTCCTTTCCATTTTTCAAGTGATCATTTCCTTTTTTTCTTTAGACAAAGATAAATTAAAATAATTAAGGGGATAGTGGTTTGGGTCATGACCACACCCTTAGGGTAGTGGTTTTAGATTGTGGATTAGAGCTGGGTGACATAACACTGACGTGGATAATCATGGTGGTCATAAGTGTCATGACCACACCCTATAGCCTTATAGGGAATAAAATGTCGAATGGAATGTGAATGCTACAATACATAAAAACTGATAACAACAACAGTGACCTATATTTGGAGGGTCTTATTCCTCAATCTATGAGTGTATAATATCGAAACAAAACAATAAAATAAGTGTTTGTGAGTAAGATAGATATAGAGATGAAGAATCAGATGTGAGAGGTTTTTTAAAAATAAACAAAGTTTAGAAAATGTGTTTTTAGTTAAATTATATAGATAGAGACAGAGACTCAGATGAGAATGCTCTAGTAAACAGACAATGGCATATCGATAATGTCATATTGTTACTCCAACCACTAGGTCGTGAGGCTTTCCCAATGGATGCTTTCTAGTTACAGGGGATGATTACGCTACACACCTTATTTATCCTAAAAACCATGAGAATAGATCGTAGCACTTAAAAAAGTTATACTAGCATATACTAAAATAACATATGCATAAAAGTAGATAACTGATTTTAGCACATATGTGAATGATATCAACACATTTCTTTGTGAAGAATTATATCATCACATTTAAAACAAAAGGAGAATCCAAATAAAGAAGTGATTGCTCGTTAGCATAATTATAGGGAATTCAATATAATTGATATTATTTAGATTATTATTTTATCCATTCTTTATAATTGGTTGGATACCACATGATATTTTTAACTGGTTCCTACAGTTTCTAAATGAAATTTGATTTGTATTTGATCGAACTCCTCTAGTTACGTATGTATAAAAAAATCCAAAAACATGGATACCATAATATTCGGCAAACACCCCCACTTTCAAAATTAGAAGTTGTACAAAGGATATCAAACGTACTCCGATTGACCTCATTCAAGCATCATTGGAACTATCTCATCAAACTCTATGATGTGAGATTTTAGGTTTTTGTTTTTAGATGTTTAGCTTGTAGATTTAGATTTTTTGTTTACATCATTGTATCTTTTTATTTATTATTATCTTTTCTATATTTGCGTCATTGTGTCTTTTTTCTTCGACACCGTGTTATATTTTTCAGCATTGTGTTATATTTTACTCGACATTGTGTTATATTTTGCGATCTATTGTGTTTTTGTACACTTCTTATTTTTAGAAATCTTTATAGAATAATTTTACCTATAAAACACATTAAGAAACATATTTGTGATTAAAAAGCTACGAGAAATATTAAAATCTCAAAATTTAAGTTCCACATTCAAACATTACATTATATTTAAATGTTGCATAATTAAAAAAACATAATAAAAATAACATTAATTAAACTATTACAAAAAAAATATATAATTCGTGTTTAAGAAATTAAATATGTTCCACTAAAGCGGATCAAAGTGCATCATGTGCTTCGCTATCACTAAACTTTTGAACATCTCTAGATAACATTCAAATTCTATTGTGGAAAAATTCTATTGTGGAACTGTGTTCATAAGTTGGCTATTCTTCCTCACCATCATCACTCAACAAGTTGTATATAATATAACCTTCATCATTTATCATATTATAAAGTACAATCCTATGTGGCGGAGCTTGACCAAAAGTTTTAAAAGGACGGAAAGTAATCAGACCCAATTTATATATTGTATAAATATTTAGACAAAATAATTGGGGGGCGGAGGGGGGGGGGGGGGACAATCCTATATAATTTTAAATTTTTCAGACGAAAAATAGGAAATTTTACACTTCAAACCGAAACATTTGGGGGGGGGGGGGGGGTGCACCCCCACTTTACACTAAGCTACGCCACTGAGTACAATGCATACATATATTATATTGCTTATAACGTTCAACCTCCAAGCTCATGAGAGATCATGCGTTGTAACATTCTGCCCTTTAGAAACCATCAATAGTGTTCGCTTTATCCCTGATGGGTTGCATTATGAAACTAACGGATTTGTTTTTGGTTGCTCCGGTGGAGACTTCCTGTTAGGTCACCCATCCTGCTACTACTCTCAACTGAGTACGCTTAACTATGGAGTTTTCATGTGATTTACAGCCAACTAAGGCCAAAACGCGTTGGTGATTTAAAGAGGTAGGGCATTCTTTATGGACCAAGAATCTCTCTTGTCCAGACCGATGTGGGATTTGCCTAGGGTGTTATAATGGTTAATGTTAATATTCTCGGTAGTTGGTATCGTTACAATCACTCCCCCTTAGGGACTCATCGTCCTAGATGAGGTTTGCCCCCACCATCCCGGACGTCACATGGGTGGCTTTGATACCATTTGTAACATCCCGCCCCTTAAGAATCACCGATATTGTCCACCATGCCCCCGATGGGTGGCCATCCAGAAACTCACAGATTTATTTTTGGTTGCCCCGATGGTGACTTCCCAAGAGGTCACCCCACCTAGCACTACTCCCATTTGAGCACACTTAATTATAGAGTTTTCATGTACTTCACTGCCAACTATGCCCAAAAAGTGTAACATCTATAAAAATCGGACCTTCGAAATCTGACCCGGACCTTTTAAAAAATAATTAAATAAAAATAATAATTTCAATAAATTTATTTTTATTATTATTAATATTTAACTAATTAATTAAGCACCACGTATCGCGATGGACTAAAACGGGCTAAAACGTTAAACATATAGGCTTTTTTCCGTTAGGTCGGTGAAGAAACACTAACTAAATGGTCGGAACCGAGATAGTTAGGGGGTTTGAATCCGCATAAAAGGTTAGCTCTCTCTCGGCTGATTCAGTTGCAACTGGGCTTCTTCTCCGGTGGTTCTGCAAAAAAGAACACCATTAGCCTCGTCAAGGGGAGAAGAGGGTTCTCTCCTTGACCCGACTCCGGCGTGAGAATAAGTATTTGTAATGGAGAAGATAAGTATTTGAGAAGTGAGAGTGATCTGAGTTTATACCTGAACAGTTCTCTTATTTATAGCCGGGAGTTTGGGAGGGAAAATCTGTTATTGAAAAGGTGACGGAAGATGCTCACACCGTAGCGGTTATATCTTCTTCCGTTAAGTTCTTTGATCCAACGTTAAGTTGTCTCGATCCGATGTGAATGCACACGGATCGTGGTTTGATCTATGGCTGGGGAATTGCCACGTGGAAAGTGACTAAGTGGAGATCATTCTTCAATTGCATGCTTTCGTTGTGATTTCAGGGATGATTATGGTAATGACACGTGTCCAGACGGTTATAACCGTCTTGGTGGTGCACGATCATATTCTTTCTAGAAGATTACTGCTGTAATCTAGTGTGACACCTTACTGTGTGGACACAGACGAATAAATCCCAAGTCTGGGTAAAATGATATCCAAGTCTGGATATTTGGGCGGAAGTATTGAACAAAGGATTTTGATCCTTTGTTAAATGGGGGAAGGCGCAAGGATTCATGTTCTCCTTTGGGCGCGCGGTTACAGATTGCTGATTACTTTCTTCCTTTTGAGCCTTCTTTGTAAGACCAGTGCGCGGCCGCGCAAGGTCATGAGGGCTAGCTGACCAAGTTGTGGTATGGTCCCAAGTGCTTGTCATAAGGTTTTTGGGACCTTACCCCTTCAAGTCCCCCCAGTCTAGTGTTGCTCTTATGCGAGTAAGTGGAGCACTAGACTTATGAGAGAAAGAGTTTTTGGCGGGAATCTAGGAGGCTTGTATGGGAAGATTTGTGATATATATATATATATATATATATATTTTTGAAAGCTGGATTTTGTAATTATGATCTAACGTCTGATGACGTTAATTTATAATAAAAAATTCAGATTTGCGAGAGCTTGATTTCTTACATCGAGATACGTAATGGCGCTTTGTCAGTCTTCATTAATGGGGATATGACCCTAGTTCCTGTAGCGCTGCTTGGATGTGATGTTTTCTGACCATTAATGATGATTAAGTTTTGTCTTATTCTGGGGTATTGCTCCTTTATATGTACATGTGGTGGATGCATATTTTGCTTTAGCTTGGAAAAGATGAAAGGAAAGAGCTCTGTTCGCTCCCGGCGACTTTCAGACATCTTAGAGGTCCGTGATGCTGTTGAAGCCTTACTCCTTCTTGCTAACTCTTCGCCGTCGATGTTTACCGGAGAAGAAAATGCTGTTGTTGTTGGCCCTTCCCTGACTGCCGGTGCTGATGATAAAGTTTTCCGGCCAGATAGGGTTGCTGATGCCAGTGGTGTTGTGTTGGATGCCGATGGACTGATGGCTCATTTTCCGACTCTCCGTCCGAGTACATGTGAGTTGGTGTACCATCGTCGTCGGAAAAAACCTTCGGTGAACATGGGTGAAGATGAACCTATGGTTGGTTAGGTTTGGGAGTTGTTCATCCCTTCTTTTGATTGTATATATAAGTCTGTTAGTATAAACTCCTCTTTTGAAGATCACGGGTGTGATCGGTGTTAATGTCTGTCGTTTGATCGTCTTGCTATCTTGTAGAAGCAAGGTTTTTTGTTTGAATATTTTAGTTTCTGGAACTAAAATTTTGAAGATCATTGTCATGATCTTGTTCCTGAAGTGTTTTGTTACACTTGGTGATATATTGATAATGTTTTTACTTCATACGTGTTTTGAATTACAATATGTTGCATGTTTTTAATTGTTTCTGGATAGGTAAGGCGAATGAGAGATGGTATTGTGCTCATGTTTGAACGTTTGTCTAAAAGGCGTAGCAGCTTGCCTTGTTTTTAGACTGTTCATGAGGTATACAATGTTTGACCATACTATTTTCGCGCGAACCCAAGAAATTACATGCAATTTGTAATAAACAGTGATATAAGTAGGAATGATGTTTGTATTGATAAGAGCGCAAGGCTTTGTGATACAAGACATAATAAAGAAATACATTGCCTGTATATTCTTTCCGCTTTTGAAGACTTAGTTTATATGTAACACCTGCGCAACTGTTGTGCGTTCCAGGTGCGGGGGACTAGAGTCCCATCGATCCTTTTTAGGGTGTATGCCCCTTTACCTAAGACTTCGTTAATGACGTATGGTCCTTCCCATCTTGGCGCTAATTTGCCCGGTTTTTCAGCGTTTGACGCCTCATTGTCGCGCAAGACGAAATCGCCGGGGACAAAGGTGCAAACGCGGACGCGCGCATTGTAATACTTTTCGAGCTTGGATTTGTACCTTGCTTCTGCTATCGCGGCGTTCTCGCGCCTTTCTTCCAAAAGATCCAAATCCATTCTTCGCTCTTGTTCGTTGTTCTGAGTTTTCATGGCTATCATGCGTGGTGATGGTAAACCTATCTCGGCTGGAATGACGGCCTCAGATCCATAGACTAGACTGAACGGAGTCTCGCCGGTGCTAGTCTTTGGCATTGTTCGATGCGCCCAGAGGATGCTGGGAAGTTCGTCAACCCACCCTCTGCGCGCTGTCCCGAGTCGCGCTTTTATGCCGTCGATGATCTGCTTGTTTACACTTTCTACCTGTCCGTTCGCTTGAGGATGCGCAACGGAGGCGAAGTTATGCTCGATCTTCATTTCTTTAAACCATTTTTGAAGATCTTCTGCGGCGAAGTTTGTACCATTGTCGGAAATAATGCGCAATGGTAATCCGAATCTGCAAATGATATGTTCCCATATAAATTTGCGGATTACCATTGCTGTTGTTGAGGCCAAAGCTTTAGCCTCCACCCATTTTGTGAAGTAATCCACCGCGACGATGATGAACTTTACCGCACCTGGCGCGTCAGGAAATGGTCCGACAAGATCGATGCCCCACTGTTGGAATGGCCAGGCGGAAGTAACGGGAATTAGTGGATTTTTGGGTCGGAGTGTCTTTGGTGCGTGGCGTTGACATGCCTCGCATCTTCTTAGCAGATCGACTGCGTCCATGTGCATTCCTGGCCAGTAGTATCCAGCGCTCATTATTTTTGCCACGACCATGCGTGGTCCCGCGTGTATCCCGCATAATCCTTCGTGGATTTCTCTGACAAGGTACTGGGCGTCTGTTTTATCGACACAGCGTAGTAATGGGCCCATGAATGATTTTCGGTAGAGGACGCCATCCGCAATTTCGTAATTTACTGCCTTGTGTTGTATTTTTCGAGCTTCTGCCTTTCCTTCCGGTAGTTTTCCGTGCTGGAGGTACAAGATAATTGGAGACATCCAAGATGGATCTCCCATTTCTATGACGTTTACTTGCTTGAGATGAATGGAAGGATTGGATAATACCTCTATGCGTACTTCCTTTGCTAAGTGCTGAAAGCTGGTAGCAGCTAGCTTGCTTAGCGCGTCGGCATGTTTGTTTTCGCTTCTGTTTATGTGATTAACTTTGAATGTTTGAAATTGACTGATTAACATCCGCGCTTGTTCAAGGTACAATGCCATAGCTTCTTTTGCATCGTAATTGCCATTAACTTGCTCGGCTACCAGTTTTGAATCGACGTTAGCTTCAAGATTTCTTGCCCCCATTTTCAATGCTAAGCGAAGACCTGCCAAGAAGGCTTCATATTCAGCTTCGTTATTCGTGCTTTTGAAATCTAAGCGTATAGCATATGTGAGCTCGTGGTTGTCTGGGCTGATTAATCGGAGACCTGCTCCTGCTCCATCGTCATTAGAAGCACCATCTGTGTGTAAGGTCCAGACTCTGTCGTCGAAAACAGGTGTTGGGTTCTGGATTGCCTCACATTCTTGTATTTTATCGATAGGAACTTCAGTGGCGAAGTCTGCTAGAACTTGCCCTTTGATTGCGGGTCTTGGTCTGTAAAAAATGTTGTATCCTCCTAGTTCAATTGCCCATTTGGCCAGTCGTCCCGCTACGTCGGGTTTGGATAAGATCTGGCCTAAGTGGTAATTGGTAAGAACTGTGATGACGTGACCCGAGAAATACCTGCGTAGGCGTCGGGATGCATGTACTAGTGCTAGGACTAGCTTTTCTATCATTGAGTACCGAGTTTCCGGACCGGTAAGCATTTTGCTGATGTAATAGATTGGAGTCTGGATGTTCTCGCGTTCTACCATTAATACAGCACCAACCGCTACTTCCGCGGCAGATAGATATAAAATTAGTGGCTCTTTTTCTTTTGGTGCTGTCAGTGTTGGCAGCTGAATTAGACATTCTTTCATTTGTTTGAATGCGGTTTCCGCTTCAGATGTCCACTGAAAGTCAGTTTTCTTTGCGCAGTTTCGTAGCGTGCTGATGAATGGATAAGACTTTGCTGCGTGATTAGCCAAAAATCTGTTCAAAGCCGCTAGGCGTCCGGCGAGCCTTTGCATTTCCTTAACTGTTGCGGGTGACGGCATTAGCTGAATAGCCTGCACTTTTTCTGGATTTACTTTAAAACCATCTTTTGTGACAATGAATCCCAAAAATTTTCCTTCTTCCATGCCGAAGGAACATTTAGTTGGGTTGAGTTTTAGACTCACGCTGCGCAAGGAATCGAATGTGCGCTGAATATTGTCAAGCATTGTGCCTTCCTCATGGCTCATGATGACGAGGTCATCCATGTATACTTCGACAGTCTTGCCAATATCATCTTTGAAAATTGTATCCATTAGGCGTTGATAAGTTGCGCCTGCGTTGCGCAGACCGAACGGCATTTTGGTATAACAGAAAATGCCTTTATCTGTGCGGAACGCCGTTTTGTCTTCGTCTTCTTCTTTCATCTGGACCTGATGATAACCCTTGTAGCAGTCAAGAAAACATTTCCATCTGAATGATGCTAGAGAGTCGACTTTTTTGTCTATCTCTGGAAGCGCGTAGCAATCTTTTGGGCATGCTTTATTCAGGTCTTTGAAGTCGACGCACATTCTCCACCCGCCGCTATGTTTTTGTACCATCACTGGGTTGGCGACCCATGTATGGTATTTTACTTCGCGCAAGATTCCCGCATTAAGTAATTCTGCTACTTGCTCATCCATTGCTTTTGCTTTTTCTTCACTGAAGCTGCGCCTCCCCTGAGCAACGGGTTCTACTGATGGTTTGATGTTTAGGCAATGTTGCGCGATGTCGCGTGGAACTCCAGTCATGTCTGCTGGGCACCAGGCAAATATATCCTTGTTGTTGGACAACAATTTTTTCAGTTGTGCGCGTGTTGCTGGTGAAATGGCTGGTCCTAGCAGAATGGTCTGCTCTGGATATTCGTTGTTCAGAACCCATTTCTCTGGTTCATTTGGTGCCGAAGGTTTGACTACCTTTGCTGGTGGTTCATCATCCACATACATGACTTCTTTGCTTGAGTAGAGGATTGCAACTCCAGTCTTTGTTGGAAATCCGCAAGCAGCATGTGGAATAGAAGTGATCATGCTGAATTCCCTTTGTGATCTTCTCCCGAGCAGAACATCATGACGTGATGTTGCCGGCATGACCATGAAATTGACTGTAACTGTTCGCGAATGTTCGCCGTCTGATAAAGTCACTGGGAAAGCAATTTGCCCTAATGGGAATACAGCTTCATTACAGAATCCGGTGAGGGGGAAATCGACCGGCTCTAGACGTGCTTTGTCTTCTGAATCAAGCTGTTTAAAGCACTGTTCGTATATGATGTCCATCGAGCTCCCCGGATCTATAAACATATAGTCCGTTCGGTAATGACCGAAAATACCAGTAATAATTACTGGTCGTTCTTCCTGAGGGCCCCCAGGAACAACGGGAAATATGACTTGCTGTTCTCTCCAATGGTGATCATAATTTCGTTTATTTGACCTCCGTGATGGACTTCCCTGAACCATGTGTATCTGCTTTTGATAACTGCCATATTGGTTGGATTGGATGTCCCCCCTACGTGGTGTTGGTGGGTCCAATATTATGATATCAATTTCTTTCTCAGATCTGATGTTCGGTAAATCAGATCTGGCGATTTGAATAACCATTGTGTTTAGTGCAGTTTGGCATCTGCTAAACCAATGTTCTGGAGTTTCTTCTACTAGTAAACTGTTTCCGACATTTGGTCGAGGACCAGGTCGCCGGTGAGACGACGAATTTTCTGCCATGTGTAACAACAGAAAACGGAATGAACTGAATCGAAACGAGGTAGAAACTAGAAAAACTGAGAAAACGGTGGGCGCCAATGAAGAAACACTAACTAAATGGTCGGAACCGAGATAGTTAGGGGGTTTGAATCCGCATAAAAGGTTAGCTCTCTCTCGGCTGATTCAGTTGCAACTGGGCTTCTTCTCCGGTGGTTCTGCAAAAAAGAACACCGTTAGCCTCGTCAAGGGGAGAAGAGGGTTCTCTCCTTGACCCGACTCCGGCGTGAGAATAAGTATTTGTAATGGAGAAGATAAGTATTTGAGAAGTGAGAGTGATCTGAGTTTATACCTGAACAGTTCTCTTATTTATAGCCGGGAGTTTGGGAGGGAAAATCTGTTATTGAAAAGGTGACGGAAGATGCTCACACCGTAGCGGTTATATCTTCTTCCGTTAAGTTCTTTGATCCAACGTTAAGTTGTCTCGATCCGATGTGAATGCACACGGATCGTGGTTTGATCTATGGCTGGGGAATTGCCACGTGGAAAGTGACTAAGTGGAGATCATTCTTCAATTGCATGCTTTCGTTGTGATTTCAGGGATGATTATGGTAATGACACGTGTCCAGACGGTTATAACCGTCTTGGTGGTGCACGATCATATTCTTTCTAGAAGATTACTGCTGTAATCTAGTGTGACACCTTACTGTGTGGACACAGACGAATAAATCCCAAGTCTGGGTAAAATGATATCCAAGTCTGGATATTTGGGCGGAAGTATTGAACAAAGGATTTTGATCCTTTGTTAAATGGGGGAAGGCGCAAGGATTCATGTTCTCCTTTGGGCGCGCGGTTACAGGTTGCTGATTACTTTCTTCCTTTTGAGCCTTCTTTGTAAGACCAGTGCGCGGCCGCGCAAGGTCATGAGGGCTAGCTGACCAAGTTGTGGTATGGTCCCAAGTGCTTGTCATAAGGTTTTTGGGACCTTACCCCTTCAGTCGGTTAGATTATATTAAAGAAGTCTTTACGAAGTTAGATTGGCTAGTTGTAAGGAAACCTCTAAATCTTCTTATACTAATAAACGAAAATCTTTTTTTGGACACGTGTCACTTTCTGGTGTTTTCTCACCTTACTTTCCTATTTATCTCTCATATTAAATAATAATAATTTCAAACAAAAATTAGATAAGAATAAATATTTGTTTTTTCTATAAATCATTTTAAACAAATATTTAGATAATAATAACTTTAAACAAAAATTAGATAAGAATAAATATTTGTTTTTCTATAAATCATTTTAAACAAATATTTAGATAAGGATAAACGTTTGTTTTTTTAAATAATTATAAAGTTATATCCCGAAAATTATGAGTAGATATTTTTAACCTAATAATAAATAAAAAAAATAAACTAAAATGTTATAACAAATGAATAGTACATCAAAGTTCATTTTTAAAAAATAAATTTTGACGATTGTATATTTTAACATATGATATTATATTTTATACGGCACGTGAAATACACGAATTTTTTTAAAGATATATATGTTTTATTATTTATTATATAAAATTACATTTATGCTGCCCGTATAATGCACGGGGTTCAAACCTAGTAAGAGAAATAAACTAACTAGATTATTGTACTAAAGTTAAAGCAAGTTAGTAAATTTCAGGGGGTCTTAGTGTAACTTGAAACTTGAAAATTTATAAAAAAAAGGAATAAAAACTAGGTCGGCAAGGAATTGAACCCAAGACCTCACCTGAATTACAATTAACACCATATCATAAGCCACTCCACCAGCTCAGCTTTTGTGCTGGTTATCAAGTCTCTTTATATTTAAACTCAACCAAAGGCTATTTATGAGAAAATAAAAAAAAGGAATGTGATGGGGACGGGACTCGATCCCGAGTCCCCAGCAACTGGGCTACAACGCTATTCAGCGGCGGAACTAGCCCAAAAAGTTAGGGGTATCCCAATTTTTTATTTTTTAGACCAGGTGTATCCTTTGTATAACGGTGACGAAGTTGCGGGGTATTTTTACACTACGGAAACAGAGTTAATGGGTATTTTTACACTACGGAGACGGGGTTGAGGGGTAGCCTGTGCTACCCCTACTAACATTGTAAGTCCGCCACTGACGCTATTTGTGATTTAACTCAGCATGTATGTTATAAATACTAAATCTGGAAACAATAAAACCCATTGTCTTCCTCGCAGACCAACTCTCATCGTGACCCGGTTTCTTGTAAACCACGACCCACTCAATGTAACGTTTTAAGTGACATTTTGATGTCATCTCAATCCCATTCAAGCCGCAATTAGTAGAGAAGTTACCCATGTATCATCAAGCGACCCAAATCGGCTCATTCATTTAATCGAACTTGTATCATCTTTAAACCACCATTAACACCCTCATGAACACAAAATGGGTTTTTATCAAAATCGTAAAATTGGGTAATGCAAAATATACCACTTGAAAGCTTGGATCAAACCATGCAAAACTCCACTGGAATTTCTCCATTTCGTTCACTATATTCCACTAATTTAATCGAAGAAGATTCTAGGGCTTGTATCTTCACTGATGATATCTCCTTCAATTCGCAACCTTTTCAGGTGATTCCAAATCCTAATATTATTTATATTCCATCCTCTACAAAAGCCCTCTATCAATTTCAGTGATAGAAGGCTGAATTATTCGAATTTAATTGTAGTTGAAATTAGGGTTCTTCGTTCATAGAATTTGGGGCTTTTAGGGTTAGACATGTGTTTTGATGAAATTGAATGTAGAATATTGTTATATATCATTTTAGTATATTGTGTGTAAATTTTGGGAATTTTTAGGTAGCATTTGGAATTTTGCTGAATTATTTATGTTTTAATCACTAGATAAATCAAAATACAAGATAAACTTAAATAAATTCATAAATATTTTTATTTATTATTTCAGATTATATAAACACTAGGGAAATCTTATAAAATTTTTCCTTAACTTTTGTGGAATCCATGAATATAATTTGGGTTTATACATGTTTCAATAATTCAAAAATATAAGATTTTCACAAATAATTTCTATAAATATTTTTACTAATTTTTATAGATCATATAGTTTGTATTGGGACTTTTATATAATTTTTCCATAATTTTAGTTAGTCATTTTATTAAAGGATTCGTGGAATTGTTAAATAAATAAAATTTCATTTATAAAATTTATGATATTAAATTAAAAACATGTGATAAACATGAAATCTAATGTATTATCTTGTTAGATAAATTTTATTAATTAATCAAAATTTGTAGCATTTAAAGAGTATGATAACATATTAAATTGTTATTATTATATTATTAATCATGACCTTTTATACAAATATTCGATTTATCTATTATGTTGAATAAACATTCAAGCCCCAACTAGGAGTACACAATTTCCTAAAAATTAATATATTGTCCGCTCATTTTGGATTTCGTTTATTATATTTTAGGGTGATTATTGTCGTTATTGTTTAGATATAAATCGTTCATTTTCGTGCGGTGCATTCTCATGAAACGTTTCTTCGCAACAAGTGAGTAGATCTATTACTCTCCCCTTTTTAGTCATTAAATATTTTTGGGGTGTAACATGTGTCATGATTTTATATTGTTTTCTATTGATTAAATAACATACAAAGTTAATGTGTCACTATGTGTATCGCATTCATTGTTTCTATTATTTCTAGTATCTATCGTTGCATATACGTGTATCTATGTGTTTACTCGCTTTGTGTCACAGGTTTCGCGTGGATCCACCTGGCTGACTAGGTTCCCCATGGCCATGGGTTGTAGCCATGTATCGCTACCAATATTAGACTCGCTCTTCGGGGCTTGAGACTAATGTACGCTATAGTCTTTGAGTCTTATTGTTTCTATTGTATCTATATTGTGATCGTGGTGATTTGTTGATTGTTGTTGTGGTGATTATGGATGTTTCTACGTCACATAAAATTGCATGTTAAATATATTTTTAAAAGATTTCTAAGTAAAATAAATCAATTAATAAAGAAAAAATTTTTATTTAAAATCTAGATATATTCACCAAAATTTGTTGACCCAAAACCTTTTTACGCATGATACAGGTACGTAACTTTGAGAAGAGTTGAAGTTGAAGACACAAAAGATGTGCCTTAGTAATAAATGGGATGTTTGTACATGATTATTATCTTTTGTATGTTGTATGAGTTTTGTTGAGCACTTCTATGATTACGTGTGATAATCTAAAATTGATGCTTTTAAATATTAAACTTATAATAGTGTCATGAGCAATGAGCAATCATTATCCTCCGTACCATATCCGCTGCGGGTCGGGGTGTGACAAAAAGTGTTTTGTAAGATTAAATATATTATGATGTGATATTTAATCTAGTAGCCATTATAATCATTTACATTATATAGATCAAAATATATAACAACCTATTAAATAATTAGTTGGTAATTGTTGATTGACCATATTACCCTTATTAACTAATTAGGTTTCCTCTTGGGTGCATATATAAGGAGACTAATGTAGAGGTTTCAAGGTTAGACAACTTGATTATTCTCATAACATCAATCGCCTCTCTCTCTCTCTCCCAAACCAATACCCTTCTCGGTTTTCTCATCACAATCATTAGTTTGCACCCTAAGGAGGAACCAGATCAAGCTGACAATCATGTCAAACCTTATTGCTGCGTCTCCATCTGGATTCTTTGCTGGCTTGTCTGCAATCAAAGGTATGTTATTCATGTTTTTCCATTATGTTTAAACATAACTGATCAACATGTGGTATCAGAGCATATGTTGATTAATCAGTTCTATTTTCGTATCCATTAATTCTGGGATTGAAATCTGGAAAACGGAATTTTGAAAACTTAATAAACTCACAACCAGTTTCGAGTCATAAAGAACTACTCGAAATCACTGTTTCGGGGAAAAGAATGTTTTTTTAAATGTCTCGAAATCATAATGGGTAATATTAATGTCCGAAATATGTTTAAAAACCTTAAAATTCAGGTTTCGGGTTCACGAAAATTTTGGTTTTTATTTTAGGGTTCATCATGTGTTCTTAGGAAAATTCGAAATTCCCTTATATTTTGGAATATGATTTGGATTGTTAAGTGTTTTTACTATTTTGATCTAATTTTATCTATCAAAGTTTTCGAAATCTGTTAAAAGGATAAACATATTATAATTTTCGAAATATTTTGATAAAATTAGATCAGTATTAAAACAGGAAACTCTATCAAAATCCCTAAAAATTCGAATTTTCATTATTATCTCCAATCACAGCTGTTGATAAGCATATTCGAGACTTGGAGAATAAGTTTCGAGATTAGATGGTTTCGACTAAGGTTCCGACCAAGATTCTGACTCGAAACCTCATAATGAACTCGAAATCTCACTAAAATTCGAGAAGAACTGAGATTGCGACTGAGATTTCGACTCGCAATCAGGTTGTTGCGACTCGAAACCTTATAGTGAACTCGGAATCTCATTAAGGCATTAATCTTCATCACTCGAAACCTCGAGATTTCGAGTGAGGTTGCGACTGGTATTAGTGACTCGAAATCACCAAAGATCTCGAGACACCACTTAGAAGTCGAAATCTCATAAGATCTCGACATCATTAAGGGACTCAAAATCTCATTACGGTTTCGAGATTAAAGGGCCACTCGAAATCATAAAGGGACTCATAATGAGTCGAAATCTTACTAGAAACCGGACTCGAGATCTCACTCGAAATCTCAAGTTAAGTTGAGATTTCATAACTGAGTCGAGATCCCACTCGAAATCTAAGTTGAACTCGAAATCTCATTAATTTATCAACTGTTATTAAATAATTGGTTTTGTAAATGCTTAATTAATCAGATAGTTTTTGCAAAACCAAATAGCTTAACTTGAATGAGCTTATGATGTATCACTTCTGGCCAAAGCTGATTTGATGCATCTATTTATTGTTCAAGTATTATAAAAGCTATGTTAAGTATGCATTACAAACGTGAATGTCTTATTTCTGGCCAAAGCTGATTTAATTCATTTATGTCTAGCATACTTAACAAGTGCATAACTAAAGTGATTGTCTCATTTCTGGCCAAAGCTGATTTGTCACGATTACTTTGCACATATGCTTAAATGATTACACTTCTGGCCAAAGCTGATTTGTCTTCGTTTAAGTAGAATTTTAACTTAGTCTGTTATTTTGATGTTAGTAATAGACATATCACAACTTCTTCATATAATGATCCTTACATTAATGATCCTTCATTAATCTTATGATCAATTTTGTCTGCCTTATTTTTTAGCACCCATAACTTTACTCACTATAACTTTCTTCTATAAATTAGTATCTCATCCACTCTAATTCCTAACCTAATATGTTTTGCTTTATTTAAACTTTCTTCTATAAAATAGTATCTTAGAACTCCTAAGATGCATGCCTTCATTTAAAATTCTAAACTATAAAGTTAAGTGGTATATGTGAATATATTATAATGTACAATATCATGACCCATAAAGTTAAGGACTTACGCATGGAAATAAGTACATTTTCCAGTACATTACATACTAAATTTTCACTTGTACAATTTGGTGCCTTATGAATCAACTATAACACTCAAAAGTACCAAAGGAAAATGAGTGTGTTGATAAGCAACATATGTACAAAGAAATAAATGTTTGAAACTGGAAAATAAGATGTTATTCAACTTACAACCGCAAAAACCTTAAAAGAGGATTGTTCTAAGGTCCATAGTCAAAATACAAGTACAAAATTCCAACTCTAAGGTTCTTCAAGTGAGAATCTCACTGCATAATTATGCTATTAGACTAGGCATAAGCAACGAGACTATCCATAATTCAAAAGAACAATTGGATAAATTAATTAAATAGTCACCTACTAATGATATTAAGTCTGCTAATTTTAATATTCCTATTAACACATGATTAGTTGACTATAGTTCTATACGTTTCATTAACAGAATTCAACAAATAACTAAAATGAGAGTTAGTGACAAAAATTAAATGTTAAGGCTATAAGAACCATAATAAGCAATTTCTAACAACGCCTTTAGATACCTTGCATATTCTGAAGATTAATCAGAATATAGTATCATAATTAAGCTATGTTATGAAGGTTGTGAGGTTTGCATGGTCAACATAAAGTCACCCTTACCTTAAACTCTCATATTATTTGTTCTCAATATCTGGATAGAAACAATACTAAGATGAAACTAGATGATACCTTACACTTTCACAACTTTTGTTATCATGCAAATGAGAATTTGACAAAAGGAAAATGGGACCTATAAATTTCATCCATTATAACCGAAATTCATGAGAAATCATGACATGGTTAATGAGGGTGATTTTCATCTAATCTCATTCTAAGTGATTTTAAATCATGACGTTAAAGCCCTAAATATTACTTGGCTTAAGGAATAAGTATGGATCCACCATAAGTCATTCATTGACAATCGTGGAACTTATTCAAAATGGAATATTCAGACATAATTCATTTATCGATGAGTAAATTGCTAAAATAGTCCCTAACGTTTGTTCACATTTGCTAGATCCATCCAAAAAAAGATTTTTTCTCATATGAACCACTGAGGTTTCAAAAAAGTTGCTAAATCCATCCAAACTTCAGGGACGATTTTAGCAATTTAATAAAACAAACTTTTTTTGGATGGATTTAGCAAATGCGAACAAACGTCAGGGACGATTTTAGCAATTTACTCTATTTTTTTTATTTTCATCTTTTTATTATATCTCTTAATTAACATAAAATCTATTTATTTTTTTATTTTCATCTTTTTATTAAATTTCTTATTTAACATAAAATCTACTAGTTTTTTTTTTTTGAACGGCGAATTTCTACAACAGGCGATAGATTCGCACCTGCTTTTGCAGGCCTTCCACCCCACTCTGGCCAAGACTATGTTGTCTTAGCCGGGTTACGCTTGGCATCAGAGTTTGGTTTGGCGCTCCCCGACAAAATTTCCAGCCTACTGCCATATGTGAGTAGTTGCACCCTCCACAAGAGCCGAAAACTCTCTGGAGTAAATGCACTGTAATAGAAAACTCGGGTGTACTCCGCGGGTTTCGAACCTGTGACCAGGCCTTCACCCAGTATTTTTTTTGTTCATTTATAAAATAAAATATACGTTCTTGCTAAACAGGTAACAAATTAAACCGTTGAAAATATTTTGTCGTATAATTAACTTTATTAAAGGATTAGTAATGAGTAAAATGTTTACATTTTAAAAGACTTGGTTAGATGGTTAGATGATTATAAATATAAAACCGTATTCATAATTGTAAAATATAAATGATTAATCTTTATTATGAAGTGGGTGAAGGCCTGGTCACAGGTTCGAAACCCGCAGAGCACACCCGAGTTTTCTATTACAGTGCATTTACTCCAGAGAGTTTTCGGCTCTTTTGGAGTGTGCAACTACTCGCATATGGCAGTAGGCTGGAAATTTTGTCGGGGAGCGCCAAGCCAAACTCTGATGCCAAGCGTGAGCCCGGTTAAGACAACATAGTCTTGGCCAGAATGGGGTGGAGGGCCTGCAAAAGCAGGTGCGAATCTATCGCCTGTTGTAGAAATTCGCCGTTCAAAAAAAAACTAGTAGATTTTATGTTAAATAAGAAATTTAATAAAAAGATGAAAATAAAAAAATAAATAGATTTTATGTTAATTAAGAGATATAATAAAAAGATGAAAATAAAAAAATAGAGTAAATTGCTAAAATCGTCCCTGACGTTTGTTCACGTTTGCTAAATCAATCCAAAAAAAGTTTGTTTTATTAAATTGCTAAAATCGTCCCTGAAGTTTGGATGGATTTAGCAACTTTTTTTAAACCTCAGTGGTTCATATGAGAAAAAAATCTTTTTTTGGATGGATCTAGCAAATGTGAACAAACGTTAGGGACTATTTTAGCAATTTACTCTTTATCGATTAAAGACTATCTACTTGTATCTAAATTTTGTCACATATGACACACGGTCTTAGAAGAAATCTATTCATATATATACTTAATAAGATTTCTATTAAATATGTCCCTAACTTTCTTATGATATCTGGACATCAAAGAAATCAAATAAAGTCAAACGTATATATGATAGGTTCCGACATCACGTACCTCATTGAAATTTCTCTTGTAGCAGTCTAGAGATATCAAAGATCAGTGGGAGCATTAAGTGTCTTAATAATAACTTGCAATAGTTGCAAGAGGTGGGGGAGTGAAAACTTCATATTACTTCAATCTACACCTCTTGTACAAGACACTGCTCCATCTCGACACTGTTCTATCAAAACTTGTCTCCTTAAAATATAATGCTACACTTACAAAAGTTTCATTGTTGCTTAATTGTGGGCACACTTAGATTTCTTACCTAAACTAACATAATCCCTCAACAAGAGAAACTACAACGACTAATGTCATTAATTTTTTTTCTCTATTAGAATCTGTTGGTCGTTAAATATTGACCCTAAGCATGTTGAGTTCCTTAAGATTTCTAAGGTCAGTGGGAGCAGTCAAAGTCC
Source organism: Helianthus tuberosus (assembly GCA_030545235.1). NCBI lineage: Eukaryota > Viridiplantae > Streptophyta > Magnoliopsida > Asterales > Asteraceae > Helianthus > Helianthus tuberosus. The sequence goes on along the minus strand of CM060399.1, from coordinate 96,984,775 downwards.
TTATCATGACTTGCAAGGAATACAAGAGGCGGGGGGAAGAGAGCCATTAAATTTAACTCCAAATTTAACTCCGATTACACCTCTTGTACACCATACTGCACCAACTCTTACACATTTAGAATACTGAAAATGATAGCAACCTAACCAAGAGCTAATCCATAAAACTGAAACTTCAAAAAAAACCCAATACTCAACTCAGGAGGTCATGCAGGTTTAAAAACCTACTAACTTTGATGATTACATAATCTCCCTAACTGAAGTTCAAATGGATGTTGTAAAAGTTTACTGATCAAATCTCTTCTAACTAAGCCATTAGCATCAATCAATCTTCTAAATGGAATAAAACTGTTTTCTAGTAAAACTGATTTTATGTGTTCATATAACGTTTGGAATTTGATTAAATTATCTAAGAGTGTTCATAACTAAACCAAATCCTAATATAAACGTCAAGACACTAAGCATCATGATTGATTGTCAAAGGTTATATTCAAGAAGAGATAAATTATCAAAGAGTCTTCCTTACCTATCTTACAGAAGATTTCTTTGAGGATCATTACTGTTCTAGTAGCTCATAATAGTTTAAAGCTACATTAGATGAACATTAAGACATTTTTCCCTAACAATTGGCTGACACATTTACATGTTCATAAAACAACCTGAAAGTTCTAAACTTAAGGTTAAAGAACAGTTTGTCTATAAGTCAATAAAATCCATGTATGGGTTAATGCAAACATCATAATGTGATGAAATCTTAACGCAACTATTTTCATCAAGAATCAAGTGGAATAATGTACCTACCTCAAAATGAGTGGGAGCAACTAAGATAAACTTGTCTTTATATAGATGACATTCTTTTGACAAGTATATGTTACATAAGTCAAAGCATTGTTAACACAAACTTTGAAATAATAGTTCTCAGAGATATCTCTTAGGTGATAGATATCATAACATACCGAGATACACCCAATGGGACATTAGTTCTGTTCCATAAGTTAACCTTAAATGGGTCCTTACACATGTAACAAACAATACTGCTCTCCTTTAGAGGATAATATGGTAAATGAGATTATTTCCTTACGCTTCATTAATTGGAAGCCTTATGTAAGTTCAAGTCTATACTCGTTTAGATATTACTCACATTGCAACACACTAGATATGTCTAGATTAATGTGAAGCATCTAATAGAGTATTACAATATCTTAAAAAAAACGAGAGACTATAATTTAAAGAAGAGGTGGGAACTCAAATCGGTTAATTACTCTAACTTTGTAATATTCAAAGATGACAAAATGTAATTTCGAGTATATTCTTATGTTAGCAGACAAAACTTATCTCATGGGGGAGTCATAATGGACTGATATCAACAACCTAAGTTATAACGACATAATATAGTGTCACTAAATGTTGTTGGAAATGTATCAATGGATTCATAAGTTTATTAACTCCATATAATTAATATATTGATTTTTTTTTGTGATAAATTCAGCTACCATGTCTCCTTGAACAGTAACAGTTTGAGAGGTGCTGCATTAAGTTTCGATATAGAATTAATTATTTGTTTACGAACGAATTGAGGAAACAGAATCTTTGTATCGAATACATTCATGATATGCTTAAAGATCCTATAACTGAAGTGCAATTACACATAAGTCTTATTAAGAGAGCTCATAAAAGAAACAGGTTTTAATTGATGACCGTGCGCAACTGCATATCGTACTATGAAGGACTAACTATTAATTTTCCTCATCAGTTTGATTTTGTATGTCTCTAAGAATATGTTCAGCCGGTATATTAACATATAGACAAATAAAATTACAAATCAAACAAAGGGCTTATGCGTATTTTGAACATAACGATTAGGTTTTAAATTGAAGCTGTAGTATGACTAATGGGGGTCCTGAGTTGCATAATGATTCAACGGCTGTATTTCTCTGCTACGGTTCTTGGTTTAGAGCTAAAATGAGTGTTAACTCCTGATCAGGCTTATCTAATACTCATAGTAAATGATTACTCGGCTAAGTGGGAGAATGTAAGATTAAATATATTATGATGTAATATCTAATCTAGTAGCCATTATAATTATTTACATTATACAGATCAAAATGTATAGCAACCTATTAAAATAATTAGTTGGTAATTGTTGATGGATCATATTACCCTTATTAACTAATTAGGTTTCCTCTTGGGTGCATATATAAGGAGACTAATGTAGACTGTAGAGGTTTCAAGGTTAGACAACTTGATTATTCTCATAACATCAATCGCCTCTCTCTCGCTCTCCAAAACCGATACCCTTCTCGGTTTTCTCATCACCATCATTAGTTTGCACCCTAAGGAGGAACCAGATCAAGCTGACAATCATGTCAAACCTTATTGCTGCGTCTCCATCTAGATTCTCTGCAGGCTTGTCTGCAATCAAAGGTATGTTATTCATGTTTTCCATTATGTTTAAACAGAACTGATCAACACGTTTATGATTTTTAAATAGACGGGCTATTCCTTATGAACCAAGTATCTCTCATGTCCATAACCGATATGGGATTTGCCTATGTTAATCCTCTTGGTACTCGGTATCGTTACATGTACAATTGCACGCTGAGTTGGAGGACACCATAGGCTCTCTCACCATTCTTTCTTGTAGTCTCACATTAGTGTATAAATTCTAGCATAATGGGCTTTGTGGTATGTAAACTTTTTATCAGTGTAGCTCATTCAAGATATATCATGCAAGATAGTATTCTTTTATGTATTGTGTCTAGTTCGCAGTAAAATTGTAAGCACACGAACTACCATCTAAGACATAGATGAATACGGAAGATTGATTGAGCATGTTGAATGATGTTGTTGTATTAATTATAATTCAATACTTTAATAGGGGAAGGTTCAAATGAAAACTACTAGTTATTGTGAAAACTCAAAAACTAATTAAAAAAGCCAAAAAAACATACAATTTTTTTTTTGCATAATAATTTTCGCAGATTTTTTTATATAAAAAAAATTAAAAAAAAAATTGTGTAGTGCACATGTGTAATACTACACATGTGTATGTGTGCTAAAAACCATCGATTTTTATAAAAAAAATTGAAAAAAAAATTTGTGTGTTTTTTAGGCTTTTTTAAGTTAGTTTTCGAGTTTTCACAATAAAAGTGGTTTTCATTTGAACCATCCCCTACTTTAATATATTACAAATATTTATAAATTTATTTTTAGGGAAAAGATCAAATAGGAAGTTTATTTTGGCTAGGAAGTGTAGGAAGCAATAGGATTAGGACATGTGGCAACATTTAAAATAAAGAAAAATGGTATTTTAGTCAATCCAACCCTTTCTTCTTCCTTTTCAAAACTCAGTAACTTCATAACCCACCATTTTCAAAACCCACCATCTTCAACCATTTCTTCACTTTCTATCTCAATAATCACTACATTATAGTGCGATTTTCATCACAAATCAATGATTCAAACACCCGATCAACGTGTTCTTCAGCTTTTTTGAAGAAAACCCAGTTTAATTTCATAAAAAATCTCGTTTTTCCGGTGATTTTGGAGATAATCACTCGATTCGTTCGATTCGAGCGCTGATAAGTGTTTCAATCATTCAAACTTCGTCAATTGTTGAAGAAATCATTTAGATCCATGTAAGAAATTCTTTAATTTCATTTTTACGATCTGGGTTTTTGATTTAGTCATTGCGTTTTACGATCTTGGTGGGGGTCCGGGGGCAGCGCCCCTGGTAGCCGGGTCCCAAGGGCGGCAGCCCCTGGCGGGGTCCAAGGGGCAGAGCCCCTGGCTGGGGTTGACAGTGTTTGCTGTAATAAAAATGCACCAGAAAAATTAATTCTCTGTAAATTGCCTCTGGAAAACTGCATTCGTAGACAGTGTTCCTGGTTCTGTAAACAACAGGTTCTGGTCATTGCATTTTAGTTAGATTCTGGTTCTGTGAACAACAGTTTCTGGTTCTGTGAACAACAGTTTCTGGTCATTGCGTTTTAGACAGTTTCTGGTCATTGCGTTTTAGACAATTTCTGGTTCTGTGAACAACAGTTTCTGGTCATTGCGTTTTAGAAATAAAACATTTTTGAAGTGTTATTACTCATTGTGTTTTAGGTAAACACATTTTTATGTGTATTCAGTTCATTGCGTTTTAGAGAGAACAATTTCTTTTGTGTTTTTAGGCCATTGCGTTTTAGAAATAATACATTTTTATGTGTTTTCTAGGCATTGCGTTTTAGAAATAAGACATTTTTAAGTGTTTTCTGGCTATTGCGTTTTAGAAATAAGACATTTTTAAGTGTTTTCTGGCCATTACGTTTTAGAAATAAGACATTTTTAAGTGTTTTGGGTGCATTGCGTTTTAGGTAAAAACACATTCAGTCAATTGCGTTTTATAAAGTACACTTTCTTTTGTGTTTTTAGGCTATTGCGTTTTAGAAATAAGACATTTATTTGTGTTTTCTGGTCATTGCATTTTAGAAATAAGACATTTCTTTGTGTTTTTGGTGCGTTGTGTTTTAGAAAAGGTTATTTTTTACGTTTTTTTTTTCATTGCGTTTTACGCAACTGAGTTTTCTCCATTGCGTTTTACGCAACTGGGTTTTTAAAAAAAATTCAAAAATATAGCAATAGTATACTCGTTTTAAAGATAAAAAAACGCTGGTTTTTTTGGTGCAATTTTTATAAAAAAAATAATGTCGTATGAAAAAGTTATTAACGTTTAAAAAATGGGGGGGGGGATTGGAGGAGAGAGAAACTATTGTACTGGATTGACTAGAATGCCCCTAACAAACCCACGCGCCTCTTTTTTTTGCTTCAATTTCATTCATTTAATCTTAGCCATTGATTAATTAAATGGATGGTCAAGATCACTTCGTAGCCAAATAAACTTCCTATTGTATCTCCACCATTTATTTTTATACATTAAATATACTAGAATTACCACCCGCCACAATGCGGCGGAGGATTCATTAGTTATATATCATGTTAGATGAAAGGCAAATGTTTCTCACATGACCACGAGCCTATGTGTAAAACCGAGAAAAAAATAACTAAATCGATCTCTGACTCGCACGTTGCGACAGACCTATCAAACGGGAAAAATAGACGTGCTGCGACGGACATGTCAAACAGGAAAAAAATAGATGAAAAAACGTTGAACCCCACACGCACGTTGCGGCGTGTTAACTCAGAAATTTAGAACGACACGTTAAACGGAGAACTTATGAAAGATGAAAAGTATATAAGTGACTAAAGTTGAAAGTAAAAAAAGTGTTGAGATTAAATTGCGAAAAATGAAAAGCTTTGGGTTGAAAGTAAAAAAAATTAAAGGGGTTAAATTGCAAAAGATGAAAACTTTTGAATTAGAATTGAAAAATCAAATTAATCAAATGGGTTAAAAATACCAAAGATTGAAACTTTAGACTTAACTTGCCAAAGATTAAAACTTTAGAGTTAAAAAAGAAATCAATTTCAAATTATGAAAACAAGAGAGATAAATAGATTTAGTTAAATTGATGTTTAATAATATTATTTTTATTAAAATATTGTGGGTGCCAAGTGTTTCAAGACAAGCAAATAAATGATGTATAGCAATAAAAAAATAGTGCTTTTCCTCTATTCAATTGATGTCAACAGAAAAACCCTCTCTCTCTCGTCACCGTTTCGCCGGCGGCTCGACGAAGGTAACTCGTTAGGGTTAGCGTGCGAGGTCGCCTTTCTTTTCTGGCTGGACCTTTCGTTCTAACTCTCTGGGTTTCATCTTCCATTCTCTTCCGGGCTTCAGTTTTCTTAGTCCTTTTGACCTTGTTTGATAGCCTCTCTCGACGGTCTTTCTTCTCGTTGGCTTAGCGGGTCTGATGTTGGTCACGGCTATCTTTATAGTTCAGTTAGACTGATTCGAATCCCGTTAACACTTTGTAGAAGTTGTGTCCCGACCGAGAGGTTCTGCGGGCTTTGGTGTTCAGGTTCAATATGGGCAGGAGAACATGGAAAGGAAAGATGGTTAGACAAGATAGGTGGAACACAGTCTTGAACAAACAACAAGCTAGAAAGGAGAAATTATTTTTTAACAGGGAAGAACGGCTTCGCAATGCCACTTCGTTTTTTATTTCTAATCTCCCGGACCATTGCAATCGATTGATGCTATGGAAGGCCTTCGATTTTTTAGAGAATCTGGAGGATGCTTTCGTGCCGGTTAAAAAGGATAGAGCGGGAAATAAATTCGGATTTATCAAGCTCTCAAATGTTCAAGACCCGCTTGTTTGGATTGAGAAACTGAAATGTGTTCGTATTGAAGGTTCTGTTATAGATGTGAACCTGGCCAGATACAATAGAGATGGCTCGAAAGCCGAGCATATTCAGACTGGGGAGAGTAGATCTGTATTTGATAGGTTGAAACCGCCGGCTCATGTTTCTGAGGAAATCGTTGAGCCTAGCAAAGTGGCTTCCCAATCTCTGGGAGCTAGATCGTATCGGTCAGTCGTTGCTCTGAATCAGGTAGAGGAAACGGGTAAGCTATTGGACTTACCTCCGATGAACGTCGACACGAAGAAAAAACTGGAGTATAAGTCTCTTGTCGGTGAGGCTAAGGACATTGATATTCTCAATGATCTTAACAATCTGTTAGATGAAGGTTTATCCCTCACCTATTTGGGAGGACTTAAAGTGCTGATCTCATTTAACAATGCTTTGGAAGCTGAAGAATACTTGAGAAAGAAAGTGGAGAGTTGGGAAAAATGGTTCTCTAGATTATATGTCTGGGAAGGGGTCCATCCGCTTTTCGATAGGGTGGCTTGGATTAAGGTTCTTGGAGTTCCGGCGTCACTCTGGGATAGACATATTTTTAATAAGATTGGTGAAAGGTGTGGTCGGTTACTGGTTAAGTCTGAGGCTGCTGCAGAGGATGGTAATTTGTCGGAAGGAAGATTAGCGGTTCTGGTCAAATCGGGCAAAAGGATCTCCGAAGAGTTCTTGTTGTCCTGGAAGGAACATATTATTAGGATATGGGTGGAAGAAATCTCTGGCCAGTGGATTCCGAATTTCCTCAATAATATTGAGAAAGGAAATGACAGAGTGTCATCAATTTCGGATGAGGAATCGACGGAGGAAGATGATGTGTTACAGTCAGAATCAGAGAAGGAGGTGATGCCGGATGAGGAAGAGAGCCCGGCGGCCTCACCGGAAATTGGTAAGATGAATAGTCATGAACTGAACGGTTGTCCTTCGGAACAAATTCCTACGTGCATGGGAAATGTTTCACCGGTTGATATACCCTATGTTGGTATACATGCGGAGAGTAATAATGAATGCGGAGCTCAAGAGGAGGCGGCTTGTTGTTTATTTAATAATATAGAAGTCAGAGTAGAGGGTAACAATTTTTTTATGGAGGAAAGAGAAGGTAGGAAAAATGTGGGCCCTGAAGGTCAAAAGAGTAATTCTATTGCTGGAGCCAGTGATGATACGGGGGAGATTGGATCAGACTTAACTCGGCCCAGTTACATCACGTTGAGGCCCAAAAATAATAAACCCAGAAAGAAAAATGCAGTCCAAGAGTTTATTACCCCAGATCTTAATTATGCGGTAGGTGAGGAGGAGATCTCAGACCCGTTCAACATTGAAGAGATCCTTAGGTTGGAAGCTGAAAAGAAAAAAAGGGGAGAGATGGAATCGAGGAAGACAAGCTCATGGGAGTTAGAGATCGATGATCTTGATGAAGCAGACAGAGACTCAGCATTGGAAAAAGAAGTCTCAGAGACTATCGAAGTGGGTATTGCTTTGGGAATCGAGGTAAACGGGTTTGATAATCAGGTGAGGAAGCTGGTTAATGGGGAAATGGAAAAATTCAGTTGCCAATGAATTTTATTTCGATTAACATGAATGGGGTGTCTTCCATTAGTAAAGGTAACTGGGTTAAGAATCTTAAGAAAAACTTGAAAGCGGACGTTATCGGATTCCAAGAGACTCACCGATCGGGCCTGATGGATCTGGAGTTCCGTCGGTTTTGGGGAAATACTAATCTGAAAACTGCTTCGGTGGACTCTATTGGGAGATCAGGTGGGTTGGCTCTGCTTTGGAATCCTGACCTTTTTACTGACGATTTTATCTTCAAAAATCAGCGGTTCCTTTTGGTCTCGGGATTTATTGTTGGAGTGGAGGAAAGAATGAATATTATAAATATCCATGCCCCAAATGATGCCAGAAACAGAAGAGTTTTATGGAACGAGTTAATGGTTCTGATCTCCCAGAGGGAAGGTTCGTGGGTTCTTTTTGGGGATTTTAACGATGTCCGGAATGAAGATGAAAGGGTCAATTCGACGTTCGACAGAGGAGCTACAGAGGCATTTAATGATTTTATCTCCAGAGCAGGGCTCTTTGAATTTGCCTTGTCGGGGGGTAAGTACACGTTTATTTCCGGTTACGCTAATGTCAAATTTAGTAAGTTAGACAGGTTCCTAGTGTGTGAAGCCTTTTTAAACCGGTGGCCGACTGCTAAAGCGGGAGTCCATAATAGAGGGGCTTCGGATCATTGCCCTATTTCCCTTCTGTGTAACCAACTTGACTTTGGACCTATTCCATTTAAACTGTTTAACTCGTGGGTGGAGGAAGACAGGATGAGGTCCATTGTCCAAAGTGTGTTGGCTGCTCCGGTTTTTGGTGGAAGATACGATGAGTTGCTGGCCTCTATTCTGAAAAGTATTAAATCTGAGATAAAGAAGTGGAGATCGGAAGTTAAAGCAGCCCAAAACCAGGAAGTGAGTCTGATATCTAAGGCCAATGATGAAATTGAAAAGAGTGCTGCCATCGGTAGGATTTCGGAGGTAGAAAAAACCCTCCGGATCGACCTCAGGGTTAAATTAAACAAATTGGAGCAAGTCAAGGCAAAAGATCTGCAACAAAAAGCTAGAATTAATTGGTTGAAGTTTGGTGATGATAATTCCTCTTTCTTCCATAGAATGATGAATGTGAACGTTGCGTCTAACAGGATAAATGGTCTCCGGTTTAATGATACTCTAATTACGGACCCTTTGGATCTTAAGAATGAAATTAGAGGGTGGTTTAAAAAACAATTTTCGGAGCCGATTAGACGCAGACCGAGATTTAATGGTGATGGCCTGCCTAGAGTTGCGGATCATAACAAAGTGGTTCTTTGTGAAGAGTTCACTGAATCGGAAGTGTGGAGAGCAATTAAAAGCTGTGATGGCGGTAAATCTCCTGGTCCTGATGGCTTTACTCTAAAGTTTTTTAAAAAATTTTGGAATGAGCTAAAAAATCCGATTATGGGTGTTATGAGAGACTTTCATAGCAGTGGTGAGATCAGTAGAGGTTGTAACTCCTCTTTTGTGGCGCTAATCCCTAAGAAAAAAGATCCCCAAAATTTAGCCAACTTTCGGCCTATTTCTTTGGTCGGGTCCATTTATAAAATTACTGCTAAGGTTTTAGCCAACCGTTTAAAACCTGTTATTGGAGATTTAATTTCGCCTACGCAGTCGGCTTTTTTAGGAGGAAGAAATATTCTTGATAGTCCGTTAATTATCAGTGAGACGGTTGCTTGGGCTAAAAAGAACAAACAAGGCCTTTTGATTTTTAAAGTTGACTTCGAGAAGGCGTACGATTCCATTAACTGGAAATTTCTTTTCTTGTTGATGGAAAGTATGCCTTTCCCTGAGAAGTGGATTGGTTGGGTTAAAGGTTGTCTTGCTTCGGGGACGGGGTCGGTTTTGGTCAACGGTTCTCCAACGGAGGAATTCAAGTATAAAAGAGGTCTTCGACAGGGTGACCCCATTTCCCCCTTTCTCTTTATCTTAGCTATGGAAATTATCAACTTGTTTATGAATAGGATTACGGGGGCCGGTCTCTATCATGGGTTTAATCTCCCTAACGGTGGTCCAATGCTTTCCCACTTATGTTATGCGGATGATGTTCTCTTCATTGGAAGTTGGTCGGATAATAATGTGGTTACCCTAAGTCGCCTTCTTCGGTGGTTAAATTTGGTGACGGGGCTTAAAGTAAATTTTCAGAAAAGCAAGCTTTTTGGATTTGGAGTTAATGAAGAGGAGAAATTACGTTTGGCAACTATTCTGAATTGCGAAGTTGGTAAGCTTCCTTTTACCTATCTTGGTATCCCCATTGGGGTTAATATGAAGAGAGCGAAGTATTGGGATCCGGTGGTAGATAAATTTAAGGCTAAACTATCCAAATGGAAGGCTAAGTATCTTTCTTTCGCTAGTAGAGTTACCTTGGCCAAATCGGTTTTAGGAAGTTTACCGTCGTATTTTCTTTCTCTTTTTGCTGCCCCGAAGTGTGTTATCAATAAGCTTGAAAAAATCCGCAGAGATTTTGTTTGGGGTTTCTCTGATTCGATAAAAAAACTTAGATGGATCCGTTGGGAAGGTCTTTTAAATTCAAAAAAGAAAGGTGGGTTAGGCGTGGGGAGCATTGAAGATTTCAATTTGGCTATGTTAACTAAATGGTGGTGGAGATATAAATCGAACCCGGATCAGCTTTGGGCCAAAGTAATCTTGTCGATACATAGTTATAACTCTAATATTTTAATTCCCTTGAAGAAGACGATCCCTGGTGTGTGGAATGACATCGGCAAAATGGATTCGGTTTTAGATAAAGCTGGTTTAAACATTAATCAGAATCTGATAGAAGATAACGGGGTTTGGAAATGGCGTTCTTCAACGGAGGAGAGATTCTTGGTCAAGCAGGTGCGTCTCGACCTTGAAAATGGTCGGCAGCCCAACCCGGTGGTGGATCCGAATCTTGTTTGGAACAGCTGGGCCCCGGCTAAAGGCAACATTCTGTTGTGGCGGGCTCTGCTCGGTCGAGTTGCTTCCAAGGAAGGCCTGGCCCGAAGGAGGGTGGCAGTTCCTGACGTGGGCTGCCCTAGGTGTGGGCCGGAGGTTGAAAGTACTGATCACATTTTCTTCAATTGCTTGTGGGCTAAAAGTATATGATGGAATGTGCTGGCTTGGCTACGCATTCGTTTTCCGACTCATTGTGCTTCGCGTTTGGAGATAGTTAGATGTGTTAAAGATTGCCCAGGGAGTAGAGTTTGGAAGCGGCTAGTTTCTACGGTTGTTATTGCTACGGTTTGGAGAATTTGGAGCGCAAGAAACGCCAAAGTCTTTGAAGATAATTTCATCCCTATATTGAAGACGGTGGAGTTCATTAAGGAAGACTCGTTTCTTTGGATTAGCATTCGCTCTAAAATCAAGAAGCCTAAGTGGGAGGATTGGGTGTCGTTTGATGTAGTTGATTTGATGTAATTGTCGGTTGGTTGTCTTTGTTTTTCCTTTCTTTTTTCGTTTGGTTTGTTTTTGTTGTTCTCCCAGTTGCTTGCTGGCTCTTTATATTTATATATAAAGTGATTTGCCGTTCAAAAAAAATAATATTATTTTTATTTAATAAAGAGATAAATAAAAAAATAAGAGTGAGAAATTACCAGAGAATGACACGTGTCCAAAAAGGATTTTTGTTTATTAGTATAGAAAGATGTGTGTATATAAATATTTAAAAAATCAAAACCCAATCCGACCCCATCCAACCCATCTCACCTCTCCCTCACCATGAACATGAGCCATGCGTTCATCAACCCAGCACCCACAAATGCCGACGGAGTCTATATGATTTCACAGACATGTTTCATGGATGCCCATTATGATATCCTTGATGTATAGTTTCCTAGTTTCCATTATTGGTGTTACATATTTATAGTTTTTAATACAAGTATAATTGTTGTTGGTGAGATGTTATATTCAGTTTTTATCATCTAAACATATTTTTCACCAATTCAGATTTCAACAAATTAATTTGAAGTCCTTAAAAAACTACTTACGAGATCATTTACATACCCCACATGTGACTTTGAATAAGACCGTCCGTAGTGGGGGGTTTTTAAAAAAAAATTAAAAAAAAACGCCGAAACACGCCCCTCTCCCATTACATGCCGGCGTTTTCAGGCGTTTTTTTTGAAAAAAATTCGATTGGCGTTCTTTGAAACACGGTGGGAGGATTTTGACCAACCAATCACAAACTAGCAACGGCTAGTTATTTAACGGCTATTTTTTTAACCTTTTACCTATATATATATATATATATATATAAACTCCTTCAAAATTAACCAAAACTCTCTCAAAAACACTACCATTTTATAAAAATTGATGGATTCCCCTAGTTCTTCATCCATGGTAAATTTTTACTACAAAGAGTTTTTTGCGGATGGCGATGATTCCACTGATGAGGAGGTCGAGCAAGAGGCGGTTACGAGTGCTTGTCAACTAGCGGTGAGATATGTGAAGCATTGTCGCCGCCCCGAACCAGAAAAAAAATAAAAGAGGTTATATTGAACGAGACCGACGCGCGGCACACGATCATTTGATGAAAGATTATTTTGATGAGGCGCCGACATTTTCGAACCAGATTTTTTGGCGTCGTTTCCGAATGAGTAAGCGGTTGTTTCTACGCATAGTCGACGACTTGGGAGCCAACTAAGATTATTTTAAACAAAAAGCGGATGCGAGAGGGGCACTTGGATTTACCGGTATCCAAAAGTGTACGTCGGCGCTACGAATCCTTGCTTATGGAAACACAACCGACATCAACGAGGAGTATCTAAAAATGGGCGAGAAAACAACGCGAGACACCTTGGAGCATTTTTGTCGCGGTACAATTCCTATACTTTACTATAATGTTCACATTTTTTTTTTGAAGCTTATGTTTGTGTATGTTTTATTATAAAGGTATTATTGATTTGTATGGTGCGCGTTATCTTAGAACGCCCACATGGGACGACCTTCAAAAGATCTACGAGGTACATTCGGCGGAGCATGGTTTGCCTGGTATGATCGGGAGCTTGGATTGCATGCATTGGGGTTGGGATAACTGTCCGACCTCATGGCGAGACCAACACACACGGGGTGACAAAAAAGGACCCACTGTTATTCTTCAGGCGGTTGCCTCACATGACCTTTGGGTTTGGTCGGCTTACTTTGGCGTGGTCGGGTCATGCAATGATATAAATGTTTTTGAACAATTTCCGTTGTTAGAGGAGTGGATTTCTGGCAAAGCCCCAAAAGCGTCGTTTTACGCAAATGGAAACTACTATACTTATGGATATTATTTGTGCGACGGAATTTATCCTAGGTATTCGATTTTCGTGAAGACGTTTAGTGATCCTATTGATGAAAAAATAGCATACTTTAAAAAGGTTCAAGAGTTTTCACGAAAAGACATTGAGAGATGCTTTGGAGTTCTTAAACAACGCTGGCAATATTTGAGAAATCCTTGTCGTGCATGGACCAAGCAAAAAATGAGAGATGCTATGTACGCTTGTATAATCATGCACAACATGATTTTGGAAGACGAAGGAAAGGCGATATGCCATAATTATGTGCCAGAAGCCGTTCAAGAGGAGCATCCACAGGCGTCAATGGACGAAAGAGTGAATAATGCGCGAGAGTTGCGTTACGAACCGTTTCATTCCGCGTTAACGGTTGATTTGGTACAACACGCATGGTCGGTTCGGTATGTACCACCTGAGGGTGAAGAAGAAACGGAGGACGAGGAAGACGAAGTTGGCGAGGGTGAAGAAAGCGAAGACGAAAACTAATGTATTTTTTTTTAATTTAGTCGGATTTTATTTTTTTTTAATTTCTAGTATTGTATTTTTTTTTTAATTTAATGAAGTATTTTAAGTTTTTAATTAAAAAAAATAATTGTTTAATGATTGGAAGGTGCGTTATTGGGCATTATTCTCACTACGCCACTTTTGCAATAACCCCCAATAATGCCCCCATGCTGACTGGACTGCCACGTGGCGTAAAACGCCCAAGGGTGGGGGCATTATTGCTCAAACCACTACACATGGTCTAAGTAGTGAATGTACATGCCACCTTTTAAGGCTGTGGGGTGTGGTTTGATGTTCCCCAACCTACCTAAACGTCACATCACCTCCACTTCACACCACCTTGCCCTTCCCCTCTATAAGGGAGGTGGTGTTCCCCGTCGGCCATACTCCTTCCCATCCAATAAACAACTTCCAACTCATCATCACAAACACACACAATCTTCACCGGGTAGATCGGGGGAATTTCCCCATGGGTACCAAAATCACAGCAAGGGGGGGGGGGGGGTTTCCCCGATGGGAAGGAGGCCACGTCGGGTCCCCGCTCCCATACCCCACCGCCTAACAGATAAACTAAATATTACTTTTTAAGCTTCATTGTTTTGAAAAAAAAGTATCATTTGCTTTTAAAATATCATTTATTTAGAAAATGAACATCGCTATAGAATATCATTGTTTTTTTGTATATATAAAAATGAATTTACCTATATATTAAAAATAGGAATGAATGAACAGTAAACAAAAGTAAACAAAATTGAATAAATATATAGTAGTAATAGTAATAGTAGTAATAAAAATAGAATTGAATGAATAGTAATATGACTAAGGAATGAGTTGGTATTGGGTACTTGTATCAAATTTATTAAACCTGGTGTATTTTCGGTACCGGTTCAGCACCGGTATTAATTGGTTTTTACCCTCAAATGCCGGTGTCGTACCAGGACCGGTACCGGTACTGAGCCGTACCATACCAAGTATATTCGGTACCCACTTTTATGGATTTGGGTAACAGTATTTTCCGTACCGGTTGGTACCGAGCTCATCAAATCATGTAGCAACGTAGCAATGCAAGTAATTGCACCGTTTAGATTACTTTTCATACACACAGTAAGTAAACTGTATTTCGTTTGAATGAGGTTTTATATACACAACAACTTATTTTGCTTTATTTTTTGTCTTTTTCTGTAATGAATGAATTGTAGCATGTAAAATTAAGTTGGATATTTAGATTATTGATGAGCAAATCATATCAAATCCTGTAATCAAACCGGTATCGTATCGGTACCAAATTTACTACATTTTCGGTACCAATTTGGTACCCACCTTTTGGCGTTTTCAGAATCGTTACTTCCGGTTCGACACCGGTCTAGCACCGTACCTGTATTTATTGATTTTTACATTCAAATACCATACCGTATTGTACCGAGCATTTTCGGTGCCGGTACCTAATTTTGATGATTTTCCGGATCAGTACTTTCGGTACCGATACCGGTACCGAGCTCATCCATATTTTAACGTGTTAGCACCGTAATAACTGAACTGAAAACAACCGAATTTCCAACGTGTAGGACGTGTGTGTCCTATTATTATATATTAGGTTATTTAAATTATCTTTTTTTTTACGGAGTGACTATCCTTTTCACGACATTTTTATTTATGTTTTGATATTCGGTATCTGCTTGCCGTTATTGACACGCGTTTTGCAGTCATTGTGTCCCCGCCGCAATGTAGGACGTGTGGGTCCTATTATTATATATTAGATTTTTTAAAATCGTTGTTTTAGGACGAAGTAACTATCCTTTTCACGACATTTTTATTTATGTTTTGATATTCGGTATCTGTTTGCCGTTACTGACACGCGTTTTGCAGTCATTGGGTCCCCGCCGCAACGCGCGGGCGAAAAATCAACTAGTACCTTTTATAAAAAAAAAAAACAGTTTTCCTTAAATAAAATCATTTCTTGTATAATTTTGATTTTTATTTATTTTTTGTAGCAGGTACTCTTTTAGAAGTAAATCATCTGATTATAAAAAAAGGTACTTTTCAAGTTTAAATTTCTAGATGTTTTATTTAGTATTATTCAATAAGTAGCATTATCCATTATTTTCTTTGAATAGCATTTTCACACCAAAAATTGTAATAGCATGTAACTAATAGAATTTTTGTCCCCCAACTTCTGGCATAGTGATAGGATGCTTGAGTTTTTTAATAGAGACTCAAATTTAATTTTCATTCGTGTTATATTCGGGTGGATATAGACAATGAAGGATTTGGACTAGGCCTTGGATGAGGTTGTCAATTCGATTCCTGAGCCCAACCAGGTTTTCGTCTCACCGTGTGTTACGCCAGAGAGTTCTGCTCTTATGGTGGCACAATGTCTGTCAAGTGGCAGCTGGCGGTATGGTTTCCTGGGGGAACGCCCAATAAAGCCAAACTTTGAAGCTAGCGTGGACTCGGTTAAAACAACATGGTTTGGCCAGAGTGGGGCAATACGGGGCTATCTGATTTGGAGAGGGTGGTAACCTTATACATGAAGTTCACCGTTCAAAAAAAAAAACTAATAGAACTTTCGACAAATTTAATTGACTAATAAATTTAGGCACCCACTATACACACACCTATAATCTTATTTTCACATCCCTAGTGTATACGGGCCGTATAACCTTATACGGCCCGTATAACCTTATACGGCATGTATAGAATGCTGTTACACAGAAATAAATGCAGTGGAATGTTTTTTTTTTTGTTTTACATATATACGGGTCGTCTAACGTTATACGAGCCGTATACAATTCTATACGAGCAATATAATGTTATACGGTCAAATGTGTTTATTTTTGTGAGGTTTTGGGTTTTTAAGATCTGTATACGAGCCGTATAATGTTATACGACCCGTATATAAGTCTTTTTTTGTGTAAAACCGAACAACCCTATGATAAGTTTTAGTAATTCTTTAGATAGCGTTTTCAGTTTGGAAAGATGACCGAATAAAGATCATAGCCAACCTAAATCCACGAATTCCTGCGTCTTGTATTTATCAACGATGTTCTGATATCGAGTTATATGTTCCTTGTAAAAATTTTCTCAGCTCGCTACCGATGTATGCCGTGTGATTTGTCGTCAGAACCCTACCGATGTTCGTCTGTTAACTACCGGATGGAGTACTTTTGTGAATCTAAAAAAGCTTGTTGCTGGTGATTCCATCGTGTTCATACGAGCAGATAATGATGAACTTTACGTCGGAATTAGACATGCTAAAAGAGTAGGAATCGGTGGAATAAGTTGATTAATAGAGATAAGTTGGTTTATGGGAACCGTTTCTAGCTATGGTTTGTTGGGTTGTTTGTAGCTAGGGTTCAGAATGCTTGAAGTTTTATTATAAACACCTTTGTGAAAGTTATCATCTTTTGGGTCAAGTGAAGCAATGAATGGAGGAATATATTTAACTTATTTTATGTTTAATATATGAAGCATATTATATAAGTTTTTAGATGGTGTGTGTAAGGTTTAATTGCCTTGTGTAACGTTGATTAACATCTATCATTGACATCTATATACGGAATGGGTTATTCGAGAACTAGAAAAAGAGAGAATACGGAACGAGATTCTTCGAGAACTAGAAAAGGAGAAAATACGGAACAAGATTCTTCGAGAACTAGGTATGAAACCGGGTAGCAAGAAGATGAAAAAGAAGGGGCGTGAGAAAGGAAAGAAACATTAGAAACCATGTTAATTAACAAGTTTTTGGTTGAAGTTTGAGTAATTGTAATTGGTGATTAGGACTTTGTTATGGTTTGGTAGGTTTTATTTTGAAACCTTGTATTTAAGGTTTCTTGTTATGAATAGTCCTTGTTTTGAAGTCCAATCTTGGGTGGAAAATATTTCAACATTAATTAATATCCATGAACCATGAAACAACTCATCCCCCTTTTGTTATACATATATACCCACCCACCCATCCACGCACACCATTTCACTCACACTCTTCACCTTCTTCCACTGGAAAATCAACAATCCTTTGCCAGAA
Organism: Helianthus tuberosus; assembly: GCA_030545235.1. NCBI lineage: Eukaryota > Viridiplantae > Streptophyta > Magnoliopsida > Asterales > Asteraceae > Helianthus > Helianthus tuberosus. The sequence continues at coordinate 96,967,127 of CM060399.1, read as the reverse complement.
AACAAACCGTCATGGCTAAAGCTTTTGGTATTTATATAATATCCATTATCCCCTTGGTGGTTTCTGTACTCATCCCTACGCGACATGGCGTCTAAACCCTTGAATCCCAACGCTTCTCCTTTCATTCGTCATCATTTCCTGAATTCGAGTTCAGTAAGAAGTAATGGTTGCTGACTAATTGCAAGACTGTTTGTCGGGCTTCCAATGCTCACACAGGGTGATAAACAACGCTGATCTAGAATTGGAGAACTGTTGTGGGTGGTAGTTACCCGGTCCTCTGCCGCCTTGGTAGTTGTTACCATATCCATTATCCCCTTGGTAGTTGTTACCATATCCATTATCCCATTGGTAGTTGTCATATCCTGTCGTCTTGGTAGTTGTTACCATATCCATTATTTCATTACGTTAAGCTTGATCTTATTTCATGTTCTGACAATTTGTAATGATATTAGGTAATTAAATTCATGTATGGACATATTTGCTCTGAACACATACTGACTGTGTTTTCGTAATTCTTTAGATAGCGTTTGCTGTTTTTGGTTGTATAATGTTATACGACCCGTATACAATTAACCAACTTTTTTAATTAATATATGTGGAATTGACGAAAACACAGTCGGAACATCAAATATGATCGAACGTATTTTTCTTTTGCTTCATTTTTATCAACCGGTCACCTTAACTCAAACTTTTCATCATTACAAATTGTCGAAACATCAAAGAAGATCATAACCAACGACTACAGAAACCGAAGAACTAGATATTGAAACATATTGAATTGAAGTACAAAATACAAAGAAATATAATATATATAGGGGACCGCTAAAATGAAAACCACCTCCAGTTGTAAGAACCGTGAGAACCACTCTCCACCAATAAGATTTCGCCAACAAAAAAGTGTTTTGGTCATTTACTCCAATTGTCTAATCTCTCTCTCTCTCTTCATTAATGGTAGCAGACAATTGTCTAATCTGTCTCTCTCTCTTCTATCTTTTCTTTAAAATTAAAATCATCTCTCTATTTCATCTCTCTCATCCAGAGAGACACACAAAAGTTGCAGAGACCTCATCTCTCATCAATCTCTCTCTGTTGAAATTCAAGCCCCATCTCTTATCAATCTCTCTCTCTCTCTTGAACCTCTCCTCCTTGCTGGATGATGACCAGCCGGCCACCACTATGGGTGGCGGCGTTGGACGGAGACGACGCGGTGGAGCACCAGCCGCCGGCGACGAAGATAGCCGACAAAGCACGCCCCTCACCCCCTCGTCTCTCTTTGTTCCGACAGAAAAAAAAAACAACCAGCCACCACCCTCTGGTGGTGGCACACGGCGGCTAAAATCAGAGCAGAAGAGAGGTGAACGGTGGTGGTTGGGGCGACGCCGGAATAGGAAGACGGTGGTGGTAGGGGGGACGCCGACGGTCGGAGTCTCGGTTTGCCGGTTTTCATCGGACTTGCGAGTTTCAGTTGGGATTCTTGATTTTGTTTGATAGGGTTTCTTGATTTTTGATGGGGTTTCTTGATGTTTGTCTGATGAACTATGTGGGTTTGTTCTTGTTAATTTTTGATCAATGATTTTTGATTTTCTAGTGATTTTTGTTTGATCAGTGAACTATGTTCTTGTGTTCTTGATTTCCTGGTGATTTTTATCAGTGGACTGCGGGTTTGATATGTTGGATGGGGCGGCGATGATGCAAAAAAAAAAACACCTAGATTTTGATGACGATGGCGCGGCAAGGATGGTGGAGGGTAGGGTTTTTAACCCGCAACCCCATTTTGCAAACATTTATTATCTGAAAATCTGAGCCAAACCCCGTTTTTTTTTTCGAGATACACTTTTGTTTTGATGTTGTTGGTTTTTTATATTCTTTTCCCCAGTCGATGACGATAACAATCTATCTAAGACACCTACCGATTTTGCGATTTCTGGATACGTTCGTTTTGCGTAAAAAAGTCTGCGTGTAAAAAAGTTTTTGTGAAAAAAAATTATACCGTAAACTTTTTAACGTAAAACTTAAAAACTTTAACGAAAAACGTAAAAAGTTTAACGTAAAACGTAAAACGTAAAAAGTTTAACGTTAAACGTAAAAAGTTTTACATAAAACGTAAAACGTAAAAAGTTTAACGTAAAACGTAAAAACGTAAAAAGTTTAACGTAAAACGTAAAAACGTAAAACGTAAAAACGTAAAACGTAAAACATAAAAACGTAAAAAGTTTAACGTAAAACGTAAAAAGTTTAACGTAAAATGTAAAGTTTTTAACATAAAACGTAAAAATGTAAAACGTAAAAAGTTTAACGTAAAATGTAAAACGTAAAAAGTTTAACATAAAACGTAAAAACGTAAAACGTAAAAAGTTTAAGGTAAAATGTAAAAAGTACAAAAAATCTTTTAAAAAAATCTGAATTTAAAAATCCTTTTAATAAAAAAATTGTGTTTAAAAAATAAAAACTAATATAATAATACAAAAAACTAATAAAAAACAATAAAGACAAAAAGACAAAATAGAGTCATTTTACTAAATTACCCTTTTGGATTAAAATATTAAAAACATAATAAGAAAAAAAGTATTTAATATTATTTTTAATTACTTTTAATCTCATCCATTGATCTTGAAGATCTAATGGCTAGAAAGTGGTTCTCTCGGTTCTTACAACTAGAGGTGGTTTTCATTTTAGCGCCCCCTATATATATATATAGGGAGCCGCTAAAATGAAAACCACCCCAGTTGTAAGAAACACGAGAACCACTCTCAACCAATCAGATTATGACAACTAAAAGGGTATTTTGGTCTTTTACCCCCAATGTCAAATCCCCACTCTCTCTCCATTTATTGCCACCAGAAGTTGTCTCTTTCCTCTTTTTTATTTCATTTATTCTCTCTCTCTTCAATTCTTTAAATGAGTTTCATCTTCTTCAAATGGGTTTTTCATTCATCAGAAGTTCTCTCTCTCTCTCTCTCTCTTCAATTCTTCAAATGAGTTTCATCTTCTTCAAAGGGTTTCCTCACCGGCGCCGGTTAACCGGTGAGACACCCCCAAACACCTCAGCCCCCTCACCTGTTATTAACCGGCGGACACACCCCCACTTCTTCGCTGCGAACCGCTGCAACGGTGACGGGTCACGACCAGTGATGTTCTGGATCTTCCAATCGCGGTTCAACTTTCTGTCTCCTTTAAAAGGTCCTCTCTCAGTCAAGAGGAAACATCTTCTGCCCCTCAACCAGGTGGTGGTGGTGGTGGCTGCTCTTCGGCGGCATCTTCTGCCTCTCTTTCCTCTCCGCCGCCCCCCTTTGAGACTGGTGTTTGGTGGTGGTGGCGTTGGGGTTGGTGGCGGTGGCGATGGGGATGGTGGTTGAGCCCGGGGGAAGGCGATGGTTGAGCCGGTGAAGCCGGATGCAGGTTTGAATTTTGTGGGTTTGAATTTTGGTTTGATCTGTTAAAAAATGTGGGTTTGAAATTTTGTGGGTTTAGATATGTTGTTATTTGATCTGTTGGTATTTCTTGTTGTTGGTATTTATCTGTTGGTATTTCTTTGAAATTTTGGATAGTGATTTTGGTAGATTTCGAACACTGTTTTTTGCTGGGTTTTGTTTGAATGTTCGAACGGTGAACTATGTGGGTTTTGATCCGTTTTGGATTCGGGCGGTGATGATGCAAAAAAAAAACGTGTATTTTGATGCCGATGGCGCGGCACGGTTGGTGGATGGTTGATATTCACCAATTTACACATACTTTAGTCCCCCATTTTATCCCCATTTGGTAAAACCGTGAATCGGATACTTAATCATGTATACTTTTGTTTACAGGCCTAAAACTGCATGCCAAACAAGAAGATGATGAAAACGAGGATTTTCCGGGCGAAACGACAAAGCTACGAACTTTCTGTGAAGAATTCTGATCTGGGCAATCGGAACGGCCGTGCAATGAATGGCACGACCGTGCGGATCCGGCAACCAGGCTCTTCTCGGTGATGCACAACCAGTGCGATCCAACGTGCAAGCCTTCTCGGCAATGCACGACTGCGACTGAACGAACAACCGTGCGGATCCGATGACAAGCACCAACCCGGAGATGCACCACCAGTGCAGCTGCACATGCCACCCTAACCCGGAGATGAACGATCGTGCCACCAATGGAACGGTCGTGCGACTGCGAAGACAGGTCAAGATTTGATGATGTCACACGGTATGGTGAACAGTAATTCAAAAAGTGAACGGTCGTGCACTTTATTGGCACGACCGTGCGATCACAAAATGTTATAAAAACAGACAGCAGCATTCTGTTTGGAATTCTGGAGTTTTTGGGAGCTTCACAGGCGATTTTCAGGCTCCGGAGGCACTAGCTTTCACCTGGAGTCAATCCATATTGTGTCGTTTAGCTCCGTTATCTTTCGGATTCTCAATCTTGTGCTTGTTTATGGTTTGGTTTCTTGAATCTTTCCATGATTTTGTTGTAATTCAAGCATTTTGGTTGATAATTATGTATTATTGTAAGCCTTTGGGCAAAAACACTAGAATCCCTTGCTTAATTATAACCATTAGTATGTTAATTATGTTTGTAATGACACTTGGAAGCATTTTCTATGTTAATCTTTGATGATTAGTTTGCAACCTTGCTTATTGATGTTGATTTCTTGATTATAAGTAATTATGTTGGATGATTAGTATATGGTTAGTTGAGATAGTTGAAAGATGAAGCTTAATTAATCATGTATTAGTAGACTTTGAACATGCTTAACTTGTTTAACTTGTTTAAAATGTGTGCACCATGATACTAGAAATGGTTAGTGGTTTAATAAAAGGTAATTATTGTTAATCAAGAAAGCTTTCCTTCACGTAAGGACCTTAACGGGTTAAATGACGTTGTTATGAATTCTTGCCATGAATTGTTAGCTTAGTTAGTAGTTTAGGCCAAAATTGTTATCTTGGTGAATTTATGTGCAAGATTTGTAAAATGAACTCGGTTGTGATTTAATCTAGTTTATGCTTGTCTCGGTGGTTGCATTGTATTTATCGGTGTCACTTTCCTTGATTAAGTGAGGTTAGAAAACTTCGAACGGATGACTAACTTTTTTCTAGGGGATTTTCATAGACATTTATCAATTGCACGTTAAAGAACAATTTTAGGTGGTTAAAGCGTGTTTATCGTTTTAGCTTTCCGAATGATTGTCATGTTAGGATTCCCGAAAGGGATACTAATTGTCTTGAAAATGGAGAATTGACCAAATGTTTCTAGTGACAAAACCGACTTAATTCACATGTTTTGGTTGTGTATAAAGCAAGGCTATATATCGATTTTCTTATTTGGAGTCTTTTATGTTTTTATAAATATTTGTTTATACTTATTTTAGTTTTTAGAAAATCACACAACTTATCTTTCTTCCGTTAACTTAATGACAAAGGTCTAGTATTTTTCCTCCGCCCACTTCCTTGGATCGATACTTGGTTCTTACCGATACTTTACTACATATATGACTGGATACATTTGCCTCTTTCGTGTGTGTTTTGATGTTGAAGTATAAATCACTTTTATAAATTTAAAACCGAACCATGTATAAATTCATTGCAAAATTATGTATATACTCACACACGTCAAGTTTTTGGCGCCGTTGCCGGGGAATTGGCGAGCTTTAGGAATGACCCGAGTCATTATTTTATCGGTGTACATACTTATGAATATTTGTGAATATTTTCGTGATTATTTATTCATTTATTTATTTGTTAATATTTCTTGTTTTTAATTCAATTTATTCGTTTTCAAGATTATTTTGAACACTTGTAAATTTTTATTCCATTTATTTGTTCGAATTCGGACTTATTATTCATTTATTCTTTGAGTTTTCGGCTCCGAAAAATCATCTTTATGCTAGCCGGTTCGATTATTTTACTAGTTTTTTTTTTTACAAAATTTCGGGCCCATTTATTAATTTTTATAAAATTTTTTAGCCCCATTTATAATAATTCTGTTTCATTTCAGGAAAAAAAACTGCATTATTATAATAATAAAATATTCATTGTGTCAATTTTTCGTTTGCAGGTTGATATCCTCAACCCCCGCTCCCGATCCTGTTGAGCCGTCAGACGAGCCCGAGCGTGATCTGAGGAGGCGTATTCGTGATAGATCCCGCGCGGTAGCGCTGCTACTCGCAGCTGGTGAGCCGGAGCAGGTGGTTCCCGCTGAAGCCGAGGGCTCAGGGGCAGCAGGAAACATAATCATGGCGGACGATGAGCCACCTTTGAATGACTCGAATCAGCCCGGAGGGGCAGGCCTGGAGCCGAGTATCTTGTAGCCGACTATAGATGCACCTACTTTTGAAATTAAATCTAGTATTATTAATATGGTGCAGAATTCGGTGCTGTTTGACGGCCGTGAGCATGAGGATCCCGGAAGACATATCGCTGCTTTTCTCGCAGTTTGTTCGACGTTTAGGATTAGGGGTGTTTCTGAGGATGCTGTTCGGTTGAGGTTATTTCCATTCTCATTGCGTGACAAAGCTAGAGCTTGGCTTATGTCACTTCCAGCTGGGTCCATCAGGACCTGGAATGAGCTGGCGGAGTTATTTATGCAGAAATACTTTCCGCCTGAGAAAACAACCAAGTTGAGAAACCGGATTGTGACCTTTCGCCAAGATGAGGGAGAGTCGTTGCACGCGGCCTGGGAGCGATTTAAAGATTTGTTAATTGATGTACCACATCATGGCTTCTCCAAGAGACAGCTGGTCTTGACGTTCTATCAAGGTCTTAGTTACAACACGCAGGAGAGATTAGACATGAATGCAGGAGGCGATCTAGGAACGAAGACGCCGAATGAAGCTTATGATATCATAGAAAAAGTTGCGTTGAAGTCTAGCTCGCAACGAGAAGGAGATAGAGGCCGGACAACAACATCATCATCATCGCCTCGCCCAGGAGTTCACGCTGTGGACGACTACACAGCCATTACTACACAAATCTCGGCTCTTTCAGCGAAATTCGATAAGTCCTAGATAGCTGCACAAGCTGGTTCAGGGTGTGACCAGTGCGGAGTGTCACACGAGCCTGGTGCATGCTTTCAGGGAGTCGTGTATGAGGGCCACGAAGAAGTGGATTTTGTGAGTAATCAGGTGAGGCCATAGAACAACCCGTATAGCAATACCTATAATCCGGGATGGAGGAATCACCCAAATTTTGGGTGGAGAGCGAATGTGGGTAATCAAAACCCACTAGGATTTGCCCAGCGCCGCAGCAGGCTCAGGGTCAGCAATTCCAGCCATACAACCAATCTTACCAGCAACGTCCATACTCATATCAGAATCAGGGCACTGGGAGTAGTTCCCAGCAGCAGGCCCTTCAATCTAGTTCCAAGCTGGAGGACATGATGGCTCAGCTTCTTACTAGCTCCTCGAGTGCGAATCAGTTGGCTGAAAAACGATACCAACAAAGCGAGGATCGTTTTCTATCCCATGAGGGAGAAATGAGGAGTCAGAAAGCCTCGATTCAGAATATCGAGAACCAGGTTGGTCAGCTGGCGAAGATGATGTCTGAAAGACCCCCAGGTGGTCTTCCGGGAAATACAGAGCCAAATCCGCGTGGGCATGTAAATGCGATTATGACCAGGAGTGGCAAGACTACCGGACCCAACGTATCGGACTCACCGCCGATTGATGAAGCGGTCCAGACTGATGCTCAGGACGAGGTGCAAGCCAGGCTGCGCCCAGCAAGTACAGCACAAGTCTAGGAGCCAGTCAAAGAGTACACTCCACCAGTACCATATCCGGGCAGGCTGAAGAAACAGAAAAACGAATAACAATACGGTAAGTTCCTTGAATTGTTTAAACAACTTCACATAAATATACCGTTTGTTGAAGCCTTGGCCCAGATGCCAAAATATGCGAAATTCTTAAAGGACATCCTCTCGAATAAGCAGAAGCTCAAGGATATATCATGTGTGGTGATGAATGAATGTTGTTCTGCCATTCTGCAAAACCGTCTGCCCACGAAAATGGGAGATCCGGGCAGTTTCAGGCTCCCTTGTTTGATTGAAAACATGTCTGTTAGCCATGCATTGGCTGATTTGGGAGCGAGTATCAACCTTATGCCCTATAAGGTTTTTACTAAACTGGATCTGGGTGAGCCGTTACCCACTAGAATGAGCATTCGGCTTGCAGATCGTTCAATCAAATATCCGCGTGGATTTGTTGAAAACATGCTTGTTAAAATCGATAAATTTGTTTTCCCCGTGGATTTTGTTATTCTTGACATGGACGAAGATTCAAAAGTGCCATTGATACTTTGGCGCTCGTTCCTCAATACTACGAGGACGATTGTTGATGTGGCAGCTGGCCAAATCACGCTCCGAGTAAATGACGAGCACGTGACATTTGATATCAAAAGATCAATGCAACATCCGCAAAGTCACGATGACATGCTTTATTATGTCGACATTGTCGACGCATGTGTGTGCTCTCATTTCCAAGGCACTATTGAAGAGATTGATTCGGACACACGTCTGTCGTGTGGGTACCTGATTGGCATTACGCAGGAGGGCCACAATTTCGAGCAGCCAGTCTATCAGATTGGTGACGATGGTTCCCAGAGTCCGGAGCGGTTTCTAGAAATTGGCCATGTAGAAGATGAGAAATCAAAACCTTCGATTGAAGATCCGCCGTCTTTGGAGTTGAAAGAACTCCCACCACATCTCGAGTATGCATTTCTGGACGAGGAGTGTCGCTTGTCGGTCATCATTTCGGCATTATTGGAAAAAGATGAGAAGAGACAGCTTCTCGAGGTTCTTAGACTTCATAAGAGAGCCATCGCGTGGAAGATTATGGATATCAAAGGCATCAATCCTTCTTTTTATACTCACAAGATTCTGATGGAAGACGAGTACAAACCCTGTGCACAACATCAGAGGCGGTTGAATCCCAATATGCAAGACGTGGTAAAGAAAGAAGTGATTAAGTTGTTGGATGCCGGGTTGATATATCCTATATCTGACTCTGTGTGGGTGAGTCCAGTGCAGGTAGTACCCAAGAAAGGAGGTATTACTGTAGTTTCAAATGATAGGAATGAGCTGATTCCTACCCGTACCATCACTGGGTGGCGAGTTTGCATTGATTACCGCAAACTCAACGATGCTACTCGTAAGGATCACTTCCCGCTTCCATTCATCGACCAGATGTTGGAGCGTCTGTCAGGGAAGCTGTATTACTGTTTCTTGGACGGGTTCTCTAGGTACTTCCAAATTTCTATAGCTCCTGAGGATCAGGAGAAGACTACCTTTACCTGCCCCTTCGGCACATTCGCCTACCGGCGTATGCCTTTTGGGTTGTGTAAAAAACGGCGCGTTAAGAAAACGTAAAAAGTTTAACGTAAAACTTAAATTGTAAAAAGTATAAAAAATATTTAAAAAAAAAATCTGAATTTAAAAATGCTTTTAATAAAAAAATTATGTTTAAAAAATAAAAAAGTAATATAATAATACAAAAAACTAATAAAAAACAATAAATACAAAAAGACAAAATAGAGTCATTTTACTAAATTACCCTTTCGGTTTAAAATATTAAAGACATAATAAGACAAAAAACATTTAATATTATTTTTAGTTACTTTTAATCTCATCCATTGATCTTGAAGATCTAATGGCTAGAAAGTGGTTCTCTTGATTCTTACAACTGGAGGTGGTTTTCATTTTAGCGGTCCCATATATATATATATATATATTTCAGCAACTTTTGAACAGTCGGAGAAGGCCCATCGAGAATAAGATATTACCATGTGTTATTATTAATACCCATTTTTTTTAAAGAGAGAATGATTAGACTAATGACTGATTGAGAATTATATGTAAAATAAGTATTTCATTAGGGTATAGTTATAATTCCCCTAATATCAGGGCCATCGTTTACCATGGAATACATCCTTAAGCTTGATAGCAGCTTTTGCATTTGTAAAGTTTACAAAAGCAAACCCAGCATTGACTCGACTCCTACCATCCCAAAAGGATCTGAATAACTGATACAGCCCATTTGTAACCCAAGTAAAATCTCATAACTGTGAATCTCTTCCCTCCAAAACCATCACCTTGTCGCGTATGGTCTCCTTGAGCCTAGATTCTTGATTAAACGATGTTCTGATATCGAGTTATACATTCCTTGTAGAAGTTTTCTGGGTCTAAATCCACGAATTCATGCGTCTTGTATTTATCAACGATACTCTGATATTGAGTTATACGTTTCTTGTAGAAGTTTTCTGAGTCTGTTAAGAATTTGGGTGATGATAAAGGTTCGTTTGGGGAGAATGTTCTGGAAATTGAAGGAAAAGGAAGGTTGTAACTTTTTTAAGATTAACTAATAACTTTGCAGTCAGTATGCGTTGGAAAGAGTTTGGGAAGGAGAAGAGTGTCTTTCTATAGATTTAACCGAAAAATGTAGCCATGATCAAATGATGGAGTTTTAGAAAGAGTTTGGGAATGAGAGTGGAGTGGAGTGGAGTTTTGAACACCATTTAAATGTACCTTCATGTCCGTTAAAAAACCGAATCACCCAAAAACTCCAGCCGCTGATATGACAAACCATCGGTGCAAGAAGAATGCGTTAACGCTTCTTCTAACAACCTCTTGTTCTTGAAACTGTACAATAATAATGATTCAACTGCTGCTATCGAGTCTTCCATGCTTGTTGATTGTTGAACATGTTGTGTGAAGGGTTGGAGACATAGATCGATGCCGTATGTGTGGATTTTTCTGAGTGTAATTGTGAGTGAGTTTTTTGCTTTGTTGATATGTGATTCGCGGGTTTTTTGTTGTTGTTAAACTCTCGTTTCTTCGTCTTCATCATCGTCTTCATCTTTGGTCTTCATCTTTGTTAAACCCTCGTTTCAAAGTGAAAAGACATTAGTTGTCTTTGATACTGAAAATAACTGAAACCAGATCGACGCCGTATGTGTGGATTGTTGAAGGATTGTGTGGATGGTTGGAGACGTAGATCGACGCCGTATGTGTGGATGATTTTTTCCTGGGTGTGACTGTGAGTGGGTTTTTCGCTTGGTTGATCTGTGATTCATGGGTTTTTTGTTGTTGTTAAACCCTCGTTTCTTCGTCTTCATGTTTATCAACTGCTTTTGTTGTTGTTAAACTCTCGTTTCTCCGTCTTCTTGTTTAAACCCTCGTTTCTTCGTCTTCATGGTAAAAAAAATACACCACTGCTTTTGCTGTAGCTTTATGTTTATCAACTAGTCGTTTGTTTAAGTTTTCTTTCTCTTAGATGAAATGGGATTTGTTTCAAAGTAAAAAGAAAACTGAAACCAGTTTTCCTTGATAGTTAAAAATCGCCTTTCGTCGGTCGGCGCAAGGGAAATTGGTGGAACCCAGGTGTTGCGGTGTTGAGGTCCACCATCTTGATTGTTGGTCAAATGAGATTTGCTGTTGAACATAGGCTATTTGGATCTTGTTGGTGAAAGATGATAATGGCTAGTTTTCTCTAATAGCTTTCTTTCCATAGCCACCGTTTCCATAGGAAATCGAAATTTGTAAATATTAAAAAGTAGGAAATCGAAACCCTAATGTGTGAATATTAACTCAAAAAAAGGAAATCCGATGTATACGGAGGCCGTATAACCTTATACGGCCCGTATAAAACTATCGTATACGTTGTATACGACCAAAGTTTATTTTTACATGGTGTATACGGGCGTATAAGATTATACGGTCCGTATACACCATATAAAAATAAGATATCATCTTGTGTTATTATTAACTCCCTAATTTTTTTTTTCTTTCTAAACCGCCGACTTGCTATCATTATTTAAAAGCAATGTACTGTTTCCAATACCATCAATCAGTGAATGCATATGATTCTTGGCAGACCAGACCCATAGAGACCATCAACCAGTGAATGCATATGCTTCTTGACAGACCCATAGAGTGCTTTTCTCGGTTCTATCTTCAATTAGTTCACTTTGTATATATTATATAGTACCTTTTGCCCCGCCCATCGTTGTGAGAGATTAAACTGAATATTTCTCTCTCATAATATGTATGTCTGTGTTTCAGTTACTTGTACTATCTATTTATAATATGATCTAAAAAAAAAAAAATTACATCGAGTCAATCAATTAAAACAAAACACAACCATACTTTTGCTAAAAAACAAATAAATCGATGGAAATATTATAATTTTAAACTGGGGGCAAAATTGTTATTTTTCTGGCCAAATGAGCGTGTGCCAAGCAGCCGCCTGACACGAATAAAAATTACACCCGGTCAACCAATTAAAACAAAACACTATCATAGTTTTGTAATAAGAAACTAAAACGATGGTATGGCTGTAATTTTATACTGGAGGCAAAATCGTAATTTGACAGAAAAAACAAAAACAATGGCAAAACTGTACATTTGAACTGAGGGCAAAATTATAATTTAGCTGAGAGAAAAGAAAAAGAAACCAATGACAAAACTGTAAATTTAAAAGGGGCAAAATTGTAATTTAGCTAGGGGAAAAATCGTAATTTTGACCAGGAGGTAAAATCGTAATTTGTCAAAATCTACAACGATGGCAGTGTTGTAATTTTGAACCGAAGATAAAATCGTAATTCTAAGTTGGGGTAAAATCGTTATTTATTTGGGCCAATAGGGAGTGCCAGGCAACTGACTGGCGCTATTGTCCCATCTTGTGTTTATACGTATAGTAAATTTATCGTTTTATATATTTATTAGTTATCAAATACTATACTATGATAAACTCTTTTTTTCTCGACACGTAAAGTCGAAAACAAACAATTTGATGTCCTCTTTCAACATTAAAATAAACCGAAAATATTCTTCCATCTATTTTAAAACAACTTTATGGTGTCTCAAATGGGAAGATAACATCCTCTATAAAATATGGGTCAAAAAAGGTGTTAAAACATGTCTATTTAAGAAGATACATATGAAAATGTGTGTATATACATATAAAACTTAAAGTTGCATATAAAATTCCTATCCAATTAATCCCGATTAATCGTTAATCGGTGCCCCACCGACCGACTAACACCTAGCAATTCTTGCAACACTGCCTTCTTGCGGGTCATTACTTATTTCAAGAAATGTCTAAAACAAGTATTTATAATGCCTATTACGGGTGCACCATGTTTTTACAGTATATCAAGAAGGACATGGGCACAACTTGTCAAATGGTGCCGATGGTGCTAATCGATGGGGACATAATTTGTATTCAACTTCTACTTAGAACGCCCTTTAGGCTCAAGTAAAAATCTTACACCACACATATCATTTCGGTTTTCAAACATTTTACATATTTTTCACTAAGAGTCTGTTTGGTATGGGGTAATGGAATGGATGAGAGAATGGAATGGACAAGGTAATGGAATGGACAACGGAATGAAATGGATCATTCCATTCCATTGTGATGTTTGGTTACTCATATGTGAATAGAATGAATCATTACTTTGTACAATTTAATAAAGAAAAAAAGACGAAGTAACAAAACACAATTGTATTAAAAACGACAAAAATATAAGTGCCTCAATGATAATAATAATAATATATTAATGGTAAAAAAGTTAATAATAATTTTTTTGATATATACTAATATTAGTATGAATAATATAAATATAAATATAAATATAAATATAAATATAACAATAATAATAATAATAATATATTTCTTTTCATTCCTTGAAGGAATGGAAAAAAAAAACACCCTCATACCAAGGAATTGAAATTGTTATATTTGGAAGGAGTTACATTCCTTTGGAATGCTCCATTCCATTACCACATGATAACCAAACATGTTTCTTTTCATTCCATCAGAATGATCCATTCAATTCCACCTTCTATTCCTTCATACCAAACGCTACCTAAGGTTTTTTTTGGTTGAAAGACGGTTTACTCATGCTACCTTTATCAACGGTCTTAGGTACGCCTAACAAACTAATTGTTGGTTTACCAATGGGACGGTGGTTCATTGGTAAAGGGAAAACTTTTAAACACATTGGGAGGAGAGGTTTTGTGTTCAAGTCCCACAGACGACATGAATAAAAGAAACTTGATGTTAAAAAAAACTAATTGTTGGTTTGTATGTGTATGGAACTTCCAACAATGACAACACTTGGTACCTAGATAGTGGATGCTCCCAACCACATACCAAGGAATATGACATTTCTAGATTTCTGAGAGTACAATTGTGAAATTATTAGTTGAGAGGGAGCATGAGTCTATAAACATGATGATTCAATGACATGAGAATCTATGATGACTTCATTGTTATTTACTTGTGTTTATGATTAATTACGTTATAATGTACTATTGTTTGATTGATCAAAACACACCCTCAAATTCCAACAATATCACTTAAAACCTAACTTCTAGTTTAAAACAATTGATCCACATTTTCTTGAGATGATTTTTTAAGCATGAAAATGCATGTGAAAAAAAGTTATATTATATTATTTTGCATGGTCATGAGAAACCTGTTCCGCCAATGTCACTAGGAACTCATTATCCGAATCTAAAACCTTATGAGGCATAAGACATTGCTTAAAAACTAATTCATGATGATTCTAAGAGAGCTTAACTAGTTATGGAAATTTCTACCCCTTTCGTGGCTTGATGGTCCGACTCACCACGGTTGTTGTTTTTCTCTAAGCGTGGCATGGGCATAGAGGTTTCTAATTCTTGTGACTTATTTAAATTCCCTTGGGCGACTAATGCATACCTAGACTATGGATTTTGATAGTGATATATATCTTCAATTCTTGTGTTGCTTCATCATGCATAACAATTTCTTTATGAATCAAGTGAGTGAAATCAAAGAAATATTAAGAATCATCATTCTTAATAGGGAGTTTCATAAATTGTTTGATGTCAAAATTAATAGCTAGCTTACTTACTACAAATGTCTACTAAACATGAAAATTTGTTAGGAAAAGACTTCCTAATATGAGTAGTGCTTGTTCTCAATTCCTTTTGTGTACATTATTGGCGTATGAACTAACTATACCATCATTCGTGTGGACAAAGGTTCCCCTAGATGTAGCTTAATGTAGAGTATGGAATGCTAACATCTAGGCCTACAATTTCATGACTAATTGTTATATCATTTAAAAGGCATGGAACAAAAAAGTGCACATTTAAGGTAAAGTTGGGTTAAAGAGAAATCATGCTAAAGGATGCATGCACATATGGAAGCTTGCTAAAAATTATGTGCATTAGAGGGCCTCTTATATACAAAATAATAAATAATTGATTATGACTTAAAAAGTTATCCATGTGAAAATAAATAGAATTAAATGCATTGTGCATGTGAAAGTAAAGAATGCATAACTTAAGCATTTAAAAAACAAAATATTAATCATATATTCATATGGGTAGAGGATCCTGTACATTAATCCAGAAGTGTGAAAAGTGTATTATAACACTATATATAACACTCAGTGGCGGACTCAGGAATTTTTTCATGGGGGTGCGGAACATTTTTAAAAATTTTATGCCCTAAGGTATATAAGTAAAAAAATCGGTTCGTATCGGGTCGGGTCACGTAAAACAAACGAACATCAAACTAAATTTATACAATCATCAAAAACATGTCAAACCTTGTTACAAACATAATTAAAACGTCGACGCCCTACGGTTTTCATTTTTTTAAAATCTATCCAAAACATCATCTAAAGCTAATTTATTAAGCAATTCTTTCTCTATATAACATAAGTTAATCGCTCCATAACATAATGTTTCAATTTTAATTTTAATTTTCAACTATTCAAGCCCTAGAAATCATAACGTAAGTTGTAATCACCCTAAAAATATATAAACAACATAATCACCCTAAAAATCATCTAAACAACGTCAAAACACACAAAATTTCAAACATATTTAACAACTTTATTACCCTTTTTTTCCTATAATATCAACAAAAATCATCAAAATAACAAAGAAACTTACCCGTGTTCGGATTCCGGTAAGATTTGGTGTCAAACGACGGTGGTATGGTGGCTGATTAAGGTGGTCACCGGCTGCTGGACTGTTGTCGCTGGGTGATGTTGTTCGTTGGCAGTGCAGGGACACAAGAGAGAGAGAGAGAGCGGAAGAGAATTTCTAAAGGTTTTGGGCTTTAATTATTTTATTATAGTTTGAAATATTGTTGTGTTTGGTTAATGGGCTAAGACTTAGAGGACTAGCTAGTTAGGAATTATAAGTGGGTAAAGGTATGGGTATTTAGGTTTAGTTACTTAGGTATTAAAAGTTATATAATTTAGGTAGTATTTTTTTTAAATAAGAGTTTACTAAAAAAATTAAAATGTAAATTGATAACACTTTTTACCTAAGGGGTGCGGACGAAAAATTCCAAAGGGTGCGGACGAGATTTTCGACGGAACTTAGCACTAAATATTTTTTTCCCCGGGGGTGCGCCCGCCCACCTTGGGCTGGGCTTGGGTCCGCCCCTGATAACACTATATAACACCATATAAACACCGTATAACACTATGTAACACCATATAACACTATATAACAAATATAACACTATATTTTGTCTGATAACATGTCTATGATATATGTATAGTGTTATATATTGTTATATAGTGTTATATGGTGTTATATGGTGTTACATTGTGTTATACAGTGTTTATATGGTGTTATATAGTGTTATATATAGTGTTATAATACACTTCTCACACTTCTGAATTAATGTACACTATCCCTACCCCATATGATGTATATTGGTCAACTTAATTATAATTATAGCTACAATTGTTAGGTTTTTTTAAGTTATAGCTACAATGGCTAGTTAATTGATGCATTGGCAAGAGTAGCTACACTTTAACTAAAAATATAAGGAAAATTGGTTTTTAATAAACCAACCTTTGCCCCATTAGTAAATAATAATGCTACCTACAGATTTGGTAATTAATAATCCTACGTTTCAATATGTTGGTACTCAATGGACCTCCGTTAGTTTTTTTTAACTGAAGTTAGTTTTTAACTTTTATTTATTACACAAACAGTCCCTGTAGTTATAATTTACTAGTTTTAAGTTTTATTTATTACACAAACAGTCCCTGTAGTTATAAAAAAAATCATAAAAATAAAAAAAAAAATCTAAAAAATCATAAAAATTCTAAAAAAATAAAAAAAAATCATAAAAATTCTAAAAAAATAAAAAAAAATAAAAAAAAATCGTAAAAATTCAGAAACGGTCCGGGTCGAAAACGGTCCGGGTCGAAACGGTACGCGTCGAAACGGTCCGGGTCGAAAACGGTTCGGGTCGAAACGGTACGCGTCGAAACGGTACGGGTCGGGTCGAAAACCGTTCGGGTCGAAACGGTACGCGTCGAAACGGTACGGGACGAAACGGTACGGGTCGAAACGGTACGGGTCGAAAGCGGTTCGGGTCGAAACGGTACGCGTCGAAACGGTACGGTTCGAAACGGTTTTTTATGATTTTTTTGATTTTTTTAGAATTTTTTTGATCTTTTTAGAATTTTTATGATTTTTTTGATTGTTTTTAGAATTTTTTTGATTTTTTTAGAATTTTTATGATTTTTTTGAATTTTTATGATTTTTTTGAATTTTTTTGATTTTTTTAGAATTTTTATGATTTTTTTGAATTTTTATGATTTTTTTTGAATTTTTTTATTTTTTAGATTTTTTTTTATTTTTATGATTTTTTTTATAACTACAGGGACTGTTTGTGTAATAAATAAAACTTAAAACTAGTAAATTATAACTACAGGGACTGTTTGTGTAATAAATAAAAGTTAAAAACTAACTTCAGTTAAAAAAAACTAACAGAGGTCCATTGAGTACCAACATATTGAAACGTAGGATTATTAATTACCAAATCTGTAGGTAGTATTATTATTTACCAATGGGGCAAAGGTTGGTTTATTAAAAACCAATTTTCCAAAATATAAAACTATATAAAAACACACATAACTAAAGATATAAAACTATATAATAACACAAACATAAAAGAGCATGTATGGTAAACACGACTAGTTAAAGATAAAAGCGTAATTTTTATACTAGGGAATTTACTTTAAAAAAACGTTAAAGTTATAACGTCTGCAACAACATCATATGGTTTCTGTTTTTCTAAAAGAATTGGCCTTTATGCAACTTTTAATTTAACAAACTTGGAATGTACTCAATGAATGATGATTTCCTTCAAAAAGACTTCACCTATCTTAAAAAGTATTTTATCTATATATTTTGTTTGTTTATAAATAAACATCAAGGAAAAATCATTGGAAATTATTTCAATAATGTAATAGTGGGATTATTTCGCGACATGCGGCGGGCATTTGGTCGGGAGATATTCATATTGTGATGGTACTGACACTCTGTTACTAACCGAAAGAAAAAACTAAAACAATAAAGTCGTTATATGCTCAATAGGATAGCATCATGAGTTATATATCAATCAAAGAATATAAAAACGACGCCAGTACCTGTATTGTCCAGACAATATCAATTCGGTTCATCACAGTACCATTACGTTACCGACATTTTATTGTGAATACAACTTCGTTTTCAACGAAACTTGTATCAGAACATCGAGAGTTCCGTATATGCACATAAAATAAAAGAACATATACAACTATATAGCCATTACCAAATAAAAGTGAAAAACACAAGATTGTGAGTTACAAAGTTATGTTGTAACATAGTATCGCTTTGGTACATGGAGTGAAAGAATAATAAACAATATCGAAACGAAGAACATTGAAACCAATTAGTTTACGATACAACTTTCTTTATTTATAATGGTTTCATTACACAAAAATTGTTTGATGTAGCTAAAAATATAACGTCGTCCAACGGAAAAAAGTAGATTTTATGTCGATCGAAAACCATAAAAACATATACCGATACTGGTTTAAATTATACCGCTATCGATATTGATGTTGTTCAATCCGTGTTGGCTTCATTGGTCACGGTAATGGTACGAGACCGACATTCGATATAACTTATGATACCAAAAAAAGGATTCTATCTCAAACACAACTTTGTTTTCAACCCAATTTATACCAAAACGTCGAGAAAAAATTTAGCACAACTGATTTTATTATTATTATTATTATTATTATTATTATTATTATTATTATAATTTTTTAAGCTAATGAACTCAAGTTATCATGAAAAATATTCAAATTAGTACAAAAAAAATTAAATGGGTAAAACACGTATATTATATATTATAAGAAATGATAATGGAAATAAACATATAAGGAACTATAATTTTAAATAAGTATATGCATTTGATAGAATATACACCATAACAATTTAAGAGTTAGACTATCCGTTGTGACTCAAGTGAGCATCAGGATTCATCTTGTAATATTGCTACATCTGATGCTAATTAGGCACTGGTTAAAGCTACTGCTAAAGCTTCATCACCCTGTTGTAGTCCAGGTGAGCAGTGGCTTCAGCGAACATTTCTTTAAACAAATGTAAATAAACAATATAAATTAATAAGATAAATTTTATAATAGAACATAAAACTTAATAAAGAAAACATTTAACATTTTTTTAAAAGCCACAAATAAAAAAAAACAAATCTAGTCCCTCGCGCTTTGATCTTTTTCGAGCTCCTTTGTGATACGCTCTTGCTCCTTTTCAAGTATCACTCAGTGACTCGGTGATAGGTTACTGAAGTCTAGGGCTGTAAACGAACCGAACGTTCAGCGAATTGTTCGTGAACCGTTCGGCGGGAAGTTCGTTTATGTTCGTTCGTTTATTAAACGAACGAACATAAACAAGAAATTTCGTTCGATTAGTTAAATGAACGAACATAAACAGAGGTCTCGTTCGTTCGATTGTGTTCGTGAACGTTCGGTAAGGTGTTCGTGAACGTGTTAGTGAACATTCGTTGATTTGCGTTCGTTTATGTTCATATGTTTGTGTTTTAATTGAAGATCTTTGTACTTTCTTATATTTTATATATACTCTTTATATTATTAAACTTTTATTTATTTTATTACCCTAACAATGAAACTAGGAAACCCACTTTCACCTTGTTTATGCATCATTTCCCTTTCATTTCTCATTATTTACATCAGCGAATACGATTGACATCCGTTCCACAATAAGGGATTCAAGTTCGAGTGCTACTCTCTGGGCCATCTATCTTTATCCTTCGCCGCGTTCGCCAAATTTATTTGTGTTTGTTTGTGTTCGTGAACCGTTCGCGAACACGCTCATTTCCTTAATGAACGAACATGAACATAAAATCTGGTTCGGTAAGTGTTCATGAACCGTTCGTGAACACATTTATTTCCTTAACGAACTAACATGAACAAGGGCTTGTTCGTGTTCGTTCGGTTCGTTTACAACCCTACTGAAGTCCTTTGATCTTTTTCGAGCTCCATTGCTTTTTTTTTAAATGAGGTGGAAGATAAGTATTTTTTTTAAAAATAGGTGTGGAGAGAAAGAGAGATAGTGGGTATTTTTATAAACGATTAGAGGGTGTATATAAGGGGCAATAATAAAATCCGATTTTTTTAAATGTCCAATGGTTATTTGGTAGTCCCCCAATGCACAACGGTCACGTTCCATCTGCTACCATCCTCGCTCTTGGTCACCTGCCAATGTGGCTCGCGCCGGGGGTGCTTGCGGTACGACAACAGGCAGTCTTAGGGAGGAGGCAATACTCCTTTCTCTTATCATAGAGGCTAGGGGTGTTCATCGAATCGAATATCGAATTTTCGAATTATTCGAATCGAATTAATCGAATAATTTTTTTTTCTCTTGAATTCGAATTCGAATAAGACACATACTATTCGATTCGAATTCGAATTCGAATTCGAATAAAAACTTCAATTCGTATTCGCTTCGTATTCGAATAAAAATTCGAATTCGAATCGAATTCGAATAAATTCGCTTCAATTCGTATTCGCTTCGTATTCGAATAATAGATATGGTATTTGGTTGATGGTTCATCATGTCATGGGCCATATGCCCATATCATATGTAATGGGCTTAGTAATAACTTAAATGGGTAATTTTATATAGCCCAATTAATTTATATATGTATTAAATTTTAAATTATATATATTATATATATAAAAATAAAAATACATGTATAATTCTTATTCGAATTTCGAA
Source organism: Helianthus tuberosus (assembly GCA_030545235.1). Lineage (NCBI taxonomy): Eukaryota > Viridiplantae > Streptophyta > Magnoliopsida > Asterales > Asteraceae > Helianthus > Helianthus tuberosus. The sequence continues at coordinate 96,946,043 of CM060399.1, read as the reverse complement.
TCGAATCGAATTTAAAATTGTAAATTCGTATTCGATTCGTATTCGATTAACTTGACTCGAATCGAATCGAATTCGAATTCGAATTCTTGCGACTCGAAACGAATTCTTGATAATCGAATCGAATTCGAATCGAATTTCGAATTTTTCGAATCGAAACGAATTCTGAACACCCCTAATAGAGGCTAGAACTCATCAATCATCTATTGACACCTCATTTTACTCACAACTACCATAATACTGTCACATCCGCAAGATCAGAGTTGGTGTGATCTGATCGGTATCTTCATTGCACAACGGAAGTGTAATGTTCTAAGACTTCTAGAAAGTGAACGCCTGCTAAGTACTCGAATCCCCATGGGTTCTTCTATTCCAACCGTTCCATAGTTTTGAAATTGTAACCTAAGATAGAACATGCGAAAAATCAACATAAAGTTGGCGAGTTCATAGTTTGTTTGTTTTGTATCAAATGAATCTTAAAACATTTGAAAATTTTGCATTTGAAAACCTTTTGTGGGATCACAGTATCCCAAGGCGTTTGAAATGTCGTATCTGTATATCGGTAATGAACTGTTTTCTGTTATGTTTGTAAACCGATACATGTAACTGTTGTGTTTGTAAACTGGTAATGAAATGTTTTCTGTCGTATCTGTAAATCGGTATTGAAATGTTTTTTTTTGTTATATTTGTAAACCGGTATTGAAATCGTACTATGTAGGATGCCTATGGAATCTAAGGATCAATCAGTGTGTAGCTAATACACTGACCTATGTGCCATAAGTAAGTAACTAACCCGAGACAACTTTGACATCATTGTCACAAAAGCACTCCTAAGGGTATACCAACCAGGAGTGAAGCACGCCTCAAACTCGATAGATCTATACCTTTTGCACCTTGGTCACTACGTGATTAATGGTTACAATTGTCATCATGCTACTTACGTACAGTGATCTGTCATCATCTAATCCCATAGCTACATACCAATTGTTAAAATTTGTATGTTATTGCGCCTTGCCCATGTCATTTGTGTTATTGGGCCTAGCCCATGTTATATGTGTTATTGGGCCTAGCCCATGTCGTTCGTGTTATTGGACCTAGCCCATGTCATTAATAAAATTGGGGCTGGTGTGCGTTCGGTGTGATATATTTTTATTGATATTTTGAGCCCATTTTACGCATTAGTCAAGTTTTAAAATTATAAAACATGATACTCCACTGACACTAAACACACACTTGGGCAAGTGCACCCATCGTGAGCGTAGTATAGCGTTGGTAAGATACAGAGGTCATCCAAGGACACATGAGCTTTTAGTACCGATTTATCCTCAACGTCTAATCAATCTAAAATTTTTGAGAAAAGATTTGAAACATGAAAATAAAAACTAAAAATGCAGAAATAAAATAAAATAAAAACAGATAGATAAGATGAATCACTTGGATCTGACTCGCCTTTAATGTATCCTTTGACGATTTTCGCATTTTCGGACTTTTTAAGAGATTATCTTAGTTATAGTAGTAGGCCCCTCTTTTGAAGGTGACGTTACCCTCAACCTAGTGGTTTGAGTCAGCAAGGATACAATCCCAAAGGGTCGGAATATTGAAAGATAATTAATTAAGTTATTAATGCGAAAAGTGGAAGACCCCTCTTTTGAAGGTGACGTTACCCTCGGCTAAGTGGCTTGAGTCAACAGGGATACAATCCCAAGTAGTCGGTTTAATGTATTAATAATAGTTTACACATGAGGGGTTCAAGCTATTCACACCCCCGCCATCCAATACCATTGGGTATTGAAGGAGGTCCTAGTAAGCTTAAACCAGGTCCTTGCAGGATCTATACACTAAATAAGGCAAGAACCTTACTAAACCATTCCCTTAACCCCCGACCAGGTAGCCAACATGCCTCTATATAGACGATAGAGACATGAATGATGCAATGTTTTACTTTATATAGACAGTAAAGTAACGCCAAGACACCACGGACAAATGATAAAAAATTCACCTTCAACATAAGAAACTAGTTATTAAAGTCATTAATACAAAACCAAATAAAAAGTGCCGAAAGATTAAAAATCAAAAGTAATACATAAAAGACTTGTCTTCACCAAGTGATGTAAGAGGCTTAACCAAACATGGCCTTTGATTGGCAAGAACTCTTACTATCAATCTTGGATCCCGAGACTACTACACACACTATAAAGATGGATGATGGATGATGGTGGTGGGTGATGGTGGTGGGTGATGGTGTTGTAGTGGTGGTGGAGTGGTGGCAAAGTGGGAGAGTAGTGGTTTGCCAAGGGATGCTTTTGAAGTGATCCAAGCACCCCTATTTATAGCCTGCACAGAGCTCTGGCCACGGCCTCGTGTCCAGTGGGCACGCCCCCGTGGCCAGCCTTTTCTCTTCCTTCATTAAATGCAGTTGTCAGCAGAGGGTCCCACACGGCCCCGTGTCTAGTGGGCACGACCCCGTGGTCAGAATCGTGTCTGTACTATCAAGATTTTGCAAGATTCTACGTATCTTTGCGTTGACCACGCCCCGTGTTGTGCTGGGCACGCCCCCGTGGTGGGTGTAGAAGCTTCTACAGGTTTGTCTTTTCTGCAGGCACCTGACCACGCCCCCGTGTCCAGTGGGCACGACACCATGGTTAGTCCTCTGTTGTCTTGTTTTTTTGCTTTGGGGATGCTGCCGAGGGGTCGGGCATCTCACGTTTATTCCTTTTCTTTGTATTTATGTTGGTTTTGGCTATATATTTGTCCCTTTTGCTCGTTGAAGCTCATTTGGTCCTGTAAATTAAAAAAGGAAGACAAAAACACACTTTTTCCAACATTAGTACTAAAAAATGGTTAGTTTTATGCCTCATTTGATGTAATTTATACGTTACATTTTGCACACATCAAATACCCCCACACTTGAATCTTTGCTTGTACTCAAGCAAAACTCCTTTAATATGTGGCTTTACTGATGCGCGTTTAAGTGTCGTATATATTAGGTGTATATTTTAAGCCCTTTTTAACACTTATTTTAGCCAAGTTTTAAATTTATAAAACACGATATTTCACTAACACTAAACACACATATGGGCAAGTGCACCCATCGTTGAGTGTAGTATAGCGTTGGTAAGATACCGAGGTCGTCCAAGGACACAAGAGCTTTTAGTACCGGTTTATCCTCAACGTCTAATCAAAATAAAAAGTTTAGAAAAATGTTTTAAACTAAGAAAAATAAAAGCTAACTAAAATGCTGAAAATAAAATAAAAACAGATAGACAAGATGAATCACTTGGTTCCGACTTGTATCTAGTATAACCTTTGATTATTTCCGCACTTTTGCACATAATTAAGAGATTATCTTAGTTATTGTAGTAGGCCCCTCTTTTGAAGGCGACGTTACCCTCACCCCAGTAGTTTGAGCAGCAGGGATACAATCCTAAAAGGGTGGATTATTGGAAGATAATGAATTAAGTTATTAATGCAGTATTGTGGTAGGCCCCGCTTTTGGCGGTGACGTTACCCTCGGCTAAGTAGTCTGAGTCAGCAGGGATACAGTCCTAAATAGCCGGGTTATAGTATTAATAGTAGTTAACTTATGAGGGGATCAAAGAGTTTGGACCCCCGCCATCCAATACCGTGAAGTATTGAAGGAGGTCCTACTAAATTTGACCCAGGTCCATTGCAGGACCTCTAAACGCTGAACAATGGCAAGACCTTTACCAAACCGTTCCCTTAACCCCCTACCAGGTAGCCAACATATCTCCATATAGACCGTGGATATATGAATGGTGAAAATCCTTTATTTTATATAGACAGTAAAATAATGCCAAGACACCACGGACAAACGATAAGGAAAGATCACCTTCAACATAAGTAACTAGTTATTAAAGTCATTAATACAAAACCAAATAAAAAGTGCAAAAGATTAGAAATAAAAAGTATTATACTAGACACTTTGTCTTCACCAAGTGATGTAAGAGACTTAGGCAAACATGGCCTTGATTGTCAAGAACTCTTACGATCAATCTTGGATCCCGAGACGACTCACACACTCTACGATGGACAATGGATGATGGTGGTGGATGATGGTGTTGTGATGGTGGTGGGTGGTGGATGAAGTGTGAGAGAGGTGGTGTGCCAAGGGATGAGATGAAATGAATCCAAGCACTCCTATTTATAGGCTGAACAGAGAGCTGGACACGGCCCCGTGTCCGCTAGGCACGGCCCCGTGTCCGTCTGACAATCTCTCTCCTCATTAATTGTAATTCGCAATTACAATAAATGCGCCTGCTGTACTTTCGACACGCCCCCGTGTCCGCTGAGCACGGCCCCGTGATGGGCAATAGAAGCTTCTATAGATTTGTCTTTTCTGTTGCTTCTTGGGCACGGCCCCGTGCTGGCTGAGCACGGGGCGTGTTCAGTCTTCTGATTTCTCTATTTTGCTTTGGAAGGTGCCGTTGAGGGGTCGGGCAGTCCACTAATATTCCTTTTCTTGTATTTATGTTGGATTTAGCTATCTTTTTGCTTCTTTTGCGTTTTTGAGCTCATTTAATCCTGAAAATACAAAAGGAAGACAAAAACACTCTTTTTCCAATATTAGTACTTAAAAAGGGTTAGTTTTATGCCTTATTTGATGTAATTTATATGTTGCATTTTACACACATCATTTACACACCCAGATGGAAGAGGTAGAAGAGAAGTTTTGGTCTTATCTTGAGTGTCGGGAATCCAAGATCTATATTGGGTTTTATTGTTATTTTATTTACAATCCTATTCGTCATGATTTATTTAGAACAATTTATAAGAAAAATTGCTTATTTGGGCATAACATGCCTTTTTAAAATTCTATTTATATACAAGTTCACATATCTCACGGGAGATCACTCAACACTCGGCCGAAGATGTATTTTTGTAAGATACTCGAGACCGGCATGGAACTTACTTCTACCATATGCTTGCCAAGCAATCAAACCTCCTCCTTTTTAACTATAAACCTTTGTAAATATCAAGAGTACTTTGGGAAAAGGGTTAGGCTTGGGCTAAGGGTATGTGGTTTTGGTTAGTGGTTAGTAAAAATGGTGAAAAGCGTAAAAAGCGTCGGTTGTCGTAAAACCTTTTGTTTTTGTGACTTTTATTCAAACTAAGCATATTCAAACAAAGTTTCTTTGAGGAACTTGTTTGTTTATTGCAAGACTTTCATTTTTTTAAAGAAACGTAACAAGATAACCGAGCTTTTTACTAAAACAAGGAGTTGAAAAGAAAAAAAAAAGTTTTGGTGGGTAAAGGGTGATTGTTTTGTGGGTTTTGAAATGAAAAGGTTTAGACTCAAAGGGGTTAACTAGGGGGATTTGGGGTAGGTGATAAAAAAATATGAAAAATAATGGTGTTGAAAGGAAAATGAGTTAGTCCTAATGCCTCCATCATTTACTTACTTGGGTTTAAGTTGATAAGGACCGGGAATGTATCGTCGTGGCAAGTTCTAGAGTCATAAGAACCAAGCGGCTATTCACACAAGAAATGAAAATGAGCATTTAGTTTAAAGATATATGCTTGTATGCTCAATAAAGGCTCAAAACTCACTTGTTGTGGGAATGGGTTTATAATGTGATCAAGTATATATAATCAAATTTTAATTAGATTTGTCATGCCTTTTCATAATTTTCTTATTTGGTTCTTTTTATCACGATGATATCGGTTGTAAATTTGTAAAAATATAAATCTTTTTAGAACTTGTTATTTCCAAATTAAACCAAGACAAGTAAATATAATTATATTTATTTTATATGATTTTCGAATACCAAACGTTTGAAATATAAATTCCGAATTCCGACGGTTGAAATAAATATAAACAATTATATTTATTTTATTAAAATATTCCGCGTCTTTGTTGTTTGGAAATAAATATAAATAACATTTATCTCATAAAAGTTTCCGAGTTCCAAGTCTTTTGAAATAAATATAAATAATTGTATTTATTTTATATAAGTTTTCGGTTTCGTTAACTAGAAACTCACTTTGTCGAGCGTTATGAATTCGTTTTCTAAGTCGTAAAGCATCGTCAAAAGTAAATATAAGAAAAACTCGAATTTCGATAAGTGTCGTTTTTAGGATATAATCAAGCTTCGTATTACGGGTTTTTAACGAAAAATGAACAGAGTTTCCTCTTTTTTTTGGACTATCCCGACAATCAAGTGTCGATATATTTGTCAAAACGCAACAATACTCCAATCACAATATATCAAATGTTTCTTCAATTGTACCAAAAACGTAAATAATCACTAAATGATTCGGTTCGAGCTCGGTTCGCGTAAAATATAATATATATATATATAAACAAATTAATTAAAACTCGCTTCGTTTAAAGTTTACCGAGTCTTGAGTTGACTGAGTTTGACCTCAGTTGACTGGAGTTGACCGAGTCAACCCGTTGACTGCATTGACCCATAGTTGACCCTAACACGAACCAAACATCAAGTCTGAACCGAGTTGACCGGGGTTTAACCACCGTTGACCTGAGTTGACTCGGGCCGTAATTCCGACCCGAAACTGAACCGTTGTCTTGTTGTCTTGAACCGAAGCTGAATCAAGCCGAGCCTGAACCGAAATAAGCCGAGACTGAACCGTTCACCTGCTGAGTCGAACCAATGCACCCGAATCAACCAAAATCTTTCCTGAACCCAAATCTGTCCTAACCTTCTAACATCATCACTACCACCACCGCCGCCGGCTGGCCTAGAGCCACCGGATGCGGCGTTTGCTGCTACTCCACGTCACACCACCGCCTTTGCCGTCCCGTTTTCACTACTCCGCAGCCACACATTTAAAACACCACCGTTCGGGACCCACCACCGCGCCGTCACCACCTCAGCCACCATCAACCACCACCGTCAACATCGATCATCATCATCATCGATCATCATCATCACCATCATCGATCATCACCATCATCGATCATCATCATTGTCAAAAACCACGATCACCACCGCCGTAGCGGCGGCGCCGCCGTCGCTGGAGCCCGTGCTGGAGTTCTGCCAGGAGAGAAGGGGGGATGGGGATAAGTGAAGGTGTGGTTGGGGGTGGGTTGTTTCGCCGGAAAACCGGGATTCCACTACGAATTGCTTCGGTTGTGATAAAACGCGTAAATTGCTTCGGTTGTCGTTTCTTGTCCGTTTTTCGATCCGATTTCCACTACGAATAATAAATTCAATTATGAAGTTAAATATATCATAATATTTCAGTTCTAAAGATAATACATGAGTCCGATGCTTCCGTTTCGTTGTCGGTGCGTTCCTACAATCGCGTTTTTCGTTCACGTACGCGTTTTGTGATGTTCGAAAGCCCAATAAATCCGTAATACAAAATTCAAAGGTATAGAATATACGTGTGGGAGGATATAACAACCCTCCAAAAATATTTCCGACACCCCTAATATATTTAGAATGCCTTAATATGTTCTAAAATACACTTATATATATACACATGTTTGAATATAATTAATCACAGATATGACAACAAATCTAACATAAAATTTAAAGTCATGTACTTCTTTACCTCCACAAATGTAATAACTCTCCCGGAACCTTTAACGTAGCCCTAGACGCTTCTAAATACACCCCGAACACGAAAATGGGCCCCGAATACCTTTATTTTTATTAAAATTAATTAAAAACAAATTTTAGGGGTCTCTGGTAGGCAGCGTAAGACCACATCAGGGTCTACGCGGGGCGCGACAACCCAAAGTCAGGGCGACACCCTAGCGTGCCACGTGTCAACATCGTGTCAGGTCTACAGTTTGCGAATCAGCAAGCCTACGCCCTATCACCCTAGGTCGCGGGCCGCGTAAGCCCTAGCTTACACTTACGCGGGCCGCGAGGGACTTGAATTCAGGCCCTATATAAAGGGGGCATCGGCAGTTCAGTTGACTCGCTCACAATCTTTTCTTTCTCTCGAATTCTCTCATAGTAGGCATAATATCCGGGCATAATACCCTCCTAATTAACGAAGTTCTACCCCGTTGTTAGTATCATAACCCCGGTTATGTATTAGATACGCTGCCCGATTGATCCAGGGTTCCGTAACGGCTGTTGAGGTTCTGCCCGACGTAGTCATTGGAATACCGTCTCGGGGAGGGTATTGCTAATGTAAATATTGGGTTATTATACTAACGCGTGTGCAATTGTGTATTTTATAAATAATCACCAGGAAACCCTAAAGGAAAACCAAAGACATCAATGTGAGTAATCTCCTTTTTGCAAATTGTTTTTACAAAACCTCACATAATTAATAATGTATTAAACAGTTATTGAGTATTTGTATTCTACAATTATCGTCGGTATGTTGGGGTTTTGTATACAAAATTTGTTACTACCTTGCGAGGAGTAACATGACCACAAGTCGGGTTGACAGTACCGTGGGTGGTAATTAAGTAGATGGAAACAAATGTAATTGCGCGACCGCCCTCAATACTGTACAATGGTTTTACTAAAGTTGATTAAACTGAGATTCACTCACCAGTATTTACCACTGATAAAATGTTTTTAAACGCATTTCAGGTAACAAAATGTGAAAGCCAAATAGAAGCCAGCTGGACAGCACTGAAGGCTTGGAAAAGTGGCTATAAAGTTATCTAAAATAAAGAGATGTTTTATTAAATAAAATAGGGTGTATCCCTATGAAAATGTCTGTACCTAAAACTTGGGATTTCTCCCACGTGTTTAATATTATGAAAGTGTGGTATTTTACTCTGATAAAATATTTCCTAACTACGGTCCTGATGAAATTTCCGCTGCCAAAATAATAAACCCAGATACCACCGAAACTGGCCGCGGCCGCCCGTTCCTAGGTAGTTAGGGGACGGGGTTGCGACAGAAGGTGGTATCAGAGCTAAGCCGCTGATTCAGCCACAGAAGTGTTCTGCTGACACCAAATTTTATCTAAAGTGTTAGGAAATAAATTACGGAAATACGTGCATAATTGTATTTTATTGTTGTGTGTTATTTGACTATTTGTTAGTTTACAGTATGAGCGACCATGGACCTTCCGACGCGTATCGTCAGTTGTCCAGCTCGCCTTGAAGCGAAGGCACCTCTTCATAGCCTGCCCTCTCAGGGTATTCAGCTGATAATGAAGACGGGATATTCGTGTTTAAGGTTCAGTCTGAAGAGTCATTCCCTCCTAAAAAGAGATGATGATTCAGTAGAGGAGCGCATGAACGTAGGAAAAGAATGAAAAAGTTGCAACAACAGAGAGCCCTAGCAGCCGCTAAAAGAGAGACAGATGCCCACACACAAGATATGCTTAATAGGAGTTTAGGCAATTTCCATATCCTAGCAACCACAGCTGCCGACCCTAACCTGGAGCAACTGATAGCACCCCTAACCCCTACCATTGTTTCCCACCCAGCCAATGAAAATAGAAAACAACCCAGAAAATCAAATCCAAATGCATGATTTTAACCCAGAAGAGATACCTAGGATACCAGCACCCAATCCCTTAGACCCAGACTATGACCCTTGGCTAGATGAGCATAGGGATTACCAGCAGCGATACCTAATACCTGAAGATGAACCCATGCCAAATCTAGCAGCCTACACAGGTTTGGACCCTCTAGATCCCTACTACGATAATGATGAATACATTAGGGAAATTTTAGATAATCCATACCCGTACCAGGAGCCCATGCCCCAGTTCCCAAACCCAGTCCCAGCACTTGCACCCCCAATGAGTGCAGAAAATGTGCAAGAGCTCTGAACTTTTGGAGAGGAGATTTTAGAAAGCAGCGAGAGAATGAGGCAGGTCGGAGAGCGACTCGTCTGGAAGTACGACGAGTGCAATATGGAGTTCTGGATGAACCCATATCCGTGATGGTGATGGTAGTAATAATAATAATAATATATATATAATATGCGTGTATGAAAAAAAAATCTCTACAATAGTTATTGATGCATAATAGTATTGTAATTTTAAATTCCAGTATTGGTTTGTATTAGATGCATATTATATATAAGAAAGAGTAAGTCGCAATGTTCGACGTTTTTGATCAACATGCGTGTGGTGTGATTGGTTATATTAAATATTATTTTGTGATATTAATACGTGGTAAATGTTTAAAATTCAGATGGACAACGAAGTGAACCAGGAAAACCAGAATGATAATAACTTGAATAACGATAACCCGAACAATGATAATCCGAACAACAATAACAATGGACATCAAGTGGATAACAGTGCCATTCAACACATAGTGGCACAAGGAATCATAGATGCAATGCCATTTATTATTCAAACTGTTAAGGAAGCTGATAATAAAAGTAACAAGGGCAGTAAGCGACAAACTGAACCAGATCACAACGTAAACAATGGACCCGTACTTCAAGTACCCATTCCCAAAAGAAGAAGAACCATGTCTTATGGTTGTTCTTACAAGGAATTCTGGTCCTGCAGACCAATAGAATTCTCGGGTAATGAAGGACCCATTGCAACTCTACGCTGGATAGAAAAGACTGAGGCCGTCTTAAAAATAAGCAAATGTGCGGAAGAGGATAAGATAATGTTTGCTTCCAATCTGTTTAAGAACTCAGCCTTAGAATGGTGGAACACAATCCTCCAGTCTAGGGGAAGTGACAGGGTTTACAATATGGAATGGGAGGAATTTAAGAATATGATGGAAAGGAAATTCTGCCTCCCAATGAAAAAGAACAGATAGCCAATAAGTTCTTAAACCTTAGTATGACTGGAGTAGATAGTAAGGGTTATACTACTACATTCTTTGAATATGCTAGAATAGTGCCAACCCTCGCATCACCAGAACCAATATTAATCTCCCGTTACATCTGGGGACTAATCGGGGAGATTAGGCATGTAGTCAAGGCAGCTAGACCCCAAACCATAGAGGAAGCTGTAGAACTAGCAAATACCTTGACTGGTGAATTAGTGCGTACACGAGAAGAGGACCAGAGGAGAAACCTAGCTCAAAGGCTTACCCAAGAATTTCGTTATGGAAATTCCAACCGTGGGAAAAATGTAGGTTCTACCTCTGCACCCTACTGCAAGGCTTGCAAGAAAAAGCATTCGGGAAAATGCTCCACTTACTGCAATTTCTGCAAGATACCAGGACACAAGGAAGAAGATTGCAGGAGGAAACCTAATAATGGAATGTGTTTCAGCTATGGAGAAAAAGGTCACATCAAGCCGAACTGTCCGAAACTAGTTCCAGCCATGGGCAATAAGACTACCAAAAATGCTAGAGCATTTGTTCTGACGGCAGATGAAGCCAAGATGATTCTGACGTGATAGCCGGTACGTTTTTAGTTAATGATATTTTTGCCAAAGTATTATTTGACTCTGGTGCAAACCAAAGTTTTATTAATAATACATTTTGCAAACTTCTCAATCAACCATTAACTAAACTCCCACAAGAATGTCTAGTAGAGACAACAAATGGGGAAACCGTTAGGATTTCTGAAATCTTGCAGGGAGCAAGAATAGAATTTTTAAATCAAAAGTTTATTGCAAACCTTTATCCAATGAATCTGGCAGGATTTGATGTTGTATTAGGAATGGATTGGTTAATAGCCAATAAAGCCAGTATTTTATGTGATCAAAAGTCAATTCAAGTAAATTCACCAAAAGGTGAAAATATCACAATTAAAGGAGATAAGCCATCTAGATCCACGAAATTCATCTCTGTGATGAAAACAGCAAGTTATATAAGAAAAGGATCATTAGTGTATTTGATTTCCATAATCACTAACACTAAAGGAAAAGAATTAAAAGATATTCCAGTAGTATCTCAGTTTTCAAACGTGTTTCCAGAAGAATTACCCGGACTACCGCTAGACAGAGAAGTTGAATTCAGAATCCATCTGCTACCAGGAACAACACCAATCGCCGAAGCACCTTACCGTTTGGCACCCGTAGAAATGCAGGAACTAAAGAAACAATTAGATGAATTGTTAGAGAAAGGATTCATACAGCCAAGTTCATCGCCATGGGGAGCACCAATTTTATTCGTTAAAAAGAAAGACGGATCTATGCATATGTGCATTGATTACCGTGAATTGAACAAGGTCATGATTAAGAATCGGTATCCATTACCAAGGATCGATGATCTGTTCGATCAGTTGCAAGGAGCTTGATTTTTCTCTAAAATCGATTTACGGTCAGGATATCATCAATTAAAGGTACAGGAAGAGGACATTCCTAAGACCGCTTTTAGAACAAGGTATGGCCATTATGAATTTACTGTCATGCCATTTGGTTTAACCAATGCCCCAGCCGCATTTATGGACATGATGAACCGAATATGTAAGCCATATTTGGATAAATTCATAATTGTCTTTATAGATGATATTCTCATTTACTCTAAGAGTAAAGAGGAACATGCAAAGCATTTGCACGCACTTCTAAGTTTATTAAGGAAATAAGAACTTTATGCAAAGTTTTCAAAGTGTGAATTTTGGTTAGAACAGGTACAGTTTCTTGGACATCTAGTCAATCATGAAGGAATTCATGTGGATCCCACCAAGATCGAGGCAATTACCAAATGGAAAACCCCTGAATCACCAACTGAGGTTAGAAGTTTCTTAGGATTTGCCGGTTACTATAGAAGATTCATTCGAGATTTTTCTAGAATAGTCATTCCCTTAACTAAGCTAACCTGTAAATCTGTTAAGTTTGAATGGGGACCAAACCAGGAAGAAGATTTTAGAATTCTTAAGCAAAGACTAACCAATGCACCCATACTAGCATTACCAGAAGGAACTGAAGACTTTGTAGTCTATTGTGACGCTTCTAAGTTAGGTTATGGATGTGTGTTGATGCAACGTCAAAAAGTTATAGCCTATGCATCTAGACAACTTAAGAATCATGAAGAGAATTATTCAACCCATGATTTGGAATTAGGAGCTATAATCTTTGCCCTGAAAATTTGGAGACATTACCTTTACGATAGTAAGTTTACCATTTTCACCGATCATAAGAGTTTAAGGTATGTCTTCGGGAAAAAAGAGTTGAATATGAGGCAGAGACGCTGGATGGAATTACTTAGTGATTATGATTGTAATATCCAGTATTATGCAGGAAAGGCTAATGTAGTAGCTCATGCTTTAAGTCGAAAGTATCATGAAAAGCCAAAAAGAGTGTGTTCTCTTAAATTAAATCTACAAGTAGATTTAAATGATCAGATTAGAGAGCACAAGAATCAGTAATCAAGGATGATACTGAAAAATTAAAAGGAATGATTAAGGAATTGGAACAGGGAACAGATGGAATTTGGAGATTCCATAAGAAAAGAATGTGGATACCTAAATTAGGAAACCTACGCCACCGTATATTAGAAGAAACCCATAAGTCTAAGTATACAATGCATCCTAGAAGTGATAAAATGTATCAGGATTTAAGAAAGAATTTTTGGTGGATAGGAATGAAGAAAGACACAGCAGCTTATGTTTCTAAGTGTTTAACCTGTTCACAAGTCAAAGCTGAACACCAGAAACCCTCAGGTTTATTGCAGCAATTAGAAATGCTAGTGTGGAAATGGGAATTGATAACAATGGATTTTGTTTCCAAATTACCCAAAACCAGAAAGGGTAATGATACAATCTGGGTGATTGTAGACTGGCTAACTAAGTCAGCTCATTTCCTATCAATGAAGGAAACCTTCAGTATGGAACATTTAGCTAAATTGTATGTAAATGAAATAGTTTCATTACATGGAATTCCTTTATCAATTGTTTCTGATAGGGATAGCCGTTTTACCTCTCATTTTTGGGCAAGTTTCCAAAAAGCAATGGGAACCAAGTTGAATCTAAGCACATCTTATCATCCTCAAACAGACGGACAAATCGAAAGGACAATTCAGACAATGGAGGACATGCTTCGAGCTTGTGTAATTGATTTCGGAGGTAATTGGGATGATCACTTACCATTAATAGAATTTTCTTATAATAACAGTTCTCACACAAGTATCAACGCTGCACCATTCGAAGCATTTTATGGACGAAAGTGCCGAACCCTAGTCTGTTGGGCAAAAATTGGGGAAAAGAAACTATCCGGACCTGAGATAGTACAAGAAACAACCGACAAAATTATTCAAGTCAAGGAACGACTGAAAGCAGCACGTGATCGACAAAAGAGTTATGCTGATAATAGGCGAAAGCCGTTAGAATTTCAGGTAGGTGACAAGGTGTTATTGAAAGTCTCTCCGTGGAAAGGAGTTGTAAGATTCATCAAAAGGGGAAAGCTAAGCCCCAGGTATGTTTGAACTTTTAAGATTATTAGAAGAATAGGACCGGTAGCCTATCAGCTACAACTGCCAGAGGAAATGGCAGGAATACATGATGTATTTCATGTATATAATCTCAAGAAATGCTTAGCTGATGAATAACTGGTAGTACCTCTAAAGGATATTGACCTTGACCGTAGTCTAAGGCTTCATTTTTTTTTATATTCCGACTTTGTCCTTAAGTTTGATGTTTTACAAGAACGACCCGTTAAGGGACATATTTGCATTTTCCAGGTTCGAGTGTAAGTACACCCCCTCCCAATGCATATCTAAATCATTTTACATGTTTACATTCTCCGGGTTCGAGTGTAAGTACACTCCCTCCCAATACTTGTCTAAATCATTTTACATGCTTGCATTTTCTGGGTTCGAGTGTAAGTACACCCCCTCCCAATGCATATCTAAATCATTTTACATGTTTACATTCTCCGGGTTCGAGTGTAAGTACACTCCCTCCCAATACTTGTCTAAATCATTTTACATGCTTGCATTTTCTGGGTTCGAGTGTAAGTACACTCCTTCCCAATGCTCGTCTGAATCATTTTACATGCTTGCGTTTTCTGGGTTCGAGTGTAAGTACACTCCTTCACAATACTCGTCTAAATCATTTTACATGCTTCTTTGTCCCTTCACTCGGGCTCATTATCCTAATGTAATACGCTCCCGTCACTTGGTTGTGTGTTTACATTATTATCAAATATTTTGCTTATCTGGTTCATTTGGGTACTTTTTAATTAGTCCCATTCACCCTGCCCTTACTACATCGGATGTAAACGTGTCCGCCATAAGAAGTTCATGGTATCATATGCCACTACTTACTTGGCCAGAGTAAGCGATTAACATATGACACACATGACCTTTTTATAGTTTTCACATCACGCCCTATGTAAGTAACGCCTCTATTTGTTTCTCTTGGAAACAATATCCCGAATACATTTTCTATTCGGGTTTTTCCAAGTTTTTAATCTACATATGCAACTTTCAATTTCTACTCATTTGTTGCATATTGCTATTTGTGCGATTATTTAAAATGTGCACCTGGTAATGTTTGCCCCGACGGGCGTTCCTTGCCATTAACCTTGTTCGCGGTCGTTACGCGATTTAGTCCTCGGTGAACATGCTCCTCTTGTCATGCTTCGGACCGTTCCATCATCATATCCACATTTCGTTTGACTCTCGTCGTCTTAAAACGCGAGTGTCCTTCAATTAAAACATTCACAAAAGTTAGTAACGTCAACTTTAATAATCGCCCGTATTATAATACAAGGCTTTTTCTACTATACGCGTCAAGGCGCGTATTTTCATCAACTATTCCAATCACTTTAATTGGGGTAACGTGTATCACACGATAACCCTATGTGTTGTTTACAACACTTTAGCATACTAAACTATTAACATACATGTACTTACCGGATTTGCGATCAAGCCTCGAACCGAACACCCATCTTTATTAAGAGCATAAGGTTTAAGTCCAAGCATGGTCCTCCCCACCATACTTGAATCTCTTAAACCAAGGCTCTGATACCAACTTGTAAGACCCCATTTTCTATTTAGCGATTTTACATGTAAATACTACAATTTGATGTGTAGCTAGGACTACACATACTATAAAAATACGGATTTATTAAAACTTTTACAAATCTTAAGTTTTTCTACATAACGGGATTGGATTCGTTGTTTAAAATTTACAAAGTAGCAAAGTGCGGAAGCATGTGTCTTTATCGTGTTCGGTTCTTCATTGAGCTTGATCGTCTTTCGGCATCCAAAAATATACCTACATTTCATAAACATGAAATGCTTTAGTCTTACGGGGTTTAAAACATGTCCAAACGAGTCCGGGAAACAATTATATTTCAAAAGAAAAACAAAATAAAATAAAAAGGATCTCCACCGTAACTTACGGTGGCACCGTAAGTTACGGTGGCCACTTGGTTTATCTTCTACCGTACAGCAGTAGTCTAGAACCGTAACCATAACAGCTCCACCGTAACTTACGGTGGCACCGTAAGTTACGGTGGACCCTGCATCAGCTTTCCCATTTTTGCCGTAATTTGACACGAAATCTTTCGTATCTTTCGAACCGTTTATCCGTTTGACCTACCGTTTCTTCCTACATGTTTGTAATTTGATTCTCCATCATATGGAGTTAAAATCCGACATCCGGCTAGATAAAATTTAAGACTTTTAAGTCTTCGGCTTATTACTCTTTTACCAAAATTTTGACCCGTTTACACATTTATCAAACAAACATACTTGTTTGACCTTTATATCACGTATACTACTTCAAATTAGGTTATTTACCATATTAGGTTATAATCACAAGTTTATTACACAATTTAAACCCGTTTTCACTCGTATGCTTATTTTGACCCGTAATCCCTCTTTTAACCTATGATTTTGTTTGAAAAGTCATTAAGCTTTCCAAATACAATGTTCCTTACCTAAAACATTTGGTTTACTTATCAAGTAACCAAATGTTCATTTTGACTACTTTTAACACTCTTTGAACCACATGTTCTAAATGAGGGTTACCCTTTTTCACATACCTGGCGCAGATCAATATATTGACCGTTTTTAATACCTTGCTTTTATAACCGCTAATTCATAGCGTTGCTAATACCCAATTGACATTTACACCTGAAATAATATAACTCGACAAAAATCATTAGTCGTTATTGTCAAAGGGTGATATCTTTACCTTTTGACCCATTTGGTCTAAGTGACCGATTATGTTGACGAGATGATATTTATTACCATCTCATCTACATGACTCGCTCCGGTTTACATCGTGCGGTCATTTCACTTATTAATCATTTCTTAACACTTTTTAGCCTATCATGGTTTATGTTTTACTGTGTCTTTCAAAACCAATAGTTATGGTCAACGCATGACCAATTTACCGATTTAACTCCTTTTAACCATCCACATGGTTTCTTGTCATGCTCGACTACTTTGTTCCGTACGTTTACACGCCGGAACATCATACCTCAATTATGTATTTATCTCATTCATAACTAATACGATAAGAGAATATTCTAACATATAAGACTAGTGTAAGCTATACTTACCTTGCATCCATGCCACGCCTTTCTTTCCGTACGCGTTCCGTTTGACCCGCTTCATCCACAAGCTTCCACCTAGCTTGTTAGGCGTCAAACTATCATCATTCACAAGGTGGTTAGATTAGTCATTAACAAATACGACTATTCCACCTTACGTATTTTCTATGTCGAAATCATTATTCGACTTCGTCATTAGTTAATTTTTAACTTTCTACTAGTTAACTACCTCTAATCATATGATACGTGAAATTAACTCAAATCTACATTATGATTAGATTCCGTATTATCACGTATCACCCCTAATTAAATAAATTAGGAAATTACGCGTTTCATTCATAGTTTCAACATATGAACTTTGTGGGCATAATTTATAACATCAACAATCAAGTTTCGTATCACTGAAAATAGGCTGTTTTTGGTGACCTGTTTAACCTGTTTACAAGTCTTCAAAAATTATGATTTTTTTTATGTGGTGTACCACTCGAAGGGTTAGACCTTGTGTTAAAATTTCAAGATCTAACTCTTTACCAAAAACTCGTAAAAATTCATTTACTAAGCTGCAATCAGATTCGTCACTTCTGACTGCAGCTTACGGAAAAATTCATATAAAATTCCTCGTTTATCCGATTGACGAAATTCCAATTGGCGATTTTTGGAATCACTTAATACTTTCTACAGTAAGAATTTGAGATCATAACTCAATTCCTAAATTGAGTTATGACATTCGTAATGGGCTGCAGATTCTGCCAGAAAACGCAGCTTGAACCTTTGATACGGAAAAATTCATAAAACGCTCAATTTTCGTCGAAAAAATGCGATTCCAGTGGGGTTTTAAAGATATTTCCTGGAATTACATTTTAGGCTCAAGAAACACATGTTTTTATCACGTTTTATCCAGGTTACAGCCAATACAAGTTGGCTGTAAATTCTGATCAAGAACCGTTTGAATTCAGCTTTCAAATTAAGCATGTTCTTGACATCATAACACTATTTCTTTAGCGATCAAAGCCCTAAAAACATCTTATGCATCAATTTAGCATCAATAAAAATCTGAATTTACTTGAGCTAAGCATGATTTCAATCTATACTTGTCTAGGGTTTACTCCTAGGCATTTAAATGTTCCTATTTCATCTACATATCATACATGCATCATCAGATTTCAAGTTCTCCAAATTCATGAGAATTTCAAGTAGAGAATTTTTGTCAAATTTTACATACCTTATGATCTCCTTGCGATGGGGATCATTAATCTATGCTCGATTTTCGGTTTGGACTTGATTTGATCCTTCAATTTGAAGATTTTGATGAACTAGGGTTTGCACCCCTTGTTCTCTTCTCCTGGTCGATCGACATACACACACCTAGTGTGTGTGTTATGTCTAATTTCCAACTTTAAATCTCAAGTTTCCCTTTTAACATCTTAGGTCCCTCTAGTTTTAGCTTTTGTTAAACCCTTATATATTACTTACTAGTAATTAACCAATTCTCATAACTAACTTTAAATGTTCCTAGTTAACTTAGTGGGTTTGGGGAGTTATAACCCGTAGTATTTCTAAGTCCCGTTAACTCGGGCTTTATATACGCTTCGTTTTCTCAAAGCGTTTATTCTCTTTCTAATTTTATTAACATAAAATTATTTATTAAAATCCTAAATTTCACCGGGCTAATTTTACCACTAACGGTATTTTACCCGTTCCTAGTATTAACGGGGTTTAATTACCAAACCCGTTTTCGGGGTGTTACAAGTCTACCCCCCTTAAAGAGGTTTCGTCCTCGAAACCTTTTCTTACTTAATTCATAGAGTTTTAACTCAATGTATTTGAGCCGAGAATTCTTTTAAACATTATTTATGCCTTTGTCCAATTGTTAGTATTACCAAGAAATATGGTAACATCCTTTTGATTATTATTCGTCTACATATCTCATACGACATAGTGTAAATTCGAAATAACGTAATCTCGTTATTTCCACTAGTTTAGTTACTTAGCGATACTCATTACTTTCATATACTATCGAATCCTTTATAGATCCGTTACTTTGACCCGTTTAAAGATCTTTAGTGAAATCTTTCACTTTTAGCAACAATTTCTTTTGTTTTCAAATTCATTTATGAATCCACCGCTTACAAACAACCAAATTTACTTAAATGACCTTAACCGGTTTCACTAACTAGACTTATTAGTCCAGTTGCTTTTTACCGCTCGCTTGGTGATAATGTGATTCCACTTCACATTGCATTTCTTGACCGTGATCGTGTCACGTCATGTTTAATTTATATCAACCTTGCATTTTCGAAAATACCACCTTTTCGAATATATCTTTTTGCACCTATCGATGTTAAGACCCATAGTCTTTGATATTTGTTATTTCCAAATTCGTCTTATAATATTCATATTTGTTAAAACGTTGTTTCTTACTAAAACTGAATTTTAGTTTAACGTTTTTTTTTTTTTTTTTTTTTAACTTTGTCAATTACTCATATTAAGGAAATTGACAACCCATAATTTATTCTTTTCCGTTCTCATTTTACGCGGGGAATCATAACTTGTTCCCTTGCTTTACACTATTGACCCGTAGGTTCTTTCACTTAGCCTCATAGGCTATTTCTGTTTTTTTTTAATTTTTTTTTTCACCTTTTTAAGGTGGGACATTAACAACTCGTTTCCTTCTCTTTATGACCCGAGGGTCTTTTTGGTCCCGTAGACCTTGACACTGTGTTTAATCCCGTAGGTTATGATGATCCCGTAGATCATCTTTTATTTTTGTCTATATTCAAATGTATATATACATATATAGCTTCAAGGCATCTCTTATTATGTTTGGAATCGTTTATTTTTGCTCTTGAACTTCAATTGACCTTGACCGTAGTCTAAGGCTTCATTTTTTTTTTTATATTCCGACTTTGTCCTTAAGTTTGATGTTTTACAAGAACGACCCGTTAAGGGACATATTTGCATTTTCCAGGTTCGAGTGTAAGTACACCCCCTCCCAATGCATATCTAAATCATTTTACATGTTTACATTCTCCGGGTTCGAGTGTAAGTACACTCCCTCCCAATACTTGTCTAAATCATTTTACATGCTTGCATTTTCTGGGTTCGAGTGTAAGTACACCCCCTCCCAATGCATATCTAAATCATTTTACATGTTTACATTCTCCGGGTTCGAGTGTAAGTACACTCCCTCCCAATACTTGTCTAAATCATTTTACATGCTTGCATTTTCTGGGTTCGAGTGTAAGTACACTCCTTCCCAATGCTCGTCTGAATCATTTTACATGCTTGCGTTTTCTGGGTTCGAGTGTAAGTACACTCCTTCACAATACTCGTCTAAATCATTTTACATGCTTCTTTGTCCCTTCACTCGGGCTCATTATCCTAATGTAATACGCTCCCGTCACTTGGTTGTGTGTTTACATTATTATCAAATATTTTGCTTATCTGATTCATTTGGGTACTTTTTAATTAGTCCCATTCACCCTGCCCTTACTACATCGGATGTAAACGTGTCCGCCATAAGAAGTTCATGGTATCATATGCCACTACTTACTTGGCCAGAGTAAGCGATTAACATATGACACACATGACCTTTTTATAGTTTTCACATCACGCCCTATGTAAGTAACGCCTCTATTTGTTTCTCTTGGAAACAATATCCCGAATACATTTTCTATTCGGGTTTTTCCAAGTTTTTAATCTACATATGCAACTTTCAATTTCTACTCATTTGTTGCATATTGCTATTTGTGCGATTATTTAAAATGTGCACCTGGTAATGTTTGCCCCGACGGGCGTTCCTTGCCATTAACCTTGTTCGCGGTCGTTACGCGATTTAGTCCTCGGTGAACATGCTCCTCTTGTCATGCTTCGGACCGTTCCATCATCATATCCACATTTCGTTTGACTCTCGTCGTCTTAAAACGCGAGTGTCCTTCAATTAAAACATTCACAAAAGTTAGTAACGTCAACTTTAATAATCGCCCGTATTATAATACAAGGCTTTTTCTACTATACGCGTCAAGGCGCGTATTTTCATCAACTATTCCAATCACTTTAATTGGGGTAACGTGTATCACACGATAACCCTATGTGTTGTTTACAACACTTTAGCATACTAAACTATTAACATACATGTACTTACCGGATTTGCGATCAAGCATCGAACCGAACACCCATCTTTATTAAGAGCATAAGGTTTAAGTCCAAGCATGGTCCTCCCCACCATACTTGAATCTCTTAAACCAAGGCTCTGATACCAACTTGTAAGACCCCATTTTCTATTTAGCGATTTTACATGTAAATACTACAATTTGATGTGTAGCTAGGACTACACATACTATAAAAATACGGATTTATTAAAACTTTTACAAATCTTAAGTTTTTCTACATAACGGGATTGAATTCGTTGTTTAAAATTTACAAAGTAGCAAAGTGCGGAAGCATGTGTCTTTATCGTGTTCGGTTCTTCATTGAGCTTGATCGTCTTTCGGCATCCAAAAATATACCTACATTTCATAAACATGAAATGCTTTAGTCTTACGGGGTTTAAAACATGTCCAAACGAGTCCGGGAAACAATTATATTTCAAAAGAAAAACAAAATAAAATAAAAAGGATCTCCACCGTAACTTACAGTGGCACCGTAAGTTACGGTGGCCACTTGGTTTATCTTCTACCGTACAGCAGTAGTCTAGAACCGTAACCATAACAGCTCCACCGTAACTTACGGTGGCACCGTAAGTTACGGTGGACCCTGCATCAGCTTTCCCATTTTTGCCGTAATTTGACACGAAATCTTTCGTATCTTTCGAACCGTTTATCCGTTTGACCTACCGTTTCTTCCTACATGTTTGTAATTTGATTCTCCATCATATGGAGTTAAAATCCGACATCCGGCTAGATAAAATTTAAGACTTTTAAGTCTTCGGCTTATTACTCTTTTACCAAAATTTTGACCCGTTTACACATTTATCAAACAAACATACTTGTTTGACCTTTATATCACGTATACTACTTCAAATTAGGTTATTTACCATATTAGGTTATAATCACAAGTTTATTACACAATTTAAACCCGTTTTCACTCGTATGCTTATTTTGACCCGTAATCCCTCTTTTAACCTATGATTTTGTTTGAAAAGTCATTAAGCTTTCCAAATACAATGTTCCTTACCTAAAACATTTGGTTTACTTATCAAGTAACCAAATGTTCATTTTGACTACTTTTAACACTCTTTGAACCACATGTTCTAAATGAGGGTTACCCTTTTTCACATACCTGGCGCAGATCAATATATTGACCGTTTTTAATACCTTGCTTTTATAACCGCTAATTCATAGCGTTGCTAATACCCAATTGACATTTACACCTGAAATAATATAACTCGACAAAAATCATTAGTCGTTATTGTCAAAGGGTGATATCTTTACCTTTTGACCCATTTGGTCTAAGTGACCGATTATGTTGACGAGATGATATTTATTACCATCTCATCTACATGACTCGCTCCGGTTTACATCGTGCGGTCATTTCACTTATTAATCATTTCTTAACACTTTTTAGCCTATCATGGTTTATGTTTTACTGTGTCTTTCAAAACCAATAGTTATGGTCAACGCATGACCAATTTACCGATTTAACTCCTTTTAACCATCCACATGGTTTCTTGTCATGCTCGACTACTTTGTTCCGTACGTTTACACGCCGGAACATCATACCTCAATTATGTATTTATCTCATTCATAACTAATACGATAAGAGAATATTCTAACATATAAGACTAGTGTAAGCTATACTTACCTTGCATCCATGCCACGCCTTTCTTTCCGTACGCGTTCCGTTTGACCCGCTTCATCCACAAGCTTCCACCTAGCTTGTTAGGCGTCAAACTATCATCATTCACAAGGTGGTTAGATTAGTCATTAACAAATACGACTATTCCACCTTACGTATTTTCTATGTCGAAATCATTATTCGACTTCGTCATTAGTTAATTTTTAACTTTCTACTAGTTAACTACCTCTAATCATATGATACGTGAAATTAACTCAAATCTACATTATGATTAGATTCCGTATTATCACGTATCACCCCTAATTAAATAAATTAGGAAATTACGCGTTTCATTCATAGTTTCAACATATGAACTTTGTGGGCATAATTTATAACATCAACAATCAAGTTTCGTATCACTGAAAATAGGCTGTTTTTGGTGACCTGTTTAACCTGTTTACAAGTCTTCAAAAATTATGATTTTTTTTATGTGGTGTACCACTCGAAGGGTTAGACCTTGTGTTAAAATTTCAAGATCTAACTCTTTACCAAAAACTCGTAAAAATTCATTTACTAAGCTGCAATCAGATTCGTCACTTCTGACTGCAGCTTACGGAAAAATTCATATAAAATTCCTCGTTTATCCGATTGACGAAATTCCAATTGGCGATTTTTGGAATCACTTAATACTTTCTACAGTAAGAATTTGAGATCATAACTCAATTCCTAAATTGAGTTATGACATTCGTAATGGGCTGCAGATTCTGCCAGAAAACGCAGCTTGAACCTTTGATACGGAAAAATTCATAAAACGCTCAATTTTCGTCGAAAAAATGCGATTCCAGTGGGGTTTTAAAGATATTTCCTGGAATTACATTTTAGGCTCAAGAAACACATGTTTTTATCACGTTTTATCCAGGTTACAGCCAATACAAGTTGGCTGTAAATTCTGATCAAGAACCGTTTGAATTCAGCTTTCAAATTAAGCATGTTCTTGACATCATAACACTATTTCTTTAGCGATCAAAGCCCTAAAAACATCTTATGCATCAATTTAGCATCAATAAAAATCTGAATTTACTTGAGCTAAGCATGATTTCAATCTATACTTGTCTAGGGTTTACTCCTAGGCATTTAAATGTTCCTATTTCATCTACATATCATACATGCATCATCAGATTTCAAGTTCTCCAAATTCATGAGAATTTCAAGTAGAGAATTTTTGTCAAATTTTACATACCTTATGATCTCCTTGCGATGGGGATCATTAATCTATGCTCGATTTTCGGTTTGGACTTGATTTGATCCTTCAATTTGAAGATTTTGATGAACTAGGGTTTGCACCCCTTGTTCTCTTCTCCTGGTCGATCGACATACACACACCTAGTGTGTGTGTTATGTCTAATTTCCAACTTTAAATCTCAAGTTTCCCTTTTAACATCTTAGGTCCCTCTAGTTTTAGCTTTTGTTAAACCCTTATATATTACTTACTAGTAATTAACCAATTCTCATAACTAACTTTAAATGTTCCTAGTTAACTTAGTGGGTTTGGGGAGTTATAACCCGTAGTATTTCTAAGTCCCGTTAACTCGGGCTTTATATACGCTTCGTTTTCTCAAAGCGTTTATTCTCTTTCTAATTTTATTAACATAAAATTATTTATTAAAATCCTAAATTTCACCGGGCTAATTTTACCACTAACGGTATTTTACCCGTTCCTAGTATTAACGGGGTTTAATTACCAAACCCGTTTTCGGGGTGTTACAAGTCTACCCCCCTTAAAGAGGTTTCGTCCTCGAAACCTTTTCTTACTTAATTCATAGAGTTTTAACTCAATGTATTTGAGCCGAGAATTCTTTTAAACATTATTTATGCCTTTGTCCAATTGTTAGTATTACCAAGAAATATGGTAACATCCTTTTGATTATTATTCGTCTACATATCTCATACGACATAGTGTAAATTCGAAATAACGTAATCTCGTTATTTCCACTAGTTTAGTTACTTAGCGATACTCATTACTTTCATATACTATCGAATCCTTTATAGATCCGTTACTTTGACCCGTTTAAAGATCTTTAGTGAAATCTTTCACTTTTAGCAACAATTTCTTTTGTTTTCAAATTCATTTATGAATCCACCGCTTACAAACAACCAAATTTACTTAAATGACCTTAACCGGTTTCACTAACTAGACTTATTAGTCCAGTTGCTTTTTACCGCTCGCTTGGTGATAATGTGATTCCACTTCACATTGCATTTCTTGACCGTGATCGTGTCACGTCATGTTTAATTTATATCAACCTTGCATTTTCGAAAATACCACCTTTTCGAATATATCTTTTTGCACCTATCGATGTTAAGACCCATAGTCTTTGATATTTGTTATTTCCAAATTCGTCTTATAATATTCATATTTGTTAAAACGTTGTTTCTTACTAAAACTGAATTTTAGTTTAACGTTTTTTTTTTTTTTTTTTTTTAACTTTGTCAATTACTCATATTAAGGAAATTGACAACCCATAATTTATTCTTTTCCGTTCTCATTTTACGCGGGGAATCATAACTTGTTCCCTTGCTTTACACTATTGACCCGTAGGTTCTTTCACTTAGCCTCATAGGCTATTTCTGTTTTTTTTTTAATTTTTTTTTTCACCTTTTTAAGGTGGGACATTAACAACTCGTTTCCTTCTCTTTATGACCCGAGGGTCTTTTTGGTCCCGTAGACCTTGACACTGTGTTTAATCCCGTAGGTTATGATGATCCCGTAGATCATCTTTTATTTTTGTCTATATTCAAATGTATATATACATATATAGCTTCAAGGCATCTCTTATTATGTTTGGAATCGTTTATTTTTGCTCTTGAACTTCAATTGACCTTGACCGTAGTCTAAGGCTTCATTTTTTTTTTTATATTCCGACTTTGTCCTTAAGTTTGATGTTTTACAAGAACGACCCGTTAAGGGACATATTTGCATTTTCCAGGTTCGAGTGTAAGTACACCCCCTCCCAATGCATATCTAAATCATTTTACATGTTTACATTCTCCGGGTTCGAGTGTAAGTACACTCCCTCCCAATACTTGTCTAAATCATTTTACATGCTTGCATTTTCTGGGTTCGAGTGTAAGTACACCCCCTCCCAATGCATATCTAAATCATTTTACATGTTTACATTCTCCGGGTTCGAGTGTAAGTACACTCCCTCCCAATACTTGTCTAAATCATTTTACATGCTTGCATTTTCTGGGTTCGAGTGTAAGTACACTCCTTCCCAATGCTCGTCTGAATCATTTTACATGCTTGCGTTTTCTGGGTTCGAGTGTAAGTACACTCCTTCACAATACTCGTCTAAATCATTTTACATGCTTCTTTGTCCCTTCACTCGGGCTCATTATCCTAATGTAATACGCTCCCGTCACTTGGTTGTGTGTTTACATTATTATCAAATATTTTGCTTATCTGATTCATTTGGGTACTTTTTAATTAGTCCCATTCACCCTGCCCTTACTACATCGGATGTAAACGTGTCCGCCATAAGAAGTTCATGGTATCATATGCCACTACTTACTTGGCCAGAGTAAGCGATTAACATATGACACACATGACCTTTTTATAGTTTTCACATCACGCCCTATGTAAGTAACGCCTCTATTTGTTTCTCTTGGAAACAATATCCCGAATACATTTTCTATTCGGGTTTTTCCAAGTTTTTAATCTACATATGCAACTTTCAATTTCTACTCATTTGTTGCATATTGCTATTTGTGCGATTATTTAAAATGTGCACCTGGTAATGTTTGCCCCGACGGGCGTTCCTTGCCATTAACCTTGTTCGCGGTCGTTACGCGATTTAGTCCTCGGTGAACATGCTCCTCTTGTCATGCTTCGGACCGTTCCATCATCATATCCACATTTCGTTTGACTCTCGTCGTCTTAAAACGCGAGTGTCCTTCAATTAAAACATTCACAAAAGTTAGTAACGTCAACTTTAATAATCGCCCGTATTATAATACAAGGCTTTTTCTACTATACGCGTCAAGGCGCGTATTTTCATCAACTATTCCAATCACTTTAATTGGGGTAACGTGTATCACACGATAACCCTATGTGTTGTTTACAACACTTTAGCATACTAAACTATTAACATACATGTACTTACCGGATTTGCGATCAAGCATCGAACCGAACACCCATCTTTATTAAGAGCATAAGGTTTAAGTCCAAGCATGGTCCTCCCCACCATACTTGAATCTCTTAAACCAAGGCTCTGATACCAACTTGTAAGACCCCATTTTCTATTTAGCGATTTTACATGTAAATACTACAATTTGATGTGTAGCTAGGACTACACATACTATAAAAATACGGATTTATTAAAACTTTTACAAATCTTAAGTTTTTCTACATAACGGGATTGAATTCGTTGTTTAAAATTTACAAAGTAGCAAAGTGCGGAAGCATGTGTCTTTATCGTGTTCGGTTCTTCATTGAGCTTGATCGTCTTTCGGCATCCAAAAATATACCTACATTTCATAAACATGAAATGCTTTAGTCTTACGGGGTTTAAAACATGTCCAAACGAGTCCGGGAAACAATTATATTTCAAAAGAAAAACAAAATAAAATAAAAAGGATCTCCACCGTAACTTACAGTGGCACCGTAAGTTACGGTGGCCACTTGGTTTATCTTCTACCGTACAGCAGTAGTCTAGAACCGTAACCATAACAGCTCCACCGTAACTTACGGTGGCACCGTAAGTTACGGTGGACCCTGCATCAGCTTTCCCATTTTTGCCGTAATTTGACACGAAATCTTTCGTATCTTTCGAACCGTTTATCCGTTTGACCTACCGTTTCTTCCTACATGTTTGTAATTTGATTCTCCATCATATGGAGTTAAAATCCGACATCCGGCTAGATAAAATTTAAGACTTTTAAGTCTTCGGCTTATTACTCTTTTACCAAAATTTTGACCCGTTTACACATTTATCAAACAAACATACTTGTTTGACCTTTATATCACGTATACTACTTCAAATTAGGTTATTTACCATATTAGGTTATAATCACAAGTTTATTACACAATTTAAACCCGTTTTCACTCGTATGCTTATTTTGACCCGTAATCCCTCTTTTAACCTATGATTTTGTTTGAAAAGTCATTAAGCTTTCCAAATACAATGTTCCTTACCTAAAACATTTGGTTTACTTATCAAGTAACCAAATGTTCATTTTGACTACTTTTAACACTCTTTGAACCACATGTTCTAAATGAGGGTTACCCTTTTTCACATACCTGGCGCAGATCAATATATTGACCGTTTTTAATACCTTGCTTTTATAACCGCTAATTCATAGCGTTGCTAATACCCAATTGACATTTACACCTGAAATAATATAACTCGACAAAAATCATTAGTCGTTATTGTCAAAGGGTGATATCTTTACCTTTTGACCCATTTGGTCTAAGTGACCGATTATGTTGACGAGATGATATTTATTACCATCTCATCTACATGACTCGCTCCGGTTTACATCGTGCGGTCATTTCACTTATTAATCATTTCTTAACACTTTTTAGCCTATCATGGTTTATGTTTTACTGTGTCTTTCAAAACCAATAGTTATGGTCAACGCATGACCAATTTACCGATTTAACTCCTTTTAACCATCCACATGGTTTCTTGTCATGCTCGACTACTTTGTTCCG
Source organism: Helianthus tuberosus (assembly GCA_030545235.1). NCBI lineage: Eukaryota > Viridiplantae > Streptophyta > Magnoliopsida > Asterales > Asteraceae > Helianthus > Helianthus tuberosus. The sequence goes on along the minus strand of CM060399.1, from coordinate 96,917,227 downwards.
TACGTTTACACGCCGGAACATCATACCTCAATTATGTATTTATCTCATTCATAACTAATACGATAAGAGAATATTCTAACATATAAGACTAGTGTAAGCTATACTTACCTTGCATCCATGCCACGCCTTTCTTTCCGTACGCGTTCCGTTTGACCCGCTTCATCCACAAGCTTCCACCTAGCTTGTTAGGCGTCAAACTATCATCATTCACAAGGTGGTTAGATTAGTCATTAACAAATACGACTATTCCACCTTACGTATTTTCTATGTCGAAATCATTATTCGACTTCGTCATTAGTTAATTTTTAACTTTCTACTAGTTAACTACCTCTAATCATATGATACGTGAAATTAACTCAAATCTACATTATGATTAGATTCCGTATTATCACGTATCACCCCTAATTAAATAAATTAGGAAATTACGCGTTTCATTCATAGTTTCAACATATGAACTTTGTGGGCATAATTTATAACATCAACAATCAAGTTTCGTATCACTGAAAATAGGCTGTTTTTGGTGACCTGTTTAACCTGTTTACAAGTCTTCAAAAATTATGATTTTTTTTATGTGGTGTACCACTCGAAGGGTTAGACCTTGTGTTAAAATTTCAAGATCTAACTCTTTACCAAAAACTCGTAAAAATTCATTTACTAAGCTGCAATCAGATTCGTCACTTCTGACTGCAGCTTACGGAAAAATTCATATAAAATTCCTCGTTTATCCGATTGACGAAATTCCAATTGGCGATTTTTGGAATCACTTAATACTTTCTACAGTAAGAATTTGAGATCATAACTCAATTCCTAAATTGAGTTATGACATTCGTAATGGGCTGCAGATTCTGCCAGAAAACGCAGCTTGAACCTTTGATACGGAAAAATTCATAAAACGCTCAATTTTCGTCGAAAAAATGCGATTCCAGTGGGGTTTTAAAGATATTTCCTGGAATTACATTTTAGGCTCAAGAAACACATGTTTTTATCACGTTTTATCCAGGTTACAGCCAATACAAGTTGGCTGTAAATTCTGATCAAGAACCGTTTGAATTCAGCTTTCAAATTAAGCATGTTCTTGACATCATAACACTATTTCTTTAGCGATCAAAGCCCTAAAAACATCTTATGCATCAATTTAGCATCAATAAAAATCTGAATTTACTTGAGCTAAGCATGATTTCAATCTATACTTGTCTAGGGTTTACTCCTAGGCATTTAAATGTTCCTATTTCATCTACATATCATACATGCATCATCAGATTTCAAGTTCTCCAAATTCATGAGAATTTCAAGTAGAGAATTTTTGTCAAATTTTACATACCTTATGATCTCCTTGCGATGGGGATCATTAATCTATGCTCGATTTTCGGTTTGGACTTGATTTGATCCTTCAATTTGAAGATTTTGATGAACTAGGGTTTGCACCCCTTGTTCTCTTCTCCTGGTCGATCGACATACACACACCTAGTGTGTGTGTTATGTCTAATTTCCAACTTTAAATCTCAAGTTTCCCTTTTAACATCTTAGGTCCATCTAGTTTTAGCTTTTGTTAAACCCTTATATATTACTTACTAGTAATTAACCAATTCTCATAACTAACTTTAAATGTTCCTAGTTAACTTAGTGGGTTTGGGGAGTTATAACCCGTAGTATTTCTAAGTCCCGTTAACTCGGGCTTTATATACGCTTCGTTTTCTCAAAGCGTTTATTCTCTTTCTAATTTTATTAACATAAAATTATTTATTAAAATCCTAAATTTCACCGGGCTAATTTTACCACTAACGGTATTTTACCCGTTCCTAGTATTAACGGGGTTTAATTACCAAACCCGTTTTCGGGGTGTTACAGTTACGTATTAGATACGTTGCCCGATTGATCCAGGGTTCCGTAACGGCTGTCGAGGTTCTGCCCGACGTAGGCGTTGGAATACCGTTTCGGGGAGAGTATTGCTAATGTAAATATTGGGTTATTATACTAACGCGTGTGCAATTGTGTATTTTATAGATAATCACCAGGAAACCCTAAAGGAAAACCTAAGACAGCAATGTGAGTAATCTCCTTTTTGCAAATTGTTTTTACAAAACCTCACATAATTAATAATATATTAAACAGTTATTGAGTATTTGTATTCTACAATTATCATCGGTATGTTGGGGTTTTATATACAAAATTTATTACTACCTTGCGAGGAGTAACATGACCACAAGTCGGGTTGACAGTACCGTGGGTGGTAATTAAGTAGATGGAAACAAATGTAATTGCGCGACCGCCCTCAATACTGTACAATGGTTTTACTAAACTTGATTAAACTGAGATTCACTCACCAGTATTTCCCACTGATAAAATGTTTTTAAACGTGTTTCAGGTAACAAAATGTGAAAGCCAAATAGAAGCCAACTGGACAGCACTGAAGGCTTGGAAAAGTGGCTATAAAGTTACCTAAAATAAAATAGGGTGTATCCCTATGAAAATGTCTGTACCTAAAACTTGGGATTTCTCCCACGTGTTTAATATTATGAAAGTGTGGTATTTTACTCTGATAAAATATTTCCTAACTACGGTCCTGATGAAATTTCCGCTGCTAAAATGATAAACCCAGATACCACCGAAACTGGCCGCGGCCGCCCGTTCCTGAGTAGTTAGGGGACGGGGGTTGTGACAATTTACGTCTAATTACGCTATTTATGATGGTATTAATGTTCATTATGCGCGTAATTACAACCGAGAATTGCTGGTTGTCACATTCTCCCCCTGTTACAGAAATTTAGACTATGTAATCTCCTCAAAATTGTGTTGTTCGTAGGTAAGTCCAAATAATACCAAAGTGAATGACCGCGTAACCGAATCAAGACTTATTCAAATTACGGGAATGTGAGGACATTTTGCATCAATAAGAACCCAACTGTTCAACTAAATTTGTTCCTGAAATCAATGTTAAGTGAACAAGATGTAATGATATAACCACCAATGTGACTGAGTTTACATGGGTCAAACAAAAGAGATTATGACCAATAGATATCCAAATGAACGTTCACAATTCGCAAATAAATTTGAAACAATAGGATTTACTACCAACGGAATCTTGTGTTGGTTGCTATATAGTTGAAACTCAGAATCAACAAGCCCAATAAAAATAGAAACATGAAATTGATTTGTCGACTATCGAACCATTAAACGAATAAACATCTGTGTGTTGTCATTATTGAATTGCAAGGATACACAGAAATACAAACGATCCTGATGTATCATCGTCTTAATACATAGTTGCATTAAGACTATTTAAATGATGAATCAAACGAAGAGCGTGCATAGTTTTGCATGAAACGTTTGATCATGATTAGCACAAGCTACAAGTTTATACCGACGCCACAAGGTGTCATAGTGATCTAAATAATTCAATAATAGCGGTGATCGAACAAGTTCATCTTGTTTGAAATCAGATGAAGGCTCAACAAAGTAAATCCGAATGTTGGTGTCAAACAAATCTCATAGGATTTTCAATTGAAAATGAAACAAATCAATAATGTTTTTCGATCGAAGATGAAGGAGTAATGAATATCGCAAAATGTTCGACCAATGATGAAAGAACTGTTAAGAGGTATACCAGAATCTAACATGAATTTGTGTACCATTATCTTGACACACAATTGTATTAAGACTACTTTAATATGATAAACCAACAAAGCGGATTTAATATAGCTAAACAAATAAATAAATAGTTAATTCCGTACATGATCTGTGCAAACGAGATTAGCGCAAGCTTCAAATTTGTGAAAAACGCCACCACAAGGTGGTCGTGATCAAAGAAACGATTCAATGAAGTCAAAAACCAAACAAGCCTATTATGGTTCGAAACAAATGAAGTGCTTGTTGAGGTTACTTTAAATATGATGGCCTCGATCCATCATATGGGACCTTGAATTGAATATATGTTGTGAGCAAGTTCAAACAATTGAACTTGGTTTAGACACAATCCAACAATGAGTACATGTATTGACAATAAAATTTCGACATGGTTACAACGAACATACCATGTATGTAACTCGAAAAGAAAAGGAGTTTCAACGAGTTCGTTAACTCGATATCAAAGAGTCAACACTTTGCAATAATGCAGGTCACAATGCAAGGATTGAGTATAGCAAAACAATATTTGATCTATTGATAAAACAACAATTCAAAGTGAAGTCCCTGATGGTCTTCACTAACCAAACTAACCATATGCGCAAAAAACAATGCATGTGTAACATACGAATTTGTCAAGAAATCAACAACTGAGTATTCGTTACCGTGAAAGAAAATCTTCGTGATACAGTGTCCATTAGGAGGAGTACGAAAGACAAGTTATAGCCGTTTGAAAAAAAAGAATGAACACTTATTTAAGTGAGAAATGACGAAATTAAAAAGAATGAAATTCCTGTTAATACGGTGTAATTTAAAAAAACAATTAACGTACGAAAAAGTTATAGTCGTTTGAAAATCAAGGAGAACTTGTTTAAGTGAGAAATGACTAAATTACCATTCAAGCTAAGAACACTTGTTCTTCTCGAATTCTAATGTATGCTTAGTATGAAATTGTTGTCTGGTACAAAATTCAACCTCATTCATAGTTCTCAAGGTAAAATTATTAATTTTTAAACAATTTTATATAAAAGTATCTTAGAAGGGTATAAGTGTAATTTGAAGGTCGCAACAAGGTGATGCACGGCAGGAAAGACGGGGGAATGAGATAAAAGTATCGTGCAGTCACGTACGCGCTTGTACAGTGGGACCCACCACATGTAATACCATTGCGGCGTGGTATATAAAACTATGTTCACCCTCACTATGACGTGGGCTTTTTATAAATATAATAATCATCTGTAACAAAGTGTTGAGAAATAAATAGCCATATGAAAAGAACAGTTTCATCTGTTTAAAAGGTAAAATTAAATACTTCAACTCTTAGGCTGTTTGGTAGCCTCTGAATGGTCATTAAGAGACTACCTCTTATTGGAACCATTAATAATTTTACGAAGGTAGAAGAAATGTGACATGTGATGATTTACTATTCAGATGTTACCTCTTAACCATTCAGACTTGAGGTTACCTCTTATTCATTCAGAGGTTTTAAACCATTAAGAGGTAGCATCTGAATGGTCATTAAGAGGCTACCAAACAGCCTCTTAAACTTTTTCATGACTACAAAAGTAAATTATAGAGTTTAATTATCGGAGAATAGAAAGAAGAATCTAAATTCCCCAAAAAAAAAAAAAAAAACTCAAGTTAATTTTTGTGGCGTCTAGAGCTCAGTCTTGGAAACTACAGGATCATATCCTTCGAAACAGTGGGGTCGTCGGGCTTGACCCAGACTATCAACAAGCGCTCGAACGCTTAAATGTCTCTCTCCCAGACTTGGATATTGGCGGTTTCTCTAACAAGGACACCGCCCCCTCGAAGCCGCAAAAAACTTTGGCGAATGCACTTTTTAGCAAAATCGCTCAAAGCCTGGGAGAAGCTTTTGATTTGTCACCCCGCCAGAAGGCGGTGTTTGAGTGTCTGAAGGGTCCCCACGCTCAGGAATTTTTGACCGTTATCCCGATTGAGGGGTTAGGACAATGCATGTCGGCAGTAGAATATAGAACCATTCTCAAATACCGGCTAATGATCCCTATGTACCCAGAAGATGAAACCTGCCCGATATGTCGTAAAGCTTGTATGGATAAATATGGGGAGCACGCAGTTCACTGTAAAGAGCTCCCTGGGTTTAAATATCGGCATGACTGGGTGCGAGATGTTTTGGGGGACATCTTAAGAAGAGCTGAGATTTCTGCTAAGAAAGAAGCCCCTGTGAATTTCCTCACGGACCCTATGGAAGGGAGATCTACTCTGCGACCAGCGGATCTGCTCGTCTTTGGCTGGGCTGGGGGGAAACATGCTTGTGTAGACCTCACGGGGGTTTCCCCTTTGGTTGGTTTAAGGGAAAACGGGTTTGTAGCTGGACTAGCAGCAAGAAAAGCAGAATCAAAGAAAGTGGATAAGCACGCTAAAGCTTGCGCAGAGAACCAACATGTCTTTATCCCTTTTGCCTTTGATACTTTTGGCTCCCTAGCGCCAGAAGTCATCAACTTCTTGATGACGGTTCAACGGGTTATCCACAGCAATTGTTCTACCCCAGGGGGGCAGGGGTTTGTGTTCGGGAGGTTGGGGTTTGCAATTCAGAAAGGATTAGCGGCGCAGCTTGTTGCCCGTCTACCTTCTGTTTTAATGTAACTTAACAAGTTTTCTGGACTTTATTCGAATATATCCTTTGATTTAAAAAAAAAAAGAAGTTAATTTACAATTATTAATGTTTTAAACTTATTAAGAATACTCATACCGATAACCTTTTGGCCTACTGACAACAAAATATGTTTATCCTTATTAAAGTAATGCTAGTTTGAGTCCGACCAAATAAATAAAATGTAACTTTAAAAGTAGATTTTAAGGGCGTTTATTTGTGAAAAACATTTAAAATAATAACTTGTTATCATTAATTCCTCAAAATATAATAATTTATAGTTTTATTTTTCATAGAAGTTGAATGTAACTTATCATGTTTTGATTCATTTTAAGAAAGTAAATATTATTTTAGATATTTTTATACAGTTACATCTATTTTAAATAATTTTAGAAACGTAAAAAATATTAAAATTTGGTTAAAAGACGCTTTCATGTTTTCTTACCTATTTAGAGACTCCTGATATAATGAAAATTAGGTTTAGTGAATTTTACAAAAAAAATGTAGATTAGTTTATACAATATTAACCGTTATATATATATATACTAGGTTAGAACCCCGTGTATTACACGGGTTGAATAAATGTAATTTTATATACTAAATAGAAAAATAATATATTTTTAAAAACCTTATTTATTACACGTGTTGAGTAAGTACAAATTTATATATTAAATAATGAAAAAGTTATATTTAAGAACCTCGTTTATTATGCGGTTTTAATAAATGTAATCTTATATACCAAACAATAAAAAAGTTCTATTTAAAAAAAAACTGTATATTCACGGGTGGAAGAAACGTAATTTTATATACTAAATAATAAAAAAAGTTATATTTAAAAAAAACTCCGTGTATTATACGGGTTGAATAAATCTAAAACAATAAATAATATGCATGTTTATCTATGTTAAGTGAAACAATACTTTTTACATCCGAACCCCTAGCCCAGTTGGTCCCATGTGGTGGGGTTGGGCCGGTTTCCTCCTTGGAGGTCACCGGTTCGATCCACGGCTGCGGCGTTATGGGGGGAGGACGTCCCAATGATGGATTGTTCCTACCGAGGCATGGTGCGATCTGGAGGGCAACCCGGTTTTACCCAGCTGTTACTTCAGCGAGTCTCTCGTGTAGGGGCAGTATGGTTTCCGGGCGAAGGTCAGTCAGAGCGGCAGCCGGGGCCCGATCGAACATCGCGTCTGCGAATGCTGGGCTGACGGGTAACCGTCCTTGACGGGAACCCGGTGACCAATGGTCCATGTACATATTGAAAGTCACCCTTAAAAAAAACAATACTTTTTAGTTTAGATAAGACTTTATGATTTGAAGTTAAGTTTATGCCAATAATTTAGATAAGACTTTATAATTTAGATAAGACCTCATCTTGTACCCTGTGTATAAATATTAAAATATTTTTTTTATCAACACGTGTATATATGTAATTATTTGTAATATAATTATAATAAGATGTATCTTGTACGTGATTCATTGTTTCTTTTATAAATTGAATAATATAAATATTATTTATGTATAGTTAATTACATATTGTTATAATATAATTTTATTAGGATAATAAAACTGTTAATATAATTTAATGTACGTGATTCATTGATTATAACCTAATAAAAAATATAAAAATTACACTTATGTAAATTAGGTTACGTAAATTATTTAATGGATTAGTATATATTGGTTTTTACACTAATGTAAACATGGAATACATTAGTGATATGAAAAGTCTCTATGATTCATTTTCATATCACGGGTTATATCTTATTTCATTAGGGATAACATAGAGCCATTTCTTTTTTTAATATAACATGGATTAAATTGATTAAATAATTACTAATTTTATGGGTTTTTGTTTAATAATTTCAAATCAAAATTAAATCCATAAATTATAGATTAGATTTAAAACCCATTTTAGACTTTAGATTTACAATCAAAATAAAATTCTAATATAATATTTAAATCTTTTTTCATTGTTTCTTTTATAAATTGAATAATATAAATACTATTTATGTATATTTAATTAAATATTGTTATAATATAATTTTATTAGGATAATAAAACTGTTAATATAATTTAATGTACGTGATTCATTGATTATAACCTAATAAAAAATATAAAAATTACACTTATGTAAATTAGGTTACGTAAATTATTTAATGGATTAGTATATATTGGGTTTTACACTAATGTAAACATGGAATACATTAGTGATATGAAAAGTCTCTATGATTCATTTTCATATCACGGGTTATATCTTATTTCATTAGGGATAACATAGAGCCATTTCTTTTTTTAATATAACGTGGATTAAATTGATTAAATAGTTACTAATTTTATGGGTTTTTGTTTAATAATTTCAAATCAAAATTAAATTCATAAATTATAGATTAGATTTAAAACACATTTTAGACTTTAGATTTACAATCAAAATAAAATTCTAATATAATATTTAAATCTTTTTAATTTAAAATTTATCAATAAATTATTGATGCCCTCATTGAATGACATGTGTCCCAAATTAGGTTTCTTTTATTATATAGTATATATATATATATATATATATATATATATATATATATATATATATATAGAGAGAGAGAGAGAGAAAAACGGGATCAGAAGAAAACGGCAAAAAGTGTGAGAACGGTGAGAACGCATCCTGGCCGAACACGTGGCGCGGGGCATGATCAGGGTCCTAGGGTTTTTTTTGTCTTTTTAATATTCTTCTCATTTCACGATTTTCGCGTTTGACATGCTTCTTTATTTTTTGCGTGCAAGATAATTTTGGCGTTATGTAGATTTATTAATTATTTTGGCGTTTTATTGTTTTTCTCAGATTTCTTCTCGTTGAAATTAATTCTTTTTGTGTCATATAGTTAATTTTTTGGCGTTATGGCTTTTTACATGTCATTTTTTGGCGTTTTGTATCTTTTTGTTAATAATTCATTACCATAGATTAATATTTTATAAAACTACAATAACACGAAAATCAAAATAAACTAATAGTCTTCCGTAGGTGGGATTACATCAGAGATGTACCCATCGCTTTGTTCATCACTTTCCTCAGATTCTTCATCATCAAGTTTCATTTTTGCGTATAACGCCATTAGCTCGTCTCTTATTTGCTGCAGCCTATTCTTGAATATTACTGCATCCTTGGATTTAGGGTCGTTTGAAGGTGGTAAATCACTGAGTTGTTCAATGATAGATAGCAACCCTGTCTTCAACATTTCTTCCATTGGTCTTGAATATTGCACCCCGTTTTTATAAGTTACTTCAAGTGTTCCTTCTTCGTCATGCAATACCCAACTGCTAAGTTTTGGTATATGAGTATCTTCAATATCATCATCATCTTCTGCTGGAAACTTTCTCTCCAGTCTTTTTATTACAGTTCTTGTTCTTTCACAATCGTTATCTCTTGGAACCCCAAGGGCCAGGATATCCTTCTGAACATTTTCATTCATTCCCATCATGGCTTTTATTGTTCTTACCTTTACCCTTCTCCTGTCTGAGAACTTTATGATGAATCTTTTTTCTTTCCTTTCAAACCTCCATGCAATAACCTTAGCCATTTTTTAATTTTTTTGGCGTTTTGGAGAATATGTGGCGTTTTAGTCTTTTTGGCGTGTTTGAGCTTGGGTTCTGATGGTCTTCTTTTATATTGACTTTTTTATTTTCGCGTATGTCAGGTAATTATGGTGTTTTGAAAAAGATAAATAAATTTAATATAATAAATGTTAGTAATTATGTTTTCCGTCGTTTTATTTTACTGTTTTTTGCAGTTTACCGTGTTTTGTTTTCAGATTCAACTGTTTTAATGGTGTAACACGTCAAATCTTTTGACGGCTGTAATTATGGCGTTTTGTTTTCCAATGGCGGTTAGATAACTATTGGACTTCTTTTGCTTTATATTCTTTGCACATTGTTTCACGTTTTATTATATAATATTAGTTGTTCAAGTTAATTTTATTATAGTTTGGTAGTTTTTTTGGGGAGTTTTTATGGCATTATGGCGTTTTACACGTATTTGCTAATTTTGGCGTTTTATTATATTTTTTTATTATAGCATTAATATTATTTTGTTGTTTATTAACTGACATTACAAAACAAACAATAGATAAAGAAAATTAAAAAAAAAAAACAAAAAACAAAGTAGAAGGAATTTATGATTTTAAATCTTCAGTGTTATCAGTCTCTTTTTTCTTTTGAAACTACAAGAAATGTGACAAATAAATGGCGTTTTGGGTTTGGCGTTGTTTATTTTCTTTGTTCATGTGTTAAAGTGTCTTTGTGGATGTTGGAGACATAGAGCGACCCCCTGTGGGTGGATGCTATCTGCATGTGGTCTTCATTATATTTATTGAGGCCAAAGTAACATTTATACTGGTATAGGTCTCTTTTTATCATCCAAGCCTTCTTCAGGAACAAAGATGACAGTATGACATATGGGTGTCATCAATCCCTCTTTTTTCAATTTTGTTCATCTCATGCAGCAAAATCTTACTACACTTACGTAACAAATCATTAAATGAAGCTTCATGCAGAACATTACTGAGGATCAAAGAAAAGATGTTTGTTGTCGTTCTATTTTTTGGCGTTTTACATTGAGTTGTAAATGTTTTTAGCAACTACTGTGTGTTTTTTTTGTGTTTTTTTTTGTGTGATAAACGGAAGGTGGTGAGGCGTTTCTATTTATAGAATTTTTTCGGCGCGTAGTTTAGGTGGGATGTTATTTTTATAACAAAAAATGTAATTAACATTTATCGGGATGTAAGCTTTGGCGTTATATATAATGGCGTTTCATATTTTATGGCGTTTTTGTAGACAGAGAGCTTAAATAAAAACACAGAAAAACGTACGCAGTGATAAAATTGCCGTTTTGTATTTATTTGGCGTTTTATTTTTCAATGGCGTTTATGTGAGGAATGGTTTTTTTACCTTTTTACCCTTAATGACGCGCGTCCACGTAATAAATTTGATGTTATTTACTAAAATGCCACCGCGCTAATCTAGTCCATAGATTGTTTTGATCCGACGATCAATAAGCGTTCTCTCCGTTCTCACACTTTCTACCGTTTTCTCTAAATTCTGACCATATATATATATATAGGATTAGGTTCAAGAGTGAACACTAGTGTAGCTTGCGAACTGAGTGAACTAATCCTGGCCATACACGTGTGTAGATCAATGGCAAGGATTTGATGTTGAAATACACTAGTGTATTTTACGATTTGATGATGAGATCCTGGCCATACACGTGTGTAGATCAATGACCAGGATTTGTTCACTCAGTTCATAAATACATTAGTGTTCACTCTAGAACCCCACCCTATATATATATATATATATATATATATATATAGGTAGAGGATCAAGTACATTAATCTAAAAGTGTGAGAATGGTGAGAAATATTGTGGTGATAACAAGTGTCCTAAATTTAAATTAATTCAAAAGGGCAAACAAGTAATTTTCTTATTGATTTAATTAATTGATAATCTTCCATAACCGCCACCCTTAATTATAGGAATACAAATTAAGAATTAATTTACGAATTTGTGTCATTTCGTCCAGAACTGTATAGTGTTATATATTTTTATATAGTGTTATATGGTGTTATATAGTGTTTTTTTTGTGTTATATAGTGTTATATGATGAATGTATTGTGACAACCCGCACAAAACCAGGTATCCGTACGACTTAATTAATGATTAATTACTACTTGATTACTGTGCTTGATTGAACTAGCTGATAAACTGCTACCTGCATACTGATACATGCACTTACTTGCATCATACTTTATTTGCTGTCACTACATTGATTACATACTGAACCCTAGTGACAAACATGATGCACTAAAAGCACAGTAGCACTAAACGGATACACAGTGAACATGCTGATATAACCAGCATCAGGCAGATACTGCCTCTAAGGCCTGTTAAGAGCCTCATATATTTTGGTTACACTGATAGTGAGTGTAGGATATAAGGGTTGTGTTACCGCGTCTCTAGGGATAAGATACACTGATTCGGATGTGCCAGAACGTACTTTAAGTACCAAACACAGCACTTTAACAATTTAACCAGCTTCTAGCTGACTAGTAAAGTGCCAGAAATAAGAAAATATTACTAGAAACTTTCTAAAGTGTCGGGAAAACAAAATGTGTCACTAAAATGTAATAACGACACTTTAAAGTCTTTTGTAACACTTTAACGGATTACTATCCAACCGGACACCCGGACTTTACCCGGGACATGAAAATATTAGTATTTTTATTATTACTCTTTTTCTGAGCCAGTTAGGGTCCCTGGTTACCCTAACACCCGTCATAACAAGCTGCTTATAACTAACGGAGTTTAAAACCTAAACTAACTTAGTTTACCTAACTAAACCCCTAAACACCCACTTACAATCGAACTAACCCAACCCCCACCCCATAACCGGCCCCTAGCTAGGGGGAGACACCATGGTACAAGTTTATTATTTTATTAAGATTGTGTTTGATATCAAGGTGGCATAATTACCAATGGATAATAGCACTAAATCTTTCTATAAATACTAGTGTTCACTTAACCTAATTATCACTTCACTAGTCACCACAAGATCACTCTCTTCCTCTCTATGTAAATTACGGCCAAACACCCCCTTGTACTTGTGATTTGGTGAATCTCATATGTTGGGCATCTAGAGAACATAACTTCCATTGGATAATACCCTCCAATCTTGTCTATAAATACACCACTAAACCCAAGACATAATCACCTCACTTATCAACAAACTTCCACTCATTCTCTCTTGTTCTCTACTCTCGGCCGAACCACCCCAGCCCCATACACCCACCTTCGGCCCTTGATCTCTTCATTCCTTCATCATACAAACATCACAAGTCGCGTATAAGGAGCTTTGGTGCAAGCGGAACACGAAGGACCTCAACCGTTGGCTTTTATCCACGCGTTTTTCGTCAAAGATCTTCCCTAGCCTTGAGCTAGAGGTATAACCTTTAAAACTTGTTTTTACACTCATCTAAAGTGGTTAAAAGAACTTTCGTCGGTTAAATATCGTAAACACGCGTTTTGAATCTTTAAAGTCTAGTAAAATCACTAAAATGGAGGTTAATAGCACATGTCTTGTGTAAAAGTCGTAGGACTTGAAATTTGTGTTTATCTAGACCCGATCTATAATGTGGTAGCTCGAATCTTCGTTTAACCCGACTTTGTAAAATCATGTATCTTCACATAAGCTTGTTCTTGAAAGATACAAGGGTTAAAAATGAAACACTACCACATTTTAGAGACATGAACTTGTAAAGAAATATTTTACTTGTGTAAAAGTGTTTTAACCGGTAAAAGGGTGTTTAAAACTCGCGGATCTACGTATCCGCAAGTGGTATCTTCAAAGGACCACACTTTAAAGAAATCATGTTTTTAAAGAAACGGATCTTACAATGTTAAGAATGATATTTAGAACACACGAGTGTGTAAACACTTGTGTGACGCATGTTTCGACAAAATAACTATTTTTGAGAAAAATAACTAGAAGTTGTAAAGTCGGATTTCTCTAAAAACGAGGTTTTTACAAGATTGAAAGTACTTTATATAAAGATCTACATATATAAATGGGATTTATAATATAGATTCGGAAAAACTACAAGTTCATGCGACTATGCAAATTTACATATTTATTGACTAGTTTGATGTGTCGGGAATTGCTTGATGAAATAAAGAAGTTGTTGAATTGATTTGTTAAAAGAAAATGATACGCTTGAAGGCGTGGCCACCTCCAGTTACAGAGGAAACTCTGGCGAAATTTTCTAAAAACCTAACACTTAGACTTTTTACACAACAAGTGTTAGAACTATTTTTGGGCATACTTTTGAAACATAAATTTCGCCAGTACTATATTTTACTAAATATTCGGAGGTGGGATTTTCACAAAGATTAACGTGATAAATATATTTGTCACAACACTGTTTATGATTATTTTGTGAAATACATAAATATTATTTTAGGGTGAAAATAATATTTACAAGCGTTAATGATTCCAAAACCTTGCGAACGCTTACCACAACATATAAGTTACACCGGTAATTACATTACCACAAGAATGATAAAACGTAACTTACGCACATGTATTGTATCCCCCATCCTTGGGAAGGAAAAATAACTATCAAGCATATACAAAATGTAACACGAAATAGTTGTCTAACTATTTCCCGCAAACATAAACTGTAAAGCTAAAGCACGGCCGTCCGTCTAATAGAATTAGCACTTGTAGGTCGTTGCACAGCTTACTGCTTCAGAGACGCTTGATAGAGTTTACGCATCCACTGTGAGTTCATGTCCCCCTTTTCTCTAACTGTTTTCAGTTTTCTTAACTGCGGGGGTGAAATACATGTTACTTTGTTTACAAGTACTTTATACACGGTATGAATAACGTAAGGAGGTTTAGATCATGTGAATGGGTAGTTAGAACCCCGAGGGACTCGAGCGGTAGATCTATTTGGGTGTAGCGAGCCCAGCTCCCGGTCCAACAGAACAGGCCTCTCGGAGGACTAACAGAACGGATCCGGAGTGACTTGGTACCCAACGCAAAATCAGCTAGGGTTGTATCTTACTTACCTGCATTTCACGACATGCTAATGGCCTTGCAAACCATTGGTGATCACAAGTCCTCTTACACTGCTACATACCAGGAAACTTTTATACTTACAAGTGTTTTACTTACTCACTTGCACATGAACTCGCTCAACATATTTGTTGATTTTTCAACTCACATGTATTTCAGGAAATTAAACGGATTCTGGCACGGTATGAACGTTTTCCGCTGCAATCTTCATGAAGTCATCAAGGATTAGGGGTTGTGTTCTCTTACCTGGACAAGACACAATCCTTAACCCTCATTTATGTTTTGTTATTAGATGAAATGTTACTGAACATGGATTATGGTCGTATGTTTAAAACAATGGTATTGTATGTTGATTTCTAAACTTAATGATGACTTGCATGGTTTTTAAATTCATATAGCTTTGTTATGATTAAGCTATGGTATTAAGAAGTCACACCAAAATTAACCACGCTTCCGCAAAGCCAGGGTGTGACAGCTTGGTATCAGAGCTCTGATCATAGCGAACTAGGATTCATTCTTGAGTCTAGACTATGATCACTAGGGCTCTCACGAAAACATTTTTACTGCATACCACTTAAGCCCAGAATCCAAAACTTTTTACAAACAAATGTTGAGCACATTTTATTCATTATTTTAGGCCCAGTCGGGAGGCTGAGGCTTGGTCTAGTGGGACTAGGAGTGTTGGTCTAGTGGGACTAGGAGTGTTGACTAGTGGGACTAGAAGTGTTGGCTAGTGGGACTAGAAGTGTTGGCTAGTGGGACTAGAAGTGTTGACTAGTGGGACTAGAAGTGTTGTGACTAGTGGGACTAGAAGTGTTGACTAGTGGGACTAGAAGTGTTGGCTAGTGGGACTAGAAGTGTTGACTAGTGGGACTAGAAGTGTTGGCTAGTGGGACTAGAAGTGTTGGCTAGTGGGACTAGAAGTGTTGGCTAGTGGGACTAGAAGGATAATTTGAATGCTTACGTGGTGACTACATGTTTATATGACTATATGATTGAATATTATACGAATATGCGTTTGTGTTACAAACATCATGCTTTCATCATATACCAGAAAGATGGACACTGCAAATCCCAAGACCACAGTATCAGACGACATAGTTCATCGAAGCACGAGGTGTACATTTCTGATACTACCGGCACAGACAATGACGACTTTCAGCCCTTTGTGCACTGCCTAAAGTCGTAGCAGAGCCTACTGATGGCCATCTTGTTGGGAATTTGCCACGGGCGGTGATCCCTGCTCCTGTGCCCCTGCCGCTTATCTCGTTGTTGATATGCCCTCGACGCTGTCTCTGAAGACGATGTCGAACTACTAAGAGGAGGACCCACTTGAGGGCGAGGCCCTATTGCTGCTGGTTTTAGACTACTACATGCGGACGCTTCGTAGGGGAAACTCATGTCCATTCCCCTATCCCAGACTCATTTGAGTTTCTAACATCCGCATCTGCGCACATACAGGGAATGCAGCACTACTTACACGACGCCAACCCTGATAGGGCATCATTAGCTGCACCGGATCCCGCACACAATTTTGAGTATGGTCGCGATATTGAGGACAATCCTGTTTTTCCGCCTGGTGTGATCCAGACCATGACATTGAGTTCATGCACTTAGACCAGCCCTTGGGGGATCCTGTAACCCCTGTGATTGTTGATCCAACCGAATTAGAGATGGAGATTTTGATCTAGCCGTGGCCCCTGAGCCAGGCGTTGCTCCTGACCCCGCATTGGAGCATGACCCTGTTCATGCCAATGCACCTGCTGTCGCCCTTTGATTGATCATCTGCTTGGACGAGAGGAAATTTGGGGTAACTGTGCAAGACAATTTATTATTACGGGGGCCCACGTAATAACGACTTGTAGTGCACAGGAGTCCTGGTGGACTCTGCGGGCCAAGTTAATGGTAACCCGTGCAGCAGGAAATAATCTAAAACACGAATGACCAAGGCGATGTAGCCTCGAAGTTCATTCTATTACAAGCAACAAGCCAAATTGACAAGCCTATGTGAAGGCTCAGAAATTGATTTCCCCTCTCACACATTGAGTATATTTGCGTATGAAATTGGGTGATTACATGATGGCTTATGTTGCTATATACCTCATAGACAATTGGAACATTGTCTAACCCGCTTCACACCACTTTGACAAAAGGGAATGTCACCCAGACGTGACACAAACACCAGTACGTTGCCAAGGACAGAAGCCGAGCTGCAAGAACGCACCTCACCAATAAATGCACGACATGAAGCCCTCCGCTCTAAGTACAACGATGGCATTACTGGGAGTAACCATCCAACTGGCTGCACCTATAAACAGTTCCTGAACTGCAAGCCTTTGAACTTTGATAAAAGAGGAGGCACCGTTGCATTTGTTCGTTGGTCCGAAGAGACCAACTCCATTCTAAGAACGAGTAACTGTTCGCCCCAACAGAGTGTTACCTATATCTCGGGGATGTTGCTAGATGGCACACTCTCTTATGGAACCTCTAGGTTCAAACCCTTGGCACAGACGCTGCTTATGCACTGAGCTGGGACGAGCTCAAGGAAACGATTGAGAAGAAATGTTGTTTTGGGACAGAAATTCAGAAACTTGACGTGGAGTCCTGAAGTTTGAGAAAGGACGAACCAGAGACTCCTGAACATGACCAGCGATCGCACGACTTGTCTAGGGTCGTCCCCTACTAAGTCATTGATGTAGTATGATATAGTGGTGTACTTGTGAACTTTACATCGTGGTCTCGAATTGTGGCGATACAATCGCAGTATTCTCATCACATGCGATGTTCAATCAATTGTTTATGACCTATAACATAAGTGGTTATGTGATTGACTTGTTGATAACATGAAATGTTATGTGCTGGCATTGTTGAATGCATACGTACACTTCACTAACCTATGTGAAACGTCTTTTAGAAGATGCCGCCAAGACGCGAAACGCGCATGCCCACTAACGAGGCAGAACTACAACAAATCATCGCCGCTGCCATAGCACAGTATGCAGCATCTCAGCCCGGAACGAGCGGAAGTATTAACCAGGGCAACAATAATCCACCACATGGGTGCACATACAAGCAGTTCTTAGACTGCAAGCCCACCAACTTCGATGGCACCGGAGGCGCTATCGCTTTTACTCGTTGGGCCGAGAAGACTGATTCCACCATCCGCATGAGCAAATGTGCGCTCGACCAGCAGGTCACTTACATCTCAGGGCTGTTTCTAGACGGAGCCCTATCTTGGTGGAACTTACAAGTCCAGACGCTAGGCGAAGCTGCCGCCTACGCACTGACCTGGGCAGAGCTGAAAGAGCTTATGCGCAAGAAGTACTGTTCCCGCGCAGAAATTCAAAGGTTGGAGACTGAATTTTGGCACCTAAAGATGGATGGACCAAAGGTTGCAGAATACGTCCAGAGGTTTCACGACTTATCTCAAGTGGTTCCTTACATGGTTACGCCAGAATACAAGCGAATCGAGCGTTTCATTTGGGGTTTGGCTCCCCAAATAATAAGCATGGTAACCTCCTCCAAACCAGCAACTATCACGGAAGCCATTGATTTGAGCGTGGCTCTCACCGAGGAGGCAATTCGTTTAAACAAGTTTGATGAAGTCAAGGCGAAGAAGACAGAGACTCACGTTGAGTCCTCAGGAGATAACAAAAGGAAGTTTTCAAACTTCAAGCAAGGCGTCAGTACGGCAGTAAAGAAAGGAAAATCAGCTAGCAGTACCAAGAAAGGAAAAGGGTACCAGGGCACCCAGCCCAAATGCAACAACTGCCAACGCCACCATACTGGCCATTGTAACATGAGAGTTTGTGAATCTTGTGGAAAACCGGGCCACTCAAAGGAATCATGTTGGGCTAGTGCAGGCCGGGGAAGCCAGGGAGGATATATGAATAGAAACGATAATCGTGGTGGTTTGGGAAATCGCCCACAAGGGAATAATCAAGGCTACAATGCAAATCAAGCCGGAACTGCCAATCAAAACAACCCACCAGTTGGGGATGGTGCGGGAAGTGGAAAAAGATTAGGATGTTTTCATTACGGTGACGTTGGGCACTTCAAGAGGGACTGCCTGGGATTGAACCAAGCCCGGGGAAGAGTGTTCCAAATCGGTGCACAGGAAGCGTGCCAGGATCCCAACGTTGTCACTGGTACGTTCCCTGTAAATCAACGCTATGCATCTGTTTTATTTGATACTGGTGCCGACTATAGCTTCGTATCACTAGAATTTAAGAATATACTTGGATTAGCCGCTAATAAGTTAGATGTCCCGTACGCAATCGAATTGGCTAATGGAAAGTTAGTGGAAGCCGATGAAGTTATCAGAGGCTGTGTGATCGAACTCGGAGAACGTGATTTTGCTTTGGATCTACTACCAGTCCAATTGGGAAGTTTCGACGTGGTAGTAGGAATGGATTGGTTATCGGGCAATAAAGCTGAGATAGTTTGCCACGAAAAGGTTGTTCGTATTCCAACCGAGGATGGTAAGACCATTGTTGTTCATGGAGAGAAGCGTGAGACGCCGTTGCGGATTATCAGTTGTGTGAAAGCAAGGAAGTGTTTGCAGAAGGGATGTGTTGCTTTTCAGGCACACATCGTGGACAAGAAGGTTGCCGAGCCAAGGATCGAAGACATCCCTGTCGTAAGGGAGTATCCAGAAGTCTTCCCAGAAGACTTACCCGGACTGCCACCTCAGAGACAAGTGGAGTTTCACATTGACTTAGTTCCAGGCGCCGCGCCTGTGGCTAAGGCACCATACAGACTTGCTCCATCAGAGATGCAGGAATTGTCAACACAACTTCAGGAGTTGTTAGACAAGGGTTTTATCCGACCAAACTTCTCGCCTTGGGGAGCTCCGGTCTTGTTTGTCAAGAAGAAAGACGGAAGTTTCCGCATGTGTATTGACTATAGAGAACTGAACAAGCTAACGATCAAGAACAGGTATCCTCTGCCTAGAATCGACGATCTGTTCGACCAACTTCAAGGTTCAAGTTGTTACTCTAAGATCGATCTTCGATCTGGATACCACCAGTTGAGGATTCAAGAGGAAAGTATCCCGAAAACAGCCTTCCGAACTCGTTATGGACACTACGAGTTCCTCGTGATGCCATTTGGTTTAACAAATGCGCCTGCAGTGTTTATGGACTTGATGAATAGAGTTTGCAAAGCCAGGGTGTGACAGAGTTTGCAAGCCATACTTAGACAAGTTCGTGATTGTATTCATCGACGACATCCTGATTTACTCAAAGACGAAGGCTGAACACGAACAACATCTTAGAACCATTTTGGAGCTGCTAAAGAAAGAACAGCTGTACGCCAAATTCTCCAAGTGCGAGTTTTGGCTACGCGAAGTCCAGTTTCTTGGACATGTGGTTAATGGGGATGGAATTCATGTTGATCCCACAAAGATCGAGGCAATCAAGAATTGGGAAACGCCTACAACGCCAACCGAGATTCGGCAATTCTTGGGTTTGGCTGGCTACTATCGAAGGTTCATCGAGGATTTTTCGAAAATCGCTCAACCGTTGACGCTCCTGACCCAGAAGGATAAGACGTTTGATTGGGGAATCAAACAGGACGAAGCGTTTCAGATATTGAAAGATAAGCTCTGCAACGCGCCAATTTTAGCTCTACCGGAAGGTACCGACGATTTTGTGGTATACTGCGACGCATCGCGTCAGGGATTGGGATGTGTGTTGATGCAACGCCAAAAGGTCATTGCTTACGCATCACGCCAACTGAAAGTGCACGAGAAGAACTATACCACACATGATTTAGGGCTTGGCGCTGTGGTTTTTGCACTAAAGATCTGGAGACACTACCTGTATGGTACGAAGTGTACAATCTTCACAGATCACAAGAGCCTACAACATATATTCAACCAGAAGGAGTTGAATATGAGGCAAAGACGTTGGGTCGAATTATTGAATGACTACGACTGCGAGATCAAGTATCACCCAGGGAAGGCGAATGTAGTCGCCGATGCCCTAAGTCGTAAAGAAAGAATCAAGCCCATAAGGGTTAGAGCATGGGAAATGATTGTACGAACCGACCTTCCCTCGCGCATTCGTGCTGCACAAAAGGAAGCTCTCAAGGAGGGAAACCTTGAGGAAGAATACCTCCGCGGAATGGAGAAGCTTTTGGTACCAAACGAGGAAGGAACGTTATGTTTTGAGAAAAGGATTTGGGTTCCTCTGTTTGGTGGATTAAGAGAAGTTATTTTCAACGAAGCGCACAAGTCACGGTACTCTATCCACCCTGGATCGGATAAGATGTACCAGGATCTTAAAGATTACTATTGGTGGCCTAGGATGAAAGGCGACGTTGCTGTCTACGTGAGCAAATGTTTAACGTGCGCTAAGGTCAAGGCAGAATACCAGAAGCCCTCGGGACTTCTGCAACAACCTGAGATTCCCAAGTGGAAATGGGAACAAATCTCAATGGATTTTGTTACAAAACTGCCAAGAACGCCAAGAGGCCATGATATGATTTGGGTAATTGTTGACCGCCTAACAAAGTCCGCACACTTTCTGCCAATCAGGGAGAAAGACAGTACTAGTAAACTTGCGGAAATTTACATGATAGAGATCGTAGCACGACATGGAGTACCACTCTCGATCATCTCTGATAGAGACGGAAGATTGTGTCAAGAATATGGCAATCTTTCCAAGAATCTTTTGGCTCACAATTGAATCTGAGCACTGCATTCCATCCGCAAACCGATGGCCAGAGCGAGCGAACAATACAAACGTTGGAAGACATGCTGAGGGCATGTGTTATGGATTTAGGAGGTAGCTGGGATAAACACTTACCTTTGGTCGAATTTTCGTACAACAACAGCTACCACACCAGTATTGGTGTCGCGCCATTTGAGGCCCTATACGGACGCAAGTGCCGATCACCCCTATGTTGGTCTGACGCAGGTGATAGGCAGCTTGCTGGTCCCGAGATCGTCCAAGAGACGACAGATAAGATCGCGCAAATTCTTAAACGCATCGAAGCCGCTCGCCACAGGCAAAAGGCCTACGCGGATCCAAACCGGAAGCATGTGGACTTCCAAGTCGGAGAGATGGTATTATTGAAGGTTTCACCCTGGAAAGGGGTAGCGCGCTTTGGAAAGCGAGGAAAGTTGAATCCACGCTACATTGGTCCCTTTAGAATTCTGGAAAGAATTGGGACGGTAGCATACAAGTTGGACCTACCCGCTGAACTAAATGGTGTTCACGATACATTTCATGTATCCAATTTAAAGAAAAGTCCAACTCAAATTGACGTTGCCATTCCTATCGACGAGATTCATATTGACGACACGCTCCACTTCGTTGAAGAACCTGTTGAGGTCACGGATTGGAAAGTTAACAAGACCCGCCGGAGCAGTGTTAAACTCGTCAAAGTTCGTTGGAATGCCAGACATGGTCCTGAATTCACATGGGAACGTGAGGACCGGATGAAAGAGAAATACCCCCACTTATTTCCCAAGAACCCTGCTTCTACAAGCAGAACTTAAATTTCGGGACGAAATTTATTTAACGGGGGGAGAATGTGACAACCCGCACAAAACCAGGTATCCGTACGACTTAATTAATGATTAATTACTACTTGATTACTGTGCTTGATTGAACTAGCTGATAAACTGCTACCTGCATACTGATACATGCACTTACTTGCATCATACTTTATTTGCTGTCACTACATTGATTACATACTGAACCCTAGTGACAAACATGATGCACTAAAAGCACAGTAGCACTAAACGGATACACAGTGAACATGCTGATATAACCAGCATCAGGCAGATACTGCCTCTAAGGCCTGTTAAGAGCCTCATATATTTTGGTTACACTGATAGTGAGTGTAGGATATAAGGGTTGTGTTACCGCGTCTCTAGGGATAAGATACACTGATTCGGATGTGCCAGAACGTACTTTAAGTACCAAACACAGCACTTTAACAATTTAACCAGCTTCTAGCTGACTAGTAAAGTGCCAGAAATAAGAAAATATTACTAGAAACTTTCTAAAGTGTCGGGAAAACAAAATGTGTCACTAAAATGTAATAACGACACTTTAAAGTCTTTTGTAACACTTTAACGGATTACTATCCAACCGGACACCCGGACTTTACCCGGGACATGAAAATATTAGTATTTTTATTATTACTCTTT
Organism: Helianthus tuberosus; assembly: GCA_030545235.1. Taxonomy (NCBI): domain Eukaryota; kingdom Viridiplantae; phylum Streptophyta; class Magnoliopsida; order Asterales; family Asteraceae; genus Helianthus; species Helianthus tuberosus. The sequence continues at coordinate 96,894,184 of CM060399.1, read as the reverse complement.
TTCTGAGCCAGTTAGGGTCCCTGGTTACCCTAACACCCGTCATAACAAGCTGCTTATAACTAACGGAGTTTAAAACCTAAACTAACTTAGTTTACCTAACTAAACCCCTAAACACCCACTTACAATCGAACTAACCCAACCCCCACCCCATAACCGGCCCCTAGCTAGGGGGAGACACCATGGTACAAGTTTATTATTTTATTAAGATTGTGTTTGATATCAAGGTGGCATAATTACCAATGGATAATAGCACTAAATCTTTCTATAAATACTAGTGTTCACTTAACCTAATTATCACTTCACTAGTCACCACAAGATCACTCTCTTCCTCTCTATGTAAATTACGGCCAAACACCCCCTTGTACTTGTGATTTGGTGAATCTCATATGTTGGGCATCTAGAGAACATAACTTCCATTGGATAATACCCTCCAATCTTGTCTATAAATACACCACTAAACCCAAGACATAATCACCTCACTTATCAACAAACTTCCACTCATTCTCTCTTGTTCTCTACTCTCGGCCGAACCACCCCAGCCCCATACACCCACCTTCGGCCCTTGATCTCTTCATTCCTTCATCATACAAACATCACAAGTCGCGTATAAGGAGCTTTGGTGCAAGCGGAACACGAAGGACCTCAACCGTTGGCTTTTATCCACGCGTTTTTCGTCAAAGATCTTCCCTAGCCTTGAGCTAGAGGTATAACCTTTAAAACTTGTTTTTACACTCATCTAAAGTGGTTAAAAGAACTTTCGTCGGTTAAATATCGTAAACACGCGTTTTGAATCTTTAAAGTCTAGTAAAATCACTAAAATGGAGGTTAATAGCACATGTCTTGTGTAAAAGTCGTAGGACTTGAAATTTGTGTTTATCTAGACCCGATCTATAATGTGGTAGCTCGAATCTTCGTTTAACCCGACTTTGTAAAATCATGTATCTTCACATAAGCTTGTTCTTGAAAGATACAAGGGTTAAAAATGAAACACTACCACATTTTAGAGACATGAACTTGTAAAGAAATATTTTACTTGTGTAAAAGTGTTTTAACCGGTAAAAGGGTGTTTAAAACTCGCGGATCTACGTATCCGCAAGTGGTATCTTCAAAGGACCACACTTTAAAGAAATCATGTTTTTAAAGAAACGGATCTTACAATGTTAAGAATGATATTTAGAACACACGAGTGTGTAAACACTTGTGTGACGCATGTTTCGACAAAATAACTATTTTTGAGAAAAATAACTAGAAGTTGTAAAGTCGGATTTCTCTAAAAACGAGGTTTTTACAAGATTGAAAGTACTTTATATAAAGATCTACATATATAAATGGGATTTATAATATAGATTCGGAAAAACTACAAGTTCATGCGACTATGCAAATTTACATATTTATTGACTAGTTTGATGTGTCGGGAATTGCTTGATGAAATAAAGAAGTTGTTGAATTGATTTGTTAAAAGAAAATGATACGCTTGAAGGCGTGGCCACCTCCAGTTACAGAGGAAACTCTGGCGAAATTTTCTAAAAACCTAACACTTAGACTTTTTACACAACAAGTGTTAGAACTATTTTTGGGCATACTTTTGAAACATAAATTTCGCCAGTACTATATTTTACTAAATATTCGGAGGTGGGATTTTCACAAAGATTAACGTGATAAATATATTTGTCACAACACTGTTTATGATTATTTTGTGAAATACATAAATATTATTTTAGGGTGAAAATAATATTTACAAGCGTTAATGATTCCAAAACCTTGCGAACGCTTACCACAACATATAAGTTACACCGGTAATTACATTACCACAAGAATGATAAAACGTAACTTACGCACATGTATTGTATCCCCCATCCTTGGGAAGGAAAAATAACTATCAAGCATATACAAAATGTAACACGAAATAGTTGTCTAACTATTTCCCGCAAACATAAACTGTAAAGCTAAAGCACGGCCGTCCGTCTAATAGAATTAGCACTTGTAGGTCGTTGCACAGCTTACTGCTTCAGAGACGCTTGATAGAGTTTACGCATCCACTGTGAGTTCATGTCCCCCTTTTCTCTAACTGTTTTCAGTTTTCTTAACTGCGGGGGTGAAATACATGTTACTTTGTTTACAAGTACTTTATACACGGTATGAATAACGTAAGGAGGTTTAGATCATGTGAATGGGTAGTTAGAACCCCGAGGGACTCGAGCGGTAGATCTATTTGGGTGTAGCGAGCCCAGCTCCCGGTCCAACAGAACAGGCCTCTCGGAGGACTAACAGAACGGATCCGGAGTGACTTGGTACCCAACGCAAAATCAGCTAGGGTTGTATCTTACTTACCTGCATTTCACGACATGCTAATGGCCTTGCAAACCATTGGTGATCACAAGTCCTCTTACACTGCTACATACCAGGAAACTTTTATACTTACAAGTGTTTTACTTACTCACTTGCACATGAACTCGCTCAACATATTTGTTGATTTTTCAACTCACATGTATTTCAGGAAATTAAACGGATTCTGGCACGGTATGAACGTTTTCCGCTGCAATCTTCATGAAGTCATCAAGGATTAGGGGTTGTGTTCTCTTACCTGGACAAGACACAATCCTTAACCCTCATTTATGTTTTGTTATTAGATGAAATGTTACTGAACATGGATTATGGTCGTATGTTTAAAACAATGGTATTGTATGTTGATTTCTAAACTTAATGATGACTTGCATGGTTTTTAAATTCATATAGCTTTGTTATGATTAAGCTATGGTATTAAGAAGTCACACCAAAATTAACCACGCTTCCGCAAAGCCAGGGTGTGACATGTATAGTGTTAGATGATGTTATATAGTGTTATTTTAGAGTTATATAGTGTTATATTTTTCTAATAGCATGTCTATGATAGATGTATAGTGTTATATATTGTTATATAGTGTTACATAGTGTTATATGGTGTTTCATAGTGTTATACGGTGTTATATAGTGTTATGATGGATTTTTTAGAATGTCCGAATTTTAGAATAAGTTTAAATTTGAATCGCTAGAATTTAAGAAAAGTTACCTAATTTGAACATAGACAAAGACACTATTACCCCTACAATTTTCAAATCAGTCCAAATAATTAAAACTCAATTTATAATTTGGTCCATATTGATCTCAACAATAAGATCAAAGATCTAATGGTTTAAAACACTTCTCACAATTTTGAATTAATATACACTATCCCTACCATATATATATATATATATATTAAATTGAAGAATTTTGTCCATTATGTTATTTATGGGACTTAAACTCAAAACCTCTAAGAACATTCACACCCCTTCCCTCAAATTATGTGAACGATGTTTTTATATTATGTAAACTAGTTGGAAGTAATTGAAAGTAAAAAATAGATAAAATGTTATTGTTCATCTCTAAATTTGAGAGACATTGTTTACCATTTATAATATTTTAATGTGTTTTAAAAATTGTTGTGAGTAGAAAAAAGAGAAAAGTTAATGATAAAAGTATTAAAAACTATTATTTTTTTCAAATATAACATTTTTATTCATAATTATCAAGTTACATCAAAACAGAAGATAGACGGGCAACAAGCTGCGTCGCCACCCCTTTATAAATTGCAAACCCTAATCTACCAAAGACAAAACCCCGTCCCCATGAAGCTGAGCAATTGTTGTGGATGACCCGTTGGACCTTTGTCAGGAATTGAATAACTTCTGGCGCTAGGGAGCCAAATGTGTCAACGGCAAAAGAGACAAAAACATGCTAGTTCTCTGCACAAGTTTTAGTGTGCTTATCAGTTTTCTTCGATTCTGTCTTTCTTACTGCTTGTCCAGCTATTTAATTGAAAAAGAGAGAGAAAAAAATAGTGACTTTTAGTGTAATATAGAGTTAAAATAGAGAATTTGATGTGAATGCTCTAAAGTTAAGTTTTTTTAAAGGCCTTGTCCTTATCAACAAGTCTCTAATTCTATTGCTAAAAAAAAGAAAAAATAAATAATTAAATATGATATTAACCATTATAAAAAAATTTATGAATATCGGTTTCTAAAAGGCCCAAACTATCTACACATCAAGTGTGTAGATAGCCACACCAAAAAATGTGTTTTTTTTTTCTTATATGTACACCCTGCAGTGTCGAGCTGTGGTCAAAGTGCGGCGTTTTGGTCCGGTCAACCAGACAAAGACTGACGGGGGTCTGACGGGTCTGTTGACCGGACCAAAACGCCGAGCTTTGGCCGCGTTAACCAGACAAAAGACTGACACCCAGTTAGTCTTTTGTCTGGTTGACAGGACCAAAACGCGGCCAAAGCTCGGCGTTTTGGTCCGGTTAACAGACCCGTCAGACACCCGTCAGTCTTTGTCTGGTTAACCGGACCAAAACGCCGCGCTTTAGCCACAGCTCGACACTGCAGGATGTGCATACAGGACAAAAAATACCTTTTTGGTGTGCATACAGGACAAAAAATACCTTTTTGGTGTGTCAACAGGCAAATGAGTGTGAATAGGTACACCCTTCTAAAATCACCTCCCGACGTTTTGAGCTATCGATGGGGTCCACAGACCGGGAGAATGACAAAAAACCTGCGAGATGCCAGCTGGCACTGCAAGGACACACAGTCACGTGGTTTAGCTTAGGGATCGGAGATTCATTATTAAAATATATAATCCTGCGTAGATTTTAAAAGCTTAAACAAGACAAAATGTTTATTTCCTAAATTCGCAAGCACCGCATTATTTAGACAAAAAAAAATATATCGTTATGTTCTCTATTTATTTAGAGTTAATAGCCAAAATGGTCTTTGAGGTTTGCTCACTTTTGCCACTTTTGTCCAAAATCCAAAATTTTTAAATCTGGGTCCCTGAGTTTTGCATTTTGTTGCCATTTTAGTCCAAATTTCAAATTACCTTCTGTTTGACTATTAAAAACTGGTTATTTTGTCTTTATCCTTAGGGGCAAAATGGTCATTTATATTTTATAAATAAATACAGATAAAAAATGGTAGTTTACTCTATATCAAAAACAAGCAAAACCCAGATCAAACCCAGATACACACTCTCTCTCTCAGTTCTCTCTCTCTCTCTACACAGATCCGCCATCCACAGATCACCACCGTTCACCACCGCCATCCACAGATCACCACCGTTCACAAAACCCAGAATGTCTTCATAAACCCAGATGATGATCTGACCAAAACGCAGATGAACAACAAATCCCAGATGAAGATCTTCATAAATTCCAAAACCCAAATATCCAAAACGCAGATGAACAACAAATCAACAAAACCCAGAATGTCTTCATCTTCATAGCCCCTTTGAACAGGATTTCGTAACAAAAATTCCTTAAATACCAAATCATTTAACCCAAAATCTCAAAGAAAATGAAATACAATCACTGACCGAGGAGGGAATGAACCGGACTGTCGTCGGCTCCGCCACCACCTCCCCTGCAGCTTCACTCCACTCCGCCCCGCCACCACCTCCCCTGCAGCTCCACTCCACTCCGCTCTGCCACCGCCACCGTTCTCTCTCTCTCCTCAGATTCTCCCTTTACACTCCACTCCGGAGATCATGGCGATGGTTGCGATGGGGATAGGTAGTGATAGGGGGTGGTGAAGGTGACGGTGGGGGTTAGATCCGGAGGTGGAGGTTGTCGTGGTTTAATGTGACGGTGGAGGTGGTCTGCTTTAGTGCAGATGAATCTATGATAACCCTAAATGAATTTGGGTATTTAAAGATAGAATGAGTTATGTAAGAGAGAGGAAGTGTAGATGAACTGGGTTTTTTTTTTGGGAAGATGAACTCTAAAGGGGGTATAATGACCAAAATGCCCCTGAGGAAAAGGACAAAAACCAGGTTTGTTTTTAGAAATCTGATCTGATTTGAAATTTGGACTAAAATGGCAACAAAATGCAAACCTCAGGGACCCAAATTTAAAAATTTTGGATTTTGGACTAAAGTGGCAAAAATGAGTAAACCTCAGGGACCATTTTGGCTATTAACTAATTTATTTATTTTCTAATTATGTTTTTTCATTTAACATATGCTTAGGATATATTAGGATGTTTATTTGGGAAAAAAGAATAGAAAATAATCTTGACCATCTATTTATTAATCAAGGGCTAAGATTAAATTATTGAAACTAAAGAAAAAAAAAAGAGGCGCATGAGTTTGTTTAGGGACATTTTTGTCAATCTAAGACAATAGTTGCTCTCTCATCCAATTCCCCCAATTTTTTAAACGTTAATAACTCTTTCATACGACACTATTTTTAATATAAATTGCACAAAAAAACGAGCGTTTCTTTTATCTTTAAAACGGGTATATTATTGTTATATCTTCGAAAGCCAGTTGCGTAAAACACAATGGACAAAAAGCGTAAAAAATAATCTTTTTTCTAAAACGCAATGGCCTAAAAACACAAAGAAATGTCTTATTTATAAAACACAATGGCCAGAAAACACAAAGAAATCTCTTTTTTTCTAAAACGCAATGGCCTAAAACACAAAAGAAATTGTTCTTTCTAAAACACAATGGACTAAAAACACATAAAAATGTGTTTTACCTAAAACGCAATGGACTAAAAACACTTCAAAATGTGTTTTTCTAAAATGCATTGGACCAAAAAAACACATAAAAATGTGTTTTCCTAAAACGCAACAGATAAAAACACAAAAGAAAGTGTTTTTCTAAAACGCAATAGACTAAAAACACATTAAATGTGTTTTACCTAAAACGCAATGGACTAAAAGCACAATAAAATGTGTTATTTGTAAAACGCAATGGACTGAAAATACAAAAAAATTGTTTTTTCATTTCTTTCTAAAACGCAATGACTCAATTCAAAAATCCAGATCGTAAAAATACAATTCAAAATTTTCTTGCATAGATCGAAGCCGATTTCTTCAACGATTGACGAAATTTGAATGCTAGAAACACTTATAAGCGATCGAATGAAACGAATCGAGTGATTCGCTTCAAAATCACAGGAAAAATGAGATATTGTATGAAATTAAACTGTCTTTCTTCAAAAAAAAGTCGAAGAAAACACGTTGATTGGGTGTTTGAATCATTGATTGGTAACGAAAATCGCACTATAATGTAGTGATTATTGAGATAGAAAGTGAAGAAAGGTTGAAGATGGTGAGTTTTGAAGTTACAGAGAGAGAAGAGGGAAGATTGGATAAAATTGACTAAAATATCTTTTCCCTTTATTTTTAAATTTTGCCACATATTTGACAAATTTATTAACAAAATAAGTTAATTCTTACCGGACGATCGATCAAGCTTGAACCGAACACTTACTGACAACCTTGAGCTCTGATTACCAACTTGTAACACCCTCTAAATTTACTTGAATATAAGTATAATTTTATACAAAAGATAATAGTTTAACATAAGTTTCAGAAGTATCATAAACCTTAGTCAACTAATGACTAGGTTAGAACATTCAAAAGTTGTTTGAGAAATTGTTTACAACCCATGAACAAAGTTTAAGTAAGATTAAAACATAGCGGAAGCTTCAAAAGTCGTGTTCGGTTCTTCAAAAGTTGCTTGATCGTCATCCATAATTTTTTTTAGTACCTACGACTGCAATGTTTACATAAACATTTATGTTAGAATGGTCAGAATATTACTTGTTCAAAACTACGATCGAAATGAAATTTAAAATTTTCAATTTCACAAAATTTATAAAAGTTTAGACCCTACCGTAACTTACGGTTCCACCGTAAGTTACGGTGGTCAATGTTCAATAAGTGTCCACCGTAAAGCAGTAGACTCACACCGTAAACATATAACCTTTACCATAACTTACGATACTACCGTAATTTACGGTAGTACCTGGAATTTCATGTTTTGTTTTGTTTGTTCATTACACCAAGACCCCAACTCTCGGATTTCAGTTTTCTATGATACCGATACATTAAAATCTCGTATTTCTAATATGTTATATAATATTCAAAATCAACAATCAATCTATCATAATCCGGAGCATTAACCATGCCTTACTTGATTATTCGACCCGTTTGGCTCGTCTACGGAATTCCTTCATTTTTGACGACTACCAACGAGTTCTAACCAACTTTTGACCAAATATTCAATATAGCGATATCATCGCTTTAATTCATAGCAACCTATTCTAAAATTCAACTATGCATATTACAATGATCTAAATTTACTTAATGTAACGGGTCAAGTTACATACCTTAGCGTACGCCCTTCAACCGCGAATCACCACCGGCTTGTCCACTCGACGTTCCGGTATCTTTTCCTATAGAGTTCAATTCAAGACATGTTTAGAACTCTCTTTAGACCTCACTTCGCATAATATACCGAAACATCATAATTATGCGTTAAAGCTTTAAATTTCTATTTTTAAGCCTTCTTTGAGGCATTTTCACAAACACCTTAAAGGCAGATTTATCACAAGATTATATGACAAGTTCCTAGCTTATCATTTAGCCCTAATTTCACTTCAATCAACATTTTACATGATTGTTAACTTCTAGATTTCTGAATTCACTTCCAAATCGTCAAATTACACAAAATCAACACCCCATATTCTAGTATTTATCAATCCACTCATAACCCATTAATCACATACAATGGTGTTCATGGATTCACCAAAATTTCCTATGATTTCAACTTCTATTGGTCTAGGGTTTGTTCCTAGACACTATAGTTGTTCCTTAATCATCATAACATATACATGCAACCCTAATTTCAGATTTTTCCCAATTTCATGAGAATTTCAAGTTAAGAATTTTCACTAAATTTTACATACCTTGTAATCCCCTTGCGATGAGGATCACGATTCTAAGCTCGAATTTTCGTTTGGACCAGATTTGCTCCTTCAATTTGAGAGTTTTAGTGAAATTCTTGGTTTTTGAAGGTGGGTGTCGCCCCCTTTGTTGTTCTGGTCGACCAGACCCCCACAATGGGGTGTTTGGTTTGTGTTTTATTTGTTTAACATAACTCAAGTTTCAATTTTAACAACCTACACCCCTCCACTATGATCAATATGTAAATTGGTTGCTTTTTAACCTATTATAGATTATTTCTAGACTTTTAACCAACTAGGTTAAAATTCCTAGTTAGTTAATTCTCGTATATTTATACTTTATAGTTCCAATATAAAGTTTTATATTTTTCGGGGTGTTACAAGTCCACCCCCCTTAAAAAGGGTTTCGTCCCCGAAACCGAAGTACGTACCAAATAATGTAGGGTGAAGACGTCGCATCTCCTCTTCGGACTCCCATGTAGTGTCCGAACCCTTCCTATGCTCCCATTTGACTTTGACTTGGTCAATTTGTTTATTTCGTAAATGTTTGACCTTTCGATCTAAAATCTCCACCCGTCTCACCGCATAATTCAGACTATTATCCACTTCGATATCATCGTAATGGATATAGGCCGTTTCATCTGCTAGGCACTTTCTTAGTTGTGACACGTGGAACGTGCCATGGATTCCACTTAGCTCCTCCGGTAATTCAAGACGGTAAGCTACCTTGCCAACTCTCCCGATAATTTTAAATGGCCCAATAAACCTCGGGCTTAGCTTCCCCCTTTTTTCTGAATCTAATAACGCCCTTCCATGGGGAAACTTTTAGCATGACCATGTCACCAACCTGGAATTCGATTGGCCTTTTCCTTTTATCAGCATACGCCTTTTGCCTGTCTTGAGCCGCTTTCAAGTGTGTCCGAACTATATCGATCTTTTCATTCGTGGCTCGTACTATATCTTGGTGGGCGAGTTCACGTGGACCCACTTCACCCCAACATACCGGGGTTCGACACTTCCTACCGTAAAGCATTTCGTATGGTGCCATCTTAATACTAGATTGGTAACTGTTGTTATACGAAAACTCGACTACCGGTAGGTGAACATCCCAACTGCCTCCAAAGTCGATTATACACGCCCGTAGCATGTCCCCCAATGTTTGTATCGTTCTTTCACTTTGTCCATCCGTTTGAGGATGGTACGCAGTGCTAATGAACAATTTGGTCCCCATTTGCTCTTGGAAATCTCGCCAGAAATTCGAAGTAAACCAGGTATCCCTATTAGACACGATGGACACCGGCACCCCATGACGGGCTATGATTTCATTGGTATAAACTTCTGACATCTTTTCTGACGTATAAGTCTCACGAATCGGAATGAAGTGAGCACTTTTCGTCAATCTATCCACCACTACCCATATGGCATCAAAACCACGATTCGTCTTAGGAAACTTGGTTAACAGGTCCATTGTAATATGTTCCCATTTCCAAACCGGAATTTCTAACGGTTGAAGTTTGCCGTATGGTTTCTGGTGCTCCGCCTTGACTTGTAAACATGTCAAGCATTTTTCCACATACTTCGCCACGTCCCTCTTCATTCCGGGCCACCAATAATTTTGTTTCAAATCATTGTACATCTTGGTCGCACCTGGATGAATTGAATAACGGGATTTATGAGCTTCATTAAGTAGAAGCGCCTTCACTCCACAGGTATGTGGGACCCATATCCTTCCGGATCGAGTCTTCAACCCGTGATTCCCATCTGACAAATCTTTCAATTGACCGATTATTCTTTCTTTCTTCCAATTCTCTTCTTTCATTACTTCGAATTGCGCCTCCCGAATACGTTCAAGTATACCTGAGGTCACCACGAGTTGCATCGATCTTACTCGTATTGGGACATAGTCCGCTTTTCTGCTCAAAGCATCCGCCACCACATTAGCCTTTCCGGGGTGATAATGTATTTCACAATCGTAGTCTTTCACCGTTTCCAGCCATCGCCTTTGTCGCATATTTAACTCCCCTTCTGATCGAAGAAGTATTTCAAGCTCTTGTGGTCGGTGAATATGGTGCACTTTACCCCATACAAGTAGTGCCTCCATATTTTTAATGCAAATACCACCGCAGCCAACTCGAGATCGTGCGTGGGATATTTCTTCTCGTGTATCTTCAATTGTCTCAAGGCATAGGCTATTACCTTGCCCCGTTGCATCAACACACAACCGAGCCCCGATAGTGAAGCATCCGAATAAATCACCATATCTCCGACTCCGTCCGGCAATGTCAATACCGGAGCTCGAGTTAACTTTTCTTTTAGCGTTTGAAACGCTTTTTCTTGATCGACACCCCAAATGAACTTTTCTTTCTTTCGTGTTAGCTTTGTTAGCGGTGACGCAATCTTAGAGAAATCTTGAATGAATCTCCTATAATATCCCGCAAGTCCCAAAAAGCTTCTTATTTCCAAAGGGTTCTTCGGGGGATTCCATTTTGACACAGCTTCGATCTTGGACGGATCCATCAATACTCCGTCGGCACTTATGATGTGGCCAAGAAATTGTACCTCTCGTAGCCAAAAGGCACACTTAGAGAATTTCGCATACAGCCTTTCTCGTCTAAGTGTCTCTAACACTTCTTGTAAGTGGTGTGCGTGTTCAGCTTCACTTTTCGAGTACACCAAAATATCATCGATAAACACGATGACCGACTTATCCAACATTGGCTTGCAAAACCGGTTCATGAGGTCCATGAAAGCCGCGGGTGCATTTGTTAGCCCAAGTGACATCACGAGGAATTCGTAATGTCCGTATCTCGTGCGGAAAGCCGTCTTCGGCACATCTTCTTCCTTGACCTTTAGTTGATGATACCCCGATCTAAGATCAATTTTCGAAAACCAATTCGCACCTTGTAATTGGTCGAATAAATCATCTATTCTCGGAAGCGGGTATCGGTTCTTTACCGTGAGTTTATTTAACTCCCGGTAATCGATACACATGCGCATGCTTCCGTCCTTCTTTCTCACGAACAATACCGGTGCGCCCCAAGGAGACACACTTGGCCTTATGAATCCCTTGTCAAGCAGGTCTTGGATTTGAGACATCAACTCTTGTAATTCCGACGGTGCAAGTCGGTACGGGGCTTTTGCTACGGGTTTTGCGCCCGGAATCAATTCGATCCCGAACTCTACTTCCCGTTCAGGCGGTATCCCCGGTAAATCCTCCGGAAACACATCTTCATAATCTCGTACTACCGGTACGTCTTCAATCTTTCGTGATTCTTTTTCGGGCTCATTAGCGTATATCATGAATGCCTTGCATCCTCGCTTCATAAGCTTGTGAGCTTTCAACATTGTGCACACTATAGGGTTGCCTCCCTTTTCGCCATAAATGGTAACGTGTTTCCCGCTCGGAGATGTTAGTTTTATCTCCTTACGAAAACACACGACCTTTGCATGGTGTTGAGATAGCCAATCCATCCCAACGACTACTTGAAATTCTCCCATTGACATCGGGATTAGATTTATCAAATATTCTTCGTCGTCAATGCTCAGTTTACAGTTTTCACATACATCACAAACAATAAAGCTCTTGTTATTACCTATCTCTACTTCTAAGGGCACAGGTAATTTTGTTAGAACAAATGAAGGATGTCGAATAAATCCATATGAAACAAAGGATTTATTCGCACCCGTATCAAATAACACGCGTGCAGGAATCGAATTTACAGCAAATATACCTGAGACCACGTCAGGTTCAACCTTCGCTTCTGCGGCGGTCAATTGAAAAGATCTTGCCTTTGCTTTTGGGGCTTCACCTTTCTGGTTCTGCTCATCCTTCTTTCCAACCAGTTCCGGGCATTCCGACTTTTTGTGACCCGTTTGATAACAATTGTAACAAACCGTCACTTTCTCCGGGCACGATATAGCCATATGTTCCGTTTTCTTGCATATGGGACAAGGCTTATCCTTGTAACGGCATTCGCCTTTATGACCCTTTCCGCAGATTCTGCAACTTGGTGACCCGCCTTTCGTATCGGATTTCTTTGCGGTTTCATTTGTTCGTGCCTTCTTAGTAGGGCTTGGGTTTACATCTTGTGCTTTCCGTTCACCCCGTTCAATGCTCTTTTTCAGTTCGATCTCCCTTTCCCGAGCAGCATTTATGATCTCGGTAAGGGTCTCGTATTTTGAAGGGGTGATAACTTCCCTATACTCAGCACTCAACATGTTATGGTAGTAGTATATCTTTTGTTCTTCATTTGTCACTAGATCATCACAAAACTTCATCTTATCCATAAACGTTGCCGTAATCTTGTCTATGGTCTCACCCTTGTGCCTAAGTTGCATGAACTCCTCCTTGATTTTATTCATAACCGCCTTGGGGCTATGATGCTTAAGAAATGGCGTCTTGAATTCTTCCCAAGTCATGACCTTAGCAGCTTCAATACCGATCTCTCTCTTTTTGTTATCCCACCAATCTTTCGCTTGACTCCTTAGTTGACCCGTGCCATAGGCTACGTAGTCTTCTTCGTCACAATGGGTTCTTTCGAATACCCCTTCGATGTCACTTAGCCATCGTTGGCACACTATTGGGTCAACCTCCCCATTATATATTGGTGGTTTACAGGCCATGAATTCCTTGTATGAACAAGGCTTTCGTCCTCCATGCTTTTCCTTTGCTAAATTTGAATCATCTTCCAATTTCTTGATTCTCTCTTCTACTATTGATAAAACTGTGTTTTGAATTTTATCAATAAAGCCCGCCAAACTGTTTTCGATCGCCTTTCCATCCTCTTCGGCAATCACTTCCCTCATTTGTTTGGTGACTCTTGGCACCGCATTATCATTACCTCCATCTGCCATCTCTATTTCTGAAATGTTTACATAAGTTGTTAAACATTCCATTTATAACACATGCTTTACTTGTTTTGATTCAATCAAGTTCACAACTTGATTTAATCGTTCTTGTTTTGATTCAATCAAGTTCATAACTTGATTTAATCGTTCTTGTTTTGATTCAATCAAGTTCATAACTTGATTTAATCGTTCTTGTTTTGATTCAATCAAGTTCATAACTTGATTTAATCGTTCTTGTTTCATGCATTTCTTGTATTTAAGTGAGCTTACACACTCTTTTAATACATATTTGTTCGTTTCTCATTCTTTACATAACACATAATTTATTAACAAAATAAGCTAATTCTTACCGGACGATCGATCAAGCTTGAACCGAACACTTACTGACAACCTTGAGCTCTGATTACCAACTTGTAACACCCTCTAAATTTACTTGAATATAAGTATAATTTTATACAAAAGATAATAGTTTAACATAAGTTTCAGAAGTATCATAAACCTTAGTCAACTAATGACTAGGTTGGAACATTCAAAAGTTGTTTGAGAAATTGTTTACAACCCATGAACAAAGTTTAAGTAAGATTAAAACTTAGCGGAAGCTTCAAAAGTCGTGTTCGGTTCTTCAAAAGTTGCTTGATCGTCATCCATAATTTTTTTTAGTACCTACGACTGCAATGTTTACATAAACATTTATGTTAGAATGGTCAGAATATTACTTGTTCAAAACTACGATCGAAATGAAATTTAAAATTTTCAATTTCACAAAATTTATAAAAGTTTAGACCCTACCGTAACTTACGGTTCCACCGTAAGTTACGGTGGTCAATGTTCAATAAGTGTCCACCGTAAAGCAGTAGACTCACACCGTAAACATATAACCTCTACCGTAAATTACGGTACTACCGTAATTTACGGTAGTACCTGGAATTTCATGTTTTGTTTTGTTTGTTCATTACACCAAGACCCCAACTCTCGGATTTCAGTTTTCTATGATACCGATACATTAAAATCTCGTATTTCTAATATGTTATATAATATTCAAAATCAACAATCAATCTATCATAATCCGGAACATTAACAATGCCTTACTTGATTATCCGACCCGTTTGGTTCGTCTACGGAATTCCTTCCTTTTTGACGACTACCAACGAGTTCTAACCAACTTTTGACCAAATATTCAATATAGCGATATCATCGCTTTAATTCATAGCAACCTATTCTAAAATTCAGCTATGCATATTACAATGATCTAAATTTACTTAATGTAACGGGTCAAGTTACATACCTTAGCGTACGCCCTTCAACCGCGAATCACCACCGGCTTGTCCACTCGACGTTCCGGTATCTTTTCCTATAGAGTTCAATTCAAGACATGTTTAGAACTCTCTTTAGACCTCACTTCGCATAATATACCGAAACATCATAATTATGCGTTAAAGCTTTAAATTTCTATTTTTAAGCCTTCTTTGAGGCATTTTCACAAACACCTTAAAGGCAGATTTATCACAAGATTATATGACAAGTTCCTAGCTTATCATTTAGCCCTAATTTCACTTCAATCAACATTTTACATGATTGTTAACTTCTAGATTTCTGAATTCACTTCCAAATCGTCAAATTACACAAAATCAACACCCCATATTCTAGTATTTATCAATCCACTCATAACCCATTAATCACATACAATGGTGTTCATGGATTCACCAAAATTTCCTATGATTTCAACTTCTATTGGTCTAGGGTTTGTTCCTAGACACTATAGTTGTTCCTTAATCATCATAACATATACATGCAACCCTAATTTCAGATTTTTCCCAATTTCATGAGAATTTCAAGTTAAGAATTTTCACTAAATTTTACATACCTTGTAATCCCCTTGCGATGAGGATCACGATTCTAAGCTCGAATTTTCGTTTGGACCAGATTTGCTCCTTCAATTTGAGAGTTTTAGTGAAATTCTTGGTTTTTGAAGGTGGGTGTCGCCCCCTTTGTTGTTCTGGTCGACCAGACCCCCACAATGGGGTGTTTGGTTTGTGTTTTATTTGTTTAACATAACTCAAGTTTCAATTTTAACAACCTACACCCCTCCACTATGATCAATATGTAAATTGGTTGCTTTTTAACCTATTATAGATTATTTCTAGACTTTTAACCAACTAGGTTAAAATTCCTAGTTAGTTAATTCTCGTCTATTTATACTTTATAGTTCCAATATAAAGTTTTATATTTTTCGGGGTGTTACACATACATACATACATACATACATACATACATACATACATACATACATACATACATACATACATACATACATACATACATACATACATACATACATACATACATACATACATACATACATACATACATACATACATGTGTGTGCGTGTGTTTGTGTGTGTGTTGATACACTATGTCTGTTGCTTACGTCATCGAGTCGTGTCGAATATGTATAGGAGAAAATGTTAGATTATGAGATTTTGAGTTGTAAAGTTACTTTCGTACGGAAGTACACATCCGCGCGGAGGTAAGCTAGTGCCAACGGATGTCCTAGTCCGCACAAAGGTAATTCTCATGTGTATAAATAGCCGTGTGGACTTAGCGTTAGAGAGATCTTGCGCGACTGACGCCTAAGCTCTATCGGATTGTATTCAGATTGTAACCGTTGTTGAATTAATGAAATCATTGAAAAACTAACTAGTCTTGTTATGTCGCCTATTCAAACTGGATTTCGCATAATTTGACTAGGTTATAGATATTACCTGAGCTAAACGTATATGGAAAACGGTCCTCACAAGTGGTATAAGAGCTTGGAGGCTAATATTTGAGACAATTCAACAAGATTCAGACATTGAAGACTTCTTTTCTACTCATTTTTCTTCATTTCCCACAAATTTAACCGTCAAAATGGACTGATTTTTCAAAGATTATATAAAACACGTTTTTAAAAAAGCCTCTGAAAATTTAGACTAAAATTCAATCAGAATCATGTTCAAAATGTCACTGGGATTGGCACAACTACAAAATTTAATGTGCAAAAACAAGTGACACAACTTACCCAGCCCTGTCGGCAGAACGACCTCTAGTGCAGCCCTCTTGAGCATGCGGAAGTTCCCAACGGTGGTCTCATACCACCCTTCCTCATCATCACCACATTTCTCTTTGGAGATCTTCATCTCACTATCAGACGCGAACATGCGCCATAACCGCACCACTACAATCTGTAAGCAAAATTAGCAAAAAGGGAAACATGTTCTTAACAGAACGAAGTTAAAGAAAACTACTTGCGCCTTTCTCCCTGCATACAAGCTTCAACTTGCTGCCTGCTTTCCACCGCATCATCATGCGGAGAGCCTGTAATCCCTTGTTGGCTACCGCAACCAATGGGACAGCCTGGAGGTCCCCATACCACTCCTGCGTTGTGGGGAGGGACAACTTCTCCTTCAGAATGTTCTCAAACACACTCCGGATCGACAACCCGCATACAACCGCAGCCTGCTTCACATAGAAGAATTTGGACTTCCAGTTAGTGATGCCCTTATAAGGCTGGTCTAGTATCTTCTTTACACCCTTGCGGGAATAGAAAGAATAAAAGCCCAGCTGGACCTGCATCTGGTAAAACCGATGGAAATGCTCAACCGTCGGCTCTTCTCCTGGGATCGGAAACAGTACTCGAAATGATGAGCATGAACCATCCCCAGTGTACTAAATCTTGTAATACTCCAGTAAATCGGCCATAAAGACCATTAACGGCAATCGGAAATTCCCCTGCCGAAGAAATCAGCAAAAAGGGTTACATAGCCGGAGGGTGCATCGGCAGCAGTGTGGCCCTCTCCCGGATATTGGGCTCCGTATTCCTCTGGCATCCGACAGGTCAGCATCAACGTCTGGAACGACTGTTCCGACCAGTTCAGCACTGGTAAAACACCACCGACCTCGAGATTCTCGGGGTTTTCATCCCCAGGTGACGACGGTGGTGATGGTGAAGCCATCGTACAAAAATGTATGTAAGATGGAGGAAGAAAAGATGAATGAAAGTCACCGGGAAGCACTAACAGTCACCAGAGAAGATGAAGAAAATAAGAAGGTGGGGAAGAACAACGGTTAGATTTCAAAAAGTGTAAAGGGAAACCCTTAGGGTTCTTCCCTTTATATAGCCTTCGCATTTAATGCGAAAGAAAAGGCGTGCAGAACGTGCGTTTTCTGCGAAAAACAGTAACCGCCAGTTGGAAAGCGACAGTTCATTGACGGTTGCCATGCACGCGTGGTCCTCCACGCGCCTGACAACAGACGAACAAATCATCTTCTGCTACAGTGCATTTAATGCCTCGCTCAGTGCACCAGTCATAGTTACTTCACCTTTTCACCAACCAAATCCCACCAACTTCCACCTATGGTACACATGCCTAAATTACACATCAAACAAACCATACATCTTTCCACTACCACTTGCGCACCTGCGGTACATGCGAAACAGTCAACACAAACCGCAGGTGGCTATGGAAACGGTGGCTATGAGAACTATTCATTCTCATCTTCCACCAACAAAGATTCAAATAGTCTATGGTTCAACACCCAATCTCATTTAACTAACAATCAAGATGGCGGACCGCAACACCGCAACAAAACCACTTGCGTCGGCCGACGCAACACGGTCTTCCACAACAAGGACAACTGGTTTCAATGTTCTTTTTACTTTGAAAGAAATCCCATTTATTCAAAGAGAAAGAACACTCAGACAAATGACCAGTTAATGAACATTAAGCAGCTGCAAGATATACTCGGAAGTTATTGATCCAGACCCTTGATAATCATTGTTAACTTGAGAACAGGAAGCTCAATATTGGTGGTAACAAGCCTTCTTATGCCTTTGTTTACCTGCCGATTGATTTCAAGTAAGTTATTTTGCATTTTTTGAGCAAGCACGACTGATGATAGGTGACTTGCACTATCAGAAGCAAACTCAAACTCACGACCAATTGACGAACACGAACCACCAAACAAGGTGGTCGTACGGTTGGGAATCAGGATATCATCACCAATTGGTGTCCAATTGATGAACATAAAGCATTAGCAAATTGGCCATACACTTTCACCGACTGGTGCAAGGTTGTTTTCACTATAGATATCAATCAATGTATTTTTACTTTGAAACAAATCCCATTTGTGTGACACCCAGCTATTTTAAGCTTGTACCGTACTAGTGTGTCACGTGTTATGAATAAATAAAGGAAATACATTATCAAATATGATGTTAATATATAGTATTTGAAGGGTTGGTAAATCCAAACTTCGTTAAAAATTATGTTGCCAATAATAAGATAAACGCTTATCGCGTAACGAACAAAATGCGAAACGAACGTCGGTGACCGCCCGGTTAATGTTAAAATCCTAAAAATATTCCGTTATGATTAAAATTATATTTTAAATATATTTGTGAAGAAAAATTAGATAAGACACTTAAAATCTCTATTTTTCGAATTTAAGCGCATATTGCGCCATACCGCGCGTATACTGCAAAATACAGACAACGCAGCCAGTCAAGACAAATAAAATATTGTTCAGCAGTATTATGGAGAGATAAATTTTATAGAGTGATAAAGATAATTTTAAACGTATTGAAACGCAATAAAAATGTGAGATAAAATACCCGGTAGTCAGTTAAATACCCGTTTTTGCTTTAATATACATATATATGCATTTAAAAGAAAATGTGTGTGTGTGCATGCATAGGTGGCGGCCCTATGGGGTGCCCACCATTTTTCTTTTGTGCCAAGTGTTGGCTATGTAGAAACCCTCATGATAACTAAATATCTTACACTCCAACACTTAACGTTTTCCAAAACAAACTCTTCATCTCTCCCCCTCTCTCTCTCTCTCTCTCTCTTCGGTCGAACATACCCACCACCACCTCCATTACCATTTATTTCAAGTTTTGAAGAACCAAGTATAATCCAAGCTAGTTTCAAGTTCGTTTGAAGATTCAAGAAGGTTTTCAAGGTGAATCCAAAGAAGAACAAGCTCCATCTCATCAATTCTTATCAAAACCCATCAAAATTTTGAAAGGTATAAATTAAATTTTAAAAATCTTGTTCTTGAATTCTTAATGATTATGATTAAAGTGGGTTGATGAAAAGTTTATGGTTGAGTATGTATATATGGCCGAAAATGTGTGTAGTATGGACTAGTTGGTTGTGTTTTGATGTTAAGTGAGTTTTGATTAACATGATTCTTGGAAGATGATTTTATGATTAAAAAGGGGATTTGAAATAAAGATGAAATGATGGATGATGAACGTATAAAAAGTGAAATTTTGAAAGTATATGTATATGTGTGTGTCGTGTATATGTATACATATGCTTAAACTTATGGGTTTTGTTTCAATTCTCATAAATATGAAGATTGTTACATGCATTGATGATGTGATGATTTGATGAATGATTTGAACAAAGATGATGTTTTGGATTTATTAGGGAGTTATAATAAATGTATGATAGATGTATTTAAGTCTTGGATGATGATGACGTGATAAACATGCATTAGATACTTGTACATAAGTATATGTGATGATTAAATGATCATAATTTGGTGAACTTGAAATGATATGATAAACTAAGTTGAAACAGAAACATTTAAAATGGTGCTATATGATGTGTTATTATGATATAAAATCATGTCATAAGTTTGGTAGCTTTGTATGTTATACATGCTTAAAAAGTAGTAAATTGGGTGAAATTGTGTGATTTATATGGCATACATGAAATATAAACTATTATGAGTATAACCATCAGTATAATCAGTATATATCATGTGTTGTGCTAAAATATGAAGTCATGATGACTTGGGATGGTTTCGGTAAAGTTCGGTACAACACTATGCGTTAAAAACGATAAAAATCGACTTTTAAAGCAAGTTTTGCAAAACTGTTTTAAATCAGATTATAAACTGATATTTTATGATAAATATAAGTATTTTAACTTATATTAAGTAACTTTAGTATTTGGTTAGTCATACGTGACTTCCGATGCCCGAAAACGTTACCAAAAACGTCAAAATACACATATTTCAACTTACGCGAAAAGGAAAGTTCAATGGTGAACTTTATGTGTTATAATGGGATATGTGAATATGAGTATGTGTAATGTGATATATTAAGTGTTGACATGATAGTATAAGTTTATAGTATGCATGTACACTTGTACGATTAAAACGGTAATATCGCGTTAAATATATATAACTTATTTGTCAAGCATGAAAATAATACATAGGTTAACTTGATGAGTTATTTCTTGTTTAAATCCTTTGAAAATGATAAAATGTATAAGTTGATAAAATACGTGAATTACGATATATGTCGAATATGTCCATATTTAAGTAAATATATTACGAAAAGCAAATCGTAGATATATTGTATATAGATGGACGTGATAACGACTATAACATCTTGAGGATCACCAATAAAATTGTTCAAGTCACGAAAATCTTAATATGCATATATATGAACACATATATATATAAATAGCCAACATAATCAAAACAAAGACTTTTCGAGAAAATCTCAAGGTTATGTGAAAACTCTAAGTGTTGAAGAAACTTAGATGTTAACGGAATTATTGATTATAAATCGTTCTTATATAAATTAGGACGTGTAGATCAATTTGAGGGATTGCGATAATATAAAAACGCACCAAAAGGTGAATGTCACTAACCCCTCTATTTACGGTTTTTGTATAACGTTTTGGGGGAAGAACACGCCTTGAAAATGATAATTATATGTTTTTGTATAAAACATACCTTTGAATAAATTATAAATATATTTTCATGGAAAATATGGTTTGGGATGATATAAATATGTTTTCAAGGAAGACATGGTTTTGGAAATGTGTTTGATTATAAATATGTTTCTGGGAGAAACGAGGAGGGTTACGGTGTTTGAGGTAAAATGACCGTATGGGTTTAAAGATATTTAAATCTAAGTTGTGACAAATTTGCCTGATCTCGAGGGTGTAAGTAGCAGTATAGGCTTACATTACGTCGGGGAATTCATACAACGCAAAATATTAAATTTGTTTTCTAGTCGGTATATATATTGATCGATTGGGGAGGGCACTTGGGTGATCCTAATTGTGGGACGTCCTGGCGCAGTTTCAAGCCATTTTAATCATTAAAATATTGAATGTGTGGAATCGTTGATAGACCTATCGGGTTGACAACCCCGTCGTGACCGGTAGCTCTGTGTCAACATAGCGGCGGATTTTATTCTGGATATTGTCTAGTTTGATTAGAACCTCAATGTTGATATATAGCTCGTAATGTCTTGCAAACTTACAAATCTGAATGAATGAACACAATTTAATATACTGATCTCATCTGGGGCTTTTCTATAAAACAGCTCCAGACGATTAACCCTCGGATTTTATAAAGGAATTAAAATTAACTTTGTTAATTATTTATGGATGTTTGCTATAAAAATTCATAGCAAGAAAGTTTTCCTTAAACAAATTGTTATGAATTAGAATATGTGAACTCACCTTCCTTTGTGCTGACACTTGATTTTTACGTGTTCTTCAGGTACATAAGTTCTGCTTCGGGATTTTGGCTAGTGTTATCTTGTGGTTGTTTAATGTAGTGGTTAAATAAATAATGTTTGGACAATTTTTAAAAACTACTTTGGGACCGTGTGTACTAACAAGGATCAAATAACTATGTTGTGGTTGTGGTTTGTGTTAGAACTATAAACTTTATGTTTTAGTTAAGTCAAATGTCCAAAATAAAAATTGCATTGACCATCAAGATAATTATGGGTACCAACCTCCATCACCGCAACGTTTGTATTTTCGCTGCGACGTTTTTGGGGTGTGACAATTTGTCCAAATCAAACGACCAGTTCATAAACATGAAGCAAGAGCAAAAGGAGA
Source organism: Helianthus tuberosus (assembly GCA_030545235.1). Taxonomy (NCBI): domain Eukaryota; kingdom Viridiplantae; phylum Streptophyta; class Magnoliopsida; order Asterales; family Asteraceae; genus Helianthus; species Helianthus tuberosus. Next base: position 96,871,645 of record CM060399.1, on the reverse strand, counting down.
TCGTACATTTGGATTCAACATACTCGGCCGAGTATTTTCTCCAAACTGTCTCTAAAAAGGACACACACACACACACACACATTCAACCATTCCCTCTCTTGTTCATACAATATTCAACGAGGTCTTATGTTTTGGGGGATGATTTTTGGAAATCTTGATCATTGAAAACCGATTTCAGGAATTCTAAGAACCTCAAGCACTCATTACCTACTTGAAAACAAAATTAGTCCAGCATCTCACCCACTTGCAACTTGCGTGTGGAAGCAACACTGGACTGGGGGGACTTGAAGGGGTATGGTCCTAAATCTTGCACCAGGCTTGGGCACGAGTGACCATTACCTGGCTTGTTATCCCAATCGACAAAGAACTTGCCTCAGTTCGTGCCGGCACACGCGAACGCGGTTTGCTTTCTTACTCAAGGAAAGATGAGAATCTCACCTTGTGTATGAAAATGGTTGTTTTCGACAACATACACGGAATATGGTGATTGCTACTAAAGATGATAGTTGTTACTATCAATCCACATCTTCTACAACTGTCGTGTTACAACATTCACTTTCTGTAAAACACATTTCCATGTTGCGGTCCTGCGCGGGTACGCGCGGGACGACGAAGGAAGTGTAGAGTGATGTACAGATGTGTTAACCTATACGCGTATAGCTTACCTCATGTTGTGAGGTTTCATAAGCTCGCATCCTATTGTTATACAAGTGGAACTATCGCCTTGACTTCCGTGGACAACCGACATGACTTTACGCTAACAACAGCGTTTAGCTGACCGCCCAATAGGTGGCTCCCCCACTTGCATAAGCTGATTGACAGACTGACAACCCCAGCAGGCCGCGTGGTGGGTGTTCCTTCATGCAAATGATACAGTAGGACACGTGGCGACTCCTCCACCGTGCGCCTGACACATCTGCAGCCTACGTTCTTGCTAGGCCAATGAAAGTTGTAAGTTGTCAGTTAGGCCCAAAGCCCATCGAGCGGCCCATTGGCCCTTCTCCTTCACTCTTTGGCTATTAATACCACCTTCAAACCAAGTTTGAGGTAATGCTAATATGCTCACTCACAATTACTACTTAACACTTATCTTGCTTCCAAAGCAAATACTTATTCTCATGCCGGAGGGTGGTAACAAGGAGCAACCCCGCACTCCATTCTCCTTGTTACGAGTCACGGTGTTTTTTCATTGTGCAGGTGACAGATTAGGGATGACCCAACCATCGATCGAGGAAAGAAGGGATTGACCCTACTGTCACGGCCCCCGACCCGGTTTGACCCGATTCAGGAGCCACGGAACAGGAAACCCGTGGTATTTTATTTCATTGAGTTTAACAGCGGAAGATTTTAGCAGGATCTATTATAAACTGAAATTTTCCCGATTATTTTATTTCATATTTCAGGATAAAACCCCGGTAATTTACAATTAGATGATTTCACTGGGAAATATTTATTTTACAAAACATGTTTCTTTATTTATATTAAGCCACTTCCTTAAGCTTGTAGTGCTTCGTGACACTTTTTCCTGGATCACAACAGATCACCTGAAACATGTTTGAAAAAGGTTTTGTCAGCAGGGAAATACTAGTGAATCATTCTTTTTACTAAAACGACACGTTGTTATAATTTACAATATTAAGAGCGATTACAATGTTTATATATCAACCAATTACCCAACGGTATTTGTCACTCGACTCATTTCTGTGACTATGGTCATATCACCTATTGGCTAACCCGTTGTCCAATGGTAACGATTATCAAGTAATGTATACAAAACCCTACATACCGGCTGTAATACGGAGATAACAAAGACTTAATCCCTGTAATTATAACTTTGAAAACATTTAAGAATTTATAAAGCACTTTGATAAAAAGAGAATGACTCACTTTGCAGATTTAACACGGGCAGAGTCTAGTCTACTGATTAACCTTGTTACCTAAATTAATAACATGCACACGAATTAGGTCAGTAACTAATACAACATTTACGATAACTCAGGAGATTAAACCCTCACAAAGAATGACAAAGTGCGATACTAAAACATCCATCGAATTCACGACGAATGACAAAGCATAACCCTAATGTGGGTAGCACTTAAACATCCATTGGATAGTTTCAATCGAGTTATTACCCTGTTATGGCGGCAGAACTTCGAGATTATATGTGTTTTGGGTCTGTTTCTACAATATCTCAGTGTACGTTTTGAGTTTTAACGTCGTTCAAGTGCCAAAATTCAAGTCCCAAGCCCCTATATTTATACTTGGAAAACGGCCCCCTCGCGTGGCGCGAGGGGTTGTCGCGTGGCGCTAGGGGTGCTCCCCTACCATAGGGTAGCCCCGTGTCCCAGTAGGCTTGCTGAATTGGTCGCTCAATCAAATTCGCATCCCACGCAAAACTGTGTTGATAATACTAAATAGGGTTTACCCCCCCTGAGTTTTAGGGGCCCTGATCCTGATTCCGATTGTTCTGAAAATTTTAGGGTTTTTGTAGGATCACTTGGGTTTCTTAATTAGGGTTTCTTATTGGACAAAATAAGATAATAATTAGGACTTTTGATGAGAGTTGTTACATCCTCCCCACCTTAATAAAAATCTCGTCCTCGAGATTCACTGGAATAAGTGAGGATACTTTCGCTTCATTTCCGATTCCAGTTCCCAGGTGTATTCGTATCCTCTCTTTGAATCCCACTTGACTTTGACCAGCACTAACCGCTTGTGCTTGAGAAACTTGATCTTTCTGCCTTCTATTTGTAATGGCTTCTCAACAAACTTTAACTTTTCATTTACCTCTATATCTTGAAGAGGTACTACCAGGGACTCGTCAGATAGACATTTCTTGAGATTGGATACATGAAATACATCATGTACTCCAGCTAACTCTTCTGGTAGTTGTAAGCGATAGGCAACCGATCCTATTCTTTGAATGACTAGAAATGGTCCTACGTATCTTGGACTTAACTTTCCTTACTTTCCAAACCGAACTACTCCTTTCCAAGGAGATACTTTTAATAGTACTTTGTCTCCAACTTGAAACTCTAACGGCTTGCGTCGATTATCTGCATAACTTTTCTGGCGATCTCGAGCCGTCTTCAGTCTTTCTTTGATTTGAGTGATCTTGTCGGTAGTTTCTTGCACAATCTCTGGTCCTGACAATTGACTTTCTCCTATTTCTGCCCAGCATACGAGAGTTCTGCACTTTCGTCCATATAGTGCTTCGAATGGGGCAGTTTCGATGCTTGCATGATAACTATTGTTATAGGAGAATTCAATTAAGGGTAGGTGATCGTCCCAGTTTCCACCGAAATCTATTACACATGCTCGGAGCATGTCTTCCAAGGTTTGTATCGTTCTTTCACTTTGTCCGTCTGTTTGAGGATGATATGCCGTACTTAAATTTAGTCGGGTTCCCATTGCTTCCTGGAAACTAGTCCAAAAATGGGAAGTGAAACGACTATCCCTATCCGATACAATGGAGAGTGGAACTCCATGTAATGATACTACTTCGTCTACATACAACTTGGCTAACCTTTCCATGCTAAAGGTTTATTTCATGGGTAGAAAATGAGCTGATTTGGTTAATCGATCCACAATTACCCAAATCGCATCATTACCTTTTCTGGTTTTGGGTAACTTAGTAACAAAATCCATTGTTATGAGTTCCCATTTCCATACAGGCATTTCTAGTTGTTGTAGTAAACCTGAAGGTTTCTGGTGTTCTGCCTTAACTTGTGAACAAGTTAGACACTTAGAAACATATCTAGCAATGTCCTTTTTCATTCCTATCCACCAGAAATTATTTCTTAAATCTTGGTACATCTTATTGTTACCAGGATGCATGGTATACCTAGACTTATGAGCTTCTTCTAAAATCTTTTCTCTTAAATCTCCTTGCTTAGGTACCCAAATTCTTTTCTTATGGAATCTCCAAATTCCCTCATTTCCTTGTTCTAATTCTTTTATTCGTCCCTTCATTCCTTCAGCAGCGTCCTCTATTGCTGTTTCTTAAACATTTTTCAGTTGCTCCATTAAATCTAATTGTAGATTTAATCTGAGAGCACGAACTCGTCTTTGGTTCTCATGATACTTACGACTTAAGGCATCTGCAACTACATTTGCTTTTCCTTCGTGATAATGAATATCACAGTCATAGTCACTTAGGATTTCCATCCATCTCCTTTGCCTCATGTTCAACTCTTTTTGCCCAAATATATACCTTAAACTTTTATGATCTGTATAGACAGTAAACTTACTTCCATACAGGTAATGTCTCCAAATCTTAAGGGCAAAAATTATGGCTCCTAATTCTAAATCATGAGTGGTATAGTTCTCCTAGTGCCTTTTCAATTGCCTTGATGCATACGCAATTACTTTCTTGCGTTGCATTAACACACATCCAAATCCTAATTTTGAAGCATCACAATATACTTCAAAATCCTCTGTTCCTTCTGGCAGGGCTAGGATTGGGGTATTTGTTAACTTTTGCTTTAAAATCCTAAAAGCCTCTTCTTGCTTAGGTCCCCTTTCAAACTTAATTGCTTTACAGGTTAGCTTAGTTAATGGTACAACTATTTTGGAAAAATCCTTAATAAACCGTCTATAGCATCCGGCTAATCATAGAAAACTTCTAATTTCCATAGCTGATTGTGGGGCCTTCCATTTGGTAACTGCTTCTATCTTAGCAGGATCTACGTGAATACCTTCGTGATTCACCATGTGTCCTAAAAATTGCACTTCCTGCAACCAAAACCAAAATTCACACTTCGAGAATTTGGCGTAAAGTTTTTCTTTTCTTAACAAAGTTAAGAGTACATGCAGATGTTCACAACGCTCCTCCTGGCTTTTGGAATAAATAAGTATATCGTCGATGAAGACAATCAGAAATTTATCCAAATACGGTTTACAGATCCGATTCATCATGTCCATGAATGCTGCAGGTGCATTCGTTAGTCCAAAGGGCATGACTGTAAACTCGTAATGACCATACCTAGTTCTGAAAGCAGTTTTAGGTATGTCTTCTTCCTGTACCTTCAATTGATGATATCCGGAGCGTAGATCTATTTTAGAAAAGTATCTAGCTCCTTGAAGTTGATCAAAAAGATCATCAATCCTAGGTAATGGGTATCGATTCTTAATTGTAACCTTATTTAATTCCCTATAATCAATACACATTCTCATTGTCCCATCTTTCTTCTTTACAAACAACACTGGTGCTCCCCAAGGGGATGAACTAGGTTGTATGAATCCTTTACTTAGTAATTCATCTAATTGCTTTTTCAATTCTAGCATTTCAGTGGGTGCTAACCGATAAGGTGCCTTAGCTATCGGTGTAGTTCCAGGAATTAGATGAATTCTAAATTCTACTTCCCTATCAGGTGGTAATCCATGTAGTTCTTCTGGGAATACATCTGGGTATTCTGATACTACTGGAATTTCCTTAAGTTCCTTACTCTTAGTACTAATGATTACTGAAATCATATACACTATTCCTTGCTTTCATTCATAATTAGCAATTTTCATTACTGATATGAACTTCATGGGTTTACGTGGCTTATCTCCTGTAATCATGATTACTTCTCCGGTGGGTGCACGAATCTCTATAGAGTTCTTATCACAGAGGATATGAGCATGGTTGGCTACTAACCAATCCATTCCTAACACAACATCGAACCCAGCTAAATTCATTGGTAATAGGTTTGCATGAAATTTATGACCTAAAAGTTCTATGTTTTCTTTTTGCAAAACCTTATTTATGTTAACCGAATTCCCATCTGCTGTTTCAACTGTAAAAATCTGCCTAATGTTGGTTAAGGGTAAGTTAAGAGCTTGGCAGAATGTAGTATTTATAAAACTTTGGTTTGCACCAGAGTCAAATAATATTTTTGCATAAACATTGTGAACTAGGAACGTACCAGCTATCACATTAGGGATTAGCTCGGCTTCCTGAGTAGTCAACTGGAAGGCTCGAACATTCTTCTTGGTAGCTCCTTCAGCTGGCTTGGCTTTATTGTCTGCTGGTTTAACCAATTTAGGGCATTCTGGTTTAAAATGTCCTACCTCTCCACAGTTATAGCAGATCCTTGTTTTCTTTCTGCAGTCTTCTTCGCGATGTCCTACCACTTTGCAAAAATTGCAGGTTACATTACATCTTCCATAATGTTTCTTTTTGCAATTCCTGCAGAACGGCAGAGTTGAGGATTGCCCTGTTCCTCTTTTCTTGAAGTTGCTATTATTACCCACACGAAATCCTTGGGTAATTTTCTGAGCCAGTTCCTTTTTCCTGTTTTCATCCCTTGTGCGTATCAGCTCGTCAGTTAGGGTGTTAGCTAATTCTACCGCATCGTCAATAGTGCGAGGTCTCGCAGCTTTAACGATATTACGGATTTCTCCAATCAATCCCCAAATATAACGAGAAATGAGCACCGACTCTGGCGAAGCCAAAGTTGGTACTACTCTAGCATACTCGAAGAATGTCGAAGTATACCCTCGACAGTCTACATTCACCATCCGGTGGTTTAGAAATTTATTCGCCATTTGTTCCTTTTCATATTTGGGACAGAATTTTCTTTCTATCAGACTTTTAAATTCTTCCCAATTCATGGCATAAGCCACATTTCTTCCTTTGGCTTGAAGTACGGTATTCCACCATTCTAGCGCCCCTTCTTTGAAAAGATTCGACGCGTACATGACTTTGTCGTTTTCGGCACATTTACTTATTATGATTTCTCCTTTGGTTTTCTCTAACCAATGCAGTGCCGCAGTCGCTCCTTCATTGCCTGCATATTCAGCTGGTTTACAAGCAAGAAATTCTTTGTAAGTGCAACCAGGCGTTGCAGCTTTCATTTTCTTAAGGAGCGGAGCCTGCCGTGGATCTTTATTGTTATTAGTATGATTACCGCCTCCGTTTACGCTATTACTGAAGTTATCTTCAGAAGTACGTTTGCTAGGAATGATTTGTTGAGGTTCAACAGGTTTCTGGGCAGCAGCAAGGATTGCTGGAATAGCATTGGTTATCCCTTGAGCAACGATATTTTCTATATCTTGCTTAGTCATAAAGTGATCCTCCTGATGTTGCTCAGATTGATTAACCTCGTTAACTGGTTCATTATTAGCATTTTCCATCTGATAATTAATATATATAATTTATTAGTACAGAATAAATAACAATTATGCACAAAATAATCATACAAATTTTACAACATAATTATATATATCCAAAATTATTGATTTCTCGATTCCTTTTTATATATCCTATTATGCATCCGTACACATCATTATGTTACAAAGTTTTATTTCTAATTTACTTTACAGACTTTATATTTTTATTTAGTATGATTATTATTATTATTATACAATCCACAGTTTCACCATCACCCTCGTCAGTTAACACTTTAGTAACGACGTTCCCTTTCGTTGTACTTCCAGGAGATCTGTTCTCCCACTTCCCTGATCCTATTCCCTGCATCTGCCAGCTCTTCGCCAAAATGATGGAGTTCAGCTAAGTTTTCATTGCTCATTGGCGGGTTCGGTATAGGTTCTGGGTCAAATTGAGGGAGAAAGGTATAAGGATTATTTAAGAGGTTTTGAAACTGCCAATCGTTAGTCCACCACTCGTCCATTTCGCCTAAAGGTTGAGTATGGATTAAAGGTTCTGGAATGGCTGGTTCCAAATTTATTGAAAGTTGAGTTTCGGCAGGATAAGGGTAAAGGTTGTTATTTATGGGCCTAAGAATATCACAGCTTGCCAGTACTTGATCCAGTTCCTCCTGAAATGGCAACTCCACGACTTGTCTCGAACTTTCCCCAATTTCCATTTCTGTTTGCCTAGAACCTTCCCCAGTCTCAATCCCTTTTCCTTTATCTATGGGATTTTCTATTTTGGGAACCTTTCTAGTTGCTGGTTTCCTCCTGCGCACACGCCTCCAGCCTAAAAATCTTCTCTTTTTCTTAGACTTTGGTTTTTCCAGAGGTGGAGCATTGAATTCCATAGGTTCTTCTATATCGGGTATGTAACCAGTAAAGTCTTTGGAAACTTCTATTTTCACCGGATAAAGATTGAGATTTTGAAGTGCTTCAGATAACTCATTCATGCTGTTTAGCATATATGCAAAATACTAAGTTAAAATTTTATAGCAAAACTTAACAGATAACCTTCAAGTATTATTGCATACCATGTAACTAATTTTAATACAAAGGATAACTGACAATTAAACATACTAGGGTTTATTGTAAAATTATTTATTTATTGGGTAAAGTTTCTGGATTGTAGGTGATAAGGATGCTAATACTAGGTTAGGGTATTTTAAAGATTTGCATTTACTGCTACAGTGGCTAGCATATAGAGATCTGCCCATTTTTCATCTAACTGGTCTTCCCATGGTGGGAACTGCCTAGTTCCCGGGTTTCCTGATTAACTCTGATTTCTTTTGATTGGGATTTCTTTATTTTCTCCTGACTTTTCCTAATAATCAAACTTCTTTTCTTAGGAGAAAGTGGTTCCTCATAATGGCCTTTACGAACAAATATTCCCTCCTCAGTATCTACTGAGTATCTTGAGAATTTTGATTGGGATGAACTTCCCTTCTCTTTTGGTGTACTATCTAATTTAAGATAGATGTTCGAAAGCTTTTGCTTACCCATACTGTGATTAACAAGTAGTCAGTTAATAAAACACATAATTACAAAATGGTAATCAGGAAAATTAAGTACTTTTTAAATACTTAATTAGCTTAACTCAGTGGCTCTGATACCACATTTTCCTGTCACGGCCCCCGACCCGGTTTGACCCGATTCAGGAGCCGCGGAACAGGAAACCCGTGGTATTTTATTTAATTGAGTTTAACAGCGGAAGATTTTAGCAGGATCTTTTATAAACTGAAATTTTCCCGATTATTTTATTTCATATTTCAGGATAAAACCCCGGTAATTTACAATCAGATGATTTCACTGGGAAATCTTTATTTTACAAAACATGTTTCTTTATTTATATTAAGCCACTTCCTTAAGCTTGTAGTGCTTCGCGGCACTTTTTCCTGGATCACAACAGATCACCTGAAACATGTTTGAAAAAGGTTTTGTCAGCAAGGAAATACTGGTGAATCATTCTTTTTACTAAAACGACACGTTGTTATAATTTACAGTATTAAGAGCGATTACAATGTTTATATATCAACCAATTACCCAACGGTATTTGTCACTCGACTCATTTATGTGACTATGGTCATATCACCTATTGGCTAACCCGTTGTCCAATGGTGACGATTATCAAGTAATGTATACAAAACCCCACATACCGGCTGTAATATGGAGATTACAAAGACTTAATCCCTGTAATTATAACTTTGAAAACATTTAAGAATTTATAAAGCACTTTGATAAAAAGAGAATGACTCACTTTGCAGATTTAACACGGGCAGAGTCTAGTCTACTGATTAACCTTATTACCTAAATTAATAACATGCACACGAATTAGGTCAGTAACTAATACAACATTTACGATAACTCACGAGATTAAACCCTCACAACGAATGACAAAGTGCGATACTTAAACATCCATCGAATTCACGACGAATGACAAAGCATAACCCTAATGTGGGCAGCACTTAAACATCCATTGGATAGTTTCAATCGATCGGACATTGAATCGTAGCAGCGATCGAGTTATTACCCTGTTATGGCGGCAAAACTTCGAGATTATATGTGTTTTGGGACTGTTTCTACAATATCTCAGTGTACGTTTTGAGTTTTAACGTCGTTCAAGTGCCAGAATTCAAGTCCCAAGCCCCTATATTTATACTTGGAAAACGGCTCCCTCGCGTGGCGCGAGGGGTTGTCACATGGCGCGAGGGGTGCTCCCCTACCATAGGGTAGCCCCGTGTCCCAGTAGGCTTGCTGAGTTGGTCGCTCGATCAAATTCGCACCCCACGCAAAACTGTGTTGATAATACTAAATAGGGTTTACCCCCCTGAGTTTTAGGGGCCCTGATCCTGATTCCGATTGTTCTAAAAATTTTAGGGTTTATGCAGGATCACTTGGGTTTCTTAATTAGGGTTTCTTATTGGAAAAAATAAGATAATAATTAGGACTTTTGATGAGAGTTGTTACACCTACTTGACGAGACTCAACCCATGGAATAACCTCTTGGTTAACCACTGTTTCTTCACCTATGAACAAAAACATATGGTAGTAAATTAGGTAGTGAAATCAGAAAAGCCAAGGGTCAATAGGATTAATTACCGTTTGTTGGTTGTAATTTGGTGAAAGTTAGGTGTTTTGTAAGTCCAGGAAGCTACAAACTTTTCATGGTACGGATCCAACAAGGATTTCTTCATGTACTCAAAAACCTCTAAAAATATATCCATAACTTGTCAGGTATGTATGTATGTATGTATGTATGTATGTATGTATGTATTGTATGTATGTATGTATGTATGTATGTATGTATGTATGTATGTATGTATGTATGTATGCTTGTATGTATGTATGAAATACTCACGTCCACGATCAACTTCTTTCAGCTGTGCTTCAACGTTTGCCAAATTATACTTGTATATTTCCTCTGTCGAAGACTCACACAATGTCGAAAATGAACGGAGAAATTCTTTCCGCTCCTTCTCAGTAAATTGCTCCTTGCTGTAATTATTAATATTTTGTTGAATATGGAACCGACAAAGATACTTGTACGCTTTTGGGAAAACTTGTTCACCCGCGTTCAATAGCGGCAAGTCCATGTTTGTTAAAATGACACGCGACTCCATACAGTCTACCAACATAGACTTGATCCACTCCAACACCCATATGTAGTTTTCTACCTTCTCAACAGAAATTAACGCACGAGCAACTGGAAATGACTGGTTTGTCGTCGTCATACCTACGACCTGAACAAGCGGAAGATTGTACAAGTTTGTTTTGTAGGTGGCATCAATCATTAGCACATGTGGGAATGCACACCACATAGTAAATGAAAGTTTGTGGTCAAAGAAAATATTTTCAACTGCGTTCGTGGTCTGATTCTCGCGTATGTAATAAGTGAAATCTTTTTTGACAAGAAGGTTTTCGAGTTGTTGCAGTGGAGTTTCGCCGACCCTCTTTCCGGCTTTGATCTTCTGAACAACATTGTATATATCTTTCGAAATAATCTTTTTATCCGGGTTCTTTTTCGTCAACGTTCGCCAGATGCTACGGTTTGGATATCTTGCTATGCCAGCTGCTGAATCAGTCTTTTATCCTTGAAAAAAGCCTTCTTGCATACGCGTGACCCTCTAAGTTTTCAATAGGAGTGTGGTTATGCGTCGGGTCCGTAAACCCTATCAACTCAAACGGGCAACCTATTTTCTTGCTACATGTTTTCCTCACTATAGCTACACTCTTATATTCCCCACCAAGAGTGCATTGAAACCAAACCTTGAAATTATTTCCTCTTTTATTCAATTTTTTAATCACAATGACGTAACCATTGTCCATTCTCGTCTTTTGTACCTAATCCACCAACTCATCACGTGACGAAAAGGTCCTGTTTGTCTCAAACGAAAATATAATTGGGTAAGAGCCTTCCTCATCAACCAACAGATCCTCCTGCTCACCACCGTCTCCCTGGTCTGGATAGTCTTGCTGTACAAAGTTCTGCTCACCACCATCTCCCTGGTCCGGATAGTCTTGCTGTATAAAGATCTGCTCACCACCGTAACCGTGGTCGGGGTAGTCTTGTTGTACAAAGCTCTGCTCATCACCGTAACCATGGTCGGGATAGTTTGGCTGACCGTACGAATATTCATCCTAAGGATATGGTTCATCTTCGTATCCGTAATTCGAATAGCCGTGTTGTGCGTACGAGTCCTCCACATGGATATTCAAGTCCAGCTGCACCGTATTGTCACGATAACGAATGCCAGAGACAACTTCCTCCTCCCTCATGTTGGACGGGGTCGGTTTCTCGTATGAGTTAGAAATAGCGGTCCCCTCGTAAAAATCTGGAACAACGGACTTGTCAGAATATTCACCGAAAAGGTAGTTGCTAAACTACAACATCGGTAATCGCTGAAAAAATGCTCTACTAACACAACAGAATTTGAAATCTTGCAACACTCGTATGCATGGTCGGTCAGATTAAAAGGAGACAACATCGTACTTGAACCGCTGCGCTTTGGCCAAACCGCAGCGTTTAGGGTTCCCCGTGACACTATGCCTTTGTCAGCTTGTCACCTTTTTGTCAATAGTCATAACGGTCACCTCACCTTTTGTCGGAGAGAAACCCTTAACGTTACGCTTTAGCTAAATTTCGGCGCTTCAAGAGGTGAAAATAAACCATGCGTGTGTAGATATCATAGTCCTAAAATAGTCAGTTTAGTATTCAATTAGTCAATGACTAGATGCCTATTACTGGATTTAATCTGTTAAATTAAGTTTGGTTACATTCCATATGGGTTAAAAACATACCAATGGGAGTGTAAATGTGTATGCCATCATTCTACGATAAGGTTGACCAATTGGTCTACTAATTCACCAAATTCTAGATATCGTTTTATGATGTATAGTAGGCTAGGTTGATGTGATGTCATAGGTACTTTTGTGTTTGTTGGCTTACATATATGGGGCATGTCCTGTATATGAACTAGTGTGGAACTCATCCTCACTACTTGTACTTTTTTGCGGTTTGTTTATAATAGATTCACCGGGGTAACCCTTTACCCAAAAAAAATAATTCACCAAATTCTCATTTCATGTTAAAATTACCGTTTTCATCAAGTTTAACAATTATACATCGATATCCGTCCACTTCATTTGTAAATGTAACAGTAGTTTTAGTATAATTGGGTTAAGTTTACGTACAAAATATCTTATCGTACAACACGTACGAAGGGCATGAAAAAGCCAAAAATACGCGGTGACATTTTCGTAATTATTCGCTAGTAGGGTAATTATCAAAATTACTCTAAAAATGATCTTGTAGAGTAATTTTGATTTTGTAGGGTAGTTATTAAAATTACTCTACAAGTCTACAAGTGTATCTTGTAGAGTAATTTTGATCTTGTATCGTAATTATCAAAATTACTCTACAAGTGTATCAAAATTACTCTACGCCAAAATTACTCTACAAATGTATTAAAATTACTCTGCAAGTTTATCAAACAACATACAATTCAAAATTACTCTAAAAATTACCTTACAAGATTAAAATTACCATACAAGATAATTTGTAGAGTAATTATGATACTCTACAAGATCAAAATTACCATACAAAAATATTTCACAAAATTACTCTATAAGATCAAAATTACCCTACAAGATCATTTGTAGAGTAATTTTGATAATTATTCTACGAGTAAATAATTACAAAAATATCACTGCGTTTTTTTTTTTTTTTGGTTTTTCATCATATTCTTACGTTTTTTGATCTTTTGTTTTAACTCATTTACATCAATTAATAAGGTTTACAAAAAAAAATCATTTTAATCCAATCTTAACGAAAGTTGGCAGAATTTCACCAATAGTGTAGGTTAGTTGTTATTTCGGTTGTAACTAGGGCTGTAAACGAACCGAACGAACACGAACAAGGCCTTGTTCATGTTCGTTCGTTAAGGAAATAAACGTGTTCACGAACGGTTCATGAACACTTACCGAACGAGATTTTATGTTCGTGTTCGTTCATTAAGGAAATGAGTGTGTTCGCGAACGGTTCACGAACACAAATAAATTTGGCGAATGTGACGAAGGATAAAGGTGGATGGCCTAGAGAGTAGCACTAGAACTTGAATTCCTTATTGTGGAACGGTTGTCGATCGTATTCGTCGATGTAAATAATAAGAAATGAAAGGGAAATAGTGCATAAACAAGGTTAAATATGGTTTTTTTATTTTAATTTTTAGGGTAATAAAATAAATATAAGTTTAATTATATAAAAAAGTAAAGATAAAATATATGAAAGTACAAAAATCTTTCATTAAAAGAGAAACATGCAAACATAAACGAACGCAAATGAACGAATGTTCACGAACACGTTCACGAACACCTTACCGAACGTTCACGAACACAATTGAACGAACGAGACCTTTGTTCATGTTCGTTCATTTAACTAATCGAACGAAATTTCTTGTTCGTGTTCGTTCGTTTATTAAACGAACGAACATAAACGAACTTCCCGCCGAACGGTTCACGAACTGTTTGCTGAACGTTCGGTTCGTTTACAGCCCTAGTTGTAACCAATAGTGTAGGTTAGTTGTTATTTTGGCTGTAACAAGATGCATAACCCCAGGGCCGTCTCCGAAAATCACAAAAAAAAATTTGGCCCTGTTCGAGATAAAAAATTTGGGCCCTATTCGCAAATCTTCATATAACATAAACTCATCAATCATTCAATCACATATATATATATATATATATATATATATATATACTAAAAATTCATAATACTATGATAATTGTTATGAAATAGATAAAAAAAATTAACAAAAATAGTGTAGCAAAAATGATAAAAGTATCGAACTTACTTGCTAAGTAAACAGTGTGGTTCTCTTAGCGTTTTTTGAAGCAAAGCTCTTGATCAACTCCTTGTAATCCATAGTATCTAATATTTCACTTTCAATAGATATTGTCGCCAACCCGTTTAGCCTTTCTTGTGACATTGTAGAACGTAAATAGGTCTTCAACAACTTCAACTTTGAGAAACTTCTTTCTGCCGATGCCACGGTTACCGGAATTGTCAACAACACTTTATATGCATTTATAGCATAAGGATAAGTAGTACTTCTTTCTACCGATGCCACGGCCGGATAGGTGTTTGTATTTAGGAACGGGAGGCATGATTTCTACATATTAACGAATAACATCCATTCAATCACAATTCACACGAAGTCAAATACATTTAAAGTATAATTAATAAAACATAAATAATTATTATTATCAAGATTTTACCTCAAGATGAGGTCACTTTAGGCTTCGGTTGAGCAACAGTGGGCTTAAGAAGACGAATATCAAATGGAAAAAAAACCAATTCACATCATTCATAAGTTATGTAACTCGGAAACTCGAAATCAGAATCAACCTTTTACACATTAATCATGACAGTAAGATCATTAATCATGAAAGATTATAACTTGCGACTCGTAAACTCGAAATCAGGATATGAAAACACTTGGACTCTGAATCTTTGTCGAAATCAAGATGTAACTCGGAGTCGGAACCGTAACTGGGAACCGTGGTTGCGACCGTAACAGATAACAACAAACAAAAATCAAAAGACAACAAACAAATACCTCCTGAATCGCGAATCTGCGGATGATGATGATTCCTGAATCGCGATGATGATGATGACTGCGAGACTGCGAATCTGGCTGGCAAAACTTGTGTTCGATACTTCGATCAGAAATCCCTGGTGCAGAACAACCGCGACGTTTGATTTCCTGCAGCGGCAATAGTATTTTTGACAAAGGTTTGGGCCTTTAATCGGTTAAGGGATTGGGTTTGTTACAAAGGTTTGGGCCTGTAAAAAATTTGGGCTATATATATAAAGAAAACTTAAAATTTTTTGGGCCCTTTAATTATTTGGGCCCTGTTCTCAAGCACACCCAGCACTTGGGGATAGCCGGCCCTGCATAACCCTCTAATTCGTTGAAATGGAATATACAACAACTCTTAATCTTAAAATTACACTTGTTAATATTTCCATCTGTAGTATTTTTTTTCTTTCTAAAGTTAGGTTCCTATAGCTAAATCACAAACAATTTTTTTCTTTTTAAAAGTTGAACCGTTTTTGGGAGTGGCATAAGATTGATAGCATTAGGCTACAAGGTGTGGTATACTTTATCACGTCACCTTAGCGTCACATTACTGGCACGTCACAGAGGGGCTTTAAAGCCCATTCATTAACTTGCATTCAATGGTTTAAAACCCAATCATCATTACCTAATTATTATTTTTTATTTATATATATTATTTTTTTTTAATTTATATGGCAATTTTAATAACAACCAGATGGTTCGGTAGTGGATGTTGATTTGGACCGTTTTGACCTATGGGCGGTTGGGTCAAACGACGGTACAAGATGCCACTTGGGAGATTTGCGAAGAAGCTACCACGAAGATATCATTGTAAATGCATGTCCATGATGCAATCTATAGTCGTTGTGGGCGACAGTCATAACGTCCACGTCGCTCGAACCGCTTCTTCTTCTAAAATTGTTGACAAAATTATTATGTATGTTGTTGAAATTGCTAATCTTGGTTCACTATAACAACCCTCTAAAATGCCTTAAAACACCCCATAATCGAAAAACCGAACTCGCGTAATGTTATTTAATTTGAAAAATGAAAAAAATAATAAATTTATGCCTGTCGAGGGCCGCGACAGACTAAACATAAACCTCTCGCGTGGCGCGAGAGGCTTGTAACGTTTCGGGCACGTTTGACGACATGTGTCGCCCACGTGTTCAACGTACCTCATGACTGGTTAGCCCTAAACCTAGCTAGGGGGATCTCGCGGGCCGCTAGAGGACTAGCTTGAGCCGGTCGCGGGGCGCGAGAGAGTCCGAAAAATCATATAAATAGAGCTTCAGTCTGCCTTTCCAACTCGCTCACTTTCTTTTCTTTCACTCTAATATTAAGGACGAAAATATACCCCTAATATCACAAAACTCTGCCCCGTTGTAAGTGTTTTAACCCCTGATCACTTATTCGATACCCTGTCCGATCGATCTTGAACCCAGCAACAGATGCCAAGGCGCTGCCTGATAAAGGCTATGCTTTGTAAACTACGTTGGGGTTCTGTCTCTTGACGTATTGATAATGTTGAATTGGGTTATTATACTAACACGCGTGCATTGTATATTTTAATAGGAACTCAAGAATATCATCAGAAAATATTTCCAGGAAGCATATAGAAAACCTAAGTTTACAAAGCGAGTCATTATCTCTTTTTACGAAATTGCTTTACAAAATTTCAAATGTTTTTCAGTTATACGTACAAGGATTAAGTCTTTGTATTCTACAATTACTGCCAGTATTATGGGGTTTGTATACAGTACTTGATAATCTTCACAATTGGACAATGGGTTAGCGAAAGTGTGATATGACCACCGTCACAGATCTGTCGAGTGACAAATACTTGGAGTTTTGTTAGATAAAAACATTGTAATTACCTTTAATATTGTGAAGTTATAACAATGTGTCTTTTTATTAGGGGTGAGCAAAAACCGAACCGAAAACCGAAACCGCACCAAAAACCGTAAAAACCGAAACCGCAAAACCGCAACCGACACAAAAACCGCAAAAACCGAAACCGCAAAAACCGAAACCGCAAAGGTATGGTGCGGTTCGGTTTTAGCTTTAAAAACCGCACCAAAAAACCGAAACCGCACCGCAAAATTATTATATATATATATATATTATATAATATACTTAAAGATTTAAATATACTTTGATTTGTGCACAAGATTGGATAAGGTGTACAAGGGTTGATCTTGAGCTCGGATGTTCTATGAAGAATAAAGACATAGATGAATTTAATAAGAGGATGGCGGGTTTAAAAATTGGTAAGGTTTTCTTTACATGTGTGAGTTTATATTTCAAATACCTACTAACATATATTTTTTGTTTTTTTTTTCTATCTAGGAAACACTAATGGCAAATGATAGTTGGAAACATTGAATGTTGGAAAGATTGAAAGTTGGAAACAAGAATGAGTTGGAAACAATATTACGTTTTTATTTGGATACGACTATGTGATTAAGCTTTCACCGTTTCACATAGCAACTATTATTCTAGACATGTTTCTAGTACAAACTCTTGTTTTGATTGATGTCCTCTAGCCCATACATATGCTCTTCACATTGCTCTTGCAAAAATTATATTCTAATTACCATCAAGTATTAGATGTATTCCAGTATTAAAACCGAGAGTTTTTTTTTTATGTATTCAAGTATTGCTGAGAGTTTTTTTTAGATGTATTCAACTATTAAAACCGAAACCGCACCGAAACCGAACCGCAACCGCAAATAAACCGCAAAAACCGTACCGCAAAAAAACCGCAACATGTGGTTTTAAAAAAATAAAAACCGCACCTCGCGGTATGAGTTGCGGTTTTATGCTAAAACCGCACCAAACCGCACCATGCTCACCCCTACTTTTTATAAAATGGAATGAACTCGCCAGTATTTCTTGCTGATAAAATATTTTTAAAACGTGTTTCAGGTAATTTGATGTGAAGCTATTAGAAGCCAGCCATGGAGCACAGAAGGCTTAAATAAAGTGGCTATAAATTAGCTGAATAAAAGAAGAAGTTATATTTTCAGCAAACTAGGGTTTATGCCAATTTGTTTAATATAAAAGTTTGGTGTTTTGCAAACTCTGAAATTATTTCCTAACTACGATTCTGATGTTTTAATTCTGCTGCAAATTTAATAAATACCGATACCACCAGTTCAGGTTCGCGGCGCCCGCTCCTGGGGTGGGGTCGGGGCTGCGACAGAAGGTGGTATCAGAGCCACTGGTTTAAGCCATTTAGGTGTTCTTTTTAATACCTAAATTTTAATTATGTTAGGAAATTTATATACTTTTTGTGTTATTCTGTGTAAATACACCTTGATATGTATATTATGATTTTATGTTATTTTAACGATTTTTGAGTTCACAGTATGAGTGATCAAAATACATCAAACGCTTATAGTCACCTGTCCCACTCTCCAATGGATGAAGGACCATCCAGTTCAGCATTTGGATACGTAGCTGATTCCGAGGAACCTTTTGTTTTTAGAGCCAAATCTGAGGAAGCATTTCCACCTAATAAAAGAGGATGGTTTAATAAAGAGAAAAGGGAAAAGAGAAAAAGAATACGAAAAATCCAACATGCAACAATAACCATAGCTGAAGGAACTGCCCAAATTCCAGTAACTTTACCTCTATGAGAGGAACTGGATAGGAGATTAGCCAATCTTGAAAAGTTCCAAACCACAGAAAATATTCTTGATCTTAACCGTGTAGCAGCACCAGAACCACAACTATTACCCTTATACCCAGAATAACCCATAGCACCCGTACCAATGTACCAAGAACCAAACCAAGAAAATCAGGTACCAATCCCAGCTTTCAACCCAAACGAAATACCCAGGTTACCAGCACCAAACCCACTTGAACAATGGTGGACTAATGAATGGGCATTTCAAGATCTGATGACTGACCCATATCCCTACATGCCATACGGAGAACCGGAACCAGTTTACAACGAACCCATACCAGACCAAATGCCACCCATGAGTCACGAAAATGTAGCCGAACTTCGCCATTATGGTGAATATTTGATTCAGGAAGGAAACAGGATACGCCGCATAGGAGAGAATCTCGTCTGGAAGTACGACGAGAGGGAAATGCAATATTAGAGAACCACCGCCTAATATACTATATATATATGTACTTTTATTTTAATTTGATTATATATATATATATATATATATATATATGTATCGATGCATAATTACTGACCTTTAAAATTTCAGTTGTTTGTATTTGATGCATAATATATATATATATATATATATATGAAAAAGAATAAACGTCGCATTGCTCGACGATTTTGGTTCAATGTGCTTGAATATTTGTTTGTTTAATTTATTCTGTGATATTAATACCTGATAATGTTTACAATTCAGATGTCAAAGGACGTTAATCAGGAAGTCCAAAATAAAAATGATAACGGGAATCAAGTGGATAAAAGTGCTATAGAACACATAGTAGCTCAAAGAATCATAGATGTCATGGCATTTATTATCGACACTCTTAATAAAAAGGTAGAAAATAATAATACCATAATAGGTAGTAAACGTACTCACCACGAGCCAAGTCACAGCGTGAATGGAGATCACGGACTTCTCATCAAAGCTCCAATTCCAAAAAGAAAGAGAACTGTAAGGACCTTCAAAATTGTCCCTAAACGACCCGTAAGTAAAAAAAAAAAAAACCCGGACCCCTAAAACCCTAATCCATATCAAAAAGGAAGAAAATCAGATTTTTGGTCTTCAGGCGGGCCGCATAAAGGTAAGCATGGCCTTACGCGGGCCGCGTCAAACTTAAGTTGACCAGATAAGCGTTACAGTCCACGTGGCATCCACCTGGAAACCCTACTCGTGACCCAGCAAACCTACACGTATATTAGGTGGCCACGCAGGCCGCGTAAGGATCGGCTTAGGGTTCACGTGGGCCGCGACATACCCATATTTCAGCTATAAATAGCTTGGATCAGGAGCAGTTCAGTGGTGTCGAAACCAATTCTCAAAAATGAAGTTTCACTGCTCGAAATTATAATTTTCATTAGGAAGGTGCTGCTACAATACAGGGTATTAACTCGATCGCTGCTACGATTCAATGTCCGATCGATTGAAACTATCCAATGGATGTTTAAGTGCTGCCCACATTAGGGCTATACTTTCTCATTCGTCGTAAATTCGATGGATGTTTAAGTATTGCACTTTGTCATTCTTTGTGAGGGTTTTAATCTCGTGAGTTATCGTAAATGCTGTATTAGTTACTGACCTAGTTCGTGTGCATTGTTATTTAAATTAGGTTACAAGGCTAATCAGTAGGCTAAACTCTGCCCGTTTAAATCTACAAAGTGAGTCATTCTCATTTATCAAAAGTATTTTATAATACTCCATTCTTTTCAAAAGTTATAATTACAGGGATTAAGTTGTGGTTATCTTAATCACTGGCTAGTGGGGTATTGTGCACATTACTAATTTCTCACGGTTAGGCTAATAGATCCTAACAGTGATAATCATCACTACTTGGGTGAAATGACCCAATAGTGGTATGACCATCGTCACCAGGAGGTGACACGGCGCCAGATAAAAATAAGATAAAAGCCATTGTAATCGCTCTTATGCTTTAATTTATAACTATGTGTCGTTTTGTGCAAAATGAATGATTCACCAGTATTTCCCCGCTGATAAAATATTTTCAAAACATGTTTCAGGTGACTAATGTGAACCAAGAAAAAGTGCCACGGAGCACTAACAAGCTTGAAGTAGTGACTCAATTAAATAAATAAACAGGTTTTGTAAATCAAGGAATTTCCTTGGGAAATTCCTCTATTGTAAATTACGGGGTTTATCCCGAATTATGAAATAAAATAATCGGGCATTTCAAGTTTTAAAAGATCCTGTTAAATCTTCTGCTGTCGACTCAATTAATAAATACCACGGGTTCCTGTCCCGCGACTCCTGGACCGGATAAAACCGAGGCTGGGGTCGTGACAGGAAAAGGTGGTATCAGAGCCACTGATTTAAGCTATTAAGTATTTAAAAAATACTTAACTTTCCTGATTACCATTGTGTGACTATGTGTTTTTTTAACTGACTACTTGTTAGTTACAGTATGGGTAAGCAAAGAATTATGGACATCTTTCGTCAATTAGATAGCTCACCAAAAGATAAGGGAATCTCATCCCAATCAAATTCCTCAAGATACTCAGCAGAAACTGAGGAAGGAATATTTGTTCGTAAGGCACAGTTTGAGAAACCACTTACCCCTAATAAAAGAAGTTGGATTAATAGAAAAGTCAAGAGAAAATAAAGAAGTCACAGCCAAAAGGAGTGATGAACAAGGAAACTCAGGAAATAGGCAATAACCCACCATGGGAAGATGAATTAGACAAACAATGGGCAAATCTCTATATGTTAGCCACTACAGCAGTAACTTTTAATTAAGTTAAACTGCCAAAACCCTGACCCAGTACTATCACTTATATTATATATAAGCCAGAAAATTTTAACTTAGTAATAAAAGATAGACTAAAAATAAAATATACAATCCCTAGTATATTTTGAATCCCCGTTGTAATTTGTAATAAATATATATAAAATTTGCAATGTGTGCAATGATGCTTGAATATTAACCTGTAAAAATTTAACTTACAAAATTTTAACCTAGAGTTTTGTGTATTATATCTGCTAAACAACATGAATGAGTTGTCTGAAGCTCTTCTGAATCTCAATCTCTATCCTGTTAATGTGGAAGTTTCCAGAGACTTTACCGGTTATTGTGCCGACATGGAAGAACCTATGGAATTTCAATCCCAACCTCCGGAGAAACCAAAGCCAAAGAAAAGAAGAAGATTTGTGGGCTGGAGGCGTGTACGCAAGAGGAAACCAGCAACTAGGAAAGTTGCCAAAATGGAGGAACCATTGGATAAAGGAAAAAAAATAGAGATTGGGGAAAGTTCTAAGCAAGCCGAGGAATTGCCACTGCAGGAGGAACTAGATCGAATACTGGCAAGTTATGATATCCTTAGGCCATTTAATGAAAATCTCTTCACTTATCCTGCCGAAACCCAACTTCCAGTGAATTTGGAACCAGCCATCCCAGATCCCCTTATCCACTCCCAACCTCTACCAGCAGAGCTGGAAGAATGGTGGACCACTGACTGACAGTTTCAAAATCTCCTCAATAACCCCGATACCTTTTTCCCTCAATTTGACCCGGAGCCTCCACTACACCCACCTATGAGCTCCGAGAACTTGGCTGAACTCCGCCACTATGGCGAGGAGCTGATTGATGTAGGGAACCGAATTAGGGATATAGGAGAAAAGATATCCTGGAAGTACGACGAGAGGGAGCGTCGCTTCTGATATGCCAGCTGACGGGATGGTGTGACGGCATGGTTGTGGTTGTATAATAATAATAGTAGTAAAATATAATCCTGTGAAATAACTTAAAATAAAACTTTTGTAAGATAACAAGTGTGTACGGAAGCATAATATAATATATAAAAATGGAAGTCGAGAAATTGACATTTTGGCTATATGTGTTAAATGTGATTATGTGCGATTGTTTTGTTATATTTGGTTGGTAATTAATTTTTGCTAATGACTTATCTATATTAATTACCAGATGGAACACGCTGGTAATGAACCCGTTAATGAAGTTAACCAATCTGAATACAATCATGAGGATCAATTTCTGAATAGGCAAGATATTGAGAATATCGTTGCTCAGGGAATAGCCAATGCTATTCCAGCAATCCTTGCTGCTGCCTGAAATCCTGTTGAACCTCAACAAATTATTCCTAGCAAACGTACACATGGTGATAATTCCAGTAATAGTGTAAACGGAGGCGGCAACCATAATAATAACGACAATGATGGGATGCAAGCCCCACTCCTTAAGAAAATGAAAGCTGCAACGCCTGGTTGCACTTACATGGAATTTCTTGCCTGTAAACCAGCTGAATTTGCAGGCAATGAAGGGGCGACTGCTGCACTGCGTTGGTTAGAGAAAACCGAGGTGGTGATTAAAATAAGTAAATGTGCTGAGGAAGATAAGGTCATGTACGCGTCGCATCTTTTCAAAGAAGGGGCGCTAGAATGGTGGAATACGGTACTTCAAGCCAAAGGAAGCGATGTAGCCTATGCCATGGGCTGGGAAGAATTTAAGCGCCTAATGGAGAGAAAATTCTGTCCTGAGTACGAAAAGGAACAAATGGCGAATAAATTCCTGAACCACCGGATGGTGGATGTTGATTGTCGAGGATATACTTCGACATTCTTCGAGTATGCTAGAGTAGTACCAACCCTGGCTGCGCCAGAGCCGGTGCTTATTTCCCGCTATATTTGGGGATTGATAGGCGAAATCCGTAATATCGTTAAAGCTGCGAGACCTCACACTATTGACGATGCGGTAGAATTAGCTAACACCCTAACTGATGAACTGGTACGCACTAGAGAAGAAAACCGGAAAAAGGAAGTGGCCCAAAAGTTTACCCAAGGATTCCGTGTGGGTAACCGTAGCAACTTCAAGAAAAAGGGAATTGGGAAATCTTCCATTGTTCCATTTTGCAATGCCTGTAAAAGAAAGCATTTTGGTAGATGCAAGGGGTATTGCAATTTCTGCAAAATTCCGGGACATCAAGAAGAAGATTGCAGGAAGAAGAAAGCAACAATCTGCTACAACTGCGGAGAAGCTGGACATTTTAGGCTAGACTGCCCAAAATTGGTCAAACCAGCTGATAACAAAGCCAAACCTGCAGAAGGAACTACCAAGAGAAACGCAAGAGCCTTCCAGTTGACTACTCAGGAAGCAGAACTAATTCCTGACGTGATAGCTGGTACGTTCCTAGTTCAAGACGTTTATGCAAAAGTATTATTTGACTCTGGTGCAAACCAAAGTTTTATAAATACTTCATTCTGCCAAGCTCTTAACCTACCCTTAACCAACCTTAGGCAGATTTTTACAGTCGAAACGGCCGATGGAAATTCTGTTAACATAGATAAGATTTTGCGAGAAGAAAAGATAGAACTTGTAGGTCATAAATTTTCTGCAAACCTATTACCTATGAATTTAGCCGAATTTGATGTCGTATTAGGAATGGATTGGTTAATAGCCAACCATGCTCGAATTCTCTGTGATAAAAATGCCATAGAAATTCGTACATCCACAGGAGAATTAGTGGTGATTACAGGAGATAAGCCACGTAAGCCACTGAAATTCAATTCAGTAATGAAGTTGGCCAGTTATTCAAGAAAACAAGAAGTAGTGTATATGATTTCGGTAATCATTAACACGAAAAGTAAGGAACTTAAAGAAATTCCAGTAGTAGCAGAATACCCAGATGTATTCCCAGAAGAACTACCGGGATTACCACCCAATAGGGAAGTCGAATTTAGAATTCATCTAATTCCTGGAACTACACCAATAGCTAAGGCACCTTATCGGTTAGCACCCACCGAAATGCTAGAACTAAAGAAGCAGTTAGATGAATTATTAAGCAAATGATTCATACAACCTAGTTCATCCCCGTGGGGAGCTCCAGTGTTGTTTATGAAAAAGAAAGATGGGTCAATGAGAATGTGTATCGATTATAGGGAATTGAATAAGGTTACAATTAAGAATCGATACCCGTTACCTAGGATTGATGATCTTTTTGATCAACTTCAAGGAGCTAGATACTTTTCTAAGATCGACTTATGCTCCGGATATCATCAATTGAAGGTACAAGAAGAAGACATACCTAAAACTGCTTTCAGAACTAGGTATGGTCATTACGAGTTTATAGTCATGCCCTTTGGATTAACAAATGCTCCTGCAATATTTATGGACATGATGAATAGGATCTGTAAACCGTACTTGGATAAATTTGTAATTGTCTTCATTGACGATATACTCATTTATTCCAAAAGTCAGGACGAACACTGTCAACACCTACATGCACTCTTAACTTTGTTAAGAAAGGAAAAGCTTTACGCCAAATTCTCGAAATGTGAATTTTGGCTACAGGAGTTGCAATTTTTAGGACACATGGTGAATCACGAAGGTATTCACGTAGATCCCTCCAAAATTGAAGCAATCACCAAATGGAAGGTCCCGGAATCAGCTATGGAAGTTAGAAGTTTTATAGGATTAGCCGGATACTATAGACAATTCATTAAGGATTTTTCCAAAATAGCTGTACCATTAACTAAGCTAACCTGTAAATCGGTTAAGTTTGAATGGGGACCTAGGCAAGAAGAAGCCTTTTGGATTTTAAAGCAAAAGTTAACAAACGATCCAATTCTAGCCTTACCAGAAGGAACAGAGGATTTTGAAGTATATTGCGATGCTTCAAAACTAGGATTAGGATGTGTGTTAATGCAACGCAAGAAAGTAATTGCGTATGCCTCAAGACAATTGAAAAAAGCATGAAGAAAACTATACGACTCATGACTTAGAATTAGGAGCCATAATTTTTGCCCTTAAGATTTGGAGACAGTATTTGTATGGAAGTAAGTTTACTGTCTATACAAATCATAAGAGCTTAAGGTACATATTTGGGCAAAAAGAATTAAACATGAGGCAAAGGAGATGGATGGAAATTCTAAGTGACTACGACTGTGATATTCAATATCACGAAGGAAAAGCAAATGTAGTTGCAGATGCCTTAAGTCGTAAGTATCATGAAAAGCAAAAGCGAGTTCGTGCTCTTAGATTAAATCTACAGTTAGATTTAATGGAACAATTAAAGCATATCCAGGAAACAGCAATTAAGGATGATGCTGAAGGAATGAAAGGAAGAGTAAAAGAATTAGAACAAGGAAGTGATGGAATTTGGAGATTCCATAAGAAAAGAATTTGGATACCTAAGCAAGGAGAATTAAGAAATAAGATTTTAGAGGAAGCCCATAAATCTAGGTATACCATGCACCCTGGTAACAACAAGATGTACCAAGATTTAAGGAATAATTTCTGGTGGATAGGAATGAAAAAGGACACAGCTAGATATGTTTCTAAATGTCTTACTTGTTCACAAGTTAAGGCAGAACACCAGAAACCCTCAGGTCTACTACAACAATTAGAAATGCCTGTATGGAAATGGGAGCTCATAACAATGGACTTTGTTACTAAGTTGCCCATGACTAGAAAAGGTAATGACGCGATTTGGGTAATTGTGGATCGATTAACTAAATCAGCTCATTTTCTACCCATGAAAGAAACCTTTAGCATGGAAAGGTTAGCAAAGTTATATGTGGATGGGGTAGTATCCTTACATGGAGTTCCACTCTCCATTGTATCGGATAGGGATAGTCGTTTCACTTCCCATTTCTGGACAAGTTTCCAGGAAGCAATGGGAACCCGACTAAATCTAAGCACTGCATATCATCCTCAGACAGACGGACAAAGTGAAAGGACGATCCAAACCCTGGAAGACATGCTTAGGGCATATGTGATAGATTTTGGTGGAAATTGGGATGACCACCTACCTTTAATCGAATTCTCCTATAACAATAGTTATCACTCAAGCATAGAAGCTGCCCCATTCGAAGCACTATATGGACAAAAATGCAGAACTCCAGTCTGCTGGACAGAAATCGGAGAAAGTCAACTATCAGGTCCTGAAATTGTGCAAGAAACCACCGACAAGATCACTCAAGTCAAGGAAAGACTGAAAACGGCTCGAAATCGCCAGAAGAGTTATGCAGATAATCGACGCAAGCCACTAGAATTTCAAGTTGGAGACAAGGTTCTCTTGAAAGTTTCTCCTTGGAAAAGAGTAGTTCGGTTTGGTAAGAAAGGAAAGTTAAGTCCAAGGTACGTAGGACCATTCCCAGTAATACAACGAATAGGACCAGTTGCATATCGTTTACAGCTACCAAAAGAGTTAGCTGGGGTACATGACGTATTTCATGTATCCAATCTCAAGAAATGTCTATCGGACGAATCATTTGTAGTCCCTCTTCAAGATATCCAAGTAAATGAAAAGTTGAAGTTCGTGGAGAAACCACTTCAACTAGAAGACAGAAAGGTCAAGTTTCTCAAACACAAAAGACTAGTACTGGTCAAGGTCAAATGGGATTCAAAGAGAGGACCAGAATACAGTTGGGAGCTGGAATCTGAAATGAAGCGAAAGTATCCTCACTTATTTCAATAAATCTCGAGGACGAGATTCTAAATAAGTTGGGGAGGATGTAAGGACCTTCAAAACTGTCCCTAAACGACCCGTAAGTAAAAAAAAACCCGGACCCCTGAAACCCTAATCCATATCAAAAACCAAGAAAATCAGATTTTTGGTCTTCAGGCGGGCCGCGTAAAGGTAAGCATGGCCTTACGCGGGCCGCGCCAAACTTAAGTTGACCAGATAAGCGTTACAGTCCACGTGGGATCCACCTGGCAACCCTACTCGTGACCCAGCAAACCTATACGTAGACTAGGTGGCCACGCGGGCCGCGTAAGGATCGGCTTAGGGTTCACGCGGGCCGCGACAGACCCCTATTTCAGCTATAAATAGCTTGGATCAGGAGCAGTTCAGTGGTGTCGAAACCAATTCTCAAAAACGAAGTTTCACTGCTCGAAATTATAATTTTCATTAGGAAGGTGCTGCTACGATACAGGGTATTAACTCGATCGTTGCTACGATTCAATGTCCGATCGATTGAAACTATCCAATGGATATTTAAGTGCTGCCCACATTAGGGCTATACTTTGTCATTCGTCGTAAATTCGATGGATGTTTAAGTATTGCACTTTGTCATTCGTTGTGAGGGTTTTAATCTCGTGAGTTATCGTAAATGTTGTATTAGTTACTGACCTAGTTCGTGTGCATTGTTATTTAAATTAGGTTACAAGGCTAATCAGTAGGCTAAACTCTGCCCGTTTAAATCTACAAAGTGAGTCATTCTCTTTTATCAAAAGTATTTTATAATACTCCATTATTTTCAAAAGTTATAGTTACAGGGATTAAGTCGTGGTTATCTTAATCATTGGCTAGTGGGGTATTGTGCACATTACTAATTTCTCACGATTAGGCTAATAAATCCTAACAGTGATAATCATCACTACTTGGGTGAAAGGACCTAATAGTGGTATGACCATCGTCACCAGGAGGTGACACGGCGCCAGATAAAAATAAGATAAAAGCCATTGTAATCGCTCTTATGCTGTAATTTATAACTATGTGTCGTTTTGTGCAAAATGAATGATTCACCAGTATTTCCCCGCTGATAAAATATTTTCAAAACATGTTTCAGGTGACTACTGTGAACCAAGGAAAAGTGCTACGGAGCACTAACAAGCTTGAAGTAATGGCTCACTTAAATAAATAAACATGTTTTGTAAATCAGGGAATTTCCTTGGGAAATTCCTCTATTGTAAATTACGGGGTTTATCCCGAATTATGAAATAAAATAATCGGGCATTTCAAGTTTTAAAAGATCCTGTTAAATCTTCCGCTGTCGACTCAATTAATAAATACCACGGGTTCCTGTGCCGCGACTCCTAGACCGGGTAAAACCGGGGCTGGGGCCGTGACAAGAACCATCTCACATGGTTGTTCTTACAAGGAATTCTTGTCATGCAAACCAATAGAATTCTCAGGTAACGAAGGAACCATTTCAGCTTTACGCTGGATAGAGAAGACTGAAGCAGTCTTAAAAATAAGTAAGTGTGCAGATGAGGATATGATCATGTATGCTTCTAATCTTTTCAAGGATAAAGCTTTATAGTGGTGGAATACCATTCTTCAGTCAAGAGGAAGTGACATGGTTTACAACATGGAATGGAACAAGTTTAAGAAAATAGTTGAAAGAAAATTATGTCCTCCTCATGAAAATGAACAGTTTGCCAATAAATTCTTGAACCATAGAATGATTGGGGTAAATTGCAGGGAATTTACTACCAAATTCTTTGAATATGCTAGAATAGTACCAACACTAGCCTCGCCAGAACCAGTATTAATCTCCCGTTATATCTGGGGATTAATCAGTGAAATCAGAGATATGGTCAAAGCAGCTAGGCCACAAACAATTGAAGAAACAATGGAGCTTGCTAATACTCTGACAGATGGATTGATACGTACCCAGGAGGAAAACCAGAAAAAGAATCTAGCCCAGAGGATTACTCAGGAACTACGTTATGGTAATTCCTATCGAGGCAAAGGAACAGGTTCAACCTTTTCACCTTACTGCAAGTTTTGCAAAAGGAAGCACTCAGGAAAGTGTGTTATGTCCTGCAACTTTTGCAAGATGCAAGGACATAAGGAAGAAGACTGTAGGGAGAAAGCTAGCGCCAGAATATGCTACAACTACGGAGAGGCATGTCACATCTTCCCAAACTGTCCAAAACTAGCTATAGTAGCCAACAACAAAGCAAAGGCAGCAGAAAAACCCAAGAAGAATGCCAGAGCATTCATACTAACAGCCGAAGAAGCTAAAATGATCCCTGATGTGATTGCCGGACGTTTTTAGTTAATGATGTTTATACTAAAGTATTATTTGATTCTAGTGCAAACCAAAGTTTTATAAATACTTCTTTCTACAAACTTCTCAATCAACCATTAACTAAACTTCAACAAGACTGTATGGTGGAGACGGCAAATGGAAATTCTATCACAATAAGTGAAATCCTTCAGGAAGGAAAGATAGAAATTTTAAGTCACAAATTTATTGTTAATTTGTTAACAATCGATCTTGGCAGATTCGATGTGGTATTAGGAATGGATTAGTTGGTAGCCAATTGTGCAAGAATTTTGTGTGACCAAAAGTCTGTAGAAGTTTTTACGCCAAATGGTGAAAGGATCACAATTAAAGGAGACAAGCCGACAAGGTTAACGAAGTTCATCTCTGTGATGAAAGCTGCATGCTACGCACGAAAACGAGAAATGGTGTATATGATTTCAGTAATCATTAACACTAAAGGAAAGGAGTTAAAAGATATTCCCGTAATATTTAATTTCTCAGACGTCTTCCCAGAAGAATTACCTGGATTACCGCCTGATCGCGATGTTGAATTTAGAATTCACCTAGTACCAGGAACGACACCAATTGCCAAAGCACTCTATCGTTTAGCACCAATAGAAATGCAGGAATTAAAGAAACAACTAGACAAATTATTAGAAAAAGGTTTTATACAACCTAGTTCATTACCACGGGGAGCACCGGTGTTATTTGTAAAAAAAACGAAAGATGAATCAATGCGTATGTGCATTGATTATAGAGTAGGGGTGTTCATCGAATCGAATATTGAATTTTCGAATTATTCGAATCGAATTATTCGAATAATTTTTATTTTTCTTTAAATTCGAATTCGATTCGTATTCGATTAAAATTCGAATTGAATTCGAATAAATTCGATTTAATTCAGTTTCTTTTAAAACATGTAAATAACTATTAAAATGAAACATAACTTTTAAAGCAACCATAAAATATTCCAAATAAAGTACCATAAGTCTAACATTCAAAACAAGAATTAGGGAATAACCACTACAAGTTAATATTTTTAGGGTTAGAAATCTACTGATAGATTTGCTACTTAGGTTTTAGTTATGGGTCATATAGTGAGTTTGGTAATGAGTAATTTTAATACTTGGAATAAATTTTGAAAATAATTTATAGTATAACCCAATAAAAGTTATGTATGTATTATATATAAAAATAATAAATAAAATGTATATTTTTATTCGAATCGAATTTGAAATTATAAATTCGTATTCGATTCGTATTCAATTTACTTGAATCGAATTCGAATTCTTATAATCGAAACGAATTCCTGATAATCGAATCAAATTTTGAATTTTTCGAATTCGAAACAAATTCTGAACACCCCTATTACAGAGAATTGAATAAGGTTACAATTAAAAATCGATACCTACTACCGAGAATTGATGATCTATTCGATCAACTTCAAGGAGCCCAATTCTTTTCTAAGATCGACTTACACTCAGGATATCATCAACTGAAGGTACAGGAAGAGGACATTCCTAAAACTGCTTTCAGAACAAGGTACGCTCATTATGAATTTACAGTATTGCCATTTGGTTTAACCAATGCCCCAGCCGCATTTATGGACATGATGAACAGGATACGTAAACCATACCTGGATAAATTCATAATTGTTTTCATAGATGATATACTAATTTACTCTAGAATTAAGGAAGAGAATGTGAATCATTTACACATACTTCTGACATTGTTGAGAAAAAAAAGCTTTATGCTAAATTCTCAAAATGTGAATTCTGGTTACAAGAAGTGCAATTTCTTGGACACTTAGTTAATCATGAAGGAATTCATGTCGGTCCTACGAAGATCGAAGCTATTACCAAATGGAAAGTCCCTGAATCACCAACAGAAGTAAGAAGTTTTCTTGGATTGGCAGGATATTATAGACGTTTCATTCAAGACTTTTCTATAATAGCCATTCCATTAACCAAACTAACTTGCAAGTCAGTTAAGTTTGAATGGGGACCAGAACAAGAGGAAGCATTTAAGATTTTAAAGCAAAGATTGACGAATGCACCAATACTTGTTTTACCAGAAGGAACTAAAGACTTCATAGTCTATTGTGATGCATCTAAATTAGGATTTGGACGTGTGTTGATGCAACGCCAAAAGGTAATTGCTCATGTCTCTAGACAACTTAAGAAGCATGAAGAAAATTATATAACCCATGATCTAGAGTTAGGAGCAATAATTTTTGCCCTTAAGATTTGGAGACACTATCTCTACAGTAGTAAGTTCATTGTCTTCACAGATCATAAGAGCTTAAAGTGTGTTTTCGGGCAAAAGGAATTAAACATGAGGCAAAGACGTTGGATAGAAATTCTTAGTGATTATGATTGTGATATCCAATATCATGTAGGAAAAGCTAATGTAGTAGCTGATGCCTTAAGTTGAAAGTACCATGAAAAGCCAAAAAGGGTACGTGCTCTCAGATTAAACCATTAGATTTAAATGAACAAGTGAAAAATATACAGGAAACAGCAATCAACGATGATGCTGAAGGTTTGAAAGGAATAATTAAATATTCTGGAAGTGACAAGATGTATCAAGACTTAAGGAAAAACTTCTGGTGGATAGGATTGAAAAAAGATATAGCAAATTATGTTACTAAGTGTTTAACCTGTTCACAGGTTAAAGCGGAACATCAGAAACCTTCAGGATTACTGCAGCAATTGGAAATGCCAATTTGGAAATGGGAGTTGATAACAATGGATTTTGTTAGCAAATTGCCCAAGACACGAAAAGGTAATGATACAGTCTGGGTAATTGTAGATAGATTAACTAAATCTGCGCATTTCTTACCAATGCAAGAAACTTTCAGTATGTAACAATTGGCTAAGCTATATGTGAATGAAATAGTTTTATTACATGAGATTCCTTTACCTATTGTGTCTGACAGAGATAGTCATTTTACTTCTCATTTTTGGACAAGTTTCCAAAAAGAAATAGGAACCCGACTAAATTTAAGTTCAGCCTATCATCCTCAAACAGATGGACAAAGTGAAAGGACAATTCAAATTATGGAAGATATGCTTAGAGCTTGTGTGATAGATTTTGGAGGAAATTGGGATGAACACTTACCTTTAATAGAATTTTCTTATAATAATAACTATTATACAAGCATCAATGTTGCACCATTTGAAGCAGTCTATCGATGGAAATGCCGAACACCGGTATGTTGGGCAGAAATTGGAGAAAAGCAAACTGTCAGGTCCTGAGATTGTGCAAGAAACAACTGACAAAATTATTCAAGTCAAGGAAAGACTGTGAAGAAACACGGAACTAATTTTAGAGTTAATTAGTTTGGTTTATGTTTCAGTCATAAGGGTTAATCTTCTTGAACTTTCCTAAGCTCCGATTTGATCAGTTCTTCCTGCAAAACAGAAACACCGTTAGCTCGTTAAGAGGGGAATATGGGGGTTTCCCTCTTAACCAGACTCCGGCGTAAGAATAAGTATCTGCCTTGAGGAAATAAGTGTGTGTTAAGAGTGAGAGTAGAGGGAATGGAATGTTTAACATGTGCATGAAGGTCTATATTTATAGCCGGAGAGGTGTAAGAGGAGGTGGGCTGATGGGCCTTGGGCCGGAAGGCGAAAACCAGAGAATATCCTCCTTGTCTCACTGGTATCGACCGTTAGTGTCTTCTAGAAGATCTCCGGTGCTGGCGCACTTTGATTGGAGCCACGTGTCACGGTTGTCGGCCTTGTTGTTCCTCTGCCATCAGCAGGTAAGTGGAGATCATGGGGCAGGTGTCGCCGCCCCTGATTGGTGCCACGTAGGCGTCCTTGTGTACTCGCTGTTTCCTGCACGTCAGAAGATCATGGAGCACGATAGGGCACAACCTGGAGGACGTTGATTGGCTTATTTCTCTGCCACTTGTACCTTCTGTACTTTCTGAAGTGGCCTTGTGCTTTGACTCCTGCGCGACCTTTGCTGAGCACGTTAGTAGCCCGCGCAGGGTTGCAGGGACTGAAGGCTATTATTCAGAACGCTAAGTATGGTAATTGATGTTATCTCTTGTTTGGACCTTGTGCGAGGTCAGGCTCTGCTTGAGCAGCTCGCGCGGGTCTAAAAGATTGATCATCTTATTGAGTAAGGAGTATGGTCCAGCGCACGAGCTAAATGGTCTGCGCGACTTTTTGGGACCATACCCCTTCAGACTGAAAATAGCAAGAGACCGTCAAAAGAGTTATGCAGATAACAGACGCAAACCCCTAGAGTTTCAAGTTGGAGACAAGGTACTCTTAAAAGTCTAGCCATGGAAAGCAGTTGTTAGATTTAGTAAGAGAGGAAAGCTCAGCCCATGGTATGCTGGACCTTTTGAATTTATTAAAATAATAGGACCAGTAGCTTATCAACTATAGTTGCCAAAAGAAATGGCAGGAGTACATGATGTATTTCATGTATGTAACCTAAAGAAATGCTTAGTTGACGAATCATTGGTGATACCTCTTCAAGATATAGAGGTAAATGAACAGCTTAAGTTTGTAGAGAAGCCAATACGAATTGAAGATAGAAAGATCAAAAATCTCAAACACAAGAGATTAGTTCTGGTCAAAGTGAAATGGGATTCAAAGAGAGGACCATTGATATTCACCAATTTATACATATTATAGTCCCCCATTTTATCCCCATTTTATGCATTTTTGGCCGTAAAACCGTTAATCGGATACTTAATCATGTATACTTTTGTTTACAGGCCTAAAACTGCATGCCAGACAAGATAATAGTGAAAACGAGGACTTTCCGGACGAAACGACAAAGCTGCGAACATTCTGTGGAAATTCTGACCTGGGCATTTGGCACGCCCGTGCAATGTGTGGAACGACCGTGCATATCCGACATATATAGCCCAGCCCGGCAGTGAACGACGGTGCGATCTGAAGTGCAAGCCATGCCCGGAGATGAACGGTCGTGCGGATGGAGGCACTCCCGTGCAATCCCGATGACCAAGCCAGCCCGGAACTGCACCACCAGTGCAGTTGCACGTGCAACCCTTAACCGGAGATGCATGATCGTGCCACCAACGGAACGGTCATGCGTGATCGAAGACTGGTCTAGATCTGATGATGTCATGCGGTATGGTGAACAGTAACTCCAATAATGCAAAAAGTGAACGGTCGTGCACTTTATTGGCACGACCGTGCAGTTTCAAAAAGTTACAAAAATCATGCAAAAACATTCTGCTTGTAACTCTGGATATTTTGGGAGCGATTCTGGCGATTTTCAGGCTCCAGAGGCGTTAGCTTTCACCCGGATTCAAGCCACATTGTGCCGATTAGCTTCGTTATCTTCCAGATTCTTAATCTAGTGCTTGTTTATGGTTTGGTTTTCTAATCTTTCCATAATTTTGTTAATCTTTCAAGCATTTAGATTAATGTTCTATGTATTATTCTAAGCCTTTGGGTAAAAACAACAATCCCTTGCTTAATTATAACCATTAGTATGTTAATTTTGTTTGTAATGACACTTGGAAGTATTTTCTATGTTCATCTTTGATGATTAGTTTGCAACATTGTTATTGTTGTTGATTTCTTGATTATAAGTAATTATGTTGGATGATTAGTATTTGGTTAGTTGAGATAGTTGAAAGATGAAGCTTAATTAATCATGTATTAGTAAACTTTGAACATGCTTAACTTGTTTAACTTGTTTAAAATGTGTGCACCATGATACTAGAAATGGTTAGTGGTTTAATAAAATGTAATTATTGTTAATCAAGAAAGCTTTCCGTCATGTAAGGACCTTAACGGGTTAAATGGTGTTGTTATGAATTCTTGCCTTGAATTGTTAGCTTAGTTAGTAGTTTAGGCCAAAATTGCTATCTTGGTGAATTTATATGCAAGATTTGTAAAATGAACTCGGTTGTGATTTAATCTAGTTTATGCTTGTCTCGGTGGTTGCATTGTGTTTATCGGTGTCACTTTCCTTGTTTAAGTGAGGTTAGAAAACTCCTAACGGATGACTAACTTATTTTTAAGAGATTTTCATGGACATTTATCAATTGCACGTTAAAGAACAATTTTAGGTGGTTAAAGTGTGTTTATCGTTTTAGCTTTCCGAATGATTGTCATGTTAGGATTCCCGAAAGGGATACTTATTGTCTTGAAAATGAAGAATTGACCAAATGCTTCTAGTGCCAAAACCGACTTAGTTGATATGCTTTGGTTGTGTATTAAGCAAGGCTGTTTATCTATTTTTCATATTTGAAGTCTATTATGTTTTATTAGCATTTATTTATGCTTATTCTAGTTTTTAGAAAATCAAACAACTAATCCTTTTTCCGATAATTTAATGACAAAGGTCTAGTATTATTCCTCCGCCCATTTCCTTGGATCGATACTTGGTTCTTACCGATGCTTTACTACATATATGATGGGGTATACTTGCCTCTTTCGTGTGTGTTTTGATGTTGAAGTATAAATCACTTTTATAAATTTTAAAACCGAATCGTGTGTAATTTCATTATAAAAATATGTATATACGCGCACACGTCAAGTTTTTTGGCGCCGTTACCGGGGATATGGCGAGCTTTAGGAACGACCCGAGTCATAATTTTATCGGTGTATATACTTGTGAATACTTGTGAATATTTTCTTGATTATTTATTTATTTATTTGTTAATATTTCTTGTCTTTAATTCATTTTATTCGTTTTCATGATTATTTAGTACACTTGTAAATTTTTGTTCCATTTATTTGTTCGAATCCGGATTTATTTATTCATTTATTCTTTGAGTTTTCGGCTCCGAGAAAATCATTTTTACACTAGCCGATTCGATTATTTAATTCGTTATGATTTTTATAAAAATTCGGGCCCATTTATGAATTGTTATAAAATTTCCAGCCCATTTTTTATAAATATTCTGTTTCTTTTCAGCAAAAAAAAAACATTATTATTAATAAAATATTCATTGCTTCGTTTGCAGGTTGATGTCCTCAACCCCCGCTCTAGATCCTGTTGAGCCGTCAGACGAACCCGAGCGTGATCTAAGGAGACGTCTTCGTGCGAGATCTCGTGCGGTTGGGCTGCTGCTCGCAGCTGGTGAGCCGGAGCCGGTGGTACCCGCTGAAGCCGAGGGCTCAGGGGCAGCAGGAAACAGAATCATGGCGGACGATGAGCGACCTTTGAATGAGACGAATCAGCCCGGAAGGGCAGGCCTGGAGCCGAGTATCCTTCAGCCTACTATAGATGCACCTACATTTGAAATTAGATCTAGTATTATTAACATGGTGCAGAATTCGGTACAGTTTGACGGGCGTGAGCATGAGGATCCCGGGAGACATATCGCTGCTTTTCTCGCTATTTGTTCGACATTTAGGATTACAGGTGTTTCGGAGGATGCAGTTCGGTTGAGGTTGTTTCCTTTCTCGTTGCGTGACAAAGCTAGAGATTGGCTTATGTCACTTCCAGCTGGGTCCATCAGGACCTGGAATGAGTTGGCGGAGTTGTTTATGCAAAAATATTTTCCACCAGAGAAAACAATCAAGCTAAGAAACCGGATTGTTACCTTTCGCCAGGACAAGGGAGAGTCGTTGCACGCGGCCTGGGAGAGATTTAAAGATTTGTTGATTGATGTTCCACATCATGGCTTCTCCAAGAGACATCTGATCTTGACGTTTTATCAAGGGCTCAGTTACAACACGCAGGAGCGATTAGACTTGAATGCAGGAGGCGATCTAGGAACGAAGACGCCTAATGAAGCGTATGATATCATAGAAAGAGCTGCATTGAAGTCTAGCTCATGTCGCGAAGGAGATAGAGGCCGGGTAACATCATCATCATCAGCACCTCGCGCAGGAGTTCACGCGGTGGACGATTACATGGCCATTACTGCACAAATCTCGGCTCTTGCAGCGAAATTCGACAAGTCCCAGATAGCCGCGCAAGTTGGTTCAGGATGTGACCAGTGTGGAGTGTCACACGAAC
Source organism: Helianthus tuberosus (assembly GCA_030545235.1). NCBI lineage: Eukaryota > Viridiplantae > Streptophyta > Magnoliopsida > Asterales > Asteraceae > Helianthus > Helianthus tuberosus. The sequence goes on along the minus strand of CM060399.1, from coordinate 96,833,997 downwards.
CTGGTGCATGCTTTCAGGGAGTCATGTATGAGGGTCACGAGGAAGTGGATTTTGTGAGTAATCAAGTGAGGCCACAGAACAACCCGTACAGCAATACCTATAATCCCGGATGGAGAAATCACCCAAATTTTAGGTGGTGAGCGAATACGGGTAATCAAAACCCATTGGGATTTACTCAGTGCGCTCCAGCGCCACAACAGGGTCAGGGTCAGTAGTTCCAGCCATACAACCAACCTTACCAGCAGCGTCCATACTCATATCAGAATCAGGGCACTGGGAGTAGTTCCCAGCAGCAGGCCCCTCAATCTAGTTCCAAGCTGGAGGATATGATGGCTCAGCTTCATACTAGCTCCTCGAGTGCGAATCAGTTGGCTGAAAAACGATACCAACAGAGCGAGGATCGTTTTCTTTCCCACGAGGGGGAAATGAGGAGTCACGAAGCCTCGATTCAGAATATCAAGAATCAGGTTGGTCAGCTGGCGAAGATGATGTCTAAAAGACCCCCAAGTGGTCTTCTGGGCAATAAAGAGACAAACCCGAGCGGGCATGTGAATGCTGTCATGACCAGGAGTGGTAAGACTATCGGACCCGTCATATCGGACTCATAACCGATCACTGGAGCGGTCCCGACTGATACACCGGACGAGGTGCAAGCCAGGCTACGCCCAGCAAGTACAGCACAAGTCCAGGAGCCAGTCAAAGATTACACTCCCCCAGTACCTTATCCAGGCAGGCTGAAGAAACAGAAAAACGAAGAACAATACGGTAAGTTCCTTGAGTTGTTTAAGCAACTACACATTAATATACCATTTTTTGAAGCCTTGGCCCAGATGCCAAAGTATGCAAAATTCCTAAAGGACATCCTCTCGAATAAACAGAAGCTCGAGGATATATCATGTGTGGTGATGAACGAAACTTGTTCTGCTGTTCTACAAAACCGTCTGCCCACGAAAATGGGAGATCCGGGTAGTTTTACGCTCCCGTGTTTAATTGAAAACATGTTTGTTAGCCATGCATTGGCTGAATTGGGAGCGAGTATCAACCTTATGCTATATAAGGTTTTTACTAAACTGGATCTGGGTGAGCGTCACCCACTAGAATGAGCATTCGGTTGGCAGATCGTTCAATCAAGTATCCGCGTGGATTTGTTGAAAACATTCTTGTTAAAATCGATAAATTTGTTTTCCCCGTGGATTTTGTTATTCTTGACATGGATGAAGATTCAAGAGTGCCTTTGATACTTGGACGCCCGTTCCTCAATACTGCGAGGACGATTGTTGATGTGGCAGCTGGCCAAATCACGCTCCGAGTAAATGACGAGCATGTGACATTTGATATCAAAAGATCAATGCAGCATCCGCAAAGTCACGATGACATGCTTTACTATGTCAACATTGTCGACGCATGTGTGTGCTCTCATTTTCAAGGCACTATTGACGAGATTGATTCGGACACACGTCTGTCGGGTGGGGACCTGATTGACATTACGCAGGAGGGCCATGATTTCGAGCAGCCAGTCTATCAGATTGGTGACGATGGTTCCCAGAGTCCGGAGAGGTTTCTAGAAATTGGCCATGTAGAAGAAGAGAAAGCAAAGCCTTCGATTGAAGATCCGCCGTTTTTGGAGTTGAAAGAACTCCCACCACATCTCGAGTATGCATTTCTGGACGAGGAGCGTCGCTTACCAGTCATAATTTCGGCATCATTGGAAAAGGATGAGAAGAATCAGCTTCTCGAGGTTCTGAGACTTCTTAAGAGAGCCATTGCGTGGAAAATCATGGATATCAAGGGCATCAATCCTTCTTTTTGTACTCACAAGATTCTGATGGAAGACGAGTACAAACCCTGTGCACAACATCAGAGGCGTTTAAATCCGAATATGCAAGACGTGGTGAAGAAAGAAGTGATTAAGTTGTTGGATGCCGGGTTGATTTATCCTATTTCTGACTCTGTGTGGGTGAGTCCAGTGCAGGTAGTACCCAAGAAAGGTGGTATTACTGTAGTCTCAAATGATAGGAATGAGCTAATTCCTACCCGTACCGTCACTGGGTGGCGAGTTTGCATAAATTATCGCAAACTCAACGATGCTACTCGTAAGGATCACTTCCCGCTTCCATTCATCGATCAGATGTTGGACGGGTTCTCTGGGTACTTCCAAATTCCTATTGTTCCTGAGGATCAGGATAAGACTACCTTTACCTGCCCCTTCGGCACATTCGCCTACCGGCGTATGCCTTTTGGGTTGTGTAATGCACCGGCGACCTTCCAGAGATGCATGGTTGCAATTTTTCATGATATGATTGAGGATTCTATGGAGGTTTTCATGGATGAATTTTCGGTATTTGGGGATTCCTTCGATCATTGTTTGGAAAATTTGAAAAAGATGTTGAAGAGGTGTGAAGAGACGAATCTGGTCCTAAACTGGGAAAAATGCCACTTCATGGTGAAAGAAGGCATAGTTCTGGGACATAAGATTTCTAGTGCTGGTATGGAGGTAGATCCAGCTAAAGTTGACGTTATTTTACGACTTCCGCCTCCCACCTCTGTGAGAGTGATACGGAGCTTTCTTGGTCATGCGGGGTTCTATAGGCGATTCATCAAGGATTTCTCAAAAATCGCTAGGCCCATGACCCGTTTGTTGGAGAAAGACGCTCCGTTCGTATTTGGAGATGATTGCTTGAGGGTTTTTGACCTTCTCAAGCAAAAGTTGATTGAGGCCCCTATTTTAGTTGCACCTGACTGGAGTCTGCCATTTGAAATTATGTGCGACGCGAGCGATTACGCTATAGGGGCCGTTTTGGGACAGAAGAAGGAAAAGAACTTTCACCCGATCTATTATGCGAGCAAGACTCTTCACAACGCTCAGGAGAACTACACCACGACTGAAAAAGAGCTCTTGGCGGTTGTTTTCGCATTTGACAAATTTAGATCGTATTTGGTGCTTTCGAATACAATTATGTATACTGATCACACAGCCATCAGATATCTCTTCAGCAAACAGGACGCTAAACCGCGTCTAATCAGATGGATCCTGTTGCTACAGGAGTTTGATATCGAAATTTAAGATAAAAAGGGTGCGTTGAATGTAGCGGCTGACCATCTATCTCGGTTGGAGCATGGAGACATCGAGGACGCGTGTTGGGATTCAATCAATGACAATTTCCCACACGAGTCGTTGATGGGTGTTGAGATATGCGATGAGTCACCTTGGTTCGCCGACTTTGCGAACTATCTAGCTTGCGGGATTCTTATTAAAGGGTTGACTCACCAACAAAAGAGGAAATTCTTTTCGGATGTCAAGCACTACATTTGGGACGATCCTTTCTTATTCAGGGTTGGTGCTGATCAGGTGATCAGAAGATGCGTTTCAGGAAAAGAGGCGACCGATATTCTACGCCATTGTCACGAGGGACCTACCGGAGGCCACCATGAAGCCAATTTCACCACCAAGAAGGTGTTGGATTCCGGGTTTATTGGCCTGCTATTTTTCATGATACGCAGAGTTGGGTTAGAGCGTGCGATGCCTGTCAGAGGGTGACAAATATATCTGCATGTGATGAAATGCCTCAGAACTGGATACAAGTTTGTGAAGTCTTCGACATTTGGGGGATAGACTTCATGGGACCATTTCCCCCTCACGAGAAAATAAGTACATCCTGGTCGCGGTTGACTATGTATCAAAGTGGGCGGAGGCACAAGCCTTACCCACCAATGACGCCAGGGTGGTCGTGAGATTTTTGAAAAGTTTGTTCACACGGTTTGGCGCTCCAAAAGCGCTTATCAGTGACAGGGGGACTCACTTCTGTAATACCCAGCTTGAAAAAGCTTTGTCCCGTTACGGTGTGCATCACCGTTTATCCACACCCTATCATCCACAGACAAGTGGGCAGGTGGAGGTCACAAACCGGGGGCTAAAACGAATCCTTGAGCGGTCTGTAGGTGCAAACCGTAAGGATTGGTCGGACAAACTAGACGAGGCATTGTGGGCTTTCCGTACGGCTTACAAGACCCCTATTAGACTACTCCCTTTTGGCTTGTCTACGGAAAAGCATGTCATTTACCGGTGGAGTTGGAGCATAAAGCGATGTGGGCTCTAAAAACCACAAATCTGGACTTAAAAACCGGAGGTGAAGCCCGGTTTCTTCAGATTCATGAATTGGAGGAGCTACGACAACACGCTTATGAAAGCTCCGTGTTGTACAAAGAGCGCACAAAGAGATTGCACGATAAACGCTTGAAGGACCACAAACAATTCCAAGCGGGCGATCTTGTTCTTCTTTACAACTCGCGGTTGCGCTTATTTCCAGGAAAACTTCATTCACGTTGGACAGGACCATACATAGTAAAAGAGGTATTTTCTTATGGGACTGTTGCAATAGAGAACGTTGGACAGGACCATACATAGTAAACGGGCACCGCTTGAAGCTTTACGTTGCCGGGCCGATTGAGTCGGCGGTGGAGGTTATCGAGCTCCACACCCCGCAAACATCATAAGTGTGGGGAGGAGAGTCTACGCTACTGACTCATGGATTAAAAATGTAGCAAGAGCGACTTAAGTGCTTTAGTGGTAAAATCGTCCATTTTTGTGTTTTTGTCGTTTTAGCGAAATTTAGGTGTGTTTGGTAGTTTCCGTTAGTTTGTACAGTTTTTATACGTGCCGAGCGAAGGTTCTATGTTGGGATCTTGATAAAACAGTTTGCGTGTTGAAAAAATGGCGAAAAACGGCCAAAACAGGTGCTGAAAATGCATTCTGCAGAAAAACAGATCTGCAGATGTGGCACGCCCGTGCCTCCTATCGCACGCCCGTGCGAATCCGGTATGGCCGGCACCTCGAGTCGCACCCCCGGTGCAGTTCCGAGATAAGCGTGCCAGGGTTAAACTTTGTCGGTGATGCACGACCGTGCGAGCTGTCGCACGCCCATGTGAATGGCTAAGGGCAGTTTGGTCATTTGGCAGTATAAATACCCCCATCTGCAGCCCCCATTCACAATTCGCGAAAACCCTATCCGCACCAGCCGTTCCAGAACGATTTTGCCTCAAATCGCACGATTTCTTCGCACAGTTTCACACATCTCTTAGCACGGTATGTTCTTGTTGTCGATTTCCTGTTTCATCTTTGTCTAGGGTATATTTTCTCGATCTCTTCAAGGCTTTTTAGGGTTCCCTTCCTAAACACAAGTGAAACCCTAACCCTTGCAAGATTGTTATGTTTCATGAACACCCGGTTAGATTTCTAGCTCCTGTTTGCCAAAAACTTGATAATTTTTGGAAAAATCAGACTGTTCAGGGTCAGGGGTTTGAAATCTGCAGATAAACGTGTTGCACGGTCGTTCCTCGAATGGAACGATCGTTCATCTCCGGCTGTTCACGATGTTTTTCTGTTGGCTCGGAGATGCACGGTGGTGCGGTTGACTGCATGCCGTGCGGATACGACAGATGCCGACCACCAATGCTGATTATCGGTGACGCACGACCGTGCGTCTGTTCGCACGTCCGTGCGACATGCCTAGATTATCGAGACAGAACCTTCATAACTATGTGTTCTGCTGTTCCGAATAAAATTTTCTCTGTTTCTCCTGTTTTAACTATCTTCCCTCATGCAGATGGATCATCCCTTCTTACAGTTTGACCCCAAGGACGAGAGAGAAAGTCTGTGCATCCCAAAACGTAACGCTTTATGGAATACGCGAGGGTAGTTTGGCATCCCCCGGAGGCTAGATTGGGATGTTATGAGAGATTTAAATCAGCGCGAACGATTAGAAAACATGCTTACTATTCCGCTTTCGCGTTTGGTCGCCATCGACCGCCCCATCTATCGTGAGCTAACGATAGAATTCTTCGCCACCTATTCATACAACAAGCCAAGAGCGTATAAAATTCCAAACTTCCGATACAAGGAAAGGATAACTTTCAGATTGGGCGGACGCTGGCACAATTGGTCGGTGGGTAGATTGGGGCGGAGGCTTGGAATCTACACAAATGAAGATATGGATTCAGAGTTCTTCACTGATGAGTTCACCTTCCCGAGCGATGAAGCGCGGGCCGCGTTTTGGGCTCAAAATGCAGTTGGTGACCCATACGATCCTAGAATGTCGAAAGCTTCAAGGTTGAGAGACCTGTTGCATAGAGTCATGCATCATATATTCAGCCATACCATCTGCGGGCGCATGGATAGTTTGGGGAACTGTCCAACACCAGATCTGATATTTATTTATGCGCTGGTTGAGGGGGTACACATCAACCTAGCTGCAAGGATGGCGGAGTATTTTGTGAACAGCTCAGGGAGAACGCCCAGCAGTCAGATTCACGGCGGTCAGTATGTGACCGAGATCGCCTACAATTTGGGGTTAATGACTGATGAGGAACTTCAGGGTCTCACTTTGGTGACCGAGGGTTTATATGTTGATATTCGGTCGTTGAAAGCCATGGGGCTTATTGCTGAGATGGATCACGGGGATCGATTGAAGGGTTTGAACAACGAGGTCTGGGACTCGTTGCCTCCAGCAGAGGCAGAGGATGAGGATGAGGAGATGGGAGAGCAGCATGAGCCACAGACACCACCACATTCACCACAGCATCACGGATACCACCAGCACCAGGATTGGCCAGAGGGCATCCCGTCTTATCCTGATCTCTACCAGCAGTTTCAGCAGATGCAGGTGAGTCAAGAGCATCAGCGCACCAGTTTAGAGCAGTTGTGTCACACCCTGGCTTTTGCGGAAGCGTGATTTATTCGGTGTGACTTCTTAATATCATAGCAACAATCATAACAATGCTATATGATAAAAACACGAGATGTTTATCCATTAATAAAGTTTAGAAACTACCACAATACCATTGTTTGAAAACCTCAATACCGAATTTAGTTACAAACCATGACGAGTTTAAATGAGTTCACAAAGACTCAACAAAAGTACTTAAATAAAACCTGAGTTTAGAATTATGTATCCCGTCCAGGAAAGGAATACACCCTCTAAACTCAACAACCCTGGATAACATCTTTTATTCAAACGCAGCTTGACACATGCATACCCCGCCAGATCCACTAGTTCCCTGAAATACATGTAGTTTGAAAACATCAACAAAAGTTGAGCGAGTTCATGTGTATGTGAGTCTGTATAAACCTTTAAAGTATGTCTGTATAAATTTATGTCCCTGGTATGTAGCAATAAGGAAAAACAGATCAATTAATGTGTAGCTAATACATTAATAAGTGGCATGGCCTAGGAAGCACTCAAACCTGTATGCGTATTTCGTACCGGCCCCTCCGGCGGAATGACATAGTCACCACATGCAGCCACACTCAGGCCCATGGGTGGGGCTCGCAACACCCAATAGATCTATCACTCATGCCCCTCGGTCCTTATACAAGGATTAATGGTCTTAAGACAATAGCCTACCCATTCACGTGATCTAGCAGTACATTCCTTAGCTAATCATATCATGTATAAAATGTTTGTAATCAGTATGTAACATGTATTTCACCCCCGAAGTTATAAAACTGAAAACAGTTAAGAGAAAAGGGGGACATGAACTCACTGTTTTGCGTCTTCGTATCCAATGTAACTCGAAGCTTCCACTAGAACGCACAACTACCTACATGCGTACTACGGTCTGTTAGACGAGCGGGTCGTGCCTTGTCTTAGTATTGATTAGTGCCTCTGAGTTACGTTTTAAAGTGTCTTTGGTAGTATTCCAAGTATATAATTTATTTGTTAAAATAATCAATATTTTAACTCTAAATTATATTTACAAATTATGGAATACTTGTTAATCAATATTTTTGTGGTAATACTTCACAAGTATTTATATTCATATCTCCTTCCCAAGGATGGGGGGTATCTCATACATGTGTATCTGTACTTTTGTATGTGTGTATTTAGCCATGTATTGGCGTCGTATTCCGGTGTATTATTCCCATTAAAAATATACCGATATATTCCCAATATATATTTCCAAAACAATATATTTTCAAGTCCCATTTGGAAAATATATAAGCTTATTTTATCTAAAAATACTGTATTTCCCGAAAATATATATTTTTTTCCAAAATCATATATCTTCTGAATATCCAAGAAAATATATTTTATCTCCCAAAAATAATATATTTTCTTCTTGTCCAAAAATATGATATAACTTGGTAATACGTACAAAAATCATATTTTCATTCTTTCATATCCAAAATTGTTGGGATTGAACCCTGCCAGAGGAACAGATAATGAAAGCCAAAACCGGATCATGACTGTGGATTCACAATAAGCAGCAGTTTACACTAAGTCTTCTCCCTTGAAAGTGATTATAACATCTGATGGTCTTACATCTACTGCCCGGATACAACTGCTGCTGATCTGCATAACTACTGATGAAGCCTAGAAGACTGCTGAGAACTAAGCACTGCTGGTACAAACTGCTGATGACAAAGCACTGCCCAATCAAGGACTGATCAACCTTGATGAAAGCACTAATGTAAAGAGAAAGCAGTAGTTTAGTATGTCATCTGTTTTATGTATAGTCAGTGGTTAGGTTTAGCAGTGTTTGTATAAGAACAGTAGATACAGGTTGTTAGGCTGTTAGACGTCGCTTTCATGGTGACGTCAGCTGAGATGCCTCAGTGGTTTGGATTGTCTATAAATGGAACAGTACTCTGTACTGTTACATTTGATCGTCTTGAGTGAGTTCTTCTCCTCAATTCAATCCTTTCATCTTGTGCAATCCAACCGCTGGAGTATCAGGCTTAGGGGGAGTTTAGCTTGTAAGCATGCTTTGTAATCTTCTGATTGACTTTGTAATCTTTCGACTAATGCAAATCATGTGTTTATCAAAACTATTTTCTTCCTTGATTGTGTTTACAAAGTTTGTTGTTCATTTCCGATGCACTTTACATGTTTTCATATTCATTGATTGTTCAATTTACACAAACAAGCACAATCATGAGAGCCTTAGATCCTAACAATTGGTATCAGAGCTTGGACAGTCAAATTCGATCTAACAATCAATTTGACATAACAGTTCGGCTCAAAATTCATTGATACTAAGGTTGGTTGTATTCAGTTAAAAAACAGAGTAACGAGAAAACCATGATCAAAATGGTTATTCAAAAACTCTGTAAATCAACCAAGATGTCATATGACACACAAATCTCACACAACAAGTGATATCATGCACAAGTCACTTATAGTTTTCAGATCTGAAAACATATCTGTTAAACTATGGGATTATTTATTATTTTCAAAATTGATTTCAACTGTTGATATGAAATTTGTGATGTTCTCATTCAATGCTAAAGTATGAACCTCAGACTAACAAAGACCTATGTTCATAAAACATTAGTGTTTTTGATAACCTATAAAGAGGGAAATTAAAACCTTAGTCATTCAGATCTTAGGTGTTGAAAACAGGTTGAGATCCTCAAAAGGACAACATCAACCTTGTTAAAATACATTCAGAAAATCCGGGATCAACATAGTCCTTATCATATGTAGTGTGAGATTGGTTCAAAAACCTGTGCAAACATGACCAATTATCTCAAAACATTACTGCAAAATGATATTGGATTAAGGTGTCTCTCAACAAAGACCTCCCAGTAAGTAACTCATTACTTATAAATGGGAAGGGTAAAAAGGGAAGAAGAAAATTCACAAAAACTCAAAAGTGTGTTTATCTCAAAACTTTTGAAATCAAAAGAAAAGAGTATAAACATAAAACACTTAAGAGTCAAAGTTTAGGGTTATAATTGTCATTAAGCAACTGTGTGCATTCATCTGTTCAGGAAAAGGTTCAGGTAAAAATAGTAATTCCGGTGAATGAACTTCAAAAGGAATAGACAAATCCTCATGTTTGCATTCAACTGACAAGAAAATGGTACCAAACAGTGGTCAAAATGTTTTCAAAATTTCCTACCACTGCTGTCAAATCACTGACCATTTTCATAAGCTTGAGAATGATGTGATTATGTTTTTTTTTTTAAATATACCAGAACCTTTTGATGCTGTTCTCAGAAAAGCCTTTACTCATTTTTTTCAAAGGACTTTCTCAAATAACCAGGATATATTATTCGTTTTTTTAAAGAATAATATATTTTGAACTTTTGCTTGTTTTTGTTGGCAATAGTTTCATTTTCCTGTCAGGATATAGTACCTTATTTTTTTAGTGTTATTGTCCTCATTAATGGGTCAAAAGGAAATGGTACATATGTCAAAGTCATGTCATACTCAGGTTTGATTTTAACACTAATCAAAGGTTGTTTGCTAAACAGTGCTTAAACTACTGGGGCACTCATGTTTTAATTTGGATATTAAACTAAAATGAGTTGCCTTAGCAAAAAGTTCTTACCATCTGGGGTACTAAACCACTGTCAAAAATTCGTAAAAGCTTCGAATTGTGAAAATGACATGTGGCAAAACCTTGAATGAAAAATTTCTTTAAAAAGTTGCTGACATAATGGGCTTTCAAATCGTTATCATTATCTCACCCCTAAACACTGTTTTATTCAAACATCTGATCTCTAACTACTGTCCACTGCTGAGAATCAACCACTGTTCTTTCATCTTCATTGTAAGCACTGATATTCAAAATCTGTGTTACAACCACTAATATGCTATCCACTGATAGTAAAAATCACCCACTGTCCTCATTTTGACCGTTGTAACCACTAATACTTGCTTCATCAGTGGTTTCCAAAACAACTGTTCTCCATAATTCATCTCTTCATCACCTGTTGACACGTGGTCAGTTTTTAGCCTTCAGATCATAATAACCGCTACCACATCAGCGATCACTTTTTTCCCTTAATAAAACCCTGATCAAAACCCCCAAACAGGGTTTTACACTGTCGAATTGAATTCCAAAATTCTCTTCTCAAAGCAGTTTTCAACCCTTCTTCACAAAATCAGTCTTCGTTCTTCTCCGCAAAAATGACAAAACCAAAATTAAAATCTAAACCAAAATCAACATCATCTTCTAAAGAGGTCGTTCAAACGGCCGAAGAATCGATCGAGATACCATACAAATCTCCTCATAATTATCTGGGTTTGCTCACAAAACCTACCGATAACCACACCTTCAACTCCATCATTGATACATTATCTGCATCAAAGTACAAAACTTTGTTGACAGCAGATGCTCCCATTTATCTACAAACCCAGAGAGAGTTCTGGAAAAAGGCGACGCTTGAAAAACAAGACGATAAAGTCATAGCCATTAACTCCTCGATACAGGGTAAAGTGATTCAAATCACTCCACAATCAATCTCTGAAGTCTTTAAACTCGACGATCAGAAAGGTAAACCTTCTTTTGATAAAACCGAGTTGAAAAAGGATTTCTTAAAAAAAGGGTATGCAGAACAATCAAAGGTGGATACCTTACAAAAAGGTTATTTCCCTTCTGCACCTAGGTTTTTATTTCACACACTTTTGAGTTGTGTTTCAAATAAATCAACAGCGTTTAACGAAATACCATTGAAGATTCAATGTCTGGGGTATGCTATTTTAAATAATGAAAATTACAACTATTCCCAGGAGATCTTTAATGATTTGGTAAAAAATGTTGATAGCAAAGCATTTCTACTTTTTCCAAGATTTCTGAGCTATTATTTTAAACAAAAATTTGAAAAAGAGAATGAAAATTTGCTCAAACAAGGTGTCTATTTTCAAATAAAAGGTTTAACAAAAGAAACATTTTCCAGAATGATGGCACCTATAAAAACAAAAGCAGATGTGCCTGAGCAGAATTTAGCAGCTACCACTGCTCCTCAGGCATCTACTGTTGAGCCCACTGCTCCAGGTGATCATAGCAGCACAACCACTGCTTTGAAACCCACACCTGATATCACCAAAAAGACCAAAAGAAAATCTTACAAAAAGCCCACCAAACCCAAGAAAAAGGAAACTTTGGAAGATGAGATCCCAGAGCAACTACCTGTGACAACACAAATGTCACCACAAACCACTGCTGCTACTTCCTCACAGCAGTTGGTAGAAAGATCTCCACCATTACCTCAAACTCCTCCTGCATCCTCACAAAAGGATCAGGTTGTAATCACAGGGACACCAAATTATGAAGCTCTGGATCCACTCGGATCCATCTTCTAAAGTCCTGATCCCAAGGACATGTCTCTTTCAACACCTATGCCCTCACCAATCATAATGCCACAATCAATAATACCCTTGTTGCATGCAGTTGCTATAGCTCAGACACAAACCAGTTCCTCTCTATCACCTGTCACTGAGAGTATACTCCCACAAGTGACTGGGTCTGATGCTACTACTCCTGCGATCCCAGCAACAATTGAGGAGGTTACACCCCCTGAGTTACAAGTAACTCTCGGTGATAGTTCAAGTGGAGCAGCAACTACAACTGATGGATCAACAGATCTTCAGTTGGACAGTTGTTTCATTAGTAAGACTCCCTTGAAGGCAATTTCTTCTATAGCACCTTCGATAACCACCAGTGAGTTTGTTTTAACCACTGTTACCTTCAAAGGATTATCAAGTGCTGAAGAAAGAAGTCCCCAGTACCAAGAACAAGGGGCATCAATGGGTGATTCCTAAGTCACACATTGATACAACCACTGCTGGTGGGGATTCAGATGATCCTACAAACGTAGGTGATGATTCAAAATATCAGGAATTGATGGACAGAGTTGAAAAACTTGAAACCTCAGTTGCTGAGATAAAAGATATGGTGCAACAGCTATTAAAAGCTCAAAAAGCACAAACCACTGTTGTTCCACCTCAAGCACCTGCTCAGCCACAAGCACTTGCTGCAAATGAGCTCTGGAATCTTTTTCAACCCTTGCTGGAAAAACAAAAACAAACGGCTGATCAGCAGCATGAAATGCATGTAAAAATGCTGACAAACATGGTGGAGTCTAGATTTAAAGATACTCAAGCAGATATCAAGGCTATAAAGGCCAGCATACAAAAGACTGCCCATGGTGGAAAAGTTCCCTCCACTATCCTTTTCATGGATAACCCCCTTCCAGATAATGCCAAAAAGGGGGAGAAAATCCAGCAGCTGAAGATGAAGGGAATTGAGGATGGTGTTTACATTGAACCGAGAAAAGAAAAACAGACATCTAAACCTCAAACCACAAAATCTCATATTTCCATCCAAACAGCTGGTACAGCAGTAGTTTCAAAAACTACTAGCCAAACAGCTACCATCTCATCAACACACACAACTTCACCACACACCACTACAACACACACAACTACAACCACTGCCCCACTCAAAACCTCATCAGCACCTCAACCAACCCCTGTTCAAAAGCATAAGACATCTACTGATACATCAGTAGTTGTAATGACAACAGAGGTTGGAACACCAGTTGTTTCAACAGCTGTTTGTCAGTCATATACCACTGCTCTCATCAATATTACATCACCATCACCATCATCACCTCCTGCGAAAAAGCAGAAGACAACAGATGTTACAACATCTGCTGTAAGGACACCAGTAGCTGAAACACCAGTTGTTACAACTACTGTTGGTCCAAATACCCTCACTACATCTCAAGCCATATTTGCTTCAATCAATAAACCACCTAAAAGCACCCCTCCACCAGAAACAATTTACACTCGAAAAAGAAAAACAACTCAGCCAACAGATGACATATATGACCCTGAGGCTGCAAAACATCCACTGGAGCCTGAAGCTGTAAAAAATGAGATGAAACAATTTTACACCGAAGATGATCCCTCAAAAAGGAGATTTCCTTCTCTCATAGGCTTCATAATCCCAGACGATATGGATGAATATCTTGAGCTCAAAACAAGACAAGCTAAGATAAGAGCCAAAGTTGAATGCAAGGATCAAGGTGATGAAGCCATTTTGGAAAGAATGAAATTCCTGCTCACCAAAGTCAAACAAATGGAAGAATATGCAAGTGATCTGAACAAGGAAATGTCAAGCCTATCTCCTGAAGCAGATCAACGAAAAGAATTGAGAACAGAAAACCTTGCATACATAATGAAAGAAAAGTTCTATCCTGCTGAAGAAACACAATTCAAAGAATGGCCAATAGTTGCATTAAAGCATGAGGCTAACAGAATTGAAAGGATTAAAATTGATCCAAGGAAAAAGAAGACAGCTCCAAATTGGAACAAATACAAGAAGTTCATCGCTGATCTTACTTCTGAGTATAAAAGAAAGAAGCAGGAGCTGGTGGATGCAAGGGTGGATACTGAAAATGCCATAGCAAAATGGACTAAGCAGCAAACAGATGAAGCTTATGAAAGGCTTAAGAAAAGGAGGATGACAGTCTCTGACACTCCTAAAAAGTCTGACTACAAAAAGCTAAAGGAGCAGATCAAGACTTTTGAAACACTGATCAACGCAGCAGAAACCTCTGTCACAATGTTGAGAAAAGAAAAGAGGGAACTGCTGACCAGTGAAGAAGAAAAAGAAAAGGAAGCTGAGTACTTCACAGAAGCCATCAAGAAAATGGGTTTAAAAGAAGATAGTTCAGTGAGCCTTCAAAACCTTTTCAAAAAGGTATTAACCAAACCTGCAGCAGATATCACAGAAACTGAACTTGAACAAAGAAAAAGACAAGAGCTGATTGAACAAGAAGCTGCAGAAGACATAGTTGCAGCAAATGAAGTCATAGAAGAGGCTTTTAAACAAATGTCTGAAGTTCAGGATACTGCTTTACAATTTTTCTCAAGGCCAAAATCTCCAAACTCATCAGGAAATAAATCTCTCCCAAGAAACCCATTGGGTTCAAAAGTACTAAAGTGGATGTCTGTTCAAAAGACCCACGTATTGACCTTGGTCAGATCCAATGGCGAAGTGAAGTACATATCAAGGAAAGAAGCACTAGGCCTTGGTGTTGAAGATTTGCAGGATCTCCTTGAACTTTCACTGTGCAGGGATGAGGATGACACAAGTTCCAAAGAATTTGAAGAAGAATTTAAAAGTCAAACAAGGGAACTACTGATGAGAAATAAAAATCCAGAATAATGAAGGGTTTTGGCATTATCTGTTCCAGGGGGAGATTGTTGGGATTGAACCCTGCCAGAGGAACAGATAATGAAAGCCAAAACCGGATCATGACTGTGGATTCACAATAAGCAGCAGTTTACACTAAGTCTTCTCCTTTGAAAGTGATTATAACATCTGATGGCCTTACATCTACTGCCCGGATACAACTGCTGCTGATCTGCATAACTACTGATGAAGCCTAGAAGACTGCTAAGAACTAAGCACTGCTGGTACAAACTGCTGATGACAAAGCACTGCCCAATTAAGGACTGATCAACCTTGATGAAAGCACTGATGTAAAGAGAAAGCAGTAGTTTAGTATGTCATCTGTTTTATGTATAGTCAGTGGTTAGGTTTAGCAGTGTTTGTATAAGAACAATAGATACAGGTTGTTAGGCTGTTAGACATCGCTTTCATGGTGACGTCAACTGAGATGCCTCAGTGGTTTGGATTGTCTATAAATGGAACAGTACTCTGTACTGTTACATTTGATCGTCTTGAGTGAGTTCTTCTCTTCAATTCAATCCTTTCATCTTGTGCAATCCAACCGCTGGAGTATCAGGCTGAGAGGGAGTTTAGTTTGTAAGCATGCTTTGTAATCTTCTGATTAACTTTGTAATCTTTCGACTAATGCAAATCATGTGTTTATCAAAACTATTTTCTTCCTTGATTGTGTTTACAAAGTTTGTTGTTCATTTCCGCTGCACTTTACATGTTTTCATATTCATTGATTGTTCAATTTACACAAACAAGCACAATCATGAGAGCCTCAGATCCTAACAAAAATAGTATTTACCAAAAATATATTTGTAAGAGTATTTCCCGGAATATTTTGTAAGTTATGTCTTTGCGTTTGGTTTCACCATATCAAGCGTAGAACTTAAATATTTATTCCGTGTGATTTTTGGTATTATTTTGGAATTGTAATTTTCCATGGTATTTGTAAGTTATATTATTTTCCCTAAAATAATATAACTAGTTCACAAAATATGCAAATATCCACACAAGTGTCTTAGTATAAAATATATATTCTAAATATACATTTACCCATTTTTATTCACGAAAACCAACCTCCGATACTTTATTTTTGTAACAAAACCTATGGCGAAGTTTATTTTGAAAAACAAGGTTAGAAGTATACTCGTAACACTTGTTTAGAAAATATTTTCTAAGTGTTGGAATTTTGGAAAATTTCGCCATAGTCTCCTTTGTAAATGGAGGTGTCCATGCTATTAGCATATCATTTTCTTTTCGAAAATCATTCAAACAATCAACCATAAGTTACTAAACAATATTACACCTATCAAGTGCGAAAACAATGCACTTTACATGACAACATGAACTTGGTTTTTCATAAATACGCGTAGTAACTTAGTGGGGTGTTTAGTGGGTTTAGTTACCCTCCAAAGTGCGTTTACTTTTGTTAAAATCTTACTCTCAGGGTTTTTAGATGTTCACAACTTGTGAACTTATTTTACAAAAATATTTGCTTACAATATTTTCATGTTTTACTAGACTTACTACACTTATTTTGTTACTAAAATAGTGTAGGTTTAACAAAAGTCATAACCCTTCAAAAATCATCTTTTAATCTTGGTTTATTTAGGAAAACCATTCTCAAGAATTGGATTTACAAGATTACTAGTTTACTTGGTTTATTATTTTTCAAGAAAATCATCCTACTTTCAAGTTCATGTCTTCTCTAGTGGATGATTATTTCATGTACACACATAATCATCCCTAACTTGTTAAGCCATGTTTTTAATCATAACTTAACAAGCTTCATATGATGACTAATCATCATATTACTAGTAATCACCAAGAAATCAACAACATAACCAAAATAACTTCATATTTTCATTATTTCATCTTGTTTCATCATCATGTTAGCTTTATGTTCAAGACTTATGATTATGATCTTTTAGTGTTCTTGAGATTTCATCATAATATAACTATTAACCACCATAAACATGAAGTAAATAAGGTTCAAAGAAGCTTACAACTAGCTTAAAGCTAGGGAAGAACAAGGTGCAAAAGTGGTGGATAATAGCAAACGAAGGTGGTCCTTCAAGTTCCATGAACACCGAGCTTCTTCAATCACCTTCTAACACCTTGTATGAAGCTTGGATTGGATGATCTTGAAACAAAAGAGTGGTGGTGTATAAGGGGTTGTTTGGCCGTAGCTTTATGTTGGGAGGGAAGGAGAAGGAAATTGTTGGGAAGTGTTGGAACTCTAAATCTCTTATAACCATTCAAACCTATTGTCCAAAAGTCCTTATGTTCCTTGAAGTACATGCACTATCTACCAAATCCCAAGAATAGATTATAGAAGATTTAGAAATCTTGTGTGGGGCCTCCCTAATGAGCCGTAGATAAGCAATGGGGGGGGGGGGGTAAAATGAAATTTGATGGTAAATAATTTAATTAGTTAGGGGTTAAGTGGTAAAATTCTAGTGTTTAGTAGGTACCATGTATAATATAGTATGTTTAAGTGTTCGGGAACCAAGACTAGCTCAGAAAAAGTGAAACAATGTTTTTGACAATATTTTAGTGTTCCGGGTAATGTCCGGTTGTTCGGTTATATACCGTTCCGTTAAAGTGCTAAGTTATTCCGTACAGTGTCTTTTATGTAACTTTTTGTGACACTTTTAAATTCCTGACACTTAGGAAAGCATACAGGACCATTTTGCCATGTTTTTGCACAATACTAGCATATTAAAATGCTGAATTTTGTTGGTTAATGCAGAATTCTGCATTTTGAATGGGTTTTAGGCACTTTCCGGCACCTAAACTATCACCTAGTGACGCAGTTTTATGGTCCTTACTTCCCTACACTCCATACTAGTGTAGTACCCTGTCTCTGGCTCATACTGGGCCTCAATATATTGTCTGTCTATGTGCTGATATTGTCAGCAAGTTTCTGAGTTGTCCGCTCACTGTACTAACTGTGCTTTGTGCATCAAGTATGTCACTAAAGTTTGTATGTAATGAATGTAGTGACAGTATGAAATCTGATGCATATGTATGTGTGTAACAAAAGTCAGAAAGCAGTTTAAATCATAAGTTGTAATTAAGCACAGTCATTAAGCATAAATCAATATTGATTAAACGTACGGATGCATGCAAATTTGACAGTTGTCACAAGTTGTATACTAGTCAGGAGCAGCTACGATTTGGTCAGGACCAGCTCAGGGCGAACCAGGATTTTATGCACTAAGAGGTGCAAGCTGGGTTCTCATACCTGTTCGGGGGTCTGCATAATGCCTTTCCCGACTACTTTCAGTAGCCTCCACAGTTCCCATTCGGGAACCCACCCGGTTATGGAGATGCAGGCCCATCCAACACGAGAGGTGATGCTGGTGATGATGACTAGGAGACGGTGGAGTTGATCGTTGGTGGTTTTGTTATTTCAGTACTTTATTTATCGGGTGTTCATTTTGGTTATTATTTCAAACCCCCCCGGTTATGTACTCTTTATTTTCAGACGCTTTAGTTTATTTGTCTTGTCTTTTGTTTGGATTTTAGTACTTCTATTTATGTAAATTATGGTTTATTTGCGTTTATATTGTTTCTATTTTGTTTTGCTGTACCTTGTGACATACTTGCAGATTTTGGCTATCAAGTCTTGGACCGGAGCACATCACAGATACAGCTTTGAAGTCTCGTTGCATCAAAAATCATTTTCAGGGGAGTATTATTCTCCTTTATCTCTATATTTCGGGTTTCGCATTGGGGACAATGCGAAGTTCAAGTGTGGGGAGGGGTTTAACTTTGTTGACTTTGTTTGTCCCAAAAAAACAGAAAAATCATTCAAAAATATCTGTATTTTGTATATTTTTTTAGCAAATAAACCGGTTGGTTGTGTTTTAGAAAGCTTCGGACATGATAAAAACTCGACAAGCAAAATAAATTTTGAAAAAGAAAACCGGGAAGCGTGACAAACAAAGAAGGACTTGCATGAGAATTTTCACACTTTTACCCATTCCTTCCGATTATGTGAGCATATTTGAGCCGTAAAATTGTTATATGATTGTTCATTTCGAAGTAGGAGTGAGCCGGATGTTATGTGTAATTTAGAACTTGTCACTAGAATGCTTGTTAAGACCATGAACTTGCGAAATTGTGTAGAAGTGATAGAGGCACCTAGAAAACCCCTTTGTGTTAGCCTTGTTCTTTGTGTTATGTTTCCCATAAACCTTACAATACCTTTAGGATTAACCATGTCGAGCCTTCCCGTTTCCCTTTGTTTACCCAACATAATCACCCACTTAACCAAATTGAGCCTTTTTTATTTTTTAAACCTTTTTAGTGTTAAAACTCGGCCAAAAGCATCATTTAACTAGCGCTTGTTATAGTTTATTGTTCATTGTACAAATCCGTTAGTTTTTATTAAAAAAAGAAAATAAAACACGCTAAAATAGGGTGAAGTCGACAAAAATCGAGAAATTTTGAATGATAAAATGATGAAATTTCGTTGATAAGCTCGATATCGCAAGAGCCGCCTTTTTAAGGCATATTTATGTATAGTTTTATTGTATTGCGCTTGTTAAACGTAACTACCGAGTTTTAACCGTTTCGCCACTTTAAATATCCATTTCCATACCCTTCACCCAAGCCTAACGTTACACCCCGTAAATACCTCTTGATTTACACTTTTTCGTACGTTAGTTGGTGAAGACGAGATCTTATGACAAGCTTATGATATTACACATTTCATTGACGAGGCATTGAGTGTTTGCACATACACATTTTATGTATGTTTCACAAATAAAACCGAGTGTGTGTGAACATTGTGAGTTGTGTGAAGATTAGCATGTTAAGTCAATTGAAGGTGAAGTCACGGCTTTTTGGTTATCTACATATAATTGCATATGCTTGTTTGGTTTGATTCAATTGATGTTGTCTTTCGAAAAACTGGCTAACCGTTTGTAGTTGTTTTAGTAGATATTTTGTAATTACTCGTTCTTGTTAGATTCTAGTTTTTATTGCATTTTAGTTTAGCTTGCTTGAGGACAAGCAAGGTTCAAGTGTGGGGAGATTTGATATTCACCAATTTATACATATTATAGTCCCCCGTTTTATCCCTATTCTATGCGTTTTTGGCCGTAAAACCGTTAATCGGATACTTAATCATGTATACTTTTGTTTACAGGCCTAAAACAGCATGCCAGACAAGATGATAGTGAAAAAGAGGACTTTCCGGATGAAACGACAAAGCTGCGAACATTCTGTGGAAATTCTGACCTGGGCATTTGGCACGGCCGTGCAATGTGTGGAACGACCGTGCATATCCGACATATATAGCCCAGCCCGGCAGTGAACGACGGTGCGATCCGAAGTGCAAGCCAAGCCCGGAGATGAACGGTCGTGCGGATGGAGGCACTCCCGTGCAATCCCGATGACCAAGCCAGCCCGGAACTGCACCACCAGTGCAGTTGCACGTGCAACCCTTAACCGGAGATGCACGATCGTGCCACCAACGGAACGGTCGTGCGTGATCGAAGACTGGTCAAGACCTGATGATGTCATGCGGTATGGTGAACAGTAACTCCAATAATGCAAAAAGTGAACGGTCGTGCACTTTATTGGCACGACCGTGCGGTTTCAAAAAGTTATAAAATCATGCAGAAACATTCTACTTGTAACTCTGGATATTTTGGGAGCGATTCTGGCGATTTTCAGGTTCCGGAGGCGTTAGCTTTCACCCGGATTCAAGCCACATTGTGCCAACTAGCTTCGTTATCTTCCAGATTCTTAATCTAGTGCTTGTTTATGGTTTGGTTTTCTAATCTTTCCATAATTTTGTTAATCTTTCAAGCATTTAGATTAATGTTCTATGTATTATTGTAAGCCTTTGGGCAAAAACAACAATCCCTTGCTTAATTATAACCATTAGTATGTTAATTTTGTTTGTAATGACACTTGGAAGTATTTTCTATGTTAATCTTTGATGATTAGTTTGCAACCTTGTTATTGTTGTTGATTTCTTGATTATAAGTAATTATGTTGGATGATTAGTATTTGGTTAGTTGAGATAGTTGAAAGATGAAGCTTAATTAATCATGTATTAGTAAGCTTTGAACATGCTTAACTTGTTTAACTTGTTTAAAATGTGTGCACCATGATACTAGAAATGGTTAGTGGTTTAATAAAATGTAATTATTGTTAATCAAGAAAGCTTTCTGTCACGTAAGGACCTTAACGGGTTAAATGGTGTTGTTATGAATTCTTGCCTTGAATTGTTAGCTTAGTTAGTAGTTTAGGCCAAAATTGCTATCTCGGTGAATTTATATGCAAGATTTGTAAAATGAACTCGGTTGTGATTTAATCTAGTTTATGCTTGTCTCGGTGGTTGCATTGTGTTTATCGGTGTCACTTTCCTTGTTTAAGTGAGGTTAGAAAACTCCTAACGGATGACTAACTTATTTTTAAGAGATTTTCATGGACATTTATCAATTGCACGTTAAAGAACAATTTTAGGTGGTTAAAGTGTGTTTATCGTTTTAGCTTTCCGAATGATTGTCATGTTAGGATTCCCGAAAGGGATACTTATTGTCTTGAAAATGAAGAATTGACCAAATGCTTCTAGTGCCAAAACCGACTTAGTTGATATGCTTTGGTTGTGTATTAAGCAACGCTATTTATCTATTTTTCATATTTGAAGTATATTATGTTTTTATTAGCATTTATTTATGCTTATTCTAGTTTTTAGAAAATCAAACAACTTATCCTTTTTCCGATAATTTAATGACAAAGGTCTAGTATTATTCCTCCGCCCATTTCCTTGGATCGATATTTGGTTCTTACCGATGCTTTACTACATATATGACGGGGTATACTTGCCTCTTTCGTGTGTGTTTTGATGTTGAAGTAAATCACTTTTGTAAATTTAAAACTGAATCGTGTGTAATTTTATTATAAAAATATGTATATACGCGCAAACGTCAACCATAATACACATGGAAACTAGAATCTGAAATGAAAAGGAAGTATCATTAACTATTCCAGTAAATCTCAAGGACGAGATTTAAAACAAGGTAGGGAGGATATAACAACCCACAAAAATGCCTTAAAACACCCCGTAATCGAAAAACCGAACTCGCGTAACGTTATTTAATTTGAAAAATGAAAAAAAAATTATGCCTATCGCGGGCCGCGATAGACTAAACATAAACCTCTCGCGTGGCGCGAGAGACCTGTAACGTTCCGGGCACGTTTGACAATACGTGTCGCCCACGTGTTCAACCTACCTCATGACTGGTCAGCTCTAAACCTAGCTAGGGGGCTCTCCGGGCCGGGAGAGGACTAGCTTGGGCCGGTCGCGGTGCGCGAGAGAGTCCGGAAAATCGTTTAAATAGAGCTTCAGTCTGCCTTTCCAACTCGCTCACTTTCTTTTCTTTCTCTCTAATATTAAGGATGAAAATATACCCCTAATATCACAAAGCTTTGCCCCGTTGTAAGTGTTTTAACCCCTGATCACTGATTCGATACCCTGTCCGATCGATCTTGAACCCAGCAACGGATGCCAAGGCCCTGCCTGATAAAGGCTATGCTTTGTAAACCACGTTGGGGTTCTGTCTCATGACATATTGATATTGTTGAATTGGGTTATTATACTAACACACGTGCATTATATATTTTTAATAGGAACTCAAGAATATCATTAGAAAATATTTCCAGGAAGCATATAGAAAAACCTAAGTTTACAAAGTAAGTAATTATCTCTTTTTACCAATTTGCTTTACAAAAAATTCAAATGTTTTTCAGTTATACTTACAGAGATTATGTCTTTGTATTTTTCAATTACTGCCAGTATTATGGGGTTTGTATACAGTATTTAATAATCTTCACAATTGGACAATGGGTTAGCCAATGTGTGATATGACCATAGTCATAGATCTGTCGAGTGACAAATACTTGGAGTTTTGTTAGATAAAAACATTGTAATTACCCTTAATACTGTAAAGTTATAACAATGTGTCTTTTTATAAAATGGAATGAACTCGCCAGAATTTCTTGCTGATAAAATATTTTTAAAACACGTTTCAGATAATTTGATGTGAAGCTATTAGAAGCCAGCCATGGAGCACTAAAGGCTTAAATAAAGTGGCTATAAGTTACCTGAATAAAAGAAGAAGTTATATTTTCAGCAAACTAGGGTTTATCCCTACAAATACATTATGAATGAAATATGGGTTTTAGCTCATTTGTTTAATATAAAAGTTTGGTGTTTTGCAAACTCTGAAATTATTTCCTAACTGCGATTCTGATGTTTTAATTCCGCTGCAAATTTAATAAACACAGATACCACCAGTTTAGGTTCGCGGCGCCCGCTCCCGGGGTGGGGCCGGGGGCTGCGACATCCGCATTGCGGTCCACTTGCCCGAAAAAGAGTAAGTCGTACGATATTCACCTCGACCCATTGCGGCGAAAAACTTCTCACATATAAGCCTCCAAAATACTTTTACATCTTGGTCGTTTCCTATATTATAAATTTTATAATATAGAAAAAGGGTAGGGTATTTATAGGTAGGGTATTTATAGGTAGGGTATTTATAGGTAAATTTTAAATTTTAATTTTTTTTAAGTTACCGTTGATCAACGGTAATGTTGACCAACCTTCCCTCGATCTCTTCAATCTTGCTCGTTAGCACGGTGGCGGAAGGGCTATAGCGCCCCCCTCTTAACTCCAGTGGGATGGTGGTTGGCTCCCTGGGGCACTATAAATGTTGATGTGGCGGGGTGGCGCTAAGCCACACCGCATGGCCTAAGGATCGTGAACAATATCGATATTTGGTGGGACCTCTCATATATTTGGATTTCACTAGACCAGATTTTTTATAGGGTCTACCTATTGGCACACCCATTTGCTTATCTACACACCTTAAAAGATATTTTTTGTTATATGCACACCCTGCAGTGTCGAACTGTGGCCAAAAAGCGGCATTTTGGTCCGGTTAACCTAACAAAGACTGACGGGTTTCTGACGGGTCTGTTGACCGGACCAAAACGCCGAGCTTTGGCCGCGTTTTGGTCCTATCAACCAGACAAAAGACTGACACCCGGTCTGGTTGACAGGACCAAAACGCGGCCAAAGCTCGGCGTTTTGGTCCAGTCAACAGACCCGTCAGTCTTTGTCTGGTTAATCGGACCAAAACGCCGTGTTTTGGCCACAATTCGACACTGCAGGGTGTGCACATTAGGACAAAAAACACCTTTTTGGGTGACTATCTACACACAAGTGTGACACCAAGTGTGTAGATAGTTTGGGCCTTTTTATATTGTGCATATAGTGTCCCAATCTATGAATCATGATCAAATAAAGCATTGGAAAGCTTCCATGCGAGTAGTTCGATTATACAAGGTAAGTACGTAACCTGAGTTAGTGTACTTTTACTATGAATAGTACAATAGCATGGGTGATGTGATGAGAAACGGGTTGGTTTATCGTATACAAAACGTTCTCTGATATATTTTGTGAAATCTTTAGTTTTTTAATATGGCTTTTGGTGACGAATGAACTAAAATGGTAAAAAAGGTGTGGAAAGCCTTGGCACTAGGCGAGCGTGGTAAATTGGACGAGGTGGTTAAATGACAAGTCAAAACGGGTTAGGGTCAACATGGGTCCAGAGTCAATTGCTTTCAGGTTTTAAAAAAACAGGTTCTTAAAAAAACAGGTTTTAAGAAAATATTAATTGGATTCGGACCAAAAAAACTATTTCAAAAATTATCAATATGATCGGGTTAAAATGAGTTCTAACCAATATGGGCTCTATCTATAACGAGTCGTTTAAAAAACGTCAAAATAATTTTTCTCGCTATATTTTGCTTATGCCAGCTAGCGACGATGGGTGAGTTGGCGCAGAGGCCAACACGACGACATGTGGTAGGTGGTCAGCAGTGGGAGGGGCGTTTCTGATGGTGAAGACAAAGTCGACGGTGGGTGGGGTGGGGTGGCGATAGCGGCGGGAGTGGTGGCGGTGAAAGTGGCGTTGGTACCAACGACAATCGTGGAGGACCTGACGACGATGGCGGTAGTGTCCGCGATGACAGTTTGTGACAGAGACAAACAATCGTTGTAAGTTGTAACCCATTTATATATGTTTTAACTTTACAAGTTTTAAAAGAGTGTCTATTTTTACGCATTTAATAATTTGGTAGACCCTAATTTACCTGTTATTTAATTTGAGTGTGCTCAATGTTGGTTCAGTTCTGTTTGTACATGAAGGAAAACAATAAAACATACCTGTCACAGCAGAAAGTGCAGTGGAGAATCCAGTAATGGAGTTCGACATGCTTGTCATCATGATCTGGTTCCTCCTTAGGGTGCTGACTGATGATGGTGACTTAGAAATCGAATAGGGAATTCGATTAGGAGAGGAGGTCGAAATTATTGATGTTATGGCTAATGGGTTGTGTCTAATGTGTAACTGAGTAACCCTTTAACCTCCACTTAATTCTCCTTATATAAGTACCCAGGAGGAAACCTAATTAGTTAATAAGGGTAATATGGTCCATCAACAATTACCAACTAATTATTTAATAGGTTATTATATATTTTGATCTATATTATGTAAATGATTATAATGGCTATAGATTAAATATTGTTACATAATATATTTAATCTTACATTCTCCCACTTAGCCGAGTAATCATTTACTATGAGTATTAGATAAGCCTGATCAGGAGTTAACACTCATTTTAGCCTTAAAAAAGTACTATAGCAGAGAAATACAGCCGTTGAATCATTATGCGACTCAGGACCCCCATTAATCATACTATAGCCTTAATTTAAAACCTAATCGTTATGATCAAAATACGCGTAAGCCCTTTGTTTGATTTGTAACTTTATTTGTCAATATGCCATTATACCGGTTGAACATATTCTAAGAGACATACAAAATCAAACTGAGGAAATTTCATTAACATAAAACATAAGCTAGTACAATATGCTTAAATAAGGTCTTTACAAAATCCCATATTACGAACATGTTCTTCATAAACCTTAGGAGGGAGACCTTTAGTCATCGGATCCGCAAGCATATCTTTAGTACTAATATACTTGATACAAAGATTATTTTCCTCAACTCGTTCACGTACGAACAGATATTTTGTATCGAGATATAAACCAGCTCCAGTCGAACTGTTACTGTTCGAGAAACTAACGGCAGCTGAATTATCACAGTAAAGCTTCAATGGTCTAGAAATGGAATTTACGATTTTGAGTCCAGTGATCAGATTTCTAAGCAACATTCCATGACAGGTTGCATTATAAACAGCAATGTACTCTGCCATCATTGTGGAAGTTGTGGTCAACTGTTGTTTATGACTCTTCCATGAGATAGGGCCGCCTGCTAACATAAAGATATAGCCCGAAGTGGATTTCTTGTCATCTTTGCACTTGGCAAAATCAGAATCAGAATAGCCCACCACTTCTAAATGATCACTTCTTCTATAAGTCAGTTTGTAGTCTTTCGTCCCTTGCAGATATCGAAGTACCTTCTTAGCTGCTTTCCAGGGATCTAGGCCAGGATTAGTCTGATAACGGCCTAACATTCCAGCAATATAAGCGATATCTGGGCGAGTACAGACTTGAGCATACATCAGGCTCCCAACTACTGACGCGTAAGGTATCTGGCTCATTTGCTCCTTCTCAACCTCTGTTGTCGGACACTGGAATGAACCGAAAACATCTCCTTTAACTACTGGAGCGACGGAGGGTTTGCACTGTTGCATGTTATATCGTGTAAGGACACGATCTATGTAAGCCTTCTGGGACAATCCTAAGATCCCTTTGTGTCTATCTCGGTGAATTTCGATGCCAATGACGTAAGAAGCCTCTCCGAGATCCTTCATGTCGAAGTTATGCGAAAGTAACCGCTTCGACTCATGCAACATGTCTAAACTATTACTTGCCAATAGAATATCATCTACGTAAAGGACAAGTATAGTAAAGTTGCTCCCACTCATCTTGAGGTAGGTGCATTGATCCACTTGATTCTTCATAAAACCTTGCTTCTTCATGACTTCATCAAACTTGAGGTACCACTGACGTGATGCTTGTTTTAACCCGTAAATGGATTTCTTCAACTTACAGACTAGATGCTCCTCACCTTCAGGTTTAAAGCCTTCAGGTTGTTTCATGTAAACATCTTCGTCCAAATCTCCGTTAAGGAAAACAGTTTTAACGTCCATCTGATGCAGCTCTAAATCGAAATGAGCTACTAGGGCTATGACGATCCTTAATGAATCTTTACGAGAGACAGGTGAAAACGTCTCTTGATAATCAATTCCCTCTTTCTGAGTGTAGCCCTTTGCAACCAATCTCGCTTTGTAGCGTTCAACGTTACCATTCGGATCCAGTTTTGTTTTGAATACCCATTTACATCCTACGGGTTTGGCTCCGTTGGGTAATTCTACCAAATCCCAAACGTCATTTTTCTTCATGGATTCAAGCTCATCAATCATTGCTTTATTCCATTCAGAAGACTGATCACTGCTAATGGCTTCATTGTAAGAGATATGATCATTGAGCTTTCCGGGATCCATTTCAGTCAGGTAGGTAACATAATCATCCCAATTAGTAGGCCTTCTTTGCCTAGATGACCTCCTGAGTGGATTATCGGGTTCAGCGTTGTCTTGGTTTTGAGCGTTTGATGTGCCTTCATCATGAGGTATAATTGGTTCTGATTGTAGAGGTAAATTTGGAGTTGGTGCAGTAGCTTCTGGTACAGTAGTTGCATTGGGTACAAGAGGAGTAATCGGAGTAATGGTAAGCGATGAGTCTCTCCCCCCCGTGTCTTGTACTTCTTGCAATTCTTCGTAAGGGTTGGTACTGCTCCCACTGACCTTGAAATCCTCCAGGAACGCGGCACGCTTGGTTTCAACAGTACGGGTGACATGGGAAGGACAATAGAAACGATAACCCTTAGAGTTCTCAGGATACCCGATAAAGAAACAGGTAACTGTTTTAGGGTCAAGTTTCCTTAGGAAAGGATTGTAAAGTTTCGCTTCAGCAATGCAGCCCCATACTTTCATATATTTAAGACTCGGTTTCCTTCCTGTCCAAATTTCATAAGGAGTTTTAGGGACAGACTTAGAAGGAACTCTATTGAGTATATGAACGGCTGCTTTTAACGCTTCAGTCCAGAGGAATAATGGTAAATTAGTGTTGGCTAACATACTGCGCACCATGTTCATAAGGGTACGGTTTCTTCTTTCAGCAACACCGTTCTGCTGAGGTGTACCAGGCATGGTGTATTGGTTCACAATCCCCTGGCCTTTACAAAACTCATAAAATGGACCAGGAGCTTGACCCACATCAGTATGTCTTCCATAATATTTACCGCCTCTATCTGATCTCACAACTTTAATCTGACGATCTAATTGCTTTTCAACTTCAGCCTTATAATCTTTAAAAGTTGTAAGAGATTCAGACTTCTCCTTAATAAGATACAAGTACATGTAACGAGAATAATCATCAATGAAAGTGATAAATGAAGTATGTCCTGTTATGCCAGCGATTTGGTAGGGACCACTAATGTCAGTGTGAATGAGTTCTAATAAATTAGAGCTCCTAGTGGCACCTTTCTTATTCGCTAATGTCATTTTACCTTTAAGACATTTGACACATGTTCCAAAATCAGAGAAATCGAGAGGAGGTAAGACTTCATCCTTTACAAGACGATTTAATCGTTCTTTTGAAATGTGGCCTAAACGCTGATGCCACAACATGGATGAAGTTTCTAAGTCTCGTTTCTCTTCCATCTTTGTGAGTGATTCATTAATGTTATATGACAACAAAGATTTGGAAAAGTTATCTTCTAGTTCTAATCTATAGAGACCACCATCCAGAATACCAGTACCATAAAGAACAGAATCATAAAGGATTGAGAGTTTGTGATGACCATGAGAAACAATAAAACCGTCCATGTCTAACTTTGGTCCTGATACAAGGTTCCGAGTTACCTCAGGAACATATAAGGTATCATAAAGTTTAATACATAAACCAGTTTTCATAACTAATTGTAATGTTCCAATGGCCTTCACTTCTAATTCTCGATCATCCCCAACCTTAAGCGTTCTTTGGTTTCTTTCCAGCTTCCGGATTGAAAGGAATCCCTGAGTAGAATTGGTAACATGAACCATAGAACCAGAATCAAACCACCAAGAATTAGCAGGAACACTTAAATTATAGGACTCAAGTATCATAAAATAATCGTTACCTTTCTTAACCAGCCACTCCTTAAAGTCAGGGCATTCCTTCTGCATGTGTCCTGTCTTCTTACAGAACTTGCAGCGGATACTGCCTAAGGAGTTCTTAGAGCTGGAAGGTGCACTTGTATTAGGATTAGGGTTAGGCCTTTGGACTTTTGAAGCATCCTTCCTCTGATAATTGTTCTTCCTCTTCTTAGAGTTGGAGGTAGTGAAGTTGGCAACATCAGTATGGCGATCCATCCTCATACGTTCTTCCTCCTGTATGCACATGGCGACCAGCTCACTCATCGTCCATTTGTCCTTCTGAGTGTTGTAATTGATCTTGAATGCTTCAAAGGACGAAGGAAGCGAAGTAATGATGAAATGAACAAGGAAACCATCACTGATTTCCATTTCCATCCCCTTCAGCTTATTGGCCATGTCATTCATCATCATGATGTGCTCGCGAATGCCGCTCCTCCCATCATACTTAGTTGTCACCAGCTTGAGAATAAGAGTACTAGCGTGTGCTTTAGACGTCCCCTTGAACTGAGCCTCCACATGTTCCAAGTAGGTTTTAGCATCTTCAGAATCAGGAATAGCTCCTCTGATTGCATTGCTGATGGACTGCTTCATAAACATGAGAGACATGCGGTTACACCTAGTCCACTTATCATGAGTTAACTGCTCAGCAGCAGTACTTGTGGCAGTAAGATCCGCTGGCTTATTCTCTCTTAGAGCATAATCAAAGTCCAGCAGCCCAAGAGTAAGCATGAGAGCATCCTTCCATGCAGCAAAGTTATCACCAGTCAAAGGTGGAATCCCGCAATTAGGCGCTGATAGTGGAAATAAGATGAGCAAGTTATGATACTAAGGAAGAAGTCCTAATGTGATCCAAAGGGCACGTTAAACTAAGGCAGGCATAAATAATGACCATTTTTCATTATGAAGCTGTGATATTGTCTATTACTAACATCAAAAAAATAGACTTAGCTAAAAAATTCTACTTAAACGAAGACAAAACAGCTTTGGCCAGAAGTGTAATCATTTAAGCATATGTGCAAAGTGGTTGTAACAAATCAGCTTTGGCCAGAAATTGAAACATTCACTTTAGTTATGCACTTGTTGAGTATGCCATCTATGAATGAATTAAATCAGCTTTGGCCAGAAATTAAGACATTCATGCTTATGATGCACACACAACATAGCTTTCGTAATACTTGAATGATAAGTAGATGTATCAAGTCAGCTTTGGCCAGAAATGATACATCAAAAGCTCATTCAAGTTAAGCTATTATGGTTTTGCAAAACATTATCTGATTCTGATTAATTAACTAAGTAAATTACAAAACCATTTATTTTTAGTTCACATTAAACAGCTTAAAATAATGAGGTTTCGAGTCACAGCCTTGTTGTCTCGAGTCGAGACCTTTGTCTCGAGTCGAGACCTTTGTCTCGAGTTGACATGTTATGGTCTCGAGTTGACACGTTATGGTCTCGAGTCGAGATCTAATGGTCTCGAGTCGAGACCTCTGTCTGAGTTGAAGAGATTTAATGGCCTGATGATTTCGAGTCGAGACCTTGTTGTCTCGAGTCGAGACTAATGGTCTCGAGTCGTAATCTGATGGTCTCAAAACTTTCTGTTAACAGCTGTGAATGTGAAACATAACTGAAAATTCGAAATCTAAGGGATTATGAGATATTATTTCCTGTTTTAAGATGATCTAATTTTATCAACATATTTCGAAAAAATTGTAACCGTTTATCTAATAACAGTTTCGAATAAAGTTAAAAGATAAAATTGGATCAAACATGGAAAAAACACTCATTAATCCTAAAACATTCCAAAACATAACAGAATTATCGAATTTTCTCAAGAACATGATGAACCCTAAAAAAACATAAAACATAAATTCTGGAACCCGAAACCTGAATATTAATAGGTTTTCTAAACAGATTTCGGCTAAAACATAACCCAGTTGAATTTGAGTGAACATATAATTAATCTTTTTCCCGAAAACAGAGATCTCGAGTCGATCTTCATGACTCGAAACCGGCTGTCACAGTTTTAAAGTTACAAAAAAAACGTTTTCCAAGTTTCAATCCCAGAATTATGGATACGAAAACAGAACCGACTAATCAACATATGCTCTGATACCACATGTTGGTTCAGTTCTGTTTGTACATGAAGGAAAACAATAAAACATACCTGTCACAGCAGAAAGTGCAGTGGAGAATCCAGTAATGGAGTTCGACATGCTTGTCATCGTGATCCGGTTCCTCCTTAGGGTGCTGACTGATGACGGTGAATCGAATAGGGGATTCGATTAGGAGAGGAGGTCGAAATTATTGATGTTATGGCTAATGGGTTGTGTCTAATGTGTAACTGAGTAACCCTTTAACCTCCACTTAATTCTCCTTATATAAGTACCCAGGAGGAAACCTAATTAGTTAATAAGGGTAATATGGTCCATCAACAATTACCAACTAATTATTTAATAGGTTATTATATATTTTGATCTATATTATGTAAATGATTATAATGGCTATAGATTAAATATTGTTACATAATATATTTAATCTTACACTCAAATCAACGTATTCTTTAAAAAAGGCATAATTACAGAGTTTTTGTTAAAATGCCTGTACATGTACCAGCACTTACATTAATGATTTAAGGTATTCGATACATGTATTGGTAGCTAGTTTTAGTAATTTCAGTATTCAATACTTTCAGTATTAGTACGGGTAAAAACAGATACTGTTACCGAATTTTGTATAAAACTTTAAGAGTTTTTGATGTAATGTTTTATTTCATATTATCATATTCACAGTAGTCTATCAATTTTACCTATTTGGTACTTGTATTGGTACTCGTACCGAGTTTACCTATTTTACCTATTTGGTTCCCATACAAGTGTACAAAAAAATAAAGAAAAAGAAACAACAAAATAAAGTGGTACCAAAGCGGGTATCATACCAAAATACCTATACCCGTACCGTACCAATATATTCGGTACCCAGTTTTGTTCAAATTTTGTGCTAGTATTTTCAGTACTGGTCCTATGCCTATCTCATCCCTATAATTACCACTTATGTTTGGCATGTCAATTGAGTCTGGTTGGTGGGTTGAAATGTGCTATCTAAACATGACCCATATTATTATTTGTGTCAAAGTTCTCAACCCTAACCCGCACACATATGAATTCGAGTCACTCTAAACATGACCCGTTTACCCTATTTTTTTTTTAAATGAGTCATAAATGTTGATTAGTTATAAACGGGTTGCTGGGTTGTAAATAGGTTATCAGTAACATGTCAAATAGTGAGTATGAATGTGATAAATAGATAATATGGTGTGACAAAACTAATATTATTATAACTAATCATGTAAAGTGGAAAATAAAAAAATAAAAATTATGTCATAAATGTTTTCTTTTTCGAAATATTTAAACAGATTAACCTGAATTGCTTTTAAAAATGTCAACCTAGAAACGAATAGAGATGCTCAAAACCTTTTTTTCGTGTTTGGCACATACGAACTATCGTAGTTTCATTTTGATAGTCAATCATAAAAGAGAATTCTTGTTTAATGTTTATGATTAAGGGTTAGATATATTAAAATGTGAAAAGGGGGTTTATCTTTTGGGGGTTTAAGCAGAAAATAAAATAGTGAGGTGAAGTGGGTGGCTAACTGGCTACTCACTTATTTCACGTTGAAGGGTCAAGATCATGGCTTCTTTTTTAAATTAGCGCTCGCTGGATGTCACGTGCATGTGTGTGATCATGTACCTCCCCACTTCCGCTCCACCACCACTCCCTCTTTCTTTATTTGCACCAACCAATCCTAGCAATTCAAACCTCGTACCCCACATTAACTCTCTGACCCGCCTTTCACTTTATCTCCACCTCCGATCACCCAAACCTCATGAATGAAAAAAAAAAAATTTTCCAATTCTTCCCACATACCCTATATCTTATTTACACACCCCCTATTATGTATGGAATGTTTTTGAATAGGAAAATGCGCAGGGAATGTTTTTTTTTATTTTATTATACACGGCCCGTATATAGTTATACGAGTCGTATACATGTGTATACGATTTGTAAAACGTATACGGCTCAATGGATTTATTTTTGTGGGTTTTTGATGTTACCACATTTATACGGGCCGTATAACTATATACGGGCCGTATATAATTGCGTTTTTTCAAATATCACGATTTTTTCCCGTAAAAACACAATCATTCTAGGGTTTCTAAACTTTTCATCACCTTTAACAATGTCGATAAACGTTGATCGGAACATGCCGCTTAAATCGGAGCACAGGTAGAGTAACGTTACCGATCAGTCCGTTGATGGAAACCTTAGCGATCGCAGAGATCTTCGTGTTGGTTATTTATCGATTCCGAATAAATATCAGAAGAACCCGACACAAACAAGTTCTCCTCAGTTTGTTATTCAGATCTCTATTCGGTCATTTTTCCAAACTACAACACACGATAACTTTAAACTTTATATTGTGTGATTTGACCAGGAAATGATTTGAGGTGATTGCTACTTTTAATAAGTTGTCATAGTTGTCAAATTCGATTTCAACATTTTTTTTTTCCTTTTCCTTCAATTTCTAAAACATTCTCCGTTACATGAAGATGTGTCGGGTTCTTGTACTGGTATTTTAATGAAGTATTGAAGATTGAATGTGCAAACCCAACCGTTTTTTACTACGGAAACGG
The DNA here is from genome assembly GCA_030545235.1 of Helianthus tuberosus. Lineage (NCBI taxonomy): Eukaryota > Viridiplantae > Streptophyta > Magnoliopsida > Asterales > Asteraceae > Helianthus > Helianthus tuberosus. The sequence goes on along the minus strand of CM060399.1, from coordinate 96,800,083 downwards.
TGGCTATGCGAAATAGAAACCGCAATCTTTTGTGACTATGGGAAACACAAGTTTTCTTTTTGAGCTTGATGGATGTCTGTTATCTCAGTTGAGGCGGGCATTGTTTAAATCTGAATATAACTAGATGTTACGTGTATCAGCGTTGTTTATCACCCTGTGTGAGCATTGGAAACCCGACAAACAGTCTTGACAATTTTTTTTTCTAATTAGCGTTGTTAACTAACAAAAGAATGCATACACAAATAGTTCTAGTGGACGAAGCAAAGAGACCGTTGTGTATCTGAATCAGGTTCTCAAACAAACACAACTAAAGATGAGTTGGTGATAAATATCGGAGCTGTTATCTCGGTTGTTCGTGATAATAAAACAAGCAGGCATTGATTTTGCCAAGATTGAAGGAAAGAATCTGGCCATAAGCGTTGTGGATTCTCAGCGTTATTCGGAATGTTTCGAATCATCACAGAAGACGTGTCGGGTTCTGCTAGTTATTCGGAATGTTTCGAATCATAACAGAAGACGGATGCGGTTTGCATATTCAATCTTCATTGCTTCATTAAAATTACAACACACGATAAAATGCTTGGAAAATTGCATCAACTCTCCTATATCAACTTGAACGGACGATATGTATCTTTAATCTATTACAACGATCCAAAAACGAAGAACAAAGTAACTTTGTCATCAAACTTGGACATCAGACGTAAATATTGATTCAGATCTCTATTCGGTCATCTTTCCAACATTAACAACATTGGATCTTCATTCTATCACTTTGTGTGTTGACAAAGCTGACAAACACATTGGTATTTTCTCAAAATGTGCAAACTTGAAGAATCTCACATTAAAGGAGTTTGCAACAACGGGATCAGATAGTTTGAGTATCTTTCATCCTCGTTTGGCTAATCTCACACTTGAAAATGACAACTTTGTGAGGGTGAGGGCCGGTCCAAAAAACGAAAGGGATTTCGAGCAGTTGGTATTAAACCAAAGATTTGTTGACTCATCCTAAAAGAGCCTGTATTAGAAACCATCCTATATCTTTTACCAACCGAAGAGGCAGCAAGGACAAGCCTTCTGAACCAACCGAAATCCACAAATTCCAAAGTAGTTATTTTCTGTTGTTCAGTACTTTCGAGATCTGAACGATATGTATCTTCCATTGTTTCTTCGTAGATCCACAAATTCCATTGTTTAAATCAGAATCAGGTTCTCAAGACATGGATAGTTCTAATAGATTAAAGAGAATAAACCATTTTTTACCATATTTTACCCATTGTATACGGGCCGTATAATAATATACGTCCCATATAGAATCATCGTATACATTGTATACGATCGGTAAATTTGTTTTTTACTGAGAGTATACGGCCGTATAAATCTTATACGGCCCGTATACATATGGTAAAAAATGGTAAAAACCTCTTTAATCTATTAGAACGATCCAATAAACGAAGAACAAAGCATATTTACAAAACACAGGTTCATACAGTGCTGTAATAGGTAGTGGTTCAGCCAAAATGATATCTAGCATTACTAACTGTTCAAGTAAGTGTCTAAAAATCTGAAAATTCAGGTTTACCTTGTTAGTTTCTCAAACAAACAGTTCAAAATCATCTGCTTCCTGAATCTGAATCAGAATGTTAACTCTCGTTTCTTCATCTTCATCTTCAAGAACAATGATGAACAGATGATGTCAGATAATACTTCATTTGTCAAGAAACCATACTGTCAAGAAACTAACATCTTTTAATACTTCATTTGATTGTGTGCTTGTGCTGTAGAAACCGGTGATGAATTTGTGTATCTAAATCAGGTTCTCTGCCTTAGATCGGTCATTCCTTGTGATACATGAACGTTGTATTCTTGTCTTTCAGAAGAGTTGGCATTGAACCAAGAATACTTCAAACATTTTAAACCCTATCTGGAAACAAACCAACAAAATCCTGATAGTCTTCTAGCAGAACCCGACACGTCTTCTATGATGATTCGAAACATTCACGAACCACAATGGACTCAGACTCATACTACTCACCCTCCCTTGAGGAAAAGTTAAATCCACAATCAACGTATACAGGTGCAAGAGAATGGCGAGTTATTTTCAGTTATTTCTGTTGATCCACAAATTCCATTGTTTAAATCAGAATCAGGTTCTCAAGACAAGGATCGTTCTAATAGATTAAATAGAATAAACCCTTTTTTACCATTTTTTACCCAACTATATACGGGTCGTATAACAATATACGACCCGTATACAATCATCGTATACATTGTATACGATCGGTAAAAAATTTTTTTACCAAGAGTATACGGTCGTATAAACCGTATACGACCCGTATACATATGGTAAAAAATTTCTTTCTTTCCTTTTCATGAGGTAAAACCGGTTTCAACATCAAGGGTTGTATCGGAATCAGGCGTTGGAAGGATTGTAGTAGTAGGACATTGGTACCACTGTGAAAATTGCATCAGGAAGCTCAACTTGAACGAACCCATTATCGTTTACATTGATTCAGATCTCTATTCGGTCATCTTTCCAAACTACAACACACGATAATGGCTGATGGTTCTTCGTTGAGGAAACCAAACGTAAACGGAGATGATAGGCCTGGTAACCATTATCGTTTACATTGATTCAGATCTCTATTCATGTTGTTTAACTTCAAGAAATCAGATTAAATATAAAAGTGCCGAGAAAGAACTATAAGCAGAAACTCACCTGATAACAAATAATCAGTTCAAACTTTCAACAATCGACATCTGTTAAACAAAAACAAACGGCAGTCAACAATTGCGAAAAGTTACCTTTTTTCTGCGAAGAAGATGAAACATTTAGAAGGTGAAGATCTTCTGGTTAACAGTACTGTACACATTTAGAAGGTGAAGATCTTCTGGTTAACAGTACTGTACACATTTAGAAGGTGAAGATCTTCTGAACCAACTGAAATGTATCTTCTATCATGCGACGGACACAATAAACCTATTTTCAAAACACAGGTTCATACAGTGCTGTAATAGGTCTAGGGTTATCAGAGAGAGAAAAGGAGGGGAGAGAGTCTGATACAATTAGGATGTTGGGAATTAAACGCATGTACGTGACAAAACAAGGATCGTTCTAATAGATTAAAGAGAATAAAGCAAGGATGTTGGGAATTCGCATAAACATATATTCGTTTCATAACCTCCTCCTATAAATCAACCACAACTGACAAAGAGCCTGTATTAGAAACCATCCTATGTCTTTTACCAACCGAAGAGGCAGCAAGGACAGATAATACTTCATTTGTCGAGAAACCATACTGTTAAGAAACTAACATCTTTTACTCATAAACCCTTGAATCCCAACGCTTCATTTGTAACCGTAAGGATGATGCAAATTTGTACGTAAAGATCTCTACACAAACTCTTCTACATCTTTTAACCAATTGTCCATCACTTAAGACCTTGAAAGATTTGTTGAAATCGAAGCATTCACGAACCACAATGGACTCAGACTCATACTACTCACCCTCCCCTGAGGAAAAGTTTTCCCGACGACTCAAGAAAAAGGATTGTATAATAGTATACAACAATCCTATGTCTTTTACCAACCGAAGAGGCAGCAAGGACATATAATACTTCATTTGTCGAGAAACCATACTGTCAAGAAACTAACATTGTTCTAATAGATTAAAGAGAATAAACCCTCGATAAGATTAAACTTTATAGTGTGTTATTTGACCAGGAAATGATTGGAGGTGAAGCTTCAGTGTACGAAAAGTTTCTTACGAAATGTACGTGACAAAACAAGTATGTTGGGTACAGGCTGATGAAACCGAAGACTCAGACTCCTTACAACTTTCATCAAATGCCTCACCCTTCCTTTTATTCTGTAAATATTAAATAAAGAATAACACCATGCCCGTAATCCCACGTTGATAGCTTCCATTTTATTACAGTCATACGACACGTTTTTTTGTTCTTCAATCTTTGTTACTTGTTAATGTTTTATTTTTTTCTACTTTTAGAAAGGTTTGAGCACCTCACGACTGTAAAATATCTAGTTTGATTTTACACCTTAAATCCCTTAAAAACCGGACGAAAAATCAAATATTCGTTTCATACGGGCCGTATAAGGGTATACGGCCCGTATACAAGTTCGTATACATTGTATATGACAAGGAAAACTTATTTAGACATGGTGTATACGGGCCGGGCCGTATACACCATGTGTAAATAAGTTTTCCCTTGTGTTAATATTAGGACCCAAAAAAAATTCCAAAACTTAAATATACCATTACCGATACTCTATGTTATATTTTGTAAATAAAACTATTTTTATGCGCCGCCCGCGTTGCGGGACGCTAAATCAAATATTTCTTAGTTTAATAACATGTACGCATTTATTTCGGTTAGTTATACATGCTACTTATAACACGATATAAAAAAGATGTATCGAGTTAACCAAATAAAGAAAAACAGTATCATGGTTATAATAAAGAATAACTAAAACGATGGCAAGCGTGTAATTTAGAGTTGAAGGCAAAACAATAATTTGTCATGACCAATTAGCGAGAGCTAGGCAACTGTAAAATAAAACACTACCACAGTTTTGCCCAAAAAAACTATGGCAACATTGCAATTTTTAGCCTGGGTAAAATCGTAATTTTAAAATGGGGTAAAATAAAATTTTGAACTGATGGCAAAACCATTTTTTTATTTTGAATTGGGGGCAAAATTGTAATATTTTTACTGAGGGCAAAATCGTAATTTTTAACTGGGGGCAAAACAAATATTTTATTTTGAACTGGGGGCGAAATTGTAATTTTAAACTAGGAACCAAATTGTAATTTGGCAAGATTGTAGCTGTGGGCAAAACAATATTTTTTTTTTAACCAAGGCAAAATCGTAAATTTAAGTTGGGGGCAAGGCATAAATTTAATTTCTAACTATGGGCAAGATCGTAAATTTTAAACAGGGGATAAAATTATAATTTGACAGGACATATAAATAACTATTTTATGGAAAAAAAAAAGTTAGCCGCCACTTTTGACCAACCAGGTATCACAATTATTTCCGCCGACATTTACAAGTTATGTTTGTATGTATTGTAAATTTAGGCATAGTTATTAGAAATATTGTAAATAAAATTTAGGCATAGTTATTAGAAAATTGTATTTATTGAAACTTTAGATATCATGCAACTGTAATTTCATGTAATGAGCTTGAAACCGGCCTTGGGTGCAATGAGAATCACACCAGATAAATTCTAATCATCTAAGATAATAAACGAGGACTCCTAACTAGAAAAATCTGGATGTCGACAAAATCTTTCTTTATGTTATAACTTGGAAACAAAGTTTTCTTTGGTTAAAAAGACTTTTCGAGTCTGACATTGATTATAGCTCGAGGTTCGTGTGGGACTGGTGTAAGTGGATTATAGCTCGTAGTTCGTGTGGGATTGGTGTAAGTGGATTCTATATAAAGGTGAGTTCAGCGTTGGGTCGTTAAAAAGACTTTTCGAGTCTGACAGTGATTATAGCTCGAGGTTCGTGTGGGATTGGTGTAAGTGGATTCCGCTGAAATGTAGCCTTTTTGCGTGGAGGACCGAGATGGATAGAATCCCCACGAAAGATGTGTTAATCAAGAGAGGTATTCCGATGAATGATGATCGATGTCCTTTGTGCGGATCGGAGACAGAAATAGTAAACCATATTTTCACTGCTTGCTACATGGCTACGGTTATTTGGCAAAAAATAAGTTCGTGGTGTAAAACCTCTTTTCTCTATGCTTTCTCTTTACGGGATATCTTGGAGAATAACAACCACTGCGGTTTGGCGAGCAAGGAAAAGGAAGCGTATCAGGGGATTGTGATTATTGCTTGCTGGAGGCTTTGGAAAGCTAGGAATGAGAAGGTCTTCTCGAACCTAGCGGTGAAAGTTGAAGATATTTTTAGTGACATTAAGGCTGTGAGTTTTCTTTGGTTCAAAAATAGGCCCACGCATAAATTTGTAACCTGGGAGGAGTGGTGTAAATTTGTAATTATGTAGTCTGTTGTTGTAGCCGCCCGGCGTTTCGGGGTGTGCGTTTTCTAATGAAGTTTACCTTTTAAAAAAAAGTTTTCTTTGGTTTTATGGACAGTGAGAGTCCATTAGAGCTAGAGCATGCAGTGATTGACGTACGCTAGATGATGTTAAGCCAAACTCAAACTCAACTTGATACACAAAACTTGGTTACTAATACTATCTAAATTCTTCCATTATTGTGAATATCCAAACCGTAAAACACAAGTAAAATGATAAAATTTAGTTCTGATTAATCCGTATTCTTGAAACTACTTTTTCATCAGTTTAATGTGCGATGTTAAGTGTTTAATTAATTTAATTTAAATATGATTTTGCATTACCTTGTCAATTTTTAATGTATAATGTATTATGTAAATTAAAATATGTTTCAGTTGTTTTTTTTATAAAGTTTACATCGAAATGTGGAAAAGTAAATAAACATCCTACTGGTTGAAGGCAAATTCCACAACCAAGGATTGATACTCCAAAATTTGTTGGGTATAAATCTTTGTATTGTTGTATTTATCCTAAAACATCTCGGAATTGTTGTTAGAAAAATAAGGAAGTAAATCCTAAGTTTTTTTTTTTTTTAACGTCCAACATAAGAATCGTCGGGTACTTCGTACGCGGCACCCATTGGCCAAAAGGTAGCCCGCGGCAGCCCAACCTGCACGCACAGAGCCCCTAGCCCACCATGCCACCAGTTCGAGGGAAAACCTGACCCTGCACCCGCCCGAGGGCACGACAATGCAAAGCCGGTAAAACCCGGGTGGATCAGGAATCGAACTTGAGACCTTTCGGTCAGAAGTCTTCCTTCATTTCCATAACCACTGAGCTATAAGCCCAGGGTTTAAAGTAAATCCTAACTACATATTCAAGTTTATATAATACTATAAATATAAAATAAATTTAAAAGAGAAAAAATTAAGTTATACCTACAAAAAGCTTAAATATGATTAAATACTTAACATGTAAAATAACTTTACTTTAAATATAATTAGGGATATTGGTCTTTAATAATCCCTACTAGTGGTCATTGATCATTGAGAGTCCCGCTTTTTTTATTCCCTCTGTCAGTCTCACATTTCAACTATTTTTTCTCCACCGGTCCTCAGTTAGAAAAACTTAACGGAGTTAAGTTGTTTTCCGAATTACAAACTGACGTTTTAGGGCTTTTGATCAGAACGATGATACGAGTCGAATGATGTAAAACTTACCTTGAAATTGTGCTCCAAACGACGAAAACGGTGCTTCAATCTGGGTGTTTAAACTTCCAATTAACAAAAATCAAGTCGTTTGGAGCATCGTTTCGAGTTAAGTTTTACATCAATAGACTCGTATCCTCGTTCTGATCAAAAGCCCTAAAATGTCACTTTGTAATTTGGAAATACTCCGTTAAGCTTTTTTAACTGAGAACCGTTAGAGAAAAAATAGTTGAAATGTGAGACTAGTAAGGGTAATAAAAAGATGTGTGACTGTGAATAGCCAATGACATCTAATAGAGATTATTAGAGACCAATATCACATATAATTAGGGGTGTGCACGGTTCGGTTCGGTTCGGTTATTAGCATTATCCGTAACCGTAACCGTAACCGAAGTCGTCGGTTAATCGGTTCGGTTAATTTGTCGGTTTTCGGTTCGGTTCGGTTAATTTTCGGTTAATAACCAATTCAAACAAGGGCTAAATTTTTTGCTTAAAAGTACATGTAATGGAAGTATAAATACATGAAATAGATGTATAAATACCTGAAATGGATGTATAAATAAATGAAATGGAGGTATAAATGGATGAATAGATGTTTAAATACACAAAATAGAGGTATAAATAAATGAAATGAAGGTATTAATAAATGAAATAGAGGTATTATTACATGAAATGAAAGTATAAAACACGAAATTCATGAAATAGTGGCATAAAAGCTAGAAATATATAAAAAAAATAAATGATTCGGTTCGGTTCGGTTAATTTCGGTTAACCGATGGTAAAAAAAATATCCGTTAACCGACTTTCGGTTAATTCGGTTTCGGTTAATTTCGGTTCGGTTTTGTCGGTTTTCGGTTCGGTTTCGGTTAACGGTTCGGTTATTGCACACCCCTACATATAATTACATATTTCACATGTAAAATAACTTTAGCTTAAATATAATTAAATAATGTAAAATAACTTAATATATAATAAAATTAAAAGGGGATTTAAAATTCTCGGAAACACGATGTCAGATCCCATATAATTACATACGTAGCATGTAAAATAACTTTAGCTTAAATATAATTAAATAATATAATTACGTACTTTTTTTTTTGAAAGGAATATAATTACGTACTTAACATGTAAAATAACTTTAGCTTAAATATAATTAAATAATTTTGTATATATATATATATTTTTCACATTAAAATACCAAAGTAGCAAATTACAAACAAGTGGCAGGTAAACGGGCAACAAGCTGCGCCGCAATCCCATTTTGAATTGCAAAACCAATCCTACTAAAGACGAAACGACCCTTAAAGGTTGAGAGATTACTATTCACAACATGTTAGACACTGTTTAGAAATTCCACAGCCTCTGGTGCTAGGGAACCAAATGTATCAAAAGCGAATGGGATAAACACATGTTGATTCTCTAAACAAGCCTTCTCGTGTTTAGCGACTTTGCTTGATTCCGCTTTCAACGCAGCTTGGCCAGCAACAAACCCATTATCCATGAGCCAAACAAGAGGGGACACTCCTGTAAGGTCCACACAAGCGTGTTTTCCCCTGGCCCACCCAAACACAAGAATATCAGCTGGTCGAAGAGTAGACCTCCCATCGAGCGGATCCGTCAGAAAGTTCACCGGAGCCTCTTTTTTTGCCGAAATCCCCGCCCGCTTTAAAACATCAAACAGGATATCCCTTACCAAATCATGTCTGTATTTAAAACCAGGCAACTCCTTACAATGAACCGCATGCTCGCCAAAAGTATCTAAACAACCCTTGCGGCAAACTGGGCAAGGCTCATCAACCGGAAACAGAAGGATCATTAGTCGGTACTAAAATAACTTTAAGGATGCCCATAATAAAATTAAAAGGGGAGTTAAAATCGTCGGAAACACGATGTCAGAATCACGAGAAAAGGCGATCGTCGGTGAAACAAAACAGTGCTTTCGTGATACATAACTTCAAAATTATTATTATTCACGATAACGATGACCTTTTTTTCCAGTTAAGATTAGATACGTCAGAAACATGTTACCGGTTGCCACCGGTCACCCTGTCGGTGTTATACTGTCGGCACCGACACGACACACTTCTTCCGGTTAATTAATAATTCCATTTTCCCTATTAAAAATGTGAAATTTTGAATCTTAATGGGCTAGTTATTGTCGCTTGTTGTACTAATAAAAGATGTAAATTGTGGTTTAAACTTAAATACTTATTATATTATAGATGAGATCGAGGATTTGTCTTTTTATTTATAAATTAATTCGGTTTAGTCTGTTTTTGGAGCATTCACAATCAAATCTTTTGATAAATCTTTATAATTACACTAAAAACACTAATTTTTTCTCTATTATTTTCAATTAGATAATATTATTTTATATTTTATCAGTACTTTTTATCTATCATCCACTCACAATAGTTCAAAAAATATTAAAAAACTATAGTGATAAATAGTCTCTCCTTCAAATTTACTACTGAATAGTAACTTATTCTCATTTTTGTATCTCCTCCACTAACTCACAACAATCTACAACCATCCTCACAAATATAGAGATTACACTCCACATAAATATGGAGGACCCATTGTGTCGGGTTAGTGGATTTCAGATTGACGGGATGAATTGGTGAACCCACACAATCTATATGTTTGTTTGTTTGTGTTAAGACATTAATCCTAACCTTGACGTTTAAGTTGTCATTTTTTTTTATTTTTGGTTGTGTCAGGAATTGACGCCCTAAACTTATAGAGAATAATGGAGGTGCACTGTAATTTATAAATCTTAAATTGTTTATATGAAGTTTTATTAAATAATTCATAGATGTTATAGGGTTACACAATGATTTAAAGGGAGTGGAAACATACGCTACTATTGCACCCGGGTATAATAAATCTTAGATCTACCTAGGAATAGCCTAGTGGTGTTGGTGAGATTAGGCTAGAGGGTATGGGGTACGTCCTCGGAGCGTCTAGGAACGGCGACGGTCCAAACACCGTGCCGCCCGGATCATCCCCGTCGAGAGGAAGACGTTTGAGACGGGCAGAAAAAGTCAAAAAAGATGTGGGGACCGAGATGTTATGACCGTTCAATTAAAAAAATAAATTCAACTTTTGAATTAATTAAATAACGGTCATTTTTCAAAATTATACCTAATTCACTCTAAAATTTATAAATACTTACCACTTTTACACCATTTTCACACGTTTTCACCCACTAGAATCTCATATCTCTCTCACATTTTATAAAACCTCTTCCCTTTTTATAAAAACTCAACAATTTTTATACCATTTTTTACCCACTACCACCCCATAACCTACAAGTGGACTTGGTGGAGTACATTTGGAACAACACTTAAAACGAACCAGACGACCACATGGAGGACGAAGACTAGTAGCTTTTTTTAATATATTAGGAATTTTTTCTAAGGAATGGAAACATACGCTACTATTGCACCCATGTATAAATACGAACAGGGGCAGATATAGAGTGTACCTAGGGGTAACCCCCGTTGTCCCTTGACGCTCCGGCGATAGTTTAAAATTTGGAAAAATATGACGTTTTTTCGATTTCGTTACCCCTTTAGAAAAAAATTTGAAACATTGTCCCTATAATAATTTTCTAAATCCGCCACTTTTTCATTGTGGTATTCTTACCGGAGAAGTAAACATGAAGAGTTGTGTTTTCTTGCATTTGATGCGTGTTACTAAGACCGAAGGGAATGGGGCTCGTCCTCCGGCCCGTGCCCATGTCGCCGCCCCATCTTCCCACCCCCCATGCCCGTCGCCGCCCTACTCCCGTGAACTTCGTCCTCCCCCAACTGATGATGACGGGCATCCTTCCTCTCTCCTCACACACACATCTATACATACATACATATATATATATATATATATATATATAAAGGGGTTCATCCCCCACCCCCTAGGTCCATCCTCTCCAAGCCCCTCCTACGTGGCGCTGACGTGTCGGCCCATCCTCATGGGGGATGAGCCTCCCCATACCCACTAGTCTAAGATTCTGGAGAGTTGGCTAAGGTTCACTTTTCTACGACTTACAAAATTATATCGACAGTGAACTAATACATTAAACAATTTATGTGCTGAAAAAATTGATATACTTACGTTTGCAAGATTTGTTAAATAAGGCCTATAGTTTTTTCCTTTTTTCAAGTTTTAATTTTACTTATACTATAAATAGGGTGGAGATACAACAGGAAGTTTATTTGGCTAGGAAGGGTAGGAAGTGATATTGACCATTCATTTAGGTGGTGTTTGTTTTTTCAGATGCAAAAGGTCTGCAGTCTGCGGACCACATCTGCAGGCATCTGCAGGAGAAGAGGTGGACCAAAGGTCTGCAGTCTGCAAGGAGAAGAGGGTTTGTTTTTTTATTATATATAAACCACTTCTCACACACACCCTCCTCTTCTCACACACACCCTCCACAGATTTGCCTTCATCACCACCACCAAGCACCACCGCAAACCCACCACCACCGTCACCACTACACCACCGTCACCACTACACCACCGCCACCACCGTCTCTCTCTCCTCGGCCTCTCTCTCCTCGGCCTCATCTACTGCCAAGAACAACCACTGCCACCACCGTCTCTCTCTCCTCGGCCTCTCTCTCATCTGCCTTCATCTACCACCACAACCACCCACCGCTCCCTCGATCTCCGATTTGGGGTTCGATTTAGGGTTTTTGGATAATCTTCGATTTGGGGGTTTGTTTGAAGATGAAGAACATCAAAACCCACCATCTGCCGTCGTTCGATTTGGGGGTTCCACCACCGCCATAGCACCACCGCCATCACAGATCTCTCTCTCTTCTTTCCCTCTCTCCTGCCGCTCCCTCTCTCTCTTGATTCTGTGGTGGGTTTTGACTTGTTGGGAGTTGATTTGTGTTGAAGAGAGAAGAGGGTGGTGGTGGCACAGGAGGTGGTGGCGGCGGAGGAGTATCGGAGGTGGAGGTGGTGGTGGCAGAGGAGGTGGTGGTGGCAGAGGGAGAAGAGGAGAAGAGGTTGGAAGATGATGGAACATGTCTGCTTGGTGAAGAGGTCTCGCAGACCTTTTTTAATGAAAGGTCTGCGAGAAAACAAACAATCTGCAGCATCCAAACGTCTGCCCGCGTCTGCGCGGCGCAGACATAAGTGGCCAGAAGTACTTCTGGCCAAAAAACAAACAGAACCTTAGTTAATCAATAACTAAAATTAAATCAGGGAAATTGAAAGAAAGAAAAGAGGCGCGTGAGTTTGTTTAGGGGCATTCTAGTATATCCAAGCCAATAGTTTATCTCTCCTCTAATTCCCCCTCATTTTTTAAACGTTAATAACTCTTTCATACGACATTATTTTTTTATAAAAATTGCACAAAAAAAACGAGCGTTTTTTTATCTTTAAAACGAGTATACTATTGCTATATTTTCAAAAAAAAAAAAAAAACCCAGTTGCGTAAAACGCAATAGAAAAACCCCCAGTTACGTAAAACGCAATGAAAAAAAAAACACACAAAGAAATGACTTATTTGTAAAACGCAATGGCCAGAAAACACAAAGAAATGTCTTATTTCTAAAACGCAATAGCCTAAAAACTCAAAAGAAAATGTACTTTCTAAAACGCAATGGACTAAAAACACATAAAATGTGTTTTACCTAAAACGCAATGCAACAAAAACACAAACAAATGTCTTATTTCTAAAACGCAATGGCCAGAAAACACTTAAAATGTCTGTTTTCTAAAACGCAATGGACTGAAAACACATAAAAAAGTGTTTTACCTAAAACGCAATGCACCCAAAACACTTAAAAATGTCTTATTTCTAAAACGCAATGGCCAGAAAACACTTAAAAATGTCTTATTTCTAAAACGCAATGCCTGGAAAACACATAAAATGTCTTATTTCTAAAACGCAATAGCCTAAAAACACAAAAGAAACTGTTTTCTCTAAAACGCAATGAACTGAATACACATAAAAATGTGTTTACCTAAAACGCAATGAGTAAAAACACTTCAAAAATGTTTTATTTCTAAAACGCAATGACCAGAAACTGTTGTTCACAGAACCAGAAACTGTCTAAAACGCAATGACCAGAAACTGTTGTTCACAGAACCAGAATCTAACTAAAACTAAAACGCAATGACCAGAACCTGTTGTTTACAGAACCAGAAAACTGTTGTTCACAGAACCATAAACCTGTTGTTTACAGAACCAGAAACACTGTCAACCCCAGCCAGGGGCTCTGCCCCTTGGACCCCGCCAGGGGCTGCCGCCCCTGGGACCCCGCTACCAGGGGCGCTGCCCCCGGACCCCCGCCAAGATCGTAAAACGCAATGACTAAATCAAAAACCCAGATCGTAAAAATGAAATTAAAGAATTTCTTACATGGATCGAAGTGATTTCTTCAACAATTGACGAAGTTTGAATGATAGAAACACTTATCAGTGCTCGAATCAAACGAATCGAGTGATTATCTCCAAAATCACCGGAAAAAAAACAAGATTTTTTATGAAATTAAACTGGGTTTTCTTCAAAAAAGCTGAAGAACACGTTGATCGGGTGTTTGAATCATTGATTTGTGAAAATCGGACTATAATGTAGTGATTATTAAGATAGAAAGTGAAGAAATGGTTGAAGATGGTGGGTTTTGAAAATGGTGGGTTTTGAAGTTACTGGGTTTTGAAAAGGAAGAAGAAAGGGTTAGATTGACTAAAATATCATTCCTCTTTATTTTAAATGTTGCCACATGTCCTAATCCTATTGCTTCCTAGCCAAAATAAACTTCCTATTTGATCTTTTCCCATTATAAATAATATGCGTCTTTAACATAATAATCTTTATTACTCTCTTGTAACTTTCTTTTATTAGGTCAATTTTATAAAAACAAAATGCACAATTGCATTTAATTTTTTTTCTCGACATTCAGCTATAATTTTATTAATATACATATATTTACAAGATGTGTTGAATAGTAACTTTACCTTTTTTCAAGTTTCATTTTCACCTCTTGTATTATAAATAATAATATATACTTTTAACCCAACAGTTTTATCATTCTCTTGTAACTTTCGTTTGTTAGTTTTTTCTTTAAAAAAAAACTATATACACAATTGGGTTTAATTTTTTCTCTCACAATTCCGATATAAATTTCACTAAAAACGCAGTTACATTTGAAATAGGGATACGATGACCATCGAGCCAGTACTGACCGAACATCGGTACCATCATTTGTATTTATGGTTTTCGATCGATATAAACACAACTTTATTTTTTTGGGTTATATCATACAACTTTTGTGTGATAAGACTATTGTAAATACACTTTTTTAGGTCATCAAAATCGAGCTTTACTGTGACACCCCAAGAAAACCAGGAAACCACGCAACCTAACTAGCTTACACAGTAACTACGTACTAAATTTCGGGACGAAAGTTCTTTCAACTTGGGGATGATGTGACAACTCGTATTTTAGAACCTTTCCTTTGTGCTTGATGTAACTTGTATGAGTTTTACGTGACAAATGGTTATGCTTGGTTTTAATGGAACTCTATGTTTTTACTATGTTATGTGTTATGAAGTGTAATGTGTATATGTATGTCTAGTCGCACAACATGAGTCCAATCGCACAAGTCTATGGGCCGCACAACCTGTCCTTTGTCACACACCTCTCTCGGCCTACTCTGCTTGAATTCGAGACCAAGGGGCAGCCTATGAATGGGTTCGGCCCACTCCCTCACGCGCATAACAATATGGGGTTGGTATAATCCCCATAATTTACAAAATACACAACACACACAAACCCTAAACACTCTCATCCTCTCCTTTGAAGTCTAACGGCAGCCCCACCATTCGAAGCTCTCGTATCTCGCTCAAACCATCCATTTGATATTCCGGTTAGTGTTTCATCATTGTAGTGTGCTATAATATTGATTGTGATGATTGATAACATAATGGTTGTGTGTCTTTGCATAATGAATTATAGGAATGCATGTTAGTGAAACCTTGATGAACGATTGTATGATGATTCGACTATTAGGATCGATAGGCAAGATTATGAGATGTGATTTATGAACTAGGGCTTTGATGAATAACACGGTCGAGCATGGTTTGAAATCGGGTTTACATGATGATCATATGATTAATTGTTAGACACGTTTTAGTTAATGATTAGGGTTCATACGAGTCAAAGAACTAAACTGTTTTGATTGAATGTTGATTGATGAATTTATGATTGCATGTTAGTGCTTAAAGTCATTGAATTGATAGCTTGTTGATTACGATTAATTGTTAATTAGGGTTCATGAGAATGAATGGAAAAATCCTTGATTTGATCGATAAGTTACCAAGTTGAAAACTGTAGAATTGATATTGCTAAATAAATTAAGTAACT
The DNA here is from genome assembly GCA_030545235.1 of Helianthus tuberosus. Taxonomy (NCBI): domain Eukaryota; kingdom Viridiplantae; phylum Streptophyta; class Magnoliopsida; order Asterales; family Asteraceae; genus Helianthus; species Helianthus tuberosus. Next base: position 96,784,458 of record CM060399.1, on the reverse strand, counting down.
GATTTCCATGATTGTCGGAATAATGAATCTGATTGCACAAGTCCTATTCATCGCACAAGATCTGATCCGATCGTACAAGTGCCTGATCGCACAAGATCAGTCGCACAATTCAGGTACCCCTATCTAAGCATATTGTGCAACACAAATAAGCATGATCGCACAATAGGTTGTGGATCGCACAAGATAGTGCGGATCGCACAACATGTTGGGCCACACACAAAATATTAGTTGTTTAATGTTTGGGTCGCGCATGTATTGGGCTACATGTCGTAATGGGCTGGGTAGGAGATGGATCATACAACCCGTTGCGGATCACACAAGGTTGTGCTGATTGCACAACATGTTGGGCCGGTTATTGATTAGGCTTTATTTACCGAATCGCACAAGATGATTGGGCTCGCACAAGCTCACCAGCCCAATCACTTGAAACACACAATTTGAGTTTTATTTGTGAACTTGTATGCTACTGTTTAACATGCTAAGTGTTGATCAACCAGTTACTATGATGATACATGTATGCCATGATCCTTTTGTGTACGTAAACTATTAGCTATTTGTGAAACCTATGTGAATTACTTGAACCTAGACCTGACTCGTATGGTAACCATGTTAGGACGTGGTTGGCCAAAATAGCTCAAGTGACCTTTTGTTTATCTGCCGAGCTAACCTAAGGTGAGTTCACACTATCTACAAGGCATGGGATTCCCGGTGGTTTGGGAATGGGTTAACGTTTAATAAGGAAAACCTACGTATGTCTCTTTGGGTAGAATACGTACTCCCACCCTCTTCGTTGAAGGGTGACAACATTGAAACCTGCGTGTTCTTCTTGACACATACTCCCACCCTCTTAACTGAAGGGTGACAACATTGACACTAGACAAAACTCTATCATTAAGTCCCTCATTTTTATATCGACTTAATCGCCGGGCCAATGGCGAACGGGTCATTAGTTAAATAGCGCTATTAGGTTTGACGAGCCTCACACCGTTCCGCAGAGGACGGGAGTGGACTAATGGATCTGGGCACTTAGTCAATGATGATAGACCAATCAGTAGTCGATATGCTAACGGGTCTAGTGGATTACATGGGGAAGCCTCCACTGGTTATGGTTTGGAAAACAAGGAAATGGGATAATTTGTGGTTTTCGAAACAACTTATGGTTTTTGGAACAACATTAAACTGGACAACCAACTGTGAACTCGCTCGACTTTTTTGTCGATTCGTTACTATATGCCTTGCAGGTCGTTAGGTGTTTAGATGGAGCTGGCACAGGAGGACGAGGTCGTTGTGGGACATGGACTGTTGAGTTCCATGTTAAACTTATGAACTTTTAAACTTATGTTTTGGATTTGAACTTTATGCTTCCGCTGATAACTTAAACATTGTTGAATTGTTTTGACGCCAATTATATTGTTTGGTTTGGACTTTCTTTTACTTAATTTATGTTGTTCAATATGATTGGTGGTTGGATCCTGGTCAGTCACGCCTCCTGCGGTGATACTCCGCTTGTGGATTTTGGGGGTGTGACATTTACAGATTTTAACATCTCGTCGTAACATGTGGGTTTCACCTACTAAATATGTGGGTAGGTCTAATTTTTTTATCGACATCCCGATATAAATTTTATTGAAAACAATATTTGAAATAATGATATGGTGACGAACTGAGCAGGTACCGACCAAATGACATGGGAACCGGTATTAGTTTTATAAATGGAGTTATATTTGAAATAGTGGTACGATGACGAACCGAGCAGGTACCGACCAAATGACATAGGTACCGGTATTAGTGTTATCAGAATCGGTATGAGTGTTCCTTTTTAAGGTTGTCGGTCAATATAAAACGTAATTCCTTCTCTTTTTTTATTATACTATACAACTTTTGTGTAATAAAGCATATAGTCGTCAAAACCTGCCCTTACAAATTTTAAGACTCCCGTTGCAAAGTGTGGGTTTCACCCACTAGTTTGTGTTTACTTGTGAATATAAGTAAATACAAACTTTAAGATTCTCACCGCAATACGTGGGTTTCATCCACCAGTTTTTAATTATTTATGAATATAAGTAAATACATTCCTAACAGTTTATGTCTTTTTATTATAACTAGATGGATTTGCCCGCGCGATGCGGCGGGAATTCCATCAGTTTTGTTCAATTCCTTATGGTACCGACACTTTGTTTAAAGTCACGATATGTTCAAAATAATGTGTTTTTGTCACAACCCCCGATCCCTTATTCCCGGGAATGGGCGGACGTGAGCTCAGAGTTTGGTGGTATCATTTTGTTTAGTCTTGCAGCGGAATTTACATCAGGATCGTAGTTAGGAAATGTTTATCAGAGTAAAACCACCTTCTTTTATATTAATAATCACATGGGAAAAACCCAAGTTTCTTATTACAATACATTTATAGAAACAAACCCTATTTTATTTAATTTAAAACATCGTTTATTAGGTAACTTTTATAGCCACATTTTCCCAAGCCTTCAGTGCTCTCCAGCTGGCTTTTCACTAATTGGCTGTTCACATTGTGTTACCTGTAACGCTTTTTAAAAACATTTGTCAGTCGGAAATACTGGTGAGTGGATCCCAGTTTAATCAAGAACATTTTATCAATTAAAACAGTATTGAGAGCGATCACATTGTTTATTTCTACACAATTACTCATTCAGTATTTGCCACTCGACCGGATCTATGGCTATGGTCAAATTACCCATTGGCTAACTCGTCGTCCAATGGTAATGCACTGTCATTCAGACTTACTACTACTCGTAGTAAATTTTGTATACAAAACCCCATAATACCGGCAGTAATTGAAGAACTACAAAGACTCAATCACCGCTTAATCCCATTGTAAAACATTTAAGGTTTTGTACAACATTATGAAAAGGTTAACAAAAAGAGGATAAACTCACATTGCTGTCTTAGGCTTTTCGTAAGGGTTTCCTGAATGTAATCTATAATTTATACAAATGTACATTGGTTAGTATCATAACCCTTTGAAAATATTAATAATACCCTCCCCGAGACGGCATTCCAACAACTACGTCGGGCAGAACCACGACAGTTGTTACGGAACCCTAAATCAATCGGGCAGCGTAACTATTATGAAACTGGGGTTATAATACTTACAACGGAGCAGAACTTCGCTAATTAGGGGTATAATACCCGAAATATTATAACTTCTCTACAGAATTTCGAGATTGAAAGAAAGAAATGAGCGACGGAAAACGTAGACTGATGGCCTTCTTATATAGTTGCTGATTTCACTCCTGTCGCGGACCGCGTAAAAGACAGGGGACCCTTACGCGGCCCGCGTCAACACCAGTCAACGCAGTAGCTTAGCTGAGTCGTTCACTAGACCGCCACGATCATGACACGTGTCGGCCTCTGGGTGTATCCGCGTTTCACGAGCTCTCGCGGCCCGCGTCAACTTAGACGAGGTCTTATGCGGCCCTCTTGAACTAAAGGATTTAGCGGAGTCCGATCAACACTCCCATACGGCCCGCGTAAGATGTTGGGGTGGGTCTATGCTGTGACACCCCAGGAAAACCGGGAAAACCATACAACTTAACTAGCTTCCTCAGTGAGTGCCATCAAATTTCGGGACGAAATTTCTTTCAACTTGGGGATGATGTGACAACTCGAAATTTGGAACCTTTCTTGTGCCTTGATGTAACATGCTTGAACGCTATGTGACTAGTTAACTTGTTAACTTAATAATAAATGTGAAGCTTTTATGTGATTATGTGTTGTATTTGTATGCATGTATGTATGTGTATATGTGAGCCGAGAACCCAACTAGAGACAACAAGGACCCGACTCGAGACCATGTGGTCTCGAGTGAACATAACCGATTTGGGCCTTTGGGCCGTGACCTCCTTAACCGGCTAGTAAGCCCTTTAGGGCAAACCATGAAGAACTAGTATTTATACTACACTCATGGCCACACTCACCATTTCTTTTGACAACACCCATACTCCTCTACACACACTCTCCTACTTTCCCTCTCACTAAAACCTTAAGAACACAAACACACCTCCAAGTTCTCGGATCCAATCGGTTGGCACAAGAACTCCCGGATTTGGACTTTGGATCGGCACACACACACTTCACCAACCGGTTAGTAATTATGGTGTTTATTGATTGATGTTGGTTATGTTAAATGATAAAATGAATGGATATGATGTTTATTGTGTTTGGATATTAGTGTTTACATGATGTTCTTGATGTATATGATGATTCTAATGTGTACAATGTTGATAATCGGTTAATATGTCTTGATTTCGGATATATAATGCATGATGGGTTATGGTATCTTGTGTCTAAATGTGATTCAAACCACTTATGTTGATGAACATGAAACCGGGTTGCACTTGTCATGTAATCGGATTTATATAAAAACCGAGTTTGTGTGTTATGCTAAGTGTTTTGATGCTTGTTCATAATTTGGTAGAATAAGGGTTGTTTGTGTTAGGAACATATGAAGAACTTGATGAATGTGCTTGAATATATGAAGAACAACTTGAATATGCAATAAAAGAGTGTTGAATATTTGAAATCTGCACTGTTTGATCCATTTTGAGTAAATATTAGACAACAAAACATGTTTAGTGGATAGTACGTAATTCTGCATGAATTCTATTGGATAGTACAATCTGCGAAGGATCAGCAGCTGCTGGGGAGTCGGAACCCCTGGTTGCGACTCGAAATCTCCACGTTGCGACACCAGTTGCGAGTCGAGAACACCTGGTTGCGACACAGGTTACGAGTCCCGTTACGACTCGAAACCTTAGCATGATCAGCCGAAACCATGGTTGCGACATAGGTTGCGACTCGCAACCATCCATGATCAACACAAACAGCATGACCCGCAACCATGCTTGCGAGTCCGGTTGCGACTCGAAACCACGCTCATTGGGCTGGCTTAATTATGGGCCTACGTTAATGGGTCAGGCTTATGGACTTCTGTGTTACTGTTGACGTGTTGTTTGGGCCTGTTATCACGAGCCCAACTGTTAGGGCCTCACACTTAGACTTTGGGTTGTATATGACTGTTAACTGTGAGCTGTTGATGTTAAACATGTTTGCCATAATCAATACCTGTGTACAATACGTGTTGAACATTCGTGCACTGCTTGGCTTGAATCTGATACGAATAATATCTGTGATAGGACCTAATTGATTTCCTGCAATTTGATTAACTTTTCTGTGTTACTGCCGAGCAAACCAAGGTGAGTTCACACCCTCTACAAAGCATGGGATTCCCAGGGGTTGGGAATGGGGTTAAGGAACATGGGTTCCTCGTCCTCCTTGGGTAGGACAGTATTGGTTCAGGAATGTAATTCCTCGTCCTCATGGACAGATAACTCGTACTAGACCAAAACTCTATCACGAAGTCCCTCATCTTTGTATCGACTTAATCGCCGAGGCCAATGGCGAGCGGGTCATTAGTTAGATAGCGCTATTTAGGTTTGACAAACCTCACACCGTGCCGCAGAGGACGGGCGTGAACTAATGGACTACTGGCACGTCAATGATGATAGACATTGACAGTTCAGGGCACATAAACATGACTACAGTCAGCAGTCGATATGGTAACGAGTCTAGTATATACATGGGGTAGCCCCCACGGCCGAAATGCCAGATAACTAACACGGGGTAGCCCCCACGGCTGGATAGCCAGAGTAACCGGGAATAAACAAGTCACGTTTTTAACTATGGGGTAACCCCCACGGCAGGATGCCAGCTAAAGGAAACTGTTTTCGAAACAACTTAAAACGAACACCCAACCGTGAACTCACTCAACTTGTTGTTGACTCGTTACTACATGCTTTGCAGGTCCTTAGGTTTCTTAGCTGGAGCTTGCATGGAGGAGGATCGTTGTGGGACATGGACGATTGTGTGCCATGTTAAACTTTGAACAATTAAACTTATGTTTTGATTTAAGACTTATGCTTCCGCTTGCAACTTAACTATGTTTTGTTTGAACACCAATTGTATTGGGTGGATTTTATAACTACTTATATGCTTGTTCAATATGATTGGTGGCTGGATCCTGGTCAGTCACGCCTCCAAGCGGTAGTACTCCGCAGGTGGATTTTGGGGGTGTGACATATGCGGCCCGCCTCAACTCATATTTCAGGTTTTTATTTTATTTTTATAAACTATAACATATATCAGGCTTGATTTTCACATACGGGGTATATTATAAGACATATTAGAATATTTTAAGATATAATAAGGTGTCGGAAATATTATAAGGGTGTTGGTTTTACCGAGGGTTGTTACATTCTCCCCACCTTGTTTTAGAGCTCGTCCTCGAGATCTATTGAAATAAATGCGGGTATTTCCTTTGCATTTTTTACTCTAGTTCCCATGTATACTCTGGTCCTCTTTTGGAGTCCCACTTCACTTTGACTAGAACTAATCTCTTATGTTTGAGATTCTTGACTTTCTTGTCTTCAATTTGCAGAGGTCTTTCTACGAACTTGAGTTGTTCATTTACCTCTATATCCTTAAGAGGTACTATCAATGATTCATCAGCTAAACACTTTTTAAGATTTGATACATGAAACACATCATGTATTCCTGCCATTTCCTCTGGTAGTTGTAGCTGATAGGTTACAGGTCCTATTCTTCTAATAATCTTAAAAGGTCCAACATACCTGGGACTTAACTTTCCCCGTTTGATGAATCTTACCACTCCTTTCCAAGGAGAGACTTTCAACAACACTCTATCTCCTACTTGAAATTCCAACGGCTTGCATCGGTTATTAGCATAACTCTTTTGTCTATCACGTGCTGCTTTCAGTCGTTCCTTGACTTGAATAATTTTATCAGTTGTTTCTTGCACTATCTCAGGTCCAGATAATTGCTTTTCCCCAATTTCTGCCCAACAGACTGGGGTTCGACACTTTCGTCCATAAAGTGCTTCGAATGGTGCAGCCTTGATACTTGTGTGATAGCTATTATTATAAGGAAATTCTATTAAAGGTAAGTGATTATCCCAATTACCTCCAAAATCAATTACACAAGCTCTGAGCATGTCTTCCATCGTCTGGATTGTCCTTTCACTTTGTCCATCCGTTTGAGGATGATAAGATGTGCTTAATTTTAACTTGGTTCCCATTGCCTTTTGGAAACTTGACCAAAAATGAGATGTAAAGCGACTATCTCTATCAGAAACAATTGATAAAGGAATTCCATGCAAAGAAACAATTTCATTTACATACAATTTAGATAATTGTTCCATACTAATTGTTTCCTTCATTGGTAGAAAATGAGCTGACTTAGTTAGTCTATCTACAATCACCCAGATTGTATCATTTCCTTTCCTAGTCTTGGGTAATTTAGTAACAAAATCCTTTGTTATAAATTCCCATTTCCAAACTGGCATTTCTAATTGTTGTAACAAACCTGAGGGTTTCTGGTGTTCAGCTTTAACTTGTGAGCAAGTTAAACATTTAGAAACATAGGTTGCTATATCCTTTTTCATTCCTATCCTCCAGAAATTTTTCCTTAAATCCTGGTACATTTTATCACTTCCTGGATGCATCGTATACTTAGACTTATGGGCTTCTTCTAATATATGATTACGTAGATTTCCTAATTTAGGTATCCACATTCTCTTTTCATGGAATCTCCAAATTCCATCTGTTCCCTGTTTTAATTCTTTTAACATACCTTTTAATTTTTCAGAATCATCCTTGATTACTGATTCTTGTGCTTCTCTTATCTAATCATTTAAATATACTTGCATATTTAATTTAAGAGAACGTACCCTTCTTGGCTTTTCATGATACTTTCTACTTAAAGCATCTGCCACTACATTTGCTTTTCCTTCATGATACTGGATATCACAGTTATAGTCACTAAGAAATTCCATCCAGCGTCTTTGTCTCATATTCAATTCCTTTTGCTTGAATATATACCTTAAACTCTTATGATCAGTGAATATGGTAAACTTACTACCGTAAAGGTAATGTCTCCAAATTTTAAGAGCAAAAATTATAGCTCCTAATTCTAAATCATGGGTTGAATAGTTTTCTTCATGATTCTTAAGTTGTCTAGATGCATAAGCTATAACCTTTTGGCGTTGCATCAACACACATCCATAACCTAATCTAGAAGCATCACAATATACTATAAAGTCTTCAGTTCCTTCTGGTAATGATAGTATAGGTGTATGGGTCAATCTTTGCTTAAGAATTCTAAAGGCTTCTTCTTGTTTTATTCCCCATTCAAACTTAACAGATTTACAGGTTAACTTAGTTAAAGGAATGGCTATTCTAGAGAAATCTTTAATAAATCTTCTATAATAACCGGCCAATCCTAAGAAACTTCTGACCTCGGTTGGTGACTCAGGGGTTTTCCATTTAGTAATTGCCTCGATTTTGGTTGGGTCTACATGAATTCCTTCATGATTGACTAGGTGTCCAAGGAATTGTACTTGTTCTAACCAAAATTCACACTTTGAAAACTTAGCATAAAGCTTTTCCTTTCTTAACAAACTTAAAAGTGCGTGCAAATGTTTTGCATGATCTTCTTTATTCTTAGAATAAATTAGAATATCATCTATGAATACAATTATGAATTTATCCAAATACGGCTTACATATTCGGTTCATCATGTCCATAAATGCAGCTGGGGAATTGGTTAAACCAAATGGCATGACAGTAAATTCATAATGACCATACCTCGTTCTAAATGCGGTTTTAGGAATATCCTCTTCCTGTACCTTTAATTGATGATATCCTGACCTTAAGTCGATTTTAGAGAAATATCGAGCTCCTTGCAGCTGATCAAATAAATCATCGATTCTCGGTAATGGGTACCGATTCTTAATCGTGAGCTTGTTTAATTCACGGTAGTCAATGCACATACGCATTGATCCGTCCTTCTTTTTAACAAACAATATCGGCGCTCCCCATGGCGACGAACTTGGCTGTATGAATCCTTTTTCTAACAATTCGTCTAATTGTTTCTTCAATTCTTGCATTTCTGCAGGTGCCAAACGGTAAGGTGCTTTGGCAATTGGTGATGTTCCTGGTAGTAGGTGAATTCTGAATTCAACTTCTCTGTCTGGAGGTAGTCCTGGTAATTCTTCTGGAAAGACATCTGAAAACTGAGATACTACCGGAATATCTTTTAGTTCTTTTCTTTTAGTGTTAGTGATTATAGAAATCAAATACACTATAGAACCTTTTCTCATACAACTTGCAGTTTTCATCACAGATATGAATTTTGTGGATCTAAAGGGCTTATCTCCTTTAATTATGATCGTTTTACCTTTCGGTGAATTTACTTGGATTAACTTTTGATCACATAAAATATTGGCTTTATTGGCTATTAACCAATCCATTCCTAAAACAACATCAAATCCTACCAGATTCATGGGATATAGGTTTTCAATAAATTTCTGATTTAAATTTTCTATGCTTGCTCCCTGCAAGATTTCAGAAATTCTAATAGTTTCTCCATTAGTTGTCTCTACTACGCATTCTAGTGGTAGTTTAGTTAATGACTGATTTAGAAATTTGCAAAACGATGTATTAATAAAACTTTGGTTTGCACCAGAGTCAAATAATACTTTAGCAAAAACATCATTAACTAAAAACGTACCAGCTATAACGTCTGGGATCATCTTGGCTTCTTCTGCAGTCAGAACAAATGCTCTAGCATTTTTAGTATTCTTGTTGTCTGGAGCTGGAGCTAATTTTGGGCAATTCAACTTGATATGACCTTGTTCTCCGCAATTGTAACATACCCTGCTGTTAGCTTTCTTTCTACAGGTTTCTTCTTTGTGTCCCGACATTTTGCAAAAGTTACAATATATGGAGCATCTTCCTGAATGCTTTCTTTTGCAATACCTACAGTAGGGTGCAGAGGTAGAACCTATATTTTTCCCACGGTTAGAATTTCCAGAACGAAATTCTTGAGTCAATTTCTGGGTTAGATTCCTCCTTTGATCCTCTTCTCTGGTACGGACTAACTCATCAGTCAAGGTATTGGCTAATTCTACAGCTTCTTCTATGGTTTGAGGTCTAGCTGCCTTGACTACGTGTCTTATCTCCCCAATTAATCCCCAAATATAACGGGAAATTAACACTGGTTCTGGTGAAGCAAGAGTTGGCACTATCCTAGCATATTCGAAAAATAGCTTTGTGTACCCCTTGCTATCCACACCAGTCATCCTAAGGTTTAGGAATTTGTTTGCTATCTGTTCTTTCTCATTGGGTGGGCAGAACTTCCTTTCTACCTTGTTTTTAAATTCTTCCCATTCCATATTATAGGTTTGATCACTTCCTCTTGTCTGGAGGATAGTGTTCCACCATTCTAGTGCTGCATTCTTAAACAGATTAGAAGCAAACAGTATCTTGTCTTCTTCAGCACACTTGCTTATCCTTAAGACTGCCCCAGTCTTTTCTATCCAGCGTAAGGTTGCAATGGCCCCTTCATTGCCCGAGAATTCCATTGGTTTACAAGACCAGAATTCTTTATAAGAACAACCGTTAGGCACGGTTCTTCTTCTTTTGGGAATAGGCATTTGAAGTATAGGCCCATTGTTCACGCTGTTTTCTGGTTCAATTGGTCGCTTACTGCTATGTTTACTTTTATTATCAGCATCCTTAACAGTTTGAAGTATAAATGGCATTGCATCTATAATTCCCTGTGCTACTATGTGTTGGATAGCACTATTGTCCACTTGGTTTCCATTGTTATTGACACTCGGGTTATCATTAACCACGTTAATGTTACTCTGGTTATCGTTATTCAGATTTCCTTGATTTTCTTCGTCGGCCATCTGAATTTTAAACATTTATCCAACATTAATATCACAATTAATAGGTAATATAGTTAATCACATGACACGCAATTTAACCAAAACCGTCGATCATTGCGACTATACTCTTTTTCATATACTATGCGTCTATTACACACTAGTACAGAAATAAAGATTACAATACCAACAGAAATAAAATAGTAATATGCATCCGTACACACATATCTTATTTTATTTTATTATATTATTATTACTACCGCTTCCTCCATTCTAACATTCATGGATATGGATTCATCCAAAAATCCATATTGCGCTCATCGTATTTCCATACGAGACGCTCTCCCACCTGACGCATCCTCTCACTGCTTTCTAAGATTTCCTCCCCGAAAGTCCTAAGTTCTTGCACGTTTTCTGCACTCATTGGGGGTGCAGGTTCTCGGACTGGGTTTGGAATCTAGGGTACGGTTTCCTGATATGAGGGTGACAGTTCATGAAATTGGTAAGGATCCTCTAATATTTCCCTAATATATTCATCTTGGTAATAGGGATCTAAAGGGTCCATACCTGGGTAAGCTTCTATGTTCTGTATGGGTGGATAATCCTGGATAGGGTAACGTTGCACAAAGTCCCTATTATCGTCCCACCAGGGGTCGTAATTCGGGTCTAGTGGGTTTGGTGCAGGTACCCTTGGGATTTCTTCTGGGTTAAAATCGTGCATCTCTACTTGGTTTTCCGTATTTTCTATTTCCATGGGTTGTTCTGGGTTTTGTGGTTGTGGGGCTACTAGTTGTTCCAGACTTGGGTCAGCAGCAGTTGTAGCTAAGATATGGAAATTAGCTAGGCTTCTATTTAGCATATCTTGAGTATGGGCATCTGTCTCTCGCTTAATAGCTGCTAAAGCCCTTTGCTGTTGCAATTTCCTCATTCTCTTCCTACGAGCAAAAGCTTCTTTACTGAACCATCCTCGTTTCTTATTAGGAAATGGCTCTTCAGATTTAGCTCTAAAAGCAAATATTCCGTCTTCCTGATCAGCAACATACCCCGAGAGGGCAGGCTGTGATGATGTACTTTCACTCTTAGGGAAATCAGATAACTGACGGTTCAGATCTGATGGTCCTTGATCACTCATACTGAAAACTAACAAATAGTCAAATAACACATAACACATAATTACAGTTATGCATGTATTTCCTTATTTTATTTCCTAACATCAATTCAAAATTTAAGTGTCAGCAGAACACTTCTTTGGCTCAGACCAGTGGCTAGGCTCTGATACCACCTTCTGTCACAACCCCCGATCCCTTATTCCCGGGAACGGGCGGACGTGAGCTTAGAGTTTGGTGGTATCATTTTGTTTAGTCTTGCAGCGGAATTTACATCAGGATTGTAGTTAGGAAATGTTTATCAGAGTAAAACCACCTTCTTTTATATTAATAATCACATGGGAAAAACCCAAGTTTCTTATTACAATACATTTATAGAAACAAACCCTATTTTATTTAATTTAAAACATCGTTTATTAGGTAACTTTTATAGCCACATTTTCCCAAGCCTTCAGTGCTCTCCAGCTGGCTTTTCACTAATTGGCTGTTCACATTGTGTTATCTGTAACGCGTTTTAAAAACATTTGTCAGCCGGAAATACTGGTGAGTGAATCCCAGTTTAATCAAGAACATTTTATCAATTAAAACAGTATTGAGAGCGATCACATTGTTTATTTCTACACAATTACTCATTCAGTATTTGCCACTCGACCGGATCTATGGCTATGGTCAAATTACCCATTGGCTAACTCGTCGTCCAATGGTAATGCACTGTCATTCAGACTTACTACTACTCGTAGTAAATTTTGTATACAAAACCCCATAATACCGGCAGTAATTGAAGAACTACAAAGACTCAATCACCGCTTAATCGCATTGTAAAACATTTAAGGTTTTGTAAAACATTATGAAAAGGTTAACAAAAAGAGGATAAACTCACATTGCTGTCTTAGGCTTTTCGTAAGGGTTTCCTGAATGTAATCTATAATTTATACAAATGTACATTGGTTAGTATCATAACCCTTTGAAAATATTAATAATACCCTCCCCGAGACGGCATTCCAACAACTACGTCGGGCAGAACCACGACAGTTGTTACGGAACCCTAAATCAATCGGGCAGCGTAACTATTATGAAACTGGGGTTATAATACTTACAACGGAGCAGAACTTCGCTAATTAGGGGTATAATACCCGAAATATTATAACTTCTCTACAGAATTTCGAGATTGAAAGAAAGAAATGAGCGACGGAAAACGTAGACTGATGGCCTTCTTATATAGTTGCTGATTTCAGTCCTGTCGCGGCCCGCGTAAAAGACAGGGGACCCTTACGCGGCCCGCGTCAACACCAGTCAACGCAGTAGCTTAGCTGAGTCGTTCACTAGACCGCCACGATCATGACACGTGTCGGCCTCTGGGTGTATCCGCGTTTCACGAGCTCTCGCGGCCCGCGTCAACTTAGACGAGGTCTTATGCGGCCCGCTTGAACTAAAGGATTTAGCGGAGTCCGATCAACACTCCCATACGGCCCGCGTAAGATGTTGGGGTGGGTCTATGCGGCCCGCCTCAACTCATATTTCAGGTTTTTATTTTATTTTTATAAACTATAACATATATCAGGCTTGATTTTCACATACGGGGTATATTATAAGACATATTAGAATATTTTAAGATATAATAAGGTGTCGGAAATATTATAAGGGTGTTGGTTTTACCGAGGGTTATTACAGTTTTCGATTGAAAATCATAAAAAACGAATATAGGTGTCGGTTCCTATAATAACTATAGCAATACCGATATCATTGTAGGTTTTGGTGGCGAGATTTTTTTATAGATAGTAATGTATTCTACTTTATAAAAAGATATTGGATGCGATATATCGGATGGAAATCAAACTAAATAAAAACAGATGGGCTAAAAACGTATATTTTTGTAAGTATATACTGATAATACTAATACTGGTATCGACGTGGTTTAGTCGGTGTTAGTTCCGTTCATCATTGAACCGTTGTGACACAGACACTTGGTATAGCACATGATACAAAAAAAAACCTATATTTCAAACACAACCACACTTTTAATAAAATTTATATAGAAACGTCGAGAAAAAAATCAAACACAACTTCGTATTTAGTTTTTCTTAAGCAAAAGAATGCAAGTAATCAGAGAAAAATCAAATTATTAAAAAGTTAAACGGGTTAGAATGGTATAATATATATAGTAAAGGGATACAATAAATTAATTATTATAATAATTAGTTATAACAATATACTAATCATAAATGTAATAAAAACTAATATTAAATAATAAAATAAATTAACACTTTACTGTTCATGTCAACTTCAAATTAATATAGATAATGTGTACCTTTTTAGTTTGTTTTTCTTTCTTTTCTTACATTCTCAGATAGAGATGGTAAGTAGTTCAAGTGAAAAATAAATTTTTAATTCTGGAAATAAATGGTTACTCATGTTTGAACAATCTATTATTGTTTCACATTTTTCACTCTACATCACTACTACGTCATAAAGTATCTGTCACCTCATCACATCACTTGTATTCATTAACACTCACTATGGTTTCACTAGTTTTCACTACTCACTATCTATTATCACTTGTATTTGTTGATCAGTTCTGTTTAAACGTAAGGGAAAACATGAAAACATACCTGTCACAGCAGACAGTGTAGTGGAGAATCCAGTGATGGAAGAAGCCATGGAGTTCGACATCTTTGTCAAGGTGATCTGGTTCCTCCTTAGGGTGCTGACTGATGATGGTGATGATGAAACCGAATAAGGGAGTTCGGTTATGGAGAAGAGGTCGATTATGATGTTATGCTAATTAGGTTATCTGTCTAAGTGTGTAACCTTTTAATCTCTACATAAGTCTCCTTATATAAGCACCCAGGAGGAAACCTAATTAGTTAATAAGGGTAATATGGTCCATCAACAATTATCAACTAATTACTTAATAGGTTATTATATATTTTTATCTATATTATGCAAATGATTATAATGGCTACTAGATTAAATATTAAAACATAATATATTTAATCTTACATTCTCCCACTTAGCCGAGTAATCATTTACTATGAGTATTAGATAAGCCTGATCAGGAGTTAACACTTATTTTAGCCTTAAACAAGTACTATAGCAGAGAAATACAGCCGTTGAATCATTATGCGACTCAGGACCCCCATTAGTCATACTATAGCCTTAATTTAAAACCTAATCATCATGATCAAAATACGCATAAGCCCTTTGTTTGATTTGTAACTTTACTTGTCTATATGCCATTATGCCGGTTGAACATATTCTAAGAGACATACAAAATCAAACTGAGGAAATTTCATTAATCATAAAACATAAGCTAGTACAATATGCTAAACAAGGTCTTTACTAAATCCCATATTCCGAACATGTTCTTCATAAACCTTAGGAGGGAGACCTTTAGTCATCGGATCCGCAAGCATATCTTTAGTACTAATATACTCGATACAAAGATTATTTTCCTCAACTCGTTCACGTACGAACATATATTTTGTATCGAGATATAAACCAGCTCCAGTCGAACTGTTACTGTTCGAGAAACTAACGGCAGCTGAATTATCACAGTAAAACTTCAATGGTCTAGAAATAGAATTAACAATTTTGAGTCCAGTGATCAGATTTCTAAGCAACATTCCATGACAGGTTGCGTTATAAACAGCAATGTAATCTGCCATCGTTGTGGAAGTTGTGGTCAACTGTTGTTTATGACTCTTCCATGAGATAGGTCCGCCTGCTAACATAAAGATATAGCCCGAAGTGGATTTCTTGTCATCTTTGCATTTGGCAAAGTCAGAATCAGAATAGCCCACCACTTTTAAAAGATCACATCTTCTATAAGTCAGTTTATAGTCTTTCGTCCCTTGCAGATACCGAAGTACCTTCTTAGTTGCCTTCCAGTGATCTAGGCCAGGATTAGTCTGATAACGGCCTAGCATTCCAGCAATATAAGCGATATCTGGACGAGTACAGACTTGAGCATACGTCAGGCTCCCGACTACTGACGCGTAAGGTATCTGGCTCATTTGCTCCTTCTCAACCTCTGTTGTCGGACACTGGAATGAACCGAAAACATCTCCCTTAACGACTGGAGCGACGGAGGGTTTGTACTGTTGCATGTTGTAACGTGTAAGGACACGATCTATGTAAGCCTTATGAGACAATCCTAAGATTCATTTGTGTCTATCTCGGTGAATTTCGATGCCAATGACGTAAGAAGCATCTCCAAATCCTTCATGTCGAAGTTATGCGAGAGTAACCGCTTTGACTCATGCAACATGTCTAAACTATTACTTGCCAATAGAATATCATCTACGTAAAGGACAAGTATAGTAAAGTTGCTCTCACTCATCTTGAGGTAGGTGCATTGATCCACTTGATTCTTCATAAAACTTTGTTTCTTCATGACTTCATCAAACTTGAGGTACCACAGACGTGATGCTTGTTTTAACCCGTAAATGGATTTCTTCAACTTACAGACCAGATGCTCCTGACCTTCAGGTTTAAAGCCTTCAGGTTGTTTCATGTAAACATCTTCGTCTAAGTCTCCGTTAAGGAAAGCGGTTTTAACGTCCATTTGATGCAACTCTAGATCAAAATGAGCTACTAGGGCCATGACGATCCTTAATGAATCTTTACGAGAGACAGGTGAAAACGTCTCTTGATAATCAATTCCCTCTTTCTGAGTGTAGCCCTTTTCAACGTTCCCATTCGGATCCAGTTTTGTTATGAACACCCATTTACATCCTACGGGTTTGACTCTGTTGGGTAATTCTACCAAACCCCAAACGTCATTTTTCTTCATGAATTCAAGCTCATCAATCATTGCTTTATTCCATTCAGAAGACTGATCACTGCTAATGGCTTCATTGTAAGAGATATGATCATTGAGCTTTCCGGGATACATTTCAGTCAGGTAGGTAACATAATCATCCCAATTAGTAGGCCTTCTTTGCCTAGATGACCTCCTGAGTTGATTATCGGGTTCAGCGTTGTCTTGGTTTTGAGCGTTTGATGTGCCTTCGTCATGAGGTATAATGGGTTCTGAGTGTAGAGGTGAATTTGGAGTTGGTGCAGTAGTTGCATTGGTTACAAGAGGAGTAATCGGAGTAATGGTAAGCAACGAGTCTCTCCTCACCGCGTCTTGTATTTCTTGCAATTCTTCGTAAGGGTTGGTACTGCTCCCACTGACCTTGAAATCCTCCAGGAACGCAACACACTTGGTTTCAACAATACGAGTGACATGAGAAGGACAATAGAAACGATAACCCTTTGAGTTATCAGGATACCCGATAAAGAAACAGGTAACTGTTTTAGGGTCAAGTTTCCTTAGGAAAGGATTGTGAAGTTTCGCTTCAGCAATGCAGCCCCATACTTTCATATATTTAGGACTCGGTTTCCTTCATGTCCAAAGTTCATAAGGAGTTTTGGGGACAGACTTAGAAGGAACTCTATTGAGTATATGAACAGCTGCTTTTAACGCTTCAGTCTAGAGGAATAATGGTAAATTAGTGTTGGCTAACATACTGCGCACCATGTTCATAAGGGTACAGTTTCTTCGTTCAGCGACACCATACCAGGCATGGTGTATTTGTTCACAATCCCCTGGCCCTTACAAACTCATAAAATGGACCAGGATCTTGACCTACATCAGTATGTCTTCCATAATATTCACCGCCTCTATCTGATCTCACAACTTTAATCTGACAATCTAATTGCTTTTCAACTTCAGCCTTATAATCTTTAAAAGTTGTAAGAGATTCAGACTTTTCCTTAATAAGATACAAGTACATGTAACGAGAATAATCGTCAATGAACGTGATAAATGAAGTATGTCCTGTTATGCCAGCGATTTGGTAGGGACCACTAATGTCAGTGTGAATGAGTTCTAATAAATTAGAGCTCCTAGTGGCACCTTTCTTATTCGCTAATGTCATTTTACCTTTAAGACATTTGACACATGTTACAAAATCAGAGAAATTGAGAGGAGGTAAGACTTCATCCTTTACGAGACGATTTAATCGTTCTCTTGAGATGTGGCCTAAACGTTGATGCCATAACATGGATGAAGTCTCTAAGTCTCGTTTCTCTTTCATCTTTGTGAGTGATTCATTAATGTTATATGACAACAAAGATTTGGAAAAATTATCATCTAGTTATAATCTATAGAGACCACCATTCAGAATACCAGTACCATAAAGAACAGAATCATAGAGGATAGAGAGTTTGCGATGACCATGGGAAACAATAAAACCGTCCATGTCTAACTTTGGTCCTGATACAAGGTTTTGAGTCACCTCAGGAACATATAAGGTATCATAAAGTTTAATACATAAACCAGTTTTCATAAATAATTATATTGTTCCAATGGCCTTCACTTCTAATTCTCGATCATCCCCAACCTTAAGCGTTCTTTGGTTTCTTTCCAGCTTCCGGATTGTAAGGAATCCATGAGTTGAATTGGTAACATGAACCATAGAACCAGAATCAAACCACCAAGAATTAGCAGGAACATTTAAATTATAGGACTCAAGTATCATAAAATAATTGTTACCTTTCTTAGCCAGCCACTCCTTAAAATCAGGGCATTCCTTCTGCATATGTCCTGTCTTTTTTACAGAACTTGCAGTGGATTCTGCCTAAGGAGTTCTTAGAGAGCTGGAAGGTGCACTTGCATTAGGATTTGGCCTTTGGACTTTTGAAGCATCCTTCCTCTGATGATTGTTCTTCCTTTTCTTAGAGTTGGAGGTGGTGAAGTTAGCAACATCAGTAGTGCGATCCATCCTCATACTCTCTTCCTCCTGTACGCACATAGCGACCAGCTCACTCATCGTCCATTTGTCCTTCTGAGTGTTGTAATTGATCTTGAATGCTTCAAAGGACGAAGGAAGCGAAGTAATGATGAAATGAACGAGAAAACCATCACTGATCTCCATTTCCATCCCCTTCAGCTTATTGGCCATGTCATTCATCATCATGATGTGCTCGCGAATGTCGCTCCTCCCATCATACTTAGTTGTCACCAGCTTGAGGATATGGGTACCAGCGTGTGCTTTAGATGTCCCCTTGAACTGCGCCTCCACAGAAGCCAAGTAGGTTTTAGCATATTCAGAATCAGGAATGGCTCCTCTGATTGCATTGCTGATGGACTGCTTCATGAACATGAGAGACATGCGGTTACACCTAGTCCACTTTTCATGAGTCAACTGCTCAGCAGCAGTACTTTGTGGAGTAAGGTCCGCTGGCTTATTCTCTCTTAGAGCATAGTCAAAATCAAGCAATCCAAGCGTAAGCATGAGAGCATCCTTCCATGCAGCAAAGTTATCACCAGTCAAAGGTGGAATCCCGCAATTGGGCGCTGATAGTGGAAATAAGATGAGCAAGTGATGATACTAAGAAAAAAGTTCTAATGTGATCTAAGGGCACATAATACTAAGTCAGGCATAAATAATGATCATTTTAATTATGAAGCTGTGATATTGTCTATTACTAACATCAAAATAATAGACTTAGTTAAAATTCTACTTAAATGAAGACAAATCAGCTTTGGCCAGAAGTGTAATCAGTTAAGCATGTGTGCAAAGTGGTTGTAACAAATCAGCTTTGGCCAGAAATGAAACAATTACTTTCGTTATGCACTGGTTAAGTATGCTATATATGAAAGAATTAAACCAGCTTTGGCCAGATATTAAGACATTCATGATCGTAATGCACACTTAACATAGCTTTCCTAATACTTGAACGATAAGTAAATGTATCAAATCAGCTTTGGCCAGAAATGATACATCAGAAGCTCATTCAAGTTAAGCTATTTTGGTTTTGTAAAGCATTATCTGATTCTGATTGTTTAACTAAGTATTTACAAAACCAATCATTTAATAGCAAACCACCTGTTAGCGCGGATCGAACTAACAGGGATTCCGGACAAGTCTTGCCACTTTATGAACACTCATGATTTCGGATGAATCATGTCTTGGATTCATCCGAGATGAATGATCTCGGATGTGTCCAAGACGCGTAAGTCGGATGATTTCGGATGTGTCCGAGACGAATGATTTCGGATGAATTATGTCTTGGAATCATCTGAGATGGTGATGCTTAGTCCGAAATGATCCGTGATGGTCCGAAATGATTAGGCAGATGTTGATCCGTAATGGACGCTTAGTCTGAAATGATTAGTCCGAAATGATCCGTGATGGTCCGTAATGATCAGGCAGATGTTGATCCGTGATGGACGCTTAGTCCGAAATGATTAGTCCGAAATGATCATCCGAAATGTGTTCCACAAGCTACAAAATCCTTAATTTAGGTAGTTAATAATTGATAAGATTGAAATCCGAAATCTTAGGGATTATGGGATTAAGTTTCCTGTTTAGATATTAATTATATTTATCTGTTTATTTCGAAAATTATATCCATTAATGATAATAACAGATTTCAAAAATTACTAAGTAGGTAAAATAGATAAAAACAGAAACAAACACCTAATAATCCAAATTCATTCCAAAACTAAAGGAATTTTTCGAATTTTCTCATGAACATGTGATGAACCCTAAAATAAAATACTCAAATATTCATCCGAAATCTGGAAATTATTACACATTTAAACATATTTCTGAACATGTTGATTTCAGAACAGTAATAAAGAATGATTATATGATCCAAGACGGATCCGAGATGCGAGATTCATATCCGGAATGGCATATCGGATGACAGATGCCGAATTTTATTAGGGTTTTCAATTCTGTTTTCCAGTTTTATTCCAGATTTATGGATACAAAACAGAACCGACTAATCAACATATGCTCTGATACCACATGTTGATCGGTTCTGTTTAAACGCAACGGAAAACATGAAAACATACCTGTCACAGCAGACAGTGCAGTGGAGAATCCAGTGATGGAAAAAGCCATGGAGTTCGACATCTTTGTCAAGGTGATATGGTTCCTCCTTAGGGTACTGACTGATGATGGTGATGATGAAACCGAATAAGGGAGTTCGGTTATGGAGAAGAGGTCGATTATGATGTTATGCTAATTAGGTTATCTGTCTAAGTGTGTAACCTTTTAACCTCTATATAAGTCTCCTTATATAAGCACCCAGGAGGAAACCTAATTAGTTAATAAGGGTAATATGGTTCATCAACAATTACCAACTAATTACTTAATAGGTTATTATATATTTTGATCTATATTATGCAAATGATTATAATGGCTAGTAGATTAAATATTAAAACATAATATATTGAATCTTACAGTATTCACTAACACTCACTATGGTTTCACTAGTTTTCACTACTCACTATCTATTAAAATAATACTTTTTAATAAGTTAAAAAAACAAACAAAATATTCTGATTGGTAAAAAAGCATGGTCCACATCACCATACCTCTCTCACACCATGAGGAGGCTCATGCAACCCCCGATCACGCCCTTCACAATGCCATATCCAGGGGCGGATCTTAGTGGAGCAGTGGCAGGGCCACGGCCCTAGCAAGTTTTTCGGCCGTAGTGCTAATTTTCCGCATTTCGATCGAAATTTTGTATATATACTATGTTCGGCCCGGGCAAGTTTTTCGGCCGTAGTGCTAATCTTAGTGCCCGTGTCTTTCGGCCCTGGCAGGTTCAACGGGCAAGATCCGCCACTGGCCATATCACTTGGGCGTTATACCATAGTACATAGCCTCAAGAGCGTAAACTTTGAAATCAAAGTATCCAATTTAACATTTTTACATAACCTCAAATAAAATCCAAATAAGAAAATTTTGATAAACCCATAAACGGGTTAAAGGGTTAGCTCATTAATTAAACATACCAACTTAAACACGACATGCATGTTAAATGGGCTAACTAAATATCATCCTTTTGTTAAACTACAAGTGGAACATGACCTCCTTTCAGGTCTCATAGATCAAAAATCTGATTGGATTCTCCCGTGTGATTAGCAAAAAAATAATCTAGAAATGTTACATCCAAATTAGAATAAGTTTTCTTTTTTCTATTAAATAAAAGTTGAAATTCCCGTATAACCTTAATAAGAGTTAGGAGCCGTTTGGCAACTTCTGAATAGTTAAGTGCTGAACCAGTAATATGTCTGAACCATTAAGTATTGAACCAGTAAGAGATCTGAACCATTAAGAGCCAGTATAATGCCTAACCGTTCAGAGGAAAATGTCTAACCAATTTAGATTAGAGGTCTTGACCATTCAGACTCAGTATAATGCTTATCCATTAAGAGGCAAATATCTGAACTATTCAGACATTTGCTCATGAAACACAGTCTGAACCATTACGTATTGAACCAGTAAGATGTCTGAACTATTAAGAGTCTCATTAAGAGGTAAACAAACAACCCCTTAATTTCTTTCCTAATAAAGCGTGAGAACATGCCCCAAGTAACTAATGAAGATATTCATCAAGGATAAGAATATTAGGTGCCAATGTGTGGTAGCTCACTTGGTAGAGGCTCTTGCCTTTTGGAGAAAAAGACCCAGGTTCAAATCCTGGCATGACATGTAATGTAGTATTTATTAGTGTAGTTTAGGAAATGTAACCTTTGTCATTCGAAAAAAATAATAATAAGAATATTAGGCCTCATATGGGTGAGATTGTGAGAAAGTGAACGGGCCCAATATGTAAGATAGGTTGTTTATTAGAAGACATGAGGTGTCAAAGAAATGGACACCTAAAAGGACTTCGGCCTTGATGTATGTATGTGGTCTAAAGGTGAACAAATCGTTTTTTTTTTTTTTTAAACCCAAACCGGTTTTGACTTTGATCGGTTTCGGTTTGAAATCGGTTCGGTTTCATCAAGGTTTGGTAGGTTTGAAGTAACGGTTTGGGTTTGGTTAGTTTTCGGTTTCAGTTCATAAACTAGATCCCGCACGCACATTTAAAAAAATATATATAAGCCAATAAGAAAAAGAATAAGATAAAAAAATGACTTTTTTTTTCTATAGTTTTCAAACTTTTCAGTTAAAAATAACTGGTTTTTAATATAATTTTTTAAGTCTTTAGAAAATAACATTTATAACATTTAACTTATAGAAATATTACAATACTAATAAAATTTGACGTCGACGGTAAGCTTCTAAATTTTAATTTAGTAAATGACATTCAATTAACTTGTGAATGATCGATACAAGATTCTTCAACAACAGTCTCATCGTTTTGATCGCCTCCCAAATTGTTCATCTGTCTGTAGTAGAATATGTAAAATCTTTCAAATACCGACGCCATATTCGTCCACTTTGACAATATTGATCACTTGTATGCTCAGTTACAAAACTCATTTCTCGTCAAAACTATCCTTAATGTGATCCAAAAGTTTAGGACCAAGTCTATCACTTGTACCTTCCTCATGTAAGTCTAAGGTCCTTACGTGTACAAAAGCAAGGCCCACATCGTAATCCTCGTCTTCGGCCAAACAGACCACGTGGATGCATTTTGAAAGTATGGTGAAGTGAATCGTTTGCAAGATGAGTGGTTTTTTAGCGTTATGATCAACCAAAATTATCAAATACTAAGGGGCTGTTTGGTAGCCTCTTAATCCATTCAGAGGCTGTCTCTTAATGAAATCATTTGTGGCCCTTATGTCTGAATGAATAAGAGGTAACCTTATGTCTGACTGGATAAGAGGTAACATCTGAATGGTAAACCATCACATGTCACATTCTTCTACATTATCTTTGTTAAACTCTTAAATGATTTCATTAAGAGGTAGCATCTTAATGTCATTTAGATGCTACCAAACAGCCCCTAATAGTAACTTAGGGGGCAAAATGGTGAATTGGTGGTAAAGAAAACGATAAAAACAGCCCCAAGCGGTCATATGGCCATTTTTTAACGGTAAAAAAGTCAAATTCGTGTGTAACGGTCCGACCCGGTTCCAAAACGGCTGTTTTTGGACCGGTCCTAAACCGGTTTGGCGAAAAATGGTTCGGGTCGTTTTTTTAAGTGGGGTGCGGAAACGGTGCCGAACCTATGGTTTGGAATACAAAACGAACCATTTTATATGGTACCAGTTTCGGTTCAGGCCGGTTTCCCCAGTTCGGGTCGGTTAACTTGTTTTGATATTAATCTCTAACGTGGCTCACTATCCCTCAAGTAGACAACAACTAGTAAATTTGACTAAAAAAACAGAACTGGAGATATACTAACAGAAAACTAGCTATAACAAAAAAAAGTGGTCAAAGTGTAACTTGGTAAAAATAGACATATAAAATGCCGAAGAGCAACACATAAGCGTAAATCCTCTAAGACAATCATATGTAAAGTCTACGTAAGGTGTAGGAAAATCTAAGCCCCACCCCTCTCAAGAAAAAAAATCATTAACCTTGGTTCTCTCCGTGACCACCCTCCTGCGTAAGAATAAGTACAGTGATCTCAAGGAAGAAGAAGAAGAAGTAGTAAAAGTGAGAATGAAGTGAAAGTAACTTGTTTAGGATTTTATTCAAGCCTTGATTTCAGACGCGCGGAGATGTTTAGGATTTTATCTTCAAGTCTAACTGTTCCCTTGCGCGAGCCCGCGCAAGGGTGTTAGTTGAATATTTGTTTCTCCTTTTCTTCGGCGCGTGGTTATCGAAGACTGTTTTCTTCCATAACTTGTTTGGGACCACTACGCAGCCGCGCACGGTCTTGTTAAAGATATTCTAAAAGTGAGGCTATGGTATGGTCTTATGTGCCTGTGCAAGGTTTTTGGGACCATACTCCTTTATTATTGAACTGTTTCTTCCCAAATCCTGTTTAGGACCGCTGCGCGGCCGCGCAGGGTCTTGTTCAAGATGTTTTTGGAATAAGGTTGTGGTATGGTCCTATGCGCCTACACAAGGTTTTTGGGACCATGCCCCTTCAAGTCCCCCCAGTCCAGTGTTGCTTCTACGCAAGTAGGTGGAGCACTGGACTATATAAAATGAAGTGTGCGCTTTTTGCTTTGAAAAGTAGCAGGCTTGTTTGGCCCGAAGTATGAAGAATCTTCTTGTGGAAGATATTTTCTTTGTTTCTTCAAGTTGAGGTTTCCATGATTTCAAATTTTGAAAATGTTGGCTCATGGCAGGTAGCAGGTAAAAGGTGTTGTGCTGATGTTGACATGTGACAGTTGGGTGACAGGCTGTCACTTGTCAGACGTCGAGCATTAATTGGGCGTCGTCAAATGTGGTTTATACGCTCGCGTGGATACGACTGTTTCCTTGACTGTTATCAAGGATGTACAGTTACGTCCGCCTCCTGACTTGTGTGAAGGTTGTCCCATCTAGTTTTGTTTGGGATGTTGAATCCGGTTTTTGCTGGACGTTGTTGCGCCAATACTGTATTGTGCTGCTGTGTTAGTGCCGCCACACATTTTGTTATTGTACTGTTGCACAACTTTGTTATTGCGCTGCTACGCAAATAACTGTATTAATGTGTTGTCGCACAACTTTGTTATTGTGTTGCCGCGCAAATAACTGTATTAATGTGCTGTCGCACATCGTTGTTAATGTGCTGTTATGTTTATGTCTATTCTAGTTACAATGTTTGCATGAGTACGATTACTTTGTTTAGGTAGGACAAATAAAGATGATATAAAGCTCATGTGTGAACGTAGGGCTGGACCTTGCACGATACTTGTGACCGCGGAGTGTTCATGAGACTTGTGTTATGATAGTGTTTTTGTACTTACCAAAAGGAATCGCATGCATTTGTAATAAAACACCGAAGCATAGTGGAAGTAAAACTTTGTATTGATTTGGATAGGGCGCAGAGGCCAGTAGATACAAAGTAGTTAATAAATACGATAATTATGATGCATATGTAAGTAATGGCCATTGTACTGTATGCTGGTTGGCGTTGTATGTTGTCCAAGTACGAAGGGTCCTGGGAGTACATATAGCATATGCGCAGCTGTTGCGCATTCCAGGTACGCGGAACGTTTGTTCCGTCGAGCCGTCGTAGGGTATACGCGCCTTTTCCTAGTACCTCATTAATGACGTAGGGCCCTTCCCATTTGGGCGCGAGCTTTCCCGGTTTTTCAGCGTTTGATGCTTCGTTGTCTCTTAAGACGAAATCTCTCGGTACGAAAGTGCATATGCGCACTCGAGCATTGTAATATTTTTCCAGTTTCGATTTGTTCCTTGCCTCATTGATGGCTGCGTTTTCACGTCTCTCCTTGAGGAGGTCCAGGTCGAGCCTGCGCTCATGTTCATTGTTTTGTTTTTCCATGGCTAGCATCCGAGGTGACGGGAGGCCGATTTCCGACAGAATTACTGCTTCGGAGCCGTAAACGAGGCTAAATGGCGTTTCCCCTGTGCTAGTCTTCGGCATAGTGCGGTGAGCCCATAGGATACTTGGGATTTCATCAACCCACCCCCTTCTTGCGGTTCCCAACCTTGCTTTAATGTTATCTACAATCTGTTTGTTGACGCTTTCGACTTGCCCGTTTGCCTGTGGGTGTGCCACAGAGGCGAAACTATGTTCGATGCGCATTTCCTTCATCCACTTTTGTAGATCGTCAGACGCAAAATTGGTACCATTGTCTGTGATAATGCGCAATGGCAATCCCCGAACCGGCATATGATATGTTCCTAGATGAATTTTCTGATTACCATTGCGGTGGTTGGTACTAGGGCTTTGGCTTCTACCCACTTGGCGAAGTAATCTACGGCAACTATTATAAATTTTACTGCGCCCAGTAAGTCCAGAAAAGGACCTACTAGGTCAATTCCCCATTGCTGGAAAGGCCACGCTGCGGTTACTGGAACCAACGGGTTCTTTGGGCGAAGTGTTTTTGGAGCATGATGTTGGCATGATGTACACTTGCGCAAGATTTCTATGGCGTCTAAATGCATATCGGGCCAGTAATAGCCTGCACTCATGATTTTTTCCACTACCATGCGTGAGCCAGCATGGATTCCGCATAGTCATTCATGGATTTCCCGAACCAGATACTGCATGTCATGCTTGTCTACGCATCTTAAGAGAGGACCCATGTAAGACTTGCGATACAAAATTTCATCCGCCATCTCATAGTTTAACGATTTGTGTTGAATTTTTCTTGCTTCTGTTTTTCCCTCCGGAAGAGTTCCATGTTGTAAAAACATAATAATAAAGGACATCCAAGATGGATTCCCAACTTCTATCACGTTTACGTGTCTCAGAGGAACGGATGGGTTTGAGAGAACTTCAATGCGGACCTCTTTTGCCAGGTGCTTGAAGCTTGTAGTGGCTAGCTTACTTAGTACATCCGCATGCTTGTTTTCTCTTCTGTTAATGTGGATTATTTTAAAGGTCTGAAACTGATTGATCAGTGTTCTTGCCTGCTCAACATATAAGGCCATTGCTTCGCCTTTTGCGTCATAGCGACCATTAATTTGTTCGGCTACAAACTTGGAATCGACATGTGCTTCAACATTGTTTGCCCCCATTTTGAGTGTTAGGAGGATACCTGCGAGGAATGTCTCATACTCCGCTTCGTTGTTGGTGCTTTTGAAATCTAGCCGAATAGCGTAGGTAAGTTCGTGATTGTCGGGGCTAACTAGGCGGAGACCAGCTCCTGCGGCGTCATCGTTGGAAGCACCATCTGTATGTAAAATCCAGACCCTGTCGTCGAAGACTGGGGTAGGATTTTGTATGGCTTCGCATTCCTGGATCTTATCGACGGGAACTTCAATGACAAAATCTGCTAGGACTTGGCCCTTGATAGTTGGGTTCGACTTATACAAAATGTTATATCCGCCCAGTTTCTGGTTTGGACAAGATCTGTCCTAGATGGTAATTGGTAAGGACAGTTATAACATGGCCAGAAAAGTACCTTCGCAATCTGTGCGATGCGTGAACTAGCGCGAGAACAAGTTTTTCCATGATGAAATAGCGCGTTTCTGAACCGGTCAACATTTTGCCGATGTAATAAATTGGAGTTTGGACTCCGTCTCTTTCGACCATCAACACTACGCCAACTACTACCTCTGATGCGGAGAGGTATAAGATTAATGGTTCTTATTTTCGCGGGGCTGTTAAAGTAGGTAGTTGAATTAGGCATTCTTTCATTTGCTGGAAAGCTTTTTCTGCCTCCGGAGTCCATTGAAATTGGCTCTTCTTTACGCAGTTGCGTAATGTGCTGATAAATGGATATGATTTGCAGGCATGATTTGCTAAAAACCGGTTGATCGCCGCTAGCCGACCGGCTAGGCGTTGCATCTCTTTGATAGATGCTGGTGACTGCATGAGCTGAATAGACTCTACCTTTTCTGGATTGACTTTGAAACCATCTTTGGTTACGATAAATCCAAAGAATTTGCCTTCTTCCATTCCGAACGAACACTTTACAGGGTTCAGTTTTAGGTTGACTCTGCGCAGAGAGTCGAAAGTGCGCTGGATGTTTGTGAGCATTTATTCTTCTTCACGACTGATGATGACAAGGTCGTCCATATAGACTTCTACTGTTACGCCGATATCTTCCCCGAAGACTCTATCCATTAGACGTTGGTAAGTGGCTCCCGCATTGCAGAGACCGAAAGGCATTTTTGTATAACAAAATATACCTTTGTCCGTGCGGAAAGCTGTCTTGTCTTTGTCTTCTTCCTTCATTTGTACTTGGTGATACCTTTTGTAACAATCTAAGAAGCATTTCCAGCGGAAGGATGCTAAGGAATCTACCTTCTTGTATATCTCTGGGAGGGCGTAACAGTCTTTTGGGCAGGCTTTGTTGAGATCCTTGAAATCAACGCACATGCGCTGTCATGGCCCCCGTCCCGGTGTGACCCGGTCCAGGAGCCGTGGGACAGAAACCCGTGGTAATTATTATTTGAGTTGACAGCGGAAGTTTAACAGGATCTTTTAAAACTTGAAAATGCCCAATTATTTTATTTTATAATTTGGGACAAACCCCGTAATTTACAGTGAAGGGAATTTCACGAGGAATTCCTTATTTTACAAAAATATGTTTATTTATTTAACTGAGCCACCACTTCAAGCTTTATTAGTGCTCCATAGCACTTTTCCTTGATTCACAGTAGGTCACCTGAAACATGTTTTAAAAATATTTTATCAGCGGGAAAATACTGGCGAGTCACTCGATTTCAATAAAATGACACATAGTTATAAATTACAGCATAAGAGCGAATACGATGGCTACTATATTATTTTTATCTGGCGCCGTGTCACACCCTGGTGACGATGGTCATACCACTATTGGGTCCTTTCACCCAAGTAGTGATGATTATCATTGTTAGGTTTGTTTACCTAACCGTGAGAGATTAGTAATGTGCACAATACCCCACTTGCCAGTGATTCAAGATAACCACGACTTAATCCCTGTAATTATAACTTTGAAAATAATTTGAGATTTAGTAAAACAGTTGATAAAAAGATAATGACTCACATTGTAAGTTTAGACGGGCAGAGTTTAGCCTATTGATAAGCCTGATAACCTAATTTAAACAGCAATGCATACGAAACTAGGTCAGTAACTTAATACAACATTTACGATAACTCACGAAATCAAAACCCTCACGACGAATGACAAAGTATAGCCCAAATACGGGCAGCACTTAAACATCCATCGGATCGGTTTCAATCGATCGGACATTGTATCGTAGCAGTGATCGAGTTATTACCCTGTACTCGTAGCAGCGTTTCCCTAAGCTAAATTGTGATTTTGAGCAGTATATTTCGTCTTTTGAAAAGTTTTTCGAGTGCAAGTGAATAGGCCATGAACTGATCAATTTAGAGCTGAAAAATGGGTTTTACGCGGCCCGCGTAAACCCTCTCAACACTTTTACGCGGCCTGCGAGGGCCACCTAGTCTACAACTAGGGCTAGCGTGTCACAGGTAGGTCCGCCACGTGTGCGACACGTGTCCTGGAACGCTTATCCGGTCAACTTTAAGTTGACGCGGCCCGCGTAAGCCTAAGCTTATGTTTTACGCGGCCCACCTGAAATCCAGAAATCTTGTTTTCTTGGTTTTTCATGCACATTAAGGTTTCAGGGGTCCGGGTTTTCACTTACGGGTCGTTTAGGGACAATTTTGCAGTCCTTACATCCTCCCCACCTTATTTAAAATCTCGTCCTCGAGATTTACTGAAATAAATGAGGATACTTTCGCTTCATCTCCGATTCCAGCTCCCAAGTGTATTCCGGTCCTCTTTTTGAATCCCATTTGACTTTGACTAGTACCAATCTTTTGTGTTTGAGAAACTTAATATTTATGTCTTCTATTTGAAGCGGTTTCTCCATGAACTTCAATTTTTCATTCACATGTATGTCTTGAAGAGGGACTACCAGGGATTCGTCGGACAAACATTTCTTGAGGTTGGATACATTAAATATGTCATGTACTCCAACTAGCTCCTTTGGTAGTTGTAAGCGATAAGCAACTGGTCCTATGCGTTGAATTACTGGGAATAGTCCTATGTATTTTGGACTCAGTTTTCCTTTCTTACCGAACCGAACTACTCCTTTCCAAGGAGAAACTTTCAAGAGTACCATGTCTCCAACTTGAAATTCTAGTGGCTTGCGTCGATTATCGGCATAACTCTTCTGCCGATCTCGAGCCGTTTTCAATCTTTCATTGATTTAAGTGATCTTATCGGTGGTTTCTTGCACAATCTCGGGACCCGATAATTGATTTTCTCCTATTTCTGCCCAACAAACTAGGGTTCTACATTTTCGTCCATACAGTGCTTCAAATGGGGCAGCCTCGATGCTTGCATGATAACTATTGTTATAGGAGAACTCGATTAAGGGTAAATGGCCGTCCCAATTTCCCCCAAAATCTATGACACATGTTCTAAGCATGTCTTCCAAGGTTTGGATCGCCCTTTCACTTTGTCCGTCTGTTTGGGGATGGTAGGTTGTACTTAAATTTAATCGTGTCCCCATGGCTTCTTGGAAACTTGTCCAGAAATGTGAAGTGAAGTGACTATCCCTATCCGATACAATGGAGAGTGGGACTCCATGTAGTGATACTACTTCGTCTACGTAAAACTTTGCTAACCTTTCCATGCTAAAGGTTTCTTTCATGGGTAAGAAATGAGCTGATTTGGTTAATCGATCCACAATTACCCAAATTGCATCATTACCTTTTCTAGTCTTGGGTAACTTAGTAACAAAATCCATGGTTATTAGTTCCCATTTCCATACGGGCATTTCTAATTGTTGTAGTAGACCTGAGGGTTTCTGGTGTTCTGCCTTAACTTGCGAACAAGTTAAGCACTTAGAAACGTATCTAGCTATGTCCTTCTTCATTCCTATCCACCAGAAGTTATTCCTTAAATCTTGGTACATCTTATTATTACCAGGATGCATGGTGTATCTAGATTTATGGGCCTCCTCTAAAATTTTATTTCTTAAGTCTCCTTGCTTAGGTACCCAAATTCTTTTCTTGTGGAATCTCCAAATTCCATCAATCCCTTGCTCTAATTCCTTTATTCTTCCCTTCATTCCTTCAGCATCATCCTTGATTGTTGTTTCTTGAACATTCTTCAGTTGTTCCATTAAGTCCAATTGTAAACTTAATCTAAGAGCACGAACTCGTCGTTATTTCTCATGATACTTACGACTTAGGGCATCTGCTTCTTCATTTGCCTTTCCTTCGTGATATTGAATATCACAGTCGTAGTCACTTAGAATTTCCATCCATCTTCTTTGCCTCATGTTTAATTCTTTTTGCCTAAATATATACCTTAAACTCTTATGATCTGTATAGATTGTAAACTTGCTTCCGTACAGATAATGTCTCCAAATATTAAGGGCAAAAATTATGGCTCCTAACTCTAAATCATGAGTCGTATAATTTTCCTCGTGCTTTTTCAATTGCCTTGAGGCATACGCAATTACCTTCTTGCGTTGCATCAGTACACATCCTAATCCTAGTTTAGAAGCATCACAATAAACTTCAAAATCTTCTGTCCCTTCTGGTAAGGCAAGAATTGGGGCGTTTGTTAATCTTTGCTTTAAATTCTTAAAAGCCTCTTCTTGTCTAGGTCCCCATTCAAACTTCACTGCTTTACAGGTTAGCTTAGTTAATGGTACAACTATCTTAGAAAAATCCTTGATGAAGCGCCTATAGTAACCAGCTAATCCTAGAAAACTTCTAACTTCCATAGCTGATTGCGGGACCTTCCACTTGGTGATTGCTTCTATTTTGGAGGGATCTACGTGAATACCTTCGTGATTCACCATGTGTCCTAAAAATTGTACCTCTTGTAGCCAAAATTCACACTTCGAGAATTTGGCGTAAAGCTTCTCTTTTCTTAACAATGTTAAGAGTAGATGCAGGTGCTCACAATGTTCCTCCTGGCTTTTGGAATAAATAAGTATATCGTCGATGAAAACAATTACAAATTTATCCAAGTACGGTTTACAGATCCTATTCATCATGTCCATGAATGCTGCATGAGCATTTTTTAATCCAAAGGGCATGACTGTAAACTCGTAATGACCATACCTAGTTCTGAAGGCAGTTTTAGGTATGTCTTCTTCTTGTACTTTCAACTGATGGTATCAGGAGCGTAAATCTATCTTAGAAAAATATATAGCTCCCTGAAGTTGGTCGAAAAGATCATCAATCCTAGGTAATGGATATTGATTCTTAATTATAACTTTATTCAATTCCCTATAATCGATACACATTCGCATCGACCCATCTTTCTTTTTCACAAACAACACGGGTGCTCCCCAAGGGGATGAACTAGGTTGTATAAATCCTTTGCTTAACAATTCATCTAACTGCCTTTTCAATTCTAACATTTCGGTGGGTGCTAACCGATAAGGTACCTTGGCTATCGGTGTAGTTCCGGAAATTAGATGAATTCTAAATTCTACTTCCCTATCGGGTGGTAATCCAGGTAGTTCTTCTGGGAATACCTCCGGGTATTCTGATACTACGGGAATTTCCTTAAGTTCCTTACCTTTAGTGCTAATGATTACCGAAATCATATACACTATTCCTTGTTTTCTTGAATAACTGGCCATTTTCATTACTGAAATGAATTTTATTGGCTTACGTGGCTTATCTCCTGTAATCACCACTATTTCTCCTGTAGGTGTATGAATTTCTATGGAATTCTTATCACAGAGGATTCGAGCATGGTTGACTACTAACTAATCCATTCCTAACACAACATCGAATCCGGCTAAATTCATAGGTAACAGGTTTGCAGAAAATTTATGGCCTAAAAGTTCTATCTTTCCTTTTTGAAAAACCTTATCTATGTGAACAGAATTTCCATCTGCCGTTTCTACCGTAAGAATTTGTCTAAGGTTGGTTAAGGGTAAGTTAAGAGCTTGGCAGAATGAAGTATTTTTAAAACTTTGGTTTGCACCAGAGTCAAATAATACTTTCGCATAAACGTCGTGAAATAGGAACGTACCGGCTATCACATCTGGGATGAGTTCTGCTTCTTGGGTAGTCAACTGGAATGCTCTTGCATTCTTTTTGCTAGTTCCTTCTGTATGTTTGGATTTGTTGTCAGCTGGTTTGATCAATTTAGGGCAGTCTGGTCTAAAATGTCCAGCTTCTCCACACTTAAAGCAGATTGTTGATTTCTTTCTTCTGCAGTCTTCTTCTTGATGCCCTGGAATCTTGTAGAAATTGCAATATCCTTTGCATCTTCCAAAATGCTTTCTTTTATAGGTACTGCAAAATGGAGCAGTGGAAGATTGCCCGGTTCCCTTTTTCTTGAAATTACTACTATTACCCACTCGGAATCCTTGGGTAATCTTTTGGGCCACTTCCTTCTTTCTATTTTCTTCTCGCGTACGCACCAGTCCGTCTGTCAAAGTGTTGGCTAATTCCACTGCATCGTCAATTGTGCGAGGTCTCACAGCTTTAACAATATCACGGATTTCTCCAATCAAACCCCAAATATAGCGAGAAATAAGTACCGGTTCTGGCGAAGCCAGGGTTGGTACAACTCTAGCATACTCAAAGAATGTCGAAGTATATCCTCGATAGTCTGCATCCACCATCCGGTGGTTCAGGAACTTATTTGTCATTTGTTCCTTTTCATATTCGGGACAAAATTTTCTTTCTACTAGACTCTTAAATTCTGCCCAATTCATGGCATACACCACATCACTTCATTTAGCTTGTAGTATGGTGTTCCACCATTCGAGTGCCCCTTCTTTAAAAAGATGCGACGCGTACATGAACTTGTCTTCCTCGGCACATTTACTTATTTTAATTACTGCTTCGGTTTTCTCTAACCAACACAGTGCAGCAGTTTCCCCTTCATTGCTTGCAAATTCAACTGTTTTACAGGCAAGAAATTCCTTGTAAGTGCAACCAGGAGTTGCAGCTTTCATTTTCTTAAGGAATGGGGCTTGCATCCCATCATTATCGTCATTATTATTGTTGCCGCCTCCATTTACACTATTACTGAAATTGTCTTCGCGAGTACGTTTGCTGGGAATAATTGGTTGAGGTTCAACTGGATTTCGGGCAGCAGCAAGGATTGCTGGAATAGCATTGGCTATTCCCTGAGCAACGATATTTTCTATATCTTGCCTATTCAGAAATTGATCTCCATTGTTTTGCTCAGATTGGTTAACTTCGTTAACTGGTTCATTATCAGCGTGTTCCATCTGATAATTAATATATATAAGTTATTGGCATAAAATAAATAACAATCAAGCACAATAAAGCAATCGTACATAATCATGTCAACATGTATAGCCAAAATTGTCGACTCAGCGACTTCCATATTTATATATTTTAGTATGCATCCGTACACACCAAATATATTACAAAAGTTTTAAGTCATTTTATATGATTATATTTTTATTAATATTTATTATTATTAAACACGTAGCCACACCACCACAAACGATCCCTGTCAGCTGGCATTTCAGAAAAGACGTTCCCTCTCGTTGTATTTCCATGATATCCTCTCCCCCACTTCTCGGATTCTATTCCCTGCGTCCATCAGCTCCTCGCCATAGTGGCGGAGTTCAGCCAAGTTCTCAGTGCTCATAGGTGGGTTTGGTGCAGGCTCTGGGTCAAACTGGGGGAAAAAGGTATTAGGGTTATTCAAGAGGTTCTGAAATTGCCAATCAGTTGTCCACCATTCTTTTAGCTCTCCTGGTAGGGGTCGGAGGTGGATAATAGGATCGGGGATAACAGGTTCCAGATTGACTGGAAGTGGGGCTTCCGCTGGGTAATTGAAGAGGTTTTCATCGGCAGGTCCGATGAGGTCGCTAATTGCCAGTTTGTGGTCCAGCTCCTCCCACGATGGCATTTCCTGGGCTTGCCCAGAATTTTCCCCGATTTCCTTTCCTTTGCCTTTATCCTTGGGATCCTCAGTCTTTTTAATTTTCTGTGCCGCAGGTTTCTTCCTACGCATACGCCTCCAGCCTACGAGTCTTCTTATCTTTTTAGGCTTTGGTTTTTCCTGAGGTTGGGCTTGGAATACCATTGGCTCTTCAGTATCAGCATGGTAGCCAGTGAAGGTACTGGTGGTATCCATATCTGTGGTATGGATAGTAAAATTTTGAAGTGCTTCTGATAGTTCATTCATGCTGTTAGCATACATGAAGAAACACACAAAATTCTAAGTTAAAATTTTGTGAATTAAATTTTAATAAAATCACAGAATGGCAATCAGAAAAATTAAGTATTTCTAAATACTTAATTGGCTTAAATCAGTGGCTCTGATACCACCTTTTCCTGTCACGGCCCCCGTCCCGGTGTGACCCGGTCCAGGAGTCGCGGGACAGAAACCCGTGGTAATTATTATTTGAGTTGACAACGGAAGTTTAACAGGATCTTTTAAAACTTGAAAATGCCCAATTATTTTATTTCATAATTTGGGACAAACCCCGTAATTTACAGTGAAGGGAATTTCACGAGGAATTCCTTATTTTACAAAACATGTTTATTTATTTAACTGAGCCACCACTTCAAGCTTTATTAGTGCTCTGTAGCACTTTTCCTTGATTCACAGTAGGTCACCTGAAACATGTTTTAAAAATATTTTATCAGCGGGGAAATACTGGCGAGTCAATCGATTTCAATAAAATGACACATAGTTATAAATTACAGCATAAGAGCGATTACGATGGCTACTATCTTATTTTTATCTGGCGCCGTGTCACACCCTGGTGACGATGGTCATACCACTATTGGGTCCTTTCACCCAAGTAGTGATGATTATCACTGTTAGGTTTGTTTACCTAACCGTGAGAGATTAGTAATGTGCACAATACCCCACTTGCCAGTGATTCATGATAACCACGACTTAATCCCTGTAATTATAACTTTGAAAATAAATTGAGATTTAGTAAAACAGTTGATAAAAAGAGAATGACTCACATTGAAAGTTTAGACGGGCAGAGTTTAGCCTAATGATAAGCCTGATAACCTAATTTAAACAGCAATGCATACGAAACTAGGTAAGTAACTTAATACAACATTTACGATAACTCACGAAATCAAAACCCTCATGACGAATGACAAAGTATAGCCCAAATACGGGCAGCACTTAAACATCCATCAGATGGGTTTCAATCGATCGGACATTGTATCGTAGCAGTGATCGAGTTATTATCCTGTACTCGTAGCAGCGTTTCCCTAAGATAAATTGTGATTTTGAGCAGTATATTTCGTCTTTTGAAAAGTTTTTCGAGTGCAGGTGAATAGGCGATGAACTGATCAATTTATAGCTGAAAAATTGGTTTTACGTGGCCCGCGAAACCCTCTCAACACTTTTACGCGGCCCGCGAGGGCCACCTAGTCTACAACTAGGGCTAGCGTGTCACATGTAGGTCTGCCACGTGTGTGACACGTGGCCTGGAACGCTTATCCGGTCAACTTTAAGTTGACGCGACCCGCGTAAGCCTAAGCTTACGTTTTACGCGGCCCGCCTGAAATCCAGAAATCTTGTTTTCTTAGTTTTTCATGCACATTAGGGTTTCAGGGGTCCGGGTTTTCAGTTACGGGTCGTTTAGGGACAATTTTGCAATCCTTACATGCGCTACCCACCGTTGTGCTTCTGCACCATTATTGGGTAGCTACCCAGGTTTGATATCGAACTTCGCGTAAAATCCCAGTCTGAAGTAATTCAGCTACTTGCTCATTCATTGCGCGAGCCTTTTCTGGACCAAGACTCCGCTTTCCTTGTGCTACTGGTTCTACGGAAGGTCGAACATTCAAGCAATGTTCCGTTATTTCTCTTGGTACGCCGGTCATGTTTGCTGGGGACCATGCGAAAATATCCATATTCTCGGATAGAAGCTCTTTTAATTTTGCGCGGATTGCTGGTGAGATGGCGTACCTAGTAGAATGGTTTGCTCAGGGTATTCATTGTTGAGTACCCATTTCTCTAGTTCGTTAGATGGAGATGGCTTTGTGGCCTTTACTGGTGGCTCGTCGTCTACATACATCACTTCTTTGCTTGAATATAGAATTGCTACTCCGGTTTCTGTTGGAAAACCGCAAGCAGCGTGTGTGGGGGGGGGGGATATTCCACGGTCCTCCCAACCGCTGGAGTGATCACACTCCACAAGCTAGCTTAGCCCCATAGCTGCCCGGGGGTGAATACCCAACCGAGAGCGAAGAGCTTGGCCGTGGGATGCGGACACCAAGATTCGAACCCAGGACCTCTAGGGAGAGGGTGGGTGAGGCTGGCCAACTTGGCTACCCAGGTAATCATGCTAAATTCTCTTTGTGAACGTCTTCCCAGCAGTACATCATGGCGTGATGTAGATGGCATAACCATGAAATTGACTGTAACGGTGCGCGAGTGCTCTCCATCCGAGAGTGTTACAGGAAAGGAGATTTGACCCAGTGGAAAGACGGCCTCATTGCAGAAACCAGTTAAAGGGAAATCGACGGGTTTCAAGCGCACCTTGTCCTCTGGGTCTAATTGTTTAAAACATTGTTCGTAAATAATATCCATAGAACTACCCGGATCAGTGAACATGTAATCAGTACGGTAATGACCGAATATACCAGTTATGATGACCGGCCGTTCTTCTTGAGGACCCCCAGGTACGAAGGGGAAGATTACTTGTTGTTCACGCCAGTGTTGACTGTGGCTCCGTTTATTGTTTTGTTTGCGCGAGGGTCCGCCTTGCACCATGTATGTTTTTTCCGTACTGATTTTTGGGTTGCTGTGGTCGTCCTCCACATGTTGCATCGTATAACTGTGTGTTTTCAGATATTTTCTGTCACTGAGCTGGGTGTCCCACTGTTGTAATGGACGTGGGCCCAACGCTGTACTATCGGATTTCTTTTGGGATTTGTGCTCTGTTTGAGACTCCTGGTACCCAGATCTGAGATGGAGAAATTCGCGTCCGATGCTGGAATAAGGATATACCTTTGTGACTTTGATCGGCAGATTCGATGAGTCGTAATAAGACCCTCTGGATGTGCTTATGTTTGCACCTGAGTAACAGGTTTTTGTGCGAAAATTTCGTTTACGGCACTTTGGAATTTAGTAAACCAATAAACCGAAGTTTCTTCCGGAAGTAGATCTGGACTATTCTGAGTTCCAGATTGAACTTCTGAGGTAATAGTACTGTGTTACTCATGATGAATTTTATTGTTGCTACGTGATTTCCCCACGATTCCGTCGACCTGAAAAGCATGAGCCGGATCGTCCTTGTTTTCAATTTGAGGACTTGACGGGTAATTTGTCGGAACTTCTGCCATAGGAAACAGAAAATAAGAAGATACGAATCAAACAAGGAGATGAAAATGGAAATTGAAGAATCGGTGGGCGCCAATGAAGAAACAGTGATCAAAATTGACCGGAATCAATTATATCAGAGGTTTAGTCTCTGCATAAAAGGGGTTAATCCTCTCGTTGATTTGGGGGTTTGGTTGAGTTCCTTCTCCGGTGATCACTGCAAAACAGAAAGGCGTTAGACTCGCCACGGGGAGAATGGGATTCTCTCCGTGACCACCCTCCGGCGTGAGAATAAGTATAGTGATCTCAAGGAAGAAGAAGTAGTAAAAGTGAGAATGAAGTGAAAGTAACTTGTGAGATCATACCTGCAACGTCTTATTTATAGCCGGTTTTGGCGGGAAATCGGTGCGACGGAGAAAGTAACGGAAAGTGCTTTTCCGTTTGGTGGTTATTTTTCCTTCCGTTAATCTTTGCACACGGATCGTGGGTCTTGATCAACGGTTGGGGAGTTGCCGAGTGGAAAGCGGTTTTGGGTAGATCCTTCTCCAAGTTAATGTCATCATCGTGATTTAGATGAGTGTCTAGGATTATGCCACGTCATCTTCAGTTATAACTGAATGGCTATGCACGATGAGCATTTAGGGCTTCTAGAAGATCTACAGTTGTAAATCTTTATGCCCTTGCCACGTGTCCATCTTGTTGTAACAGAAAAGATATACTTTTATTCAAGCCTTGATTTCAGACGCGCGGAGATGTTTAGGATTTTTTCTTCAAGTCTAACCGTTACCTTGCGCGAGCCCGCGCAAGGGTGTTAGTTGAGTGTTTGTTTCTCCTTTTCTCCGGCGCGTGGTTATCGAAGACTGTTTTCTTCCATAACTTGTTTGGGACGACTGCGCAGCCGCGCACGGTCTTGTTAAAGATATTCTAGAAGTGAGGCTATGGTATGGTCTTATGTGCCTGCGCAAGGTTTTGGGACCATACTCCTTTATTATTGAACTGTTTCTTCCCAAATCCTGTTTAGGACCGTTGCGCGGCTGCGCAGGGTCTTGTTCAAGATGTTTTTGGAATAAGGTTGTGGTATGGTCCTATACGCCTGCGTAAGGTTTTTGGGACCATACCCCTTCACTTAACCAAATAATAACATCATATATTATCAACTTATTAAAAAGTCATGTTATACACATTATTAAATCTATAAAACTAATAATCCTAAAATCCTATTGATTTAAATGTTACCCTTTTCACGTGGATTATTATTATTATTATTATTATTATTATTATTATTATTATTATTATTATTATTATTATTATTATTATTAAACACTCCAAAATATGTATCATATAGCTTGTGCTTAATCTAATGTGTTTGTGGAAAGTGCTTTAATTAATATGTAGGGAGACTATGAAGCAAATGTATCAAATGGAAGGAGAAGGAATTCAAATGGATGAGTATACACTATACAACTTTCATGAATCAAGTGTTGTTAAATGAAACAACAACAATAACATACAGACAAGAAAAAATATGTTTTCATTGTGCAATACAATGCATCTATGCAACTTGAATTAAAGAATCGCCTATACCGGAATCAAAATCTTTAAGCTAGATGTTCATGGAGTCTATCGATATCGATTTGGATGCATCCATGTGATTCAATCGACAAGTTCCCAAAAGGGTTTCGGGTAGCTCCTCATGTGTGTTAGCCTGTAAATGATAGAACATTAGTTAGGTTGCATTCTATGCCAATGTTTCATAACTTTGTTTTTATAACCAAACAGGTCAATGGACCGGCCACCTTACGAGTACATGAGTTTGACCAGTTTCAAAATGGATGATGTCATAAATAATTAGTGAAATTATATATACAAAACTGGTTGTAAGTCGTGTTTTGAAGGTGCTAGATGTCACACGCACCTGTATCAAGAAAGCCATTTCTATAACCAAATTGTTCAGGTAACCAAGAACAAGACCGAGCACACCTCTTGCCACCGTTGATGAACCTATATCAACGCCAAGCTGCATAAAAGTGTTGAAGACATACAATGAGTCAAAGTCAAAACATAGTATTTACAATATACAATTTTTCATACTGGTTCTTTAAATTATTTAGCATTTTTTTTCTTTATAGATGGTAAATGTTATACATCTTGAGGCCCATACGAACTCCTTTTAAAAATGAAATGAAGTTCAAAATGAACTCTGAAACCGAAAGTAGGTTGTTTGACTTTCAAAAGTCAACCTCTTCTTGGAACTAAACGAAGCACGTTAGTACGTTACCTCAATGTAATTCTTCCCATGAAAATAATTGATTTCAAGTGCTTGACCTATCAAACAAGCTTTTTTCCCCACGCTTTGCTTGACCAACCACGATCCCTACAAGTCAAAGCATCCTTAAAGTCAAAGTCAACATTTTGGCTTTCATTTTCAAGCAAATCCCATGATATTAACCTTGGATATATATGGTATGAGCTTAAATCTTGAGTTTCTGAATGAATCATCACCCTTGACAAAACGTTCGAGCAATGAACAAGAGCCCAAAGGAGTTCTCATCATGTAATATAGAGCAAGACTATATGTCGTCGTTCCTGGAACCTGTATTCGGGTTGTGTTTTATCTCAAACATGTCATAAAAAATTAACAAAAAGCAGATCGAGTCAAATGTGTCAAACGGGTTAAAAGTTTGCACCTGTATGTTAATGACAAAGAAAAACTCAGGGCCGCCATGTGCTGCGTATTTCTGCAAAACCCGTGTAGATTTAACGATATCTTATTAAATCATTTGGGTGTGGAACTAATTAAAGTATCATGAAACATGGATCGAACCTGAACAATTCCACCAAAACGCCCTGCAAGATCATCTTCACGTTTATTAGATTTTAACCAATCCGCAGCAACCAACTGCATCAAGGTGCCTTTTGCTTTGTACTGCATGTAATTCTTAAATTGATTATTCGTTCTTTTTGTGTGTAAAAATAGATACGTAAAAACGAAATGATACCTTTCGTTGGTCTTCGAGATAACTATCACTACGAATAAGAAATGTGGAAGGATCGGTAGATGCCCAACTGCAAGGCAGATTACAGTTTGAGTCTTTTGGAAACGTAGATCCGTATTCATATGACGATGGATTTGATTCCCGTAATACTTCTTGTAAATCCTTATAACCCTTTCTTTGAACTGCAAGATCGTGCAGTTTTTTCACAAATCCAGCTGCTGATGACAGTTTAGGCTGACAATTTTCCTGCATAGATGGAGACTGAAAGTCAAAGAAGGTTTATAGTGTTATTTTTCTACAAAAAAGATGAAAAAGTAATTAAAATTAGAGTGAAATGTCAATATCGTCCCTGAGGTTTGGGCAGATTTGCCTGTTACATCCGAAATATCTCTTTTTATATATTTGGATACCTAACATCTTGATTTTGTGGTCATTTCTATCCAAATTACAAACCCAGTTAAAATGCCATTTCTATCCAGATCACAAACCCAGTTAAAATGTATCGTTAACTCAAGAACGATTTTGGCAATTCACCCATTTGTATTTCTATTTATATTTTTTTGATTTTCTTTTTTACCTTTAAATAGAAAACAATAAAAAATAATTATAATAATCATATATATACATACACACACATCTATTGGAGCTTGTCTTTTTGACCCGTTTACTTATGAACAGGTCAACTTGGGTTACGTAAAGTCAAAAGTCAACTAAAGTGTATTTCAAATTCATAAAACCTCCTACATACTTTAAAAAAAAATTTAAATAGTTATTGAAAAAGTATTATTTGTGTATATGTAAATCCATATCTGAGCCAGTAACTAATTTTTAAAAGATCAAGAATTTTGGGCAAAAGCGTTTAGGGCGTACCATACCCAACCCATTTCAATCTGTACAAAAATGGCTTATTGACAAACCCATTTTCCACATCTACATTATATTTTAACAGTATAGTAACTAGTACCACATAGCAATGTTGTGAGCTTTCAGAATCCCACTCAAGTTCATCATCTGAAGGTTCGGGGAAGTCAAAAAACTCATCAGAGGCATTTGAAACCGGTGATTCTTTGACTTCTTCCATGTGGTCAATCATTGGCATTATTTGGCCACCCTCTGGTTTCACCTGCTGCTGTTCATTTACACGAATTGACACGCATTCTCTAGATAAAAAATCATCACTACATAGCTCCCCTGCTCTGGCTCTAAACAGTTCTCTCAATGCTAATCAACACCAAAAGAGATTTAATCATTTGAATCGAATTTCCAATTTTAGTAGTTTGTTGTTTAACATAATTGTAAAACAATTCACTAATATAATTAACATTTCTACGATTGGGGTGATATATAACACACTACAACGGAATTCATTTATAAATATATTGACTTTGTGTTTTAAGGATGGTAACTTCAGTATTTGTCCATATCCATATATCTTCAAGAAAAGGCAGTATTTGTCCGTATCCATATATCTTCAAGAAAAGGATAAGAATAAATTACACGGATGGTCCCTGTGGTTTGCACTTTATAACGCATTTGGTCCCCAGCCAACAAATCTAAAGGTTTCAGCATGTCCAAGTTAGGAACTAAATGTGTTACAAAGTGCAAACCACAGAGGCCATCCATGTGACTTTTGGTAAAGTTGGGGACTAAATGCGTTACAAAGTGCAAACCACTGGAACCATACGTGTACTTTTGGAAAGCTAGGGACCAAATCCAAAATTTTGGTAACC
Organism: Helianthus tuberosus; assembly: GCA_030545235.1. Lineage (NCBI taxonomy): Eukaryota > Viridiplantae > Streptophyta > Magnoliopsida > Asterales > Asteraceae > Helianthus > Helianthus tuberosus. Next base: position 96,741,259 of record CM060399.1, on the reverse strand, counting down.
ACAGGGACCATCTGTGTACTTTACTCAAAGGATAATTGATGGAATGACATATATTTATATTGTTCAAGAATACCTGAAACTCTACCAAGCATACGAATTGTCAGAGACCTTGTAGATGTTTTTGGAAAATAGGATTTCCACAACTTCCAATCAACCGAAAGCATGTGTTTAACAACAGATTCTTTTCCTTGATTCACAGGGCTAACAACAAATCCTCCACCTGAATAATAATAATAATAATAATCACGAAATTCTAAGCAAATTGTTCCAACCAGTAGAATAAAATCTTCATATGTGGAAGATCGGAAGCACATGCGTAATTTCAAACCATTTACTTATAAACGGGTCAATATGCGTTGCTTTTTATTTCAACTGTGTCAAAATTAAAAAAAAATTGTATTTGACAGTTACCCAACCCGTCTGGCCCGCTCATCTTATCACCACCTCTAACTGGAAGCATATACTTACTGTGAATGTAAGCTCGGATGTAACTATCTTGTGGTGGACACTTGCTATGGATCACCGAGTGATATAGTATAACTATTTAAAAACCAAAAGCAACAACAAAAGCATAAGATTCACGATACTTAATTAAAAAAATAATACATAGAAAACAAAAATAAATCTAAGAACCCTTGATTTGGAATAAATATTATATACCATATGTCCCGTCATCTTCCCTTCTCCAATATCGCCTCAAGAGTAAATCTCTTCGTTTAATTCCCCTGAAAACCGTAGAATGCTTTAATAACTCTATTTCTAGTTGATATTTAATCTAGAGATTAAGAGTTTAAACCATGGTAGCCAATCTCTACATAGTTGCATGTGTATTATATCTGTATGACCGTCAAGATGTTCAACCACTGTGCTACCATGGAAACAAAAATCCCATCTGCGAAAGTCGTCAACACATGGAAATGTGAGATTCACACAAGTTTAAAAACAACAAAGAAACATGAAGTTTTTGTATATATAATATATTTACTCGTATCTAGAGGGACCGATAGACATGAGGATTTTAAAAACGGCCTCTGATGTTCCCTCAACCACACCAACCGCCATTATAGCTGGTTGACCAGCCCGCTGCTAAAAATAATAAAAATATAATTCAAAAAAATAAGTTTTCGAGTCAATTGTCATTATCAACATTTTTAAACAGCAGGGAAACTTACGCTCTCACTTGAATTATTACTATCTTTTGCTTCTTTAAAGAGGCGAAGCCCTGCAAAAGCGGAAAGAAAGATATTATCCGTTTATATATCTAAATTGAGATAGTAATTCCAGTTTGTACCATTTTGGCAACCGAAAATTTTCCATTGGGATGGTGCTATCACATCTGGCATGATCGCATCCACATGCATTGTTGCGGATACGGTCCAGTCAACAGAATTTGTACGCTTCGCACTTTTAGAATCATTTAATCTGTAAATACAAATTCAAGATAATTTTTCATATGTTTTTTTAAAATAAATTAATCAACATTATCTCTTACCTAAAAGGCTGCCATCGTCTTTTTGAGTCTGTTCCTGTTTCAGCCGCAACGTTCTGTAACGAATGTATCCACCTAGCAGCTTCTTCCGGGCTGCTTGCTCCTAACTTTATAATCAGAATTTATGAAATCCAAATTGAATAAGCGAAAAACGATAAGCAGAAACTTGATTCGAAGAATACCCGCGCACCTTAAGGTGATCTTTGTGATTAGAAGTATTGTAGATGGTGAAAACGAAAAAGACCTGCATATTGAAAACATATAATAGCATAAACAGTTATATAAATGAAAGACAAGAATGAGATAACACGCATACTTTTCTATTGAAACTCTCTCTTCCTTTGTCTGTGACGCGTATGCACGAGTCTACAATCGCACTTCTTAGTGGCTCCTGAAATAAATTCAAAATCTTGATATGACCCGAAATTTCATGTGATTGAAACTTCATCTACATGATATTATAAATGTTAAAACTGGTTTTGGATCAAATTCAAATTTACAGATAAACTTATGAATACTGTTTAGCTTCTTACAGGGACATGTAGCCATGTTATATGTGCGGTGGGTCACCCGAAATTATTTGCAGGTATATATATATAGAATTTTATATTTATATACAGGCAAGTTAGATTTTAATAATTCAAACCATGACTCATTTTCCGTTAATAATCCTTACTGACTGACACTCAAAACTTTCACTTTCGCTTCCAAGGGCATTCTCACTCTCATGATCATCGTAATACACTCGATTTCGCTCATAGGGACGATTATGTGCGCAATAGGGAAATGTTCCTTCCTTGCGAGCGAAATCAAGTGGAAATCAAATGTCACCAATATGTAATATTATCATTGTTCAGATTATTAAAATCCAACTTACCTTATATATATGTATCGGATACTTTAAAATATATTTATATCTTATTCATAGTTCATATGTGGTTCTTATCATAACAGGCAATACTTCCACTAAAGATGACAAACGAAAACAAACAAACAAACAAGAATAAAAAAAAAAAAAAAAAAAAAAAAAACCCCAAATGAAAGAAACATAACCAACACCATTTTAAACCAAAACCCTTCAACTCAACAACCCCTAATTATATTTATACCTGAGTGTCAGACAAAGGTAGCGATTTGAAGCTTTTGAGACACTGATTCTGAAGAACAAAATACCTTCTTCGAGCATATTGCAATCCAAACCGATTAAATCGAATTAGATACAACCAACCCTGCGTAATTTCATCCGACTTCTGCACATCCATTTGAATTAACAAGGTTGCTTTGTGGGTACTGATCGAATGTAAGAAAAATGGGTCGGTGGTTATTCACTGTTCCAATTAGGGATTGAATTTGATAGAGAGATTGTTGAGTAAAGGGTTAAGTAAACAAGAAACCATAAACCGTTTTGGTTTTCAAGTGTTTCTTGAGTAGGATGTGTAAAAAATATTCATATATATTTTTTATTATTTTTTTTAACAAAACAACAAAAGTCTGATCACTCGGGTAAATTAAATGGCAAAAGGTCAATCACGCTTGTGAACATAGATGACGTCGATGACTCGACCCGTTATCATTTTAGAGGAAACTCACTGTGCGAAGACCTACTGTGGTAAAAATCGGCTCGACCTAAAGCAATTTTGCTCCAAGCGAGACTCGAACCATGAACTCCACTTTTGAAGGTCATTGGACTGCCAATGCACCAAAAAATCATCCGCAAAAGAAATTTTGCTCTTTTAATACAAAAGAAAAGTTTTTAGTGTATTTAATAATTAGACAAACGATCAAATACAAATAATTTTAATGTACAAAACGTACGAACGTAATGTTTTCTTGAAAAAACGCGGTGGCATTTTCGTAATTATTAGTAATTATCAAAATTACTCTACAAATGATCATGTAGAGTAATTTTGATCTTTGTAGAGTAATTTTGTAAAATGTTTATGTAGAGTAATTTTGATCTTGCCGGGTAATTATCAAAATTACTCTACAAGTGTATCAAAGTTACTCTGTAAGTTTATCAAACAACATACAATTCAAATTTACTCTACAAATGATCCTGTAGAGTAATTTTGATCTTGTAGAGTAATTTTGTAAAAAAAATTTAGCATTTAGTTTGGGGGGGGGGGTTAGATTTTTAGGGGTGGGGTTAGGTTTTTTTTTTGGGAGGGGGGGGGAGGTGGGGTTTTTTTGTGAGGTATAGTTTTTTGATCAAAATTACCCTAAAAGAACATTTTACAAAATTACTGTACAAGATCAAAATTACTCTACATGAACATTTGTAGAGTAATTTTGATAATTACCCTACGAGCAAATAATTACGAAAATGTCACCGCGTTTTTTTGCCTTTTTCATGCTATTCGTATGTTTAGTACGTTAAAGTTATTTGTACGGGAACTTTACGCTTAATAATTAATATAGTACTAAAAATACAAAAACTATGATGGTTTATGGGGTTGGTGGCCGGTTTATGGAGTTGGTGGCCGCACATGTGGAAGAGAGAGTGGGGAAGGCTTGCGTATGTGAAGAGGAGAGAGGAAAGAGGAAAGGTGTGGCTAAACTTGATACTTTTTTTATATTATTTGTTATTATCATTGTTGTTATTACTTATTTACTATGACGTTCATAATTGCTGACAACACATGCCATCCTCGTCCTTGGTATTTTTTTTTTTGGACGGCGACTTTCACAACATACGGCAAGGCCGCTACTACCTATAAATCGGTAGCTACCATCGCCCCACTCCCGCAACCAAGACTATGTTGTCTTAACCGGGTCCACGCTTGGTGCATTAGAGTTTGGCTTGGCGTCCCTCGAGAAAATTTCCAGCCCCCTGCCAAGACAGGAGTTGCACCCTCCGCAAGAGCTGACACTCTCCGGAGTAAATGCACTGTAATAGAAAACTCGGGCGCTCCTCAGGATCGAACCGGCGCCAAAGGCCCCAAATCCTATCCTTCATTGTTGTTGGCCACTGGGCTGGGAGCCAGTGGTTTCGTCCTTGGTATCTTAATAAGCAAACGATGTGAGCATCTTCGTCTCACAACATCAATCTTGCCATCGCCCCACCCATGCCTAACACTAGTCACTATAACCATTTGCTCAGTTGGTGGGAACCTTTTAAAGTAGTTGGCTCAAAAATAACAAAAGTAAAAGTCATTTTTTGATACTCTTATTCCATGTTGGTCTTAGCTTTTCAAAACAACTTGTAACTTTTTGGAAAAGTTAATAAGTCATAATAGAGTGACTTATTGACTTTTCCCCTAACAAAATAGTTTCACATAAACACCTTTTAACTTTTTAAAAAGTTAATAAACTAACAAGTCACTATAATAAACAGTCCCAAACACCCCCTTTAGTAGGGTGTTTGGTTTACAGAATTTTGACATGAGTTATTTTTTAAATAAACTACATCAAAACGTAAATCAAATTATATGTATACCGAAATGTATATAACTAGCGAATTAGTCCACAAAATATATATAGAATAGTTAAGTTAGTTCCCCGTGTGTTACACGGGTCGAACAATTAAAACTATATAATAAATATTTCTTGTAAATACAAATCAAAGACGAAGACATTTATATGCCGAATTGACATAAATGAGTTAACATAAAGATGATGTATGTTAGTATTGTCACACCCTGACTTTTTGTAGAAGCGTGTAATGTGTGACTTGATCAATACCATTGCATTCAATTATAATAAACAACTATATGATTAAAACATGATGTTCATCCATTCATAATTTTTAAAAATAATACAAACACAAGTTGTTCAATTCAACCAACAGACTTCATGTTTAGCTTACAAACCATCCAAAAGTAATAAGTTCAATAAAAAGGACTTTTAAACAAAAGACTTTTAAATCAAGGCTTTGATTTGTATATCCTATCTAAGATAAGATATCCAAACCAAACCATTCAAAAGTAGGATGAAATCAAACTCGAAATTACTTCTTGAAATATCTCTCAAAGCTGCCAGATCCATCTAGTTTCCTGAAATACATGTAATTTGAAAACATCAACAAAAGTTGAGCGAGTTCATGTGTTTTGTATGTGAGCTCGTATAAACTTGTAAACATTTGTGAGTATTCCTTTGATAATCCAGTATGAAAGCGCCTGTTGAACCGTGTTCCGACCCTAAACAGTGAGTTCAGAACGTTCATCTTCATGTACGAAGGCGGAATCAACGTAAATGAAGTTACAACAGCTATTCTTTTCAATTCCTTTCTTTTTATTGCTTTTTGATACTGATTTGACAGAGTTTCGGTACAGCAACAATAATCAGGTCCGCTCCAACATACACCAGAGTCTTACATGGTTCGCTCATATGACCCTATATATAGTGATATCAGGTTCGCTCCAAGTGACATGCCATACAAGCGAACCTACCAACTTGACATATAAGCGGACCATATGATGACCACAAAAGCGAACCTATCTAACACATGTTCACAAAAGCGGACCTATCAACATAAAACCTAATTTTGACATTCTAGCTCCTATGTTGACCTATCTTGACCTAAGACTTAACATAGACGTAGTCAACAGACATTCTGTGCCCCAACAGACTCCCCCTTGGATGTTGACGAAGTATTCAGCTCCGAGTCTTCAGCCTTGGTCTTTTATCCAACTCTCTGTCTTCTTATCATAAGCACTCTATCTTTACAGTGAGAACCCTGTTGAGCGTATAGCATGCGGCGGAAACAGCTTCAGCCCAAAAATTTATCGGTAACTTTGAATCTGCTAGCATAGTTCTAGCCGTCTCAATTAGTGTCCGGTTTTTTTGTTTTGCGACTCCATTCTGCTGCGGAGTGTACGGAGCACTAAACTCATGCAATATACCTCTTTCATCACAAAATTCTTCCATCTTGCTATTCTTGAATTCAGTACCATTATCACTTCGAATTCTTTTAATACGCCTTTGGTACAGATTCTCAATCTTTTTGAATAACGCCATCAAACTGTCATACGTTTCATCTTTTGTCTTCAAAAAAGAAACCCACGAAAATCTGGAATAATCATCAGTAACCACTAGACAGTAGAAATCCCCTGTAATACTTTTGATGTTTACTGGTCCGAACAGATCCATATGTAATCTCTCTAACGGTCTGGAAACTGAATTGACTTGCTTTGTAGGGTGTGACTTTTTCTTCTGCTTGCCTTTAACACAGCTAATGCACTCCCTTTCCAGATGAAAACCTTTGATATTAACTCCAAGAACCAAATCATTGTGCACCAAGTGATTCATCTTCCTTAGGTGAATATGCCCCATCTTGCGGTGCTACAATCTCGATTCTTTCTCAGTTGCTCTAGAAACAAAACAATGTGCTTGACCAGTAGTTGTAGTTGCAACAGTCATGTCCAACACATATAAATCATTCACTCTAGGTGCCCGCATGATAATCCATTCTTCAGGAACAACAAATCCCGGTTTCAAGATCAAACATTCTTTATCAGTGAAATGAGTAGTATACATATTGTCACAAATTTGCGAGATACTAAGCAGATTGTTCTCCAGCTCAGTGATGTAGTTAACTCTTTCAAACGTCACAATCCCGTTGGATAACGTTCCTTCACCAATAATTCTACCACCTTCATGACCAGCAAATCCTACGTAATCACCATTGATATTTCTCACATCATACAGCAACGCAGTCTTCCCTGTCATATGTCGAGATGCTCCACTATCCATGATCCATCTGGATACAAGTTTTGGAAGATCCTGCACATAACAAACTATGACTTAAACAACTTCAAGAAAGATGCCGATTCATGCTTCGCGATCAAGGAAGCTCCGGCAATTCAAACTGTTTAGTCGAACATGGAGTCCACCCAGGCCTCATCAGCCTTAGGTGTAACCTTGACTCTCGCAATTTGAATTTTGAAATTTTCAGCCTTCAAAGGTGGAAAATTCACATCATAATCAACCGAAATTGATTCTTCAGCCTTTTTCACTTCAGAAGTTGAAATTTTCATCTCTGTTTTTGGTTTCCAAACTTGTTGAGATAGAGCAACTCGTTTATAAAACTTGTCGTTTTTAGTTACCATTTTCTTTACAAGTTCATTTTTCACTTTGATGTTGTCATTTTTCACATTCTTTTTCTCAACAACAATTGGTGCTTTACCCTTTTCGTCAACTTTCTTCTTTTGAATCTTAACAGTTTCAGTCTTAGGCTTCACATTAGTACACTTTCGTGCAATGTGACCAACTTGATTACATCTGAAACATGTTCGAGTATCAACAACTCGACTTGTGCCTTCAGACTGATACTGTGAAGCTCTTTTCTCAAAGAATTCTTCATTCGATTTTGAAAAAATCTCTTTTTCTTCATCAGCAAGTGAACTTGAACTGTTCACAAACACCTTCTTTTCAGCAAACCTCTTGTTTTGAAAGCTCTTTTTCTGATAACTCTTACCACCCCTATAACCACCCGACCAATTGTTTCGGTTGTTATTATAAAAACGCGGTGGATTAACAGATTTCTTGTAATATGATTTATTTTTCTCAAAACTCATTTTTCTCTTTGTTTGACTCAGATTGTTCACTTCTGACAACTCAACTTCAACCAACTTGAAAACTTTTGTCAATTTGTTCACATTTACATTCTCAATTGGAAACTCAGAATCCGAATACAACTTATCAGATCCAGCCATCTTGTACATCACAAGACCCGGTTCATCACTTAAGTTGTTTTTGAATTTTGGTTTCTGAATGTATTTGTCCAAGAAACACCCATCTTCCTCAGTAGTGTCGCTATCCATTTTTAGCACATTTTCAACAACACTTTTTACAATATTATTTTGGACACTATCGTCATTGGAAGATGTGAACGTGACATCAATGTTCTCTGGAAGTTTAACTTCACTTTCTTCCTCAATTTCAACCAACCCAGATTGCTTTTTCGTGTAATTATCAAGAACAGGTGGTGGAACTTGATGAAAACCCACCCTAGTTCCATCACAGTACACATCTTCGCCTGCTTTGTCTTTCCCGATGGGTTTGGGAATAATGTGTTGCAAAACAAAGCTTGCGGAACTGTAACTGTTAAGCTTTAACTGGATTCGCTCGTTTTCGATTTCAGCCTCTTGAAATTTAAGTTTCAGTTTAGCGATTTCATCCAGTTGTTGGTTGATTGATTCTTCTTTTACTCTAAGCACTGCTTTTAGATGTTCATTTTCTTTAAAAGTTTTACCATTTCGATCATCATTATCTTTCAATGTGCTTTTGAGTTTTTCAAACTTCTCAGAAATCTGACGGTTTTCAAGAATTAACCTTTCATTTTCTTGTTTAATTTTGTCATGATCAATTTTATCATTTTCAATTTGGCTAGTTAATTCTCTTATCCGTTCAGTTGAAGCTTTAACTGTTTTGTCACGATCAAGAATTTGATTCTCAACACTTCTGACCTTTGCTGTCAGATCTTCAACTTTCTTACCGTTGAGATACGTGACTGTGTTACAAAATTTGCACTCTTTGTTGCAATTTTTGCAATCAGCATTTCCATCAATTTTCTTACCTGACGCATTTGTTAACAAGTTTGAACTGACCTGGCTTTTTGACTCAGACACGGAGTTAGAGTCTACCTCAAGTGCCTTAGCAGCCAGCACTTTGTCAGCCATTTTTCCCAAGTTCTCAGCATTCAACTCCTGCGTTGTGTCAATAACTCCTGTATCAACTTTCTTTGATTTTTCCTGCTCTTCTTTCTCCTTTCTCTCTTTCTCTTCTTTCTCTTTCTTGTCTCCAGTTCCCTACCATTTATTCTGCCAGTACTCATCCTCTTCTTTGTACTGCTGGATTATGGCCTCGATATCAAGCGTTTTGTCATCGATCACAATATTTCCATATTCATCAAGATAACACTCCCTATCCGGATCCCATCTATTTGCTCTCCTCGCTTCCAGAAAGATACGAGATATTCTAATTATTTTGTTTTCAGCAATCATTTTTCTGTATTGATATTTCTGCTCTTCAGTTCTATCGTCTTTCCACGGAATAGGTTCGTCGTTTTTCGCCATGAATGCGTAACCAACTGCATCTTCCTCAGGTAGAACCTCTTGACTCCAATCATACCCTTCATCATCATAAATCACCGCAAGAGCTCTAGATTTCTCTCTGTTGTCTTCAACCTGCTTCAATCTAGACGGCTCGGATTTATTCTGATGATAAATTGCCTTCTTGTAGTAATCATCTCTGAAAGGGTTCTCCGACTCATCAGCATAAGCATTTCTGCATTCTCGCTTGAAGTGACCTTTCTGCTTACACTTGAAGCATGTCACCTTGGATTTATCGAACCCCAGCTTGGTAGATGGACCACCAATTGTTTTTCTGCCGGTAATTTCCATAAAACGCTGTGCTCGACGAACAGCACTGGCCATAGCCCAACGAATATCGATCAGCTCCATTTCCTCAGGATCAATCTGATCATAATCTTCTTTCGTCAGATTGGTGTTGCCTATCTTCCCAGCTACTAACCCTTCATACGATTCCAACACCGATGCTAGGAAGATCATCTGCTGTTTGGCCGAATCCTCATCAAAATTCTGAGCATTCTTCAAGTCTATTGCAATATTGCATTGAAAACGATTCTTTGCATCAGAATGATTTGCAGATGATGAAGATCCACTGTGATAACCACTGTGACTTCCACTGCTTTGACCACTTTGACTTTCTTTGCTTGCTGTGGATACATTCTCAGCAGAAAACGCAGTCTTGGGAGAAGTTGCTTTTGGCATCATGCTCTTTGGATAATACAAATCCAGATTCTGCTGGTAAGATGAGTGATTAACTTTGTATGTCTTCTTCAGTTCCAACTCGTGACTCTCGAGTTTCTCAATCAGTAAATCTAATGTCAACTTTTCTGGTGCTTTGATGGTATTCTTCAGCATCAGCGCATAATATCTCCAATCCATCTCGTCAGGCAACGAATCGAAGAATTTGTCGATAAGGTCTTCTTCAGGATATCTGATATCATGTCTTACTAATTCCAGCTTCAGATGACCAAACCTTTCTATCATTTTACAAACAGACTCGTTCTTTAAACACCCAAACATATCAAACTCTTTCTTAAGTAGTTTCTTTTTGTTTTTCTTGATTTCTTCACTACCTATACATTTCTTTTCTAGCTTTTCCCAAAGATCTTTTGCATTTGAATAATCGATCAAAGCAATAATGTCTTCCCGGACGGATTGAAATAACAATGCCACACACTTTTGTTCAGCTACAAACGAATCAATCTCCTCAGCTGCTCTTAAAGTTTCACCATTTTTGTTTCCATTGGCATAACCGTTTTTCAGACTTTTCCAGCTGGGAAATGCAAATGCCATCAACCAGTCTTCAAACTTTCTTGACCACCGACTGTATTCCTCAATAGCCATTAGCTTTGGAGGTTTATGGAAGGTTCCAAAATCACTTTCCGATTCCCAAGCTTCCTTTTTCTTTTCTTTCGGCGGATTCTCGTTCACATTGTTTGACGATGTATCATCGTTTCCGGAATTTCCAGCAAATGCGTACATATCGCTGAACGGGTTCAAGAAAATATCATCCATCGTGAATGTACCTGCAAAATCAGCAAACTTGAACATTAGTGGCAAAAGAGCGAAACTATCAGCTATTGTGACAGATAAGCAAAAATGAACTGTCCGTTCAAGCGAAACTCTCAAGTCCGTATGAGCGGATCTCACTTGTTCAAATAAGCGGATGTCCGAATGAGCGAACCAGATAATGTTCGGATGAGCGGACCTGGTAAATGTTCGTTCAAGCGATACTACACTTGTCTGTTCAAGCGGAACTATATGGTTCGAATAAGCGAAAGTCAGATGTCCGTTCGAGTGGACCTAAACTATTCGTTCGAGCGGATCTACTTTGTTATTTCGAGCGAAAGTGACTTAAGAGCGGATCTAACAAGTTATTTTCGAGCGGAACTAATGTATTTCAAGCGGACCTTCGACTGTCTGTAAAAGCGAACCTAAGTTTTTAACTGATTTTAACCATTTTCAAGCCGAGTTTTAACCTGAAACTTTCTAGGGTTTGTTATTACAGTGTTTCGCACAATATACTCAAAAATCAGACAATTTCAACCGTAGGAACCACTTCAAATCGAAAAAGTATGAGAGAAAGTGAGTAGAAATCAGAGAATTCTGTAGAATCAAGCTGTAGTAGTATGAACTCCTCGTCCTGAGCTCTGATACCACTTGTTGGACCGTGTTCCGACCCTAAACAGTCAGTTGAGAACGTTCATCTTCATGTACGAAGGCGGAATCAACGTAAATGAAGTTACAACAGCTATTCTTTTCAATTCCTTTCTTTTTATTGCTTTTTGATACTGATTTGACAGAGTTTTGGTACAACAACAATAATCAGGTCCGCTCCAACATACACCAGAGTCTTACATGGTTCGCTCATATGACCCTATATATAGTGATATCAGGTTCGCTCCAAGTGACATGCCATACAAGCGAACCTACCAACTTGACATATAAGCGGACCATATGATGACCACAAAAGCGAACCTATCTAACACATGTTCACAAAAGTGGACCAATCAACATAAAACCTAATTTTGACATTCTATCTCCTATGTTGACCTATCTTGACCTAAGACTTAACGTTGACGTAGTCAACAGACATTCTGTGCACCAACAGCGCCTATGAACAGATCATTAATGTGTAGCTAAGACATTAATATGTGTGCAATGGTGTAGGAAGGCTCAAACCTAGCGGATTTCGTACCGGGCCACCCGGCTGGAACGACATAGTCACCACATGGGCGAACTCGCGGACCCATGGGTGGGGCTCGCAACACCCAAATAGATCTATTACTCATGCCCCTCGGTCTTTATACAAAGATTAATGGTCTTAAGTAAGCGCCTACTGATACGTGGTTGAAAACCGGTGTTCGTAATGGTGTAACTTGATGTTTTTACATGAGTTTTAATTCCGAATAGCCTACTCTTAATTAAAAATGTGTTTTGCAGGTTTGATGGAGTTTAAGGAGCTTTTTTGGGAGCTTTACGAGTCACCGGGACGAAAACCGGACAACCAGGACGCGTTATGGATCAACCGGGAGTGCAAAGTGAATAAATTGGAGAAGTGGAGCTGGAGAGGCCGTCGTCGGCGGGCTCCAAGCCATCGGCGATACCCTGTGGAAAGTCCCGTCAGCCAACCTTGCCTGTAACCAGTCAAACAAGCCGTCGCCAGCATTTCTGTTTTTGAGAGGGCGTCGCCGACGGGGTCAGGGCCGTCGGCAACGAGCAGTGGTTTTGTAAAACGTGAATTTTGCAGATCTTTGGGTTAAGAACGATTTTGATTGGCTCTTAGGCCATTAACTCATAAGTTACACTTCTTGGGAGTTTGAATATCATTCTTGGAGCGAGAAATCATCATCCTCTTCACTACCAATCCATATCCATCACACACATCATCCGAATCAACCGGAATTAGAACCCTAGTTCATCACCATTACATTCATCTTTCAATTCATCCATCATCACCATCTTACCCAAAACCCTAACCACCAATTCCTCCATATTCACGCTTCAAGATGACCCAATTCGAGTTCCAAGCATCCGTTGATCAAGTGTCGTTCACCATGATCGGCTAATTTCTTGGAGGTTTCACCCTGGTGTAGGTTATTGTAAGTCTAGGGTTTGAACAATGTTATTAGTTTGATTTTGTGACAACTTGAATTGTATTTGAATTAATTGATAATTGTCTTGCATTTGAACTATATTTGTGAATTGTCGAATGAGTTATGAAATTTGACTTTGCGAAACAAGTTTGTGCAATTATGCCTTGTCATTCAAAAGGTTTTACTTGTCCGAAGTAACGAAGTGCATTGTGGTCCGTGATATGTGTTGATAGCAATTGGCACCTAAGCTTTGATGATAGAAATCCGTTAATAACATATTCGAGTGAATTAAATTTAAAACGTGTAAGAACCCTAGGATTGCAATTACCGAACCGGGTGTGAACGTTGTTTTCTCTATCTTGTTTAAACCTTTAATTACATTCTTGCAATTGTTAAACCTTAGTTGTTAATTAAACCAATCACTTTAGTATTTTTATTCAACATCTCTTTATCAAACAAAAATCATAAAAAAAAGTTAGCAAGCTTCATAATTGTGACATTCATCTTAATTCAATCGAATCCATTCGCAAACCACATACTCTTCGTGGTTCGACCCCTTGCTACCACTAACTATTTGTTAAGGGTAATTAGGGCTTATAAATATTATCTTTGACCGGAGCGCGACACTCCGATCAAATTTTGGCGCCGTTGCCGGGGAGTGCGTGCGCTTTGTGTTTGGATATTGTTTGAATTTGCGTGATTAACTGTTTAATTTGCACAGTTCTTTTCTTGTATTTGTCTTTTTCCTTGTTACGCGGGGTGTGTTACTTGTGCAGGTTACAGGTAGTGCATGCATACGCGGAACTCCGGGAGGACTTCACCGTTAGTCTACGAACCGGAAATCGAAAGAGTTGCAAGAAGGAATTTAGCAAGCCGGTTGGAAGCGACACTTGTTTCTAACCAAGTCACCCAAACACCACAATTTACACCATCCGTTGAAACCAATTCAATGGCAAACCAAAATTCCAATCAAAACCTCAACCAAAACCAAAACCAATTCCAATATCGAGGAAACTTCAATCCCGCCCAAAACGTCCAACCTATACCTCAAGAGCAACCGGGTGGTAATAACAACTCTAGGCCACCCACACCACCTTTTCGAAACCAAAAAACCAACAATACCCAAAGAACACCCCAATAACAAAACCTTCACCGACATAACTCCTTACCCAACAACCTTGATGACCGGAATGTTAATTCCAACCGTAGAGGCAATCGAGATCGTGGCAATCCCGGGAACGAAGACCCGTTCTTTAATATCGATGACTTGAGAAATGATATCCCTGATGATGCGCCGTTTAGTGTTCCTGGATACCAATTGCCGGAACATGTGAGTATTCACTCGGAATACTCGGATGACGGGGGTAATTATAATGAACGGGTAGATAATGACGAATGGGGTTATGTGAATCGGGACAACATCTACAATGATAGAGGTTTTGAAGATGATGAGTTTGGCTACCAAAATGCCAATTTCATGGGGAGCGATAACTACGGGTACGGGAATGTGAGAAATGACGGTTACGAAAACAACCGTCAACCACGAAACAACAATCAACGGAACCGGAATGATTGGTTTTACAACAACAATAACAACAACAATGTTAACCCTAACCGGATTCCTCGCTTCGTGGGAGGAGGTAATCAAAGAGGTAATCAAGGTGGAAACCGAAGAGGTGATAGGGGAGGTGATAGAAGGGATAATCGAAGGCCGGTGGATCAAGAAGTTAAAGGTCCATATCGTGGTCAACAACCTCCACGGGGAGTAAATGACCGTTTTAGGCCGGTGGTCACTGACAATGACTCTCCAATAGTTTGTGAAAGAAGGATGTTCGACTGCAAGCCCCACTACATCAGCATAATTCCCCACTTCAATGGGAGGTCTAATGATGAACCATATACGCATTTGGCGGAGTTTTCGGCCATATGTAGCACTATTGGGGGGCATGACTTTGCATTGGAAGAGGCCAAGCTTCGTTTATTCCAGTTTTCGCTAAAAGATAAGGCGAAACAATGGTTCCTCACACTTCCGGCAAATAGCATTCGTACATTGGGCGAGATGCAACAAGTTTTTCTCGATGAGTACTACTCGATGGCGAAGACCGATGATGCTCGAGATGAAATAAGGTCTTTTCGTCAACTGTCGAGTGAACCATTGCATGAAGCATTTACTCGATACAAAGAATTGATTCGGAAGTGCCCACATCATCAAATAGAGAAGTGGGAATTGGTTAAGTGTTTTGTGAGAGGGTTGGATGACGAGACATGGAATCACCTGGAGTCAACGAGCAATGGAACTTTATTAAGTAACCATGAAGATGATGATTGGGAATTTCTTGAGAGGATGAGCAAGCGGTCAAAGGCAAAAGAGTCGGCCGATAGAGCTAAGAAACATCCCGTTTCCTGGTCACTTCCCGATCTTGATTCTAAGGATTGAATTTCTACTCTAGAACGTGAGATAGCTCGTATGAAGAAGAAGGAGGTGAATGCGGTGCAATTCACGGTGTGTGAAGATTGTGGAGAGATTGGTCATAGGACCGATGAATGTCAAATGGGACCGGGTGATTACACCGAGGAGGTAAATCAAGTGTATGGGGATCGAAAGCAATACGATATGAATTCCAACACTTACCATCCGGGTTTGAGAAATCAACCTAACTTCCGGTATGGTAACACCTCGAATCAAATGAACCCTAATTTTCAGTCGGGCAATCAAGGTGGGCAAGGTGGTTCTTCCTAAAATAATCGACAAGGGGGTTACCAAAGGAATTACAATCAAGGGGGTAATCAAGGATATCAAAACCGTGAAGGCAATTATCAATGTGGTTACAACCAAAGTGGAAATGGGGGTGGTACTTCAAACTCTCAAGGTGATGATTCATTAAATTCTAAACTTGATACTATTATGAATGCCATTACAAATTCAAATCAAGAGATCAAAGCCGAAATGATGAAGGAGTTTGAGGTGCGAGATAAATCCCATAAGGCATTGGAGAAGCAAGTTGGGCAACTTGCACAAGAAATGGCTCAGATTCGTGGAAGCGGAGGAGGACTTCCAAGCGACACCACGGTGAACCCTAAGCATCAAGGGTCGAGCTCGAAGAACACACGTGAGGTACCAATAAATAAAATTTCTTTACGTAGTGGTCGAGTGATAGATAATGGTGTTGAGCCACCACCACCCAAGTTTGTTGAAAGGGTGGTGGAAGATGCTAGTGATGATGAAGGTAATGACGGTCAAACGGGTCAAAGTAAAAATGATGTAAAAATTAATAAAAATACACTCGTTGTGACCATACCCGTCCCAAAAGCTAAGGACAAGGGTGTGGAGGTTAATACCGCCCCTTATCCCGAAGCTTTGTTGGGACCATCTAAGAAAGTGGTAAATAAATGAGGCCCACAACAAGAAGAGATGTAGGAAATTTTTAAACAAGTTAAAATCAATTTACCACTCTTAGATGCACTCAAACAAGTACCTTCATATGCTAAGTATTTGAAAGAATTATGCACCCAGAAGCGGACTCACAAGTTTCCTAAGAAACTTGATCTAACCGAAAATGTGAGTTCGATTCTTTCGGGTGCACTTCCACCAAAACTTCGAGATCCGGGGGCGCCTATAATTTCAATACAAGTTGGTGAATTTAAAATGACTCGGGCACTTTTGGATCTTGGGCCAAGTGTGAGCATCTTGCCGGGTAGTTTATATGACCAATATGATTTTCGTCCACTTCAAACGTCAAACACCACCGTGGTGTTAGCCGATTTGACCCCTAAACTACCTCGTGGGATAGTCACAGATGTAATAGTCAAGGTCGAGGACTTTTACTATCCGGTGGACTTTCTTGTACTTGATTATGTTTCTTTGGACCGAACCAAGAAACCAACGGTTATCCTCGGTCGACCATTTTTGACAACATCGAGTGCTCAAATAAATTGCAAATCGGGCACGGTCGGCATGACTTTTGGTAACCGTCGGTTGCGGTTAAATGTCTTTTCAGAATTGACGGATCCTCTAGTTGGCGATGAATGCTACATGGCGGACATTGTTGAGGAGTGTATACCTCTATGCGACATTAATGTCGAAGAGGAAAGCACAATAGAGGAGTGTTTCATGTTTGACAGGTTGCAAAGGGAAACAAATAGAAGCATAGATGAGGAGGTGAAGGAATTGGAGGTATTAGCGGCTAGGGAAGGAAGGCCCACTTGGACACATCAAGTGGAAAGCCTCCCGGAAAGCATTGACACCAAGTTAAAGCCGTCGTTAGAAGAACCTCCAGTTGTAGAGTTGAAGGAGCTACCCAAGCATCTCAAGTATGCTTATGTGGGTGAAGGTAGCACGCTTCCGGTCATTATTGCATCGAACTTGACCGGGGAGCAAGAAGACAAGTTGATGAAAGTGTTGGTCACTCATAGAGCCGCTATAGGGTGAACCATTTCAGATTTGAAAGGGATTAGTCCCTCAGTGGTGATGCATAAAATCATCACAGAAGACGGCATTAATCCTTCTCGCGACACACAATGGAGACTAAATTCGAACATGCGGGAAGTGGTTAAGAAGGAGGTGCTGAAATAGCTAGATGTGGGTATTATATACCCTATTTCTGATAGCCAGTGGGTGAGCCCGACACAAACAGTTCCTAAGAAGGCAGGTATTCAAGTCGTCAAAAATGACGCAGGTGAAGAGGTCGCCACTCGGCCGGTAACCGGGTGGCGTATTTGTATTGATTATAGGAAGTTAAATGCCGCTACTTCTAAAGATCATTTCCCTTTACCATTTATTGACCAAATTGTCGAGAAATTAGCCGGACAAAAATTTTATTGTTTCTTGGATGGTTATTCAGGTTACAATCAAATTGCTATACATCCGGAAGACCAAGCAAAGACTACCTTTACTTGTCCATACGGTACCTTCGCATTTAGGCGAATGCCATTTGGACTTTGTAATGCCCCCGCCACCTTCCAAAGTTGCATGATGAGTATTTTTTCCGATATGGTGGGGGAGTCTTTGGAAATCTTCATGGATGATTTCTTGATATTTGGGTCATCGTTTGATATATGCCTTGACCAACTTGAAAAGGTTTTAAAAAGATGTGTTGAGAAAAATCTAATTTTGAGTTGGGTAAAGAGCCATTTTATGGTTCAATAGGGAATTGTGTTGGGGCATGTAGTGTCAAGTCGTGGGATAGAGGTTGACCGTGCGAAAGTGCAAGTCATCTCTACTTTACCTTATCCCACGAATTTTAAGGGTATTAGATCATTTTTGGGTCATGCTGGGTTTTATAGAAGATTTATAAAAGGTTTTAGCGATATAACCAAACCTTTATGTAAATTGTTGCTAAAAGATCAACCGTTTTGAATTCATTAAAGATTGCCAAAATGCCTTTAACGTGTTGAAGAAAAAGTTGGTTGAGGCCCCGATCTTGCAATCACCGAATTGGTCATCACCATTCGAAATTATGTGTGATGCAAGCGATTATGCGGTGGGGCCGTATTGGGTCAACGGGTAGACAAGAAACCGGTTGCCATATACTACACAAATAAAACTCTCTCGGACGCACAATTAAATTACACAACTACCGAGAAAGAACTACTTGCGGTGGTATATGCATTGGATAAATTTCGTGCTTATATATGGGGTGCTAAGGTCATTGTGTATTCTGACCATTCTGCAGTTAGGTATCTCATGGATAAGAAGGATGCAAAGCCGAGGTTAATTCGATGGGTGCTCTTGTTACAAGAATTTGACCTAGAAATTCGAGACAAGAAAGGGAGTGAGAATGTGGTTGCGGACCACTTGTCTCGATTGGTTGTGGAGGAGGATTCTTCTCTTGTTCTCTTGTAGAGATTAACGAGAACTTCCCAGATGAGCAAATTCTGAAAGTTTCAATATGTAGGATCGAAGGTTCGACCTAATGAGTCGATCGGAAGAGTTCTAGACCAAACCAAAGGCGGAATTCAATGATTTGGACATGTTTGCAGCTTGTTTAACACTAAGAATCACTTTAACTGTCGTTTAGATTGATTTGAAATTGATTACAAATCGTTCGACACTTCGGCAGCACTTCGTCTCCGGAATCAGAATGTTGCAAATGAAGATCAGGACTCACCTATTTATAGGAAACGCCAGGTCGCACGAACTAGCCATGCCAGGTCACACGAACTGGTCACTTCGTGAGAAGTGGCTGGTTCAGACCTGTTTCCCGTTTCTCTCGTACAACGTGTCCTGGTTTATCTATTCTATTACATGACTCGATACAAGATGAAGTCAACAGACATATGCACTAACAAACTCCCCCTTGGATGATGACAAGTCTTTAGTGTATTGAGTCTTCAGTCTTGATCGGTCTTCTCGCTCTTTCCAAAGTATCTTTCTCTGTAAGCATCTTTCAATCTTTCTCTTAATCTCCCAGAATCTCAACCTGATTCTTCAAATTCTCTTGATCAGATCTCTTGATTCCTTAAGCTTTCACAGGTTCAACAACGTCTCCTGGCTCTCCATAGCAACAGGATCAGAAACCTGATAACCTGCACAATTCTCTACCCAAAAGTAACTTTTTTACAATTTTTAAAATTTAACAAATTTAGAAACCACTGGTAGATATTATTCAACATCAACACTAGTTATATCAAGTTCAAATTAATGACCTTGATTAACTAACACTAAAATCAGTCTCAAAACATCACTTGTAAAATTTCTCAAATTATCTCAAACTTTAACTTTATTTTTCATTTCAAACACACTCTCCCAATCCACTGTCGTTCATCATGTTTAGCACTCGGAATTTTGAAAATCAGTTTTCCAACATCAGTTGTCGAAAATAAGATGAAATAAAATCTTTTTGATTTTTCAAAAATTTATGCTAAAACACATTCTTTTTGTTTTTTTTTAAGATTTCCAGTGTGTTAAAATGCAATAATGAAATATTTGCACAATATTTTTGTGAGATTGTGCAAGAGGATCATATCAGTTTATGACAAGTCACTAGCACCGTTGAGCTTTAAACACTTTAAGATCTAAACAATTCACTTAGATTGTCAGTATACTGATCCACTTAAATTTTCACACAAAGTTCAATTGATTCGAGATACGAGATTAGTGTTTTAATGACTTAAACTTATTCGCGTGTCCCACCTCAGAATATACTCCCGTATCCAGACTCCTATATTCAGTCGGACAGGTGAATGTACACTAATGATATCTATAAATGGGTAATGCGAGACCATGAGAGCTCAGGTTAGAACTTCCGTTCAGACAAAGAGATGATGGCTCGTCTTTCGGTGTGTCCCATTTGGGGATCTTTTCTTCAACAGCACATGATTAGCATTTTTCAATGTTTCATCATTTTTTATGCTGAGGGTGGGCTTCATGATTAAAGCAGTGCAGAGCATTATACGAGGACTAGGCTATTGCTCCCGCAAAATTAGAAGTCCTGGTATAATACCCCAGATATCATCACGCACAAAGACCTAGTATGTGAGAAATAGAAAGCACTTCAAACAAGATTTCAGGGGTTACCTATATATCCGAGAGATGTTCCCCACGAAATAAGTAAGTTTTTGATATTTAGGTTTATATCTCGAAAACAATCTACTAAGCGTGTAAAAACCTACTGGCATATCATCAGTGAGACCGTTTATCACATTTTAACTTTCCAATTCTTTAGCGTACTGTGATTGTCTACTGATGTACTATCATTTCCTCTTTTTCACAACAAAACTCATTTTTATTTTTCGATGTTTTTGGTTTTTTTTATTTTATCATATTTTTGGATTTTTCAAATTTTCAAAATTTCTAAATTTTTTACTCCCCCTAAAATAAAAAATATGTTTCAATTTTTGATTTTCCAGGAAAATTTGAAAATATGTTGCTTTTACTTTCAAATTTAAAGCAATAAACTGTACAAATAAAATGACAAGCTGATGTGAATTGCTTCAATTCTCCATTCTCTTGACTCAAACAATCAGAACTCCCCCTGACAATAAACTATTTTCCCATTATGATTTCAAAACACTTAAGTTTGTTTTAATCAAAATGGTTTTTCTGGAAAATTAGTTTTGTTGATATCACATATCATGGGGTTTAATTCATCATTTTGTTCTTTCAACAGCTTATGAATGAATCCATTTTTTTCTTTTAACCACTTGTACAAACTATCACTTGTAGGTTTTTCACAAAAAAACATTTTTCAAGAATGATGCCGATTCATGCTCCACGATTACCAACTTGGGAGCTCCGACAAGTCAGGATTTTACTTTTTAAAGAATCTCACCCATGCTTGATCAATCATGGGTGAACCATCCTCATTTGGTTTAACAACTTTTGATTCGTAAAATTCTTTCACTCCCTTCACCTTCCCGTAAGCTATCTTACCAAAAATATGTAGCACTTTACCATTAAATGCTTTTTCAGCATCAAATTCTTTCTTATCAGAGAAGAATTGATCTGAAATCTCAATCTTACCAATTTTTGATTTCAAGTTTCCATTTGACAATGATGGAAAATTTTCATAATCCATTGTTGGAATGGAATTCTCATCATTTAGCACAACATGTGGCTCCTCTGACTTTGACGAATCAGATTCATTGCCAGAAACAACCTCTGATTTCTTAGCAACCCATTTTTGTTTGTTTAAATTGGCTCTTCTTTTATAAAAATGTTTCGAACTTTCACCAACTTCGAAAGTCGAATTTTTGAACTCTTAAAATTTTTCTATTGGTTGTTCCTTTTTATCAACACATTTTCTTTCAATTTAGAGTTAGAAGAAACTCCCTGTTTTGTGTTGGTGGGCTTTGAGTAATTCCAAGCAATATGTCCAACCTCTTAACATTTGAAACTGGTTCTTCTTTCAACTCTCGGTTCAGATTCCTTCAACATATTCTTTTGCTTTTCGACGAGAAACTCCTTGTTTGATTGTTTCCAGAAAGGTTTCTCCTTCTCCTCTTCAGAATTTGCTCCTAAAACAAATTTAGTTTTTGGTTTAAAATTTTTCTCATTTTTATGATTTTCAGGTGGAATAAAGCCTAATCCTTTCTTTTTGAAATTACTATTATGGTTTGGTTTCTTTCGATAACCCGAACCAGAACTGTAACCCTTTTTCTTGTTCAATCTTTGTTGAACTCTTGAAGTGTATTTTTTAGGTTTTTCAGTAAGATTTACATCTTTTATTTCAGAAATATTAATTTATGTTAATTTGAAAACCTTGTTAATCATTTCAGTTTTAACACCTCTTATTGGAAATTCTTCATCAGAATATAATTTGTCAGAATCATTCAAAGTATATGCTACTTTGAATGTTTCGTCATTCAAATTATTTTGTGACATCAGAAAATCGTTATTGTAAACCCTTTTGACCGGTGAACTCGAACTTCTGTCTGATGAACTCGAATTTTCAGATTTAGACTCTGACTTTGACTCTTCATCTTTATCCAACACCTGATCGACCACTTTCTTAATTAACTCAGACTCATGATCAGTGTCAGACGCTGTGAAGGTGACATCAATATCATCTGGTAATCCATCGATAGACTCGGATTTCAGATTCATATTGAGTGCTTCAGCCACCTTTTCAAAGTGCCGGGGGGTATAGCCATCCCACATTGGATTTGGTACTCTGTTATAATTCAAACCGGTTTTCTTACCAGAATTTGCTTCATCTTCTGCAAACTTATGAGCTGCCACGGTAGGATAAATGCGATCAATAACATAATCTGAACTTTGATAACTTCGAAGCAAAGAATTCACTATTTCGGTTTCGATCGTCATCGCTGCCAATTCTTGTTTCAGCCCTGCAACAATCTCAATGTATTTGTTGATTGCAGTTTGCTTTGGAAGAACTGTTTCTTTCAGAAGATTCTTCATCTGAATATCCTCATCACTAGCTCCTTTGTACAAGTTCACTTTGCTGCTTAGGAGATCATATGACTCCTTTATGCTCCTCACATTGTGCAGCAAATTTTCTTTGAGCTTCTCCAATTCAGCATATTTTGTATCTTTTTCAGCACAATCTTTGCAGGATTCTAAACATTTCACACAAGGTTTTTCAACCTCTACAATCTTTTCAACTTCAATAATTTTTTCAACTTCGACAATTTTTTCAACTATTTTCTCCACCACCTTTTCAATCACAATCGATTCTTTCTCAACTTCTATCTTCATTTCACTCTCTTCAATCTCGACCTCCTCTGTCGGTTTTTCTTCAACTTTTGCCTTATCAGCTTTCATCTGAACTTCAGTCTTTTCTTCAGCAATCCTTCTTGCTTCCATTTCTCTCTTCAGTCTAGCAGCCCTTTTCTCTTTCAATATCTCGATTTTATCTGCAAAAAACAAATTAGAACTATAAGGATCCAATTATTTTCTAGCTTTATTAATATACTCTTCCTCATCATCAGTGTCTTCATCACTTCCTGAAGATTTAAAAATCGGTTGTCTTCTAGGACTGTTCTTAGATTTGATTGTTCCTTCTTCCAAGGTTGAATCTTCAAAGAATCGAGCAACAAATGCTTTAGAAACTGAAGGTCTAGAAGGATCATAGTCATCCTAATTGAAATCTTTCGGAATCCTTTCATCTTCTTGATCTAGCAGACCAAAACAAGCTTTACCCTTTGATTCTTCAATAGTACGCGAGTGTGAAGATTGTTGTTGATATGGTTGTTGAGCAACCTGATGATAAATTGCTTTTCTATTATAATCGTTATTTCCGAAAGGATCTTGTCTTCCGGTTGCTTCTCTGTTTGTACACTCTTGTTTAAAATGTCCTTTTTCTCGGCAACGAAAACAAGTAACCTTCGATTTGTCAAAACCTAGCTGAGATGTAGCAGCTTCACGAAGATCATCTCTTCCGGTGATCTGTTTAAACTTTTCTGCTCTTCTCAAAACGCTAGCTAAACACCACTTGATGTCCATCAACTCAAGTTCCTCAGAATCATTCTGGTCATAATCCTCTTTAGTGAGCATCGGATTGCCAATTCGTCCAGCAACCAAGCTTTCATACGACTCTAACACAGTAACAAGTAATGCCATATGTTGCTTCGCAATATTTGGAGAGAAATTTTGACCATTTTGAATATTTAATGTAACATTGCATTGCAAATCTTGACCATTAAAGTTTGTTGAACTTTGTTGTTGAGAACTTGGTGTTGAGAAATTTGGTTCAAAACTTGAATAAGACGAAGAATATCCACTGCTCTGATTTGTATTGTTTGCATTTGTTCCAGAAGTACCATCAACACTGAACGCAGTCTGAATCTTTGGACTCGGAGTGGTCTCAACTTTGCTTCCTCTATAGTATAGACTAACATCTTGTTGAGCACCCAGACTTCTCATCGTAGCAGTTTTTCGAATTGATAGCTCATGTTCTTCCAATTTATGGATAAACATACTCAAATTCATATCTTCAAATTGTCGGTTATGCTTTAAAATCAACAGATATGTTCCCCATTCATTCTGTGGTAACGCATCAGCTAGCTTATCAACCCATTCATCATCTTCTTTCTTGATGTCCAATCTTTTCATTTCCATGACAAGATGACAATATCTCTCAATAATCATTCTTGTTGTTTCACCTTCAAGAGCTGTAAACATATCAAAAGATTTTTTTAGTAATGCTCGTTTATTTTTTATCATATCAGCACTACCCTTAAACTTTTTAATCAACGCTTTCCAAATTGATCTAGCTGTTCCCTCATGTTGAAGCAAAACAAAAATATCTTCTTTTACCGCTTGTTGGAGAATGCTAATCATCATTTTTTCACTTGTGTATTTTAATTTTTCATCCTGTAAAAATTGACTTAATTGTTTTTCATTTCCAAGGTCATCTTTCGGTAAAGTATAATCTTTCTCTAAAGAAACCCATGCATCAAACTTGTTCGCTTGTACCCAGTTTTCAAAACGGTCTTGCCACCCTTTAAAGTCCTCAATGTACATAAGCTTTGGAGGCTTTTGGAAAGTTCCCGTTTCATTTTCTATACCAACAGTTTCAGCAATTGTAACTGGAGCGACCGGTGCAGTAGCAAAAGCGTTGTAAAATTCGTTGTCCATGTTGTGGTACAAAAAAAATGTATACAAAAACACAACGTTCAAGCGAGCTGGAGTTTCAGACAATCTGAGTTTAAACGTTCTGGTAATCCTAATTGTCCTCGTGCGACTTGGACAAACTTTCAAATGATCTTATCAACTCGTGCGACTTGGACAAACTTTCAAACAACACGGAATCCTTTCACACGATCTGGTTACAATTCAAACGATTTGGTCAACTTCGTACGAGCTGATGGTGTCTCAAACGATCTGATTTGGTGCGATCTGGGTCAAACCGTGCGACCTGGATCAACTTTAAACAAACTGAATCAACCTTCAAACGACCTGAACAAATCAAACCGTGCGACCTGGTTCAATTTCGTTCAATCCATGCGACCTGGGTAACCTTTTCAAGTGACCTGGTTCAGCTTTCGAATGAACTGAGATGTTTCACACGACCTGAATTCAGTTCGCACGACCTGGATCATAGATTCAAACGACCTGACTGAGTTTCACACGACCTGAATTCAGTTCTCGAACGATCTGGGGATTTTCAAACGGTTTCGGTCCAAAAGTTCATGATTTTATCAATTTTTATCAAGTTTTAGGTTGAATTTGGTTCTGATTTGTTCACGGATTGTTCAAAACAGTGTTTTACGTGTTATAACACGAAACCAGGTCATATTAACCGTGAAATCTCTGTAAATTTGATGAAAAAGTGTAGAAAAATGAGTAGAAATCAGATTTATCCGTGAAAACAAGTTGAAATGGTAAGAACTCTTCCTCCTGAGCTCTGATACCACTTGTAGGATCGAAGGTTTGACCTAATGAGTCGATCAGAAGAGTTCTAGACCAAACCAAAGGCGAAATTCAATGATTTGGACATGTTTGCAGCTTGTTTAACACTAAGAATCACTTTAACTGTCGTTTAGATTGATTTGAAATTGATTACAGATCGTTCGACACTTCGGCAGCACTTCGTCTCCGGAATCAGAATGTTGCAAATGAAGATCAGGACTCACCTATTTATAGGAAACCCAGGTCGCATGAACTAGCCTTGCCAGGTCGCACGAACTGGTCAGGTCGCATGAACCTGCCAGGTCGCACGAACTGGTCACTTCGTGAGAAGTGGCTGGTTCAGACCTGTTTCCCGTTTCTCTCGTACAACGTGTCCTGGTTTATCTATTCTAATACATGACTCGATACAAGATGAAGTCAACAGACATATGCACTAACACAATATTACCATGGTATGCTAATATTGTTAATTATTTGGTTACAGGTGACATGCCAGCTCATTGGGATAGAAGTAAGAGGTTGCATTTCCTTTCTCAAATCAAGTACTATACGTTGGAAGAACCGGACTTATTCAAGATATGTCCGGATCAAGTCGTTCGAAGATGCATACCCGACGAGGAGATTCCTACTGTCTTGATGCACTTGCATTCATTTGCTTGTGGGGGCCATTTCAGTGGTCACAAAATTGGGCACAAAGTGCTCAATAGCGGTCTTTATTGGCCGACTATTTTTAAGGATGCTTTTAATTTCGCTAAAAACTGTGTTGAGTGTCAAAAGTTAGGGGGTATTTCTAAAAGGGATGAAATGCCCATGCAACCGATCCTCATTGTAGATATTTTTGATGTGTGGGGGATCGATTTCATGGGCCCATTCCCTAATTCGCATGGCAACTTATACATCTTGGTGGCGGTCGATTATGTGTCCAAGTGGGTTGAAGCGATTTCCACCAAGACAAATGACCATACCGTCGTTTGCAATTTTGTACAAACAAACATAATTTCCAGATTTGGGATTCCCCGAGTGATCATTAGTGATGGGGGATCTCACTTTAAGAATTTTAACTTCGGCAAACTCTTGAAACAGTATGGCGTTGACCATCGGATTGCTACCCCCTATCACCCACAAACAAGTGGTCAAGTGGAAGTTTCGAATAGGCAAATAAAAGAAATTTTGCAAAAGACCGTTCGACCGGACCGAAAGGATTGGTCGACGAAGTTGAATGATGCTTTATGGGCTTATAGAACGGCTCATAAAACACCTATTGGAACTACACCTTATCGCTTAGTTTATGGGCGAAACTATCATTTACCGGTTGAACTTGTGCATCGTGCTTGGTGGGCCATAAAAGAGGTTAACATGAAATATGACGATGCAGGAAAGGAGTGAAAATTTAAGCTTTGTGAGTTGGAGGAGCTTCGGGAAGAAGCGTATGAGTGCGCCTCGAAATACAAGGATGATATGAAGAGGGCACATGACGCGAAGTTGAAGCCAAAGGAGTTTGAAGTGGGTCAAAAGGTTTGGCTCTACAACTCACGGCTTAAATATTTTCCCGGTAAGCTTAAGAGCAAATGGATGGGCCCGTACGTGATTACACAGGTCGGGAAGCTTGGAGATGTTACCATTGAGGACCCGAAGGATGGGTCAAAGCAAACGGTTAATGGTCACCGCCTTAAACCGTTCTTTGATGGTAACGAGGAGAAAAAGGATGCGAATGTAGAATTGGTAAGCTTCGTGGTAAGCGTGCCAACTTATGAGGTCAATTAAAAGGACCGGTAGCACCTTGTGTAGAATTTTGTATCATTTATTTAATTGTTTGAGTATTTTGGGTTTAATCTTTTTTGTTTTATACTAACCTCCGTTGATTGTGTGAAGTTCAAACATTACGAACGCGTCTTAAAGATAAAAGGTATGCTTTTAGACTTACTTTTGTGTATTAGGGACAATATACGACTCTTCGGGGGGTGGTAGGATCGTTAACGGTTTTGTGTTTTTAAAAAGTTTAACTTATAAAAATTTTTAAAAACATTTTTAATAATTTTTAGGAATTTTGTTTGTATATAGTTCTTTTATAAAAAGCCCTTATTTTTTCTCCCTATTTTTCAAAAAAAAATAAATTAAAATGAATAAAAGAGGCCCCGTCGGCGACGGGGAGGTACCCGTCCGGGACGGGCTTGGGAAAGGCTCGTCGGCATGTTTCTCCGTATCCAGTGGGTTAACGCGTCGCCACCAAGAACCATTTTGCCCAACCCGTCGGCGACGGGCATTTATTTGCCAGCCGCTGCTGGTTTGTTTTGTTGCGCTAAAACCCGAACTAGGAGCCAATTTTTCTCAACTAAACTCAAATCTACCCACTCCTAACCACAAATTCGAACCATAAACTCTCCCATCTGATTTTTTTGCATTCAAAACATTAAAACACTCTCTCTCTCCTCACCTTTCACTTCATCTTCTTCATCTTCTACTCCAAAACCCTAAAACCCTCAAGCTTCCATAACTTCTTCGATTCTTAACCAAATCACCTGATTCTTGAGTCCATCTTGTGTAATTTTTCGAGAGGAACAAAACCCCTATCACGGTTTTCATCAATTCTTGCTAGTTTGCAAGATTTCTGAGCGTGAAATTTCGGGTTTTTGAAGGGTGTTCATCAAGTTTCTTGCTTTGCATCTTTTCTTAGTTTTTCTTGTTCATCAACACCAAAGGTATGGATTTTACTTAAATTTAAGCTTGATTATCATATGTTTAGTTGTTTTTCTTCCAAAATTTTAAACTTTTTAGTTTAAGAGTAGGTTGTTTAAACAATGTATGTTGTTCTAGCATGAGTTTAAGTATGATTGGTTGTTTTTGATAGGAATTGAACATGTTATAACCATAGTGAAGTGATTACACTCGTTATGTACATGATTGAACATGAAGGTGATGTTGAACTTTGTTGAACTTATAAGAAATTGCGAATTAACAAGAAAAATTGATAGGTAGATGATAAAATAGGCGACTTTGGAAGTTTAAAAAGGCGATTTTGCATCTATTTGTTAATTAAAATTTCAACATCATACATTATGTTCAAATTTTGAGAGTTTATTGAAGGTTGGGTTTATATTGATGCTTTGTTTCTTTTGTGATTGTAGTTATGGCCGAAGGTAGGAAAAAGGCGAAAACTATGGGGCACGGCTCATCATCTGGAGTGGGATCTTCCTCCGGTTTGATACCGAAGAAGTGGGAGCAATTAAGCTCAATAGAAGAGGGTGATGTAAGGCTATACAGGCAGGATTGGGCATGGACGAAATACAAAGATAGTCGAAGTGCTAGTGTCTGGGATGAAGACAAAAATAAAGCTCTTTCGGTATTTCAAGATAGGAAGTTGGAAGCTAAACTGTGGAAGTGGAAGATGGTCAATAATGTGACCACTGCGGTGCCGGATAGGGTAGTCTGTGAAAGGGTGGTCAACGTGGAGGAGTTTAGACAAATTGGGATTGTTCAAATGTTTGAGCGTCAAGGCTGGGAGAGAGTTCTTGATTGGTGTGAAGACAACACTTCCCGGATTTATTTAGCGAAGGTGTGTGAGTGGTTGGCGTCGTTGAGGTTTAGGAACAGGAATGATACCCCATATCAATGGAGATTGGTTGGTAATACGAGCCGAGGGGAGATGACAGTGTCATTTGAAACTATTAACTGCATTGCACGATTTGATTCATTGGGGGTGCAAGCGTATGATTATCCAGCCATGGAACATTTCTTGGATAACCATGCAAACAGTTATGATCCGGATGGTATAACGGCGGCTATATTACCATATAACGACGGGGGAGCGGCCGCAAGGAGCCACATGCCGGTGGAAGGGAGGATTCTTCAAGGAATTTCCCTAGAAAATGTTTTGGTGAGATTTGGTGATAGGGGAGGAGTGAGAGCAAGTGATTGTAGAGTTGTTCATTCCTTGTTGTACGGGACACCGACTTTGTCATGGAGGCATATTATCATGATGAATACATGGTTCACTCGGGAGTCATTTCACAGGCGTATGATTCCATATGTGCGCCTCATTAGTGCCTTGATCCTCCAGCAGAATTGTCTTCCCCCAGAATCGCTTTGGGTATCTAAGCCTTTGGAAGAATTCAACTTAGCAGCGATAAAGAAAAATTAGAAGATACATGTGAAGCTTTCGGGAAGCAAGTATGTGGTGACCGACAAATTGGGTCACAGTTATGAATTCGTTGATCCAAATGTGCAACAAGGGGATGAGGAAGATGTGGAAATGGTTGATGAGGAAGACGAAACTGAGCCTCCTGGTCCACGGGGACCAAAGCAGAGGTATATGAGGCCACACCGGGAGTTGAATGCAGAGGTGGCGAGTTTTGTGAACTTTTGACGGGTACCCTCGTACAAGGATTTCAACCTGGGCCAACAGGAAGTGTTTGACAACATCTCTGCGGGTATAGGCGAGGGCAGAGAGTATGATAGGAGGAGACAGAACTGGGAGGAAACACATGGATCCCAGATGCAAGAACAGTGGGCCCTCCAAGCGACCTATCATGAGAGGATGGAAAAACACATGGAAGAGCAGCAGATGCAACAAGCGCTCTAAAGATCCCAAATGGAGCGTTTGATACAATTATAGGAGGAAGAGACGGCCCGAAGACGGGCATGGGAGGAAGATGAGGAAAGGCATCAAAATGAGCAAAATGCATTAGAACAACGCCGATGGAGTGCTTTATACGTCTCCAATGAAACGACTATTAACAACACCAAGATCCTCCACGATAAGGAGCGACACCGGAGGGACTATGAAGCAGGTCTTCCCTATGTAGAACACGCGGGGTGGACCGATTATTCCAACGTCCGTGTTCCACGAGGCCCATCTGACCCATCTCCTCACTGGCCCGAAGCAGTTGGGTCCAGTTTCATTCCGATACCATACCAGCCACCACCCCAAGGAGAGACGGGCCCCCTCGATAATTACAGGGAGATGTTCGAGGCCCTCACTAGTTACTCATACCAGCCAAATCGCCAGTTGACCCGAACGAGAGATATCAGCGGTGAGGGCAAGGTATGTGTTGTGTTGTTGTTGTATATTTTGGTTTTCTTTATTTTTATTTCGTTAGTATTTCTTTTTGCCTAGATAAATGAACGTTGTGGGTGTGTTCCCTATATAACCCTCACGAGACCTCTTGTCCTCCCAAGCTATTGGGGGGTTTAAAAGGGCTTGTTGCATAAGCTAAATGCAACCGTGATTCCTACGAAAGTGAGTTAGGATTGTTATTGTTGTAAATTATTTTTCCACATAAATCAAGGTAAATTAACACATGACTTGGTAACACTTTCATAAAAATGGTAGAACTAAGTAGCTAACAAATTTCAATGGTTGTGAGAAGCATGCTTCTACACAAGGGTTAAAATTTGTAGGTACATCATGTTCGAGGGATGACCATTTTTGTGAAGAGAAGAAGATATGGGCGTCTAGCGAGAAAAATCAGGTGCATGCGTTTCCTTTTTACCTTGATTCTTAGATTAGTAATAAGTGGATTGTAATTGTATGTTATTTTCCGGGGTGGAATTTTTGGGAAGTTAGCCGTGTCACATCCCTTGTGCGTTTCAAAAACTCTAGTTCTTACACATTGAGGACAATGTTTACCTCAAGTGTGGGGATGGGGGAGTAGTAAAAGTTTTTCGATTTTGACCCATTCATTTAAATACTACACATTGAGGACAATGTTTACCTCAAGTGTGGGGATGGGGGAAAATTTCAAAAAAAATTCAAAAATATATTGTTTCGAAAGCGATCTTAAAGCACAAGTAACTAAGTCGACAAGGGATGGCATAACCCATTTGGTCTTTTGTCATGGTCAAGTTTAAATTAATAGCATGACGGATATTTAGCGGGTGGTTATTTGGGAATAATCCACCTAAGAAATGTGACAACCCTCACCAAACCAGGTATCCGTACGAATTAATTAATATTTAATTTCTGCTTAATTACTGTGCTTGCTTACAATTGTGGTTAAACTGCTACTTGAATGTTGATACATACACATACATGCATCATACTTTATTGATGTCACTCCATTATTTACACAGAACTATAGTGACAAACTTGATGCACAAGAGCACAGTAGCACACTATACGGATAACCCAGTAAACATGCTGACATAGCCAGCATCAGACAGACACTGTCTCTGAGGCCAGTATGAGCCGGGAATAGTTTACTACACCAGTAGGGAGTATAGGGAGGTGAGGATTGTTAAACTGCATCACTAGGTGATAGTTATAGTGACCGGATGTGCCTAAAACATGCTTTAAGTACAAAATTCTGCACTTTAATGCAAAAATTCAGCATTTAAGCTAACTAGTAAAGTGCAAAAACATGGGAAAATAATACTAGACACTTTCCAAAGTGTCAGGAATTCTTTGTGTCACTAAAACAAATATTAACAACACTTTAAATGCTTATTTAGCACTTTAACGGATTAATATCCAACCGAACAACCAGACTTTACCCGGAACCTAAAAATATTGTCAATGACATTGTTCTTCCTTTTCTGAGCCAGTTAGGGTCCCCGAATACCCTAACACCCGTTATAATACACTACACTCTAGTAACTAATTTAAACACCTAATTAACATAACTAGCACTAACTAAATGGTTGAAATTGAACCATGAACCCCCCCCCCCCCCCTTGACCGAATCGGTCCCCCAAGGGGACACACCATTGTCCTTGTTGATTATTTTAATCCTAATGCCTAATATCTAGTTTACACATTGTCTAATGGATCTTAGTGAATTGTGGTT
This sequence comes from Helianthus tuberosus, assembly GCA_030545235.1. Lineage (NCBI taxonomy): Eukaryota > Viridiplantae > Streptophyta > Magnoliopsida > Asterales > Asteraceae > Helianthus > Helianthus tuberosus. The sequence continues at coordinate 96,708,551 of CM060399.1, read as the reverse complement.
TGTAAGAAGGCATGAGGGATTAGCATTACATTCATTCAACACTTAACAAAATCTTGTTCTCTCTCCCTCTTGCCATACCTTCGGCCGAACACAACCATCATCACCTCACCATCTTTCAAATCTTGTTCAAGTTATTTCCATACACACAAAGGTGTTAGAGCTCATACGAGGAGACCCGGTGCTTACGGAATCACAAGGACCTCTCTACATCGCTATTAACCACCTTGTTTTCGCCTTGAATCTTCCCTAGCCTTGAGCTAGTTGTAAGTGATTCTAAACACCCTCTTGATCTTGTTTAAAGTGGTTAATAAGAAGTTTAACGGATAAAATTCATGAACATGCGAAAACAAAACTAAAAGTCTTGCTAGAAAGATGAACATGGTGGTTAAAGGGTAAATAATGGTGTAAAACTCATGAATCTTGTTTTGTAATGGTTATTTCATGATGTTGGTTGCTAGTAGTGGAACGGATCGTCATCTAACCACGCTAGATCATGTTCATGGAACATGAACTAGCATTATGTTAAGTAGGAAAGTTACTAGATGACGAACCCTTTCATACATAAACATGAACTTGTGTAAAAATAGTTTTTCTTGTAAAATAGAGTTCTAAACTAGTAGATCTAAAGATTTACAAGTGGTATTTTCGAAGAACCAAGTGTAAAATGCATATCATGTTTAAAAGCCGGATCTTTCATAAACTAAAGGTGTTTTTGTGAACAAACAAGTGTGTAGACACTTGTGTAACAAAAGGGTTTAACAAAGAAATATTTTCGTAAATTTTGACTAGAAGTTGTAAAACAACATGTTCTTTGAAAACAAAGTCTTTTAAGAAGTTAAACATGTTTTTGAAGATAGAAAGATCTACTAAAAATGTTAGAAAGTTACTATATATTGTTACACAACCTACAAGTTCATGTGTTTGCAATTTATGCTTATTTTTTACTAGTTTAATGATTGAATATTGTATATTGATGATTGGAAATTGATTGATTGAATTTTAAAAAGAAAATGATACGCTTGTAAGCGTGGCCACCTCCAGTTACAGAGGAAACTCTGGCGAAATTTTTCCAGAAAATAACACTTAGAATATTTTTGGTGACAAGTGTTTATAAATATATTTTTGACTTGTTTTCCAAACAAACTTCGCCATGATTTTATTATAATATAACCAAGTATTCGGAGGTGGGTTTTCGTAAATAAAACTTGTTAAATATATATTGAGAATATATATTAAAACGCTTGTGTGATTTTATGATTATTTTGTGAACTATATATTATTTTTAGAGTAAAAATAATATAACTGGAATACATTGTGAAAGCACGACTCCAAAATTATACCAACGCCCTCACGAATAAATATTTAAGTTATACCGGTATTATTATTACCACACGCACCTTAAAATGTAACTTATGTATTTTCAGAAAATACTCAGAAATGTGTATTTTGATAAAAGTATTATTTTGGAAATCGTATGGTTAAAATATAATATTTTTGGAAAAAATATGTATATTTTGGAGATAGAGAATTTTAGACAAATGAGTTAAAATATATTTTATTAAGTGAGACTTAATAATATATTTCGAAGATATAAAAACGCACATGTATTAAAAACCCCCATCCTTGGGAAGGAATATACTTGCTAAATTATTAAAGAAGTGTAAATACGAAACAGTTGCCTAACTATTTCCCAAAAACGTTAATCCTTAAGCCAAGGCACGGCCGTCCGTCTAATAGAAGTTAGTACGTGTAGGTCGTCACACAACAGGTTACTTTGGGACGGACGATTTCGAGACGCACTCCTGTGAGTTCATGTACCCCCTTTCTCTTAACTGTTTTCAGTTTTTATACTTCGGGGGTGAAATACATGTTACGATTATTACGAACTTTTACTTACATGGTATGGTTAGCGTAAGGAGGGTTACTACTTAGATCATGTGAGTGGGTAGGTGGGAACTGGAGGCCATTAATCCTCATTGTAGGACCGAGGGTCTTTAGCGGTAGATCTATCTGGGTGTAGCGAGCCCAGCCCCAGGCCCAACAGTACGGACCTCGGGGTGACTTGGTACCCGACGCAAAAATCTGCTAGGTTTGAGTCTTCCTACTGCACTTCACACATATCAATGGCCTTGCAAACCATTGGTGATCTCTTTATTTCCTTATTTGCTACATACCAGGGATTTTATACTTACAAAGGTTTTACATACTCACTTTCACATGAACTCGCTCAACTTTATGTTGATTTTTCAACTTACATGTATTTCAGGGAATTAGGGATCTGGCGAAGTATGCTACGTTTTCACGCTGCGTAAGAGTTATGAGGTCATCCACGTTTAGGGATTGTGACTTTTACCTGGACGAGTCGCAAGTCTTAAACGGTGTTTATTTTATGATTGTGGTTATGTCGTATGAACAATGTTTTTATTTTGTTGGGTTGTAACTCGTTGCATGTGTCAACTTTAAACAATGTTGTCGTAATTTACTTTTCAAACTTAAATCAACGGATGATCTTCATGGTTTTATTTTCATATAGCTTTGTTGTGATTAAGCTATGGTATTAAGAAGTCACACCAAATAAACCCACGCTTCCGCAAAGCCAGGGTGTGACAAGAAACTAGCACATTATGCATGTCACATACCATACCCTTTAGATATGTGAGGATTTGAGCCACTTTCACATTATAGAATTACATATACCTATTTCTTTTTTGAGTGGACCATTAGTCATGTATTGTAGAACTTGCAACTTTTGATACGTTTGAGACCATAGACCGAATACAAGCACGAGAATGATTAAGGCATTAGGTAAACCTTTTCCTTTTATACCATTTATATATCCTTAACCAAAAATTATCCCCTAGTAGCCAATTTCGAGCCTAATCCTTTCGTTTGACCACCCTATAGCCCATAACCTTAAACCTTTTTCTTTTAAACCCGTGTGATGGAAATTCGATTATAGGAATCAAGTTTGTATATTTGTGAATTGTTTGTTTGCATATATAAAAAAGAGAGAAAAATAAGAAAATGTTATGAAAAAGAAGAGAAAATTGTTGAGAAAAGACCAAAAATATATGTTCTTAGTTTGAGAAATAAAAGGCAAAAATCATTGCCTCGAAGTTGATGTTTATAGTTTAGTTTTGTTTAGAGTAGTCGTTTCTAATAAAAATCGAATTTTCATCACCTTAGCCACTTTAAATTATCCTATTTCCTACCCTTAGCCTAGCCCCGTTACAACCCTTACAAAGACCTTATGACTTGTGCTTAGTATTCGTGTTCGGTGGTGGAGAATGATTGAGTTGCAAGCTTATGCGAGTACGTGTTCTAATCGGTTTTGAGCGATTATTCTTTGAAGTGCTAATACATTATGAAAGTTAGCCAATTTATAAACCGAGTGGAAAGAACATTGTGAGGGATGTGCATGAATTGTTGGTTTCACGGGCGGGTTAATCTTGGATAACCATTACATATGTGATTATTCACTTTACCGTTAAATATGTTGAAAATTGTAAAAAAGTTTGAACTTTTGTATGAAAATTGACCTTAACCTTCATCTCGGGAATGGGGAGTGTATTCTTTGTTTGACCCGTGTGAGAGTGAAAAACAGATTTGCTTGAGGGCAAGCAAAAGACAAGTGTGGAGATGTGATACGTGGATGAAAACTGGTGTTCGTAATCGTGTAACTTGATGTTTTTACATGAGTTTTAATTCCGAATAGCCTACTCTTAATTAAAAATGTGTTTTGCAGGTTTGATGGAGTTTAAGGAGCTTTTTGGGAGCTTTACGAGTCACCGGGACGAAAACCGGACAACCGGGACGCCTTATGGATCAACCGGGAGTGCAAAGTGAAGAAATTGGAGAAGTGGAGCTGGAGAGGCCGTCGCCGACGGGCTCCAAGCCGTCGGCAATGCCTTATGGAAAGTCCGGTCAGCCAACCTTGCCCGTAACCAGTCAAACAAGCCGTCGCCAGCATTTCCGTTTTTGAGAGGGCGTCGCCGACGGGATCAGGGCCGTCGGCGACGGGCAGTGGTTTTGTAAAACGCAAATTTTGGGGATCTTTGGGTTAAGAACGATTTTGATTGACTCTTAGGCCATTAACTCGTAAGTTACACTTCTTGGGAGTTTGAATATCATTCTTGGAGCGAACTACCAATCCATATCCATCACACACATCATCCGAATCAACCGGAATTAGAACCCTAGTTCATCACCATTACATTCATCTTTCAATTCATCCATCATCACCATCTTACCCAAAACCCTAACCACCAATTCCTCCATATTCACGCTTCAAGATGACCCAATTCGAGTTCCAAGCATTCGTTGATCAAGTCTCGTTCACCATGAGCGGCTAATTTCTTGGAGGTTTCACCCCGGTGTAGGTTATTGTAAGTCTAGGGTTTGAACAATGTTATTAGTTTGATTTTGTGACAACTTGAATTGTATTTGAATTGATTGATAATTGTCTTGCATTTGAACTATATTTGTGAATTGTCGAATGAGTTATGAAATTTGACTTTGCGAAACAAGTTTGTGCAATTATGCCTTGTCATTCAAAAGGTTTTACTTGTCCGAAGTAACGAAGTGCATTGTGGTCCGTGATATGCGTTGATAGCAATTGGCACCTAAGCTTTGATGATAGAAATCCGTTAATAACATATTCGAGTGAATCAAATTTAAAACGTGTAAGAACCCTAGGATTGCAATTACCGAACCGGGTGTGAACCTTGTTTTCTCTATCTTGTTTAAACCTTTAATTACATTCTTGCAATTGTTAAACCTTAGTTGTTAATTAAACCAATCACTTTAGTATTTTTATTCAACATCTCTTTATCAAACAAAAATCATAAAAATAAGTTAGCAAGCTTCATAATTGTGACATTCATCTTAATTAAATCGAATCCATTCGCAAACCACATACTCTTCGTGGTTCGACCCCTTGCTACCACTAACTATTTGTTAAGGGTAATTAGGGCTTATAAATATTATCTTTGACCGGAACGCGACACTCCGATCACCTACCTATTCACGTGATCTAACAGTTCATTCCTTAGCTAACCATACCATTTGAAAACGTTTGAAGCATGTATTTCACCCCCGAAAGTTATAAATCCGAAAACAGTTAAAAGAAAAGGGGGACATGAACTCACAGATTTGCGTAGCAGTCTTGTATTTCAAAGTTTCCTTTCCACGGGTTGTACTATCACCTACACAAGTGGTATGTTTTATTAGACGTTTAGGTCGTGAAACGACTCCTAGTCTTAGTTATTTATTAAGACTTATTTTTGGAACATAGTATACTTTGAGTTATACGGTTGATGTACATTATATAATTTTCAGTTATATAATTATTAGTTAAAATAAGGATATTTTAACTTAAACTATTTTTATCCAATTATTTGGAATATCGTTAAAAATAATTTATTTTTAACTTGATTTGTCATGTATTTATCACATAAATATTTTCCAAGTATAGGTATACTTGCACTTGCGTATTTTGCCAAGTATTGGTAGTGTATTCCGGTATGTATTTTGAGGTTAAAATGCTGAATTTTACTGTTTTCTGCAGAATTCTGCAGTTTTAGTGTGTTTCGGGCACTTTCTGGTACTTAAATCATCACTCGGAAGGCAATTTTATAGTCCCTACTTTCCTACATGATATTCTAGTGTAACTCTTGCTTCCGGGGCTCATTCTGTGTTCTAACAACATGTCTGTCTGAGTACTGAATCTAGTTTGTCTTGTAACTGTGCTAACTTTGTTCTGTGCACTAATTGAAATATTCCGGGTTGCATTTAATAATGATAAGCAATCATGCAACATGCAACATGCAATGTACTTGTATGTCTATGACAGTAATTAGAAAATTATTCATATCACAGCTCAATCATGCGCAGTCATTAAGGTACAAATTACTGTTTATAAAATTCATCAAATTAGCATGTAATCAAACTGTTGTTGAAATTAATACAAAAAGAAATATATTATATAATACTTATTATTGTATTTACGTATTACATTACATTTAATGAGAAATAAAAGGTTACAATTATAACTCGCACATTACCAAAATAATTTGAATCCACAAAATATTCACATAATTCGTAAATATCTATATATTTATTTGTACACAACATTACATCTTTTATTCATAACTTTACCATCTCTACATAGAATTAATAGTTTTACCCTGTCTCTACTTTTAACTATTGATAATGCCAGACACAATTGACAATGGGTGAATCCAGTAGTGTTAAAAACAAACCAACCTTGGATAGTGACTGAACTATTTGTCATTGCAAAACCGACAGATAATAGAAGTGGAGATCTGTGGATATATGGTCACAATGCAACATAACAAAATTATGTGTTAATAGTAAAAACGGTCACTGCTTACGCACACTCCTAGACCGGCTCGTAGACTTTTTCAGTAACTTAATTAAAATCTCATGCACAAATATATGAATATCATAAAGGTTGAATAATAATAATAATAATAATGGTAGCAATTATAAATAATACAAATAGTTGTGATAATAATATATTAATAAAATAATATTACTTTTTGTCATACATATATATTAATAGTTATATTAAAAAATATAATATTTATGTACAATAACATTAAATATAAATAAAAAGTATAGCAATATTAATAAAATGTAATCAATTATAATTTACAAAAATAAGTATAACAATATAATAAAATGTCATCGTATTAATTTGAATTTGAAAATTAAGATTTGGATAAAAATATTAAGTATGGTTTATATTATTTTTTCTAAGATTTAATGATTAATTTTTTTTTTAACTTAGGATTAAGTAATGAAACTAAAAGGATTATGTTTAAGTCGGGAAAATAGAACTCTAGATAGCCTTAGTAATTGTCATGTGTCTCAAATTGATTTACTTTGGTATATGTATAGATAGATAATTCAATTTGGATTACAACAAATTTTACAAAACATGCGTGCAAAGAATATAATTCAAATTTTAATACAAATGAATTTTGACAATCAAATGGCCCGTAATGATTAAAGCCGTAATATTATATGATATCTGCAAAAAATACAAGTACCATAATTTATAAATAAGTCACTGTTATCTACGCTATATTATAATACATAAGGAAGGGCTATTTTAAGATACTAAAAAAATAAAAACTCTTTTCCTCTTAATTTGTAAATATACCGCTAAACTAAGGGTAAATTGGTCTTTTAACCAATAATTATATTTTAGCCCCCTCCCATTTTATTACATTTAAATTCCTTAGTTTTAACATAATTATGGATAATTAGTTACACTTTCCTCTCTCCACAACAAACTTATAATTCCTTTACGTATTCTTGCCAAATCTTATAAACCATAATGTTTTAAAAAATCCAAAGGTACTATGGCGACCTACTTGTTTTTGTCGACATTTCGATAGTTGTCTTGGTCAGCATTGACGTATGGATTAAAAGGTACAAGTAGATAATGCCTTAGTGCACAAGTAATTAAAGCCCAACGTACTTAGTCATTATTCCCGATTGTTTAATAACTAAAAATTGTTAAGTGATTAAATACCGACAATTTAATCCTCTCATCGAGAATACACTTTAGTCCCTCATCTTTAACAAAATTATCGATAATTAGTTAGTAGTTACACTTTACCCCCTTATAAAAAACTAACTCCCCCATCCCTTCACGATTTTTAAACAGTCATAACTTTTTGGTACTTTAATAAACGTTTTTGAGCACTAGGTAAACAATTTAGGTGAGTTGACGTGGCATTGTCTGATTGGGTGAATGGGGAGTTTACCTATTCCAAATATTTAACCACTCCCTTCACCCTTAGGGTATAAGGAGTGGTTAGACACTTGAGAGTGGCAAACTAAAAAATCAACAAATCAGAGTGCGTCACGTCAATCAGTGAAATGTGTTTAAACTATGCTGAAAAGTGTTGGCAATGGTTAGACATTTGGTGAAGTTGTAAACTTTAAAAAAAAAAGGGTTAGATTGGTTGAGAGATGGCATGGACCCCACCACACACACCCCTCTCTCTCTCTCTCTCCTTCCTCCCTTCACCGCAGCGGCATCCCTTCACCGATCAAGATTGAAACCGCAGCGGCAAAGGGGTCGGCGGCGGTGTTGCCGCGCGACAAAACCCTTTGCCGCTCCTCTTTGCCGCACCACTCCGGACACCCTTAATAGGGGTGTTCATCGAATCGAATATCGAATTTTCGAATTTTCGAATCGAATTAATCGAATAATTTTTTTTTCTCTTGAATTCGAATTCGAATAAGACACATACTATTCGATTCGAATTCGAATAAAAACTTCAATTCGTATTCGCTTCGTATTCGAATAAAAATTCGAATTCGAATCGAATTCGAATAAAAATTCGAATTCGAATCGAATTCGAATAAATTCGCTTCAATTCGTATTCGCTTCAATTCGTATTCGCTTCGTATTCGAATAATAGATATGGTATTTAGTTGATGGTTCATCATGTCATGGGCCATATGCCCATATCATATGTAATGGGCTAAGTAATAACTTAAATAGGTAATTTTATATAGCCCAATTAATTTATATATGTATTAAATTTTAAATTATATATATTATATATATAAAAATAAAAATACATGTATAATTCTTATTCGAATTTCGAATCGAATCGAATTTAAAATTGTAAATTCGTATTCGATTCGTATTCGATTAACTTGACTCGAATCGAATCGAATTCGAATTCTTGCGACTCGAAACGAATTCTTGATAATCGAATCGAATTCGAATCGAATTTCGAATTTTTCGAATCGAAACGAATTCTGAACACCCCTAACCCTTAATATTGATAAATAAATCAAATTTTAAATTATGACACTAAAATGAGATTGTTTATTGATTTCCAAAAATTTCTTGTTGCGTAATGTTGAATCTATTTAAACTACTTTTGTGACATCATTAATCTAAGAAAAGGTAGTAACTTTATGTTGGGATTAACAACAATGAGATTATTAATAATTAATTTTATAATACCAACAATGAGATTAATAATTAATTTTATAATAGGTGTTTTTGCACAAATCTAGAAATCTAGAATACGTTTAGAAAAATAAAGATGAAAATAACTTTCTTTATATTTTCTCAATTAATAACTTAAACTTTAAATTAAATAGAAAGCAAAAAAATAATTATTATATTTGTAACTAGGTTAGAACCCCGTGTATTACACGGGTTGAATAAATGTAATTTTATATATTAAATAATAAAAAATTATATTTATATGAACCCTGTATATTGTTCGCGTTAAATAAATGTAATTTTATATATCAAATAATAAAGAAGTTATATCTTTAAAAACCATATGTATTACACAGATTAAATAAATGTAATTTTGTATACTAAATACTAAAAACGTCATATCTTTAAAAAAAACCCCGTGTATAATCGGGTTGAATAAATCTACAAAATAATCAAAAATTACATCCTTAAAAACCCCGTATATTACACATGTTGAATAGATCTAAAAAAGAGTTATATCTTTAAAAACCATGTGTATTACACAGATTAAATAAATGTAATTTTGTATATTAAATACTAAAAACGTCGTATCTTCAAAAAACTCGTGTATAGTCGGGTTGAAAAATCTACCAAATAATAAAAAAAATTATATCCTAAATAAATGTAATTTGGTATATTAAATACTAAAAACGTCGTATCTTTAAAAAACTCGTGTATAGTCGGGTTGAAAAATCTACCAAATAATTAAAAAATATATATATCCTTAAAAACCCTGCGTTTTACAAGAGTTGAATAAATATAATTTTGTATACCAAATAATAAAAAAAAAATATTTTTAATAAATTAGGATAACATTTAATATTAATTTATTATTTATATATTTAATATAAGATAAGTAGATAAAAGAGCTATTTATTTTAAAATTATATTAAATTAACAATTTAGATTTGAGGATAATATTTTATTAAAGTATGATAAGATTTAATATTAATTTATTATTTATTTAGTTAATATAAAATAAATATAGATTTGAGGATGCCTTCACTGAATAACACGTGTCCAAAAGTTGATTTCTTTTATTATAGTAGTTAGATTCATCATATTAGTTTTTTTTAAATAAAATAGTTTAATCGACTATGTAAATATATAATCATCTATATAAGTTTAACTATATAGCCAGTTGGTTAGCAGGTTTTCTACTAAGGGTGGACGGTATGGTTGGGGTGAGTTAGGGTAATTGAGTTTTCTCTACCCAATTATATAAAGCCATGTCAACTCCCCCTTTCATTCCCCATTTTCTACTCAAACACTAGGTATGGTTCAAACACCCACTCAATTAAAAAATAAAAAATTTGATTGGTTCTTCTCTCCTCTCTCTCTCTCTCTCCTCCCTTTGTTCTTCTTCACCTTCGATGAGTATACACCGAAAAAACACTTTCTCTCCTACTCCCCACTCCCCACTCCCCATTCAAACACCCGGTGTGATTCACCGATCGGTGAATTCACTCCCCGACCTAAGTCACCGAAACCATACCGGGCAGCCTAAGTGGTTTCCTCCTGGGAGATCTCAGATTTGATTCATACTAAGTGCAAATTATGTAAATATGGGAGAGCACCTCTGAGAAGGATTCGAACTTGGGGTGAGAGGTTTAAACAACATATGCTGGCCCTTTGAAGTAAGCTAGAAATCCAGTTGATATGTCATTAAAAAAAATATATAGGTTTAACTATAAAAGAAATAAGAAATAAAGGTCGGATCTTGTACAAGACAAGAATTTCATACGAAGTATACGTGAGAATTAGAGAACGACAAGTGTCCTTGGCTAGAATGGCAATTTAGTCTTTTCTCACTTAAACAACTCCCCCATTGATTTTCAAACGTCTATAACTTTTCGTACGTTAATATATTTTTTAAATTACACCGTATTAACGAGCATTTTATTCTTTTTAATTCGACCAACCTATTGCTAAAGTTTTATTTAAAAAATTACATTATTTTGAATACTCGTTAGTTCATTATGTGATTTTAACTACCCAACACATGACTATGTGATTTTGAATACTCATTACGTGATTACACATTCGGCATAAACCATTACGTGATTACACATTCAATATAAATATATTACGTGATTACATATTCAATATGTTTTTTTATAACTAATGTTATTACAATTATGCTTATAACGTAATCGCTCAGTGTGGTTTCACATAAAATATACTATAATGAAATCATGTAATCACAAAATATGTATTCAAAATCACGTAGTCATGTAATAAATACATACTCAACTATTGTTACATAATTACGTAATCACTTACTGCGCTTTCACATACTATAATGAAATCATGTACATGGGTATTCGAAATCACATAATTACCAACTAATTATTTAATAGGTTATTATATATTTTGATCTATATTATGTAAATGATTATAATGGCTATAGATTAAATATTGTTACATAATATATTTAATCTTACACTCAAATCAACGTATTCTTTAAAAAAGGCATAATTACAGAGTTTTTGTTAAAATGCCTGTACATGTACCAGCACTTACATTAATGATTTAAGGTATTCGATACATGTATTGGTAGCTAGTTTTAGTAATTTCAGTATTCAATACTTTCAGTATTAGTACGGGTAAAAACAGATACTGTTACCGAATTTTGTATAAAACTTTAAGAGTTTTTGATGTAATGTTTTATTTCATATTATCATATTCACAGTAGTCTATCAATTTTACCTATTTGGTACTTGTATTGGTACTCGTACCGAGTTTACCTATTTTACCTATTTGGTTCCCATACAAGTGTACAAAAAAATAAAGAAAAAGAAACAACAAAATAAAGTGGTACCAAAGCGGGTATCATACCAAAATACCTATACCCGTACCGTACCAATATATTCGGTACCCAGTTTTGTTCAAATTTTGTGCTAGTATTTTCAGTACTGGTCCTATGCCTATCTCATCCCTATAATTACCACTTATGTTTGGCATGTCAATTGAGTCTGGTTGGTGGGTTGAAATGTGCTATCTAAACATGACCCATATTATTATTTGTGTCAAAGTTCTCAACCCTAACCCGCACACATATGAATTCGAGTCACTCTAAACATGACCCGTTTACCCTATTTTTTTTTTAAATGAGTCATAAATGTTGATTAGTTATAAACGGGTTGCTGGGTTGTAAATAGGTTATCAGTAACATGTCAAATAGTGAGTATGAATGTGATAAATAGATAATATGGTGTGACAAAACTAATATTATTATAACTAATCATGTAAAGTGGAAAATAAAAAAATAAAAATTATGTCATAAATGTTTTCTTTTTCGAAATATTTAAACAGATTAACCTGAATTGCTTTTAAAAATGTCAACCTAGAAACGAATAGAGATGCTCAAAACCTTTTTTTCGTGTTTGGCACATACGAACTATCGTAGTTTCATTTTGATAGTCAATCATAAAAGAGAATTCTTGTTTAATGTTTATGATTAAGGGTTAGATATATTAAAATGTGAAAAGGGGGTTTATCTTTTGGGGGTTTAAGCAGAAAATAAAATAGTGAGGTGAAGTGGGTGGCTAACTGGCTACTCACTTATTTCACGTTGAAGGGTCAAGATCATGGCTTCTTTTTTAAATTAGCGCTCGCTGGATGTCACGTGCATGTGTGTGATCATGTACCTCCCCACTTCCGCTCCACCACCACTCCCTCTTTCTTTATTTGCACCAACCAATCCTAGCAATTCAAACCTCGTACCCCACATTAACTCTCTGACCCGCCTTTCACTTTATCTCCACCTCCGATCACCCAAACCTCATGAATGAAAAAAAAAGAATTCCAATTCTTCCCACATACCCTATATCTTATTTACACACCCCCTATTATGTATGGAATGTTTTTGAATAGGAAAATGCGCAGGGAATGTTTTTTTTTATTTTATTATACACGGCCCGTATATAGTTATATGAGTCGTATACATGTGTATACGATTTGTAAAACGTATACGGCTCAATGGATTTATTTTTGTGGGTTTTTGATGTTACCACATTTATACGGGCCGTATAACTATATACGGGCCGTATATAATTGCGTTTTTTCAAATATCACGATTTTTTCCCGTAAAAACACAATCATTCTAGGGTTTCTAAACTTTTCATCACCTTTAACAATGTCGATAAACGTTGATCGGAACATGCCGCTTAAATCGGAGCACAGGTAGAGTAACGTTACCGATCAGTCCGTTGATGGAAACCTTAGCGATCGCAGAGATCTTCGTGTTGGTTATTTATCGATTCCGAATAAATATCAGAAGAACCCGACACAAACAAGTTCTCCTCAGTTTGTTATTCAGATCTCTATTCGGTCATTTTTCCAAACTACAACACACGATAACTTTAAACTTTATATTGTGTGATTTGACCAGGAAATGATTTGAGGTGATTGCTACTTTTAATAAGTTGTCATAGTTGTCAAATTCGATTTCAACAATTTTTTTTCCTTTTCCTTCAATTTCTAAAACATTCTCCGTTACATGAAGATGTGTCGGGTTCTTGTACTGGTATTTTAATGAAGTATTGAAGATTGAATGTGCAAACCCAACCGTTTTTTACTACGGAAACGGTGGCTATGCGAAATAGAAACCGCAATCTTTTGTGACTATGGGAAACACAAGTTTTCTTTTTGAGCTTGATGGATGTCTGTTATCTCAGTTGAGGCGGGCATTGTTTAAATCTGAATATAACTAGATGTTACGTGTATCAGCGTTGTTTATCACCCTGTGTGAGCATTGGAAACCCGACAAACAGTCTTGACAATTTTTTTTTCTAATTAGCGTTGTTAACTAACAAAAGAATGCATACACAAATAGTTCTAGTGGACGAAGCAAAGAGACCGTTGTGTATCTGAATCAGGTTCTCAAACAAACACAACTAAAGATGAGTTGGTGATAAATATCGGAGCTGTTATCTCGGTTGTTCGTGATAATAAAACAAGCAGGCATTGATTTTGCCAAGATTGAAGGAAAGAATCTGGCCATAAGCGTTGTGGATTCTCAGCGTTATTCGGAATGTTTCGAATCATCACAGAAGACGTGTCGGGTTCTGCTAGTTATTCGGAATGTTTCGAATCATAACAGAAGACGGATGCGGTTTGCATATTCAATCTTCATTGCTTCATTAAAATTACAACACACGATAAAATGCTTGGAAAATTGCATCAACTCTCCTATATCAACTTGAACGGACGATATGTATCTTTAATCTATTACAACGATCCAAAAACGAAGAACAAAGTAACTTTGTCATCAAACTTGGACATCAGACGTAAATATTGATTCAGATCTCTATTCGGTCATCTTTCCAACATTAACAACATTGGATCTTCATTCTATCACTTTGTGTGTTGACAAAGCTGACAAACACATTGGTATTTTCTCAAAATGTGCAAACTTGAAGAATCTCACATTAAAGGAGTTTGCAACAACGGGATCAGATAGTTTGAGTATCTTTCATCCTCGTTTGGCTAATCTCACACTTGAAAATGACAACTTTGTGAGGGTGAGGGCCGGTCCAAAAAACGAAAGGGATTTCGAGCAGTTGGTATTAAACCAAAGATTTGTTGACTCATCCAAAAAGAGCCTGTATTAGAAACCATCCTATATCTTTTACCAACCGAAGAGGCAGCAAGGACAAGCCTTCTGAACCAACCGAAATCCACAAATTCCAAAGTAGTTATTTTCTGTTGTTCAGTACTTTCGAGATCTGAACGATATGTATCTTCCATTGTTTCTTCGTAGATCCACAAATTCCATTGTTTAAATCAGAATCAGGTTCTCAAGACATGGATAGTTCTAATAGATTAAAGAGAATAAACCATTTTTTACCATATTTTACCCATTGTATACGGGCCGTATAATAATATACGTCCCATATAGAATCATCGTATACATTGTATACGATCGGTAAATTTGTTTTTTACTGAGAGTATACGGCCGTATAAATCTTATACGGCCCGTATACATATGGTAAAAAATGGTAAAAACCTCTTTAATCTATTAGAACGATCCAATAAACGAAGAACAAAGCATATTTACAAAACACAGGTTCATACAGTGCTGTAATAGGTAGTGGTTCAGCCAAAATGATATCTAGCATTACTAACTGTTCAAGTAAGTGTCTAAAAATCTGAAAATTCAGGTTTACCTTGTTAGTTTCTCAAACAAACAGTTCAAAATCATCTGCTTCCTGAATCTGAATCAGAATGTTAACTCTCGTTTCTTCATCTTCATCTTCAAGAACAATGATGAACAGATGATGTCAGATAATACTTCATTTGTCAAGAAACCATACTGTCAAGAAACTAACATCTTTTAATACTTCATTTGATTGTGTGCTTGTGCTGTAGAAACCGGTGATGAATTTGTGTATCTAAATCAGGTTATCTGCCTTAGATCGGTCATTCCTTGTGATACATGAACGTTGTATTCTTGTCTTTCAGAAGAGTTGGCATTGAACCAAGAATACTTCAAACATTTTAAACCCTATCTGGAAACAAACCAACAAAATCCTGATAGTCTTCTAGCAGAACCCGACACGTCTTCTATGATGATTCGAAACATTCACGAACCACAATGGACTCAGACTCATACTACTCACCCTCCCTTGAGGAAAAGTTAAATCCACAATCAACGTATACAGGTGCAAGAGAATGGCGAGTTATTTTCAGTTATTTCTGTTGATCCACAAATTCCATTGTTTAAATCAGAATCAGGTTCTCAAGACAAGGATCGTTCTAATAGATTAAATAGAATAAACCCTTTTTTACCATTTTTTACCCAACTATATACGGGTCGTATAACAATATACGACCCGTATACAATCATCGTATACATTGTATACGATCGGTAAAATTTTTTTTTACCAAGAGTATACGGTCGTATAAACCGTATACGACCCGTATACATATGGTAAAAAATTTCTTTCTTTCCTTTTCATGAGGTAAAACCGGTTTCAACATCAAGGGTTGTATCGGAATCAGGCGTTGGAAGGATTGTAGTAGTAGGACATTGGTACCACTGTGAAAATTGCATCAGGAAGCTCAACTTGAACGAACCCATTATCGTTTACATTGATTCAGATCTCTATTCGGTCATCTTTCCAAACTACAACACACGATAATGGCTGATGGTTCTTCGTTGAGGAAACCAAACGTAAACGGAGATGATAGGCCTGGTAACCATTATCGTTTACATTGATTCAGATCTCTATTCATGTTGTTTAACTTCAAGAAATCAGATTAAATATAAAAGTGCCGAGAAAGAACTATAAGCAGAAACTCACCTGATAACAAATAATCAGTTCAAACTTTCAACAATCGACATCTGTTAAACAAAAACAAACGGCAGTCAACAATTGCGAAAAGTTACCTTTTTTCTGCGAAGAAGATGAAACATTTAGAAGGTGAAGATCTTCTGGTTAACAGTACTGTACACATTTAGAAGGTGAAGATCTTCTGGTTAACAGTACTGTACACATTTAGAAGGTGAAGATCTTCTGAACCAACTGAAATGTATCTTCTATCATGCGACGGACACAATAAACCTATTTTCAAAACACAGGTTCATACAGTGCTGTAATAGGTCTAGGGTTATCAGAGAGAGAAAAGGAGGGGAGAGAGTCTGATACAATTAGGATGTTGGGAATTAAACGCATGTACGTGACAAAACAAGGATCGTTCTAATAGATTAAAGAGAATAAAGCAAGGATGTTGGGAATTCGCATAAACATATATTCGTTTCATAACCTCCTCCTATAAATCAACCACAACTGACAAAGAGCCTGTATTAGAAACCATCCTATGTCTTTTACCAACCGAAGAGGCAGCAAGGACAGATAATACTTCATTTGTCGAGAAACCATACTGTTAAGAAACTAACATCTTTTACTCATAAACCCTTGAATCCCAACGCTTCATTTGTAACCGTAAGGATGATGCAAATTTGTACGTAAAGATCTCTACACAAACTCTTCTACATCTTTTAACCAATTGTCCATCACTTAAGACCTTGAAAGATTTGTTGAAATCGAAGCATTCACGAACCACAATGGACTCAGACTCATACTACTCACCCTCCCCTGAGGAAAAGTTTTCCCGACGACTCAAGAAAAAGGATTGTATAATAGTATACAACAATCCTATGTCTTTTACCAACCGAAGAGGCAGCAAGGACAGATAATACTTCATTTGTCGAGAAACCATACTGTCAAGAAACTAACATTGTTCTAATAGATTAAAGAGAATAAACCCTCGATAAGATTAAACTTTATAGTGTGTTATTTGACCAGGAAATGATTGGAGGTGAAGCTTCAGTGTACGAAAAGTTTCTTACGAAATGTACGTGACAAAACAAGTATGTTGGGTACAGGCTGATGAAACCGAAGACTCAGACTCCTTACAACTTTCATCAAATGCCTCACCCTTCCTTTTATTCTGTAAATATTAAATAAAGAATAACACCATGCCCGTAATCCCACGTTGATAGCTTCCATTTTATTACAGTCATACGACACGTTTTTTTGTTCTTCAATCTTTGTTACTTGTTAATGTTTTATTTTTTTCTACTTTTAGAAAGGTTTGAGCACCTCACGACTGTAAAATATCTAGTTTGATTTTACACCTTAAATCCCTTAAAAACCGGACGAAAAATCAAATATTCGTTTCATACGGGCCGTATAAGGGTATACGGCCCGTATACAAGTTCGTATACATTGTATATGACAAGGAAAACTTATTTAGACATGGTGTATACGGGCCGGGCCGTATACACCATGTGTAAATAAGTTTTCCCTTGTGTTAATATTAGGACCCAAAAAAAATTCCAAAACTTAAATATACCATTACCGATACTCTATGTTATATTTTGTAAATAAAACTATTTTTATGCGCCGCCCGCGTTGCGGGACGCTAAATCAAATATTTCTTAGTTTAATAACATGTACGCATTTATTTCGGTTAGTTATACATGCTACTTATAACACGATATAAAAAAGATGTATCGAGTTAACCAAATAAAGAAAAACAGTATCATGGTTATAATAAAGAATAACTAAAACGATGGCAAGCGTGTAATTTAGAGTTGAAGGCAAAACAATAATTTGTCATGACCAATTAGCGAGAGCTAGGCAACTGTAAAATAAAACACTACCACAGTTTTGCCCAAAAAAACTATGGCAACATTGCAATTTTTAGCCTGGGTAAAATCGTAATTTTAAAATGGGGTAAAATAAAATTTTGAACTGATGGCAAAACCATTTTTTTATTTTGAATTGGGGGCAAAATTGTAATATTTTTACTGAGGGCAAAATCGTAATTTTTAACTGGGGGCAAAACAAATATTTTATTTTGAACTGGGGGCGAAATTGTAATTTTAAACTAGGAACCAAATTGTAATTTGGCAAGATTGTAGCTGTGGGCAAAACAATATTTTTTTTTTAACCAAGGCAAAATCGTAAATTTAAGTTGGGGGCAAGGCATAAATTTAATTTCTAACTATGGGCAAGATCGTAAATTTTAAACAGGGGATAAAATTATAATTTGACAGGACATATAAATAACTATTTTATGGAAAAAAAAAAAGTTAGCCGCCACTTTTGACCAACCAGGTATCACAATTATTTCCGCCGACATTTACAAGTTATGTTTGTATGTATTGTAAATTTAGGCATAGTTATTAGAAATATTGTAAATAAAATTTAGGCATAGTTATTAGAAAATTGTATTTATTGAAACTTTAGATATCATGCAACTGTAATTTCATGTAATGAGCTTGAAACCGGCCTTGGGTGCAATGAGAATCACACCAGATAAATTCTAATCATCTAAGATAATAAACGAGGACTCCTAACTAGAAAAATCTGGATGTCGACAAAATCTTTCTTTATGTTATAACTTGGAAACAAAGTTTTCTTTGGTTAAAAAGACTTTTCGAGTCTGACATTGATTATAGCTCGAGGTTCGTGTGGGACTGGTGTAAGTGGATTATAGCTCGTAGTTCGTGTGGGATTGGTGTAAGTGGATTCTATATAAAGGTGAGTTCAGCGTTGGGTCGTTAAAAAGACTTTTCGAGTCTGACAGTGATTATAGCTCGAGGTTCGTGTGGGATTGGTGTAAGTGGATTCCGCTGAAATGTAGCCTTTTTGCGTGGAGGACCGAGATGGATAGAATCCCCACGAAAGATGTGTTAATCAAGAGAGGTATTCCGATGAATGATGATCGATGTCCTTTGTGCGGATCGGAGACAGAAATAGTAAACCATATTTTCACTGCTTGCTACATGGCTACGGTTATTTGGCAAAAAATAAGTTCGTGGTGTAAAACCTCTTTTCTCTATGCTTTCTCTTTACGGGATATCTTGGAGAATTACAACCACTGCGGTTTGGCGAGCAAGGAAAAGGAAGCGTATCAGGGGATTGTGATTATTGCTTGCTGGAGGCTTTGGAAAGCTAGGAATGAGAAGGTCTTCTCGAACCTAGCGGTGAAAGTTGAAGATATTTTTAGTGACATTAAGGCTGTGAGTTTTCTTTGGTTCAAAAATAGGCCCACGCATAAATTTGTAACCTGGGAGGAGTGGTGTAAATTTGTAATTATGTAGTCTGTTGTTGTAGCCGCCCGGCGTTTCGGGGTGTGCGTTTTCTAATGAAGTTTACCTTTTAAAAAAAAGTTTTCTTTGGTTTTATGGACAGTGAGAGTCCATTAGAGCTAGAGCATGCAGTGATTGACGTACGCTAGATGATGTTAAGCCAAACTCAAACTCAACTTGATACACAAAACTTGGTTACTAATACTATCTAAATTCTTCCATTATTGTGAATATCCAAACCGTAAAACACAAGTAAAATGATAAAATTTAGTTCTGATTAATCCGTATTCTTGAAACTACTTTTTCATCAGTTTAATGTGCGATGTTAAGTGTTTAATTAATTTAATTTAAATATGATTTTGCATTACCTTGTCAATTTTTAATGTATAATGTATTATGTAAATTAAAATATGTTTCAGTTGTTTTT
Source organism: Helianthus tuberosus (assembly GCA_030545235.1). Lineage (NCBI taxonomy): Eukaryota > Viridiplantae > Streptophyta > Magnoliopsida > Asterales > Asteraceae > Helianthus > Helianthus tuberosus. Next base: position 96,688,478 of record CM060399.1, on the reverse strand, counting down.
TTTATAAAGTTTACATCGAAATGTGGAAAAGTAAATAAACATCCTACTGGTTGAAGGCAAATTCCACAACCAAGGATTGATACTCCAAAATTTGTTGGGTATAAATCTTTGTATTGTTGTATTTATCCTAAAACATCTCGGAATTGTTGTTAGAAAAATAAGGAAGTAAATCCTAAGTTTTTTTTTTTTTTAACGTCCAACATAAGAATCGTCGGGTACTTCGTACGCGGCACCCATTGGCCAAAAGGTAGCCCGCGGCAGCCCAACCTGCACGCACAGAGCCCCTAGCCCACCATGCCACCAGTTCGAGGGAAAACCTGACCCTGCACCCGCCCGAGGGCACGACAATGCAAAGCCGGTAAAACCCGGGTGGATCAGGAATCGAACTTGAGACCTTTCGGTCAGAAGTCTTCCTTCATTTCCATAACCACTGAGCTATAAGCCCAGGGTTTAAAGTAAATCCTAACTACATATTCAAGTTTATATAATACTATAAATATAAAATAAATTTAAAAGAGAAAAAATTAAGTTATACCTACAAAAAGCTTAAATATGATTAAATACTTAACATGTAAAATAACTTTACTTTAAATATAATTAGGGATATTGGTCTTTAATAATCCCTACTAGTGGTCATTGATCATTGAGAGTCCCGCTTTTTTTATTCCCTCTGTCAGTCTCACATTTCAACTATTTTTTCTCCACCGGTCCTCAGTTAGAAAAACTTAACGGAGTTAAGTTGTTTTCCGAATTACAAACTGACGTTTTAGGGCTTTTGATCAGAACGATGATACGAGTCGAATGATGTAAAACTTACCTTGAAATTGTGCTCCAAACGACGAAAACGGTGCTTCAATCTGGGTGTTTAAACTTCCAATTAACAAAAATCAAGTCGTTTGGAGCATCGTTTCGAGTTAAGTTTTACATCAATAGACTCGTATCCTCGTTCTGATCAAAAGCCCTAAAATGTCACTTTGTAATTTGGAAATACTCCGTTAAGCTTTTTTAACTGAGAACCGTTAGAGAAAAAATAGTTGAAATGTGAGACTAGTAAGGGTAATAAAAAGATGTGTGACTGTGAATAGCCAATGACATCTAATAGAGATTATTAGAGACCAATATCACATATAATTAGGGGTGTGCACGGTTCGGTTCGGTTCGGTTATTAGCATTATCCGTAACCGTAACCGTAACCGAAGTCGTCGGTTAATCGGTTCGGTTAATTTGTCGGTTTTCGGTTCGGTTCGGTTAATTTTCGGTTAATAACCAATTCAAACAAGGGCTAAATTTTTTGCTTAAAAGTACATGTAATGGAAGTATAAATACATGAAATAGATGTATAAATACCTGAAATGGATGTATAAATAAATGAAATGGAGGTATAAATGGATGAATAGATGTTTAAATACACAAAATAGAGGTATAAATAAATGAAATGAAGGTATTAATAAATGAAATAGAGGTATTATTACATGAAATGAAAGTATAAAACACGAAATTCATGAAATAGTGGCATAAAAGCTAGAAATATATAAAAAAAATAAATGATTCGGTTCGGTTCGGTTAATTTCGGTTAACCGATGGTAAAAAAAATATCCGTTAACCGACTTTCGGTTAATTCGGTTTCGGTTAATTTCGGTTCGGTTTTGTCGGTTTTCGGTTCGGTTTCGGTTAACGGTTCGGTTATTGCACACCCCTACATATAATTACATATTTCACATGTAAAATAACTTTAGCTTAAATATAATTAAATAATGTAAAATAACTTAATATATAATAAAATTAAAAGGGGATTTAAAATTCTCGGAAACACGATGTCAGATCCCATATAATTACATACGTAGCATGTAAAATAACTTTAGCTTAAATATAATTAAATAATATAATTACGTACTTTTTTTTTTGAAAGGAATATAATTACGTACTTAACATGTAAAATAACTTTAGCTTAAATATAATTAAATAATTTTGTATATATATATATATTTTTCACATTAAAATACCAAAGTAGCAAATTACAAACAAGTGGCAGGTAAACGGGCAACAAGCTGCGCCGCAATCCCATTTTGAATTGCAAAACCAATCCTACTAAAGACGAAACGACCCTTAAAGGTTGAGAGATTACTATTCACAACATGTTAGACACTGTTTAGAAATTCCACAGCCTCTGGTGCTAGGGAACCAAATGTATCAAAAGCGAATGGGATAAACACATGTTGATTCTCTAAACAAGCCTTCTCGTGTTTAGCGACTTTGCTTGATTCCGCTTTCAACGCAGCTTGGCCAGCAACAAACCCATTATCCATGAGCCAAACAAGAGGGGACACTCCTGTAAGGTCCACACAAGCGTGTTTTCCCCTGGCCCACCCAAACACAAGAATATCAGCTGGTCGAAGAGTAGACCTCCCATCGAGCGGATCCGTCAGAAAGTTCACCGGAGCCTCTTTTTTTGCCGAAATCCCCGCCCGCTTTAAAACATCAAACAAGATATCCCTTACCAAATCATGTCTGTATTTAAAACCAGGCAACTCCTTACAATGAACCGCATGCTCGCCAAAAGTATCTAAACAACCCTTGCGGCAAACTGGGCAAGGCTCATCAACCGGAAACAGAGGGATCATTAGTCGGTACTAAAATAACTTTAAGGATGCCCATAATAAAATTAAAAGGGGAGTTAAAATCGTCGGAAACACGATGTCAGAATCACGAGAAAAGGCGATCGTCGGTGAAACAAAACAGTGCTTTCGTGATACATAACTTCAAAATTATTATTATTCACGATAACGATGACCTTTTTTTCCAGTTAAGATTAGATACGTCAGAAACATGTTACCGGTTGCCACCGGTCACCCTGTCGGTGTTATACTGTCGGCACCGACACGACACACTTCTTCCGGTTAATTAATAATTCCATTTTCCCTATTAAAAATGTGAAATTTTGAATCTTAATGGGCTAGTTATTGTCGCTTGTTGTACTAATAAAAGATGTAAATTGTGGTTTAAACTTAAATACTTATTATATTATAGATGAGATCGAGGATTTGTCTTTTTATTTATAAATTAATTCGGTTTAGTCTGTTTTTGGAGCATTCACAATCAAATCTTTTGATAAATCTTTATAATTACACTAAAAACACTAATTTTTTCTCTATTATTTTCAATTAGATAATATTATTTTATATTTTATCAGTACTTTTTATCTATCATCCACTCACAATAGTTCAAAAAATATTAAAAAACTATAGTGATAAATAGTCTCTCCTTCAAATTTACTGCTGAATAGTAACTTATTCTCATTTTTGTATCTCCTCCACTAACTCACAACAATCTACAACCATCCTCACAAATATAGAGATTACACTCCACATAAATATGGAGGACCCATTGTGTCGGGTTAGTGGATTTCAGATTGACGGGATGAATTGGTGAACCCACACAATCTATATGTTTGTTTGTTTGTGTTAAGACATTAATCCTAACCTTGACGTTTAAGTTGTCATTTTTTTTTATTTTTGGTTGTGTCAGGAATTGACGCCCTAAACTTATAGAGAATAATGGAGGTGCACTGTAATTTATAAATCTTAAATTGTTTATATGAAGTTTTATTAAATAATTCATAGATGTTATAGGGTTACACAATGATTTAAAGGGAGTGGAAACATACGCTACTATTGCACCCGGGTATAATAAATCTTAGATCTACCTAGGAATAGCCTAGTGGTGTTGGTGAGATTAGGCTAGAGGGTATGGGGTACGTCCTCGGAGCGTCTAGGAACGGCGACGGTCCAAACACCGTGCCGCCCGGATCATCCCCGTCGAGAGGAAGACGTTTGAGACGGGCAGAAAAAGTCAAAAAAGATGTGGGGACCGAGATGTTATGACCGTTCAATTAAAAAAATAAATTCAACTTTTGAATTAATTAAATAACGGTCATTTTTCAAAATTATACCTAATTCACTCTAAAATTTATAAATACTTACCACTTTTACACCATTTTCACACGTTTTCACCCACTAGAATCTCATATCTCTCTCACATTTTATAAAACCTCTTCCCTTTTTATAAAAACTCAACAATTTTTATACCATTTTTTACCCACTACCACCCCATAACCTACAAGTGGACTTGGTGGAGTACATTTGGAACAACACTTAAAACGAACCAGACGACCACATGGAGGACGAAGACTAGTAGCTTTTTTTAATATATTAGGAATTTTTTCTAAGGAATGGAAACATACGCTACTATTGCACCCATGTATAAATACGAACAGGGGCAGATATAGAGTGTACCTAGGGGTAACCCCCGTTGTCCCTTGACGCTCCGGCGATAGTTTAAAATTTGGAAAAATATGACGTTTTTTCGATTTCGTTACCCCTTTAGAAAAAAATTTGAAACATTGTCCCTATAATAATTTTCTAAATCCGCCACTTTTTCATTGTGGTATTCTTACCGGAGAAGTAAACATGAAGAGTTGTGTTTTCTTGCATTTGATGCGTGTTACTAAGACCGAAGGGAATGGGGCTCGTCCTCCGGCCCGTGCCCATGTCGCCGCCCCATCTTCCCACCCCCCATGCCCGTCGCCGCCCTACTCCCGTGAACTTCGTCCTCCCCCAACTGATGATGACGGGCATCCTTCCTCTCTCCTCACACACACATCTATACATACATACATATATATATATATATATATATATATATATATATATATATATATATATATAAAGGGGTTCATCCCCCACCCCCTAGGTCCATCCTCTCCAAGCCCCTCCTACGTGGCGCTGACGTGTCGGCCCATCCTCATGGGGGATGAGCCTCCCCATACCCACTAGTCTAAGATTCTGGAGAGTTGGCTAAGGTTCACTTTTCTACGACTTACAAAATTATATCGACAGTGAACTAATACATTAAACAATTTATGTGCTGAAAAAATTGATATACTTACGTTTGCAAGATTTGTTAAATAAGGCCTATAGTTTTTTCCTTTTTTCAAGTTTTAATTTTACTTATACTATAAATAGGGTGGAGATACAACAGGAAGTTTATTTGGCTAGGAAGGGTAGGAAGTGATATTGACCATTCATTTAGGTGGTGTTTGTTTTTTCAGATGCAAAAGGTCTGCAGTCTGCGGACCACATCTGCAGGCATCTGCAGGAGAAGAGGTGGACCAAAGGTCTGCAGTCTGCAAGGAGAAGAGGGTTTGTTTTTTTATTATATATAAACCACTTCTCACACACACCCTCCTCTTCTCACACACACCCTCCACAGATTTGCCTTCATCACCACCACCAAGCACCACCGCAAACCCACCACCACCGTCACCACTACACCACCGTCACCACTACACCACCGCCACCACCGTCTCTCTCTCCTCGGCCTCTCTCTCCTCGGCCTCATCTACTGCCAAGAACAACCACTGCCACCACCGTCTCTCTCTCCTCGGCCTCTCTCTCATCTGCCTTCATCTACCACCACAACCACCCACCGCTCCCTCGATCTCCGATTTGGGGTTCGATTTAGGGTTTTTGGATAATCTTCGATTTAGGGGTTTGTTTGAAGATGAAGAACATCAAAACCCACCATCTGCCGTCGTTCGATTTGGGGGTTCCACCACCGCCATAGCACCACCGCCATCACAGATCTCTCTCTCTTCTTTCCCTCTCTCCTGCCGCTCCCTCTCTCTCTTGATTCTGTGGTGGGTTTTGACTTGTTGGGAGTTGATTTGTGTTGAAGAGAGAAGAGGGTGGTGGTGGCACAGGAGGTGGTGGCGGCGGAGGAGTATCGGAGGTGGAGGTGGTGGTGGCAGAGGAGGTGGTGGTGGCAGAGGGAGAAGAGGGAGAAGAGGAGAAGAGGTTGGAAGATGATGGAACATGTCTGCTTGGTGAAGAGGTCTCGCAGACCTTTTTTAATGAAAGGTCTGCGAGAAAACAAACAATCTGCAGCATCCAAACGTCTGCCCGCGTCTGCGCGGCGCAGACATAAGTGGCCAGAAGTACTTCTGGCCAAAAAACAAACAGAACCTTAGTTAATCAATAACTAAAATTAAATCAGGGAAATTGAAAGAAAGAAAAGAGGCGCGTGAGTTTGTTTAGGGGCATTCTAGTATATCCAAGCCAATAGTTTATCTCTCCTCTAATTCCCCCTCATTTTTTAAACGTTAATAACTCTTTCATACGACATTATTTTTTTATAAAAATTGCACAAAAAAAAACGAGCGTTTTTTTATCTTTAAAACGAGTATACTATTGCTATATTTTCAAAAAAAAAAAAAAAAACCCAGTTGCGTAAAACGCAATAGAAAAACCCCCAGTTACGTAAAACGCAATGAAAAAAAAAACACACAAAGAAATGACTTATTTGTAAAACGCAATGGCCAGAAAACACAAAGAAATGTCTTATTTCTAAAACGCAATAGCCTAAAAACTCAAAAGAAAATGTACTTTCTAAAACGCAATGGACTAAAAACACATAAAAATGTGTTTTACCTAAAACGCAATGCAACAAAAACACAAACAAATGTCTTATTTCTAAAACGCAATGGCCAGAAAACACTTAAAATGTCTGTTTTCTAAAACGCAATGGACTGAAAACACATAAAAAAGTGTTTTACCTAAAACGCAATGCACCCAAAACACTTAAAAATGTCTTATTTCTAAAACGCAATGCCTAGAAAACACATAAAATGTCTTATTTCTAAAACGCAATAGCCTAAAAACACAAAAGAAACTGTTTTCTCTAAAACGCAATGAACTGAATACACATAAAAATGTGTTTACCTAAAACGCAATGAGTAAAAACACTTCAAAAATGTTTTATTTCTAAAACGCAATGACCAGAAACTGTTGTTCACAGAACCAGAAACTGTCTAAAACGCAATGACCAGAAACTGTTGTTCACAGAACCAGAATCTAACTAAAACTAAAACGCAATGACCAGAACCTGTTGTTTACAGAACCAGAAAACTGTTGTTCACAGAACCATAAACCTGTTGTTTACAGAACCAGAAACACTGTCAACCCCAGCCAGGGGCTCTGCCCCTTGGACCCCGCCAGGGGCTGCCGCCCCTGGGACCCCGCTACCAGGGGCGCTGCCCCCGGACCCCCGCCAAGATCGTAAAACGCAATGACTAAATCAAAAACCCAGATCGTAAAAATGAAATTAAAGAATTTCTTACATGGATCGAAGTGATTTCTTCAACAATTGACGAAGTTTGAATGATAGAAACACTTATCAGTGCTCGAATCAAACGAATCGAGTGATTATCTCCAAAATCACCGGAAAAAAAACAAGATTTTTTATGAAATTAAACTGGGTTTTCTTCAAAAAAGCTGAAGAACACGTTGATCGGGTGTTTGAATCATTGATTTGTGAAAATCGGACTATAATGTAGTGATTATTAAGATAGAAAGTGAAGAAATGGTTGAAGATGGTGGGTTTTGAAAATGGTGGGTTTTGAAGTTACTGGGTTTTGAAAAGGAAGAAGAAAGGGTTAGATTGACTAAAATATCATTCCTCTTTATTTTAAATGTTGCCACATGTCCTAATCCTATTGCTTCCTACACTTCCTAGCCAAAATAAACTTCCTATTTGATCTTTTCCCATTATAAATAATATGCGTCTTTAACATAATAATCTTTATTACTCTCTTGTAACTTTCTTTTATTAGGTCAATTTTATAAAAACAAAATGCACAATTGCATTTAATTTTTTTTCTCGACATTCAGCTATAATTTTATTAATATACATATATTTACAAGATGTGTTGAATAGTAACTTTACCTTTTTTCAAGTTTCATTTTCACCTCTTGTATTATAAATAATAATATATACTTTTAACCCAACAGTTTTATCATTCTCTTGTAACTTTCGTTTGTTAGTTTTTTCTTTAAAAAAAAACTATATACACAATTGGGTTTAATTTTTTCTCTCACAATTCCGATATAAATTTCACTAAAAACGCAGTTACATTTGAAATAGGGATACGATGACCATCGAGCCAGTACTGACCGAACATCGGTACCATCATTTGTATTTATGGTTTTCGATCGATATAAACACAACTTTATTTTTTTGGGTTATATCATACAACTTTTGTGTGATAAGACTATTGTAAATACACTTTTTTAGGTCATCAAAATCGAGCTTTACTGTGACACCCCAAGAAAACCAGGAAACCACGCAACCTAACTAGCTTACACAGTAACTACGTACTAAATTTCGGGACGAAAGTTCTTTCAACTTGGGGATGATGTGACAACTCGTATTTTAGAACCTTTCCTTTGTGCTTGATGTAACTTGTATGAGTTTTACGTGACAAATGGTTATGCTTGGTTTTAATGGAACTCTATGTTTTTACTATGTTATGTGTTATGAAGTGTAATGTGTATATGTATGTCTAGTCGCACAACATGAGTCCAATCGCACAAGTCTATGGGCCGCACAACCTGTCCTTTGTCACACACCTCTCTCGGCCTACTCTGCTTGAATTCGAGACCAAGGGGCAGCCTATGAATGGGTTCGGCCCACTCCCTCACGCGCATAACAATATGGGGTTGGTATAATCCCCATAATTTACAAAATACACAACACACACAAACCCTAAACACTCTCATCCTCTCCTTTGAAGTCTAACGGCAGCCCCACCATTCGAAGCTCTCGTATCTCGCTCAAACCATCCATTTGATATTCCGGTTAGTGTTTCATCATTGTAGTGTGCTATAATATTGATTGTGATGATTGATAACATAATGGTTGTGTGTCTTTGCATAATGAATTATAGGAATGCATGTTAGTGAAACCTTGATGAACGATTGTATGATGATTCGACTATTAGGATCGATAGGCAAGATTATGAGATGTGATTTATGAACTAGGGCTTTGATGAATAACACGGTCGAGCATGGTTTGAAATCGGGTTTACATGATGATCATATGATTAATTGTTAGACACGTTTTAGTTAATGATTAGGGTTCATACGAGTCAAAGAACTAAACTGTTTTGATTGAATGTTGATTGATGAATTTATGATTGCATGTTAGTGCTTAAAGTCATTGAATTGATAGCTTGTTGATTACGATTAATTGTTAATTAGGGTTCATGAGAATGAATGGAAAAATCCTTGATTTGATCGATAAGTTACCAAGTTGAAAACTGTAGAATTGATATTGCTAAATAAATTAAGTAACTGATTTCCATGATTGTCGGAATAATGAATCTGATTGCACAAGTCCTATTCATCGCACAAGATCTGATCCGATCGTACAAGTGCCTGATCGCACAAGATCAGTCGCACAATTCAGGTACCCCTATCTAAGCATATTGTGCAACACAAATAAGCATGATCGCACAATAGGTTGTGGATCGCACAAGATAGTGCGGATCGCACAACATGTTGGGCCACACACAAAATATTAGTTGTTTAATGTTTGGGTCGCGCATGTATTGGGCTACATGTCGTAATGGGCTGGGTAGGAGATGGATCATACAACCCGTTGCGGATCACACAAGGTTGTGCTGATTGCACAACATGTTGGGCCGGTTATTGATTAGGCTTTATTTACCGAATCGCACAAGATGATTGGGCTCGCACAAGCTCACCAGCCCAATCACTTGAAACACACAATTTGAGTTTTATTTGTGAACTTGTATGCTACTGTTTAACATGCTAAGTGTTGATCAACCAGTTACTATGATGATACATGTATGCCATGATCCTTTTGTGTACGTAAACTATTAGCTATTTGTGAAACCTATGTGAATTACTTGAACCTAGACCTGACTCGTATGGTAACCATGTTAGGACGTGGTTGGCCAAAATAGCTCAAGTGACCTTTTGTTTATCTGCCGAGCTAACCTAAGGTGAGTTCACACTATCTACAAGGCATGGGATTCCCGGTGGTTTGGGAATGGGTTAACGTTTAATAAGGAAAACCTACGTATGTCTCTTTGGGTAGAATACGTACTCCCACCCTCTTCGTTGAAGGGTGACAACATTGAAACCTGCGTGTTCTTCTTGACACATACTCCCACCCTCTTAACTGAAGGGTGACAACATTGACACTAGACAAAACTCTATCATTAAGTCCCTCATTTTTATATCGACTTAATCGCCGGGCCAATGGCGAACGGGTCATTAGTTAAATAGCGCTATTAGGTTTGACGAGCCTCACACCGTTCCGCAGAGGACGGGAGTGGACTAATGGATCTGGGCACTTAGTCAATGATGATAGACCAATCAGTAGTCGATATGCTAACGGGTCTAGTGGATTACATGGGGAAGCCTCCACTGGTTATGGTTTGGAAAACAAGGAAATGGGATAATTTGTGGTTTTCGAAACAACTTATGGTTTTTGGAACAACATTAAACTGGACAACCAACTGTGAACTCGCTCGACTTTTTTGTCGATTCGTTACTATATGCCTTGCAGGTCGTTAGGTGTTTAGATGGAGCTGGCACAGGAGGACGAGGTCGTTGTGGGACATGGACTGTTGAGTTCCATGTTAAACTTATGAACTTTTAAACTTATGTTTTGGATTTGAACTTTATGCTTCCGCTGATAACTTAAACATTGTTGAATTGTTTTGACGCCAATTATATTGTTTGGTTTGGACTTTCTTTTACTTAATTTATGTTGTTCAATATGATTGGTGGTTGGATCCTGGTCAGTCACGCCTCCTGCGGTGATACTCCGCTTGTGGATTTTGGGGGTGTGACATTTACAGATTTTAACATCTCGTCGTAACATGTGGGTTTCACCTACTAAATATGTGGGTAGGTCTAATTTTTTTATCGACATCCCGATATAAATTTTATTGAAAACAATATTTGAAATAATGATATGGTGACGAACTGAGCAGGTACCGACCAAATGACATGGGAACCAGTATTAGTTTTATAAATGGAGTTATATTTGAAATAGTGGTACGATGACGAACCGAGCAGGTACCGACCAAATGACATAGGTACCGGTATTAGTGTTATCAGAATCGGTATGAGTGTTCCTTTTTAAGGTTGTCGGTCAATATAAAACGTAATTCCTTCTCTTTTTTTATTATACTATACAACTTTTGTGTAATAAAGCATATAGTCGTCAAAACCTGCCCTTACAAATTTTAAGACTCCCGTTGCAAAGTGTGGGTTTCACCCACTAGTTTGTGTTTACTTGTGAATATAAGTAAATACAAACTTTAAGATTCTCACCGCAATACGTGGGTTTCATCCACCAGTTTTTAATTATTTATGAATATAAGTAAATACATTCCTAACAGTTTATGTCTTTTTATTATAACTAGATGGATTTGCCCGCGCGATGCGGCGGGAATTCCATCAGTTTTGTTCAATTCCTTATGGTACCGACACTTTGTTTAAAGTCACGATATGTTCAAAATAATGTGTTTTTGTCACAACCCCCGATCCCTTATTCCCGGGAATGGGCGGACGTGAGCTCAGAGTTTGGTGGTATCATTTTGTTTAGTCTTGCAGCGGAATTTACATCAGGATCGTAGTTAGGAAATGTTTATCAGAGTAAAACCACCTTCTTTTATATTAATAATCACATGGGAAAAACCCAAGTTTCTTATTACAATACATTTATAGAAACAAACCCTATTTTATTTAATTTAAAACATCGTTTATTAGGTAACTTTTATAGCCACATTTTCCCAAGCCTTCAGTGCTCTCCAGCTGGCTTTTCACTAATTGGCTGTTCACATTGTGTTACCTGTAACGCTTTTTAAAAACATTTGTCATTCGGAAATACTGGTGAGTGGATCCCAGTTTAATCAAGAACATTTTATCAATTAAAACAGTATTGAGAGCGATCACATTGTTTATTTCTACACAATTACTCATTCAGTATTTGCCACTCGACCGGATCTATGGCTATGGTCAAATTACCCATTGGCTAACTCGTCGTCCAATGGTAATGCACTGTCATTCAGACTTACTACTACTCGTAGTAAATTTTGTATACAAAACCCCATAATACCGGCAGTAATTGAAGAACTACAAAGACTCAATCACCGCTTAATCCCATTGTAAAACATTTAAGGTTTTGTACAACATTATGAAAAGGTTAACAAAAAGAGGATAAACTCACATTGCTGTCTTAGGCTTTTCGTAAGGGTTTCCTGAATGTAATCTATAATTTATACAAATGTACATTGGTTAGTATCATAACCCTTTGAAAATATTAATAATACCCTCCCCGAGACGGCATTCCAACAACTACGTCGGGCAGAACCACGACAGTTGTTACGGAACCCTAAATCAATCGGGCAGCGTAACTATTATGAAACTGGGGTTATAATACTTACAACGGAGCAGAACTTCGCTAATTAGGGGTATAATACCCGAAATATTATAACTTCTCTACAGAATTTCGAGATTGAAAGAAAGAAATGAGCGACGGAAAACGTAGACTGATGGCCTTCTTATATAGTTGCTGATTTCAGTCCTGTCGCGGACCGCGTAAAAGACAGGGGACCCTTACGCGGCCCGCGTCAACACCAGTCAACGCAGTAGCTTAGCTGAGTCGTTCACTAGACCGCCACGATCATGACACGTGTCGGCCTCTGGGTGTATCCGCGTTTCACGAGCTCTCGCGGCCCGCGTCAACTTAGACGAGGTCTTATGCGGCCCTCTTGAACTAAAGGATTTAGCGGAGTCCGATCAACACTCCCATACGGCCCGCGTAAGATGTTGGGGTGGGTCTATGCGGCCCGCCTCAACTCATATTTCAGGTTTTTATTTTATTTTTATAAACTATAACATATATCAGGCTTGATTTTCACATACGGGGTATATTATAAGACATATTAGAATATTTTAAGATATAATAAGGTGTCGGAAATATTATAAGGGTGTTGGTTTTACCGAGGGTTGTTACATTCTCCCCACCTTGTTTTAGAGCTCGTCCTCGAGATCTATTGAAATAAATGCGGGTATTTCCTTTGCATTTTTGACTCTAGTTCCCATGTATACTCTGGTCCTCTTTTGGAGTCCCACTTCACTTTGACTAGAACTAATCTCTTATGTTTGAGATTCTTGACTTTCTTGTCTTCAATTTGCAGAGGTCTTTCTACGAACTTGAGTTGTTCATTTACCTCTATATCCTTAAGAGGTACTATCAATGATTCATCAGCTAAACACTTTTTAAGATTTGATACATGAAACACATCATGTATTCCTGCCATTTCCTCTGGTAGTTGTAGCTGATAGGTTACAGGTCCTATTCTTCTAATAATCTTAAAAGGTCCAACATACCTGGGACTTAACTTTCCCCGTTTGATGAATCTTACCACTCCTTTCCAAGGAGAGACTTTCAACAACACTCTATCTCCTACTTGAAATTCCAACGGCTTGCATCGGTTATTAGCATAACTCTTTTGTCTATCACGTGCTGCTTTCAGTCGTTCCTTGACTTGAATAATTTTATCAGTTGTTTCTTGCACTATCTCAGGTCCAGATAATTGCTTTTCCCCAATTTCTGCCCAACAGACTGGGGTTCGACACTTTCGTCCATAAAGTGCTTCGAATGGTGCAGCCTTGATACTTGTGTGATAGCTATTATTATAAGGAAATTCTATTAAAGGTAAGTGATTATCCCAATTACCTCCAAAATCAATTACACAAGCTCTGAGCATGTCTTCCATCGTCTGGATTGTCCTTTCACTTTGTCCATCCGTTTGAGGATGATAAGATGTGCTTAATTTTAACTTGGTTCCCATTGCCTTTTGGAAACTTGACCAAAAATGAGATGTAAAGCGACTATCTCTATCAGAAACAATTGATAAAGGAATTCCATGCAAAGAAACAATTTCATTTACATACAATTTAGATAATTGTTCCATACTAATTGTTTCCTTCATTGGTAGAAAATGAGCTGACTTAGTTAGTCTATCTACAATCACCCAGATTGTATCATTTCCTTTCCTAGTCTTGGGTAATTTAGTAACAAAATCCTTTGTTTTTAATTCCCATTTCCAAACTGGCATTTCTAATTGTTGTAACAAACCTGAGGGTTTCTGGTGTTCAGCTTTAACTTGTGAGCAAGTTAAACATTTAGAAACATAGGTTGCTATATCCTTTTTCATTCCTATCCTCCAGAAATTTTTCCTTAAATCCTGGTACATTTTATCACTTCCTGGATGCATCGTATACTTAGACTTATGGGCTTCTTCTAATATATGATTACGTAGATTTCCTAATTTAGGTATCCACATTCTCTTTTCATGGAATCTCCAAATTCCATCTGTTCCCTGTTTTAATTCTTTTAACATACCTTTTAATTTTTCAGAAGCATTTCTAATTGTTGTAACAAACCTGAGGGTTTCTGGTGTTCAGCTTTAACTTGTGAGCAAGTTAAACATTTAGAAACATAGGTTGCTATATCCTTTTTCATTCCTATCCTCCAGAAATTTTTCCTTAAATCCTGGTACATTTTATCACTTCCTGGATGCATCGTATACTTAGACTTATGGGCTTCTTCTAATATATGATTACGTAGATTTCCTAATTTAGGTATCCACATTCTCTTTTCATGGAATCTCCAAATTCCATCTGTTCCCTGTTTTAATTCTTTTAACATACCTTTTAATTTTTCAGAATCATCCTTGATTACTGATTCTTGTGCTTCTCTTATCTAATCATTTAAATATACTTGCATATTTAATTTAAGAGAACGTACCCTTCTTGGCTTTTCATGATACTTTCTACTTAAAGCATCTGCCACTACATTTGCTTTTCCTTCATGATACTGGATATCACAGTTATAGTCACTAAGAAATTCCATCCAGCGTCTTTGTCTCATATTCAATTCCTTTTGCTTGAATATATACCTTAAACTCTTATGATCAGTGAATATGGTAAACTTACTACCGTAAAGGTAATGTCTCCAAATTTTAAGAGCAAAAATTATAGCTCCTAATTCTAAATCATGGGTTGAATAGTTTTCTTCATGATTCTTAAGTTGTCTAGATGCATAAGCTATAACCTTTTGGCGTTGCATCAACACACATCCATAACCTAATCTAGAAGCATCACAATATACTATAAAGTCTTCAGTTCCTTCTGGTAATGATAGTATAGGTGTATGGGTCAATCTTTGCTTAAGAATTCTAAAGGCTTCTTCTTGTTTTATTCCCCATTCAAACTTAACAGATTTACAGGTTAACTTAGTTAAAGGAATGGCTATTCTAGAGAAATCTTTAATAAATCTTCTATAATAACCGGCCAATCCTAAGAAACTTCTGACCTCGGTTGGTGACTCAGGGGTTTTCCATTTAGTAATTGCCTCGATTTTGGTTGGGTCTACATGAATTCCTTCATGATTGACTAGGTGTCCAAGGAATTGTACTTGTTCTAACCAAAATTCACACTTTGAAAACTTAGCATAAAGCTTTTCCTTTCTTAACAAACTTAAAAGTGCGTGCAAATGTTTTGCATGATCTTCTTTATTCTTAGAATAAATTAGAATATCATCTATGAATACAATTATGAATTTATCCAAATACGGCTTACATATTCGGTTCATCATGTCCATAAATGCAGCTGGGGAATTGGTTAAACCAAATGGCATGACAGTAAATTCATAATGACCATACCTCGTTCTAAATGCGGTTTTAGGAATATCCTCTTCCTGTACCTTTAATTGATGATATCCTGACCTTAAGTCGATTTTAGAGAAATATCGAGCTCCTTGCAGCTGATCAAATAAATCATCGATTCTCGGTAATGGGTACCGATTCTTAATCGTGAGCTTGTTTAATTCACGGTAGTCAATGCACATACGCATTGATCCGTCCTTCTTTTTAACAAACAATATCGGCGCTCCCCATGGCGACGAACTTGGCTGTATGAATCCTTTTTCTAACAATTCGTCTAATTGTTTCTTCAATTCTTGCATTTCTGCAGGTGCCAAACGGTAAGGTGCTTTGGCAATTGGTGATGTTCCTGGTAGTAGGTGAATTCTGAATTCAACTTCTCTGTCTGGAGGTAGTCCTGGTAATTCTTCTGGAAAGACATCTGAAAACTGAGATACTACCGGAATATCTTTTAGTTCTTTTCTTTTAGTGTTAGTGATTATAGAAATCAAATACACTATAGAACCTTTTCTCATACAACTTGCAGTTTTCATCACAGATATGAATTTTGTGGATCTAAAGGGCTTATCTCCTTTAATTATGATCGTTTTACCTTTCGGTGAATTTACTTGGATTAACTTTTGATCACATAAAATATTGGCTTTATTGGCTATTAACCAATCCATTCCTAAAACAACATCAAATCCTACCAGATTCATGGGATATAGGTTTTCAATAAATTTCTGATTTAAATTTTCTATGCTTGCTCCCTGCAAGATTTCAGAAATTCTAATAGTTTCTCCATTAGTTGTCTCTACTACGCATTCTAGTGGTAGTTTAGTTAATGACTGATTTAGAAATTTGCAAAACGATGTATTAATAAAACTTTGGTTTGCACCAGAGTCAAATAATACTTTAGCAAAAACATCATTAACTAAAAACGTACCAGCTATAACGTCTGGGATCATCTTGGCTTCTTCTGCAGTCAGAACAAATGCTCTAGCATTTTTAGTATTCTTGTTGTCTGGAGCTGGAGCTAATTTTGGGCAATTCAACTTGATATGACCTTGTTCTCCGCAATTGTAACATACCCTGCTGTTAGCTTTCTTTCTACAGGTTTCTTCTTTGTGTCCCGACATTTTGCAAAAGTTACAATATATGGAGCATCTTCCTGAATGCTTTCTTTTGCAATACCTACAGTAGGGTGCAGAGGTAGAACCTATATTTTTCCCACGGTTAGAATTTCCAGAACGAAATTCTTGAGTCAATTTCTGGGTTAGATTCCTCCTTTGATCCTCTTCTCTGGTACGGACTAACTCATCAGTCAAGGTATTGGCTAATTCTACAGCTTCTTCTATGGTTTGAGGTCTAGCTGCCTTGACTACGTGTCTTATCTCCCCAATTAATCCCCAAATATAACGGGAAATTAACACTGGTTCTGGTGAAGCAAGAGTTGGCACTATCCTAGCATATTCGAAAAATAGCTTTGTGTACCCCTTGCTATCCACACCAGTCATCCTAAGGTTTAGGAATTTGTTTGCTATCTGTTCTTTCTCATTGGGTGGGCAGAACTTCCTTTCTACCTTGTTTTTAAATTCTTCCCATTCCATATTATAGGTTTGATCACTTCCTCTTGTCTGGAGGATAGTGTTCCACCATTCTAGTGCTGCATTCTTAAACAGATTAGAAGCAAACAGTATCTTGTCTTCTTCAGCACACTTGCTTATCCTTAAGACTGCCCCAGTCTTTTCTATCCAGCGTAAGGTTGCAATGGCCCCTTCATTGCCCGAGAATTCCATTGGTTTACAAGACCAGAATTCTTTATAAGAACAACCGTTAGGCACGGTTCTTCTTCTTTTGGGAATAGGCATTTGAAGTATAGGCCCATTGTTCACGCTGTTTTCTGGTTCAATTGGTCGCTTACTGCTATGTTTACTTTTATTATCAGCATCCTTAACAGTTTGAAGTATAAATGGCATTGCATCTATAATTCCCTGTGCTACTATGTGTTGGATAGCACTATTGTCCACTTGGTTTCCATTGTTATTGACACTCGGGTTATCATTAACCACGTTAATGTTACTCTGGTTATCGTTATTCAGATTTCCTTGATTTTCTTCGTCGGCCATCTGAATTTTAAACATTTATCCAACATTAATATCACAATTAATAGGTAATATAGTTAATCACATGACACGCAATTTAACCAAAACCGTCGATCATTGCGACTATACTCTTTTTCATATACTATGCGTCTATTACACACTAGTACAGAAATAAAGATTACAATACCAACAGAAATAAAATAGTAATATGCATCCGTACACACATATCTTATTTTATTTTATTATATTATTATTACTACCGCTTCCTCCATTCTAACATTCATGGATATGGATTCATCCAAAAATCCATATTGCGCTCATCGTATTTCCATACGAGACGCTCTCCCACCTGACGCATCCTCTCACTGCTTTCTAAGATTTCCTCCCCGAAAGTCCTAAGTTCTTGCACGTTTTCTGCACTCATTGGGGGTGCAGGTTCTCGGACTGGGTTTGGAATCTAGGGTACGGTTTCCTGATATGAGGGTGACAGTTCATGAAATTGGTAAGGATCCTCTAATATTTCCCTAATATATTCATCTTGGTAATAGGGATCTAAAGGGTCCATACCTGGGTAAGCTTCTATGTTCTGTATGGGTGGATAATCCTGGATAGGGTAACGTTGCACAAAGTCCCTATTATCGTCCCACCAGGGGTCGTAATTCGGGTCTAGTGGGTTTGGTGCAGGTACCCTTGGGATTTCTTCTGGGTTAAAATCGTGCATCTCTACTTGGTTTTCCGTATTTTCTATTTCCATGGGTTGTTCTGGGTTTTGTGGTTGTGGGGCTACTAGTTGTTCCAGACTTGGGTCAGCAGCAGTTGTAGCTAAGATATGGAAATTAGCTAGGCTTCTATTTAGCATATCTTGAGTATGGGCATCTGTCTCTCGCTTAATAGCTGCTAAAGCCCTTTGCTGTTGCAATTTCCTCATTCTCTTCCTACGAGCAAAAGCTTCTTTACTGAACCATCCTCGTTTCTTATTAGGAAATGGCTCTTCAGATTTAGCTCTAAAAGCAAATATTCCGTCTTCCTGATCAGCAACATACCCCGAGAGGGCAGGCTGTGATGATGTACTTTCACTCTTAGGGAAATCAGATAACTGACGGTTCAGATCTGATGGTCCTTGATCACTCATACTGAAAACTAACAAATAGTCAAATAACACATAACACATAATTACAGTTATGCATGTATTTCCTTATTTTATTTCCTAACATCAATTCAAAATTTAAGTGTCAGCAGAACACTTCTTTGGCTCAGACCAGTGGCTAGGCTCTGATACCACCTTCTGTCACAACCCCCGATCCCTTATTCCCGGGAACGGGCGGACGTGAGCTTAGAGTTTGGTGGTATCATTTTGTTTAGTCTTGCAGCGGAATTTACATCAGGATTGTAGTTAGGAAATGTTTATCAGAGTAAAACCACCTTCTTTTATATTAATAATCACATGGGAAAAACCCAAGTTTCTTATTACAATACATTTATAGAAACAAACCCTATTTTATTTAATTTAAAACATCGTTTATTAGGTAACTTTTATAGCCACATTTTCCCAAGCCTTCAGTGCTCTCCAGCTGGCTTTTCACTAATTGGCTGTTCACATTGTGTTATCTGTAACGCGTTTTAAAAACATTTGTCAGCCGGAAATACTGGTGAGTGAATCCCAGTTTAATCAAGAACATTTTATCAATTAAAACAGTATTGAGAGCGATCACATTGTTTATTTCTACACAATTACTCATTCAGTATTTGCCACTCGACCGGATCTATGGCTATGGTCAAATTACCCATTGGCTAACTCGTCGTCCAATGGTAATGCACTGTCATTCAGACTTACTACTACTCGTAGTAAATTTTGTATACAAAACCCCATAATACCGGCAGTAATTGAAGAACTACAAAGACTCAATCACCGCTTAATCGCATTGTAAAACATTTAAGGTTTTGTAAAACATTATGAAAAGGTTAACAAAAAGAGGATAAACTCACATTGCTGTCTTAGGCTTTTCGTAAGGGTTTCCTGAATGTAATCTATAATTTATACAAATGTACATTGGTTAGTATCATAACCCTTTGAAAATATTAATAATACCCTCCCCGAGACGGCATTCCAACAACTACGTCGGGCAGAACCACGACAGTTGTTACGGAACCCTAAATCAATCGGGCAGCGTAACTATTATGAAACTGGGGTTATAATACTTACAACGGAGCAGAACTTCGCTAATTAGGGGTATAATACCCGAAATATTATAACTTCTCTACAGAATTTCGAGATTGAAAGAAAGAAATGAGCGACGGAAAACGTAGACTGATGGCCTTCTTATATAGTTGCTGATTTCAGTCCTGTCGCGGCCCGCGTAAAAGACAGGGGACCCTTACGCGGCCCGCGTCAACACCAGTCAACGCAGTAGCTTAGCTGAGTCGTTCACTAGACCGCCACGATCATGACACGTGTCGGCCTCTGGGTGTATCCGCGTTTCACGAGCTCTCGCGGCCCGCGTCAACTTAGACGAGGTCTTATGCGGCCCGCTTGAACTAAAGGATTTAGCGGAGTCCGATCAACACTCCCATACGGCCCGCGTAAGATGTTGGGGTGGGTCTATGCGGCCCGCCTCAACTCATATTTCAGGTTTTTATTTTATTTTTATAAACTATAACATATATCAGGCTTGATTTTCACATACGGGGTATATTATAAGACATATTAGAATATTTTAAGATATAATAAGGTGTCGGAAATATTATAAGGGTGTTGGTTTTACCGAGGGTTATTACAGTTTTCGATTGA
Organism: Helianthus tuberosus; assembly: GCA_030545235.1. Taxonomy (NCBI): domain Eukaryota; kingdom Viridiplantae; phylum Streptophyta; class Magnoliopsida; order Asterales; family Asteraceae; genus Helianthus; species Helianthus tuberosus. Next base: position 96,668,002 of record CM060399.1, on the reverse strand, counting down.
AAATCATAAAAAACGAATATAGGTGTCGGTTCCTATAATAACTATAGCAATACCGATATCATTGTAGGTTTTGGTGGCGAGATTTTTTTATAGATAGTAATGTATTCTACTTTATAAAAAGATATTGGATGCGATATATCGGATGGAAATCAAACTAAATAAAAACAGATGGGCTAAAAACGTATATTTTTGTAAGTATATACTGATAATACTAATACTGGTATCGACGTGGTTTAGTCGGTGTTAGTTCCGTTCATCATTGAACCGTTGTGACACAGACACTTGGTATAGCACATGATACAAAAAAAAACCTATATTTCAAACACAACCACACTTTTAATAAAATTTATATAGAAACGTCGAGAAAAAAATCAAACACAACTTCGTATTTAGTTTTTCTTAAGCAAAAGAATGCAAGTAATCAGAGAAAAATCAAATTATTAAAAAGTTAAACGGGTTAGAATGGTATAATATATATAGTAAAGGGATACAATAAATTAATTATTATAATAATTAGTTATAACAATATACTAATCATAAATGTAATAAAAACTAATATTAAATAATAAAATAAATTAACACTTTACTGTTCATGTCAACTTCAAATTAATATAGATAATGTGTACCTTTTTAGTTTGTTTTTCTTTCTTTTCTTACATTCTCAGATAGAGATGGTAAGTAGTTCAAGTGAAAAATAAATTTTTAATTCTGGAAATAAATGGTTACTCATGTTTGAACAATCTATTATTGTTTCACATTTTTCACTCTACATCACTACTACGTCATAAAGTATCTGTCACCTCATCACATCACTTGTATTCATTAACACTCACTATGGTTTCACTAGTTTTCACTAGTTTTCACTACTCACTATCTATTATCACTTGTATTTGTTGATCAGTTCTGTTTAAACGTAAGGGAAAACATGAAAACATACCTGTCACAGCAGACAGTGTAGTGGAGAATCCAGTGATGGAAGAAGCCATGGAGTTCGACATCTTTGTCAAGGTGATCTGGTTCCTCCTTAGGGTGCTGACTGATGATGGTGATGATGAAACCGAATAAGGGAGTTCGGTTATGGAGAAGAGGTCGATTATGATGTTATGCTAATTAGGTTATCTGTCTAAGTGTGTAACCTTTTAATCTCTACATAAGTCTCCTTATATAAGCACCCAGGAGGAAACCTAATTAGTTAATAAGGGTAATATGGTCCATCAACAATTATCAACTAATTACTTAATAGGTTATTATATATTTTTATCTATATTATGCAAATGATTATAATGGCTACTAGATTAAATATTAAAACATAATATATTTAATCTTACATTCTCCCACTTAGCCGAGTAATCATTTACTATGAGTATTAGATAAGCCTGATCAGGAGTTAACACTTATTTTAGCCTTAAACAAGTACTATAGCAGAGAAATACAGCCGTTGAATCATTATGCGACTCAGGACCCCCATTAGTCATACTATAGCCTTAATTTAAAACCTAATCATCATGATCAAAATACGCATAAGCCCTTTGTTTGATTTGTAACTTTACTTGTCTATATGCCATTATGCCGGTTGAACATATTCTAAGAGACATACAAAATCAAACTGAGGAAATTTCATTAATCATAAAACATAAGCTAGTACAATATGCTAAACAAGGTCTTTACTAAATCCCATATTCCGAACATGTTCTTCATAAACCTTAGGAGGGAGACCTTTAGTCATCGGATCCGCAAGCATATCTTTAGTACTAATATACTCGATACAAAGATTATTTTCCTCAACTCGTTCACGTACGAACATGTATTTTGTATCGAGATATAAACCAGCTCCAGTCGAACTGTTACTGTTCGAGAAACTAACGGCAGCTGAATTATCACAGTAAAACTTCAATGGTCTAGAAATAGAATTAACAATTTTGAGTCCAGTGATCAGATTTCTAAGCAACATTCCATGACAGGTTGCGTTATAAACAGCAATGTAATCTGCCATCGTTGTGGAAGTTGTGGTCAACTGTTGTTTATGACTCTTCCATGAGATAGGTCCGCCTGCTAACATAAAGATATAGCCCGAAGTGGATTTCTTGTCATCTTTGCATTTGGCAAAGTCAGAATCAGAATAGCCCACCACTTTTAAAAGATCACATCTTCTATAAGTCAGTTTATAGTCTTTCGTCCCTTGCAGATACCGAAGTACCTTCTTAGTTGCCTTCCAGTGATCTAGGCCAGGATTAGTCTGATAACGGCCTAGCATTCCAGCAATATAAGCGATATCTGGACGAGTACAGACTTGAGCATACGTCAGGCTCCCGACTACTGACGCGTAAGGTATCTGGCTCATTTGCTCCTTCTCAACCTCTGTTGTCGGACACTGGAATGAACCGAAAACATCTCCCTTAACGACTGGAGCGACGGAGGGTTTGTACTGTTGCATGTTGTAACGTGTAAGGACACGATCTATGTAAGCCTTATGAGACAATCCTAAGATTCATTTGTGTCTATCTCGGTGAATTTCGATGCCAATGACGTAAGAAGCATCTCCAAATCCTTCATGTCGAAGTTATGCGAGAGTAACCGCTTTGACTCATGCAACATGTCTAAACTATTACTTGCCAATAGAATATCATCTACGTAAAGGACAAGTATAGTAAAGTTGCTCCCACTCATCTTGAGGTAGGTGCATTGATCCACTTGATTCTTCATAAAACTTTGTTTCTTCATGACTTCATCAAACTTGAGGTACCACAGACGTGATGCTTGTTTTAACCCGTAAATGGATTTCTTCAACTTACAGACCAGATGCTCCTGACCTTCAGGTTTAAAGCCTTCAGGTTGTTTCATGTAAACATCTTCGTCTAAGTCTCCGTTAAGGAAAGCGGTTTTAACGTCCATTTGATGCAACTCTAGATCAAAATGAGCTACTAGGGCCATGACGATCCTTAATGAATCTTTACGAGAGACAGGTGAAAACGTCTCTTGATAATCAATTCCCTCTTTCTGAGTGTAGCCCTTTTCAACGTTCCCATTCGGATCCAGTTTTGTTATGAACACCCATTTACATCCTACGGGTTTGACTCTGTTGGGTAATTCTACCAAACCCCAAACGTCATTTTTCTTCATGAATTCAAGCTCATCAATCATTGCTTTATTCCATTCAGAAGACTGATCACTGCTAATGGCTTCATTGTAAGAGATATGATCATTGAGCTTTCCGGGATACATTTAAGTCAGGTAGGTAACATAATCATCCCAATTAGTAGGCCTTCTTTGCCTAGATGACCTCCTGAGTTGATTCTCGGGTTCAGCGTTGTCTTGGTTTTGAGCGTTTGATGTGCCTTCGTCATGAGGTATAATGGGTTCTGAGTGTAGAGGTGAATTTGGAGTTGGTGCAGTAGTTGCATTGGTTACAAGAGGAGTAATCGGAGTAATGGTAAGCAACGAGTCTCTCCTCACCGCGTCTTGTATTTCTTGCAATTCTTCGTAAGGGTTGGTACTGCTCCCACTGACCTTGAAATCCTCCAGGAACGCAACACACTTGGTTTCAACAATACGAGTGACATGAGAAGGACAATAGAAACGATAACCCTTTGAGTTATCAGGATACCCGATAAAGAAACAGGTAACTGTTTTAGGGTCAAGTTTCCTTAGGAAAGGATTGTGAAGTTTCGCTTCAGCAATGCAGCCCCATACTTTCATATATTTAGGACTCGGTTTCCTTCATGTCCAAAGTTCATAAGGAGTTTTGGGGACAGACTTAGAAGGAACTCTATTGAGTATATGAACAGCTGCTTTTAACGCTTCAGTCTAGAGGAATAATGGTAAATTAGTGTTGGCTAACATACTGCGCACCATGTTCATAAGGGTACAGTTTCTTCGTTCAGCGACACCATACCAGGCATGGTGTATTTGTTCACAATCCCCTGGCCCTTACAAACTCATAAAATGGACCAGGATCTTGACCTACATCAGTATGTCTTCCATAATATTCACCGCCTCTATCTGATCTCACAACTTTAATCTGACAATCTAATTGCTTTTCAACTTCAGCCTTATAATCTTTAAAAGTTGTAAGAGATTCAGACTTTTCCTTAATAAGATACAAGTACATGTAACGAGAATAATCGTCAATGAACGTGATAAATGAAGTATGTCCTGTTATGCCAGCGATTTGGTAGGGACCACTAATGTCAGTGTGAATGAGTTCTAATAAATTAGAGCTCCTAGTGGCACCTTTCTTATTCGCTAATGTCATTTTACCTTTAAGACATTTGACACATGTTACAAAATCAGAGAAATTGAGAGGAGGTAAGACTTCATCCTTTACGAGACGATTTAATCGTTCTCTTGAGATGTGGCCTAAACGTTGATGCCATAACATGGATGAAGTCTCTAAGTCTCGTTTCTCTTTCATCTTTGTGAGTGATTCATTAATGTTATATGACAACAAAGATTTGGAAAAATTATCATCTAGTTATAATCTATAGAGACCACCATTCAGAATACCAGTACCATAAAGAACAGAATCATAGAGGATAGAGAGTTTGCGATGACCATGGGAAACAATAAAACCGTCCATGTCTAACTTTGGTCCTGATACAAGGTTTTGAGTCACCTCAGGAACATATAAGGTATCATAAAGTTTAATACATAAACCAGTTTTCATAAATAATTATATTGTTCCAATGGCCTTCACTTCTAATTCTCGATCATCCCCAACCTTAAGCGTTCTTTGGTTTCTTTCCAGCTTCCGGATTGTAAGGAATCCATGAGTTGAATTGGTAACATGAACCATAGAACCAGAATCAAACCACCAAGAATTAGCAGGAACATTTAAATTATAGGACTCAAGTATCATAAAATAATTGTTACCTTTCTTAGCCAGCCACTCCTTAAAATCAGGGCATTCCTTCTGCATATGTCCTGTCTTTTTTACAGAACTTGCAGTGGATTCTGCCTAAGGAGTTCTTAGAGAGCTGGAAGGTGCACTTGCATTAGGATTTGGCCTTTGGACTTTTGAAGCATCCTTCCTCTGATGATTGTTCTTCCTTTTCTTAGAGTTGGAGGTGGTGAAGTTAGCAACATCAGTAGTGCGATCCATCCTCATACTCTCTTCCTCCTGTACGCACATAGCGACCAGCTCACTCATCGTCCATTTGTCCTTCTGAGTGTTGTAATTGATCTTGAATGCTTCAAAGGACGAAGGAAGCGAAGTAATGATGAAATGAACGAGAAAACCATCACTGATATCCATTTCCATCCCCTTCAGCTTATTGGCCATGTCATTCATCATCATGATGTGCTCGCGAATGTCGCTCCTCCCATCATACTTAGTTGTCACCAGCTTGAGGATATGGGTACCAGCGTGTGCTTTAGATGTCCCCTTGAACTGCGCCTCCACAGAAGCCAAGTAGGTTTTAGCATATTCAGAATCAGGAATGGCTCCTCTGATTGCATTGCTGATGGACTGCTTCATGAACATGAGAGACATGCGGTTACACCTAGTCCACTTTTCATGAGTCAACTGCTCAGCAGCAGTACTTTGTGGAGTAAGGTCCGCTGGCTTATTCTCTCTTAGAGCATAGTCAAAATCAAGCAATCCAAGCGTAAGCATGAGAGCATCCTTCCATGCAGCAAAGTTATCACCAGTCAAAGGTGGAATCCCGCAATTGGGCGCTGATAGTGGAAATAAGATGAGCAAGTGATGATACTAAGAAAAAAGTTCTAATGTGATCTAAGGGCACATAATACTAAGTCAGGCATAAATAATGATCATTTTAATTATGAAGCTGTGATATTGTCTATTACTAACATCAAAATAATAGACTTAGTTAAAATTCTACTTAAATGAAGACAAATCAGCTTTGGCCAGAAGTGTAATCAGTTAAGCATGTGTGCAAAGTGGTTGTAACAAATCAGCTTTGGCCAGAAATGAAACAATTACTTTCGTTATGCACTGGTTAAGTATGCTATATATGAAAGAATTAAACCAGCTTTGGCCAGATATTAAGACATTCATGATCGTAATGCACACTTAACATAGCTTTCCTAATACTTGAACGATAAGTAAATGTATCAAATCAGCTTTGGCCAGAAATGATACATCAGAAGCTCATTCAAGTTAAGCTATTTTGGTTTTGTAAAGCATTATCTGATTCTGATTGTTTAACTAAGTATTTACAAAACCAATCATTTAATAGCAAACCACCTGTTAGCGCGGATCGAACTAACAGGGATTCCGGACAAGTCTTGCCACTTTATGAACACTCATGATTTCGGATGAATCATGTCTTGGATTCATCCGAGATGAATGATCTCGGATGTGTCCAAGACGCGTAAGTCGGATGATTTCGGATGTGTCCGAGACGAATGATTTCGGATGAATTATGTCTTGGAATCATCTGAGATGGTGATGCTTAGTCCGAAATGATCCGTGATGGTCCGAAATGATTAGGCAGATGTTGATCCGTAATGGACGCTTAGTCTGAAATGATTAGTCCGAAATGATCCGTGATGGTCCGTAATGATCAGGCAGATGTTGATCCGTGATGGACGCTTAGTCCGAAATGATTAGTCCGAAATGATCATCCGAAATGTGTTCCACAAGCTACAAAATCCTTAATTTAGGTAGTTAATAATTGATAAGATTGAAATCCGAAATCTTAGGGATTATGGGATTAAGTTTCCTGTTTAGATATTAATTATATTTATCTGTTTATTTCGAAAATTATATCCATTAATGATAATAACAGATTTCAAAAATTACTAAGTAGGTAAAATAGATAAAAACAGAAACAAACACCTAATAATCCAAATTCATTCCAAAACTAAAGGAATTTTTCGAATTTTCTCATGAACATGTGATGAACCCTAAAATAAAATACTCAAATATTCATCCGAAATCTGGAAATTATTACACATTTAAACATATTTCTGAACATGTTGATTTCAGAACAGTAATAAAGAATGATTATATGATCCAAGACGGATCCGAGATGCGAGATTCATATCCGGAATGGCATATCGGATGACAGATGCCGAATTTTATTAGGGTTTTCAATTCTGTTTTCCAGTTTTATTCCAGATTTATGGATACAAAACAGAACCGACTAATCAACATATGCTCTGATACCACATGTTGATCGGTTCTGTTTAAACGCAACGGAAAACATGAAAACATACCTGTCACAGCAGACAGTGCAGTGGAGAATCCAGTGATGGAAAAAGCCATGGAGTTCGACATCTTTGTCAAGGTAATATGGTTCCTCCTTAGGGTACTGACTGATGATGGTGATGATGAAACCGAATAAGGGAGTTCGGTTATGGAGAAGAGGTCGATTATGATGTTATGCTAATTAGGTTATCTGTCTAAGTGTGTAACCTTTTAACCTCTATATAAGTCTCCTTATATAAGCACCCAGGAGGAAACCTAATTAGTTAATAAGGGTAATATGGTTCATCAACAATTACCAACTAATTACTTAATAGGTTATTATATATTTTGATCTATATTATGCAAATGATTATAATGGCTAGTAGATTAAATATTAAAACATAATATATTGAATCTTACAGTATTCACTAACACTCACTATGGTTTCACTAGTTTTCACTACTCACTATCTATTAAAATAATACTTTTTAATAAGTTAAAAAAACAAACAAAATATTCTGATTGGTAAAAAAGCATGGTCCACATCACCATACCTCTCTCACACCATGAGGAGGCTCATGCAACCCCCGATCACGCCCTTCACAATGCCATATCCAGGGGCGGATCTTAGTGGAGCAGTGGCAGGGCCACGGCCCTAGCAAGTTTTTCGGCCGTAGTGCTAATTTTCCGCATTTCGATCGAAATTTTGTATATATACTATGTTCGGCCCGGGCAAGTTTTTCGGCCGTAGTGCTAATCTTAGTGCCCGTGTCTTTCGGCCCTGGCAGGTTCAACGGGCAAGATCCGCCACTGGCCATATCACTTGGGCGTTATACCATAGTACATAGCCTCAAGAGCGTAAACTTTGAAATCAAAGTATCCAATTTAACATTTTTACATAACCTCAAATAAAATCCAAATAAGAAAATTTTGATAAACCCATAAACGGGTTAAAGGGTTAGCTCATTAATTAAACATACCAACTTAAACACGACATGCATGTTAAATGGGCTAACTAAATATCATCCTTTTGTTAAACTACAAGTGGAACATGACCTCCTTTCAGGTCTCATAGATCAAAAATCTGATTGGATTCTCCCGTGTGATTAGCAAAAAAATAATCTAGAAATGTTACATCCAAATTAGAATAAGTTTTCTTTTTTCTATTAAATAAAAGTTGAAATTCCCGTATAACCTTAATAAGAGTTAGGAGCCGTTTGGCAACTTCTGAATAGTTAAGTGCTGAACCAGTAATATGTCTGAACCATTAAGTATTGAACCAGTAAGAGATCTGAACCATTAAGAGCCAGTATAATGCCTAACCGTTCAGAGGAAAATGTCTAACCAATTTAGATTAGAGGTCTTGACCATTCAGACTCAGTATAATGCTTATCCATTAAGAGGCAAATATCTGAACTATTCAGACATTTGCTCATGAAACACAGTCTGAACCATTACGTATTGAACCAGTAAGATGTCTGAACTATTAAGAGTCTCATTAAGAGGTAAACAAACAACCCCTTAATTTCTTTCCTAATAAAGCGTGAGAACATGCCCCAAGTAACTAATGAAGATATTCATCAAGGATAAGAATATTAGGTGCCAATGTGTGGTAGCTCACTTGGTAGAGGCTCTTGCCTTTTGGAGAAAAAGACCCAGGTTCAAATCCTGGCATGACATGTAATGTAGTATTTATTAGTGTAGTTTAGGAAATGTAACCTTTGTCATTCGAAAAAAATAATAATAAGAATATTAGGCCTCATATGGGTGAGATTGTGAGAAAGTGAACGGGCCCAATATGTAAGATAGGTTGTTTATTAGAAGACATGAGGTGTCAAAGAAATGGACACCTAAAAGGACTTCGGCCTTGATGTATGTATGTGGTCTAAAGGTGAACAAATCGTTTTTTTTTTTTTTAAACCCAAACCGGTTTTGACTTTGATCGGTTTCGGTTTGAAATCGGTTCGGTTTCATCAAGGTTTGGTAGGTTTGAAGTAACGGTTTGGGTTTGGTTAGTTTTCGGTTTCAGTTCATAAACTAGATCCCGCACGCACATTTAAAAAAATATATATAAGCCAATAAGAAAAAGAATAAGATAAAAAAATGACTTTTTTTTTTCTATAGTTTTCAAACTTTTCAGTTAAAAATAACTGGTTTTTAATATAATTTTTTAAGTCTTTAGAAAATAACATTTATAACATTTAACTTATATAAATATTACAATACTAATAAAATTTGACGTCGACGGTAAGCTTCTAAATTTTAATTTAGTAAATGACATTCAATTAACTTGTGAATGATCGATACAAGATTCTTCAACAACAGTCTCATCGTTTTGATCGCCTCCCAAATTGTTCATCTGTCTGTAGTAGAATATGTAAAATCTTTCAAATACCGACGCCATATTCGTCCACTTTGACAATATTGATCACTTGTATGCTCAGTTACAAAACTCATTTCTCGTCAAAACTATCCTTAATGTGATCCAAAAGTTTAGGACCAAGTCTATCACTTGTACCTTCCTCATGTAAGTCTAAGGTCCTTACGTGTACAAAAGCAAGGCCCACATCGTAATCCTCGTCTTCGGCCAAACAGACCACGTGGATGCATTTTGAAAGTATGGTGAAGTGAATCGTTTGCAAGATGAGTGGGTTTTTAGCGTTATGATCAACCAAAATTATCAAATACTAAGGGGCTGTTTGGTAGCCTCTTAATCCATTCAGAGGCTGTCTCTTAATGAAATCATTTGTGGCCCTTATGTCTGAATGAATAAGAGGTAACCTTATGTCTGACTGGATAAGAGGTAACATCTGAATGGTAAACCATCACATGTCACATTCTTCTACATTATCTTTGTTAAACTCTTAAATGATTTCATTAAGAGGTAGCATCTTAATGTCATTTAGATGCTACCAAACAGCCCCTAATAGTAACTTAGGGGGCAAAATGGTGAATTGGTGGTAAAGAAAACGATAAAAACAGCCCCAAGCGGTCATATGGCCATTTTTTAACGGTAAAAAAGTCAAATTCGTGTGTAACGGTCCGACCCGGTTCCAAAACGGCTGTTTTTGGACCGGTCCTAAACCGGTTTGGCGAAAAATGGTTCGGGTCGTTTTTTTAAGTGGGGTGCGGAAACGGTGCCGAACCTATGGTTTGGAATACAAAACGAACCATTTTATATGGTACCAGTTTCGGTTCAGGCCGGTTTCCCCAGTTCGGGTCGGTTAACTTGTTTTGATATTAATCTCTAACGTGGCTCACTATCCCTCAAGTAGACAACAACTAGTAAATTTGACTAAAAAAACAGAACTGGAGATATACTAACAGAAAACTAGCTATAACAAAAAAAAGTGGTCAAAGTGTAACTTGGTAAAAATAGACATATAAAATGCCGAAGAGCAACACATAAGCGTAAATCCTCTAAGACAATCATATGTAAAGTCTACGTAAGGTGTAGGAAAATCTAAGCCCCACCCCTCTCAAGAAAAAAAATCATTAACCTTGGTTCTCTCCGTGACCACCCTCCTGCGTAAGAATAAGTACAGTGATCTCAAGGAAGAAGAAGAAGAAGTAGTAAAAGTGAGAATGAAGTGAAAGTAACTTGTTTAGGATTTTATTCAAGCCTTGATTTCAGACGCGCGGAGATGTTTAGGATTTTATCTTCAAGTCTAACTGTTCCCTTGCGCGAGCCCGCGCAAAGGTGTTAGTTGAATATTTGTTTCTCCTTTTCTTCGGCGCGTGGTTATCGAAGACTGTTTTCTTCCATAACTTGTTTGGGACCACTACGCAGCCGCGCACGGTCTTGTTAAAGATATTCTAAAAGTGAGGCTATGGTATGGTCTTATGTGCCTGTGCAAGGTTTTTGGGACCATACTCCTTTATTATTGAACTGTTTCTTCCCAAATCCTGTTTAGGACCGCTGCGCGGCCGCGCAGGGTCTTGTTCAAGATGTTTTTGGAATAAGGTTGTGGTATGGTCCTATGCGCCTACACAAGGTTTTTGGGACCATGCCCCTTCAAGTCCCCCCAGTCCAGTGTTGCTTCTACGCAAGTAGGTGGAGCACTGGACTATATAAAATGAAGTGTGCGCTTTTTGCTTTGAAAAGTAGCAGGCTTGTTTGGCCCGAAGTATGAAGAATCTTCTTGTGGAAGATATTTTCTTTGTTTCTTCAAGTTGAGGTTTCCATGATTTCAAATTTTGAAAATGTTGGCTCATGGCAGGTAGCAGGTAAAAGGTGTTGTGCTGATGTTGACATGTGACAGTTGGGTGACAGGCTGTCACTTGTCAGACGTCGAGCATTAATTGGGCGTCGTCAAATGTGGTTTATACGCTCGCGTGGATACGACTGTTTCCTTGACTGTTATCAAGGATGTACAGTTACGTCCGCCTCCTGACTTGTGTGAAGGTTGTCCCATCTAGTTTTGTTTGGGATGTTGAATCCGGTTTTTGCTGGACGTTGTTGCGCCAATACTGTATTGTGCTGCTGTGTTAGTGCCGCCACACATTTTGTTATTGTACTGTTGCACAACTTTGTTATTGCGCTGCTACGCAAATAACTGTATTAATGTGTTGTCGCACAACTTTGTTATTGTGTTGCCGCGCAAATAACTGTATTAATGTGCTGTCGCACATCGTTGTTAATGTGCTGTTATGTTTATGTCTATTCTAGTTACAATGTTTGCATGAGTACGATTACTTTGTTTAGGTAGGACAAATAAAGATGATATAAAGCTCATGTGTGAACGTAGGGCTGGACCTTGCACGATACTTGTGACCGCGGAGTGTTCATGAGACTTGTGTTATGATAGTGTTTTTGTACTTACCAAAAGGAATCGCATGCATTTGTAATAAAACACCGAAGCATAGTGGAAGTAAAACTTTGTATTGATTTGGATAGGGCGCAGAGGCCAGTAGATACAAAGTAGTTAATAAATACGATAATTATGATGCATATGTAAGTAATGGCCATTGTACTGTATGCTGGTTGGCGTTGTATGTTGTCCAAGTACGAAGGGTCCTGGGAGTACATATAGCATATGCGCAGCTGTTGCGCATTCCAGGTACGCGGAACGTTTGTTCCGTCGAGCCGTCGTAGGGTATACGCGCCTTTTCCTAGTACCTCATTAATGACGTAGGGCCCTTCCCATTTGGGCGCGAGCTTTCCCGGTTTTTCAGCGTTTGATGCTTCGTTGTCTCTTAAGACGAAATCTCTCGGTACGAAAGTGCATATGCGCACTCGAGCATTGTAATATTTTTCCAGTTTCGATTTGTTCCTTGCCTCATTGATGGCTGCGTTTTCACGTCTCTCCTTGAGGAGGTCCAGGTCGAGCCTGCGCTCATGTTCATTGTTTTGTTTTTCCATGGCTAGCATCCGAGGTGACGGGAGGCCGATTTCCGACAGAATTACTGCTTCGGAGCCGTAAACGAGGCTAAATGGCGTTTCCCCTGTGCTAGTCTTCGGCATAGTGCGGTGAGCCCATAGGATACTTGGGATTTCATCAACCCACCCCCTTCTTGCGGTTCCCAACCTTGCTTTAATGTTATCTACAATCTGTTTGTTGACGCTTTCGACTTGCCCGTTTGCCTGTGGGTGTGCCACAGAGGCGAAACTATGTTCGATGCGCATTTCCTTCATCCACTTTTGTAGATCGTCAGACGCAAAATTGGTACCATTGTCTGTGATAATGCGCAATGGCAATCCCCGAACCGGCATATGATATGTTCCTAGATGAATTTTCTGATTACCATTGCGGTGGTTGATACTAGGGCTTTGGCTTCTACCCACTTGGCGAAGTAATCTACGGCAACTATTATAAATTTTACTGCGCCCAGTAAGTCCAGAAAAGGACCTACTAGGTCAATTCCCCATTGCTGGAAAGGCCACGCTGCGGTTACTGGAACCAACGGGTTCTTTGGGCGAAGTGTTTTTGGAGCATGATGTTGGCATGATGTACACTTGCGCAAGATTTCTATGGCGTCTAAATGCATACCGGGCCAGTAATAGCCTGCACTCATGATTTTTTCCACTACCATGCGTGAGCCAGCATGGATTCCGCATAGTCATTCATGGATTTCCCGAACCAGATACTGCATGTCATGCTTGTCTACGCATCTTAAGAGAGGACCCATGTAAGACTTGCGATACAAAATTTCATCCGCCATCTCATAGTTTAACGATTTGTGTTGAATTTTTCTTGCTTCTGTTTTTCCCTCCGGAAGAGTTCCATGTTGTAAAAACATAATAATAAAGGACATCCAAGATGGATTCCCAACTTCTATCACGTTTACGTGTCTCAGAGGAACGGATGGGTTTGAGAGAACTTCAATGCGGACCTCTTTTGCCAGGTGCTTGAAGCTTGTAGTGGCTAGCTTACTTAGTACATCCGCATGCTTGTTTTCTCTTCTGTTAATGTGGATTATTTTAAAGGTCTGAAACTGATTGATCAGTGTTCTTGCCTGCTCAACATATAAGGCCATTGCTTCGCCTTTTGCGTCATAGCGACCATTAATTTGTTCGGCTACAAACTTGGAATCGACATGTGCTTCAACATTGTTTGCCCCCATTTTGAGTGTTAGGAGGATACCTGCGAGGAATGTCTCATACTCCGCTTCGTTGTTGGTGCTTTTGAAATCTAGCCGAATGGCGTAGGTAAGTTCGTGATTGTCGGGGCTAACTAGGCGGAGACCAGCTCCTGCGGCGTCATCGTTGGAAGCACCATCTGTATGTAAAATCCAGACCCTGTCGTCGAAGACTGGGGTAGGATTTTGTATGGCTTCGCATTCCTGGATCTTATCGACGGGAACTTCAGTGACAAAATCTGCTAGGACTTGGCCCTTGATAGTTGGGTTCGACTTATACAAAATGTTATATCCGCCCAGTTTCTGGTTTGGACAAGATCTGTCCTAGATGGTAATTGGTAAGGACAGTTATAACATGGCCAGAAAAGTACCTTCGCAATCTGTGCGATGCGTGAACTAGCGCGAGAACAAGTTTTTCCATGATGAAATAGCGCGTTTCTGAACCGGTCAACATTTTGCCGATGTAATAAATTGGAGTTTGGACTCCGTCTCTTTCGACCATCAACACTACGCCAACTACTACCTCTGATGCGGAGAGGTATAAGATTAATGGTTCTTATTTTCGCGGGGCTGTTAAAGTAGGTAGTTGAATTAGGCATTCTTTCATTTGCTGGAAAGCTTTTTCTGCCTCCGGAGTCCATTGAAATTGGCTCTTCTTTACGCAGTTGCGTAATGTGCTGATAAATGGATATGATTTGCAGGCATGATTTGCTAAAAACCGGTTGATCGCCGCTAGCCGACCGGCTAGGCGTTGCATCTCTTTGATAGATGCTGGTGACTGCATGAGCTGAATAGACTCTACCTTTTCTGGATTGACTTTGAAACCATCTTTGGTTACGATAAATCCAAAGAATTTGCCTTCTTCCATTCCGAACGAACACTTTACAGGGTTCAGTTTTAGGTTGACTCTGCGCAGAGAGTCGAAAGTGCGCTGGATGTTTGTGAGCATTTATTCTTCTTCACGACTGATGATGACAAGGTCGTCCATATAGACTTCTACTGTTACGCCGATATCTTCCCCGAAGACTCTATCCATTAGACGTTGGTAAGTGGCTCCCGCATTGCAGAGACCGAAAGGCATTTTTGTATAACAAAATATACCTTTGTCCGTGCGGAAAGCTGTCTTGTCTTTGTCTTCTTCCTTCATTTGTACTTGGTGATACCTTTTGTAACAATCTAAGAAGCATTTCCAGCGGAAGGATGCTAAGGAATCTACCTTCTTGTATATCTCTGGGAGGGCGTAACAGTCTTTTGGGCAGGCTTTGTTGAGATCCTTGAAATCAACGCACATGCGCTGTCATGGCCCCCGTCCCGGTGTGACCCGGTCCAGGAGCCGTGGGACAGAAACCCGTGGTAATTATTATTTGAGTTGACAGCGGAAGTTTAAAAGGATCTTTTAAAACTTGAAAATGCCCAATTATTTTATTTTATAATTTGGGACAAACCCCGTAATTTACAGTGAAGGGAATTTCACGAGGAATTCCTTATTTTACAAAAACATGTTTATTTATTTAACTGAGCCACCACTTCAAGCTTTATTAGTGCTCCATAGCACTTTTCCTTGATTCACAGTAGGTCACCTGAAACATGTTTTAAAAATATTTTATCAGCGGGAAAATACTGGCGAGTCACTCGATTTCAATAAAATGACACATAGTTATAAATTACAGCATAAGAGCGAATACGATGGCTACTATATTATTTTTATCTGGCGCCGTGTCACACCCTGGTGACGATGGTCATACCACTATTGGGTCCTTTCACCCAAGTAGTGATGATTATCATTGTTAGGTTTGTTTACCTAACCGTGAGAGATTAGTAATGTGCACAATACCCCACTTGCCAGTGATTCAAGATAACCACGACTTAATCCCTGTAATTATAACTTTGAAAATAATTTGAGATTTAGTAAAACAGTTGATAAAAAGATAATGACTCACATTGTAAGTTTAGACGGGCAGAGTTTAGCCTATTGATAAGCCTGATAACCTAATTTAAACAGCAATGCATACGAAACTAGGTCAGTAACTTAATACAACATTTACGATAACTCACGAAATCAAAACCCTCACGACGAATGACAAAGTATAGCCCAAATACGGGCAGCACTTAAACATCCATCGGATCGGTTTCAATCGATCGGACATTGTATCGTAGCAGTGATCGAGTTATTACCCTGTACTCGTAGCAGCGTTTCCCTAAGCTAAATTGTGATTTTGAGCAGTATATTTCGTCTTTTGAAAAGTTTTTCGAGTGCAAGTGAATAGGCCATGAACTGATCAATTTAGAGCTGAAAAATGGGTTTTACGCGGCCCGCGTAAACCCTCTCAACACTTTTACGCGGCCTGCGAGGGCCACCTAGTCTACAACTAGGGCTAGCGTGTCACAGGTAGGTCCGCCACGTGTGCGACACGTGTCCTGGAACGCTTATCCGGTCAACTTTAAGTTGACGCGGCCCGCGTAAGCCTAAGCTTATGTTTTACGCGGCCCACCTGAAATCCAGAAATCTTGTTTTCTTGGTTTTTCATGCACATTAAGGTTTCAGGGGTCCGGGTTTTCACTTACGGGTCGTTTAGGGACAATTTTGCAGTCCTTACATCCTCCCCACCTTATTTAAAATCTCGTCCTCGAGATTTACTGAAATAAATGAGGATACTTTCGCTTCATCTCCGATTCCAGCTCCCAAGTGTATTCCGGTCCTCTTTTTGAATCCCACTTGACTTTGACTAGTACCAATCTTTTGTGTTTGAGAAACTTAATATTTCTGTCTTCTATTTGAAGCGGTTTCTCCATGAACTTCAATTTTTCATTCACATGTATGTCTTGAAGAGGGACTACCAGGGATTCGTCGGACAAACATTTCTTGAGGTTGGATACATTAAATATGTCATGTACTCCAACTAGCTCCTTTGGTAGTTGTAAGCGATAAGCAACTGGTCCTATGCGTTGAATTACTGGGAATAGTCCTATGTATTTTGGACTCAGTTTTCCTTTCTTACCGAACCGAACTACTCCTTTCCAAGGAGAAACTTTCAAGAGTACCATGTCTCCAACTTGAAATTCTAGTGGCTTGCGTCGATTATCGGCATAACTCTTCTGCCGATCTCGAGCCGTTTTCAATCTTTCATTGATTTAAGTGATCTTATCGGTGGTTTCTTGCACAATCTCGGGACCCGATAATTGATTTTCTCCTATTTCTGCCCAACAAACTAGGGTTCTACATTTTCGTCCATACAGTGCTTCAAATGGGGCAGCCTCGATGCTTGCATGATAACTATTGTTATAGGAGAACTCGATTAAGGGTAAATGGCCGTCCCAATTTCCCCCAAAATCTATGACACATGTTCTAAGCATGTCTTCCAAGGTTTGGATCGCCCTTTCACTTTGTCCGTCTGTTTAGGGATGGTAGGTTGTACTTAAATTTAATCGTGTCCCCATGGCTTCTTGGAAACTTGTCCAGAAATGTGAAGTGAAGCGACTATCCCTATCCGATACAATGGAGAGTGGGACTCCATGTAGTGATACTACTTCGTCTACGTAAAACTTTGCTAACCTTTCCATGCTAAAGGTTTCTTTCATGGGTAAGAAATGAGCTGATTTGGTTAATCGATCCACAATTACCCAAATTGCATCATTACCTTTTCTAGTCTTGGGTAACTTAGTAACAAAATCCATGGTTATTAGTTCCCATTTCCATACGGGCATTTCTAATTGTTGTAGTAGACCTGAGGGTTTCTGGTGTTCTGCCTTAACTTGCGAACAAGTTAAGCACTTAGAAACGTATCTAGCTATGTCCTTCTTCATTCCTATCCACCAGAAGTTATTCCTTAAATCTTGGTACATCTTATTATTACCAGGATGCATGGTGTATCTAGATTTATGGGCCTCCTCTAAAATTTTATTTCTTAAGTCTCCTTGCTTAGGTACCCAAATTCTTTTCTTGTGGAATCTCCAAATTCCATCAATCCCTTGCTCTAATTCCTTTATTCTTCCCTTCATTCCTTCAGCATCATCCTTGATTGTTGTTTCTTGAACATTCTTCAGTTGTTCCATTAAGTCCAATTGTAAACTTAATCTAAGAGCACGAACTCGTCGTTATTTCTCATGATACTTACGACTTAGGGCATCTGCTTCTTCATTTGCCTTTCCTTCGTGATATTGAATATCACAGTCGTAGTCACTTAGAATTTCCATCCATCTTCTTTGCCTCATGTTTAATTCTTTTTGCCTAAATATATACCTTAAACTCTTATGATCTGTATAGACTGTAAACTTGCTTCCGTACAGATAATGTCTCCAAATCTTAAGGGCAAAAATTATGGCTCCTAACTCTAAATCATGAGTCGTATAATTTTCCTCGTGCTTTTTCAATTGCCTTGAGGCATACGCAATTACCTTCTTGCGTTGCATCAGTACACATCCTAATCCTAGTTTAGAAGCATCACAATAAACTTCAAAATCTTCTGTCCCTTCTGGTAAGGCAAGAATTGGGGCGTTTGTTAATCTTTGCTTTAAATTCTTAAAAGCCTCTTCTTGTCTAGGTCCCCATTCAAACTTCACTGCTTTACAGGTTAGCTTAGTTAATGGTACAACTATCTTAGAAAAATCCTTGATGAAGCGCCTATAGTAACCAGCTAATCCTAGAAAACTTCTAACTTCCATAGCTGATTGCGGGACCTTCCACTTGGTGATTGCTTCTATTTTGGAGGGATCTACGTGAATACCTTCGTGATTCACCATGTGTCCTAAAAATTGTACCTCTTGTAGCCAAAATTCACACTTCGAGAATTTGGCGTAAAGCTTCTCTTTTCTTAACAATGTTAAGAGTAGATGCAGGTGCTCACAATGTTCCTCCTGGCTTTTGGAATAAATAAGTATATCGTCGATGAAAACAATTACAAATTTATCCAAGTACGGTTTACAGATCCTATTCATCATGTCCATGAATGCTGCATGAGCATTTTTTAATCCAAAGGGCATGACTGTAAACTCGTAATGACCATACCTAGTTCTGAAGGCAGTTTTAGGTATGTCTTCTTCTTGTACTTTCAACTGATGGTATCAGGAGCGTAAATCTATCTTAGAAAAATATATAGCTCCCTGAAGTTGGTCGAAAAGATCATCAATCCTAGGTAATGGATATTGATTCTTAATTATAACTTTATTCAATTCCCTATAATCGATACACATTCGCATCGACCCATCTTTCTTTTTCACAAACAACACGGGTGCTCCCCAAGGGGATGAACTAGGTTGTATAAATCCTTTGCTTAACAATTCATCTAACTGCCTTTTCAATTCTAACATTTCGGTGGGTGCTAACCGATAAGGTACCTTGGCTATCGGTGTAGTTCCGGAAATTAGATGAATTCTAAATTCTACTTCCCTATCGGGTGGTAATCCAGGTAGTTCTTCTGGGAATACCTCCGGGTATTCTGATACTACGGGAATTTCCTTAAGTTCCTTACCTTTAGTGCTAATGATTACCGAAATCATATACACTATTCCTTGTTTTCTTGAATAACTGGCCATTTTCATTACTGAAATGAATTTTATTGGCTTACGTGGCTTATCTCCTGTAATCACCACTATTTCTCCTGTAGGTGTATGAATTTCTATGGAATTCTTATCACAGAGGATTCGAGCATGGTTGACTACTAACTAATCCATTCCTAACACAACATCGAATCCGGCTAAATTCATAGGTAACAGGTTTGCAGAAAATTTATGGCCTAAAAGTTCTATCTTTCCTTTTTGAAAAACCTTATCTATGTGAACAGAATTTCCATCTGCCGTTTCTACCGTAAGAATTTGTCTAAGGTTGGTTAAGGGTAAGTTAAGAGCTTGGCAGAATGAAGTATTTATAAAACTTTGGTTTGCACCAGAGTCAAATAATACTTTCGCATAAACGTCGTGAAATAGGAACGTACCGGCTATCACATCTGGGATGAGTTCTGCTTCTTGGGTAGTCAACTGGAATGCTCTTGCATTCTTTTTGCTAGTTCCTTCTGTATGTTTGGATTTGTTGTCAGCTGGTTTGATCAATTTAGGGCAGTCTGGTCTAAAATGTCCAGCTTCTCCACACTTAAAGCAGATTGTTGATTTCTTTCTTCTGCAGTCTTCTTCTTGATGCCCTGGAATCTTGTAGAAATTGCAATATCCTTTGCATCTTCCAAAATGCTTTCTTTTATAGGTACTGCAAAATGGAGCAGTGGAAGATTGCCCGGTTCCCTTTTTCTTGAAATTACTACTATTACCCACTCGGAATCCTTGGGTAATCTTTTGGGCCACTTCCTTCTTTCTATTTTCTTCTCGCGTACGCACCAGTCCGTCTGTCAAAGTGTTGGCTAATTCCACTGCATCGTCAATTGTGCGAGGTCTCACAGCTTTAACAATATCACGGATTTCTCCAATCAAACCCCAAATATAGCGAGAAATAAGTACCGGTTCTGGCGAAGCCAGGGTTGGTACAACTCTAGCATACTCAAAGAATGTCGAAGTATATCCTCGATAGTCTACATCCACCATCCGGTGGTTCAGGAACTTATTTGTCATTTGTTCCTTTTCATATTCGGGACAAAATTTTCTTTCTACTAGACTCTTAAATTCTGCCCAATTCATGGCATACACCACATCACTTCATTTAGCTTGTAGTATGGTGTTCCACCATTCGAGTGCCCCTTCTTTAAAAAGATGCGACGCGTACATGAACTTGTCTTCCTCGGCACATTTACTTATTTTAATTACTGCTTCGGTTTTCTCTAACCAACACAGTGCAGCAGTTTCCCCTTCATTGCTTGCAAATTCAACTGTTTTACAGGCAAGAAATTCCTTGTAAGTGCAACCAGGAGTTGCAGCTTTCATTTTCTTAAGGAATGGGGCTTGCATCCCATCATTATCGTCATTATTATTGTTGCCGCCTCCATTTACACTATTACTGAAATTGTCTTCGCGAGTACGTTTGCTGGGAATAATTGGTTGAGGTTCAACTGGATTTCGGGCAGCAGCAAGGATTGCTGGAATAGCATTGGCTATTCCCTGAGCAACGATATTTTCTATATCTTGCCTATTCAGAAATTGATCTCCATTGTTTTGCTCAGATTGGTTAACTTCGTTAACTGGTTCATTATCAGCGTGTTCCATCTGATAATTAATATATATAAGTTATTGGCATAAAATAAATAACAATCAAGCACAATAAAGCAATCGTACATAATCATGTCAACATGTATAGCCAAAATTGTCGACTCAGCGACTTCCATATTTATATATTTTAGTATGCATCCGTACACACCAAATATATTACAAAAGTTTTAAGTCATTTTATATGATTATATTTTTATTAATATTTATTATTATTAAACACGTAGCCACACCACCACAAACGATCCCTGTCAGCTGGCATTTCAGAAAAGACGTTCCCTCTCGTTGTATTTCCATGATATCCTCTCCCCCACTTCTCGGATTCTATTCCCTGCGTCCATCAGCTCCTCGCCATAGTGGCGGAGTTCAGCCAAGTTCTCAGTGCTCATAGGTGGGTTTGGTGCAGGCTCTGGGTCAAACTGGGGGAAAAAGGTATTAGGGTTATTCAAGAGGTTCTGAAATTGCCAATCAGTTGTCCACCATTCTTTTAGCTCTCCTGGTAGGGGTCGGAGGTGG
The DNA here is from genome assembly GCA_030545235.1 of Helianthus tuberosus. Taxonomy (NCBI): domain Eukaryota; kingdom Viridiplantae; phylum Streptophyta; class Magnoliopsida; order Asterales; family Asteraceae; genus Helianthus; species Helianthus tuberosus. Next base: position 96,646,614 of record CM060399.1, on the reverse strand, counting down.
ATAATAGGATCGGGGATAACAGGTTCCAGATTGACTGGAAGTGGGGCTTCCGCTGGGTAATTGAAGAGGTTTTCATCGGCAGGTCCGATGAGGTCGCTAATTGCCAGTTTGTGGTCCAGCTCCTCCCACGATGGCATTTCCTGGGCTTGCCCAGAATTTTCCCCGATTTCCTTTCCTTTGCCTTTATCCTTGGGATCCTCAGTCTTTTTAATTTTCTGTGCCGCAGGTTTCTTCCTACGCATACGCCTCCAGCCTACGAGTCTTCTTATCTTTTTAGGCTTTGGTTTTTCCTGAGGTTGGGCTTGGAATACCATTGGCTCTTCAGTATCAGCATGGTAGCCAGTGAAGGTACTGGTGGTATCCATATCTGTGGTATGGATAGTAAAATTTTGAAGTGCTTCTGATAGTTCATTCATGCTGTTAGCATACATGAAGAAACACACAAAATTCTAAGTTAAAATTTTGTGAATTAAATTTTAATAAAATCACAGAATGGCAATCAGAAAAATTAAGTATTTCTAAATACTTAATTGGCTTAAATCAGTGGCTCTGATACCACCTTTTCCTGTCACGGCCCCCGTCCCGGTGTGACCCGGTCCAGGAGTCGCGGGACAGAAACCCGTGGTAATTATTATTTGAGTTGACAACGGAAGTTTAACAGGATCTTTTAAAACTTGAAAATGCCCAATTATTTTATTTCATAATTTGGGACAAACCCCGTAATTTACAGTGAAGGGAATTTCACGAGGAATTCCTTATTTTACAAAACATGTTTATTTATTTAACTGAGCCACCACTTCAAGCTTTATTAGTGCTCTGTAGCACTTTTCCTTGATTCACAGTAGGTCACCTGAAACATGTTTTAAAAATATTTTATCAGCGGGGAAATACTGGCGAGTCAATCGATTTCAATAAAATGACACATAGTTATAAATTACAGCATAAGAGCGATTACGATGGCTACTATCTTATTTTTATCTGGCGCCGTGTCACACCCTGGTGACGATGGTCATACCACTATTGGGTCCTTTCACCCAAGTAGTGATGATTATCACTGTTAGGTTTGTTTACCTAACCGTGAGAGATTAGTAATGTGCACAATACCCCACTTGCCAGTGATTCATGATAACCACGACTTAATCCCTGTAATTATAACTTTGAAAATAAATTGAGATTTAGTAAAACAGTTGATAAAAAGAGAATGACTCACATTGAAAGTTTAGACGGGCAGAGTTTAGCCTAATGATAAGCCTGATAACCTAATTTAAACAGCAATGCATACGAAACTAGGTAAGTAACTTAATACAACATTTACGATAACTCACGAAATCAAAACCCTCATGACGAATGACAAAGTATAGCCCAAATACGGGCAGCACTTAAACATCCATCAGATGGGTTTCAATCGATCGGACATTGTATCGTAGCAGTGATCGAGTTATTATCCTGTACTCGTAGCAGCGTTTCCCTAAGATAAATTGTGATTTTGAGCAGTATATTTCGTCTTTTGAAAAGTTTTTCGAGTGCAGGTGAATAGGCGATGAACTGATCAATTTATAGCTGAAAAATTGGTTTTACGTGGCCCGCGAAACCCTCTCAACACTTTTACGCGGCCCGCGAGGGCCACCTAGTCTACAACTAGGGCTAGCGTGTCACATGTAGGTCTGCCACGTGTGTGACACGTGGCCTGGAACGCTTATCCGGTCAACTTTAAGTTGACGCGACCCGCGTAAGCCTAAGCTTACGTTTTACGCGGCCCGCCTGAAATCCAGAAATCTTGTTTTCTTAGTTTTTCATGCACATTAGGGTTTCAGGGGTCCGGGTTTTCAGTTACGGGTCGTTTAGGGACAATTTTGCAATCCTTACATGCGCTACCCACCGTTGTGCTTCTGCACCATTATTGGGTAGCTACCCAGGTTTGATATCGAACTTCGCGTAAAATCCCAGTCTGAAGTAATTCAGCTACTTGCTCATTCATTGCGCGAGCCTTTTCTGGACCAAGACTCCGCTTTCCTTGTGCTACTGGTTCTACGGAAGGTCGAACATTCAAGCAATGTTCCGTTATTTCTCTTGGTACGCCGGTCATGTTTGCTGGGGACCATGCGAAAATATCCATATTCTCGGATAGAAGCTCTTTTAATTTTGCGCGGATTGCTGGTGAGATGGCGTACCTAGTAGAATGGTTTGCTCAGGGTATTCATTGTTGAGTACCCATTTCTCTAGTTCGTTAGATGGAGATGGCTTTGTGGCCTTTACTGGTGGCTCGTCGTCTACATACATCACTTCTTTGCTTGAATATAGAATTGCTACTCCGGTTTCTGTTGGAAAACCGCAAGCAGCGTGTGGGGGGGGGGGGGGGGATATTCCACGGTCCTCCCAACCGCTGGAGTGATCACACTCCACAAGCTAGCTTAGCCCCATAGCTGCCCGGGGGTGAATACCCAACCGAGAGCGAAGAGCTTGGCCGTGGGATGCGGACACCAAGATTCGAACCCAGGACCTCTAGGGAGAGGGTGGGTGAGGCTGGCCAACTTGGCTACCCAGGTAATCATGCTAAATTCTCTTTGTGAACGTCTTCCCAGCAGTACATCATGGCGTGATGTAGATGGCATAACCATGAAATTGACTGTAACAGTGCGCGAGTGCTCTCCATCCGAGAGTGTTACAGGAAAGGAGATTTGACCCAGTGGAAAGACGGCCTCATTGCAGAAACCAGTTAAAGGGAAATCGACGGGTTTCAAGCGCACCTTGTCCTCTGGGTCTAATTGTTTAAAACATTGTTCGTAAATAATATCCATAGAACTACCCGGATCAGTGAACATGTAATCAGTACGGTAATGACCGAATATACCAGTTATGATGACCGGCCGTTCTTCTTGAGGACCCCCAGGTACGAAGGGGAAGATTACTTGTTGTTCACGCCAGTGTTGACTGTGGCTCCGTTTATTGTTTTGTTTGCGCGAGGGTCCGCCTTGCACCATGTATGTTTTTTCCGTACTGATTTTTGGGTTGCTGTGGTCGTCCTCCACATGTTGCATCGTATAACTGTGTGTTTTCAGATATTTTCTGTCACTGAGCTGGGTGTCCCACTGTTGTAATGGACGTGGGCCCAACGCTGTACTATCGGATTTCTTTTGGGATTTGTGCTCTGTTTGAGACTCCTGGTACCCAGATCTGAGATGGAGAAATTCGCGTCCGATGCTGGAATAAGGATATACCTTTGTGACTTTGATCGGCAGATTCGATGAGTCGTAATAAGACCCTCTGGATGTGCTTATGTTTGCACCTGAGTAACAGGTTTTTGTGCGAAAATTTCGTTTACGGCACTTTGGAATTTAGTAAACCAATAAACCGAAGTTTCTTCCGGAAGTAGATCTGGACTATTCTGAGTTCCAGATTGAACTTCTGAGGTAATAGTACTGTGTTACTCATGATGAATTTTATTGTTGCTACGTGATTTCCCCACGATTCCGTCGACCTGAAAAGCATGAGCCGGATCGTCCTTGTTTTCAATTTGAGGACTTGACGGGTAATTTGTCGGAACTTCTGCCATAGGAAACAGAAAATAAGAAGATACGAATCAAACAAGGAGATGAAAATGGAAATTGAAGAATCGGTGGGCGCCAATGAAGAAACAGTGATCAAAATTGACCGGAATCAATTATATCAGAGGTTTAGTCTCTGCATAAAAGGGGTTAATCCTCTCGTTGATTTGGGGGTTTGGTTGAGTTCCTTCTCCGGTGATCACTGCAAAACAGAAAGGCGTTAGACTCGCCACGGGGAGAATGGGATTCTCTCCGTGACCACCCTCCGGCGTGAGAATAAGTATAGTGATCTCAAGGAAGAAGAAGTAGTAAAAGTGAGAATGAAGTGAAAGTAACTTGTGAGATCATACCTGCAACGTCTTATTTATAGCCGGTTTTGGCGGGAAATCGGTGCGACGGAGAAAGTAACGGAAAGTGCTTTTCCGTTTGGTGGTTATTTTTCCTTCCGTTAATCTTTGCACACGGATCGTGGGTCTTGATCAACGGTTGGGGAGTTGCCGAGTGGAAAGCGGTTTTGGGTAGATCCTTCTCCAAGTTAATGTCATCATCGTGATTTAGATGAGTGTCTAGGATTATGCCACGTCATCTTCAGTTATAACTGAATGGCTATGCACGATGAGCATTTAGGGCTTCTAGAAGATCTACAGTTGTAAATCTTTATGCCCTTGCCACGTGTCCATCTTGTTGTAACAGAAAAGATATACTTTTATTCAAGCCTTGATTTCAGACGCGCGGAGATGTTTAGGATTTTTTCTTCAAGTCTAACCGTTACCTTGCGCGAGCCCGCGCAAGGGTGTTAGTTGAGTGTTTGTTTCTCCTTTTCTCCGGCGCGTGGTTATCGAAGACTGTTTTCTTCCATAACTTGTTTGGGACGACTGCGCAGCCGCGCACGGTCTTGTTAAAGATATTCTAGAAGTGAGGCTATGGTATGGTCTTATGTGCCTGCGCAAGGTTTTGGGACCATACTCCTTTATTATTGAACTGTTTCTTCCCAAATCCTGTTTAGGACCGTTGCGCGGCTGCGCAGGGTCTTGTTCAAGATGTTTTTGGAATAAGGTTGTGGTATGGTCCTATACGCCTGCGTAAGGTTTTTGGGACCATACCCCTTCACTTAACCAAATAATAACATCATATATTATCAACTTATTAAAAAGTCATGTTATACACATTATTAAATCTATAAAACTAATAATCCTAAAATCCTATTGATTTAAATGTTACCCTTTTCACGTGGATTATTATTATTATTATTATTATTATTATTATTATTATTATTATTATTATTATTATTAAACACTCCAAAATATGTATCATATAGCTTGTGCTTAATCTAATGTGTTTGTGGAAAGTGCTTTAATTAATATGTAGGGAGACTATGAAGCAAATGTATCAAATGGAAGGAGAAGGAATTCAAATGGATGAGTATACACTATACAACTTTCATGAATCAAGTGTTGTTAAATGAAACAACAACAATAACATACAGACAAGAAAAAATATGTTTTCATTGTGCAATACAATGCATCTATGCAACTTGAATTAAAGAATCGCCTATACCGGAATCAAAATCTTTAAGCTAGATGTTCATGGAGTCTATCGATATCGATTTGGATGCATCCATGTGATTCAATCGACAAGTTCCCAAAAGGGTTTCGGGTAGCTCCTCATGTGTGTTAGCCTGTAAATGATAGAACATTAGTTAGGTTGCATTCTATGCCAATGTTTCATAACTTTGTTTTTATAACCAAACAGGTCAATGGACCGGCCACCTTACGAGTACATGAGTTTGACCAGTTTCAAAATGGATGATGTCATAAATAATTAGTGAAATTATATATACAAAACTGGTTGTAAGTCGTGTTTTGAAGGTGCTAGATGTCACACGCACCTGTATCAAGAAAGCCATTTCTATAACCAAATTGTTCAGGTAACCAAGAACAAGACCGAGCACACCTCTTGCCACCGTTGATGAACCTATATCAACGCCAAGCTGCATAAAAGTGTTGAAGACATACAATGAGTCAAAGTCAAAACATAGTATTTACAATATACAATTTTTCATACTGGTTCTTTAAATTATTTAGCATTTTTTTTCTTTATAGATGGTAAATGTTATACATCTTGAGGCCCATACGAACTCCTTTTAAAAATGAAATGAAGTTCAAAATGAACTCTGAAACCGAAAGTAGGTTGTTTGACTTTCAAAAGTCAACCTCTTCTTGGAACTAAACGAAGCACGTTAGTACGTTACCTCAATGTAATTCTTCCCATGAAAATAATTGATTTCAAGTGCTTGACCTATCAAACAAGCTTTTTTCCCCACGCTTTGCTTGACCAACCACGATCCCTACAAGTCAAAGCATCCTTAAAGTCAAAGTCAACATTTTGGCTTTCATTTTCAAGCAAATCCCATGATATTAACCTTGGATATATATGGTATGAGCTTAAATCTTGAGTTTCTGAATGAATCATCACCCTTGACAAAACGTTCGAGCAATGAACAAGAGCCCAAAGGAGTTCTCATCATGTAATATAGAGCAAGACTATATGTCGTCGTTCCTGGAACCTGTATTCGGGTTGTGTTTTATCTCAAACATGTCATAAAAAATTAACAAAAAGCAGATCGAGTCAAATGTGTCAAACGGGTTAAAAGTTTGCACCTGTATGTTAATGACAAAGAAAAACTCAGGGCCGCCATGTGCTGCGTATTTCTGCAAAACCCGTGTAGATTTAACGATATCTTATTAAATCATTTGGGTGTGGAACTAATTAAAGTATCATGAAACATGGATCGAACCTGAACAATTCCACCAAAACGCCCTGCAAGATCATCTTCACGTTTATTAGATTTTAACCAATCCGCAGCAACCAACTGCATCAAGGTGCCTTTTGCTTTGTACTGCATGTAATTCTTAAATTGATTATTCGTTCTTTTTGTGTGTAAAAATAGATACGTAAAAACGAAATGATACCTTTCGTTGGTCTTCGAGATAACTATCACTACGAATAAGAAATGTGGAAGGATCGGTAGATGCCCAACTGCAAGGCAGATTACAGTTTGAGTCTTTTGGAAACGTAGATCCGTATTCATATGACGATGGATTTGATTCCCGTAATACTTCTTGTAAATCCTTATAACCCTTTCTTTGAACTGCAAGATCGTGCAGTTTTTTCACAAATCCAGCTGCTGATGACAGTTTAGGCTGACAATTTTCCTGCATAGATGGAGACTGAAAGTCAAAGAAGGTTTATAGTGTTATTTTTCTACAAAAAAGATGAAAAAGTAATTAAAATTAGAGTGAAATGTCAATATCGTCCCTGAGGTTTGGGCAGATTTGCCTGTTACATCCGAAATATCTCTTTTTATATATTTGGATACCTAACATCTTGATTTTGTGGTCATTTCTATCCAAATTACAAACCCAGTTAAAATGCCATTTCTATCCAGATCACAAACCCAGTTAAAATGTATCGTTAACTCAAGAACGATTTTGGCAATTCACCCATTTATATTTCTATTTATATTTTTTTGATTTTCTTTTTTACCTTTAAATAGAAAACAATAAAAAATAATTATAATAATCATATATATACATACACACACATCTATTGGAGCTTGTCTTTTTGACCCGTTTACTTATGAACAGGTCAACTTGGGTTACGTAAAGTCAAAAGTCAACTAAAGTGTATTTCAAATTCATAAAACCTCCTACATACTTTAAAAAAAAATTTAAATAGTTATTGAAAAAGTATTATTTGTGTATATGTAAATCCATATCTGAGCCAGTAACTAATTTTTAAAAGATCAAGAATTTTGGGCAAAAGCGTTTAGGGCGTACCATACCCAACCCATTTCAATCTGTACAAAAATGGCTTATTGACAAACCCATTTTCCACATCTACATTATATTTTAACAGTATAGTAACTAGTACCACATAGCAATGTTGTGAGCTTTCAGAATCCCACTCAAGTTCATCATCTGAAGGTTCGGGGAAGTCAAAAAACTCATCAGAGGCATTTGAAACCGGTGATTCTTTGACTTCTTCCATGTGGTCAATCATTGGCATTATTTGGCCACCCTCTGGTTTCACCTGCTGCTGTTCATTTACACGAATTGACACGCATTCTCTAGATAAAAAATCATCACTACATAGCTCCCCTGCTCTGGCTCTAAACAGTTCTCTCAATGCTAATCAACACCAAAAGAGATTTAATCATTTGAATCGAATTTCCAATTTTAGTAGTTTGTTGTTTAACATAATTGTAAAACAATTCACTAATATAATTAACATTTCTACGATTGGGGTGATATATAACACACTACAACGGAATTCATTTATAAATATATTGACTTTGTGTTTTAAGGATGGTAACTTCAGTATTTGTCCATATCCATATATCTTCAAGAAAAGGCAGTATTTGTCCGTATCCATATATCTTCAAGAAAAGGATAAGAATAAATTACACGGATGGTCCCTGTGGTTTGCACTTTATAACGCATTTGGTCCCCAGCCAACAAATCTAAAGGTTTCAGCATGTCCAAGTTAGGAACTAAATGTGTTACAAAGTGCAAACCACAGAGGCCATCCATGTGACTTTTGGTAAAGTTGGGGACTAAATGCGTTACAAAGTGCAAACCACTGGAACCATACGTGTACTTTTGGAAAGCTAGGGACCAAATCCAAAATTTTGGTAACCACAGGGACCATCTGTGTACTTTACTCAAAGGATAATTGATGGAATGACATATATTTATATTGTTCAAGAATACCTGAAACTCTACCAAGCATACGAATTGTCAGAGACCTTGTAGATGTTTTTGGAAAATAGGATTTCCACAACTTCCAATCAACCGAAAGCATGTGTTTAACAACAGATTCTTTTCCTTGATTCACAGGGCTAACAACAAATCCTCCACCTGAATAATAATAATAATAATAATCACGAAATTCTAAGCAAATTGTTCCAACCAGTAGAATAAAATCTTCATATGTGGAAGATCGGAAGCACATGCGTAATTTCAAACCATTTACTTATAAACGGGTCAATATGCGTTGCTTTTTATTTCAACTGTGTCAAAATTAAAAAAAAATTGTATTTGACAGTTACCCAACCCGTCTGGCCCGCTCATCTTATCACCACCTCTAACTGGAAGCATATACTTACTGTGAATGTAAGCTCGGATGTAACTATCTTGTGGTGGACACTTGCTATGGATCACCGAGTGATATAGTATAACTATTTAAAAACCAAAAGCAACAACAAAAGCATAAGATTCACGATACTTAATTAAAAAAATAATACATAGAAAACAAAAATAAATCTAAGAACCCTTGATTTGGAATAAATATTATATACCATATGTCCCGTCATCTTCCCTTCTCCAATATCGCCTCAAGAGTAAATCTCTTCGTTTAATTCCCCTGAAAACCGTAGAATGCTTTAATAACTCTATTTCTAGTTGATATTTAATCTAGAGATTAAGAGTTTAAACCATGGTAGCCAATCTCTACATAGTTGCATGTGTATTATATCTGTATGACCGTCAAGATGTTCAACCACTGTGCTACCATGGAAACAAAAATCCCATCTGCGAAAGTCGTCAACACATGGAAATGTGAGATTCACACAAGTTTAAAAACAACAAAGAAACATGAAGTTTTTGTATATATAATATATTTACTCGTATCTAGAGGGACCGATAGACATGAGGATTTTAAAAACGGCCTCTGATGTTCCCTCAACCACACCAACCGCCATTATAGCTGGTTGACCAGCCCGCTGCTAAAAATAATAAAAATATAATTCAAAAAAATAAGTTTTCGAGTCAATTGTCATTATCAACATTTTTAAACAGCAGGGAAACTTACGCTCTCACTTGAATTATTACTATCTTTTGCTTCTTTAAAGAGGCGAAGCCCTGCAAAAGCGGAAAGAAAGATATTATCCGTTTATATATCTAAATTGAGATAGTAATTCCAGTTTGTACCATTTTGGCAACCGAAAATTTTCCATTGGGATGGTGCTATCACATCTGGCATGATCGCATCCACATGCATTGTTGCGGATACGGTCCAGTCAACAGAATTTGTACGCTTCGCACTTTTAGAATCATTTAATCTGTAAATACAAATTCAAGATAATTTTTCATATGTTTTTTTAAAATAAATTAATCAACATTATCTCTTACCTAAAAGGCTGCCATCGTCTTTTTGAGTCTGTTCCTGTTTCAGCCGCAACGTTCTGTAACGAATGTATCCACCTAGCAGCTTCTTCCGGGCTGCTTGCTCCTAACTTTATAATCAGAATTTATGAAATCCAAATTGAATAAGCGAAAAACGATAAGCAGAAACTTGATTCGAAGAATACCCGCGCACCTTAAGGTGATCTTTGTGATTAGAAGTATTGTAGATGGTGAAAACGAAAAAGACCTGCATATTGAAAACATATAATAGCATAAACAGTTATATAAATGAAAGACAAGAATGAGATAACACGCATACTTTTCTATTGAAACTCTCTCTTCCTTTGTCTGTGACGCGTATGCACGAGTCTACAATCGCACTTCTTAGTGGCTCCTGAAATAAATTCAAAATCTTGATATGACCCGAAATTTCATGTGATTGAAACTTCATCTACATGATATTATAAATGTTAAAACTGGTTTTGGATCAAATTCAAATTTACAGATAAACTTATGAATACTGTTTAGCTTCTTACAGGGACATGTAGCCATGTTATATGTGCGGTGGGTCACCCGAAATTATTTGCAGGTATATATATATAGAATTTTATATTTATATACAGGCAAGTTAGATTTTAATAATTCAAACCATGACTCATTTTCCGTTAATAATCCTTACTGACTGACACTCAAAACTTTCACTTTCGCTTCCAAGGGCATTCTCACTCTCATGATCATCGTAATACACTCGATTTCGCTCATAGGGACGATTATGTGCGCAATAGGGAAATGTTCCTTCCTTGCGAGCGAAATCAAGTGGAAATCAAATGTCACCAATATGTAATATTATCATTGTTCAGATTATTAAAATCCAACTTACCTTATATATATGTATCGGATACTTTAAAATATATTTATATCTTATTCATAGTTCATATGTGGTTCTTATCATAACAGGCAATACTTCCACTAAAGATGACAAACGAAAACAAACAAACAAACAAGAATAAAAAATAAAAAAAATAAAAAAAAAAACCCCAAATGAAAGAAACATAACCAACACCATTTTAAACCAAAACCCTTCAACTCAACAACCCCTAATTATATTTATACCTGAGTGTCAGACAAAGGTAGCGATTTGAAGCTTTTGAGACACTGATTCTGAAGAACAAAATACCTTCTTCGAGCATATTGCAATCCAAACCGATTAAATCGAATTAGATACAACCAACCCTGCGTAATTTCATCCGACTTCTGCACATCCATTTGAATTAACAAGGTTGCTTTGTGGGTACTGATCGAATGTAAGAAAAATGGGTCGGTGGTTATTCACTGTTCCAATTAGGGATTGAATTTGATAGAGAGATTGTTGAGTAAAGGGTTAAGTAAACAAGAAACCATAAACCGTTTTGGTTTTCAAGTGTTTCTTGAGTAGGATGTGTAAAAAATATTCATATATATTTTTTATTATTTTTTTTAACAAAACAACAAAAGTCTGATCACTCGGGTAAATTAAATGGCAAAAGGTCAATCACGCTTGTGAACATAGATGACGTCGATGACTCGACCCGTTATCATTTTAGAGGAAACTCACTGTGCGAAGACCTACTGTGGTAAAAATCGGCTCGACCTAAAGCAATTTTGCTCCAAGCGAGACTCGAACCATGAACTCCACTTTTGAAGGTCATTGGACTGCCTATGCACCAAAAAATCATCCGCAAAAGAAATTTTGCTCTTTTAATACAAAAGAAAAGTTTTTAGTGTATTTAATAATTAGACAAACGATCAAATACAAATAATTTTAATGTACAAAACGTACGAACGTAATGTTTTCTTGAAAAAACGCGGTGGCATTTTCGTAATTATTAGTAATTATCAAAATTACTCTACAAATGATCATGTAGAGTAATTTTGATCTTTGTAGAGTAATTTTGTAAAATGTTTATGTAGAGTAATTTTGATCTTGCCGGGTAATTATCAAAATTACTCTACAAGTGTATCAAAGTTACTCTGTAAGTTTATCAAACAACATACAATTCAAATTTACTCTACAAATGATCCTGTAGAGTAATTTTGATCTTGTAGAGTAATTTTGTAAAAAAAATTTAGCATTTAGTTTGGGGGGGGGGGGGGGGTTAGATTTTTAGGGGTGGGGTTAGGTTTTTTTTTTTGGGAGGGGGGGGGGGGGGGGGAGGTGGGGTTTTTTTGTGAGGTATAGTTTTTTGATCAAAATTACTCTAAAAGAACATTTTACAAAATTACTGTACAAGATCAAAATTACTCTACATGAACATTTGTAGAGTAATTTTGATAATTACCCTACGAGCAAATAATTACGAAAATGTCACCGCGTTTTTTTTGCCTTTTTCATGCTATTCGTATGTTTAGTACGTTAAAGTTATTTGTACGGGAACTTTACGCTTAATAATTAATATAGTACTAAAAATACAAAAACTATGATGGTTTATGGGGTTGGTGGCCGGTTTATGGAGTTGGTGGCCGCACATGTGGAAGAGAGAGTGGGGAAGGCTTGCGTATGTGAAGAGGAGAGAGGAAAGAGGAAAGGTGTGGCTAAACTTGATACTTTTTTTATATTATTTGTTATTATCATTGTTGTTATTACTTATTTACTATGACGTTCATAATTGCTGACAACACATGCCATCCTCGTCCTTGGTATTTTTTTTTTGGACGGCGACTTTCACAACATACGGCAAGGCCGCTACTACCTATAAATCGGTAGCTACCATCGCCCCACTCCCGCAACCAAGACTATGTTGTCTTAACCGGGTCCACGCTTGGTGCATTAGAGTTTGGCTTGGCGTCCCTCGAGAAAATTTCCAGCCCCCTGCCAAGACAGGAGTTGCACCCTCCGCAAGAGCTGACACTCTCCGGAGTAAATGCACTGTAATAGAAAACTCGGGCGCTCCTCAGGATCGAACCGGCGCCAAAGGCCCCAAATCCTATCCTTCATTGTTGTTGGCCACTGGGCTGGGAGCCAGTGGTTTCGTCCTTGGTATCTTAATAAGCAAACGATGTGAGCATCTTCGTCTCACAACATCAATCTTGCCATCGCCCCACCCATGCCTAACACTAGTCACTATAACCATTTGCTCAGTTGGTGGGAACCTTTTAAAGTAGTTGGCTCAAAAATAACAAAAGTAAAAGTCATTTTTTGATACTCTTATTCCATGTTGGTCTTAGCTTTTCAAAACAACTTGTAACTTTTTGGAAAAGTTAATAAGTCATAATAGAGTGACTTATTGACTTTTCCCCTAACAAAATAGTTTCACATAAACACCTTTTAACTTTTTAAAAAGTTAATAAACTAACAAGTCACTATAATAAACAGTCCCAAACACCCCCTTTAGTAGGGTGTTTGGTTTACAGAATTTTGACATGAGTTATTTTTGAAATAAACTACATCAAAACGTAAATCAAATTATATGTATACCGAAATGTATATAACTAGCGAATTAGTCCACAAAATATATATAGAATAGTTAAGTTAGTTCCCCGTGTGTTACACGGGTCGAACAATTAAAACTATATAATAAATATTTCTTGTAAATACAAATCAAAGACGAAGACATTTATATGCCGAATTGACATAAATGAGTTAACATAAAGATGATGTATGTTAGTATTGTCACACCCTGACTTTTTGTAGAAGCGTGTAATGTGTGACTTGATCAATACCATTGCATTCAATTATAATAAACAACTATATGATTAAAACATGATGTTCATCCATTCATAATTTTTAAAAATAATACAAACACAAGTTGTTCAATTCAACCAACAGACTTCATGTTTAGCTTACAAACCATCCAAAAGTAATAAGTTCAATAAAAAGGACTTTTAAACAAAAGACTTTTAAATCAAGGCTTTGATTTGTATATCCTATCTAAGATAAGATATCCAAACCAAACCATTCAAAAGTAGGATGAAATCAAACTCGAAATTACTTCTTGAAATATCTCTCAAAGCTGCCAGATCCATCTAGTTTCCTGAAATACATGTAATTTGAAAACATCAACAAAAGTTGAGCGAGTTCATGTGTTTTGTATGTGAGCTCGTATAAACTTGTAAACATTTGTGAGTATTCCTTTGATAATCCAGTATGAAAGCGCCTGTTGAACCGTGTTCCGACCCTAAACAGTGAGTTCAGAACGTTCATCTTCATGTACGAAGGCGGAATCAACGTAAATGAAGTTACAACAGCTATTCTTTTCAATTCCTTTCTTTTTATTGCTTTTTGATACTGATTTGACAGAGTTTCGGTACAGCAACAATAATCAGGTCCGCTCCAACATACACCAGAGTCTTACATGGTTCGCTCATATGACCCTATATATAGTGATATCAGGTTCGCTCCAAGTGACATGCCATACAAGCGAACCTACCAACTTGACATATAAGCGGACCATATGATGACCACAAAAGCGAACCTATCTAACACATGTTCACAAAAGCGGACCTATCAACATAAAACCTAATTTTGACATTCTAGCTCCTATGTTGACCTATCTTGACCTAAGACTTAACATAGACGTAGTCAACAGACATTCTGTGCCCCAACAGACTCCCCCTTGGATGTTGACGAAGTATTCAGCTCCGAGTCTTCAGCCTTGGTCTTTTATCCAACTCTCTGTCTTCTTATCATAAGCACTCTATCTTTACAGTGAGAACCCTGTTGAGCGTATAGCATGCGGCGGAAACAGCTTCAGCCCAAAAATTTATCGGTAACTTTGAATCTGCTAGCATAGTTCTAGCCGTCTCAATTAGTGTCCGGTTTTTTTGTTTTGCGACTCCATTCTGCTGTGGAGTGTACGGAGCACTAAACTCATGCAATATACCTCTTTCATCACAAAATTCTTCCATCTTGCTATTCTTGAATTCAGTACCATTATCACTTCGAATTCTTTTAATACGCCTTTGGTACAGATTCTCAATCTTTTTGAATAACGCCATCAAACTGTCATACGTTTCATCTTTTGTCTTCAAAAAAGAAACCCACGAAAATCTGGAATAATCATCAGTAACCACTAGACAGTAGAAATCCCCTGTAATACTTTTGATGTTTACTGGTCCGAACAGATCCATATGTAATCTCTCTAACGGTCTGGAAACTGAATTGACTTGCTTTGTAGGGTGTGACTTTTTCTTCTGCTTGCCTTTAACACAGCTAATGCACTCCCTTTCCAGATGAAAACCTTTGATATTAACTCCAAGAACCAAATCATTGTGCACCAAGTGATTCATCTTCCTTAGGTGAATATGCCCCATCTTGCGGTGCTACAATCTCGATTCTTTCTCAGTTGCTCTAGAAACAAAACAATGTGCTTGACCAGTAGTTGTAGTTGCAACAGTCATGTCCAACACATATAAATCATTCACTCTAGGTGCCCGCATGATAATCCATTCTTCAGGAACAACAAATCCCGGTTTCAAGATCAAACATTCTTTATCAGTGAAATGAGTAGTATACATATTGTCACAAATTTGCGAGATACTAAGCAGATTGTTCTCCAGCTCAGTGATGTAGTTAACTCTTTCAAACGTCACAATCCCGTTGGATAACGTTCCTTCACCAATAATTCTACCACCTTCATGACCAGCAAATCCTACGTAATCACCATTGATATTTCTCACATCATACAGCAACGCAGTCTTCCCTGTCATATGTCGAGATGCTCCACTATCCATGATCCATCTGGATACAAGTTTTGGAAGATCCTGCACATAACAAACTATGACTTAAACAACTTCAAGAAAGATGCCGATTCATGCTTCGCGATCAAGGAAGCTCCGGCAATTCAAACTGTTTAGTCGAACATGGAGTCCACCCAGGCCTCATCAGCCTTAGGTGTAACCTTGACTCTCGCAATTTGAATTTTGAAATTTTCAGCCTTCAAAGGTGGAAAATTCACATCATAATCAACCGAAATTGATTCTTCAGCCTTTTTCACTTCAGAAGTTGAAATTTTCATCTCTGTTTTTGGTTTCCAAACTTGTTGAGATAGAGCAACTCGTTTATAAAACTTGTCGTTTTTAGTTACCATTTTCTTTACAAGTTCATTTTTCACTTTGATGTTGTCATTTTTCACATTCTTTTTCTCAACAACAATTGGTGCTTTACCCTTTTCGTCAACTTTCTTCTTTTGAATCTTAACAGTTTCAGTCTTAGGCTTCACATTAGTACACTTTCGTGCAATGTGACCAACTTGATTACATCTGAAACATGTTCGAGTATCAACAACTCGACTTGTGCCTTCAGACTGATACTGTGAAGCTCTTTTCTCAAAGAATTCTTCATTCGATTTTGAAAAAATCTCTTTTTCTTCATCAGCAAGTGAACTTGAACTGTTCACAAACACCTTCTTTTCAGCAAACCTCTTGTTTTGAAAGCTCTTTTTCTGATAACTCTTACCACCCCTATAACCACCCGACCAATTGTTTCGGTTGTTATTATAAAAACGCGGTGGATTAACAGATTTCTTGTAATATGATTTATTTTTCTCAAAACTCATTTTTCTCTTTGTTTGACTCAGATTGTTCACTTCTGACAACTCAACTTCAACCAACTTGAAAACTTTTGTCAATTTGTTCACATTTACATTCTCAATTGGAAACTCAGAATCCGAATACAACTTATCAGATCCAGCCATCTTGTACATCACAAGACCCGGTTCATCACTTAAGTTGTTTTTGAATTTTGGTTTCTGAATGTATTTGTCCAAGAAACACCCATCTTCCTCAGTAGTGTCGCTATCCATTTTTAGCACATTTTCAACAACACTTTTTACAATATTATTTTGGACACTATCATCATTGGAAGATGTGAACGTGACATCAATGTTCTCTGGAAGTTTAACTTCACTTTCTTCCTCAATTTCAACCAACCCAGATTGCTTTTTCGTGTAATTATCAAGAACAGGTGGTGGAACTTGATGAAAACCCACCCTAGTTCCATCACAGTACACATCTTCGCCTGCTTTGTCTTTCCCGATGGGTTTGGGAATAATGTGTTGCAAAACAAAGCTTGCGGAACTGTAACTGTTAAGCTTTAACTGGATTCGCTCGTTTTCGATTTCAGCCTCTTGAAATTTAAGTTTCAGTTTAGCGATTTCATCCAGTTGTTGGTTGATTGATTCTTCTTTTACTCTAAGCACTGCTTTTAGATGTTCATTTTCTTTAAAAGTTTTACCATTTCGATCATCATTATCTTTCAATGTGCTTTTGAGTTTTTCAAACTTCTCAGAAATCTGACGGTTTTCAAGAATTAACCTTTCATTTTCTTGTTTAATTTTGTCATGATCAATTTTATCATTTTCAATTTGGCTAGTTAATTCTCTTATCCGTTCAGTTGAAGCTTTAACTGTTTTGTCACGATCAAGAATTTGATTCTCAACACTTCTGACCTTTGCTGTCAGATCTTCAACTTTCTTACCGTTGAGATACGTGACTGTGTTACAAAATTTGCACTCTTTGTTGCAATTTTTGCAATCAGCATTTCCATCAATTTTCTTACCTGACGCATTTGTTAACAAGTTTGAACTGACCTGGCTTTTTGACTCAGACACGGAGTTAGAGTCTACCTCAAGTGCCTTAGCAGCCAGCACTTTGTCAGCCATTTTTCCCAAGTTCTCAGCATTCAACTCCTGCGTTGTGTCAATAACTCCTGTATCAACTTTCTTTGATTTTTCCTGCTCTTCTTTCTCCTTTCTCTCTTTCTCTTCTTTCTCTTTCTTGTCTCCAGTTCCCTACCATTTATTCTGCCAGTACTCATCCTCTTCTTTGTACTGCTGGATTATGGCCTCGATATCAAGCGTTTTGTCATCGATCGCAATATTTCCATATTCATCAAGATAACACTCCCTATCCGGATCCCATCTATTTGCTCTCCTCGCTTCCAGAAAGATACGAGATATTCTAATTATTTTGTTTTCAGCAATCATTTTTCTGTATTGATATTTCTGCTCTTCAGTTCTATCGTCTTTCCACGGAATAGGTTCGTCGTTTTTCGCCATGAATGCGTAACCAACTGCATCTTCCTCAGGTAGAACCTCTTGACTCCAATCATACCCTTCATCATCATAAATCACCGCAAGAGCTCTAGATTTCTCTCTGTTGTCTTCAACCTGCTTCAATCTAGACGGCTCGGATTTATTCTGATGATAAATTGCCTTCTTGTAGTAATCATCTCTGAAAGGGTTCTCCGACTCATCAGCATAAGCATTTCTGCATTCTCGCTTGAAGTGACCTTTCTGCTTACACTTGAAGCATGTCACCTTGGATTTATCGAACCCCAGCTTGGTAGATGGACCACCAATTGTTTTTCTGCCGGTAATTTCCATAAAACGCTGTGCTCGACGAACAGCACTGGCCATAGCCCAACGAATATCGATCAGCTCCATTTCCTCAGGATCAATCTGATCATAATCTTCTTTCGTCAGATTGGTGTTGCCTATCTTCCCAGCTACTAACCCTTCATACGATTCCAACACCGATGCTAGGAAGATCATCTGCTGTTTGGCCGAATCCTCATCAAAATTCTGAGCATTCTTCAAGTCTATTGCAATATTGCATTGAAAACGATTCTTTGCATCAGAATGATTTGCAGATGATGAAGATCCACTGTGATAACCACTGTGACTTCCACTGCTTTGACCACTTTGACTTTCTTTGCTTGCTGTGGATACATTCTCAGCAGAAAACGCAGTCTTGGGAGAAGTTGCTTTTGGCATCATGCTCTTTGGATAATACAAATCCAGATTCTGCTGGTAAGATGAGTGATTAACTTTGTATGTCTTCTTCAGTTCCAACTCGTGACTCTCGAGTTTCTCAATCAGTAAATCTAATGTCAACTTTTCTGGTGCTTTGATGGTATTCTTCAGCATCAGCGCATAATATCTCCAATCCATCTCGTCAGGCAACGAATCGAAGAATTTGTCGATAAGGTCTTCTTCAGGATATCTGATATCATGTCTTACTAATTCCAGCTTCAGATGACCAAACCTTTCTATCATTTTACAAACAGACTCGTTCTTTAAACACCCAAACATATCAAACTCTTTCTTAAGTAGTTTCTTTTTGTTTTTCTTGATTTCTTCACTACCTATACATTTCTTTTCTAGCTTTTCCCAAAGATCTTTTGCATTTGAATAATCGATCAAAGCAATAATGTCTTCCCAGACGGATTGAAATAACAATGCCACACACTTTTGTTCAGCTACAAACGAATCAATCTCCTCAGCTGCTCTTAAAGTTTCACCATTTTTGTTTCCATTGGCATAACCGTTTTTCAGACTTTTCCAGCTGGGAAATGCAAATGCCATCAACCAGTCTTCAAACTTTCTTGACCACCGACTGTATTCCTCAATAGCCATTAGCTTTGGAGGTTTATGGAAGGTTCCAAAATCACTTTCCGATTCCCAAGCTTCCTTTTTCTTTTCTTTCGGCGGATTCTCGTTCACATTGTTTGACGATGTATCATCGTTTCCGGAATTTCCAGCAAATGCGTACATATCGCTGAACGGGTTCAAGAAAATATCATCCATCGTGAATGTACCTGCAAAATCAGCAAACTTGAACATTAGTGGCAAAAGAGCGAAACTATCAGCTATTGTGACAGATAAGCAAAAATGAACTGTCCGTTCAAGCGAAACTCTCAAGTCCGTATGAGCGGATCTCACTTGTTCAAATAAGCGGATGTCCGAATGAGCGAACCAGATAATGTTCGGATGAGCGGACCTGGTAAATGTTCGTTCAAGCGATACTACACTTGTCTGTTCAAGCGGAACTATATGGTTCGAATAAGCGAAAGTCAGATGTCCGTTCGAGTGGACCTAAACTATTCGTTCGAGCGGATCTACTTTGTTATTTCGAGCGAAAGTGACTTAAGAGCGGATCTAACAAGTTATTTTCGAGCGGAACTAATGTATTTCAAGCGGACCTTCGACTGTCTGTAAAAGCGAACCAAAGTTTTTAACTGATTTTAACCATTTTCAAGCCGAGTTTTAACCTGAAACTTTCTAGGGTTTGTTATTACAGTGTTTCGCACAATATACTCAAAAATCAGACAATTTCAACCGTAGGAACCACTTCAAATCGAAAAAGTATGAGAGAAAGTGAGTAGAAATCAGAGAATTCTGTAGAATCAAGCTGTAGTAGTATGAACTCCTCGTCCTGAGCTCTGATACCACTTGTTGGACCGTGTTCCGACCCTAAACAGTCAGTTGAGAACGTTCATCTTCATGTACGAAGGCGGAATCAACGTAAATGAAGTTACAACAGCTATTCTTTTCAATTCCTTTCTTTTTATTGCTTTTTGATACTAATTTGACAGAGTTTTGGTACAACAACAATAATCAGGTCCGCTCCAACATACACCAGAGTCTTACATGGTTCGCTCATATGACCCTATATATAGTGATATCAGGTTCGCTCTAAGTGACATGCCATACAAGCGAACCTACCAACTTGACATATAAGCGGACCATATGATGACCACAAAAGCGAACCTATCTAACACATGTTCACAAAAGTGGACCAATCAACATAAAACCTAATTTTGACATTCTATCTCCTATGTTGACCTATCTTGACCTAAGACTTAACGTTGACGTAATCAACAGACAATCTGTGCACCAACAGCGCCTATGAACAGATCATTAATGTGTAGCTAAGACATTAATATGTGTGCAATGGTGTAGGAAGGCTCAAACCTAGCGGATTTCGTACCGGGCCACCCGGCTGGAACGACATAGTCACCACATGGGCGAACTCGCGGACCCATGGGTGGGGCTCGCAACACCCAAATAGATCTATTACTCATGCCCCTCGGTCTTTATACAAAGATTAATGGTCTTAAGTAAGCGCCTACTGATACGTGGTTGAAAACCGGTGTTCGTAATGGTGTAACTTGATGTTTTTACATGAGTTTTAATTCCGAATAGCCTACTCTTAATTAAAAATGTGTTTTGCAGGTTTGATGGAGTTTAAGGAGCTTTTTTGGGAGCTTTACGAGTCACCGGGACGAAAACCGGACAACCAGGACGCGTTATGGATCAACCGGGAGTGCAAAGTGAATAAATTGGAGAAGTGGAGCTGGAGAGGCCGTCGTCGGCGGGCTCCAAGCCATCGGCGATACCCTGTGGAAAGTCCCGTCAGCCAACCTTGCCTGTAACCAGTCAAACAAGCCGTCGCCAGCATTTCTGTTTTTGAGAGGGCGTCGCCGACGGGGTCAGGGCCGTCGGCAACGAGCAGTGGTTTTGTAAAACGTGAATTTTGCAGATCTTTGGGTTAAGAACGATTTTGATTGGCTCTTAGGCCATTAACTCATAAGTTACACTTCTTGGGAGTTTGAATATCATTCTTGGAGCGAGAAATCATCATCCTCTTCACTACCAATCCATATCCATCACACACATCATCCGAATCAACCGGAATTAGAACCCTAGTTCATCACCATTACATTCATCTTTCAATTCATCCATCATCACCATCTTACCCAAAACCCTAACCACCAATTCCTCCATATTCACGCTTCAAGATGACCCAATTCGAGTTCCAAGCATCCGTTGATCAAGTGTCGTTCACCATGATCGGCTAATTTCTTGGAGGTTTCACCCTGGTGTAGGTTATTGTAAGTCTAGGGTTTGAACAATGTTATTAGTTTGATTTTGTGACAACTTGAATTGTATTTGAATTAATTGATAATTGTCTTGCATTTGAACTATATTTGTGAATTGTCGAATGAGTTATGAAATTTGACTTTGCGAAACAAGTTTGTGCAATTATGCCTTGTCATTCAAAAGGTTTTACTTGTCCGAAGTAACGAAGTGCATTGTGGTCCGTGATATGTGTTGATAGCAATTGGCACCTAAGCTTTGATGATAGAAATCCGTTAATAACATATTCGAGTGAATTAAATTTAAAACGTGTAAGAACCCTAGGATTGCAATTACCGAACCGGGTGTGAACGTTGTTTTCTCTATCTTGTTTAAACCTTTAATTACATTCTTGCAATTGTTAAACCTTAGTTGTTAATTAAACCAATCACTTTAGTATTTTTATTCAACATCTCTTTATCAAACAAAAATCATAAAAAAAAGTTAGCAAGCTTCATAATTGTGACATTCATCTTAATTCAATCGAATCCATTCGCAAACCACATACTCTTCGTGGTTCGACCCCTTGCTACCACTAACTATTTGTTAAGGGTAATTAGGGCTTATAAATATTATCTTTGACCGGAGCGCGACACTCCGATCAAATTTTGGCGCCGTTGCCGGGGAGTGCGTGCGCTTTGTGTTTGGATATTGTTTGAATTTGCGTGATTAACTGTTTAATTTGCACAGTTCTTTTCTTGTATTTGTCTTTTTCCTTGTTACGCGGGGTGTGTTACTTGTGCAGGTTACAGGTAGTGCATGCATACGCGGAACTCCGGGAGGACTTCACCGTTAGTCTACGAACCGGAAATCGAAAGAGTTGCAAGAAGGAATTTAGCAAGCCGGTTGGAAGCGACACTTGTTTCTAACCAAGTCACCCAAACACCACAATTTACACCATCCGTTGAAACCAATTCAATGGCAAACCAAAATTCCAATCAAAACCTCAACCAAAACCAAAACCAATTCCAATATCGAGGAAACTTCAATCCCGCCCAAAACGTCCAACCTATACCTCAAGAGCAACCGGGTGGTAATAACAACTCTAGGCCACCCACACCACCTTTTCGAAACCAAAAAACCAACAATACCCAAAGAACACCCCAATAACAAAACCTTCACCGACATAACTCCTTACCCAACAACCTTGATGACCGGAATGTTAATTCCAACCGTAGAGGCAATCGAGATCGTGGCAATCCCGGGAACGAAGACCCGTTCTTTAATATCGATGACTTGAGAAATGATATCCCTGATGATGCGCCGTTTAGTGTTCCTGGATACCAATTGCCGGAACATGTGAGTATTCACTCGGAATACTCGGATGACGGGGGTAATTATAATGAACGGGTAGATAATGACGAATGGGGTTATGTGAATCGGGACAACATCTACAATGATAGAGGTTTTGAAGATGATGAGTTTGGCTACCAAAATGCCAATTTCATGGGGAGCGATAACTACGGGTACGGGAATGTGAGAAATGACGGTTACGAAAACAACCGTCAACCACGAAACAACAATCAACGGAACCAGAATGATTGGTTTTACAACAACAATAACAACAACAATGTTAACCCTAACCGGATTCCTCGCTTCGTGGGAGGAGGTAATCAAAGAGGTAATCAAGGTGGAAACCGAAGAGGTGATAGGGGAGGTGATAGAAGGGATAATCGAAGGCCGGTGGATCAAGAAGTTAAAGGTCCATATCGTGGTCAACAACCTCCACGGGGAGTAAATGACCGTTTTAGGCCGGTGGTCACTGACAATGACTCTCCAATAGTTTGTGAAAGAAGGATGTTCGACTGCAAGCCCCACTACATCAGCATAATTCCCCACTTCAATGGGAGGTCTAATGATGAACCATATACGCATTTGGCGGAGTTTTCGGCCATATGTAGCACTATTGGGGGGCATGACTTTGCATTGGAAGAGGCCAAGCTTCGTTTATTCCAGTTTTCGCTAAAAGATAAGGCGAAACAATGGTTCCTCACACTTCCGGCAAATAGCATTCGTACATTGGGCGAGATGCAACAAGTTTTTCTCGATGAGTACTACTCGATGGCGAAGACCGATGATGCTCGAGATGAAATAAGGTCTTTTCGTCAACTGTCGAGTGAACCATTGCATGAAGCATTTACTCGATACAAAGAATTGATTCGGAAGTGCCCACATCATCAAATAGAGAAGTGGGAATTGGTTAAGTGTTTTGTGAGAGGGTTGGATGACGAGACATGGAATCACCTGGAGTCAACGAGCAATGGAACTTTATTAAGTAACCATGAAGATGATGATTGGGAATTTCTTGAGAGGATGAGCAAGCGGTCAAAGGCAAAAGAGTCGGCCGATAGAGCTAAGAAACATCCCGTTTCCTGGTCACTTCCCGATCTTGATTCTAAGGATTGAATTTCTACTCTAGAACGTGAGATAGCTCGTATGAAGAAGAAGGAGGTGAATGCGGTGCAATTCACGGTGTGTGAAGATTGTGGAGAGATTGGTCATAGGACCGATGAATGTCAAATGGGACCGGGTGATTACACCGAGGAGGTAAATCAAGTGTATGGGGATCGAAAGCAATACGATATGAATTCCAACACTTACCATCCGGGTTTGAGAAATCAACCTAACTTCCGGTATGGTAACACCTCGAATCAAATGAACCCTAATTTTCAGTCGGGCAATCAAGGTGGGCAAGGTGGTTCTTCCTAAAATAATCGACAAGGGGGTTACCAAAGGAATTACAATCAAGGGGGTAATCAAGGATATCAAAACCGTGAAGGCAATTATCAATGTGGTTACAACCAAAGTGGAAATGGGGGTGGTACTTCAAACTCTCAAGGTGATGATTCATTAAATTCTAAACTTGATACTATTATGAATGCCATTACAAATTCAAATCAAGAGATCAAAGCCGAAATGATGAAGGAGTTTGAGGTGCGAGATAAATCCCATAAGGCATTGGAGAAGCAAGTTGGGCAACTTGCACAAGAAATGGCTCAGATTCGTGGAAGCGGAGGAGGACTTCCAAGCGACACCACGGTGAACCCTAAGCATCAAGGGTCGAGCTCGAAGAACACACGTGAGGTACCAATAAATAAAATTTCTTTACGTAGTGGTCGAGTGATAGATAATGGTGTTGAGCCACCACCACCCAAGTTTGTTGAAAGGGTGGTGGAAGATGCTAGTGATGATGAAGGTAATGACGGTCAAACGGGTCAAAGTAAAAATGATGTAAAAATTAATAAAAATACACTCGTTGTGACCATACCCGTCCCAAAAGCTAAGGACAAGGGTGTGGAGGTTAATACCGCCCCTTATCCCGAAGCTTTGTTGGGACCATCTAAGAAAGTGGTAAATAAATGAGGCCCACAACAAGAAGAGATGTAGGAAATTTTTAAACAAGTTAAAATCAATTTACCACTCTTAGATGCACTCAAACAAGTACCTTCATATGCTAAGTATTTGAAAGAATTATGCACCCAGAAGCGGACTCACAAGTTTCCTAAGAAACTTGATCTAACCGAAAATGTGAGTTCGATTCTTTCGGGTGCACTTCCACCAAAACTTCGAGATCCGGGGGCGCCTATAATTTCAATACAAGTTGGTGAATTTAAAATGACTCGGGCACTTTTGGATCTTGGGCCAAGTGTGAGCATCTTGCCGGGTAGTTTATATGACCAATATGATTTTCGTCCACTTCAAACGTCAAACACCACCGTGGTGTTAGCCGATTTGACCCCTAAACTACCTCGTGGGATAGTCACAGATGTAATAGTCAAGGTCGAGGACTTTTACTATCCGGTGGACTTTCTTGTACTTGATTATGTTTCTTTGGACCGAACCAAGAAACCAACGGTTATCCTCGGTCGACCATTTTTGACAACATCGAGTGCTCAAATAAATTGCAAATCGGGCACGGTCGGCATGACTTTTGGTAACCGTCGGTTGCGGTTAAATGTCTTTTCAGAATTGACGGATCCTCTAGTTGGCGATGAATGCTACATGGCGGACATTGTTGAGGAGTGTATACCTCTATGCGACATTAATGTCGAAGAGGAAAGCACAATAGAGGAGTGTTTCATGTTTGACAGGTTGCAAAGGGAAACAAATAGAAGCATAGATGAGGAGGTGAAGGAATTGGAGGTATTAGCGGCTAGGGAAGGAAGGCCCACTTGGACACATCAAGTGGAAAGCCTCCCGGAAAGCATTGACACCAAGTTAAAGCCGTCGTTAGAAGAACCTCCAGTTGTAGAGTTGAAGGAGCTACCCAAGCATCTCAAGTATGCTTATGTGGGTGAAGGTAGCACGCTTCCGGTCATTATTGCATCGAACTTGACCGGGGAGCAAGAAGACAAGTTGATGAAAGTGTTGGTCACTCATAGAGCCGCTATAGGGTGAACCATTTCAGATTTGAAAGGGATTAGTCCCTCAGTGGTGATGCATAAAATCATCACAGAAGACGGCATTAATCCTTCTCGCGACACACAATGGAGACTAAATTCGAACATGCGGGAAGTGGTTAAGAAGGAGGTGCTGAAATAGCTAGATGTGGGTATTATATACCCTATTTCTGATAGCCAGTGGGTGAGCCCGACACAAACAGTTCCTAAGAAGGCAGGTATTCAAGTCGTCAAAAATGACGCAGGTGAAGAGGTCGCCACTCGGCCGGTAACCGGGTGGCGTATTTGTATTGATTATAGGAAGTTAAATGCCGCTACTTCTAAAGATCATTTCCCTTTACCATTTATTGACCAAATTGTCGAGAAATTAGCCGGACAAAAATTTTATTGTTTCTTGGATGGTTATTCAGGTTACAATCAAATTGCTATACATCCGGAAGACCAAGCAAAGACTACCTTTACTTGTCCATACGGTACCTTCGCATTTAGGCGAATGCCATTTGGACTTTGTAATGCCCCCGCCACCTTCCAAAGTTGCATGATGAGTATTTTTTCCGATATGGTGGGGGAGTCTTTGGAAATCTTCATGGATGATTTCTTGATATTTGGGTCATCGTTTGATATATGCCTTGACCAACTTGAAAAGGTTTTAAAAAGATGTGTTGAGAAAAATCTAATTTTGAGTTGGGTAAAGAGCCATTTTATGGTTCAATAGGGAATTGTGTTGGGGCATGTAGTGTCAAGTCGTGGGATAGAGGTTGACCGTGCGAAAGTGCAAGTCATCTCTACTTTACCTTATCCCACGAATTTTAAGGGTATTAGATCATTTTTGGGTCATGCTGGGTTTTATAGAAGATTTATAAAAGGTTTTAGCGATATAACCAAACCTTTATGTAAATTGTTGCTAAAAGATCAACCGTTTTGAATTCATTAAAGATTGCCAAAATGCCTTTAACGTGTTGAAGAAAAAGTTGGTTGAGGCCCCGATCTTGCAATCACCGAATTGGTCATCACCATTCGAAATTATGTGTGATGCAAGCGATTATGCGGTGGGGCCGTATTGGGTCAACGGGTAGACAAGAAACCGGTTGCCATATACTACACAAATAAAACTCTCTCGGACGCACAATTAAATTACACAACTACCGAGAAAGAACTACTTGCGGTGGTATATGCATTGGATAAATTTCGTGCTTATATATGGGGTGCTAAGGTCATTGTGTATTCTGACCATTCTGCAGTTAGGTATCTCATGGATAAGAAGGATGCAAAGCCGAGGTTAATTCGATGGGTGCTCTTGTTACAAGAATTTGACCTAGAAATTCGAGACAAGAAAGGGAGTGAGAATGTGGTTGCGGACCACTTGTCTCGATTGGTTGTGGAGGAGGATTCTTCTCTTGTTCTCTTGTAGAGATTAACGAGAACTTCCCAGATGAGCAAATTCTGAAAGTTTCAATATGTAGGATCGAAGGTTCGACCTAATGAGTCGATCGGAAGAGTTCTAGACCAAACCAAAGGCGGAATTCAATGATTTGGACATGTTTGCAGCTTGTTTAACACTAAGAATCACTTTAACTGTCGTTTAGATTGATTTGAAATTGATTACAAATCGTTCGACACTTCGGCAGCACTTCGTCTCCGGAATCAGAATGTTGCAAATGAAGATCAGGACTCACCTATTTATAGGAAACGCCAGGTCGCACGAACTAGCCATGCCAGGTCACACGAACTGGTCACTTCGTGAGAAGTGGCTGGTTCAGACCTGTTTCCCGTTTCTCTCGTACAACGTGTCCTGGTTTATCTATTCTATTACATTACTCGATACAAGATGAAGTCAACAGACATATGCACTAACAAACTCCCCCTTGGATGATGACAAGTCTTTAGTGTATTGAGTCTTCAGTCTTGATCGGTCTTCTCGCTCTTTCCAAAGTATCTTTCTCTGTAAGCATCTTTCAATCTTTCTCTTAATCTCCCAGAATCTCAACCTGATTCTTCAAATTCTCTTGATCAGATCTCTTGATTCCTTAAGCTTTCACAGGTTCAACAACGTCTCCTGGCTCTCCATAGCAACAGGATCAGAAACCTGATAACCTGCACAATTCTCTACCCAAAAGTAACTTTTTTACAATTTTTAAAATTTAACAAATTTAGAAACCACTGGTAGATATTATTCAACATCAACACTAGTTATATCAAGTTCAAATTAATGACCTTGATTAACTAACACTAAAATCAGTCTCAAAACATCACTTGTAAAATTTCTCAAATTATCTCAAACTTTAACTTTATTTTTCATTTCAAACACACTCTCCCAATCCACTGTCGTTCATCATGTTTAGCACTCGGAATTTTGAAAATCAGTTTTCCAACATCAGTTGTCGAAAATAAGATGAAATAAAATCTTTTTGATTTTTCAAAAATTTATGCTAAAACACATTCTTTTTGTTTTTTTTAAGATTTCCAGTGTGTTAAAATGCAATAATGAAATATTTGCACAATATTTTTGTGAGATTGTGCAAGAGGATCATATCAGTTTATGACAAGTCACTAGCACCGTTGAGCTTTAAACACTTTAAGATCTAAACAATTCACTTAGATTGTCAGTATACTGATCCACTTAAATTTTCACACAAAGTTCAATTGATTCGAGATACGAGATTAGTGTTTTAATGACTTAAACTTATTCGCGTGTCCCACCTCAGAATATACTCCCGTATCCAGACTCCTATATTCAGTCGGACAGGTGAATGTACACTAATGATATCTATAAATGGGTAATGCGAGACCATGAGAGCTCAGGTTAGAACTTCCGTTCAGACAAAGAGATGATGGCTCGTCTTTCGGTGTGTCCCATTTGGGGATCTTTTCTTCAACAGCACATGATTAGCATTTTTCAATGTTTCATCATTTTTTATGCTGAGGGTGGGCTTCATGATTAAAGCAGTGCAGAGCATTATACGAGGACTAGGCTATTGCTCCCGCAAAATTAGAAGTCCTGGTATAATACCCCAGATATCATCACGCACAAAGACCTAGTATGTGAGAAATAGAAAGCACTTCAAACAAGATTTCAGGGGTTACCTATATATCCGAGAGATGTTCCCCACGAAATAAGTAAGTTTTTGATATTTAGGTTTATATCTCGAAAACAATCTACTAAGCGTGTAAAAACCTACTGGCATATCATCAGTGAGACCGTTTATCACATTTTAACTTTCCAATTCTTTAGCGTACTGTGATTGTCTACTGATGTACTATCATTTCCTCTTTTTCACAACAAAACTCATTTTTATTTTTCGATGTTTTTGGTTTTTTTTATTTTATCATATTTTTGGATTTTTCAAATTTTCAAAATTTCTAAATTTTTTACTCCCCCTAAAATAAAAAATATGTTTCAATTTTTGATTTTCCAGGAAAATTTGAAAATATGTTGCTTTTACTTTCAAATTTAAAGCAATAAACTGTACAAATAAAATGACAAGCTGATGTGAATTGCTTCAATTCTCCATTCTCTTGACTCAAACAATCAGAACTCCCCCTGACAATAAACTATTTTCCCATTATGATTTCAAAACACTTAAGTTTGTTTTAATCAAAATGGTTTTTCTGGAAAATTAGTTTTGTTGATATCACATATCATGGGGTTTAATTCATCATTTTGTTCTTTCAACAGCTTATGAATGAATCCATTTTTTTCTTTTAACCACTTGTACAAACTATCACTTGTAGGTTTTTCACAAAAAAACATTTTTCAAGAATGATGCCGATTCATGCTCCACGATTACCAACTTGGGAGCTCCGACAAGTCAGGATTTTACTTTTTAAAGAATCTCACCCATGCTTGATCAATCATGGGTGAACCATCCTCATTTGGTTTAACAACTTTTGATTCGTAAAATTCTTTCACTCCCTTCACCTTCCCGTAAGCTATCTTACCAAAAATATGTAGCACTTTACCATTAAATGCTTTTTCAGCATCAAATTCTTTCTTATCAGAGAAGAATTGATCTGAAATCTCAATCTTACCAATTTTTGATTTCAAGTTTCCATTTGACAATGATGGAAAATTTTCATAATCCATTGTTGGAATGGAATTCTCATCATTTAGCACAACATGTGGCTCCTCTGACTTTGACGAATCAGATTCATTGCCAGAAACAACCTCTGATTTCTTAGCAACCCATTTTTGTTTGTTTAAATTGGCTCTTCTTTTATAAAAATGTTTCGAACTTTCACCAACTTCGAAAGTCGAATTTTTGAACTCTTAAAATTTTTCTATTGGTTGTTCCTTTTTATCAACACATTTTCTTTCAATTTAGAGTTAGAAGAAACTCCCTGTTTTGTGTTGGTGAGCTTTGAGTAATTCCAAGCAATATGTCCAACCTCTTAACATTTGAAACTGGTTCTTCTTTCAACTCTCGGTTCAGATTCCTTCAACATATTCTTTTGCTTTTCGACGAGAAACTCCTTGTTTGATTGTTTCCAGAAAGGTTTCTCCTTCTCCTCTTCAGAATTTGCTCCTAAAACAAATTTAGTTTTTGGTTTAAAATTTTTCTCATTTTTATGATTTTCAGGTGGAATAAAGCCTAATCCTTTCTTTTTGAAATTACTATTATGGTTTGGTTTCTTTCGATAACCCGAACCAGAACTGTAACCCTTTTTCTTGTTCAATCTTTGTTGAACTCTTGAAGTGTATTTTTTAGGTTTTTCAGTAAGATTTACATCTTTTATTTCAGAAATATTAATTTATGTTAATTTGAAAACCTTGTTAATCATTTCAGTTTTAACACCTCTTATTGGAAATTCTTCATCAGAATATAATTTGTCAGAATCATTCAAAGTATATGCTACTTTGAATGTTTCGTCATTCAAATTATTTTGTGACATCAGAAAATCGTTATTGTAAACCCTTTTGACCGGTGAACTCGAACTTCTGTCTGATGAACTCGAATTTTCAGATTTAGACTCTGACTTTGACTCTTCATCTTTATCCAACACCTGATCGACCACTTTCTTAATTAACTCAGACTCATGATCAGTGTCAGACGCTGTGAAGGTGACATCAATATCATCTGGTAATCCATCGATAGACTCGGATTTCAGATTCATATTGAGTGCTTCAGCCACCTTTTCAAAGTGCCGGGGGGTATAGCCATCCCACATTGGATTTGGTACTCTGTTATAATTCAAACCGGTTTTCTTACCAGAATTTGCTTCATCTTCTGCAAACTTATGAGCTGCCACGGTAGGATAAATGCGATCAATAACATAATCTGAACTTTGATAACTTCGAAGCAAAGAATTCACTATTTCGGTTTCGATCGTCATCGCTGCCAATTCTTGTTTCAGCCCTGCAACAATCTCAATGTATTTGTTGATTGCAGTTTGCTTTGGAAGAACTGTTTCTTTCAGAAGATTCTTCATCTGAATATCCTCATCACTAGCTCCTTTGTACAAGTTCACTTTGCTGCTTAGGAGATCATATGACTCCTTTATGCTCCTCACATTGTGCAGCAAATTTTCTTTGAGCTTCTCCAATTCAGCATATTTTGTATCTTTTTCAGCACAATCTTTGCAGGATTCTAAACATTTCACACAAGGTTTTTCAACCTCTACAATCTTTTCAACTTCAATAATTTTTTCAACTTCGACAATTTTTTCAACTATTTTCTCCACCACCTTTTCAATCACAATCGATTCTTTCTCAACTTCTATCTTCATTTCACTCTCTTCAATCTCGACCTCCTCTGTCGGTTTTTCTTCAACTTTTGCCTTATCAGCTTTCATCTGAACTTCAGTCTTTTCTTCAGCAATCCTTCTTGCTTCCATTTCTCTCTTCAGTCTAGCAGCCCTTTTCTCTTTCAATATCTCGATTTTATCTGCAAAAAACAAATTAGAACTATAAGGATCCAATTATTTTCTAGCTTTATTAATATACTCTTCCTCATCATCAGTGTCTTCATCACTTCCTGAAGATTTAAAAATCGGTTGTCTTCTAGGACTGTTCTTAGATTTGATTGTTCCTTCTTCCAAGGTTGAATCTTCAAAGAATCGAGCAACAAATGCTTTAGAAACTGAAGGTCTAGAAGGATCATAGTCATCCTAATTGAAATCTTTCGGAATCCTTTCATCTTCTTGATCTAGCAGACCAAAACAAGCTTTACCCTTTGATTCTTCAATAGTACGCGAGTGTGAAGATTGTTGTTGATATGGTTGTTGAGCAACCTGATGATAAATTGCTTTTCTATTATAATCGTTATTTCCGAAAGGATCTTGTCTTCCGGTTGCTTCTCTGTTTGTACACTCTTGTTTAAAATGTCCTTTTTCTCGGCAACGAAAACAAGTAACCTTCGATTTGTCAAAACCTAGCTGAGATGTAGCAGCTTCACGAAGATCATCTCTTCCGGTGATCTGTTTAAACTTTTCTGCTCTTCTCAAAACGCTAGCTAAACACCACTTGATGTCCATCAACTCAAGTTCCTCAGAATCATTCTGGTCATAATCCTCTTTAGTGAGCATCGGATTGCCAATTCGTCCAGCAACCAAGCTTTCATACGACTCTAACACAGTAACAAGTAATGCCATATGTTGCTTCGCAATATTTGGAGAGAAATTTTGACCATTTTGAATATTTAATGTAACATTGCATTGCAAATCTTGACCATTAAAGTTTGTTGAACTTTGTTGTTGAGAACTTGGTGTTGAGAAATTTGGTTCAAAACTTGAATAAGACGAAGAATATCCACTGCTCTGATTTGTATTGTTTGCATTTGTTCCAGAAGTACCATCAACACTGAACGCAGTCTGAATCTTTGGACTCGGAGTGGTCTCAACTTTGCTTCCTCTATAGTATAGACTAACATCTTGTTGAGCACCCAGACTTCTCATCGTAGCAGTTTTTCGAATTGATAGCTCATGTTCTTCCAATTTATGGATAAACATACTCAAATTCATATCTTCAAATTGTCGGTTATGCTTTAAAATCAACAGATATGTTCCCCATTCATTCTGTGGTAACGCATCAGCTAGCTTATCAACCCATTCATCATCTTCTTTCTTGATGTCCAATCTTTTCATTTCCATGACAAGATGACAATATCTCTCAATAGTCATTCTTGTTGTTTCACCTTCAAGAGCTGTAAACATATCAAAAGATTTTTTTAGTAATGCTCGTTTATTTTTTATCATATCAGCACTACCCTTAAACTTTTTAATCAACGCTTTCCAAATTGATCTAGCTGTTCCCTCATGTTGAAGCAAAACAAAAATATCTTCTTTTACCGCTTGTTGGAGAATGCTAATCATCATTTTTTCACTTGTGTATTTTAATTTTTCATCCTGTAAAAATTGACTTAATTGTTTTTCATTTCCAAGGTCATCTTTCGGTAAAGTATAATCTTTCTCTAAAGAAACCCATGCATCAAACTTGTTCACTTGTACCCAGTTTTCAAAACGGTCTTGCCACCCTTTAAAGTCCTCAATGTACATAAGCTTTGGAGGCTTTTGGAAAGTTCCCGTTTCATTTTCTATACCAACAGTTTCAGCAACTGTAACTGGAGCGACCGGTGCAGTAGCAAAAGCGTTGTAAAATTCGTTGTCCATGTTGTGGTACAAAAAAAATGTATACAAAAACACAACGTTCAAGCGAGCTGGAGTTTCAGACAATCTGAGTTTAAACGTTCTGGTAATCCTAATTGTCCTCGTGCGACTTGGACAAACTTTCAAATGATCTTATCAACTCGTGCGACTTGGACAAACTTTCAAACAACACGGAATCCTTTCACACGATCTGGTTACAATTCAAACGATTTGGTCAACTTCGTACGAGCTGATGGTGTCTCAAACGATCTGATTTGGTG
Source organism: Helianthus tuberosus (assembly GCA_030545235.1). Classification (NCBI taxonomy): domain Eukaryota; kingdom Viridiplantae; phylum Streptophyta; class Magnoliopsida; order Asterales; family Asteraceae; genus Helianthus; species Helianthus tuberosus. The sequence continues at coordinate 96,612,947 of CM060399.1, read as the reverse complement.
CGATCTGGGTCAAACCGTGCGACCTGGATCAACTTTAAACAAACTGAATCAACCTTCAAACGACCTGAACAAATCAAACCGTGCGACCTGGTTCAATTTCGTTCAATCCATGCGACCTGGGTAACCTTTTCAAGTGACCTGGTTCAGCTTTCGAATGAACTGAGATGTTTCACACGACCTGAATTCAGTTCGCACGACCTGGATCATAGATTCAAACGACCTGACTGAGTTTCACACGACCTGAATTCAGTTCTCGAACGATCTGGGGATTTTCAAACGGTTTCGGTCCAAAAGTTCATGATTTTATCAATTTTTATCAAGTTTTAGGTTGAATTTGGTTCTGATTTGTTCACGGATTGTTCAAAACAGTGTTTTACGTGTTATAACACGAAACCAGGTCATATTAACCGTGAAATCTCTGTAAATTTGATGAAAAAGTGTAGAAAAATGAGTAGAAATCAGATTTATCCGTGAAAACAAGTTGAAATGGTAAGAACTCTTCCTCCTGAGCTCTGATACCACTTGTAGGATCGAAGGTTTGACCTAATGAGTCGATCAGAAGAGTTCTAGACCAAACCAAAGGCGAAATTCAATGATTTGGACATGTTTGCAGCTTGTTTAACACTAAGAATCACTTTAACTGTCGTTTAGATTGATTTGAAATTGATTACAGATCGTTCGACACTTCGGCAGCACTTCGTCTCCGGAATCAGAATGTTGCAAATGAAGATCAGGACTCACCTATTTATAGGAAACCCAGGTCGCATGAACTAGCCTTGCCAGGTCGCACGAACTGGTCAGGTCGCATGAACCTGCCAGGTCGCACGAACTGGTCACTTCGTGAGAAGTGGCTGGTTCAGACCTGTTTCCCGTTTCTCTCGTACAACGTGTCCTGGTTTATCTATTCTAATACATGACTCGATACAAGATGAAGTCAACAGACATATGCACTAACACAATATTACCATGGTATGCTAATATTGTTAATTATTTGGTTACAGGTGACATGCCAGCTCATTGGGATAGAAGTAAGAGGTTGCATTTCCTTTCTCAAATCAAGTACTATACGTTGGAAGAACCAGACTTATTCAAGATATGTCCGGATCAAGTCGTTCGAAGATGCATACCCGACGAGGAGATTCCTACTGTCTTGATGCACTTGCATTCATTTGCTTGTGGGGGCCATTTCAGTGGTCACAAAATTGGGCACAAAGTGCTCAATAGCGGTCTTTATTGGCCGACTATTTTTAAGGATGCTTTTAATTTCGCTAAAAACTGTGTTGAGTGTCAAAAGTTAGGGGGTATTTCTAAAAGGGATGAAATGCCCATGCAACCGATCCTCATTGTAGATATTTTTGATGTGTGGGGGTCGATTTCATGGGCCCATTCCCTAATTCGCATGGCAACTTATACATCTTGGTGGCGGTCGATTATGTGTCCAAGTGGGTTGAAGCGATTTCCACCAAGACAAATGACCATACCGTCGTTTGCAATTTTGTACAAACAAACATAATTTCCAGATTTGGGATTCCCCGAGTGATCATTAGTGATGGGGGATCTCACTTTAAGAATTTTAACTTCGGCAAACTCTTGAAACAGTATGGCGTTGACCATCGGATTGCTACCCCCTATCACCCACAAACAAGTGGTCAAGTGGAAGTTTCGAATAGGCAAATAAAAGAAATTTTGCAAAAGACCGTTCGACCGGACCGAAAGGATTGGTCGACGAAGTTGAATGATGCTTTATGGGCTTATAGAACGGCTCATAAAACACCTATTGGAACTACACCTTATCGCTTAGTTTATGGGCGAAACTATCATTTACCGGTTGAACTTGTGCATCGTGCTTGGTGGGCCATAAAAGAGGTTAACATGAAATATGACGATGCAGGAAAGGAGTGAAAATTTAAGCTTTGTGAGTTGGAGGAGCTTCGGGAAGAAGCGTATGAGTGCGCCTCGAAATACAAGGATGATATGAAGAGGGCACATGACGCGAAGTTGAAGCCAAAGGAGTTTGAAGTGGGTCAAAAGGTTTGGCTCTACAACTCACGGCTTAAATATTTTCCCGGTAAGCTTAAGAGCAAATGGATGGGCCCGTACGTGATTACACAGGTCGGGAAGCTTGGAGATGTTACCATTGAGGACCCGAAGGATGGGTCAAAGCAAACGGTTAATGGTCACCGCCTTAAACCGTTCTTTGATGGTAACGAGGAGAAAAAGGATGCGAATGTAGAATTGGTAAGCTTCGTGGTAAGCGTGCCAACTTATGAGGTCAATTAAAAGGACCGGTAGCACCTTGTGTAGAATTTTGTATCATTTATTTAATTGTTTGAGTATTTTGGGTTTAATCTTTTTTGTTTTATACTAACCTCCGTTGATTGTGTGAAGTTCAAACATTACGAACGCGTCTTAAAGATAAAAGGTATGCTTTTAGACTTACTTTTGTGTATTAGGGACAATATACGACTCTTCGGGGGGTGGTAGGATCGTTAACGGTTTTGTGTTTTTAAAAAGTTTAACTTATAAAAATTTTTAAAAATTTTTTTAATAATTTTTAGGAATTTTGTTTGTATATAGTTCTTTTATAAAAAGCCCTTATTTTTTCTCCCTATTTTTCAAAAAAAAATAAATTAAAATGAATAAAAGAGGCCCCGTCGGCGACGGGGAGGTACCCGTCCGGGACGGGCTTGGGAAAGGCTCGTCGGCATGTTTCTCCGTATCCAGTGGGTTAACGCGTCGCCACCAAGAACCATTTTGCCCAACCCGTCGGCGACGGGCATTTATTTGCCAGCCGCTGCTGGTTTGTTTTGTTGCGCTAAAACCCGAACTAGGAGCCAATTTTTCTCAACTAAACTCAAATCTACCCACTCCTAACCACAAATTCGAACCATAAACTCTCCCATCTGATTTTTTTGCATTCAAAACATTAAAACACTCTCTCTCTCCTCACCTTTCACTTCATCTTCTTCATCTTCTACTCCAAAACCCTAAAACCCTCAAGCTTCCATAACTTCTTCGATTCTTAACCAAATCACCTGATTCTTGAGTCCATCTTGTGTAATTTTTCGAGAGGAACAAAACCCCTATCACGGTTTTCATCAATTCTTGCTAGTTTGCAAGATTTCTGAGCGTGAAATTTCGGGTTTTTGAAGGGTGTTCATCAAGTTTCTTGCTTTGCATCTTTTCTTAGTTTTTCTTGTTCATCAACACCAAAGGTATGGATTTTACTTAAATTTAAGCTTGATTATCATATGTTTAGTTGTTTTTCTTCCAAAATTTTAAACTTTTTAGTTTAAGAGTAGGTTGTTTAAACAATGTATGTTGTTCTAGCATGAGTTTAAGTATGATTGGTTGTTTTTGATAGGAATTGAACATGTTATAACCATAGTGAAGTGATTACACTCGTTATGTACATGATTGAACATGAAGGTGATGTTGAACTTTGTTGAACTTATAAGAAATTGCGAATTAACAAGAAAAATTGATAGGTAGATGATAAAATAGGCGACTTTGGAAGTTTAAAAAGGCGATTTTGCATCTATTTGTTAATTAAAATTTCAACATCATACATTATGTTCAAATTTTGAGAGTTTATTGAAGGTTGGGTTTATATTGATGCTTTGTTTCTTTTGTGATTGTAGTTATGGCCGAAGGTAGGAAAAAGGCGAAAACTATGGGGCACGGCTCATCATCTGGAGTGGGATCTTCCTCCGGTTTGATACCGAAGAAGTGGGAGCAATTAAGCTCAATAGAAGAGGGTGATGTAAGGCTATACAGGCAGGATTGGGCATGGACGAAATACAAAGATAGTCGAAGTGCTAGTGTCTGGGATGAAGACAAAAATAAAGCTCTTTCGGTATTTCAAGATAGGAAGTTGGAAGCTAAACTGTGGAAGTGGAAGATGGTCAATAATGTGACCACTGCGGTGCCGGATAGGGTAGTCTGTGAAAGGGTGGTCAACGTGGAGGAGTTTAGACAAATTGGGATTGCTCAAATGTTTGAGCGTCAAGGCTGGGAGAGAGTTCTTGATTGGTGTGAAGACAACACTTCCCGGATTTATTTAGCGAAGGTGTGTGAGTGGTTGGCGTCGTTGAGGTTTAGGAACAGGAATGATACCCCATATCAATGGAGATTGGTTGGTAATACGAGCCGAGGGGAGATGACAGTGTCATTTGAAACTATTAACTGCATTGCACGATTTGATTCATTGGGGGTGCAAGCGTATGATTATCCAGCCATGGAACATTTCTTGGATAACCATGCAAACAGTTATGATCCGGATGGTATAACGGCGGCTATATTACCATATAACGACGGGGGAGCGGCCGCAAGGAGCCACATGCCGGTGGAAGGGAGGATTCTTCAAGGAATTTCCCTAGAAAATGTTTTGGTGAGATTTGGTGATAGGGGAGGAGTGAGAGCAAGTGATTGTAGAGTTGTTCATTCCTTGTTGTACGGGACACCGACTTTGTCATGGAGGCATATTATCATGATGAATACATGGTTCACTCGGGAGTCATTTCACAGGCGTATGATTCCATATGTGCGCCTCATTAGTGCCTTGATCCTCCAGCAGAATTGTCTTCCCCCAGAATCGCTTTGGGTATCTAAGCCTTTGGAAGAATTCAACTTAGCAGCGATAAAGAAAAATTAGAAGATACATGTGAAGCTTTCGGGAAGCAAGTATGTGGTGACCGACAAATTGGGTCACAGTTATGAATTCGTTGATCCAAATGTGCAACAAGGGGATGAGGAAGATGTGGAAATGGTTGATGAGGAAGACGAAACTGAGCCTCCTGGTCCACGGGGACCAAAGCAGAGGTATATGAGGCCACACCGGGAGTTGAATGCAGAGGTGGCGAGTTTTGTGAACTTTTGACGGGTACCCTCGTACAAGGATTTCAACCTGGGCCAACAGGAAGTGTTTGACAACATCTCTGCGGGTATAGGCGAGGGCAGAGAGTATGATAGGAGGAGACAGAACTGGGAGGAAACACATGGATCCCAGATGCAAGAACAGTGGGCCCTCCAAGCGACCTATCATGAGAGGATGGAAAAACACATGGAAGAGCAGCAGATGCAACAAGCGCTCTAAAGATCCCAAATGGAGCGTTTGATACAATTATAGGAGGAAGAGACGGCCCGAAGACGGGCATGGGAGGAAGATGAGGAAAGGCATCAAAATGAGCAAAATGCATTAGAACAACGCCGATGGAGTGCTTTATACGTCTCCAATGAAACGACTATTAACAACACCAAGATCCTCCACGATCAGGAGCGACACCGGAGGGACTATGAAGCAGGTCTTCCCTATGTAGAACACGCGGGGTGGACCGATTATTCCAACGTCCGTGTTCCACGAGGCCCATCTGACCCATCTCCTCACTGGCCCGAAACAGTTGGGTCCAGTTTCATTCCGATACCATACCAGCCACCACCCCAAGGAGAGACGGGCCCCCTCGATAATTACAGGGAGATGTTCGAGGCCCTCACTAGTTACTCATACCAGCCAAATCGCCAGTTGACCCGAACGAGAGATATCAGCGGTGAGGGCAAGGTATGTGTTGTGTTGTTGTTGTATATTTTGGTTTTCTTTATTTTTATTTCGTTAGTATTTCTTTTTGCCTAGATAAATGAACGTTGTGGGTGTGTTCCCTATATAACCCTCACGAGACCTCTTGTCCTCCCAAGCTATTGGGGGGTTTAAAAGGGCTTGTTGCATAAGCTAAATGCAACCGTGATTCCTACGAAAGTGAGTTAGGATTGTTATTGTTGTAAATTATTTTTCCACATAAATCAAGGTAAATTAACACATGACTTGGTAACACTTTCATAAAAATGGTAGAACTAAGTAGCTAACAAATTTCAATGGTTGTGAGAAGCATGCTTCTACACAAGGGTTAAAATTTGTAGGTACATCATGTTCGAGGGATGACCATTTTTGTGAAGAGAAGAAGATATGGGCGTCTAGCGAGAAAAATCAGGTGCATGCGTTTCCTTTTTACCTTGATTCTTAGATTAGTAATAAGTGGATTGTAATTGTATGTTATTTTCCGGGGTGGAATTTTTGGGAAGTTAGCCGTGTCACATCCCTTGTGCGTTTCAAAAACTCTAGTTCTTACACATTGAGGACAATGTTTACCTCAAGTGTGGGGATGGGGGAGTAGTAAAAGTTTTTCGATTTTGACCCATTCATTTAAATACTACACATTGAGGACAATGTTTACCTCAAGTGTGGGGATGGGGGAAAATTTCAAAAAAATTTCAAAAATATATTGTTTCGAAAGCGATCTTAAAGCACAAGTAACTAAGTCGACAAGGGATGGCATAACCCATTTGGTCTTTTGTCATGGTCAAGTTTAAATTAATAGCATGACGGATATTTAGCGGGTGGTTATTTGGGAATAATCCACCTAAGAAATGTGACAACCCTCACCAAACCAGGTATCCGTACGAATTAATTAATATTTAATTTCTGCTTAATTACTGTGCTTGCTTACAATTGTGGTTAAACTGCTACTTGAATGTTGATACATACACATACATGCATCATACTTTATTGATGTCACTCCATTATTTACACAGAACTATAGTGACAAACTTGATGCACAAGAGCACAGTAGCACACTATACGGATAACCCAGTAAACATGCTGACATAGCCAGCATCAGACAGACACTGTCTCTGAGGCCAGTATGAGCCGGGAATAGTTTACTACACCAGTAGGGAGTATAGGGAGGTGAGGATTGTTAAACTGCATCACTAGGTGATAGTTATAGTGACCGGATGTGCCTAAAACATGCTTTAAGTACAAAATTCTGCACTTTAATGCAAAAATTCAGCATTTAAGCTAACTAGTAAAGTGCAAAAACATGGGAAAATAATACTAGACACTTTCCAAAGTGTCAGGAATTCTTTGTGTCACTAAAACAAATATTAACAACACTTTAAATGCTTATTTAGCACTTTAACGGATTAATATCCAACCGAACAACCAGACTTTACCCGGAACCTAAAAATATTGTCAATGACATTGTTCTTCCTTTTCTGAGCCAGTTAGGGTCCCCGAATACCCTAACACCCGTTATAATACACTACACTCTAGTAACTAATTTAAACACCTAATTAACATAACTAGCACTAACTAAATGGTTGAAATTGAACCATGAACCCCCCCCCCCCTTGACCGAATCGGTCCCCCAAGGGGACACACCATTGTCCTTGTTGATTATTTTAATCCTAATGCCTAATATCTAGTTTACACATTGTCTAATGGATCTTAGTGAATTGTGGTTTGTAAGAAGGCATGAGGGATTAGCATTACATTCATTCAACACTTAACAAAATCTTGTTCTCTCTCCCTCTTGCCATACCTTCGGCCGAACACAACCATCATCACCTCACCATCTTTCAAATCTTGTTCAAGTTATTTCCATACACACAAAGGTGTTAGAGCTCATACGAGGAGACCCGGTGCTTACGGAATCACAAGGACCTCTCTACATCGCTATTAACCACCTTGTTTTCGCCTTGAATCTTCCCTAGCCTTGAGCTAGTTGTAAGTGATTCTAAACACCCTCTTGATCTTGTTTAAAGTGGTTAATAAGAAGTTTAACGGATAAAATTCATGAACATGCGAAAACAAAACTAAAAGTCTTGCTAGAAAGATGAACATGGTGGTTAAAGGGTAAATAATGGTGTAAAACTCATGAATCTTGTTTTGTAATGGTTATTTCATGATGTTGGTTGCTAGTAGTGGAACGGATCGTCATCTAACCACGCTAGATCATGTTCATGGAACATGAACTAGCATTATGTTAAGTAGGAAAGTTACTAGATGACGAACCCTTTCATACATAAACATGAACTTGTGTAAAAATAGTTTTTCTTGTAAAATAGAGTTCTAAACTAGTAGATCTAAAGATTTACAAGTGGTATTTTCGAAGAACCAAGTGTAAAATGCATATCATGTTTAAAAGCCGGATCTTTCATAAACTAAAGGTGTTTTTGTGAACAAACAAGTGTGTAGACACTTGTGTAACAAAAGGGTTTAACAAAGAAATATTTTCGTAAATTTTGACTAGAAGTTGTAAAACAACATGTTCTTTGAAAACAAAGTCTTTTAAGAAGTTAAACATGTTTTTGAAGATAGAAAGATCTACTAAAAATGTTAGAAAGTTACTATATATTGTTACACAACCTACAAGTTCATGTGTTTGCAATTTATGCTTATTTTTTACTAGTTTAATGATTGAATATTGTATATTGATGATTGGAAATTGATTGATTGAATTTTAAAAAGAAAATGATACGCTTGTAAGCGTGGCCACCTCCAGTTACAGAGGAAACTCTGGCGAAATTTTTCCAGAAAATAACACTTAGAATATTTTTGGTGACAAGTGTTTATAAATATATTTTTGACTTGTTTTCCAAACAAACTTCGCCATGATTTTATTATAATATAACCAAGTATTCGGAGGTGGGTTTTCGTAAATAAAACTTGTTAAATATATATTGAGAATATATATTAAAACGCTTGTGTGATTTTATGATTATTTTGTGAACTATATATTATTTTTAGAGTAAAAATAATATAACTGGAATACATTGTGAAAGCACGACTCCAAAATTATACCAACGCCCTCACGAATAAATATTTAAGTTATACCGGTATTATTATTACCACACGCACCTTAAAATGTAACTTATGTATTTTCAGAAAATACTCAGAAATGTGTATTTTGATAAAAGTATTATTTTGGAAATCGTATGGTTAAAATATAATATTTTTGGAAAAAATATGTATATTTTGGAGATAGAGAATTTTAGACAAATGAGTTAAAATATATTTTATTAAGTGAGACTTAATAATATATTTCGAAGATATAAAAACGCACATGTATTAAAAACCCCCATCCTTGGGAAGGAATATACTTGCTAAATTATTAAAGAAGTGTAAATACGAAACAGTTGCCTAACTATTTCCCAAAAACGTTAATCCTTAAGCCAAGGCACGGCCGTCCGTCTAATAGAAGTTAGTACGTGTAGGTCGTCACACAACAGGTTACTTTGGGACGGACGATTTCGAGACGCACTCCTGTGAGTTCATGTACCCCCTTTCTCTTAACTGTTTTCAGTTTTTATACTTCGGGGGTGAAATACATGTTACGATTATTACGAACTTTTACTTACATGGTATGGTTAGCGTAAGGAGGGTTACTACTTAGATCATGTGAGTGGGTAGGTGGGAACTGGAGGCCATTAATCCTCATTGTAGGACCGAGGGTCTTTAGCGGTAGATCTATCTGGGTGTAGCGAGCCCAGCCCCAGGCCCAACAGTACGGACCTCGGGGTGACTTGGTACCCGACGCAAAAATCTGCTAGGTTTGAGTCTTCCTACTGCACTTCACACATATCAATGGCCTTGCAAACCATTGGTGATCTCTTTATTTCCTTATTTGCTACATACCAGGGATTTTATACTTACAAAGGTTTTACATACTCACTTTCACATGAACTCGCTCAACTTTATGTTGATTTTTCAACTTACATGTATTTCAGGGAATTAGGGATCTGGCGAAGTATGCTACGTTTTCACGCTGCGTAAGAGTTATGAGGTCATCCACGTTTAGGGATTGTGACTTTTACCTGGACGAGTCGCAAGTCTTAAACGGTGTTTATTTTATGATTGTGGTTATGTCGTATGAACAATGTTTTTATTTTGTTGGGTTGTAACTCGTTGCATGTGTCAACTTTAAACAATGTTGTCGTAATTTACTTTTCAAACTTAAATCAACGGATGATCTTCATGGTTTTATTTTCATATAGCTTTGTTGTGATTAAGCTATGGTATTAAGAAGTCACACCAAATAAACCCACGCTTTCGCAAAGCCAGGGTGTGACAAGAAACTAGCACATTATGCATGTCACATACCATACCCTTTAGATATGTGAGGATTTGAGCCACTTTCACATTATAGAATTACATATACCTATTTCTTTTTTGAGTGGACCATTAGTCATGTATTGTAGAACTTGCAACTTTTGATACGTTTGAGACCATAGACCGAATACAAGCACGAGAATGATTAAGGCATTAGGTAAACCTTTTCCTTTTATACCATTTATATATCCTTAACCAAAAATTATCCCCTAGTAGCCAATTTCGAGCCTAATCCTTTCGTTTGACCACCCTATAGCCCATAACCTTAAACCTTTTTCTTTTAAACCCGTGTGATGGAAATTCGATTATAGGAATCAAGTTTGTATATTTGTGAATTGTTTGTTTGCATATATAAAAAAGAGAGAAAAATAAGAAAATGTTATGAAAAAGAAGAGAAAATTGTTGAGAAAAGACCAAAAATATATGTTCTTAGTTTGAGAAATAAAAGGCAAAAATCATTGCCTCGAAGTTGATGTTTATAGTTTAGTTTTGTTTAGAGTAGTCGTTTCTAATAAAAATCGAATTTTCATCACCTTAGCCACTTTAAATTATCCTATTTCCTACCCTTAGCCTAGCCCCGTTACAACCCTTACAAAGACCTTATGACTTGTGCTTAGTATTCGTGTTCGGTGGTGGAGAATGATTGAGTTGCAAGCTTATGCGAGTACGTGTTCTAATCGGTTTTGAGCGATTATTCTTTGAAGTGCTAATACATTATGAAAGTTAGCCAATTTATAAACCGAGTGGAAAGAACATTGTGAGGGATGTGCATGAATTGTTGGTTTCACGGGCGGGTTAATCTTGGATAACCATTACATATGTGATTATTCACTTTACCGTTAAATATGTTGAAAATTGTAAAAAAGTTTGAACTTTTGTATGAAAATTGACCTTAACCTTCATCTCGGGAATGGGGAGTGTATTATTTGTTTGACCCGTGTGAGAGTGAAAAACAGATTTGCTTGAGGGCAAGCAAAAGACAAGTGTGGAGATGTGATACGTGGATGAAAACTGGTGTTCGTAATCGTGTAACTTGATGTTTTTACATGAGTTTTAATTCCGAATAGCCTACTCTTAATTAAAAATGTGTTTTGCAGGTTTGATGGAGTTTAAGGAGCTTTTTGGGAGCTTTACGAGTCACCGGGACGAAAACCGGACAACCGGGACGCCTTATGGATCAACCGGGAGTGCAAAGTGAAGAAATTGGAGAAGTGGAGCTGGAGAGGCCGTCGCCGACGGGCTCCAAGCCGTCGGCAATGCCTTATGGAAAGTCCGGTCAGCCAACCTTGCCCGTAACCAGTCAAACAAGCCGTCGCCAGCATTTCCGTTTTTGAGAGGGCGTCGCCGACGGGATCAGGGCCGTCGGCGACGGGCAGTGGTTTTGTAAAACGCAAATTTTGGGGATCTTTGGGTTAAGAACGATTTTGATTGACTCTTAGGCCATTAACTCGTAAGTTACACTTCTTGGGAGTTTGAATATCATTCTTGGAGCGAACTACCAATCCATATCCATCACACACATCATCCGAATCAACCGGAATTAGAACCCTAGTTCATCACCATTACATTCATCTTTCAATTCATCCATCATCACCATCTTACCCAAAACCCTAACCACCAATTCCTCCATATTCACGCTTCAAGATGACCCAATTCGAGTTCCAAGCATTCGTTGATCAAGTCTCGTTCACCATGAGCGGCTAATTTCTTGGAGGTTTCACCCCGGTGTAGGTTATTGTAAGTCTAGGGTTTGAACAATGTTATTAGTTTGATTTTGTGACAACTTGAATTGTATTTGAATTGATTGATAATTGTCTTGCATTTGAACTATATTTGTGAATTGTCGAATGAGTTATGAAATTTGACTTTGCGAAACAAGTTTGTGCAATTATGCCTTGTCATTCAAAAGGTTTTACTTGTCCGAAGTAACGAAGTGCATTGTGGTCCGTGATATGCGTTGATAGCAATTGGCACCTAAGCTTTGATGATAGAAATCCGTTAATAACATATTCGAGTGAATCAAATTTAAAACGTGTAAGAACCCTAGGATTGCAATTACCGAACCGGGTGTGAACCTTGTTTTCTCTATCTTGTTTAAACCTTTAATTACATTCTTGCAATTGTTAAACCTTAGTTGTTAATTAAACCAATCACTTTAGTATTTTTATTCAACATCTCTTTATCAAACAAAAATCATAAAAATAAGTTAGCAAGCTTCATAATTGTGACATTCATCTTAATTAAATCGAATCCATTCGCAAACCACATACTCTTCGTGGTTCGACCCCTTGCTACCACTAACTATTTGTTAAGGGTAATTAGGGCTTATAAATATTATCTTTGACCGGAACGCGACACTCCGATCACCTACCTATTCACGTGATCTAACAGTTCATTCCTTAGCTAACCATACCATTTGAAAACGTTTGAAGCATGTATTTCACCCCCGAAAGTTATAAATCCGAAAACAGTTAAAAGAAAAGGGGGACATGAACTCACAGATTTGCGTAGCAGTCTTGTATTTCAAAGTTTCCTTTCCACGGGTTGTACTATCACCTACACAAGTGGTATGTTTTATTAGACGTTTAGGTCGTGAAACGACTCCTAGTCTTAGTTATTTATTAAGACTTATTTTTGGAACATAGTATACTTTGAGTTATACGGTTGATGTACATTATATAATTTTCAGTTATATAATTATTAGTTAAAATAAGGATATTTTAACTTAAACTATTTTTATCCAATTATTTGGAATATCGTTAAAAATAATTTATTTTTAACTTGATTTGTCATGTATTTATCACATAAATATTTTCCAAGTATAGGTATACTTGCACTTGCGTATTTTGCCAAGTATTGGTAGTGTATTCCGGTATGTATTTTGAGGTTAAAATGCTGAATTTTACTGTTTTCTGCAGAATTCTGCAGTTTTAGTGTGTTTCGGGCACTTTCTGGTACTTAAATCATCACTCGGAAGGCAATTTTATAGTCCCTACTTTCCTACATGATATTCTAGTGTAACTCTTGCTTCCGGGGCTCATTCTGTGTTCTAACAACATGTCTGTCTGAGTACTGAATCTAGTTTGTCTTGTAACTGTGCTAACTTTGTTCTGTGCACTAATTGAAATATTCCGGGTTGCATTTAATAATGATAAGCAATCATGCAACATGCAACATGCAATGTACTTGTATGTCTATGACAGTAATTAGAAAATTATTCATATCACAGCTCAATCATGCGCAGTCATTAAGGTACAAATTACTGTTTATAAAATTCATCAAATTAGCATGTAATCAAACTGTTGTTGAAATTAATACAAAAAGAAATATATTATATAATACTTATTATTGTATTTACGTATTACATTACATTTAATGAGAAATAAAAGGTTACAATTATAACTCGCACATTACCAAAATAATTTGAATCCACAAAATATTCACATAATTCGTAAATATCTATATATTTATTTGTACACAACATTACATCTTTTATTCATAACTTTACCATCTCTACATAGAATTAATAGTTTTACCCTGTCTCTACTTTTAACTATTGATAATGCCAGACACAATTGACAATGGGTGAATCCAGTAGTGTTAAAAACAAACCAACCTTGGATAGTGACTGAACTATTTGTCATTGCAAAACCGACAGATAATAGAAGTGGAGATCTGTGGATATATGGTCACAATGCAACATAACAAAATTATGTGTTAATAGTAAAAACGGTCACTGCTTACGCACACTCCTAGACCGGCTCGTAGACTTTTTCAGTAACTTAATTAAAATCTCATGCACAAATATATGAATATCATAAAGGTTGAATAATAATAATAATAATAATAATAATAATAATAATGGTAGCAATTATAAATAATACAAATAGTTGTGATAATAATATATTAATAAAATAATATTACTTTTTGTCATACATATATATTAATAGTTATATTAAAAAATATAATATTTATGTACAATAACATTAAATATAAATAAAAAGTATAGCAATATTAATAAAATGTAATCAATTATAATTTACAAAAATAAGTATAACAATATAATAAAATGTCATCGTATTAATTTGAATTTGAAAATTAAGATTTGGATAAAAATATTAAGTATGGTTTATATTATTTTTTCTAAGATTTAATGATTAATTTTTTTTTTAACTTAGGATTAAGTAATGAAACTAAAAGGATTATGTTTAAGTCGGGAAAATAGAACTCTAGATAGCCTTAGTAATTGTCATGTGTCTCAAATTGATTTACTTTGGTATATGTATAGATAGATAATTCAATTTGGATTACAACAAATTTTACAAAACATGCGTGCAAAGAATATAATTCAAATTTTAATACAAATGAATTTTGACAATCAAATGGCCCGTAATGATTAAAGCCGTAATATTATATGATATCTGCAAAAAATACAAGTACCATAATTTATAAATAAGTCACTGTTATCTACGCTATATTATAATACATAAGGAAGGGCTATTTTAAGATACTAAAAAAATAAAAACTCTTTTCCTCTTAATTTGTAAATATACCGCTAAACTAAGGGTAAATTGGTCTTTTAACCAATAATTATATTTTAGCCCCCTCCCATTTTATTACATTTAAATTCCTTAGTTTTAACATAATTATGGATAATTAGTTACACTTTCCTCTCTCCACAACAAACTTATAATTCCTTTACGTATTCTTGCCAAATCTTATAAACCATAATGTTTTAAAAAATCCAAAGGTACTATGGCGACCTACTTGTTTTTGTCGACATTTCGATAGTTGTCTTGGTCAGCATTGACGTATGGATTAAAAGGTACAAGTAGATAATGCCTTAGTGCACAAGTAATTAAAGCCCAACGTACTTAGTCATTATTCCCGATTGTTTAATAACTAAAAATTGTTAAGTGATTAAATACCGACAATTTAATCCTCTCATCGAGAATACACTTTAGTCCCTCATCTTTAACAAAATTATCGATAATTAGTTAGTAGTTACACTTTACCCCCTTATAAAAAACTAACTCCCCCATCCCTTCACGATTTTTAAACAGTCATAACTTTTTGGTACTTTAATAAACGTTTTTGAGCACTAGGTAAACAATTTAGGTGAGTTGACGTGGCATTGTCTGATTGGGTGAATGGGGAGTTTACCTATTCCAAATATTTAACCACTCCCTTCACCCTTAGGGTATAAGGAGTGGTTAGACACTTGAGAGTGGCAAACTAAAAAATCAACAAATCAGAGTGCGTCACGTCAATCAGTGAAATGTGTTTAAACTATGCTGAAAAGTGTTGGCAATGGTTAGACATTTGGTGAAGTTGTAAACTTTAAAAAAAAAAGGGTTAGATTGGTTGAGAGATGGCATGGACCCCACCACACACACCCCTCTCTCTCTCTCTCTCTCTCTCTCTCTCCTTCCTCCCTTCACCGCAGCGGCATCCCTTCACCGATCAAGATTGAAACCGCAGCGGCAAAGGGGTCGGCGGCGGTGTTGCCGCGCGACAAAACCCTTTGCCGCTCCTCTTTGCCGCACCACTCCGGACACCCTTAATAGGGGTGTTCATCGAATCGAATATCGAATTTTCGAATTTTCGAATCGAATTAATCGAATAATTTTTTTTTCTCTTGAATTCGAATTCGATTCGAATTCGAATAAGACACATACTATTCGATTCGAATTCGAATAAAAACTTCAATTCGTATTCGCTTCGTATTCGAATAAAAATTCGAATTCGAATTGAATTCGAATAAAAATTCGAATTCGAATCGAATTCGAATAAATTCGCTTCAATTCGTATTCGCTTCAATTCGTATTCGCTTCGTATTCGAATAATAGATATGGTATTTAGTTGATGGTTCATCATGTCATGGGCCATATGCCCATATCATATGTAATGGGCTAAGTAATAACTTAAATAGGTAATTTTATATAGCCCAATTAATTTATATATGTATTAAATTTTAAATTATATATATTATATATATAAAAATAAAAATACATGTATAATTCTTATTCGAATTTCGAATCGAATCGAATTTAAAATTGTAAATTCGTATTCGATTCGTATTCGATTAACTTGACTCGAATCGAATCGAATTCGAATTCTTGCGACTCGAAACGAATTCTTGATAATCGAATCGAATTCGAATCGAATTTCGAATTTTTCGAATCGAAACGAATTCTGAACACCCCTAACCCTTAATATTGATAAATAAATCAAATTTTAAATTATGACACTAAAATGAGATTGTTTATTGATTTCCAAAAATTTCTTGTTGCGTAATGTTGAATCTATTTAAACTACTTTTGTGACATCATTAATCTAAGAAAAGGTAGTAACTTTATGTTGGGATTAACAACAATGAGATTATTAATAATTAATTTTATAATACCAACAATGAGATTAATAATTAATTTTATAATAGGTGTTTTCTCAAGTGGGTAAGGTTAACAAGTCTTGGGCAATTGTTCCTGTAGTGGGTAAGGTCACCACGGTTATAACATGACCCCGGAGGGAACCGTGCTTGAACAACAGCAGGGTTTGCAGCAGCTTGATTTGCATAACGGCAAACATTGATCAAATGTCCCAACCGCCCACAGTGGGTACATTTGTGACACTGCTCTTGCTCTAGATGATGACAGTTGCACTTGTTGCACAAAGGTGCGGTACCAACATAGTTTTGCCTTTTGCGAGGTTGTGCTGGCTGGTTTGGTGCAACCTGTTTGTCTTGCGCAGTTACAGCGAAATTTTGAGAGGTTTTGCGCTTCTTCTTCTTGGACACCTCAACATTTTCTTCCTTTGGTTCCACTTGAGCAGTCTTGTCAGATGGTCTTGAGTCGCCCTTCCGAAACAGCTTGCGCTTCCTGATATGGGATTCAGTCAGAGTGGCAGACAATTCAATGGCTTGTCTGACAGTAGCAGGGTTGCTGCCAGTAACAATATCCTGAATTACGTCAGGAAGACCATCAATGTATTTCTCAATCGCCTTATCCAGAGGCGTAACCATAGTAGGGCATAACAAGCTCAATTCCTCATAGCGGTCAGTGTAGGCTCGATGTTCCCCACTGTCTTGCTTCAAATCATCAAATTCCCTTTCTAGAGCCCTTAGCTCATGACGAGGACATAATTCCTTCATCATAAGAGCCCTAAGCTCGGCCCAAGTCTGTGCTAATGCAACCTCAGCACCGCGGTCTCTCATCACCCCGTTCCACCACGTGAGAGCCCTCTTCTGAAACACACTCGAAGAAAACTCGACCTTGCGATTTTCAGGACACTGAACGTGACGGAAAGTATTCTCAATGCTCTCGAACCATTGAAGAAGCCCAGTTGCTCCCTCAGAACCACTAAACTTGAGCGGTTTAGCCGAGTTAAAATTCTTGAAATTGCATGGAGCATTGTTGTTATTGATGGCTTGCATCATTTGAGCATAAAGATTTGGGAAGGCAGCAGCCATTTGCTGCGCGATGATTTCCGCCAGTTCGGCATTTGCCATCTGATTGTCGCGTCGAGGAGGCATTCTGAAAGAGGAAACATGAAAGGAAACGAGTGAGAGAATTAGACGAAAGGAATGAGATGAAACAAATCTGATGAAAGCAAGGATAGTGGTCATTTGTTTGTTACTACAAAGCAACAAACGACCCCGGTGATTAATCAAAGTAAATGGATCAAAAATAATGTATCGCGAAGACATGCTCGCCTTTGTCAAATTGGCATACTTTCGCAGTTTGTCAAGTTTAGTCCCTGTAAGCGAATTAACTTGTTTTTGCCATACCAAAGCCTTTAAAACTTATTTCTAAGTTATGTAAAGGTTATTTAAGGTATGTTAAGCCTATTTCACTATTCCGGAGTGTTCGTTGGATTAAACTGGTTATATTTACACATCAGAGCGCGTATAACCTTCCAGAAAGCGATTTAAAGCTTAAAATCGAACAAGAGTTGATATGTGCAAACGATACACATATTTTTTACAAATCCCAAGTATGAAATACAATATTTCATTGGTTTGGCATTTGTTTGATGGTTGAAGTGACACAGGTGTCACACAACGCGCTCCCTTCAATCCAATCCAAACTGTGTTTACTCGTTAAACACACACTGTGAGTATACTCGAACCCATTTTCGTTTAACGCACTTTTGTGTGTTACATACGTTCTATATCAAAACACAACACACAACGCAAACACTTTATAAACGCTAACCGCTCCCGCATGCTATACGTGATCTATGAATGCTTGTACTATGCTTATACAGTGTTACACTAGACCGCCTCTAGCAACGATAGCACTATAGTTTGGACTCAACACCTGTCGTGGACAGGGGTTGCTAGGGATCACATTACTTTACTTCACGTGTTCGCTGAACATGTGTCGCGCTCTACAACGCAGTCTCGTGGTTAGGTTGTATCATTGTTTGATAGTTACATGCTTCGCCCATTACGTGATACATGTTGCTTATGCGTAAACGCTTTTCATACTATCATCTATGCAAACTTGTGTACTCACCTTTACTCTATGAATTGACTTTATTTTAACGTATGTGACAGGTTAAGTGGATGTTTGCTGAATCAAGGTAGGAAGTCTAGAAACTCACCGAAATAAATCGGAGTTGTCGGAATAGTACTTGTTTTTGAGACTGAATATCTGTAATGGCTGTTATGAAATATTTGTTAGTAGTATGGGATATTAACTTTAAAAATATTGTCATTTAATAGTTGTTATGGATTCTCATGAACAATCTGTTTCGCTCAGTGCCACACCCGATGATTCCGCCATCGGTTGGGGTGTGACAGATTGGTATCAGAGCCATAACTATAGGGAATTAGGTCGAGTAGACCAGCTTTATGCGAACCCAGTAGGGGTTTCGTATGAGCCCACTTTTGATACCCTCGTTTGAATTCACGAAAACTACATCTTCGTGCAAACACGCATACTACAGCTTCGTACGAAGGGGAACCTTTCCTAAGGTTTCAACACTACGCGCCTTTCCTAAGGCTAACACAATATACACGTTTTCGAAAACGATCGTATAACACAACTGAGTGATTGGGTCGAGATTAGGTGTGAAAACCAGGAATTCTCGATAAGATCACTCACTCTACGCGTATTTTACTCTCAGCACAAGAATCTTTGTCGAGTTAGGAGTGACATCCATATCTCGATGAAATTCTCCATCTCTATCTCGTGGTTTTGCCACACTTTTAGGAACAAAGTTGTTAAGTTAGGGGTCAAACCCGCATCTTAATGACCAGTTCCACTCCCTACTTCGATTTTACAAAACTCTCACCAAAGTCTCGATTGTTCCAATGATTCGAGTCACGTAGTAACTGGAAGGATGAGTGTCATTCGCCGTGTTTCGGTGAGAGCACAATCTATTAGACCAAAGCGTGTACTCGAGGCCGTTGTGAATAATCGAATCACTCTGGGTAGTCGATGTCTAACACCCAAGGCACTTTGTTTTCAATCTAAGCCTGCAATCGCCAATTTTACGCGTTATTGATTTTATGTGTTTATATGTTTCGATTTTGGAAATTTTTTCGCTTATTCGCTTTTCACTTCCCGCTGCAATGTAACGTGCAGGCTCACACCACTACCACTACCGCAACCTAAACCGCTGACTAATCGCGAACAAACTTAGAAGCCTCATACTCTACCCCACCCGCTATACTACTCGCTTACGCTACTCGCTATCTCTCCTAACTCAAGGTCGCGTAGCGCAGACCCTGAAAGATAGGTGAATACGTGCAAAATATGTAGGTGAATACGTGCAAAATATGTGTCTACGTGAATTATGTGCCCATCTCGAGTTAGGAGTGACATCCATATCTTGACGAAATTCTCCATCTCTATCTGGTGGTTTTGCCACACTTTTAGGAACAAAGTTGTTAAGTTAGGGGTCAAACCCGCATCTTAATGACCAGTTCCACTCCCTACTTCGATTTTACAAAACTCTCACCAAAGTCTCGATTGTTCCAATGATTCGAGTCACGTAGTAACTGGAAGGATGAGTGTCATTCGCCGTGTTTCGGTGAGAGCACAGTCTATTAGGCTAAAGCGTGTACTCGAGGCCGTTGTGAATAATCAAATCACTCTGGGTAGTCGATGTCTAACACCCAAGGCACTCTGTTTTCAATCTAAGCCTGCAATCGCCGATTTTACGCGTTATTGATTTTATGTGTTTATATGTTTCGATTTTGGAAATTTTTTCGCTTATTCGCTTTTCGCTTCCCGCTGCAATATAAAGTGCAGGATCACGCCACTACCGCAACCTAAAACGCTGACTAATCGCGAACAAACTAAGAAGCCTCATACGCTACCCCACCCGCTATACTACTCACTTACGTTACTCGCTATCTCTCGTAACTCCAGGTCGCGTAGCGCAGACCCTGAAAGATAGGTGAATACGTGCAAAATATGTAGGTGAATACGTGCAAAATATGTGTCTACGTGAATTATGTGCCCATATGTGCTTATGTGGAATATGTGTCTATGTGCCTATATGTTTATGTGCCTACGTGTTCCTGAGCTTTACCTAATAATAATAATAATAAGTATGTTGAACGCTAAACTTTTTGAACAAAACCCGATATAATTGAATGTCGTCTAATTCATATGATGACGTCTGCTATAGAATCTACACTTGACAATGTCGTCATTTGGATCTCATACTCAGTGTGCTGCCCGTCGAAACCATGCTGACAAGTGTATTGCTTCACTTGTGGCCAAGGAAATGGCCAAGGTCATACCTCAGATTGTCAGTGAAATCAACGAGGTCAGCAACAAATCTTCTGTCGAGTCGAAGAGTGACGCACCTCGAGCTCCTTTTAGCTTCAAACAATTCAAGGCACGCGGTCCTACAAACTTCACTGGTGAAGATGGACCCAGTGCTATGTTCCAGTGGTTTGACTCATTCGAGGTCACCTTCAGGCAAAGCGGATGCCCAGAAAATCTCCGCACTGTGAATGCTACTGGACTCTTTCAGTCCAGGGCTCTGGATTGGTGGACTGCTAAGCTCAACAGGCGCGGTAACGATGCAGCTTATGGCCTCTCATGGGAGGAACTCAGGGAGCTTATGATGAAGGAGTTATGTCCTCCTCATGAAGTCCAGAATCTGGAGAATGAATTCTGGCACATCAAGCAGGAAGGAAGTGACAACGCTGGTCTCACTGCTCGTTTCAAGCAGTTGAGTATTATCTGTCCTAGTCAGGTGACTACGCCTGATATGATAATCAAGAAGTACATTCGAGCTCTCCCCGACTGTGCAGCTGATTTTGTTCAAGCAGCGAAACCTGCTACCATTGAGGAAACCTATCAACTCGCCGCTGAGATCAATGACAAGCGAGTCTTGGCTGGTTATTTCAAAACCTCAACCAAGAGTCTCAATCAAGCAACTGCTACACCCAGCACCGACAATGCAACATCTCAAGGTTCAAAGTCTTCACGCAAGAACCGCAAGCGAAAGAGAAACAACAACAACAAGAACTACGCTACTACCGCCGCTCCTCTCAACGTTGTCTCCGTACAACCCAGCAACCAGAATTGTCAAGTTGCAGTGATTGTTACCAACGCACCGCCTGCTAAGCGTGCATACACTGGTATCCACCCTCTGTGCCCAACTTACACTTACCATCATCTGGCAGCAGTCAACTGTCGTTTCTGTGCAAACTTCAACATCTATGGGCATTTCACTGCTCATTGCCGTTCAGGCCCACGCCAGCAAGCCGGTCAAGCTCTTCCAGCACCACCAGCTCACTTCCCGCTCCTCAGGTCAACCAAGCAACTCCTGCGCCCGCTGTTCATGCACGAGCTTGCTACTCTTGTGGTAACCCGAATCATTTTGCTAACGTCTGCCCACTGCGTGTGGTAAAACAAGAACCGCAGCAACCACTGCAGCAGCAATAGAAGCCTCAGCAGTAGTAGCAGCAGCCACAACATGCAGCCCGTGGAAGGACTTTCAACATCAACGTCCGTCAGGCTCAGACTGACAACAATGTTGTCAATGGTACGTTCCATGTTAACGGTGTTTATGCTTCATGTTTATTTGATACTGGAGCCGATAACTGTTTTGTGTCATTTGAATTCGAGAAGCTCCTAAAACGTAAACGCGCTAACCTCCCAACGACCTTCGACGTAGAAGTTGCCACTGGAAGAACCGTCACCGTCAGTACTATTCTCCGTGATTGTACTCTTGAACTCAACAATCACGTTTTCCCAATTGATCTCATCCCGATGCAACTTGGTAGTGTTGATATCATAGTAGGCATGGACTTTCTTCGTGAAAATCGTGCTGAAGTTGTTTGTTTCGAAAAGATGATTCGTTTCTTTCTTTCAAATGGCGACCAACTCTATGTTTATGGCGAAGTATCCTTGAAAGAACTGAAGCTTATGTCGTGCATTCAAGCAAGCAAGGATCTCCGAAAGGAATACTTGGCTTTCTTAGCCCATATTGTAGTAGCGAAGGAGGAAAAGAAAACTGTGAAGGACGTTCCCGTTGTTCGTGATTTTCCTAACGTTTTTCCCGACGATTTACATGGTCTACCTCCTACCCGCGATATCGACTTTCGTATTGACCTTATTCTTGGAGCTAACCTTGTTGCTAAAGCCCTTTATCGCCTCGCACCATCCAAAATACGTGAAATTTCTAGCCAAATCCAAGAGTTACTTGATAAAGGCTTCATACGCCCTAGCACATCGCCTTGGGGCGCACCTGTCCTTTTAGTGAAAAAGAAGGATGGATCGTTCCGAATATGCATCAATTATAGGGAACTCAACAAGCTTACTATCAAGAGCCGCTACCCGCTACCTCGAATCGACGATTTATTCGATCAACTGCAAGGCGCTACGTGTTTCTTGAAGATCGATCTACGTTCTGGTTATCATCAGCTACGTATTTAGGAGCAAGACATTCCGAAAACCGCCTTTCATACCCGTTATGGCTATTACGAATTCGTGGTCATGCCTTCTGGTCTCACAAACGCACCCGCGGTCTTCATGGATTTGATGAACCGTGTGTGTAAACCCTTCCTTGACCGCTTCGTTATCGTGTTTATTGATGATATCCTTATCTATTCGAAGTCGAGAGCCAAACATGCACAACATCGTCGTTTGATTCTCGAGCTCCTCCAAGGGAATCGCCTCTACGCCAAGTTCTCCAAGTGTGAATTTTGTCTCGAGGAGGTTCAATTCCTCGGTCACATCGTCAACAGTCAAGGAATATACGTCGATCCTGCAAAGATTGAAACAGTTAAGAGTTGGATTACACCGAAAACCTCATCCGAAGTTTGTTCTTTTCTCGGATTGGTGGGTTATTACCATCAATTTATCGCTGATTTCTCTAAAATCGTTGTTCCTCTTACCTCCCTAACCCATACAGACAAACCTTTTGTTTGGGGAACCGAATAAGAGGATGCCTTTCAAACTCTTAAGCGTATGCTTTGCAACGCTCCCGTACTCGCGCTACCCGATGGAAACGACGACTTTGTTGTTTATTGCGATACCTCTAACCTAGGTCTTGGCTGTGTTCTTATGCAACGAGACAAGGTTATCGCGTACGCGTCTCGCCAACTCAAGGTCCACGAGAAGAACTACACAACCCACAATCTCAAACTCGGTGCAGTTGTTTTTACATTAAAGATATGGCGACACTAACTTTATGGTACCAAGTGTACGGTCTTCACCGACCATAAGAGCTTACAACACATCTTGAACTAGAAAGAATTGAACATGCATCAATGTAGATGGGTCGAACTTCTCAACGACTACGACTGTGAGATACGCTACCACCCAGGCAAGGCAAACGTCGTTGCCGACGCTCTTAGCCGACGAAGCTATTTACATAGTGTCCGAAACGTTTAAGCCCAACACGACCTCGAAGCGCTCATTCGCGATGCTCAACACGCCTTTTTTCTCGAGAATACATTGAAGGAAGAAAGAATTTGTGGAACCGAAAATCAACTAGTGAATAAACCATATGGTATCTTTCACTATCTCGACCGTATTTGGATACCTAGTCCCAATAATCTCTGAGAGATTTTGCTGACTGAAGCCCACAAATCACGATATTCCAATCATCCCGGTGCCGACAAGATGTACCAGGACCTCCGTGCTAGGTATCGGTGGCCAGGAATGAAGAAGGATATCGCTCTCTACGTTTCGAAATGCCTAACTTGCTCGAAAGTTAAGGCCGAACATCAACGACCCTCTGGCTTACTCGAACAACCCGAAATCCCGATGTGGAAATGGTAGAGTATAGCTATGGACTTCATTACGAAAATCCCT
Source organism: Helianthus tuberosus (assembly GCA_030545235.1). Classification (NCBI taxonomy): domain Eukaryota; kingdom Viridiplantae; phylum Streptophyta; class Magnoliopsida; order Asterales; family Asteraceae; genus Helianthus; species Helianthus tuberosus. The sequence goes on along the minus strand of CM060399.1, from coordinate 96,588,716 downwards.
CGTACGCCATCAGGTCACGATAGTATTTGGGTTATCGTTGATCGTCTTATGAAATCCGCACACTTTATACCGATACGTGAAGACTTCAAGGTAGAACGATTAGCACGAATCTATACCGACGAAGTCATTTGCCGACATGGGACACCTCGTGACACCATCTCTGTCCACGATGGTCGATTTACCTCGCGTCTCTGGGAGACATTCCAAGCCACTCTCGGTACAACTCTTAATCTCAGTACCGCATTTCATCCCGAGACCGACGGTCAGACTGAGCGCACGATCCGCACCCTGGAAGACATGCTTCGTTCGTGCGTTATAGATTTTGGTGGTAATTGGGATTCGCATTTACCTTTAGTAGAATTCTCGTACAAAATAACAGTTATCATGGTAGTATTCAAATGGCACCCTTTGAGGCATTATATGGTAGAAAATGTCGATCGCCTATTGTATGGCACGAGATCGGAGACACTCAAATCACCAGTCCTGAGTTATTACAAGAAACGACTGACAAGATCCTCCAAATACGAGATAATCTCTTGAAAGCTTGGAGTCGTCAAAAGAGCTACACCGATAAACACCGCAAGCCCCTTGAGTTCGAAGTTGGTGATCACGTACTCCTAAAGGTTTCACCTTGGAAGGGGGTGATCCGATTCGGCAAGAAAGGAAAGCTAGAGCCACGATACGTGGGTCCCTTTAAGATTCTAGAAAGAACTGGCAAAGTGTCCTATCGACTCGAATTACCGGAGGAAATCAACAACGTACATCCGACCTTCCACGTCTCGAACCTCAAGAAGTGCCGAGCTGAGGAAAATCTTCACGTGCCTCTCGAAGACTTACAAGTTAACAAGACTCTACACTTTGTGGAAAAGCCAGTAGAAATCATGGTTCGAGAGACCAAGAAACTTCGACGCTCTCGCATTCCTATAGTGAAGGTTCGCTGGGAAGCCAAACGCGACGCCGAGTTCACTTGGGAACTCGAAAGTGATATGAAAGCTAAATATCCACAACTCTTTGTTACGCCTGCTCCTTAATTTTGTGACGAATTTTATAAAGTAGGGGAGGCTGTAACAACCCAACTTTTCAGATCGTTACCTATAGCTGTCTTTTCTTCGTAAACGCTTGTACTCTTGAGATTCGATTAACACCAAGGGTTAAACTATATTTTAACACATATTACAACGCATATTACAACGCTTATACAAATCGCAGTTATCAATTTAAACGCTACTTATAACGCTCACTACTTAAAACGCATTTTATCGCATTTTACATCGCTTATCTAGACTAAACGCTATCTCAACGCAAAGTCAACGCAAACTCGAAACGCGGTTTTATTTATGCATTTAATTTATGTGTGTTAGATTGTATGATTATTTCTTTAAATGTTATGTGGTTATCAACGCAATGCTTATACGCTCAAACGCTCACTGACGTGATGTCGTGGTCACAATCAAATTTAATCCAATTACTACTAATAGCTAGCGGTAAGTGGGTATCGAACACAAGGAGTTTGTGGAATATGTGTTATTTAGAAGTGTATCTAAGTTAACTAAGATTAAACTAATTGCAATAAAAATAAATTCAAGAGTTGGTTTGATTGGTTGATTTTTAAAACTAAGAGTAGTAGTCTAATTGCAAAATGAGAATTTGGGTTGTAAACAATTTAGAGACAAATGACCATCTTTACTTTCCGGTTTGCTTCGACATTTATGCTAACATTCCACTAGAAAGAACTACATAGACATAGTTCATGCGCGATTACTTGTTGTGATGAAAGGGAACTAAGTACTCGGATTCCTAGAACGCGAGGTTGTTACCTGATGACCAATTAATCAATACCCAATCCTAATTATAGCACCAAGAACGTATGGTTTCAAATTAGATTAACATAAGAATTAACAATTTACAAACAAGCAATCACACACCATAACAAACAAATCATAAAGACAAGTTCATTATTCTAGAAATATGAAATCCAAACATAAAGTCTTACGCAAACCTTCAACCAAAGATAGTCACCATAAGTTTAGCCACTCATGACTTGGACAATCATCATCACATACATATCAATGTTCATAAGAATTAAAAACACTAACAAGATGATTCGAAATTGTTTCAAGCTCTCAAGAACACCAAAAATTCGCCTCTAGGCTGCTGGTAACCTAATGGGATTGATTGGATTTGAAGAGACATCATAAAAAGTCATTAAAATGGGCAGTTACAAGTTTCACGCAGCACGGCGCCGTAACCTACGGCACCCACCGTAGGCTACGGTGGACCAGAAAACACAGTGAGTGCCGTAACCTACGGCCAGAGCTGTAGGCTACGGCGGCGCCAGGTTTTGTTTTCTTGTTTTCTTCATAACTTTCTCGTTTCAACTCCGTTTTCTTCGCCGTTTTCGCATACGTTCTCGTAATTTCGTCCTCTATCATGTTATCTTCTTAATTCTTCAATTACAAAATTTTATTTTTTTCATTTATTCTCCGTCTTTCAGTCTCCAATCCTGTCGCGTCTATTCGAAGCTTTATTTCCACACTTTTAAGCCCCAAATGTACCTGAAACACAAGCAACCGTAGTTATCTAATTCAAGATAAATACATGGATAAATGCGGGATTAAATTATACTTTATAACCATTAAGGGTTGTCCTACGGACTACCCGTCACATCCCCACACTTAACCGTTGCTTGCGCCCAAGCAACTCGTCCAAAACTACTAATAACTCCTCAAGCGATCAACATGAATCAAGAAAACAATTGTCCTCATTTTACTAACTTTTCTTAAACCCGCATAACACACCCCTCACAATGACTCTCCTCTAGGTGACAAATAATACTAGCAAAGATGAGCTAGAACACACTTAAGGAAAATGGGTAGTTGAACAATAATATGCTTGTACTCAAATCGGTCCTTTGCCTAAAGAATTTGCTAAACATTCATGCGAATCAAAGGGACTTAAAGGTTGTAACACGGCAAGGAAAATGGGTAGGAAATGGAAATACATATGCGAAGTAGCTAACGATTCAACCCGGTCTTTTATTTCTAACTAAAACAAAACATAAACAACTATATACAAACTATCTCATTCATTTTTTTTTCATTTTTCATTGCTTTTTCTCTTTTTTTTTTCTTTTTTTTTCATATCTCTTTTTTTCTTTCGATTTAACAAACATAACAAACAAGCATACTAGAACAAGATGATTATACTAATAGACCAGGTCAAATACGGGTTAATTTTTTAAGAGAAAGTAGGCATGGGTTAACAAAAGATCGTCTCAAAGCTCAAATGGGCTACTAAAGTCCAAACCCCCGCCCCTCTCACTACCATGCTCATATATATAATTTATGAGGTCCAACCCCCCAAATCCCACACTCGCACTCACCAAGACGAGGCTACCTACGTGCCCTAATCCTTTTCACATGCATAACAAGCTAAGGCCTCAAACCGCATTCAAGCACAAGTTCTAATGCACCACCACCCATTTCCACTCTCATCACATAAAAAATGTATTCTAATAAATTCAAGTAGTGACTCAACTCTCACCAAGAAAGAACAAGGGGATATGGGTTGCCGGTGTGTCATGCAATTTAATACTCAACTATTCAATTTGGACCATTTTTCGCTTGATTTTTAAAAGATTCACAATTTTTTTTTAAAATTTCCCCTCATCCCCACACTTGGGATACATTGTCCCCAATGTATGGTTTTGAAGGGAAAGATCGCTCCAAACACACCAAACTTTTTTTTTATTTTTTTAAACAAAAGCAAACAAACTAACTACCAATATTTAAAAGCTAAAGAACATAACAAGACTAAGGAGAGAGTACATTGACCTGGTGAAGTTTGACACAACAGATCTTGTAGATAATCCGACTTCCTATCACCACCTTCACACAAATATCCGCACATCTTTCCCACACTTGAATGTCGCCATGGCCTTGAAACATAGAAAGATAAAAAAAAACAGCAAGATCAATATAAAACCCCGGGTTGCCTCCCGAGCAGCGCTAAGTTTCGAGTCTTCAGCCAGACCGTGCCACGCCCATTTATGGTGGCTCAAAGAACCGGTTCCTATCACCTCCCTCACTGTAGCTTGTCATTGGTTGAAATGCATCCATCAAATGTCCATTCGGTGGATAGTAAACTGCATACCTGCTCGAACCCTCATACTTCTTTTCACACCCCGGTGGTTTGTTTGTTTTTATCTTTGATGCACACTTCTCATATGGTCACTAGGCTCTCTACCCTTCTCTTCAATAGATTCATAACTAATCTCCCTAGTATGAACATCGAAGTACAACTTACGGTTCTTTTCGGCCATCTTAATAACCTTGTCTCTACAGTTGATTTGAGCATTTGTTGTATAAAGAAACAGTAGACCTAAAATTTTCCTTTGTTGTGATACCAATTCGGTAGAAATATAATCTAAGACCAAAACATCCACCGGATAGTTGAATTCTCCCAACCGAATTATGACATTCCTAACCACTCCTCGCGGATGCCTCCAACTCTCATCCGCCAAGCTCACCATGGTGTCTATATCTTCAAGCGGACCAAAATTATACATGTCATATAGATCACCTGGTAGCACACTCATGCTCGCCCCGTAGTCCAACAATGCGTGAGAGATTTTTAATTTTCCCACACGGATAGGCACGATTGGTGCTCCATGTTCTTTATCATTCTCACCATCGGCGTCCTTCCCTATACCTGTATTTATTTGACACGAAGAGATTAGAAATTTTTCATTAAATTCGGTACTAGGAACGGTGCTTACCACATTGATATTAACGCTTTTTATGTTCTTGGGATTTGTCACCGTGTCACTCGGTAGCTGGCCTTTTGCTTTCTTTAATATCGCCACTTCACTCACAAATTGACCCATTTGAGTGGTCAACGATTGAATAGCTTTGTCACGGATTTCATCTTTTGCATACGAACCTCATCAAGCTGATTTCTTCGTTGCATCTCCATTTGCATCGTTTTCAACATCTCCATGACCTCATTTCCACCAGAGGAACCTTGAACCGAAAACCCACTTTGTTCATTACCCGGTTGTTGGAATTGCCTTTGAAAACCTTGATTATTAAATTGTTGGCGAGGAACATAATTTCCTTGGTTTCCTTGAAAGTTCGGGTGAAGTTGATTTGACGGGTTCCCATATCTAAAATTCGGGTGGTTTCGTAAACCGGGGTGATAAGTATTGGAATTCATGTTATAATTTCTACCACCCCTCCTTTCCCTTGCAATGCATTCACCTCCTCATATTGCCCTTCCACTCCTTGGCAATTTTCAGCCGCATGCCCTAACTCATTACAAAGTGCACAAACATCATAAATTTGATTCGAAGTTTGAACATTACCATCATCTACCGCATGCACTTGAGTTCGGGTAATGGCCGGTCGTGCTCTCCTTGATGCTTAAGCTTTTCTTTTTGATGTAACCGCCATTTGTTCCAAAAATTCCCAATCATCTTGCTCATAATTTGTGCCAAAAGTGCCATTCGTGATAGACATTAAGTCACGCGCGTCTTCGGAACATAACCCCTCATGAAATGCATTCATCAATTCCCATAGCTCTATCCCATGATGAGGGCAATTCTTTATCATCATATTAAACCTCTCAAATGCTTCATGAAACATTTCACCCGTTTGTTGTTGAAAACTTCTCAAACTTTTTCTAGCATCATTCGTCTTTTGAGCGGTAAAGAATTCATCCAAGAAGATTTGTTGCATTTCTGCCCGTGTGTAGATAGATGCCGAAGGTAATGTATAGAACCACTTTTTCACCTTGTCTTCTAAGGAAAATTGGAATAGCACCAATTTAACATCATCGGCTGAGAACCCTTGACCCCCAATAGTATTACAAATTGAATCGTAAGCCTCCAAATGAAAATAAGGCTCTTCCGTTGCTAGACCCTTATACTTTGGCAAACTTTGTAACGAATTCGTTCGCACTTCAAACGTCCTCCCTTGATCATTTTGAGGGATAACTATTGGTGAAGGATTATGAGTGATCACCGGTCTAAAATGTGCTTCTATGCCTCTTGCGTGTTCGCGAATATGTCTTCTTGGTACACCTAACCGGACCCTTGGACGTATAGGACCCATTGGTCTTTGAACTTGCATTCGTGGAGGCCCAAATTGTTGTAGAGGTGGCTGAAATCTCGGCCCCACATGAGGTTGTTGAACTTGTCTTTGCATCGGTGGACCTTGTGGTGGCAATTGTTGAGGTATGATTTGTTGTTGAGGAATCATACCAACACTTGACATTCTTTGATTTTGGCCTTGAACATAGGTATACTCCCCTTGATCTCCATCACCCCCATACACGTATCCTTCTTCATCATATCCCCCAAAGTCGTAATCGTACCCATCATCAAACCCGTCTTGTCTTACTCCCGAAGTATGTTGAAATTGCACTCCCGGTTGGAATGGAGTAGAATGTATAATAAATGGACTGGTTTGGTATAAGTTAGGTGGTGGTATTTGTGATGATGATGGTTGGCCAGATGTTGGGAAAAAGGATGAATAAGCTGGAACAACGGATGATGTAGCGTTGTAACTGAAAGAATATCCAGGTTGTGTATTCTCAGGTAAGGTAGTGTTGGTTGGTTTGATTTCTGGTATGGATGTAGGAATGGTAGTATTTGGTGACGGTTGTGTTGAAGATGGTATAAAAGGTGGTGTAAGCTCACCCGTAGTGGGTGGTGGTGGTGGATCCATGTATCTAATTGGTGTAATTGGTGTAGTAGGTGTTGTTGGTGAACCGCTGATTTTGTTTTCTCTTAGCAAAATTATGTTTCTTCTCAAAGTCCGTTCAATTTCTGGATCAAATGCCAATGGTGATAGCTTGTGAGAGCTCCTAGTACGCATGCACCTGTAAATACCTGCACACTAACACACCCAGCGTAAACCAGAAAAATAACAAACTTAAAAAGATAAAAAATAACACACGTTGCGCACTACTCCCCGGCAACGGCGCCAAAATTTGACGTGATGTCGTGGTCACAATCAAATTTAATCCAATTACTACTAATAGCTAACGGTAAGTGGGTATCGAACACAAGGGGTTTGTGGAATATGTGTTATTTAGAAGTGTATCTAAGTTAACTAAGATTAAACTAATTGCAATAAAAATAAATTCAAGAGTTGGTTTGATTGGTTGATTTTTAAAACTAAGATTAGTAGTCTAATTGCAAAATGAGAATTTGGGTTGTAAACAATTTAGAGACAAATGACCATCTTTACTTTCTGGTTTGATTCGACATTTATGCTAACATTCCACTAGAAAGAACTACATAGACATAGTTCATGCGCGATTATTTGTTGTGATGAAAGGGAACTAAGTACTCGGATTCCTAGAACGCGAGGTTGTTACCCGATGACCAATTAATCAATACCAAATCCTAATTCTACCCATGATATTGTGACAACCGGTAATTTACGCCCTTAATTACGTGATTAACAGATGACTAACGCGATAATAAATAGTGTTTACAGCGCAAATTAACTTAATTAGGCCCTTGGAGTGCCCATGAACGTTTGTTCAGCTATACAGTGCGCGTGTGGTGATTTATGGGAAATCTGCTAAATATGACGCGACAACGGACTGATACCGTACGAAATACTGACGACACCAACAAATATGGATGTTACACGAATATTTTATGCCCATGGAGTTTGGGTCACGATATCGGGACTCGTAGAAATTACGGGCCGCTTACACTTGAGATGGGCTTGTGGGCCCTGGGCCCAAGCCCAAAACCCACAAGCCTAAACCTGCACATAAGATATTAGAATCCTATTAAGATTTACTGGATCTATACAAGATTTATCAAATCTACATAAGATTTACACAATCTAAACAAAATCTTCACAAAAGATTTTGATTCAAAAGGGTAAAATATATTACCTGAATGTAATGTAAATACACAATAGACATATATGACACTTTGATCTATAAATGAAACCCTTGCCTGCCTTTCTTTCTCACTCGATACACATAAAACAAAATACCCAACACACAGACAAATCATTAGACATCATCATCTCTCCCTCTCGGTTATAATTTGCAAACACAGAAGTTTTATTTTCTTTTTGTTCCCCAAAGCACATATGAAGAACAATAATAACTTCATCAAAACTCCCTGCACCCCTCATCTTCTCTAAAACAAACCACATAACACACACCCTCACACGGCTCTCTCTCCTCGCCGTTCACGGCCGACGACCGGTGCCGGTTACCGGCGACAAGCACCCCCCCCTCTCGACGACATAAAGGACCACCACCACCACCGTGCGGTGGTGGTGAGCGACGACTGCAGACAGAAGCGGAGAAAGAGAGAGAGAGGCGAGAGAGAGAGAACCGTCGGTCGGTATCATTGTCCGGCGGTCGGCGACTTTGACCGGCGGACTTTGCTTTTGTCCGACGAGTTTCATCAGATTCAGGTATGGTTCGGTTTTGATTCACTTTCCGGTTCAGATTGGGGTTTTTCTCTTCGATCAGGCGGGTCTCAGGTGTGGTTCGAGCCAAACATCATACGGGTCAGTTATGAGTTGCAGGAAGACCAAGCTGCTCGAATTTTATTGGTTCGGGTTTTACTTCAGATTCGGTTGACTCGGTCAAACTGAGTCAACTCAGACGGGTCGGGTCAGGCGGTTCGGGTCGGACGGTTCGAAGCAGCTTATGACGCGGATCGGGTCGACTCAGTCAAACTGAGTCAACCCAGTCAACTCAGCAAGTCAACTCGGTCAAACCTGGTCAACTCAGTTGACTCGGTCAACAACCCGACGCGAAGACTTGGTAAATATTAGCGGCACATTTATTTTGTTATTTTTCATAATATTAACATTACGTGAAAAACGAGCTCGAATCGATTATATACAGTTCACATCTCAAAATATTCGACAAGATTTACATAAATATTGATTTCGTTGTTTGAATATTGATTGGTTTTGAAAAATAATGACAACTTGTGTTGTCGGGACGTCCAAAAACAGAGGAAACTCTGCCCGTTTTTCGAGAAAATCCGTAAAAATAACACGCGTTTTATTATATAACGAAAACAACAATTTGGAAACTATTTACAACAACAAACATAGTTGTTTTGAACTTCGGAAATTATTTCGACAACAAAAATAAATATAGTTATTATTATATTTATTTCAAACAAACTCGAATCCTTTTATAAATAAATATAGTTATATATTTATTTTCCAATACAAGTCGACGATTCTTTTACAAAATAAATATAACTGTTATATTTATTTTATACGCTTAGACGGCACATACGTATATTTTTGGCAAATATACACAAGACGCGATATATATAAGACGAGTTTATTATATATTACTTTCATACGAATATTCCTTTATTTCAACATACGACTTCTTAAAACGAGCTAACACGTATAACTTCTTCGCTTCTTTTAAGTTGACAATTTACCGTCAAATCGTTCGACTAACGATTCGGTAGAGCTCGATTACACGTAGTAAGTTACCGCGTTATTTAGAAACTTACTAGATATTCCGTGTTAGGAATATTGTAGAATGCACGATAGCGAGTCACGTCTTGGAAACGACATCGCGAAGTCGTAATTAGCTAGCTTTGCACAGGAATATTCAGGTGAGTTCATAACCCCACCTTTTTACGATTTTACATTTTTCTAAATGTTTTCGGGGTGGAAAGACATGCACTTTTTGCAAAGCATACAAGAATTACATATTTATAAACCATTTTACAAGCAAGATTTATCTGACACAAATGGTTTACGAAAAGCTTACGTTTTATACCGGTTTTTCAAACAAGCGTTTACACACGAATTCTAGTTTTCTAAACTACGAGAAAATACAAATACAAGAGTATACAAACACATGAGAATTGATACTTGACATAAAGAATACAAGAACTGAAAAATTGAGGAATGATACGAGAAATCGTGTCACGAATAGGGTACCATAAGCACCATTAATCGTGTACATACTTAGACCGCAGAGGTTAGATCTAATGGGTTCCGGGCAGCCCCACTCTTGGCCACTCTTTTACCAAGCAGTGTTTTTGTGTCTCAGTCGTGAATCGACTACAGAAAAATGCCTATGGTTTGGTGACTTCCTATGTCGTGTCACATGTTAATGGCCTTGCAACCCATTAACAACAAGATACATACAGAATACTTGATTTATACAAGAAAACATGATACATACAAGAATACGTGGTTTATACAAGAATACATGATACATACAGAAATACTCGAATTATACAAGATACATACCATGTTTTCATACAAAGTTTCTGTATAACATGACAAGAAAATGATTTTGAATTCGTTTTCTCAACAATACTTCAAAAACCAGTTATTCAAAAGATTTATTTCAAATCTTTTACAAACAAACTATGAACTCGCTCAACTTTATGTTGATTTTTCGCATGTTTCTTTCTCAGGTTACAGTTCTAAGACAAGGCACGGTTGGAATAGGAGAACCATGAAGAGTCGAGTACTTAGTGGGCGTTCACATACTAAAAGACTTAGCTTATTTTGCTTCCGCTGTGCAATGAAGATACCAGTCCAGTCACGCCAATGCTCTGATATTTCGGGGTGTGACAGATTGGTATCAGAACTATAGGTTACAGCGAATAGGGTTCTCTGTAGAGATACCTAGGCTCTAACCTCATATTTCTCTGGGGACTTAGATTATCAAAACGTCGAATACAGAACGCCTAGTACTCGAAAATGGTCTCCAACCGTTGCCGAAAAAAAAAACAAACAGTAAAAAAATTTGATTTCAAACATACGCTATAGTGGTGTTTTATACACGGTACACAAAACAGTCGCATACAGTACACAAGCTCTCAAGAACACCAAAAATTCGCTTCTAGGCTGTTGGTAACCGAATGGGATTGATTGGATTTGAAGAGACATCATAAAAAGTCATTAAAATGGGCAGTTACAAGTTTCACGCAGCATGGCACCGTAACCTACGACACCCGCTGTAGGCTACAGTGGCAATCAAAACACTACGGCACCCTTAAACTAGGCTACGGCGGACCAGAAAACACAGTGAGTGCCGTAACCTACGGCCAGAGCCGTAGGCTACGGCGGCACCAGGTTTTGTTTTCTTGTTTTCTTCATAACTTTCTTGTTTCAACTCCGTTTTCTTCGCCGTTTTCGCCTACGTTCTCGTAATTTCATCCTCTATCATGTTATCTTCTTAATTATTCAATTCCAAAATTTTATTTTTTTCATTTATTCTCCGTCTTTAAGTCTCCAATCTAGTCACGTCTACTCGAAGCTTTATTTCCACACTTTTAAGCCCCAAATGTACCTGAAACACAAGCAACCGTAGTTATCTAATTCAAGATAAATACATGGATAAATGCGGGATTAAATATACTTTATAACCATTAAGGGTTGTCCTACGGACTACCCGTCACTCACTCGCAACTCGATTAAACAAACGAACCAAAAGTTGGAAAACTAATAAACGTAACGCGGCCATCCAAATGGACATCCGTCCGGATGACCATCCGCTCGGATGAGCATCCATCCGGATGGCCATCCGCCCGAACACTACCACTTGCACCGACTTAACCCTTCACCCTCCCTCTATAAATACCGCCATACGCCCTCATTCTCTAATTTTGACACTCTCATCCGCTCCCCAGGACTCTGTCTCGATTCAAGGCCATTTTGAAAGCTTTCTCCCTCAAATCTTCTATAATCCCCACCCCTAATCACTTCTTGTAAGACCCTTCATGCTTATTGTATCATTATTACTGTAAGTGACATGTTTATAAGTCTCTTTTAAAATAAAAGGTCGAACTAACGACTTTTATATAAAACTTTCAAAGCTTTAAATACAACATTCACCATCATTTTCAAAACATATTGTTTAACCCAACATACTTAACTTTTAACCATACTAACTGTCTAAACAAAAGTATGAAAATACATCATCAAAACGTTATATAACAAAAGAAGTGATTTCAATTGTGGAAGCTTCTTTGCGTGTGTGTTCGGTTTACTATATAGTTTGATCTTCATCCGCAATTGCTATTACTACCTATGACCAAAAACCATTCAAAACATCAGTTAGATAAGTTATAAGATGGTTTAAACAAGTTCTCATGGTCAAAACAAACAAAAATCAAAATTTTCTGCATCTGGGGAGCTGTCGCGGGGAGCGACAGAGCTCCCCTTAGCTTACGCGGGGCGCGAAGGCCGTCGTGCTGCGCGACTGTGTTTAGCATTTGGCGTCGCGTGACGCGACCGCTCTATTTCGGCAGAAAGTACAGTTTGAAACCTGCACATTCCTAGCTCCACTCCCATTTACTAAAACGGACATAACTTGTCCGTTAATGATCCGAATTAAGTCCTGTTTCTTCCTACGTGACCGTAATTCAAGGTTCTATAACATGGAATCAAAATCCTACTTTCACCTTAACAATTTTCTTTCATTTAAGCCTTCGGATTACTGACATTTTCAGAATTATTTGACCCGTTTCAATTTATGAACCATAGAAATTACCTATGAGCTCCAAAACATTTATAAAAGCTTTCACCTCAACATACTTATATTCTTACGACACATTGTAATAAAACTCAAGTGCCGTTAACGAAATATACACGTATTGATTAACCCGTTTATCCAATTTAATTATATTCATTGATTTAACTCACCAAGAATTAATACTTAGTGATTTTGACCAGTTTGATCTCTCTAGCGAAATCCATCGCCTTTTTAGAATCAAATACATAGGATTTGAGTCGATTTGACCCATTTACAAATTTCAAATGGAATCCACCATTTTCATCGTTTCTATACTTCCAAAATTTATACTTTTCCTCGTTTGGATACTACAAACGAAATCCTTCGTTTTTAGTATTATCCAACGTTATAATAACCTGATTATTAATCAACTACTAAGCACAAATTGCTAAACCAAATATTACGAAGCGAATAGCTGCGTACCTTTAGAGCTTTCCTTTTATGCGGGTATCCATTCCGCCTTGCCCACTTGATGATCCACCCAAATCACCTATATAGTTTGATTCGAATATATGGTTTAGAACTTATAGTTCAATATTCGATATTTCATTCATTTGATTAATCAATTAAGCGGTTACTTCATATATTTCAAGCATTCCAAATTCAATCAAGCATTTTATCGAACATCTAGTCTGCATAATTTGTATTCTTACACTATCATGTTCATGGTTAATAACTTTAACCATACTTAAGCACAGTAATTCAATTCATATATCAAGAACACTATAATCACACTACAATTTGCATCATAATCATCAATTACCAACTAATATCACAAGACTATATGTATTCTTCACAAAACCCATATACTCTTAGGTGATAACCATTTAAACTCCTAGGTTATGTCATGAATTGATAAATTTTATTGTCTAAGATTAGTTCCTAGACTTAAATTCATCAGAATTTAATCATAACCATCATCAATTCACTAAAAAATTTTGTTACAAGAATTCAAGAATCAATAAAACATGTTCATATAACAAAATTAAGCATACCTTTCGATCTCCTAGAGTTAGTGATCAAGATACTAGCTTAAGATTGATTCTTGATTGAATTATCCTTTGATTTTTGAGTGAATTTTGTAGAATTTAGGGTTTGAAGGAAGTCTTGGTCGCTCCTGGGGTTTCAATCGATTAGGACACACATAAAGTGTGTGTGTTCTGATGTTTATCCAGGTTTAAACCAACATCTTTCCTAATTGACACCTTTGGCCCCTCAAATTTTGAAGTTTTATAAAAAGGGTCAAAACACCTTAGTTTCCCATCATTTCTATTAAGAATTTAACTAAGTTAATTAGTCCTAGTTTCGATTCTCATTATTTTATGATTATTATTTTAACTTATACATGTATAACGACATATATAGTTTAATAAATTTAGGGGTGTTACAAGTCTATCCCCCTTAAAAGGATTTCGTCATTGAAATCGGAATACGTACCGAATAAGGAAGGGTATAAGCGTCTCATTTCTTCTTCGGACTCCCAAGTGGTGTCCGATCCCTTCCGGTGTTCCCATCTAACTTTAACTTGGTTGATTTTCGTATGTCTTAAGCTTTTGACCTTTCGATCAAGAATCTCGGTAGGCCTTACGACATAATTAAGTTTATCGTCGACTTCAATGTCTTCATAGTTTACATAAGCTGTTTCATCAGCTAAGCACTTCCGTAAGTGTGAACCATGGAAAGTGCTGTGTATACTACTCAATTCTTCCGGTAATTCGAGTCGGTATGCAACCTTACCTACACGCTCTGTGAGTTTGAATGGCCCAATAAATCTTGGACTCAGTTTTCCCCGTTTTCGGAATCGAATAATCCCTTTCCACGGAGATACTTTAAGCATAACCATATCACCCACCTGAAATTCAATCGGTCTTCGTCTTTTATCCGCGTAGGACTTTTGCAGATCTTGAGCCGCTTTTAAATGAGCCCGGATCACTTCAATATTTTCATTAGTGATCCTGACTACGTCTTTGTGAGCTAATTCTCGCGGACCCACTTCTCCCCAACACACTAGGGTTTGACACTTTCTGCCATAAAGCATTTCACACGGGGCCATTCCAATACTGGAATGGTAGCTGTTGTTATATGAAAATTCAGATAGTGGTAGATAGATATCCCAGCTACCATCAAAATCGATAATACATGCTCTTAGCATATCTTTAAGTGTTTGAATAGTTCTTTCACTCTGCCCATCGGTCTGCGGATGATATACGGTACTAATAAATAACTTAGTACCCATCTCTTCTCGAAAATCACGCCAGAAGCTTGAAGTAAAACGTGTCTCTCTATCCGATACGATAGACACCGGTACTACGTGGCGAGATATAATTTCATTTGTGTATACTTCCGACATCTTCTCAGAAGTGTATGTTTCCTGAATTGGAATAAAATGAGCACTCTTGGTCAATCTGTCAACCACCACCCATATTGCATCAAATCCACATGATGTTCTTGGTAGTTTAGTTAATAGATCCATAGTAATGTGTTCCCATTTCCACGCCGGAATGTCTAACTACTGAAGTTTACCGTAAGGCTTCTGGTGTTCTGCTTTTACTTGTAAGCAAGTTAAGCATTTTTCCACATACTTTGCGATGTCTCGCTTCATTCCAGGCCACCAATAATTTTGTTTCAAGTCTTTGTACATCTTGGTAGCTCCCGGATGAATATAATAGCATGACTTATGGGCTTCGTCAAGAAGAAGAATTTTAACATTGCAAGTGTTTGTAACCCAGATTCGATCGAAACGGGTTTTCAATCCATTACTATTATCTTGCAAGTCTTTGTGTTGACCCACTATTCTTTCCTTCTTCACATTTTCTTCTTTTACAGCTTCAGTTTACGCCTCCTTGATTCGTTCAAGTAACCCTGAGGTCACTATTAACTGCATCGACTGCACCTGAATAGGTGAATATTCTTCTTTCCTACTCAGTGCATCTGCAACTATGTTGGCTTTTCTGGGATGATAATGAATTTCACAGTCATAATCCTTCACCGTCTCTAACCAACATCGTTGTCTCATATTTAACTCTTTTTGATCAAAGCAGTACTTGAGACTTTTATGGTCAGTGAAAGTAGTGCATTTCACACCATATAAATAATGCCTCCATATTTTAAGGCAAATACTACCGCCACCAATTCCAGATCATGTGTCGGATATTTCTTTTCATGAATCTTTAATTGTCTGGAAGCATACGCGATCACTTTTCCTCGCTGCATAAGTACACACCCAAGACCAAGCTGGGATGCGTCTGAATAAATAACCATATCTTCAGTCCCATCTGGTAACGTTAGAACAGGGGCACTGGTCAATTTTTTTTAATGATACGGAAGGCATCTTCTTGTTCACCATCCCATACAAATTTCTCATCTTTACGGGTCACCTTAGTTAATGGAGTTGCAATTTTGGAGAAATCTTGTATAAACCTCCGATAATAACCCGCAAGACCTAGAAAACTCCTAATCTCTGATGGATTCTTTGGAGGTTTCCATTTAGACACAACTTTTATTTTGGACGGATCTACCAACACTCCATCGGCACTAATAACATGTCCTAGAAACTGTACCTCCCGTTACCAAAAGGCACATTTTGAAAATTTTGCATAAAGTCTCTCACTCTTAAGCGTTTCAAGTACTTCACGCAAATGACATTCATGATCCACTTCGCTTTTTGAATACACCAGAATGTCGTCGATGAAAACAATCACCGACTTATCTAGCATTGGCTTGCAGACGCGGTTCATAAGATCCATGAAAGCCGCAGGCGCATTCGTTAATCCAAAAGACATTACTAAAAACTCGTAATGTCCGTAACGGGTTCGGAATGCAGTTTTCTGTATATCTTCTTCTTTTACTTTCAATTGGTGATAACCCGACCTTAAGTCGATCTTTGAAAACCAACTTGCGCCTTGTAATTGATCGAATAAGTCGTCAATCCTAGGAAGTGGGTATCAATTCTTTACCGTGAGTTTGTTTAACTCCCAGTAATCAATGCACATCCTCATACTTCCATCTTTCTTCGTTACAAATAATACTGGTGCTCCCCACGGAGAAACGCTCGATCGAATAAAACCTTTGTCTAAAAGGTCTTGTAATTGCGACAACAATTCTTGTAGTTCCGACGGCGCTAATCGATATGGAGCCTTGGCTACCGGTTTCGCGCCCAGGACTAATTTAATACTAAATTCCACCTCACGCTCTGGTGGTAACCTCGGTAGATCTTTCGGAAAAACATCTTTGAATTCTTGTACCACTGGTACGTCTTTAATTTATGGAGCCTCTTTAGTCGAATCATGTATGTAAGCCATATACGCCTTACATCCATGTCGAACCAGCTTGCAAGCTTTGATGAAAGAACAGATTATGGGGCTACAGCTTTTCTCCCCATAAATAGTAACATGTTTTCCGCTTGCAGACATTAATTATATCTCTTTACGGTTGCATATTACTTTCGCGTGATATCGAGCTAGCCAATCCATCCCGATTACCACTTGAAATTCTCCCATTGACATGGGAATTAAGTCAACAAAATATTCTTCATCGTCAATGCTCAGTTTACAATTCTAACACATATCCAAAACAATAAAACTTTTATTATCACCTATTTCTACTTCTAGTGGTATAGGTAATTTGGTTAATGTGAATGTAGGGTGTTGAATAAATCGATGTGATATAA
This sequence comes from Helianthus tuberosus, assembly GCA_030545235.1. Lineage (NCBI taxonomy): Eukaryota > Viridiplantae > Streptophyta > Magnoliopsida > Asterales > Asteraceae > Helianthus > Helianthus tuberosus. The sequence goes on along the minus strand of CM060399.1, from coordinate 96,571,498 downwards.
AAGATCTATTTGCACCCGTATCAAATAAAATTCGTGCTGGAATTGAATTTACAAGAAATATACCTGAAACGACATCAGGTTCGGTTTTAGCCTCAGCAGCTGTCATGTGGAAAGATCTAGCCTTTGCTTTCTGGGCATCAGGCTTTACATCAGTGGTGTCTTTGGTTCCAACTAACTCTGGGCACTCAGACTTTTTGTGTCCCAGTTTATAACATTTATAGCATACCGACACCTTTCCTGGGCAATTCGCAACCACATGTCCCACTTTACCGCAAGTAGGACATGGTTTGTTTATAAAATAACATTTGCCCTTGTGATTCTTTCCACAAATTTTGCATGGAGGTATTCCCCCCTTTTCAACTCCTTTCTTCGGAGCTTTATTCAGCTTTTGTTTCTTTGCGGGGATTGGGTTTTTATCAAACACCCTTCGCTCACCCCTTTCAATCTGCTTTTTCAGCTCAATTTCCCTTTCACGTGCGGCAGTCACTATCTCTATAAGATGCCCGTATTTTGAAGGAGTCATAAACTCCCGATACTCCACGCTCAGCATGTTGTAATAATAATATATTTTTTGTTCTTCAGTCTGAACCAGCTCATCACAAAACCTGAGCTTATCAAGAAAGATTCCCGTAATCTTCTCTATCGACTCACCACTATGCCTTAGATGAATAAACTCTTCTTTAATCCTATTTATTACAACTTTTGGACTATGGTGTCTAAGGAACGGAGTTTTGAATTCTTCCCACGTAATAGTTCTTGTGGCCTCAATTCCCTGTTCCTTCTTCAGATTATGCCACCAATACTTAGCTTGGCCTCTCAACTGACCGGTTCCGTATGCCACGAAATCAGTCTCATCACAATGAGTCCTTTCGAATACCCCTTCGATGTCGCTAATCCATCATTGACAAACGATTGGATCAACTTCACCATGATAGAACGAGGGTTTGCATGCCATAAATTTATATATGGACATGCTTTTGATTTACCCGCATCTTTCTTTTCATTCATCTTATCATCTATTACTGCTAAAAGCGTAGTTTGTAGTCTATCGACGAACTGCGGTAGACTAGCTTCTAAAGCTTTTCCGACTTCCTTGGAAATAGTAGCTTTCATCTCTTCAGTTACACGAGATGTTGATTCCTTTCCAGTTTCACCGGCCATTTCTTTGACTGAAATATTCACAATAGTTAATCAATAACTATTTAATTTATTTCCACCTTGTTACATGGAAATTTATATTACACATACCTAATCACAAGTAATGTGTATTTCTTTTTAGGTTCGGTCAAGTACATATCTTGCCTTACCTTTCTGCTTAGTGTATTTCCCGGGTTCGAGTATAATAGTACACTCCTCCCATACACTTTTGTATACCTTACATCATCTAAATCTATACATTTGAACTCATTTATAAGTAACTCTTACCGGATGTCTTGATCAAGCTTTGAACCAAACACGCTTTGTCTTAACGAGGCTCTGATTACCAACTTGTAAGACCCTTCATGCTTATTGTATCATTATTACTGTAAATGACATGTTTATAAGTCTCTTTTAAAATAAAAGGTCGAACTAACGACTTCTATATAAAACTTTCAAAACTTTACATACAACATTCACCATCGTTTTCAAAACATATTGTTTAACACAACATACTTAACTTTTAACCATACTAACTGTCTAAACAAAAGTATGAAAATACATCATCAAAACGTTATATAACAAAAGAAGTGATTTCAATTGAGGAAGCTTCTTTGCGTGCGTGTTCGGTTTACTATATAGCTTGAACTTCATCCGCAAGTTGCTATTACTACCTATGACCAAAAACCATTCAAAACATCCGTTAGATAAGTTATAAGATGGTTTAAACAAGTTCCCATGGTCAAAACAAACAAAAATCAAATTTTTTCTGCATCTGGGGAGCTGTCGCGGGGCGCGACAGAGCTCCCCTTAGCTTACGCGGGGCCCGAAGGCCGTCGCGCTGCGTGACGGTGTTTAGCATTCGGCGTCACGTGACGCGACCACTCTATTTCGGCAGAAAGTACAGTTTGAAACCTGCACATTCCCAGCTCCACTCCCATTTACTAAAACGGACATAACTTGTCCGTTAATGATCCGAATTAAGTCCCGTTTCTTCCTACGTGACCGTAATTCAAGGTTCTATAACATGGAATCAAAATCCTACTTTCACCTAAACAAATTTCTTTCATTTAAGCCTTTGGATTACTGACATTTTCAGAATTATTTGACCCGTTTCAATTTATGAACCATAGAAATTACCTATGAGCTCCAAAACATTTATTAAAGCTTACACCTCAACATACTTATATTCTTACGACACATTGTAATAAAACTCAAGTGCCGTTAACGAAATATACACGTATTGATCAACCCGTTTATCCAATTTAATTATATTCATTGATTTAACTCACCAATAATTAATACTTAGTGATTTTGACACGGTTGATCTCTCTAGCGAAATCCATCGCCTTTTTAGAATCAAACACATAGGATTTGAGTCGCTTTGACCCATTTACAAATTTCAAATGGAATCCACCATTTTCATCGTTTCTATACTTCCGAAATTTCTACCTTTCCTCGTTTGGATACTACAAACAAAATCCTTCATTTTTAGTATTATCCAACGTTATAATAACCTGATTATTAATCAAAAACTAAGCATAAATTGCTAAACCAAATATTACGAAGCGAATAGCTGCATACCTTTAGAGCTTTCATTTTAAGCGGGTATCCGTTCCGCCTTGCCCACTTGATGATCCACCCAAATCACCTATATAGTTTGATTCGAATATATGGTTTAGAACTCATAGTTCAATATTCGATATTTCATTCACTTGATTAATCAATTAAGCGGTTACTTCATATATTTCAAACTTTAACCATACTTAAGCATAGTAATTCACCTATATTTTATCGAACATCTAGTGTGCATAATTTGTAATCTTACACTATCATGTTCATGGTTAATAACTTTAACCATACTTAAGCATAGTAATTCAATTCATCTATCAAGAACACTATAATCACACTAGAATTTGCATCATAATCATCAATTAACATCTAATATCACAAGACTATATGTATTCTTCACAAAACCCGTATACTCTTAGGTGATAACCATTTATACTCCTAGGTTATGTCATGAATTGATAAATTTTATTGTCTAAGATTAGTTCCTAGACTTAAACTCATCAGAATTTAATCATAACCTTCATCAATTCACTAAAAAATTCTGTTACAAAAATTCAAGAATCAATAAAACAAGTTCATATAACAAAATTAAACATACCTTTCGATCTCCTAGAGTTAGTGATCAAGATACTAGCTTAAGATTGATCCTTGATTGAATTCTCCTTTGATTTTTGAGTGAATTTGTAGAATTTAGGGTTTGAAGGAAGTCTTGGTCGCTCCTGGGGTTTCAATCGATCAGGACACACACAAAGTGTGTGTGATCTGATGTTTATCCAGGTTTAAACCAACATCTTTCCTAATTGACACCTTTGGCCCCTCAAATTTTGAAGTTTTATAAAAAGGGTTAAAACACCTTAGTTTCCCATCATTTCTATTAAGAATTTAACTAAGTTAATTAGTCCTAGTTTCGGTTCTCATTATTTTATGATTATTATTTTAACTTATACATGTATAACGACATATATAGTTTAATAAATTTAGGGGTGTTACAAGTCTATCCCCCTTAATAGGATTTCGTCATTGAAATCGGAATACGTACCGAATAAGGAAGGGTATAAGCGTCTCATTTCTTCTCCGGACTCCCAAGTGGTGTCCGATCCCGTCCGGTGTTCCCATCTAACTTTAACTTGGTTGATTTCCTTATGTCTTAAGTTTTTTGACCTTTCGATCAAGAATCTCGATAGGCCTTACGACATAATTAAGTTTATCGTCGACTTCAATGTCTTCATAGTTTACATAACCTGTTTCATCAACTAAGCACTTCCGTAAGTGTGAAACATGGAAAGAGCTGTGTATACTACTCAATTCTTCCGGTAATTCAAGTCGGTATGCAACCTTACCTACATGCTCGGTGATTTTGAATGGCCCAATAAATCTTGGAGACAGTTTTCCCCGTTTTCGGAATCGAATAACCCCTTTCCACGGAGATACTTTAAGCATAACCATATCACCCACCTGAAATTCAATCGGTCTTCGTCTTTTATCCGCGTAGGACTTTTGCCGATCTTGAGCCAGTTTTAAATGAGCCCGGATCACTTCAATATTTTCATTAGTGATCCTGACTACGTCTTTGTGAGCTAATTCTCGCGGACCCACTTCGCCCCAACACACCAGGGTTCGACACTATCTGCCATAAAGCATTTCATACGGGGCCATTTCAATACTGGAACGGTAGCTGTTGTTATATGAAAATTCAGATAGTGGTAGATAGATATCCCAGCTACCGCCAAAATCGATAATACATGCTCTTAGCATATCTTCAAGTGTTTGAATAGTTCTTTCACTCTACCCATCGGTCTGCGGATGATATGCGGTACTAATAATAACTTAGTACCCATCTCTTCTTGAAAATCGCGCCAGAAGCTTGAAGTAAAACATGTATCTCTATCCGATACGATAGACACCTGTACTCCGTAGCGAGATATAATTTCATTTGTGTATCTTCTCAGAAGTGTATGTTTCCCAAATTGGAATAAAATGAGCACTCTTGGTCAATCTGTCAACTACCACCCACATTGCATCAAATCCACATAATGTTCTTGGTAGTTTAGTTAACAGATCCATAGTAATGTGTTCCCATTTCCACACCGGAATGTCTAACGGCTGAAGTTTACCGTAAGGCTTCTGGTGTTCTGCTTTTACTTGTAAGAATGTTAAGCATTTTTCCACATACTTCGCGATGTCTCGCTTCATTCCAGGCCACCAATAATTTTGTTTCAAGTCTTTGTACATCTTGGTAGCTCCTGGATGAATAGAATAGCGGGACTTATGGGCTTCGTCAAGAAGAAGAATTTTAACATTGCAAGTGTTTGTAAACCAGATTCGATCGAAACGGGTTTTCAATCCATTACAATTATCTTGCAAGTCTTTGAGTTGACCCACTATTCTTTCCTTCTTCACATTTTCTTCTTTTACAACTTTAGTTTGCACCTCCTTGATTCGTTCAAGTAACCCTGAGGTCACTATTAACTGCATCGACTGCACCCGAATAGGTGAATATTCTTCTTTCCTACTCAGTGCATCTGCAACTATGTTGGCTTTTCCGGGATGATAATGAATTTCACAGTCATAATCCTTCACCGTCTCTAACCAATGTCGTTGTCTCATATTTAACTCCTTTTGATCAAAGAAGTACTTGAGACTTTTATGGTCAGTGAAAATAGTGCATTTCACACCATATAAATAATGCCTCCATATTTTTAAGGCAAAGACTACCGCCGCCAATTCCAGATCATGTGTCGGATATTTCTTTTCATGAATCTTTAATTGTCTGGAAGCATACGCAATCACTTTTCCTCGCTGCATAAGTACACACCCAAGACCAAGCTGGGATGCGTCTGAATAAATAACCATATCTTTAGTCCCATATGGTAACGTTAGAACAGGGGCACTGGTCAATTTTTCTTTAATGATACAGAAGGCATCTTCTTGTGCACTATCCCATACAAATTTCTCATCTTTACGGGTCAACTCTTCTTCGAGTTTTACACGATATTGATGGAATCTAGACTCAACCAGACTCTCGACTCGTTCCTTAGTCGAGAGCCGGCTTGAAAAAGGATTTCCACCGGAGTGATGGACCGATTTTCGGGTCAAGCATGAATCTTCATAAAAGACAGCGCATCTGTCCGAATACTGAGACCATTTGACCGAATGAACTGGAGGTATTCTTCCATTGTTTGACACGTTGTCATGCAGTCTCCGCAACTCGAAACTTTTACTTAGAAAATTTTACGAAAACTTCAATCACAGATCAATCGACCGAATGGCCATCCGTTTGGATGACCTGACCCTTTACAATTTCCATTATTTAAAACGCTTTTAACTAAACTTCGAATTTTAACGATTCACAAACACCTAGAAACTGTTCGAATGGTCATCCGTTCGAATGGCCATCCGCTCAGATGGCCATCCGCTCGGATGGTCATTCGTCCGGATGACCATTCGTTCGGATGGGACCTATCCGTTCGGATCACCTGTCGAACACTTAATCGCCTGACATTCTGTTTACAACCATTCAACACTGTTGAAGACTTATGCTTCTGTTTCCATGAACATGCTAACTCAACACGCTCCCTTCAATCCAATCCAGACTGTGTTTACTCGTTAAACACACACTGTTAGTATACTCGAACCCATTTTCGTTTAACGCACGTTTGGGTGTTACATACGTTCTATATCAAAACACAACACACAACGCAAACACTTTATAAACGCTAACCGCTCCCGCATGCTATACGTGATTTATGAATGCTTGTACTATGCTTATACAGTGTTACACTAGACCGCCTCCAGCAACAATAGTACAATAGTTTGGACTCAGCACCTGTCGTGGACAGGGGTTGCTAGGGATCACATTACTTTACTTCACGTGTTCACTGAACATGTTGGTTATGCGTAAATGCATTTCATACTATTATATATGAAAACTTGTGTACTCACCTTTACTTTATGTATTGACTTTATTTTAACGTATGTGACAGGTTAAGTGGATGTTTGCTGAAATCAAGCTAGGAAGTCTAGAAACTCACTAAAATAAATCTGAGTTGTCAGAATAGTACTTGTTTTTGAGACTGAATATCTGTAATGGTTATTATGAAATATTTGTTAGTAGTATGGGATATTAACTTTAAAAATATTGTCATTTAATAGTTGTTATGGATTCTCATGAATAATCTGTTTCGCTCAGTGCCACACCCTAATGATTCCGCCATTGGTTGGGGTGTGACACTGCGCTACCACCAAATTAAAACGCAACTCCCGTAATAACTTGTCGCGATCACTCAGATATTCATCCACAGCTTGGATATTCGAAGTACCTGGAACATACGAAAGAACATGAGGGGGTGGGCGTCCATAAACGGCCTCGAAAGGAGTCACTTTTGTGGAAGTGTGAACTGATGTATTGTGGCTAAATTCAGCCCATGAAGCCAATCTGCCCATTTCTTCGGTTTATCCCCTGCAAAGTACCGCAAGTATTGTTCGAGGGTTCGATTGACCACCTCTGTTTGGCTATCATATTGAGGGTGGTAACTGGAACTAAGACATAAGGTGGTGCCTTGAAGCTTGAAAAGCGCCTGCCAAAAGGAGCTAATAAAAACCCAGTCATGGTCGCTAACCACAGTTGAAGGAATTCCATGCAATTTAACAACATGAGCCACAAATTCTCTAGCAATAGTAGCAGCAGTAAAGGGGTGCCGGATCGGTATAAAATGAGCATATTTTGATAAACAATCGACAACAACCATTATTGTAGTGAACCCGTTCGACGAAGGCAACCCTTCTACGAAATCCATGCTAATGTCCTCCCAAATCCGGTGAGGAATTGGAAGGGGCTGCAAGAGACCCGCCGGTCGCATACTCTCCGATTTGCACTGTTGGCATGTGTGACAACCTTGCAAAAATTGCTTCACCCTTAGTTTGAGTCCCAACCACCAAAATCCTTGTTTAACCCGAGCCAAGGTTTTGTGAAACCCGAAATGCCCACCCTCCGGCGAGGAATGGCAATGGTTTAAAACTTTTGGAATTAAAGAAGAGGAAGGGCTCAACAGAATCACGGTACCTCGAAACCAAACACCATCCTGTTTGAGAACTTGAAGTTGTACCTTCTGAGATAAAGAATATTGTAAAGTGTGATAATAAGGGTCTGTAAGAACTTCTTGTTGCAAATTTGCCCACCAACCTGAAATAACATGAGAAACTGCTAATAAGTTAAACTCTGGTTGGTGCAAAAGAGCATCGACGCCTGGATTCGTGATCCCCTTTTTGTACTCGACCCTGAAATCATAACCCATAAGCTTCGGAAGCCATCTAGTCTGAGCCGGGGTTGACACCCGCTGTTCAAGCAAATACTGCAGACTCATGTGGTCCCTTTTGACAACAACGACCGACCCAGCAAATAAGGGTGCCACTTCCAAACCACCTTCACAACAACCAACATCTCTTTCTCATAAGTCGACCAAGCGAGCATAGCTCCTTTCAAAGGAGCACTATCATAGGCAATCGGCCACCCTTGTTGAGTGAGAATCTCCCCTACGCCCAGCCCACTCGCATCGTATTCGAGTGTAAAAGGCTGTGACCAGTCGGGTAATCCCAAAGTCGGAGTGGAAGTGAGAGCTTTTTCCAGTAGTTGAAAGGCCTTTTCTACGGCGTCATCCCAAAAGAACGGTCCCTTACCTATTAATTTTTGTAAAGGGGCAGCAATGGTACCAAAATGTCGAATAAATTTTCGATAATAACCTGCGAGACCCAAGAATCCACGCATACCTTTTACATTTTATGGGTTGGCCATTCTAGAACCGCCTTGACTTTTGAAGTATCCACTGCCACTCCATCAGAAGAAATCACATGCCCCAAATAGTAGACAAGTGAAGTAAATGATCCTCCCTAGTTTTTTAGTAAACCAAAATATCGTCAAAAAAGACTAGAAGAAACTTACGTAGATACGAACGAAAGAGATCATTCATAAGGCTTTGGAACGTAGCCGGCGCGTTTATAAGACCGAATGGCATTACCACAAATTCATAGTGCCCTTTGGTGCGTGTCGAGCGTGATATGATTTTATTAATATTTTAAGTTCGTTTTACGCATTAGTCAAGTTTTAAATTTATAAAACACGATATTTTACTAACACTAAACACACACTAGGGTAAGTGCAGCCATCGCGAGCATAGTATAGTATTGGTAAGATACCGAGGTCGTCCAAGAACACAAGAGCGTTTAATACCGGTTTATTGTCAACGTCTAATCGAACTAAATTTTTGAAATGAGTTTTTAAACATGAATATAAATCTAAAAAGTAAAAGATAAATAAAATGAAAAACAAATAGACAAGATAGAATCACTTGGATCCAACTCATCTTTAATGTACCCTTTGATGATTTTCGCACTTTCGGACTTTTTAAGAGATTATCTTAGTTATAGTAGTAGGCCCCTCTTTTGAAGGTGACGTTACGCTCAACCTAGTGGTTTGAGTCAGCAAGGATACAATCCCAAAGGGTCAGAATATTGAAAGATAATTAATTAAGTTATTAATACGAAAAGTGCTAGGCCCCTCTTTTGAAGGTGACGTTACCCTCGGCTAAGTGGTTTGAGTCAGTAGGGATACAATCCCAAGTAGCGGGTTTAATGTATTAATAGTAGTAGACATATGAGGGGATCAAGCTATTCGCACCCCCGCCATCCAATACCAGTGGGTATTGAAGGAGGTCCTAGTAAGCTTGACCCAGGTCCTTGTAGGATCTATACACTGAACAAGGCATGAACCTTACTAAACCATTCCCTTAACCCCCGACCAGGTAGCCAACATACCTATATATAGACCGTAGAGATATGAATGGTGTAAATCTTTTACTTTATATAGACAGTAAAGTAATGCCAAGACACCACGGACAAATGATAAAGAAAATTCACCTTCAACGTAAGAAACTAGTTATTAAAGTCATTAATACAAAACCAAATAAAAAGTGCCGAAAGATTAAAAATCAAAAGTAATACATAAAAGACTTGTCTTCACCAAGTAATGTAAGAGATTTTGTAGGACCGGTTTTCGACTCCGAAACGATTGCGTATTGACACGTGTGACGTGCGGAATCCGTACACGTGCGTGGACCGAACACTAGAACCGTACTAAATCTGTGATTCTATAGAAATGTATGAAATCGTACAAAGCACCACGAATCACCTTTTTCCTTTCTCTCTCTAGCCTCTAAGCTCTTCAATCTCCCAAATGGAAAAAGTTCTAATCTCTAATCCTAAGGGTTCTATTTATAGGCCAAGGCTTTAATGAGACTTATCATTAATTACATAAATGCCACCTTTCCTTTTCCGTAAATATTACAATATAAGGCTATGATTTATTCTATTTCTGCTACGATCTGTATTGACGGAGGCGATAGACATTACTGCAACAACAGACTCCCCCTTAGATATTGCCGCAGTCAATCTCGTAGCGCCTTGTCTTTCTCTCTCTCTCTCTCTCTCTCTCTCTCTCTCTGAGTCTTCTTGAAGGTTTGATCATCTTCAGTAACACAGAATCCCTCTTGCTCGAACAGAATCCATGTGGATCTGTCTTCAGCTTCAGCTCCCCCTTTCGATAGACTCTTTCTTCAGTCCCCCCCTGTCGTCAAGCTTCCATGCTTTTGGGATCGACACCTGACTTTCCAGATACAAGCTACCCCTTACGTTGAGCTCGTCTTCAGACTCCCCCTTAAACTCGGCTATCGGGATCGTAATCTGGAATAGCATATGCAAATCTCAAAACATTTATAAGTGAAAATGTTATGAACATCCAGGATTTATTACCTGGCTCTCAGCATAAGCTAAAACATTTCAAATATAAGACAGTGAAAGCTTTTTCGATTGTCCAGGAATCGTGACCTGGCCCTTAAAAACTTTTAACCAAGATCCTGGCTCTAAAATATAATAATATGAATATATCCAGGATTAGCTTGACTTTCTCCCCCTATCAACAATCTTCATAGATTTGGCAGTATTAAGAATCCAAAATCAAAACCTAGCTCTATACAACAGATTTTAACAATTTAAGCATCCAAAACCTTCACGATTTATCATCCAATTCCAAATTAATGACCTTGGAGATATCACAAACTGTTTTTGATTTTAAAAAATTTCAAGTTTCAAATTAATGAACTTGTTTATTTTCAGAAACACAATCAGCATACTTAGATTTTGAAACTCAGCTCTCAGACATAGGTTGTCGAGAATAAAGTAGAAATCAAAATCTTTTTGTAATTTTCTGAAACATAAAGCAGTAAAGAAATATTTACAGACATATTTAAAGACAATATTTTTGTTTGAGTTTGCGTCAGATGATCATATCAGTTTATGACAAATCACTAGCACCGTTGAGCTTCAAACACTTTAAGTTCTAAACGATTCACTTAGATTGTCAGTATACTGATCCACTTAAATTTTCAGACAAAGTTCAACTGTTTCGAGATATGAGATTAGTGTTTTAAGAACTTAAACTTATTCGCGTGTCCCACCTCAGAATATACTCCCATATCAAAATTCCCTAGATTCGGTCTTACAGGTGAGTATATCAATTTGATATCTGTTCTCTGGGTTAGTGCGAGACCTTGAGAGCTCAGGTATGAACTTCCGTTCAGTCAAAGAGATGAAGGCTCGACTTTAGGTGTGTTCCCTTTAGGGAATCTGTAGGATTGTTTTCTGACCCGAAACGAGTCGTTCAGAGGTGTTCTACTTAATATGAAAGGCGAAAACAGACATATCGAGTTCGATTCAGCTAGATATTCACTTTAAATGTCTTTCTGATTGATTTGAGAAAGTTTTACAGCGAAACGACACTTCGGCAGCACTTCGGCTCTCAAACCGGAAATCTAGAACTCACTCAAACGAAATCAGGTGACACCTATATATAGGCCAAGTAATTTCACATGAACCTGACTCAAACGAAATCACATTTCACACGGAATTACAATTCCGTGCGAAATTACCAAGCAAAATCAGTATTTCGTACGAAATTACTCTTCGTGCGAAATTTACCAGTTTGTCATTTCAAGCGAAATTACCTCTTAACCTATTTTTGACAGTTTTCTCATACTACGTGCCCTGATCTATACACACTAATACAAGACTCGATACAAGACGAAGTCGACAGACGCATGCACCAATAGACTCCCCCTCGAATGTTGACGAGTCTTCAGTGTCGAGTCTTCAACATCTTCAGTCTTTATCAGTTTTCTCTCGAACTCTTTCTGAAGTATCTGACAGTGTAAAACTTCCTCAATCTCTGTCTTCTTTTCATCTCCAGGATCTCCACCTGGCTCTTTTCTCACTCTAATTCTCTTGATCAGATCTCTTAATTCCTTAAGTTCATCAGCATCAGCAACAGCATGAACTTCACTTTTAGGATCAGAACTTGGCTCTCAAGATTGTAACCTGGCTTACACTCTGCTCAGGATCAAGAATCTGGCTAACCTGCACACATCTCTACCCAAAAATAAATTTCAAAAATTTAAAATTTTGACAAATTTATATACCACATGCAGGTAAATGATCAATCAAAAAATGATTTTACAATGATAATAACTGACGAACCACTTGTAGAAATATTGTTTTTCAAATTTAATCCTTCTTTCAAACAGACTCCCCCTTACTTGAAATCCGTCATGTTTAGCACTAAGAATTTTGAAAATCAGCTCTTCAACATCAGTTGTCGAAAATCTTTTTGGATTTTTCAAAAATTTTATGCTAGAACACACTGAAAATCTTTTTGGATTTTTTTTATTAAAATAAGAAATATTTATAGACAATATTTTTGTGAGTTTGTGTAAGAGGATCATATCAGTTTCTGACAAGTCACAAGTACCGTTGAGCTTAGTTACACATTAAGAATTAAACAATTCACTTAGATTGTCGATATACTGATCCACTTAAATTCTCACACAAATTTCAACTGATTCAGGATACGAATTAGGTGTATTAAGAACTTAAACTCATTCATGTGTCCCACCTCTTGAATATACCCCCGTATCCAGATCCCAATATTCAGTCTTACAGGTGAGTATACCACATGTTTTGGTCAAAAATTACCAAAGCAATTATATGATCAAATTAGTTTTGTGAGGTAGTGTGCTAGTAATACTTTGTGAAAAATATGTTGGTTTGTTAGTTTGCAAAAACAGTTATCAGGATACGGCTCAGGATATCGAGCTGTATCTATAATCAAACAATGAGCAAAAATGTAAAGGTTGACACGTGATGTACGAGGAAAGCCCTTGATCAATCTAGATCTCCGGCATAAAACCTCGGGAGCTGACAATCGTCGGCTGCCTTGTTCTTCTTATTGCTTGAATAACAGGATACAATGCAGGATATGATACGGATCAACTAAGTGTTACAATGTGATTCGAGTACAAGTGTGAGTGTTTGTGAGTGGTTACAGGTGGTAGAGAGCTAGAGTGTACGAGAGATTGTGTGTGTGAAAGTTGTGTCTACCTATGATCCGATCACCCCTTTATATAGTAAAAGGAAACAACTAACTATGCTAAAAATCCGGGATATTATGCTAAAAATCTGGGATACTGAGATTATTTCCTTTCTGAACGTTGCCAGGCTGTATTAACTCGTTTTCCACGCGCATTCCAACTATAACTCCGGGATTTAAGCTTCCATAACCGTTATAACATTAATATCTTTGACCAATCTTCGTAACTTTCCATAAAACACGTCAATCTTCAATGCTGACCGTTACAAGAGCTATTTTTCCGCCATCAACGTCCTTATCCTAACCAATTTGAGCAGGTCTTCAAGATGACTTGGTCTTTATGAACGTTAGTCCCTTGTAGCCAACGTTTACAAGCAAATTGTTAGTAATAGTCAGGATACTGCCTCGGGATGTTACCAATATCCTGGTCCGGTATCCTGATCCGGTATCCTGATCATATACAACTAATAGAAAATCAAGATACAAAGTCAGGATATGGGCTCAGAATTTCACCCATAACAATTGTCCCCAAAAATATAACTGTTGGATATCCTGATTCCAACGGATATATTTTTTAGTCATTCCAACATGTCTATTAAGGATATATGTTTTCTTCGATCTTGAGAAGCTTGACAGCTATCCCAAGCCTGTTCTGGTGAAAGAGGAGCCGTCCGTTGCTGCTGCCAAAGGTTTCTCTTATGATGACCTTGGCTTCACGGAATCTATCGAGCCCATGACCTCTTTCCCTAATAAGGTAAGTATCCAGATCCTGTATCCCGTACACATATACTGAACCTGTATCCTGGTTAGTCCATCTTTAATGATACCTGTATTTTGTAGGGTCTAAATCATCCGGTCGTCCTGCACTTAGAACAATTTTAATTTCCTACAAGTAGAATAGTTTGACAGTTGAAGTTGGAGGGATCCTGTGTTTCCAGGATGAAGCCTTCAACTGTTTATGTAAATATGCTTTAAAAAATTAATGGTGTTCTTGGTGGATGGGTCTCTTTTTTGAGATGAAACCAAGAATACAATCCATTAACAATAAACTAACCTTTTAGCCTTATTTGTTGTTGTTGTTATGTTTTTATTTTGAAAGGTATGTTTTGAATATCCTGGTCAAACATCCTGGTTAGGATATTGATGAAATGTTTAATACTTTTGTCATAAAAATGTTAGACAAAACTTGGTTGAATATGACTTTCTAGAAAACTTAGATCATTTAGATAAGGTTTTCAAGACTTGAAAAATAATAAATCATACCAGAAACACTTAGGCAATAATTTCCAACCTCAACCTTTGAATCCTTTGCAATGTCCCCGGGATGGATGTCCCCTGTCTGTGTAGGATATTGCATTAATATATGACACACTTGAGTATCTCTTCACTTAGTGATTAAACTTCGTGACTTTTCACCAACAGAAGAACGTGTGTAAACACAATCGTAGATTGTCACATCTTTGGAATTTTTGTCAAAAAGTTTAGTTTCACTGGGGATAAACCCTTAATGTACTGGGGATAAACCCTTAGTATCCTGGGGAAAATCCCAAATTTTCGTGCGCTACAGGCGGGAGTGTATAAACTCCAAGACTTAGAAAGGTGAAAACCTTTAAACCTTAGAGAGTATGAAAATACCCTTTCGCAAGAGAGGGTGATCAATCCTCATATACCTTAAGGATCCAGGGTATAGCCAACAGTAACGAAATTATCAACCACTTTTACATGAACTGGTCCCGCCACCTTGAACTATCCCTGGATAACTTGCGCTCCAGGCGGGGTGTTTAAACCCAATTCGGGAGAAAGGTGAATACCTTTAAACCTGTAAAGGGATCAGGATCCCTTAAACGTGAGAGAGGGGGCCAATCCTCTAATCTTTCGAAGTATCCTGAGTGTGTATCCTGGAGCTATATCCCGAATCATATACTGCAAAACATCTTCAAACTAAGGTGGTGTTAGCTTGGCTAACACCCCTCCGATGCTTAAGTCAGTATTGGGTTTCAAAGAATAAATCAAATCAAACATATTTAAAAGAGATAGAATTCATACCATCCTGAGTTAGAAATTAAATTCTAAACTCACTTGAAATAAAGCTTAAGGTGTATAGCATTCCAGGATCTTGGTAGTATACCCCCTCCATATTCTTAAGCTGGTATGCTCCTTTTCCGGATTCCGATTCAATCTCATAGGGTCCTTCCCACTTTGGAGCCAACTTTCCATCAGCAGGATTCGTAGTATTCTGAAAAGCTTTCCTTAACACCCAATCTCCGACTTGGAACCTTCTAGTCCTTATATTCTTGTTATATGCTCTGGATATCCTCTGTTGATATGCCGCCATCCTTAGCTTTGCTGCATCTCTTGTCTCATCAATAGTATCCAGTTCTTGACATAAGATTTCGGGATTTGATTCAGGATCCCGTAGGCTTGATCTAGCTGTCGGTATCACCATTTCTGTCGGGATCACTGCTTCTGCCCCAAATACCAAAGAAAATGGGGTTTGCCCAGTAGCATTCTTCACAGTTGTTCTATCAGCCCATAGGACAAATGGTAGTTCTTCTGCCCATTTTCCCTTCTTAGCTCCAAGTCTTTTCTTCAAATTGTTGACAATTATCTTGTTTGAGGATTCTGCTTGTCCATTTGCTTGAGGATGTACCGGTGTAGATGTGATCATTTTAATTCCCCAACTTTTGCAAAAATCAGTAGTTCTTTTGCTGATGAACTGAGAGCCATTGTCACAAACTATCTCAGCTGGTACCCCAAATCTGGTCAGGATATTTCTCTTTATGAAGGATACCACTTCTTGATCCCTGACTTGAACAAAGGCCTCGGCTTCGACCCACTTGGAGAAATAATCTGTCATTGCCAGCATAAAAACCTTTCCTCCTGGAGCCTTTGGAAGTTTTCCCACTATGTCCATTCCCCATTTCATAAACGGCCAAGGGGATATGATAGGATATAATGGTTCTGCAGGCTGATATAGGATGTTGCCGTGTCTTTGACATGCATCGCATTTCCGAGCATACCCGCGGCATCCTTTCTCATGGTCGGCCAGTAATATCCTATTCTCAACACCTTCGAGAACAGAGATCTGCTCCAGTATGGTTGCCACAGTTTCCTTCGTGTATATCCTGAAGTACCTCCTTGGTTTCAGGATCTTCCAAGCACCTTAGGTATGGACCTGCAAGGTATTTCTTATACAAAATATTATTTATAATAGTAAAACGAGATACCTTCATCCTAAAAGCCTTAGGATTTGCATCCTTTGGGATATCTCCTTCTTGAAGATACTTCATAATTGGAGTCATCCAGGATTCAGGATCCTTCTCAGGATATCCATTACCAGGATCCTGGATACATGCTACTTCTTTATCCTGAGATTTGAAATGTTCCATTGCAGGATACAAGATGTGCACTATTGGTATCTGAGTTCCCTCCGGTATCCTGACAGTAGATCCTAAGTTTGCTAGAGTGTCAGCTTCAGCATTCTTTTCTCTTGGTACCTGTTCAAGTATAAAAATTTCGAAATATCCTGCTAATTTTTTAATAATTTCAAGATATTCAGCTAACTTTTTGCCTTTTACTGCATAAGATCCATTGAAATGGTTAGTAATCAACAGGGAATCAACATATACTTGTAAATATCTAATATTCATATTTTTAGCTAATTCTAATCCTGCTATCAGAGCTTCATATTCTGCTTCATTATTAGTGGCAGGAAACTCACATCTAATGGCCTGGGGTAATATGTCCCCCTGTGGCGATTTTAGTAGTATACCCAAGCCTACATCTCTTACATTAGATGCACCATCAGTATATAGTGTCCAAGATTCTATATTTTCTCCTAGTTGTTGCACTTCTAGGTCTACTTCATTTTGAATATCACTACTGAAATCAGCCACAAAGTCAGCTAAGGCCTGAGACTTTATGGCATTTTTAGGTTCATATACTAGATCATAAGCACTTAATTTTACTGACCACTTAGCCATCCTACCTGACATCTCGGGTTTCCTAAGCACATTTTTAACAGGATAGTTGGTTTTAACATGAATCCTATGTGTTTCAAAATAATGTCTAAGTTTCGTTGATGCCATAACTAGGGCTAATATCATTTTTTCTAGATGAGAATATCTAGTTTCAGCATCTAATAAACTTTTACTAACATAATAGACAGGATATTGCTGACCTTCGTGATCCTTAACCAAAACAGCACTTACTGCATTCCCTGATACTGCAAGATACAGGGATAATGGTTCACCATCCTCGGGCTTCATCATCAGAGGTGCGGTTGAAAGATATTGCTTTAATTCCTGTAGGGCTGCTTCATGCTTTTCTCCCCACTCGAACCTCTTAGTCTTCTTCAGGATATCGTAGAATTCCTTGCATTTTTCCGAGGATCTTGATATAAATCTGTTTAATTGTCACGACCCCCGACCCACCCTGGACGGAATCGGGAGTCGCGAACAGCTCAGTGGTACCGGTGATTATTTTGAAAACGTTGCAGCGGAAATTTCATCAGGACCGTGAGTTAGGAAAAATATCAGAGTTTTAGAAAACACCGGATTTTTATTTAATAAATAGATGGGATAAACCCATGTTTTTCAATGGTAGCTTTAATAAAGATAAATTTTATTATATAAAACAATATTTCTAGATTTTAATTTAATTAATAAAATAAGCCACTTCTTGATGCCTTTCAGTGCCGTATCCATCTATTACTCCAATCTACTGTAATTACCTGAAAAGTATTTTAAAAAGGTTTTGTCAGCGGGAAATACTGAGTGAATCATTCTATTTACTAAAATGACACATTTGTTATAATTTACAGTATTAAGAGCGATTACAATGTTTCTGATATCAAACCAACTACCCACGGTATTTGTCACTCGACCGAATCTGTGACTATGGTCATATCCCCTAATTGGCTGCCCCAATGGTGACGATTATCAAGTAATGTATACAAAACCCCACATACCGGCTGTAATTTGGTGATTACAAAGACTTAATCCCCGTAATTATAACTTTGAAATAAACAGAATTTTGTAAATAGATTTGATAAAAAGAGAGAATGACTCACTTTATAATCATGCAGATTTATACAACCAAAGTCTACAGATAAGCCTTGATGGATTGCAGATTTAATTTGAGCAGAGTCTAGCCTACTGATTAGTCTTTTTAACCTAAATCTAATAATAGGCACACAATTCTGGGTTAGTAATCAATCCAGCATTTACGATAACTCACGAGATCAAATTTTCACAACGAACGACAAAGTGCAATACTTCATCCATCGAATTAACGATGATCCGTCAAATTAATGACGAACGATAAAGTACAATACTTCATCCATCGAATTAACGATGATCCGTCAAATTAATGACGAACGATAAAGTATAACCCTAATGTGGGCGGCACTTAAACATCTATTGGATATATTGATCGATCGGACAATGAATCGTAATAGCGATTGTGCTAATACCCTGATTGCGGCGTCGATTTAGTGCCTGTGTGTGTTAATTGTGAATTTTGAGAGTAAAATGACGAAATCTCAGCGCACAAAGTGAATTTGAGCGTCGTTCTGAAGCCAGAATTCAAGTCCCAATCTCCTGTATTTATAGGTGAATTTTGTCCCTTAGGCGGCCCGCGTGAGAATTAAGCTTAACTTGAGGCGGCCCGCGAGAGAACTTATTTTATGTATAGGGTTGCCACGTGTGGGACTAGGCTAGCTGAGTCGACGAAATCATTAATTTCAACTTCGTCCGCAAGTTATTAAGATAATCGTTAAGTAGGGAATACCCCCCTTGAGTTTTAGGGGCCCTAATCCTGATTCTGATTGTTTTGATATTTTTAGGGTTTATGCAGAATTACTTGGGTGTCTCAATTAAGGTTTCCTCTTGGTTAAATTAAAATAAGAAATAGTGTTTTTAATGAGAGTTGTTATATTAGGGATCCGGGTTTATATTTACGGAACGTTTTTAGGACGTTTTTGTGTGAGTCGTTACATTCTCCCCTCCTTAATAAAAATCTCGTCCTCGAGATTTACTGGAATAAGTAGGAATACTTTTTCTTCATCTCAGATTCCAGCTTCCAAGTGTATTTGGTTTATGATATTACTTATGTCACCTTTTAGTTAATAACAATAATATTAGGGTATATGACACAGAATTTTAAAATATCGAATTTTGTGAATACGAGTTGTATCATAAGTAGGATTCAATGAGTCAACGGAATTAGTTCAAAAAAATCGAAAATAAATGAGATGAAATGTTATAATTTCTAAGGTGACTAGGTTTATGCCGAAAGATATATGATTAATAGATATTTAAAATGAATATGAAGAACTTTTTTTAGAATCAATAAAAATTCTTTGTCAAAAGAAAGCTTACTTTGATTGGTAACTGAGGAAGACTTAGAATTTGACAGATTTCAAATAAAATAAAAAAACATGAAAAATTATTTGTCAAATATTAATTTATAATATGAGAAAATCAAAGTATTGAGATAAGTGAATTGCAAAGATATACCAAAAGAAAATAAAATTAGTGTATCATTGTTTAGAGTTCCAAGTTATTTTATTTGTAATAATACACTTTTTAGGGATCATATATTACAAAACACTGTAATGAAGTTATTTACAAAATATATATATATATATATTTTTTAAAGAGATCACTATTATTTATAATGTTTTATTTGTCCCTTATATTATATGAAAATATGTCTTCTCCAAAGTATATATATTTTCATATATAATTAAAATTTACTAAATAAGTATGATGACTTTATTTATATTAACTAGTCATTATCATGGTGGATATTGATTAGTGCTGCCTTGTTTAAGCATAGGTGGCCAATCCATGCCTAACTAAGGCTAGGCTATCCAATACCTGCCCTTGATAATAACCCTAGTATTAAAATAATCTTAACACTACTACTTTTTATAATTAAATAACTAAATAATAACTTTAAATAAAAGTATTCCTTAAATATAATTTCTTTACCGCAATGGTTTAAAATATAGTAATACTATATTTGTAAATTTAGGTAATTTTCATATATAATCAATTAAATTTATATAATGTTTTTCGATCAATGAGGATAGAACAATAAATTTTACGAAAAGCTCGATTGCTATTGTAATAATTATTAGGATATATATCGAAATATGAATTTGGGTATCATTATCTGAGCATATGATTATTTTAAGATTCTATAGAATAAATCAACAAAGTGGATTTAATATAAATAATTAAATAATTAAATCCGAGATTAACGCAATCTTCAGATTTTGTGAAAATGTCACCACAAAGTGATTGTGATCAAAGAAATGATTTAGTGAAGTCGAGGATCACACAAGCATGTTATAATTCAAGAGAATTGAAATGCTTGTTAGGATTATTCTAAAGATGATGGTTTTATTCATTATATGGAACCTTGAATTGAATAAGTAATCCGAGCAAGTTCAAACAATTGAACTCGGTTTAAACAAAACGAGTTTAAATAAGAAAATTCAGACATGGTCATAACAGAAACCATGGATGCCAAAGAAAATTGAGTTTTTCAAAAATTTATTGATTCGATATTAAGAGTCATTGTTAGCAATAATGTGGTTCATTATGCCAAAATCAATTCTAACTAAAGGATATTTGAGTTTGGATAAAACGACAAATTAGAATGAAGCCCTCCAGTGGAATTCAGAAATTAAACGAATCACATGCACAACAATTCGGTGCATGTGTAACGTGTGGATTTATCAAGAAATGAAATGAATCAATATTTGCTAATATGAAATAAATCCTCCTGGTATGATGATCATTAAGGGAAGTAGAAACACGAAAGTTAATTATGCAAAAGTCAAAATTTCAATGAAAGAAATATAGGAACTTCTATCCGGAATTTTTGTGTGATAACTGTTGTTAAATGACATTATCAGGGAATGTCGAAAAATGAAATAGGGAATTTGCAAAAGTATGTTCCTCCTTTTGCAGTGATAATAATTATGACTCTGATTAGACTGTGCACGAATGTTTATGAAATCCTGTTCTAGCGTACTTTAGAGATATTCATTTTGTAGGATCATGTGGCAAAATGCCTCTTTTTGATTAGTAGTTCTTCTTACTGACGGAATTTTAACATTGGTGTTATCGTGCCCAATTATATTTTCAAAAGGTCTTGCCTCGGAAGTTATGTGGAATATACTTCAACTTCTGTGGATTTATAATCAAATTTTTATGTGTTTTCTTGTACCTTATCACAATTTTACATGCTTTTTACTTGCGTTAATAGTTTATGATAATGTGTTAGAAATTCTTTACACTTTCGATAGTATCCCAACTTAATGGGTTTCTTTTATTATTGTCGCTCGAGTTACAAGGCAGATATTTCAAATGAAATAATGTTTGATATCGGAAAAGAAATTCCTGATAAAGAAATCTAGACACAGATGTTTGTGCTTTATTCCTATTTGGCTTTTGGAATTCCTTATAGATATATATATCTATATAATCATATATTTCACATGCTGAAATAAACATATCATCTATCAGGTCAATGTATTTAACAGAATTATATTTCCAAAAACTAGTCAGATATCTGGTCATAATATTATTTAGGGAAATCTTGTCACTCGTTTGACATATTATATACCCCGTCTTGTCCGATTCGCGCCGGAGTGGTAACCTTAGTATATCCGGACAAACTGGAGAGCCTGTTACACCATACCCAGTCTTGCCGGAGAAAATTTTCTATTTCCCATAAATAGTATCTTTTCAAAAAGTGCCTATCTTATTAGGGCTTTTATTCAGATTTAAGGAAATTTGTATTTCCATAACATATCTTATTATTATATTGATCACTAGACGATTCTTGTGATAGTGTCAATCTTTTAACTAGTGACTCAGGTCATATTACTGTTGATCATTCTTTCAACTAGTATTTGTGGTTATATCACTGTTGATCATTATTTCAACTAGTGATTCTAATCATAACACTGTTGATCATTCTCTCAACTAGTGACTTTGGACTTAGTTGTCCTGGGACATTTACTTTATTAAATATATTACTTATGGCACAAAACCATTTTAACTCAGAATATAACATATATCATTTGATGTCAAACTACTATAATTTATCAAATATAATATGTTAATTAAATAATTGTAAGATCATTATTTAATATATTAATGTGACTAAAAATATAATCTTCGTATAGTAGAATATATTATATTTGACTTTTTTATTATGATATACACTTTTTAGATTTATCTCAAACATTAAATTAACTAATAATTTAATGTTAAAATAATATTAGTTATTGATTATAGCTACTGGGCATAATTCCCACTGTGATTGTGGTCATGCTAATATTGATTAACTTTCTGGCAAATAATAACAAGAATCAAATAATGTATAAAACCTTTCATACTGGCAGTTATTATAGAATATAAAAACTTAATCACTGTAAGCATAACTGATAAATATTTTAGGATTTTGAAAAGCCTTTGTAAATATAATTATATCACAAAAAGGTGATAAAACTGTGAGAAAATATAATGGACTCACAAACTGTGAGAAAAGAGAAATGAACTCACCAAAAATCCATGATATTTATTTACACAAGTACTTAGCTTATCGTGAAGCTAATACTAAGGCATCTTTTCTTAAGTTCAAGTCTAAATACTATCATGTGTGCTACCAGTTAATAGCAATCTCCTAACTCTTTTATATAAATTTAGGTATTATTATCATAACACCTAAAGGCTTAAAGCAGTGGCTCTTTGAGTTGGCTCTGATACCACCTTCTGTCACGACCCCCGACCCACCCTGGACGGAATCGGGAGTCGCGAACAGCTCAGTGGTACCGGTGATTATTTTGAAAACGTTGCAGCGGAAATTTCATCAGGACCGCGAGTTAGGAAAAATATCAGAGTTTTAGAAAACACCGGATTTTTATTTAATAAATAGATGGGATAAACCCATGTTTTTCAATGGTAGCTTTAATAAAGATAAATTTTATTATATAAAACAATATTTCTAGATTTTAATTTAATTAATAAAATAAGCCACTTCTTGATGCCTTTCAGTGCCGTATCCATCTATTACTCCAATCTACTGTAATTACCTGAAAAGTATTTTAAAAAGGTTTTGTCAGCGGGAAATACTGAGTGAATCATTCTATTTACTAAAATGACACATTTGTTATAATTTACAGTATTAAGAGCGATTACAATGTTTCTGATATCAAACCAACTACCCACGGTATTTGTCACTCGACCGAATCTGTGACTATGGTCATATCCCCCAATTGGCTGCGCCAATGGTGACGATTATCAAGTAATGTATACAAAACCCCACATACCGGCTGTAATTTTGTGATTACAAAGACTTAATCCCCGTAATTATAACTTTGAAATAAACAGAATTTTGTAAATAGATTTGATAAAAAGAGAGAATGACTCACTTTATAATCATGCAGATTTATACAACCAAAGTCTACAGATAAGCCTTGATGGATTGCAGATTTAATTTGAGCAGAGTCTAGCCTACTGATTAGTCTTTTTAACCTAAATCTAATAATAGGCACACAATTCTGGGTTAGTAATCAATCCAGCATTTACGATAACTCACGAGATCAAACTTTCACAACGAACGACAAAGTGCAATACTTCATCCATCGAATTAACGATGATCCGTCAAATTAATGACGAACGATAAAGTACAATACTTCATCCATCGAATTAACGATGATCCGTCAAATTAATGACGAACGATAAAGTATAACCCTAATGTGGGCGGCACTTAAACATCTATTGGATATATTGATCGATCGGACAATGAATCGTAATAGCGATTGTGCTAATACCCTGATTGCGGCGTCGATTTAGTGCCTGTGTGTGTTAATTGTGAATTTTGAGAGTAAAATGACGAAATCTCAGCGCACAAAGTGAATTTGAGCGTCGTTCTGAAGCCAGAATTCAAGTCCCAATCTCCTGTATTTATAGGTGAATTTTGTCCCTTAGGCGGCCCGCGTGAGAATTAAGCTTAACTTGAGGCGGCCCGCGAGAGAACTTATTTTATGTATAGGGTTGCCACGTGTGGGACTAGGCTAGCTGAGTCGACGAAATCATTAATTTCAACTTCGTCCGCAAGTTATTAAGATAATCGTTAAGTAGGGAATACCCCCCTTGAGTTTTAGGGGCCCTAATCCTGATTCTGATTGTTTTGATATTTTTAGGGTTTATGCAGAATTACTTGGGTGTCTCAATTAAGGTTTCCTCTTGGTTAAATTAAAATAAGAAATAGTGTTTTTAATGAGAGTTGTTATATTAGGGATTCGGGTTTATATTTACGGAACGTTTTTACGACGTTTTTGTGTGAGTCGTTACATTAATGCTGCTACTCGTCCAGTTAATCTTTGCACATCTTTCATGTTGGATGGTGACTTGATATCCAGGATAGCTTTGATCTGTACCGGGCTTGCTTCTATACCCCTTTTAGTCACCATGTATCCTAAAAACTTTCCTGCCCCCACTCCAAAATCGCACTTGGCAGGATTTAGTTTCATATTGTACTGGCCCAGGATATCAAATGCTCCTTTAATATCCTGGAGATGATCCTCATCCTTCTTGGATTTGACTACCATATCGTCAATGTACACCTCCATGGTGTCCCCCAGTTTGTCTTTAAACATCATGTTCACCAATCTCTGGTACGTTGCACCTGCATTTTTCAAACCAAAAGGCATAGCAGTATAACAGTAAATACCTGTTGGTGTCATGAAAGCAGTATCCTCCTGGTCTGAAGGTTCCATTTGGATCTGCTGGAATCCTGAGGATGCATCCATATAGGTTAACATCTCATGACCAGCAGTGGCATCCACCATCGAGTCTATATGAGGCAGAGGGAATGGGTCTTTAGGACATGCTTTGTTCAAGTCTGTGTAATCTACACAAACTCTCCATTTCCCATTCTTCTTTTGAACCACGACCACATTTGCTAGCCACTTGGGAAATTTGACTTCCTGATCATCTTGGACTTCAATAGTCTTTCAACCTCTTCTTGAATAATTACATTTCGTTCTGGAGCAAACTTCTTTCTCTTTTGCTGGACAGGCTTGAAAGACCTGTCAATTCCAAGCTTGTGAGTTATAATATCCTTACAAAATACCTGTCATATCCTCATGCTTCCATGCGAATGTTGACATCCTGCATTTCAAAAAGTTAGTTAACTGATTTTCAATATCCTGAGGGATATTGGCTCCAACGAGCACCGAGATATCTGGATTATCCTGATCCAGGATAATTTTCTTTACATCCTGCTCTGAAGCCTCCACGATATCCTGGGCCCGTATCTTTAATTGCTATGCTGCATTAGGCTTGGTTGAGGATTTCATCAAGGATGAGTAACATTCCTTTGCCTCCTGTTGATCACTTTCCACCTTGACAACCCCCCAAGGAGTAGGGATCTTGATACACTGATGAGAGGTTGATGGCACAGCTTTCATATCATGGATCCATGGCCTACCCAATATGATATTGTAGCAGGATAAGGAGTCCATGACACAGAAGCGTTGTATTGAGTTGACTCCTTCGACATATACGGGCAGTTTTATCTCCCCAACAGTATTCTTTGCTTCTCCACTAAACCCTACAAGCACAATGGACTTTGAGGTAATCTCCATCTCGGGGATGTTCATTGTTTCCAATTGGATGATGTTGACTGAGCTGCCATTATCCACCAGTATCCTGCGTACAAAGTGATTAGCAACATATAAAGTTATTACCAGAGCATCATGATGAGGATCTTGGACAGTATCCCTGTCATCACTATCGAACGTGATCATTTTATCAGCCGTGAGGGTTGACATCCTGGTTGGCTTATATCCCCTTTCTGCCTTAGCCTCCTTTGGATGTCTTTTGGCTGCAGAATAAGAAGTTCCACAGATATCGGACCCTCCTGAGATAAAGTTAATTATCTTGGCGTCGGCGGGAGGTGATGCTGCTCGTTCAGGATCCTTCTCAATATCCTGACCCTTATTCATCTTTCTGCCCAGAAGATCCTTCAGATATCCTTTGCTTAGTGGGTAGCTTATTTCTTTCCTCAGGGCAATGCAATCGTCAGTAACATGTCCGAAATCCTCATGAAAGGCACACCATTTGGACTTATCCTTCCAATCAGCTTTTTGTTGATTCTTCCGAGGCCACCTGGCTTTATCTCCCAAACCCTGCATAGCATACATTAGTTCAGGTATATTAACAGAAAAACAATATTCTGACAACTCAGGATACTCCTCAGGATCCTCGTCTTGGACAACGTTCACTCTTTTGTTTTCATTTTTATCATACGGCCTAGGGCGGTATGGTTTATGTGAAGATTCTGATTTCCTGTTTGTTGACTCATATGTTGAGGATGCATTCATCCTCTCTTGCATTTTCTTATCATCTTCAAGCCTGATATATCGCAAAGCCCTGTTTCGAGCTTCGTCCAAGTTCCTGCAAGGATTCATCACAAGATCCTGATAAAACTGGGAATCCCTTTGTAGTCCCATCTTGAATGCTTGGACTGCTGTAGCAACATCAAGGTGTGGGATATCCAAGGATTCCCTGCTGAATTTGTTCACATAATCCCTTAGGGATTCTTGAGGTCCCTGTGTTATCCTATAGAGGTCACTTGTTAGTTTTTCAAAGCTTCTACTGCAAGAAAACTGACTGTTAAACAAATTAACTAAATGAGCAAATGATGTAATTAAATGAGGTGGAACATTTAGAAGCCATTTCAAGGCTGATCCTGTTAAAGTAGAGCCTAAGCCCTTGCACAAGCATGCTTCCTTAAGATCTGGCGGGATAGGGTTAATCTCCATCCTCTCCCTATACTGGGCAATATGCTCCTCAGGATCTGTCATCCCATCATACAGCTTCATATTAGGAGTCTGGAATCTCTTTGGGATTTCTGCATCACAAATGGGGAGAGCAAAGCGGGATATGTTGTGACTATCCCGGGATACTTCCGGTATAGGAAGCACTATCCCAGGCACACTTGATATCATATCCTTCAACTTTTGAAGCTCTCTGGTTATAGCTGATGTCACGCCTGCATCCTGCAACAATCCAAGATTATTAGTAACAGGGATACTGGTGTTAACAGACAAGTTACCAGCTTGGTGATTCTGGCTATATCCTGGGGTGTATCCTGGAGAATATCCTGGATCCCTCACAGTCGACATCCTGGTCGAAGAGGGTATCTCAGGAATATGACTCCGGGAATGGCTAGGCACAATATTCCCCCTGTTATCCTCAGCATTTACTGCAGAACTGAAGTTTAAAGCTCTTGGCTGCAAGGGAGTGACAGTATCCTCAGCGGGCCTGCTTGAGCTGGATTTCAAGAGTTGTATCTCTCTTATCAGCATTTGGTTGGTCTCCTGCTGCCGCCTCATTTGTTCCTATACGCTACCAAATAAAGTTAGAATTTCTTCATTAGAGGCCAAAACAGGACCAGATCCCTGAATATTCTGAGCGGGAATAACATCCCGAGCCACATGAATTTCGGTTCCTTGTGAAGAGGCTTGCGTTCTCGGAGGAGGTGGTGGAAGCATCAAACCAATTGTTGTAGAGGTTGTAGCAGACACGGTGGAAGAGCTCATGTTTGATCTCGAGGCCATTGAAAATAGTGTAGCAAAAAGTTTTGAAAATATAAAATCGTTTAACGATTTAACAAAAGATTTTGGTAGAAATAGCACCACTTGCCCCACAGTGGGCGCCAAATTGTTTTGGTCAAAAATTACCGAAGCAATTATATGATCAAATTAGTTTTGTGAGGTAGTGTGCTAATAATACTTTGTGAAAAATATGTTGGTTTGTTAGTTTGCAAAAACAGTTATCAGGATACGGCTCAGGATTTCGAGCTGTATCTATAATCAAACAATGAGCAAAAATGTAAAGGTTGACACGTGATGTACGAGGAAATCCCTTGATCAATCTAGATCTCCGGCATAAAACCTCGGGAGCTGACAATCGTCGGCTGCCTTGTTCTTCTTATTGCTTGAATAACAGGATACAATGCAGGATATGATACAGATCAACTAAGTGTTACAATGCGATTCGAGTACAAGTGTGAGTGTTTGTGAGTGGTTACAGGTGGTAGAGAGCTAGAGTGTACGAGAGATTGTGTTGTGAAAGTTGTGTCTACCTATGATCCGATCACCCCTTTATATAGTAAAAGGAAACAACTAACTATGCTAAAAATCCGGGATATTATGCTAAAAATCCGGGATACTGAGATTATTTCCTTTCTGAACGTTGCCAGGCTGTATTAACTCGTTTTCCACGCGCATTCCAACTATAACTCCGGGATTTAAGCTTCCATAACCGTTATAACATTAATATCTTTGACCAATCTTCGTAACTTTCCATAAAACACGTCAATCTTCAATGCTGACCGTTACAAGAGCTATTTTTCCGCCATCAACGTCCTTATCCTAACCAATTTGAGCGGGTCTTCAGGATGACTTGGTCTTTATGAACGTTAGTCCCTTGTAGCCAACGTTTACAAGCAAATTGTTAGTAATAGTCAGGATACTGCCTCAGGATGTTACCAATATCCTGGTCCGGTATCCTGATCCGGTGTCCTGATCATATACAACTAATAGAAAATCAAGATACAAAGTCAGGATATGGGCTCAGAATTTCACCCATAACAATTGTCCCCAAAAATATAACTGTTGGATATCCTGATTCCAACGGATATATTTTTTAGTCATTCCAACATGTCTATTAAGGATATATGTTTTCTTCGATCTTGAGAAGCTTGACAGCTATCCCAAGCCTGTTCTGGTGAAAGAGGAGCCGTCCGTTGCAGCTGCCAAAGGTTTCTCTTATGATGACCTTGGCTTCACGGAATCTATCGAGCCCATGACCTCTTTCCCTAATAGAGGATCTTTTTTACAACAGCACATGATTAGCATTTTTCAATGTTTCATCATTTTTTATGCTGAGGGCAGGCTTTTATTTCAAGCAAGCGTAAAGTATTCTCCGGGGACTAGGCCATTGCTTCCGCAAAATCAGAAGTCCCGGGATAATACCCCAGATATCACTGAGTATAAAGACCTAGTATCTCAGAAAGAGGGATCCTTCAAACAAGATTTCAGGGGTTACCTATGTATCCAAGTAGTGTTCCCCACGAAATAAGCAAGTTTGAATTTAAGTTTATATCCCGAAAAAGCTTACTAAATGTGTAAAAACCTATCGGCATATCATCAGTGAGACCGTTTAATGCTATTTAATCATTACAATTCTTTAGCATACTGTAACTGTCTACTGATGTACTATCATTTCCTCTTTTCACAACAAAACTCTTTTTTCATTTTATCATGTTTTTGCCTTTTTCAAATTTTCAAATGTTTTTGTATTTTCTGAAAATCCTTACTCCCCCTAAAATTCAAAACCATTTACAGGAAATTTGAAAACAAACTGTACAAATAAAGTGACAACTGATATCGAATCACTTCAAATCGCCATCCACTTGGCATAAACAATCAGAACTCCCCTTGATAACAAACTATTTTCCCATTATGATTTCAAAACACTTAAGTTTGTTTCAATCAAATGTTTTTTTTCCGAAAAATTAGTTTTGTTGATTTCATAAAGCCACTTGTAGGTTAGGGGATCAATTCATCACCTTGTACTTCTTTAACCACTTTGAAAAATTTAACAATTTTAGGTTCAAATAACAAATACCACTTGTAGAAAATCAAGTACAAATTAATGTCCCTGATTTACCACTTGTAAGTCGAAATCACTTTCGTGAATTTCTCAAGAAAGATGCCGATACCTGCTTCACACTTACCAACCTGGAAGCTCCGGCAAGTCATACTAATCACATATGAAACACAGACATCCAAGCTTCACCAAACTTGGATGTGACCTCTTCAGTTTCACTCGGGGTGTAAGTTTCCTTCTTAGTTTCATAAAACTCTTTAACCCCTTTAACCTTTCCATCAACCATCTTTCCAAAAATCTTTTTCACATTTCCATTAAAAACTTTTTCGACATCAAATTCTTTCTTCTCAGAATAGAATTGATTCGAGATCTCAACTTTTCCAACTTTTGATTTAAAATTTTCAGCCCTCAATGGTGGAAAATGTACATCATCCATTGGTGGAACTGAATTTTCATCTTTTACCACAACTTGTGGCTCCTCTGACTTTGTGGAATCAGATTCATCGCCAGATTTCACCTCAGATTTCTTAACAACCCACATTTGGTCGTCAAGATTAACTCTTCTTTTGTAAAATCTTTTCTTCGAACATTCACCAACTTCATAGGTTGAATTTTTAAAAACTTTGAACTTTTCAGTTGATGGTTCGTGTTTCTCAACAATTTTTTCTTTCAGTTTAGAAACAACTTCCTGTTTGATGTTGGTTGCCTTAGGACAATTCCAGGCAATGTGTCCAACTTCTTGACATATGTAATAGGTTCTTGTTTCCTTTCTTTGATAGGATCCATTCTTCTTAAACTTTTGTTTTTCTGCAAAGAACTCTTTATTTGATTGCTTCCAAAATGAGCTCTTTTGTTCTTCTTCCGAACTTGTCCCTGAAACAAATACAGTTTTTGGTTTATAAGTTTTCTCATTTTTATGATTTTTCGATGGAATAAACCCTAAACCATTCTTTTTGAAATTACCGTTATGGTTTGGTTTCTTTCGATAACCTGAATCAGAACTGTAACCTTTTTTCTTGTTTAATCTTTGTTGAACTCTTGAGGTGTAAGATTTTGGTTTTTCAGAAAAATTTTCATCTTTTATTTCAGAAATATTAATTTCTGTTAATTTGAAAACCTTTTTAATCATTTCTGATTTAACACCTCTTATTGGAAATTCTTCATCATAATATAATTTGTCAGAATCAATCAAAGTATATGCCACTTTGATTAGTTCATCATTCAAATTAGATTTTGATAACAAGAATTCTTTATTGTAAACCCGTTTAACCGACGACTTTGAACTGTTGACCACTGAACTCAAACTTTCAGACTCAGACTTTGACTCCGACTCCTCATCTTTATCCAACACCTGATCGACCACCTTTTTTATTAACTCAGACTCATGATCAGTGTCAGACGATGTGAATGTAACGTCAGTGTTTTCTGGTAACTCATCAGTTGTTTCGGATTTTAACTCTATATTGACAGCCTTTTTGACTTGCTCCTCATTTGGTTTTCTGGGAGAATAACCTTCCCAGATCGGAGGCGGACAGTTGTTATAATTTGCACTTTGTTTCTTACCAGTATCCTTTTCTTCAGGCTTCTTGTCTTGAAATGCTTCAAAACCTGCAACAGTTGGATAAATTCGATCAATCAAATAATCAGAACTAGAATAACTTTGCAACAATCTTCTAATTCTTTCATTCTCTATCTTTTCTGTCTTCAACTCTTGCTTCATCTTAGCACATTCTTCAATGTAATAATTAATGGCCTTCTGTTTCGTCATCATCACAGCATTCATCATTGTTACTGCATCTTCTCTTTCAGAATTTGTCTTTTGTAGACCAGTCACCGTTCTGTTCAGCACATCATATGATTCTTTCACATAATTGAGATTGAACAATAATGTTTCTTTCATCTTATCTTGCTCACTCAATTTCTCATCTTTTTCTTCACACTGCTTACACGATTCCAAACACTTTAAACAAGGTTTAGTAACTTCAACAATCTTTTCCACTTCAATAATCTTTTCAACTTCGATAACTTTTTTGACTTCAACAATCTTCTCAACTTCAACCACTTTCTTAGCTTCAAATACCTTTTCAGCTTCAATCACTTTCTCATCAATATCAACTGCCTGCTCAGTAGCTTTATCCTCTTCACTTTGTTCAAAAATCTTTTCCTGAACAATACTCTCACTTTTCATCTGTTTCTTTTCTTTTGCCGCTTGTTTCTCCTTCAACTTCTCTACTCTATCTGCAAAATAAATTTGAAAACTTTCAGGAAATAAATGAGTTTTTGCAATATTAATATGCATTTCTTCATCATCATCACTGTCATCAGTTGATGATTGATCAAACACTTGTGTCTGTTCTGAACTATCATCTGAAGAAACAAACTCTTCATTTTGACTTTTCTCATCACTGGCAAACACTTTCATCCATTCCGACATCAAATCTAGCTCTTGGACTATTTGTGCAATGAGACCTGCTACTTTTGAATCAGGCGGAATGTATTTGTCCCAGCTAAAGCCTTCTGCCACTTTTTCATCATCTTGATCAATTATGCCATAATAAGCTTTCTTATTTGCTTCTACGATCATTTTAGCATGTGCAGTTTGTGGTTCCTTTTGTTGATACGGTTGATGAGCAATTTGTTGATATATGGCTTTTCGATAATAATCATTTCCACTAAATGGATTCTTTGCTTCACTTGCTTCTTGATTGGTACATTCCCTCTTGAAATGGCCTTTTCCCCTGCATCGAAAACAAGTAACTTTAGATTTATCAAAACCCAAAGTAGAAACTTTTGCATCCAAGAAATCATCTCTTACTGTAATCATTTTAAACTTTTCAGCTCTTCTCAACACACTCGCTAAACACCATTTTATATCCATCAGCTCCATTTCTTCAGCATCTATCTGATCATAATCCTCTTTTGTCAACATAGGATTTCCGATCCTTCAGGTAACCAATCCTTCATATGATTCCAATACTGTAACAAGTAATGCCATATGACTTTTGACAACTTCTTCAGAAAAATTTTGACCATTCTGAAGATGTAAAGTGATATTGCAATTTAATACATGACCATTGTTGCTGTTTGAGCTTTGAAATTGATGACTTGAGCTTGAAGTTTTCGGATTAACACTCGGATATGAAGAAAATCCACTACTGCTGCTTGGACTTTGATTGACTGATCCAGATGAGTTTTCAACACTGAAAGTAGTTTGGATTTTTGGGCCTGTTTCGACATTCTGAACACTCCCTTTGTAGTACATCTTAACATCTTGTTGTACACTCGGATTGTTCATTCTTGCAATCTTTTGTTGCTCAAGATCTTGTCCTTCAATCTTTTCAATGAACTGGGAAATTGTCAATCCTTCATATTCTCCAGTATTCTTTAGTATCATAAAAAATGTACCCCATTCTTTCTGAGGTAAAGCATAAGCTAATTTGGCAACCCATTCCTCACGATCTTTGTTGATATTTAACAATGACATAGACCTTACTAAATGACAATATCTTTCAATCAATTTCTTTGTATCTTCTCCCGGCAAACTCGAAAACAAATCAAATTCTTTCTTTAGCAATGCTTTCTTGCTCTTGGTCATCTTCTCACTTCTCTCAAACTTAATTCGAAGTGCTTCCCAAATTGAACGTGAAGTCTTATCATGTTGAAGCAATACAAATATGTCTTCTTTAATAGCTTGCTGGAGTAAACTAATCATCATCTTTTCTGCTTTATACATGTCTCGTTCTTTATCCGTAAATTCATAAATTTTCTTTTCAATTCCCAAGTCTGTACGTGGTAGTACATACTTTTTCTCAACACACTCCCAAGATCTCAAATGATTAGCTTGAACCCAGTTTTCAAACCGATCTTTCCAACCATAATACTCCTCAATTCCCATTAGCTTCGGGGGTTTTTGCAAAGTTCCAGTTTCGTTTTCCATGTTCATGTTCTTAGCAATGTCAGTAGGAGTAGTCGGGGCAGTAGCAAATGCTTTATAAAACTCTTCTTCCATGAT
Source organism: Helianthus tuberosus (assembly GCA_030545235.1). Taxonomy (NCBI): domain Eukaryota; kingdom Viridiplantae; phylum Streptophyta; class Magnoliopsida; order Asterales; family Asteraceae; genus Helianthus; species Helianthus tuberosus. The sequence continues at coordinate 96,537,600 of CM060399.1, read as the reverse complement.
TCGGTAAATTTTTCAAAATCTGACACTTTCAAATGAAATCAAACTCAAACTAAATCACCTCTTCAAACGGAATACCCTTTCAAACGAAATAACTGTTGAAGCGAAATCACCTGCACAACAATCTCAAGCGAAATACCAACACACATGGAATCACTTTTTCAAACGAAATAAGGCTTTCAAACGAAATTACAATCTGGTGCTAAATTAGTGATTTCACGCGAAATCACTCAAGCGAAATAACAATTTGGAGCGGGATAGTGATTTCGAACAGAATCACTCAAGCGAAATACTAATTCCGTGCGAAATTAGTTGCAATTTCAAACGAAATTATGCTGATGTCATCATTTCGGTCAAACTTTTGTCAAATTAAACAAGTTTTAGCTCAATTTTAAGTCCAATTCTCTCAAGGCTTTGTTAAAACACAATTTTGCATATAATATGTGAAATTCAAACCATTTTAATCGTGAAATTTTGTTCAATTTTGAAAAGAAGATGTAGAAGTTAGAAAATATGATGAAATCAAGCTGAAAACGGTAGAACTCCTCCTCCTGAGCTCTGATACCACATGTAGGATCGTTTTCTGACCCGAAACGAGTCGTTCAGAGGTGTTCTACTCAATATGAAAGGCGGAAACAGACATATCGAGTTCGATTTAGCTAGATATTCACTTTAAATGTCTTTCTAATTGATTTGACAAAGTTTTACAGCGAAACGACACTTCGGCAGCACTTCGGCTCTCAAACCAGAAATCTAGACCTCACTCAAATGGAATCAGGTGACACCTATATATAGGCCAAGTAATTTCGCATGAACCTGACTCAAACGAAATCACATTTCACACGGAATTACAATTTCGTGCGAAATTACCAAGCAAAATCAGTATTTCGTACGAAATTACAGAGTAATTTCGTGCGAAATTACCAGTTTGTCATTTCAAACGAAATTACCTATTAACCTATTTTTGACAGTTTTCTCGTACTATGTGCCCTGATCTATACACACTAATACAAGACTCGATACAAGACGAAGTTGACAGACGCATGCACCAACAGAATCTTTTCTTCAACTGCAATTGATTCATATCTTTCGATATTTTTCAATTTTTATGCGGAGGGTAAGCTTTTAAAGCGCGAAAAGTATTATACAAGGTCTAGGTCATTGCTTCCGCAATATCAGAAGACCCGGTATAATACCCTAGATATCAAACAGTATAAATACCTAGTGATGCGTGTTGAGTGTGATAGGTTTTTATATATATTTTTAGCCCTTTTTACACTTTAGTCAAGTTTTAAATTTATAAAACACGATATTTTACTAACACTAAACACACATATGGGCAAGTGCACCCATCGTGAGCGTAGTATAGCGTTGGTAAGATACCGAGGTCGTCCAAGGACACAAGAGCTTTTAGTACCAGTTTATCCTCAATGTCTAATCAAATCAAAATTTTAGAAAAAGGTTTTTAAACAAGAAAATAAAACTAACTAAAAATGCTGAAAATAAAAATAAAAATAAAAATAAAACAGATAGACAAGATGAATCACTTGGATCCGACTCGCCGTTAGTGTAACCTTTGATTATTTCCACACTTTTGCACTTTTTAAGAGATTATCTTAGTTATAGTAGTAGGCCCCTCTTTTGAAGGTGACGTTACCCTCAACCCAGTAGTTTGAGTCAGCAAGGATACAATCCTAAAGGGTTGGATTATTGAAAGATAATTAATTAAGTTATTAATGCATAATGTGGTAGGCCCCTCTTTTGAAGGTGACGTTACCCTCGGCTAAGTAGTTTGAGTCGGCAGGGATACATTCCTAAATAATCGGGTTAAAGTTTTAATAGTAGTTTACATATGAGGGGATCAAGGAGTTCGGACCCCCACCATCCAATACCAGTGGGTATTGAAGGAGGTCCTACTAAACTTGACCAAGGTCCTTGCAAGATCTATACACTGAACAAGGCAAGACCTTACCAAACCATTCCCTAAACCCCCGACCAGGTAGCTAACATGTCTCCATATAGACCGTGGAGATATGAATGGTGTAAATCTTTTATTTTATATAGACAGTAAAATAACGCCAAGACACCAGGGACAAATGATAAGGAAGTTTCACCTTCAACATAAGAAACTAGTTATTAAAGTCATTAATACATAACCAAATAAAAGGTGCGAAAATATTAAAAATAAAAAGTATTACACTAAATGCTTGTCTTCACCAAGTGATGTAAGAGACTTAGGCAAACATGGCCTTTGATTGTCAAGAACTCTTACGATCAATCTTGGATCCCGAGACTACTCACACACTCTATGATGGATGATGGATGATGGTGGTGGATGTGGGTTGTGATGGTGGTGGTGGGTGGGTGAAGTGTGAGAGAGGTGGTTTGCCAAGGGATGGTTTGCAAGTGAGCCAAGCACCCCTATTTATAGCCTGCACAGAAGCCCGGACACGACCCCGTGTCCATTGGGCACGGCCCCATGTCCACCCATCTTCTCTTTCTTCATTAATTGCAGTTTGTCTGCATTAGTTGACCACGCCCCCGTGTCCGCTGGGTATGACCCCGTGTGCAGAAGCGTATCTGTACTATCAAGATTTTCCTAGATTCTGCGAATCTTAGCGTTGACCACGGCCCCGTGTCCGCTGGCCACGCCCCCGTGTTGGGAAATAGAAGCTTCTACAACTTTGCCTTTTCTGCAGACACTTGGGCATGCCCCCGTGTTCATTGAGCACGGGGCGTGTTCAGCCTTCTGATGTCTTGTTTTTTGCTTGGGAAGGTGCTGTCGAGGGGTCGGGCATGCCACGTTTACTCCTTTTCTTGTATTATTATTAGATTTGGCTGCATTTTTGCTTCTTTTGTTCCTTTAAGCTCATTTAACCCTGAAAATACAAAATGAAGACAAAAGCACACTTTTTCCAACATTAGTACTAAAAAACGGTTAGTTTTATGCCACATTTGATGTAATTTATATGTTGCTTTTTGCACACATCAAATACCCCCACACTTGAATCTTTGCTTGTCCTCAAACAAAACTCTTTATAATATAGCTTACACGCCCAAATAGAATGGGTAGAAGAGAAGGTTTTGGGCTTGTCATAGAGTGTCGGGATTCCAAGATTCTTTATTAGGTTTTATTTTTATTTTATTTACAATCCAATTCGTCATGATTTATTTAAAACATTACATAAGAGAAATTATTTATTTGGGCATAACATGCCTCTTTAAATTTCCATTTATATACAAGTTCACATACCTCACAGGGGATCACTGAACACTCGGCCGAAGATGTATTTTTGTGAAACACTCGAGAGCGGCATGGAACTTACTTCTACCATATGCTTGCCAAGCAATTAATCCTTCTCCTTTTTAACTATACACCTTTGTAAATATCAAGAGGACTTTGGGGAAGTGTTATGCTTGGGTTAAAGGTAGGTGGTTGGGTTAGTGGTTAGTAGAAAAGGGCGAAAAAGCGTAAAAAGCGTCGGTTTTCGTAAAACATTTTGTTTTTGTGACTTTTTTTCTAATGAAGCATCATTCAAACAAGCCTTCTTTTGATGAGCTTTGTTTGTTTATTGCTAACTTCTTTTTTCTTTTGTTTGCTATAAATTTTTTTTTTTGATAAGGAAGTCACAAGAAAACCGAGCTTTGTTACTAAAATAAAGGGTTTAAAATGAAAAGGGTTTTGGTGGTAAAGGGTGTTTGTTTTGTGGGTTAAGAAATGAAAGGGTTTAGGCTCAAAGGGGTTAACTAGGGGGATTTTGGGTAGGTGGTAAAAAAAAGGAAAATAATGGTGTTGAAAGAAAAAGGGTTAGTCCTAATACCTCCATCATTTACTTACTTGGGTTTAAGTTGGTAAGGACCGGGAGTGTACCGTCATGGCAAGTTCTAGAGTCGTAAGAAACCAAGCGGCTATTCACACAAGAAACGAAAAATGAGCATTTAATTTAAAGATGTGTATTTGTATGCTCAATAAAGGCTCAAAACTCACTTTTTGTGGGAATGGGTTTTTATGTGATCAAGTATATATAATCAAATTTTAACTAGATTTGTCATGCCGTTTCATAATTTTCTTATGTTGGTTCTTTTTATCACGACGCTATCGGTTGTAAATTTGTAAAAATATAACCTTTTTAGAACTTGTAATTCCCAAATTAAACCAAGACAAGTAAAAAAAATGAAAAGTTTTTTGAAAAAAATTTGGGGTGTTTAGCGATTCCAATAGAGTTTTGTGTAAGACTTGTAATTAGGACTTGCAAATTCAAGGTTTTAGCATCCCCCCCCCCCCACTTAAATTACACATTGTCCTCAATGTGTCCCAAAATAAGTTTTTAGGTTGATTGAATGTGTAAAATAATTAGGACTTGAAAAAAATTTGGGGTGTTTAGCGATTCCAATAGAGCATCTGGACACGGGCCCGTGGTGTCCGGGCACGGCCTCGTGTTCAGGTTGCCAGTAACAGAATTCATCAGAAAGTATCAGAAGCCTGGGCACGGGGGCGTGTTCAGCGAACATGCCCCATGTCCAGTTACCTGAACTGGGCGATTTTTTGCAGACCTTTCAGCACGGGGCCGTGTTGGCTGAGCACGGCCCGTGCCGAACTTGCTGTAACGAGGAAAAATTATCGGGAGGCTCTGTTTTTGTGCATGAGGTGCTGGTTCAAGTTTCCCTTGGTATCCTTCACCATCCCGAGTGTGTTTTATTTCTGAAAATTAAAACTAAACTAGAAAACATAAAAATTAATCTAAACTAAACTAAGGATAGTTCCGCGGAATGCCTCCGTGGTGCGCCACGTTTATAAGGGTCCTTGGCTAGACCCAAAGCCAGTCATATGTTACCCAAGTGGGATGTTTTGCATCCCATGTTGCATCGTCGGAGAGCATCATACAAACTTGAGTCTATGACTTTCATTTAATTGACCGGGTCATCGTCTTCTACTCTCTTACCAACTCCGAACTTCATTTCCTTGTCCCCAACCCTCAATGTTAGTGTTCCACCATTCATGTCTACCACTGCGTGGGCCGTAGCTAGGAATGGCCTCCCTAAGATGAGTGGCACTTCAGTATCTTCCTCCATATCTAGTATAACAAAGTCGGCTGGGAAGACAAATTCTCTGACTTTAACCAATAGATTTTCAGCGACACCTTGTGGATATTTAACGGACCTATCGACGAGTTGTATGCTCATTTTTGTAGGGCTTGTTTTCCTTAGACCGAGTCGGTCAATCATTGATGCGGGCATGAGGTTAATGCTAGCCCCAAGATAGGCTAGTGCATTGCGTATGGGTGATTCCCCAATCGAACAAGGGATGGTAAAGCTTCCGGGATCGATCTTCTTTTGTGGGAGTTTGTTGAGTAGCAAGGCGTAGCCTTCTTCACTTAAATTAACTAATTGCAATGATTAAATTTTCCTTTTGTGAGTGAGGAAGTCCCACATAAATTTTGAATATTTAGGCATTTGGGTTAGGACTTCAACAAATGGAATATTAACATGCAATTGTTTTAGTAAATTTACAAACTTTGTGAATTGCTCATCGGTCTTTTGGCGAATTAACCGACCTGGGTATGGAACCGGAGGATTCTTGGTGGGCTCTTGATTTGGTGAATGAGCCGTCTCTTGTTGGGGTGTTGGTGGAGTTGTGGTTTGGCTAGATCGGCTCTTTTTAGTTGGAGGTAACGGAGCCTCCTTGGGACCCACGGTACGGTTTCTCAATGTGATGAGATGTACTTGCGTCTTTGGGTTGGTTTCGTTATTGCTTGGTAACGCGCCTTGTGGTCTCTCGAAGAAATTTTGAGCTAGTTGATTTATTTGTTTTTCAATGTTTTGAATACTAGCTTGTTTATTTCTAAAGTTCGATTCCAGTTGTTGAAATCGATCCGAGTTTTTCTTTTCGGTGTCGGAGATGAGGCGAGATACGGTATCTTCAAGCCTCTCTCATCCCCCTTGTTGTTGTTGAGATAAATTTTGTGACTCGTTTCTTGGTTGTTGAAAGTTCGTTCGTTGGTTTAGATTTTGTTGGTTACTACTATTGCCGGGTTCTCTCCAACCAAGGTTAGCGTGGTTACTGTTATGGGTCATTTTCTGCTTATATATCCTGACTATTATTCTGGCTTTAATTGTTTATTTGTGATCAGGATACCGGATCAGGATATTGGTAACATCCTGATACGATATCCTGGTACTAACCAATTAGCTCACGTGCAGATTGTTGTAACACGCTTCTAACGGTCAAGAGGACTTCTTCCCCTCAAGACTCGGGCAAATCGGTTGGGTTATAGACGTTGAACCCGGAAGAAGTGGACTACAACGTTTACTTGAGGAATATTCAAAGCATCCCGGTTTAATAGGGTAGTTAGTTATTTTCATTTTACTATAAATGGATTGATCGGATTAGGTTAAGGCACACACTTTTTGACGCACACTTTTACTCTCCTGTTACAAACAATCACTACACTCAAACACTTGTACTCGAATTACGTTATAACACCTAGTCGACCCACATCATATCCTGCACTGTATCTTGATATTTGAAGTAATAGAAGAACAAGGCAGCTGCGATTGTCAGCTCCCGAGGTTTTGTGCCGGGGATCTAGATTGATCAAGGGCTTTCCTCGTACATCCTGTGTCACACTTTACATTTTCGCTCATTGTTTGATCATAAATACAACTCTATATCCTGAGCCGTATCCTGAAACTGTTTTTGCAAATAACTTAATCAACATATTTTTAACACATCTTCTTAGCACACTACCTCACTTAACTAATTTGATCACTTAATTGCTTCGGTAATTTTTGACCAAAACAATTTGGCGCCCACCGTGGGGCAAGTGGTGCTATCTCTACTAAAAACTTTTGCAAAATCATTACTTGGTTTTCTATTTTCAAAACTTTTTGCTACACTGTTTTCAATGGCCTCGAGATAAAAAATGAGCTCTTCCACCATGTCTGCTACGACCTCAGCAACAATTGGTTCAGTGCTTCCACCACCTCCTCCGAGAATGCAAGCCTCTTCATAGGGAACTGAAAGTCATGTGGCTCGGGATGTTATCCCCGCTCGCAATATCCAGGGATCTGGTCCTGTTTTGGCTTCTAACGAAGAAATTCTAACTTTGTTTGGTAGTGTACAGGAACAGATGAGGCAGCAGCAGGAAACTAATCAGATGCTGATAAGAGAGATACAACTCTTGAAATCCGGCTCGAGTAGGCCTGCTGAAGATACTGTCACTCCCTTGCAACCCAGGGCTTTGAACTTCAGTTCTGCAGTTTATACTGAGGATAACCGGGGGAATATTGTGCCTAGCCATTCCCAGAATCATACTCCTGAGATACCTTCTTCAGTAAGAGTATCAACTGTGAGAAGCTCAGGATATGCTTCAGGATATGGCCAGAATCCCCAAGCTGGTAATGTATCTAAAAATAATAATACTCTTGCTACTAATGGTGTTGGATCTTTGCAGGATGCAGGTATGACATCAGCATTTTCCAAGGAGATTCAAAAACTGAATGACATGATATCCAGTGTACCTGGGGTGGTTCAGCCAATTCCTGAAGTGTCCCAGGACAACCACAGGATATCCCGGTTTGCATATCCCATTTGTGATGCTGAAATCCCAAAAAGATTTCAAACCCCCAACATGAAACTCTATGACGGGACTACGGATCCTGAGGAGCATATTGCCCATGGAAATCAACCCTATCCCTCCAGATCTCAAAGAAGCATGCTTGTGCAAGGGTTTTGGTTCTACCTTAACTGGATCAGCCTTCAAATGGCTCTTAAACGTTCCTCCTCACTCAATTACTTCATTTGCTCATTTAGTTAATTTGTTTCATAGTCAATTTTCTTGCAGCCGGAGTTTTGAGAAACTAACCAGTGATCTTTACAGGATAACTCAAGGACCTCAGGAATCCTTGAGGGATTATGTGAACAAGTTTAGTTGGGAATCCTTAGATATCCCACATCTTGATGTTGCAACAGCTGTGCAGGCTTTTAAGATGGGATTACAAAAAGATTCTCAGTTTTACCAGGATCTTGTAATGAGTCCCTGCAGGAATCTGGACGAAGCTCGTAACAGGGCTTTGAGATACATTCGCCTGGAGGATGATAAAAAGATGTAAGAGAGGATGAATTTCTCCACAACCTATGAGTCAACCAACAGGAAATCAGAATCCTCGTATAAACCATACCGCTCTAAACTGTATGGCAGAAATGATGGCAAAAAAGTGAATGTTGTTGAAGACGTGGATCCTGAGGAGTATCCTGAGTTGTCTGAATATTGTTTTTCTGTTAACATACCTGAACTGATGTATGCTATGCAGGGTTTAGGGGACAAAGCAAGGTGGCCCCGAAAGAATCAACAAAAGGCTGATTGGAAGGACAAGTCCAAGTGGTGTGCCTTCCATGAGGATTTCGGGCATGTTACTGAAGATTGTATCGCTTTGAGAAAGGAAATAAGCTATCTCTTGAGTAAGGGATATCTGAAGGACCTCTTGGGAAGAAAGAAGAATAAGGGCCAGGATCCTGAGAAGGATCCTGAGCGTGCAGCATCACCTCATGCGGATGCAAAAATAATTAACTTTATTTTAGGAGGATCCGACATCTGCGGCACATCGTATTATGTGGCTAAAAGACACGCGAAGGAAGCCAAGGCAGAGAGGGGAGATAAGCCAACAAGAATGTCAACCCTCACGACTGACAAAGTCATCACCTTCGACAATGATGACAGGGATATTGTCCAGGATCCCCACCATGATGCTTTAGTAATAACGTTATATGTTGCTAACCATTTTGTACGCAGGATATTGGTGGATAATGGCAGCTCAGTCAACATAATTCAGCTAGAAACATTGAAGAGGATGAATGTATCCCCAATGGATATTACTTCAAAGTCCACTGTGCTCGTTGGTTTCAGCGGAGAAGCTAGGAATACCGTAGGAGAGATAAAGTTGCCCGTGTATATTCAAGGGGTCAACTCAATGCAGCGCTTTTGTGTCATGGACTCTCTATCCTGCTATAATATTATACTAGGTAGGCCTTGGATCCATGATATGAAGGTTGTTCCTTCAACCTACCATCAATGCATCAAGATCCCTACTCCTTGGGGAGTTGTCAAGGTGGAAAGTGATCAACAGGAAGCAAAGGAGTGTTATTCTTCTTCGATGAAATCCTCAACAAAGGCTAGTACAACATAGCAATTAAGGATTCGAGGCCAGGATATCATGGAGGCTTTAGAGCAGGATGTAAAGAAAGTTATCCTGGATCAGAATAATCCGGATATCTCGATGCTCGTGGGAACCAATATCCCTCAGGATATTGAAGATCGATTTACTAATTTTTTGAAGTGCAGGATGTCAACATTCGCGTGGAAGCATGAGGATATGATAGGTATTTCCAAGGATATTATAACACATAAGCTCGGTATTGACATGTCATTCAAGCCTGTCCAACAAAAAAGAAGGAAATTTGCTCCGGAGCGAAATGTGATCATCCAAGAGGAAGTTGAAAGACTACTAAGGAGCAAGATAATTAGGGGAGTGAAGTTTCCTAAATGGCTGGCGAATATAGTTGTGGTGCAAAAGAAAAATGGGAAATGGAGAGTTTGTGTAGATTACACAGACTTAAACAAAGCTTGTCCCAAAGACCCATTTCCTCTTCCTCATATTGACTCAATGGTGGATGCTACTGCCGGCCATGAGATGTTAACTTTCATGGATGCATCTTCAGGATTCTAGCAGATCCAAATGGAACCTTCAGACCAGGAGGATACTGCCTTCATAACACCAACAGGTATATATTGTTACACTGCTATGCCCTTTGGTTTGAAAAATGCAGGTGCAACATATCGAAGATTGGTGAACATGATGTTCAAAGAAAAGCTGGGGGACACCATGGAGGTGTACATCGATGATATGGTAGTAAAATCTAAGAAGGTGGAGGATCACCTCCAGGATATTGAGGGATCATTTGATATCCTGGATCAGTATAACATGAAGCTAAATCCTGCTAAGTGTCATCTTGGAGTGGGGGCAGGAAAGTTTCTAGGATATATGGTGACTAAAAGAGGGATAGAAGCGAGCCCGGAGCAGATTAAAGCTATCCTGGATATTAAATCGCCTTCAAATATGAAGGATGTACAACGGTTAACAGGGCGAGTAGCAGCATTAAACATATTTATTTCAAGATCCTCGGAGAAATGCAAGGAATTTTATGATATCCTGAAGAAGAATAAAAAGTTTGAATGGGGAGCAAAGCATGAAGCAGCCTTGTAGGATTTAAAGCGGTATCTTTCAACCGCACCTCTATTGATGAAGCCTGAGGATGGTGAACCATTATCCCTGTTGTTAGGGGAGGATTTTTTAATGCCCTGTGATCCTCAATTGTAATCCTCTTTGGTGATCCTTACTTCTGTATCAGTTAGTGATCCTCAGAAGTGCTTCAGGATCAGGATCATGGATCATCCTAAGGATCCTTATACTAATGATTGTCTGCTTTGAATTCGATATTGTTTTGCAGGAATAACAGCTTGGACTTAGTCTTGGTAACGTTCTTGAAGAATATTCCACGCTTATTCCGCACGTGCTTGACCACGGTGAACGTTATGGAGATCGTGGGGAGAAGGCATGAATTGCGGTTAGTTAGTTATTTAGATATTTTACTAAATTTAAAAGGGGTAGCGAGCTAATTAGACAACACTTGCTATTTTTTGGCTACACACACTCGTACAACTGCACTCACCAGCTCTCGGCAAAACACTTAGCATTTCTTCATACTTTTCTACACGATACACTATAGTGATCCTTGTACTTAGCTCGCTATCATCCGAAGTTGTAAAAGAATTATTGTTTAATTTGAGTTGGTGATCGGTAGTTTCCATCACCCGAGGTTTTTTATGCCGGAGATCATACATTGATCAAGGGCTTTTTCCTCGTATAAATCTTTGTGTCACCTGTGCAATTCATTTCATAGTGATCATCATTGTTGTTTACCAATTCAAGCATCATACCCCGTAACAAAGAGTTTGGTTGCACTATCCTCGTCTGATTTTTGACCAAAACAGTTTGGCGCCCACCGTGGGGCAATTGGTGCTTCGATCCTAAGAAATTCTCATTTTTGTGATCATTCCGGTTCGTTACATCCAAGCAGATGGCTTCATCATCAAAGAACACATCCAGTGCGATTTCTGCAGTCAATTCATCCCAGGGCATTCCACCTTTGCCTCCACCACCTTCTGGACCTCAGAAAAATGCCGAGAAGAAACCAACTCCCATTTTCTCAAAACCTCCAACTTCTTCTGCTTCTTATACTCCTACTACTAGTGACTTGTTTACTCTGATTTTGCAGATGCAGGAGCATATACAGCAGCTGTTTTGGTCAAAAAATCTGTTGAGGATATTGCAACCAAACTCTATGTTACGGGGTATGATGCTGATTATGTAATAGCGATGAGGATCACTTCAATGTAGATTTGCACAAACAACACAAGGATTTATACGGGGAAAAAGCCCTTGATCAAGAGTTGATCTCCGGCACAAAAAACCCCGGGTGATGGAAACTACCGATCACCAAGCTCAAATAAATGATTAAATGTTTACAACTTCGGATAGTAACGAGCTAGGTACAAGGATCACTATCATGAAATGTGTATAAGTGAGTAAAAATGAATGTGTGTTCGTCGAGAGCTTCAAGTGTGCGAGTATACGAGTGTGTGTAGCTGAGAAATGACTAAGTGTTTTTCTACTAGCTCATTACCCCTTTTTAAAATAGAAATCTAACTACCAAACTAACTATCCGACTTTCGTGCCATGCCTCCACGTTCTCCACAACGTCTATTTTTGGTCAAGCACGTGCAGAATAGTTTGGGAATATTCTCCAAGAATGTTGCCAAGACTTGGTCAAGCTTGTTATACCTGCGAGATGCTACAAAACATAAGTAAACAATCGTCAGTACGAGGATCCTTAAAGTGATCCATGATCCTGATCCTAAAGCCCTTCTGAGGATCACCACCTGTCACAGAAGTAAGGATCACTAATTAGGATAACGAATAAGGATCACTAATTGTTAGAAAATCCTCTCCTAACAATTGCCCCCAAAATATAAGGAGTAATTTGTAAAATTAACGAGTTATATTTTCTTGATCTTATCCGCAACTAACTAACGGATATATAGCTGTTAAAATAGAACTAGCCGTTGCGCTGATGATGTCACGGAAGTGACAATCCTGCAGAATCATAATTATAAATAGAGATATAGATAGGATCATTATGCATTCAAATTCGAAAGAAACTCCCTTTAAATTCTCAGTCGACGATCAATCAGGTATTTCTTTCTCCTCTTTCTTCCTCTCTTACTCTGTTTTTCTTTCTTTATCTCCGTCTCTTCGAAAATGTTGCTCCGAAGTTCACCGGCCAAGGATCACCCAAAGAACAGTCCTCCGAAAAGCCAGGGGATTATCGAAGACTCCATTAAAGAACGCTGTTTCTTCAATGATGCTCAGATAGATAGGATCCGCCACTGCTTCCCGGCGAACACCGAATTTAGGCCTTTTGATCCCAATGCCTTGAGCGATCATATCTCCGATAAGTGGGTTGCTTTCCCCGTCACTCCGTTCACCATAGGCTATTATTATCCTTTTCCAACCTTCACCCAATCTTTCTTTTCACTAACCGGCATCTCTTATGTTCAAGCCATGCCGATGATTTGGAGGGTTTTATACACCCTTGAAAGGATCATCGATCAGGAGGGAGTAGATCTAGGAATGGCAGAGCTGGGAGAACTGTATGATCTTACCACCTTTGGCTCTCACCGTTATTTGTTCAAACGTAAACCCGGTGAGGAACACCCGATCTTCAAAGCCACCAAGAATGATGCTAATTGGAAGCGGCGTTTCTTTTTTGTCAAGAGAGATTCCATTGAGGATGGAAAGGATCTTCCTAAAAAATGGGCTACCCATGGTAGGATGGAGGATCCTGAGAAGGATCACCAGGAACTTTCTTTTGATGTAAGGATAACTCATATTTTTGCTTTCTTTTTATGCAGCTATCACCGTCTCACACCTCAAACTGTCCCCTGCTGCTAAGGAAAGGCTCCTTGCCTTCAAGAAACTTGACCCTGAGACAAGAACTTTCAAGACAACAACCCAAGATTCACAGGAGGTATCCTCAGGCTCTGTCACAATGTCAAGTAAGTATCCTTGTCTAAAATTTAAATATATAGTGAAATATGAATTAATAAAAGATACTTATCTTATTTTGATTGTGTAGGTGCTGGAAAATCTACCAAGTCCGCTTCCAAGTTCAACGTTGCTGATCTCACCATTGTCAGATCTTCCAAGAGGAAAGCTCCCACTAGTCCGACAGCTTCGGTCCCCAAAGCACCCCTCAAAGGGAAGGCAATCAAGAAGAGAAAAGCCTCTGAAGCTGGGGATCTGCAGGGTCTGCCTCTGATCCGTCATCAATTCCTTGAGTACTTTAATGAGGTGAGGATCACTGTCCTTGCTCATATATCCTGTTGACATATCCTGCTGGTATATCCTGCTGATTACATGATCTTGACCTTACTCTTTTTGCAGAAATTCGCAGAGATTGAGGACTATGTGGGCCACGTTGAGGATCAGGATAGGAAGATTGCCGATCTCCAGCAGGTTGCGGTGTTAAAGGATCTCACAATTGCTGATCTTCAGAAAGAAGTTCGGGATACCAAACAGCAGATGGCCAAAGTGCTGGTCAATGTTGACTATGAGAAGAGTGAGATCACCGAAGATGCCAAAATCTCTGCCGCCATTACAATGTACAAGACCAAGCTTCAAATGGCCTTGGAAGCTCAGGATCCTGCTTTTGACAAGAGCACCTGGGATATTGAAGGTTGGAAGGCAAGGCTTGCTGAACTGGACGATGAAGAGGCTGAGGAGGTTGAAGAGATCCTGACAATTGAAGCTGGAGGCAAAGGTGAAGGTGGTGAAACAAGTGGAGCTGGAGGTAACAATGCAGCGAAGGTTTAGGCTGCAGGATTGGGCGATGAAGGACATTTCTAGACGCAGCCGGAGCCCAATTTTCTAAGTTTGATAGTTTGTTTTGGTTATGGTGTTTTTTGTTGAACAATGATCGGTTGTACTTGAACAGTAGGTTTTAGGATTAAGGATCATGTATGATCCTGTGAACAATAGGCAGGATAATGGGTGGTGGATGGATCCTCTGTTTGGGGGATGAAGCCACTCGTTATCCTTCCGTCTTTTATTTTCTGCACTACAAAGACCCGTAAACAATGGACACCCTTTGCCAACCCATGTGGACGGGCCACGTTTTGCTGGTAGAAATGTGGGTTGGCAATTTTGACAACCTTAAGGGGTTAGTCTTTTTGTTAATAAATAAAACTTAACCTTTTGTCACTTATCTTGTATTGTTATCCTTTATAATGTCTTACTTTCCAACTGTTGTAAAATTTATTTTGTTTATACTTATCAAGCCTTAAAAAATCAGAAAAGATATACAGAAAGCTTAGGACATGATCAAGGATCACATATCCCATAACCGATAAGTTCTAAAAAGTGATATGGTTTAAGAATCATAAGTTCAGTTGTCAAATATAAGGGTTGTTCAAATAAATAATGAATAGAGTTAAAAATGGTTAAGGATCATACCTGAGGATCCAAGTTAGGATCCTAACCATTATAAGGATAACTATAAGATAAACCTTAGAATAAAGTGAGGATCAAGGATCCCTAGTTGCCTATCTTCAAGAACCTGAAATAGAGCATCACTTGGGACTAAGCCAAAATAAGAATTAGCAACTGGGGACAAGCCCAAGGATAACTGGGGACAAGCCCAAGGATAACTTGGGACAAGCCCAAGGATAACTGGGGACAAGCCCAAGGATAACTGGGGACAAGCCCAAGGATCGTATGTAAACTGGAGTATGGCCCTAACTGGCGACTATCCAAACTTAGTGGCATGAAAATGCCAAAACCTTAGCTAACGTGAAAACGTTAGAAACCTTAGCTAACGTGAAAACGCTAGAAACCTTAGGAACGGATGTATGGTACGTCTACCATTATACGTAGGATCCTAAGCATAGCCAGAACAATGGAATTATCAGCCCCTAAAACGAGTACTGGTCCCAAAGCCTTGAACTATACCAGGATCATCGTGCGCTACAGGCGGAACTGGGGTCAAGCCCAAATAACTGAGGTTAAACCCAAGGAACGGATTGCTTCAGCAGATAACCAATGTTAAGCTAAGGATACCTGAACTTTCAAAACTTAAACTCACATGAGAGATGGATAAAGGATACATGATCCTTATCCTTATATGAGAAAATAAAGAAACGAAATAGTTCAAGTTTAGGATATTACCTAAGTAAGGATCACCAATACTTCGAGAATCCTTTAAGGATATCCCAATCGTGAGGATCATCTGTGCCATGAGGATCCTGCTCACATGAAATATTTCTTCAAGTGGACAGCATTCCAAGCTCTTGGTAGCAAATCACCTTCCATGGTTAGCAATCTATATGCCCCCTTTCCTGCTTCAGCTTCAATCAAATAAGGGCCTTCCCATTTTGGAGCTAACTTCCCATCAGCAGGATTGGTGGTATTCTGAAATGCTTTCCTTAGTACCATGTCTCCAACTTGAAACCTCCTGATCCTGACATTTTTGTTGTAAGCACCAGCCATTCTTTGCTGATAACTGGCCATCCTTATCCTAGCCATATCCCTGATTTCTTCAATAGTATCCAGGTCTTGAGCCAAGTTTTCATTATTCTTCTCAGGATCACGAGTACTTGTTCTAGCAGTTGGAACCACCATTTCTGTTGGGATCACTGATTCTGCCCCAAACACCAAAGAGAATGGTGTTTGACCAGTTGCATTCTTAGGGGTTGTCCTGTCAGCCCAAAGCACATAAGGTAGTTCTTCTGCCCATTTCCCTTTCTTGGATCCAAGCTTCTTCTTCAAATTGTTGATGATGATCTTGTTGGATGATTCTGCTTGGCCATTAGCTTGTGGGTGGACTGGTGTTGATGTTATCATCTTAATCCCCCAGCTGTCACAAAAGTTAGTGGTTCTGCCCCCAATAAATTGGGAACCATTATCACATATAATCTCAGAAGGAATTCCAAATCTAGTTATAATATTTCTTTTAATGAAGGATGTAACTTCCTTTTCTCTGACTTGGGCAAAAGCTTCAGCCTCTATCCACTTGGAGAAGTAATCAGTCATAGCTAGCATGAATACTTTTCCACCAGGTGCCTTAGGGAGCTTGCCAACTATATCCATACCCCATCTCATAAATGGCCAAGAGGAGGATATAGGATGCAATAATTCAGCTGGTTGATGAAGGATATTGCTGTGTCTCTGGCAAGGATCACATCTTCTGGCGTACTCCACATCATCTTTCTTCATGGTTGGCCAGTAGTATCCTGTCCTCAGGATCCTTGAGAATAATGCCCTGCCCCCAGTGTGGTTTCCACAATCTCCTTCATGGAAGTCTTTTAAAACTTCTTGAACTTCAGGATCCTCAATGCATCTCAAGTATGGTCCTGCAAGAGATCGTCTATACAACATATTATTCATAATTGTGAATTGAGATACCTTAGATTTGAAAGCCCTAGGGTTTTCTCCTGTAGGAATCTCTCCATGTTGTAAGGATCTCATAATTGGTGAGATCCATGATCCTGATCCTGAATGGGATTGAGTATCCTCACAAGGGATACTTGCAGAATCATTTCCTATCTCCATAGCCTCGTGATCCTCGATAGCCGGGGTCAGGATATGGATAATAGGAATCTTGATATCCTCCGGGATCTTCAAGGATGATCCCAAGTTAGCCAATGCATCAGCGTCTGTATTTTCTTCCCTTGGTACCTGTGACAAACTAAAGGAAACAAAAGAGAGTGCCAAACTTTTGACTATCTCCAAATACTTGGTTAGCTTTTCACCTTTAACAGCATATGATCCATTAAAATGGTTTGTAATCAACAAAGAATCTACGTGTACCTCAAGATACCTGATCCCCATATGCTTTGCAATTTGTAAACCAGCAATTAGGGCTTCATATTCAGCCTCATTGTTAGTGGTTTGGAATTCACAAGCTATAGAATGGGGTATTATGTCCCCCTGTGGCGATTTTAGTAGTATTCCAAGCCCTGTGCCTTTGACATTAGAGGATCCATCAGTATAAAGTATCCAAGGATCCTTGGTCTCTTCTAGCTGCTGGACTTCTAGCTCAGCTTCTTCTTGTAAATCACTACTGAAATCAGCCACAAAGTCAGCTAATGCTTGGGATTTGATGGCTGTCCTAGGCTCATATCTTATATCATATGCACTCAGTTTCACTGCCCACTTAGCCATCCTTCCTGACATCTCTGGTTTCCTGAGGACATTCTTAATTGGAAAATTAGTTTTAACAATGATAACATGAGTTTCAAAATAATGTCTTAACTTGGTAGATGCCATAATTAATGCAAGAATAAGCTTTTCAAGGTGTGAGTACCTGGATTCGGCATCAAGTAAACTTTTACTTACATAATAGACAGGATGTTGTGTACCTTGATGATCCTTAACAAGGACCGCACTTACTGCTTTTGAGGATACTGCAAGATACAAGGATAACACATCACCTTTTTCTGGTTTCATCAAAGCCGGGGCTGAGGATAGGTAATCTTTGAGTGCTCTCAAAGCATTTTCATGCTTCTCAGTCCACTCAAATTTCTTGTTCTTCCTTAGGATATCATAGAATTCTTTGCACTTCTCTGAGGATTTGGATATAAATCTGTTCAAAGCTGCTATCCTGCCTGTTAGCCTTTGAACATCCTTAGCATTGGCCGGGGATTTGATGTTCACTATTGCTTTGATTTGTTCCGGGCTAGCTTCGATGCCTCTCTTTGTCACCATATATCCTAAGAATTTACCTGCTTTAACACCAAAGTGACATTTTGAAGGATTAAGTTTCATGTTATATTTGTCAAGGATATCGAATGCTTCCTCCAAGTCTCTTAGGTGATCCTCAGCTTTTAAGGATTTTACCACCATATCATCTATGTAAACCTCCATAGTTTGTCCGATCTGATCCTTGAACATCATATTCACCAGCCTTTGATATGTTGCACCTGCATTTCTTAATCCGAACGGCATAGCAATATAGCAATATATACCAGTTGGAGTCATGAAGGCTGTATCCTCTTGGTCGGATGGTTCCATTTGGATTTGTTGAAATCCAGATGAAGCATCCATAAAAGTTAACAGTTCATGACCCGCGGTTGCATCCACCATGGAGTCAATGTGGGGTAAAGGGAAAGGATCCTTGGGACATGCCTTATTTAAATCGGTAAAGTCGACACATACCCTCCACTTTCCGTTTTTCTTTTGAACAACAACCACATTGGCCAACCATCTTGGATACTTGACCTCTCTAATCATACCTGCCCGGAGCAATTTCTCTACCTCTTCTTGGATAATGGCATTCCTTTCCGGTGCAAACTTTCTTCTCCTTTGATGGATTGGTTTGAAGGATCTGTCAATGCCGAGTTTATGGGTGATAACATCTTTGGATATACCAGTCATGTCTTCGTGTTTCCATGCAAAGGTAGTCTTTCTCCTTTTGAGGAAGGATACGAGGTCTTCTTTCATTTCGCCAAGGATCCCTGATCCGATATAGATTTTGGATTCAGGATCATCGGGATCCATGAGGATTTCTACCACATCCTGCTCTCTGGCCTCCAAGACATTCCTTGGAGGATACCTTGATTGCTATTGCTCCCTTGACTTCGAGGCTGGTTTCATCGATGAAGTGTAGCAATTCTTAGCCTCCTGCTGATCACTATCAATCTTTACTATTCCCCAAGGACTAGGGAGCTTCACACATTGATGGTAAGTAGATGGGACTGCTTTCATATCGTGTATCCAGGGCCTGCCAAGGATAACATTACAACAAGATAAACAGTCAATAACACAAAATTTTTGATAAGAGTGTAAGCCTTCAATATATATTGGGAGTTTAATGTCCCCCAGGGTGTTCTTAGTTTCGCCACTAAATCCCACGAGCACGGAGGATCTTGGTATGATCTCTGATTCAGGGATACCCATCTTTTTTAGAACATCAAGCTGGATAATGTTCACTGAACTTCCTCCGTCTATAAGTATCCTGCAGACAAAATGGTTAGATATAAAAAGAGTAATAACTAAACCATCGTGATGAGGATCCTGGATATCAACACGATCCTCTTCATCAAAGGTTATGACTTTTCCTTCGGAGACACTTGACGTTCGAACTGGTCTTTCTCCAGTATCCATTTTAGTTTCCTTTGCATGCCTTTTAGCTGCTGAGAAGGATGTGCCACAGATGTCGGATCCTCCAGAAATAAAAATTATTACTTGTGCATCTGCTGGAGGGGCTGGAGCCTTCTCAGGGATCCTTTCAGGATCCTGAGTTCTTGACTTTTTTCTTCCCAACAATTCTTTTAGATGCCCCTTGCTCAACAAGTATCCAATTTCCTTTCTTAATGCAATGCATTCTTCTGTGAGGTGCCCAAAATCTTCATGATATGCACACCATTTTGATTTATCCTTAGTTGCAGCTGGCCTATCATTTTTTCTGGGCCATCTAGCTTTATCACCTAGACTCTGCATCGCAAGGATTAGTTCATTGTTATCAACACTAAAACAATATTCAGAAATTGGAGGATAATCCTCATCATCCTCTTCTTGATCAATAGAATGCACGTTCTGATTATCAGATCTGTTGTAGGATCTGAACTTGTTGTTCCTGAATGAGGATCCTTGTCACACCCCGACCACGTGGAACATACAAAACGTGGCGGAAACGTCGGGGAGTGTTGTAACAGAATTAATTGTTTCAAATCCATGGCAATTGAAGTTTCGTTTTATTGATTAAAAGTGTTACAATGTATTAATAAACAAAGAAATACAACATAATTAACTAGTCTTGCATCTTTTATTGTCACTAAAGCCCAAATCTGCCTATATGTATCTTGATCATCTTATGCAACATCTCCTGAAAAACACATGTGAAAATAGGTACGTCAGCATAAAAATGCCGGTGAGATACATAGGTTTTGTGAAAATAGGTTTCATGACTTATGTTTGAGAAAAATGTTTAGTCATGAACCTTGTTATTTGCTTTGTTTTGTAAATCATTTGAAAATCGATAAGATCAGATGATATGTATAAATAATGTATAATGTATGGTTAAATGAATAACCATGTAAAATGAGTTTGTATTAGATAAGTTGTTTGTAAATCAATGTCTTGTGAAAAATATGTTATTTGTATAAAATGTTCTATGTCTCAACCTGAAATGATTCAAATAACGCTACAATATGTAATACAATACAAACACTTATATATAGGAAGTACCAGCGGCGTATCCACCATGCTTGTATCATATTACACACGCCTCGTTACTTAATCACTTACTCAAACCAAACCAACAATGTACAATGTCTATGTTTAAACCAATAGCCAAAATGTAAGCATGTAATGAATAATAAGTGTACTAAGTATGCAACAACATACATACATAGCATGTAAACTGAAATATCTGTACTGAGTATGCAACAACAAACATACATAGCATGTGAACTGAAATATATGTACTAAGTATGCAACAACAAACATACATAGCATGTGAACTGAAATATATGTACTAAGTATGCAACAACAGACATACATAGCATGTGAACTGAAATATCTGTACTAAGTATGCAACAACAGACATACATAGCATGTGAACTGAGATAATGTGTCCATATGCTGAGTAAACATATGCAACAGAAATGTAATGTAAAACGATGTACTAAGTATGCTAAGTTAACATACAAAGCAGAAAAGTCATGTAAATCAATGTACTAATAGTGTACTAATGAACATAACCAGTATATGATATGAAAACAGGAAAGCACGAAAGTAACAAGTAGGCACATGTGTTCCACCCCAAAATAGTTTGGAAAACAGTAAAAGAGGGGTCTATGTACTCACTTGAGATTGCTCAGAAGTCCTAGGATAACCACCAAGCAATGCAAGAGATCGCGGAATATCAAACGGCACCTAATATAGGTAACTACATTAATAAACCGGACCTAAATCGGAAGACTGGGTAGCATGAGGGTTTGTAAACCAAATGAGTGTAGGAACTCATGTGATATGGTTTAACAAAGCCTACATACTAAATGAAACTTAACCTAAGTCTTATCGACCCATTACGACCCGTTTAGGTAGCTTATGCTACTTTAACGCGTCGTTCGCGTGAAACGCGTTTGGACCGCCTAATTAGCCCTATGACAAGTGTTATATGCCTAATCATGTTACATAATTAGTTATGTGACAAAGGTTTAGGTTACATATGCTTAATTACCAATTATGCATGAAAAGGGTATTCTGGTAATTTACCTAAGGCATATAAACTACCTATCATACAACTACTTAAACGATGTGACCATAGGGTATAACCTCAGAAGGTTATTCCCTACCTACTATGGTCACCTAATGTATTTGGTCGGATCCTAATGATCGACCAAATGGGTCGAGTTCGAAGGTATAGGCGATTTATTAGATCGCCTACCCTACGACTCTAGACAACGTGGTAATCAGTGGGCATAGTCCCAAAGGACTATGACCAACGTGATTACACTCACGTTGCGAAGTTCAAACGAACTTCGCATTGACCATTACTGGTCAACGCTGAAAGTCAAACAAAGTTTGACTTTCTGACTCGAAAAGCAGTAAAATAAGGAAAAGAACGAAAGAATACTAACCCAGGGTCCCCGAATGCTAATCCCGACTCAAGAACTCAGGTATGAAACAATGGTTTCAACTTAGAGCTCTCAAAATCAGAATTCTAGTGAGAAATGCAATGGGGGTGGATGGGTATATATAGTTTTCGGGTAACCGTTAAGATCGTTTCATGGAAAAGAGGGCACGATCAAGGCCGTACACTTGTCGGAATGTTATGGTGCCTCAAAATGCTCACCACCATAAGGAATTGACATGTGGCAAGGGGTTAGGGAGTGCAAAACAGCTGCAAACAGCTGTTAAATACACTTAATCTGGTCTGATAGTGGGAAGCGGCCCGCTTCAGGATCAGCCAAAGACAATGCGGGCCGCATTGGCCCTTCTGATCTGCACATATGTTTGAAAAATGACAGTTTCAGTCCCTGCACGTGTTTAAGGCCATTTCCGACACTTCTAAGGCCCGTAAAGCCAACTTTAAGGCCCTAAAATGTTGCCTAAACATTGTGGACATGAAACATGTTCAAAAATATGTCTGATGATGGTTCGTTTGGTCGTACGAACGCAATGTTCGCTTAATTACGACGGAATGCGCATAAGCGCGAAAAACGATCCAAATGACGTAACGAATGGATTTTTCTTATGGCGAACACTAAAATATAATGTAGTAATGCTTACATAAATTTTTGGGTGTCCGGATATATTCAGAACGTAAGTTATGCGCGAAAATGCAAACTTGTGCACTTTTTGACACTTTTAGTCCCTGAATGACCCAAAAGTTTATTTTAGCACACCGAACCCCTCAAAGCCTATTTCTAAGCTATATAAAGGATATTTAAGGTGTGTTTAACTTATGGTCATGTTCCGGAATGTCTGTTACAGTTCAAATTGGCATACTTTGGCAGTTTGACAACTTTAGTCCCTGTAAGCGATTAAACTTTGATTTCACCACACCAAACCTTCCAAAACTTATATCTAAGTTATGTATAGGTTATTTAAGGTATGTTAAGCCTATTTCACTATTCCGGAGTGTTCGTTGGATTAAACTGGTTATATCTACACATCAGAGCGCGTATAACCCTCCAGAAAGCGATTTAAAGCTTGAAATCAAACAAGAATTGATATGTGTAAACGATACACATATTTTTACAAATCCCAAGTATGAAATACTATATTTCATTGGTTTGGCATTTGTCTGATGGTTGGAGTGACACGGGTGTTACAGTCTCCCCTACTTTAGGAAATTTCGTCCCGAAATTAATTCGTAGGAGTCTAACTGTGGCTTTGTGTCAAATAACCACCAGAGATATGAAAGGCATAATCCTGTTATTTCTCTTTAACGGACATTCTTCAGAATTGAAAAATGAACGGAGTTGTTTTCAACAGGCATTCTTTAGAAACAAAAATGAACGGAATAGTCATTTTACATCTTCAGAAACAAAAATGAACCGAATGAGTCATTTTACATCTTCAGAAACAAAAATGAACCGAATGAGTCATTTTACATCTTCAGAAACAAAAATGAATGGAATAGTCATTTTACATCTTCAGAAACAAAAATGAACCGAATGAGTCATTTTACATCTTCAGAAACAAAAATGAACCGAATGAGTCATTTTACATCTTCAGAAACAAAAATGAACCGAATGAGTCATTTTACATCTTCAGAAACAAAAATGAATGGAATAGTCATTTTACATCTTCAGAAACAAAAATGAACCGAATGAGTCATTTTACATCTTCAGAAACAAAAATGAACGGAATAGTCATTTTACATCTTCAGAAACAAAAATGAACCGAATGAGTCATTTTACATCTTCAGAAACAAAAATGAACGGAATAGTCATTTTACATCTTCAGAAACAAAAATGAACCGAATGAGTCATTTTACATCTTCAGAAACAAAAATGAACGGAATAGTCATTTTACATCTTCAGAAACAAAAATGAACCGAATGAGTCATTTTACATCTTCAGAAACAAAAATGAACCGAATGAGTCATTTTACATCTTCAGAAACAAAAATGAACCGAATGAGTCATTTTACATCTTCAGAAACAAAAATGAATGGAATAGTCATTTTACATCTTCAGCAACAAAAATGAACCGAATGAGTCATTTTACATCTTCAGAAACAAAAATGAACGGAATAGTCATTTTACATCTTCAGAAACAAAAATGAACCGAATAGTCATTTTACATCTTCAGAAACAAAAATGAACCGAATGAGTCATTTTACATCTTCAGAAACAAAAATGAACGGAATACATGACAAAATTCGCTGTGGTCTCTGTGCACTGAATTTCCATAATTATGTACGCGTCCATAATTACGTAATTCCTTGCACAGTCCGCACAGTGCATTTCATGATGTGTAGGGGAAGAAAATATCAAACCTGTGATGAGTGTGACTAGACTACCATAGGGTCCTTTTAATCAGATCAACACATGATCTTTTTAATTAGACCTCCAAGGAGTCCTTTCAGCTATATCATCATTTGATATACTTAACCAGATTTTTGGATCAATCTGTTTAACTAGACCACTCAAGGGGTCTAATTATAGAATAGTACAATAAAATCCAAGGGACTTAACTACAACGTAGAAGCCCATTGAGGATTTAATATAGTACCTTTGGATATCCTACTATGAATCCCTTATACGAAGATATGGAAGATTCTATGAGGATTTGGATGACAAAACTTGGATCACACAAAAACATAAAAGGAAACACATAAGCACATAATCACATAGTTGTTTGACTTGTTTATTAACTTGATATCTTTGGACGCGGATACTTAAAGCACACCAGGAATCCAATTCGTGGATTTCATTTGGCACTTTAATCATTTCAAGAATCTATCTATGAAGATAGGATAATCTTAAAAGGAATTCGGCTTTGTCCTTATTGAATTGTGATGTACGTATTGAATCATACAAAGAATTCAATTAAGGACTCCGATGAATGATACACATCCACAAGGATCTAATTATGAGGATAGAAAGATCCTACATGGATTTTTGGAGTTTGTGTAACGAGAGTGTTCCGACACCTTGCACTAGGCGTGCTTACGTCGATACACAAGGTAGAAAGTTCATGAGGTTGAGGCGCCAGATATGTCAAGCGACATATGAAGCAGAGTTTGAAGGTTGAGCAGCAGTAGGATTTGCAACAGCTTTGCTCTGGATTGCAAAGCGGCACATGTTAACCAAACGTCCCCATCGTCCACCGTGGGTACATTTGCAACAGGGTATTTGATTTGAATGATGAAGGTTGCATTGATTTCTCCAAGGAGCAGTTCGCTTATACGGCTTCATCCTTGAGACGAGTCATGGTAATAGCTAAATCAACGGTCTTCTGGAGTACGACGCCTATTTGTTGGGCAGTTGTAGCACCTGGTTCGGACATTGTTGTTGCAACGTAGAGGCACCATGTAGAAAATGGAAGACATGGGAGGAAACAAGCGAAAGATAGTCAAAAGAAAATGACAAGGCATGTAGATTGTGACCATTTGTTTGTTACCTAAGGCAAACAAATGAGACAGTGACTAATCAAAGTAAATGGGTCAATATAATGTATCGCGAAGACATGCTCGCCTATAAGTGAACACTCATCCCAAGAATTCCCAGGTAAGCACAACTGGTCTCGCGTCTGATGAGATGTATACGAAGTGCTTGCCTAGACAGAAAACCCAGAATACAGGCATTCACCCTTCCAGTTTGCACGTGTTCACATTTATTTAAAACCCAAAACCTTGATGAGATTTTGAAAATTCAAAGGGATTCAAAACCTTATAACTGAGAGTTCAAAACCTTACAATAGAGGGTTCAAAACCTAGTAATCAATCATCCTAGAACAGATGATTAGTTTTCAAAGCGGTTTTGAAATTTATGTTCTTGTTGTGGTTGTCGCCTAAGGATAGGCGACAGTATTGTTTTATGACTAAACGCAAGTAAACTCGCGTTAGGGTCCTAGAAAGTTATAGACTAGGTCAAAGCATTACTAATAACCTAATTCCCTATAACCATTGGCTCTGATACCATCTTTTCTGTCACACCCCGACCACGTGGAACATACAAAACGTGGCGGAAACGTCGGGGAGTGTTGTAACAGAATTAATTGTTTCAAATCCATGGCAATTGAAGTTTCGTTTTATTGATTAAAAGTGTTACAATGTATTAATAAACAAAGAAATACAACATAATTAACTAGTCTTGCATCTTTTATTGTCACTAAAGCCCAAATCTGCCTATATGTATCTTGATCATCTTATGCAACATCTCCTGAAAAACACATGTGAAAATAGGTACGTCAGCATAAAAATGCCGGTGAGATACATAGGTTTTGTGAAAATAGGTTTCATGACTTATGTTTGAGAAAAATGTTTAGTCATGAACCTTGTTATTTGCTTTGTTTTGTAAATCATTTGAAAATCGATAAGATCAGATGATATGTATAAATAATGTATAATGTATGGTTAAATGAATAACCATGTAAAATGAGTTTGTATTAGATAAGTTGTTTGTAAATCAATGTCTTGTGAAAAATATGTTATTTGTATAAAATGTTCTATGTCTCAACCTGAAATGATTCAAATAACGCTACAATATGTAATACAATACAAACACTTATATATAGGAAGTACCAGCGGCGTATCCACCATGCTTGTATCATATTACACACGCCTCGTTACTTAATCACTTACTCAAACCAAACCAACAATGTACAATGTCTATGTTTAAACCAATAGCCAAAATGTAAGCATGTAATGAATAATAAGTGTACTAAGTATGCAACAACATACATACATAGCATGTAAACTGAAATATCTGTACTGAGTATGCAACAACAAACATACATAGCATGTGAACTGAAATATATGTACTAAGTATGCAACAACAAACATACATAGCATGTGAACTGAAATATATGTACTAAGTATGCAACAACAGACATACATAGCATGTGAACTGAAATATCTGTACTAAGTATGCAACAACAGACATACATAGCATGTGAACTGAGATAATGTGTCCATATGCTGAGTAAACATATGCAACAGAAATGTAATGTAAAACGATGTACTAAGTATGCTAAGTTAACATACAAAGCAGAAAAGTCATGTAAATCAATGTACTAATAGTGTACTAATGAACATAACCAGTATATGATATGAAAACAGGAAAGCACGAAAGTAACAAGTAGGCACATGTGTTCCACCCCAAAATAGTTTGGAAAACAGTAAAAGAGGGGTCTATGTACTCACTTGAGATTGCTCAGAAGTCCTAGGATAACCACCAAGCAATGCAAGAGATCGCGGAATATCAAACGGCACCTAATATAGGTAACTACATTAATAAACCGGACCTAAATCGGAAGACTGGGTAGCATGAGGGTTTGTAAACCAAATGAGTGTAGGAACTCATGTGATATGGTTTAACAAAGCCTACATACTAAATGAAACTTAACCTAAGTCTTATCGACCCATTACGACCCGTTTAGGTAGCTTATGCTACTTTAACGCGTCGTTCGCGTGAAACGCGTTTGGACCGCCTAATTAGCCCTATGACAAGTGTTATATGCCTAATCATGTTACATAATTAGTTATGTGACAAAGGTTTAGGTTACATATGCTTAATTACCAATTATGCATGAAAAGGGTATTCTGGTAATTTACCTAAGGCATATAAACTACCTATCATACAACTACTTAAACGATGTGACCATAGGGTATAACCTCAGAAGGTTATTCCCTACCTACTATGGTCACCTAATGTATTTGGTCGGATCCTAATGATCGACCAAATGGGTCGAGTTCGAAGGTATAGGCGATTTATTAGATCGCCTACCCTACGACTCTAGACAACGTGGTAATCAGTGGGCATAGTCCCAAAGGACTATGACCAACGTGATTACACTCACGTTGCGAAGTTCAAACGAACTTCGCATTGACCATTACTGGTCAACGCTGAAAGTCAAACAAAGTTTGACTTTCTGACTCGAAAAGCAGTAAAATAAGGAAAAGAACGAAAGAATACTAACCCAGGGTCCCCGAATGCTAATCCCGACTCAAGAACTCAGGTATGAAACAATGGTTTCAACTTAGAGCTCTCAAAATCAGAATTCTAGTGAGAAATGCAATGGGGGTGGATGGGTATATATAGTTTTCGGGTAACCGTTAAGATCGTTTCATGGAAAAGAGGGCACGATCAAGGCCGTACACTTGTCGGAATGTTATGGTGCCTCAAAATGCTCACCACCATAAGGAATTGACATGTGGCAAGGGGTTAGGGAGTGCAAAACAGCTGCAAACAGCTGTTAAATACACTTAATCTGGTCTGATAGTGGGAAGCGGCCCGCTTCAGGATCAGCCAAAGACAATGCGGGCCGCATTGGCCCTTCTGATCTGCACATATGTTTGAAAAATGACAGTTTCAGTCCCTGCACGTGTTTAAGGCCATTTCCGACACTTCTAAGGCCCGTAAAGCCAACTTTAAGGCCCTAAAATGTTGCCTAAACATTGTGGACATGAAACATGTTCAAAAATATGTCTGATGATGGTTCGTTTGGTCGTACGAACGCAATGTTCGCTTAATTACGACGGAATGCGCATAAGCGCGAAAAACGATCCAAATGACGTAACGAATGGATTTTTCTTATGGCGAACACTAAAATATAATGTAGTAATGCTTACATAAATTTTTGGGTGTCCGGATATATTCAGAACGTAAGTTATGCGCGAAAATGCAAACTTGTGCACTTTTTGACACTTTTAGTCCCTGAATGACCCAAAAGTTTATTTTAGCACACCGAACCCCTCAAAGCCTATTTCTAAGCTATATAAAGGATATTTAAGGTGTGTTTAACTTATGGTCATGTTCCGGAATGTCTGTTACAGTTCAAATTGGCATACTTTGGCAGTTTGACAACTTTAGTCCCTGTAAGCGATTAAACTTTGATTTCACCACACCAAACCTTCCAAAACTTATATCTAAGTTATGTATAGGTTATTTAAGGTATGTTAAGCCTATTTCACTATTCCGGAGTGTTCGTTGGATTAAAATGGTTATATCTACACATCAGAGCGCGTATAACCCTCCAGAAAGCGATTTAAAGCTTGAAATCAAACAAGAATTGATATGTGTAAACGATACACATATTTTTACAAATCCCAAGTATGAAATACTATATTTCATTGGTTTGGCATTTGTCTGATGGTTGGAGTGACACGGGTGTTACAATCCTTGCTTATCCTGCTTTGAGGATCTTGTTAACCTCTCCTGGATCCTCTTGTCATCCTCTAGCCGGATGAACCTGAGGGCCCGGGTTCTTACCTCATCTAAGTTCCTGCATGGTGTCATAACAAGATCATCATAGAAAGACGAATCCCTAAGCAATCCCATTTTGAAGGCCTCAACAGCCGTAGCTATATCTAAGTTGGGAATGTCTAAGGATTCTTTACTGAATTTGGTAATGTAATCCCTTAATGATTCATTATGACCCTGGGTTATCCTATATAAATCACTAGTTAATCGTTCAAATTTTCTACTACAAGAAAACTGATTATTAAACAAGTTAACTAGGTTAGCAAATGAGGTAATAGAATAGGGAGGAAGACTTAGCAGCCATTTGAGAGATGATCCAGTAAGAGTGGATCCGAATCCCTTGCACAGGCATGCTTCTTTTAACCTTTCTGGAATTGGATTGATTTCCATCCTCTCCCTGTATTGTGCTATGTGTTCTTCAGGATCCGTTGAACCATCATACAACTTCATTGTTGGCACATGGAATCTCTTGGGTATCTCAGCATCACAGATTGGTGGTGCAAAACGAGATATCTTGTGGCTCCCATCTGCAATCTCTGGGATAGGTTTAACTACTCCCGGAACACTTGATATCATATCCTTTAGCTTTTGCAATTCTCTAGCCATGGCATGATTGATACCTGGATCCTGCATAAGACCATGGTTAGTAGTATGAGAATTATTAAAAGTGTTACCTCCCATTGGATTCAAATTAGGAAGAATGGATGTTAATCCATATTGTTGAGGCTCTGGAATGATCGAGGGACCAGTAGAGGCATTGGTCTGCATCGGAATAAAATCTCCCTGATGGACATCTGAACTTCCTGTTTGCAAATTCCTCAAGGATCCTGGCATCTGGAAGGATCCCTGAAACTGGGATGATCCTGGAACAAAGGA
The DNA here is from genome assembly GCA_030545235.1 of Helianthus tuberosus. Classification (NCBI taxonomy): domain Eukaryota; kingdom Viridiplantae; phylum Streptophyta; class Magnoliopsida; order Asterales; family Asteraceae; genus Helianthus; species Helianthus tuberosus. Next base: position 96,507,671 of record CM060399.1, on the reverse strand, counting down.
GGATCCTTGAACCTGGGATGATCCTGGAACGAAGGAGGATCCTTGAACCTGGGATGATCCTGGAACGAAGGAGGATCCTTGAACCTGGGATGATCCTGGAACGAAGGAGGATCCTTGAACCTGGGATGATCCTGGAACGAAGGAGGATCCTTGAACCTGGGATGATCCTGGAACGAAGGAGGATCCTTGAACCTGGGATGATCCTGGAACGAAGGAGGATCCTTGAAACTGCAGCATTCCTGAATATCCTCCTGAACTCGTGAGGGATCCCATATGCTGAGGATAGGATCCCGCTGGCTGGAAATATGAACCTGATGCCTGGGTCATTGTTGTTGTTCCATATTGCACTCCTTTCGGTCCACCCACATATTGAATGTCTGGAACCACTGATGGCTGAGAAGTAATCACCGGAGTATCAAAATTCAAAGATCTGGGCATCAGTGGGGAACGATCCTCTGCCGTTTTCTTCTGTTTCTTAATTTCGTCAATCTCCCGGAGGATCCTCTCGTTGGTCTTATCTTGCTCTTGTGCATGATTCCTCATCTGCAAAATCAAGGCATAGAGATCATTAGTAGTAGGATTAGTTGAAACAGAAGAAGTAGGTGGTTTTGAGAAAATGGGAGTTGGTTTCTTCGCGGCATTTTCAGTGTTCTTCTGGGATCCAGAAGGTGGTGGAGGCAAAGGAGGGACGCCTTGCGAAGAAGTGAGTGAGGGCATCAAGTTTGAAGCATTCTTCGCCGAGGAAGCCATTTGCTTGGTTGTAGTGAACCGGAATGAGCACAGAAACGTGAATTCTTCTAAGGACAAAGCACCAATTGCCCCACGGTGGGCGCCAAACTGTTTTGGTCAAAAAATCTGTTGAGGATATTGCAACCAAACTCTATGTTACGGGGTATGATGCTGATTATGTAATAGCGATGAGGATCACTTCAATGTAGATTTGCACAAACAACACAAGGATTTATACGGGGAAAAAGCCCTTGATCAAGAGTTGATCTCCGGCACAAAAAACCCCGGGTGATGGAAACTACCGATCACCAAGCTCAAATAAATGATTAAATGTTTACAACTTCGGATAGTAACGAGCTAGGTACAAGGATCACTATCGTGAAATGTGTATAAGTGAGTAAAAATGAATGTGTGTTCGTCGAGAGCTTCAAGTGTGCGAGTATACGAGTGTGTGTAGCTGAGAAATGACTAAGTGTTTTTCTACTAGCTCATTACCCCTTTTTAAAATAGAAATCTAACTACCAAACTAACTATCCGACTTTCGTGCCATGCCTCCACGTTCTCCACAACGTCTATTTTTGGTCAAGCACGTGCAGAATAGTTTGGGAATATTCTCCAAGAATGTCGCCAAGACTTGGTCAAGCTTGTTATACCTGCGAGATGCTACAAAACATAAGTAAACAATCGTCAGTACGAGGATCCTTAAAGTGATCCATGATCCTGATCCTAAAGCCCTTCTGAGGATCACCACCTGTCACAGAAGTAAGGATCACTAATTAGGATAACGAATAAGGATCACTAATTGTTAGAAAATCCTCCCCTAACAGCAGCAGGATAAGACCAATGAAAGGATTCTTAGAGAAATTGGAGACATCAAGAAACAGAAGAGATCGGCAGAGGATCATTCCCCACTGATGCCCAGATCTTTGAATTTCGATACTTCGGTTATAACTTCTCAGCCTTCAGCGGTTCCAGATGTTCAATATGTGGGAGGTCCAAAAGGAGTGCATTACGGATCATCAGCAATGACTCAGGCTTCAGGGTCATACTTGCAACCAGCAGGATCCCATCCTCAGCATATAGGATCCTTCGTAAGCTCAGGAGGATATTCGGGAGCGCAGCAGATTCAAGGATTCTGGCCGTTTCAAGGATCCTCCCAGGTTCAAGGATCCTCCTATGTTCCAGGATCCTCCCAGGTCCAAGGATACTCTCAGTTTCAAGGATCCTCCCAGGTTCAAGGATCCTCTCAGTTTCAAGGATCCTCCCAGGTTCAAGGATCCTCCTATGTTCAAGGATCCTCCCAGGTTCAAGGATCTTCCTACGTCCCAGGATCCTCCCAGGTCCAAGGATCCTCTCAGTTTCAGGGATCCTTCCAGATTCCGGGATCCTTAAGGAGTTTGTAATCAGGGAGTTCCGATATCCATCAGGGAGATTTCATTCCAATGCAGACCATTGCTTCTACTGGTCCATCGGTCATTCCAGAGGCTCAACAATATGGATTCACATCCGCTCTTCCTAATTTGAATCCAATGGGAGGTAACACTTTCAATAATTCTTATACCACTAACCATGGCCTTATGCAGGATACAAGTATCAATCATGCCATGGCCAGAGAATTACAAAAGTTAAAGGATATGATATCAAGTGTCTCAGGAGTGGTCAAACCTATCCCGGAGATTGCAGATGGGAGCCACAAGATATCTCGTTTTGCACCACCAATCTGTGATGCTGAGATACCCAAGAGGTTCCATGTGCCAACCATGAAGTTGTATGATGGTTCAACAGATCCTGAAGAACACATAGCACAGTACAGGGAAAGGATGGAGATTAATCCCATCCTAGAAAGGTTAAAGGAAGCATGCCTGTGCAAGGGATTTGGATCCACTCTTACTGGATCGGCTCTTAAATGGCTGCTAAGTCTTCCCCCTTACTCTATTACCTCGTTTTCTAATCTAGTTAACCTATTTAATAACCAGTTTTCTTGTAGTAGAAAGTTTGAGCGTTTAACTAGTGATCTGTATAGGATAACCCAAGGTCATAACGAATCATTAAGGGATTATATCACTAAATTTAGGAAAGAATCCTTAGATATCCCTAACCTGGATATAGCTACGGCTGTTGAAGCCTTTAAAATGGGATTGCTTAGGGATTCATTATTCTATGATGATCTTGTTATGACACCATGCAGGAATCTAGATGAGGTAAGAACCCGGGCCCTTAGGTTCATCCGGCTAGAGGATGACAAAAGGATCCAGGAGAGGTTAGCAGGATCCTCAAAGCAAGAGAAGCAAGGATCCTCATTCAAGAACAACAAGTTCAGATCCTATAACAAATCTGATAACCAGAATGTGCATGCTGTTGAACAAGAAGAGGATGATGAGGATTATCCTCCAATTTCCGAATATTGCTTTTCTGTTGATAACAATGAACTAATCCTTGCGATGCAGAATTTAGGTGATAAAGCTAGATGGCCTAGGAAAAATGACAGACCAGCTGCAACTAAAGACAAGTCAAAGTGGTGCGCATATCATGAAGATTTTGGGCATCTCACAGAAGAATGCATCGCACTGAGAAAAGAAATTGGATACTTGTTGAGCAAGGGGCACTTGAAAGAATTATTGGGGAGAAAGAAGTCAAGGACTCAGGATCCTGAAAGGATCCCAGAAAAAGCTCCAGCCCCTCCAGCAGATGCACAAGTTATAAACTTTATTTCTGGAGGATCAGACATTTGTGGAACATCCTTCTCTGCAGCCAAAAGACATGCAAAGGAAACCAAGATGGATAATGGAGATAGACCCATTCGAACATCCAGTGTCTCCGAAGGAAAAGTTATAACTTTTGATGAGGATGATCGTGTTGACATTCAGGATCCTCATCATGATGGTTTGGTTATCACTCTTTTTATTTCTAACCATTTTGTTCGCAGGATCCTTATAGACGGAGGAAGCTCTGTGAACATTATCCAGCTTGATGTCCTCAAGAAGATGAACATTCTTGAATCCGATATCATACCAAGATCCTCTGTGCTCGTGGGATTCAGTGGCGAGACTAAGAACACTCTGGGGGACATTAAACTCCCAATCTATATCGAAGGCCTACATTCTTACCAAAAGTTTTGTGTTATTGACTGTTTATCTTGTTGTAATGTGATCCTTGGCAGACCTTGGATACATGACATGAAGGCAGTCCCATCCACTTATCATCAATGTGTGAAGCTTCCTAGTCCTTGGGGAATAGTGAAGATTGATAGTGATCAGCAAGAGGCTAAGAACTGCTACACCTCATCAATGAAACCAGCATCAAAGTCAAGGGAGCAATAACAATTAAAGCGTCCTCCAAGGGATGTCTTGGAGGCAAGAGAACAGGATGTAGTAGAAATCCTTATGGATCCTGATGATCCTGAATCTAAAGTTTATATAGGATCAGGGATCCTTGGCGAAATAAAGGAAGACCTCATATCCTTCCTCAAAAGGATAAAGACTACCTTTGCATGGAAACACGAAGACATGACAGGTATATCTAAAGATATAATCACTCACTAACTTGGCATTGATAGGTCCTTCAAACCAATCCATCAAAAGAGGAGGAAATTTGCACCAGAAAGAAATGCCATTATCCAGGAGGAGGTAGAGAAGTTACTCCGAGCAGGTATGATTAGAGAGGTCAAGTATCCAAGATGGTTAGCCAATGTGGTTGTTGTTCAAAAGAAAAACGGAAAGTGGAGGGTATGTGTCGATTTCACCGATTTAAATAAGGCATGCCCCAAGGATCCTTTCCCATTACCCCACATTGACTCCATGGTGGATGCAACTGCGGGTCATGAACTGTTAACTTTTATGGATGCTTCATCTGGATTTCAACAAATTCATATGGAACCATCCGATCAAGAGGATACAGCCTTCATGACTCCAACTGGTATATACTGCTATATTGCTATGCCATTCGGACTAAGAAATGCACGTGCAACTTATCAAAGGCTAGTGAATATGATGTTCAAGGATCAGATTGGACAAACTATGAAGGTTTACATAGACGATATGGTGGTAAAATAAAAAAAGGCTGAGGATCACCTAAGAGACTTGGAGGAAGCATTCAATATCCTTGACAAATATAATATGAAACTTAATCCTTCAAAATGTCACTTTGGTGTTAAAGCAGGTAAATTCTTAGGATATATGGTGACAAAGAGAGGCATTGAAGCCAGTCCAGAACAAATCAAAGCTATAGTGAACATCAAGTCACCTGCCAATGCTAAGGATGTTCAGAGGTTAACAGGCAGGATTGCAGCTTTAAACAGATTCATATCCAAATCCTCCGAAAAATGCAAGGAATTCTATGATATCCTAAGGAAGAACAAGAAATTCGAGTGGACTGAGAAGCATGAAAGTGCCTTAAGAGCTCTTAAGGATTACCTATCCTCGGCCCCGGCTTTGATGAAACCAGAAAAAGGAGATGTGTTATCCTTATATCTCGCGGTATCCTCAAAAGCAGTAAGTGCCGTCCTTGTTAAGGATCACGAAGGTACACAACATCATGTCTATTATGTAAGTAAGAGTTTACTTGATGCTGAATCCAGGTATTCACACTTAGAAAAACTTATCCTTGCATTAATTATGGCATCTACTAAATTGAGACATTATTTTGAAACTCATGCCATTATCATCAAAACTAATTTTCCAATCAAGAATGTCCTCAGGAAACCTGAAATGTCAGGAAGGATGGCTAAGTGGGCAGTGAAGCTTAGTGCATATGATATAAGATATGAGCCCAGGACAGCCATTAAATCCCAAGCATTAGCCGACTTTGTGGCAGATTTCAGTAGTGATTTGCAAAAGGAAGCTGAGTTAGAAGTTCAGCAGCTAGAGGAAACCAAGGATCCTTGGATACTCTATACTGATGGATCCTCAAATGTCAAAGGAACAGGGCTTGGAATACTACTAAAATCGCCACAGGGGGACATAATACCCCACTCTATAGCTTGTGAGTTCCAAACCACTAACAATGAGGCTGAATATGAAGCCTTGATAGCTGGCTTGCAAATTGCTAAGCATATGAGGATCAGATATCTTGAGGTACATGTAGATTCTTTGTTAATCACTAATCACTTTAATGGATCCTATGCTGTTAAAGGTGAAAAGCTAATCAAATATTTGGAGATAGTCAAAGAATTGGCACTCTCTTTTGTATCCTTTAGTTTGACACAGGTACCAAGGGAAGAGAATGCAGAGGCAGATGCATTAGCCAATTTAGGATCATCCTTGAAGATCCCGGAGGATATCAAGATCCCTATTATCCATATCCTGACCCCGGCTATCGAGGATCATGTGGCTATGGAGATAGGAGAGGATTCTGCAATCATCCCTAGTGATGATAATCAATCTCATTCAAGATCATGGATCCTTCCAATCATGAGATACATACAACATGGAGAGATTCCTACAGGAGAAAACCCTAGGGCTTTCAAAATTAAGGTATCTCAATTCACAATTATAAATAATATGTGTTTTGGTCAAAAAATCTGATGAGGATATTGCAACCAAACTCTCTGTTATGGGGTATGATGCTTGAAATATAGAACAATGACAAGGATCACTTCAATGTAAATTGCACAAATGACACAAGGATTTATACGGGGAAAAAGCCCTTGATCAAGAGTTGATCTCCGGCACAAAAAACCCCGGGTGATGGAAACTACCGATCACCAAGCTCAAATAAATCAATAAATGTTTACAACTTCGGATAGTAACGAGCTAGGTACAAGGATCACTATCGTGAAATGTGTAAAAGTGAGTGAAAACTAATGAGTGTTCGCCGAGAGCTTCAAGAGTGCAGTTATACGAGAGTGTGTGTAGCTGAAAAATGGCTAAGTGTTCTAATTCTAGCAGGTTACCCCTTTTAAAATAGAAGTTAACTACAATAACTAACTATCCGACTTTTATGCCAAGCTCCCACGTTCTCCACAACGTCCATTTCCAGTCAAATGTGTGCGAAATACCCGTGGAATATTCCTTAGTACCGTTGCCAAGACCTAGTCACGTTTATTACTCCTGCGAAGTAATACAAAAATCAAACAAACAATCGTTAGTATGAGGATCCTTAAGGTGATCCATGATCCTGATCCTGAAGCTCTTCTGAGGATCACTATCTGTCACAGAAGTAAGGATCATTAATTAGGATAACAAGTAAGGATCACTAATTGTTAGAAAATCCTCCCCTAACAATATGTTGTATAAACGATCTCTTGCAGGACCATATTTAAGGTGCATTGAGGATCCTGAAATCCAAGAAGTTTTAAATGACTTCCATGAAGGAGATTGTGGAAACCACACTGGGGGCAGGGCATTATTCTCAAGGATCCTGAGGACAAGATACTATTGGCCAACTATGAAGAGAGATGCTGTGGAGTATGCTAAGAAGTGTGATCCTTGTCAGAGACACAGCAATATCCTTCATCAACCAGCTGAATTATTGCATCCTATATCCTCCACTTGGCCATTCATGAGATGGGGCATGGATATAGTTGGTAAGCTCCCTAAGGCAACTGGTGGAAAAGTGTTCATGCTTGCTATGACTAATTACTTCTCCAAGTGGATAGAGGCTGAAGCTTTTGCCGAAGTCAGAGAAAAGGAAGTTATATCCTTCATTAAAAGAAATATTATAACTAGATTTGGTATTCCTTCTGAAATTATATGTGATAATGGTTCCCAATTCATTGGGGGCAGAACTACTAACTTTTGTGACAGCTGGGGGATTAAGATAATAACATCAACACCAGTCCACCCACAAGCTAATGGTCAGGCAGAATCCTCCAATAAGATCATCATCAACAATTTGAAGAAGAAGCTTGGATCCAAGAAAGGGAAATGGGCAGAAGAACTACCTTATGTGCTTTGGGCTGATAGGAAAACTCCTAAGAATGCTACTGGCCAAACTCCATTCTCTTTGGTATTTGGGGCAGAATCAGTGATCCCTACAGAAATGGTGGTTCCAACTGCTAGAACAAGTATTCGTGATCCTGAGGAAAATGATGAGAACTTGGTTCAAGACCTGGATACTATAGAAGAAATCAGAGATTTGGCAAGGATAAGGATGGCCAGTTATCAGCAAAGAATGGCTGGAGCCTACAACAAAAATGTCAGGATCAGGAAATTCCAAGTTTGTGATATGGTACTAAGGAAAGCATTTCAGAATACCACCAATCCTGCTGATGGAAAGTTGGCACCAAAATGGGAAGGACCTTACTCGATTGAAACTGAGGCAGGAAAGGGGGCATATCGATTGCTAACAATGGAAGGTGATTTGCTACCTAGAGCCTGGAATGTTGTTCATTTGAAGAAATACTTCATGTGATAAGGATCCATGATCCTCACATGATAAATATCCTTAAAGGATCCTCAAAGCATAGATGATCCTCATTTTGGTAACATTCTAATCTTAAACTCTTTCATTTCCTTACTTTCTCACATGAGGATAAGGATCCTGCATCCTTTATCCCCCTTTCACGTGATTTTGAGTTTTGAAGGTTCAGGTACTCTTAGCAAAAGGATGATTATCCACAAAAGCAACCAGTTACTTGGGTTTGACCCCAGTTGTTTGGGCTTGACCCCAGTTCCGCCAGTAGCGCACGATGATCCTGGTATAGTTCATAGCAGTGGGACCAGTACTTGTTTTAGGGGCTGATAATTCCATTGTACTGGCTATACCTAGGATCCTACGTATAATGGTAGACGTACCATACATCCGTTCTTAAGGTTTCTAACGTTTTCACGTTAGCTAAGGTTTTGGCATTTTCATGCCACTAAGTTTGGATAGTCGCCAGTTAGGGCCATACTCCAGTTCACACGTTATCCTTGGGCTTGTCCCCAGTTATCCTTGGGCTTGTCCCCAGTTATCCTTGGGCTTGTCCCCAATTATCTTTGGGCTTGTCCCCAGTTGCTAACTTTTATCTTATAATGGCTTAGTCCCAAGTTATGTTCTATTTCAGGTCTTCGAAGTTAAACAACCAAGGATCCTTGATCCTTACCTCTTATTAAGGTTTGTCCTATGGTTATCCTGGTTATAGTATTAAGGATTAGGATCCTAACTTGGATCCTCAGGTATGATCCTTAACTATTTTGATTTTATTCATTGATTATTTGAGTAACCCTAATACTTTGACAACTGAACTCATGATCCTTAAAATATACCACTTTTTGGAATTTTTCAACTATAGGATATTTGATCCTGGATCGTATCCTAAATTTTTTTTTTATTATCTAATTTGTTCAACTTTTCTTACTCAGACAAGTGTACATCAAAACAGTTGAAAATTAAAAGGACAAACAAGGATAACAACACAAGATAAGCCAAAAAAGATTAAAGTTATTTTATTAACAAAAGTTTAACCATCGAAGGTTGTCAAAATTGTCAACCCACGTTTCTACCAGCAAAACGTGGCCCGTCCACATGGGTTAGCAACGGGTGTCCATTGTTTATGCGGTTATAGCTAGTGCAGGAAATCAAAAGGCGGCAGGATCACAATGGCTTCATCCCCCAAACAGAGGATCCCTCCACCATTTGTAATCCTACCTATTGTCTAAAGGATCCTAGATCCTTAATCCTAAAACTATTGTTCAAATACAGACCATCATTGTTTTAAAACATCACAACCACAAAACAAACTACTACCGAATTTGAAAATTGGGCTCCGGCTACGTCTAGGAATGTCCATCATCACCCAATCATGCAGCCTACACCTTAGCTGCATCTTCATCCCCTCCAGCTTCGGTATCCTTCACCTGATCCTTTCCACTATCTCCAGCCTCGATCGCCAAAACCTCCTCAGCCTCCTCATCATCTTCCTGATCAGCTAACCTCGCCTTCCAGCCCTCAACATCCCAGCTGCTTCTGTCGAAGTCAGGATCTTGAGCCTCCTCGGCCATCTTCAGTTTTGTCTTGTACATTGTGATGGCAGCGGAGACCTTTGCACTTTCTATGAGATCATGCTTCTCGTAGTCAATGTCGATCAAGATCTTAGCTGTCTTAGTCTTGGCGTCTTGAAGGGCTTTTTCGAGATCAACAATCTTAAGATCCTTGAGCACTGCAACTTGTTGGAGGTCAGGGATCTTCTTATCCAGCTCCTCAACACTCCCCACGTAGTCTTCAATCTCGGCAAATTTCTGCAAAAGAGACAAAGCAGTTCAAGATCAGGTGATCCTCAAATAAGTAGGATACCTAGGCAGAATTGGTGATCCTCACGTCATTGAAGTATTCAAGGAACTGGTGGCGGATCAGTGGCAGGCCTTGTAGGTCCTCTATCTCATAGTTTTTCCTCTTCTTGCCACCCATTCCTTTAGTGGGTGCCTTGGGGATGGAGACACTAGGGCTGGCAATGGCCTTCTTCTTTCTGGATCGGACAGTGTCAAGGTCAGCCATGTTGAACTAGGAGGCAGGCTTGGAAGCTTTTCCGGCACCTACACATCCAAAGCAAGATAAGTATCCTTATCGTATTTCTATTTAACTATTTATTTAAATCTTTAACTATATAAAAAGCAGGATACTTACTTGACATGGTGACTGAGCCTGAGGATACCTCTTGAGAATCTTGGGTGATTGTCTTGAATGATCTTGTTTCAGGACCAAGTCTTCTAAAAACATCAAGCCTTTCCTTAGTATCAGGAGATGGTATGAGGTGTGAAACAGTGACAGCTGCATAACATAAAACAAAAGGGAGTTAGTGATCCTATCACAAGAGCAAGATTACCTGGTGATCCTTCTCAGGATCCTCTGTCCTACCATGGGTGGACCACTTCCTTGGTAGATCCTTTCCGTTTGGAATGGTATCCCTTCTGACAAAGAAAAAGCGTCGTTTCCAGTTTGTATCGTTCTTGGTGGCTTTAAAAATGGGATGTTCTTCGCCGGGTTTTCGCTTAAACAGATATCGGTGGGATCCAAACGTCATGAGATCATACATCTCTGCCAGTTCTGACATTCCTAAATCAATCCCTTCCTGCTCTATGATCCTTTCAAGGGTATATAAGACCCTCCAGATCATCGGCATAGCTTGGATGTAGGAGATGCCGGTAAGGGAGAAAAAGGATTGGGTAAAAGCTGGAAAAGGATAGGTGTATCCTATGGTGAATGGGGTAACCGGAAAGGCAACCCATGTTTCAAAAATGTAGTCGCTCAGAACAGTGGGATCGAAGGGTTTGAAAAAGGCGTTCGCCGGAAAGCAGTGCCGGATCTTATCTACTTGAGGATCGGTAAAGCAACACCTCTCATTCACTGAGTCTTTGATGATCCCTTGACTCTTCAAGGGGCTATCCTTCTGGTGATCCTTGGTGGGGGAGGACCGGAGCATCATTCTTAACGTGATGTTGGTAAAGAAAGAAAAACAGAGTAAGAGAAGGAGAAATAAGAGAAAAGATACCTGATTGATCTTCGACTGAGAATTTAAAGGGAGTTTCTCTCGGATTTAAATGAAAATTGATCCTATCTCTAACTCCTATTTATAATGATGATTTGCAGGATTGTCACTTCAGTGACGTCAGGTTTGCAACGGCTAGTCCGTCTTCAACGGCTAGTTATCCGTTAGTCTGTTACGGATAAGATCAACAAAATACAACTCGTTTATTTACAATATTACTCCTTATATTTTGGGGGCAATTATTAGGGGAGGATTTTTTAATGACCTGTGATCCTCAATTGTTATCCTCTTTGGTGATCCTTACTTCTGTATCAGTTAGTGATCCTCAGAAGTGCTTCAGGATCAGGATCATGGATCATCCTAAGGATCCTTATACTAATGATTGTTTGCTTTAAATTCGATATTGTTTTGCAGGAATAACAGCTTGGACTTAGTCTTGGTAACGTTCCTGAAGAATATTCCACGTTTATTCCGCACGTGCTTGACCATGGTGAACGTTATGGAGATCGTGGGGAGAAGGCATGAATTGCGGATAGTTAGTTATTTAGATATTTTACTAAATTTAAAAGGGGTAGCGAGCTAATTAGACAACACTTGGCTATTTTTTGGCTACACACACTCGTACAACTGCACTCACCAGCTCTCGGCAAAACACTTAGCATTTCTTCATACTTTTCTACATGATACACTATAGTGATCCTTGTACTTAGCTCGCTATCATCCGAAGTTGTAAAAGAATTATTGTTTAATTTGAGTTGGTGATCGGTAGTTTCCATCACCCGAGGTTTTTTATGCCGGAGATCATACATTGATCAAGGGCTTTTTCCTCGTATAAATCTTTGTGTCACCTGTGCAATTCATTTCATAGTGATCCTCATTGTTGTTTACCAATTCAAGCATCATACCCCGTAACAAAGAGTTTGGTTGCACTATCCTCGTTTGATTTTTGACCCAAACACCTGTATCTTGCAGTATTAGGGAATGCGTGCTGTCCTTGTAAAGGATCATGAAGGTCAGCAGTATCCTGTTTATTATGTTAGTAAAAGTTTATTAGATGCTGAAACTAGGTATTCTCACTTAGAGAAATTGATATTAGCCCTAGTTATGGCATCAACAAAACTTAGACATTATTTTGAAACACATAGGATTCACGTTAAAACCAACTATCCTGTTAAAAATGTGCTTAGGAAACCCGAGATGTCAGGTAGGATGGCTAAGTGGTTAGTGAAATTAAGTGCCTTTGATCTAGTGTATGAACCTAGGAATGCCATAAAATCTCAGGCTTTAGCTGACTTTGTGGCTGATTTCAGTAGTGATATTCAAAATGAAGTAGACCTAGAAGTACAACAGCTAGGAGAAAACTTAGAATCCTGGACGCTATATACTGATGGTGCATCTAATGTAAGAGGTGTAGGCTTGGGTATACTACTAAAATCGCCACAGGGGAACATATTACCCCAGGCAATTAGATGTGAGTTTCCTGCCACTAATAATGAAGCAGAATATGAAGCTTTAATTGCAGGATTAGAATTGGCTAAAAGTATGAATATCAGGAGTTTGCAAGTATATGTTGATTCTTTGTTAATTACTAATCATTTCAATGGAACCTATGCAGTTAAAGGTGAGAAGTTAATAGAGCATCTCGAAATTCTCAAAAAATTAGCAGGATATTTCGATATTTTCACACTTGAACAGGTACCAAGAGAGGATAATGCTGAAGCTGATGCCTTGGAAAATCTAGGATCATCAGTCAGGATACCGGAAGGAACCCAAATACCGATATTACATATCCTATATCCTACGACGGATCCTCTGGATAAGGAAGTAGTAAGTGTTCAGGATCCTGATGAAGAATATCCTGAGGAGGATCCTAACTCTTGGATGGATCCAATCATGAGATATCTCAAAGAAGGACACATCCCAAAGGATGAGAATCCTAAGGCCTTTAGAATGAAGGTATCACGATTCAGTATTATAAATAATGTCTTGTATAAGAAATCTCTTGCAGGACCATATCTGAGGTGCTTAGAGGATCCCGAAACCAAAGAAGTGCTTCAAGATATACACGAAGTGGATTGTGGTAACCATACTGGGGGCAGGTCGTTATTCTCAAAAGTATTAAGAACAGGATATTATTGGCCGACGATGAGGAAATATGCTGCGGAGTATGCTCGAAGATGTGATGCTTGTCAAAGACACAGTAATATATTACATCAGCCGGCTGAGCCACTTTATCCTATAGCTTCACCTTGGCCATTCATGAAGTGGGGAATGAATATAGTAGGAAACTTGCCAAAGGCTCCAGGAGAAAAGGTCTTCATGCTGCCAATGACCGATTATTTCTCTAAGTGGGTTGAAGCTGAAGCATTTGTTCAAGTTAGAGATCAAGAAGTAGTATCCTTCATAAAAAGAAATATCCTGACTAGGTTTGGAGTACCAGCTGAGATAATTTATGACAATGGATCTCAATTTATAAGTAAGAGGACTACTGACTTTTGCAAGAGTTGCGGAATCAAAATGATCACATCCACCCCAGTACATCCTCAAGCAAATGGAGAAGCAGAATCCTCAAACAAGATAATTATCAACAATTTGAAGAAAAGGCTTGGAGCTAAGAAGGGAAGATGAGCAGAAGAATTACCCTTTGTTTTATGGGCTGATAGGATGACGGTGACAAGTGCAACTGGCCAAACCCCATTTTCCTTGGTATTTGGAGCAGAAGCGGTGATCCCGACGGAAATGGTAATACCTACAGCAAGATCCAGTCTCCGGGATCATGAGCAGAATCCTGAAGTTCTATGCCAGGAATTGGATACTATTGATGAGACTAGAGACGTAGCAAGGCTAAGGATGGCAGCATATCAACAGAGGATATCTAAGGCATATAACAAGAATATAAGGACTAGAAGGTTCTAGGTTGGAGATTGGGTATTGAGAAAGGCTTTTCAGAATACTACTAATCCTGCCAATGGAAAGTTGGCTCCGAAATGGGAAGGACCCTATGAGATTGAATCAGAATCAGGAAAAGGAGCATACCGACTCAAGAATATGGAGGGGGATATGCTACCAAGATACTGGAATGCTATACATCTAAAGCTATATTTCAAGTGAGTTTGGAATTTAAATTCTAACTCAGGATGGTATGGATTCTATCTCTTGTAATATGGTTTGGTATTATTTAATGTTTTAAACCCATTACTGACTTAAGCATCGGAGGGGTGTTAGCCAGGCTAACCACCTTAGCTTACAGTTGTTTTGCAGTATATGCTTCGAGATATAGCTCCATGATACACACTCAGGATATTTCGAAAGACTAGAGGATTGGCCCCCTCTCTCACGTTTAAGGGATCCTGATCCCTTCACAGGTTTAAAGGTATTCACCTTTCTCTCGAATAGGGTTTAAACACCCCGCCTGAAGCGCAAGTTATCCAGGCATAGTTCAAGGTGGCGGGACCAGTTCATGTAAAAGTGGCTGACAATTTCGTCACTATTGGCTATATCCTGGATCCTAAAGGTATATGAGGATTGATCACCCTCTCTCACGAAAGGGTATTTTCATACTCTCTAAGGTTTAAAGGTTATCACCTTTCTAAGTCTTGGAGTTTATACACTCCCGCCTATAGCGCATGAAAATTTGGGATTTTCCCCAGGATACCTATGGGATTATCCCCAGGATACTAAGGATTTATCTCTAGTATGTTTTGGGGTTTTACCCCAGTAACACAAGAACTGTCCAAACAGTTAGAACTTGAATTCAAAGATTTTCTAAGTATTCGAAGACTTCATGCACAGGGGACATTCCTCCTAAGGCGATTATGTAATGCTCAAAGTCTAGGGCTACGCTCTATTCCTGGTATGATCTTTCCTTTGTGAACCTTACTTAAGTTGTTTGAACTTTTGAAATTATGTTTAAGGCTTAAATATCCTGATTAGGATATATCCTTAGGATATATTCTCAAAATGTGCTTTCAGGATATGTTTCAGCATATTTGATTGGAATATTTGGGATATAATACCTGGATTTAAAATCAAAGTTGAGTTCATGACAAATAAGTATTATCAAAATGGAGTTTGAAAAATAAAATATCCTTTATTCTTTAAAGACTTTATCTAAATTGTTTGAAATTTTGAAAAACCCTGCTTGACGAAAGTCTTCGTAGATACCGCCGAGTATGTTGATCAGGATATTTTCAAAAGTTAATTTTGCAAAGTTGAAATCTAAACTAAGTAACGCATGAGAAAAAATTAAAAAGAACAGCAAATAAGTCAAAAGGTGGTTATATTATTAACATGTCAAAAGCTGTGCTTTTGGTTTCACCTCATACCGAGGCCCATCCGCCAAAAGCACGATTAGTTTTTTACCATATTTACGCAACGGTTGAAGGTTTTATCTCAAAACGAGACCCATCCGCCTCCAACCGTTGCATCATTCAAAATAGTTTATACTGATTGATGACCAAGGGCTTCATCCTGAAACCCAGGACCCATCCACCTTTGCTCATCATATTGTTCTAGTGCAGGAAATGTAAATTGTTCAACGACTGGAAAAGTAAATTGTTTAAACAGACCACAACCATTGAATTTAAAATAGTGGGCTCCGGTCTTGGCACGTATATCCATCATCGCCCACTTCGCTGCCTCTAAGGGGCAGCCCCTCCTTCCATCATGACCTCATCAGCAGCATCCTTCCCAGCATTTCCTCCAGCATCGCCTTCAGCATCACCTCCAGCATCACCTTCAGCATCCTTCGGAACGCCAGCACCATCCACCTTCTTGGCCACCTCGACAGGCTCCTCCACTGCGGGCTTCACAGTAGGATATACAGGATTACCACCAAGATCTTTCAGCTTCATCTCCCAAGCCTTGATATTCCAAGAAGGGCATTCAACACCCAAAGCCATGGCCTCGTAAGCCATTTTCAGTCTGGCCTGGAGGAGGGAGATGATAACTGAATTCTTAAGGCTCTCCCGATATGAAGCCATATCTTGCTCATGTTGAACCTGAGCAGCGTCGAACTTAGCTTGAGCCTCCTGGGTGATCTTCTGGATGGCAAACTGGTGATCTTGAGTCATTGCCTTGTACTTAGCTTCATAGTGTTCCGATTTGGCGGTGGCAATTGCTGCTTGATCTGCGATGGTGGCCTCGGCCTTCTTCAGTTTGCTCTCTAACATGGTGTTCAGGCCACAGGCATCTTCGTAGAGGAATACCAGGCGTTCAAGACCCTGCAAAATAAAGAAACAGGTATTAATCTCAATTAGCTTTAATAACCAGCATATGTTGCAGGATATGGGTCAGGATACTAACCTGGTTGAGGAAGCCGGTCATGAATTTGCTGGATTCCGTAAACCCATGGTTCTCTAATGGGAATACATGAATTTGCTGGATTCCGTAAACCCATGGATGCTGGAGGAGCTTTAGGAGCAGTAGCGGTCTTCGAACTGGTAGGTTTTGGTGTGGCAGTTGGCTTCGGTTTGATCTCTTGCTGGGCAGGTGCGAGACTGGAATAATTGGCCAACTCGTCAAGCTGGAAGCCTTCAAGGTTAATGACCGGCACTGAACAAAGGGAGAAATGTTTAGTTTGCAACACTTATACTTTATAGTCACTATAATCATGTGCTTACCGGACATCTCTGAGCATGATTTTTGACTTGAGTTTGTGAGAGACAGGGAGAAGGTTCTTTCACTAGCAGGAAGTCGGTAGATCTCTTTGATCCTGGGTTCTGATTCCGCGCTTGGGGGTGCTAGATCTCTGAAATTCGTTGCACAAAATATCAGGATATCATTCAAGGACATAGTTTAAGGATACATTTGGGGATATTCCTAAAACCCTAAATCCTACCCTTGGTTAACCATCTAACTGGCAGATCAAAACCCTTGTCAATAGAGTCTCTTTTTACGAAAAAGAACTTTCGTTGCTACTGGTCTTCATTCTTGGTGGCCTTAAGGACTAGGGGCTCTTGGAAGTGGAAAACAAAAGGAAGCGGCTGTTGCCATGGGATCTCAGTCGGTATGCTATGGGAAGGTCTTCGATGCATAGGTTAGGGCAATGACGAGATTTAATCTGGTTTAACACCATTAAAACTCGCCATACCATTGGCATAGTCTAGGTATAACTAAGGCCGGTAAGCTCAAAGAAGCGAAAGATAAAGGGTGGAAATGGGTACTGAAGTCCCAAAGAAAAGGGATAGGCAAGAAAGCAGACCCACTCGTTTGATGACGCATCTGATCGGACTTCCCGATAAAAAGGGCGGATGACCACTCCGACAGGAAAGGCACCGGAATCCTTCAAAGCGGCGATATCAGCGTTGTTGAAAGAGCAGATCTCATTTTGTGGTTCTCGGATAAGGTTTTGACTCGTGAGGGTTGCGACTGGCTCGTTGGACCGAGATCTTGTTCGAGATGCCATAAGGGGGTATCGACCAAGAAACAAGAAATTCAAAAGAAAAACAGAGAAGAAAAGAGAAAAACCTGATATTTGCTTGAGGAGTAATGATCATAATGCAAAGTATTTCGGCTAATTATAGGCTGAGTAATAGGGGGTAAATAGTAAATAATGCGTTGGAAGTTGCACATTGTCATTTCAAGAGTCTCGTCGTATTGATAGCCTCGATCCAGGTGATAAAGTTTAAAATATATCTGTTTGAATTCAGAATTCCAACAGGCATATTTTGGGGACAATTGTTATGGGTCATTTTCTGCTTATATATCCTGACTAATATTTTGGCTTTAATTGTTTATTTGTGATCAGGATACCAGATTAGGATATTGGTAACATCCTGATACAATATCCTGGTACTAACCAATTAGCTCACGTGCAGATTTTTGTAACAAGCTTCTAACGGTCAAGAGGACTTCTTCCCCTCAAGACTCGGGCAAATCGGTTGGGTTATAGACGTTGAACCCGGAAGAAGTGGACTACAACGTTTACTTGAGGAATATTCGAAGCATCCCAGTTTAATAGGGTAGTTAGTTATTTTCATTTTACTATAAATGGATTGATCGGATCAGGTTAAGGCACACACTTTTTGACGCACACTTTTACTCTCCTGTTACAAACAATCACTATACTCAAACACTTGTACTCGAATTACGTTGTAACACCTAGTCGATCCGCATCATATCCTGCACTGTATCCTGATATTTGAAGTAATAGAAGAACAAGGCAGCTGCGATTATCAGCTCCCGAGGTTTTGTGCCGGCGATCTAGATTGATCAAGGGCTTTCCTCGTCTATCCTGTGTCACACTTTACATTTTCGCTCATTGTTTGATCATAAATACAGCTCTATATCCTGAGCCGTATCCTGAAACTGTTTTTGCAAATAACTTAATCAACATATTTTTAACACATCTTCTTAGCACACTACCTCACTTTACTAATTTGATCACTTAATTGCTTCGGTAATTTTTGACCAAAACAGTTACGCCATCCTTGGTTGTAGGTACCCGTTGGAGGACCCGACGGCCTGGGTCTATTATCAATGTAGTTTACCGATTCTGTTTGATTATCCATTTCTTTCATACAACTCCAATTTTCATGTGGCCCACCACACCCCTCGCAAGCCATAACCGAGGCCGTTTTTGCCATTTCCAACTTTTTGATCTTTGAAGAAAGGGCCTCGATTTGGGCTTGCAAGGAGGTGCTCTCATCAACCTTATGGACGCCTGATGTGTGCAAAATGCAACATATAAATTACATCAATTGTGGCATAAAACTAACCCTTTTTAGTACTAATGTTGGAAAAAGTGTGCTTTTGTCTTCCTTTTGTTTTTTCAGGATTAAATGAGCTCAAATTAACAAAAGAAGCAAAAAGAGAGCTAAATCTAACATAAAAACAAGAAAAGGAACAAAAGAGACATGCCCGACCCCACGACAGCATCTTCCCAAGCAAAACAAGAGAACAGAAGGCTGAACACGCCCCGTGCTCAATGAACACGGTGGCGTGCCCAAGTGCCAGCATAAAAGACAAAGCTATAGAAGCTTCTATCGCCCACCACGGGGCCGTGCTCAGCGGACACGGGGCCGTGGTCAACAATAAGATTCGCAGAATCCAGGCAAATCTTGATAGTACAGATATGCTTCTGCACACGGGGGCGTGCCCAGCGGACACGGGGGTGTGGTCAACTAATGCAGACAAACTGCAATTAATGAAGACAGAGAAGAGGATGGACACGGGGCCGTGCCCGAGCTTCTGTTCAGCCTATAACTAGGAGTGCTTGGCTAAAGCTCAAACCATCCCTTGGCACACCACCTCTCTCACACTTCACCCACCACCCACCACCACCATAACACCATCATCCACCACCATCATCCATTGTCCATCATAGAGTGTGTGAGTCGTCTCGGGATCCAAGATTGATCGTAAGAGTTCTTGACAATCAAGACCATGTTTGCCTAAGTCTCTTACATCACTTGGTGAAGACAAAGTGTCTAGTGTAATACTTTTTATTTTTAATCTTTTCGCACTTTTTACTTGGTTATGTATTAATGACTTTAATAACTAGTTTCTTATGTTGAAGGTGATTTTTCCTTATCGTTTGTCCGTGGTGTCTTGGCATTATTTTACTCTCTATATAAAATAAAAGATTTTCACCATTCATATCTCCGCGGTCTATATGGAGGTATGTTGGCTACCTGGTCAGGGGTTAAGGGAACGGTTTGGTAAAAGTCTTGCCTTGTTCAGTGTATAGATCCTGCAAGGACCTGGGTCAAATTTAGTAGGACCTCCTTCAATACTTAACGGTATTGGATGGCGGGGGTCCAAACTCTTTGATCCCCTCATATGTAAGCTACTATTAATACTTTAACCCGGCTACTTAGGACTGTATCCCTGCTGACTCAGACTACTTAGCCAAGGGTAACGTCACCTGCTGACTCTTTCAATAATCCGACCCTTTAGGATTGTATCCTTGCTGACTCAAACTACTGGGTTGAGTGTAACGTCACCTTCAAAAGAGGGGCCTACTACAATAACTAAGATAATCTCTTAAATAGTGCAAAAGTGCGGAAATAATCAAAGGTTACACTAAACACGAGTCGGAGCCAAGTGATTCATCTTGTCTATCTGTTTTTATTTTTATTTTATTTTTCAGCATTTTAGTTAGTTTTTATTTTTTTTAGTTTAAAACCTTTTACTAAACTTTTGATTTTATTAGACGTTGAGGATAAACCGGTACTAAAAGATCTTGTGTCCTTGGACGACCTCGGTATCTTACCAACACTATACTACGCTCACGATGGGTGCACTTGCCCATATGTGTGTTTAGTGTTAGTAAATATCGTGTTTTATAAATTTAAAACTTGGCTAAAGAAAGTGTAAAAGGGCTTAAAATATACTTAAACTTATATACACACTTCACATGCATCAAGTTTTTGGCGCCGCTGCCGGGGACACAAGGATTTTAAGAAAGCTTAAAATCAACAGCCTAATCAGTTTTTCAAAACCTTTTTAAAACGCGCGCACATTTTTCTGCATTTTAGATTAGTTTTGCATTTACAGTAGGTTGAACACGGGCCGTGCTCGCTGAACACGGGGCCGTGCTGCATATTTTTCATAAAACACCCAGATACAGTAGCTCGAACACGGGGCCGTGCTCACTGAACACGCCCCCGTGCTCAACGAAATCAGTAACTTTAATTAAAACACCCAGATACAGATTCTGTACACGGGGCCGTGTCCAGCCTCTATTTCCGTTTTTATTTTTGTTTTCTGGTCTCGAGACTCTGTTGTGGTCTGCTGAGTGATTCTTATGGATCAATACTCAGGAGGTTACAACTACACCTATGAGGAGGATGATTATAGGAATAATTATTGCACTAATTGTGGTGACCCGCACTCGGTTCAATATTGTAACTTATATCAACCATCCACTTCATATACCTACTATGAGGAGCCCAGGTACGAGCCATCAACTTCATACACCTACTATGAAGACCAAAGGTATGAACCTCCTCCCTCATACTCATATTTTAATGAGCCAAGGTATGAGCCTTCTTACTCATACTTTGAGGAACCAAGGTATGAGCCACCACCTTCATATGCTTATTATGAGGAACCATGGCATGAACAACCCACCTCATATGAGTATTATGAAGAACAAAATTACGACCCTTATCCATCATATGCTTACAATGAAGAACAATGGCGTGAACCATCTACTTCACATGGGTATTATGAGGAACAAAGGATCGAACAACCGGATTCAAGCTTTGAAAATCCCGATCCTTTTTCTATAACCGAAGTGACCGATAGGATATCAGAACACCTTAGAGTTATCAATCGCTATATAAAAGATTCTCGCGCAAGGGAAGAGGAGTCCCGCGCAAGAGAAGAATTAAATAAAGAAGAGATAACTGAAAGTGTAAAAATGGAAGAACAAATAAGTGAAAAACCGACACATGAGTTAAACAACGAAAAAGGTGAGTCCGACAACGTTAAAATCCAAGAAGAGTCTAATTTTGAAGAAATTAATCTCTTGTCACCTTCTTTTGAAAATCATTGTTTAGTTCCCACTCATGCTAAGTTTTTAAAAGAGTTAAACACTAACACTAAAATTGACGAAACGGTAAGTGTTAAGTTAACTAATGATCAAACCTCGCTAATAAAAGAAGACCCATTTGAAATCAACATTACATCGGTTCCATGTTTTTTTCAAAATTCATTTATTAGTAATGTCACGATTGATAAAGATCTTTGTGTTAACGTAATGCCTAACTAAATTTTCGAAAAATTAAGTATTAGTGATTTTTCTCCACTTCAAATACCCATTTTTCTATCTAATCGGAAAGTAATAAAATCAATCGGTGTAGTTGAGGATGTCTTGGTTCAAACAAATCAAATGGTAATCCCAACCGACTTTGCCATCTTCGATGACGCTCCTCTAGTGTTGGGACGACCATTTGTAAAAACTCACGAAGCTTTGAAAAACCGGAAGTTCAACAATCTACCTCTTTAATTAGGGGCATTTAAAAAGAGTGTCGATCTTGATCGGTCAATGAAATATCCATTCGGCAATAATGACCCCCTAATTGAAGATGAGGATGAACCACCCGATACAAGTGAAAAGTTTGACCACTTTGTTGAAGAAGAGGTCACCATAGAACAAACTTTTAAAGTTCTTGATCAAAATGAGCAACCAAATAAGGAGTCTACTAAAGACCCACCTCTTGAGCTCAAAGAACTTCCAAAAGGTTTGGAATATGCTTTTCTAGACAAAGATGGTAAATTACCTGTAATTATTTCGTCTAAATTAGATAGTTTAGAAAAAGAAAAATTAATTAGTCTTTTGAAAAAACACAAAAATGTGATCGCTTGGAAGCTTGTAGACATTAAAGGAATAAGTCCGTCCATGTGCATGCACAAAATTTTAATGAATGATGACTACAAATCGGTAATACAACCCCAACGTCGAGTAAATCCCAATGTTCAAGAAGTGGTTAAAAACGAAGTCATCAAATTACTTGACGCCGGACTTATTTATCCTATCTCCGATAGTCCTTGGGTAATTCCCGTCCAAGTTGTTCCAAAGAAAGGAGGTATGACGGTAATAACTAATGAAAATAATGAATTAATACCAACAAGAACCGTCACAGGATCGAGAGTATGTATAGATTATAGACGATTAAATGAAGCAACAAGGAAAGATCACTTTCCTTTGCCCTTCATTGACCAAATGTTAGAAAGATTATCCGGTCATAAATTTTACCGTTTCTTGGATGGTTTTTCAGGTTACTTTCAAATCCCGATAGCACCCGAAGACCAAGAAAAGACAACCTTCACATGCCCCTATGGAACTTTTGCTTATCGACGCATGCCGTTTGGTCTATGTAATGCCCCCGCAACATTCCAACGTTGCATGGTAGCCATCTTCCATGACATGATAGAAAAGACGATGGAAGTCTTCATGGACGACTTTTCTATCTTTGGGGATTCATACGACCAATGCCTCGATAACCTTGAACGAATGCTATCCCGATGTGAGGAAACTAACCTCGCCCTTAACTGGGAAAAATGCCATTTCATGGTAACGGAGGGAATAGTACTCGGTCATAAAATCTCAAGCGAAGGAATGGAGGTGGATCGAGCCAAAATAGACACCATCTCTCGACTACCACCCCCATCCTCCGTTAGAACTATCAGAAGTTTCCTAGGGCATGCCGAATTTTATAGGCGGTTTATCAAAGACTTTTCTAAAATTTCAAGGCCTCTAAAAAAATTACTTGAAAAAGATGCCCCTTTCATCTTTGACAAGGATTGCAATCAAGCATTTCTAATCCTAAAGGAAATGTTAGTCAATGCACCTATCATGATAGCGCCTGATTGGAAATTTCCTTTCGAAATCATGTGTGATGCAAGTGACTTTGCAGTTGGAGCTGTCTTGGGACAAAGAAAAGAAAAGCATTTCCACCCAATTTATTATGCTAGTAAAAGACTTAACGATGAACAAGAAAATTACAGAACAACTGAAAAAGAATTACTAGCTGTGGTATTTGCTTTTGATAAATTTCGTTCTTATCTTGTTATTTCTAAAACTATAGTCTATACAGATCATGCAGCCATTCGATATCTCTTCAAAAAGCAGGACGCAAAACCACGTTTGATACGGTGGATTTTACTCCTCCAAGAATTTGATATTGAAATCAAAGACAAAAGAGGAGCTGAAAACACCGCAGCAGATCATCTTTCACGCTTAGAAGACCCAGCTTTGGAGGCAACCAGGGACGAGCAAATCAACGAAAAATTTCCAACGGAGTCCCTAGAAATGGTGGAATACAAAGAAGAACCATGGTATGCCGACTATGCTAACTACTAGCTAGCGGTATAATCGCAAAAGGTTGGCCACATCATCAAAGAAAAAAATTCTTTGCCAATGTGAAACATTATTTTTGGGAAGATCCATATCTTTTCAAAATGTGTGCCAACCAACTCATCCGACGATGCGTACATGGTAGTGAAGCACGGAGAATTCTCCGCCATTGTCATGTAGGTCCATACGGAGGACATCATGGTGCCGCTAGTACCGCACGAAAGGTATTTGATTCAGGATTTTATTGGCCGACCATTTACAAAGACGCCCAAAGTCTTGTCAAGACTTGCGATGCTTGCCAAAGAACAGGTAATATTTCTTCTAAAAATGAAATGCCACAAAATGGCATTCTTGTTTGTGAAATTTTTTATGTGTGGGGACTCGATTTTATGGGACCTTTCCCACCGTCAAAAGGAAACAAATATATACTTGTGGCAGTAGATTACTTGTCTAAATGGGCCGAGGCCGAGGCACTTCCAACAAATGATGGAAGAGTCGTGGTAAGATTTTTGAAAAAATTATTCTCTCGTTTTGGAACACCTAAAGCATTAATAAGTGATAGAGGTACCCATTTTTGCAACCATCAACTTGAAATTTTTTTAACAAGATATGGGGTCTATCACCGGGTCTCAACAGCATATCACCCTCAAACAAACGGACAAGCTGAAGTGACTAATAGAGGTTTAAAACGAATACTTGAAAAAACCGTAGGGTTAAATAAAAAGGAATGGGCAGATAAGTTAGATGATGCTTTATGGGCTTTTCGAACTGCTTATAAAACAACTATAGGTACAACCCCATATAAGCTCGTCTATGGAAAAAGTTGTCACTTGCCAGTAGAAATTGCACACAAGGCCTACTGGGTAATTAAAAATGTAAACTTAGATTTAGAATTTGCTGGTAAAAATCGATTTTGTCAATTAAATGAATTAGACGAACTTAGGAATTATGCATACTCAAACTCCGAAATTTACAAGGAAAGAATGAAAAACTTGCATGACAAACACATTAAACCTAATGAATTTCGAGTAGGAGATCAAGTTCTTTTGTTTAATTCACGACTTCGATTGTTTCCCGGTAAATTAAAGTCTAGGTGGTCAGGACCTTTCTCCATCACCCATATTTTCCCACACGGTGCAGTAGAAATTAAATCTCGGAATGGAATTCCATTCAAAGTCAATGGCCAACGGCTGAAACTCTATCAAGGATTCATTGAGGATGAAGAAGAGGAGATCTCGCTTCAAACGGTCGAAGAATAGAAACATCAACATCATACCTGGTAAGTTACGAACCTACAGGGATGACATCTTAATCGGTAAGTCTTCTAACCAAGTTTTGGGGAAAACGAGGGCACTCACATGAGCACTAAAAAAAATTCAATACTTTTCTCGGCATGAGGCCGTGTCCGCTGGACACAGGACCATGTCCGTGCGACTGTCGGGATAAATCCCCTTTTTATAACAGTTACACCATTCCACACGCCCCGTTTCCCCGAAAACGCTCTGGTTCAAGGCGATTTTCTGCAGATTTTTGATGTCTCATATCATTCTAACAACATCAAGGTATGATTCTATCACCATTAGTAGTTAGATTAAGCATTTGCATGTAGTTAAAACTTCAATAATTTGGGGAAAATCTAGGGTTCTTGAACTACATCCGGATCGAACCTCAAATTTTTGCTTAAATCTGTTAGCATTTAGTTAGATAAGTGTTATAGGAAGTAAATCCAATTGTATTGTTCAAAGATTCGCCCGATTTCTCACAAAAACCCCAAACCCTTGTTTTTGAACCGAAAAAGATAAAATTGAATGGGTAAACGGGTTGTTTTGGGAAAAACGGCACTTGGGGTTTCATTTTCGGGGGAACCGCACCTATTGGACAAAAAATTTTCAAGTTTTCGAAACCGGGTCGAAAAATGATGTTTTTGAGTAACAGACACCTGGACACGAGGTCGTGTCCGCTGGACACGGGGCCGTGTCCAATGGCTGTTTGCAGTTTTGTCCGAAAACTCCACTGTTTCATGCTAACTTTTGGTTTATTCTTTCAGATGTCAAGGAAATTCACGAGGTTCAACGCAAGTGAGCTCGATGCTAGGGCTAGATATGAAGTAATTCAAACAAGACCGGAAGAATACCCAAGACAAGCATGCATGGATTTGTTAGCATTGGTGAACCAACTTGACCGCTTCAACAACCTAGTCACCGGACCACTAAGAGTCACCCTAACCACTCGACTTCGATCAGTCCACGAATGCACTATGGAATTCTATAGCACCTTCACGTTCAATTTAAGGTGCGACCCATTTGACAATGATGGGTAGCATTCTGATGTGGTGGAACTAGGTACTCGATTTCAATGGCACAATTTGGGTCGATAGTCGGGCTGTATGCGGAGGAAGATGCGGGTAATGAAGAAAACAATGGAGGGGTGCGAGAGTTGGATGAGAACGAACGCTAAGCCGCATGGGCTCAGATTGGCGAAGGACACTACAACCCGAGCAACACTAAGAGCACTAAGCTAAAGGACCCGCTTTATCGTTACATCATAGAGTCCTTGCTTACTCTCTTAGCCAAAGGCATGATAGCAGTGGCGTTATGGGGTTGAGATATTTGGTGGTCCTTCATTGCATTCATACCCGCAGACACCTAGATGTTCCGTACCTTCTGCTCCGTAACATGCATCTAAACCGACTTGCTACTTCACCAACCCCTATCTTCTTCGGGGGGTGGGTATACCGTCTCTTCAAGCACTTCACGAACATACCTAGGTCCTTCGAAAGGAGTCCATGGTCGGGAA
The DNA here is from genome assembly GCA_030545235.1 of Helianthus tuberosus. NCBI lineage: Eukaryota > Viridiplantae > Streptophyta > Magnoliopsida > Asterales > Asteraceae > Helianthus > Helianthus tuberosus. Next base: position 96,480,936 of record CM060399.1, on the reverse strand, counting down.
GAGTGGATGTACACATATGCCGCTCCATGAACTTAATTTATGAAGCTGAAGACGGATGAGTTAGCTTCCAAAGGATGCAGGGGCATGCATGGAACCCGCAAGAGGCACTCGTCCTTCACGCTCCATAACATCATCAGTACCAGTACCAGCCCCATGGTGATCCGGGCCAATCCTCCTCACAAGGAGGTGGTTTTCCTAACTTCCAAAGTTTACATGATTTATTGCAGGAAAACCTCATGTGCACCAGGAACACCTATAACATGGTGAGCAACACGTACAACCGGGTTGGAGCAATCGAGAGAAACATATCCGGTATTTAAGATGATATTGGAAATATCCGGGAGTACATTGCGGGGCACGGTGGAGGAGATGATGATGATGACGACGAGGACATGGACTAGGCGGGAGGAGCGGAGGCAGAAGCGGTTGGTTGGTGATCACACAGGTTAATCCCCCTTTTATCTTGAACAATTTCCGGCCTGCGTGTCGTGTGTTGAACAATTTACTTTCCTTTAACTCTTTTTATTTTCTGCATTTGTTTTTCTTTCTAACTTTGTGATGGGGATGTTGAACGTTGGTAATTTAGGATGTTTGCTATGTGTTGGTGTAGTGTTTATTGCTAAAACATGTACATAAGAGGCTTAGAGCACTAAACCTTAGTGCTACTAAAGCTGGGACAGGAAAACCAGAACCAGAAACCTATTTTTCAACCTTGCAGATTGTCTACACGGGGTCGTGTCCAGCCGACACGCCCCAGTGCCAACTACCCCAGACCTGCTGTTTTTCTAAATCTGCAGACTTACGACAGACACGGGGTCGTGTCCATTCGACACGCCCCCGTGTCCACCTTCTGTAAGTTTTCGTTACTGGCACCTGAACACGGGGTCGTGTCCATCGAACACGGGGTCGTGTCCAGACGCCCAGTAACACAAATTTTTGCTTTTTCACACCCTTTTACACATTCAATCAACCTAAAAACTTATTTTTGGGACACATTGAGGACAATGTGTAATTTAAGTGTGGGGGGATGCTAAAACCTTGAATCTTGCAAGTCCTAATAACAAGCCTTACACAAAACTCTATTGGAACCGCTAATCGCCCCAAATTTTTTTCAAAAAAAAATTCATTTTTTTTACTTGTCTAGGTTTAACTCGGGAAATTCAAGTTCTAAAAATGTTATATTTTTACAAATTTACAACCGATATCGTCGTGATAAAAAGAACCAACATAAGAAAATTATGAAACGGCATGACAAGCTTAGTTAAAATTTGATTATATATACTTGATCACATAAAAATCCATTTCCATAAAAGTGAGTTTTGAGCCTTTATTGAGCATACAAATACATATATTTAAACTAAATGCTCATTTTTCGTTTCTTGTGCGAATAGCCGCGTGGTTCTTACAACTCTAGAACTTGCCACGACGATACATTCCCGGTCCTTACCAACTTAAACCCGAGTAAGTAAATGATGGAGGCATTAGGACTAACCCTTTTTATTTCTACACCATTATTTTTCTTTTCTTTTTTTTATCACCTACCCAAAATCCCCCTAGTTAGCCCCTTTGAGCCTAAACCTTTTCATTTCATAACACAAACCAAACACCCTTTCACCCACCAAAACCCTTTTTATTTTTAACCTTTTGTTTTAGTAACAAGCTGAGTTTCTCGTATGACTTTTCAAAAAAAATGTGTTGATAATGCAGCAAAAGAGAAATAAACAAAAAAGTTTATCAAAAATAACTTTGTTTGAATAAAAGCTTCTTCAAAATAAAAGTTTCAAAAATAAAAAGTCTTACGAAAACCAACGCTTGTTACGCTTTTCGCCCTTTTACTAACTACTAAGCCAACCACCTACCTTTTACCCAAGCCTAACCCTTCACCCAAAAAGTCCTCTTAATTAATTATCTTTCAATAATCCGACCCTTTAGGATTGTATCATTGCTGACTCAAACTACTGGGTTGAGGGTAACGTCACCTTCAAAAGAGGGGCCTACTACAATAACTAAGATAATCTCTTAAATAGTGCAAAAGTGCGGAAATAATCAAAGGTTACACTAAACACGAGTCGGAGCCAAGTGATTCATCTTGTCTATCTGTTTTTGTTTTTATTTTATTTTTCAGCATTTTAGTTAGTGTTTATTTTTTTTTTAGTTTAAAACCTTTTACTAAACTTTTGATTTGATTAGACGTAGAGGATAAACCGGTACTAAAAGCTCTTGTGTCCTTGGACGACCTCGGTATCTTACCAACACTATACTACGCTCACGTTGGGTGCACTTGCCCATATGTGTGTTTAGTGTTAGTAAATATTGTGTTTTATAAATTTAAAACTTGGCTAAAGAAAGTGTAAAAGGGCTTAAAATATACTTAAACTTATATACACACTTCACACGCATCAGCGCTCGGGGCAATAGACTTTGTGCCTCGGGGAGTGTGCCACTGAAAATTGGTTTGAGCAATTTCCTTAATTTGATTATAAAATTCATTTGGGCGACGATTATGTAAAAGTCCCCCGGAGCTAAAGTCAAGTGTTTGTCTTATGTGTGGCAACAACCCATTATAGAAAATGGATACTTGTTGCCATACCGCAAGACCATGATGAGGACACTTTCTTAGGAGCTCCTTGAACCTTTCCCAAGTTTCATATAAGGATTCCCCGTCCTCTTGTGAATATGTGTTAATTTCAGTCATTAATTTAGCCGTTTTTTTTTTTGGGTAAAGGGATTTAGCCGTTTTAGCAGAAGGGAAATACTTATATAAAAACTTTTGGGCTAGTTCATCCCAGGTGTTTACCGAGCCAACTGGGAGGGTATTAAGCCAAGCCTTAGCTCGGTCTTTTAGTGAAAATGGAAACATTCGAAGGCGGATGGCGTCATTTGATGCTCCATTGATCCGAAAAGTATCACATATTTCCAAGAAGTTAGTAATATGTAAATGGGGATCTTCGTCCGCAAGCCCATGGAAGGATGCGGAGTTTTGGAGCATTTGTATCAAATGCGGCTGAAGTTCGAAGTTGTTGGCCTCGACATTCGGTGCATTGATAGCGGCCCCGAGATTACCTACGGTGGGTCGTAGGTAATCCATGAGGGTGCGTTGATCCGCCATTGGAAGTGGGTCCCCCGAAACTCTCTCTTGGTTTTTAGCTTTAAGTCTTTTTCTTAGAAAGCGTTCGGGTTCGTCTACAGGTTCTTTTATGTCTTTACTAGAACTGGAGCTCATACACTGCGTAGAAAGTTCAGATGTGGCGCCTGGGTTCCAAGTCCTGCGATAAAAACAAAAAAGAACGTTGGTCAGAAGTTTCACCACGGCCCCGTGCTCAGGTGAACACGGCCCGTGGTCGGAGATACGGTAATTTTTTTTCCGGATCCCTGTTACTGGGGAGCTCGACACGGCCCCGTGTTGCACCGACACGGCCCCGTGCTCAACTCTCTGTAACTCGGAAAATAAAAACTGCCAGTAACAATGCTGGGCACGGCCCGTGTCCGACCAGGCACGACCCGTGCTAAGCTCTGCAGAAACTGAAAATTAAGAAAATTCTTAAAAAAACAGAAAAACAAAAAAAAAACGATTAGGCCGTTGATTCCTAACTTTCTTAAAATCCTTGTGTCCCCGGCAACGGCGCCAAAAACTTGATGCGTGTTGAGTGTGATAGGTTTTTATATATATTTTTAGCCCTTTTTACACTTTAGTCAAGTTTTAAATTTATAGAACACGATATTTTACTAACACTAAACATACATATGGGCAAGTGCACCCATCGTGAGCGTAGTATAGCGTTGGTAAGATACCGAGGTCGTCCAAGGAGACAAGAGCTTTTAGTACCGGTTTATCCTCAACGTCTAATCAAATCAAAATTTTAGAAAAAGGTTTTTAAACAAGAAAATAAATCTAACTAAAAATGCTGAAAATAAAAATAAAAATAAAACAGATAGACAAGATGAATCACTTGGATCCGACTCTCCTTTAGTGTAACCTTTGATTATTTCCGCACTATTTCACTTTTTAAGAGATTATCTTAGTTATAGTAGTAGGCCCCTCTTTTGAAGGTGACGTTACCCTCAATCCAGTAGTTTGAGTCATCAAGGATACAATCCTAAAGGGTTGGATTATTGAAAGATAATTAATTAAGTTATTAATGCATAATGTGGTAGGCCTCTCTTTTGAAGGTGACGTTACCCTCGGCTAAGTAGTTTGAGTCGGCAGGGATACAATCCTAAATAGCCGGGTTAAAGTTTTAATAGTAGTTTACATATGAGGGGATTAAGGAGTTCGGACCCCCGCCATCCAAACTTGACCCAGGTCCTTGCAGGATCTATATACTGAACAAGGCAAGACGCTTACCGAACCATTCCCTTAACCCCCGACCAGGTAGCCAACATATCTCCATATAGACCGTGGAGATATGAATGGTGTAAATCTTTTATTTTATATAGACAGTAAAATTATGCCAAGACACCACGGACAAATGATAAGGAAGTTTCACCTTCAACATAAGAAACTAGTTATTAAAGTCATTAATACATAACAAAATAAAAAGTGCGAAAAGATTAAAAATAAAAACTATTACACTAAATGCTTGTCTTCACCAAGTGATGTAAGAGACTTAGGCAAACATGGCCTTTGATTGTCAAGAACTCTTACGATCAATCTTGGATCCCGAGACTACTCACACACTCTATGATGGATGATGGATGATGGTGGTGGATGTGGGTTGTGATGGTGGTGGTGGGTGGGTGAAGTGTGAGAGAGGTGGTTTGCCAAGGGATGGTTTGCAAGTGAGCCAAGCACCCCTATTTATAGCCTGTACAGAAGCCCGGACACGGCCCCGTGTCTACCCATCTTCTCTTTCTTCATTAATTGCAGTTTGGCTGCATTAGTTGACCACGCCCCCGTATCCGCTGGGCACGACCCCATGTGCAGAAGCGTATCTGTACTATCAAGATTTGCCTAGTTTCTGTGAATCTTAGCGTTGATCACGGCCCCGTGTCCGCTGGCCACGCCCCCGTGTTGGGAAATAGAAGCTTCTACAACTTTGTCTTTTCTGCAGACACTTGGGCACGCCCCCATGTTCATTGAGCACGGGACATGTTCAGCCTTCTGATGTCTTGTTTTTTGCTTGGGAAGATGCTGTCGAGGGGTCGGGCATGCCACGTTTACTCCTTTTTTGTATTATTGTTAGATTTGGCTGCATTTTTGCTTCTTTTGTTCCTTTAAGCTCATTTAACCCTGAAAATACAAAAGGAAGACAAAAGCACACTTTTTCCAACATTAGTACTAAAAAAGGGTTAGTTTTATGCCACATTTGATGTAATTTATATGTTGCTTTTTGCACACATCACTAGTATCTTAGAATCAGGCAATCTCTCAAACAAGATTTCGGGGGTTACCCATATATCCGAAAGATGTTCCCCACGAGATAAGTAAATATTGATATTTAGGTTTATATCTCGAAAACAATCTACTAAGCGTGCAAAACTACTGGCATATCATCAGTGAGACCATTTATCACATTTGACTTTCCAATTCTTTAGCGTACTGTGATTGTCTACTGATGTACTACCATTTCCTCTTTTTACACAAAACTCAATTTTGAATTTTATCATGTTTTTGGCTTTTTCAGATTTTCAAATGTTTTTGGATTTTCTGACAGCTTTACTCCCCCTAAAATTCAAAACACTTAGAGAAAATTTGACAACCTGATACTGATAGCTTTGTCTCGCCATCCATTTTCTGCTTCACATGCTCTGTTTTGCAGAAAATATATATACCCCCATGATTTACAACACTTTGATATTTTACAGTTTGAAAACCATTTTTCAATCTTGTAAAATTAATCATGTTTGTTCAGCCGTGAGGGTTTCGGCATTTTAAGTCAACAAATTTTTGAATTTTTGATTTTTGACAAATTTAAAAACAAACATATTTTTTATTTTTAAAATTTTTGACAAAATAAAAGCATATTTTTGGTTTTTAAATTTTAAATTTTTAGGGTTTTTGAAATATTGTTTATTTATATACAGAAACCAAACAAACTGTTTAACAGTCGCATGGACCAGCAACCTTCTCTTCTCGTGCCAGGCTGCTCCGACACTCCTTTAGCTGACATTCAGTTTTCTTCGGAAGCACCTGCACATTCAAACTATTCAATTACTTGAACAAGTTAACCGAGGTCTGTTTGACCTTAGGCATTTCGACACAATATTATTCATTCAACTTTGGAAAGTTATCATCGTTTTGAACAAACAACTTTTCATCTTTTACTTCATCAGTTTTCTGTTCAGAAACAGGTTGTGTCTTAACCACCCAACCTTGTCCTTTTGAAGCACTTCTCTTGTAAAAACGTGATTCATTTTGAATATTTTGATTTTGAACAACAACTTTTGGTTTCCAAAACTGGTTTGGTTTTGTTGCATCAACAGTTGTTTTCCAACTTTGTGTTGTTCTAAGTCTAGGTGTCTCTGATTTCCATGTTTGTTGTGAGTCAGCCTTTAACATTTTCGGCTTCCAAGTTTGTTTTGAATCAAAATTGGTTGATTTCTGATTCACAACATCAGACTTCTTTTTCGTTTCAACACCAACAGGTTTTAGATTTGGACACTTGCGAGCAAGATGTCCAGTTTGATCACATTTGAAACATGTTCTCTTTGACACATCTTTGACCTGTTGTTGTTGTTTTTTCTGAGCATAGAACTCTGCATTAGACTGTCGTCTAAATTGGAGTTCTTTCTCTTCTTCGGAACTTGTTCCGTGAACAAAATTCATCTTTTGTTGATAATTTGGCGTCTCATTTCGTTTCCAATTTTGTTTCCTTTTATAACCCAAACCAGCCTTCATGTTTTTCTTTTTGTAACCAGGTTTGTTATAAAAAGTTTTGTGACTCTTTCCAGCAAACTTTGGAATCTTGGATTTTTCAATTTCAATCATTTTGAAAACTTTGTCAATCTTTTCTGAAATCACATTCTGAATTGGGACTTCAAGATCTGAGAATAATTTGTCCGATCCAATCATGGTGTACACGAATCCTTTTGAATCATCATTCGTATTTTTCTCAGATTTTGAGTTTTTCAGATAACCTTCATGAAAACTGCCTTCATTTTCATCCTGTGATTCAGATTTACTTGTTTCAATCGACTCTTCTTTCAAGACACTTTCAACGACCTTACCTACCACCTCTGAATCACTAGAATCATCAGATTTGGAATAGGTTACGACAATGTTTTCTGGCAATTGATCAACCATGTTGAAAGTCTTTTCCACCTTCTCGTCATCATAGAACGTGAATTTTTCCTCAAACGGTAGTGGAACTTGATGATATTCCGAGCCAATACCTTTCTTATTTTGCTCAGAATCTTTACCATCCGGTTTTAGATTGAAAGTGCGCTCAAGAACATATGATGAAGCGTGATAACTGTGTAACTTGTTGTTATCCTGTTCTAAATCAGCTATTTGACGCTTTAGCTTAGCAACATCCTCAATGTAAAAATTGACAACTTGTTGCTTTATTGAATACTGTCGCTTAAGCGTATCAGTTGTTTCAGAACAGTATCTCAATCTAGATTGAACAAGTTTCATTTGACTCTTCACATCTTCATATGATTGTTTTGTAATGTGGTAAGCCAGTTTTATTGAATCATACTCTTTCTTCATTTCTTGAAAAACATTTTCTTTTTGTAAACATTCTTCTGTCATTTTTGAAACTTTTTCTTTTAAATTTTCATTTTCTTTTTCTAAATTTTTACATTTTTGAGAAAGTTTTTCATCATTTTCTTTTAAAACTTTTTCATTCTCTAGCATCTCTTTGCATTTTTCTTTAAAAACATTTTCGATTTTAGTGAATTCAAGATCTCTTGTTCTGAATTTTTCATCTTTTTCAGTACAAGCCACATGTTCTTCACAAGATCAGCCACATAAGCATTTTCTTTAACCATTTGAGTCCAAAAGCAAAAAGTTTAACGACCTGAGTCCCCATAAGCATTTTCTTTAACCATTTGAGTCCAAATTTCTAACTCAGTTAGAATTTTATTGTTAAATGACCAAATTACCCCTATAATTAAAAAATAAAAATAAAAAGCCACATGTTCTTCACAAGATCAGCCACACCCATCTCTTTCTCTCTTTTTAAAGTCTACACCCTTCATCTCCCTCATCATTCTTTCCATCTCTCTAGATCACCTACATCCTCCACCACCATCAACACCACCACCACACCACCATCGTCACCACCACAGCCACCACCTCCACCTCCGTCACCAACCACCACCTCCAACACAACCACCGTTGCACCACCACCACCACAGTCACCGTCGCACCACCACCACAGATTTCTCCGCCACGTCAGCAAACATCACCGGAACCATCCCAGATTTCTTTGGCCGCGACTCCTTCTCCGGACTCACTACTCTGCAATTAGCTTTTAACTCGCTTGAGCACAAGCCTTATCAGGTATAACCCCTTTACCCACCATTTTTCTATACACAAACCCATCTTTCAGACACCCAGCTCTAACATACCCAGAAATAACAACATTCCAAGGTAAAGGGTGCAGAATATTTGAAGTTTCAGTGACAATGTATGCATTGTTTAAAAGATTGGAAACAGAGTAAAATGTGGCTAATTTTGGGAGCAAAACAGGGGATGTTGAGAGGCCGGAAGAGATTGCGAATGCGTGAAGTTGTTTACCTTGTGAGATTGCGTTGATCTGTGAGCAACACGCAAAGAGAAAAGCAAGTGATTGTAGCAATGTATATGTATCGGTATTGCGATTGTGGGTGTGCTGTAGGATAAGAGAGAAAGTGTTGAATGCTTTTGATAGGTTGTGTTGAGTTGATGATTGTTTGAGGGAGGTTAGTAACATGGATGAACTGGTTCTCCCTTCTAGGGAAGAAAAGAAAGACTACGTGATTGTTTACAAATATGTAGTTAGGCTAAGTTAATTATTTTTAGTTGTTAATTATTGTTTCAAAGCAAACCTAGCCAGGTTCAAATCTCTGAGGACGACGGTGATTTGTCTGTGGTTTGTGTTGGGGTTTTATTGGGTGTAGGCAAGAGGATCTTAGATGAAGTTTCAGTGGCTGAAATTCTAACATTTGAATCTTCATCATGGTAGAAATCTTGTTAACTGTGAGAAATCTTGCTGTCAAGTTTCAGTGACAAGATTTGAAAAGGAAAGAAGAAAAGGAAAGAAGAAATGGAAGAGAAAGAAAGAAACCAGAGATATGAAAGGAGAAGAAAGAGAGAGAGTTTTTTTATTTTTTAAATATAAGGGTAATTTGGTCATTTAACAAAACTTAACAATAAAATTCTAACTGGGTTAGAAATTTGGACTCAAATGGTTAAAGAAAATGCTTATGGGGACTCAGGTCGTTAAACTTTTTGCTTTTGGACTCAACTGTTTAAAACCCATAAAACACAGGGACTCAAAAAGTAATTTACCCTTTTCTTTTTGTAAACATTCTTCTGTCATTTTTGAAACTTTTTCTTTTAAATTTTCATTTTCTTTTTCTAAATTTTTACATTTTTGAGAAAGTTTTTCATCATTTTCTTTTAAAACTTTTTCATTCTCTAGCATCTCTTTGCATTTTTCTTTAAAAACATTTTCGATTTTAGTGAATTCAAGATCTCTTGTTCTGAATTTGTCATCTTTTTCAGTACAAGCACTGCATGTTTCCATGCATTTCTTGCACTGTTCAACATTTTTTATTAAGACTTCAGAATCAGATTTTAGCTCAGTGATTGGTACTTTGACTTTTTCTGTTGTCTCTGTCTGATCAGCATCTTTCTTCTGTTCTTCTTCACCAGTATCAGCATCACCATCAACATCAGCATCCAATCTATCTATCTTCACTTCTTCTTCTTCTTCTTCTTCTTCTTCTTCTTCTTTCTTCTTCATCTCTTCTCAGTTTGCTGTTCTTTACTAACGGCTTTCTTTTCAACAACTTTTTCTTTTATTTTCTCTTCCTCTTCTATCTTCACATCATCTTCTTTCACAACTTCAACTTCCACATCTGCATTCATATTTTCTTCTTCATTTACTTCAACTTTAGATTCACCAGCAACTTTCTTTAGTTCATCCACCTTGCATTCAACATTCTTCTTCATCCTCTATTCATCTCTTTGTCTAAGACTCACAGTCATGACGTCTCTAACAAGTTTCTTCAGCTTTTTCTCATAATTCTTATCTTTACAAGATTTGAATAAAACTCGCCCGAAAGAGGGTTAACAGCAAGAACATCTTCATAAACTATTTCCTTCTTGTGGACAACTGGTTCACCATCTCTGTTGACATAGCATTCTCGCTTTTTGTCATATCTTCCATTGCTTATAGCTTCATCATACTCTTTTTCCATTTCCTCAATTTTGTATCCAGCGATACATCTTTCTCTGTATGTCTTTTCATTCAGAATCTCTTCTCGAGTTTTCTCTTTTATCTCAGCGATGAAAGCATGATGTTTATTCTTTGATATACTTCTACCATGAGCTGTGAACTGATCATCAACAAGATCATCTTCCGGAAGGAATTCGCTCCAGTCAAGCCCTTCGTCGTCTTGAATAACTACACATGCTCTTGACTTCTCTTTCGTATTGTTTTCAATCTGTTTCAAATTTGGCAACTCTTCTTTGTTGCGGTGGTATATTGCTTTCTGATAATAATCGTCTTTGAACGGATTTTCATTTCCATCAACTGCAGAATTGGTGCATTCTCTTTTGAAATGACCTTTTTGCTTGCACTTGAAGCAGGTCACTTTGGATTTATCAAATCCTAGCTTCGTTGATGGACCACCAATTGACTGCTTACCAGTAATCTCCATGTGTCTTTGAGCTCTTCGAATACAGCTTGCCAAACACCAAAGAATGTCAATGAGTTCCATCTCTTCCGAATCGATCTGATCGTAGTCTTCTTTGGTTAACTCTGAGTTTCCAATTTTACCAACTACCAGACCTTCATATGATTCCAGAACAGATGCAAGAAAGCTCATTTGCTGCTTAGCAGAGTTGATGCTCATTGCAGGAGAATTTTTCAACTTAAAAGCGATGTTGCAAGGAATTTCCTCTGATTCTTCAGGATTTGCTTTTGCAGAAGATGAATGATACCCTAGATTATAACTTGATGAATCTTTCTGTGGTTCTTTTGCCTTCTCAACACTGAATGTTGTCTTTGGTGATTCACCAACTGTCACCGAAGGTATGTTACCTTTGTAATAAAAACCAACATTCTATTGATGTGAAGAACTGTTCATCTTGCTCTGTTTCTGCAATTCAAGCTCATGAGTTTCAATCTTCTCAATCAGCACATCAAGAGTAATTGTATCATATAACACATCGTTTTTCAAAATAAACACGAACGTTTGCCACTGGTCAGCTCGTGGTAACGCTTCTATGATTTTATCAATGATTTCCTCTCGTGTTTTAACAATATCAAACCTATCAAGCTCAATTTTTAAATGGCAAAATCTTTCAATCATTTGTCTCACTGACTCTCCTTTTAAACTATCAAACAAATCAAACTCTTTCTTTAGCAAAGCAATTTTATTTTTCTTTATTTGTTTACCCCCCTCAGCCTTAATCCTTAAAGCTTCCCAAACAGATTTTGATTACCCGTCATGTTCAAGTAATGCAAAAATGTCGTTTCTAATTGATGATTGAATTAGAGCAATCATTCTCTGTTCATATGAGAAATTTTTCTTGTCATCTGTGGTTAAGCTCTTAAGTGGAATTTCTTCGCCTTTGTCATCGACAGGTCTATCATATGCAAACTCTAAACAAAACCAGCTCTCGTGCGCGTATGCTTTGGCCCAGTTGATGAAACGCTCCTTCCACCACGTATAGTCTTCAATACTATCCAGCTTTGGTGGTTTTGAGTGTGTCCCATAAAAATTATCATGATTAATGTTTTCTGTTATTGCTTTTGAGATGCTTTTTTGTAACACCCCGTGTTTCGAAAGTCAAAGTCAAAGGGAGACAAGATTTCTAATTGCGATGTGTCACTTCTTACTCAATTCCTGTTTTGACATCTTTAACTTGTAGTTAGTCTATTTTATGCTTTATGTTAGTTGTATTATTTGGAGTACTTATTAATAATCGAGGTTTATTCGATATTTATCGCATGTTTTATCGCTTTATCGTTATCGCAATCGCACTCGCAACTCGAATTATGCGTTCTGGATATTTTTCTATGTGTGTGTGCCTTATGTGTTACTTGCGCATGTTTAATTATGTTTATGTGTGGTGATTAATCGAAACGCAATCAAAACTCAATCGCAATCTCGCAAACGCTAAACGAATATGAAATAAGGATGATTGTATTTTGATATAGTAGTTGGGATTAAAAGTAATTTGACTAGGAAACTCTATCGCATCTCAACGCTCGCAATCGCAATCGAAACAGCAAAACTCGTCGCGCCATGAACTCCAATCGAGTGGTCGGCCGATCGATCTGCCACCCGATCGAGGTGCCACTAGATCGAGCAGTCACCCGATCGGTTTCCTTTTATGGAAAGCCTATAAATACCCCTGTCAACATCACAAACTTACCTTTTCTGCACCTCTCGTTCGACCAGCGCTTCTTGCCCACTTTTCTTCAGATTTCTCACGATTCTTGTAAGTTTTCCATCTAAATCTCGTACTTTCTTGATCTACACGCACTCCTATACCTTTCTATCTTTTGAATCTTAACTTTTAACCGTGAAATCACTAGATTTGAGGTGTTCTAGGATGATGTCATCATGGTGTTCTTATGAACTTCATGTTTTGACTTCAATCCACCAAGAACCACTTAGATCTGAACGATTTCCACACAAATAAACAAAGATCTTGCATAGATCTAAACATATTCATGGTGACAAAGGATTGAAAGATGGTTTCTAACTTTCTTTCAACTCTTTTACACTCAATGCACTCAAACCGATAGGATCAGACCTTGTTCTAACCTTCTACTCCTTCTTGGTGATGTGTTGGTTCAAGATCTGAGTTCTACCAACGAGACGACCGATTTTGGGTTAAGCAAGAACAACCGTCTTGAACCGGTCAGCTGGTTGAACTTGGGTGATTCCTGTTCGATCGGTCATTTGTGTCAAGATGGGGTTCTGTTGACTAGCACGTTGTCAGACCGTCTCGATAAAACTACAAACCATAAAAAACAACCAAGTGTAAGACGATCTGGCTGACCAGGACGGAGGGCCGCCCGATCGGACTGCTGTCCGATTGGATTGTCACCCGATCGGGTTGCCACCTGATCGGCTTGCACCTTGGCCCCACACTTGACTTTTATTACAAACTTCAATAGTTTTGAACATCGAACAGATTGCCGTCCGATGGGCTTACCACTCGATCGACCGACCATCCGACCCTATGATGTTTTGAACTCAACACTTAAACAATTTTCAACATGTTCGATGCACAAGGGTTGCCACCCGATCGGACTACCATCCGATAGAGTGACAAACTTCTGTGAACTTGTTCTCACTAAGGTGTCCAACCAATCGGATCATCGTCCGATCGAACGTCCGTTCGATCGACCGACCTGAAGGTAGAGATACTTCCATATTTTCAAAATGCTACAACGAAACTTTAAAAGACAAGCCATCATACACAAACACATCTTTCCCAAACGAAGTAACAATCCACTCGAAAGGTCACCCGATCGGATGACCATCCGAGCGGATTGTCACCCGATCGACCGGCTACCCGATAGGATTGCCATCTAATCGGATTGCTGTTCAACCCACTGACACTTTGTTCCATTATACGCACCGCTTATCGTTATGCTATCGTTCTAATCAGGCTAATTTCCGCTCTAAGCGCTCCCTTCAATCCATCAACCGTTGTGAGCATACTAGATCCCTTTTTGCTTTACGCACTTTTGGGTGTTACATATGTTACTTATTCTAAATCGCATCGAACACACTACGCAATACTTTAACGCTAACTGTTACCGCATGTTATACATGACTTAATGAATGCTTGTTTGTTATCTTTACACATGGAATGCTGTCTACCTGCCTTAGCAATGATAGTACTATTTGTTTGGACTCAGCACCTGTTTACTCAGGGGTTGTTAAGGACAATTTGTTACATGGCTCACAGTGGTGAGTATGTATTACGAACTTCCTTGGGCAGTCAACCCGCAGTCATTGGTATCGATAGGTTCATGTCGATAACTAACATGCCTCATTTTACACTGTGTACGTGCTGGTTATGCGTAACTATTTCGAACTCTATTATATCTATTAAACTTGTATGCTCACCCTTACACTATGTGTATTGACTTTTACTTTAACGTATGTGACAGGTGCTTAGGATGTTTATATGCTTGGCTTGCTGTGAAATCGAGGCTAGGAAAGGTCTAGAAACAAATAAACAATTGTCTGTATTTGAAATCTGAGATGTCGGAACAGAACAATTTGACTAGATCTTGTCTGTAATAATTATGATATCTTTTATGACATGGTATGGGACATGTTGCCTTAAATAATTGGTAATTATAGTTGTTATGGAAACTTCTGGACAATCTGTTTCGCTTAGTGCCACGCCCCGATGATTCCGCCATCGGTTGGGGTGTGACAGATTGGTATCAGAGCCATAACTATAGGGAATTAGGCAAGACTCGACCTAGTCCGGGTCGATGTCTTAGAAGTAACTTAGTCTATAGTTAGGAACCAACAGACCGACTTGTGCATATCCTGCAGGGATTGTGTACGAGCATACCTGCTATTCATCGCTATTCTCGCCTACGCTACATTATTGCTGCACTTTAATTTTTCGAAAAATGAACAAGCGATTAGGCCGAGATTAGGTGTGAAAACCGCAAACTCTCGACTGAATTGTTTGTTCGACCCGCATTTTTATCTACAAACAGGAGAAATTGTGCCGAACCAGGAGTGAAATCCATACTTTGGCACATAAATATTCTTTAATTTTAGCAAAACCGGAACGAAGTTGCTAACTCAGGGGTGAAACCCGAACCTCGACAACTTGCTCGGATCTATATTTTACTTTACAAACTCTCACCAAAGTCTCGACGGACTCCAACGACTGGAGGTCACGCTGAGATTGAAAGGATTTTTTTGCCATTCGCCCAGATTCAAGGCGAAAGCACAGTCCTGAAGGTCAAAGTGTGTACAAAAAGTCCTTGTGAATAGTCGAATCACTTTGGGTAGTCAATGTCTATCGAGCCTGAGACAATCTATTTCTCGATTTTTTTTATGTGTTTCGATTCTGAGCTCGCTACTGCCGACTCTGATGTGTGTCGTTTTATGTGAATTTTATGTGTTTTTATGTGGTTTATGCTTATTTGTTAGCGTTTTGAGGCACTACTGGTTTTGATCTAACGCCTTTTTGCTTCCGCTAAACACACAACACACAACCGCTGACAAATCGCTACTACATGAGAAACGACTTTACGCTATATTGATTGCTAAGATATTCGCTTATACTATACTACTCGCTATGTCATACGCGATCGCTATTCTCGAATGCTCGCGGACTTTGAACTATAGGTTTCTGTATTCTGACTGCTTTATGTGCTTCTGTGCTTTTTGTGCTTTTTGTGCTTCTGTGCATTACATGCTTATGTGCTTCTGTGCTTATGTTAATATGTGGTTATGTGCATACGTGTTTACATGATCATATTCCTGAGCTTTAGTAGTATGAGACGTGTGAGGTGAGATTCGATTATGTTGTGATTGAGCCATATGGCGATGTCTGATGCAGACAATGTCGTCATCTGGAACCCGTCACCCACGAATTACTCGTCAAGAACAGAGAGACAAACGCCTTGCTGCTATCGTCGCTAAGCAAGTGGCAAAGGTTGTTCCTCAGATCGTGAGTGAAATATATGAGAATGTGAGCAAATCGTCTGAAGAGTCCAGGACCGAAGCTCCCAAGGCTACTCCTGAAGCTGCTTTTAGCTTCAAACAGTTCAAGGCATGCGGACCGAAAGAGTTCACTGGAGAAGATGGCCCTACGGCCTTGTTTCAATGGTTCGACTCGATCGAAGTCACTCTGTGTCAGAGTGGATGTCCTGACGATCTCTGCACTCTGAATGCTACCGGCGTCTTCCAGTCTCGCGCATTAGACTGGTGGACGACCGAGAGGAACAAACGCGGAAATGACGCAGCTTATGGTCTGTCATGGGATGAGTTGAAGAACGTTATGCTCGAAGATTTCTGCCCTCCCCATGAGCGCCAAAATTTGGAGGACGAATTATGGCATCTGAAGCAGAAAGATGGTGACAACGCTGCCCTGACTGCTCGCTTCAAGCAGCTCAGTATCATCTGCCTCGATCAAGTGAAGACTACCGACATGACAATCAAGAAGTACATTCGAGCTCTGCCAGACTGTGTTGCAGATTTTGTGCATGCCGCAAAGCCAGCAACAATCGAAGAGACTTATCTGCTTTCCGCTGAAATCAATGACAAGCTCGTCCAAGCTGGTTTTTGGGATAAAGCTACCAAGAACTTGCATCAAGCTACCGCCGCACCATCCGCTGAAACCGCCACCACTCAGTCATCGAAAGCCTCTCGCCGCAAGAAGAAAAACAACAACAGCAGCTCCAGCAACAAGAACTGTGCTGTCACTACCACTGCTGCTCCACTTTAAGCCATACCGGCTCGGCAGCAATCCCAGCATCGATCAGCTCCAGCTATCTATGCACCACCTGCAAAGTGTGCATACACTGGTCCCCACCCTGCCTGCCCAACATGTACTTACCATCACCCGGTGGGTATCGCCTGCCGATTTTGCGTGCACTGCAATATGTACGGCCACTTCACTGCTAACTGTCGTACTGGTCCCCGCCAAGCACCAGCTCAAACTACTGCTCATCAAGCTCTGCTTCCAGCTCCTCAAGGCCAACAAGCGGCTCAGGCACCCGCGGTTAACGCTAGAGTCTGCTTCGCGTGTGGTGATCCCAACCACTTCGCGAATATGTGCCCGAACAGGGTTGTGAAACAAGAGCCCCAGCAGCAGTAGCCTCAGCCTCAACAGCAACAACAACAAGCCGCCCACGCCAGAACTTTCAACATCAATGTGCGCCAAGATCAGGCTGACAACAACGTGGTCAATGGTACGTTCCTTGTGAATGGTATTTATGCTTCGTGTTTGTTTGATACTGGAGCTGATAACTGTTTTGTGTCGTTCGAATTCGAGAAGCTTCTTAATCATAAGCGCTCCCATCTCCCCTCGACGTTCGATGTCGAAGTCGCCACCGGAAGAACCGTCGCCGTCAATTCCGTTCTCCGTGATTGTCCTCTTGAGCTCAACAATCACATCTTCCCAATTGATCTCATCCCAATGCTGCTCGAAAGTTTTGACATCATAGTAGGCATGGACTTACTTCGTGAAAACCATGCTGAAGTTATGTGCTTTGATAAGATGATTCGATTCGCGCTCGCTAATGGTGATGTATTGTGTGTTTACGGTGAAACTGCTTCGAAAGGTCTCAAACTCATGTCGTGTTTCCAAGCTAGCAAGTATCTCCGCAAGGAATACAGAGCTTTCTTGGCTAACATTGTAGTAGCGGAGAAGGAAAAGAAAGGAAAGACGGAAGTGAAAGATGTTCCTGTGGTTCGTGAATTTCCTAATGTATTTCCTGATGATCTTACTGGCTTGCCACCAAGTCGTGATATCGACTTTCGTATCGACCTCATTCCTAGAGCAAACCCTATTGCTAAAGCTCCTTACCAACTCGCTCCGTCCGAAATGCGTGAAAACTCATGAGTCAGCTCCAGGAACTACTTGATAAAGGCTTCATTCGCCCGAGCACCTCTCCATGGGGCGCACCAGTCCTTTTCATCAAAAAGAAGGATGGGTCGTTTCGGATGTGCATAGACTATCGGGAATTGAATAAGTTGACAATCAAGAATCGCTATCCCCTGCCTCGCATCGACGATCTGTTTGATCAGCTACAAGGTGCTACCTGTTTCTCCAAGATCGATCTACGCTCAGGCTATTACCAGTTACGCATTCAAGAGGAGGATATACCCAAAACCGCTTTTCGCACCCGATACGGCCACTATGAGTTCGTTGTTATGCCCTTTGGTTTAACCAACGCACCCGCGGTTTTCATGGATCTGATGAATCGCGTGTGTAAATCTTATCTCGACCGCTTCGTCATCGTGTTCATCGATAATGTCTTGATCTATTCCAAGTCGAAAGCCAAACACGCGCAACATCTACGTTTGGTTCTCGAGCTACTCCAAGGGAATCAACTCTATGCCAAGTTCTCCAAGTGCGAATTTTGGCTGGAGGAGGTTCAATTCCTCGGTCACATTGTCAATAGTCAAGGTATTCACGTCGATCCGGCGAAGATTGAAGCAGTTAAGAGTTGGAATACACCTAAGAACCCGTCTGAAGTCCGCTCTTTTCTCGGATTAGCGGGCTATTATCGACGATTTATCGAAGGATTCTCAAAAATCGATGTGCCGCTTACCGCTCTCACACATAAAGATAAGCCTTTTGTTTGGGGAACTGAACAAGAGTCTGCTTTCCAAACCCTCAAGCACATGCTTTGCAATGCTCCCGTTCTCACTTTACCCGACGGAAACAATGACTTTATTGTCTATTGTGATGCCTCGAACCTCGGTCTTGGTTGTGTCCTCATGCAACGGGACAAGGTCATTTCTTACGCATCTCGTCAGCTCAAAATCCACGAGAAGAACTATACAACCCATGATCTCGAGCTAGGCACAGTTGTTTTTGCGTTGAAGATTTGGCGACACTACCTGTATGGTACCAAGTGTACGATCTTCACCGATCATAGGAGCCTACAACATATCTTTAACCAGAAGGAACTTAATATGCGTCAACGCTGATGGGTAGAACTTCTTAACGATTACGACTGTGAGATCCGTTATCACCCAGGCAAAGCAAATGTCGTTGCCGACGCCCTCAGCAGACGAAGCTATCTGCTCAGCATTCGGGATATCCAAGCCCAATACGACCTCGAAACCCTCATCCGTGAAGCCCATCATGCCTGTTTTAATGAGCGCACTCTGAAGAAGGAAAGAATCTACCACGATGGAGCCCAGCTAGTGAATAAGTCGAATGGGATATTCCTCTTTCTAGACCGAATTTGGATCCCTAAGCGGACCAATTTACGACAGATATTGACGGACGAAGCCCACAAATCTTGATACTCTATTCATCCCGGTGCCGACAAAATGTACCAGGACCTTCGCTATAAGTACTGGTGGCCGGGCATGAAGAGGGATATCGCTCTCTACGTTGGGAAGTGCCTGACTTGAAAGTCAAGGCTGAACACCAAAGACCCTCTGGCTTACTAGAACAACCCCCGATCCCTATCTAGAAGTGGGAGAGTATAGCTATGGACTTCATAATGAAACTTCCACGCACACCATCAAGTCACGACAGCATCTGGGTTGTCGTTGACCGTTTGACCAAATCTGCTCACTTTTTGCCAATACGGGAAGACTACAAGGTAGAAAGATTAACCCGAATCTACACCGATGAGATCATTTGTTGACATGGGACGCCTCGCGACATCATCTCTGACCAAATAAACACCGATGCTTGGTTTACCTCACGTCTGTGGGAAACGTTTCAAATGGCTCTCGGTACTACGCTTAATCTAAGTACCGCGTTCCACCCTCAAACCAACGGTCAGACTGAGAGAACGATTCGTACCCTTGAAGACATGTTACGTTCGTGTGTCATACATTTCGGTGGTAATTGGGACGCTTACCTGTCGTTAGTCAAATTCTCGTATAATAACAGTTATCATTCCAGCATTCAAATGGCACTGTTTGAGGCTTTATACGGAAGAAAATGTCGATCGCCTATTGTGTGGCACGAGATCGGGCACTCGCAGTTAACCGGTCCTGAGCTATTGCAAGAAACGACTGACAAAGTCCTCCAAATTCGAGACAATCTGCTGAAAGCTCGGAGTCGTCAGAAAAGTTACGCCGATAGACGACGCAAGCCCCTTGAATTTGACGTTGGCGACTACGTACTCCTAAAAGTATCCCCTTGGAAGGGTGTGGTCAGATTCGGCAAGAAAGGGAAAGTAGCGCCTCAATATGTTGGACCTTTTAAGATTCTGGAAAGGATCGGAAAAGTCGCCTACAGACTCGAACTATCGGAGGAACTTAATAACGTCCACCCGACTTTCCACGTTTTGAACCTTCAAAAGTGCCTGGCTGAGCATGATTTAATTGTACCCCTTGATGATCTCCAAGTGAACGAAACACTACACTTTATGGAGAAGCCTGTCGAAATCATGGATCGCCAAACCAAGCAGCTCAGACGCTCGCGCATTCTTATTGTGGAAGTCCGATGGGAAGGTAAACGAGGCGCAGAGTTCACTTGGGAACTCGAAAGCGACATGAAGGCGAAGTATCCGCAATTGTTTGTTACGGCTTCGGCCTAATTTCAGGACGAAATTCCCTCAACTAGGGGAGGCTGTAACACCCCGTGTTTCGAAAGTCAAAGTCAAAGTCAAGATTGAAGTCAAAGGGAGACAAGATTTCTAACTGCGATCTGTCACTTCTTGCTCAATTCCTGTTTTGACTTCTTTGACTT
Organism: Helianthus tuberosus; assembly: GCA_030545235.1. Classification (NCBI taxonomy): domain Eukaryota; kingdom Viridiplantae; phylum Streptophyta; class Magnoliopsida; order Asterales; family Asteraceae; genus Helianthus; species Helianthus tuberosus. Next base: position 96,460,397 of record CM060399.1, on the reverse strand, counting down.
GTAGTTAGTCTATTTTTTGTTTTACGTTAGTTGTATTATGTGGAGTACTTATTAATAATCGAGGTTTATTCGATATTTATCTCTTGTTTTATCGCTTTATCGCTATCGCAATCGCACTCACAACTCGAATTACGCGTTCTGGATATTGTTCTATGTGTGTGTGTGCCTTATGTGTTACTTGCGCATGTTTAATTATGTTTATGTGTGGTGATTAATAGAAACGCAATCAAAACTCAATCGCAATCGAATCACAAATGCTAAACGAATATGAAATAAGGATGATTGTATTTTGATATAGTAGTTGGGATTAAAAGTAATTTGACTAGGAAACTAAATCGCATCGCAACGCTCGCAATCGGAATCGAAACAGCAAAACTCATCGCGCCATGAACTCCAATCGAGTGGCCGGCCGATCGAGCTGCCACCCGATCGAGGTGCCACTCGATCGAGCAGTCACCCGATCGGGTTACCACCCAATCGACCAGCCTCTCCTCCCCCTTTCTTTTATGGAAAGCCTATAAATACCCCTGTCAACATCACAAACTTACCTTTTCTGTACCTCTCGTCCGACCAGCGCTTCTTGCCCACTTTTCTTCAGATTTCTCGCGATTCTTGTAAGTTTTCCATCTAAATCTCGTACTTTCTTGATCTACACGCACTCCTACACCTTTCTATCTTTTGAATCTTAACTTTTAACCGTGAAATCACTAGATTTGAGGTGTTCTAGGATGATGTCGTCATGGTGTTCTTATGAACTTCATGTTTTGACATCAATACACTAAGAACCACTTAGATCTGAACGATTTCCACACAAATAAACAAAGATCTTGCATAGATCTAAACATATTCATGGTGAAAAAGGATTGAAAGATGGTTTCTAACTTTCTTTCAACTCTTTTACACTCAATGCACTCAAACCGATAGGATCAGACCTTGTTCTAACCTTCTACTCCTTCTTGGTGAAGTGTTTGTTCAAGATCTGAGTTCTACTAACGAGACGACCGATTTTGGGTTAAGCAAGAACAACCGTCTTGAACCGGTCAGCTGGTTGAACTTGGTTGATTCCTGTTCGATTGGGTCATTTGTGTCAAGATGGGGCTTTGTTGACTAGCACTTTGTCAGACCGCCTTGATAAAACTACAAACCATCGAAAACAACCATGTGTAAGACGATCAGGCCGACCAGCACGGAGTGCCGCCCGATCGGATTGTTGTCCGATCGGATTGTCACCCGACCGGGTTGCCACCTGATCGGCTTGCACCTTGGCCCCACAAATGACTTTTATTACAAACTTCAAGAGTTTTGAACACCGAACGAATTGTCGTCCGATCGGGTTACCACCCGATCGACGACCATCCGACCCTGTGATGTTTTGAACTCAACACTTAAACAATTTTCAACATGTTCGATGCACAAGGGTTGCCACCCGATCGGACTACCATCCGATCGAGTGACAAACTGCTGTGAACTTATTCTCACTAAGGTGTCCAACTAATCGGATCGTCGTCCGATCGAACGTCCGTTCGATCGACCAACCTGAAGGTAGAGATACTTCTATATTTTCAAAATACTACAACGAAAACTTCAAAAGACAAGCTATTATACACAAACATATCTTTCCCAAACGAAGTAACAATCCACTCGAAAGGTCACCTGATCGGATGACCATCCGAGCGGATAGTCACCCGATCGACCGGCTACCCGATCGGATTGCCATCCGATCGGATTGCTGTTCGACCCACTGAAACTTTGTTCCATTATACGCACCACTTATCGTTATGCTATCGTTCTAATCAGGCTAATTTCCGCTCTAAGCGCTCCCTTCAATCCATCAACCGTTGTGAGTATACTCGATCCCGTTTTGCTTTACGCACTTTTGGGTGTTACATACGTTACTTATTCTAAATCACATCGAACACACTACGCAATACTTTAACGCTAACCGTTACCGCGTGTTATACGTGACTTAATGAATGCTTGTTTGTTATGTTTACACATGAAATGCTGTCTACCTGCCTTAGCAATGATAGTACTATTTGTTTGGACTCAGCACATGTTTACTCAGGGGTTGTTAAAGACAATTTGTTACATGGCTCACGGTGGTGAGTGTGTATTACGAACTGCCATGGGCAGTCAACCCGCTGTCATTGGTATCGATAGGTTCATGTCGATAACTAACACGCCTCATTTTACATTGTGTACGTGCTGGTTATGCGTAACTATTTCGAACTCTATTATATCTATTAAACTTGTATGCTCACCCCTACACTATGTGTATTGACTTTTACTTTAACGTATATGACAGGTGCTTAGGATGTTTATATGCTTGGCTTGCTGTGAAATCGAGGCTAGGAAAGGTCTAGAAACAAATAAACAATTGTCTGTATTTGAAACCTAAGTTGTCGGAACAGAACAATTTGACTAGATCTTGTCTGTAATAATTATGATATCTTTTATGACATGGTATGGGACATGTTGCCTTAAATAATTGGTAATTATAGTTGTTATGGAAACTTCTGGACAATCTATTTCGCTCAGTGCCACGCCCCGATGATTCCGCCATCGGTTGGGGTGTGACATTTTTGGTGCGACAGTCAACGTTTCAGACGATTCGGATGTAAACGCCTTGTAGAGCGTGTTATAAAATTCTTCAGCCATGATGCTCCTTGTTTTTCACACACTTGAATCACAAGAATACAAACAAAAACAATCAGTTTAAACACTTATCAAACAACTAGATCGGACGGGTATCCGATTGAGTGAAGTCAACAAAAGTCAACAATAAAAATGATCGGGTGGCAACGGATCGGATGGTGATCCGATCGAGTAACGATCCGACACTTGGACAATATGCTCTGGATCAGGTGGTGATCCGATCGAGTGATGATTCGATGATTGACAATGTGTTTTGGATCGGGTGGTGATCCGATCAAGTGATGATTCGACGCTTGACAGTGTGCCTTGGATCGGGTGGTGATCCGATCGAGTGACAGTGTGTCTTGGATCGGGTGGTGATACGATCGAGTGACACCAACCAACTATCGGATGGTGATCCGATCGAGTGGGTATCCGATGCTTGTCAATATGCCTTGGATCGGATGGTGACCCGATCGAGTGGGCATCCGATACTTGACCCACTTGTGTTGATGATCGGGTGGGGATCCGATCGAGTGGGTATCCTATACTTTGACCTGAGATACAAACAAATAGAGTGATTAGGATCGGATGGCAATCCGTTCGGATTGCCACTTGACACTTGCACTTTAAGCTCTTGATCAAACAATGTGCTAAGGATCTGATGGTGATCCGATCGAGTGGGTCAACAAAGTCAAACTTTTAATGAATTGCAATGGATCGGGTGGTGATCCGATCGGGTCGCAATCCGAGACTTGACACTTATGTGATTAACAAATCAATGTACAAGGATCGGGTGGTCATCCAATCGGATTGCCATCAGATCGGTGAACATCACCAAGAACAATGACGAACATGTTTAACAGATCGGACAGAAAAATCTTAATATCTCTCAAATTACTTGGAGTTTTGAACTGAAATTTTGTAGGCTTATAGATCAATGATGTTCGCACATAATATCAAAAAATCAGCCAATTTTAACCGTAAAAGCCATGTTAATTTTGAAATTTTCGGACAGAAAGTGTAGAAAATGAGAAAATGAAGAATTTAGACAAATCTGATGCAAATTTGGCTCTGAAATTGATGAAATCATGTACGAATTTGTGTGATTGATCTGCGCAATTGAGCTCCTGCTCTGATACCGCTTATAGGACCGGTTTTCGACTCCGAAACAATTGCGTATCGACACGTGTGACGTGCGGAATCCGTACACGTGCGTGGACCGAACACTAGAACCGTACTAAATCTGTGATTCTATAGAAATGTATGAAATCGTACAAAGCACCACGAATCACCTTTTGCCTTTCTCTCTCTACTTTCTCTCTCTAGCCTCTAAGCTCTTCAATCTCCCAAATGGCAAAAGTTCTAATCTCTAACCCTAAGGGTTCTATTTATAGGCCAAGGCTTTAATGAGACTTCTCATTAATTACATAAATGCCACCTTGCCTTTTCTGTAAATATTACAATATAAGGCTATGATTTATTTTGTTTCTGCTATGATCTGTATTGACGGAGGCGATAAACATTACTGCACCAACAGACTTAGCCAAACATGGCCTTTGATTGACAAGAACTCTTACGATCAATCTTGGATCCCGAGACTACTACACACTCTAAAGGTGGATGATGGATGATGGTGGTGGGTGTTGGTGGTGTAGTGGTGGTGGAGTGGTGGCAAAGTGGGAGAGTAGTGGTTTGCCAAGGGATGCCTTTGAAGTGAGCCAAGCACCCCTATTTATAGCCTGAACAGAAGCCCGGCCACGGCCCCGTGTCCAGCGAACACGCCCCCGTGGCCATCCTTTTCTCTTCCTTCATTAAATGATTTTGTCAGCATAGGGCTCCACATGTCCCGTGGTCAGCGGACACAGCCCCGTGGGTAGAAGCATATCTGTACTACCAAGATTTTGTAAGATTCTGCGTATCTTAGCGTTGACCACGCCCCGTGCTGAGCTAGGCACGCCCCCGTGGTGGGCGTAGAAGCTTCTACAACTTTGTCTTTTCTGCAGGTGGCTGACCACGCCCCCGTGTCCATTGGGCACGGCCCTGTGGTCAGTTTTCTGTTTCTTGTTTTTGCTTTTGAGGATGTTGCCGAGGGGTCGGGCATGTCACGTTTATTCCTTTTCTTTGTATTTATGTTGGTTTTTGCTGTATATTTGTTCCTTTTGCTCGTTTAAGCTCATTTGGTCCTGTAAATTCAAAAGGAAGACAAAAACATGCTTTTTCCAACATTAGTACTAAAAAAGGGTTATTTTTATGCCTCATTTGATGTAATTTATATGTTGCCTTTTGCACACATCAAATACCCTCACACTTAAATCTTTGTTTGTCCTCAAGCAAAATTCTTTAATAAGTGGCTTACACACCCAAATGGAATGGGTAGGAGAGAAGTTTTGGGCTTGTCTTGAGTGTCGGGAATCCAAGATCTTTATTGGGTTTTATTTTTATTCTATTTACAATCTTATTCGTTATGATTTATTTAGAACGTTTTATAAGAAAAATTACTTATTTGGGCATAACATGCCTCTTTAGAATTCCATTTATATACAAGTTCACATACCTCACAGGAGATCACTCAACACTCGGCCGAAGATGTATTTTTGTGAAACACTCGAGACCGGCATGGATCTTACTTCTACCATATGCTTGCCAAGCAATCAATCCTCCTCCTTTTTAACTATAAACTTTCGTAAATATCAAGAGAACTTTGAAAAGGGTTAGGCTTGGGCTAAGGGTAGGTGGTTTTTGGTTAGTGGTTAGTAAAAATGGCTAAAAGCGTAAAAAACATCGGTCGTCGTAAATTTTTTTGTTTTTGTGACTTTTATTCAAACTAAGCATCTTCAAACAAAGTTTCTTTGAGGAACTTGTTTGTTTATTACTAGACTTTCATTTTTTTTTATAAAGAAACGTCACAAGATAACCGAGCTTTCTAATAAAATAAAGGGTTTGAAAAGAAAAAAGGTTTTGGTGGGTAAAGGGTGTTTGTTTTGTGTGTTTAGAAATGAAAAGGTTTAGGCTAACTAGGGGGATTTTGGGTAGGTGATAAAAAAAATTGAAAAATAATGGTGTTGAAAAGAAAATGGGTTAGTCCTAATACCTCCATCATTTACTTACTTGGGTTTAAGTTGGTAAGGAGCGGGAATGTATCGTCGTGCCAAGTTCTAGAGTCGTAAGAACCAAGCGCCTATTCACACAAGAAACGAAAAATGAGCATTTAGTTTAAAGATATATGCTTGTATGCTCAATAAAGGCTCAAAACTCACTTGTTGTGGGAATGGGTTTATAATGTGATCAAGTGTATATAATCAAATTTTAATTAGATTTGTCATGCCTTTTCATAATTTTCTTATGTTGGTTCTTTTTATCACGACGCTATCGGTTATAAATAAAAAGGTCACGACCTTCAACGGTTACTTCAATAACGCCAAAAATAAGAAAAAAAAAGCGGTGGAAATGAAACCAACTTCATGCCGAAAGCGTTGAGCGAATACAAAGAACAAGAACGCCACTCGTTCACATTTATTGATTCATGTCAGGTGGCACGTCACCACAATAAATGAGCGAAGGTACCACTCGCGACCAAACCTAAAAAAAAATACAAGCTTGTTTATACGTTCCGATGCTCGTAACAAAATTGATCTCAACTTAAGCGACGATAAGGACGAAGTTCAACCGAGTAGTCCACTCGGTAGAGATAAATCCAAAAAAAGAACATCAAAATCATCAAATGCCAATGTGGACTACACCAAAAGTTTAGCTGAGCTTACGAAACGCATTAATGCGTTTAACAATATTCAACAAGAAAAGCTCAACGAAAGAAAAAGTTTACATGCGCTATTTTAAGAAAAATTAAATTTGAAAAAGGAGATTGAAATATTGGTTGTACTTAATGCTTTGTTATATATTTTGTTTTTACTAATTTTGTTTTTTTCTTATGCATTATTGGTTGTACTTAATGCTTTGTTATATATTTTACTAGGTTATTGTCCCGTGTAATACACGGGGTGAATCATAATTATAATGTGAAATAAAAAAAAATATGTTCTATGATCTAAGTATATATAATATAGAGTAATATGCAGACCAAATACGAAATAAATATTGAAGTTTGTATAGCCATTCATAATGATATAATCTGTTGTTTGTTTTAGGATTTGTTATAGGAACTTAAAATTTTGTACCACTATTAATATTTATTGTGACATTTTCTTGTTCAAAGGTAACGTGTCTGATTTTATCTGATAATAGATTATTCTGACGGGTTATTGTTGGCATAATATTATATTTTCTGCCATCCAAATATAGTTTCCTCACTTTCGCTATCATTAACATTAATATAAGGTATGCTCGTATTCAAAGCTATAAACCAATATTAATTGTCCGAAATAATTACTTTTATCACAATTAGTAAGGAAACCAATAAAAACTATTGATAATGTAATATGTCCCATACCATTTGAAAGGTCTGAAAAGGGACTTCTAGACTGATAAAAGTAATGTAAATGAATAGACAAGAATTGAATCAATAAAACCAATTAACTATAGTTGAGAAAATACTATGTATAGTGTAATACTTTACATGTACAATTGAACCAATGAAACATATATATAAGTGAAAAAATAAAAATAAAGACATGAGACACCATACGACAACTAAGTAAATCTAAATTTAAAAAAAAAAGTTATGATATTCTGAATGTGAAGATACCTTTCACAGACCTCTACATCTTAGTTACAATAGGGAAAAATATGTATGTTAAGAGTTTACCTTGTTTTAAAACACATATATTTAACTTATCTAAAAATACATGATGTTTTCTATGTGACATAGATAATATGCATATTACTTATTTGACATGGTAAACTTATCTAAAAAAAATGATGTTTTCTATGTGACATAGATAATATGCATAGCATATGAAGAGTAAAAAAACATACCTAGTATTTAGAATGAACCACTTGGGCTAGCTCAAGTGGCCACCGACATCCTTGCTAAGTCTCTCGTGGCCTCCCATTGCGTGGAGGTCTTGGGTTCGATCCCGAGCGAGTATGATTTGAGGATATTTACTGCCAGGGCGCTTTGTCGGGTAGCAAACTGGGGAGGGGGATCCCTCCCGCGGTCAGGGGTACCGTGCATCTACCCTTTTTTAGTATTTAGAATGAAGTGGAGTTTAATTCTAAATATTTGATGTAATATATTGAATATTAAATAATGATTTTTTTATATTCTTGACAAAACTTTAATTATCACAAAAATTCAATTTAATTCTAGAAGGGAAAGTAAAACTTACGAAATTGATTAAATGGTTACTAATTTTATGGGTTTTTGTTTAATAATTTCAAATCAAAATTAAATCCATAAATTATAGCTTAGATTTAAAACACATTTTAGACTTTAGATTTACAATCAAAATAAAATTCTAATATAATATTTAAATCTTTTTAATTTAAAATTTATCTATAAATTATTGGTGCCCTCATTGAATGACACATGTCCCAAATCAGGTTTCTTTTATTATATAGTATAGATTTTTACTAATTTTGTTTTTTTTTTCTTTTTACCTCCACATAGTTTTTATCTTCTATAATTTAACTCCAACACCTTTTCACTTTAAACTTTGGTCCCCTAAACTTGTCTTTTAAAAAGTGTTTGTTTTACGTTTCAGTCTAAGTTTTATGAGTTAACACACCACAACGTGTGTGTGGTTCAATGGTTTACATCTATTTTTTTTTCCTTTGAACGGCCCCGTGCAACACGTGGGTCCTAAATCAATTTAGTTATTTTTTTCTATGTTTTATGTTTCAGTCTAATTTTTGCGCAATAACTCGCCACAGCGGTCATGCATGGTTAAAAGTTTTTACGTCTGCTTTTATTTTTTTGTTGTGTTTTTTATATCTTTTGTTCTACGAGCTTTTCAGGTGTTGGTGATTACTAACTGTGGTGTGGCATGGCATGCTACTTGACAAGTTGACACGGCTAGTTATATTTATAGACTAGAACTAGTTAGTAATTTTAAAAATATTCATGTATTATAATATCCCCCAAAAAACATATTAACGTAACTCCTACAACTTTATTTCTTTACATGTATTTCGACATCAAAAATCCTGAATCAGAATGCAAAACTCGACAATCTTCACTTTGTTCTTGGTTGTGCTTGTGATGCAAGTGATGTCCGAGTGGGTTGAAGCGAATTAGCGTGGGACCGAGTTAGCATCTCGGTCATCGATGGAGTTTGATAAGCTTGAACCAAGCTAGACCCGTCAGTCGAGTCCCCACGAGCCGTGGCTCTTTGCCATGTGTGCGAGCTTATACCGGATAACATATAAGCTCTTCCCGAATGCTCATACGAATGCCTACTAGTCATTCTCTCTTGCATTTCCTTGAGCTCGGCATCTAGTGCAATACAGAGACGGTCGCCAGATCTAGCCGCTACGGTTCCTGAGAGAACCTTCCGGAAGTTCTCGAGTATACTAACTGCTCGTGTCAGATCACCTGCTTCGGCTGCGGTTCTCGCTTGTACCATGGCTTCCGCTGATTGTAACCGGCTTTTTTGTCTGTCGACTTCAACCGAAACAACATTTTCTTTACCCACTTTTTCGGGTCATTTGATTGTGACATTTTCACTCGCTAACTTCATCGTCTCTTCTGTCATCGGATCGGTATATGAACAATGTACCTTCAATAACAAGGTCTCGTCGCCAAAAGTCAACTCGGTCTCCTTTGGAACGTTGACCGAGACGAGAAAATCCCGTTCTTCATCGGCATACAAATCCCCAACATCTATACGCCCCGATTTCCTATCGGGTGTCAAATGACCCCTGTAGCTTCCGGTCTTTAGAGATTGAACTTGGATGCTCGGGCTCGCGCTCTCGATTGTCACTTGCAAACCTTTAACCACTACACTCAAGAGTCCACCGATGCACTGAGCGAATGCATCTTGGATTACGCTTTCGGTCTCGATGAACGAAAAGGTCCCACCGGATGTCTCGGAAATCGAGTGCATTAATGTAGCATCATGGTCAGCCCCAAACCCGAAAGCATGTACTGGAACATCGATACCTTGTGGAACAAGTAACTGGTGGTTTGATCCGTTATGATCAACACCCGAACTCGAATCCCATCTGCCACTCGCGGTATACGTATCCTGCCCATCCGATAACAGAATTATACTCGTCACCGGGTTCTTCTCCCGGCGGTCTTTCATGACTTTACTCCCCTTCCTCAGCCCCTCGGCTATATTCGTGCCCCCATTCGCCATCAATGAATTGACAGCCTGGACCGCATGCTGCTTCCCTGCATCAGTCATTCTCCGGAGCGGGAACACGCGGCGGGCAGCAGATGAAAACACGATAACCGCCAACCGATCAGCCGGGCCAAGATTCTGTATCACAAAACCCATGGCCCGTTTAAGCAATGTCATCTTTGTACCAGCCATACTACCACTGATATCAAGAACAGTCACAAGATCCACCGGGGCCCTGGCAGAAGTCGAAACCGGAGCTTTCAGGTGGATCAAAACAGTGAAATCATCCGCGGTACTGCGCCTTGGCACAGCCGCAACCTCGTTGTATGTTTTCAACAACAGCCTTGTCGAATATGTATTATCATTCCTGGTTGAAGTTTGTACATCCAACGCTTCATCATCGTTGAAGACGGCTGGCTCGTTGGCGGAGGAGACGTGGCGGTTGGAGGTCTGTCGTGGCAGGGGCCGGCGGATTACTGTCATGGGTGGAGCTAAACCTTGTTGTGGAATCTCCTTCCATTTAGCTCTACAGATTGGACATGTTCTGTTTCCATGTTTGACATGTGAAACAATGCATTGGAAATGGAATGAATGTGCACATTCTGATGTGAAAATGGCTTCACCTTCACCACGTTTCATTGATGCTAAACATATCGTGCATTTCTGGAAAGTCAAAATTGGAATTAAGTCAACAGAATTGGTATACATTTTATGTGAAAGTTACAAAAAGAATTTTATTTAATTCAATTATTACTTTAATAAGAGAACAAGAAAGATTTGGCTACCACAACTACAAGGTATCATAAATAAATAGTTATATAAAAAAGTCAAAATGAAAGAACAAAGCAAACAAAGGGTTCGCCAAAAAGTCAAAATAAACGAACAAAGCAAACAAGCGTTTGCCAGTTGTTTTAGAAATTTCTTTGTCCTTTTATTGTCTAATAAATTTCAAGTTGATTATTAGCTGATGTGGAACCAATGGGTCCCTTGATATATTTTATGTATTGATAAAATTTACGAGTTAAATGTTATTTTTAGTCCTTATAATTTGGGTTATTTTTTCAGTTTAGTCTAAAGGTTTGAAAAATTGTCATTTTAGTCTAAACAGTTTCAAGCATTGTCATTTTAGTCCAATAGGTTAACTCCGTCAATTTTCTCTATTAGCTAGAAGGGTAATTCGATTATTTTATATTGTCGAATTGCACTCCTAGTTAACAGAATTACATATAAAATGACCGAAATGCTCTTCTAGTTAACAGAATAAACGGATGGAGTTAACCCAGTGGACTAAAATAGCAATGTTTAAAACTATTTGGACTAAAATGACAACGTTTCAAACCTTTAGACTAAACTAGCTATATTGCCCAAACAACAGGGACTAAAATGACATTTAACTCTAAAATTCATTTGAATGCATTTTACGAAAATTTTAAATAATGTTATTTATCCAATTAAAAAACGCATGAAGATGCAAAGTTAAGGGTGTAAAAAGTAAAAACCAATTTAACGTCGTAAAAAATTGAATTGAGCGAGCTAAAACTAGCTCTAGCTCAAGCTCAAGCTAAAGAAAAACTTGTTTAATAGAGATTCATAAGGGGTAAAAAATACAACAGAGGATAAAAAGTGCTAAAAACAAACAAATTTCAATATTAACCATGATATGTTAATTACTTAACTTGTTTTTTTACCAATTAATTGCCTGTTAAACATAAATATAAGAAAAAAAATATATTTTTTAAATAAAACTTCATTAGAAACACACATCCAACCCAAACAAGTCAAAAGCCAAACAAAACAACACCCCGACCCAAACAGGCAAAGTGCCAAATTAGAGCATATACAACTACAACGGATATAGAACAAAAAAAATAAATAAGAATGGCTAGCGGTAAACGTGCAGAAATGATAAGAATTTTGAGAACAAACCTTAGAACTAGAAGACCGGCTCAAACTTCTAGACAACCGTAAGACCGGAGACCACGGCCGACGGGGAGTCGCCGGAGGCAACAAGGCGGCGTCTGATGGCGGTGGTGAGACGTCGGTATCAGCCGTAGGAACATAAACACAGAAATTAGAGCCCAAAGCCATCTTTACTTTCCTCCATTTGCTCTCCATTTTACTAAAAAAACAGCAAGAAATTGTTGAATTATATAAGTATTTGAAGTGGGTGTTGAGCTAGATCAGGTGGGAGATGGGTGTTGAATTAAATTTGGGGAAAGTAGGTGAATTGCACGAAAACTGATCAGGGGTTTTAAATGGTGGTTTATACAGTGAAGGCAATGAATGGTGATGATGGGGTTGATTGTACGGCTTCGCGGGCATTTATTGACATTTTGATAATATATAGATACAGATAGTTGTGTGTGTATATATATAGAGAGAGAGAGAGAGGCGTAGAAGAAACCATTTTTTCCGTTAAGGGGGTGTGGGGTGGTTTTGTTGACTTTAATGATGAATATATTATAGTTTTTATAAGAAAAAGCATGTTATTTCTGTGTGTGAATACAATAGACTATTACTTTATTTGCACTAGAGAGATTGGTGAATATGGTAAGAAATAATATAAGGGAAAGAGTAAGGTTGCGACATAAAAGTAAACGTTGGGGGGTAAAATTGCAATTATTTCGTTAGGGGGGGGTAAGGGTGTCAATCACCCCAAACCACAGGGTGTAAAATTGCAGTTTACTCTAAGGGAAATTTACAATTTGCTATAACGTGCACAGTTTGGTTTAAAGACTAAAACTTGTGAAATGTTTTTGCCATTTCACATTGTAGAAATTCAAGAATTTCTAGTTTAGTTAATCCGTTATTTTAGTTATTTCTGTGCGCAGCTTTTGTCGGTTTACTAACTATTTCGATGTAAATTCATAACACGAACACAAATGGTCCATGAGGTTCTAGTATTTTTACAAAAGAGAATATGTTATTATCATAATTTTAGTTTGAAACAAGAGGGTTTTGATATTTAAAAAAAAATATTACGAATGAGATGGGAGCAATATTCCTACAAAGGATGGCTACAAATTTTGGGGTGTTAAATGATCTTGATTAAGATGTTAAGTGTTTGGTTTAAAATAATGAAATTGTTTAATATGGTCATAGTTTAGGTTTAGAGATTGATTATTTTTGATTGGGTAGCTTCCAAACTTTCAACCTAGGGAACAATTTGGTTTGCAAATTATACAAAAGTTGGGCGTATAAAACCAGACCGAACCAGAAGAAAATACGGGGCTACATTTCAAACTTGTAGAAATTTTAAACCGGGCTATATTTACATTGGGTTACATTTTAATTTGTACCTTATTTGCCTTAGGCTATAGGGTATGGTCATGACCCTCATGATCACAATGACCCTCCACATCAGCGCCATGTCACCTACTTCTAATCCATCATCTAAAACCACTATTCTAAGGGTGTGGTCATGACTTAAACCACTATTATATTACTTTAATTCATTTTTGTGAAAAGGAAAGAAAATATTGAATAAGGAAAGTAGGCTCATGGTTGTCATGGTTTAATCCATGGGAATCATGGTGGATGAGACAAGGGGATGGTGTAGCAATCCATTAATGATCCTACGTGGCGATTAATGACCCAACCATGCACCTCACACCCTATAGCCTTAGTCGTTAACTTAACTCGTGGTTTCCTTTTTTGCTCTTTGTGTGCTTGGATAACCCCAGGTAGAATTCTGCACACATCAATTCCCCCATAGATAAACGACGATCATCGTTCCCTTCGGCTTCCCCTACCACAACTCCCTAACTCCCTCGCCTACCTTTCATATACATTTGGAAAGCTTTCCAGCCTTAGTTTGTGTATGTTTTATGAATTATTTGACTTATAAAAGAAAATATTTTATAGTTTTTAATCAACATATCGAAATCATATGAAAAAGAGCCAAGTATGTGTAAATTGTCACACCCCAACTGATGGAGGAATCATCGGGGCGCGGCACTAGACGAACCAGATTGCTCAAGAGAATCCATAACAACTATTTAGTGACAATATTTAACAAGTTCATTATCCCATACTAATAAACAAATATTTCAACAAACATTCATAACGGAGTTCATATCTCTCAAACAAAATCCTGTCCGACAACCTAGATTCATTTATTGTGGGTTTGTAGCATTCCTATCCTTTTTGCAGCAAACAGACCATCAACATGTCACATACGTTAAAATAAAGTCAATATAATAATGTAAAGGTGAATACACAAGTTTAGCATAGATATAGTATAAAAGCGTTTACGCATAACCAGCATGTAACACGTAATGAGCAAATCAAGTAAGCTATCAACAATGATACAAGCTAACCACATGACTGCGAGTAGAGTATGCACGACACATATTCACCGAAGCGAACACATGAAGTAAAGTATGTGATCCTTAACAACCCCTGAATAAACAGGTGCTGAGTCCAAACTATAGTACTATCGTTGCTAGGTGCGGTCGGGCAAGTCGTCACTGTGTAATATAGCAACAAGTATTCAACTAATCACTATATCATGCGAGTGCGGTTATCGTTTATAAAGCGTTTAAGTGTTGTGTGTTTTGATAGAGAATGTATGTAACACCCAAAAGTGCGTTAAGCGAAAAAGGGTTCGAGTATACTCACAGTGCGTGTCTAGTAAGTAAACACGGCCTGAAATGGATTGAAGGGAGCGCCGGATCAGCTTGCGTACGGGAACAGAACGCGTAAGTCTTCCAAAATGTTGAAATGGTCGAAGTCGAAGTGTCGGGTGGGAAATAGAGGCTTCGTACGAAGCTACTGTCTTCGTACAAAGGTGTGCCTTCGTACGAAGGGAGGGCTTCGTACATGTGTGGCTTCCGTTGTCGAAAATCGAGTGTGCTTCGCGTCTGTCTTCGAGAAATCGAGTGTTCATCCCTCCAGCCTTAAGCTATTGATTAAACTTAGAGCCGAAGAGGTCTTGGTTTGAGTCACATGTGAGAATTGGGCTGTGATGTGCGAAGTCAGTGCCTTCGTACGAAGCCTATGAGTTCCTTCGTACGAAGCCTATGAGTGCCTTCGTACGAAGCCGGGCTTCGCACAGAACAGTCCAGCTCGCATTCGTGGTTGTTCTTGGCGTTAGGAGCTGGGTTTTCGTCTGAATCGGATGTGTTTTCGGGTCCTATTCATGACGGTTTCGGCACCACCTCGTTCCATTATCCAGTGAACGAAATACATGTCAGTTTAGGTTTGTTTTAGTGTAAAAATGGAGTTTAAAAGTGGTTTTAAAGGGTTTTCACTTAGGTCTAGCACTTGGTGAGTGTGAAATCTGTAGATTTCTAACTTGGGAAGCCGAAGCTAGGCCCAATACACTCGGTTAAGAGTAGATCCATGATAAATAAGAAGATTCCATGAAATAGATGAAGGTTTTTGTAAAAGAAGAAGTTTAGTTGAAAAATATAATAGCCCTCCTAAAACCCTGAACATGCTCTAAAATGCCTATAATGTGACAACTGGCAAATAACCGGTAATTCCGTACAAACTAATCACTATTTTATTTACATAATCTCATGCATTTGGCGTAATTTAATTTATGT
The DNA here is from genome assembly GCA_030545235.1 of Helianthus tuberosus. Classification (NCBI taxonomy): domain Eukaryota; kingdom Viridiplantae; phylum Streptophyta; class Magnoliopsida; order Asterales; family Asteraceae; genus Helianthus; species Helianthus tuberosus. Next base: position 96,444,970 of record CM060399.1, on the reverse strand, counting down.
AATTGTGTCGTAAAACAGATAACAGTGTTAGGACAAGAAAACAATGCTAAAACATATGTTGGTTTTCATAGTATTGCGAAACCAATCAAATAATGTCCTAAAAGTGTTGGTAGAAAGTGTTGCGCGCACTATTCACGATCACACTATTCATGCCAGCAAAACAGTGAAAACAGAGCGAAACAATGAAAAACGACACACAAACAACATGATTGAGTCCATATACACAAGAAAACACTAATGAGAAAACATGTCTTGCAAAAATCTAGGACTTTCCGGTACAACGCCCTAAATACTAAAACGCCCGTCTGGCTAAAAATATGACATTTTTAACTCGTCCGTATTAATGATTAAGTATTTCTGGAACACCGGAATTACGACAATTGATGACATATACATTAAAACACATTGGGAATGTCATTGTAGGGTCCAAAATTATAAGCTTCTGGTATTATATCTGTATACATATAACTAATTCGTTATCGACTCGAAAAGCTAGTAAGCGGTATTTTTGCCACAAAACAACCAAACGAAAAAGCTAGTGAACTAGTTAAGCCTATTTTGGGACTCGGAATCACTTCATGCTTCGCTTGACGGTGGGATAACAACTTGCGACAAAGTTCCGTCGGTATGACGCAAAAGTGTCGTAAGTTCGTCGACGACCAAACGGAAGACATCTAAAGCGTCGAGATGCAATTTCTACTAGTTTAGCGAACTAATTAAGGTCATTTGACAATCTAAATCCTTAATTACCCCTTAATGGTGTAATTAACCCCTAATCATCACACTTTATATAATTTTATATAATGATAAAAATATCTAAGTTTAATCAATTTTCATAAAATATTTTCATTTTACCCCCCCCCCCCCCTAAAGTGGACGGTCATGGTGGGCTCCCCTAGGCCTCACCATGCTTGTGAAAATGTTGAGATGAAAGGGCATGGCTTGTAGTTGGTTTGACTAGAAAGCATGATTAAAAACCTAACATACACCATTCCATCCATCACATATCATTTTCCAAAATTCATCAAGCAAACTCCTTCTCCTTTCCCCTCTTGGTCTCGGCTCAAAGGAGACACCCAAGAACCACCTTCAATCTTCCATAAACACTCCATTTTTCACTAAATCTAACCATCCTAAGATCATATAAGCATGGTTTAAACATGGAGCTACATTAGGAGCTTTCTTGGAAGCTTAATCTTCTTCTAATCTTTTTATTTGTCTTGTGCAAAGTTATAAGACTCCTAAACACCCTATTTAACTTCATTATTATGTATAGATTATGGAAGTACAAGTTGATCATCTTAAAGATTAATTAAAATCACACCAAAAACCTTAATCTCAAAGCTAATAAACACTAAATATAACCATATTATGTGTTGATTTGTGTAGATTAGTGCAACTAGTTAGTGTAATCTTCTTATTTATGTTGATTATGTTAAGACTAGTTGTATGGAAAATGATATTATGATGATCTTAATGCTTATATGTTGTAGCAATTTATAAGCATGGTAATCTTGTTATGTTGAACTCAAAAGTATGATTTAAACATGGGTATGTTTAAATCATGAAAGATCATCACCTTTAAAATCATGAGTATTATAGATATGAAACTTGATTAATGTTCTTGAAAGATAAAACATAAGAATGAACTTGAAACAAGACTTTTAAAACACTAACAACTTGGTTTTTACATGAAACAAGTTTATATAAAATTGTTTATAAAAAGTGTTATGTAAAAGTCTTGGTAAATTTTTAAAACTTGAAAGATATAAGACATGGGAATTTTATTAAAAATATAAAACAAACATGATCAAGTTTATGTAAAGAATGAACTTGAAAAGTGGTTTACTTAATGTCTTGAAATTTAACATAAGTAATACTCATGAGGAAATTGAAGGAAAATGTGTGTGATTATTGTTGTAAAAATGATTTTGGGAATACTTGATGAATTAGTGGTGATTTGGGAAATTGATTTGGTGATTTAAATTCGTTTTGAAAACGTGGGAAACGTCATAGTTTAGGGGAAACTATGACGAATTTTTTCTGAAAATCTAATCGTGATTAAAAATGGGGTTAATGGGTGATTAACAAAGTTAAACACGATCAGTGGTCTTAAACGTCATTGTGGAAGCTTTGATGAAAATAGCTAAGTCCTAAATACTCAAGAGTTCTTATGACTTGAAAATATGTTTTTACAAAAATAGATGGGTAAAAATAATAACCATGTATAAGTATAATTTTTGACAAAAAAATTATATATTTTGGAAACTCATCAAATATATGTATTTTGTGCTATGTGTATGTATTTAGATACATTTAGGGTGATCAAAATAATACACCCTGATACCAAGAAATACTTGTAAGAAACAAGTACAAAAAGACACAAAAATACGTATACATGTTTCCCAAAGAAATGCAACGAAAACATACATAAATAAATCCTAAGCATATTGTGTCCATAAGCGAATAAACAGACGAATGAACAAAACGGACAACGGACGAGCTACGAAGACGTATTTCCTAGAGCTAATAATATATCTAACCGACAAAGGCATTTTTAGACGTCTAACGGATATTTATAAATATCACCGATAACAAAATCCGAAAAGTTGAAAAATACAAAAAATGCAAGACTATTAAAATGGACTCACAAAACTGATTATGGGCTAGGCCCAAATTGCTAAAATATTTGGGTTAGGCCTAAATTACTAAAATACATGGGCTAGGGCCCAATGATAAAATATTTGGGTTAGGCCCACATTACTAAAATACATGGGCCGGGGCCCAATGATAAAATATTTGGGTTAGGCCCAAATTACTAAAATACATGGGCTACGACCCAATGATAAAATATTTGGGTTAGGACCAAATTACTAAAATACATGGGCCAGGGCCCAATGATAAAATATTTGCGATAGGCCCAAATTGCTAAGATACATGGGGTAGGGCCCAATGATGAAATATTTGGGCTAGGCCCAAATTACTAAGGTACATGGGTTAAAGCCCAATGGCATAGAAACGTGGGATAAACCCAAAGACAGGGTTTAGTCCCAATGACATAGGTTTGGCCCAATGACACGCGTGCGAAGCGCGAAGACATGTGTAGGGCGAAGCCATTCACATACAATCCAACACATATAAAATATATGTATACACGTATGAAATCTATATACAGAACAAGTGAACGAACAAACTACCAACACTCTAAAATACAAAGTTGTTCCAAAATGACAAGTGAAAACACAATAAGAATTCAAGATGAACAGCTTGTACGAGGTCCGATAAGACCGAGTGTCTAATAAAGTTAGTACACATGTAGGTTGATCACACGTACGGACGCTCACTACGATATCACAATACATGGAACGCAAAATTGTGAGTTCATGTCCCTCCTTTCAATGATTTCAATGTTTTGTTTTTAAAACAATAGAAGGGAAATACATGTTAAAACTATGGGTATGTTAGGTATGGGTTTAGATGATAACATGATCAATGTACGCAAGTAGGATGATGACATAGTAACCATTAGTCACTTAGTGACCAAGGTGCAAAAGGTGTAGATCTATAGAGCTTGAGACACGCTCCACTCCTTGTTGGGCCATAGGAGTGCTTTTGTGATCCAAGAAATGTCAAAGTTGTCTCGGTTTGGTTACGTACTTATGGTACATAATGTCAGGGGGCTCGCTACCCACTGATAGATCCTTAAACTCCATACATGCTAATAAAATACCAGGATTTCATTACAAGAATACAAAGATTTCATATGATAACAATAACTGCATGAACTCGCTCAACTTTTGTTGACTTTTTAAAACTACATGTATTTCAGAAAACAAGTCTTGAGCTGGTGATACACTACGGGAAACAGGAAAGTCAATGACAATGATAGCCGCTTTTGGAGGGTTTGTCTTTTATATCCCAACTTCGTGTGGGTATATAGGGGACAAAACCTCACTATGTTTTATGTCAAAAACTATCTTTTGTGTTGTGTAATATAACTATGTTATGGTTAACGTTTGTGAACGTTGTGGAAACTAGAAAACTATGTTGGAAACTTGTAAACTTTGTTTGAAAACAATATAACTATGGCATCGTTGTGGTTTATTATGTTTACACATTTGGATGCAATGATTACCTTTCTTACGTCACACACAATACGCTTCTGCTACTAACAGGGTGTGACAGATTGGTATCAGAGCTCCGATTGTAGTGAACCGGGGAAAAAACTTTTACAAAGTTTGGTCTACAATCACCGAAGGGCTCACACATGAAAACAAAATCAATAACATTACGAAAGTGATTTCAAAAGTATGACAAAAGGTTTTCATTGTGTCACTAACACGAGGATCTATCACGCGGGCTCAATCATAAGTGACAAAGAAGGATCAATACATGGTTAGTCTATAAGGAATAGACATGAAAACATTAAGGATTACATGTGAAACATGAGAACAAAAACGACATGAGATATATAGTGATTGCATGAGATATATCATAAATAATGAATTATTTTGCTAACATATATATATGCATATTGCACGGATTATTTGCCTGGACCATGTCTTCTTCGACGGACATTTCTGAGACTGACCCGATGCCGTTAGTATCGGATGATGATTACGAGCCTGATGTCATTATCATTTCGTTGGACGACGAGCCCGAGCACGATGCCTTCTCAGATGATGATGATATGTTGGATGATTTCCAACCGTTCGCTCTTATTGATCCAGTGGAGGACCACGCACCACTTGAGGACGATGTCCTAGCTCTTCAGCAGCCACTGCATGATGTGATTATCTATGGACATCCCGAGGGAGAGCACGTGATAGTCCACCTATTCGTACCTCTAGAAGTTGTCCCCTTTGTTGACCTTGATGATGATGATGTTGACGTCCCTGTGATCCATGTCGACCACCTAGGGGGCGAGCTAGGTGATGGTGAGGTTGTAGATGACATAGCCATTCTTGTGTTACCATCCCCCGTCATATCGGTTGTTGATATATTGTCATCCTCGTCAGCTGTCGAGAGTGAGCGGTTAGTGGATGACGCTTCTTCGGCTGCCCCGGTCCCCCCTCCATCGATACACTCGCCACCTGCGTCTTCCCCTGCTTCGGTACCACCTACCTCTACTGCCAATCCCATGCATTTGCTGGGATTTTCACACTCATTGTATCCCACGTCTCATCATCAGTTTGGACAGCCATCACATCAGCCGTTCCATCACACGTTTCACGACCCCTATGCTGCAGGACCTTCTCACTTTGCTGGACCTTCATCCTCAGTCAGACCACCTTAGATGCATGCTCCTACACCCCCACCGGGCATGGACCCTTCTAATACTTATCATCCCTCTCACTTCCCTCCGACCACTACGAATGACAGGATGATATTCCATGATGTTCAGATTTCCATACTTTTTCGTAGGGTCACAGAGCTCCAGGACGAGTTAGCCGTGGTCAGAGCTGCCATCACTCCCCTACCACCACCTGCATCACAACTACCACCTTTACCATCATCACCCCCTCCATCACCACCACCACCTCTGCCACAGTCGCCACCCCACCTTCTCCACTCCAGTAGTATATTAGCAGTATGTCAGTAGTATGTCAGTGGCTATCTTTTGGGATGACTACCCACTTTTGTGAAGACTAAGGCTTATAAAGATCTAGGCTTTTGGAAGATAACTTGAAGACATGAAGATACAATGTAGTAGAAAATCTTACTTTTGTATTGTAACTTGTACTGACTAGGGATATGTATCCCTAAGTCCTTTTGATCTTCATGAACAAATGTAACAAGTTGTTATTATGTATAAAAGTATGTTTTCTGCATTTCACATTGTATTTCTTTTATGTGTGGTTGATATTATGGTAATGCGATGATATTGTGGTTGTTATGGTTATGGCATGGTGGACTTATGGTTGATGTTATATTATGGCGTGGTGTTTCTTTTTCTACATGTTGAGTTATACGACCATTGTGATGATTGGCGTATTCATGCATGCTCGTGATTGTGTAGTTATATCATGTATATTTATATATACGTTTCTTATTTATATAAACCCGATGTGTTTATATATATATATATATATATATATTTGACAATATTTATTATTGAATATTTGTCTAACGACGATCGATATTATCTAGAAGACGATGCCGCCCCGTCGTAGACAGACAAACACAAACCCGTTACCGACTACCCAAGAGGAGTTGAATGAACGTATCTTGCAGGCAATAGCTCAATACGAAGCCAACCGCACGGAACAAAGCGGTGGAACAGGAGGTACTTGGGGAGGCAACCCTCCGACCGGTAATGCTTGGTTATTCATTAGCCTACACAATACTCTTATCTATTCTAAATTATGCTCTTGATACTTACTCTTGAATTTGTGCATACGATAATTTCAGGTTGCACTTATAAACAGTTCTTGGACTGTAAACCCTTGATTTTTAACGGTACGGGAGGCGCTGTTTCTTTCATTTGTTGGACTGAGAAAACTGACTCGGTCATTTGAATGAGCAAATGCCCTACTGAACAAAGGGTTACTTATGTCACCGGACTCTTTATTGATAAGGCACTATCCTGGTGGAACCTCCAGGACCAAACTAAAGGGGGAAAATGCTGCATACGGCCTGACCTGGGAGGAACTCAAAGAATTAATGAGGAAAAAGTATTGCTCGAGGTCGGAAATCCAGAAGTTGGAAACGGAATTCTGGAACTTGAAAATGATTGGTTCAGATATCGCGGGATACACGTAGTGATTCCATGATTTGTCCCGTGTGGTTCCATACTTGGTGGAACCTGAATTCAAGAGAATCGAGAGGTACATCTGAGGACTTGCCCCCCAAATACTAAGTCTGGTTACCTTATCTGAGCCCACGGAGATTGGAGAAGCCATTGATTTAGCTGTAGCACTTACTGAGGAGGCAGTACGTCAAGGGAAATTTAATGAGTCTGGGGTGAACAAAAAGGAAACCACTGTGGAGACTTCTAGCTCCAACAAAAGGAAGTTCTCCCATTTCAAGAAAGGTTCACGGGGTAAGAACAATAACAACAAGGGGCAAAACTCGAAAGAAGTCAAAGTGGCAAAGGCTTATGTTACCACCACTACAAACGATACCAGCAGGAAGCCTTACACCGGTAGTGCACCAAAGTGCAACAAATGCCCCTTCCACCACTACGGAGAATGTCGAAACCCCAAGTGTGGTGAATGTGGTAAACTTGGGCACCGCATTGAGGCGTGCCAGGGTACGAACGCTAAGGATCATGGTTGCTTCAACTGTGGTGACAAAGGGCACTTTAAAAGGGAATTCCCGAAGGAAATCCAAGCTCGGGGTAGAGCATTTGTGATAGGAGCTAAGGACGCTCGCCAAGACCCGAATGTGGTCACTGGTACGTTCCCTATCAATAATCCTTTCGCATCTATTCTTTTCGATACTGGAGCAGATTATAGTTTTATTTCTAAGGAATTTAGAAATATACTTGGGGTAGAATCGAGCAAATTAGATATTCCATACTTGATTGAATTAGCTAACGGGGAATTAGTAGAATCCGGGGAAATCATAAAGAAATGTACCTTAGAACTGGGTGAACGAAAGTTCGACATAGATCCCTTACCAGGTCCATTAGGTAGCTTCAATGTCGTTATTGGTATGGATTAGCTATCCGATAATCGAGCCGAAGTCATATGTCATAAGAAGATCATACGCATCCCCCTGCCCGATGGAGAATATTTGCTAGTACATGGGGAGAAACAAGACACGCCACTACGAATCATTAGTTGCATGAAGGCTCAAAAATGTTTGAGAAAAGGATGCATCGCCTTTCTTTCTCATGTCGTTGAAAAGAAGGCCGAGGAGTGCAAGGTGGAGGACATCCCTGTGGTAAGGGAATATCCCGAAGTCTTTCCAGAAGACTTTCCGGGACTGCCACCACAACGAAAAGTGGAATTCTGTATCGATCTAGTGCTAGGAGCAGCACCGGTGGCAACAGCTCCATATAGACTGGCGCCCTCGGAAATGCATGAATTATCCACTCAGTTGTAGGAACTGCTTGACAAAGGATTTATTAGACCGAGTTTCTCGCCTTGGGGAGCTCCGGTGCTATTTGTCAAAAAGAAGGACGAAACCTTTCGGACGTGCATCAACTACAGAGAACTAAACAAACTAACTATCAAAAATCAGTATCCTTTACCGAGGATCAACGACTTGTTCGATCAGTTGCAAGGTTCCAGCTTCTATTCCAAGATCGATCTAAGATCCGGATACCATCAGCTGAGGATTCAAGAGGAAAGCATTCCTAAGACAACGTTTAGGACTCGCTATGGGCATTACGAGTTCCTTGTTATGCCTTTCGGCTTAACAAACGCTCCTGCCGTATTCATGGATTTGATGAACCGAGTATATAAGCCATATCTCGACAAGTTCGTTATCGTATTCATTGATGACATTTTGATATACTCACGAACAAAGGTAGAACACGAACAACACCTGAGAACTATTCTGGAGTTGCTTAAGAAAGAACAATTGTATGCCAAGTTCTCAAAATGCGAATTTTGGATTCGCGAGGTGCAATTTCTCGGCCACGTGGTGAACAAGAACGGAATACATGTTGACCCAACTAAGATAGAATCCATAAAGAACTAGAACACTCCGATGACCCCAACAGAAGTAAGACAATTTCTGGGATTTGCGGGATACTATCGAAGATTCATCGAGAACTTTTCTAAAATTTCTCAACCGCTAATCTCACTCACTCAAAAGGATAAAAAGTTTGATTGGGGTGAAAAACAAGAAATGGCATTTCAAACACTCAAGGATAAACTATGCCAAGTGCCAATTTTATCACTCCCTGATGGTACCGATGACTTTGTGGTGTATTGTGATGCATCATGTGACACCCGGCTTTTTCAGGCCTTACCGTACAATTATAACACGTGTTGTGAATAGATAAAATGCCATATTTGATTGATTACGATGTTTATATGTGAAATTTAATGAGTTGGTAAATTTAAATCTTGGTAAAAATTATGTTGGCAACGATAAGATAAACGCTTATCGCGTAACGGTTAAAATGCGAAACGAACGTCAGTGACCACCCGATCAGTGTTAAAATCCTAAAAATAGTCTGTTATGATTAGAATAATAATTTTAATCATATTCGTGAGGAAAAACAAATTAAAACGCTAAGAAACTCTATTTTTCAAGTTTAAGCGCGTACCGCGCGATGCAGCGCGTATACCGACAAAACACTGTCAACACAGCCTGTCAAGGCAACTGATAATTATTTTAGTAATACTTTGATGATTTAATTACTATAGAATGATAAAAATAAATAAAGACGCTTAAATCCCTATTTTTACGATTTTAAGCGCGTACCGCGTAGCACAGCGCGCATACTGCCAAATACCGGCAACATAGCCAGTCCAGACAAACAAAATGTTGTTCAATAATATTTTGGTGAGATTCTTTTTATAGAGCGTTAAAAATATTTTAAAACGCGCTAAAACGGGTTAAAACGCTAGATAAAATACCCGGTATCCAGTAAAATACCTGTTTTTACCCTATATTACATATATGTATATATATATATATATGTGTGTGTGTGAGTGTGTGTGTGAGGTGTATGTGTGTGTAGAGATAGATGGCAGCCAATAAACACACTCTCTCACCTCTCTCATAATTTTATTGGCTAAGGTGGGTGGTGCCTTATGATAATGTCTTTCAAATATTCTCAAAAGCTTCCAAAATCCAAGAAAAGTGTCCAACACATTAACCCTCTCTCTCTCGCTTAGTAAATCAGCTGAACACCCCCTTTCCTTCTCTATTTTTGAATTTCCAACTTGGTTCTTGGGGATTCAAGATCATTTCAAGATGATTTCAAGTATATTTAAAGGTGTAAAGGTGATTCCATGGAGTTTCAAGCAAAAAACCAAGCATCATATCATCCTTTTATTCAAAAACCCACTAAGAAACTTGAAAGGTATAAGATTTATCTTAGAAATACATTCTTGATTTTTAGTGATGATAGAGATGATGTAAAGTTTCTCTTGAACTTGGAATTTAACATAAACTTGAAAACTAAAACAAATGGATTTTAAGAAAAATAAAATAAAATGGATGAACTTGTATGTATACGTGTGGCCGTATGTGTGTGTGTGTGTATATATATATATATATATGTATGGAGTTTGAGTTTTAATTTTCTTGATGTTCTTGATTGATAAAAATAAAAAAGATGAATGCATGCATGTTTAAAAGGTGTCATATGAAAGCTTTTTGATTTGAAATGAGTTTATGTGAAAAGTGATGAGTTGATAATGATCATAGGAAGATTAGAATGTTCTTGAATGTTTGAATATGAGTTAAATGCATGATGGATATAAATTAGATCATGCATGTTGATGATGATATTATATGGATGCATTAGATGCATTTACTTGAACATGCATGATGATTGGTGGTCATGAAATAATGATTTAAGCATTATTTGATAAAAATAAGTTTTGATCAGATTATAAACATTAAAATATGATTATTTTGATGTGCTAAATAATATAAAGAGTAAACTGCAATTTTACCCCCTGGGGTTTAGGGCAATTGGCAGTCTTACCCCCCCCCCCCAAGGAAATAATTGCAATTTTACCCCCCAACGTTTGGTGTTATGTTGCAAGTTTACCCCCCGACGTCAATTTTGTTAACAGATCTGTTAATTATAACTTGAAATGACTATAATGCCCTTCAATTATTATTAATACCCTTTGGTCAACACCAGTCTCTGTTCACCCCCTTTCTTCTCCAAACCCAAAATCTTCTCAACTGTAACTCCATAATCTCCGAAATTCAAAAATGGTGTGCATCCGCAAGGCAACAATGGATGACCTGCTGGCAATGCAGGCCTGCAATCTCTTCTGCCTCCCTGAAAACTACCAAATGAAGTACTATTTCTATCATATCCTCTCATGGCCGCACCTTCTCTACGTTGCAGATGATTACGGTTGCAAAATCGTCGGTTACGTGCTTGCCAAGATGGAGGAGGAGACCATTGAGTGTCACTGCCATATTACTTCACTCGCCGTTCTCCGTACGCACCGGAAGTTAGGCCTTGCCACTAAGCTCATGACCGCTGCACAAAATGCAATGGAACAGGTTTGTTTTATGCTTGTTTTGGATTGCATTTTACTGTTTTTTTTTTGTTACATATTATTGTAGATGTTTGATAAACCTAACCCAAAATCTGAAACCCTAACCCTAACTCTACTGAATCGCCAAATTATCATCCGATTTCGGTTCCAAAATCTCCACAACCACAAAACCTAATTTCTAATTTCAGGCGCCAACAACGATTGATGATGAAGGTGACAGTGCGGTGATGCGGTGGAAGGAGAACGGAGGTGAAGGTGAATAGTAGATGCCCAATTATGTTGTCTGATTTCATGTTGCAGATCTGACACAAAGAATCCTATTCTCTCCATATTTATTGCTTGTCAAGTTTGAGAATTTTGTGAATTTTTTTTTTTGTTGAAAAATATTGAATTTTTATGTATGAACAAATATGAACTGAACTGATATTTGATAACTTGTGAATTTTACTGACAAAAAGATTGAATCTTTATGTATGAATAAGATGAATTAAACTGATATTTGATAACTTGTGAATTTTACTGATAAAAAGATTGAATCTTTATGTATGAACAAGATGAATTGAACTGAGGTGGTTGAGGGTTGGGTGTGATTTGAGTTAAATGGACAGCGGCGAGAGACAGAAGTGGTTGAGAGTGTTGGAGGGTGGTGGCTGGAGGTGGTTGAGGGTGGTGGCTGGAGGTGGCAGTGGTGGTGAATGGCAGTGACAGTGGTGGTAGGGGGTAATATTACAGAGTGGAACAAAACACAGGGGGTAATATGAAAGGGCATTATAGTCATTTCAAGTTATAGTTAACAGATCTGTTAACAAAATTGATGCCGGGGGGTAAACTTGCAACATAACACCAAACGTTGGGGGTAAAATTGCAATTATTTCCTTAGGGGGAGTAAGACTTCCAATTGCCCTAAACCCCATGGGGTAAAATTGCAGTTTACTCTAATATAAAACTTTGTCATAAAGTTTATTAGCTTTGCAAGTTGTACTTGGTGCTTTATAAGTTGTAAAATACGTGAAATCGCATGATTTATGTGACTTACACAAAAACTGCACTAATCTGATTATAACCATCATTTTAATCAGTAAATAACATATATTGTGTTAAAATATCAAGTCATTTCAAGTTGGGATGATTATAGTAACGTTTAACGCAAAAACTATGCGTTAAAACGGTCAAAAATTGGCTTTTTGAGTGATTTTTATAAAACTGATTTAGATCAGTAAGTAAACTGATATTTTTAGTTTAAAAATAAGTTTTTTTTAACTAATTTTAAGTTTACTTGGTGTTTGGTTGGTCCTACGTGACTTCCGACGCCCGAAAACGTTACCGAATCGCTAAAATACGCATTTTTCAATATACACTATTATGGGTAAAATTTTGGGTAAACCTTATATTTTAAAATGTGTTATGTGATTTAAACATGAGAATGTGAACGTTTGTTAAGTTTTAACATGATTTTGGAAATTTAGATTATGCATGTGTATTTGTGCGTTTTGTGCGGTAGAAACGGTAAAAATCGCGTTAAATATGTAACTTGTTAGTCGAGCATGAAATTTGATGCATATGAGATGTTTTATGTATATTTGCTTTAAAATGACAAAATAGATAAGTTAACAAGATTTCGCGTGTTTCGGTGTTAAATTATATGGATGTTTATGTATATATATTACGACGCGCAAAACGTAGATATATTGCATATAAACGGGAGAGTTATCTGATTTACACAATAATGGTCACCAATATAATCGTTCAAGTCGCAAAATCATAAATATATATATATATATATGGACTCATATATATATTAACGTGCCAACATAATAAAAAATGATAACTTTTCGAGAAAATCTCAAAGTTATGTGACAATTCTAAGAAATAGAGAAACTTAGGATTTTTGTGACGTATATATGTATATTGATTTAAAACTCGCTCCTACATATAATAGGACGTGTAGAAATCAATCTCTGGGATTGCGCTATTTAAAATACGCACCCAAAGGTGAGTGTCAATAAACCCCTCTTTTTACTGCTTTGTACATGTTTTGTGGGTAGAACACGCCAATAAAATGGTTTAATAATGTTTTTGGATTAAAACGTACCTTTTAATATAAATTATATATTTTCGTTGAAAATATATGACGTTTGATAAATTATACGTTTCGAGATGACACGTTTTTTATGAATATATGTTTGGGGGAAAACAACTGTATAGTTGGTACGAATATTGCTTGGTCTCAAGAGAGTAAGTAACAGCATAGGCCTACATTTCGGTGGGGATTTCCGGGGACTCGTACAACATCGTGTATTAAATTGTCATATTAGTAGGATATATATATATTGTACGTGAGGCAAACATCATAAATGGTCTCAATATGGACCAAGCGCCAATGGTGTCGTTTAATCATTTAAGTATTGCACGAAATAAATTGTTGGTAGATCTATCGGGTTGACAACCCCGTCGTGACCGGTCGCCCCGTGTCAAGTCAAACGACGAATTAATATTTTGTTTATTGTCTAGCTTTGATTATCCCTGCATGGTTAATATACAAAACCTGGGTCAGAATATTATTGTCGGATGGGTGAACCGTAACGGAATGACCCATGGATTTTATTAAGGAAGAAAAATGTACTTTCTAAAATTATATGGATGTTTTCAAATAAACACCTAATCAGAAAGTTTTCCTTTGGAATAATTTGTTTGTATGTGAATATGTGAACTCACCTTCCTTTGTGTTGACACTTGATTTTAACGTGTTCTACAGGTACTTGAGTCCGGCTTCGGGAATTATGGCGTATCTTGTGGTTGTTGATGCATGTTTGGTTTGATAATGTTTTGAACAAACTTTTAAAAACCATTTGGGACCAATGTAATAAGATCCATAAGGATCAAAACAATTTAACTATGGTGTGATTGCGACGGACTTTAAGACCTTGTGTTTTAAAATCTATGTTTTAATTAAGTTGAAATGTCCAACATTACGATGTATCGTTCAGCAAGATACAAATGGGCACCAGCTTCCGTCACCACTACGTTTAATATTCCGCTGCAACGTTTTTGGGGTGTGACACATCACACCAATGCTTGGGTTGTGTATTAATGCAACGTGAAAAAGTCATCGCGTACGCGTCACGATAGTTAAAAGTCCATGAAAAGAATTATACCACTCACGACCTAGAGTTGGGCGCAGTGGTATTCGCTTTAAAGATTTGGCGTCACGATCTGTATGGGACGAAATGTACCATATTTGTCACACCCCGACCACGTAAAACAACAAATCGTGGCGGAAACGTCGGGGAGTGTTGTAACAGAATTATTGTTTCAAACCATGGATACAAGAGTTTCGTTTTATTGAATATTAAACATTGTCTTAAAGTTAAACAAGCAATTCAAACATAGTTTATCATCGTTATTAAATCACTAAGGCCTCGTCCGGTCCTAAGTGAGCATGCATCCTATTCGCAATCAACATTAAGCAACATCACCTGAAACATATGTAAAAACAAAGTCAGCAAAGAAATGCTGGCGAGTACATAGTTTTTGTGTGAGTATCAGATTCATGGCTCGTTTGTATGTTGAAACAACTTGTACAACTTCGTTAATTGATATTTGAAAACCTTGTTTTGTAAAATGTTTGTATTGTAAATGAATAACCAAATCAAAATAGATTGGTCATAATTTATAACTCTTGCCATGAATCTTAACTTAAAACATTTGTTTATGTAAACCAAATCATAAATCGTTCTTATAATAAAACTCGAATGGTTTATATAGTTTCGTAAACATCGTTGTGTAATATTGTTTAACTCGTTCTCGTTATAGAACATCGTTCATTCGTTTAAATCGTTCTCGTTTTAATTGTGAAAACTACTTTTGGTCGTCTTGCTAATAACATTCAAACCTTTGTGACTCGTTCATCGTTCCCAATCGTTCTCGCATTAACAAACCTCCAAAGGGTAAGTTAACAATCATCAGATTCAGTCGTTACCCACTTAACCCACACATAACCATGGGTCTAGTTGATAACGGGATTTGTCGGATCCTATGGTACCATAACCTAATACTGGTCGGTTTGGCCGAAATTAATGAATGTAATTTGTTATGTAATTACCACCAACAAGTTCGTTCACATTATCAAAATCATTATTAGTTTTGTATAAACCATCTCAATCGTTTTGAAACCATCGTTGAAATATTGGAATCGTTTGATACATATGAATCACCGCAAAACAATTGAAAACAGTAAAAAGAGGGGATCTATGTACTCACCTTCGGGTGCGTTTTTAAATGTTAACATAATCTCTCAAATTGTTTATCCACCCTAAATTAAATAAGAATGATTTTAATAATCACAAACCCACATCTTGACATGCAAAATACTACTTATGTCATTTCTTTTTTAATATACATGAAACTGGACTGTTTTCGAGCATTTTAATAAAATAGTTAACCTTCTCCAAAAATTCTAAAATTTTTACAAAATGTCATATACAATCCAAATTTTATTGTGTAAAAATATCGGGGTCCAGTTCATTACCAATATTTTATAGAAATTCATTTACCGGACTGAAATCAGATTCGTCACTTTCTGACTGCAGTTCACGGAAAAATTCATTTAAAATTTATCGTAAGTCCGTTTGACGTAATTCCAGTGGGAGAATTACTAAGACATTAGTGGTCATTTACAGTATAAATTTCATGAGTTAATTCTACACAGAACTCAAGTTATGACTAAAAACATTTCGCCCATTTACTGCAGTAAAAACTCAGCTTAAGTTTCTGTTACTAAAAGGGTCTTTAAAAATAGTAAACGAAGTCCCAAAATTATGATTCCAGTGCCATTAGAACCGTATTTCATAATCCATAAATCTAGACTTCAGAAAATACATTTTCTTCTTTATTAAGGTTCGGTTACAGCCAGTTGAAGTTGACTGAAAATGCTAATCAGCATGCTTTTTAGAGTTTAAATGTTACTAAAACGCATCAACAAATGTCCTAACAACGGGTTTATCAAGAAATCAACGATCAAACATCATGCATGCTTTAACTAAGAGTGAAATCAAAGACTTACAACTAGCTCAAAGGCTAGGGATGAACTTATGAACAAAGAATGATGATGAAGATGAGGTGAAAAAGCAATGTGTGATGTTCCTTCAAAACCTCCAAGCTTCAAGCTCCACAAGACTTCTTCTAGCACTTGACTTGAACTTGGAAATGGAGTGGATGAATGTTGAAATGGGGAAGAGGAGAAGTGAAGTGGTGATTTGTGAAGAGGAAGATGATGAGTATTTATAGTTCAAGTTTCTCTTTATTTATTAGTTTTATATGTCCACTAAGTGCAACATAAACCTAACAAAATTAGGTGATATATTAGAGAAATTAAGAGGTCTTGGTGGGGGGAACATATGTGGGCCGAAAATTAGGTAAGGGGGGAAGGGTCCATGTGTAGTTTTTATATAAATATGCTATTTGTAGGCTAAATTGGGTGATTAACTGGATACCGGGTATTTTATCTAGCGTTTAAGTCCCGGTTTATGGCGTTCTAAATTATTTTTATTATTCTATAAAAATAATCTTGCCAAAATATTACTGAAATAAATTTCAGTTGCCAAGACTGGCTGCGTTGTCCGCGTTTCGCAGTAGAAGCACTGTGTCGCGCAGAAATACGCGGTACGCGCTTAAACTTGAAAAATAACGTTTTTAGGCGTTTTAATTTATTTTTGAACATGGACCTGCTTGAAAATAAATTTTAAATCATAACAGAATAGTTTTGGGATTTAAATATTATCCGGGCGGTCACCAGTGTTCGTTTCGCAGTTTTATCGTAAATAGCTCTTTAGTTCAAATAGACATGTTTTCGCTATTCCGAATCCTTCGAAACTTATTTCTAAGTTATGTAAAGGATATTTAGGGTATGTTTGGCTTACGTCACAGTTCCGAAGTGTACGTCGCGTTAAACAGATTGCGTTTATGCACTAGTTTGCGTATAACCTTCCAGAAAGTGATTTAAAGCTTGAAACCGGAATCGAATCAAATTGTAAAATTTATTAAACACCATTACACATATAATAACACTAAAGCACATTGTTTTATTGATATCTGACATTGTTTTACCTTACACGATGATTACAGAACACAGTTGTCACAGTCTCCCCTACTTTAGGAAATTTCGTCCCGAAATTTTATTTAGAGGAATCTTGTGATAACAAATGCGGATATTTCGCCTTCATCTGGTCCTTACGTTCCCAAGTAAACTCGGGGCCACGTTTGGATTCCCAGCGAACTTTGACTAAATGAATCAGTTTGTTCTTCAACTGTTTGTATGTACGTTCCACTATCTCCACAGGTTTCCCCAAAGTGCATCGTCTCATCAATTTGAATCTCGTCGAGAGGAATGTGAATATCATCATCAGCTAAACACTTTTGCAAATTGGACACGTGAAAAGTCAGATGAACATTTCCAAGCTCTGGAGGTAGTTCTAGTCGATAGGAAACCTTTCCAATTCTTTCAACAATCTTAAATGGTCCAACATAACGTGGTGCAAGTTTTCCTTTCTTTCCAAATCTCACCACCCCTTCCAAGGTGAAACCTTGTGTAGGACACGGTCTTCGATTTGAAATTCCATGGGCTTGCATCCCAAATCAGCATAACTCTTTTGACGGCTTCTAGCGGTCACAAGATTATCGCGGATTTTCTTGATTTTGTCTGTTGTAGAATGAGCTCAGGTCCAGTAAGCTGAGCTTCACCGATCTCATTCCAACAGATGGGTGAACGACATTTTCGACCGTAGAGAGCTTCGAATGGTGCCATCTTAATACTAGCATGATAACTATTATTGTATGAGAACTCGATCGGTGGCAGATGAGAATCCCAATTTCCACCAAAGTCTATCACGCATGCTCTAACCATATCCTCCAAAGTTTGAATCGTTCTCTTAGATTGACCATCTGTTTGGGGATGATAAGCAGTGCTTAGATTTAGTTGGGTCCCCAAAGCAGATTGCATGGTCTTCCAAAAATGAGACGAAAACCGAGCATCACGATCGGAAATGATATCTAAAGGAACACCATGTCGTGATACGATCTCGTCTACATAGATCTTGGCAAGCTTTTCAGCAGAGAAATCTTCACGGATTGGTAAGAAGTGAGCAGATTTTGTCAAACGATCAACTACAACCCAAATAGCATCGTGACCTTTAGACGTACGTGGTAACTTAGTGATGAGATCCATTGCAATGTTCTCCCACTTCCAAACCGGTATCTCTGGTTGTACAAGCAAACCAGAAGGTCGTTGATGTTCGGCCTTGACTTTGAGACAAGTTAGGCATTTTGATACATATAAGGCAACATCCTTCTTCATACCAGGCCACCAGAACTTAGTACGAAGATCCTTGTACATTTTATCAGCACCAGGATGGATAGAATATTGAGACTTGTGAGATTCGTCCATTACTAATGTGCGAAGATCGTCCTGATTCGGAATCCACAAGCGATTCTCAAAATAGAGTAAACCATCGTCTTTCCTTTCGATTTTAAGCTCAAGTTGAAGTGGTAACTCATATTTCAATAAGTCATTGATCACGCAAGATCGTTGAGTTTGAAGAACACGAGATTGAATATCAGATAGAGTTCGAACAGAATGAAGCTTGACTCGTTCCTTTCGATTAAGCGCATCGGCCACGACATTCGCCTTACCAGGATGGTAGCGGATCTCGCAATCATAATCGTTTAAGAGTTCAACCCAACGTCGTTGCCTCATGTTCAGCTCCTTCTGATTGAGAATATGCTGGAGACTTTTGTGGTCTGTGAAAACCACACACTTCGTTCCATAGAGGTAGTGTCTCCAGATTTTAAGCGCAAAAACTACAGCTCCTAACTCGAGATCATGAGTCGTATAGTTCTTTTCGTGAATTTTCAGCTGTCTAGACGCATAAGCTATAACTTTACCTCGTTGCATAAGAACGCAACCCAGTCCTAGATTCGACACGTCACAATAGACAACAAAATCATCGTTTCCCTCAGGTAGAGATAAAACAGGAGCATCACAGAGCTTTCGTTTTAGCATTTGGAACGCTTCTTCTTGCTTAGGTCCCCACTCAAAAGGCTTATTTTTCTGAGTCAAAGCAGTGAATGGAACCGCGATCTTCGAGAGGTTAGAAATAAACCGTCGATAATAACCAGCAAGACCAAGAAAAGAACGAACTTCTGTAGGTGTCGTCGGTGTATTCCAATCCTTAATTGCAACAATCTTGGATGGATTTACGTGAATACCCTGCTCATTGACAATATGACCCAAGAACTGAACCTCTTTAAGCCAGAATTCACACTTGGAGAATTTAGCAAAAAGTTGTTCCTTCTTCAGGAGTTCCAATGTCAAACGAAGGTGTTGTTCGTGCTCTGCTTGAGACTTTGAGTAGATGAGAATATCGTCGATGAACACAATGATGAACTTATCTAAATAAGGTTTACAAACCCTATTCATTAAGTCCATGAAGATAGCTGGAGCATTTGTCAAACCAAAAGGCATGACAGTGAACTCGTAATGCCCATATCTTGTACGGAAAGCAGTTTTGGGGATATCTTCTTCGAGAACACGAAGTTGATGGTACCCAGATCGCAGATCCATCTTGGAAAAGCATGAAGCACCTTGCAGCTGGTCGAAGATATCATCAATTCTAGGTAGGGGATATCGATTCTTGATGGTAAGCTTATTAAGCTCACGATAATCGATACACATTCGAAAAGATCCATCTTTCTTTTTCACAAAGAGAACAGGAGCTCCCCAAGGTGAATAGCTCGGACGGATGAATCCTTTATCAGACAACTCTTGAAGCTGTTTCGATAACTCTTGCATCTCTGACGGTGCAAGACGATACGGTGCTTTCGCAATCGGGTTGGCATTGGGTACAAGGTCAATATGAAACTTGACTTGACGAACTGGAGGCAAACCGGGCAGTTCATCGGGAAACACCTCTGGATAATCCCGAACAATCGGAATATCCTGAATACTCTTACTCTTGCCTTTCTCCTTGGTGACATATGCCAGGAAAGCAACATATCCTTTTCGTAAATATCTTTGGGCCTTTGTACACGACATAAGCTTCAATCCACCTGATGGTTTTTTGCCACGAACTTCCAGAACATCGCCAGACGGAAGAGGAATACGAACAATCTTATCAAAACAAACCACCTCATCATGATGTTTGGTTAACCAATCCATCCCCACGATAATATCGAAACTCCCAAGTTGCATCAGCGTGAGGTCAATGGGAAAAAGATGGTTATCAAGGTTTAACTGACAATCACAGATAACAGAATCGAGGACAAGAGGTTTACCAGTAGCAACTTCGACAGATAAGGGTTTCCTCAGTTTAGTTCTAGGTATCGCAAGCAAAGGTTCAAAAGATAATGAAACAAAACTTCTATCGGCGCCAGAATAAAAAAGAATATATGCAGGTCGATTGTTAACAAGAAACGTACCATTAACCACCTCGTTGTCAGCCCTTGCTTCGTTAGCATTCAGATTGTATGCTTGCCCACGGGCGGGATTCGCATTTGCATTGACATTGACATTCACGTTTGGATTTACATTTGCATTTGCCAACCTCGGACAGTTGTTGCGGTAGTGACCAAGCTCTCCACAATTGAAACATGTACCCGGTGGGAATCTAGCAGCATTCCCCTGAACTGGAGCTTGATTCCGAACAATCTGATTCTGACCCGAATGACAGACGTTGGCCAGATGCCCAAGCTTACCACACGTTGTGCATTGCCTACAAGCTTGTTGTGCAACATGATGACCATTGCAGCGAGCACAATGAGGTGCGGTACCAGCATACGCTTTCTTCGCAGGAGGTTGAGCTGGCGGGTTCTGAGGGTTCTGAGCAGTTTGTGCAGTTACTGCAAAATTCTGGGAACCCTTTCGCTTTCTCGACCTCTTCGATGACTCACCTTCTTTACCCTTACCCTCTTTCTTGTCCTTCCCAGAATCAGTCGCCTTCTTTTTATCACCCTTACGGGTGAGTTTACCCTTCCTGACTTGAGACTCAGTCAGGGTAACAGACAACTCAATTGCTTGGCGAAGGGTGGTAGGATTAATACCGGTCACTATATCCAGAATAGAATCGGGTAGACCATCGATATACCTCTCTATCGCTTTCTCCAACGGGGTAACCATAGTAGGACACAAAAGACTGAGCTCCTCAAATCGATTCGTATACGCACGGTGTTCTCCCCCATCTTGTTTCAGATCATCAAAATCTCGTTCCAAAGCTCAAATTTCGTGACGGGGACAGAACTCTCTCATCATGAGAGCTCGAAGCTTTTCCCATGTTTGTGCCAACGCCACTTCGGCACCCCTGTCGCGCATCACTCCGTTCCACCACGTAAGAGCACGCTTCTCAAACACACTCGAAGCAAATTCAACCTTACGCCCATTCGGACATTGCACATGTCTGAATGTGTTCTCGATACTCTCGAACCATTGAAGGAGTGCAGTTGCTCCTTGTGACCCAGAAAACTTTAGCGGCTTAGCAGAATTGAAATTCTTGAAATTACACGGTGCATTATTGTTGTTGTTGTATATCTCGTGGACTTGGGTCACAACACCGAGAAGCACAGCAGCCACTTGCTGAGAGACCAGGGCTGCGAGTTCTTCAATAGTAAAAGATTGTGCTTCACGTCGAGGAGGCATTGTCTAGTAAGGAAACATGAGAATCGAGTGAGATTGAAAATTAGGAAAAACAAAAGAGGTATCTACAAAACACAAGGAAGGCGATCATTTGTTTGTTACCTCGAACAAACAAACGACACGCAGTGACTAATCAAAGTAATGAATCAAAATAATGTATCGCGAAGACATGCTCGCCTATAAGTGAACACTCACCCCAAGAGTTCCCAGGTAAGAGTGACTGGTCCGATTATGTGGATTTGTACGAACACTCTAGCCTTAGACAGAAAACTCAGGGTACAGGCATTCACTCTTCCAGTTTGCACGTGTTCACATTATTTAGACCCAAACTCTGACGAGATTTTGAAAACTCAAAAGGCACTAAGCCAAAAATGAGTCAAACTAGAAGGGTTCAAAACCTTATAACAGAGGGTTCAAAACCTAGTAATCAATCATCCTAGAACGGATGACTAATTTTCGAAGCAGATTCGGATTTTGTTTTGTTTTTTTTTTTAATTCTAAACACAAATCAACTTGCGTTGGGGTCCTAGAAAGTTATAGTCTAGGTCAAAATTTTACTAATAACCTAATTCTCTATAACCATTGGCTCTGATACCAACTTTTCTGTCACACCCCGACCACGTAAAACAACAAATCATGGCGGAAACGTCGGGGAGTGTTGTAACAGAATTATTGTTTCAAACCATGGATACAAGAGTTTCGTTTTATTGAATATTAAACATTGTCTTAAAGTTAAACAAGCAATTCAAACATAGTTTATCATCGTTATTAAATCACTAAGGCCTCGTCCGGTCCTAAGTGAGCATGCATCCTATTCGCAATCAACATTAAGCAACATCACCTGAAACATATGTAAAAACAAAGTCAGCAAAGAAATGCTGGTGAGTACATAGTTTTTGTGTGAGTATCAGATTCATGGCTCGTTTGTATGTTGAAACAACTTGTACAACTTCGTTAATTGATATTTGAAAACCTTGTTTTGTAAAATGTTTGTATTGTAAATGAATAACCAAGTCAAAATAGATTGGTCATAATTTATAACTCTTTCCATGAATCTTAACTCAAAACATTTGTTTATGTAAACCAAATCATAAATCGTTCTTATAATAAAACTCGAATGGTTTATATAGTTTCGCAAACATCGTTTTGTAATATTGTTTAACTCGTTCTCGTTATAGAACATCGTTCATTCGTTTAAATCGTTCTCGTTTTAATTGTGAAAACTACTTTTGGTCGTCTTGCTAATAACATTCAAACCTTTGTGACTCGTTCATTGTTCCCAATCGTTCTCGCATTAACAAACCTCCAAAGGGTAAGTTAACAACAATCAGATTCAGTCGTTATCCACTTAACCCACACATAACCATGGGTCTAGTTGATAACGGGATTTGTCGGATCCTATGGTACCATAACCTAAAACTGGTCGGTTTGGCCGAAATTGATGAATGTAATTCGTTATGTAATTACCACCAACAAGTTCGTTCACATTATCGAAATCGTTATTAGTTTTGTATAAACCATCTCAATCGTTTTGAAACCATCGTTGAAATATTGGAATCGTTTGATACATATGAATCACCGCAAAACAATTGAAAACAGTAAAAAGAGGGGATCTATGTACTCACCTTCGGGTGCGTTTTTAAATGTTAACATAATCTCTCAAATTGTTTATCCACCCTAAATTAAATAAGAATGATTTTAATAATCACAAACCCACATCTTGACATGCAAAATACTACTTATGTCATTTCTTTTTTAATATACATGAAACTGGACTGTTTTCGAGCATTTTAATAAAATAGTTAACCTTCTCCAAAAATTCTAAAATTTTTACAAAATGTCATATACAATCCAAATTTTATTGTGTAAAAATATCGGGGTCCAGTTCATTACCAATATTTTATAGAAATTCATTTACCGGACTGAAATCAGATTCGTCACTTTCTGACTGCAGTTCACGGAAAAATTCATTTAAAATTTATCGTAAGTCCGTTTGACGTAATTCCAGTGGGAGAATTACTAAGACATTAGTGGTCATTTACAGTATAAATTTCATGAGTTAATTCTACACAGAACTCAAGTTATGACTAAAAACATTTCGCCCATTTACTGCAGTAAAAACTCAGCTTAAGTTTCTGTTACTAAAAGGGTCTTTAAAAATAGTAAACGAAGTCCCAAAATTATGATTCCAGTGCCATTAGAACCGTATTTCATAATCCATAAATCTAGACTTCAGAAAATACATTTTCTTCTTTATTAAGGTTCGGTTACAGCCAGTTGAAGTTGACTGAAAATGCTAATCAGCATGCTTTTTAGAGTTTAAATGTTACTAAAACGCATCAACAAATGTCCTAACAACGGGTTTATCAAGAAATCAACGATCAAACATCATGCATGCTTTAACTAAGAGTGAAATCAAAGACTTACAACTAGCTCAAAGGCTAGGGATGAACTTATGAACAAAGAATGATGATGAAGATGAGGTGAAAAAGCAATGTGTGATGTTCCTTAAAAACCTCCAAGCTTCAAGCTCCACAAGACTTCTTCTAGCACTTGACTTGAACTTGGAAATGGAGTGGATGAATGTTGAAATGGGGAAGAGGAGAAGTGAAGTGGTGATTTGTGAAGAGGAAGATGATGAGTATTTATAGTTCAAGTTTCTCTTTATTTATTAGTTTTATATGTCCACTAAGTGCAACATAAACCTAACAAAATTAGGTGATATATTAGAGAAATTAAGAGGTCTTGGTGGGGGGAACATATGTGGGCCGAAAATTAGGTAAGGGGGGAAGGGTCCATGTGTAGTTTTTATATAAATATGCTATTTGTAGGCTAAATTGGGTGATTAACTGGATACCGGGTATTTTATCTAGCGTTTAAGTCCCGGTTTATGGCGTTCTAAATTATTTTTATTATTCTATAAAAATAATCTTGCCAAAATATTACTGAAATAAATTTCAGTTGCCAAGACTGGCTGCGTTGTCCGCGTTTCGCAGTAGAAGCACTGTGTCGCGCAGAAATACGCGGTACGCGCTTAAACTTGAAAAATAACGTTTTTAGGCGTTTTAATTTATTTTTCAACATGGACCTGATTAAAAATAAATTCTTAATCATAACAGAATATTTTTGGGATTTAAATATTATCCGGGCGGTCACCAGTGTTCGTTTCGCAGTTTTATCGTAAATAGTTCTTTAGTTCAAATAGACATGTTTTCGCCATACCGAATCCTTCGAAACTTATTTCTAAGTTATGTAAAGGATATTTAGGGTATGTTTGGCTTACGTCACAGTTAAGGAGTGTACGCCACGTTAAACAGATTGCGTTTATGCACTAGTTTGCGTATAACCTTCCAGAAAGTGATTTAAAGCTTGAAACCGGAATCGAATCAAATTGTAAAATTTATTAAACACCATCACACATATAATAACACTAAAGCACATTGTTTTATTGATAACTGGCATTGTTTTACCTTACACGATGATTACAGAACACAGTTGTCACAATATTCACCAACCATAAAAGTCTTCGACATATATTCGATCAAAAGGAATTAAACATGTGCCAACGGCGATGGGTAGAATTGTTGAACGACTATGACTGCGAAATCAGGTACCATCCAGGAAAAGCAAACGTTGTGACGGATGCTTTGAGCCAGAAAGAAAGAGTTAGAACATTACGAGTACGAGCTTTAGAGTTGACAATCCAGACAAACTTCACTACTCGAGTGTTCGATGCACAACAAGAAGCTCTAAAGCCAGAAAACATTCGAGCAGAATCCTTGCGAGGATTAGAAAAACAAATGGAAACAAACAAAGATGACACTCTATACTTCATGGGAAAGATTTGGATACCATATTTTGGTGGCCTACGAGACTTAGTGCTGGATGAAGCACACAAGTCCAGATATTCAATACATCTAGGATCCGATAAGATGTATCAGGATTTAAAAGAATACTATTGGTGGCCTAAACTCAAGGGAGATAATGCGACCCATGTTGGGAAATGCCTAACTTGTGCAAAGGTCAAGGCCGAATATCAAAAGCCATCTGGATTATTACAGCAACCCGAGATTCCCGTTTGGAAATGGGAACATATAGCAATGGACTTCATTACAAGACTCCCACAGACCTCTCGAGGTCATGACATGATATGGGTTATCGTTGATCGATTAACCAAGTCAGCTCACTTCTTACCTACTCGTGAAAAAGGCAGTACCGAGAAATTAGCTGAAATTTACCTCAACGAGATTGTGGCACGTCATAGAGTGCCTATTTCAATAATCTCAGATCGGGATGGTCGCTTTGTGTCAAGAATATGGCAATCATTTCAAGAATCGCTTGGATCCCGTTTGGATCTAAGCACAACATTTCATCTGCAAACCGATGGACAAAGCGAACGAACCATCCAAACGTTAGAAGACATGCTTCGCGCCTGTGTGATGGACTTGGGCGGAAACTGGGATACTCATTTACCTCTGGTAGAGTTCTCATATAATAACAGTTATCACACAAGAATTAAAGCCGCCCCATTTGAAGCACTATATGGATGAAAGTGCCGATCATCGCTATGTTGGGCGAAAGTCGAAGCCAAACAACTCATTGACCCTGAACTAGTCCAAGAGACTACTGACAAGATATTAAAGATACGAGACCGTATTAAAGCGGCTTGTGATATACAAAAGAGCTACGCGGACAGAAGACGCAAACCATTATCCTTCGAGGTCGGAGACAAGGTCTTACTGAAAGTCTCGCATTGGAAAGGCGTAGCTAGATTCGGGAAACGCGGAAAACTAAACCCAAGATACATTGGGCCATTTGAAATTCTGGAAAAGATCAGTACCGTCGCGTACAAGTTAAAACTACCAGAAGAACTCTGTAATGTACACGACACATTTCATGTGTCGAATCTTAGGAAAAGCCCGACCGAAGAGACAGTCGTCATCCCAGTGGATGAAATTCATGTAGACGGCACACTCCCGTTTACCGAAGAACCCGTTGAGGTTATGGACTGGAAAGTCCACAAGACAAGGAGAAGTCATATCAAATTAGTCAAGGTCCACTGGAACTCACGTCATGGACCCGAGTATACCTGGGAACGTGAAGATCAGATCAAGGCAAAACATCCCCAACTGTTCAAGAAAAATCCTGCAAAGGATGGCTCAACTTGAATTTCGGGATGAAATTCTTTTTAACAGGGGGAGAATGTGACAACTGGAAAATAACCGGTAATTCCGTACAAACTAATCACTGTTTTATTTACATAATCTCATGCATTTAGCGTAATTTAATTATGTAACTGTGTCGTAAAATAGATAACAGTGTTAGGACAAGAAAACAATGCTAAAACATATGTTGGTTTTCGTTGTATTGCAAAACCAATCAAACAATGTCCTAAAAGTGTTGGTAGAAAGTGTTGCGCGCACTATTCACGGTCACACTATTCATGCCAGCAAAACCGTGAAAACATAGCGAAACAATGAAAAACGACACACAAACAACATGATTGAGTCCGTATACACAAGAAAACACTAATGAGAAAACATGTCTTGCAAAAATCTAGGACTTTCCAGTACAACGCCCTAAATACTAAAACGTCCATTTCGCTAAAAATATGACATTTTTAGCTCGTCCGTATTAATGATTAAGCATTTCTGGAACACCGGAATTACAACAATTGAGGACATATACACTAAAACACATTGGGAATGTCATTGTAGGGTCCAGAATTATAAGCTTCCGGTATTATATCGCTATACATATAACTAGTTCGTTATCGACCCGAAAAGCTAGTCAGCGGTATTTTTGCCACAAAACAACCTAACGAAGAAGCTAGTGAACTTGATTAATGTTCTTGAAAGATAAAACATAAGAATGAACTTGAAACAAGACTTTTAAAACACTAACAACTTGGTTTTTACATGAAACAAGTTTATATAAAATTGTTTATAAAAAGTGTTATGTAAAAGTCTTGGTAAATTTTTAAAACTTGAAAGATATAAGACATGGGGATTTTTTTTTTTAAAATATAAAACAAACATGATCAAGTTTATGTAAAGAATGAACTTGAAAAGTGGTTTACTTTAATGTCTTGAAATTTAACATAAGTAATACTCATGAGAAAATTGAAGGAAAATGGGTGTGATTATTGTTGTAAAAATGATTTTGGGGATACTTGATGAATTAGTGGTGATTTGGAAAATTGATTTGGTGATTTAAACGCGTTTTGAAAACGTGGGAAACGTCATAGTTTAGGGGAAACTATGGCGATTTTTTTCTAAAAATCTAATCATGATTAAAAATGGGGTTAACGGGTGATTAACAAAGTTAAACACGATTAGTGGTCTTAAACATCATTATGGAAGCTTTGATGAAAATGGCTAGGTCCTAAATACTCAAGAGTTCTTAGGACTTGAAAATATGTTTTTACAAAAATAGATGGGTAAAAATAATAACCATGTATAAGTATAATTTTTGACAAAAAAAATTACATATTTTGGAAACTCATCAAGTATATTTATTTTGTGCTTTGTGTATGTACTTAGATACATTTAGGGTGATCAAAATAATACACCCAAGATACCAAGAAATACTTGTAAGAAACAAGTACAAAAAGACACAAAAATACGTATACATGTTTCCTACATGTTTCCCAAAGAAATTCAATGAAAACGGACATAAATAAATCCTAAGCATATTGTGTCCATAAGCGAATAAACGCACGAATGAACAAAACGGACAACGGAAGAACTACAAAGACGTATTTCCTAGAGGTAATAATATCTCAAACCGACAAAGTAAGGCATTTTTAGACGTCTAACGGATATTTATAAATATCACCAATAACAAAATCCGGAAAGTTGAAAAATACAAAAAATGCAAGACTATTAAAATGGACTCACAAAACTGATTATGGGCTAGGCCCAAATTTCTAAAATATTTGGGTTAGGCCCAAATTTCTAAAATACATAGGCTAGGGCCCAATGATAAAATATTTGGGTTAGGCCCAAATTACTAAAATACATGGGCCAGGGCCCAATGATAAAATATTTGGGTTAGGCCCAAATTGCTAAGATACATGGGCCAGGGCCTAATGATGAAATATTTGGGCTAGGCCCAAATTGCTAAGATACATGGGCTATGGCCCAATGATGAAATATTTGGGCTAGGCCCAAATTACCAAGGTACATGGGTTAAAGCCCAATGACATAGAAACGTGGGATAAACCCAAAGAGAGGGTTTAGTCCCAATGACATAGGTTTGGCCCAATGACACGCGTGCGAAGTACGAAGACATGTGCAGGGCGAAGCCGTTCACATACAATCCAACACATATAAAATATGTGTATACACGTATGAAATCTATATACAGAACAAGTGAAAGAACAAACTACCAACACTCTAAAATACAAAGTTGTTCCAAAATGACAAGTGAAAACACAATAGGAATTCAAGATGAACAACTTATACGAGGTCCGATAAGACCTAGTGTCTAATAAAGTTAGTACTCATGTAGGTTGATCACACGTACGGACGCTCACTACGATATCACAATACACGGAACGCAAAATTGTGAGTTCATGTCCCTCCTTTCAATGATTTCAATGTTTTGTTTTTAAAACAATCGAGGGGAAATACATGTTAAAACTATGGGTATGTTAGCTATGGGTTTAGATGATAACACGATCAATGTACGTAAGTAGGATGATGACATAGTAACCATTAATCACTTAGTGACCAAGGTGCAAAAGGTGTAGATTTATAGAGCTTGAGACACGCTCCACTCCTTGTTGGGCCATAGGTGTGCTTTTGTGATCCCAGAAATGTCAAAGTTGTCTCGGTTTGGTTACGTACTTATGGTACATAATGTCAGTGGGCTCGCTACCCACTGATAGATTCTTAAACTCCATACATGCTAATAGCATACCAGGATTCATTACAAGAATACAAAGATTTCATATGATAACAATAACTGCATGAACTTGCTCAACTTTTGTTGACTTTTTAAAACTACATGTATTTCAGGAAACAAGTCTTGAGCCAGTGGTACACTACGGGAAACGGGAAAGTCAGTGACAATGATAGCCGCTTTTGGAGGGTTTGTCTTTTATATCCCAACTTCGTGTGGGTATATAGGGGACAAAACCTCACTATGTTTTATGTCAAAAACTATCTTTTGTGTTGTGTAATATAACTATGTTATGGTTAACGTTTGTGAATGCTGTGGAAACTAGAAAACTATGTTGGAAACTTGTAAACTTTGTTTGAAAACAATATAACTATGGCATCGTTGTGGTTTATTATGTTTACACATTTGGATGCAATGATTGCCTTTCTAACGTCACACACAATACGCTTCCGCTACTAGCAGGGTGTTACATATAATGTACCCCGTATACGAAAAATAACCCTAATATACATTTATATTATTAAAAAACAAATAAAAACAAAAATATAGGTTCTTCGCGGGGCGCGACCCACTTAAGGAAAGGAGTCGCGGGCCGCGACAAGGTGGCACCAGGTTGCGCCACGTGTCCGTGCGCGGTCTGTGGCGGAGAGGTGTAGTCCAGAATTCTTCTTCGGGTTGGATGTGAAACCGGGGTTTGTTGCATGGTAGTCTACGCTCGCACGCACAGTTGTGTGTACACTGCATTCAATGCCGCATGGGACTTCATGTACCAGGAGACGAGAGTTCCTTTCTCTAGAAGTAACGAAGCTAGATGAGCAAAGGGACGCACATTCAATGCCCCTAGGGTTGTGTCCTCGATGGGTCGCGCAGAACTACCATGGGCATGTGTGACCTTACTCTATGTGAAGTTTCCAACGGTATACCCATCAACATGGGGAGTTTGGACGTTCGTGTTGTTCACCTTCGATGCGTGTTGAGAGCTTGAATCAAAATTTGGAAACAGAATACCCTGATCAGCCATGTGATCAAAACCTAAAGGAAAGAAAAGGATGATAAGTAGTAGAAAAACTCTGTGGGCTCCAATGAAGAAACACCAAGTCTAAATCGAAGGGTTAATCCTTGTGGGAATGGCCTAGTCAAGATGGGTTAATCCTTAATTTTTCCTCGGTGATGATTGGGGTATGATCTGTAAAATAAAACATCGTTAGACTCGTTACAAGGAGGATAGGTGGGAGGTTCTCCGTGTAGACACCGTCCGGCATGAGAATAAGTATCGTTTAAGAAAAATAAACGAGTATGTGTTAAAAGTGAGAGAGTGAGAGAGCCGATCCTTAAACCTGTGGTTGAAGGCTGGTATTTATAGCCGAAGAGCGTGGAGAAGGAGATGGGTGATGGGCCTTGGGATGGACGTTGTCATCTAGGAATATCTTATTTGTCTCCTCTAATACGACTGTTAGTACTTGCCGATGATCGAGATGTTGGTGCATGGTGATTGGAGCAACGTGGCCTGCCGGTTGTCCTTGTTGTTGAGTCTGTCACCAGCTGTGAGTTGAGATCATGGAGCAGTGAATGATGCAACCTGATTGGTGACACGTCACCGTCGCTTTGTACTTCTTGTCTCCTACACGATTGTTCATCGTGGGAGTTGTCTGGGTAGAGCCTTGCGCACGCTGATTGGCTGCAGCCCCTGCCATCTGTACTATTTGTGCTTGTCTTAGCTGTCACTGCGTTGCATGCACCAATATGAGCTTTCGTGCATGCTCTGGCGATAGCTAAGTATTGTTTTGCTAAGTCTGGGTATGGCCCTTTGGGCGTATATCTTGTAATGCCTTGTGTAGGATTTGGGATCATACCCCCTTTATATATAGGGTAGGGTTCATGCGAGAACCATCATTATTGCGAGAACCGTGAGAACCAATGTGAACACAACAAAATAACCTAAAAAAACCTAACCCCCCCCCCCCAAACTAAATGCTAAAAACTAAACCCCCCCAAAACCTAAAAAAAAACAACCCCCCCCCCAATCAAGATAAATGATAAAAGTAAACCCCCAAAAAACCTAAAAAAATCTAAAAAAACACATAATTTTTTTTAAATATTTTTTTATGTAAAAATCGCTACTTTTAGTAGCCAAATATTTTTTTAATAACGCAATACAACGATTTTTAATTAATAAATATTAAAAAATGTGTGTTTTTTTAACTATTTTTAGATATTTTTGGTTGTGTTCATATTGGTTCTCGCAATAAAGGTTGGTTCCTAACGTGTCACACCCCCAGAATCCACCATGCGGGGTATCACCGCTTGGAGGCGTGACCTGACCAGGACCGAGCCACCAATCATACTGAACAACGTACTTAAGTAAATAAAGACAACCACAATACGATTGGTGACCAAAAGCTAGCTAACCAAGTTTTTAATTTAGACAGCGGAAGCATAAACGTAAGGTTCAAAACATAAGTTCGCAGTTCATAAGTTTAAAGTCCAACACACAGGTTTAATAAGTTCATAATGTTTTAAACATTAAACACTGGACATAACCGTCCGCACACCACAACGACTCCTTCCTCGTGCAAGCTCCAAATGTTTAGCGACCTGTAAGGCATGTAGCAACGAGTCAACAACAAAGTTGAGTGAGTTCACGTTTGGTTGTTTAGTTATAGCATTCGGTTCATAAATCATATGTTCGTTTTGTAAACCATGTATCGTATAAGTTTGCATCGCGGTCTTTCTGACATGTTTGCGAAGATTAGTGGGGGTTTCCCATGTGTTACTAGACCACGCGTATCGACTGCTACGAAAATGTAAGAGGTGCCCTAAGTCAATGTCTATCAGCATTGACCCTTTGCCCATAGTCCATTAGTACACGCCCGTCCGACTGGCACGGTGTGAGGTTTGTTAAACCTAATAGCGCTATTAACTAATGACCCGCTCGCCATAGGCCTCGGCGATTAAGTCGATAATTGAGGGACTTAAAGTGATAGAGTTGATGGTCTTATGATCGTGTACGTAGGTTTTACGTACGTGCCCTTCAATCCGAGGACAGTAGTAAGTATGAGTGTACGTAGGTTTTACGTACGTGTCCTACAATCCGAGGACAGTAAAAAGTAGTTTAATAGTAATGATAGTACAAGTAGTTATTCAATCCCATTCCCAACCCCTGGGAACCCCATGCCTTAGAAAGAGTGTGAACTCACCTCGGTTTGCTCGGTTAGGTTCTCAAATATAGTTAACAGTCAAGGTCGGTCAGTCACGTCCTAATAAGGTACGGATAACAATCAGTTTCTCACTCATAACACGTATCCTACGTATGGTTTATTTGCACATTACTTCGTCCACATAACAGGTACACACTTTAACGATTTATACCCATTTAAACTTCCCATCCATTCCCCACTCATAAACAAACATACGATATTGCACGTAACACATATAACATGTTAGATAATTCATCGATAGCATACTCGACATTTAGACACGCAAGTCACAACTTATGTCAATTCAGCATTAATCTTCGAAACCGGCTGTTTTCGGACATTTAAATAAAATAGTTAAATTATTCCAAAAATTCCCAAATTTTTACAGGATGTCTTAAACATTCCATATTTTATTGTGTAAAAATATCGGGGTCCGGTTCATTACCAATATTTTATAGAAAATCGTCTACCGAACTGTGATCAGATTTGTTACATTCTGATCACAGTTTACGGAATAATTCGTCAAAAATTCCTCGTAAGTCCGTTTATCGAAATTCCAGTTCGAGGGTCACAAATACATCCGTGACCATCTTTGATAAAAGTTTCAGGGGCTGGTTCGGTTCAGGTTTTAAGTTGTGATCGAAAACGCACAACCCAATTTTCTGCAGTAAATATCAGCCTTAGCTGCTGTCATGAAAACAGATTTTTAAAATAGTAACCGACCTCATAAAAATACGATTCCAGCGCCATTTTATTCGTTTTTCGAAAAGACACGATTTAGGCTTTTGAAATTCCGTTTTTCGAGTTTTTAAAGTCCGTTTACAGCCTGTTGAAGGCGGCTGGAAAAGTACATCAGCAAGTTGTTTCGCGGTTTAAACATTACTAAATCGCATCAACGAGTGTCCGAACAATGGATTTAACAAGAAACCAACAATCAAACATCAGGTATGATTTAACCAACCCTCAAACCCACAAGATTCCGCTTCATGATTCGGTTATAAGTAAACTTTCATGTAGATTTTATATTCATAACTCACGCTTCATATTTTTCTAGTGTTCTTGTAATCTTGTAGTTTAAACAACAATACATCATGTTATATGCCATAACTTTCGAACAAGATGCAATCAAGTGCAAGGAACTTACTACTAGCCTCTAGCTAGGGAAGAATCTTGTGTGAAAATGAAGAGAAAATGATGGTGAGAAGGACTAGAACAAGCTCCTATGAAGTTCCTTCAAGTTGCACCTTCCATGGATGAAAACTAAGCTTTGAATGGACAATGTAATGAAGAAGATGATGATGTTTAAGGTGGTGATGGTGTTCTTGGTTTGGGGCAGCCGATCAAGAGGGAGAGAGAAGTGAATGGAGTGTGATGTGAATCTTGTTGAAAGATATGAGAGGACATGAATGATCTACATGCCATACTCTTATAAGATTACTTCAACCTTATGGCAACTCCTACAAGCAAGGATCTATTATTATATTAGGATATAATCTAATCAAATATTTTGATGATTTGTGTGGGTCCATCATGGAACCGAAAATCGGTTTTTTAGGGGGGGGGGGGGGCTTTGTGTAACATTGTGACTAAATGGGTAATTGATAGTTATATATCAAGTATGGACTTATATGTGTAGTGAATTGATTTTAATGGGTGTTATGCAAACGGGGATCATGACAAGCCATGAATAATAAAATAACATGTTTGACAAATATTTGGTGTCCCGGGTAATGTCCGGTTGTTCGGTCGGATACTGTTCCGTTAAATTGTTTAATTGTTCCGTAAGGCGTCTTATTTATATATTTTTGTAACGAAATAAATTCCTAACACATAGGAAAATATACCGGACCATTTAGTAACTTTTCTGTATACTATTAGTATGCTAACACGCACATATAAGTATAACACAGAAATCAGAGAGCAGTTAAATGATTCAGCACAGTCATCAAACACTTTAATTATCATTTAATAAATTGTACGGATTACATGTAATTTTCGAGGGTTGTCACATTCTCCCCCTGTTAAGAGAATTTCGTCCCGAAATTTAGCGCGTGGTTACTGAGGAAGCTAGTTAAGTTGCGTTGTTTTCCTGATTTTCCTGGGGTGTCACATCATCCCCCCGTTGATTTGGAATTTCGTCCCGAAATTCTGCAGTAGCTTCAGCCTCAGTAGTGGTTGCGTTTTTCTTAAACAGTTGGGGATACTTGAGTTTCATTTGGTCTTCTCGTTCCCAGGTATACTCTGGGCCACGACGAGCATTCCAACGAACTCGGACCAGAGGTATCCTGGTATGCTTGAGGATCTTAACATCTTGATCCGTAATCTCTACTGGTTGCTCGACGAATCGCAGCTGTTCGTCGATAGTGAGTTCCTTTAGAGGAACTATGAGGGTCTCATCTGACAGACACTTCTTCAGATTCGACACATGGAAAACATTGTGAACTCCGCTGAGTTCTTCAGGTAGATCCAACCTGTAGGCGACTTTGCCAATTTTCTCAATGACTTCGAATGGTCCGACATAACGCGGATTGAGTTTGCCTCGTTTGCCAAAGCGGACTACACCTTTCCAAGGTGAGACTTTAAGTAGCACTCGATCCCCAACCTGGAGCTCGAGTGGTTTTCTTCCCTTATCAGCATAGCTTTTCTGACGGTCACGAGCTGCCGCCATTCGCTGTTGTATCTGAGCAATTTTCTCGGTGGTATCTACCACAAGTTCTGGGCCAGTGATTTGGCTGTCACCAACTTCTGCCCAACAAAGAGGTGATCGGCATTTGCGTCCGTATAATGCCTCAAATGGAGCGGCCTGAATGCTGGTGTGGTAGCTGTTGTTATATGAGAACTCCACTAGCGGGAGGTGCCTTTCCCAGCCATTACCAAAATCGATTACACATGCCCTAAGCATGTCTTCAAGGGTTTGGATGGTGCGTTCAGATTGCCCATCCGTCTGCGGGTGATAAGCGGTGCTCATATCTAAACGTGAGCCAAAGGACTTGTGCATTGCTTGCCACAGTTCAGAAGTAAAACGTGCGTCACGATCAGATATAATAGAGGTTGGCACTCCGTGCCTTGATACCACTTCCTTTAGATAAATGTCTGCAAGAGTAGAAAACTTATCCGTTTCTTTGATAGCCAGAAAATGTGCAGACTTGGTTAGTCGATCTACGATCACCCAAATGGTATCGTTTCCGCGTTGAGATCTGGGCAGGCCGGTCACGAAATCCATGGAAATTTGCTCCCATTTCCATTTCGGGATCTCCGGTTGTTGAAGTAGGCCTGATGGTTTCTGATATTCAGACTTGACCTTCGCACAAGTCAAGCACTTGCTGACATAGGTTGCTATGTGGGCTCTCATGCCAGGCCACCAGTATGTGGTCTTTAAGTCGTGGTACATCTTATCCGAACCAGGATGTACTGAATAACGAGAATTATGTGCTTCATCCATCACAAGCTCGCGTAAGTTGCCATAGAGTGGAACCCAAATACGCCCTGTTACATAGTAGGCGCCGTCTTCCTTTTGTTCTAGCCGTTGCCTCGATCCTCGTAGGGATTCAGCCCTGATGTTTTCTGCTTTCAATGCTTCAACCTGAGCATCGCGAATCTGAGCGGGAAGGTTAGATTGGATGGTAAGCTGTAGAGCACGTACACGCCTAGGTATGGTATCCTTTCGACTGAGGGCGTCTGCCACCACATTGGCTTTGCCCGGATGGTACCTGATCGCGCATTCGTAATCGTTCAAGAGCTCAACCCATCGGCGTTGACGCATGTTTAACTCCTTTTGCTTGAAGATATGCTCGAGACTCCTGTGATCGGTGTAAATGGTGCACTTGGTACCGTACAGGTAATGTCTCCATATCTTAAGCGCGAATACAACTGCTCCCAGCTCCAGATCGTGAGTAGTGTAGTTTCTTTCGTGAACCTTGAGTTGGCGTGAT
Organism: Helianthus tuberosus; assembly: GCA_030545235.1. Lineage (NCBI taxonomy): Eukaryota > Viridiplantae > Streptophyta > Magnoliopsida > Asterales > Asteraceae > Helianthus > Helianthus tuberosus. Next base: position 96,408,108 of record CM060399.1, on the reverse strand, counting down.
GCGTAGGCAATGACCTTGTCACGTTGCATCAATACGCAACCCAGTCCTTGGATGGAAGCGTCGCAATAAACCACGAAATCATCGGTGCCTTCGGGCAATGAGAGGATAGGCGCGCTACAAAGTCTATCCTTTAGATGTTGAAATGCGGACTCTTGTGCATCACCCCAACGATAGATGACACCCTTCTGAGTCAGTGAAGTGAGAGGTTGCGCAATCTTGGAGAAGTCTTTGATAAACCTTCTGTAATATCCTGCCAAACCCAAGAATTGGCGGATTTCTTTTGGTGTGCGGGGTGCAGGCCAGTTCTTAATTGAGTTAACCTTGGATGGATCAACATGAATCCCATCTTTGTTTACCACATGGCCTAGAAAGTGCACTTCGCGAAGCCAGAAGTCACATTTTGAAAACTTGGCATACAATTGCTCTTTTCGAAGAAGTTCGAGCATAAGTCGCAGATGCTGCTCGTGTTCCTCCTGACTCTTAGAATAGATCAGGATATCGTCAATGAACACAATAACGAACTTATCCAGGTAAGGTTTGCATACTCGGTTCATGAGATCCATGAAGACTACTGGTGCATTCGTCAGCCCGAATGGCATAACCAGAAACTCGTAATGGCCGTAACGAGTTCTAAATGCTGTTTTGGAGACGTCCTCATCTCGGACTCTCAGCTGATGGTATCCCGATCTCAAATCAATCTTGGAGTAATAGCTCGACCCTTGCAACTGGTCGAACAAGTCGTCAATACGTGGAAGAGGATAACGATTCTTCACAGTCACCTTGTTAAGCTCGCGATAGTCAATACACATTCTGAAAGTACCATCTTTCTTCTTTACGAACAAGACTGGAGCTCCCCAGGGCGAAGAGCTAGGACGAATAAAACCCTTTTCCAAGAGTTCTTGTAGTTGTGTGGACAGTTCTTCGAGTTCTGATGGAGCTAGACGATATGGTGCTCAAGCTACTGGCGCTGCTCCAGGAGCTAACTCGATTTGAAATTCAACTTGGCGGTGAGGAGGAAGACCAGGTAATTCCTCAGGGAATACCTCAGGAAAATCGCGTACAACAGGTATGTCTTCAATTCTCTTCTCTTCCGTTGATGTGTCGGTAACGAGTGCTAGAATGGCAGTGTGGCCCTTTCGCAAACACTTCTGGGCCTTAAGGAAAGAGATGATGCCTTCGACAGCACCACTCTTGTCGCCACGAATCATGAGAGGTTCTTCACCAGAACGAGGAATGCGGATGATTTTCTCCTTGCAAACAATCTCCGCTTGATGATGAGATAGCCAATCTATCCCGATAACGACGTCGAAACTACCCAGTGTGATAGGAATAAGATCGATAGAGAAAGTCTGACCGGCTAAGACGAGGTTACAACCTTTAACTACGTGTGTGGCTTCAAGACTTTTACCATTTGCTAGCTCTACCGCGTGCTTGGTGTTCAAAAGTGTTGGAGTGCGCTTAAGCATTTGGCTAACTTTTACGGACACATAACTAGTATCGGCACCCGAATCGAATAAAACAGTAACAAAGAAGTCATCCAGAAGAAACTTACCCATCACAACGTTGGGATCGTTCCTTGCTTCTCCTTGACCAATCACGAAAGCACGGCCCCTTGATCCATTACCATTGTTGTTACCCCCGTTGTTGCCTCCATTGTTATTCCCGTTTCCCTGGTTGTTGTTGTTGTTGTTTTGATTCTGGTTAAGCTGGGGACAGTTCTTCTTAAAGTGGCCTTCAGCGCCACACTGAAAGCATCCTTTATTTCCCTGCTGATGTTGCTGCTGGTGGTTCTGTGGGGCTTGTTGTTATTGGCGATTCTGATTCGCAGGACGCGGGCTCCTGCAATCCCTAGCTTCATGACCCAACTTATGACATCTCTGACAACGACCTTTGTTGCACTGACCACTATGGTGTCTGTTACATTTGTTGCACTTTGGGTGGTTTCCTCGATACCCACCCTGTCCTTGATTACCGGAGGATTGCTGACCCGGACTCTGGTATTCGTCAGTCCTTCGCTGCTGAGACTGACCCGAAGCAGAACCCTTACTGGAGTTTCCATCCCATTTTCGCTTGTTGTCGGTAAGTACATCAGAAGTAGCTGTGGCACTGATACGTTTGGGTAGCCTGTTTTGCTCCACCGCCTGGTCGGTGAGACGATGAGCCAACTTGATAATTTGCTAAATGGTACCCAGATTGGCTGAAGTTACGTGACTTTGAATTGCTGGTGCAAGGCCCTTGAGATACAGCTCATTTCGTTTGATGGGAGGGTCCACCATAGTTGGACACAGGATGGCCAGCTCGTTTGACCTCTTAGTATACGCTTCAATCTCAGACCCCGTCATCTTCAGATTGTAAAATTCCACTTCTAGCTTGTGGATATCATCCCGACTACAGTACTCCTCCTTGATCAGCTCTTTAAAACCATTCCAGGGTGTGGCATTAGCAACTGCCAGTCCCAGTAGTTGAACCTGCGCCTTCCACCAGGTTAATGCAGCTCCTTCAAGTGTTCCGGTAGCATATTTCACCCTACGGTCTTCGGGGCATTCGCACATCTCGAAAACTGACTCGAGCTTTTCAAACCAGTGAAGAAGGCCCACTGCTCCTTCGGTGCCACTGAAAGTGGTAGGTCGGCAGTCCATGAACGTTTTGAACGTGCACACAGGAGGCTGAGCATGTTGACCTGTTGCGCGAGAATAAAAGACAAAGTTAAGCACGAGCGTTGGTTTGCGGAGGTAGGATCTAAACATCCTAAGGTGAGTTGATATGGCAGGTTATACCTCCTGCAGGGACAGCTGCGAGTGCCTCAGCAACTCGTTCGTTGATCAAAGCCGTCAGCTGGGCTTGAGTTAGGTTCAAACGTCCACCCATGATCTTCACAACGAAACAACGTAAGTGAGAAAAGTGTCGCGAAAGTGAGTAAGTGTGGGACGATAGTAGAGAGTAAGCACACAAGGTTCAAATAGCAATTACCACATTATATAGTGCACAGTGAGAACTATCTAACCGACAATATAACATAAGTCATACCACTTATGGTGTCGAGTCTTGCACGTGGAGCGAAGCGTCGTTGTGTATCGTTGAGCACTGTACAGGTTATAGTCTGGTTTTATTAAAAAGCTTTTCCCTTTTTAAAACCAAGTTCACTATAACCAATGGCTCTGATACCAATCTGTCACACCCCCAAAATCCACCATGCGGGGTATCACCGCTTGGAGGCGTGACCTGACCAGGACCGAGCCACCAATCATACTGAACAACGTACTTAAGTAAATAAAGACAACCACAATACGATTGGTGACCAAAAGCTAGCTAATAAAGTTTTTAATTTAGACAGCGGAAGCATAAACGTAAGGTTCAAAACATAAGTTCGCAGTTCATAAGTTTAAAGTCCAACACATAGGTTTAATAAGTTCATAATGTTTTAAACATTAAACACTGGACATAACCGTCCGCACACCACAACGACTCCTTCCTCGTGCAAGCTCCAAATGTTTAGCGACCTGTAAGGCATGTAGCAACGAGTCAACAACAAAGTTGAGTGAGTTCACGTTTGGTTGTTTAGTTATAGCATTCGTTTCATAAATCATATGTTTGTTTTGTAAACCATGTATCGTATAAGTTTGCATCGCGGTCTTTCTGACATGTTTGCGAAGATTAGTGGGGGTTTCCCATGTGTTACTAGACCACGCGTATCGACTTCTACGAAAATGTAAGAGGTGCCCTAAGTCAATGTCTATCAGCATTGACCCTTTGCCCATAGTCCATTAGTACACGCCCGTCCGACTGGCACGGTGTGAGGTTTGTTAAACCTAATGGCGCTATTAACTAATGACCCGCTCGCCATAGGCCTCGGCGATTAAGTCGATAATTGAGGGACTTAAAGTGATAGAGTTGATGGTCTTATGATCGTGTACGTAGGTTTTACGTACGTGCCCTTCAATCCGAGGACAGTAGTAAGTATGAGTGTACGTAGGTTTTACGTACGTGCCCTTCAATCCGAGGACAATAAAAAGTAGTTTAATAGTAATGATAGTACAAGTAGTTAATCAATCCCATTCCCAACCCCTGGGAACCCCATGCCTTAGAAAGAGTGTGAACTCACCTCGGTTTGCTCGGTTAGGTTCTCAAATATAGTTAACAGTGAAGGTCGGTCAGTCACGTCCTAATAAGGTACGGATAACAATCAGTTTCTCATGCATAACACGTATCCTACGTATGGTTTATTTGCACATTACTTCGTCCACATAACAGGTACACACTTTAACGATTTGTACCCATTTAAACTTCCCATCCATTCCCCACTCATAAACAAACATACGATATTGCATGTAACACATATAACATGTTAGATAATTCATCGATAGCATACTCGACATTTAGACACGCAAGTCACAACTTATGTCAATTCAGCATTAATCTTCGAAACCGGCTGTTTTCGGACATTTAAATAAAATAGTTAAATTATTCCAAAAATTCCCAAATTTTTACAGGATGTCTTAAACGTTCTATATTTTATTGTGTAAAAATATCGGGGTCTGGTTCATTACCAATATTTTATAGAAAATCGTCTACCGAACTGTGATCAGATTTGTTACATTCTGATCACAGTTTACGGAATAATTCGTCAAAAATTCCTCGTAAGTCCGTTTATCGAAATTCCAGTTCGAGGGTCACAAATACATCCGTGACCATCTTTGATAAAAGTTTCAGGGGCTGGTTCGGTTCAGGTTTTAAGTTGTGATCGAAAACGCAGAGCCCAATTTTCTGCAGTAAATATCAGCCTTAGCTGCTGTCATGAAAACAGATTTTTAAAATAGTAACCGACCTCAGAAAAATACGATTCCAGCGCCATTTTCTTCGTTTTTCGAAAATACACGATTTAGGCTTTTGAAATTCCGTTTTTCTAGTTTTTAAAGTCCGTTTACAGCCTGTTGAAGGCGGCTGGAAAAGTACATCAGCAAGTTGTTTCGCGGTTTAAACATTACTAAATCGCATCAACGAGTGTCCGAACAATGGATTTAACAAGAAACCAACAATCAAACATCAGGTATGATTTAACCAACCCTCAAACCCACAAGATTCCGCTTCATGATTCGGTTATAAGTAAACTTTCATGTAGATTTTATATTCATAACTCACGCTTCATATTTTTCTAGTGTTCTTGTAATCTTGTAGTTTAAACAACAATACATCATGTTATATGCCATAATTTTCGAACAAGATGCAATCAAGTGCAAGGAACTTACTACTAGCCTCTAGCTAGGGAAGAATCTTGTGTGAAAATGAAGAGAAAATGATGGTGAGAAGGACTAGAACAAGCTCCTATGAAGTTCCTTCAAGTTGCACCTTCCATGGATGAAAACTAAGCTTTGAATGGACAATGTAATGAAGAAGATGATGATGTTTAAGGTGGTGATGGTGTTCTTGGTTTGGGGCAGCCGATCAAGAGGGAGAGAGAAGTGAATGGAGTGTGATGTGAATCTTGTTGAAAGATATGAGAGGACATGAATGATCTACATGCCATACTCTTATAAGATTACTTCAACCTTATGGCAACTCCTACAAGCAAGGATCTATTATTATATTAGGATATAATCTAATCAAATATTTTGATGATTTGTGTGGGTCCATCATGGAACCGAAAATCGGGGGGGCTTTGTGTAACATTGTGACTAAATGGGTAATTGATAGTTATATATCAAGTATGGACTTATATGTGTAGTGAATTGATTTTAATGGGTGTTATGGCAAACGGGGATCATGACAAGCCATGAATAATAAAATAACATGTTTGACAAATATTTGGTGTCCCGGGTAATGTCCGGTTATTCGGTCGGATACTGTTCCGTTAAATTGTTTAATTGTTCCGTAAGGCGTCTTATTTATATATTTTTGTAACGAAATAAATTCCTAACACATAGGAAAATATACCGGACCATTTAGTAACTTTTCTGTATACTATTAGTATGCTAACACACACATATAAGTATAACACAGAAATCAGAGAGCAGTTAAATGATTCAGCACAGTCATCAAACACTTTAATTATCATTTAATAAATTGTACGGATTACATGTAATTTTCGAGGGTTGTCACATAACGGATCCTTACAAGTGTATGTATATATATATATATATATATATACTTGTAATGTCGCGGGGAACCACCTCAAACGAACTCCGATTGGACTCAGTCTTGTGGCGTTGAAACCGACCCGTCGAACCCTAACTAGGATCTCTTAACCCTAAACCCAAAATTCTAAACCCTAAACCTTAAACCCTAAAGCTAAACCCTAGAGCTAAACCAAAGCTAAACCGTAAAATCTAAACTATAAACCCTAAAAGCTAAACCCTAAACCCTAAATACTAATTATTAACCCTAAAACTAAGCCCTAAATCTAAACCCTAATGCAAAACCTTAATATAAGACCTTAAAATCCCGATATATTTAGGGTTTAGGGGTTAGAATTTAGTGTTTAGGGTTAAGAGATCCTAGTTAGGGTTCGATAAGCCGGTTCCAACTCCGCTGAAATGAGTCCAATCGGAATTCGTTTGAGTCGGTTCCCCACTTTTTTAGTGTTTCCAAATGAACCTTACACTATCTATACTATCTATAATAAGAGATTATGAGCTGATGTAAAACTGCCTATGTGTCAATTTCTAAGGTATGCCACATGTAATCGCTGATGTCATAATTCCTTTTTCAATATTTAGATATGTATAAATCTTTCTAAAATATATAATCAGATTTTATTATTAGTAAATAAGAGATTTGTTTAGGAGGGAAGTTTGAAATTGCATGGGGAGAAGAAATCAGCAATTAATGCACTGTAAGAAGTATTCATATCTATTAATTAATAATCTATCTAAAATATATAATCAGTATCTAAATCGGCAAAAGGGCAAACACAGATGATCATCCAAACCACTGGCCAACTCCAAAAGTCACGAACTGATGATTCAAAATCAACCACTGATGATTCAAAATCAAAATTATGGCTCCAAATTCAAAATTATGGCTCCAGATATATAACCTATCATCTTCTTCAATCAATTACCCTCTCTAATCAATTTCTCTCTCAACTCTCTCTCTCTCTCTAAAATTCACAGTCTTTTTAAAGATAAATCATTCGGTTCACAGTAGCAGGCCCCTCTTTTGAAAGATAAATCTTTCTTCTTTGGCAAGAATTTGGAATTATTTCAATTTCTTCTTCATATCGAAATCTTCAGCCCTAATTCTGTCTGCCGTCCTTCAGCCTTACGAAATCTTCATCACAAAGGTACAATTCCATCTCTTTGGTAACATTCAATCTTGGTTTTCTTGCCTTTTATTTCAATTTCTTACTTTTTATTTACTGGAACCATATTAGGGTTTTTAGAGTCATCAGGGCACTGGTAGTTGAATATTACACCGAATCTTGACCCTCATGTACTGTTTATTCATCATCTTTACCATCGATTTGAATATTATTGTATTTGTATGACCTGTTGTTAATCGTTACCTGACCCTCGATGTGTAGATTAACTAATGCCCATAAACAAACATATATCATTAATAACCTAGGGGATAAAAAGCATTTATGTTCGGCAGAGTATTATGAGCTAATTTCACTAGGTTAAAAAGCATTTATGTTTGGCAGAGTTTTATGAGCTGATATTTGTGCAGTATAATCTTATACAGAGTTAAAAATATGAATACCCCGATCTTACAGATGGTGATGAACGATTTTTTTTATTGAAATTACTAATTACTATGGTTGTGAGTAACAAGTTGATTGTTAATTTAGGTAATGGGGATTTCCGTGTCATCAGTATGTATCTGTGGAAGAAGAAGAAAGAGTTTCAGGTATGAGAACCAACTTAAGAGTTATTAGTTATTAGTTATTATAAAGGAAGATATGTTCTTGCTTATAAAGGTGAAGTTAGAATTGATGACAACGTTATCGGAGAAAGGTCTGGTGGCAAGAAGAAAGACTTTCAGGTATAAGTTTCAGTTTTATATATAGATATATAGATCATTATAGTGTCGGTGTATAACGTTTCAATATGCTAAGCGTAATGGTTATTAACGTTTTGGTTGAATTTTATAGGCGTAGAGCGGAAACTGCTGGAGAGGTGGAGGCTTGCAAGCGATGTAACTGTAAGAAATCCAAGTTTTTGAGGCTGTATGTAACTTTGTTGAAGAAGCAACCAGTGAGAGTGTTTTGGTGGAAAACTTGGAGGGGTCGGTGACGTTGTCGAGGTTGTCAGGAAATGCAAAGTGATAGCATTTCCTGACAACCCTCGACAATGTCACCGACCTCCTAATCTAAGCGTGACCCTCTGAAAATATAAATGTTTTGCAACTTCACCATGAATAGAGAAGAAAGAGACAGTTGGGTTTCTAGCTCCAGTTGTGTTGCAGCCGAATCAACGGCAAATTCAGCAGCAGTAGTTGTTGATGCATGAATATGAAGATTGAATTTGTGAGGTTCAGTTAATAATCGACTGATTGAAATTATATTATTTATTGTATTCATCATTTTTAAACCAAAATGATTGAATTTGTGAGGTTCAGGAATATGAAGATTGAATTTGTGAGGTTCAGCAGCAGCAGTTGTTGATTCAGCAGCAGTAGCAGTAGCAGTAGTTGTTGATGTAGGTGAGTTTTGCAAAGGTTTGCGGGTTGAAGTAAAATTATTTATTGTATTCACAATTGTTAAACCGATTGTGCTTTATGTTTATGATTTGAACTTGTGATAATTTATGCCTAATAATCGACTGATTGAACGGATTTTGATTTTTAATTAAGTTTATTAATGTGAACCAAAAGTTTTGGTAAACCAAGGTATGTGCTCTCACATACTCTTGGTTCAAAATAATTTCATGGGATGATAACATCTTCATTTTTATTATTTAGTTTAGGGATTGAATTTTGTGTAGAGATGGATGGATGAAGTGGGCACCTGTTTCATCGGACGAGTTTTGGTTTAATCGAATCGAATGGAATGTTGGATCCTTATGCTAATCTCAATGGAACTGTTAGCAGCGAAGAATCTTATTGGTGCTAATCTGAATGGAATGTTGGATCCTTATGCAATCATCACTTGTGGTTCAGAAAAGCGGTTTAGGTAATAGATAGTATAAATTAAGTTTGTTGTGAAACATGTATTTGGCAAAGGTCTGTTTTGTGTTTGAAACCTCTGTTTGTTGTGAACAGATGTTAGAATATAAAACAGATGTTTCAAACGACTGTTGGGTTAAACAGTGTTTTATGTAGAAAATAGTGGTTGAAACCAGTGTTGGGTTAAAACGGTGGTTGAAACCAGTGTTGGGTTAAAACGGTGGTTCAAACCACTGTTTTGTTCAAACCACTGCTTGAAACTACTGTTCGGTTAAAACGGAGGTTTGAAACCATTGTTGGGTTAAAACAGTGGTTGGAACCACTGTTTGGATGTGTGTTGAAAGTGTTTGGATGTGTTGAAAGTGTGGAAGCGAAGGGTAATAAAGTGGTTTTGTGATTTGGTGGTTTCATATCAATGTAGTTCTTTCCATTTACATTTTTTTTCTATTTGTATGTAGTGAAATTGACTGAATTTATGAAATGTTTTTAGAGCTTTATTGGAAGAACCGAGACGAGAGGGTTTTTGAACTAAAGTATATGGATACATCAACACATCTCCTGGAAAGTATAAAGGCAGAATGAAATCATACCGATGGATGGTTAAAATGAGAAAAATTGCGGATCTCACCTTAGATAGCTGGAACAATTTTGTAAAACTTGGATTTTGTATAGGCTTCTGTGTAGTTTGTTTGTTGCTTTTGTTCTATTTGGGGTGTATTTGCTCTTATGTTATGGCTAATATAGCGGTTTTATATTAATTATGCAAAAGAACAATTTCATCAGCATTTCAATATTAAAGTTTTCAAATTAGAAGAAGAGGTACCACCATCTTATTTTTCAATATCATAATATTTTTATTTAACCATCGAGATAGTGTTGTTAATGATGTTTTTTATAGAATGTTAGATGTATTTTGATCTTATCCACTAAAGAAAATCCGTTTGTTACACTTAACTAAGAACAAGTTTTGTTTGGGCCAAATAAGACTGCTTTTAATGAAAGTTTGTGCGAATGTCAATTCATCAAATATTTGTTCACATGATAGTTTACATAGACAAAAACTTTTATCATTATGGTTATTATAATACTAATACATACTGTATTTAACATTATTTTATAAAGATATAGAACTAAAGACCACAATTTAAATGATATATTATAATCTGAATTTGATGCGCCTCTTTTGTACACGCCTCTTTTGTTGGGATTGAACCCTATCAGAGGAACAGATAATAAGAGCCAAAACTGGTTCACATCAGTGGATTCATCATAAGCAGCTGTTTGCATTAGACTATCCCCTTGAAAGTGGTTATAACATCTGATGGCCCTCATCCATTGTTTGTATACTACAACTACTGTCCATTAAGTACTGCTTGTGTACAACAACTGCTGAAGACAAGGTGCTGCTACTTAATCTGCTGTCCTAACTCAAGTGCTGCTAAAGAGCAAAGCCCTGCTTGGAATAAAGCAGTGGAATGTAAAAACTGCTGACAAATTAATACGATTAAAATATGAAGTATTAAGAAAGTAGCAATTACATACAAAAAAGAAAACTAATCAGACACGTCTAACTCTAATAACAAGAATGAAGAAACTTTAACTTCAACTCCATGGAGCGTTGAACCTCTCGATGTATCTCATTGATCTTTCTCATGAACTCCAGGTCTCTTTCTCCACATTCTATATTACTCGCAACACACAGGTCACGAACGGAAGTAGTCGGCATCGCCCTCAAGTCCCTCGAAACCTGGTCTCTTGTCAGCAGACCAACTTCCAGACCGTTAAAACACCTCTTCAACTCTTGAAGAGTATACCTATCAGCCAAAACTTGGTCTTCGATTTGTTTAATAAAACGTTGCTTGAAATCGTCAGATTTTGCAGAAGTATATGACTCCATTTTAGTATATTTATAAGAATTAAGGCAAAATAATTATAGTTGCTCTTATGTTTCACTGAATGAATCTGTTTTGATGAAAAAACTTTTTATTAGCAATGCTATTATATAGAATATATGTAAACAGGCCAAAGGCCAGATTTAAATGCAATCATTAAATAAACATTTATACTTAAAAACCATGTACATTTAATGATTTTACAGTAAAAACGTGTATATGAGAGATGCCTGTTCAGTCACCCTATCAAACATTTTAATGCAAAACCTTTGAAAAATGAGTTTTCATGGGAAAACAAGTAAAATTAAATATCTAGAAAACCAAAGAACAAAATTGAAACCTTCAAAAAAAGGTTATCATAATTAGGAGACGTCTCTTCAGTTATACTATCAAACATTTTAAACACTATAAAGGATCATTATTAGTTTACTTGAAAACATCAACACTTCAATTTAAAAAAAAAACGTTCATCCTAAAGCAAACCGTCCAAAAACACTCACATTCTCCCTAAATGGCAAGGAAAACCTTCTACCACTGGTCGGATACTACTGATCTTAAAATCGAATTTTCAACGTGGTCACTCCAAGAACAGAGAAACGCTGAAGAACTCAACAAAAAAGTTGGTATGGTTAGTGATAAATATTATAAGCAAACCTGGAGTAGCATTGCACTGCTGGATGAAGTTGCCTCTTCTACTCCAACAGAATTTAAAGAAAAAGCGAAAGAGTTTATCACAAATTTGCTGAAACAGGATCAGAAGACCTGTGATATGCTAGCTGATCTGCAAATTAAAACAAAAAATGAAATTGGATGGAAGAAGGCGAGAGAACGAGATATTCTAGGAAGTGTTAATTGTAATGTTTAATTTTTATTATTTTTCAAAATCATAATTTTGTAATACTATGGTTTATTATTGAATGAATGAAGAAAATTCAAACTTTGATAAGTTTTACAGTACTGAAAAATAATCTAAAGAGTATTGGGATTGAACCCTATCAGAGGAACAGATAATTAAAGCCAAAACTGGTTCACAACAGTGGATTTATCATAAGCAGTAGTTTACACCAGGCTTTCCCCTTGAAAGTGTTTATAACATCTGATGTCCTCTATCCACTGCCTCTATACAATAGTTGCTGTCCTTCAAACTGCTGATGAAGTCCTGAAGACAGTTAAGGATTAAACACTGGTGGTTCAATCTACTGATGCTATCTAAGTACTACTGTTGATTAAAGTACTGCCCACTTAAGGACTGATCAACTTTGAAGAAACCACTGGGTGTCAAACATCAGTGCTTGACATGCAACAATGGAAGGAAGAAGCAGTAGTTTAGTTTGTCACTTATATTGTATAGAATCAGTGGTTAAGGTTAGCAGTGTTTGAAACCACTGTCGGTTAAAATAGTGTTGTTAATGATATTTTTTGGCGCTGTCGTGGAAACCTTCTCAGGTGGATTTGATAACTTGTGCCTAAATTCAGTAACTGTATAGTGTATAGAGTTTTCTTATTACTATTAATCATTCATCATAAGCAGTAGTTTACACCAGGCTTTCCCCTTGAAAGTGTTTATAACATCTGATGTCCTCTATCCACTGTCTCTATACAACAGTTGCTGTCCTTCAAACTGCTGATGAAGCCCTGAAGACTGTTAAGGATTAAACACTGCTGGTTCAATCTACTGATACTATCTAAGTACTGCTGTTGATTAAAGTAGTGCCCACTCAAGGACTGATCAACTTTGAGGAAACCACTGAATGTCAAACATCAGTTCTTGACATGCAACAATGGAAGGAAGAAGCAGTAGTTTAGTTTGTCACTTATATTGTATAGAATCAGTGGTTAAGGTTAGCAGTGTTTGAAACCACTGTTCGGCTAAAATAGTGTTGTTAATGATATTTTTTGGCGCTGTCGTGGAAACCTTCTCAGGTGGATTTGATAACTTGTGCCTAAATTCAGTAACTGTATGGTGTATAGAGTTTTCTTATTACTATTAATCATTCATCATAAGCAGTAGTTTACACCAGGCTTTCCCCTTGAAAGTGTTTATAACATCTGATGTCCTCTATCCACTGTCTCTATACAACAGTTGCTGTCCTTCAAACTGCTGATGAAGCCCTGAAGACTATTAAGGATTAAACACTGCTGGTTCAATCTACTGATGCTATATAAGTACTTCTGTTGATTAAAGTAGTGCCCACTCAAGGACTAATCAACTTTGAGGAAACCACTGAATGTCAAACATCAGTGCTTGACATGCAACAATGGAAGGAAGAAGCAGTAGTTTAGTTTGTCACTGTTCGGTTAAAATAGTGTTGTTAATGATATGTTTTGAAACCATTTTTGGGTTAACACTATTTGAAACTACTGTTGATTTAAGGACAGTGTTTGAAACCAATGTTTTAAGCCAAAAGTGTTTTCAAAACAGTTTTTTAACAACACTAAGTATAATTCACCAATCTATCATTGTTTGTATCTTCAATGGTCACAAAACTTGAATCGTCAAATCATAACATTGAGAGCAGCCCATTAACAAATATTACAAATTGTATTCTCTATAGAGTTTTCTTATAACTATTAATCATTCATTGAATGTTGATTTATCTATTGTAACTGATGAAAGGAGGACATCTTCCAGAAGAGTTGCTTATTACAGAAAAAGTTGATCCAGTTGGTTCTCTCATATTATTCACATAACCTGATATTTAAGGAGAGTTGTTGATGAAAGTTGTATTGGCATTGTTAATATTTTTTATAACAAATTATAACAAATTATTAAAGCCTAAATTGTATATTAAATGTAAAGTTTTAATACATACAATACAGAGACAAAACGTCATACCAACTTCGTAGACTTGACGGAACTTACAGACTAGATAACAAAAGACTATAACATACAATACAGAGACAAAACGTCATACCACCACAAGCAATTGTTGATCTTTACTGACGGTGCACTTCGGAATGTAGCAGATATGAATGAATATAACCCCAGTGTAGCTAATTACATATCTGCCACTTGGGTTATATTCATTCATATGAATGAATATAACGCGAGTGTAGCTCTTAGATTTTCCTTGAAATTTCAGAGCTCGCTAATTACATATCTACCACTGGGGTTGTATTCATTCATATGCAATTGATCGTTTTGATCAATCACTTCCTTATGTGCACCGTACTATCTTCTAGGAGGTTGTCAAGTGTTCTCGCCTTCGTAGTTGGTGTTTTGCGTATCTTACATCCACAGCCATTCTGTACAAAATTTTCACAAAAAACATCACAAACAAACCTGAACAAAGCAAAGCAAAACAAATCAACCCTCTGTTTTTTCAAAGCAAAACAAACAAAACAAACAAACATAACAAAGCAGAACAAAAACAAAACAAACAAACAGAACAAAACAGAACCAAAACAGAACAAATAAACCTGAAAAACTGAAAGCAAAATACCCAAATCAACCCATTCACAAATAAGTGATTATCATCATCATACGACATTCAGATTATCAAAGAATTGATTATCAAAAACTGATTATCAAAGAACTGATTATAAAAAACTGATTATCAAAAACTGATTCACAAATAACTGATTATCATCATCATCATGCGGCATTCATATTATCATTATCAAAAACTGAAACCTAAATACCCAAATCAACCCTCTGTTTTTTCAAAAAAACATTCACAAAAAACTGATTATCATCATCATCATGCGGCATTCAGATTATCATTATCAAAAACTGAAACAAAATACCCAAATCAACCCTCTGTTTTTTTACAAAAACATCACAAATATCAAAAATATATATAGATAAGATGATGATTCAAACCTCTGTTTTCAAGATGAAGATGGATGAAGATGATGAAGCTGGATGAAGATGATGAAGATCTGTGTTGACTGTTGAGGGTTGAGAGAGATATTTGGAGATTTTTAGAGAAGTATGATGATGATAATGATCGGTGATGATGTTAGTCATTTCATACAACTTATAACAGTCAAGTTGCATTTTTGGAGAAGTGTGATGATGACAAGGAGATTAAACTAAAAAATAATTATCCATAAGAAATTAAACTAAATAATATTTAGTAGAAGGATTATATATAAATTAATTAGAAAAGATTAAACTAAAATAATACTTATCTATAAAACATGGTCTAATATAGTATAAATAGAACTAAAGACCAAAATTTAAATGATATATTATAATCTGATGTAAATCTGCCTATGTTACGGGTATTAAGGGATAAGGGTATTAAGGAATATTAAGGGATATTAAGGGATAAGGGTATTAAAGACATTTCATACATGTCTTTAACAAATCTAATCCATATTTGATAGAAGGGTTTTAACGGGCCTACAAAATCTAATCCATTAGTAAGCTTAATTTGATCAAATATAAGGGGCTTTATTGAACTGTTTAATAACATTTGGTTATTTGAATTAGGTCAGGCTTTAATTATTAGAGAATATAAAATTAGGTCATGCTTTCAGTTTAGACAAGAAATTTTGAGTTAGTTAGCTAATTTCTATATCAAACATGAACTACATACAAACAATTTAAATGATGTATTATAATATATTTCGATGGTTATTAAAACTACCCGTGTGGTCACACATACTGTCTTCAACATTACTTTATAAAGATATAGAAATAAAGACCAAAATTTAAATGATATATTATAATCTGTTTTTTAGTATTTGATTTCGATCATTACTAAACCTACCCGTATGGTTACACGGGTACTACACCTAGTATATTTGAATGACGATGATAATATAAGCCTAAAAGGGTGAAAATGAGAGACTGGCATTGTTTTAAACTTTTAGTATAGTTTGGAATGTGACATTGTGTATTTCATGATCTTAAAGTACAATAGCCCCACTTCACTTGTTTGAAATGATCGATAATAAATAAAAGTTACACATATTACTAGGATAGAATTACAACATATGTTACTAACAAATCTTAAGGCTCAATAAGACACTCTACTAACCAAACAAGTTGTTTTATTGACTTTATCAAGAGTAATTATCAAATGCATCTCTAAGTCTCTAACTATGTGCTGGATTGTTTTATTTACTTTATAAAGAGTATGCTTCAAGTTTATCTCAAACCATGTGCTAGAAACGTTTTCCCTGTTACGAATAGTGGTCGCCATATGTTGGACTACACATAACATATGCAGGAAGAATCTTTTTGAACCTTGTATTCGTGTATAATTAAATTCAATCACAATATAATCATCCAATGATGAAAGCGATTCAATCAAAAGTTAAGACCGAAGATAGAAAGTAGAAGTCTTCTCAACAAACAGTGCGTTAGAAGAAGATTTACATACATCTAAATAAAAGTTAGCATACCACGATAATTATATATAATAACAAAGATTTGTCCACGATCGACAATAAACATGTCAACGATCACTTGGTCATGAACATGTGACTTTTCTTATATTTAATTTATTGATTATTGATAGTGTAAAAGTATATTAACATTAATTATTGTTGATAATATCAACCATGATGTCGGCTTCTAGAAATGGTTAAGATCAACCCAGGAACATAGAATCCACACAACTAATAAAAGTATACATGAATAGGATATCATGATTCACGTAAAAATAAAGATTAAAATACAATGTGTGTTGGCACTATTATTTTAATCGAAGTTCATATTTTTTTTCTTAATGTGCTGTAATCAGTCTACTAATTTTTTCTTAAGGTGCTGTAATCAGTCTACTAATTTTTTCTTAACGTGCTGTAATCAGTATACTAAGGGTTATGTGTCGCATCGTGGATAATTTACGCGAAGACATCTTAATATGTACACGCACACACTATTCTGTGGTCGTAATACCTCTGCTTATTAATTAGGGATGACAATGGGTCGGGTATTCCATACCCGATCCAATACCCGTCGGGTATTTGTCAGGTAATTACCCGTCGGGTATTGGGTATACCCGCGCGTATCACCTAATCACATACCCGACCCATACCCGCGAAAATTTTTAAAACTAATCCCATACCCGGCCCAATACCCGTCGGGTATCGGGTATACCCGTCCCATTTGTGTCAGGTTTCGGATATACCCGTCGGACTCGGGTATTTTTGCCATCCCTAATTATTAGAATTATTATGTGTTCTTTCATACTTAATTAGGATACCTTTAAGCTAGTTTTTGGTATGCACGAATGGAATGTGAAATGGAATGAACTATTGCGAGCGAATGAAAAAAGTGTGTTTGGTTGGTCAACGTAATGGAATCACGCATTACATAAGTCATTCCATTCCCTCAAATTCATTACATCCACTCCCCATGTTTTTTTTCCATTCCATTCCCTCTCTCAGCCTACGTCACAAACATCACGTATCACCTACACCATCTACCACCACCACCTGCCGTCGTCACCACCCGCCACCAACCTCCGCCGACCACCACCAGCGTCCTTCGCCGCCCGCCGCCATCAACTACCATTGTTGCCACCCGCCATCGCAAACCACCGCCACCCCGACCACTACCGCCACCCCTCCGCCGACCGCCACCACCATCCTCCGTTGCCACCACCCGCTACCGTCGAGCACCACTACCCATCGTCGTCGCCGCCACCACCATCGACCACCATCGCTGCCACCCGCCACCACCGACGACCGCCACCCCGACCACTACCGCCACCCTCCGCCGGCCACCACCACCATCCTCCGCTGTCACCTCCCGCTATCATTGACCACCACCACCCATCGTCTTCGTCGCCACCACCATTGACCACCATCGTCGCCCCCCGCGACCACCGACAACCGCCACCCCAACCACTACCTCCACCCTCCGCCGACCACCACCACCATCCTCCGCGGCCACCACCCGCTACCGTCGACCACCAGCCACCATCGTCGCTGCCACCTGCCACCGCAGACCACCGCCAACCCCGACCATCGTCGCCGCCACCGCTAACAACCGTCACCGCTAACAACCGTCACCCACTGACCACCGCCACCCACCACCGCTACCACCGACCACCGCCACCCATCGCTGCCACCACCGTTAGCCGCCACCGATCACCGTCACCACCCATCGCGAATTTAATTCATTCCTCTTTTCTTACTTACCAAACAACACAAGGTAATGATTTATTCATTTCCTGCATGGTAACCAAACATGACTATGGAATATAATGATCCATTTCATTCCTTTGCCCATTCCATTGCCTCATCTATTCCATTCCCTCATCTATTCCATTACGCCATACCAAACAGAAGTCGTTTTGCTTGCGACATGTGCACTTCATTTTTTATGCCCTTTGTTCTTTTCGGTATTGTTTGAACATGTTAACTGTTTGTAATACGACTTGTAGGATGTAACTGGTATAATTCTTCTTTGCGTTCGGTAACATTTCAATTTGTTACAGTATCTATATGACACAGTATAGCAACCGAAAGAAAAAACCTAAGTAATAAAGTCATGATGTGCTCAAAATGATGTATACGTGTGTTTTCATCACTCGAAAATCGTAAAAACTAATATAGGTATCGGTTCCAATAATATCAATATCATGACGTTGTTTACCCTTTTTGTTATTTAGTAATATAATATAATGTTTTATAAATTCTAAATATGCCAGTGTGACATGTTTTTTATCTACATTATGATAAAAGTTTATTTAAACATGTGAGGAACCGAACTGATATTGTCCGAACAATACCGTTACCAATATCGTATTCATTTGTATAGCTTTCTTAACGTGGCAGTATAAATTCCAATTAAACGAAGTAGTATTCATAATATAGATTTTTTTTGGTACCATAAGCAATAGCTGCAATACCGAGTGCCAATAACAACCGAATTGCTACTGGCCAAACAACATCAATAGCGATGTCGGTCTTCGTTTTTATGGTTTTTAATCGATATAAAACACGTGTCGATATCTTATTGAGAATATCTATTTCGGTAGTTATACAATGTGCTGGTACCATACTGAACCAAAACGATATGGACCGAAATTCTGTTACGGAGCACACGTGATCCCACAAGTTATTGTTGTTGTTATTATTATTATTATTATTATTATTATTAATTAATTAGTTAGTTACATTAAAATATTGATTAATTAATTAGTTAGTTACATGTGATAATTTTAGAAATTGGAACAAATAGAAAAAAAGGGTAAATGCACGGTACCCCTAACCGCGGAAGGGATCCCCCTTCCCAAGTGAAGAGGTATGGTCTCAAGTCTATGCATACATGGCAGGGACCACACCACTTTTATCCAGCATGGTGCCTACATCAGCAGAGCATATCCAGAAGTTTCAAGAAGCTTCTGGAAGAAATCGCAGGTGACACCAAAGATGCTCTCTCAGACAAAAAGGACAACATATGTCACCAATAGATGGACACCAGCTAGACTTGCAAGATATTCCTAAGACAGGCCGATGGCCACTGCTAGAATTCTCCTATCTAGACGAATAAGGATGCACCACGTCATCCACTACTCTGGGCACGGCAGAGGAGACCAAGAGGATATTCCTCTTGGTCGGACAGCTGGCATTCAGCAGCAGCTGGCAAGGCCCTCCTTCCCTCCTTCATCCTTCGGCTATAAATAGGAGACTCCTCCTACAGGTTTAACATTCTGCTCTCTCTCTATTTCACCTACAACACACACTCTTCTCCTCAGAACAGTACTTATTCCCATGCCGGAGGGTGGTCACAAGGAGAACCCCCCTATTCCCCTCCTTGTGGCGAGTCACCGGTGTTCTGTTTTGCAGGAATCCAGCAGTCGGCGAATGGAGGAAGAGGTTGAACCCATATTCACGAGATGACCCAACTGGTTAGCCTAAGTGTTAACGAGTGTTTCATCATTGGCGCCCACCGCATCTTTTTGCAACCATTTTCATCTCTTTTCTCTTCAAAAATACTCTCTGAATGGCTGAACAAAACCCTTCTCTTCACGTAGACGGAGAAAGCTCTTCCTTCGAGCTGCCTACGGACAACGTTCACGTCCAAGGACACCAAAGGAATAGGACCGTCAGAGAAGAACAAGTAAACAATGAAATACCTGATTTCTTTGGAAGTTCTTCCAGAGTTATCAACCAAGCCACACCTGGAGCTATCAACCAAACAGCCCCTGGATTCGTCAACCAAACAACTCCAGGAGTTCAAATGCCAAACCATGGTGTAGGTCCTTCGGCACCATCGGCTCAGGCACAGCTAAACTTCTCGGCCATATTAGGGCTACCTGAAGGAGAAACTCTGGCCTCCTGGTACGCCAAACAAACAACATCTTTAAACATGGTCTATGAGTAGTTAAGCGCACAACAAGCAATGCTCCAGGCACAAGCTACTCCATCCGCCTTTGTTACTCCACCTCAAAGGCCACCAAGCACCCAAATTCCACAATAGACACATGCGCATGGGCACGCGCAGAACCAACAACATGAGAAATCATCCACCATCAGGAGACAAAGCGTGCATGACACGCATGACACCTATGGTGAAACAGAAAGCAACTATGAGCAGTACACTTACCAAAAAATTAAACCCCCGTTGAACAGTCGTTTATGCCCGCGCAACATCAACAATGAATGGGAGAGTTACAATGAAGAAGATGACTCAACTTATAAACAAGGAGAAAGCACCGTTTTTAGCAGACTACCACCAAATTATGAAGCATAGAGACCCCGCGCACGCGCGGGATACAATTCAAACGTTGAGTATGACTACACCTTAAGCTATCGTCCTGAAGGCATAGGCTGAAAAATCAAAGTTCATCAGAGAAATTGCGATAGCTCCAATAGACAAGACAAAATTACCATACAATGTGGGAAAGTTTAATGGCCTTACGGATCTCGATGATCACCTTCAAGTCTTCACTGGCATAGGAGTAGTAGGTGGTTGGTCATTGCCAACTTGGTTCCATTTGTTTGTGCACACCTTCTTCGGCGCAGCACGTGCATGGTTCAACAATTTACCAGAAGGAAGGATCAAGTCTTGGATGGACTTTCAACACAAGTTTCTATCACACTTTTCCCAACAGCGCAGACATACCAGAGACCCTGCAGACTGTTTAAACATCTGGAGAAAAGATCATGAAAGCATTGAAGACTTTATCACCAGATAGAACAAAGAATGTTTGGAAATAGGATATGTTGGGGAGAAAATGATGCGCGCACATTTCATGAGAGCTTTCAAGTGTGACGACTTAATCAAGAGAGTCAAGGGCAGGGATGGAGGTCCCAAAGACTGGGATACTTTCATTGAAGCAGCAAAAACCATTGCAAGAACCGATAAACAACTGACCAGCGATGACAGCCGTCAGTATAACTATAGCCAGCACGCCAACGATAGACGAAACAAAAAGGGGAAGGGTCAACCTTGGAAGGCATCTGGCTACAAAGAAAGAAGCCCGCCAGTTGAAGACGCGCTCGCGACCATCAACCAGATCAGCTATCGTAAAGAAGTCAAGAAAGAAAACAGAGAAAAACAATGGACACCTCTGACAAAAACCCCTTCTGAAGTCTTGTCAACTGAAAACCATCAATTTAAAGCTCCGTTGCAGATGCGCAACAAAAGAGGACAAGACCCGAACCTCTTTTGTGAATTTCACAAAGATACAGGCCATCTAACTGATGACTGTATTAGTTTAAGATAGGAGATAGAACGAGCTTTGAAGGGTGGTAAACTCACTCATTTGATCAAAGGGGGAAAAAGAGACAATCGTTAAATCCAGAGAAGAGAAAAGGGTCCAGATAACAAGAAACTTCGAAAACTAGAAACACACATGATTCAAGGGGGTCAGAGAAGACCCAGGAAAAATTACAACAAGCGTGCCCAGGATGATTCCTAGCACGAGAGGCAATTCGTTTTCTCGATAGTACGAGGTGGCCCAAGAGAAAGAAGACCCATTGTCATTTCTGGTGTGTTTGGCCAATACCAAACATACTACATTTTTATCGACCCGGGAAGCACTGCGGACATCATATACGAGCAATGTTTCAACCAACTGGACCAAGAAGATAAGGCGCGCTTGGAGCCAGTGGACTACCCACTCACTGGTTTTTGTAACGAAGCCATTTTTCCTCTTGGCCAGATATCTTTCCCGGTGCTCCTTTCTGATGGGAATAATTCAAGAACTGAAGAAGTTATGTTCATGGTCTTACCAGTGAATTCACGGCATGATACTCTTTTGGGAAGAGAGTCCCAAGGAGACTTTAGCATGGTCTGTTCAGAGCCACACTCAGTGGTAGGATTTCCGACAGAGACAGGAGTAACCATAATTTATGTAAGCAAAGAAGTTGTCGTAACTGATGAAGTGCGACCTTTAAAGTCAAGCAAGCCAACTCCGCGTGCGGAACCTGAGAAGTGGATTCTAAACATGAAGTATCCAGCGCAAACAATCACTTTAGGTCCAACGATGTTAGAAATAACACGTGCATCGATCAAGAAATTGTTGTTCAAAAATATGGATGTTTTCGTCTGGACACCAGCCGATATGGTCGGTGTTCCATGACATATAGCGGAACACAGATTAAATGTTGCTGAAAATGCTAAACCTATCGTACACACCAAACACCACTAGGAGACATAAAGCACGAAGCTATGCAAGAAATAAATCACAGAGTTGCTCAATGCCGGCATCATCAGAGAAGTACGATACCAAACCTGGGTTGCCAGCCCAGTAATGGTGCCAAAGGGAAATGGCGGTTGGAGAATGTGTGTAGACTACAAGGATCTGAACAAAGCTTGCCCACGAGACTGTTACGCTTTACCCGAGATTGATGAAAAGATCGATTCATTGGCATCTTTCCGATGGTAATGCTTTCTCGATTGTTACAAAGGATACCATCAAGTGCAGATGGCAATCCAAGACGAAGACAAGACGGCAGTCCGTACGCCAACAGGGTTGTATTGTTACACGAAAATGCCCTTCGGGCTAAAGAATGCAGAAGCAACATACCAAAGGCTAATGAATTAAACATTTAGCGATGCTATCGGGAAGTACATTGAAGTCTACATGGATGATTTAGTCATCATGAGCAAAGAAGAAGATCTGATGTTGGAAAACATTCAGAAGACGTTTGACATATTACGAGGGGTAAACATCAAGCTGAACCCAGCAAAATGCTCCTTTGGAATGGAAGAAAGAAAATTCCTGGGCTTCATCATTACCAAAGATGGGTTTAAGGTCAATCCCGAAAAAAGTGCAAGCAATAGAGCGAATGCCCTCTCCATCCACGATAAAAGAAATGCAGAAACTAGCAGGACGTTTAGCAGCGTTAAATTGTTTCCTCGCTAATCACATAGCAAAGTCATTTTCATTTATCAAATCCCTTCGTAATTGTGTGAAGAAAAACCAATTCCTGTGGACTCCGGAAGTAGAACTTGCATTCAGAGAAATGACGGATTGTTTGATACGCCTACCAGCATTAACAACCCCAATGAAAGATGAGACGTTGGTCATGTACTTGTCAGCATCAGACAAGGCAGTGGGTGCAGTTCTTTTGGTTGATCGACAAGGCATACAGACACCAGTGTACTATGTCAGTTGCACTTTGAATGATCCAGAAACAAGGTATTCTATCATGGAAAAGCTAGTCCTAGCACTGACCCATGCATCCAGAAGGTTACGTAGATATTTTGCCAATCATGTTATCCACGTCCTGACGAACTACAATATTGGCAATATCTTAGCTAGACCAGAAATATCAGGCAGGTTAGCAAAGTGGGCCATCGAATTAGGAGGCCATAATGTGGTTTTTAGACCAAGACCAACAATTAAAGGTTAGGTACTAGCTGACTTCCTTACAGAAGTGCCTGGCAACAAGGATCGAGAATGCAAAGCAATGGAGAAAGCAGAAAAGCAATGTCCTGAAGAGCCGTGGTTGTTGTACACAGACAGTGCATCCAATGAGGATGGAGCAGGGGCAGGCTTAAGGTTAGTAAGCCCAGAAAAGCATGAATTCACATATGCTATTCGCTTGGACTTCAAAAGTACAAACAATGAAGCAGAATATGAAGCTTTTCTTGCTGGACTACGACTGGAAATGAAAATGGGGGTCAAAAACATAGAAGCGCATGTTGACTCGCTGCTCGTGGTAGGGAAAATCAACGGTCAATATGACGCAAAAGGAGATGTCATGGCACTTTACTTAGAGCAAGCAAAAACCCTGCTTCAATGCTTCGATTCTTTCAAGGTACACCATATCAACAGAAGTGAAAACAAGCCCGCGAACGCACTGAGCAAACTTGTATCGACCAGTTTTCAACACTTGGCCAAGGATGTGCGCATCAAAGTATTAAGCAACCCGTCAGTTCCATTGAGGCAAGTTAGCGTTATCCAACTGGGATCAACATCCTGGATGACTACAATCATCATGTACCTCCAATCTGGAATCTTACCTGAGAACAAGGCAGAGGCAAGAAAGGTACAATACAAGGCGGAGCACTACCAAATGTCTGACGACAGCCTATACAGAAAATCATACCTTGGACCATTACTACGTTGCGTAGACCCCGAAGATGCCAATTACTTAATTCGCGAGGTGCACGAGGGAATTTGTGGCATTCATGCAGGTCCAAGGATGGTAGTGGCAAAAGTGATGAATGGAGGCTATTACTGGCTAGGAATGCATTTAGATGCAGTCAAAGTGTTGAGAAAGTGCAGCGGATTTCAGAGGCATGCACCAAAAAACCATGCGCCCTAAGAACGAGCTGGTCCCTGTCACAACGGCATGGCCATTTCAACAGTGGGGAATAGACATGGTTGGTGCTTTCCCAGAAGCCCCAGGAGCAATAAAGTTCATCATAGTCGATGTTGACTATTTTACCAAAGGGGTGGAAGCGAAAGCGTTGGCATCAACCACGTCTACGGTGGTTCGAAGGTTCATATGGGAGTAGATAATCTGTCTTTTTGGCTTACCTCTGAGGATCATTACAGATAATGGGACAAACTTTGCTGCCGAAGACCTCCATATTGGTTTAAAGAACTGAACATTGAGCATAGGTTCTCCTCAGTGGCACACCCACAAGGAAACGGTCAATTGGAGGCAGTAAACAAATGCATTGTCGATGGCATAAAAGCAAGGCTTGGTACTCAATGAAAGGGCTGGGTTGATGAATTACCCAGTATCTTATGGGCTCACAGGACAATGCCAAAGATGAGCAACGACGAAACCCCGTTCAGTCTGGTGTATGGGTCTGAAGCAGTGATACCTGTAGAAATCGGCTTGCCATCCCCAAGAATGCTGTCAATGAACACCATAAACAATGAAGAACAGAGAAGGCTATATCTAGATCTCGTGGAAGAGAGGAGGGAAATGGCAGCAATAATCGAAGCAAAGTACAAAACCAAGTTGGAGAAGTACTACAATAGCAAGGTGCGGATCTGCACCTTTAACCTTGGCGACTACGTCTTGAGGGATAACGAAGCATCTAACGCCGAAAGACCAGGCAAATTGGCTCCAAAATGGGAAGGACCTTATATCCTTGATAAGGTCCTAGGAAAGGGAACATACAAGTTGCACACGCCGGAGAACAAAGAGGTCCCCAGGACTTGGAACGCCCAACAGTTACAAAAATGTTACATGTAATCTGCTGACGATATTTCCTTTTAATGTAAGGCTGCGCGCCCAACACAATCATCTTTAATACAAGAAGTGTTGATTATCCTATCTTTTGCGAATTTTTGTTACAACTGCATATATTACTTTGGGTATACATGAAAACATCGCTGGCTTAGTGACAGAAAACATTGTAGACCCCCAAGGCTCGTCACGACTAAGTGCATAGCCGGGTCGAATACACACAATAAAACCTGTCAGCCAACTATTACTTCGTACCCACGTATACACGAAAGCATTGTAGACACGGTAACACAAACATTGTAGACCCCGAAGGCTGGTTATCACCAAGCGCACAATCAGGTCAATAAGACACAATAACCTGTTAACGATCACTTCGTACATTTTGGGCACATGAACAAACAATTGGCATAGTGACAAAACAAACATTGTAGAGACACTTGGGCTTGGCACAACAAAGCGCAAAGCCAAGTGGACCAAACATGATAACCTGTCATAGCCATCATTCATTCGCAATACCTGATCAAAGCAATTAACATATGCACAAATTGTAACTAAAACAAAATTCACACAAACAAATTAACAACTATGACTTAGCATATATGTCAGCAAAATTGTGATAACGAATCAACATGTTCGAAACCATAAGGACATATTGTTTACAACCACAAAGTATGTACCAAATTGTTTGAGGATTACAAGGTCAACCGACCCATACACGGCATGCAAGCCGGAGAATTAACACATTCAGACCTGGTGACTTGGCCCAGCGTCACCAGCCTCCGCATCTTCATCTTCAAGTGCCTTCTTGAGGGTTTCCACATCAATGCCTCTCTTGGTTAATTTCTCAAGGGCCCTAACAATGTCAAATTCAAGAAATTCGTATTCCTGGCGCTTGGCAACATACTTAGTTGTTCAGTCAACTTTGTGGAGTTCAAAATGATAATCTTTCTCGTTGGCCACAGCGGCTGCCCTACCTTCACCATACCCATCCTTACATCCGCTATCATAAGCGGCTCCACCCAATTCAAACATGTACTTAGCCAGCTCATCAGATTTCACTATGCGATCAACAATCTGCAAAGGGCATAAGAAGAAATATACCATAAGAAGGAAAATAGGGAAAATTGAAATGACAAAGAAACGTACCAACGGAACGCCACGAGCAAGCAGCCACTTGCAATCAGTACTGATTTCTTCAGCAAGGATTTCTAAAGCCTTGTTCTGGGTTGTTTTTTCTTCAACAGCTTTTTCTAAGGCGACAATCCGAGATTCAGACTCAGCCTCCCTCTTTTGGTAGGCAGCAACCACACGCTCATGTTCATCACTCTCCTTGGTTTTCTCACCCTTCAACCTAACTATCTCATCACAAGCAGCCTTCAACTCCCGGTTGGTTCTCTCACATGCAGCCTCCCATTCCTTCTGGCAGTTGGCATTAAATTGTTTCTCCTTCGCTAGTTTCTCTTCATTATCTGGAACCCTATACAACAAACCCTTATTTTCAGCATTGAACGCCTCCCGCTCAGCAACAAAATCCTTCTTCGCAACTTCAAACTCCAGCGTCTCCTCCCCCATTGCCTGCCACTCCCTCACAATCTCTTGGGTAGTGGTAAAGTAGTTAGCACCAGCATGAATGTGATCATCTAAGAGATCCATGCGATGGCAGTTCTTTTGGAAAAGTCTCTCTGCAGGGGGGAGCGACAAGGAGTAAAACTCACGACAGTTCGGGAGGCTATCCATCCTCGAAGCCTGGGTCAAACCCCAGCGATGAACATGCGGAAGGTCATCGCAAGCTGGGTTGTGGGCTGTCCAAGATCCACCTTCAACTTGGTGAATTTACGGATCCTGCCGGCTACCGGAAGCACCACCACCTCCAGAAGTATGCACGCGCTTAGTATATACCGTGCCTTGGGAAGTAGCTTCACTCGATTCCCAATCTGTCTCAGCACCCTCAACATGCACATCGCCCTTTTTAACTCCAGCAACAACATTCTCAACCACCTTCTCCATCTTGTCAACCTCAACGTCATCTTCCTTACCTTTTCCCTTTGGGTCAGGGTTAGGAGGAGATAAATCAAGCGGTTTGGAAGGAGGAGACGTAGGTGGAGTGATCTTTGAAATATCAATCTTGGACCTAGAACGGGCAGATTTGGAAGACGCTGCAGCAAAACGTAAATAGTCATGCTAAAAAGATAAATAAAGTTAGATGAAACTTCAAACACATGCAACGGAAGAAATCATACATCGTGGGGCAGAAGAAGCTTTGAATATTTGTAACATCCCAAAAATATAAGTTCATAAAATTTACAATTTATTTGTAAATAAATTAGTAAAATAAACTAACTAGGGGTGACACTAACATAGTTAGATAATGACTAGTGAGTAGTTAAAGGACAAAAAGGGGTCTAAAGGAAATTAGAGGGACCAAAAGTGATTAAACTAAAATTTAGTTTAATAAAACATGAAAAATAGAAATCTCAAACACACATACATGTGTGAGATCGACCAGACAAGAGCAGGGGGCGACCAAGTTCATCAAAAACCCTAGTTCAGCATAAAATCTCTAAATTGAAGGATCAAACTCAGTCCAAATCAAAATCCGAACATAGATTAGTGATCCTCATCACAAGGGGGTTACAAGGTATGTAAAATTTGGTGTTAATTCTCTGTTTGAAATTCTCATGAAATTGGGAAATCTGAAATTAGATGATGCATGTTTGTGATTTGGTTAGCTTAGTGATGAGATGGTGTCTAGAAGTAAAACCTAGACAACTACATGTGAAATCATGTCCAAATTCAGGAAATTCCATGAACACATTGAAGGTGGGTTATGGGTTTTACAAGATAATGATGAACACTAGGGTTTAGAATGATTATTCTAGTGTAATTTGATCATAGAAAGTGATTTCAGAAAAAAGTATGATGTTTAGGGATAAACCCTAGATGATTTCTTGTCAAAATCTTGCATGATACTTGTAGGGTTCATAATCACCATTGTAGGTGATTAATAAGTTGTAAAAACTTGGTAAACACTAAGATCATGATTCTTGTTCTAGTGTAATCTGAGTTTTATGAGGTACTTTCTGAAATTTGGAAGTTAAAACATGTGTAAATGTGACTAATTGAAGTTGATTTAGATGATTATTACAAGTCATGAACTTGGTTTTGATGATGTAAAAATCTGACCCGCTAGGTGTTTGTTAAAATGCCTAAGTGGGGATTAAAATGTTAAAAATCAGATGAAAACGCAGATTTGATTATTATAGAGAATTATGCGTTAATGATTATGAAAAGAGTTCTAAGTTGATTGTGAATTGAACTCTTTAGGCAAAGAATCCGGATCGTCAAGCGGACAAGCCGGAGCGGATACGCGTTTGAAGGGTGTGCTCTAAAGGTACGCGACTTGTCGTCTCGTTACATTTACATAGATAAGCCTAGTCGTAAATATGTCTAATGTTGTTATAGCGAAAATAGTTGCGTTTGGTAAGTCTAAGAAGTGATGGAATTCACTCGACAAACCAAGCAGGTCAAAATAAATAGTTGGTTAAATATGTTTATTGATAATACCGCTTAATTAGTCATAATGGGATGTAAGTAAAGTAATGTAATTCACTAGATGAAGAATGTGTTAAAATAATGGTCGAAATGGTAATGTTTGGAGTGACTCGAACGTCACTCGTTAAATTGAGTTATAAAAGCAGAAACCGAGGATTAGAAGGGATACGCTAAGGTCGACAAGCCCGGGAATGGGTAATTATGATTAGAAAGCAATGTCGACAAATTATGAAGGTATGTAACTTGACCCGTTACATTAAATAAATTTTGATAATTATCATATATGTAGTTGGATTGTGTATTAAAAGTTGAGTTAGATTAAAGCGATGATATTCGCTATGTTGAATTATAAGCCAAGAATCTGGTTAGACCTCGTTGGTAGTCATCAAAACGGAGGATTCCTTAGATGAGCCAAACGGGTCGAATAACCAAGTAAGGCATGGTAGTACATTGTAGTATGGATACTCGGTCTCTTGTTATTATTGATAAATGATATATTAGAATACGAGGATTAAACATGTTGGTTTGTATGATTGAAATCCGAGAACTTGATTCAAGTAAACAAAAAAATCAAACCAAACATAACTTTCCAGCGTCTACCGTAAATTACGGTATATACCGTAATTTACGGTAGAGATCAAAAAGTTACGGTGGGTTTCATCTGTGTTACGGTGGAACCAGAACTTCCCAGAAGCTACCGTAACTTACGGTATCTACCGTAAGTTACGGTAGAGCTTAGAAATAAATGATAAATTTTGTATTTCTTTGTTAAATCGAATCCGTTGTATCTCTTATTGATAATCCAACGTTACAGCACTGCGAGACCAGTTGGACAGCATTTCCCCTTAGGGACCAAAAGCTTGTCCAATTGGGAACCCCAACTCCCTATTTATAGGAAACAACCTATCCGGATGAGCTTATATCCATCCATTCGGATGGACTTATACAATGCACAACCTACATCCGGATGGGGTTTGGACTAGAATGTTGTCCATCCGTCCGGATGGACCTTTAAAGTATCAACACCATGTCCAACTGATCTTATTCTATACAATATTCAACACACGCTCTAACTAGCTATTCGTACAGTGGCAGACATACGAAATATGCACCAACAGATTCCCCTTCGGCTGTCACTGTCGAATCGTTACAAAACCTTGAGTTGTGTTTGAATTTTTTGAAACTTCAACTTTTCTTCAACTTCAATCAGGCATCTTGAAATCTTCAATAGATTCCCCCTTGATTGATGATCCGGGTTTGCTTTGACAATGCCGAGCACATTCCTCCTGAAATGAATCTTCAGGTCTGTTGCACAGTTCTCGACTCTCCTCTGATTTGCTAAACTGCAACCTTCACGAACAATCACCAACTTGAAACTAGTCAATGCAGCACTCTCTGTTTCAGCTTTAACCACATCCACATTCGGTTTTTGATATAACATGTCAGCACCACGATCTCGCATTCCACTTGCTCGATCTAAAAATGTACAAAAACTCAACCGGCAATTGATAGAAACTTCAAATACCCCACTGATTAACTTCAAATGCATGATTCCCCCTGAAAATCTGATATCCCATTTTCCGTGATCAACGTTAAACACCTTCTAGAATGATAGATCTGTGTAAACGGTATTCTATACAATCAGCAAATCTTCATCGTAAAACGAACTATCTGGTAACGTATACTGATCTCTAAAACATTCGTCCACAATCAGATTCACCTTCTCGAATAATCTCGATCTCGGAAGCATTCATCCACAATCAGCTTCACATCCCCTGATAATACTGAAGTCGGAACCACCCGAATACTGTTGAAGTGTCACGAATTTCAAAAATGCCGAAATTTTAACATATGACATTGAAATTTTTATTCCTCCTCATTTTTGCAAATTCTGACATCTCTATCACTGAATTCCCCCTCACACTGAGCAATTCAGTTCTTTGACATCTTTGAAAAACTCGACTCTATAAAAAATGTAACAGTTCTGCCACCAGACGTCAGTTTTTCATCTATGCGGATATAACAGTTTTGGCCCATAAATAATCAGATACACCTGAATATAAAAGTTCAGCACCAGTATCATGACTACCCCACTAATTTCCACAACCTGTGATCGCATCATGTTCTGATATCCCCTCGAAATGTAATACGATGAAAACACTTATATATAGGAAGTAACAGCGGCGTATCCACCATGCTTTTATCACATCACACTTGATTGGAAATCACATGTGAATGTACTGATTCTGAAACGAATAAACTTGAAAACCCTGAGTGTCCATAACTCATCCGTCCAGAGGTACATCTCCCCATCCCATCCGTCCGGATGTGAACTTGCTGATCCGTCCGGATGGACTCTCCTGTTTATCCCTCCGGATGGAGTCTCCTGTCCATCCATCCGGATGAGTGCATCCGTCCGGATGGGTACATCCGAAAGAGCATGTTCAAACTCTCCAAGAACACTCTCAATCACATTTTTCAATCCAGAATCTTTATTCCTTAGAATTTCATGATGAGATTTTAACAATTTTGAATTTTATCCATGAATTGATCATCAATTTTATATTTTTCTATGTTTTAACGTCAAAACTCCCTACAAGTCCAAAAACTATGAGCGTAGGTGATTCAATCAACTATTAGATCGATTGAATCGGTACCGTAGCTCTGATACCAATTCTGAGTCCAGGATCCGGCGAGTATGACGGAGCTTTGGTCCTGAAACGATGTGTTCGGTGATAATAAACGATAAAAAATGAGTAGAAGATAGAATAGAACACCGAGCAGACACTTATAATCTGGTCTCTTATTGATAATCCAGCATTACAGCACCGCGAGACCAGTTGGACAACATATCCCCTTAGGGACCAAAAGCTTGTCCAGTTGGGATCCCCAACTCCTTATTTATAGGCAACAGCCTATCCGGATGAGCTTATATCTATCCGTCCGGATGGACTTATACAATGCACAACCTATATCTGGATGGGGTTTGGACTAGAATGTTGTCCATCCGCCTGGATGGACCTTTACAGTATCAACACCGTGTCCAACTGATCTTATTCTATACAATATTCAACACACACTCTAACTAGCTATTCGTACAGTGGCAGACATACGAAATATGCACCAACATAGGACAACCCAGTCCCTGAATCTGTAAGCAGGACCAACCAGTCCTCTTACTTGTGTGTAAGACAAACCAGTCCCGTTGTAACTTGCACCTTCCTGTCACTAGTCGTGAAACTCATGCACGTTTCGAAAATACGCGTGTGTTTTGTAAAACCGGTATGTTTAGTATAAATCTTTCGTAAACCATTTGAGTTCATTGAAATCCATTCGCAACATGGTTTAGAAATCCGAGTTTCTCATTCATTGAAATGTTGTTTACATTTTGTGAAACTTGCATGTCTTTTCACCCCCGAAAACATATATAAAAATGTGAAACCGTAAAAAGTGGGGGTTATAAACTCACCTTTATATTCATGTGCAAAGCTAGCCTAGCGTGATTCCGTAATGTCGTTCCAAGAACGTGAATTAGCTAGTGTGCAACTATGACATTCCTACGAAGGAATACTTATAAGTTTCTAATAGAAGTGACGTAGCTAAACCACGTCTCCGAGCTCTACCGAATTGTTAACTCAACGATTCTAAGGTAGTGTTAATATTTTGATTTGAAATAACCGAATTATGGTTATTCGATCCCATTTATAATGGGGATAAACACTAAGTCTCGGAAACAACTTAGTTTGCGAGTGATGTAGGATATACATATTTATATCTATAAATATAAATATACTTATACGAGGTCATGTTAGTTGTCGCGAATAGGGGGCGTAGAGGGATAGTGGTAAGCCTCGTTGTGGTCTCTGTAAGATGAGAATATATATATATACACACACACTTGAAACTTTGACATTCGAAATAAATATAAATAATTATATTTATTTTATATGATATTCGAATACTAAACGCTTGAAGGGTAAATCCCGAATCGTTATCGTTTGGAATAAAATAAAACATTATATTTATTTTCCAGAATATTTCAGATTTTTGGGCATTTGAAATAAATATAAACAGTATATTTATTTATAAGAACGTTCGGAAATATCAATGTTCGTAGTAAATATAAACATTATGTTTATTTATAAAAGCTTTCGTGATAGCGATGTTTGAAATAAACATAAATAATTATATTTTAAATAAGTATCGGAAATATCGATGTTTGAAATAAACATAAGCATTATATTTATTTTAACTAGGTATCGGTTTCGAAATCTAATAACGTCGTCAAAATAAATTTACATATATTTATTTTATAAAACACTCAGATTCTCGTTAGATGTCTTTATTTAAATATAACACATTTCGTATAACGGGTTTTTAATGAAAATCGGGCAGAGTTTCCTCTGATTTTGGAATAACTCTGACAACTCAAGTTGTCGTTATCTTTTCAAAATTCAACAATTTTCAACCATATAAACACTATATATATAATTTTCGTCAAATGTATCGAAAGAAACTAATATCTAATCGATCTGGGTCGAGCTCGATCACGTAAACTAACAAAAATCTAAACTAACGTGTGTGTGTATATATATATATATGAAAGTTTAACGCGTCATTTAAACTTTACCGAGTCTCGCGATGACCCATTTGACCGCCGTTCACTGACTTTGACCGCCGTTGACCCGAACATCGAGCTGAGTTGACCCACTTGACTGTTTTGACCCGAGTTGACTCACACTCGCACTGAGTTGTCCCGCATCAAGAGTTGACCAGCTGACCAAACCCGACATCTGGACCGAACATGAACCCGAGACTTGACCCAAAACCAAAATCTGATCCCGTACAAGTCTATACCGTGAATGAGCTAACACGAACCCGAACCAAAGCTCGCCCAGAATCTGACCACCACCACCGCCGTTGCTGCCGGCCAGCCCCAGTGCCGCCGTTAACGGTTCTTCATCATCATCCTCTCCTGAATCATCCGCAAAACAGG
The DNA here is from genome assembly GCA_030545235.1 of Helianthus tuberosus. Taxonomy (NCBI): domain Eukaryota; kingdom Viridiplantae; phylum Streptophyta; class Magnoliopsida; order Asterales; family Asteraceae; genus Helianthus; species Helianthus tuberosus. Next base: position 96,374,001 of record CM060399.1, on the reverse strand, counting down.
CCCGAAAGACATAGTTCAAACCGGATTAAATAGAAAATGAGAAGAAGTAATCTCGGAGCTTACCAGAGAAGAACATTACAGGGCGCTCATCGTCGCCGTCACCATTGGCCGGAAAATGAGAAGAAGTAATCTAGGAGCTTACCAGAGAAGACATGGTTCAACAGTGGCTTCGCTGCCAACCACCGTCGCGTCTCCCTATCTCTCTGTCATCTCTCTTTTCACCTCTTGAATCCTATCTCTCTTCCATCGATCTATATATCTCTCTCTCGTTCTCCTATGTTTACCGCCGTATGTCGCCGGTCCTTCGCCGGTGTCGGAGAAGACGAGACAGAGGTAGGTGTGGGGTTGTGTGTACTCGTCGCTGGAAGAAAGCAAGGCACAGGAGCTCGACAGGTCTTCTCCGGTGATGGGTTCGAGGAAAGATAAGTAGAGATTTCTATTGGGGGGTGTGTTTAAAAGTGGGAATTGAGGTGTGTGGGTGGGAGACGAAGAGGAGATCGGAGGAGGTGTGGGTGCGGCGGTTCGCCAGAAAATGCTCCGGTGATCGGAGTAGAGAGAGAGTTGACCGAGGGTTCTTGTGCGGCTGATACAACTTTTGAAAGAATGAGGGTTTGCTTAAAAAAGAAAGCTTTTATACTAGGGTTTTTAAATTGGGTTTGGGCCCAAGGCCCACGGGCCTAATTCTCATGTTTAAGCGGCCCGGTAACATCTACGAAGTCCGTTTTCACACCCGAGTGTCGTAAAATATCGTAAAATGAAATTTTAAAGTATAAACACTAAAAATTTCATCGGTATTTAATATTCTGAAGCATATTTCGTCGGTTGCGTTCAAACGCGTAAACCGTTATGTTTGTCGTTTTTAAATCCGTTTTTCGATCCATTTTCAACTACGAACATTAAAATTCGAAAACAAAGCTAAATGTATTGTAATATTTCAGTTTTGAAGGCAATACGCGAGTCCAATGTGTCCGTTTTATTGTCGGTGCGTTCCTGCGGTCGCGTTTTTCGTTCACGTTTGCGTTTTGTGTCGTTCGAACGCATGATATCTTCGTAAAACCACATTTATATATATAAGTTACATGTACAAAATTCGTATTTGTCGGCGTTGTCAGTATGTCGTACGGTGTCAGTTTGTTGTCGCTTATCGTTCCGTAGTTTTTTTCGAAAATCACCATACGTGCACTCTAACGTCAGATAAGCGTTCCTAGGCATTCCACAAGCCTAATCAAGTTAATCCGTGCCTTGAATACTATTTATTATCGCCTTAAACGTTTGTTAATCACGTAATTAAGAGGCATTAATCACCAGTTGTCACAACTGAGGCCCCCGCTAACAAGAAACAAGAATGCGAAGCAGTCGAGATGCCCGCGCAAGGAACATCGGATGAACTTTGGCTGTTGCTCACCGATGGGGCATCGAATGATGATGGCGCAGGAGTGGGGCTACGCTTGGTCAACCCCGAAAAGCATGGGTTTATTAGCACCATATCTTATTTAGATAGTTTATATTTTTGTAATAGATAATCATTGTAATTTAGGAATCATTATCTTTTCCTAATTAGGTGCTAGGTTATGTTTATGTTTCTTCCCTATATAAAGGGCCCTCATGTATTCTTTCTGATCATCAATAATAGAAGACCATAAACACTTTTATGGTATCAGATGCTCGGTTCTGAAACCCTAAACTTTCTTTATTTTCTTCCAGCCATCAACCACCCTCGTTTTTTTCTGATCGCTATGTCTAAATCCGATACCCCTGAATCCTCTAATTCATCACCGAAACAAATCCCACTCCATCCAGCCTATTCTGTCATGAATATACAAACTTAAATTCGTACTTTAGATGGTTTAAAGGTTACTTATTCCTCATGGATGAAGTTATTCAAACTACACGTAGTTGCATACAAGGTATCGAACCACATTGATGGAACTCCAGCCCCGGCGACAACTGATCCCACCTTCGACGCATGGAAATAACTCGACGAATTGGTGCTCCAATGGATATATAGCACCGTCTCCGACGACTTATTGGTTCGGGTTCTCGAATCCGACTCCACTGCTCGGGACGCATGGGTTAAGCTGGAAAGATCTTCCTCAGCAACAAGAAAGCACGGGTCGTCGCTTTAGAAAGCAAGTTTGTCAACTTGACTCTTGCCGCGTGTTCTTCCATCGATGACTATTGTCAAAAATTGAAGGAGGTGGCTAACCAACTTGAAGATGTTGATCAGCAAATTACAGAGTCTCGACTCGTCCTTCAGTTAGTTCGCGGCCTGCCACAAGAATTCGACACCACAGCCTCGCTTATCAACTCTAATAATGCTGATTGGGACCTCGCAAGATCTATGCTCGCTGATGAAGTCATTCGTATCGAAGGTCATTAGAACTCCGCACCCTCTGTCATGGTTGCTGCAGCCGCTTCTAGTCAGGTACCTCATACAAATTCTGGCCCGAATTCCCAGCCGCAACCCACTTATAGTACCTTAGCTCTTTCCAATAACTGGGGACGAGGGCGCAGCCATAACCAATGGAACCGAAACAGTCGAGGTGGCTGAGGCCGTGGATCTAGTCGCAGTCAAAACTCTCCTGCATGGACCAATCAGGCGCCTACTTATCCCACCTAGGCTTGGTGGAACATTCCTCCTTGCCCCTACCCAACACAACCAGCCTGGTATCCCAATACCACTTCTAGACCATATGCACTGCCTCCCTCAGGCCCAAATCAGCCCACAACAGGCCCATCAGCCCCTCTGACCTTCTTTGCCCCTACAGGCCCAAACCCTACGGTCCACTTCGGTAACTAGGCCCTTCCTACAGGCTTTGATGCATTAAACCTGACTGATCTCCAGGCTGCCTTCTCAGCCATGCAACTCAATCATCAACATCAGGATCTCGGGGTTATGGACGCTGGCGCAAGCTCTCATGTCACATTGAACTCAGGTATGATCTCTATTCCCAACTCGTATCCTGTAAATACTAAAATTCTTGTTGGCAATGGGCAATGCCTTCCAATACATAGGTCTGGCACTAGTTTTTAGAAAATCCATAACCGTACCTACATCCTACCAAATATTCTTTATAGCCCATCCGTCATTAAAACCCTTATTTTTGTTAGACGTTTCACCCATGATAATAGTATCTCTATTGAATTTGACCCTTTTGGTTTCTCTTTAAAGGATCTCAAAACTGGACGCAGCCTTTCCCTCCACAAAAGCACGAGGGATGTTTATCCAATCAAACCACCACAACTTCCACCACAAGCCTGTTTCATCACCACCACCTCTCTACCCTGGCATGATCGACTTAGGCATCCTGGCACTCAAATCTTAGATATTCTTAGTTGTAAATTTAATTTTTTATGTAACAAAGACACGTCTTCTAGTTTTTGTAATTCATGCCAACTATCTAATAGTAAACGGTTGCCTTTTTATACGTCCAGTTCTTTCACTTTTTCATCGTTTGATATTATTCATTGTGACTTGTGGACCTCACCTGTCGTTAGCAAAACCGGGTATAAATATTACATGGTCCTCATTGATAACTTTTCACATTTTGTGTGGGTTTACCCATTAAAATATAAGTCTGAGACCTTCCCTTCTTTTGTTAAGTTTCACCGCCTCATCCTTACCTAATTCAATCGCCACATCAAAACATTCCAATGTGACTTGGGCAGTGAATTTGATAATAACATGTTTAAACAATTTACCCAACAACATGGACTCCTGTTCAGGTTCTCTTGTCCACAAACCTCTTCCTAAAACGGGCGGGCAGAACGGATGATTCGACGACTAAACGATATCATCCGTTCACTTCTAATCCATGCCCACTTACCACCCACGTTCTAGGATGAAGCTCTTCACATCGCCACTTACCTCCACAATATCCTGCCCACCAAAAGGCTTAATTTCTTCACCCCTACATTCGCCCTTTACCTACCCAACCTATGACCACCTTAGGGTGTTCGATTGTGCGTGTTACCCCAATACTTCCGCCACCCAACCACATAAATTACATCTCCGTGCCATTCGATGTATTTTCTTGGGTTACCCGCCTGACTTCCGTGGATACCGTTCTCTAGATCCTACCACGGGCAAGGTCCAAATTTCCCGATATGTCAGTTTTGATGAACAAACCTTCCCCTATATCATGCCCTCCCCCTCGACCATCTACTCCTTTACAGGAAAACGACACTTGGAAATTGGTTCCCCGTCTGGCTGACAGACCGGTTATTAGATGTATGTGGCTTTTTCGCCACAAATTTAAAGCAGATGGGTCATTGGAACGTTACAAAGCAAGACTAGTCGTTAATTAAAATCACAGACAGTGGAGATTGATTGTGATGATACGTTCAGCCCGGTAGTTAAACTGGCCATTATCAGAACTGTTCTTTCTTTGGCAGTCTCCCATTCATGGCATATTCATTAGTTGGACGTAAAAAATGCTTTTCTTCATGGTCACTTGAACGAGACAGTCTTTATGCATCAGCCTATGGGGTTCGTTGATACCCGTCACCCTAATTTTGTTTGCAGGTTGAAGAAATCTTTATACGGCCTTAAACAGGCACCATAGGCATGGTACAACCGTTTTGCCTCATATATTTTGCAGCATGGTTTTCGCAACAGTGCTTGTGATAACTCATTATTTATATATACCAAGGTGCCGACACTACTTATTTGCTTTTGTACGTAGATGTCAAAAATGCTTTTCTTCATGGTCACTTGAACGAGATAATCTTTATGCATCAGCCTACGGGGTTCGTCGATACCCGTCACCCTAATTTTGTTTGCAGGTTGAAGCAATCTTTATAAGACCTTAAACAGGCACCACAGGCATGGTACAAACGTTTTCCCTCGTATATTTTGCAGCATGGTTTTCGCAACAGTGTTTGTGATAACTCATTATTTATTTATACCAAGGGTGCCGACACTGCTTATTTGGTTTTGTACGTAGACGACATAGTTCTCCCTGCGTCTAGTACTACTCTTTTAAATAATATTATTCAGGTCCTGTCACGGGAATTTGCTATGTCTGATTTGGTTGCCTGACATTATTTTCTTGGAATCAAAGTTACACAGCACTACCATGGTTTGTTTTTATCTCAATCGCAATATGCGAAGGATATTCTGGCAAGGGCTTCTATGACCGCATGCAAGCCTTGTACTACACCGATGGATTTATGCGCCACAGAGGGTTAATTGTTTGATGATCCTACTTTATATCGAAGCCTAGCAGGTGCATTACAATACCTCACATTCACTTGTCCTGATATTTCATATGCTGTGCAGCAAGTATGCTTATTTATGCATGAGCCTCGGGAGGCTCATTTTGCTTTCATGAAGCGTATTTTTCGTTATCTCCAGGGAACTTTGGAGTATGGACTTCGGATTGTTAAAAGCTCGTCACACGAATGCTGATTGGGGTGGGTGTCTGGATTCTCGGCGTTCTACAAGTGGCTATTGAACCTTTTTGGGTGATAATTTAATTTATTGGTCTTATAAAAGACAGGCAACGATTTCCCGTTCTAGTGTTGCGGCTGAATATCGCAGGGTCGCTAATGCTATTGCAGAATCCACTTGGTTACGCAATTTTTTGTGTGAGTTACATGTTCCCTTACAGAAAGCTACGGTTGTTTATTGTGATAATGTTTCAGCGGTCTACTTATCAGATAATCCAGTACAACACCAACGAACCAAGCATATCGAAATTGACATTCATTTTGTTCGAGAGAAGGTTCATGTTGGTCATATTCGGGTTCTTCATGTTCCTGCTAAACTTTAGTATGCTGATATCTTCACAAAGGGCCTTCCTAGGGAATTGTTTCAGTCTTTTCGGTCCAGTTTAAGCATTTGTACTCCACCCGCTCAAACTGCGGGGGAATATTAGCACCATATCTTATTTAGATAGTTTATATTTTTGTAATAGATAATCATTTTAAATTAGAAATCATTATCTTTTCCTAATTAGGTACTAGGTTAGGTTTATGTTTCTTCCCTATGCAAAGGGCCCTCATGTATTCTTTCTGATCATCAATAATAGAAGACCATAAACACTTTAGGGTTCACCTATTCCATCAGGTTGGATTTCAAGAATACCAACAATGAGGCAGAGTATGAAGCGTTCTTGGCAGGCCTGCGATTGGCCATCAAGACGGGCACAGAGAATTTGCAAGCGCATGTAGATTCGCTATTGGTCGCTAGCCAAATCAACGGGTTATACGAAAGAATTAATCCAGCAGTTCAAGTCGTTCAAGGTCATTCACATCAACCGTAGTGAAAACAAGCCAGCCGACGTGCTCAGCAAGCTGTCTTCAACGGCATTTCAACATCACGCAAAGGATGTTCAAATTGAGGTCCTAAAAAACCCTTTATCCTACTACGCCATGTCAGTGTAATAGAAATAGGGTCACCCTCATGGATGACACCTATTATTCAGTACTTGCAGGCAGGGATCCTTCCAAACAACAAAACTGAAGCTCAAAAGATTCAAAACAAAGCCTTGTTTTACCAGATGGATGGAGACATCCTATATAGAAGGTCATACTTGGGTCCATTGTTAGCTGTGTGGACCTACAAGATGCAACTTAACTTATCCGAGAAATTCACAAAGGAATTTGTAGGAACCATACCGGGCTGTGCATGGTAGTGGCGAAGATTATGAACACCGGATATTATTGGTCAGGCATGCATGTGGATGCCATGAATGAGTTGCGCAAATGTGATGCCTGTCAAAGGCATGCGCCAAAAACTCTCACGCCATAGAATGACTTGATCCCAGTTTCTATGGCATAGCCCTTCCAACAATGGGGAATTGACATGGTGGGACCCTTCCCAGAAGCATCAGGCGCTGTAAAGTTCATCATCGTGGCTATTGATTATTTTACAAAATGGGTGGAAGCAAAGGTCTTAGCTTCAACTTCAGCAATGTTCGTGCGCAAGTTCATATGGGAGCACATCATCTGCCGCTTTAGCCTACCACTCAAGATCGTGACTTACAATGGCACGGACTTTGCTTCGGAAGATCTCCATAAGTGGATGCAAGAGCTCAACATAGAACACACTTTCTCCTCTGTTGCACATCCTCAAGGCAATGGTCAGGTTGAAAATGTAAACAAGAGCATTGTGGAAGGGGTCAAGGCCCGGCTGGGCATAAAAAGAAGAGGGTGGGTTGATGAGCTCCCAAGTATATCATGGGCTCATCATACCATGCCTAAAACAAGCAACAGCGAGACTCCTTTCAGCCTGGTCTCGGCTCGGATGCAGTCATCCCGGCCGAAATTGGCCTCCCCTCTCCGCACTTAACGGTTGTTAATGCAATCAACAATGAGGCGGAGCGCCAACTTGACTTGGACCTGCTTGAGGAATGGCGCGAGAATGCAGCTATTAAAGAGGCCAAGTACAAACTGGAAAAGTACTACAATGCGCGGGTGCGCATCTATATGTACAACCCAGGAGAATATGTGTTTCGGGACAATGAGGCCTCCAATGCCGAACGCCCTGGAAAATTAGCACCTAAGTAGGAAGGTCCTTACCTTGTCCACGAAGTTTTGGGCAAAGGCGCGTATAAGCTGCGCACTTCGGACGGTCACATTATCCCGCAAACTTGGAATGCACAATAGCTACACAAATGTTATATGTAAAACAACCTTTCATGTAAACAGTGGCCATGCCCCTTACAAATTATTAATGCAAAGAGTTGTTTACATCTTATTTCCTTGTTATCTGTTATGTTTATATCAAGTTACAAATGCATGTTAAACTTTTAGTTAGCGCGAAAACACTATAGTAAATTACGAGCTCATGAGCTGAGCCTTCAAGGTTCCCGTGATCATAGCACGGAACCGGGCCACAATGCTCAGCACGAGCCACACTTACATTCATTCGTGCTAACTTAAACAAATTTTCCAACAAAAATGCAATAATTGTAACCTTAACAATGAGTAAAATATTAACTTGATTTTATTGATAAGCACAAATGCGTGGTGATAACATCAAAACAACGAAACAAAAGTTACAAGGCACCAGCGCCTAACTAAACAAAAACCTACAAGCTATCTTGAATCTTCATTCCGCACCGTCGTCACCGGCTTCATCTTCTTCATCTGATAGCTGGACTGTTTTTTGGAGGTTCAAAAATGGACCTTAGACGGGCAACATAATCTTCATGTTTCAGGGCCTCAGTGACTAAGTCCATAATCTTCATAGTTCTCTTCAGCCTTGATCAACCCCTCCTCAGCCCCATCACTAACATAGCAATGATGAGTGCCAAATTGCTGGTGTAGTGCCTCTTCAACATGTGCGACACATTCCACATATCAGGCACGATGGCCAGCAGCTCGCGCAGCCACAACCTTATCAGGCTCCATAGCATTCATGATAGAATTGGCAATCTGTTCAAGGAATGGAAAAAATATAAATGAAGAGTTCAAATGTTTAGACAAAAAAAAGAGAAACACTTACGTGCGCAACACCGGAATGTTGCATCCATCCCAAGTCTGTGATGAGCGGTATAACGCCTCGTATTTTCGTAGTTCTATTTTAAAAATGTTCGTATTCGTATTCTAATTTTAGAAAACTTACATTCGTATTTTTAATTTCAATCTCACAATTCGAGGCGTTAATCATAATAAAAATCATATTTTATACATATTTGTTATTCACACAACCGATTATTTAAATACGTATTTATACGCAAACCGACACTATTTATATGTATAAATACTTATACACACATTCTCAATACTTGAATTATACTTTTATATACTTAATTACATAGTATGTACTCAAGAAATACCAAGAAATATATCAATCATCTGTCCACCTCATCAATCCTCTTCCACCTTCTTTAACCAATCATATTTCACCATTTTCCACCAATCATCTTTCCACCCCATCAATCCTCTTCCACCTTCTTTAACCAATCATATATCACCCTTTTCCACCTATAAATACCAACCTCCTTCTACTATTTTCTTCACACCATTCTTCTCTCCATCTCTTTAATTCTCTCAAGCTCTCTAAATCAAGAATTCTAAGATTTCTAAAAGGACACTAAGTGTTCCAACCATTCTTCTCTCAACCTCTCTACTTCTCTCAAATCTTCCAAGCAAGGAAGAGAACTCTAAGAGTTCTAAAAGAAAACACTAAGTGTTTTAAAGGAAGCTTTGAAGCTCCAACCTCCAACTCTTCACGGAATCGCCAAAGGAAACTTTGCAAAACTGTGAGTACACTTGACCCCTTTTGCTTTAAACACACATTGGGTGCAACCTGTTTTACTTGTTAAAATGCACGATTCACAAAAATATGCTTTATTTATTCAATCCGTTATACATGCTTTGTTATGCTTAGGTTCATGCTAGAATTCATACTACTTGTTAACCCGACTTAACAATTATAGCGCTATAGGAGTAGCACACCACCCGACGGGGTTTTTGTTAAGTTACATTCATTACGGTCTCGATATTGCTATATCGAGGGATGCTATTATTTATTCTTTATGGTCTCAATATTGCTATATCGAGGGATGCTATTATTTATTATTTATAGTCTCGATATTGCTATATCGAGGGATGCTAAATTCTTGTGGACACTCCGGTTTGACTTTTAGTTATGCATGATAGTTTGACCTTGTATACCAAATTGCTATGTTGGATTGAAAATACTTTTTATACATATGTCTCGAGTCTAAAACTAGTGTACTCGCCAATACCTTGTATTGAACTATGCTTTTTAAAACATGTTGCAGGTTTTGAGATATTGATGATGCATGGAACATAGTAGGATGCCTAGATACACATTTAAAATTTTGTATTCTTATTGTATTATAATTCTTGTATTTCAAGTTGTTGTATTTGATTTCAATCTTTGTAATTGACTCTTTAGTAATGAAATAAATCCATTATTTAAATACTTGTCGCAAATATTAGTATTATGATGTCTTGAGCAATCTCTTTCGTCTCACTCCGATGTTTCCGCCATCGGTTGGGGTGTGATAGATTGGTATCAGAGCCATAACTATAGGGAATTAGGAAAATTGACATGCTTTTGACCTAGTCTATAGTTAAGCACCATCCTTGACCCTACTTGATTCGTATGTTAAATTCTTATGTGTTATTCTTGAAATGCCTTTTTACGTGTTCATACTTGTTTTATTATTTCCAACATACGCCTTTCCTAAGGCATTTTACTCGATTATACTAAACTCGAAAACACTCGAAATACAAAAACGAGACAACTTCACCAAAATAGGCATGAAACCCACAATTTGGTGAATGACTCTCAATCCACCTATTATTTTTACACGAAATTCGCCATCAAGTTAGGAGTGAAATCCTCACCTTGATGGAGAATTTCCATTTCAAATTCTAGTGGACCCTCGTCAAAGTGTCGAAATTAAGTTTTGACCCGACGAGTACCAACCACACTTAGGGTATGAAATCGTCAAGTTAGGGGTGAAACCCGCATCTTGTCGACTAGTCCCACTCCTTGATTTTCAAAAATGGCGCCAAGTCTCGAACTTTTGATTGATTTGGAACATGCAGTACTGGAAGGGTGAATACTGTTAATCGAAATTTCGGCGAGAGTATTGCACCTATTAGGCCAAAGCATGTTTCTCCAATTTCAAAAGAAATTTTGACCACTTTGGTTTAGTCAAAGTTCCGTTTTGGAACAATCCAAGTTTTAATCAAACCTATGTTTTTCTATTATCAATCTTATACGATGCAATCCTCTCTTTTCAAATTCAAATTGTTTTCAAGATTATTTTGTTTTATACACACATCATACTAAATCTTTTCAAACATCTATACGTCATTCACATGCATGATTTCAAAAACGTCACCAACAAGATTTACATTTCTTGTAACCCCAAAATGAAGACATATCATCGAGATAGGAGTGATTTCCTTACCTTGACGATTAACTCCGCTCCTTTCTTTTCTTAAAACGACCTCACCAACGGGTTAGGGGTGATTCCCTTACCTAGGTGATCGTTACCAAAAATTTCCTTCAAAATACTTTATTATGCAAACACGCTCATGTTTTACACCTAAATTGTTTATCAAACGTAGTTCTTACCCTATAATCTATTTTCAAAATGCATTGTTTTATCAAACGTAGTTCTTACCCTATAATCTATTTTCACATAACTCACATACACGAAATTCTTAATCATACCTTAAAACGTTTTATTACCCAAATTTCAAAACCTTACGAAATGCTACCTATCAACTTAATTGGTCCAATGAATCTCTTGCCCATGTACTTCATACTCAACCTAATCACTAAAACACGCTCACATTATATTATCATACTAAAGACTTTCATTCTCATTCAAAATCAAACCAACCTTTCTCACATGCCTTTAAGATCTTATGGATATTATACGATCGTTTTATTAAAACTAATTTCAAAATCAACGAATCATTTTGCTAAAACACTTATTTTCGACGATCACTAGGTGCATTATGCTAAATTTATTTTTAAGGATCAAAGTTTTCACGAGAACCTCCAAATTTCAAATTCCATATTTTAATGCAAGATCTTTTAAAACGATGTAAACTTACTATTTTCAGAAACCTTTTCATACACCGCCTAATATGTCATTTAAATTTCAAAACACGTGGGCAAGGAAACTTCATGGGGACCAACCATTTTCGACTTACATAAATTCTTCAAAAACAAGAGTAGCATTTTCGTTCTTTACAAAATACGTCACGCATAACCAGTAAGTACTTTATATTCTTTTTACATTCACAAACTAAATTCTACATTACATAAATTCTCATAACATCGTACACGTTTTAGTCGATATCTCGCGACAATTTCATTTATATCATTCGTTTTTTTACATACTCGAACTTCTCGATCGTTTTATATACTTAAATTCATTGTATTCAATTCATACCATACACTCAATCGTCGTCATTTATACCTACTTATACTCATACTTATGCACATATTCATAACTCATAAGTTTTATTTTCGTACTTATACTCATATGCATACTTATATTTATACTCACATTCATGCTCATACTTATATTCAAATTCATACATTCGTACCTATACGTGAGCATAACCCGATGGGGTTCGCTCACGTTGGTCTCATACTTATTTGAACGTAAACATGCTTATATACTACATTCTTAGACGCACACATTCTTATTTTCAAAATTATGTATACCCTGATTAATATACAACCAGTACAAACTATGCGGATCATGCGACGATCAATATAATCGCGGGTGCACATGGGATTATAGTGATAGGCGTATGACAATCATAGGGTGTACTACTGTGTATGGTAAGACATGGAACATAACATGACACCGAATAATGAAACAGACGTAACATGGTCAAAACATGGTGGATACGCCGCTGGTACTTCCTATATATAAGTGTTTTCACCATGTTACCAAACTTTCGTAAAACGTGCCATGAGAAATTCGTTGTTTTGCAGACCTATTTAGACCCGGTACAAACTTTAACAACTCACAAACGCATTGCTAAACACGCGATATCCGATTATCCACGACGAGACCCCATTCTTAACACATCGCTTTCAATACACATACCATTCTTATACTCGCATTCATTTATTTGGTCAATCGTTCACTCTTATACCTCCATTATACCCCGCTGTTCTCTGCCTTTTGTGCAAACCTCGTTTGCAATCAATCGGTTTAAACATTCGAACCCTAAAATACTTTCTTACTTTTAAAACTATTTTCCATTCTTTATTTATGCACAAATATACTTAGTTGGCCGTTACCTCCAAAACCATTTTTTATTTAAAATACCTAACTTCCTAGTTTTCCACCGATAAAGAATTCTTTACAAAACTGAGATTGGTCAATGCTCTTTAAAACCAACGAAACTTTTTCTTAGAAACAATAGTGCTGCCACACTTTTCATCAAAACACATACCGTTTTATACGAAAGCTTCCTTCGAAGGTAACACATTTTAAAATACCTTATCATTGAGTTATTCAAACTTGTTTAAACTCGCTTGTCTATACACATACATGCACGTTTTACTGATGCTCAATGCCTCGAATCATTTTAGACAAACGAACCCTTTTTACATACCTATCTTTTCGTTCCTCGAAACTTCATACTTTTCAACATGTTTCAAAACTTCCAAGACTCGATTTTAGACAATCATTCTTTTAGCCAAAATGCTTTTTCTCCAAGGTCTTCCTCTTGAATAAATTTTGGGACGAAATTTCCTAAAGTAGGGGAGATTGTAACGCCTCGTATGTGACAACCCGAGTTTCAAGGTCTCTATCCGATTTAACTTGTACTTATTTGCTAAGTGTGTTTAACAATGATTTAAGGTGCAATATAAGTGTATATTGTGATGTGTATATAATGTGTGAATATGTTATGCATGGTTGAATTGTATAATTATTTAAAACGTGGAACCTGCCTAACACCCCTAGCCGAAAACACCCTCTTTCAATGAAAACACTTCTGATGTGTTTTCGTCCACTTGTGTTCGACGAAAACAGAATGGGCCTTGGCCCAGTGACGATTACTTATATGTTTTGATTTCCAATCTTTATGTAACAACCGTTAATCGGCAAAACCCTAAAACTCTCTCCCAAGTGTGACGGCAGCTGTGTGTGTTTCCCCAAGCCCTTTAACGATCAACTCATCGTTTCTTTCATCTCGGTTAGTGCGTGTTCATTAACTCGGTTTCATTGATGTTTTGATTATTCGTTATATGTTTGTGTATATGCTTGTTTGATTTCTGGAATGGATGTAAAATATATGCGATTAGGTCATGACTGATTATGCATGTGCTTTGTATCGAAAGTGCAGCCAAAGTGGATTCACTTTATAATTGTCGGCCATTGTACTTATTCTAGCATGTGATTGTTATTTGGTTTTCAATCTTAATTATTGTTTATCTTGATGATGATGATGAACCGATAACATGTCATGTGCCGATGACTTTTTAGTGTATGATTCTGATATGATGATGTTGTGGGTATATCTCTGTATATTAATGTTGGGTGGATGTATTTAATGATCGGTCAGAAATCATGTGGGTTAGGTCTGATACTAATAAGATAATTGTTTTGAAATCGATACATGTTCACTGTAATGTTTAATGATCATATAAATCTGATGTTGAATGATTACGTGTTACTGTCCTGTATGTGTGGGTGATCGTGTGATGATATGTCGGTGTTATTATTGGATGATCATTAGGGTTGTGTTTTATAACTGTTGTTGATGAGGATGTACCCGATGAAAACCCCCACCCAATGAAATCCCCATCCCAACGAAATCACCTTGGTGATTTCGGCCAAAGTGATTTCGTCCCTTAAAGGGATTTCGGCCCATGGAGGGTTTTCGGCCCTGTTAGTTCAGTAACTGTTAAACAATAACTCTGTTAGTTATAACCTGTTAGTTATAACTCTGTTAGTTTGTAATCTTGTTAAGCATGCAAACTCAGTTAGTTTTGATTCAGTTAGTTGCCAACTCTGTTAATCTTACAAACTCTGTTAAGTCATTAACCTTGTTAAGTTGTTAACTCCTGTTAGGTTATTTGATTATGACAAACATGTTAACACTGATTACTAGTTTAGTAACTCTGTTAACTCTATTAACTCGGGTTAAGTTATATACCCCGTTAGAATGATAACTTGGTTGATACGTTAATTCTGTGGTATGTTAACTCTGTTAGACCTGTTAGTTGTTTTAACTGCTTACGTGATACATGATGTTAATTGCTAAGCACTTTATGACATAGATTGCATGTTAAATATTGCGAACTCGAAACTGATTGTATATACGTGCGCACTATAGGACTTGACTGATTTCTTGTGAGCGCATAGTTAAGCATACCGAGCAAACCAAGGTGAGTTCACACTCTTACCAAGGCATGGGATTCCCGGGGTAGGGAATGGGTTTTGAATAATGGGATTGAACAATTACTCGTACTTACACGGCTACTAGACTATCTACCATGGTCCTCGAGTTAAGCAGGACACTTACGTAAAACCTACGTAAACGAGTACTTACCACTGTCCTCAGGTTTCGAGGGACACTTACGTAAAACCTACGTAAACTCGCACATGCTACTGTCTTCCGGAGTCAGGAAGGACACTTACGTAAAACCTACGTAAACCCCATGCGTACCACTGTCCTCGGGTAAAGAAGGACACTTACGTAAAACCTACGTAAAGCTTGTACGTACTATTGTTCTCGGGTTAAGAAGAACACTTATGGTTACAAATAGTCTAGTGTATATACAAATATGGGAAGCCCCCACTAATAGAACATACTATCGGCCTAGTAGAGCCACATGTGACGAAAAGAACTTACTATTACGAACTTACCTACTGTGAACTCGCTCAACTAGTTGTTGACTCTCTGTTACATGCCTTGCAGGTCGTTAGGTATACATGGAGCTTGCACGGGGAGGCGCGGTCGTTGTGGACAAGGATCATGATTGCTTGATTAAACATTTGACATTTCATACTTTACTTATGTTGGGCTTTTACTCATATGCTTCCGCTAAACGTTGAATTTATACTTATGTTTTGAACACCTTTCATATGGATTGGTTTGGTTAAATTACATTACTTTTACTATTTACGTTGTTCTATATGATTGGTGGCTTGATCCTGGTCAGTCACGCCTCCAAGCGGTGATACTCCATGTGTGGATTTTGGGGGTGTGACAGATTGGTATCAGAGCCATTGGTTATAGAGAACTCGGTTTTAATAAGGGGAAAACATTTTTATTAAAACCAGACTATAACCTGTACAGTGCTCAACGATCCACAACGACGCCTCGCTCCACGTGCAAGACTCAACATTCTAGGTAATATGGTCTATGTTTTTTTGCCTACTTGCTAGGATTACATAGAACTTTGCTCATGGTATGCTTAGATACACATAACCCCTATTGCTTGAGAATACTTGTGTGCTCACTCTCTTCTGTCATCGTACTATTCGCGAACCTCTCTTACTTATGTTATCTTTGCTATGAAGATCATGGCTGGACGCATTAACATGACACAAGCCCAGTTGACGGCTCTCATTAACGAACAAGTTGCTGCGGCACTTGCAGCCGCATAAGCAGGAGGTATACCCTGCAGTTGTAACTCACACTAGGATCTTTAGATCCTACATTCCTAAACCAACTCTTGTGTTTAATCTTGTCCTGATTCTTATACACAACAGGTTAACCACCTGTTTGCACTTTCAAGACTTTCATGGACTGTCGTCCTACTACTTTCAGTGGCACGGAAGGAGCAGTTGGACTCCTCCATTGGTTTGAAAAGCTCGAGTCCATTTTTGAGATGTGTGAATGCCCTGAGGCTCGCAGGGTGAAGTGCGCCACTGGTACTCTAGAAGGCATTGCGCTGACTTGGTGGAATGCGCAAGTTCAGATGTTAGGGTTGGCTTTTGCTAACGCCACCCCTTGGAATGATTTCAAGGAACTAATCAAAGAGGAATACTGTAGCCGTGATGACATTCATAAGCTGGAGGTAGAGTTTTACAACCTGAAGATGACGGGGTCAGAAATTGAAGCATACACTAAAAGGTCCAACGAATTGGCCATTCTGTGTCCTACCATGGTAGACCCTCCCATTAAGCGTATCGAACTGTATCTCAAAGGTCTAGTGCCGGAGATTCAAAGTCATGTAACCTCAGCGAATCTTGGCACCATTAAGTCATGTGCCGGAAATTCAAAGTCATGTAACCTCAGCGAATCTTGGCACCATTCAGCAGATCGTCAAGTTAGCTCATCGCCGCACCGATCAGGCAGTGGAACAGAACAGGCTGCCTAAACGTATCAGCGCTACTACTACCGCTACCACTTCAGCTACTCCTGCTGCTCCCAGTGACAACAAGCGGAAATGGGAGGGGGATTCCAGCAGGGGTTCAGCTACCGTTCAGTCTCAAGCTCAGCAACGCAAGACTAATGACTACCAGAGTCCGGGTCAGCAATCCTCCGGTAGTCAGGGGCAGAAAAGATATCAAGGAAATCACCCAAGGTGCAACAATTGTAACAGACACCACAGTGGCCAGTGCAACAAGGGTCGTTGTCAGAGGTGTCTCAAGATGGGTCATGAGGCCAAGGATTGTAGGAGCCCATGGCCTGTAACTCAGAATCAGCAGCAGCAAACTCAGCAGAACCAACAACAGGGTAACAAAGGTTGTTTTCATTGTGGTGCAGAAGGTCACTTCAAGAGACACTGTCCCCAGTTAAACCGAAACCAGAACAACAACAACAACAACAATAATCAGGGCAATGGGAACAACAACGGGGGAAACAATAACAACAATGGTGTTAGGGGTCATGCATTTGTGATTGGTCAGGGTGATGCAAGGAACGATCCTAATGTGGTTATGGGTAAGTTTCTTCTCGACGACTTTTATGTTACTGTATTATTTGATTCGGGTGCGGATACCAGTTATATGTCTCTGAAAGTTAATCAAATGCTTAAAGGCGCACCAACACTTTTGAACACCAAACATGTCGTAGAGTTAGCTAACGGTAAAAGTCTAGAGGCCACACACGTAGTTCAGGGTTGTAATCTTATCCTCGCTGGTCAGACTTTCTCTATCGATCTCATTCCTATAACTCTGGGTAGTTTCGACATCGTCATTGGTATGGATTGGTTAGCCCAACAACAAGAAGAGATCCTATGCAAGGAGAAGGTCATTCGTATTCCTCGTACTGGTAAAGAACCTCTCGAAGTTCAAGGCGACAAGAGTGGTGTCGTGAGTGGCATCATCTCCTTCTTGAAAGCACAGAAGTGTTTGCGAAAGGGCCACACCGCTATATTAGCACTCGTTACTGATACATCTAAGCAAGAGAAGAAGTTAGAGGATATCCCAGTTGTACGCGATTTTCCACAAGTGTTTCCTGAAGAGTTACCTGGGTTACCGCCTCATCGCCAGGTCGAATTTCAGATCGTGCTAGCTCCAGGAGCAGCACCCATAGCTCGAGCACCATATCGCTTAGCTCCAACCGAACTGGAAGAACTGTCTAAGCAATTGCAAGAACTCTTGGAAAAGGGTTTTATTCGTCTTAGCTCTTCGCCCTGGGGAGCACCAGTATTATTTGTGAAGAAGAAAGACGGTACCTTCAGGATGTGCATAGATTACCGCGAATTGAACAAGGTGACCGTGAAGAATCGCTATCCTCTTCCATGCATCGACGACTTATTCGACCAGTTGCAAGGGTCGAGCTATTACTCGAAGATAGATCTGAGGTCAGGCTATCACCAACTGAGAGTCCGGGGTGAGGACGTCTCCAAAACAGCATTCAGAACTCTCTACGGCCATTACGAGTTTTTGGTCATGCCATTCGGGTTAACGAACGCGCCTGCGGTTTTCATGGATCTTATGAACAGGGTGTGCAAACCTTATCTTGACAAGTTTGTTATTGTTTTCATAGACGACATCCTGATCTATTCGAAGAGTCAGGAGGAACACGAGCAACATTTACGACTTATTTTGGAACTCCTTCGAACGGAACAGCTGTACGCCAAGTTTTCAAAATGCGACTTCTGGCTTCGTGAAGTCCACTTCCTAGGCCACGTGGTAAACAAGGATGGGATTCATGTTGATCCATCCAAGGTAGATTCGATCAAGAACTGGCCTGCACCTCGCACACCAACCGAAATACGCCAATTCTTGGGTTTGGCGGGTTATTACAGACGGTTCATCAAGGACTTCTCAAAGATTGCACAGCCGCTTACACTACTGACATAGAAAGGTGTTGCTTACCGTTGGGGTAATACACAGGAAACAGCGTTTCAGCACTTAAAGGATAGACTTTGTAGCGCACCTATCCTCTCGTTGCCTGAAGGCACGGATGATTTTGTAGTCTACTGCGACGCATCCATCCAAGGTCTTGGATGTGTGTTGATGCAACGGGATAAAGTCATTGCTTATGCTTCGCGCCAACTTAAGACTCACGAACGGAATTACACTACACATGATTTAGAGCTGGGAGCTGTTGTTTTTGCGCTCAAGATATGGCGACATTACCTGTATGGCACCAAGTGCACCATCTACACCGATCACAGGAGTCTCGAGCATATCTTCAAACAGAAAGAGTTAAACATGAGTCAGCGTCGGTGGGTCGAGCTACTGAACGATTACGAATGTGCTATAAAGTACCATCCGGGCAAAGCCAATGTGGTGGCCGACGCCCTTAGTCGAAAGGATACTACACCAAGGCGTGTACGAGCGTTGCAACTCACTATTCAGTCTAGTCTTCCTGCCCAGATACGAGATGCTCAGGTAGAAGCATTGAAACCAGAAAATGTTAGGGCTGAAGCTCTACGCGGCTCAAGGCAACGGCTAGAACAAAAGGCAGACGGCACCTACTATGTAACAGGACGCATTTGGGTCCCACTCTATGGCAACTTACGTGAGCTTGTAATGGATGAAGCTCATAAGTCTCGCTACTCAGTACATCCTGGTTCGGATAAGATGTACCACGATTTGAAAACCACATATTGGTGGCCTAGCATGAAAGCTCACATAGCAACTTATGTTAGCAAGTGTTTGACTTGTGCAAGAGTCAAAGCGGAATATCAGAAACCTTCAGGCCCACTCCAACAACCTGAGATACCACAATGGAAATGGGAGCAAATTTCCATGGATTTTGTTACTGGCCTGCCTAGATCTCAGCGCGGAAATGACACTATATGGGTGATCGTGGATCGACTCACAAAGTCTGCACACTTCTTGGCTATCAAGGAAACAGACAAGTTCTCTACTTTAGCAGACGTTTACTTGAAGGAAGTGGTTTCGAGGCACGGGGTGCCCACCTCTATTATTTCCGATCGTGATGCACGTTTCACTTCAGAACTTTGGCAAGCGATGCACAAATCTTTCGGCTCACGATTAGACATGAGCACAGCTTATCACCCTCAGACGGATGGGCAGTCTGAGCGCACTATTCAAACTCTAGAAGACATGCTTCGGGCGTGCGTAATTGACTTTGGCAATGGCTGGGAAAAATATCTGCCACTTGTGGAATTTTCGTACAATAACAGCTACCACACCATCATTAAAGCTACTCCATTTGAGGCATTGTACGGACGTAAATGCCGGTCACCTCTTTGTTGGGCAGAGGTGGGTGATAGTCAGATCACGGGTCCAGAACTTGTAGTTGATACTACAGAAAAGATTGCTCAGATACGACAATGCATGGCGGCAGCTCGGGACCGTCAGAAAAGCTACGCCGATAAGGGCAGGAAACCACTCGAGCTCCAGGTTGGGGAGCGGGTACTACTCAAAGTCTCACCCTGGAAGGGTGTGGTTCGTTTTGGAAAACGAGGCAAACTTAATCCGCGATATGTCGGACCGTTCGAAATTATTGAGAAGATAGGCAGGGTGGCCTACAGACTGAACTTACCAGCTGAACTCAGTGCAGTTCACAACGTCTTTCACGTGTCGAATCTGAAGAAGTGTCTGTCAGATGAGACCCTCATAGTTCCTTTGAAGGAGCTCACTATCGACGAACAATTGCATTTCGTCGAAGAACCAGTTGAAATCACGGACCGGGATGTTAAGGTCCTCAAGAAAACCAGAATACCTCTTGTTCGAGTTCGTTGGAACTCCCGTCGTGGCCCAGAGTATACCTGGGAACGAGAAGACCAAATGGAACTCAAATATCCCCAGTTGTTCGAAAACAATGCAACTACTACTGAGGCTGAAGCTACTACAGAATTTCGGGACGAAATTCCAAATCAATGGGGGGATGATGTGACACCCCAAGAAAACCAGTAAACGATACAACTTACCTAGCTTCCTCAGTAACCGCATGCTAAATTTCGGGACGAAATTTCTTTCAAGTTGGGGATAATGTGATAACCCGAGTTTCAAGGTCTCTATCCGATTTAACTTGTACTTATTTGCTAAGTGTGTTTAACAATGATTTAAGGTGCAATATAAGTGTATATTGTGATGTGTATATAATGTGTGAATATGTTATGCATGGTTGAATTGTATAATTATTTAAAACGGGGAACCTGCCTAACACCCCTAGCCGAAAACACCCTCTTTCAACGAAAACACTTCTGATGTGTTTTCGTCCACTTGTGTTCGACGAAAACAGCATGGGCCTTGGCCCAGTGACGATTACTTATATGTTTTGATTTCCAATCTTTACGTAACAACCGTTAATCGGCAAAACCCTAAAACTCTCTTCCAAGTGTGACGGCAGCTGTGTGTGTTTCCCCAAGCCCTTTAACGATCAACTCATCGTTTCTTTCATCTCGGTTAGTGCGTGTTCGTTAACTCGGTTTCATTGATGTTTTGATTATTCGTTATATGTTTGTGTATATGCTTGTTTGATTTCTGGAATGGATGTAAGATATATGCGATTAGGTCATGACTGATTATGCATGTGCTTTGTATCGAAAGTGCAGCCAAAGTGGATTCACTTTATAATTGTCGGCCATTGTACTTATTCTAGCATGTGATTGTTATTTGGTTTTCAATTTTAATTATTGTTTATCTTGATGATGATGATGAACCGATAACATGTCATGTGCCGATGACTTTTTAGTGTATGATTCTGATATGATGATGTTGTGGGTATATCTCTGTATATTAATGTTGGGTGGATGTATTTAATGATCGGTCAGAAATCATGTGGGTTAGGTCTGATACTAATAAGATAATTGTTTTGATCTCGATACATGTTCACTGTAATGTTTAATGATCATATAAATCTGATGTTGAATGATTACGTGTTACTGTCGTGTATGTGTGGGTGATCGTGTGATGATATGTCGGTGTTATTATTGGATGATCATTAGGGTTGTGTTTTATAACTGTTGTTGATGAGGATGTACCCGATGAAAACCCCCACCCAATGAAATCCCCATCCCAACGAAATCACCTTGGTGATTTCGGCCAAAGTGATTTCGTCCCTTAAAGGGATTTCGGCCCATGGAGGGTTTTCGGCCCTGTTAGTTCAGTAACTGTTAAACAATAACTCTGTTAGTTATAACTCTGTTAGTTTGTAATCTTGTTAAGCATGCAAACTCAGTTAGTTTTGATTCAGTTAGTTGCCAACTCTGTTAATCTTACAAACTCTGTTAAGTCATTAACCTTGTTAAGTTGTTAACTCCTGTTAGGTTATTTGATTATGACAAACATGTTAACACTGATTACTAGTTTAGTAACTCTGTTAACTCTATTAACTCGGGTTAAGTTATATAACCCCGTTAGAATGATAACTTGGTTGATACGTTAATTCTGTGGTATGTTAACTTTGTTAGACCTGTTAGTTGATTTAACTACTTACGTGATACATGATGTTAATTGCTAAGCACTTTATGACATAGATTGCATGTTAAATATTGCGAACTCGAAACTGATTGTATATACGTGCGCACTATAGGACTTGACTGATTTCTTGTGAGCGCATAGTTAAGCATACCGAGCAAACCAAGGTGAGTTCACACTCTTACCAAGGCATGGGATTCCCGGGGTAGGGAATGGGTTTTGAATAATGGGATTGAACAATTACTCGTACTTACACGGCTACTAGACTATCTACCATGGTCCTCGGGTTAAGCAGGACACTTACGTAAAACCTACGTAAACGAGTACTTACCACTGTCCTCAGGTTTCGAGGGACACTTACGTAAAACCTACGTAAACTCGCACATGCTACTGTCTTCCGGAGTCAGGAAGGACACTTACGTAAAACCTACGTAAACCCCACGCGTACCACTGTCCTCGGGTAAAGAAGGACACTTACGTAAAACCTACGTAAAGCTTGTACGTACTACTGTTCTCGGGTTAAGAAGAACACTTATGGTTACAAATAGTCTAGTGTATATACAAATATGGGAAGCCCCCACTAATAGAACATACTATCGGCCTAGTAGAGCCACATGTGACGAAAAGAACTTACTATTACGAACTTACCTACTGTGAACTCGCTCAACTAGTTGTTGACTCTCTGTTACATGCCTTGCAGGTCGTTAGGTATACATGGAGCTTGCATGGGGAGGCGCGGTCGTTGTGGACAAGGATCATGATTGCTTGATTAAACATTTGACATTTCATACTTTACTTATGTTGGGCTTTTACTCATATGCTTCCGCTAAACGTTGAATTTATACTTATGTTTTGAACACCTTTCATATGGATTGGTTTGGTTAAATTACATTACTTTTACTATTTACGTTGTTCTATATGATTGGTGGCTTGATCCTGGTCAGTCACGCCTCCAAGCGGTGATACTCCATGTGTGGATTTTGGGGGTGTGACATCGTATTTTCGTATTTCTATTTAAAAATGTTCGTATTCGTATTCTAATTTTAGAAACCTTACATTCGTATTTTTAATTTCAATCTCACAATTTGAGGCGTTAATCATAATAAAATTCATATTTTATACATATTTGTTATTCACACAACCGATCTTTTAAATACATATTTTACGCAAACCGACACTATTTATATGTATAAATACTTATACGCACATCCTCAATACTTGAATTATACTTTTGTACTTTTATATACTCAATTACATAGTATATGCTCAAGAAATACCAAGAAATATACCAATCATCTTTCCACCTCATCAATCCTCTTCCACCTTCTTTAACCAATCATATTTCACCCTTTTCCACCTCCTTTATCCACCAATCATCTTTCCACCTCGTCAATCCTCTTCCACCTTCTTTAACCAATCATATTACGCCCTTTTCCACCTTCTCCACCTATAAATACCAACCTCCTTCTACCATTTTCTTCACACCATTCTTCTCTCCATCCCTCTAATTCTCTAAATCTCTCTAAATCAAGAATTCTAATAATTCTAAAAGGACACTAAGTGTTCCAACCATTCTTCTCTCAACCTCTCTACTTCTCTCAAATCTTCTAAGCAAGGGAGAGAACTCTAAGAGTTCTAAAAGAAAACACTAAGTGTTTTAAAGGAAGCTTTGAAGCTCCAACCTCCAACTCTTCAAGGAATCACCAAAGGAAACTTTGCAAAACTTTAAGTACACTTGACCCCTTTTGCTTTAAACACACTTTGGGTGCAACCTGTTTTAGTTGTTAAAATGCATGATTAACACAAATATGCTTTATTCATTCAATCCGTTATACATGCTTTGTTATGCTTAGGTTCATGCTAGAATTCATACTACTTGTTAACCCGCCTTAACAATTATAGCGCTATAGGAGTAGCACACCACCCGACGGGGTTTTTGTTAAGTTATATTCATTACGGTCTCGATATTGCTATATTTAGGGATGCTATTATTTATTCTTTACAGTCTCGATATTGCTATATCGAGGGATGCTATTATTTATTCTTTACGGTCTTGATATTGCTATATCAAGGGATGCTAAATTCTAGTGGACACTTGGGTTTGACTTTTAGTTATGCATGATAGTTTGACCTTATATACCAAATTGCTATGTTAGATTGAAATACTTTTTATACAAATGTCACGAGTCTAAAACTAGTGTACTCGCCAATACGTTGTATTGAACTATGCTTTTTAAAACATGTTGCAGGTTTTGAGATGATGTTGATGATGCATGGAACATAGTAGAATGCCTAAATACACATTCAAAATATTGTGTTCTTATTGTATTGAAATTCTTGTATTTCAAGTTGTTGTATTTGATTTCAATCTTTTTAATTGACTCTTTAGCAATGAAATAAATTCATTATTAAAATACTTGTCACAAATACTAGTGTTATGATGTCTTGAGCAATCTATTTCGTCTCACTCCGGTGTTTCCGCCATCGGTTGGGGCGTGACAAGCGGCTCCACTATCGATTGAAACTCGACATAATTTTCCTAAGCCACATTCAAGGCCACTTAGTTTACCTTGCACACCTCCTCCGCGGTCTCAGCTTTCACCTTCTCAGCTGCGAGATGAATCTCCAGTGAGTCATTCTTCTACTTTTCAACCTCCAAACTCTCTTGCGCCTCACAATGGAGACGTTGTAGCTCGGAAATCTCAACATCCTTGTCGGCCAGATCCTTATCTTTACTTATGAGTTGTTGTGACAACTCAACCTGCATACCCTTCAGGGAAAAACAAACAAGTTAGGAAATTTCCTTAACTTGGTCATTTACGTAACACAAAAGAGAAAAGACAGACCTTAAGGACTTCGACACACTCGCGATCAGACTTGGCTTCTTCATATCTGTCCTTGTAATATGCCTCGGATTTCTTCAACTCTTTCAAATGCGCTTTAAAACTGGTAATTTTGGCATGCGCGGCGAACATCTTTTTGTTGTCTTTGCCGCAGGCCACATGCCACTTGTGGTGTTCTTCAGCGAGCGTATTCTCGATCACCTGAAGCTTCTTCTTCAGGCCTCGGAGACCCCATTCTTCAGACTTCTTCTCTTGATCAAAGGCCTCCTTCTCCTTAGCAAACTGAGCCTGGGCCCGCTCAAACAATTTGGCTTCAGTGGCCAATCGCTCTCTATGTTTTTCCTAGCTGGAGCGCTCAAGGTACATCGTGCGCCATTCGCGAGGAATTTGGTGACTGGTAGAAGCGCAGTTGGCTTAGGCATAAACATATGATCGATATAGATGATCATGCCCGTGGTCTTTCTGGTGGCGCACTTCACCTGGGGGGAAAACCTCCATGATCCACTCCTGGCATGCCCCAAACTCAGCAAAGGTATCACTTTGTTTTAAGTTCCACATAGGGGCGTGGATTTCATTGGCACGACTTTCATCATAAGTTTTATAGTATATATCGCCGAATGTATCATCAGCACGGATCGGCGACGAACTCCTTGGTTCCTTTCCTGACTTATCTTTTTTGGTGCCCGCGCCCGATCCCCCTGCGCCTCGATCCCCAGCAGTTCCAGCCTTCACCTGGCCCTCTTCATGAATACCGCCAGCAGATTCCCCAGTAGTAAGTGTGATCGTTTCTATCTGGATGGGGGCAGTATGCTGCGCGATGGGTTTTTCAACCCGAGCTTCAGGGTCAATGTGCTCAAATATAGGCTGCTCACCCCCAACAGTCTTCACAACCTACGGAGTCTTCGCGACCTCCAGAGCAATATAAATGGATAGCTTCCCAGCCTTAGCAGCATCAATTCCTTTCTCGTCAGCCTTTGTCACCTCCCCAGTTTTCCCTTTATTAGAAACAACGGTTTTGGGGGAGTGACAGTTATCTTTGGCTGCGCATCTGGTTTCTATATAACAACCTCTGCAATGGAAAAAAATGTTAACAAACAACTAAGGCAAAAATAGAAGGAAATGCAATCGTGAAAACACTTACCCGGTGAGACTTCAGTATAAAGAGTCCTTAGGCTCCCTTTCTTCCCAATAGGCTTGCCAGTGGCAACCTTTTTAGCAGGGGGAGTAGTTTCAGTCTTCATCTCTACGCGGGATCTCTTTGAAGCAGTCTTCCTGATCAGCTCCTCAGCATCAGGCTCAGCTTCAGTCTCTTCTATATGAACGAAGGTAGGGGTCGTGCCAGATTCAGGGCCTTTAGATCCCGCGCTTCCTAAGCTTCGTGCAGTAGCCGTCACGCCACCCTGAAACTTCCCACCTATAGCATATAATTCCTGAAAGGAATCAGCTACATAAACAAAGTCTTCAAGATTACTTTGACGGAAGCGAGCGGTACCTTTCCGGGACACAGCATCGGACGTTGCGCCAGCAGTCTCCGCCTTCTTACTCGCTACCCCTCCTGCAACAGTAACCTTCTTCTTGGCAACCCTTTTCGGTCTCTTCTCCTTGTGCTCAACTCCTAAACCGCGCAATACACCTGCAAACACATCATGTGATGGTTTTAAATCATGTTCTGATGAAGCTACAGATTCCTCGCTGGAAAGATAAACAATTTCTTTTCCAGCAGGAGTTATGGCCCTACATGGCCTAGGGTTTGGAATGAGCGTACCTCCAGTTGCATCAGGAGGAGCAGCAAATAGCTCAACTCTGGCATACATGAAGTTTGACTTGATTTGCTCGAACCAATACTCCTCGCCGCCGCGCAGGGGCCTCATGCCCATACTACCAGCGAAAGCAGGAAAAGCAATTTGATAAAGCGCAACCTCTGCATTTGAAAATGAGGAGTTAAAAACAAAACAAGTTATCTTTAAAAACCTCTTATAAAAGGAGTAATAGAACAAGGAGATTTACCTTCACCATTGAGTAGCAGAACCGGCACATCCTCGTTGCATTCCGGCCACTTGTCGCTCATGCCTGCTACGACTAATACTTGCTCACCAAACACTCAGTTGGCAGCATCAGCAACTTCTCATACCAGGCCACCCCACGCGGGACCTTCGTGTCCTCCTTGGGGATCGGTGTGGAATGGCGAAATTCCATATCAACAGGAATGACATCCTTGCGGATGAAGAAGAACTTCATCTTCCAGTCGTGGAAGCTCTTGGGGGGCTGATTAAAATTTTCTTCACGTTGCGAAGGGCAAAGGAAAAAACCCTAAGTAGCTCTACAACTGATAAAACATCATAAATTTATCGACAGTTGGTTCCTCACCCTGTGATCGACATACAAACTCGAAGTGTCGAATTCGCACCATACCCATTGTCACACCCCTTTCTAAGGCGGAAGCACGAGGTGTGATCTTGAAAGGTTCTCATTGCATACGAGTGGTAAACATACTATATGCTCATGAAATAACTCCAAATGCCATTAATATTACATAACTAAAAACATAAGTTAAGTTTTGAGTTTACATCACAAGACAACATATTGTTTAAAATATTAAAACTTTAATCAAAAGATAGACATCAAGGTTTTGGTTCTTATATCGCCACATAGAATGGGACATAACAACCAAACCCAACAAAACGGCATAGGAGTCTTGACACATAGTAACTTAAAAACACAAACAACATCCAAGAGCAGGAGTGAAACTGCGCGTACATCCACCTTAGTTACCTGAAATACATGTAAGTTTTTGGAAAAAAAACGTCAACATAATGTTGGTGTGAATTCATGCAATTTTTTAGTAGAATGTTTATATACTTGAATGAAAACATGGTATGTAATTTGTATGAAATGAATGTTTCTGCAAATGTAAGGAATACGAGATCGCTAATGGTTAGCTATGCCATTAACATATGTCACGGCATAGGAAGCCACCAAACCCAGGAATTTTTGTCGAGATCGACTGAGACACAAAAGCACTCTTTGGTAGAAGTAGGCCAAGAGTGGGGTTGCCTGAAACCCATTAGATCTAACCCTTCTGTTCCATGGTCTAAATGTATACGTTGACTAATGGTGCTTATGGTACCCTATTCGTCACGTGATCTATGTGTCATTCCTTAATTTTGTGTGCCACATACCATTGTACATGTATTTTCCCCAAGTTAGAAAACAAGTAAAAGTTTAAAAGTGGGGACATGAACTCACAATTCTGCGTTTCCTGCGTCGTAGCTTCGCCGGGGTTTGCTTAGAGCGTCGTATCACTTCCTACACACGTACTATGTCTTATTAGACACTTAGGTCGTGTAACGACTATTTGTCTTAGTTGTTTATTAAGATTGATTTTGGAATCATTGGTATAGTTGAGTTACAACCTCGATGTATTGTATAATTCCGAAGTACATAATTCCAAGCATAGGAATGCTTGTGTTTGTGTATATTCATACTTGTGTAATTTGCCAACAACTTGTGGTGTATTCCGGTATAAATAAGTATATCTTCGTATAAATCTCAAAAATAATATATTTTCAAGATTAGCTTTAGAAAATATATTTCTTCTAGTTTTCACCCAACATAGTATATTTTTAACTTGTATAAAAATATATATTTTCTCCATCAACAAGATGCATTTTCTATTTGTCCAAAATATGTTATATTTTGTATTCCACTTTCGGTGTATTATTGTGTTATATTATTTTCGAGCTTCTAAAATAATATAACTACCACACATAATATACAAGTAACACACATATTGTGATGACTAAATATATATACTTAGTCACTTTTTATTTATCAAAAATCAACCTCCAATGTTTGTAATTTTTGTAATAAAAATTATGGCAAACTTTTATATGTAAACCATGTTCAAATTTTACTTATAAATACCTGTATAAAAATATTTTTCTAAGTGTTTATTTTCTACAAAAATTTTGCCATAGTTTCCCCTTAAAAATGGAGGTTTCCATGCTATTTAGCATATCATTTTCTTTTCAAAATCACACACAATGATCAACAATCAAACCCTAAACATCTTGCACTTACCAAGTGCAAAAACTACACAATTTACATAACAACATGAACTTGATCTTCCACAAAAACGTGTAGTAACTTGGTAAAGTGTTTAGTGGGTTTAGTTATCCTCCAAAATATATTTACTTCTTGATAAACTTCACTCTTGGAAGTTTTAGATGTTTACAACTTGTAAACATATTTTACAAAAATGTTTATTTATAACATCTTCTTGTTTCATAGGTATTTCTACACTTATTTTATCACCAAAAATAGTGTAAGTTTAGTAAAAACCATGATCTATTAGAAATCATCTTTTGAACTTGGTTTTTCTTGGAAAATAATTCACAAGTCTTGAATCTATAAGTTTACTAGGTCACTTTGATCATTGTTTTACAAGAAATCATTTTTATTTATCAAGTTCATGTGTTCACTAGAAGATGATCATCATATGTGGTTACATGATCATCCTTCCACTTGCTAGATTAAGTGTCTAAACATCATCTAGCAAGCTTCATGTGATGATTAACATCATCATCTCAAGAAATCAACAAGCAAACATCATTCATACACTAAATCATCATATGTAAGCTTTATGTTCAAGATTCAAGTGTATGTCTGTAACACCCCGTGTTTTCACGAGTGAAAGTCAAAGTCAAGGTCAAAGTCAACGACCGATTTCGCGCGACGTGACTCGTAGAATTGTTTCTATTATATTTAGATTATGTGGAGTAAATGTCGTACATTACAATAATCGAGTCATGCTAACCGTATTTCAATCGACCTACGACTGTGAACGACAGGAAGTAACAATGCGATAAAGTTAATCGAGCTATGCTAATCAAATTGACATCAAATCGTAACTCGAGCTATGTATTTTACTTGCAGTTATACGTGTGTGTGTGCCTTACGTGTTACCTGTGCATGTTTATTTTAAGTTGTGTTGTGATAATCAAGCGAACTCAATCGAACTCGAAGTCTAACTCGAATATAAACGAACCCGAACCCGAATCCCGAGTCGAACCATATAAGAAGTAGTTGGGACTGAAAGTAATTTGATTAGGAAACCCTATCGAATCGCTCGCAAATCGAAACCGAATCAACATCGCACCGAACACACCAAAGGAGGTGGCATCCGCACGGATGGCCAATCCGCACGGATTGCCAGTCCGCGCGGATAACCTACCCGGGTGCGTTCCATGCGCACGGCTCACCCTTTCCCTTTTTGGCATCCTATAAATACACGGGTCACTCTCCACTTTTTCCACTTTTGGCAAGTGACGTCCGAACCACACGCATTCTTCACCTTTTCTCAGATTTCTCTCAATCCAGGTAAGATCTTGCACTAATTCTTGTACATCTTCGATCACTACACAATTCTACACATTTCTATCTTTCAAAACTTCGATTTTAACCATGAAATCATCCGGATTTGAGGTATTCTCGGGTGACGTCATCATAAAGTTCATAAGAACTTCAAGCTTGGCTTCATTCCACCAAGAATATCTCAGATCTAAACGATTTCTACAAGTTTTTACAATAATTTCACCTAGATCTAAACTTTTCTAAGGATAAAAGAGTTGAAAGAAATAAACCTAAGTTCTCTCCTTCTCTTACCCTTAAAACCGGTACGAATCCGATCAGTTCTAGTGTTCTACTCGTCAATAGTGATGCACTAGTTCTAGATCTGGAATCCTACCCATCGACAACTGATTTCGGGGTCAACCGGAATGACAGTTCTGAGTCGCCGACAGGCCGAGTTAGGGTGGTTCCTGACCGGTCTAGTCACACGGGTGAGAACACAACTCCAAGTGTTTGCCACGTAATCAGAACGTCTCGATAAACGACAACAGAAACCAAGTGTAGACGAACGGAACAACCAGACCAGCTGTCCGCACGGACTAACTGTCCGCACGGACGAGCCGTACGCACGTACAGGTCATACGCACGTACAGGTCATACGCACGGGTTGTCACCCGCACGAACTACCCTTGGGACCCACTTTCCAAACAAGGTTTGAGTATCGACGAACGAGCAATCCGGACGGACGATCTCTGAATGGATTACTCTTCGGATCATGAGATACTAAGGCCTTAAAATGATAATCAAACAATCTTCATCCGCACGGCCAAGTCGTACGCACGGACAGGCTATCCGGACGGATTGTCTCTGCCCGCACGAACAGGCTGCCCGCACGGACTACCATACGCACGGACTGCCGTCCGCGCGACCGGCTTGAAAGATAGAAACACTTATGTGTTTTCTAAATGCTACAACGAAAACTCCAAAGCACAAGCCATCATACACAAACACATCTTAGGAAGAAACAATCCACTTGAACGTTTATCCACACAAACAACTTGTCCGAACGGATAAGTCACCCGCACGTACAACTAGTCCGCACGGACAGTCGTACGCACGGATAACCTATCCGGATGGAACACCATCCGCACGCATCACCATCCGCACGCATCACCATCCGCACGGATAGGTCATGCGCACGGATGACTTTTACTCACGGATAACTGATCCGCACGATCAGTCATCCTACCCACTCCCACTTGTACTGTTTTACGCGCCACTTATCGTTACGTTGTCGAATCTATTCAGGCTAACCGTACTCGCTGTAAAAGCGCTCCCTTCAATCCATATCGCTGTGAGTATACTCGAACCCTTTTTGCTTTTAGCACTTTTGGGTGTTACATACGTTACAACTATTCAAACTACAACTATCACACTACTCAAGCTATTTTAACACTTAACCATTAATGCATGTTATACGTGGCTTATGAATGCTTGTTTGTTATGTTTACACATGGAATGCTGTCTACCTGCCTTAGCAACGATAGTACTATAGTTTGGACTCAGCACCCGTTCACACGGGGGTTGTTAAGGATCTTTTACTTGCATGGATTACAGTGGTAATCGTGTATTGCGAACTGCCTTGGGCAGTCAACCCGCAGTCATTGGTATCGATGGATCTATGTCGATAACTAACGTGCTTCATTTCATTATGTGTACGTGTTGGTTATGCGTAAACGAATTCGAACTCTATATGCTATTATCAAACTTGTATGCTCACCTTTACATTTTATGTATTGACATTATTTTAACGTATGTGACAAGTGCTTAGGACGCACATGTGGTAGGAATTGGAAGCTAGAATAAAGCTTTAGAGCCCAATAAATAGTTGTCTGTAGATAACTTATTAGGGGTCTCTAGAAGCAGATAAACAATTGCTACTTATGTAAATCTGAGTTGTCGGAACAGAGTATTTGTTTTGATGTTGTCTGTAATAACTTGTTTGACTATTTATGTTACGGTATGGGACGTAATGTTTGCTTAAATGGTAATGATAGTTGTTATGGAAACTTCTGGACAATCTGTTTCGCTCAGTGCCGCGCCCTGATGATTCCGCCATCGGTTGGGGTGTGACAGATTGGTATCAGAGCCATAACTATAGGGAATTAGGCAAGACTCGACCTAGTCCGGGTTGAAGTCTTAGAGACCTAGACTATAGTTAAGAACCAACAGACCAACTCACGCGTATGCGTAAACTCGCCACTATCACTCACTCTTTTCTATCACTGCACTCGAATTTTCAAGTTGTGAACTGGTAATAAGGCCGAGAATAGGTGTGAAAACCTCAAACTCTTGACCAAAGTTGCCTAATCAGCTTGCGTTTTAGCTACAAACGAGGAGAATCATACCAAATCAGGAGTGAAATCCATATTTTGATGAATAATCTCCTCAATTTTTATCAAAAACGAGGACGGAAGTTGCAAGCTAGGGGTGAAACCCTAACCTTGACGACTCGTCCCGCTTTTATACGAAAAAACTTCCACCAAAGTTCGATGGACTCCAACGATCTAAAGACACAACCTAACCAAAGGGAATTGCGCCAACGCCCGAGAATCGAGGCAAAGGCATAGTCCTGGAGGTCGTTGTGCAGGATCCTTGCGAATAGTCGAGCTACTTTGGTTAGTCGAAGTCTATTTGCCGCAGACAATCTACCTTCGATTTATCGATCTTTATGAAAATTTTATGCATTTTCTGTTATTTGTTAACGTTTTAAGGTACTATTGGTTTCGACCTAACACTATTGCTTCTGCTAAAACACAAGACCCACACAACTCATCGCTAGCGAATCGACAATAGAGGCAGTCAGAATGGTTTGTATGCTCGTAGGTGCTTTTAGTGACTAAGTATATGTGATTCTTGCTGTCATGATTATGTGATTAGGAATATTGTGATTATGTGCTCTATGTGTTTATGTGATTTTGTGCAATACTGTGATTTTGTGACTGTATGCGTTTAAATGGTACGTGTTACTGAGCTTTAGTAAGTACTAGACGTGTGAGGTGAGATTCGAATACATGTGTTGAGTACCATGGCGATGTCTATTGCAGACAATGTCGTCTGGATCCCGTCATCAACTCTCTCGCCAGGAAAAGAAAGACAGACGTCTTGCTTCCATCGTCGCGAAAGCTGTAGCAAAGGCAGTGAGCGATGCCTATGAGAACGCCAGCAAATCATCCGAGGAATCGAGGACTAAAGGTCCTAGAGCTGTCGCAAGACCTTTCAGTTTCAAACAATTCAAGTCATGTGGGCCGAAAGAATTCATAGGCGAAGGAGGTCCTACTGCTCTATTCCACTGGTTTGACTCTATCGAGGTTACTCTGCGACAAAGTGGTTGCCCTGATGACCTTCCAACTCTGAACGCTACCGGCGTCTTTCAGTCCCGTGCCTTGGACTGGTGGACGGCCGAGAGGAACAAGAGAGGGAATGATGCAGCTTACGGTTTGTCGTGGGAAGAGCTCAAAGAAGTCATGCTGGAGGAATTCTGCCCTCCTCACGAGCGTCAAAAGCTTGAAGATGAATTTTGGCACATACATCAGAAGGATGGAGACAATGCTGGCCTTACTGCTCGCTTCAAACAGCTCAGCATTATCTGTCCTGACCAAGTCAAGACCCCTGAGATGACCATCAAGAAATACATCCGAGCTTTGCCCGACTGCGTCGCTGATTTCGTGCAAGCGGCCAAGACTGCCACGATCGAAGAAACCTATATGCTGGCCGCTGAGATCAATGACAAAAGGGTCAAGGCTGGGATGTGGGATAAGACCTCCAAGCATCTGCATCAAGCTACCGCTACTGCACCAACTACTGAAACCACGTCGTCAAGCAACAAGAGAAAGAACAAGAGAAAGAACAACTCCACCAACAAGAACTGTGCGATTACTGCTGCACTGATCCAAGCTGTACCTGCTCAACAGCGTCAAGTAGTGGCGCCTATGGCCAATGCACCGCCTGCAAAGCGTGCATATACTGGACCACACCCACTCTGCCCTACTTGCACCTATCATCATCCGACTGCTATTCAATGCCGCTTCTGTGCTCATTGCAACGTCTACGGCCACTTTACTGCCAACTGCCGTATTCGTCAAGCTCCTGCCAATCAAGCTCTACACGCTGCCCCACAGGGTCAACAAGCTCCTCCGGCACCCGCAGTCAAAGCCAGAGCATACTTCACGTGTGGCGACCCGAATCATTTCGCCAACATGTGCCCGAACAGGGTAGTGAAACAAGAACCGCAACAGCAGCCGCCACAGCAACAGCAGCAACAACAACAACAGGCAGCACGAGCCAGAACCTTCAACCTCAATGTGCGTCAAGCCCAGGTCGACAACAACGTGGTCAATGGTACGTTCCTTGTGAATGGTATTTATGCTTCATGTTTGTTTGATACTGGAGCCGATGATTACTTTGTGTCACTCGAATTTGAGAAACTCCTTAGTCGTAAACGTTCTCGACTCTCCTCTGCATTCGATGCTGAAGTCGCTACCGGAAGAACCATCGCTGTAAACTCTGTTATTCGTGATTGCACACTCGAGCTCAACAATCACATCTTCTCAATCGATCTCATTCCTATGCAACTAGGAAGCTTTGATGTCATAGTAGGCATGGACTTTCTTCGCGAAAACCATGCCGAAGTGGTGTGCTTCGATAAAATGATTCGTTTTTCGCTCACCAACGGTGATTCATTGTGCGTTTATGGTGATACTACTTCGAAGGGTCTCAAGCTTATGTCATGCCTACAAGCTAGCAAGTATCTCCGTAAGGAATACAGGGCTTTCTTGGCTCATGTCGTAGCAGCGGAGAAGGAAAAGAAAGAGAAGAAGAAAGTAAAAGACGTTCCAGTGGTTCGAGAATTTCCTCAAGTTTTTCCAGAGGATCTTCCCGGACTACCTCCGAAGCGTGATATTGATTTTCGCATTGATCTCATTCCTGGAGCCAATCCTATCACCAGAGCTCCTTATCGACTCGCGCCGTCCAAAATGCGCGAACTCTCAACCCAACTCCAGGAATTGCTTGAAAAAGGCTTTATTCGCCCGAGCACCTCTCCTTGGGGCGCACCAGTTCTTTTCATCAAAAAGAAGGATGGGTCGTTCCGGATGTGCATCGACTACCGGGAATTGAATAAGTTGACTATCAAGAACCGCTATCCTCTACCTCGAATCGACGATTTGTTTGACCAGCTGCAAGGCGCTACGTGCTTCTCGAAGATTGATCTACGTTCAGGATATCATCAACTGTGTATACAAGAGGAAGATATACCCAAAACCGCATTTCGCACTCGTTACGGCCATTACGAATTCGTTGTCATGCCTTTTGGCCTAACCAATGCACCAGCAGTTTTCATGGATCTGATGAATCGAGTGTGTAAACCGTATCTTGACCGTTTCGTCATCGTGTTCATCGATGATGTCTTGATCTATTCCAAAACAAGGGCCGAACACGCGCAACATCTACGTTTGGTTCTCGAGTTACTCCAGGGGAACCAACTCTACGCCAAATTCTCCAAGTGCGAGTTTTGGTTGGGGGGGGGGTTCAATTTCTGGGTCACATCGTAAATAGTCAGGGTATTCACGTCGATCCTGCGAAGATTGAAACTGTTAAGAGCTGGGTTACGCCTAAGAACCCGACTGAAGTCCGCTCCTTTCTCGGGCTGGCGGGCTATTATCGACGATTCATCGAAGGATTCTCGAAGATTGCTGTACCACTTACCTCTCTCACTCAGAAGGATCAGCCTTTTGTCTGGGGAACCAAACAAGAGTCTGCCTTTCGAACCCTCAAATACATGCTTTGCAAGGCTCCTGTTCTCACACTACCCGACGGAAACGATAATTTCATTGTCTACTGTGATGCTTCTAACCTTGGCCTCGGTTGTGTCTTAATGCAACGAGACAAGGTCATAGCCTACGCATCTCGTCAGCTCAAAACCCACGAGAAGAACTATACAACCCACGATCTCGAGCTAGGCGCAGTTGTTTTTGCATTAAAGATTTGGCGACACTACCTGTATGGTACCAAGTGTAAGATCTTCCCCGATCATAAGAGCCTACAGCACATCTTTAATCAGAGGGAACTGAATATGCGTCAACGCCGATGGGTAGAACTTCTCAACGATTACGACTGTGAGATTCGTTATCACCCAGGCAAAGCAAATGTTGTTGCCGACGCACTTAGCAGACGGAGCTATCTGCTTAGCACTCGTAATGTTCAAGCCCAGCACAATCTCGAAGCTCTTATTCGCGACGCCCAGCATGCATGTTTCAACGAACGCACCTTGAAGAAAGAAAGAATCTACCACGATGGAGCCCAGCTTGTGAGCAAATCAAACGGGATATTCCACTTCTTAGACAAAATCTGGATTCCCAAGCGAACCAACCTGCGACAGATTATCATGGATGAAGCCCACAAATCACGATACTCTATTCATCCTGGTGCCGACAAAATGTACCATGACCTTCGATATAGGTACTGGTGGCCGGGAATGAAACGGGATATCGCTCTCTACGTCGGAAAATGCCTAACCTGTGCTAGAATCAAGGCTGAACACCAAAGACCCTCTGGCTTGCTTGAACAACCTCCAATTCCCATGTGGAAGTGGGAGAGCATAGCTATGGATTTCGTAACCAAGCTTCCAACCACGTCATCAGGTCACGACAGCATTTGGGTTGTTATGGACCGTTTGACGAAATCAGCTCACTTTCTGCCAATACGAGAAGACTACAAGGTAGAACGATTAGCCCGAATCTACACCGACGAGATCATTTGTCGACATGGGACCCCTCGTGACATCATCTCTGATCGTGATGCTCGGTTCACTTCACGATTGTGGGAAACGTTTCAAACGGCACTCGGTACAACGCTTAATCTAAGTACTGTGTTCCACCCACAAACCGACAGTCAGACTGAAAGAACGATTCGTACGCTTGAAGACATGCTCCGTTCGTGTGTTCTAGACTTCGGTGGTAATTGGGATAGACACCTTCCGTTAGTCGAATTTTCGTATAACAACAGCTACCAGGCTAGCATCCAGATGGCACCTTTCGAGGCCTTATATGGAAGGAGATGTCGATCGCCTATTGTGTGGCACGAGATCGGTCACTCGCAACTAACCGGTCCGGAGCTGCTACAAGAGACGACAGACAAAATTTTCCAAATCCGAGACAACCTAGCGAAAGCTCGGGATAGACAGAAAGTTCTCGCCGATAAAAAGCGCAAGCACCGTGAATATGGCGTTGGTGACTACGTACTCCTAAAGGTATCACCTTGGAAGGGTGTAGTCCGATTCGGCAAAAAGAGGAAACTCGCGCCTCATTATGTTGGGCCTTTTAAGATTCTGGAAAGGATCGGAAAAGTCGCCTACAGACTCGAATTACCGGAGGAACTTAGCAATGTCCATCCGACTTTCCACGTGTCAAACCTCCGAAAGTGCATCTACGACCACGACTTACATGTTCCTCTAGATGATTTACAAGTGAACGAAACATTACACTTCGTGGAAAAGCCTGTCGAGATCATGGGCCGCAAAACCAAAGAACTCAGGCGCTCACGCATTCCTATTGTGAAAATCCGATGGGAAGGCAAGCGAGGCGCGGAGTTCACTTGGGAACTCGAAAGCGACATGAAGGCAAAGTATCCACAGTTGTTTAACGAAGGAGTAATGTCCGGTTAAGAAAGGCAAGGTGGCATACTTGTAAATAAGGAAAGACTCCTTATATCCTTGGCCTATAAATAAGACCCTTAGGGTTAGTTTAGAAACTTTTGCTCATTTGGAGCTTTGAAGGTTAGAGAGAGAAACTAGAGAGAGAAAGTTGTAAAACGTAATTCCCGGACTTGTACACGTCATATTGGTCAATAGAATCACGTTAAAATTGTACGTTTTTGTGTGTTCGATAACGATCGTGTACGGATTCCGCACGTTCACGAGTCGGTACGCAATCGAAACGAATTCAAACCCGGACCTACAATAATCAAGGTTTTGAAAGAAAAAGAAAAAGGTTTTGAAAATGAAAAATTGGAAATTGAAAAAGGATTTCTCCCAAACGGCTTTGAATTGAAATCTAAAACTGTATAGACTTTTAGATTAAATGTTTTCGCATATCATATCCGAAAATTATCAATTTTTAACCGTAAAAACCCGATTAATTTGACAATTTTCAGTGGTCCAAACAAAGGACTCTCACATGTGATCCACGGTTAGTTACGGCTTTCAGCTTAATTTCGGGACGAAATTCCCTAAACAAGGGGAGGCTGTAACACCCCGTGTTTTCACGAGTGAAAGTCAAAGTCAAGGTCAAAGTCAACGACCAATTTCGCGCGACGTGACTCGTAGAATTGTTTCTATTATATTTAGATTATGTGGAGTAAATGTCGTACATTACAATAATCGAGTCATGCTAACCGTATTTCAATCGACCTACGACTGTGAACGACAGGAAGTAACAATGCGATAAAGTTAATCGAGCTATGCTAATCAAATCGACATCAAATCGTAACTCGAGCTATGTATTTTACTTCCCGTTATACGTGTGTGTGTGCCTTACGTGTTACCTGTGCATGTTTATTTTAAGTTGTGTTGTGATAATCAAGCGAACTCAATCGAACTCGAAGTCTAACTCGAATATAAACGAACCCGAACTCGAATCCCGAGTCGAACCATATAAGAAGTAGTTGGGACTGAAAGTAATTTGATTAGGAAACCCTATCGAATCGCTCGCGAATCGAAACCAAATCAACATCGCACCGAACACACCAAAGGAGGTGGCATCCGCACGGATTGCCAATCCGCACGGATTGCCAGTCCGCGCGGATAACCTACCCGGGTGCGTGCCATGCGCACGGCTCACCCTTTCCCTTTTTGGCATCCTATAAATACACGGGTCACTCTCCACTTTTTCCACTTTTGGCAAGTGACGTCCGAACCACACGCATTCTTCACCTTTTCTCAGATTTCTCTCAATCCAGGTAAGATCTTGCACTAATTCTTGTACATCTTCGATCACTACACAATTCTACACATTTCTATCTTTCAAAACTTCGATTTTAACCATGAAATCATCCGGATTTGAGGTATTCTCGGGTGACGTCATCATAAAGTTCATAAGAACTTCAAGCTTGGCTTCATTCCACCAAGAATATCTCAGATCTAAACGATTTCTACAAGTTTTTACAATAATTTCACCTAGATCTAAACTTTTCTAAGGATAAAAGAGTTGAAAGAAATAAACCTAAGTTCTCTCCTTCTCTTACCCTTAAAACCGGTACGAATCCGATCAGTTCTAGTGTTCTACTCGTCAATAGTGATGCACTAGTTCTAGATCTGGAATCCTACCCATCGACAACTGATTTCGGGGTCAACCGGAATGACAGTTCTGAGTCGCCGACAGGCCGAGTTAGGGTGGTTACTGACCGGTCTAGTCACGCGGGTGAGAACACAACTCCAAGTGTTTGCCACGTAATCAGAACGTCTCGATAAACGACAACAGAAACCAAGTGTAGACGAACGGAACAACCAGACCAGCTGTCCGCACGGACAAGCTGTCCGCACGGAATAGTTGTCCGCACGGACGAGCCGTACGCACGTACAGGTCATACGCACGTACAGGTCATACGCACGTACAGGTCATACGCACGGGTTGTCACCCGCACGAACTACCCTTGGGACCCACTTTCCAAACAAGGTTTGAGCATCGACGAACGAGCAATCCGGACGAACGATCTCTGAATGGATTACTCTTCGGATCATGAGATACTAAGGCCTTAAAATGATAATCAAACAATCTTCATCCGCACGGCCAAGTCGTACGCACGGACAGGCTATCCGGACGGATTGTCTCTGCCCGCACGCACAGGCTGCCCGCACGGACTACCATACGCACGGACTGCCGTCCGCGCGACCGGCTTGAAAGATAGAAACACTTATGTGTTTTCTAAATGCTAAAACGAAAACTCCAAAGCACAAGCCATCATACACAAACACATCTTAGGAAGAAACAATCCACTTGAACGTTTATCCACACAAACAACTTGTCCGAACGGATAAGTCACCCGCACGTACAACTAGTCCGCATGGACAGTCGTACGCACGGATAACCTATCCGGATGGAATACCATCCGCACGCATCACCATCCGCACGGATAGGTCATGCGCACGGATGACTTTTACTCACGGATAACTGATCCGCACGATCAGTCATCCTACCCACTCCCACTTGTACTGTTTTACGCGCCACTTATCGTTACGTTGTCGAATCTATTCAGGCTAACCGTACTCGCTGTAAAAGCGCTCCCTTCAATCCATATCGCTGTGAGTATACTCGAACCCTTTTTGCTTTTAGCACTTTTGGGTGTTACATACGTTACAACTATTCAAACTACAACTATCACACTACTCAAGCTATTTTAACGCTTAACCATTAATGCATGTTATACGTGGCTTATGAATGATTGTTTGTTATGTTTACACATGGAATGCTGTCTACCTGCCTTAGCAACGATAGTACTATAGTTTGGACTCAGCACCCGTTCACACGGGGGTTGTTAAGGATCTTTTACTTGCATGGATTACAGTGGTAATCGTGTATTGCGAACTGCCTCGGGCAGTCAACCCGCAGTCATTGGTATCGATGGATCTATGTCGATAACTAATGTGCTTCATTTCATTATGTGTACGTGCTGGTTATGCGTAAACGAATTCGAACTCTATATGCTATTATCAAACTTGTATGCTCACCTTTACATTTTATGTATTGACATTATTTTAACGTATGTGACAGGTGCTTAGGACGCACATGTGGTAGGAATTGGAAGCTAGAATAAAGCTTTAGAGCCCAACAAATAGTTGTCTGTAGATAACTTATTAGGGGTCTCTAGAAGCAGATAAACAATTGCTACTTATTTAAATCTGAGTTGTCGGAACAGAGTATTTGTTTTGATTTTGTCTGTAATAACTTGTTTGACTATTTATGTTACGGTATGGGACGTAATGTTTACTTAAATGGTAATGATAGTTGTTATGGAAACTTCTGGACAATCTGTTTCGCTCAGTGCCGCGCCCCGATGATTCCGCCATCGCTTGGGGTGTGACAATGTCTTTTAGTGTTCTAGTGATTTTCAACATAATACTTCTTTTAATTAATCAAAATAGAAGTAACAAAGGTCAAGAGAGATCTTACTACTAGCTTTAAGCTAGGGAAGAACAATGATGAAAATTGAGTGGATAAAAGCTTGTGTGAGTGGTCCTTCAAGATCCAAGAGTTCCACACTTCCTTAAACACCTTGTTGCACCTTGGAATGAGCTTGAAATAGTTGAACTTGAAACGAAAATGGTGGTGGTGTGTGGAAGGGGGTCGGCCGAGAGGTAGAAGGGAGAGAGTGAGAGAGGTGAAGTGGTGATGAAGGTGAATTCTAGCTTCTCTTATAACCACCTAAACCCATTGTCCATTGTGTAATGTGTTGGTAATTGTACTAGCATAATCTTTTCAATTCCAAGAGAAGATCATGGAGATTTAGGAAGATTTCACCAATCTTGGGGTGGGGCCATCCCTTGGGCCGTAAACAAGGAAGGGGGAGGGGGTCCATGTGTAACTTTGATGGTAATGCAAGTAATTAGTGGAGGTTAAGTATACAAGTCTAGTATTTTATGTGTGGGATGCATTATATAGCATGTTAGAGTGTTCGGGAACCATAACTAGTTCAAAAATAATAAAACAATGCTTCTAGCAATATTTTGGTGTTCCGGGTAATGTCCGGTTGTTCGGTTAGATACCGGTTCGTTAAAGTGATAAATTATACCGTTTAGTGTTCTTTATGTACCCTTTTGTAACACTTTTGATTCCCGACACTTAGGAAGGTATTTTGGATAATAAAACATGAATTCTGCGTGATATTTCAATGTTAAAATGCTGAATTATGGCTGATTTGTGTAAAATCCTGCATTTAAAGTGTGTTTCGGGTGCTTTTAGTGCACAGTTTAGCCTCCGGGGAGTTTGTAAGTTAACCCTTGTGTCCATACTTGGGTTTTTAATGCATTCTGGGTGTTGGACCTACTCCTAGGCCCTAATTCTATTGTCTGACTGTTTTCTGCAGAATGTTGACACAGCGTGTCTTACCGGTGAGTTTACTAGTTTTTCTGACGCAGTGTTTACAGTAATGCGTAAAGCAATGTTTGAAGTTTAAAACATGCATGAATTCATATGTATGGTAAGAAATTAGATAATGTTGACATTTAAGCATATAATTGGAGACAATAATGATATTAAAATAGTACAAAAATTACCGATTTTGTGCCGGTTGTCACACCCATGGGGCTCAGCTGGGAGATATGGAAAGAATTGTGATGCAATATCGCACCCAAGAAGTGGGTCACCGGCAACCGGAGGTTCCCTTCCCCGAAGAAGTCGGCATATAAAGTGATGAAGCCCGGTGGGGCATTGGCAGCTGTTTGCCCTTGTGCCGGGTATCTTGCATCCCTATCCGGGGAAAATTGTTGGCCTCTAACAACCTGCTCGAACAATCCCTGGTCCCATTTGAGCGGTGGCAGAGGACCATCGGCCTCCTCCACCGTGACCACGTCGTCGGCAGTCGACATGGTAATAACAGAAGTTTGAAAATTTAAAGAGACTAAAGATCTGAAGAAGATTCAACGGAAGTCTACAACAAGCCTGAAGAACAGGTTGAAGATTGCCAGGAAAAAACTTGAAGATTTGAAGGAGACTTTGAAGGTTTGAAGATCTTCAAATGATAACCAGAGTGAGAGAGAAGGAATTCGAAGAAACAGTGATTTATGCCTTCTCCTATTCGACTATTTATACCCATCGCATTTAATGCGATGGGTAACCATACCGGATAAGTCGAGCACCTGTCCAACCATGAGTTGACACGTATGGCAGGAAATACGGAGTGACGATTACCACCAGTGTGTGGGTCTCATTCGCCTGACACCAGACGAAAAGGCACGACTGACACAGTGACAGCATGATCGTCACTGTGTCAGCAGTCAACTCAAACGTCGCTGTCATCAACAACTTGCACCAACCTGTCAGATTTCAAATTTCAAGAAATTTCCCGCGCAAAATGCATGGATTGCTTCAACAACAAGCTAGGAAGCTGCGACATGTGAATAACAATTCATAAACACACGCGCCAACTTTGCTATTAAAGAAGACTTTCAAATTTCAAGAATTGTCCCGCGCGAGTTAGCACGTCACTTCAACAAAGCAAGAATTTGTGCTGCGTTAACTAAGGCACACCACCCGTGCGCCACCTGGATAGCTGCGCTGTGGGAAGTGCGAAAAATTAGCCACGCGCAAGCCCTCCTCGCTTAGAAGAGGCTTTCAGGAAACCCAGAAAGGAGCAAGCTTAACTTCTTATTTTTTCTAGTCCAAAGCTCCAACCACTTGCCTTGCGCATGGAAACAGCACTGGACTGGGGGGACTTGAAGGGGTACGGTCCAAGAAACCTGTGCTGACCAATCAGGTCGCGCGTAAGACCATACTCATATTAGACTAGTTTGGCAGCTTTCCCAACCTCGCGTGGACCGATCAGGTGTAACCTAGGTCGCGCATGAGGTCAAGGTGAACACAAGACCAAA
Organism: Helianthus tuberosus; assembly: GCA_030545235.1. Taxonomy (NCBI): domain Eukaryota; kingdom Viridiplantae; phylum Streptophyta; class Magnoliopsida; order Asterales; family Asteraceae; genus Helianthus; species Helianthus tuberosus. The sequence goes on along the minus strand of CM060399.1, from coordinate 96,329,896 downwards.
TTTCACACTTGGCTCCTTGGATGAAAATCCTCACTTCCTGTACCTTGCACTGGCTACACAGGATATCCCTGATGGCCGTGCGTAGGACAGAAGCGCAGGTAATCCTAGGACAAGTACGGCAGGTACAAGTAGCAGAGCAGTGGACCAATGAACATCCAACAGGTTGTATCTGATCATGCTCCACGATTAGCAATCGTACAAGAGACAAGAAGGTACACAAGGACGCATACGGGGCACCAATCAGCGTGCGCCGACATCTTCTCCACAATCTCTACTTAGCCACTGATGACAGACAAGACCACAAGGACAATGGTCAGGCCACGTGGATCCACTCAGCGGTGCCAGCTTCCCTCTCGCCCAAAAGCACTAATGGTCGTGGCAGAAGAGACAAAACAGATATTCCTTGTTGTCGACTCTAGGCCCAAGGCTCGTCGCCCATCTTCTTCTACACCACTCTGGCTATAAATAGGGACCTTCACCTCCAGGTTTAAGGATTCTGCTTCCTTGCTTTCTCACTCTTAATCACACACTTTTATCCTCGAAGCATATACTTATTCTCACATCGGAGGGTGGTTACGTGGAGAACTGTGACACCCAGCTATTTTGAGTTGTACCGTACAAGTGTAACACATGTCATGAATAAATAAAAAGCTATATTTCATGGATATTGGTGTATTTGATGTGTTGGTAAATCCAGACTTGGTTAAAAATTATGTTGGCAATAATAAGATAAATGCTTATCGCGTAACGAACAAAATGCGAAACGAACATCGGTGGCCGCCCAATTAATGTTAAAATCCTAAAAATATTTCATTATGATTAAAATGTTATTTTTAGTCATGTTCGTGAGGGAAAATTAATTAAAACGCTTAGAAACTCTATTTTTCGAGTTTAAGCGCGTACCGTGCGATACCGCGCGTATATGACAAAATGTTGTCAATGCAGCCAGTCGAGGCAACTGATAATTATTTCAGTAATAATATGGCGAGTTTATTTTTATAGAGTGATAAATGTAATTTAAAACGCGAGTTAAAATACCCGGTGGTCAGTAAAATACTAGTTTAAAGCATATAAGATACATATATATTATAGATATATATATATATATGTATATGTGCGTGTATGTATGAGAGAGGAGGCATGTGGTGGATTGAGGAGCCACCTCATCTTGAGATTTGCCAAGTGTTGAGTGTTGGGACTTGCAACAATGATTAAAACCAACTTTACACTCTAAATTTAACCAATACAAAATCAAAACCCTTTCACTTCTTCCCTACCCCCACTCACGGCCGAACCCAATCCACAACCTCCATAATTTTCAAAATCTTGAGTGTTCTTGAGAGAACCAAGCTAAATCTAAGGTGTTTTCAAGTTCGAGTGGAGATCTAAGAAGGATTCCAATGGGATTCCAAGAGGAAGCAAGCTCCAAACATCAAAAATCTTTTCAAAAACCCACTTGAATCTTGAAGGTATAAAATTACTTTTTAAAACATACTCTTAATTCTTGGTCCTGATCTTGATGTTGGAAGTTTCTCTTGATTCTTGGAATATTTCATAAACTTGAAATCTAAAACAAATGGGGTTTTATACAAAAAAATAAAATGGAACTTGTGTGTATGTTAATATGGCCGAAAATATGGATGTGTATAGATTAAAGATTGAATTTTGATATTAGTTGATTTTGATGATGTGATTTATGAGAAATTTGATGCATGCATGATCAAAGGTTGATTTTATAAAAAGTTCTATGATTAAAGATAATTATGAAAAGTGGATTTTTGGATGTTTATATGCACATGTGTGTGTGTCGTGTATGTATATATATGTACACATGCATGTGGGATTTTTGTCATATGTTCATAAATAAGAAGTGTATCTGGAATTTATGTTAACATGATGAGATGATGATGTGATGAAGATGTTTTGGATTATATGAACATGAATTAAATATGTGAGTGATGCATTTAAGTTCATGTGAAATGATGAGATTATGATTACATGCATTAGAAACTTGTACATAAGCATGCATGAGGATTATGTGATCAAGAAATGATGAAAATGTTATGATATGAAAAATGTTGTTTAAAGCAGATTATGAACACTAAAAATGGTGTTATTTGCAGTGTTATAATGGTAAGAAACTTTGCCATAGATTAGATAGCTTTGCATGTGGTACATGTAGCTTAAAAATTGGTAAAAAGGGTGAAACTTGTATGATTTATGTGGTTTGCATGAAATCTGAGTTATCATGAGTATGAACACCATTTTATTCAGTAAATAACATGCATTATGTTATATTATCAAGTCGTTACGATTTGGGATGATTTTAGCAAAGTTTGGTACGAAACTATGCGGTAAAAACGGTTAAAATCGACTTTTTAAGTGATTTTTATAAAACTAGTTTAGATCAGTAAATAAACTGGTATTTTTGATATAATGATGTGTTTAAAATGCAACATATAAATTACATCAAATGAGGCATAAAACTAACCTTTTTTAGTACGAATGTTGGAAAAAGTGTGTTTTTGTCTTCCTTTTGTATTTTCAGGATTAAATGAGCTTAAATGAACAAAAGGAGCAAATATGCAGCAAAATCTAACATAATTACAAGAAAAGGAATAAACGTGGCATGCCCGACCCCTCGACAGCATATTCCTAAGCAAAAACAAGTGAACATAAGGCTGACCACTGCCCCGTGCCTAGCGGACACGGGGGCGTGGCCAAGTGTCTGCAGAAAAGACAAAGTGTAGAAGCTTCTATTTCCCGACACGGGGGTGTGCCCAGCTCAACACGGCCATGGTCAACGCTAAGATTCGTAGAATCCAAGCAAAACTTGATAGTACAGATACGCTTCTGCACACGGGGTCGTGTCTAGCGGATACGGGGGCGTGTGGAGCTAATGCAGATAAATTGCAATTAATGAAGAAAGAGAAAGTGGATGGACACGGGGCCGTGTCTAGCGGATATGAGGCCGTGTCCGGGCTTCTGTGCAGGCTATAAATAGAGGTGCTTGGTTCACTTCAAAGGCATCCCTTGGCAAACCACCTCTCTCACATTTCACCCACATTCCACCACCATCACAACCCACATCCACCACCATCATCCATCATACAGTGTGTGTAGTAGTCTCGGGATCCAAGATTGATAGTAAGAGTTCTTGACAATCAAATGCCATGTTTGCCTAAGTCTCTTACATCACTTGGTGAAGACAAGCATTTAGTGTAATACTTTTGTTTTTTAATCTTTTCGCACTTTTTATTTGGTTTTGTACTAATGACTTTAATAACTAGTTTCTTATGTTGAAGGTGAAACTTCCTTATCATTTGTCCGTGGTGTCTTGGCGTTATTTTACTGTCTATATAAAATAAAATATTTACACCATTCATATCTCTACGGTCTATATAGAGATATGTTGGCTACCTGGTCGGGGGTTAAGGGAATGGTTTGGTAAGGTTCTTGCCTTGTTCAGTGTATAGATCCTGCAAGGACCTGGGTCAAGCTTACTAGGACCTCCTTCAATACCCACTGGTATTGGATGGAGGGGGTGCGAATGACTTGATCCCCTCATATGTAAACTACTATTAATACATTAACCCGGCTACTTGGGATTGTATCCCTGCTGACTCAAACCACTTAGCCGAGGGTAACGTCACCTTCAAAAGTGGGGCCTACCACATTACGCATTAATAACTTAATTAATTATCTTTCAATATTCCGTCCCTTTAGGATTGTATCCTTGCTGACTCAAACTACTGGGTTGAGGGTAACGTCAGCTTCAAAAGAGGGGCCTACTACTATAACTAAGATAATCTCTTAAAAAGTGCAAAAGTGCGGAAATCATCAAAGGTTACACTAAAGGTGAGTCGGATCCAAATGATTCATCTTGTCTATCTGTTTTTCTTTTATTTATTTTTATTTTTTTCAGCATTTTTAGTTTTTATTTTCATGTTTAAAACATTTTTCTAAATTTTTGATTTGATTAGACGTTGAGGATAAACCGGTACTAAAAGCTCTTGTGTCCGTGGACGACCTCAGTATCTTACCAACGCTATACTACGCTCACGATAGGTGCACTTGCCCATATGTGTGTTTAGTGTTAGTAAAATATTGTGTTTTATAAATTTAAAACTTGACTAAAGTGTTAGAAAGGGCTTAAAATACACATAAAAACTTATAACAAACCGCACACATCATATAAATATAAGTATTTTAACTTATATTAAGTATCCTTGGTGTTTGGTTAGTCATACGTGACTTTCGACGCCCAAAAACGTTACCGAATCACTAAAATACACGTTTTTCAATGTACACTAGAATGGGTTGTTCATGGGTGGACCTTATGCGATACAATGTGTTATGTGATTTAGATATGTGTATGATGATATGTTAAGTGTTGACATGATAGCGGGGATTAAGACTATGCATGTACACTTGTGTGTTTAGAACGATAATATAGGTAAAGTCGCGTTAAATATGTAACTTATTTGTCGAGCATGAAAATGATACATAGGTTAACTTAATAAGTTATTTCATGTATAAATGCTTTAAAAAGGATAGAGTATATAAGTTGACGAGATACGTGTATTACGATATTGATAACGTGTTCACGTTTATGTATATATATTACGACGCGCAAATCGTAGATATATTGCTTATAAACGGGTGTGATAACGGATAGAACATAAAGAGGGTCACCAATAAAATCGTTCAAGTCGCAAAGTTCTTATAATATATATATATATATATATATATATATATATATAAATACGCCAACATAATAAAAAATAATGACTTTTTGAGAAAGTCTTAAAGTGTGTGAAAAATTCTAAGTATGGGAGAAACTTAGGTATTTTGTGAATATTGATTATTAAATCGTGCATATGGAAATTAGGACGTGTAGATCAATTGTGGGATTTCGCTAATAAAATTACGCACCATAAGGTGAGTGTCACTAAACCCCCTATTTTTACTGTTTTATATATTGTTTTGGGGAAAGAACACGCCTTAAAAAGGATTAAAGATGTTTTTGTATAACACATACCTTTGACTATATTAAATATATATTTTCTTGGAAAATATATGATTTTGATGATATAAATATGTTTCGGGGAGAAACGTTTTTGATGATATAAATATGTTTCGATGAGAAACGGGGATTATTACGGTGTTTGGGAGAAAACGACCGTGTAGATTTAAAAATGCTTAAATCAAAAGTTGTGACGAATTCGCTTGATCTCAAGAGAATAAGTATCGGGTTATAGGCTTATGTTTCGGTGGGGACTTCGGGGAATTCGAACAACACAATATATTAAATTTATCAGTATTAGTAGGATATATATATATTGTTCATGAGGCAGGCATTATAGATGGCACGTTATGGGCGCATGCGTAAGTATTATTGTTTAATCATTTAAGTATTGCACGCGTGGAATTATTGATAGATCTATCGGGTTGATCACCCCGTCGTGACCGATAGCTCCGTGTCAAGTCAAGCCACGAATTCATATTCTGTTATTGTCTAGCTTTGATTATACCTTCATTATTAATATATAGCTTGTAATGTCTTGCAAACTTACGAATCTGAACATTGGATGCTATCAATTTAATATGTAAACCTTGGGAAGATGCTTTTGTTCGAAGGTTTTTGGGAAACGCTTGTGACGGCAGACCCTCGGATTTTTGTAAAGGAAATAAAAATGACTTTCTTAAATTATATGGATGTTTTGTTAATAAACACATAATTAGAAAGTTTTCCTTGGATCAAATTGTTTATAATTTTGATTTGTGAACTCACCCTCCTTTGTGTTGACACTTGATTTTAATGTGTTCTTCAGGTACTTGAGTTCGGCTTCGGGAATTTTCGCGTATCTTCAGGTACTGATTTGGGACCTATGTATTAAGATCCATGAGGATCAAGACAACTTAACTATGTTATGGTTGTGGTTTGCTTTTAAACATTAAGCTTTAAAAAAATGTTTTAATTAAGTTAAATGTCCAACATTAACAATGCATCGTTCACCAAGATATTTATGGGCACCAACTTCCATCACCACTACGTTTGTATTTCCGCTGCGACGTTTTTGGGGTGTGACAACAACCTCCCTACTCCCCTCCTCGTAACGAGCTTAACGGTGTCTTTAGTGTTTTGCAGGATTCTCGTATCACAGCTTGGACAAGACAAAGAAGATTAACCTTGTTTGTCGAGGCACAAACAACAAACTAATCACCAGATTAGTTTGGTGTTTCTTCAAATGCTAATACGATATAGAAGTTTTTTAAGTATGTAATGGTTTTATGCTTTTAAACGTAACATACAATAAACAAAATGAAGTTTGGTTTAAGAGTAAATAATCTGACATGTCCTTATGATAAAAAAAAAGTGCATAATTTTACCAGTTTTAGTCTTTTTAACTGCAAACTAACTTATTCCAGTATACACTTCAATATCTGAATTTTGCAGATTAATTAAATAAAAAGAAACGATAATTCCGCTGAATATGGTTGTTAATAGCGAATAGCGATAATAGCGACAATAATAGCGACAAGCTACCTATATGCTACGTAGTGATAGCGATGAGATAGCGAGCGCAATTTGATGTTTAGCGATAACGTATTAGAAACTTTTTTTATTCAAAATATATCAAAATTTAATTCTTGAATTTAAGGTTTTTTTTGCAATTGGTGAAGATTACAGCTGTTTGGTCGATTAAAATGCCTAAAATTTTGGTTTTTAATATTTAAAAAGAAAACAAAAACCCTAGGTGGCGCCATTTCACGCTATTGATCGCTAAACATCAGATAGCAATGATCCAGCGCTACGCTACGCTATTCGCTATCGCGCTCGCTATCGTCGCTATTAACAACAATGCGATGAACCACAAGATAATTACAAGTTAATTAAATAAAAAATGGAAAAATGGTTAATTAAAAACCATACCAGCCCGATGCATTGGCCGACCTAAGGACAATGGTGACTTTTTTGCTTTCCATAACTCGGTCCTGCAACGCCATTTCAAACCCGTGCTCTATGCTTTCTCCACATCAGCAGCTAGCATTGCCCCATAGACCAACTCAGAAACTGGTATGTTGACTTTTTTGACCTTTTTCTTTGGAGCCTCCACCTGGCACAACAAAATAAATTTAAAAAAAAATCTAAATTCTACATTCACAATAAGAATTGCCAAAAAATTACCTTGGTATCAACCTCCATCTGAACAGGATTGTCTCTAGTCTCTTGTGCATCGTTCTCAGTCACAGGAGCAACCACTGTTTACAAAAAAAAAAAAAAACAACCACTGTTTTCTCCACAAAACACTGTTTTAACCCAACAGTGCTTTCAAACATTTGTTTTCATTCATCTGTTAACCAAAGTCAACAGATGTATCAACCACTGTTTTATTTTCTAACATCTGTTCACAACAAACAGAGATTTCAAAACATAAAACAGACCTTTGCCAATACATGTTTCACAACGAACAGAGGTTTTGCACTTTGATATCCTCCAACTCAGCAATAGCCGACGGAAACTTTGATATCCACTAAAGTAGATATATAAGGCTTCTGCCCATAATCTGCATTTACCAAATGATTAAAATCACCAAACGATAGTTCTTTTTGAAAGGAAAACTAACCTACTCATCATATACTCTCATTAACCATTTAAGTACACCTCAAATTCTAGAATCAGAAGTAATTACTACGACATAATAACACAAAATTAAAGACATAACTATCTACAACAGCTCAAGAACCTTTGAATCCTCTTGTAGATCCCAATCGTCATGCTTCAAAAATCAAGCAATTTCATATCATTAATAGGTTAACATCCATTGAACACACACACACGATGAACACTCACCAAATTATTTTGATAAATTAGTATTTTATGGATTTTCCAATATAATAATATGTCAAAATTCATAACATATTTATACAATGTCCAAAAAAATCAAAATTTCTATAAACTAATCTAGTATGATAACAAACAGAATCATAACTTCAATTTCATCAAAACAAGCCTCTATGGTCAAAAGCCCCAAATTTAGGAATTCAAGAACCCTAATCTCACATGAAATCAAATTCAAATTCATTTGCCCTCTATCATAGAAATGGATAGAGAGCTTTTGTAGAGCATGAAAAATTAAGCAAAATGGAATCAAGAATAACCTGATTTGGATAAGAATTGAACGAGAAATCAGTGATGGAAGCTACGAGCCCTAGTTTGTTCTTCGAATTAATCCGTGAGATATTGCAAATGGATTGTGAAATTGATCGTGGGGATTTGTCTAAAAGCTGAGAGGGTTCTAATGGTACCAATTTTAGAGGCCAAGAATAACGAATTGGATCAAGTATGTTCTTATGCATGTTATGTATTAATGGTATTTAAAGTTGAGTTTAATTCGAATTTAAGGTGATCAATGAGGATGGTAATGATCGATTTGAATGGTATACAACTGGTCTTTTCATATTTACGATCCATTTTAGTTCACAAGGAAGACCAAACATTGTGTTTAAGGATGGCACGAAACGGGTCGGATTCATATGGGTTTCGGGTCACGAAAGAGAAAGGAATCAGACCAACGTCATTTTCTATTGGGTCCCCATGTCATTTGAAATGATCATCATATGTCGTTTGGCTGCATACCTTGTTGTTTAGAATGTAAAAGACATTGACATGTCCTTTATCAAACAAGTTGGAAACGGGTCACGAGTTCTGTAGGTCGGGTGAAGGAGGAGATGGGGGTTTGGGGTTTCTGGTTGGGTTTAAAAAGCAGATAGCAACGGGTTTGTCACCAAGAGCCTCGTAGCTCAGTTGGTGTATTGGTGGTTTGTTGAACACGTGGATCCAGGTTCGGCTCACGTACCTAACGTTTCTTTTTCTTTCATTTATTAAACATCTTTCATATTTTGACGTTTTCAGCCTCATAAAGTTTCTTCATTAAATAGCTTTCATACTCTGACGGTTTCAGCCTTAAAAATTTATAACTTATTGAACATTAAAAGCTAACCTAGTTAGTTTATCCCTTTGTAAATACTAACCCAACTAAATGTGTTACTTTATATAATTAACATTTTTTTAATCTGGTTTTAATCAAACATGATACGTGACGATAATTAAATAATAAAATTATAAAAATTATAAAAATTCGCATTTTATTTATTTCCAAAGGCTCCGCTTTTACAATTCGAGTCGGGTTTCGGAGATCTGTTTTTAGCAGATGTTACATCCTAGACTTCAGTAGCTTAAGTAATGTTGCGAACCCTTTGACCCGCCCCCTGCACTAGTAACAGAACTCGGAGCTTCATCAGCGCAACCATCCAAACCATTCGCACCCAACCAACTATTTTAAAACTTAAAAGGCGAAGGGCCAAAGTCCGAGTCGTCACATCGAAGCAGCAAAGGACTGTGGTTGGAGAGGCCTCGCGACAGTGCCACGAGAGAGGCCAGGGGCCATTTCATCATAAACTCAAGACTGACAAATGCCCAATCCAATTTGCTCAACTTAAGGACGTTATCAGATATAAAAGTATAGCTCTTCCCCAGTATCCGGTATTCAAAAAAACCCGCCTCGCTGATAAAACTATTGAAAAGGAAAGCTCGATTATGATCAAAAGACGAATTGAACCGCTCATCCTCTAACCTAACAACATTAAAGTCGCCTATCGCAAAACCGCACTAAAATGCTCCGTAATCGCAAAACCGGACCCGATGTAACGTTAATTTTAATTAAAAAATGAAAAATCAAGAATAATGCACCTGTCGCGGGCTGCAACAGGTTTGATTAGGGTCGGTCGCGGGGCGCGACGTAGTATTTCTTGTCGGACACCCCTTGTGCCACGTGTCACGTAACGTGGTGGGCCTACGGTGTGACTCGGCAACCCTAGCCGTAGCTAGGGTGCCCTCGCGGGCCGAGAAAAAAAGGGGTGAGGGTTGTCGCGGGGCGCGACAGGCTATGAAAAATCGTATAAATTGAGCAGCCATCTGCACTTTAAAATTCGTTTTTCTTTCTTTCTCTCTCAGTCTCTATAATCCGAAAATATAGCCAAAATACCCCCTAAAACACGAAGCTCTGCCCCGTTGTAAGTATTTTAACCCCCGATCACTAATTCGTTACCCAACCCCATTGATCTAGGACCCAGCAACGCATGTCAAGACTCTTCCTGACTAAGTCCGTTGGGGTTCTATCTCGTGTTGTATGGCTAATGTGATTTGGGTTATTTTACTAACACGCGTGCATTGTATGTATTTAATAGAAACTCAAGAAAATAAGCAGGAAATATCACCAGGAAGCCCGTAGAAAAACATAAGTTTGCAATGTGAGTCATTCTCTTTTTCTACCAAACTGTGTTACAAAATCTCAAATGTTTATCAATTATACTTACAGTGATTAAGTCTTTGTATTCTACAATTACTGCCAGTATGTGGGGTTTTTGTATACACTACTAGTCAAGCGTTACTATTGGACAAAGACTTAGCCAATAGTAATATGACCACGGTCATTGTAACTGCCAACGTGACAAAAACTGAATGAGTAATTGGGTAGATATAAACATTGTAATCACTCTTAATACTGTAAAGTTATAAAAGCTTATTTCTGTAAACTGGAATGTACTCGCCAGTATTTCTTGCTGATAAAATGTTTTTAAAATGCATTTCAGGTAACTTGATGTGAAAGATATTAAAAGCCAGCTAAGGAGCACTAAAGGCTTAGAGATATTGGCTATAAAGTTACCTAAATAAAAAGTTTATGTTTTCAGCAACTAGGGTTTATCCCTATAAATATATGATGAATGAAATATGGGTTTTATCCCATTTATTTAATATAAAAGTTTGGTGTTTTTGAAACTCTGAAATTATTTCCTAACTACGATCCTGGTGTCTCATTTCCGCTGCCAAATTAATAAACACCGATACCACTTAACTGGTTCGCGGCTCCCGCTCCCAGGGTAGGGTCGGGGGTTGCAACAGAAGGTGGCATCAGAGCCACTGGTTTAAGCCATTTAGGTGTTCTTTTAATACCTAAATTTTAACCAACTATGTTAAGAAATAACTTATGTGTTATTCTGTGTAAATATGTATATTATTATTTTATGTTATTTTGACAATGCTCTTAGTTTACAGTATGAGTGATCAGGGTACTTCTGACGCTTATCATCATCTACCTCATTCTCCAATGGATGAAGGAACATCCCATCCAACCTCCGGATACACAGCCGATTCTGAGAAAATATTTGTTTTTAAAGCCAAATCCGAAGAACCTTCTCCCCCTAAGAAAAGTTTAGTAGAGCAAAAGTGGAGAGGAGAAAAAGGATGAGAAAAATACAACAACAAGCAATAGTGAATAGAGCTGAGAGAAATACCCAAAATCCATTCGCTAGACCTTTATGGGAAGAAGAATTGGATTAGCCAACTTTCATATGTTTGGAAATGTAGAAGGAGAATTTGATCTCAACCAAGTAGCAGTACTAGAACCACAATTACTTCCTTTATACCCTGACCAGCCCATGAATCTAGAACAAAACCAGGAAAACCAACTACCAATCCCAGCCTTTGATCTAAAGGAGATACCTAGGATTCCAGCACCTAACCCTTTAGATCAGTGGTGGGCCAACGACTGGGCACTTCAGGAATTACTGAATAATCCATATCCCTATGCAGAACCAGAAGCACTTTACCCTGAACCCGTGCCAGCCCCAATGCCGCCAATGAGCCATGAGAATGTAGCAAAACTTCGCCAGTACGGTGAAGAGTTGGTTGAGGAAGGAAACTGATGTATTGCAAAATACATCCTTTATTCGTGTACAATTTGTATAGTTTTCTGTTATTTTTAGTTTTGTTTTTGTTAGAATGTGCATATTGTTGATTCAATCGCGTTTCGCAGATCTTGGTGCCTAAATCTGCTGGAAACTGAGTAAAACAAGCCAAAATACTCAAAACGTCAAGTCCTGGAATGCGTTGGAAAGATCGGGATCTAAAACGAAGTTAATATTCTGGAAAGATGGTCTCTGGCACCCCGCAACCTATTAAGCAAGTCTCTCGCGTCCGGCGAGAGACTGAAAGTTATAAACGAAGTGAGAAGGCGCTGGCGGGGTGCGACATCTTCACGTGTGCTAGTCGCGCCCCGCCAGAGAAGGTTACTGGCAGATTATTTCGATATTGGTCAAGGGTTGAGTTTGGAAAACATATATAATGATAATTAATCATTCAAGAAACCCTAGTTACAAAAAAGAGAACCCCTAGGCGAATTTAGTAGCAGATTTCGAGTTCTTTGGAGCGTTTTGGCACACGAGAATCATTCAGTTGAAGCTTGGAGCATAGGAAAGAAGATCATTCGGGTTTTATCTCCCGGTTTTCATTATTTTCTTGTTTTTCAGTACTTTGATCATGAATTCTTGTTTTGAAACTTGTGTTTTGATTTTAGACACTATGTTTTCTGGCTAGAACCTTTGTTACTACCTAGGATAGATTAAAGTTTAATGAAGTTTGGATTTTTAACGGTTTTCTATTTTTTGTGTATGGATTAATCTTTGAAAGTAAAGAACTTTAGAATCTCTAATTTGGTGCGTATGCGTATTTGGATTTGATTGTTGATTATTTGTTGTTTCACATAAACTTTGGTGGATGTCTTTCATATAATGAGTTTGTGTTGATTGTTCGTATCTTTGCGGGTTCGGGTAATCTTTGGGTAAATCGGCCGATAGCCTTAGAAACAGTAATTAAAATACAATTAGAACTAGATATTCTGCTTAACTTGTCGCTGAGAGGCTCGAGTTTGTTAGTAGGTCTCGGTATGATATATATTTAAGATAGATTTTGAGAGAAGTCGGTCTTATTTCCCTAATCACACATGTGTCTATTAAACCAAGTTAGAATCTAGAGTTGCCTTAGACTTTCGCGCTGAGAGGTAGATTGTCACATTAGGGCACTTTTAGAGACGTTAGAGGACTGAGAGGAAGTCTAACAACCGGTGTTCATAACAGCCTTGTAGAGTCTCACAGGTTTCTTCCTGAGAAGGGTCGGGAGGTCTTAGTAGAGATTTCTTAGGGTTTAGTACACAAAGATCCCGGTTCCATACCATTTTAGTACCGTTAGAAATCCATTCCTAGTTAAACCGGAGTCTAGCCAAGGTAGTCGTTAATCTCTATTGAATCAAACCTTAGTTCTTTTTCATGTCGTAGTTTAGTTTTATTTTAATTTCAACTGTAGGATTTTAGTAACCCCCCCCCCCCCAAAAAAAAAACACAAAAATAGTTAAGTTCGTGTTAGAGTCAATCTAAATAAAGTCTTTAGCGTAGTTAATTAGAGTCTCGTGGGTTCGACATCCAGACTTACCTTTCTTTACTAGAGTCGACCGGTTCACTTGCCGGTGAGTAGTTTAGTCGAGTTTAAAGAGTCTAGATTATTACTTGAGTCTAAATTTAGGTTAATTTTAGTTGCTTTTTATTGAACTACTTCTAGTACATCAAGTTTTTGGCGCCGTTGCCGGGGACTCTTGGCAATTGCGTTAATTACTTTGTTTGGATTTCATCTGATATCTATACGTGCTTTTTGTGTGTTTTTGGGTCGTAGGAGTCCAAGTAATTCTAGTGTCATTTTTATTGTTAGAGTCTTTTGTTGGAGTCGTCTTACTTGTTCGTTCTTGGTTTTGCAGTTAATGCCCCATACACGTTCTCAGGGACCAGTGAAGCCGCCGATCGATAAGTCTTCCTTCTCCACATCTAGTTCACAGGTTAGAAAATCTTCCACTTCATCTTCCGCCCCTTCTGACTCTACACTACAATCTAAACCACCAGACTTTAACTTCACCCCGAAGTCGTCACATCACAACTCCCCACCACCGTCCCGTCCCGTTCCCGTACACCTAGTCCACCACCAGTTTTCCAAATGGCCGAAACCCAAACTGTCCACCAACGTTCCACCGTGGGTTTCACCGCAAACTCACCCATTACCAACCCCAAAATCACAAATGACAAGTCCTGGCAAATTCCCTCATACATCATGACCGCCATTAACAACTCTTGTCAGTTTCACGTTCGTGATGATGAGGATGCGCCCGCCCATATCAACCGTCTCACCCGCCTTGTAGCACCTTTGGTATCGAAAGTGTTAATCTTGATGCCCTCTATCTCCAAGTCTTCCCATTTTCACTCGCCGGCCGCGCAGCCACGTGGCTTGATTCGCACCCGGCAGGTATTTTTACCACTTGGGCTGGACTTAGGGATGCCTTCCTAGCTAAGTATTTCCCACCAGCGAAGGCATCTCGCCTTCGAGATAAGATCCATTCATTCCGAATGGAGCCTGACGAACCTTATCACTTAGCTTAGGAGAGGTTTCAAACTTTACTCTCACATTGTTCCCAGCATGGGCTGTCTGATTGGGCATTAGTAGAAAATTTTTACAATGGTCTCACCCCGAGTGTAAGGCCCGATTCGACACATCTGTAGGAGGCCATCTTATGGGAAATAAATCTGTGGCCGACTGCATTGATCTCTTTGAAAGCTTTGCTCATGCTGATATAGATCATAGTGCAACCAGCATGACTTCCATTCATGTTATTACTTCCTCATCCACCTGAGGAGTAAACCAAGTTTTCTCGGATTCAAAGGTAGCATCTCAACTTGATTATATCACCAAAGAGTTGTTAGAAATTAAGAAAAAGGTCGATAGGTGCGAAGTTTGTAGGGGTGGTCATGATACCGTAGACTGTCCGACACTTACCCTAGAACAGGTAGAGTACATCGCAGGTCAAAACAGGGGTCCAAGTAATCTGTTTAATAATAGTAACTCTAACTGGCATAGTAATAATTACCGCTCCTCCGGTAATCCCCCTGGGTTCCCATCAGGCCAATATCAAAGTAGGGGGCCAGGTTTATATTCTAGTGGGGGTTCGGGTCAATCAGGTCAGTTTGCTAGTTCAAGTTCAGGGGGGGCAGTTTAGAAGTGAGGGGTCAAACCAAGAGGGTCAGCCTAGGAATGAGGGGTCAAATGGTAGTCTATCTAGGATAGAGGACCTTCTTTCCCAGCTAGTAGTTAAGGACCAGGCCACCCAACGTACCTTAGAAGAACATGCCACATTCATCAAGAATAACCATTCTAATTTCTTAGACCTTCAAAGGCAAGTCAGGGACATTGCACGCCAATTGCAAGAACGACCTCCCGGTCAATTTTCGGGAAACACAAAGCCCAACCTGTATGGCACATTGAAGGCAATTTCGACCCATAGTGGTCGGGTTTTAGGAGAGGTAGTGAGACCTGAGAGTGTAGAGGTAGAGGATGAGGAGTCGAGAATAGTGCAGAAAAACGACCCACACAAATCGTTCCATCACCCACTGTTGATCTTTCCCATGCTCCATACCTGTCCCGCCTTAAAAACCAAACTTACTCTAAAGAGTACGGGAAATTCTTAGAGATCTTTAAGCAACTTAGGATCAACCTTCCTATCACACCCCAACCGATGGCGGAAACATCGGAGTGAGACGAAGAAAGATTGCTCATCACACATAACGCTAAATTGTGACAATAGAATTTAAGATAAATTGATTTCTTTCATAAATAAATGTTACAATACATGAAATTT
This sequence comes from Helianthus tuberosus, assembly GCA_030545235.1. NCBI lineage: Eukaryota > Viridiplantae > Streptophyta > Magnoliopsida > Asterales > Asteraceae > Helianthus > Helianthus tuberosus. Next base: position 96,314,318 of record CM060399.1, on the reverse strand, counting down.
GAAATACAACATGTTAAATACAAGAAAAACAATACGACAACAAATATGACATTTATACAATGTATTTGATCTAAACGTCTATATGTGTATCTAGGTATCAACGCTACTTCATTTCATAGCATCATCATCCTCAACCTGTAACATGTTTAAAATAAAGTTCAATGCAAAAGCAAAGGCGAGTATACAAGTTTGGTACATACGTAACAAAAGATAAGTTTTGAACAATTCCTCATAGCAAGCATGTGATTCAAGATAAAAAAATAAATATGGCAAGTGTCTAACATATCAAACCAAGGAAACGCAACATGCTCATGACATAACCACAAGTTTACGGGCGGGTCGTTAATCCTATAGCGCTACATATGTCACGGTTTGGCTCGTACGAAGTTAATGATAAGTTCAACACATAAGTTTCACCCAAGTTTAAAGTATCAAGCCATCACGTATACAAGCATGTTATAGGAATGTTCATGTGTTTAAGCAAAATGTTCATGTGTAAGTTTTGATAAGTAAACATGTTACACCCCAAAAGTGGTAAAAGTAAAAAGGGGAAAATACGAGTATACTCACAAAATTGCTAAGCCTTCAGATTATCCAAGTGTTGACGAGAGTATGAAATTAGGAAGATGGAACACCGAGGTCACCCTATATGGGCAAACGATGGTGCATGAGTAAACGGAATTTAGACGGGGGATTGGAAGTGGGATATGAAATATAACTTGTTGATATAATTGTAAATATATATAAATATATATATATATATATATATTTTAAATAGTTTAAGTAATGCTTCTAAAGTAATTCTTTCAAAAGTGTCATTGAAGTGTCGTCCAAAAATAAAAATAATTATACATTTATATCTATTTTATAAAAATTAGTCGAAGTTGATAGGTTTCGTTTTATAAAATTTACACGTTTTGTTTTACGGAATTTTACGAAAAACGGGCAGAGTTTCCTCTGTTTTTGGACGATCCCGACAACCAAAGTGTCGATAAAATTGTCAAACCTCAATAAACAATCACATTATATATAAACTTATCGTTAACGTCGAACGTAAATAATCACTACACATAATGGTTCGAGTTCGTTTTTAAAACAATAAATAGTTATCTAAGTAATAATAACAAAATTTGTGTCGTTATGATTATACCATGTCGTGTGTTGACTGAGTTTGACCTTAGTTGACTGAAGTTGACCGAGTTGACTCGGTTTGACCGAGTCACCCGAACCACAAGCCGCACTCCTCTAAGACTGTTGTTGACTGAACCGACACTGAAACAACATATATCCAAACTACAATAAAACAAATCAGAACTGGATCGAATGAACTCTAAATCTTTACCTAAATCGAAACTGACTGTGAACTCGAACTGGGAGAGGATCCGAAACAAACCCGAATCAAACATAGCTGAAACCCAAATTAAGACTGAAGCAAGACCTGAATCAAACTCGAACTGAACATAAAATCTGAGACTCGTAACTTAACTGATGTGCACCCGAACTTGAACCGACTTGAACCTGAGCTAAGACTGACCAAATCTGAATCAGGAGTGAACCTGAAACTGAGGTGTTGTTGACGGAAATCGAGCCAAACGCGGCGTTTGCCAGCCGCCGCCGCTGCCCTCATTCTCCGATCTCTCTCTCTCTCCGTCTCTCTCTCTCTCTCCGTTCTCGCTGTGTCCGCCGCCGCACGCCACCACCAAGATGGTGGTGGCCGGCCGTCCCTTCGAACAGAGGTGAGTGATTGGGTGAGGAAGGAGAAGGTTGTGGTGGGTTGTAGCTGGCCGGAGATCGACGGGGAGCCGGTCGGATTTCCATTCCGGCGACCGGAATTCGCAGAGAAGGAGGAGAGGGGATGGGTGTCGGTTGAATGAAACACAAGGGATTAGGGTTTGTATACTTATAACAGGGCATTTAGGTTTTAACTCATTGAACTTTCATAAAATTACACAACAGTCCCTGTAGTTTAAAGTTTAGTAAATGCACATAAACAACCCCTTGTCATCACATAACTAAGTTATGTTATGTTATATAAAAAAAGAAACTAAATTCATAACTTAACTAACTAAGTTAGTTGCATTTATTAACTTTAAGAATTAATGAGACTATCTAGTTTATAATAAAATTAATCTTTTAAATTGTAAAATTAATTAATTTAATTAGTTAAACGATGGGTAAATAACCATATTCATAATGAGTTAAATTAAAGATAAAGATTTTTCGACGATTAATTAATCGAATTAACGAAATGATGAATACTAGGATACAAAGTTTCTAAATATAGGAATATGAACAATGGTTTCTAAATATGGAAGGTTATGAAAACGCGGGGCGTTACAGTCTCCCCTCCTTTAGGAAATTTCATCCCGAAATTTATTCAGAAGGAAGACTTGAAAAGGGTTTTGGCAAACAAAAGAGGATTGTTTAAAATTGAGGCTTTGGAGTTTGAGGTAGCGGAGAACAATTAGGGTATAAGGGTGAACGATTGATCTAATAAACGATTATGAGTATAAGAATAGCATAAGTATCGGATAGACGAAAGCGATGTGTTAAGAATGAGGTCTCGTCGTGGATAATCGGATATCGCGCGTTTAGCAATGCGTTTGTGTGTTGTTAAAGTTTGTATCAGGTCCAAAAGGTCTGCAAAACACCGAATTTCTCATGGCACGTTTCACGAAAGTTTGGTAATATGGTGAAAACACTTATATATAGGAAGTACCAGCGGCGTATCCACCATGTTTTGACCATGTTACGTCCATTTCGTTATTCGTGTCATGTTACGTTCCGTGTCTTACCATACACAATAGTACACTCTATGGTTCTCATATGCCTATCACTATAATCCTGTGTGCACCCGCGATTATATTGATCGTCGCATGATCCGCATAGCTTGTGCTAGTCGTGTATGAATCAGGGTATACATAATTTAAAAATTAAGAATGTGTACGTGTAAGAATGTAGTATGTAAGCAAGTCCATGCTTAAGTATGTATGGGACCCACGTAAGCAAATCACTCGGATTACGCTCGCGTACGGGTACGAATGTATGAATCATGAGTTTAAGTATGAACATTCATGTATGTATGCGCATAAACATAAAACGTGTAAGTAGTATGTGGATAAGTATAAGCATAAAACGTATGAAAAATGAGTATAAATGCGAGTACAAACATGAGTATAAGCGTAAACACAAGGCGTATGAGTATAACTACAAGTATCAGTGTGAACATAAGATGTATGAGCATAGATATGAATATGAATGTGAATATAGGTGTAAAACATGAAGGTTAAGTATGAATAAAATATATGTGTATGAATATAAGTGTAACAAAGTTGTGTAAGTGCAAACGAAAACATAAAGCGTATGAATATGAATATGAATATGAATATGAATACGAATGTAGTATAGACATGAATGTAAGGACAACGTAAGTGTATAATTGTGAGTGTATGTATTAACGTAAAACGTACGAATTTTGAATCATGAGTATAACATAAATGTGTAAGTGTGAACATAAGTGAAGACATAAAATGTATAAGCATGGATGTAGAAAATAATGATTTTGTTTATAGTATAAATCGAACTACACGAGTTTATGCGCGTAAACGTTTAAAATTTTTGAGTATGAAAGAAAAGGGGATGAGCGACACGCATGAGATTGTTGTGAAACACTGACTAAAACGTGTAAAATGATATGCATGTATGGTTTGTGAATGTAAATAGATCGAGTTGTCACGAAATACAGACTCTAGTTTGTGAATGTAAAGGGAGTATTAAACGTCTATTGGTTATGTGGAAAGTACTTTGTAAAGGAATGGAAATGCTACTGCGGTTTTAAAAAGAGTTTACATACGTTGAAAATTTGTTGGTTCTTATGAAGTTCCCTTGTCCACGTGTTTTGAATTTAATTGACGTATTGAGTGAGGTTTTGAAAAAGTTCTAGAGATTAATAAGTTTGCATCATTTTAAGCAACTTTGTGTTAGAAAATTTTGAAACTTACAGCTTCTTGTGAAAAAAAATTGATCTTTAGAAAAAGGAATTTGGTACATGAACTTAGTGATTGTTGAAAAATGTTTCATTGGTTTTGAAAAGAAATTTTTTTTTTTTGTAAATGATTGAATAATATTGGTAATATTTTATAGGTGTGTACGAAAAAGTTGATTTGATTCTCAATTGAGAATAATAATCTCTAGTTTAATGGTGTGAGAGGAGCGTGTTTCAACGTTTACGTTGATTGGTGAATTTGTGGGCAACGGATTTATTAAACCGACTAGGCTGACAAGTAGTATTTCGTGAAATTTTGAAAATCGAGGAACACGCGTTTATGGTAACATTTAAAATTTTTGTGTATGCGAGTGATGTGAAAAAAAAAGATTATAGAATAAGAGCTACGTTTAAATAAATGAAGCATTTTGAAATACATGATAAATGATTTAGGTATAAACATGATCGTGTTTACATAATATAGCTTATTAAAAGAAAGTGTTGGTAACGATCACTTAGGTAAGGGAATCACTCCTATCTCGATGATATGTCTCTGCTCGTTACAAAAGTGTAATTAAAATTACGTGAAATCATGCATGCTAATAATGTATAATCGTATGAAAAGTAAGTGTATGATGTGTGCGCAAAATGAAATCTCGAAAAATTATTCAAATTTGTCAAAAGATCGAAAATAATAAAGCGTAAGCTCGAATAAGACTTGGATTATTCCAAACGGAACATTGACTAACCAAAGTGGTCGAAAAGTCTTTCGAATTTGAGGAGCATGCTTTGGCCTAATAGGTGGAATACTCTTGCCGACAAGTCGGTTAACGGTATTTACCCTTCCGGTTACTACATGTCCCCAATTCAATTGAAAATTCGAGACTTGGTGGGATTTAATGAAAATCAAAGAGTGGAACTAGTCGACAAGGTGCGGGTTTCACCCCTAACTTGGCGATTTAGTATCCTAAGTGTGGTTGGTACTCGTCAGGTCAAAAGTTAATTTTGACACTTTGACGAGGGTCCACTGGAATTTGAAATTCGAATTTCTCCATCAAGGTGAGGATTTCACTCCTAACTTTGCGGTGAATTTCGTGTAAAAAGAAAAGTAGAAGGATTGAGAGTCATTCACCAAATTGTGGGTTTCACGCCTATTTTGGTGAAGTCGTCTCGTTTGTGTATTATGAGTGTTTTCGGATTTAGAAATACCGAGAAGAATGTATGAGGGAAGTGTATATCAAAGGGGTACGCAAAAAAGTATAAACACGTAGGAGGGCATATCAAGAATGGTACATAAATAATGAAATGATAAATCAAGTATTAACACATAGAGAAATAGGTCAAGAATAATACACAAAGGATTGAACAACGAAACAAGTATTAACACATAATAAGGCGAGCATTAATGCATAAGAATAACATGTCGAATATTTTTCACGAGTGATACACATGTTTAAAATAGCATCAACAAGAAACAAATAAGGTATCATGTAGTAGTTCAAGCAAACATACGAATAAGGCTCTAAAACTATTGACTAGGTAAAAGCATTCCTACTTTTCCTAATTCCCTATAGTTATGGCTCTGATACCAATCTGTCACACCCCAACCGATGGCGGAAACATCGGAGTGAGACGAAGAAAGATTGCTCATCACACATAACGCTATATTGTGACAATAGAATTTAAGATAAATTGATTTCTTTCATAAATAAATGTTACAATACATGAAATTTGAAATACAACATGTTAAATACAAGAAAAACAATACGACAACAAATATGACATTTATACAATGTATTTGATCTAAACGTCTATATGTGTATCTAGGTATCAACGCTACTTCATTTCATAGCATCATCATCCTCAACATGTAACATGTTTAAAATAAAGTTCAATGCAAAAGCAAAGGCGAGTATACAAGTTTGGTACATACGTAACAAAAGATAAGTTTTGAACAATTCCTCATAGCAAGCATGTGATTCAAGATAAACAATAAATATGGCATGTGTCTAACATATCAAACCAAGGAAACGCAACATGCTCATGACATAACCACAAGTTTACGGGCGGGTCGTTAATCCTATAGCGATACATATGTCACGGTTTGGCTCGTACGAAGTTAATGATAAGTTCAACACATAAGTTTCACCCAAGTTTAAAGTATCAAGCCATCACGTATACAAGCATGTTATAGGAATGTTCATGTGTTTAAGCAAAATGTTCATGTGTAAGTTTTGATAAGTAAACATGTTACACCCCAAAAGTGGTAAAAGTAAAAAGGGGAAAATACGAGTATACTCACAAAATTGCTAAGCCTTCCGATTATCCAAGTGTTGACGAGAGTATGAAATTAGGAAGATGGAACACCGAGGTCACCCTATATGGGCAAACGATGGTGCATGAGTAAACGGAATTTAGACGGGGGATTGGAAGTGGGATAAGAAGTATAACTTGTTGATATAATTGTAAATATATATAAATATATATATATATATATATTTTAAATAGTTTAAGTAATGCTTCTAAAGTAATTCTTTCAAAAGTGTCATTGAAGTGTCGTCCAAAAATAAAAATAATTATACATTTATATTTATTTTATAAAAATGAGTCGAAGTTGATAGGTTTCGTTTTATAAAATTTACACGTTTTGTTTTACGGAATTTTACGAAAAACGAGCAGAGTTTCCTCTGTTTTTGGACGATCCCGACAACCAAAATGTCGATAAAATTGTCAAACCTCAATAAACAATCACATTATATATAAACTTATCGTTAACGTCGAACGTAAATAATCACTACACATAATGGTTCGAGTTCGTTTTTAAAACAATAAATAGTTATCTAAGTAATAATAACAAAATTTGTGTCGTTATGATTATACCACGTCGTGTGTTGACTGAGTTAGACCTCAGTTGACTGAAGTTGACCGAGTTGACTCGGTTTGACCGAGTCACCCGAACCACGAACCGCACTCCTCTAAGACTGTTGTTGACTGAACCGACACTGAAACAACATATATCCAAACTACAATAAAACAAATCAGAACTGGATCGAATGAACTCTAAATCTTTACCTGAATCGAAACTCACTGTGAACGCGAACTGGGAGAGGATCCGAAACAAACCCGAATCAAACATAGCTGAAACCCGAATTAAGACTGAAGCAAGACCCGAATCAAACTCGAACTGAACATAAAATCTGAGACTCGTAACTGAACCGATGTGCACCCGAACTTGAACCGACTTGAACCCGAGCTAAGACTGACCAAATCTGAATCAGGAGTGAACCTGAAACTGAGGTGTTGTTGACGGAAATCGAGCCAAACGAGGCGCTTGCCAGCCTCCGCCGCTGCCCTCATTCTCCGATCTCTCTTTCTCTCTCTCTCTCTCTCTCCATTCTCGCTGTGTCCGCCGCCGCACGCCACCACCAAGATGGTGGTGGCCGGCCGTCCCTTCGAACAGAGGTGAGTGATTGGGTGAGGAAGGAGAAGGTTGTGGTGGGTTGTAGCTGGCCGGAGATCGACGGGGAGCCGGTCGGATTTCCATTCCAGCGACCGGAATTCGCAGAGAAGGAGGAGAGGGGATGGGTGTCGGCTGAATGAAACACAAGGGATTAGGGTTTGTATACTTATAACAGGGCATTTAGGTTTTAACTCATTGAACTTTCATAAAATTACACAACAGTCCCTATAGTTTAAAGTTTAGTAAATGCACATAAACAACCCCTTGTCATCACATAACTAAGTTATGTTATGTTATATAAAAAAAGAAACTAATTTCATAACTTAACTAACTAAGTTAGTTGCATTTATTAACTTTAAGAATTAATGAGACTATCTAGTTTATAATAAAATTAATCTTTTAAATTGTAAAATTAATTAATTTAATTAGTTAAACGATGGGTAAATAACCATATTCATAATGAGTTAAATTAAAGATAAAGATTTTTCGACGATTAATTAATCGAATTAACGAAATGATGAATACTAGGATACAAAGTTTCTAAATATAGGAATATGAACAATGGTTTCTAAATATGGAAGGTTATGAAAACGCGGGGCGTTACACTTCCATTCATAGAAGCCCTTCAATCTATGCCTAAATACGCAAAATTCTTAAAGGACCTTCTAAAGCGGAAGGATAGGTTAGGAGAGGTATCTAACATTCCCCTTAGTGGAGGATGTTCCTCCATAGTTTTGAACAAGGTCCCAGAAAAAATTGACGGACCCGGGCCTTTTCTCCATTCCATGCTTGTTCGGGAGTGATACCGAGTGTAGGGCCTTAGCCGATTTAGGAGCAAGTATAAACCTCATGCCATATTCCATGTACGAGAGGTTAGGCCTAGGTGAGTTATCCCCTACACGCATATCTTTGTCCTTAGCCGATAGATCAGTGAAGTATCCACGTGGCATAATCGAAAACCTTCTAGTTAAAGTGGACAAATTCGTCTTTCCCGTAGACTTTATCGTTCTTGATATGGAAGCTGATGAGAAAGTTTCTATCATTCTAGGACGCCCATTCTTATGTACCGCCAAGGCTATCATTGATGGCTTCGACGGTAAGATTACACTCCAAGTCGGTGAGGAGAGAGTCATGTTCGAGATAGCAAGTTCTATGGAACATCCTAGCGGTTCCGACGATCTTAGTAGTCCTTGTCATTCGGTCTATTTCATAGAGACTTTTCTTTCATGTGTCGACCATTGCTTTGACTATATTAGTGGAGCCGATCCAGTAGAGGGTAAGGTAGAGGAGGTAGTTGAGAAAGTAGAGGAAATTGTGAGTGAGAGTGAGGAAGGAGAAGAGACCGATTGGGTCCCCGAAGTGCTAGAGTTGAGTGAAGTGAAGAGTGAGATCGAGAGTACACCCATAGAGAAACCCGCCCCATTAGAGCTTAAGGTTCTCCCATCCCATTTAGAGTATGCTTTCCTTGGTGAGGGATCCAGTTTTCCCGTTATTATTTCATCTAAGTTAGAGGGTGGGGGAAAAGGGTAGGTTATTAGGGGTGTTGAGAGAGAATAGGGAAGCCATTGCATGGCGACTTTCGGATATCAAGGGCATAAGCCCCGCCTATTGTACCCACCGGATACTCATGGAAGATGATTATAAGACGGTGGTGCAACCTCAACGACGCCTTAATCCGAACATGCAAGAGGTTGTTAAGAAGGAAGTGCTTAAGTTGTCAGATGTCGGGGTGATATACCCTATCTCCGACTCACTGTGGGTTAGTCTGACCCAAGTTGTCCCAAAGAAAGGCGGGATGACGGTGATCATGAATGAAAAGAATGAATTAATCCCTTCTCGTACCGTTACCGGTTGGCGTGTGTGCATCGACTACCGCAAGTTGAATGACCCCACCCGAAAAGACCATTTCCCCTTGACATTCATTGACCAAATGTTGGAGCGTTTAGCGGGTCAACAATTTTACTGTTTTCTCGATGGATTTTCGGGTTATTTTCAGATCCCAATCGCACCAGAGGATCAAGATAAAATGACATTCACATGCCCTTACGGCACTTATGCGTATCGCCGCATGCCTTTCGGGTTATGCAACGCTCCTGCTACATTCCAAAGATGCATGGTTGCTATATTCCAAGACATGCTTGAGACTTCTATGGAGGTCTTCATGGATGGCTTCTCGGTTTATGGTACCACTTTCGATCAGTGTCTTCTTAATCTTGATAGGATACTTAAGAGATGTATAGAGATAAAACTTATGCTTAATTGGGAGAAATGTCACTTTATGGTGACGGAGGGGATAGTCTTAGGTCACAAAGTGTCTAGAGAGGGAATAGAGGTGGATAGGGCCAAGATAGATACCATAAGTAGGTTGCCTCCACCCACTAGTGTCAAGTCCGTTCATAGCTTCCTAGGGCATGCGGGCTTTTATAGGCGTTTCATTAAGGATTTTTCTAAGATTACGCGCCCCATGACCCGAATTCTAGAGAAGGATGTACCCTTCGTCTTTGACGAAGAGTGCATTAAATCCTTTGACTTTTTGAAGGAGAAACTCATTAGTGCCCCTATCCTTGTTTCGCCAATTGGAGCTTGCCCTTTGAGCTCATGTGCGATGCGAGTGATTATGCCATAGGTGCGGTATTGGGTAAAAGAATCGAGAAACATTTTCATCCAATCTACTACGCGAGCAAAACTTTAAATGATGCTCAAGAGAACTATACCACCACGGAAAAAGAACTCTTAGCCGTAGTATTTGCGTTTGATAAGTTTCGCTCATATCTTGTGCTTTCCAAAACCACTGTGTTCACCGACCACGCCGCGTTGCGCTTTCTCTTCCAAAAGAAAGACGCCAAGCCATACCTTATTAGATGGATTCTTTTTCTCTCCGAGTTCGACATTGAAATTAGGGATAAAAAGGGAGCGGAGAATGTAGCCGCTGAACATTTGTCACGCTTAGAGGATCCTAAGAGAGAGGAGGTTCGTGAGGATTCAATATGAGACACATTTCCTCATGAAACCATAAATTTTGTTAGAGCCGAGGTAGAGGGGTTGCCATGGTTTTCGGATTTGACAAATTACTTAGCAAATGGTGACATTGTGAAGGGTATGTCCCACCAACAAAAGAAGAAGTTTCTTAGGGATGCTAGGAAATACATTTGGGATGACCCGTACCTTTTTAGGATAGGTGGTGATCGAGTGCTTAGGAGGTATGTTTCGAAAAAGGATGGAATGGATATCCTTAGACATGTGCATGAGGGTTTAACGGGAGGCCATCATGGGCCGAAAGTCACCGCACAAAAGGTTTTTGATAGTGGCTTTTATTAGCCAACGGTAGTTCGAGATCCCATAGAGTTTGTTAGGACATGTGACCGTTGCCAACGTACCGGCAACATCTCATCCAAGGATGAAATGCCCCAATATCCCATTCAAGTTCTTGAAGTCTTTGACGTTTAGGGTATTGATTTCATGGGACCTTTCCCCTCATTGAGTGGGAATAGGTACATCATCGTGGCCATTGACTGTGTCTCAAAGTTGGTGGAAGCTCAAGCTTTGCCTACTAATGATGCACGAGTGGTGGTGAGATTTCTAAAGAAGCTATTCACACACTTCGGAGTTCCTAAAGCCATTATAAGTGACCGTGGTACGCATTTTTGCAATTCCGTCATGGAAAAGACATTAGCACGCTACGGGGTCACTCACCGTCTTTCTACTGCATACCACCCGCAAACTAGTGGCCAAGTAGAGAATGAAAACCGAGGGGTGAAGAGAATTTTAGAGAAAACGATTGGAAAAAGTCGGAAGGATTGGTCGGAAAAGCTAGACGATGCATTGTGGGCATTTCGCACCGCTTACAAAACACCGTTAGGAACCACGCCCTTCATGATTGTGTATGGCAAAGCGTGCCATCTTCTGGTAGAGTTAGAACACCGAGCACTATGGGCATTGAAAACCGTTAACCTTAACCTTACCGAAGCCGCAAGGAGGAGATTATTTCAAATCCAAGAATTAGAGGCCCTTATAGATGCCGCCTACGAACGATCTTGGAGTATCAAAGAAAAGACTAAGGCGTTGCATGATAGGAGCTTGCGACGGTTGAAGGAGTTTAAGGTAGGTGATAAAGTGCTTTTGTTTAATTCGAGATTGAAACTGATAGCCGGGAAGTTGAAATCGAGATGGACCGGACCGTATGTGGTAAAGGAGGTGTTTCCATATGGTACCGTCGAGTTGTATGACGAAGTTGATAAAGGTTCGTGGAAGGTAAATGGTCATCGATTGAAACATTACTTAAGAGGTCCTATTGATATTACCGAGGAGGAAGAAATTCCTCTAAAGGACCCACCCACCTTCACCGAATAGTGAGTTAAGAAAAGCTTTGTTTTTAGAGTATGTACCGTTTGTATTTTCGTTATTTTTTCGTAATTTTTCATAGCTAATAGTTGTTGTTCGCATTTTTTCAGGTCTTGTTTTGTGTTTTGAGTCTTTTGCAGGAATGCATTACCTAGGATTTGCAGAGATTTGCGAGAAAAATGAAGTTCCAGGTAAGTTTCAAGTGTTAGAAAAAAATTTTGGTTGAGTTTTGGGTGGTTTGGAAAAAGTTAAAACATTTTCTAAGGCAGGGAAACACAAATTTTAGCAAACATTCTGTGAAAAATGCCCACTGGCGGGTGGCGACACACTGAGCATCGTAAGTCGCGACCCGCCAGACATTTAAAACCTCCAGCGCATTTTATGGCGGTAGCGGGGCGCGATTGATGGCTTGAGTATATCGCGGCCTGCCAGAGACTGGATATCTGCAGCCGTATCACATTAAACCCCCAAATTGATTTTTTTTTTACCTATTTCTTCTTCTCTAAAGCGTCGAACACCCCCTTGGACCACCATTCTTCACCGATTTTCACCATTATCAACCATATATCACATCACCAATCCATCTATAACCTTCACACACCCGATTTCATCCATATTTCCATCATATTTCACCATAAAATCGGACCTTCTCTTTGGGGATCAAGTTAAACCAAAAATTGTTCTAGTTCTTCTTGTTACTCTCAAATCTCATGTATGTTTCCTGTAAATTTTGTATTTTGAGTCAAGTATTTTAAGTTTTTACTTAGATTAGTGATAATTTTAGGGTTAGGCTTTGGTTGAGTTTAGTGTTTAGTTCATGTTAGTGGTCGAATGAGGTTGCGGCTTAGGAATGGTTTGGGTATTTTGGTGTGATAGCAGGTTGCTGGAGGTTCGGTTTGGGCATGGGGTAAGATATAAATGTTTACACCATCTTAGGCTAGGGTTTACCAACATTGAGTGTGGGGATTCGGTTGGGTAATTTTTGAGTTAAACATAATATTTATTCACTGTTTTGACCCGTTTCACTAATGCGTTACTAAAGTTTTCAACTTTACATCGGTTGACACTCAATGTTGGTTTGATTTGTGGTTTGATATGAGTGCAAAGGATTGTCGGGTTGGACTTGGAAATTGATTTGCTGAATTTTGTTTGGTTTGTCGTACGTTGACGTTTAAAGTGCCAATCTTGCAACTTTGAAACGGAATTTTTGCGTAGATAAAAACCTCCTTTAACTAGGCGGAATTTTTTGATGCTAAAATTTGTTTTGAACTAATACACGGCTGATTTTAAGCAAGGTTGGACGTCAATGTTGGTTTGGTAAGCACTAGAGTTTAATTGAGGACAATTAAAGTGTCGGGAGAGGGTGGTGTACATTGAGTCCAATTTAGGGTGTCGTTTTAGTCGTTTTAAGTTGTTTTAGTCTAGTTCGAGTCTAGTTTAGTTGGTTTTTGGATTTACTTGCACGTACAAGTTAATTAAACTCGCCCGTACTCAATCTCCATTCGGGCGAGTTTAGTTACTACTTAGCAATTGTAAAAAGTAACCCGGTCTTTTTATTTCAACTTTATTTTCAGAATTAAACCGCGAATGAAATACTATACGGTTATTCTAATTTTTCTAAAAAAAAATTCAAAAATCCAAAAAAAAATTTAAAAATTCAAAAATACCAAAAATAGTTCGTTACTAATATTCTGTTTTGCTTTGTCTTGCCATACTTGAATTGTTTTGTAGAATGTCAGGTGCAGGATCATCCAGTCGGCCCAGTAGGAAACGAGGCCCAACTATTCGCCCAAGAGGGGGCCCAGTGATAAGGGAACCCGAACCGGTTCAGCAAGTTCAACCTGAACCATTACGAGTAGTGCAACAGGCAGAATATGTCAGGGTTGTTGAGTATACGGGACCGGGAGTCCCTCATGGTCAAAGTCAACGGATCTTGGATAGCCCTCTGTTAAAGTTTGAGTTAAATTTGGGGGAGTCGTAGAGGTTGGCTATTCTGTATTTGGTAGAGCTGCTACCATATAGGAGGATTGACTGGGAGATGTTAGATCACCTAGGGGCGAGGGCGAGGGTGGAACAGTTGTTAGGACCAAAGTTTAGGAGGGTATTGGATTGTGATGCGAGGAAATATAAGGAGATCACCTTAGAGTTTCATTCTACGTTTGATTTCAAGCAGGGGAGCTTTAATGAAAAAGATGCAGTGTTCTTTGCTCTAGGTAGGAGGTCTTATGAGATAACGGTTCACGAGTTTGCAGTGGCTACTCAGTTCTACACACAGGATGAGGTTAGAACACATGCGTTTCTTACTAGTTTGCAGGGGGTGTTTAAGAAGAAAGGTAGGTATAGTGTTCAGTCTAGTGAGTTAGCGAGTATCTGGAACACTATTTCGAGAGTACCATATTCCACAGGGGCAGTTGCTAGCGATATTACCGACCCAGTTCTTCGATACATTCGTAAAATTCTCACAGCGACTTTGGTTGGTAGAGGACAGGGGGATAATAAGGTTAATCGGGTGAGTTTGTTTTCTCTGATGTGTATGGTGGAGCAGAGGCCAGCCAACTTGGCGACTGTGTTTGCATTGTCTATGAAGAGGTTGTGGAGAGGTGGTGCTAGTGCCCGTGTTTACTGTGGGCCGTTGGTGACATGGTTAGCTGAGAGTTTAGGTGTGTTTGAGAGGTACCCGGCAGATAGGATGAAGGAGGGCCCAGGCCCTTGCTTTATGAATGCTAGGGATTTGCAGTCTGCTGGGATAGTAGCATACACTGACCCGATCACTTGGGAGCCCGTACGGGAGGGTCCACAGGTTCAGCCTCTGCCTGGTTCAACTGCTGCAGAGACTATGCAGGGTGCGGTTGCTACCCGCTATCAGAGGCCTCGTATTCCCCGTATTCGTCAGGATATTCCTGCTAGACACTACCCACTAGCGCAGCCACGACCCGATCCACTTACCCTGGATTCGTTATATGATTCTATGCAGGCGGGTTTTGGGGACTTGCGTATGTATGTTGATGACCAGATTAGTGGGTTTAGGCAGGAGATTGTGGCAGGTCAGAGGAGGTTAGAGGATGGTATGAAGGTTCATATGCAGAATTTTAATTTTCAGCCACCGCCTTCTTGGCAGCAGACTGAGGCAGGGCCCAGTGGGATGCGGGCGAGTGATGAGGAGTCGGATAACGAGGAGTAGTGCGAGGATGCAGCGATGCTGATAGATTATATCTTTTGTTTCTTTTTATCTTTATGTTGTTTTTATCCTCGTTTGTTGGTCTGTACTTAGATACTTTAAATAGGTTGGTTGGGTTTTGGGGATTGTTGACGTTTGGTTTGTGGATGTTTGCACTAACACTTATTATCATAAATATTATCTTTTGCTAGTGTTTGGTGATTGCTTGATTAGGTTGGTATTTGTTGCCGCTTCCGTTAGCGTATCCGAGTTAGGAATTGTTTGTTGGGCGCGTTCGGATTGGAGGGCATATGTGGAATTGACTGGCGCATTGACAGTCTCACATATTCAGATCAGCTAAGTCATTTTCCACTTGTATATTTTGTATATTTATTTTATTCTGTATTTAGGGAGTGGCAATTTAGTTAGTTTGAGTCGTATTTCCATTCTTGCATTAGGGACAATGCAATCTTTAAGTGTGGGGATGGGATACATGTACATAGTAGTAGTAGTTGAGTCATAAAAAGTCGAAAAATACAAAAAAAAATTAAAAAAAAAATTGAAAAAACCAAAAAATTGAAAAATCAGAAAATGTCTTTTGAAATAAGAAGTTTGCAAAATTATTACGGAAAATGATAGAAAAGATGGGTTTTTGCTCGGGTTCAAATAATAATAATATGAGATAATTTAAGTCGAGCTTGTGTCTAGTTTGGGATATGTGAATAGGCCCAGTTTGGTTTTAGGTCCCTTTGATTTAATATTACCTTAATTGTCGGTCTACTAGTGGGTTTTCATCTGGGAAAAATGGAAAATTGAAACCGCCAATAAGAGTATAAAGAATGCCGTCATAAGTCAAAATCGTTAGAATTTTTAATCATGAAAAAGAAAAAGAAAAAATAGAAAAAATGACCTAGAAACTGAATGAAAGTAGCGCAGGCCAATGTAATCTTGGTTGGGGATAGTGACTTTGACCCGGAATGCCTCTAGGATGCGTGAAATCGAAATTGCAAAAAAGTTACTGACGCCTATTGTAATCTTGGTTGGGGATAGCGACTCTACAGCCGGAATGCCTCTAGGTTAGGTAAAACAACGTCTAAGCTCAAAAGAAAGAAGAAAAAAAGAAAGAAAAATGATGAAAAATGAAAAAAAAAATTGATTTTAAATTCTCTTGATTTTGATATAAAATGGTTAGGAATTGGTCCAGTGATCGTTCCTTTTGTTCTATAAGCTTGAGGCGGGATTAGGTAAACCGTGACTTCTAGCGTGAGACCCTAGGTAGATTGACCGCACTTAAACTAAATTTGCATGATAAGGGACTTAGGACCGGATTTAGGTTCAAAGGGACAAGAATATTTGCAATCGTGGCTAACACAAGTCTTGATGTTAATAAATATAAATAGCTTTTGACCCGAGTAATTAACCATCTCTGATTCCGTATGCATAGATTCTTTTATGAGGACGAAAAAAGAGCAAGTGTGGGGATATTTGATGTATTGCAAAATACATCCTTTATTCATGTACAGTTTGTATAGTTTTCCGTTATTTTTAGTTTTGTTTTCGTTAGAATATGCATACTATTGATTCAATCGCGTTTCACAGGTCTTGGTGCTTAAATCTGCTGGTAACTGAGTAAAACAAGCCAAAATACTGAAACGTCAAGTCCTGGAATGCGTTGGAAAGATCAGGAGCTGAAACGAAGTTAATATTCTGGAAAGGTGGTCTCTGGAGCCCCGCGACCTATTATGCAAGTCTCACGCGGCCGACGAGAGACTGAAAGTTATAAAAGAAGTGAGAAGGCGCTGGCGGGGCGCGGCATCCTCACGTGCGCTAGTCGCGGCCCGCCAGAGAAGGTTACCGGCAGATTATTTCGATATTGGTCAAGGGTTGAGTTTGGGAAACATATATAATGATAATTAATCATTCAAGAAACCCTAGTTACGAAAAAACAACCCCTAGGCGAATTTAGTAGCAGATTTCGAGTTCTTTGGAGCGTTTTGGCACACGAGAATCATTCGGTTGAAGCTTGTACCATAGGAAAGAAGATCATTCAGGTTTTATCTCCCGGTTTTCATTATTTTCTTGTTTTTCAGTACTTTGATCATGAATTCTTGTTTTGAAACTTGTGTTTTGATTTTAGACACTATGTTTTCTGGCTAGAACCTTTGTTACTACCTAGGATAGATGAAATTTTAATGAAGTTTGGATTTTTAACAGTTTTCTATTGTTTGTGTATGGATTAATCTTTGAAAGTAAAGAACTTTAGAATCTCTAATTTGGCGCATATGCGTATTTGGATTTGATTGTTGATTATTTGATGTTTCACATAAACTTTGGTGGATGTCTTTTATATATTGAGTTTGTGTTGATTGTTCGTATCTGTCACACCCCGACCACGTAAGACAACGAAACGTGGCAGAAACGTCGGGGAGTGTTGTAACAGAATTAATTGTTTCAAATCCATGGCAATTAAAGTTTCATTTTATTAATCAAATAAGAGAGTTACATTGTTTTAAACAAGAAACAAAGAGTACATAATAAAAATTAACTAGTTCTTATCTCGTTTTAAGTCACTAAGGCACAGGTCCGCCTAAGTATGTCTCGATAAGTCCTATGCATCAACTCCTGAAAACACATGTGAAAATAGGTACGTCAGCATAAAAATGCCTGTGAGTTACATAGGTTTTGTGAAAATAGGATTCATGACTTGTAAGTTTAAGAAAATGTTTAATAAAGTTTAGTCATGAACCTTGTAAATTGATTTGTTTTGTAAATCGTTTGAAAAACAATAAGTTCAGATGATATGTATAAATAAGAGAATAATGTATGGTTAAATGAATAACCATGTAGAATGAGTTTGTATAAGATAAGTTGTTTGTAAAACAATGTCTTGTGAAAAGTATGTTATTTGTATAAAATGTTATATGTCTCAAATTGAAATGATTCAAACAACGCTACGATATGTAATACCATACAAACACTTATATATAGGAAGTACCAGCGGCGTATCCACCATGCTTGTATCATATTACACACGCCTCGTTACTTAAATCACTTACTCAAACCAAACCATCAAGATGTAATGTTTCACAATTGTAGAAATGTTTAGGTATACTCAAATGTCTATTTTCAAATGGTTCACATGGTTCAATAGATACAAGTGGTTCACATAATGTAATATAATGTGTTCATATGCTGGATGAGCATATGCAACAAAATGTAATGTAAAACAATGTACTAAGTATGCACACAATGGACATACATAGCATGAAATGTAATGTAATGTAAAACAATGTACTAAGTATGCACACAATGGACATACATAGCATGAAATGTAATGTAAAACAATGTACTAAGTATGCACACAATGGACATACATAGCATGAAATGTAAAGTAAAACAATGTACTAATAGTGTACTAATGAACATAGCAAGCATATGATATGAAAACATGGAAAACATGAAAGTAACAAGTAGGCACATGTGTTTCACCCCAAAGTGTTTGGAAAACAGTAAAAGAGGGGTCTACGTACTCACATAAACACCTTGAAAACATTTAAAAGATGGGGTTCTATGTACTCACTTGAGATTGCTTAGTAGTCCTTGAGTAACAACCAAACAATGCTAGAGATCACGGATATCAAACGGCACCTAATATAGGTAACTATGTTAATATACCGGACCTAAATCGGAGGATCGGATAGAATGAGGGTTCGTAAACCAAACGAGTATGGAGACTCGTGTAATATGGTTTAACAAAGCCTACATACTAAAATGAAACCTAACCTAAGTGCTTACGACCCATTACGACCCGTTTAGGTAGCTTATGCTACTTTAATGCGTCGTTCGCGTGAAACGCGTTCGGAACGCCTAACTAGTCCTATGATAAGTAAAATATGCCTTAACATGTCTAATATTGTTACCAAATCAGTTTAGATACCAAAAGTTATGTTACATAAGCTTAAAATGAATTTTGGCGTTAAAAGGGCATTTTGGTAATTTACCTAAGGCATATATACTACCTATCATACAACTACTCAAACGATGTGACCATAAGGTATAACCTCGGAAGGTTATTCCCTATACAACTATGGTCACCTAATGTGTTTGGTCGGATCCTAATGATCGACCAAACGGGTCGGGTTCGAAAGTATAAGCGATTATTTAGATCGCTTACCTTACGACCCTATATAAGCACTAAACTAAAAGTGACGAGCTAAGCATGTTAAAACATGCTTAACTAAGTTTAGAAAACAGGTTTGGTATCAAAACAAACGGTTTTGATACCTATGAGTAGTTTGGTTACAAAATACGCAAGAATGCGCATTTTGGCCAAAACTACGACTCGTCACTGAGCCTAGATAACGTGGTAATCAGTAGGTATAGTCACTAGGGACTATAACCATCGTGATTACGCTCACGTTATGAAGTTCAAACGAACTTCGTATTGACCATAAACTGGTCAATGCAGAAAGTCAAACAAAGTTTGACTTTAACGCTAAAACGAATGAAAAGAACGAAAGAACACTTACAAAGGGTACCCGAAAGCTAATCTTGATCAAATAACCCAGGTATGAAGCAATGGCTTCAACTTAGAGTCTTTTTTATCAGATTTGTGGGTTTTGGGGTTGAGATAGGTTGGGTATTTATAGTAAATGGACAACCGTTAGGATCGTTTATCGAATAACGTGATCGAATCTCATCCGTACATGTGTTGGAATGTTATGGTAACTCATTTTGCCCCCACCACCAGAGATTGACATGTGGCATTGGCCTTTGGGGGGTTGAAAGGCTGTTAACAGCAGTTAAAAAACGAGTTACTGCATCTGGCCCCTGCTTACGGACCGTAAGGGTAATGGCTTACGGCCCGTAAGCCATCAAGTTTGGCAGAATTACACTTTTGGTCCCTGTTATGCGTTAGAGCCATTTCCGACACGTTTAAGGCCCGTTAACCTCATTTCAAAGCTCTAAAATGAAGTTAAAGTATAGGGAACTTAAAATGTGCTCAAAAATATCTCGGATGTCGGTTCGTTTGGCCGTACGGTTGCGATGTTCGGTTAATTACGACGGAATGCGCATAAGCGCGAAAAACGATCCAAATGGCGTGACGAATGGATTTTTCTCATGCCAAACACTAAAATAAAGTATTTTAGTGCTTACATAAATTTTTGGATGTCCGGATGTTTTCAGAACGTAAGTTATGCCCGAAAGTGCAAACTTGTGCACTTTTAGTCCCTGAATGACCCAAAAGTTTATTTTAGCACACCGAACACCTCCAAGCTTATTTCTAAGTTATGTAAAGGTTATTTAAGGTATGTTAAGCCTATGTCACTATTCCGGAGTGTTCATTGCATTAAACTGGTTATATTTACGCATCAGTGCGCGTATAACCTTCCAGAAAGCGATTTAAAGCTTGAAATCGAACAAGAATTGATATGTGCAAAGGATACAAATATTTATACAAATCCCAAGTATGAAATACAATATTTCATTGGTTTGGTATTTGTTTGATGGTTGATGTCACGGCCCCCGACCCGGTTTGACCCGTTTCAGGAGCCGCGGGACAGAAATCCCGTGGTATTTATTTAGTTGAGTTTAACAGCGGAAGTTTATTTAACAGGATCGTTTAAAGCTAAAATTTTCCCGATTTATTTTATATCACAATTCAGGATAAATCCCCAATAATTTACAATATTATGTTTTTACTACGAAATCGTGATATTACAAAACTTATTTCTTTATTTTATAATGAGCCACTATCTTAAGCTTGAAATGCTCCCCAGCACTTTTCCTGAATTACAACAGATCACCTGAAATATGTTTGAAAAAGGTTTTGTCAGCGGGAAATACTGAGTGAATCATTCTATTTACTAAAATGACACATTTGTTATAATTTACAGTATTAAGAGCGATTACAATGTTTCTGATATCAAACCAACTACCCACGGTATTTGTCACTCGACCGAATCTGTGACTATGGTCATATCCCCCAATTGGCTGCCCCAATGGTGACGATTATCAAGTAATGTATACAAAACCCCACATACCGGCTGTAACTTGGTGATTACAAAGACTTAATCTCCGTAATTATAACTTTGAAAATAAACATGCTTTTATAAACAAATTTGATAAAAAGAGAGAATGACTCACATTGCTGATTTAATACGGACAGAGTTTACTCTATGGATTAGCCTTGTTAACCTAATTTAAATAACAATGCACACAAAACTGGGTTAGTAATCAATCCAGCATTTACGATAACTCACGAGATCAAATTCTCACAACGAACGACAAAGTGCGATACTTCATCCATCGAATTAACGACGAACGACAAAGTATAACCCTAATGTGGGTAGCACTTAAACATCCATTGGATATATTGATCGTCGGAAAATGAATCGTAGCAGCGATTGTGCTAATACCCTGTTTTGAGGCAGAATTTCGAGACCCAGGGGTGAAATTTAGAGTATTCAGTTCGTATCTCAGTGTATTTTGTGAATTCTTTCGACGTTGGATGTTCAAATTTCGAATGCCACTGTCCTCTATTTATAGCTGAAAATTTGACTAGCTTACGCACCGTAACAATCCCAGTGTTACGGTCCGTAAGAGTCCTTGCGCACCGTAAGACCTATATTGTTACGGTGCGTAAGGCATAAAACTAGCCTATAGGGTAGCCACGATTGGGACTAGCTCAGCTGACTCTACAATTTCACATTTCAGTTATGTGACAACGCTGATTTGAGGATAATCGTCCATTAGGGTTTATCCCCTCTAAGTTTTAGGGGCCCTAATCCTGATTCCGATTATTCTGAAAATTTTAGGGTTTGTGCGGAATCACTTGGGTGTCTCAATTAGGGTTTCCTAATGATCAATTAAAGTAATAATTAGGACTTTTTAGTGAGAGTTGTTACATTCTCCCTACCTTAATAAAAATCTCGTCCTCGAGATTTACTGGAATAAATATGGATATTTTCGCTTCATTTCTGATTCTAGCTCCCAAGTGTATTCAGCTCCTCTCTTTGAATCCCACTTTACTTTGACTAAAACTAGTCGTTTGTGTTTGAGAAACTTGATCTTTCGATCCTCAATTTGAAGAGGTTTCTCAACAAATTTCAGCTTTTCGTTTACTTCTATATCTCGAAGAGGTACTACCAGAGATTCATCTGCTAAACATTTCTTGAGATTGGATACATGAAATACATCATGTACTCCTGCTAATGCTTCTGGTAGTCGTAAACGATAAGCGACTGGTCCTATACGTTGGATCACTGAAAATGGTCCTACGTACCTTGGACTTAACTTTCCTTTCTTTCCGAATCTGGCTACTCCTTTCCAAGGAGAAACTTTTAATAGTACTTTGTCTCCAACTTGGAATTCAAGTGGCTTGCATCTATTGTCTGCATAACTCTTCTGACGATCTCGAGCCGTTTTCAGCCTTTCCTTGATTTGAGTAATCTTATCAGTTGTTTCTTGCACTATTTCAGGTCCTGATAATTGACTTTCTCCTATTTCTGCCCAACAAACTGGAGTTCTACACTGTCTTCCATATAATGCTTCAAATGGGGCAGTTTCAATGCTTGAATGATAACTATTGTTATAGGAGAATTCAATTAATGGTAAGTGATCATCCCAACTTCCACCAAAGTCTATTACACATGCTCGGAGCATGTCTTCTAGAGTTTGGATTGTCCTTTCACTTTGCCCATCTGTTTGAGGATGATATGCAGTGCTCAAATTTAATCGAGTTCCCATAGCTTGCTGGAAACTTTTCCAGAAATGGGAAGTAAAATGACTATCCCTATCCAAAATAATGGAGAGTGGAACTCCATGTAAGGATACAACTTCATCTACATACAATTTAGCCAGTCTTTCCATACTAAAGGTTTCTTTCATTGGTAAAAAGTGAGTTGATTTGGTTAATCGATCCACAATTACCCAAATCGCATCATTACCTTTTCTGGTTTTGGGTAACTTAGTAACAAAATCCATTGTTATAAGTTCCCATTTCCATACTTGCATCTCTAACTGTTGTAGTAATCCTGAAGGTTTCTGATGTTCTGCCTTAACTTGTGAACAAGTAAGACATTTAGAAACATATCGCGCTATATCCTTTTTCATTCCTATCCACCAAAAGTTCTTTCTTAAATCTTGGTACATCTTATTGTTTCCTGGGTGTATAGTATACCTAGATTTATGAGCTTCATCTAAAATTTTAGGTCTTAAGTCTCCCTGCTTAGGTACCCAAATTCCATCTGCTCCTTGTTCTAATTCCTTGATTCGTCCTTTCATTCCTTCAGCATCATCCTTGATTGCTGTAGTTTGAACATTCTTCAATTGTTCCATTAAATCTATTTGTAGATTTAATCTGAGAGCACGAACTCGTCTTTGTTTCTCATAATACTTACGACTTAAGGCATTTGCAACTACATTCGCCTTTCCTTCGTGATACTGAATATCACAGTCGTAGTCACTTAGGATTTCCATCCATCTCCTTTGCCTCATGTTTAACTCTTTTTGCCCAAATATATATCTTAAACTTTTGTGGTCTGTGTAGACAGTAAATTTACTTCCGTAAAGATAATGTCTCCAAATCTTAAGGGCAAAAATTACGGCTCCTAATTCTAAATCATGAGTCGTATAGTTTTCTTCGTGCTTTTTCAATTGCCTTGATGCGTACGCAATTACCTTCTTGCGTTGCATAAGCACACATCCAAATCCTAATTTTGAAGCATCACAATATACTTCAAAATCTTCAGTTCCTTCTGGTAAGGCTAAGATTGGTGCATGGGTTAATTTCTGTTTCAAAATTCTAAAAGCTTCTTCTTGTTTGGGTCCCCATTCAAACTTAATGGCTTTACAGGTTAGCTTAGTTAATGGTACAGCTATCTTGGAAAAATCCTTAATAAACCGTCTATAATACCCAGCTAATCCTATAAAACTTCTAATTTCCATTGCTGTTTGTGGAACCTTCCACTTGGTAATTGCCTCTATCTTAGCAGGATCTACATGAATACCTTCATGATTTACCATATGTCCTAAAAATTGCACTTCCTTTAGCCAAAATTCACATTTCGAGAATTTGGCGTACAACTTTTCTTTTCTTAACAAAGTTAAGAGTGCATGAAGATGTTCACAATGCTCTGTCTGACTTTTGGAATAAATAAGTATATCGTCTATGAAAACAATTACAAATTTATCCAAGTACGGTTTACAGATCCTAATCATCATGTCCATAAATGCTGCAGGTGCATTTGTTAATCCGAAGGGCATGACTGTAAACTCGTAATGACCATACCTAGTTCTGAAAGCAGTTTTAGGTATGTCTTCTTCTTGTACCTTCAATTGATGATATCCAGAGCGTAAATCTATCTTAGAAAAATATCTAGCCCCTTGCAGTTGATCAAAAAGATCATCAATCCTAGGTAATGGGTATCGATTCTTAATTGTAACCTTATTCAATTCTCTATAATCAATACACATTCTCATCGAACCATCCTTCTTCTTTACAAACAACACTGGCGCTCCCCAAGGAGATGAGCTAGGTTGTATGAAACCTTTACTTAGTAATTCATCTAATTGCTTTTTCAATTCTAACATTTCTGTGGGTGCTAACCGATAAGGTGCCTTGGCTATCGGTGTAGTTCCAGGTATTAGATGAATTCTAAATTCTACTTCCCTGTCTGGAGGTAATCCTGGTAAATCTTCTGGGAATACATCAGGATATTCCGAGACTACTGGTATTTCCTTAAGATCTTTACCCTTAGTGCTAATGATTACCGAAATCATATACACTATTCCTTGTTTTCGTTCATAATTAGCAACTTTCATTACCGATATGAACTTCATGGGCTTACGTGGTTTATCTCCTGTAATCCTAATCATTTCTCCGGTGGGTGATTGAATTTCTATGGAATTCTGATCACAAAGGATTCTAGCATGGTTGGCTACTAACCAATCCATTCCTAATACAACATCAAATTCAGCTAAATTCATCGGCAATAGTTTTGCAGAGAATTTATGTCCTAAAAGTTCTATGTTTCCTTCTTGCAAAACTTTATCTATTTTAACTGAATTTCCGTCTGCTGTTTCAACTGTAAAAATCTGCCTAATATGGGTTAAAGGTAAACTAAGAGCTTGGCAGAATAAAGTATTTATAAAACTTTGGTTTGCACCAGAGTCAAATAATACTTTTGCGTACACGTTGTGAACTAAGAACGTACCCGCTATCACATCCGGAATGAGTTCTGCTTCTTGAGTGGTCAGCTGAAATGCCCTGGCATTCTTCTTAGTATTTCCTTCGGTCGCCTTGGGTTTGTTGTCTACTGGTTTGATCAATTTAGGACATTCTGTTTTATAATGCCCTGCTTCTCCATAGTTAAAACATATTACGGTCTTCTTTTTGCAGTTTTCTTCACGATGTCCTACAGTTTTGCAAAAATTGCAAGTGATATCGCATCTTCCATAATGTTTCTTTTTGCATTTCCTGCAGAATGACGGAGCTAGAGATTGCCCTGTTCCTTTTCTCTTGAAGCTGTTATTATTACCCACACGAAATCCTTGGGTAATTTTCTGAGCTAGTTCCTTTTTCCTATCTTCATCTCTTGTGCGTACCAATTCATCGGTTAGAGTGTTAGCTAATTCTACCGCATCATCAATAGTGCGAGGTCTCGCAGCTTTAACAATATTGCGGATTTCGCTAATTAGCCCCCCAAATATAGCGAGAAATGAGTATCGGTTCTGGCGAAGCCAGTGTTGGTACCACTCTAGCATATTCAAAGAATGTCGAGGTATAACCGCGACAATCTACACCCATCATCCGATGATTTAGAAACTTATTCGCCATCTGTTCCTTTTCATACTCGGGACATAATTTTCTTTCCACCAAACCCTTAAATTCTTCCCAAGTCATAGCATAAGCTATTACTCTTCCTTTTGATTGTAACACCGTGTTCCACCATTCGAGTGCTCCTTCTTTGAAGAGATTTGATGCGTACATGACTTGATCATCTTTACCACATTTACTTATTGCAATGACTGCTTCGGTTTTCTCTAACCAACGCAGTGATGCAGTTTCTCCTTCATTGCCTGCAAATTCAGTGGGTTTACAAGCAAGGAATTCTTTGAAAGTGCAACCAGGCGTTGCAGTTTTCATTTTCTTGGGTAATGGAGCTTGATGTGGTTCCCTATTATGATTAACATGATTATTGCCTCCATTTACACTATTACTGAAGTTATCTTCAGTAATCTGTTTACTAGGGACAATTTGTTGCGGTTCGATTGGATTCTTTATAGCAGCAACGAATGCTAGAATAGCATTGGCTATCCCTTGAGCAACAATATTTTCGATATCTTGCCGAGTCATATATTGATCTCTTGAATGTTGCTCAGACTGATTAACTTCATTTATAGGTTCATTACCACTGTTTGCCATCTGATAATGTATATATAAATTTTATTAGTATCTGCTAAATAACAATTATATACAAACAATCAGAAAATTTTATAATACAGTTATAGTCAAAACAATCGATTTCTCGATTTCATTTTATATCTAGTATAGTATGCATCATTACACACCAATATCTTACAGAGTTTTATTCGTTATTTACAGACTAACTTTACTATTACTATTATACAACTACCATTTTACCATCGTACTATCTCTCGTCACTTGCCGTTCTAAAAACGCAATTCCCTCTCATCGTACTTCCAGGAAATTTGTCCCCCTATTTCCCTGATTCTAGTTCCCGCATCAAACAACTCTTCACCAAAGTGGCGAAGTTCAGCCATGTTTTCATTACTCATGGGTGGATTAGGTAGGGGTTCTGGATCGAATTGTGGAAGAAAGGAATAAGGATCGTTGACAATATTTTGAAATTGCCAATCGTTCGTCCACCATTCGTCCATTCCTATGGGTTGGGAGTGGACTATTGGGTCTGGAATTGCTGGTTCCCAATTCATAGGGAGTTGGTTTTCAAGAGGATAATTAAAAATATTAGTATTGACAGGCTGAATTGTTTCACAGCTTGCCAATAGGAAATCTATTTCATCTTGAAAAGTCCTTTCCTGGTTTGGATTGGAGCTCTCTCCAATTTCTATCTGAGTTGGTTTAGAGCCTTGCCCAACTTCCATTACTATTTCTTTAGGACCTTCCTCCATCTGCATTCCTATCTCCTTAATCTCTTCCTTGGTTTCAGTTTCCATTTCCTGTTGTTTTGAACTTTCTCCGGTTATAATTTCTTTTCCCTTTTTCAAAGGATTATTTATTTTGGGAAGTTTTGTAGCTGGCTTTTTCTTACGTATACGACTTCCCCATACGTAATTCTTTCTTTTCTTTCGTTTTGGCTTGTTCACAGGTGGAACCTTGAATTCTACAGGTTGTTCTATATCAGGAAAGTATCCAGTAAATTCTTTGGAAACTTCGATATTCACCGGGTAAAGATTAAGGTTCTGAAAGGCTTCAGATATCCCACTCATGCTGATGTAGCATATATGCAAAATGCATAAAATACTAAGTTAAAATTTATAAATAACCTTTTAATTTATTACATACTGTGTACTAATTTATTACAAAGATAACTGGAAAACATACTTAGGGTTTGAAATTTTATTTATTGCACAGGGTTTCTAGATTGTAAGGGTAAAGTGCTAAACTTTAAAATATTTTAAAGATTTATATTTTCTGCTACTGTGGCTAACATATATAAATTTGCCCATTTCTCATCTAGCTTATCTTCCCAAGGTGATTTATCAATTAATTCCTGGGTTTCCCGTTTAATCTTCTTTTCTCGGATTTTCTCTTTACTTTTCTTAATAATCATCTCCCTCCTTCTAGGAGAAAGTGATTCCTCGTATTGTGCCTTTCGCACAAATATTCCTTCTTCAGGAATTTCAGCCTGATTCGAGGATTTGGTTCGGGATGAACTTCCCTTCTCATTGGATGATCTATCTAATTTAAGATAGATACTTGACAGCTTTTGCTTACCCATACTGTAACTAACAAATAATCAGTTAATAACACACATAATCACATAATAGTAATCAGGAAAAATTAAGTATTTCTAAATACTTAATTAGCTTAACTCAGTGGCTCTGATACCACCTTTTTCTGTCACGGCCCCCGACCCGGTTTGACCCGTTTCAGGAGCCGCGGGACAGAAATCCCGTGGTATTTATTTAGTTGAGTTTAACAGCGGAAGTTTATTTAACAGGATCGTTTAAAGCTAAAATTTTCCCGATTTATTTTATTTCACAATTCGGGATAAATCCCCGATAATTTACAATATTATGTTTTTACTACGAAATCGTGATATTACAAAACTTATTTCTTTATTTTATAATGAGCCACTATCTTAAGCTTGAAATGCTCCCCAGCACTTTTCCTGAATTACAACAGATCACCTGAAATATGTTTGAAAAAGGTTTTGTCAGCGGGAAATACTGAGTGAATCATTCTATTTACTAAAATGACACATTTGTTATAATTTACAGTATTAAGAGCAATTACAATGTTTCTGATATCAAACCAACTACCCACGGTATTTGTCACTCGACCGAATCTGTGACTATGGTCATATCCCCCAATTGGCTGCCCCAATGGTGACGATTATCAAGTAATGTATACAAAACCCCACATACCGGCTGTAACTTGGTGATTACAAAGACTTAATCTCCGTAATTATAACTTTGAAAATAAACATGCTTTTATAAACAAATTTGATAAAAAGAGAGAATGACTCACATTGCTGATTTAATACGGACAGAGTTTACTCTATGGATTAGCCTTGTTAACCTAATTTAAATAACAATGCACACAAAACTGGGTTAGTAATCAATCCAGCATTTACGATAACTCACGAGATCAAATTCTCACAACGAACGACAAAGTGCGATACTTCATCCATCGAATTAACGACGAACGACAAAGTATAACCCTAATGTGGGTAGCACTTAAACATCCATTGGATATATTGATCGTCGGAAAATGAATCGTAGCAGCGATTGTGCTAATACCCTGTTTTGAGGCAGAATTTCGAGACCCGGGGGTGAAATTTAGAGTATTCAGTTCGTATCTCAGTGTATTTTGTGAATTCTTTCGACGTTGGATGTTCAAATTTCGAATGCCACTGTCCTCTATTTATAGCTGAAAATTTGACTAGCTTACGCACCGTAACAATCCCAGTGTTACGGTCCGTAAGAGTCCTTGCGCACCGTAAGACCTATATTGTTACGGTGCGTAAGGCATAAAACTAGCCTATAGGGTAGCCACGATTGGGACTAGCTCAGCTGACTCTACAATTTCACATTTCAGTTATGTGACAACGCTGATTTGAGGATAATCGTCCATTAGGGTTTATCCCCTCTAAGTTTTAGGGGCCCTAATCCTGATTCCGATTATTCTGAAAATTTTAGGGTTTGTGTGGAATCACTTGGGTGTCTCAATTAGGGTTTCCTAATGATCAATTAAAGTAATAATTAGGACTTTTTAGTGAGAGTTGTTACAGTTGAAGTGACACAGGTGTCACAGTATCTTTGCGGGTTCAGGTAATCTTTGGGTAAATCGGCCGAGAGCCTTAGAAACATTAATTAAAATACAATTAGAACTAGATATTCTACTTAACTTGTCGCTGAGAGGCTCGAGTTTGTTAGTAGGTCTCGGTATGATATATATTTAAGATAGATTTTGAGAGAAGTCGGTCTTATTTCCCTAATCACACCTGTGTCTATTAAACCAAGTTAGAATCTAGAGTTGCCTTAGACTTTCGCGCTGAGAGGTAGATTGTCACATTAGGGCACTTTTAGAGACGTTAGAGGACTGAGTGGAAGTCTAACAACCGGTGTTCATAACAGCCTTGTAGAGTCTCACAGGTTTCTTCCTGAGAAGGGGCGGGAGGTCTTAGTAGAGATTTCTTAGGGTTTAGTACACAAAGATCCCGGTTGCATACCATTTTAGTACCATTAGAAATCCATTCCTAGTTAAACCGGAGTCTAGCCTAGGTAGTCGTTAATCTCTATTGAATCAAACCTTAGTTCTTTTTCATGTCATAGTTTAGTTTTATTTTAATTTCAACTGTAGGATTTTAGTAACCCCCCCCCCCCCCTCAAAACACAAAAATAGTTAAGTTTGTGTCAGAGTCAATCTAAATAAGGTCTTTAGCGTAGTTAATTAGAGTTTCGTGGGTTCGACATCCGGACTTACCTTTCTTTACTAGAGTCGACCGGTTCACTTGCCGGTGAGTAGTTTAGTTGAGTTTAGAGAGTCTAGATTATTACTTGAGTCTAAATTTAGGTTAATTTTAGTTGCTTTTTATTGAACTACTTCTAGTACATCAGAAACCAAATTCGCCAAATCGGAGAAAGACTCATCTGGAAATACGACGAGAACGAGATGCAATACTAGAAAACAATCGCCTAATATATATATATATATATATATATATATATAGAAACGGGATCAGGAGAAAATGCTCAAAAGTGTGAGAACGGTGAGAACGCATCCTGACCCAACACGTGTCACACGACATAGAGAAGGGCGAGGGGGCTTTTTTGTCCTTTCATGTTTCTTTTTTTAAACGCGTGTCACATCACCTTTCCATTTTTTGGCGTTTAATAAATACGCGGCGTTTTTATTGTTTTTAGATTAGGATCATAGTAAACATTTTGCTGTTTTAAGTAAGTTTGGCATTTTTATTGTTTTTAGATCAGGATGCAAGCCTATAATGTAAAAAACATCAGTAATTTTCTTGATGTTTATTTTTTTTCTATCAAGTGTTGTGCCATGTAGGATACAGGCCTATAATATGACATACAATTATGGCGTTTTGAAAAGATAAATAAATTCAATTTTCCATGTAGTGGCTATAATAAATGTTTGTCAATAATGTTACCGTCTCTTCATTTTATTGTTTTACAATTACTGTTTCGTTCAATTTCATCTGTCAATTAGTGTTGCTTTTTCCAGTAATACTTTGTTTTGTGTTTTTTGGTGTTTTATATAGCAACATCGTGCTTTGCTAGCATCCGTTCTCACAGTTTTCACACTATCAAGCGTTTTGGTGTTTGTAGTTTTTTGCGTTTTATACTCAATTTTTTTTGTTAGTAGAGAATTAGATAATAAAAAACAGAGAATTAGATAACAAACAATAGAAAATTAAAAATTATAATCTAATTTCTCATTCAAATATTCAATGTCATCAGCCTCTTCTACTTTAACCTTTTTGGCGTTTTGAACCTGTTTTTTGAATACCTTATGTAGATCCTTATTTTCCTACATGACGCCCGTCTTTAAAAGATGCTTATTTTTTGTGGCATCCTTTATTGTGGTTTGATATATACTTGTTTGGTGACATGTTGAAGATCAACGTCTGCTCGAATGTATTGATCCCTTCATGCCATCAATGTATCCATCAGGAACAAAGTGACATGATGACATATCAGTGTTATCAGTCTTTTTTTTCAGGAATATTTGTCCATCTCATTCAGCAAAAGCTTATAGAGATACCCAGCTCAGAGAAGAATCCATTCAGTGAAACTTCATTCAGAACAATACTTAATATAGAAGAAACGAGGTTCCGCATCTGTGGCTTTTTTAACTATTTTTTGGCGTTTTTAAAGTGAATGGTTTCTAGGAAATATGGTGTTGTTTTTTGTTTGTGATCAGTTGATTGTGCAGAGACGTCTCTCTTATAGGATGTTTTTGGCACTAGTTTAGGCGGGATTTTATTTATAATAAATGATATTAATAAAATAGCCGTCTTTTCAGTTACTATGTGTATTTTTACTGTTTTTGTTCAGCTTTTTATGAGTTTTTAGGGTCATAGACTTTCCATCTCTCAAGTTTGGCGTTTTTTAATGGCTTTAAGTGGTTTTTAGCGTTTTTTTTTTTTCATTTTTAACTTTTAATAATACTTCTCCAAATTACTTTTATTATAGTTTGGGAGTTTTTTGTGTTTTACTGCATTATGGCGTTTCACAAGCATTATGACTGTTTGGCGTTTTATTAATATAATGTATTTTTTTATTCTAAGTTGAAAAATACATAACAAACAGCAGAAAAAGAAAATAAAAAAAATAAAAATAGAAACTTCCAAATCTTTACTGTCATCAGTATCTTTCTTCTTTGAAACATGTTCACTGGCGGTTTGGCTTTGTCATGCTTGTGTTTTTGTGGCCGTTTGGAAAGACAAAATGACAAGAGTTTTTTTTTTTTTTTTTGAATGTGTATCTTCAAACCACTCATCAGTGTCATTTGTCTCTTCATGCCATTATAATATTCATAAAAAACAAAACATAAAAAATGACATAAGTCTGACCCCAACATCTTTTTATTTATGATTTGTCCATCTCATACAGCAAAATGTTATTTGAGTCACAGCACCTCAGGGAAGAATGCATTCTCCGAAACTTGGCGTAGAACAATATTGAATATACAAGAAACGATATTTCCCATTTTTGGCGTTTTACTGAGGAGATAGTGTATCTGAAAGAAACGTCGATTTTTTGGAATCTTTGGTGTTTGAGTGTTTTGGCGTTTTGAGTAGGTGTGTTTGATGTTTTGGGGATTTTTGGCGTTTGTAATATGAATGGTATATAGTAGAAATATGGCGTTTCAGGTTCTGGGGGTGTGTTTTTATGTCTGAGATGTTTTGTTTATATAGGGATGTGTTTTGGCCCGTAATGGCGTTTTATTCATCAGTTTGGCGTTTTTGGTATAGAAGTGTAAAGACTCTTTTACCCTTAATGAAGCGCGTCTACTTAATAGAATTTATGTTATTTACGAAAACGCCACCACGCTAATCTAGTCCATAGATTTTTTTGATCGGACGATCCATAAGCGTTCTCACACTTTCCACTATTTTCTCTAAATCCTGACCATATATATATATATATGTGTGTGTGTGTGTGTGTGTGTGTATTTTTGTTACTTTGATAAAAAAAAATCAACTAAGATAGGTATAAATTAATATATATTGATGCATAATTACTAATGTTTAAGTTTCAGTCATAGTTTGTAATAGATGCATATATATATATATATATATATATATATATATATATGAAAAGAGTAAAAGTCGCAATGATCGACGTTTTTGGTTCAATATGCTTGAGTGTTTGTTGTTTAATTTATTCTGTGATATTAATACCTGATCATGTTTACAATTCACATGTCAAACGAAGTAAATCAGGAAATCCAAAATAAAAATAACGAGAACCAAGTGGATAAAAGTGCTATCGAACATATAGTAGCCCAAGGAATCATAGATGCTATGTCCTATATTACCGACACTATTAAAAAGACAGAAAATAATAATTCCATAATCGGAAGTAAACATGCACCCACTGAGCCAAGTCACAGCGTGAATGGAAATCACAGACTGTTTATCCAAGCTCCGATTCCAAAAAGAAGAAGGACCATCTCATATGGTTGTTCTTGTAAAGAATTCTTATCATGCAAACAAATAGAATTCTCAGGCAATGAAGGAGCCATTTCAGCCTTGCGCTTGATAGAAAAGACAAAAGCAATTTTAAAGATAAGTAAATGTGCAGATGAAGATAAGATCATGTATGTTTCTAATCTTTTTAAGAATACAGCCTTAGAGTGGTGGAATACCATTCTTCAGACAATGGGAAGTGACATGGTTTACAGTATGGAATGGAACAACTTTAATGAAATAGTTGAAAGGAAATGTTGTCCTGCTCATGAAAAGGAACAGATTGCTAATAGGTTCCTAATTATAGAATGATTGGGGTAGATTGAAGAGAATATACAACCACATTCTTTGAATATGCAAGGATAGTACCAACACTAGCCTCACCAGAACCCGTAATAATCTCCCGATACATCTGGGGATTAATCAGTGAGATCAGACATGTGGTCAAGGCAGCTAGACCACGAACAACAGAAGAAGCAGTGGAACTTGCTAACACTCTGAAAGATGAATTGGTACATACGCAAGAGGAAAAATAGAAAAAGAACCTAGCCCAAAAGATTACCCAGGAAATACGTTATGGTAATTCCTACCGCGGGAAAACACCAGGTTCTTCCTCTTCACCCCACTACAAGTACTGTAAAAGGAAACACTCAGGAAAATGCTCGATATACTGCAACTTCTACAAAATATTAGGACATAAGGAAAAAGACTGTAGAAAGAAAGCTAACATTAGAATATGCTACAATTGTGGAGAAGCTGGTCATATTAAACCGAACTGTCCGAAAATAGCTCTAGTAGCAAACAACAAAGCAAAGGCAACAGAAGGACCCAAGAAGAATGCCATAGCATTCATTCTGACAGCCGAAGAAGCTAAGATGATGCCAGAAGTGATTGCCGGTACGTTTTTAGTTAATGATGTTTATGCTAAAGTATTATTTGACTCTGGTGCAAACCAAAGTTTCATAAATACTTCTTTCTGCAAACTTCTCAATCAACCATTAACTAAACTTGACCAAGACTGTCTGGTGGAGGCGGCAAATGGAAATTCTATCAAAATAAGCGAAATCCTCTAGGAAGGAAAGATAGAAATTTTAAACCATAACTTTACCACCAACCTCTTACCAATGGATCTAGCCAGATTCGACATCGTATTAGGAATGGATTGGTTGGTAGCCAATCAGGAACGAATATTATGTGATCAAAAGTCTGTACAAATAAGTATGTCAACTGGTGAAAGAATCACAATTAAAGGAGACAAGCCAACGAGAACAACAAAATTCATCTCTATGATGAAAGCCGCAAGCTACGCACGGAAGGGAGGAATGGTGTATATGATTTTCGTAATCATAAACACTAAAGGAAAAGAATTAAAAGATATTCCCGTCATATCTAAATTCTCAGATGTTTTTCCAGAAGAATTACCTGGATTACCGCCAGATCGTGAGGTTGAATTTAGAATTCACCTGATACCAGGAACGGCACCAATTGCCAAAGAACCTTATCGACTAGCACCAATGGAGATGCAGGAATTGAAGAAACAGCTTGACGAATTACTAGAGAAAGGTTTTATACAACCTAGCTCATCGCCATGGGGAGCACCGGTGTTATTTGTCAAGAAGAAAGATGGATCGATGCGTATGTGCATTGATTACCGAGAATTGAATAAGGTTACGATTAAAAAACGGTACCCACTACCGAGAATCGATGATGTATTCGATCAACTTCAAGGAGCCCAATCTTTTCCAAGATCGATTTATGCTCAGGATATCATCAATCGAAAGTACAGGAAGAGGACATTCCAAAAACTGTTTTCAGAACAAGGTACGGCCATTATGAATTTACTGTCATGCCATTTGGTTTAACCAATGCCCCAGCCGCATGTGTGGACATGATGAACAGGATATGTAAACCATACCTGGATAAATTCGTAATTGTCTTTATAGATGATATTCTAATTTACTCAAAGTAAGGAAGAACATGCGGAGCATTTGCATATACTTCTGACATTGTTGAGAAAAGAAAAGCTTTATGCTAAATTCTCAAAATGTGAATTCTGGTTGCAAGAAGTGCAATTCCTTGGACATATAGCTAATCATGAAGGAATTCATGCGGATCCCACAAATGGAAAGTCCTTGAGTCACCTACATAAGTGAGAAGTTTCTTGGATTGGCAGGATATTATAGACGTTTTATTCAAGATTTTTCTAGGATAGCCATTCCATTAACCAAACTGACTTGCAAATCAGTTAAGTTTGAATGGGGACCAAAACAAGAGGAAGCATTCAAGATTTTGAAGCAAAGGTTAACCAACGCACCAATACTTGCTTTGCCAGAAGGAACTGAAGACTTTGTAGTATATAATGACACGTCTAAGTTAGGATTTGGATGTGTGTTGATGCAACGTCAAAAAGTAATTGCTTATGCCTCTAGGTAGCTTAAGAAACATGAAGAGAATTATACAACCCATGATCTAGAGTTAGGAGCAATATTTTTTGCCCTTAAGATTTGGAGACACTATCTCTATGGTAGTAAGTTCGTTGTATTCACAGATCATAAGAGTTTAAGGTATGTCTTCGGACAAAAGGAATTAAACATGAGGCAAAGACGTTGGATGGAAATTCTTAGTGACTATGATTGTGATATCCAGTATCATGCAGGAAAGGCTAATGTAGTAGCTGATGCTTTAAGTCAAAAGTATCATGAAAAGCCAAAAAGAGTACGCTTTCTTATATTAAACCTGCATGTAGATTTAAATGAACAAGTGAGACAGATACAAGAAACAGCAATCAAGGATGATGCTGAAGGTTTGAAAGGAATGATTAAAGAATTAGAAAAAGGAACAGATGGAATTTGGAGGTTCCATAAGAAATGGATCTGGATACCTATCCAAGGAAACCTACGAAACCGAATTTTAGAAGAAGCCCATAAGTCTAAGTATACGATGCATCCTGGAAGTGATAAGATGTATCAAAATTTAAGAAAGAATTTCTGGTGGAAAGGAATGAAAAAAGATATAGCAAATTATGTTGCTAAATGTTTAGCATGTTCCCATGTTAAAGCTGAACATCAGAAACCTTCAGGATTACTACAGCAATTAGAAATGCCAATTTGGAAATGGGAATTGATAACAACGGACTTTGTTACCAAACTACCCAAGACACGAAAGGGTAATGATACAATCTGGGTGATTATTGTCACACCCGCTCGTAGCGGAAGCGCGAGGTGTGATCTGATCGGTTCTCATTGCATAACAATATAAGTGAACATACTAAATGAATAAAAACAAGCTCCAATGCCATTGTCATAATTGTTTCAAAAGAATGCAACATAAGTTGAATGTATTGGTTACAAACCATCAAATGAAAATAAGTTGTCATCATTTTATACATCAAAATGTAAGTCTTAAAATGTCAAGACTTTGACCACTATATCACCGCAAAGAGGCGGTATATAACAGGCAAACCCTTCAATAGTTGGCATGGAGTATTGATACTTGTTTTCCTTGAACTGAAATCGTTGCATTGGTCCACTAATTCCCTGAAATACATGTAAGTTTGAAAACATCAACAAAAGTTGAGCGAGTTCATGCAGTTTAGTTGTATGAGATGTATCTGTAAAATGTGAGCTGTATAAGATGTATCTGTAAAATGTGAGCTGTATAAGATGTATCTGTAAAATGTGAGCTGTATAAGATGTATCTGTAAAATGTGAGCTGTATAAGATGTATCTGTAAAATGTGAGCTGTATAAGATGTATCTGTAAAATGTGAGCTGTATAAGATGTATCTGTATGTAATGATGTAGTATGTAAAGCGTCAATGAAATCGTTGATCATTAATGTTTCGCGAGGACATTAATATGTGTGACGAATTAGGAAGCAATCCAAACCTAGACGATTTTATGTCGACTCCTATCGACTGGGACACAAACGCACTCTTCTGTATGGGTCCACGACCAAGAGTGGGGCTCGCCAATACCCATTAGATCTAACCACTTGTACCTAGGTCCAAACTGGATTAATGGTGCTTAGATGTATAACCCTAATTCGCACATGATCTAAGGTGTTTCATTCCCTAACTTTAACATACGTTGAACATGTATTTTCCCCGATAGTTGTAAAGTTGTAAAACATTTAAATGAATAGGGGACATGAACTCACTGAATTGCGTCCGTGAATAGAAGTAATTATGATCTCGCGTGTGGTCGTCTTGAACAATGTTGCGACCTACAAATGTTCTTTATTTTTTAGACACTTCGGTCTTTATAAATGACTTGAGTATAAGTCTTGTGTCTTGAATATGTGTTAAGACCTGTATGTCTTTGTTACTCATTGAACTGTGTATTAGATGTATTAACTGATAACTGTTTAGTGTATATATTTCTCCAAATACATATTCTTGTATCTCGTGAGTTGTATCATCGGGTCTTGTCATCTTGGTTTCGTGTCTTGTATAAGTAAATTGTATAATTGTAATGTTTATCAATTATATGTCATTGGGCTTAGCCCAAGAATTCATGTTATTGGGCTTAAATAGTATTGGGCCTAAATAGTGTTGGGCCTCAATAGTGTTGGGCCTAAATAGTGTTGGGCCTCAATAGTGTTGGGCCTAAATAATGTTGGGCCTCAATAGTGTTGGGCCTAAATAGTGTTGGGCCTCAATAGTACTGGGCTTAATGTTATTGGGCCTTGGCCCATATGTTTGGTTTTGGGCTTAGCCCATGTGTTTTGATAAGCCCATTATGAAGTTAAGCCCATTTATAAATAATAGCCCATTTATAAAAGATAGCCCATTTGTATAAACTAGCCCATTAAGAAATGCAAGCCCATTTGAAAGTATAAGTCTTTCATTTTTATAAAAAAAAACATTTTTATAAAAATAACTAAATATACTTTTTAGTTAATAAAAACATAATAGTTTTTATAAGTTTCAAAATGTCCGAATTTTGTTAATGGTAACGAAATTCTTGCGTCCGCGTCGAAAGGTCGCCTAAGCATCGTAGTAACTTCTCCGAATGGCGATATGTTCATAGATTCGCCCGTCGTCCGTTTTGACCATAAGTTGTGTCCGAAAGTTCGGAATGTCCGTAAGTTGTTTTCAAGTGTGTCTATATGTATTCTTGTAAGTCTTTAGTTGTAAGTATGTCTTGTATTTATTTGTGTCATTGTTATCAAGTCTCTAACTTGTATATATAACTAATACAAATAATAACACATAGCACATACTTGATATGTTCAATAAATATGTATTTTACCAAAATATATATTTATGTCAATTTTTATGTTTAGAAAGACCAACTTTCTAATCTTGTAAAGACTTTGTTAGAAAAAAAATGATAGTTTTGTTAACATAATGTTCTAAAAAAAATGGCCATATAACCTTTGTATTAATCATTTGGCCATGTTTCATAAACATATCATTTTCTTTTCCAAATCACCATCAATTTACCCAATCATCTTAACTAAAAACATATGAGATTTTTATAACATAAACTTATCAAAATGATCTCCAAATCATGTAGGGTTTTGGACATGATCATAACCTGTGCTAACTAGTTCAAAAACCAAGTTTACTTCTAGTTTTAACAACTTTTATAAAAATCTCATGTTGTATGTTACTTTTTATAATCTTGTAAAAGTCTTGTTTTTAAATAAAAACTTTAAATACTTTCACAAGATCAAAGGTTATGATCATCCCTTTAAACCTTTATGTTAAAAACCCTTTAACATAAACATGTATAATTGTTAGATCATATTTTTAAAACATCCTCTAACAATTTATTTATATCATAATCATCATAACAAGATCGAATATGCATATAACAAGTCTTAGATCACAATATAAACCAATATAAATATATCATGATTATTATTTTTGCTTCTTTGTATTTTTCATGTTTATTATGTATGATTATTTAGTTATTTATTAGTTATAACAACAATCATAAACATAATATAAGTATGAAAAAAAATAGATGTTGAAGCTTACTTCTAGCACTTGGCTAGGGATGATCTTGGAGGATGATTAAGAAATACAAAGATGAAGATCTTGATGGTAGAATACTCTTGAATGGATGAAAACCCTTTCTTTAACTTGTAAGTGATTTAGATCTTCTTATGTTCCATAGAAAATCATATTGATCATAAAAGAGGTGATAAAATAAAATGGGTTTATGGTGTTCTTGGTGGAAAAAGATGAAGATGATGAGAGCTTTTGTGTGTGAAAAAAAAATAATAAGGTGTAAAATGGTCTTGAAATGATCTAGTTACTTAGTTAGTAAGTTACTAATTAATCACCAACATCATCCACTTGAACAATGGAGTAAATATCTAGATATTTGCAAGTTGTTAATGAGTGTGGGACCCACATAACAAAAAAAAACGTTAATATGAGGGGGGGGTCATGCTTGGTGATTTGTTTCTAATTATTTCAAGTGTTAGAATTTGTAGACAAATGTTAGGAAGTTTAGGTGTTCAAGGATTTCAATTGATTTAAGATGTTTAGATGTTATAACTAGCCTTAAAATGACCAAAATAATATTAGATGGTTACTAAAAAAAAAATTAGATATCGTTCGGATAATCGTTTCGAATTGTTTCGGTTAGATGTTATTTGAACGCTAAGTTGCGTAACTTGTGTGAATAGATGTTGTTATTGGCTCGGATGATACCCGAATGTATCCTCACATGAATTTTATGTTAAATAATATTTTTACATGTCGTAAAAATATTACAAAACTGATTTCTGCAGAATTTCTGCGGAAAAGTGTAGAAATCGTCGCTTTTAGTGCTTTTCGGCAGTTTTCGGTGCTACCGGACATTGGTAGTATATTAAACCAAACCCTTGCATTCCCATATAGGATTTAATGTATATTTGATGTTGGACTTCCGTCTGAGTCCTAAAGATGTAATTTAGATGGTTTCGCTGGATCCTGAGTTTTCGTCAGCACGCTAGTTTACTAGATACTGCTCTAGTTGTTTCGATGCATTGTTTACATTGTTTCAAAGGTAACCAATAAAATGAATCATGTGCATCATAATTGAATATTTCATAAGTATTCTAAGATGTATATTATGTAATACG
Source organism: Helianthus tuberosus (assembly GCA_030545235.1). NCBI lineage: Eukaryota > Viridiplantae > Streptophyta > Magnoliopsida > Asterales > Asteraceae > Helianthus > Helianthus tuberosus. The sequence continues at coordinate 96,273,868 of CM060399.1, read as the reverse complement.
CAGTTCGAGTGTTCGAAATGCATAAAAATGTAGCTAAAATGAGTACTTTAAGTGTAAGAAAGTTACCGAAAAGTGTCAGTTGTCACATTCTCCCCCTGTTATTGAGAATTTCGTCCCGAAATTCAAGCTGAGTCATCCTTTGCAGGATTGTTCTCAAACAGGTGAGGATATTTGACTTTGATTTGATCTTCACGTTCCCAAGTATATTGGGGTCCGTGTCGAGAGTTCCAACGAATTTTTACTAATATGTGACGACTCCTTTGTATTTTCTGGACCTTCCGGTCCATGACCTTAATAGGTGCTTTATGAATTGGAGTTTGTCATCAATGTGAATCTCATCCTCCGAGATGATAACCGTTTCTTGTGTTGGACTCTTCTCAAGATTCGACACATGAAATGTGTGGTGTACTCTACTTAGTTCTTCTGGTAACTTCAGCTTGTAGGCAACGGTGCCAATCTTTTCTAAGATTTCAAATGGTCCAATGTAACGTGGGTTAAGCTTTCCACGTTCACTGAACCTCGCTACGCCTTTCCAAGGCGAGACTTTCAACAAGACTTTGTCTCCAACCTCGAAAGATAATGGTTTTCGTCTTTTATCTGCGTAGCACTTTTGTCGATCTCGAGCCGTCTTGATACGGTCTCGGGTCTGAAAAATTTTATCCGTAGTCTCTTGGACTAGTTTCGGACCAATTAATTAACTATCGCCTGTTTCCGCCCAACATAGCGGAGAGCGACACTTTCGACCATAAAGAGCTTCAAACGGTGCAGCTTGTATAGTAGTATTGTAGCTGTTATTGTAGGAAAACTCAACTAAAGGTGGATGAGTATCCCAATTGCCGCCTAAATCCATAACACATGCGCGAAACATATATTCGAGTGTTTGGATTGTCCGTTCGCTCTGGCCGTCAGTTTATGGATGAAAGGTCGTACTTGGATTCAAATGAGATCCAAAGGCCTGTTGAAATGATTTCCAAATTCTGGAAATAAAACGACCGTCTCGGTCTGAAATGATTGAAATAGGCACTCCATGACGAGCCACTATTTCTTTGAGATAGAGTTCCGCTAGTTTCTCAGTATTATCCTTCTACCAAATCGGTAAGAAGTGCGTGGACTTTGTTAGTCTATCGATGATTACACATATCATGTAGTGACCTCTTGAGGTCCTGAGTAACTTCGTAATGAAGTACATCGATATTTGTTCCCATTACCAAACGGGAATCTCGGGTTGTTGTAACAAGTCCGAGGGATTTTGCTACTCGACTTTTACTTTCGCGCAAGTCAAGCATTCTCCGATATAAGTCGCGATATCACTTTTGAGGTTAGGCCACCAGTAGTATTCTTTCGCTACTTAGGCCTATGTGCTTCCTCAAAATATCATCTCGAAGGCCGCCAAAGAATAGAACCCAATTTCGACTCATAATGTATAAAGTTCCATCTTCTTTACACTAATTGTTCCTTCATGCCTCAAAGTGTTTCTGCTTGAATATGCTCTTCCTTGAGCGCTTGTGAATCATCTTCTCTAATGCTTGAACTCTCAGTGTTCTAACTCGCTCCTTGCGGCTCAAGGCATCTGCTACAACGGTTGCCTTGCCCGGATGGTACTTTATTTCACAATCATAGTCGTTCAACAATTCAACAAACATCGTTGACGTATATTTAATTCTTTTTGGTTGAATATGTGTTGAAGACTTTTATGATCCGTGAAAATAATGCATTGAGTACCATATAAATAATGTCGCCAAAATTTTTTTTTTTTAAGCGAATACCACCACGCCTAACTCAAGATCGAGAGTGGTATAGTTCTTCTCGTGAACTTTTTAAATGGGCGCGACGTGTACACAATAACTTTTTCACGTTGCACGAGTACGCAACCCAATCCTTGATGTGAAGCATCATAGTCTACAACAGTGTCATCGGTATCGTCGGATAATGATAAGATTGTAAAATGCTATGCACCAATCTCAAGAATAAGTTGTAAGGCTATATCTTGTTTTTCGATTTGGGGCGAATTTATTGTCTTTAACAACTCTAAAATGGTTCTCAAATGTTGCTCATGTTCATCAGTCGATCGAGAGTATATCAAAATGTCGTCAATAAACACTATGACGAATTTGTCGAGATACGGCTTGCACACACGATTCATTAAATCCATGAAGACCGCTGGTGCATTTGTTAAACCAAAAGGCATAACGAGAAACTCGTAATGACCGTAACGAGTCTTAAAAGCCGTTTTCGGTATGCTTTCCTCTTGAATTCGTAACTGATGATACTCCGACCGTAAGTCTATCTTAGAGTAGAAGCTAGAACCTTTCATAAACCATTTGAGTTAGTTGGAAATTCATTTGTAACATGGTTTAGAAATATGAATTTTCGTTCATCGAAATGTTGTGCATTTTTGCAAAACTTGCATGTCTTTCCACCCCCAAAACCTTTATAAAGATGTATAGTGGTAAAGAGTAGGGGTTATGAACTCACAACATCCTCATTCGGTCAACTACAAGGTTCAGAAGGTGCTAATCGACATGGAGATTTGGCTATGGGTGCGGCTCCAGGTACCAAGTCGATGTGAAACTCAACTTGTTGATATGGTGGTAGTCCTGGCAAGACTTCAGGAATTTCTTCAGGAAATTATTTTATCAAAAGAATATCTGTCAGCTGTGGCCCAATGGCCTTCTTGTCTACAACAAGTGCTAGATAGGCAATACAACCTTTCCGTAAGCACTTATGTGCTTTCATGCCATTGATGATCCGCAATGGGGTGTCGCGCTTCTCTCCATGTATCACAAGTGTCTCTTCGTTCAGTAGTGGTAGGCGAATGATCTTCTCGTGACATAAGACTTTGGCTAGGTTATCGGATAACCAATCCATGTCAACCACTACTTCGAAAATACTCAACTGAACGGGGAAGAGATCGATATTGAATTTCAGCTCTAGACTCGACTAGTTTACGTTTTGCCAATTCTATAGAATGAGGAGACGTCTAGCTTACTTGACTCTAGGCCAAGTACATTTTAAATTCTGTGTGGCGAGGACTTCACTGTATAGTTTTAGGAACCCTATGTTTAAATGTAGGATAACCCAATCCATATGTTTAGATGTAGGATAACCCGATCCATATGTTTAGATGTTGGATAACCCAACCATATGTTTAGATGTAGGATAACCCAATCCCTAATTGTAGCTAGGACAATCCCGTCCCTAGCCATGAAACTCATGTATGTGAAATGTTGAGATGAAGCTAAAATTGCCAATTGTATAAAATAACATGGATGTGAAATGTTGACGAATAGGATACATACCGGTGGCCCTTAATGATTTGATATGTCTCAGCTAATTCCCCATTAGCTAACTTGATATAGTAATGTGTGTCCAACATGACTCTAATTCGAGTATATGTATAACAACTAAAGACACTAGTTAAGCTTGGTGTTGGTATTAATAGAATTGATACATGATGATAGTAGAGTGTAAGTACTCATGACTCCATTGGGATTTTGTGGAGTATTCATAGTTCTAGCCACACACACACTTATTCACTAGCTTGATCCATTCTTAAGTATTATCGTCTTGCTTGTCTTTGTTTTGCGCTCGGTCTTAGCACACTGCTACTCTTGGCGCTTTTGCAATTGCCCTCATGATGAATGTCTCACTTGTCGCATTTAGGATTTCGACAAGTTACCAGCATACATCCTGGTGCCAAAATCGTTTATGGCAGCAGTTGCCTTCATTTCTCTCATGGCGAGAGTTATTGTTTGAGTGATTGAGGTAGGGAGGGATGATGCGGTTATGCTTCGGATCTCCGAGGCTAAACCTAAAATGTAACACTCAGTGTGTTTGAATTCGGGTGTTTCCCAGTATGGAACAACCCTTGAGAGACCATGAAAGCATCAAGTGTAACCATCAACATTGGCTCCAGTTATGATCGAGTTCTTTTATAAAATCATATGAAAATAGATATGAAAATCAGATGATATAAAAGAATGATGTATGGTTAAATAAATAACCAATAAAAATGTAGTGTATAAATATATCATGTCTTGAAATAGAATATTATGTCTTGTGTAGAGGATGTCGCGTCTTGTGCAAAAATGTCATGTCTTGTCTTTGTCGAAGAGATTTGAATAACACCACGATATGCAATATAACATAAGCACTTATATATAGGAAGTACCAGCGGCGTATCCACCATGCTTTTATCATATTACACACATCTCATCACTTACAAATAACCACCAAAAAATGTCTTGTGTAAACCAACATCAAATGATATGTATAACAATGTCTTGCGTAACAATGTCATGTAAACCATGTCTTGTGTAAAAGCAATAGTTTTCAACACATAACTTTTAACTTAAACAATTGATTCTTTTGGCGCCATGATCTTTTTAATACACACAATTAAAAGAATCTAGACATTTATTTGAATAAATAAAGTCTATCATGTGCCCAAGAATGAAGAATACAATCAATCGGTCATGGAAACCTCAAGACCATATTGTTCATACATGTTTGAATAAATGATAACGTGGATACCCAAAACCAAAAGGTGTAATGCCTCTTGCGTGTATTGGTCATATGTTTAAAAAGAAAAAAAAAATAATTCGTTGAGGAGGGGAAACCAACCAGTGGTCTTCGTCTATATAATATGTATTCCCTACTCTATGGACCTCGATCATCCTAAGTAAAGAAAATCCTTTGTCTTACTTGTCCATGTGACAATTATGGTAATAGTGCTTGAGTTTCACGAGCTCTAGCAAAATTATTTAGAATTTCCAAAGATGTCGAATAGAATGTAATGAGGGAGTTGCAGCATGGTTCATGCCATACCATCCCTTGGAAAAAAAACAAATGTCAAACGACGGAATTTATTGTATCACTTCCAATAAATATGATAAGGTGGAATATGATAAAGTAAGGTAAGGTAAAGTAGGATAAAGTGTCATAGACACCCTGGAACCAACCCATGTTCAAGAATTTCGAGAATGTTGAGGAAAATCCTCCATGAGTGGCTAACACGTTTTGTTTGTTTAAATGACTAGTCTCAACTGAATCGTGATATAGATCGAATGTTAGGTGTGAACAAATATGTGTCGTCTTCCCGTATTGTATTGTATTGTATTGTATTGTATTGTATTGTATTGTATTGTATTGTATTGTATTGTATTGTATTGTATTGTATTGTATTGTATTGTATTGTATTGTATTGTATTGTATTGTATTGTATTGTATTGTATTGTATTGTATTGTATTGTATTGTATTGTATTGTATTGTATTGTATTGTATTGTATTGTATTGTAGGGTGTTATATTAACCACCCCCAGTTCGTGTTCTACTTAGATAGGAAGAATTGAATCTCAAGTAATAACTTAAGAATTTTGAATGAATAGTGATCATTAGCTTGACCCGCAGAGTCCACCAGAATTTCCATGCACTACAAGTTGTTATTACGTGGGCCCCCGTAATAATAAATTGTCTTGCATGGTCACCCTAGCATTCTCTCGTTCAGAGCAGGCGATCAGTCAGAGAGAGGACACTGTTGTTTATATACCTTCAACATAGAAGGAAACTTCGTGATAGTTCACGTGTCAACGTCCGTTGTTGTTACTCGCAGGACGGTACGACGTTAGATGAAATAGAAATGGAAAGAATCTGTAACAATAACAATTGAAGGGGCACCTTCAAGATTAGTACTTCATCTTCCTTGTAAGGACAAGAGTATATCCACCTTGATTAGTATGAGTCACATGGATCTCGTCCCACTAATGGAGTTGTTGTCCAAGGTTACCACATTCGCCTCGTCGTCATTATCATGGTCAGGCATCTCAGCATTCGCGAGAAAGCAACCATATTTTACGGAATTAAGTTTAAGATTTCACTTAGGAATCATGTTCGCCATAAGCTCCGCAATAGACACGAGGTCGATATTTTCACCGTGTGAGTAAAGAATAATAATAGATTTTGAAGTCGAAGGTATTTTGTTCTTGGCAAAATATTTCATGCAACATATATATGAACCACCTATATATATAATCATGTAAAATCCTATCAATCAAGGATTTCTATCTTGTATAAGCTGAATTTGTGAACTGTTTATAATGCATAAACTGATAATGTAAAGTATTGTAGGCACATAGTCTATTAATGTATTGTGTCTGTTTCATAGACTTCACCCATGGTAATGTCCTTGCTTGGTTTATATGAAATGAATTTTGTTTGTAGTGGACCTTGAAAAATGTTTATGCAATGAAAACTCTTGTTCTCGTGTAAATTGTTTTCGTGAGAGGTTCCCTAGTGATTGTAGACTAGACTCGAGAAAGAATCCTGGTTCACTACAATCGAAGCTCTGATACCAATCTGTCACACCCGCTCGTAGCGGAAGCGCGAGGTGTGATCTGATCGGTTCTCATTGCATAACAATATAAGTGAACATACTAAATGAATAAAAACAAGCTCCAATGCCATTGTCATAATTGTTTCAAAAGAATGCAACATAAGTTGAATGTATTGGTTACAAACCATCAAATGAAAATAAGTTGTCATCATTTTATACATCAAAATGTAAGTCTTAAAATGTCAAGACTTTGACCACTATATCACCGCAAAGAGGCGGTATATAACAGGCAAACCCTTCAATAGTTGGCATGGAGTATTGATACTTGTTTTCCTTGAACTGAAATCGTTGCATTGGTCCACTAATTCCCTGAAATACATGTAAGTTTGAAAACATCAACAAAAGTTGAGCGAGTTCATGCAGTTTAGTTGTATGAGATGTATCTGTAAAATGTGAGCTGTATAAGATGTATCTGTAAAATGTGAGCTATATAAGATGTATCTGTAAAATGTGAGCTGTATAAGATGTATCTGTAAAATGTGAGCTGTATAAGATGTATCTGTAAAATGTGAGCTGTATAAGATGTATCTGTATGTAATGATGTAGTATATAAAGCGTCAATGAAATCGTTGATCATTAATGTTTCGCGAGGACATTAATATGTGTGACGAATTAGGAAGCAATCCAAACCTAGACGATTTTATGTCGACTCCTATCGACTGGGACACAAACGCACTCTTCTGTATGGGTCCACGACCAAGAGTGGGGCTCGCCAATACCCATTAGATCTAACCACTTGTACCTAGGTCCAAACTGGATTAATGGTGCTTAGATGTATAACCCTAATTCGCACATGATCTAAGGTGTTTCATTCCCTAACTTTAACATACGTTGAACATGTATTTTCCCCGATAGTTGTAAAGTTGTAAAACATTTAAATGAATAGGGGACATGAACTCACTGAATTGCGTCCGTGAATAGAAGTAATTATGATCTCGCGTGTGGTCGTCTTGAACAATGTTGCGACCTACAAATGTTCTTTATTTTTTAGACACTTCGGTCTTTATAAATGACTTGAGTATAAGTCTTGTGTCTTGAATATGTGTTAAGACCTGTATGTCTTTGTTACTCATTGAACTGTGTATTAGATGTATTAACTGATAACTGTTTAGTGTATATATTTCTCCAAATACATATTCTTGTATCTCGTGAGTTGTATCATCGGGTCTTGTCATCTTGGTTTCGTGTCTTGTATAAGTAAATTGTATAATTGTAATGTTTATCAATTATATGTCATTGGGCTTAGCCCAAGAATTCATGTTATTGGGCTTAAATAGTATTGGGCCTAAATAGTGTTGGGCCTCAATAGTGTTGGGCCTAAATAGTGTTGGGCCTCAATAGTGTTGGGCCTAAATAATGTTGGGCCTCAATAGTGTTGGGCCTAAATAGTGTTGGGCCTCAATAGTACTGGGCTTAATGTTATTGGGCCTTGGCCCATATGTTTGGTTTTGGGCTTAGCCCATGTGTTTTGATAAGCCCATTATGAAGTTAAGCCCATTTATAAATAATAGCCCATTTATAAAAGATAGCCCATTTGTATAAACTAGCCCATTAAGAAATGCAAGCCCATTTGAAAGTATAAGTCTTTCATTTTTATAAAAAAAAACATTTTTATAAAAATAACTAAATATACTTTTTAGTTAATAAAAACATAATAGTTTTTATAAGTTTCAAAATGTCCGAATTTTGTTAATGGTAACGAAATTCTTGCGTCCGCGTCGAAAGGTCGCCTAAGCATCGTAGTAACTTCTCCGAATGGCGATATGTTCATAGATTCGCCCGTCGTCCGTTTTGACCATAAGTTGTGTCCGAAAGTTCGGAATGTCCGTAAGTTGTTTTCAAGTGTGTCTATATGTATTCTTGTAAGTCTTTAGTTGTAAGTATGTCTTGTATTTATTTGTGTCATTGTTATCAAGTCTCTAACTTGTATATATAACTAATACAAATAATAACACATAGCACATACTTGATATGTTCAATAAATATGTATTTTACCAAAATATATATTTATGTCAATTTTTATGTTTAGAAAGACCAACTTTCTAATCTTGTAAAGACTTTGTTAGAAAAAAAATGATAGTTTTGTTAACATAATGTTCTAAAAAAAATGGCCATATAACCTTTGTATTAATCATTTGGCCATGTTTCATAAACATATCATTTTCTTTTCCAAATCACCATCAATTTACCCAATCATCTTAACTAAAAACATATGAGATTTTTATAACATAAACTTATCAAAATGATCTCCAAATCATGTAGGGTTTTGGACATGATCATAACCTGTGCTAACTAGTTCAAAAACCAAGTTTACTTCTAGTTTTAACAACTTTTATAAAAATCTCATGTTGTATGTTACTTTTTATAATCTTGTAAAAGTCTTGTTTTTAAATAAAAACTTTAAATACTTTCACAAGATCAAAGGTTATGATCATCCCTTTAAACCTTTATGTTAAAAACCCTTTAACATAAACATGTATAATTGTTAGATCATATTTTTAAAACATCCTCTAACAATTTATTTATATCATAATCATCATAACAAGATCGAATATGCATATAACAAGTCTTAGATCACAATATAAACCAATATAAATATATCATGATTATTATTTTTGCTTCTTTGTATTTTTCATGTTTATTATGTATGATTATTTAGTTATTTATTAGTTATAACAACAATCATAAACATAATATAAGTATGAAAAAAATAGATGTTGAAGCTTACTTCTAGCACTTGGCTAGGGATGATCTTGGAGGATGATTAAGAAATACAAAGATGAAGATCTTGATGGTAGAATACTCTTGAATGGATGAAACCCCTTTCTTTAACTTGTAAGTGATTTAGATCTTCTTATGTTCCATAGAAAATCATATTGATCATAAAAGAGGTGATAAAATAAAATGGGTTTATGGTGTTCTTGGTGGAAAAAGATGAAGATGATGAGAGCTTTTGTGTGTGAAAAAAAATAATAAGGTGTAAAATGGTCTTGAAATGATCTAGTTACTTAGTTAGTAAGTTACTAATTAATCACCAACATCATCCACTTGAACAAATGGAGTAAATATCTAGATATTTTCAAGTTGTTAATGAGTGTGGGACCCACATAACAAAAAAAAACGTTAATATGAGGGGGGGGGGGGGGGTCATGCTTGGTGATTTGTTTCTAATTATTTCAAGTGTTAGAATTTGTAGACAAATGTTAGGAAGTTTAGGTGTTCAAGGATTTCAATTGATTTAAGATGTTTAGATGTTATAACTAGCCTTAAAATGACCAAAATAATATTAGATGGTTACTAAAAAAAATTAGATATCGTTCGGATAATCGTTTCGAATTGTTTCGGTTAGATGTTATTTGAACGCTAAGTTGCGTAACTTGTGTGAATAGATGTTGTTATTGGCTCGGATGATACCCGAATGTATCCTCACATGAATTTTATGTTAAATAATATTTTTACATGTCGTACAAATATTACAAAACTTATTTCTGCAGAATTTCTGCGGAAAAGTGTAGAAATCGTCGCTTTTAGTGCTTTTCGGCAGTTTTCGGTGCTACCGGACATTGGTAGTATATTAAACCAAACCCTTGCATTCCCATATAGGGTTTAATGTATATTTGATGTTGGACTTCCGTCTGAGTCCTAAAGATGTAATTTAGATGGTTTCGCTGGATCCTGAGTTTTCGTCAGCACGCTAGTTTACTAGATACTGCTCTAGTTGTTTCGATGCATTGTTTACATTGTTTCAAAGGTAACCAATAAAATGAATCATGTGCATCATAATTGAATATTTCATAAGTATTCTAAGATGTATATTATGTAATACGCAGTTCGAGTGTTCGAAACGCATAAAAATGTAGCTAAAATGAGTACTTTAAGTGTAAGAAAGTTACAGAAAAGTGTCAGTTGTCACAATTATAGACAGATTGACCAAATCTGCTCATTTCTTACCAATGAAAGAAACTTTCAGTATGGAACGGTTAGCCAAGGTGTATGTAAATGAAATAGTTTCATTACATGGAATTCCTCTATCTATTGTGTCTGACAGAGACAGCCGTTTCACTTCTCATTTTTGGAGAAGTTTCCAAAAGGTAATGGGAACTAGATTAAATCTAAGCACAGCTTATCATCCTCAAACGGATGGATGGAATATATGCTTAGAGCCTGTGTAATTGATTTAGATGAAATTAGGATGATCATTTACCTTTAATAGAGTTTTCTTACAATAATAGCTATCATACCAGCATCAATGCTGCACCGTTTGAAGCCCTCTATGGACGAAAATGCTGAACACTAGTATGTTGGGCAGAGATCGGAGAAAAGCAACTATCAGGTCCTGAGATTGTGCAAGAGACAACTGACAAAATTATTCAAGTCAAGGAAATACTGAAAGCAGCACGAGATCGTCAAAAGAGTTATGCAGATAACAGACGCAAACCATTGGAATTTCAAGTTGGATACAAGGTATTGATAAAAGTTTCTCCATGGAAAGGAGTTGTCATATTCGGGAAAAGAGGAAAGCTAAGCCCAAGGTATGTTGGACCTTTTGAAATTATCAAAAGAATAGGACCAGTAGCGTGTCAGCTACAATTGCCAGAAGAGATGGCAGGAATACATGATGTATTTCATGTATGTAACCTCAAGAAATGCTTAGCTGATGAATCATTGGTAATACCTCTTCAAGAGATAGAGGTAAATGAAAAACTTAAGTTTGTAGAAAAGCCAATTCAGATTAAAGACAGGAAGATCAAGAATCTTAAACACAAGAGATTAGTTCTGGTCAAAGTAAAATGGGATTCAAAGAGAGGACCAGAGTACACATGGGTGCTTGAATCAGAAATGCAAAGGAAGTATCAACACCTATTCCAGTGAATCTTGAGGATGAGATCTAAAACAAGGTGGGGAGGATATAACAACCCTCAAAAACGCCCTAAAACGCTCCGTAATCACAAAATCGGACCCGTGTAACGTTAATTTTAATTAAAAATGAAAAATCAAGAATAATGCACCTGTTGCAGGCCGCGACAGTTTTGATTATGGTCAGTCACGGGGTGCGACATGGTATTTCTTGCCGGACACCCCTTGTGCCACGTGTCCCGTAACGTGGTGGGCCTACGATGTGACTCGGCAACCCTAGTCGTAGCTAGGGTGCCCTCACGGACCGCGAAAGGAAGGGGTGGAGGCTGTCGCGGGGCGCGACAGGCTCCGAAAAATCATATAAATTGAGCAGCCATCTGCACTTTCAAATTCGTTCATCTTTCTTTCTCTCTCAGTCTCTATAATCCGAAAATATAGCCAAAATACTCCCCCTAAACACGAAGCTCTGCCCCGTTGTAAGTATTTTAACCCCCGATCACTAATTCGTTACCCTACCCGATTGATCTAGGACCCATCAACGCATGTCAAGGCTCTACCTGACCAAGTCTGTTGGGGTTCTGTCTCGTCTTATATGGCTAATGTGATTTGGGTTGTTATACTAACACGCGTGCATTGTATGTTTTTAATAGAAACTCAAGAAAATAATCAGGAAATATCATCAGGAAGCCCGTAGAAAAACATAAGTTTGCAATGTGAGTCATTCTCTTTTTCTACCAAAATGTGTTACAAAATCTCAAATGTTTATCAATTATACTTACAGTGATTAAGTCTTTGTATTCTACAATTACTGCCAGTATGTGGGGTTTTGTATACACTACTAGTCAGGCGTTACTATTGGACAAAGAGTTAGCCAATAGTAATATGACCACGGTCATTGTAACTGCCAACGTGACAAATACTGAATGAGTAATTGGGTAGATATAAACATTGTAATCGCTCTTAATACTGTAAAGTTACAAAAGCTTATTTCTGTAAACTGGAATGTACTTGCTAGTATATCTTGGTGATAAAATGTTTTTAAAATGCATTTCAGGTAACTTGATGTGAAAGATATTAAAAGCCAGCTAAGGAGCACTGAAGGCTTAGAGATAGTGGCAATAAAGTTACCTAAATAAAAAGTTTATGTTTTCAGCAGCTAGAGTTTATCCCTATAAAGATATTATGAATGGAATATGGGTTTTATCCCATTTATTTAATATAAAAGTTTGGTGTTTTTGAAACTCTGAAATTATTTCCTAACTACGATCCTGATATCTTATTTCCGCTGCCAAATTAATAAACACCGATACCACTTGACTGGTTCACGGCTCCCGCTTCCGGGGTAGGGGTCGGGGGTTGCGACACACAGCTCCTGTCTACGATTAAAATCAATTGGAGCATAGACGTCCATTACATTAATACGTTTTCTTGAATTCACCAGCTTGCCAGAAATCACGATGAAAGACTGAACCTTGATGGTTGCTTCCATGTCGAAAACTAAAGGGATCCCAAAACGAAGCTAACCCCCGGATCTGCCATCTTAATCTACACTTTCGACTGCTAACGATGACCAATCCCAGTAACTATCAAAAAAAGCATACGAAAGCCCCCTCATTTGGGTCTCTTGCAGTGCAAGAAAGAGACTTTGTTCGCCCTTTTCAACTCCCTTATCCACGTCGATTTATCCATCCCATCGACCACCTTGATATTACCTGAAGCAGATTCATGATGACTTGGAAACCACCCTCTCGCCTTGAACCAATCTCCTAACCTGGTGCTCGAACCCATGCTATTATTGTTCCACGACCTATGCTCGTAAACCTCCTTCTCCTTGTATTGGTTGTAAAGATCACCAGAGCCTGGCCGACTTCCAGCACCGGTTGTATGCGACTTCTTATTTTACTTCTTTCTTATTGTAACCTTGGATGTATCTCGAATAATACTATCCAACCCAAAAGGGTCATTAGGTTCCTTATTCAAGTTAATCGGGCCCTCATTTAGCCCTTCCTGGCCCAAATGCGAATGAGACAGCCCCTCATTCATTACTTTGTGTTGTGGCCCAGGAGAACATGGCCAGTTGTGATGGTCGTTGTTGGGAACAAATGTCTTGGGCCCCACCTCTGCTCCAGCCGCCTCCGGTTCTTCATCTTCTAGGGTATCGCGCACATGCACCTTATCCCCATGCATGATACCAGATCTGGCCAATTTATCTTTCCTGATCCCCATCGCTTGAGATTCCTTCAATCCGGTTGTATTCTCTAACAAGTTACCAACCGTCTCCGATCTACACATCAACGGAACCCAATTTTCATCACACTCCTCTATCCTAATTCTAGCTTCACTTGTCTCCCACTTTAGGTTGAAGGACCAGAAAATTCTTTTGCCTTCCGACACCAAAATTGCTATTTTCTCACTATTTACCACATCATTGCCAACACTGGCATGTGACTTCAACACCATCCAATCATGTTAAATACCTTGTTATCCCAAAGACATAAAAGAACTCATGTCATCCTAATTCATGCCAATCTATCGAACACCACCTAACCACCCTCCCAAATATATTGATACATATTAAAAAATGGGGAGGAGAAGAGGATAGCCAAAGGGACACCGGAAGGACGCCGGAACCCTAGCAACTGGGCAACCTTATCAGGATCTTAGAAGAAGAAAGGAAGAGGAGCAGGCTAAAATCAAACAAGGAAACTATGCAAGAGAGGAACGTTGGCAACCAGTTATTAGCAGGAGAACTATGAAATCAGAGCAGAGGTTCGTGAGCAGGGAAGAAAGACTGAGGAACACAACGTCGTTTTTTGTCTCAAACCTTCCTGAAGGGAGCACAAGTCAGTCACTATGGCTGGCTTTTCAGCACTTCGGGAATCTTGAAGACGCCTTTGTGCCAAAGAGAAGGGATGGAGCTGGAAACCGGTTTGGTTTCATAAGATTTTCTTTCGTGGGTGACACGGAGGTGTGGATTAAAAAAATCAAGGAGGTTAAGCTAGGTGGCGCCGTTCTGGGGGTGAACCTGGCAAAGTTCTGCAGGAATGAGAAAGTGAATTTCCAATTGCAGAGCTTCACTAGAGGGTCGGTGTTTGAAAGATTGAAGTTTCCTCCAAGGAAGACTGTAGGGAAGATAGAGAAAAAAGTTGCACCTACTGCGAGTAATGTTATAGAGGATTTCCAGGGTGAACCAAAAGTGGGAGTCATGCAAGGTGCCCAAAAGTCAATCAACATTGATCTGCCTCCTATGACGTCGGAAGCGAGCAAAAGATGGGAGTTCTTTTCACTTATAGGGGAGGTCAAAGAGATGGAAATTTTAGCAAAACTGGAGAGTCTAATGCTAGAAGCCAAAGGTACGGGGACGGTAGTTAGATACATGGGAGGCCTGAAGGTCCTTTTAACCTTCCCATCCAAAGAAGAGGCTAATGACTTCCTGAGGTCTCAACAGGAATATTGGTCTGTCTGGTTCGCGAGACTCTACGTATGGGAAGGTGTTCCTCCCATCTTTGAGAGAATAGCATGGATAAAAATCTTTGGATTGCCGATCAACCTTTGGGACCGGAAAGTGTTCGATATAGTTGGTGAAAGGTGTGGTAAGCTTATAAGAAGATCAAAAGCGTCGATTGATTGTAATGACATTTCCGAAGACACGCTGGCGATTCTGGTCTCCTCAGGCGAGAGGGTCTCAATGGAGGTGAACGTCAGATGGAAAGGGCATAATTTTCCGGTTTGGGTAGAAGAAATAGAAGCTGTGTGGAAGCCATCCTTCCCGTCAGTTCTCGTAAATGATAATGTTTAGCCGGTGAAGTCGCCGAATCTGGCCTCACCCACTAATTCCGGCACAGAAAACTCATCTCCGGTGATTCTTAGCTCGGACGCCGTGAATGTGGTAGAACCAAACGTCGCTGAAGAATTCGGAGAGACTTGCATGGGAAACATGCAAAACAATTATGCCCCCTCGGGTCTTGAGCACGTGCATGAGTCGCCTGCAATTAGGAGAGAGAATGGGGAGGAATCTTTTGCGGCCGACAAGATTATAGACAACCCTATTTCAGTAGGGTCCACCCCAGTACACAAAGTTGGATTGGTCGATAATGGGCTAAGTTTTGTGACACTTAGGCCCAAAGATAAAGTCAGGTTTAAAAAGGCCCAATCGTTTATAACACCTGATCTGAATGATACAGTTGACCCAGACCCTTTTAATCTTGAAGAGACAATCCTAAAAGTTGCTGAAGAGCACAGGCGTGCTAAGAATTCTGCCAAACGCGTTGAAGATGACACTGGGCATCGGTTCCCCCCCGATAATAAGGAGGGCGTGCATGCGAAACCGGGTTGTTTGGATTTTGAAGAAGAAGTTGCTGCCACCACAAGGTATGGGGAAAGTTTAGGGATTGATTTGAGGGATTTTGGAAACCAGGTCAGAAAGATAGTGAAAGGGGAAAGGGAGAAGGTAGTTGCCCAATGAATGTTCTTTCTCTCAACATTAGGGGTGTATCTGGATCGGGTAAGCCGGGCTGGATCAGGAGGCTGAAGAAGGAAGTGGGATTCTCCTTCCTGGGTTTACAAGAAACTCATCAGAATGGTATTACGGACACTTGTTGGAACAAATTCTGGGATAGAACTCAGATGGAAGCGGTTTTCGTTCACTCCATCGGGAGGTCAGGAGGTTTAGCCTGCCTTTGGGACCCTGGAGTTTTTTCGGTTGATAATGTGGTAAAAAAACAGTGTTTTATTCTAATTACGGGGGCTATAAAAGGCGTAAACGAAGTCGTAAACCTGCTAAACGTTTACGCCCCAAACGAACCCGGGAAAAGAAGACTACTTTGGGATGATTTATCAGCTCTGAAGTCACAATACCCGGGTATTTGGATGGCCTTCGGTGACTGGAATGAATTCAGGTATAAAGAAGAACGTGTTAACTCCAAATTCGATGTTACGGCTGCCGCTACGTTCAACGATTTCATCAGTACTATGGGTTGGTTGGAATACCCTTTGACAGCAGGTAATTTTACCTGCATCTCTGGTCATTGTGAGGTAAAACTAAGCAAACTTGACAGGTTTTTAGTCTGCGATAATTTTATGAGTCTGTGGCCTCTCGCTAAAGTGACTGTCCTTCGCAAGGGGCCGTCAGATCACTGCCCTATTCTTTTCTCTTGTGTCAACAGTGATTATGGGCCGGCCCCTTTTAAATTATATAACAGTTGGCTGGATGATAAAGAAGCAGTTAGCATCATCAAGCGTATTGCTGCTAATTTACCGCTGGTAGATAAAGGGGATATAGCCCTTGCAAACGGGCTGAGGAAAATCAAAGGCGAATTAAAACTCTGGAGAGAAAAAGTAAAGGTGTCTGAGGAGAAGGATTTTATTGTGTTGAGAAAAACTTTGGACGATCTCGAAAAGATGGCGGAAGTTGCTAAACTGAGCGAAGCTGAAAAAAAACTAAGACTAAGTATGCTGTCAAAAATTAAAGCGCTGGAAGATGTGAAGGCCAAGGATTGGCGACAAAAGGCTCGGATTAAATGTTTAAAATTTGGTGACGATAACTCATCCTTTTTCCACAACATCGTAAACCTGAATAAAGCGGGCAATAGGATAAACGGGCTTTTAATAAATGGCATGTGGGAAACCGAGCCTCGATTAGTCATGGAAGAACTCCGAAAGGGTTTTAAGAAGCAATTCTCGGAGCCGATGAGAAGAAGACCACCTTTTTCGGACCAAGGCCTACCTAAATTGTCTATCGAACAGAGCTTAAAGCTGATCGAACCGTTCTCCTCAGACGAAATCCTTCAAGCTATCCGTGGTTGCGATGGAGGCAAAGCGCCAGGGCCAGATGGGTTTACCTTAAAATTCTTTAAAAGACATTGGTGCGATTTTAAACCGATGATTGAAAAGATGATGAAAGACTTTCATGGTTCTGGAGAGATTAGCCGTGGCTGCAACGCCTCGTTCATAGCTTTAATTCCGAAGTCTAAGGACCCGCAATTAAGTACCGATTATCGCCCTATTTCTCTTGTGGGTTCCCTTTACAAGATTATCACAAAAGTTCTTGCGGGTCGTATTAAAGGTATTATGGGCAACCTGGTGTCTCAAACACAATCGGCTTTCATAGGTGGCCGGTACATTCTGGACAGCCCGATTATAGTCAGCGAAACAATAGCCTGGGCCAGAAAATGTAAACAGAAAATGCTTATTTTTAAGGTGGATTTTCAGCGCGCGTACGACTCTTTAAACTGGAATTTCCTTTTTAAAGTTATGATTTTTATGGGATTCCCAGATAAATGGGTAGGCTGGATTAGAGGTTGTTTAAAATCCGGGAGGGGTTCGGTTCTCGTTAATGGTTCCCCTTCAAATGAATTCCAATACAAACGAGGGTTGAGACAAGGAGACCCTATATCCCCTTTCCTTTTCATCCTCGCTATGGAAGTTCTTGTGATGTTTATTAATAAAGCAGTAAATCTCGGTCTATTTCATGGTATAAAGCTCCCCAACGGCGGCCCTATCATATCCCATCTATGCTACGCCGATGATGTCCTCTTCATCGGAGAATGGTCGGACCACAACGTCGTGAGCCTTCAAAGACTCCTTAGATGCTTGTTCCTAGTCTCGGGTCTTAAGATTAATAATCAAAAGTGCCAACTGTATGGTGTTGGGGTGGACGACGCGGAAGTAGGAAGGTTGGCTCAAGTTCTCAACTGTGGGATAGGAAGCTTCCCGTTCAACTATTTAGGGATTCCTATAGGGGCAAACATGAAGAGAACTGTGTTTTGGAGGCCAATTGTGGAGAAATTCAAGAAAAAGCTCTCGGGATGGAAAGCGAGGCAATTGTCGCTAGCTGGAAGAGTAACTCTGGCAAAATCTATTCTGGGAAGTCTCCCAGCTTATTTTTTATCTTTGTTTCCAGCCCCGAAATACATTATAAAGCAATTGGAAGGGATCAGACGTGATTTTGTGTGGGGAAAAACAGGTCGCTCTCAAAAGATGAGGTGGGTAAAATGGGATACGTTTCTGAAACCGAAGGCTCTTGGTGGGGTCGGGGTGGCAGGGACTAATGATTTCAATCTTGCGATGTTGTGTAAGTGGTGGTGGCGTTATAAAAATGACCCGAACCAGCTTTGGGCGTCGGTTGTTCGGGCCATCCACGCGAACAGAAATATTATCTCGATCATACCGATAAAAAAGACCGTTCCAGGTATTTGGAAGGACATTTTCGGAGTCAAGGAGTCCCTCCAAAAGCTGAATATTAACATTGAAGAGCAGTTGAGTGTTTCAATGGGTGACGGCCAAAATACGGGGTTCTGGACAGACCGATGGCTCCTGCGTGAGCCTTTGAAAGATCGCTTTCCTGACATCTTCAGGTTAGCTGCGGTTAAAAATGGGTGTGTGGCATCTCATGCTATTGCTAGTGAGAATTCTCAGCAGTGGGGGTGGTCGTGGATCAGAGACCCGCAGACGGAAAGCGAATGGGAGCAGGTTTCTGCGCTCATGAATCTGCTGCACCAGTACCATCTGAAGATGGGAAAGGATAAATGGGCCTGGGCTAATGAAAGCGGAGACGATTTTTCTGTTAAAAGCATTCGAATGCAAATTATGAAACAAGGGGTGCAGGCCGATAACCCGGGACAGTTCCATTGGAACGCTTGGGCGATTTCTAAAAGCGAGTTTCTTACATGGAGGGCATCTATGGGTAAACTCCCTTCTAAAGTTGAGCTGAGTAACAGAGGTGTATCTCTTCCGAATGTGACCTGCGACCGTTGCGGTTATGACGTAGAAGACAACAACCACACTTTTATAAACTGCATTCTGGCGAGAGCGATCTGGTGGAACATCTTCGTTTGGGTTAGAGTCTCTATGCCGCCTAATATCGAATCAGTCCCACGCCTGATTGAAGTGATAGAGACTGCACCAGGTTCAAAAAAATGGAGGAAAATGATCAATGTCATTATGAAGGCGTCTTTTTGGCGAATTTGGCACGCGAGAAACCAAAAGGTCTTCGAAGGAAAATTCGTCCGAGTTCAAGAAACTGTGGAGCAGATTAAGGAAGATTCCTTTTTGTGGTTAAAGCACCGCTCTAAACTCCCAGCTACGTCTTGGGACAAGTGGTTAGAATTTGACGTGTCGAACCTGTTATAATTGTTTTTTATCCTTTCTTCGTTTTGTATGCTTTCCAGCGGCTTGCTGGCTCTTTATATATAGCTATAAAGTGTTTTTGCCGATTAAAAAAAAATATTGATACATATTTCTCAAAGAGTCAAAGACATAACTTGACCACATCTCGAAAACTTCAAAGTAATTTTGATGTGGTCCAATTCATACAATAGATGTGTTCCGACAATATGAGTAGTTTCACTTTAATTGTAATCAATAATATATATAAACTAAAATCCAAGCCAAACCATAGACAGAATGACACATCACAAAAATATTCTATATATGCTTAACCCTACAAAATGAATCAATCACATCCTTTACTTTTGAGAATGTTGGTGCAAATTTCTAAATTTTGAAGTCCCTGTCAACTTTCACATTTAAGATGCCATTTTTTTGTAAATTAAAGAGTAAAATGCACAGATAGTCCCTGTGGTTTTGCAAAATAACACCTATAGTCCCTAACTTTTGGAAATTACACCGGTGCTCCCTGTGGTTTGGCAGTTTGTTACTCGGATAGTCCCTGGAGTGGATGACAGTTAGTTTTCTCCGTAAAGTGTATGTGAAATGACTAATTTACCCTTCATCTTCTCCACGCAATAAAAACAAAATAACCCCACCCCAACCCAACCCCCACCTACACACACTGTTGGCCTACAACACTTCACCCACTTCTTCTTCTTCATTTTTTAACAACAAATCTTTTATAAATTTTTGTTAATTCTGAGAACCCACCTTTCTTTAATCTTCATTTTGTTGTTAGCATCTGAACACATGAATTATTTTGTGGGTTAAGGTTAATCGATTGTGGGTGTTCAGATGGGATCGAGCACCATTAAATCTATCGATCCTGAACCCTCATTGGCTCGCCGGAGTTATTCACCTACGCACTCTAACCACCGCTCGTCCTTCCTTCTGCTCCTCCCGGTAACTTCAGCTCCAATCTTCCTCCTTCGATTCAATCCGTTTTTTTTTATTAACTAATATAATATGATGTGTGCAGCAGGCGAAGATTGCACGAATCAGCATACGAGAAGGAAGTAGAAGGTGAGGTTCCTCCGGTGGAAGAGATCTTGCATCAACCAGCAGAGGAATACTAGGAGCCTGATCCGGATACTGGAGTGTTCGTGCCAGCAAGTGAACAGAACTCGGAGGAACCGGCGGTGAGTTGCGGCACGGAGGAAACGGTGTTGGATGAGAAGGCGTTTTTCCGGCCACAGGAGGATCTGGAAGCGCCTCCACCGGAATCCTTCATAGGCGAGATACCTCCTGTTGATCCCTTTGTTGAATGATTTCTTTTGTAGAAATGCTTCTGTATTTGGAATCTGTCTTTAACCTAAAGAAATGACATGAAGAACCTCTGTATATTTTTGTTTTAGTAGAATTGGGTGAAGTGTTGTAGGCCAGCATTGTGAGCTGGTGAGGAGATTACTTGTGGTGTAGATGGGAGGTGGGTGGTGGTTGGTGGTTAATGGTGGGGGAAACAGAGAGGAAGGTGGGGGTTGGGGTGATAGAGTGGAGAAGATGGAGGGTAAATTTGTCATTTCACATTCACTTAACGGAGAAAACTAACCGTTATCCACTCCAGGGACTATCCGAGTAACAAACTGTCAAACCACAGGGAGCATCGGTGTAATTTTACAAAACCACAAGGACTATCCGTACATTTTACTCTAAATTAAAATACTAAAAAAATGTTTAAAAAAATATAATTTTCTTGAAAATATCTTTTTTATTAGAATGACTTGTACACATTTTTATGTACAAATACTCTGAAAAAAAAATTGATTTTTTTTCATGTTAAAATTGATTTTTACAATATATTTACCATGTTAAATTCATGGTTCTCCGGTTCCACACTTTATAAAGGTTCCCCAGTAAACCACAATATATAAAATGACCCAGGTTTGGGTCATTTTGCCAGTTTTGTTTAAAGGTTTGAAAATTTGGCATTCTAGTCCAAATAGTTTTAAACGTTGCCATTTTTTCTGTTAAAAATGTATGAAGTTAACCCAGTGGACTAAAATAGCAACGTTTAAAACTATTTGGACTAAAATGCCAACTTTTGAAGCATTTGGACTAAACTGACAAAATGACCAAACCACAGGGACTAAATGACATTTAACTCGTTTATATATATATAGGGAGAAGATCATGCGAGAACCACCTCTTATTGCGAGAACCGCGAGAACCAATGTGAACACAACCAAAAGTGCCTAAAAATAGCTAAAAATCACACAAAAAAATTTTTTTTTGAATTTTTTAATATTTTTTATAAAAAAATCGATACTTTTCGAAGCAAAAAAAAAATTTAATTTTTTTTTAATTTTTTTTTGCTTCTAAAAGTAGCGATTTTAACATAAAAAATATTAAAAATTCAAAAAAAAAAATTAGATTTTTTTAGGTTTTTTGGGGGTTTAGTTTTTAGCATTTTAGCTTGGGGGGGGGGGGGGGGGGGTTAGGTTTTTTTAGCTATTTTAGGTTGTGTTTACATTGGTTCTCGCGGTTCTCACAATAAAGGTGGTTCTCGCATGAGCTCCTCCCTATATATATATATATATGTTTCGGATCAAGAGAAAACTCTTACGGGTTGTGAGAACTTAGAGAAGTTCGACTTCCCGTGCGAATTTTGCCCCCATTTTCTTATACACCTAGATTAAGATGTTACAAACATGGCTATAGAAAAACGAAGTCGTGTTTTCGACCTTTTACACCTGCTGTAAAAAAAAGTGTTGACATCAGCATGAATCAACATTTACAACACCTGTAGCGTTTTTTTTTTACAAGTGGTGTAAATCAGCAAAAACATTTTGTTTTGGAAAACTGATTTTTTTAAGATTTTTGGTAAAAAAAAAAACTCAAAAACTTTTCGTAAGGCGGAGTTCTCTAAGTTCTCACAACTCGTAGGAGTTTTCATTTTACCTTAACTATATATATATATTAAAAACAAAAATAAGTGACACATTTCGGTTTAATTTGAGAAAATCATGTCACAACGAAATATTAATTCTATTAGCAGAATCTACTTCATTAGGAACCTTTTCTTTAGTGATATCATCAAGTTGTGATTTTCAAATGTCCGTTAGATTTTTTTTTTTTTTTTCGTTCAGGTGGGTTATCGAAGTACCCAAAGTTTATAATAAAATACGTTTTAAGGGGTGGGGGTTTAGGTTGTGGGTGGTGATGTAGTGGGTTTAAGTTTAGGTTATTGGACACTTGTCACTCTAGAAATCCTTCTTACACTTCTTACAATTAGAAGTCTTTATAGAATAACTTGACTCTACGTTTTAAAATCAAGAAGTACACAATGATAATCACATAATCAACCCAATTAAACTCATGTTAAAAGCCTAAACAACTTAAGAATCACCATGCCTTTCATTCTTTTGAGTTTACCGTATCATTATACGAAATAGATGGTGTCAGTGTATGAAAACATACATCACTAGAATACATTTAACAATTTAAATATTTTTCTGGTACAACGTAACACTGGTATTTACGTACATCTGTCATATCCCTAAAGAGTCGTAAACGTCCTAAAATCCAATAAGGTATTCAGTTTATTTATAACAGAATTTAGACGTGCCCGTTTAATACCCCATGGTTAGTCTCACCAAAATTTAGTAATATTTCTAAAAATTGTACCTAAAGATATGTTATTTGAAGATCTTTACATATGACAACATTAGGTAATATGTAAATTGACATTTTAGTACCTGATGTTTGATTAAAATTGTCATTTTAGTTCAAATAGTTTTTTTTACCATTTTAGTGCAAATAGTTATGTTTTCTGTCATTTTAGTCCCTGACTTTTGTCATTTTATGTCATTTTCATCGACCACCACCTCCCACCACCCACCCCATCACAACCTTCTATCATTGCCACCATCTGCATGCACCGTCACCACCCACCCACCCCACCACCATCATCACCCACAATTTCCACCACCACCGGCCACTTTTCTGCCACCCACCCACATCATCAACCAACACCACCGCCATCATCTTCACTGTAAACCGGCACAACACCATCCCTATACTATCGCGCCTGCAAAAAAAGAAAGAAAAATGTGGTTTGACCAAAATTCACCTAAGTTAACTAATTTTTTTAATGGAGTTAATGGGTTAGATGAAAATGGCAAAAAATGACAAAAGTCAGGACTAAAATGACAGAAAACAAAACTATTTGGATTAAAATGACAAGAAAAAAACTATTTGAACTAAAGTGTCAATTTTGGTCAAACCTCAGAGACTAAAATGACAATAAACTCAATAATATATTATCATATCTTATCTTCATATACAAATATAAATAGTTGCACATCTTGTGAATAGTCGATATCCCTCTCACCAACTCTCAAACCTACTTAAAGTTTGGTGGGAAAATGACAGTAGACGAGGCCATGAGACTAATGGGTATGGGGGTCGGCTGAGGCCCGGCTAGGACCGGCTCCGATCCCCCACACCACCCCCTTAGGCTCGGCTCGGCCCAAACGGTTCACACCAGCCGAATGAGTTGTGGCCCCACTTCAACTATTATATTTCCTTTTTCAATTTAAATACCCTCTCTCTCATCCTTTTTCAATTTAAATACCCTCTATCTCATCCATTTTCAATTTAAACACTTAAAAAATTATAAAATAATGAGGTGGGGTAGCCTCATCCTCCATCCCCCTCAAATGTGAAGGAGGTCCATCCCACACGAGCCGCCTACGTGGCGGCTCATCCCCTCCAAGCCCATCCTCTCCATACCCTTTAGTCTGAGAATGATATGTTTACTTTAGATTGAAAAGCATTGAAGAAGGGTGGGTGTTGTGATTTCGTAGGCCAACTCTCTATCTCACTAACCACCACAACATCCATTTACTCTTTCCTTTTCTTACGACGAAGTTCACGCTTTCATGTTTTTCTATTGTTTTAGTTTTCTGCACGAGTCTTTTTAGGAGATAGGTTATTTAACTACATGCATCTTGGATTTAGGGTTGTTTGTTTATCTTTTAATGAGTTTTTAATGGTTTAGACATTTATTGTTTCAGCACTTAATGGTTCAGACTGTTTGTTTCACTTGCAGATGTCTAAATGATTCAGACATTTGCCTCTGAATTAGGCATGTAAACGAACCAAACGTTTATGAACAGTTCATGAACTTGTTCGAGGGGAGGTTCGTTTATTTACTAAACGAACGAACACGAACAAAAAATTTTGTTCGTTTAACTAAATGAACAAACATGAACACACCTTGTGTTCGTTTATTTATGTTCGTGAACGTTCGTTTATGTTCGTTTAAATAATATTAAATAAATAAATAGTTATAGGGTCAGGATCATTTCAGAACTATAAATATTTACAGAACTCGCAGAACTCCTAATAAACAATCTTTTTATTTATATATTTTTATGTTTAGGATAATTTTATCATTTATTATGTATATTCTTACGATTACATACATGTTAAGAGTAATTTTATCATTTTTTATATGTAATTTTATAATTACACATATGTAAACTAGTTTTTGTACATATATGTAATTAGTTATGACACATATATATAATTTTGGCCATTAAACATATGTAAATTACTTTTAACATGTATGTAATCAATGAAATACATATAATAGATGATAAAAAGATCCTAAATACAAAAACTTATATATAAAATGATTGTTTATTAGAAGTTCTGTAGTTATTTAGAGTTCTGAAATGAACTCAACCCAATAGTTATATTTATATAAATATTACGTTTTCTAACTATTTATATAAACATAACTTAAATACATAAATATTTATATTTATATAAATGTTAGGTTTTCTAACTACTTATATAAACATAACTAATTAATAATTTAGTTTTCTAGCAATAGAAATGAAATTTTAAAATTTTTCTTATATCGTAATTGATTACTTACTTAATATTTATATATATATATATACTACTAAATTTTAGTATATATGAGCCCTAATTTAGATGTGTTTTCTATTTGTTTGTGTTCACTAATGTTAAATTGTGTTTGTTTATATATGTACAATTACGTTCATTTGTATTCGTTTATGTTTGTTTAATAAATGTTAATTTATGTTTGTTTATATTTATTCAAATATGTTCAGTGAATTTTTTTTTTATGTTTATTTGTGTTCGTTTATGTTGGTGAACTGTTCGTTTAGTCTTTAAACGAACAAACATAAACGAACACAAACATGTATGATTTCTTAATGAACGAACACGAACAAAAAAGTATGTTCGATTATATGTTCGTGTTCATGTTCGTGTTCGGTTAAAGTTAAATAAACGAACACAAACATGGTTGTGTTCGTGTTCGTTCCGTTCGTTTACAGGCCTACACTGAATGGTTAATATTTATACAGAGTCTGAATGAATAAGACTTCTAATCTGAATTGGTCAGACATTTGCCTCTGAACGGTTAAATATTATACAAGCTCTTAATGGTTCAGACATTTTACTGGTCCAGACCTCTTACTGGTTCAACACTTAACCATTCAGATGTTGCCAAACAGTCCCTTAGTTTTAATTATTTATTTATGAACTTGACACAAAAATTATTAAGAAATTATTTACGTGGATTATACCAAAATTTATTAAGAAACAAGTAAAAAAAATGTAAGGCGATAATACATAGCTTGATAAAAATGTAGTACGAACAGAAAACCTGTATTCTTAAGAATGGATAAGCTTTTCTAAACAAATAATATTAAATACTCTTGACTGTGGGTCAGTTACATATAAAATAAAACCCAATGAATTTATTTAGAGTTAGGTTAACGTACAAGAGCCCTTATTCTACATTACGTATGTGATTATCTCAGCCGTCAGATCTTCATCCCACATTGAAATCGCATGTTGTTTTTTGTAACAATTTTGCAGGTTGGATTTTTAACATTCGATTTCATCAAAATTACCACATGCTAAATTGTTACAAAAAACCAACATGCGATTTCATCAAAATTATCACATGCGAAATTGTTACAAAAAACCAACATGCGATTTCATCAAAATTATCACATGCGATTTCATCCATGTTATTTTATAACATGTGATTTCACATCGCGTACGTAGCGTACGTTAAGCCATTTTGTACAATACACATTTATTTATTTATATAAAGTCAGAAACTAATTAGACTAAATTTAGAAAAATTATTAATCCGCTCATAATATTCTCGAGTAAATTACTGTTTTCGTCCCTATGGTTTGTCAAAAAGCACTATTTCAGTCTATTAGTTTAAAAATTACGATTTCAGTCCCGGTGGTTTCACTTTCGTAACTATTTCAGTCCACCTCGTAATCATTTCAGTCCATGTACTAACATAATAAATGGATTGAAATGGTTACGAAAGTGAAACCACAGGGATTGAAATTGTTACGAAAGTGAAACCACAGGGACTGAAATTGCAATTTTTAAACTAATGAACTGAAATAGTGTTTTTTTATAAACCATAAGAACGAAAAAAGTAATTAACTCTAATATTCTTCCATGATAAATAAATTATGAAAATAATTAACTAATACTTTGTGCCGTCAATCTATTGCAACGGCCAACGTGACAGAAATCTCGCCGTTGATTTCAATGGCCAATCGCACGGCCACCAACTTTTTCCAACAAACTCATCGACCAGCCGAACATAATACCAAATGTACTTGTATTTAAACACCTTCATCTCCCATAATTCTTTTAATTTCTCATCATCTTTTTTTCAGCAAAATATTTGAGCAAACAATCTTTTTTTTTCAACAAAATAATTGAGCAAAATGGAGGCTGCCAAGGAGGATCCATTGAACTGGGGTGTTGCTGCGATGTCGCTAACCGGGAGCCACCTTGATGAGGTGAAGAAAATGGTGGAGCAGTATCGAAATCCTGTGGTTAAACTAGGTGGCGAAACGCTGACTATTGCTCAAGTAGCAGCGGTCGCCACCAAGAATGCCACCGAGGTTATGGTGGAGTTGTCGGAGTCCGCTCGGGCTGGAGTGACCGCGAGTAGTGATTGGGTGATGGATAGCATGATGAAAGGTGGTGATACTTACGGTGTCACTACGGGTTTTGGTGCTACCTCTCATAGGAGAACCAAAGAAGGGGAAGCTCTTCAACAAGAGCTCATTAGGTATTGTGTGTATGTATATATATTTAAATTGATTAACATCTAAATTAAATGCATTTAGTTAGAATAAGTCCACAAATCTTGGTTAGAAATCATTTTGTAACAATTTAAATTACACATTATTGGAATAACATTATTAAACATTTAAAAGTTGTCTATATACATACACACGTGTGTATATCATAATACAGAAAGCCGTTTTTAAGTAATAACACCACGTAAAATACATAACATTTTTACGTGATGTTTGATCAGATATGGGGTAAAGGGGGAAAACAAAGATGGTTATATAGTTAAATAATAAATTTAGCTTTTAGATCAATATATACATACTTTTATAGTAGACAATAAAATTAATACTGAATTTTTGTGTGTGCATACATATATTTATTACAATGATCTTATAATACATAGTTTAGTTAAATTGAAAATTGAATCATTAGTCCATTTCTATATTTTTAAGTTTTCAATAATTGTGATTTTCTTATCTTATGTTATTTTTGCGATAAATAATTAACACAACTAATTTGTTTTATAATTTTGTAATTATTTTCATAAACATATTTTCATTCGATATGATCATATCACATTTAGAATTTATATATAAAAAACTCTATCTCAAATGTTTATATTAAACGAAATATTAAAGAACTAATATTAGTTGGTGGGATGTTCTCATAAGACTCTTTCTCTTGAAGTTGGTGGACTTGGTTAACTAAAACCTTGCTGTCGTCTTTTATATAATATCTATTTTAATTAATCGTATTTACAAGAATTCTTATTTTGTTTCGGGGATGAAAGTGATTTGATATGAATCTGAAAGTATGAAAATATCAATAATATGATAATACAATGATCTAAATAGTTCATTTAAGTTGCAAATTGAATCATTACTCCATATATAAATTTTAAATAAATTTTAAACTTTCAATCTTTTATTTTTGTATTGTATGTTGGTATTCCAATAAATAATTAACAGAGTTTGTGTTATAAATTTGTAATTAATTTCATAATCATATTTTGCATTCCATCTATGATCATATCAGATATCACATTTAGAAATTAGAAAAAAAAAATGAGTTATTGGATTTTATCACCCTCAACTATTGACTATTGGCCGTTGTCACCCTCAACTATCATTTTGACGCCCGTCACCCCAACTTAACACTTAGTGTGTTCTGTCACCACGCCGTTAACTAATCACTAACTTTTGATCTTGTTACTACACTTTTAAGGTGTGATAAGATCACTAAAACCTTCCTAAGATCTCTATGACGCCCCCAAAAATATAGTACCAAGATCAAAAGTTAGTGATCAGTTAATGACGTGGTGACAGAACACACTAAGTGTTAAGTTGGGGGTGGGGGGCGTCAAAGTGATAATTGGGGGTGACATCGACTAAAGATCAAAATTTAGTGATCAGTTAATGACATGGTGACAGAACACACTAAGTGTTAAGTTGGGGGTGGCGGGCGTCAAAGTGATAATTGGGGGTGACATCAACTAATAGCCAATAGTTAGGGGTGATAAAATCCAATAACCCAAAAAAAATCTATCTCGATATAAGATACAAAAATTAGAACTCAGATATTACATTTCTTGAAAAAAAAAATAATAGGTTTTAGAAAGAAAAAAAAAACAAAAACAGGTGATATCTTTGGCAGCAAATTATAACATATCCCAAATGGAATTTGTTTGTGGTATGTTGACGTTTTCTTGCATAAACGTTGGATTTTGTAATCGTGTGAAATAAATTATTTCAGATCAATTGGGATTTTATAATCATATTTTGTGTTCAGTTGAGATGTCTAATTTCTATAATAAAATATTGAGTTAATTATTGTTTTCATCCTTTTGGTTTGTCAAAAATCACTATTTCAGTCCATTAGTTTAAAGATTGCGATTTTAGTCCATGTGGTTTCACTTTCGTAACCATTTCAGTCTACCTCATAACCATTTCAGTCCCTGTACTAACAGAGTAAATGGATTGGATTGGTTACGAAAGTGAAACCACATGGATTGAAATGGTTACGAAAGTAAAACCACAAGGACTGAAATTGCAATTTTTAAACTAATGGACTGAAATATTGATTTTTGACAAACCACAGAGACGAAAACAGTAATTAACTCTAAAATATTAACACGTCTAATTTCTATAATAAAATATTTTAAAAATAAGATATAAGAATTTGTAAGAAAATTAGTTGTTAGCTTTTATATAAATAGTGAAAAGTTCAACTAATCAACTTTTTTAAATGCTAATTAAGGTCCCTTATTTATATATGAAATAACCACTAATTTCAGCATTGTATTTTTTTTTTTTTTTTGAAATGAAGTTAAATATATAAAAAATTAATTACTATTTAGTGATTATTAGTTTCAATTTACAATAAACCGAATAATTATAAAACGAGATTATTATTTAGTATATTCTTTCCTTATTATTATCATAGGTTAAGTTATTGTACAAATGGGTCTTGACATACAAAATACCATTAACGTGAGAAGTGAAGGAAAGATGTTTTTTTCGAAATTTTTGTCCCATCTTATTAAGCACATATTTTAGTCCCGGAATCCAACAAAAAAAATCATGATTTTACGCTAGTAGAGTAATTATGTAATTTAGTAGAGTAATTATAATTAATCAACAAAATTGTAGAGTAATTAAAGTTACCCTACAATAATTACTCTACTATTATAAAATCATAAAAACAAAAAATTACATTTTATAACTAAACATCATTCTTAACAAGTAAGGAAAACAAAGCTTCCTTCACTTCTTACATATTTTAAACAACTTTAACTTGTATAAAATAGTTTCACAACATTAAAACAAAAGTCAAGAGGTTTTTACAAAAAAAAAAAAAAAAAAATACATGGCCCGAAAAAATTAGAATGCCCACTCGGGCATAGGAGTCTTACGAGTCAAGCTTCAGCTTGACTTTTCATCTCAGCTCAAATTATTGGCACACCCAAGTTGTCTATTTGCACACTTTAGGGTTTATATACGTCTCATACAAGTTTGTACGAGACGTATAGGGTTGCATCAAACTCAATGTCTGACTGGTGTCAGTTCTCGTATAGTTGCTCTTATAGGCCGCGTGTAGGACCCTCGTATAGGTCTCGTGTAAGACTCCTACTATAGGCCTATATTGGGCGTATACAAGGAATGTTTTTTTACAAAACATTTTATACAATATTAATCGTTTTAACAAAGTTTATAAAAAAAAGTTTTCTTTTTTAAATAAATAAAAAATAAGTATTTTTTACAAACATTTTTATACAATACAAATCATTTTTATACGATACCACCTATCGTATCGTATAGGTGTAGTATAGGTCTCTTATTGGCCTCATATTAGCCTATAAGTGTGATATCGTATCGTATAGTGTAGTATAGGTCCTATATAGACATATAGGTGTAGTATCGTATAGCATTCGGTCGTATAGTATTGGTCCTATATAGGACCATCAATGTAGTTTCATATAGCATAGTATAACTTAAGTCTCGTATAGGTGTGGTGTGGTGATGTGTAAATCCCATATTGGCCTTGTATAAGCATGTATGTGTAACATAGCTCCCGTATAGACATATATTATACGATATTACACATATATGCCTATACGAGACTTAAGCTACACTACACTATATGATACGATACGATACGATACTACACCTATATGCATGTACGAGACCTATACAACACCTATAGGCCTATAGGGACCTAAACTACACATATAGGCCTATATGGGACCTATACTACACCTGTAGGTCTGTACGGGACTTATACTACACCTATAGGCCTATACGGGACCAATACTACAACTATATACTATAGTATACTATACTATAATACACCTATAGGCATATACAGGACCTAAACTACACATATACGATACGATAGGATATGATATTATATTACACCTATAGGCTTATATGGGACCTATGCTACAACTATACAATGCTATAGTATAGTATACTATACTATAATACACCTATAGACATATACAAGACCTATACTACATCTATACGATATGATACTACATTATACGATAATATACAATACGATACTATACTAAACCTATGGGCATATATGAGACTTATACTACACTATAGGGGTGAGTAAATTAACCTCCATAACCGATAACCAAACTGATTTTAACTGATAACCAACATAACTGATGGTTATGATTATGAAACTTTAGTTAACCGACCAATCGGTTATAGTTATGGTTATGAAGCTTTGATTAACCGATATAACCAAACCCGAACCGAACAATGTTAAGTCTATAATTCTATATAAAAGATATATGTTTTACACTAACCATGTAGAGGTATTTTACTGGTATAAAAGTATTTTAGTAACAAAATGATATTGATGTAGATGTCTTTAATTTTGATGAACAACTGAGGTGTTATGATCATATGAATCTTTTGTATGAAAATAACTATATAATTACTTTATTAAAATGGATCCCACATCAATTGTTTAATCAAAAAAATATAGTCTTGGTTATCTTATAAAAAAGGTCCAATCTAAATCCAACATGGTGGGTTTCATTTTTATTTTGTAGGCCCATCAGCGTATATTTTTTTTTTTACTTTACTCGAAAAGTTAGTTTAAATAAGTTAAAGTTTATGGTTAATAACCAAAACCGACTTCATAACTGATTAGCTATGATCGGAGTTCTGTTATGGTTATGGTTAAGAAAATCCATAACCGAAGTTAGCGGTTATGGTTATGGTTAATGGTAAAAATCAAACCAAATTGACTCATGCACACCCCTACTACACTATATGATACGATACTACATTCATAGGCCTATACGAGACCTATATGAGACTTATACTATGCGACGATACGATGTTTAACAATGTTTTTTTATTATTATTTTTTTTTGTAAAAAAAATTACTTATTATAGAACTTTGCTAAAATGATAAATATTGTACAAAATTGTTAAAAAAAACCCATTTATTTACACCCCATATAGGCCTATACGAGGCATATACGAGGAGGAAAAAAACCATTTTACCCCTATTGGGCTATGTATAGCCCAAAAACTAGGGGTAAAATGGTCTTTTTTTTTCTATACGTCCCATATAGGCCTATACGGGACCTATACTACAACTATACGATACGATACTAAACTATATGATACGATTGGATATGATACTATACTACACCTATAGGTCTACACGGGACCTATACTACAATTATATGATGCTATAACATACTATACAATACATATATAGGCACCTATACTACACCTATACGATACGATACTACACTATACGATAAGATATGATATCATACTACACCTATAGGTCTATACAAGATTTATACTATACTATATGATATGATACGATACTACATCCATAGGCCCATACGTGGCCTATACAAGACCTATACGCGACTTATATTTGCTAAAGAGATAAATCTTGTATAGAACTATAAACAAAACATTTATATACACCCCATATAGGCCTATACGAGGGGCAAAAAATACCCATTTACCCCTGGTTTGGGCTACGTATAAGCCCCAAACCAGAGGTAAAATTGTTTTTTCCTATACGCCATGTATAGGTCTATACGAAGTGTATAAGACATGATATGACATAATCAGAGATTCTCGTGGAAATTAAAAAAGGCGGTTATACGCCATGTACAGGCTTGTACGAGGCGTATATATGGGTCTCATTGGGTGTGCAAATAGGCAAATGGGTGTGCAAATAGGCAAACCCTAGAATAAATATGTTAAGCAAAGCTAACTCCTTTAATTTCATCTCAAAGTCAACCTTACTTGTTAGACTCATTTACACCTAGGGCTGTAAACGAACCGAACGTTCAGCGAACAGTTCGTGAACCGTTCGGCGGGAAGTTCGTTTATGTTCGTTCGTTTAATAAACGAACGAACATGAACAAAAAATTTCGTTCGATTAGTTAAATGAACGAACATGAACAGAGGTCTCGTTCGTTCGATTGTGTTCGTGAACGTTCGGTAAGGTGTTCGTGAACGTGTTCGTGAACATGTTCAGGAACATTCGTTGATTTGCGTTCGTTTATGTTTGTATGTTTGTGTTTTAATTGAAGATCTTTCTACTTTTTTATTTTTTATTTGTACTTTTTATATTATTAAAATTTTATTTATTTTATTACCCTAACAATTAAACTAGGAAACCCACTTTCACCTTGTTTATGCATCATTTCCCTTTCATTTCTCATTATTTACATCGGCGAATACGATCGACCTCCGTCCCACAATAAGGGATTCAAGTTCGAGTGCTACTCTCTGGGCCATCTATCTTTATCCTTTGTCGCGTTCGCCAAATTTATTTGTGTTTGTTTGTGTTCGTGAACCGTTCGCGAACACGCTCATTTCCTTAATGAACGAACACGAACATAAAATCTCGTTCGGTAAGTGTTCATGAACCGTTCGTGAACACATTTTTTCCTTAACGAACGAACACGAACAAGACCTTGTTCGTGTTCGTTCGGTTCATTTACAGCCCTATTTACACCCTTGTACGGATTAAATATTTCCATATTTTATAACACATAATTGTTTTTAATCAAACCATTCAGATTCTTGAATGCCGGAATCTTTGGCACTGGAACAGAATCTGACCACAAGTTGCCACAAACCACCACAAGAGCCTCCATGTTGGTCCGAATCAACACCCTCCTCCAAGGCTATTCTGGCATCCGATTCGAAATCCTAGAAGCCATCGCATCTTTTCTCAACCACAACATCACCCCATGCCTCCCCCTTCGGGGTACCATAACTGCCTCTGGCGACCTCGTCCCACTCTCATACATTGCTGGAATCTTAACCGGCCGCCCTAACTCAAAAGCCGTTGGCCCGACTGGAGAAATGCTCAACGCCACCACCGCGTTTCAACACGTGGGGATCACCACTGGTTTTTTCCAGCTACAACCTAAAGAAGGACTTGCCTTAGTTAATGGGACCGCAGTTGGATCTGGGTTGGCTTCAGTGGTTCTTTTTGAAGCCAACATTCTTGCGGTCTTGTCCGAGGTCATATCAGCGGTTTTCGCTGAAGTAATGCAAGGAAAACCGGAGTTTACTGATCATTTGACACATAAACTAAAGCACCACCCTGGCCAGATTGAGGCTGCTGCTATCATGGAACATATTTTGGATGGTAGTTCATATGTGAAAGAGGCTAAGAAGATACATGAACTTGATCCGCTACAAAAGCCGAAGCAAGATCGGTATGCGCTTCGTACGTCGCCGCAATGGCTCGGTCCGCTTATCGAAGTGATTCGTACCTCGACAAAGTCGATTGAAAGAGAGATTAATTCGGTTAATGATAACCCGTTGATTGATGTTTCGAGAAACATGGCGCTTCATGGAGGGAACTTTCAGGGCACCCCGATAGGCGTGTCGATGGATAACACTCGGTTAGCCATCGCGTCCATCGGGAAGCTCATGTTTGCTCAATTTTCTGAGCTAGTAAATGACTTTTACAACAATGGGTTGCCGTCAAATCTGTCAGGTATGTAGAATAGTGAGAACCACATAAAATATGGTATATTATTGATCTACTATTTACAATATTCAATGACGATAGTTATAAAGGAAACCTTATTAAGTCATATCTTTTAACTAATATATTATCTTTAATATCAGGTGGTCGAAACCCTAGCCTAGATTACGGGTTCAAAGGGGCTGAAATCGCCATGGCGGCCTACTGCTCAGAACTCCAGTTCCTGGCTAACCCAGTGACCAATCATGTCCAAAGTGCTGAGCAACATAACCAAGACGTGAACTCGTTAGGGTTGATCTGTTCACGAAAAACAGCTGAGGCCGTTGAGATTCTAAAGCTAATGTCATCAACTTACCTGGTATTGTTAGTAGACTTTATTATTGTACTCCTATAAATAGTTGATCAACAATACATAATACCTTACAAGGTTTTTATTATTCAACAGGTAGCACTCTGCCAAGCAGTCGACTTAAGGCACTTGGAGGAAAACCTAAAGTCCACGGTTAAGAAAGTGGTTAGCCAAGTGGCTAAGAAAGTCCTAACCACGGGTTCCAACGGCGAGCTTCACCCGTCTCGGTTTTGTGAGCAGGATTTGCTCAAAGTTGTAGACCGTGAACATGTGTTTTCTTACATTGACGACCCATGCAGTGCAACATACCCTCTCATGCAAAAGCTAAGGCAAATCATAGTTAACCATGCACTCGCAAACAATGAAGCCGAAATGGATTCTAACACATCGATCTTCCAAAAGATCGTTGTGTTCGAGGAAGAACTACATACCCTTTTGCCAAAAGAAGTCGAAAACACTCGACTCGATCACGAAAGTGGGAAATTGGGCATATTGAACAGGATTGAGGAATGTAGATCCTACCCATTGTACAAGTTCGTGAGGACAGAGCTTGGAACCGGTTATTTGACCGGAGAGAAGACGGTGTCACCTGGGGAGGAGTTTGATCGGGTTTTCTCGGCAATATGTGCTGGAAAATTGATTGATCCTTTACTAGATTGCTTGAAGATGTGGGAAGGGACTCCCCTTCCTATCTTATAAGTGAAAGTTGATACATTTGGATTATGATTTTATTTATGTTTAATGTAAGTTACATCAAACCACACTTTTTTTATTAAAGGTTTGTAACTGGAATACTGGATACATACCTTGTCTTGTCGATCTTGTATCTTTAAATTTGTTGAATGATCAAATTGTAATATAAAGTTTTTATTTTGGTTTTTATTATCAAATTGTTGTATTAACTATTGTCGATCTTTTATCTTTAAATTTGTTGGATGATCAAATTGTAATATAAAGTTTTTATTTTGGTTTTTATTATCAAATTGTTGTATTAGCTATCGAAATTTGTTGAACGACTTTTGGAGGCACCTTTTGGTTTCGTTTTTCATCTGCTTTTGTTTTTTATCAACATCTCTCAAATCTTAAATAGAAAAGTCATTAAGTAGAAATATTGTAAAAGGATTTTGACTCATTTTTTTTGTTGTTAAAAATCACTTAAAAATAGCTTCAACCCCCCTCACCATAACCATGGTTGTAAAGAAAACAACTAATCACAACGTTTGGCCATTTGAAACTGAAAGCATGGTTGTAATATTTGAAATCAACTTAACTGTTTAAAGCTTCAATGAAAACTAATTTGAACTCAGTAGCATCGCTATATATATGTTGGACAAATGGTTTTGCCTTTGAAAACTCTATAATTTGGCCGATTGATTTGAACCCGAATAAGGAAAGATTTAACAGCTGTAAACGTGTTAATTCGTTCGCTGATTTACGGTAATTATTAAGAGCTAAAAATGGTAGGATTTTTTACTTGATTGTGTCGGTTTAGGGGTAGATGGCTGGAAGTTGGCGCCATATCAACATAGTTTTCAATGTATTTACCCTGCCCCTATACTTTGTACTTACCCTGGTAGGGATGGTTGTAGCAGTAGTGGTTACGGTGAAGAGGGGGTAGATGGCGGTGGTAGTTGAAGGTGGAGATGGTGGTAGTGTGGAGTGGGGAAGATGAAGTGGGTAGAGGGATGGTGGGTCCCACATAAATTGTAAAATATTAATTATAATTCTTTTAACTTTTTAGTTACTAATTTGACAGTAAGGGTATTTTTGTCATTTCACACGCATCTAACACCAAAAACTAACCTCCATTCATGGCAGGGATTATCCGGGAACGAATTTAAAAAACTTGGGGACTATATGTGTAATTTTAGAAAGTTAGGGACTAAAGACGAAAAATGGACAAACCACAAGGACTATCCGAGCATTTTTCTCTAAATATTAATATGCGAGTTATTGTTTCATGAGGTACAAATATATTGGGCTGAATGGTGGACTTATTGGAATTACTTGTATTTGGGCTTCATGAGCTGGAGAGTTGCGGATAGGAACTGGGCCACCAGAGCTGTTGAACCTGTATATAAGTAAGGGTTCAACAGTTGGCATAACTCAATTCATTGAATTCTCTCAGTAGTGTCTAGAGATTGTTGATAGAACTTCACAAGTTGTTGTTGATTGATGATCATCCTGTAGAATTTTGATAAGTTTGTGTGTATAGATTTTCGTATCCAAAGTCCTTTGTGAATCTGTTCTTGTATCATTAATTTCTGACAGGACTTGATGCTAGTTACCAGGGCATGAGTAAGTCGTTGTCGGAATAGCCTGATGTAAACCAAACACCACAAGCCATTGTTCATAACCAAAATTTCAGGCCCTTTCTTCTCCAAGATAATAATTATCAATCTTGTTTCAATCAAAACTTCTTCCTTCTCCTTTGACAAAACAGCGAAAACTCATCCATCGAGAAAGTCCTTATCAACGCTTTTCATCAACTCAAGACAAAGACGATCATAGACCCACATGCTGAATTTGAACCAAAGCCTCAAAGCGTCCGTGGGTTCAGCATTGTGTTCAGAGCCACTGGCCTCCCCACCGAGGATGGTTAATTTAATGGTAAATATTTCTTCTTTATGAGCAACAAATAGTTTTAACATATGGTCGAAAACAATGAGCTTTCAGAGTATGCATGATGGTTACAAAGTGATACCAAAACAACAGATTAGGGATTATATGGCAAAAAAACAGTTTATTGCTTGCTTATTCTCTGCAATATATACAAATCTATGTGTCCATTTCTAGAAGAACAAAAAACAAGAACATATGTAGAAAGAAATTAAGGTTGCCCTTCATCGTCTATCATTTCACGAACCTCGTTAGCAACTAAATACGCTTTGTGACCTCCGATCACCTCTGCTTGTTTCTTCCCATCTTTCCATAGCTGTAATACTAAAACACATTAGTTTTGAAGGTAGCAACAGCTTGCAAACTAATAAAAATATTGTTGGATAAATCTGTGCACCTGTATAGTTGGCATTTTCTGTGATTATAGACCAGATCCGATCCCAAACGAGTCAAATGACATGAAATTGCACAATTCAAGTGTTAAACGTCTGAAAATGATGCTGATGAAACTGAACTAATTGTGTAGGCATGAGAGACTTACAGTGACCCCAGCCCGAACCACAAGCTGATACGGGACGTTGTTGACATCAATGCAATAAAACTTTACCCTGCTTTTAACATATCCAAACACAAGTATGAGAAATGTGAACATCGCGATAGTTGAGCAAAAGGGTGAGTTTTAAGTTTTAACCTTGGGTGATAATCAGCTGCCAGTTTTTCCAATGTTGGTTTCAAATATATGCATTTCCTGCACCACTTTGCCATCCTATGAACACAAATAACATTAGCTCACCTAATAATTCTGGCTAAACATGATCCATATCCCATCAAATACTGATATGTGGCAATAAGATTAAGATCCTGAATAGAAATTGTTTAATATGATGAAAATTAAGAAACTGGTGGCCATTACAATATAGTGGCAGACAGGTAAACGGGTAACAAGCCTCTTTTGAATAGCAAAACCGATTCTACTAAACACAAAGCTTAACACATAAAGTCATCATCATCATCATCATCATACTCAGTAAATCCCACCAATAGCAAAGCTAAGGTAGGGTCTGAGGAGGGTAAGATGTAGACAACCTTACCTCTACCCCATAGGAATAGAGAGGCTGCTTCCGGTGAGACCCCCGGCTCGATAGTAGTTCTGCATCAAGCCTTGGACATAAGGCATATAACACTCGGCAATTGAGACAACTGCCGATTAGTTCATGTACCCCTTGTCTTTCGGCTATAAACGCCACCACATGATGCATGATTAACCATCCCTCTCTTTTAACGTTATTTTCACGAAATTAGTAAAATAATGTTAAAATTAGTGCACTTCCACTTTTGCCCCGCAAGCAAGCGCCCACACATATATACATTATTATATGCGCATACAAGGGGGCGTAATGAAATTAGAATACAAACCCATGTGAATCATTTCATAATAATAACAGATACAGATTTTGCAAGAATCTAAAGCAGTAAACATACCACAAAACAACAACCGAGTCATCCAACCGTTGAGCATCATGAATGACGTGATCAAATTGGCATTCGTTTAAAATAGGTTTGAGGTCGACTGAAACAGGGGAAGAAGAATCAATAACCGGAATCGATCCTTGCTGACTCAAGGCCTTCAAACTCCCTGTGCATACGTCATATTTGAATCTCCAAAAATCTGAAAGGGACCTTGAAGAAGATCCGGAATTTGAAAACGCAAGACGATTGGATGGAAGATGCAGTGTTTGAAAAGGTAAAACTACCGGAGCTAGTGTGGTAGCGTCGGTCATGGCGGCTGCTGGTGTAGATCGGAGTTGTTGAGGAAGAAGACCAAGTGGAAGATTACGCATTTTCAGGACAAACTTTTACTTTGATATCCCTGAAACAATAGCATTTCCTCCTGTTTCTTTTACTTTATTTTTTTATTAATTAATAATAATATGATTTTATGTAAATTAAACAACTTGCTATATATTAGTTTTAACGAAATTCGCCTGTAATAATCTCACCTAAATCTTATTGGTAATTAATAATCCCACTTCAGAATATTTCCACCACCAGCCTCACCTTTCACTTATTTTCCCTACAATGGTCCCCCGTTAAAAAAACTTAACGGAGTTAAGTTTTTTTCCAAATTACAAACAGATTTTTAGGGCTTTTGATCAGAACGATGATACAAGTATATTGATGTAAAACTTACTTCGAAATGGTGCTCCAAAAGATGAAAACGACGCTTCAATTCGGGTGTTTAAATTTTCAATTAACCAAAATCAAGTCACTTGGAGGACCATTTCGAAGTAAGTTTTACATCAATGGACTCGTATCATCATTCTGATCAAAAGCCCTAAAAAAATATGTTTGTAATTTAGAAAAAAAGCTTAACTCCGTTAAGTTTTTTTACGGGGGACCATTGTAGAAAAAATATGTGAAATGTGTGACTGGTGGGGGAATATTCTGAGGTGAGATTATTAATTGGCAATAAGGTCTAAATGGGATTATTACAAGCCAATTCCCCTAGTTTTAATTTAATTATTCAAAATCACATAATCAACTACAAAAATACGTATTTAAATAAGTATTATGTAATTTAAATTTGAAATCGGATAATTAGTTGTAATTTGAATTATTAGAGTTAAAAGCTAGGTAGACACTACACTCTTCAGAATGTTTGTGTTCTGTAACGCGGAAAATGTAACTAAACCATAAGGGTGAAATGGGTGGTAACCTCATGAGAAGAAGTAAATTTTTCACCCACTCAATCATCTATTGTCATGTCAACTCCTCTTTTTAAGTTTCCTCTTATCCAAAAACATAAGGAGTGGTCGTCTTTCTAAGTCTCCACTTGCCAAAAAAATGGGTTTTTTTTTAATAAAAAGATATAAAAAGCCTAGTATATGTATATAAAAAACAAAAATATATACAAAGCCTAGTATAGATAGGGAAAGGTTAACATACAAAAGCCCTTATCATACTTCACGTACGCGACAATGGTAACCGTCAGATGAGGGTTATAATCACGCATGGAGGTGATAATCACGCATGGGATCAGTTATTTGGTGATAATCACGCATGGGAGGTGATAATCACGCATGGGGAGTATAATCACGCACGTTATGATGCTAAAAAAATAATTACGCACGTTATATATGTCACAC
This sequence comes from Helianthus tuberosus, assembly GCA_030545235.1. Classification (NCBI taxonomy): domain Eukaryota; kingdom Viridiplantae; phylum Streptophyta; class Magnoliopsida; order Asterales; family Asteraceae; genus Helianthus; species Helianthus tuberosus. Next base: position 96,232,739 of record CM060399.1, on the reverse strand, counting down.
CCTGACTTTTGCGGAAGCGTGATTATTGGTGTGACTTCTTAATACCATTGCATACGATCATAACAACACTATATGATAAAACCAGTAGATGTGCATCCATTAATTTAAGTTTAAAAGTAGTACAACATAATCGTCTAAAAAGTCGATACCAAATTCAAGTTACAAAACATAACATAACATATTTTAATGAGTTCAGAAAGACTCGACAAAAGATTTTAAAACAAACCCGGGTTTAGGACCACGTATCTCGTCCAGGATTAAGATACGTCTCCTAAGCCCTAATAATTTGGATGACATCTTTATTCACAGTGCAGCTTAAAAACTCCAACGCCCACCAGATCCATTTACTAATTTCCTGAAATACATGTAGTTTGAAAAATCAACATAAAGTTGAGCGAGTTCATGTGTAAGTGAGTATGTATAAACCTTTGTAATATGTCTGTATGTATGAAAATCCCTGGTATGTAGCAATTAAGGAAAAAGAGATCACCATTGGGTTGCAAAGCCAATGATATGTGTGAAGTGATGCAGGAAGACTCAAACCTAGCGGATTTATGCGTCGGGCACTCAGTCACCACCTGGCCCATTCAGCGGACTCAGGAGTGAGGGCTCGCTACACCCAAATAGATCTATCACCGTTGTCCCTCGGTCCTACAATGAGGATTAATGGCCTCAAGTTCCAGCCTACCAACTCACATGATCTAAGTAGTAAACCCTCCTTAAGCTAACCATACCATATATAAAAGTATCCGTAATTTCTGTAACATGTATTCCACCCCCGAAGTATAAAAACTGAAAACAGTTAAGAGAAAAGGGGGACATGAACTCACTGAAGTGCGTCTCGAAATAGTCAATCCCAAATCAACCTGCTGTGTGACGACCTACACATACTAATTCCTATTAGTCGGATGGCCATGCCTTGGCTTAAGGTTTAACGTTTTGTTGGAGAAATAGTTAGGTAACTATTCCGTAATCACACTTCTTATTTATTTTATAAGTGTATTCCTTCCCAAGGATGGGGGTTTTAATACATGTATACGTTATATTTCCGAAAATATATTTTTAAGTCTCACTTGAAAAATATATTTTAATCACTTGTCTAAAATATTCTAACTCCAAAATATACATATTTTTCCCAAAAATATTATATTTTACTTCATACCATTTCCAAAATAATACTTTATCAAAATACACATTTAAAAGTATTTTCCGAAAATACATAAGTTACATTTTAAAGTTCGCGTTGTAATAATAATACCGGTGTAACTTAAATATTAATGTGTGATAGCGTTTGTTGGTGCATTCATCTGTCGTCTTCGTCTTATGTCGAGTCTCGAATACGTTGCGGTTCGGAACAAGAATGATGTCATCATTCTTGATGATGACATCATCCAAGTGACCTAAGTGCTTGCATCATTTTGAATCATCTTTATAATTCACGTGAAACAGAATGTAATGTTCATATAGGACAAATTGTATATTAGTGTGATTTCGTTCCGAGATACACGTGTAGGTGATTTCGCTTATTTGGTCAGGCAGGTTTCGCTCATGAGTACATGTGTCTCTATGAGCGAAATCTCAGCAAGTATATATAGGGGTTCAATAAGCGAAATCATAAGATCCAGTCCTTGTATTCCATGCCGAAGCTCTGCCGGTGTGAAGATTGATTGTAAACAACGTCTAATCAATACAATCAGTGAATTAAGTGAAGATCAAGCTGTTACTAAGTCTATTTCTTGTTTTCCGCACCTGAAATAGATCAAAACTTCTCTAAACGACTCATTCGGATCAGTCGAACGATCCTGCAATTGGTATCAGAGCCAGTTGGAGAAGTTTTGCAGATTACAGCCTTAATTCATTGAGATTTCTATCTTCTACACCTTCTTTCATCAGTTCAAACAAGTTTTAACGGTCAAAATCGGATCAAAATTTCACAGATTGTTTAAAATTGGACATAGACAAATCCCTGAGAGTTTGAGACATAAATTCATAGTAAAAATGGACAAAATTGATCTCGGACTAGGTTTCGCTTTTACGGACATTGTGTAATTTCGCTTATTTGAACACCTAGTTTCACTCTTGTGTCACAAAGTTAAGAGGTTTCGCTCCAAAGGTCATCAGTAGTTTCGCTCATACGAACATCAGGGTTTCGCTCTTTTGGACATCGAGGTTTCGCTTTTGTGTCACCAATTAAGGGATTTCGCTCATAGTGCTCAATTTTTGCTGATCAAAGTCTGATTCCGCTCATCGATGATCTGAAACATGACTATCATTTGAAAGTTCATCGTTTTGTGTGATTCATCTAACAAGGTGTCAGTACATCGGGAATAAGAGATCATGTGGTTTAAATCGGTTGCATGTGATTGCTGATAAACTTTAAATCTCGGATTGTTGTCGGCCACATTCATTTAAAGGCCCAATCAAAGGGTAATTAGTGTTGCACATGATATTGCATTTTCAGATATGTTGTCGGCTAAGTGTTGTTGAAAAACAACAATTTGCATGTGATATAATAGGAACTTGCGGCCCAATCATAGTTTAATATAACAAAAGATTGTCGGTTTAGTGGACTTGGAAATTCATTTGAATTGTGTGTGCATGTATTGGCTCAAGACAGTTAGAGGCCCAATGCTTGTTTGATAAATATTCGGCCCAATCATATTACAACCGGCTCATTGATTTGTGCAGCCCAACAGAAGTGAATTGTTTGTCTAAATTTCACTCGTCCAAGTCTTCGACACGAGTTCTAGATCGATTTAAACGACACACACATTCACATTTTCAATTTGGTTAAACTGATTGTTTGTTTGTTTCAGGTGTTTCACAAGGTAAATCATTTCGTTTGAAAAGGGATCGAGTTTGAATTTGATATTTCATTTTAAGTGACTGTCTTGATAAACGTGTTTCCGAATCATGGACTTAAATTTCTTTAATATGACAAGTGAAAATTTTAATAGAATAAATGTATTAAAGAAAGAATTTGACTCGTTTTCATGTTGTCCAGGACAAAGTACAAAAAGTATCATTGAGAGGTATAGTCATCTTGTTCGTTCAATGTCTGAGAAGGGTATTAAGAAAAGTCCAGATGAATGGGTTGATAAATTAGCCAATGCCATACCTCAACAAGAGTGGGGTACATATCTTTTGGATTTAAAAAGAACTGGAGAATACTCGGAATTGACAATTGGTCAATTCATTAAGAAACTTGAAGAACAGATGGAGAGAAATGCTGAGAAGAAGAAAAGTCAAAGTGGAAAATCAATTTTAAAGAAGAGCAAGAGTAAAGGTGTCCAAGTGGGTGAGGAACAGACTGAAGAAATTTCAGTTTTGAAAGATGAGATGAAAGCTGATAAGAAACATATTTTTGATTTGCAGGAAAATTGTGAGAGGTTGAAATCTGAAAATGACAAACTGTTAAGTGATTTGAACAGTTTGACATTGAAAAACAAGATTTTGAAAGTAAAAGAAAAAGAATTTGAAAATGAAAAATTAAAATTTGAAAAAGATTTTCAAAGTCAAATGAAGATTTTAGAAGATGAGAAATATTCTATTCTTAAAAATAATCTTGAAAAACAAATTGAAATAAATTCTCATCTTCAGAAAATCATTCGACTTGAAAATGAAGCTGAAAAAGCTCGGATTAAAATCAAAGAGCTTGAAGAGAAATTGAAAGGTTTTGAGACTTCATCATCAACACCAGATTATCCATGTCCAAAACCGATCAATTCTGTTCCAATAAGTGACAATGTCACAAACTTTGACAATGTCAAAGTTGAACATTGTGATGAGAAAACTGATGATGATGAGAAAAAGAAAACATTTTTGAAATTAAAAGAAATGTTTAAAGAAACTGTTCTACATTCTACTGAAAAAGGTGAATGTTCAAAGCAAAAACCTGTAAAGAAGAATGTGGAACAAAAACAAAAGGATAAAAAATCAAAAAATGTTCAAAAAGAAAATAAAAGATCATCGGTTCAATCATCCAATCAAAACAAAAATTTAAAAAAATTGAAAAATGAAAACTCAAAAAATGTTGGTAATAAGTGGTGCAGGTTTGACCACAGTGCTCAAAAGCCAAATCCAGCAAACAAGAGGAGCAAGGACTATCACCAAGCCAAACAGTGCTATGATCTGAATGTTTGGACTGAAAATGGTGATTGGTACGATAACAGAGTGTGTTACAGATGCGGCTATCAAGGACACATTGATGTTAACTGCCAAAGTTGGAATTATGAGATGAGAAGATGCTTTAACTGCAACATCAGAGGTCACATTGCCAGAGATTGCCCAAGGAGATCGAATGACAGATTGAGGGCTAATTCTCAAAAATTGGCAAAGATTCCAGTCAATGTCAAGCCCCATGAACAGAAGGTTCTAAAACCTAAAGTTCAAGAACAGACAATTCAAGAAAAGAAAGTTAATCTTTCATAGGGGCAGAAAGACAGACTGAGGAAGAAGAGGAAGAAGGCGAGAGAGTACCTGTGACAACCCTCACTAAACCAGGTATCCGTACGACTTAATTAATAATTAATTACTGCTTAATTACTGTGCTTGCTTGAACTTGTGAATAAATTGCTACGTGAATACTGATACATGTACTTACTTGCATCATACTTTACTTACTGTCACTACATTATTTACATGCTGAACCTTAGTGACAAACATGATGCACAAAAAGCACAGTAGCACTATAACGGATAACCTATTGAACATGCTGATAAAGCCAGCATCAGGCAAACACTGCCTCTAAGGCCTGTATGAGCCAGAAATATTTTACTACACTAGTGGTGAGTGTAGGGATACAAGGGTTGTAGAACTGCGTCTCTAGGAATAAGTTACAATGACTGGATGTGCCTAAAACGTACTCTAAGTACAAAATTCAGCACTTTACATAAAAATTCAGCTTTTAGCTAACTAATAAAGTGCCAAAACATGAGAAAAATATTACTAGACACTTTCCAAGTGTCAGGAATGAGTTGTGTCACTAAAAAGGGTAATAACGACACTTTAAAGCTTTGTTTAGCGCTTTAACGGATTACTATCCAACCGAACAACCGGACTATACCCGGAACATGAAAGTACTGTCATTTACATTATTTGTCTTTTTCTGAGCCAGTTAGGGTCCCTGAATACCCTAACACCCTTTGTAACGCATGACACACCAATAACCGGGTTAATCACTTAACTTAACTAGATTAACCTAACTATATACTTAACTAATGGTTGGAAATGAACTAGTACCCCCCCCCCCCCCTTTTAACCAACCATCCCCATGAAAGGGGGACACCCTTTTGTCCTTCTTGAATATTATAATCCTAGTGTTTAATATCTAGGATACACATAAACCATTGGTTAATCAACAAAAGCTTTGTCTATAAGATCAACATTTTGCACATCATAATCATTTCCATCATAACTCAACACAATCACTCCTCTCTCTCTCTCAAAGGCTTCGGCCGAACACACCCAACACCATCCATCCATCATCGAGTTTTGATCTTCACATTCCAAGTTCATACAAGTGATAAGGATCGCGTATAAGGAACCTTGGTGCAACCGGAAGGCGAAGGACCTCACTACATTGCTTTTATCCTCTCATTTTGCGACTAGTTTCTTCCCTAGCCTCGAGCTAGTAGTAAGTTGCTTAAATCACCTTCTCGAACTATTTTTAAGTGGTTAAAATGATATGTAACGGTTAAAAGTCGCAAACATACAAGTTGAAGCTTAAAAGTCTACTAAAAATACTAAGAATGTTGGTTAAAAGCTCATATGTTGTGTAAATCTTGTAGTAATTGATTTGTGTGATTATTTGGACCCGATCTATGTTGTGGTAGCTCGGATCATCATTTAACCCGGGTTGGTCATGATCATAGATCATGACATAAGGTTGTTTTGAAAGTAAAAAGGGTTAAGTGATGAAACTCCACCACACATCAAACATGAACTTGTGTAAAAGCGATTTTGCTTGTGAAATAGTGTTTAAAACTAGTAGATCTACGTATCTACAAGCGGTATTTTCAAAGACCCAAGTATCAAAGAAATCATGTTTTCTAAAGACGGATCTTACACTAACACGAATGATTTTTAGAACACACAAGGGTGTAAACACTTGTGTAGCACAAAGTTTCGACAAAATAATTATTTTTGTAAAAGTTGACAAGAAGTTGTAAAGATGGAATTTCTTTAAAAACAAGACTTTTACGAAACCGGATTGATTTATACAAAAGATCCACTAAAAGTATGGGATTTACTTCATAGTTTGGATAAATCACAAGTTCATGAAATTTATGCGATTTATATATATTTTGACTAGTTTGTGGTTTGAACATTGTTTTGATTGAATGATAAAAATGGTTGGTTTGATTTATAAAAGAAAATGATACGCTTGAAAGCGTGGCCACCTCCAGTTACAGAGGAAACTCTGGCGAAATTTTCCCAAAAGCCTAACACTTAGAAATATTTTCACTATAAGTGTTAGAAATACTTTTCGACATGTTTTCAAAATATAAGTTTCGCCACGACTATATTTACAAAACATCGGAGGTGGGATTTCACAAAATAAAACGTGATACATATATATATTTAGTATATATTTTTCACAACGTCACTTGATATGTGTTTATGATTGTTTTGTGAAAATACTAGTATTATTTTTAGGGTAAAAATAATACTATCGAATGTTAACGAATCCAAAATAATACGAACGCCTCTACGATAAATACATAAGTTACACCGGTAATTATTATTACCACTCGATCATTAAAACGTAACTTACGCATTTTGGGAAAATATGACTTAACGCGTATTTTTGTCAAGGTATTATTTTGGAAAATTATGTAATAGCAAATATAATATTTTTGAGAAGAATATTTATATTTTGGGAGTTAGAAATAAAATATATTTTAAGTGAGACTTAATAATATATCTCGGAATTATACGAACACACATGTATTAAATCCCCCATCCTTGGGAAGGAAAAATGACTACCAAGTATATACAGAATGTAAACACGAAATAGTTGCCTAACTATTTCCCAAAAACTTAAACCATAAAAGCTAAGGCACGGCCGTCCGTCTAATAGAATTAGTACGTGTAGGTCGTCACACAGCTGTTTGATTTGGAGGCATACTTGGTAGAGACGCACCACGGTGAGTTCATGTCCCCCCTTTCTCTTAACTGTTTTCAGTTTTCTAAACTACGGGGGTGAAATACATGTTACTATGATTACGAGTACTTTTTACATGGTATGGTTAGCGTAAGGAGGTTTACTACTTAGATCATGTGAGTGGGTAGGCGTGAACTGGAGGCCATTAATCCTCATTGTAGGAACCGAGGGACGTAAGCGGTAGATCTATCTGGGTGTAGCGAGCCCAACCCCTGAGCCCGCATAATGGACCAGGTGGTGACTTTGTACCCATCGCCAAATACGCTAGGTTTGAGTCTTCCTACTTGCACTTCACACATATCATTGGCTTTGCAACCCAATGGTGATCTCTTTTTCCTTATTGCTACATACCAGGAATTTTCATACGAACAGACATTTTTACAAAAGGTTTTACTTACTCACTTACACATGAACTCGCTCAACATTATTGTTGATTTTTCAACTTACATGTATTTCAGGAAATTAACAGATCTGGCGCGGTATGGCACGTTTTCCCGCTGCACTAGTTACGAGGTCATCCGGGTTTAGGGAATGTGGCTCTTTCCTGGACAAGTCACAGCCCTTAAACTATGCTTATGTTATGTTGTTAAACAATGTTTATGTCGTTAGGATGTGTTTCCGTCAAGACAATGTTATTGTATTTGGTTTTAAAACTTAATCGAATGGATGATCTTGCATGATTTTATTTCATATAGCTTTGTTATGGTTAAGCTATGGTATTAAGAAGTCACACCAAATCAACCACGCTTCCGCAAAGCCAGGGTGTGACAGTACCTCGAGAAGATTTTGTCCTCGGATACAACTGGTAAAACAGATAAAAGTTCTGATAAATCGTCTTGCTCACCAAAGAACAACACATCAAGCAAAACGCATTCATCAGATACAAATCTGAGGACGAAAGAAGAGAAGAAGAAGAAGAAGAAGAAAGTTGTTGGCGATGAATCTGTTTCTGTGGAAACTAAGGAGCCACATGTCGGCGATGAATCTGGCTCATCAAAGTCAGACAAGCCACATTCAGGCAATGAATCTGGTGTGGTAAAGCCAGAAGAGCCATGTGTTGAAGTAAAAACTGAGAATTCTGGTCTAACAATGGATGATGAAAATTTTCCACCATTGTTGAACAAGAATTCAAAATCACCCAAGGATCGTCAGGCTTGGGTGAATCTGTTTAAATGAAAAACCTGACTTGCCGGAGTTCCCAGGTTGGTAAGCGTGGAACATGAATCGGCACATTTCTTGAGAAATTCACGAATGTGATATTTCGACTTACAAGTGGTAAATCAGGGACATTAAGTTGTACTTGATTTTCTACAAGTGATGTTTTTTTAAGTGATTGAAGAAAACAAAGTGATGAAAGATCCCCGAATTTGTGAAAAGACACACAAAACTTATTTTCCGGAAAAACCATTTTGATTAAAACAAACTTAAGTGTTTTGAAATCACTATAGGAAAATAGTTTGTTGTCAGGGGGAGTTCTGATTGTTCAAGCCAAGTGAATGGAGAATTGAAGTGATTCTCATCATGTTGTCACATTTCTTGTACAGTTCGTTTTCAAATTTTCCCAGAAAATCAAAATCGAAACATATTTTGATTTTAGGGGGAGTAAAATTTTTAAAGAAAATTTGAAAATGTCAAAAACATTGAAAAATGTAAAAATGAGTTTTGTTGTAAAAAGAGGAAATGATAGTAGATCAGTTGGACTGTCACAGCATGCTAAAGAAATGGAGAGATAAAATGTGATAAATGATCTCACTAAAGATGTGACAGTAGGCTCAGCTAGACTAGTAGATTTGCGATAACGATACAAACTTAAATGAAAAAGCCTAGTTCTAGTGGGAAACAGGATTGAAAGCATAGTACTTAGTTTTGTCCTTCTTGACTGTGTGCCTACTCGGTAATCGCTGATTGTCAAAAGACATAAAACTGGTTAAGTCTGTGAACTTTCACAACTTTGCTGAAAAGTCACTGTGATTGTGCATTTCATTTTGCAAAGATTTAAACTTGTTTTATTTCTTTATTTTGTTTAAGCATCGGACATCCTCTGCGTATACGTGAGTATCGACCTGGATGTTGTTGCCTAAACGTTCTGCTTTATTTTCTTTGGTGTTTCGTTTAAGCTTTGGACCTCCTCTGCGTATACGGAAGTATCGACCTGGTGGTTAAAGCCTAAACAACTTCAACTTGTTTTATTTTTCTTATTTAGTTTAAACATTGGACTTTCTCTGCGTATACGGAAGTATCGACCTGATTGTTAATGTTTAAACATTCTGCTTTATTTTCGCACAAATCACAGTTGATAAAAGTTTAAAGGCATTACTTGAGATAGTGTATTGCATGATGAGGGGATATGCTGAGACCGTGGGGTCCATAAGAACTTAGTGCTATCTAAATATACCTTAAACGTATCGGTAAGCATGTCGAAAGTTTTTAGTTTGAGTTTATGTGGACAACAATATCGTCAATCTACGTGAATCGTTTAAAGTTTAAAACGATTAACAGCTTAACGGTGCTTGTGATGTGTCTCATAAACTGATATGATCCTCTTTCGCAAACTCACAAAAATATGTTTGTACATATTTCGTTACAGCATTTCTTTTCAGTAAAAAAATTCAAAAAGATTTTCAGTGTGTTTTAGCATAAATTTTGAAAAATTCAAAAAGATTTTCGACAACTGATGTTGATAAGTTGATTTTCAAAATTCCAAGTGCTAAACAAGATGAACAGGTTTGGGAGTGTGTGTACTGAATTGAAAAATTTTGTTTTGAGAAAGAAAAAGTTTGATTAGTTAATCAAGGTCATTAATTTGAACTTGATGTAACTATTTCCAGTAAGTTTTTCTTATTGTTTTAAGTAAAAACTTATGTTTTTGGTGAGAAAATGTGTGCAGAAGATGAGCTGATCAGAGATAAAGCCAGGGATTGATCTCAAGGTGATAGCTAATTCCAGACGGCGATCCCATCATGATGAGAGGGGGAGTCTGACGAGGTTAGAGCCAAAGAGAAGATCCTGGTATATGCTAAGAAAGAAAAGAGACTGATAAAGACTGAAGATTGTGAAGACTCGACACTTAAGACTCGTCAACATCTGAGGGGGAGTCTGTTGGTGCATTCATCTGTCGTCTTCGTCTTATGTCGAGTCTCGAATACGTTGCGGTTCGGAACAAGAATGATGTCATCATTCTTGATGATGACATCATCCAAGTGACCTAAGTGCTTGCATCATTTTGAATCATCTTTATAATTCACGTGAAACAGAATGTAATGTTCATATAGGACAAATTGTATATTAGTGTGATTTCGTTCCTAGATACACGTGTAGGTGATTTCGCTTATTTGGTCAGGCAGGTTTCGCTCATGAGTACATGTGTCTCTATGAGCGAAATCTCAGCAAGTATATATAGGGGTTCAATGAGCGAAATCATAAGATCCAGTCTTTGTATTCCATGCCGAAGCTCTGCCGGTGTGAAGATTGATTGTAAACAACGTCTAATCAATACAATCAGTGAATTAAGTGAAGATCAAGCTGTTACTAAGTCTATTTCTTGTTTTCCGCACCTGAAATAGATCAAAACTTCTCTAAACGACTCATTCGGATCAGTCGAACGATCCTACAGCGTTGGTATTATTTTGGAGTCGTGATTTCGTAATATTCCCTGGTTATATTATTTTTATCCTAAAAATAATATATGTAGTTCACAAAATAATCACATAATCACACAAGCGTTTTATTATGAAATATATATTCTAAATATATATTTAACAAGTTTTATTTACGAAAATTCACCTCCGATACTTTGTAATTTTTGAAATAAAATCATGGCGAAGTTTATTTTGAAAACAAAGTTAAAAATATATTTTGTAAACATTTGTTTAGAAAAATATTTCTAAGTCTTATATTTCTGGAAAAATTTCGCCAGAGTTTCCTCTGTAACTAGAGGTGTCCACGCTTACAAGCGTATCATTTTCTTTTCAAAATTTCAATCAACGATCATCAATCAACAATATAAAATATTTATTCATCAAACTAGACGAAATATGAATAATCATAAACTCATGAACTTGAATGTTTTGTAAAAATATGTAGTAACTTTCTAACATAATTAATAGATCTTGTTATCTTTAAAAATAAAATTAGTTTATTTTAAGACTTTATTTTTAAAGATCTTGAAGTTTCACAACTTCTAGTCATGATTTACCAAAAATATTTCTTGTTAAATTTTCTTGTGACACAAGTGTTTACACACTTGTTTATTCACTAAAATGCTTTTAGTTTATGTAAGGTCCAGGTTTTAACAAATCTTGCATCTTTCACTTGGTTCTTCCGAAAAACCACTTGTAGATTTTTAGATCTACATGTTTAGAGTCTTATTTTACAAAAAAATTTTATTTACTCAAGTTCATGTCTCATGGATGGAAAGTTTCATCATCTTTCATAACTAACACTAACATACTACTAGTTCATGTTCTTGAGCATGATCTAGTATGGTTAGATGATGATCCATCCCACTCTTAGTAACAAACAACATCAAATAATCACAATCATACCAGATTCATAAGATTTACACATGTATCTTCTCTTTATCCACCATTAATCACTTATGTTCAAGACTTTATGTTATGTTCTTTAGTGTTCTTAACTTTCAACCATTAAATCACTTATTAACCACCATAAATAAGATCAAGATGATGTTTAGAGGCACTTACTACTAGCACAAGGCTAGGGAAGAAACAAGACGTAAATGTGGTGGATAAAAGAAATCTAGAGAGGTTCTTGAGCTTCCGAGTGCACCGAGCCTTCTTGTATGATCCCTTGCACACTTGTATGTATGTAAAATAGCTTGTATGAAAATTGATGGTGATGGTGGGTGTGGTTGTGGTCTCGTCCGAACACAAGCAAAGGGGGAAAGAGGAGAGCTTTGATGTTGAGTGTGGAATGAAAGAGATTGGGTGACTAACATGCATACTTATAATCCAAATTCACTAATATCCAATGTGTAGTATGTTATCTAGATAACCAACATTAGGGATTAAAATATTCAACAAAATGGAAGTGGGTCACCCCCTTGGGTGACCGTCAAGAAGAGGGGGGTAAGGGTTGGGTGGTGTAATGTTATAGTTAAGTTCTAGTTGAAATCAAAAGGGTTTAGTTAGTATGTTTAAGTGTGTTAATTAATATAAAGGGTGTTAGGGTGTTCAGGGACCCTAACTAGCTCAGATAAGTCAAAACAATGTCTTTGACAATATTTTTATGTTCCGGGTAAAGTCCAGTTGTTCGGTTGGATATCGATCCGTTAAAGTGCTAAATAAGTATTTAAAGTGTCTTTAATATTATTTTTAGTGACACAATAGTTTACCAACACTTTGGAAAGTTTCTAGAATTATTTTACCAAGTTTTTGTACTTTACTAGCTTGGTTAAAAGCTGAATTTTGGTTACTAGTGCAGAATTCTGCACTTTAAGTATGTTTTAGGCACTTCCCGGCACTATAATTATCACCTAGTGATGCAGTTTAATGATTCTCACCTCCCTACACTCCCTACTAGTGTAGAAATCTACTCCCAGCTCATACTGGCCTCAGAACAATGTCTGTTTTGGTGCTGGTAATGTCAGCATGTTTACTGGGTTATCCGTTTAGTGTGCTAACTGTGCTTTTGTGCATCAAAGTTGTCACTAATGTTTGTATGTAAATAATAGAGTGACAGTATAAAATGTGATGCATGAGTATGTATGTATCAGAAATCAAGAAGCAGTTTAACCACGATTGTAAGCAAGCACAGTAATTAAGCATTAATTAAATATTAATTAATTGTACGGATACCTGGTTTTGTGAGGGTTGTCACATTTTCCCCCCGTTAAGAAAATTTCGTCCTCGAAATTGGTACTACCTTAACCCCTTATGGTTTCGTCACACATGTATGTATATAAATAATATCGAGGTAGATAATCATCAAACCGAATCAAACCTTACTCACATTAGGTGAGTCCAAGAATATATAACAGTCAGAATCCTAGGGTTAAAAGGTATGTGCTTTTAGCATTAGATGTCAAATGTACGAGACGTATTTGACGTATAGTCTAGTGTAATCCAGCTAGTAGGGGGGTTCCACAAAAGGGAGGTTTTTGACTAATAAGATTCTCAAACGCCCGATCGCAATATGCAAATGAGTTTTTTACGAACCCTAGCATTCGTTATATGAATTCAAAATCGACAACTCAAATGGAAAAATAAAATGATCTGTCAACTCCCGAGTAGATGAATGATAAGATTTAGTGTGTTGAAATCTTGAATTGCGATAATACGCCGAGTGAATACAAGCGAATCTGGTGTATCCTTGCCTTGATTTGTAGTTGCATCAGAAATGTTTAAATGACAAGCCAACAAAAATATGTGTAGTTTTGCGTGAAACGGTTGACCATGGTTAGCACAAGCTAAAAGTTTGTAATGACTCCACAGGGCGTCGCAATGACATAATTCAATAATAGTGGTGATTGAACAAGTTCACTGTGTTTTAAACCAAATGAAAATGTACCGAAACAAGCCTGAAGATTTGATTTACACAATGTTACAAAGTTTTTAGTTGAATACGGAACATCAAAGAGTCACTGTTTTTTATCGAAGGATGAAAAAGTATTAAGTACCGTAAGGCATTCGATTGTCAATGAAAGAATCGTTAGGAGGTACATTGTGCTTATGAAACGAATGTATGTACCATTGCCTTAGCACACAATTGTGCTGAGACTGCTTTGATCGTGAATATCAAAATGGATTGTTAACAAATGAGTAGGTAACTAAGTCCATGTATGAAGTGAGTAACCCAATTATCACAAGCTTCAATTCGGTGAAAATATCACCGTAAGGTATCAAAACAAATCAAACGATTTAGTGGAGTCGTGGACCAACCGAACCTGCTATGACTCGAAATGAAAGAATCTTTGCAAAAATATTTGAATATGATGCTCTCAATACATCATATGACGTCTGAAACTGAATATGCGAAGTGGATAAGTTCAAGCAATCGAACTTAACTTCAGTGTAGCCCGGCAATAAACGTATTTATCAACAATGGTAACAAAATAAACCATGAATGTAATTTGTAATAAAAGAAGTTTCAAGAGAGTGTGTTGACTCGATAGCAAAAGAGTCAACAATTTCAATAATGTAGGTCATTTGAATCATAATTCAGTAATCAGATTTAGCAACATAATATTTGAACTTCAGTAAAGCGTTTGGAATGAAACCGCATGCGTAGTAAAAGGTGCATGTATAACATATAAGTTTTCAAGAAATGAAGTAATGTGTATTTGCTAAAATGGAGAGATGACCAAGTATCGAATCAAGGGGTAATCGTTCTTAGCGAGGAAAAATTTACGTGATGCAACTACTTTGAGAGGAGTAGAGATGCAAACATCTACTTGCTAGAAGCAAAAGTGAAGATTTCAACGAAGGAAAGTGACATGTTTGTCAGGTAAATGATGGTTGATTGAGTTGACAGTTATGGTTCCTAAGTAAAAACCCTTACGAGTTTGGACCTGGGTTCCCAAAGGTCCTAAATATATGTTTTCTAAATCCTCCAGATTTCATGTCCCGTGTAGATCTGGTTTGTGCATTGTGTAGGAAGCACCATTTTTGGTGTACGTCTAAGAACAAGTCATTGTCCCACAATTTTCCCCCGGTATACTTCCTTCCTGAATTTACAGCTTACCCGATCATCGATCAGTTGGGAAATACTTGTTGGATCCTCGCAGTTAATCGAATAAGTAAGTCATCAGTTCAAGACTTTATGTTATGTTCTTTAGTGTTCTTAACTTTCAACCATTAAATCACTTCTTAACCACCATAAACAAGATCAAGATGATGTTTAGAGGCACTTACTACTAGCACAAGGCTAGGGAAGAAACAAGACGTAAATGTGGTGGATAAAAGAAATCTAGAGAGGTTCTTGAGCTTCCGAGTGCACCGAGCCTTCTTGTATAATCCCTTGCACACTTGTATGTATGTAAAATAGCTTGTATGAAAATTGATGGTGATGATGGGTGTGGTTGTGGTCTCGGCCGAACACAAGCAAAGGGGGAAAAAGGAGAGCTTTGATGTTGAGTGTGGAATGAAAGAGATTGGGTGACTAACATGCATACTTATAATCCAAATTCACTAATATCCAATCTGTAGTATGTTATCTAGATAACCAACATTAGGGATTAAAATATTCAACAAAATGGAAGTGGGTCACCCCCTTGGGTGACCGTCAAGAAGGGGGGGGGGGGTAAGGGTTGGGTGGTGTAATGTTGTAGTTAAGTTCTAGTTGAAATCAAAAGGGTTTAGTTAGTATGTTTAAGTGTGTTAATTAATATAAAGGGTGTTAGGGTGTTCGGGGACCCTAACTAGCTCAGATAAGTCAAAACAATGTCTTTGACAATATTTTTATGTTCCGGGTAAAGTCCGGTTGTTCGGTTGGATATCGATCCGTTAAAGTGCTAAATAAGTATTTAAAGTGTCTTTAATGTTATTTTTAGTGACACAATAATTTACCAACACTTTGGAAAGTGTCTAGAATTATTTTACCAAGTTTTTGCACTTTACTAGCTTTGTTAAAAGCTGAATTTTGGTTACTAGTGCAGAATTCTGCATTTTAAGTATGTTTTAGGCACTTCCCGACACTATAATTATCACCTAGTGACGCAGTTTAATGATTCTCACCTCCCTACACTCCCTACTAGTGTAGAAATCTACTCCCGGCTCATACTGGCCTCAGAACAATGTCTGTTTTGGTGCTGGTAATGTCAGCATGGTTACTGGGTTATCCGTTTAGTTTGCTAACTGTGCTTTTGTGCATCAAAGTTGTCACTAATGTTTGTCTGTAAATAATAGAGTGACAATATAAAATGTGATGCATGAGTATGTATGTATCAGAAATCAAGAAGCAGTTTAACCACGATTGTAAGCAAGCACAGTCATTAAGCATTAATTAAATATTAATTAATTGTACGGATACCTGGTTTTGTGAGGGTTGTCACAATATATTTGGTCGCGTAGGTTAATGTAGGTTAAGCCGTAATGTACATTATACTTTCTCTATATATATATATTATCAAAATAACCTCCAAATTAACAGAGACTTTGGATGGAGTTAGACCCGTGGAGCAAATTGGAGAAAAACTAGTAACATTAGGGAGTAAAATGGTTATTTTTAAAGGATTGGAGTAAAACCGTTAAAACGACCAAACCATAGAAAGCAAAACAGAAGTTTACTCATAAATAAAACATAATCAATTAAGTAAAGTCATTACATTAAACTAAATTGAAAAAAAGTAAAATAAATTAAAACCATAAAAAATTTAGAAATTACATGGTCAATCATATTTTTTTGCGATCTTGCTTTTTCGGGCTAGTGTGATTTCCAACATCTCCGGTGAAACATTGTCGTGTGGCCTGTTAAACTTCTCCAAATCCTTATTAAACATAAGTGATCTCAACGTCTCTCGATGTTTATCCGTATCCGCCAACGCCATAAATTTTTCCTCTCGTTTCTTTTTAATGTCCACCAACTCTTGTTTCATAAATTTGTATTCTTCGAACTTGTCGGACATACCAATTGATCTTTCGGTCAACGTTGCGGGTCCTGAATCTTTTTTCTCTTCCTTTTTTTGCCTTCTTGGAGAGGGGTCTAAGTTTATGTCGGGTACACTACTCGTGCATTCGGTATTCGGTGTACCCCCTTGGTAGTTACCCGAATTCGATAACTTTCTTTTAGCGCTTATTTCATAACATAAGCATCGTCATTCCCGCTAGGACGTAAACGATCCTATAATAAAAATATTAATCATATTAAGGTAAAAATAACAATATATAAAAGGTAAAAAAATAAAAAGTATGTAAACGTAAAAAAATATACCGCTTAATGCCAAAAGTCGTTGAATAAGTTCAACTTTCCTTGCATAGCTTTCCATTTTGGACAGACTTGATGAACGGTTCGGAAACTTCCTCCAACCGTTGCATTGTAATGTGCGAGAACTTTTTCCAAAAACCTTCCGATTTTTGTTGATTGCATTTTGTCTTGTTCAAACTACAATGCACATACGCCATCGCTAACGCCTCTTCTTGTTTCTTCGTCCAACTTTGACGATCCGCCTTACTCCCCTTTCCTTTCGGTTCATCTTCGGCTTCTTCTTCGACTTCAAGTTTTTCTTCTTGTTCGACATAATCTTCATTTTCGTCTTCATCTAAGTTTTGAGTCTTGGGTGCAAATTCTTCTTCTTCGTTATCATCGTATATTGGAAGCATGTGTTCAACATTATCTCTTGGAGATTGAGTCGGTGGACTCCGATAAGCAAACAGGTCAAAAGCGTTTTGGGCATCCGTAGGATATTCATACACATTGGGTGCAACCATCGTGGGACCTTGTGGTAGTGAAAAAAATTGTGGTGGATAATTGGGTTGGGGTTGGGTGTTGTAAAAACCTGATTGTGTAGTTTGGGCGTAAAAATATGGAGGTTGAGAGTGTGGGGAATAACCGAGTTGTGATTGAAATGGCACACTTGAACCACTTAATCCGCCTCGTCTACTTTGCGAGCCGCACCCCCTCGCCTTCGAACCGGAACCCGAAACGTTTTTCTTGCCATCACCCTTGTTTTGTCTATCCATAGTATGAGAATTTTGAGATTTAATAAGTGAGAGTATGTGAATTGGGTGAAAAATGAGATGCAAAATGGTATTATTTATAATTGTATTTGTTTGTTTTTTAATTAAAACGGCATTATAGCCGTTAATGCTCCAACGGTCCAAAAAGTCAACCAACGGTCAAATAGCCATGCGAAACCATTTACCGATTTCAATCTAAATCAGCGGGGAAGGAAGGGTCGACGGTGGTGTTGCCGTGCGGTAAAAGGGACACCGCACCCACCCCATTCACCCTAACAACACTACATGGGTTAACAACTTAATATATAGCAAGTCATGCATGTTGGCCAAAATATTAGTAAAATATGTAAACTTTAACATTTGTTAAAATAGGCATGGGTTATAAATGTGTTAAGTATTAGAGTGTGGGCTATGAAGGTGTCGGCGGCTCTAAGTGTGAATTATGAAGGTGTCAAAATATCGGAGTGTAGGCTATGGAGGTGCCGACAGCTATAGAAGTGTCGTGTTATCTGAGTGTGGGCTATGAAGGTGGTAGATTATCAGAGTGTGAGTTATGGAAGTTTCGTCTCTGCCAGTTTTTTTTTACTCGGATTGGTTGTTTTGGATTGTCTACTTGAAAAACTGTAAAAATCAATAGATATTTCGCTTGGAAGGCTGAGATTGGCCACATCCAGACTTTGGATGCTCTTGCAAAGAGAAATAACCCGGTTGGCTCTTTATCTTGTCGTTTTTGTGGAGAGGATGACAAGTCGGCTTCTCACATTTCGACCTTGTTTTGTGGCGTATGTGTTTTGGCAATACATTAGTTCGTGGTGTAATATTTCACAGATTTATGCCTTTTCGATCAAAACCTTCTTGAAATTCACCTTACTTCTCGACTAGATCAGTCAAAGCAAAAAGTTCACGGTGTTGCTATGGTGGCATGTTGGGGGATTTGAAAAGCTAGGAATGCCATTGTTTTCACAAATAAGCAAGTGGAAGACATTACTAGATCTCTTGCTGATTAAAAACCGCTCTGCATCAAAATCTCTTATGTTTCTTTTGCCTCAAGCGCCTTACTAGTAGGTTATCTAGTGATAGAAGCCATTCAGAAACAAAAGAAATGCTTAGACTGAACGTAGTGGGGCGTTTTTTGCCCGGAATCTCGCCCGATCACGCCCCGGTGCCGCCCCCTAGGCGTTTTCCGGCATTATTTGTGAAAAAATGGACGTTGGCGTGATTTGAAAAACACCGGAACTTGATTTCTTTGCCCAATTGAACCTTGTCATGTGTGTATACTTAGTTTTAATTAAAAAAACAAAAAGAAATTAGTTTAATTAGTTTTAATTAGAAGGTGATTTAAAAAATAAATTGCAGGTGATTGTTGTAGGTGAAAGGAAGAAGATGATGATTTTTCATTTCATCCCCTACATTTTGATTGTATTTAAAAAAAGGATTTACACTTCAAAAGTCCTTAAAAAAGGATTTTGCATTTCAGTCCCTAAAGTTTTAATTAGTTTTAATTAGATTTTGACAATGTAAATTTTTTTT
The DNA here is from genome assembly GCA_030545235.1 of Helianthus tuberosus. Taxonomy (NCBI): domain Eukaryota; kingdom Viridiplantae; phylum Streptophyta; class Magnoliopsida; order Asterales; family Asteraceae; genus Helianthus; species Helianthus tuberosus. Next base: position 96,213,410 of record CM060399.1, on the reverse strand, counting down.
TTCACTTTTTTCTGGTTTTTTTATTTCTAGTATTGTATTTTTTTAAGAGTAAATTACAAAACTCGTCCTTTATGTTGACATTGGATTGCAAAGTGTGTCCTTTATCTTTAAAAGTGACGAGATTCATACTTTATGTTTGCAAAACGTAACACGTTATGTCCTTTACCGCAAACTCAGTTAAATTTTAATGTTAAATCAGGGTATATTGGTAATTTTACTTAATTATATAGATTATCTCTAATAATTAAAACAAAAAAAAAATTAAAAAAAAAAACAAAAATATTAAAAATGAACATATCATCAGATCTCTCTCTCATCCTCTCTCTCTTAAAACTCTCTTTCTCCCTCTCTCTAACTACCAGTCTAGCACCACCACCACCACCACCATAAACAACCTTCCCTCTTCTCACTCACCACCACTCTAGCCACTGCCACCCGCCACCGCAAAACCCCATCAACGGTACTATTGGAAATGGGTGAGACATTCTGCACCTAAATCGAGGATCATTCAGATTCATTTCCACTGAGCAGGAGCATATAATCCTCTAAAACCGGCTGATTGCTGCAAGCATCAAGCAAAAAATGGTGAGTACTCGAACATGAAAAGATAAAAATGGCGGCATTGAGCAGCAAAAGGGGGAAATGAAGGTGGAGTTGCAGAGTATGAGCAATCTCGAGAGGAACGAATCAAACAGGTCGGAGGGGTCGTCCTCCGAATTCGACGGATGCAGGTACTCGGCATTTTGGAGCTTTCTCGTAAACTCAAACCCCTAACCGGTCGGAGGGATCTTCCTCTGAATTAGAAATTGAAACCGAAACCCTTGATCGCACCGTCTGGTTCTCCAAGATCTTCTAGGTATTTTTTTATATTTGTTAGGGTTTTTTAGGCTTTCATACTTTTAGATTTTGTGAAAAATAGTAATTATTGCAATGTAGATCTTGTTTTGTTACGTTGATCGGGTTTTGCGGTGGCCGAGTTGCAGTGGCTAGAGTGATGATGGTGAGTGAGAAGAGGGAATGTTGTTTATGGTGGTGGTGGTGGTGCTAAGAGTGGTGGTTGGAGAGAGGGAGAAAGAGAGAGAGAGAGAGATATCTGATGATATTTGTTCCTTTTTAATATTTTTGTTTTTCTTAATTTTTTTTGTTCTAGTTATTAGAGATAATCTATATCATTAGGTAAAATTACCAATATACCCTGATTTAACATTAAAATTTAACTGAGTTTGGGGTAAAGGACATAACGTGTTACGTTTTGCAAACATAAAGTATGAATCTCATCACTTTTAAAGATAAAGGACACACTTTGCAATCCAATGTCAACATAAAGGGCGAGTTTTGTAATTTACTATTTTTTTTAATTTAAGAGTAAAATGCACGGATAGTCCCTGTGGTTTGGTGAAATTTCACCTTTAGTCCCTAACTTTTCAAAATTACACTCTTAGTCCCTGTGGTTTAACAAGTTGTTACTCGGATAGTCCCCAAAGCGGATGGAGGTTAGTTTTTCACGTTAAGTGGGTGTGAAATGACAAGGACTAACCGAGTAACAACTTGTCAAACCACAGGGACTATCTGAGTAACTTTTCAAACCAAAGGGACTATCCGAGTAACCTTCATCCGATTTGGGGACTATTCGAGTAACAACTTGTCAAACCACAGGGACTAAGAGTGTAATTTTAAAAAGTTTAGGACTAAAGGTGAAATTTTATCAAACCACAGGGACTATCCGTGCATTTTACTCTTAATTTAATAAAGTATTTTAAGTTTTTAATTAAAAAAAATAATTGTGTAATGATTGGAAGGGGCGTTATTGGGCATTATTCCCACTACAGCACTTTTGCAATTACGCCCAACAATGCCCCCATGCTGACTGGACTGCCACATGGCAGAAAACGCCCCATGGTGGGGGTATTATTGAGCTAACCACTACGCATGGTCTTATGTATTTCATTCAAAATAGTCAAATCTTTTTTCTTCCTGTAGTAATTACCTTTCCCTGCTTTTATTGTTCACCATTTCATCCAACAAAACAATTTAAAAAATTCTGATTAATCTTGATCTAACCTACTACGCGATACAAAACCCAAAACAAGAAAACCAAGTCAAACACCTTTCTCCGAACATGTACAAAGACAACACCATTAATCTCACCGCTTTCCTATTTACCTCCATGATCAAACGTTTAAGAGAAATATGACGTGACAACAAGTTTATAAGCTATCCCGAACAGTAGGAAAGCTTGTTCCATCTTTGACATGGCTTGATGCAGACGGCCATAGCCATTTCAAAACGTGCGGGCCTAAAATCTGTTGAAAACAATACAAAAATCAGTATGTGTATGTGCACCATGCATAAATGAAGAAAAAGGCGGTACCATAGTGACATTTCTGTATGCACCAACATCGTACGGATGCTTATAAATCTGTCCAGACTTTTTTGCTAACCACACTTTCCTAGTTCCTTCATAATACTGCGAAAGAAAACAAAATCCTGACCCGTTAAAGTCGAATGTTGACTTTTCTAACCTCTATTGTCATCAAATGTTTGACTTTTTACCTCTATTGTTGTCATATTATGAATCAACAGGTATATATGCCAGCCCAAGAGAGTTCCAAGCGTCAAACTTAAGAGAGAAATCATGACCGCGGATGTAATCTGTTCAACAAAAATCAAATTGCAAATTTTGAGTTTTTTCTTTCAAATTTGAAACTGACAACGCGTTAATGTGTAAACCGATCAAAAGTGTGACAAGAAATCTACCTTGATTACTTGTAGGCATGTTTATACATGTACTACGTGTGTTTATAACATAGTTCTAAACTAAAAAACATATTTTATATATTAATTCAGGTCCTACTACGTTTTTTTCAACATAATAAGTATGTTTTCTCTTCTAACTTTTAATATATAATGTACTGTATAAATTTCAATAAACTGTTGAGATGCATTTATTTATATATAAACTTAATCACTAACTGAGCCGTATCTAATATAATATATTTTTGGTCTTGAGTAGATAAATAAGCACATTCTAATGGTTTATTCAAACTTCTATAAAACATTATATATTAAATGTCATAAAAGAAAAACAATATTATAACTTATAGAAAAAAAAAACAGTAAAAAACTTAAAAATAAATCATCACATCAATGGGGGTGTATTCGTGAATTTAAGGGTGTACATAGATCACACATCGGCCCTCGTACATTCCTAAAATCTAAATCTACATTGGGACAGCTTCCTAATGTTTACAGGACTACAACCATATATCTTGTTCTTTTGTATATATGGGCCATGAAAAACAAAAAAAGAATTAACATACAATTACCCGATAATCTGAATCTTCAAGGCGCAATGATAACTTTCAATACACTGTTGAGATGTATTTATTTGTATCTACATTTCGGCATAAATTTTATCACTAACCGAGCTATATCTAATACAATATACTCTTTGGGCTTGACTTTGAATATGGCCCAGGCTCAATTAGTGAGATAAACTTTATATCAACATGTAGATAAAACAAACACATCATAATTGTATTGTATATTCAAAATTATATAAAACATTATATATAAAAAGTTAAAACAATTAGAAACTTACATAAAAGGTTTTGAGGCGAGTCGTCCCGAAAGACTCCCAATCCTTTTGAACTCCACAACCAGCTATTATAACCTATACAATACGAAACTATTAAAAAAAGCAGCATTTATAAAATACTTAACAACCAAAAAGAGTGGTTATGGTTATACGTACCGTAGAATAGAGACTTGAAATAGTCCCATAGAAAACCAGAAGAAAAAAGGCTTTATAGTTCCTTTGACCAACACAATTATTTATCCATGTGCAATGATGATCCTAACAAAACTTTAAGTATAAGAAGATATCATGAATAGATAAGATATATATACACTTTTTTATATAGGGTACAATTTTTATTTATAGTATTTTGAATACCCACCATTTTCAAGACACACCTTCTGCAAACACGACAATGGTGTGCTCTTGGAGGCTTGTATGCCGAACATTTGTCACAACGTTTTGTAAGTGCTTCCTGAAATATACATCATATAGTATGAACAAACCAAAAATAACATGTGATATGAAAAAGAAAAAAAAGATCTCCCAAAATTTAATTAAATTAGTAACACGAACTTTCTGAACATCATTTCATATAACAACTTTTAAATCTTTTATGTTAAAGACACAACATACAAGAGTAAATGCCACATAACGGATTCAAGTTATTTTGACGTGAGGTTTCTGATTTACACCAAACATCATCATTGAGCAACAACATTTTACCTGATACTTCGGTTTCACTAGATTCTCGATTTGATTCTTCATTCTTGGCATCTTCTTTAGTTATAAAATCAAAATCATTTACGTTATGATGCTTGTTGCCCGTTTACCTGCCGTTTGTTAGTAATTTGTTGTTTTGGTATTTTAATGATAACCGAGATGTTTACAAACAAAAAAAAAAATCTATGTCATAATGCTTAAATAGTTTATGGGTGATGCTCTTCAGGTTGGTCTCTGTCGAGACCATAAAATAAAGGATATTTCCACCAAATATAACTCTGTCAAAATGATGAATCCCATAAACAAACAATCTAAATTAAGTCAGCCATTACGACAATCCAACATAAAGAGAAAACGTGGGTACCTTTGGTTCCATCATCATGACAAAGTTTCTTGGCCAAATCCTCAAGGGGTTGAAACCACTAACAAGTGAGTGTCATTGTTGAGCAACGTGTACTTTATTTTGCAAGATGCTAATCCAAACCAACAATGAGCTATGGGAACCCTAGAACACTACACCAACTGTTGGTGTTTTCAGCCCTTGGAAGTTTTGGCAAGACTACATTGGCCAAGAAGGATAATGAAATCAAAGGTACCCACATTTCTTCTTTACGTTGGATCGTCATAATGATTTGACTTAATTAAGATTGTTCGTTTATAGGCTATACAACATAAGTTTCATCTTGCTTGTATGTCGACAAACATATTTAATGGCAACATCCTTTATCTTACTGTCTCGACCTGAAAACTATTTAAACATTATGACACAAACGATTTTAATATTTATACCGAAGAAGACAGCAAATCAAATCGAAAACAAGCGACACAAGGCGGTCCTTAATGATGTCCGGTGTAAATCACAATCCGTTGTTCTGCATCCAAATACCAGGATTCAAGTACATGTAAATCCTATAAAAGCCTAATTTTCCAAACAACTGAATTCTGATTATCTAACTTCAATTATCCCTAAAAGCAACAATCTTTGAATAACTTTTATACAAACCCATGTCTACAAAACTAAATCTTTGACCATACAAGCATTTGTCATCAAGATTTAAATAAAGAATTGAAGTTGAACATAAAAGAGGGGGATATATAATCTTACAGATTCTCGGGATTCTTGATCTGACCCATCACTGGATTCAATATCCGGGAAATACCCAGATGGAACAGCACCTGGATCAGTGAAAACAGACACCAAAAACGAGAAAAGAGTGAAGGATGCCAACGTGGAAAAGATCACAACGTTGGTCAAACCTGCTGAGCTCTGAAACCCTACCCAATCATCAAGAAATATGAAAACGGTGCCGTAGAACACGATTATCATAAGGAGCAGAACGGCTAGTATTGGTAGCGATACAAATCTTCGCCATTGCATCGCTTGATTTTGTTTTGGGGAAGTCGAAATGGGTTTTGCCCAGAAAGAAAAAACAAACAAAAAGAAGGGGGTTAATTTTGCATTCAATTGTGAAATGTAAAATGTTCCTTGATTCAACAATTTATTTCGGCCGAAATAGAAAACTCAAAAACCAAAAATCGTATATACTTGAAAGGATATTGACTATGGGGAGTGATGGGTCAAGATGGGTTTAAGTTAGATGTGTGTATATTAAAAAAAATTAAGATGGGTTTGGGTAAAGGTCAGGATCTCTGTATATTAACAAAAAGGTTAGGATGATTTCGAGTTAGGATGAATTTGGATAAGGATGAATTCAAGTTAGAATGGGATGAAAATATAAAAAATGGTAAAAAAGTAAAAATCTAATAAAAATAAGGGGTAACTTCGTAGAAATGTAACCAACTTTGACAAGTGTTCCAATTAAGTGATTGAAACTTTTTTTGTCTCTATAAAATAACTCAAGTTTCATTTGATGTTCTAATACTATGTAATTATCAGGTTACCAGGTTAGTAATTATGATGTGTCAGGTTTTATTATCTTTTTTAATTTTTTAATATGATATGGAAAATAAAATTCATGACATGGATTTTTCTAAAAAAGTTGAAAAATCATTTTTTATTCTAAAATTAATAAAATGTACACTGTTACGATTGAATTTTTTTTAAAGCAAAAAATTTTACTTTTTGAATGATTAACACGAAAACACTTTTTTTAGAGGGTTTTGGGAAGATATTGTTTTTTTATGAATAGAAAATAAAAAAACTTGTGTTAATTATGAATAAGAAAAGCAATATTCATGTCGTACGTCTTGCAAAATAACCTGATCATCAAAGGTTATAATATGTTTTTTATTTTATAATTCCACCTAATATAAATAATATCTACATAAGCATTAAAAAGAAAATAAAAAATAAAAGAAAAACATGGTAACCTGATGACCTGGTAATTACACAATATTGGAACACAAAATTAAAGTTTAGTGACTTTAGAAAGACAAAAAAAGTTTGGATAACTTAATTGAGACACTTGACAAACTTAGTTACATTTTAGTGGCATTTTCCCAATAAATAAAAAGTTTTAAAAAATAAATAAAGATTAAAATTTAAAAATTATAAAAATATAAAAGATGTTATAGATCACTCCATTGTATATTAAAATCATGCCTAAGATAATTTTGAACATTATGTTATAGCTAGTTCAATACATATGTCAAAAGTAACATAAATTTACTCATCATTCATCATAATCGATTAAGGTCAACAGATAATCAATAAACCACTTCTGGACTTAATCAAGACTCAAAACAACTTATAAATTGGAGACAGATGATAACTGAATCAAGCATAAAGACTTGAAAGAATACAATAAGCTAATAAAGGATCCATTTTTTAATCAATCTAATATTTTTTTTGGGTAATTGGTTACCCCGGTTAAATTTCATTCATCGACCAAAATAATAAGTGAGGAATTATGTATACCTCAGTTCTCTAGAATGACATGCCATTACTAGAGTACACTCGCGCATAGAAAGAAACAGCACGCAAACAAACAAGAAACAAGTCTAACGACAAACAAGTAACAAAAGTTACATCGACAAGCTCTCAACTACTAGCCGCATTCATCTTGATCCATAAGCAAATCTCGCGGTAATCTCCACTCGAGCAAAACTTGATCCACATGGCTTGTCCTCCTAAACTTCATTGTGTGTAACTTCATACGGACTGTCATTAAAATCACCTCAATCAATTGAGCTGCATTCCTTTTTTTCGAAGAGAACAAACGGTTATTACGTTCCTGCCAAACAAAGTAAGCCGACACCCCTACCACTAACTAATCAAATCTAATATAAAATACAAATAATTAAATATATATGTAATATACAATATAAAAAGTTATAAACTATATCGTCAAATTTACGGTCCAGTTCGGTTTTATACAACCGGTTTTTCGTTATAAACCATAAACCAAACCTTTCGCTACGGTTTGAAAATTTTGAAACAACCGACCGAAAGTTAAGAAAAGAAGTCGAACGTAAAACAAACCAATCACCTGTCTAAGCGGTTTAAAACCGTGAACACCCCTAAGTCACCGCTAACAACGTCATAACTAATGCATCCCATAACTGCTACCGTCAAACTTAAGAGTGAATATACAATAACAATAGATAGGTAGATAGATAGATAGATAGATAGATAGATAGATAGCATGCTTAATAATCACATATAGTCATCCTAGTCAAAGTCAGTCTTCTATTAAAACCAATTCCCAATTCCAAATAGTCAACCTAGTCAGATTCTTCTTGACCAAATCATTTCCTTAATTCCCTGAACAAAAAGATGCTAAACATGAACATACCCCATGTCATTTATAATGGTTATGTGTCTTTGGGGACTTTAATCAAACACCTTATACGTAGTAGAATATAACCCACTGTGAAACTAAACATGAACATGCCCGTCTTTACAGAATGGAAACCGTGAACGTATGTTGTAACGTAACTCAGAGACCAATTGGTATAATGCATTGTATAGGTTTGATTCATAGAAACCTTATGCACAATGTTTTTAAACCCGGACCGGGCCGATCGGTCGGACCGGTCCGGCCGGGACCCGGAGACAAGAGCGGGCTGGTTCGCTTGTTTGAGCCGCTTCAACATTAGGCCGGTTGTCAGGCCGGCAGCCGGACGGTCGGGCCTACGGGTCATGGCCAGTGGGTCGGGCCGGTCAGAAATGTTGCTGGAAGTTTTTAATGGTAGATTTAACGCTTTTCCTGTGAGAATTAGTGTGGAGAGATGATGTGAACAAGATGATGGGCAATTTGGTAATTTTATAAGGGTAAGTTTTTTTTATGACAATATACACATAAAAAGTGCACATTTTCTTGTATACAGTGAAGCCTACATTTTTTTTTGGAAGGTGACTTTCTCTGTACAGGACCGAATTGGTCACCGGGGTCATGTCGAAGACATTCCCCCGTCAGCCCCGCTCTTACGGACGCGATGTTCAATCGGGCCCCGGCCGGTGTGCAAGCTGACCTCCGCCCGGAAACCATACTGCCCCCACACGAGAGACTCACTGGGGTAACAGCTGGGTAAAACCGGGTTGCCCTCAGGACCGCACCATGCCTCGGTAGGAACGGTCCATCATTGGGACTTCCCCCCCTTAAGCCACAGTGGGAGTCGAACCGGTGACCTCCTAAAGGAGGAGCCGGCTGACATAACCACATTGGGACAAACCACTGGGCCACGAGGAGGGGATTACAGTGAAGCCTACATATAAAAAGCCTGCACACTAAGTTCTCCACATTTTCTTTTTTGTCCTTTTAGAATAAATATCAATGTTAAACTTGTATACATTTTTTAAACATTGTGACTTCGTTGTTTTTAGACTAGAAATTCAGATACTTGATGCTATGAAAGTGAAGGCATAGAAACAAAATATATTATTTGTATTCTACTTGTATTTCTGAATACTTATATGAACACTTATATAGTTATATAATTTATGACGTAATCCGGATCTTAAATCTGGTAGGACCGGTCTGACCTTTAACCCCGTAAGGTGACCGGGTCGACCTCCGGTCCGGTCCTGAAAACATTGCTATGCATACCGGTTACAATGGTAATTTAATCATCATTCATCACTAAGTAAAATAACTAAATAGTGATTATCATGTTGTTCTAATCACAAGAATTTTGGGTTGTTTTTGTAGGTGAGATCCCTAATATCATCATAAACATACAACAATCTCGATTAACCTCGTGTTCCCATTGAGTTGCCCATCAACAGCGTGTCTTTTCTTTTTACCCATCCTAACCCATTTTATTCCTCCTTATGACCCTTCCTGGCCCATTCCAGGTTTTTTCTTGTTTTAGTTTTACCCATCCTGACCCATCAAGTTTTTATACGTAACCAAAATAACCCATGGCCTAAAATTAAAAGTCCAAACGAGCCCATTTATTTGTCTTTGGATCAGGTTTGCCGTCCCTAATATTGACAAATGCTTTACTTTGACTAAAAACAATAAAAATGAATATTGATAGCGCCACTTGAATAGCCTATACTATTGACACTCATATAGCTTATGATAATAAAGAAACACTTTATTTTGAATGCAACTTTGTTGTCAACAAAATCTATATCGGAACGTTGAAAAAAATTAAGTATAATTGGGTATTTAAAAGCTAACAAACGTGAGTTATTAAATAAAAATAAAATTAAATGAAAACTAAATAGGTTAAAGATAAAAATTGTTTAAAATATAAGGAGTGGAATTGAAACTTTAAACAAAATAATAGTATTTTTATATTATAGTCGGTGTGTATTCTTCATCAAATTTTAATACATTTTTTTAAAATATAGATTAAAGATAAACATTGTTTAAAATATAAGGCCCTTTCCAAAGGTGATGTTAGAAACCCTGAAGGGAAGTCTAAAATAACTCGAAACAAGTCAGCCTAAAGCTAAAATCAGCCTAAAATTAGTCTTGCAAATCAGTCTAAAATCAGTATGAAGTTAGATTAATAAGCCTAAAATTGAAGTTAGATTAATAAGCCTAAAATAAACCTAAATTCAAGTAAAAAATCAATTTAAATCAACTTTTCATTGCTATACTTAAGTTCACAAGTTCAATATTAGTATACTTAATGCATATAGTCATTGTATTTCCATGATATTATCCCTATATTGTTTAGCAAATTTGGTCCCCATCACAAATTTACTATTCATTTTTGTTTGTTTTAATTGGTGCTTTAAAAAATACTCCCCAATCAATACATAACATTTAACCACTACTTTTTATTTGTTTTTTTTTCTTTTTATCATAATTTTGGTACAACAAGCACATGAGAGTACAAGGTCTTTGTTTTTTCATTTATATAAAACGGTATTTATAAAATATTAAATTACTAAAGGATATTGTTTCTTATACTTAGACTGCTTGAAAAAATATATACATCGAAACACATATTAAACGTTTGTATCTACTAACATTTTAATATACTTATTGGTTTAATAACCGGAAATTTATTATTAGTAGTCAAACAAACTCAATCATTCGATTTTTACAGGCACGTCACAATTGGTTTACCTATATTACATGTACAATTACGAATCTAATCGCAATTGGTTTACCTAAATTACGTATGCGATTACGAGCCCACTGCAACGCGCGAGTCTTTCATACTAGCTTATATATTTATATAACATTAATAAGCAGCATTTGTGTGCAATGTTGTTTATACTATCTGTTGTAAATGATTGTACGGTGGTATTGAGTCAAACTATGGGTTGGCTTTGGAATTCGGTGAGTTAGGTTTGTCTTTAAAGCTCATAAATCATAACCTGTATCCCTCTCTCTCAAAAGTTTGAGATCCTCTTAATCTCTCTCTAAAGATCTACACTGCGTCGCCCATGTCCACCATTGTTACCGGTTTTAACGTCACCGGTATGGTTTTTCTACGGGCTCATCGTGTGGAGGTCTTTGAGGCCTTCGTACGGTAGTGATTGAGCAGTGTGGTGGTTGTCATTTGGGTGCATTATTGTTTGTACTCTTTGCTTTTGGAGTTTGTATAGTGGTTTTGTAAGAAACCATGGGTTCATTTTTGTGGTTGTTGTTTAGGTTTAAAGTTGGTACCCTCTTCGTTGGTGATGAAGTCGGTTGGTGAACCCATCAGCCGGTGGTGATGAACCTACTTTGGATAGTGGGTGTATGCGATTGTTTTAACCGATGATGATGGTTGCCTGCTACTTGGCATGGCAATTTCGGTTGCAGTCGTAACGACACTAAGCCGTCATTTCTTGATGATGGCAATGATGATGTTTGAATCTAAGCCTCTTTGTTTTCATTTTTTTTCTTTTTTTAGAGTTTTGGTTGTGTTGGTGGTTATTGTGGTTGAGCCTCTATATAATAGAAATGTGTGTGAGTTAAAAGTTATTTCGGTGTTCTTGTTTTTCGTTTTTCTTGAATCACACCAAGTTTGGATTCCGCCCATCCTTGGTTTTTGTTTGATCCGGTTATTCAGGACTTACATAACAAAACATGAAGAGATGATAGAATAAAGTTAATTTTCAATATAAAAAACTAGTTATTAAAGTCATTAATACATACTCAATTAAAAAATTAACCAAAGCTTGGAAATCAAAAGTAATACATAAAAGACCTGTCTTCACCAAGTGACGTAAGAGATTAGCCATGCATGACCTTTGTTTGACAAAAACTCTTACAATCAATCTTGGATCCCGAGACTACTATAAACACTCTAAAGATAGATGATGGAGGAATGTGACGGATGATGGTGGTATTGTGGTGGTGGAGTGATGACAGGTGTGAGAGGAGTGGTTTGCCAAGGGATGGATTGCAATTGAACCAAGCACCCCCTATTTATAGGTGGAAACATGCCTTTCACACAGCCCCGTGCCCGAAGGGCACAACCCCGTGTCTTCTTCTTCTCTATCTTTATTTAGTGAGTTGTGTTATTCCGCATGCACACACGGCCCCGTGTGTTAAAGGCACGACCCTGTGGTTTTGTACTTGCAGTCCTATAGGAGATTTTGCATATCTGGGAGTTGACCACTGCCCGTGTCCATGGGACACACCCCCGTGTGTCTTGTTTGCTTCTGTTTGTCTTTTCTTCATGGACTCTTGAGTGGGGCACGACCCCATGCCTTGTTGGCACGACTCCGTGCTTGTCTTTTGATTTGTTGTTTTTGGTCTTGGGGTGAAGCTCGGAGGGTCGGTATGATGTGTCAACTTCTCTTCTTTTGTATTTATGTTGGTTTTTGCCATTAATTTGTTCCTTTTGTATATTTAAGTTCTTTTAATCCTGAAAATCAAAAATATACAAAGAAACCCACTTTTTCCAACATTAGTACATAAAATGGTTGATTTTATACCTTATTTGATATAATTTATATGTTTCATTTTACGTCTATCATTGATACGAAGAACAAGATTCACTCCCGAATTGATAGAGATGTTCATTTACTTAAAAGTTCATTTGGATGCAATGGATCGTGTCAGGTACTTTCATAATTAGCTAGGAATCTATTAGAAGCATAAGTTGTCCGTTGTTCAATCTAAAATAGTTAAATAATAAGAATAAATAGGGTGGAGTAGTGATAGAGAAGCTAGAATTGGAATGGAATACGGTTTTTTATAAGCAAGCAAGGAATTCAAGGAGTTGACAAGATACGGATTGAAGCGCTGCCTCGAAAAAGTCAGGACTTTTGGGCAGATTCTAGCATTCGACCCATCACTTTCTTCTGATTCCCCGGGTTTTCGGAATCTCTGGTTCGATCAGGACCAGGAGTCCCATTCATTCGTTTATGGGAGAGACTTTCTGTTCCCACTCTCCATCGGGTCATCAATTGATGCTCAATACAAGACAAGGCAAACCTCAAAGATGAAATAATACTTGAAGCAAGAGTACACGATGAGGAAGTGGAGGATGGACTATCTTTGGGTGTATTCGACGAAGAACTCGCCGATGAGGCAACGACTCGTAAAAAATAGAGTTGAATAAAAAGAATTATATTGGTGAAATATTACTAATTAATAAATAACGATTTTTTTAGTTTTATTGATGTTATGGTTGTTTTCTTTATAAAAAAAGTTAAACGAATTCGGCTTCAAATGCTTAAAAAAGACGTTTTAAAAGAAGAATGGTAGTACCCGGTTTTTGGATAGGAACCGATCCGGACCGGACCCTAACCGGGTATATGGGGTATCATTTTTATTTACCGAACCCGGGTCCGGTTCCCACTTCCTTGAATTGCCCAGGTCCAGTTAAACCTGATTGGGCCTTACCCGGTTCCAGGTACGACAGAAAACTTGTTTTGTGCACCTCTACCCAGACCGTCATACCCAATAAAAACTATACCAACTCACCATCATTCAGTCTGGTTCTCGGTCCTCAAATCCTCGAAAGTTTGGTCTCGGTGCTGGGCCTTTTCAGACTGGTTTTAAGCCGTTACCCAGTCCTATATTTGTTGAGACACCATGCTGGTGGTAAATTAGCCATATTAGTATGTAGGTTGACATGGGTGTAGGTCAGAATGTTATTTTGAAGCTGTGATTAGAGTTGTATCATTGTTTCATGAAGCAAACCCATTTTTATTATTTTTTCCGTTTCCAAAACGCCCCAAAGTTATTTTTGGGCCGCGTTTAATTTTACATGTGTATGAAAGTGCTTTCAAACTATTAACAATCCATATTCCTTTTCATAACATTTCCAATAAATTTGTGTTTCTGTTTGATTCAGACTTCAAAGTAGGTTTAAGCAAGGCATACTCATATGCATGTATTTTTGAACGGTGTAAAGCATTTTGACATAAGGTTTTCGGTAAACAAAAGTCTAAACATACAAACAATCAACGAAACAAACGACTTTCAAGTTGTGTTAAATTGAAAAATGTGAAAATGATCTAGACATGTTATATACTTGATTCAAAAGTTTAAGTTTTATTTTACCTTATCGTTGAAATATATATATATATATATATAGGGTAATGCTCTATAAAAAACCCTTGAATTTTAGAAAACTTTGCAAACCCAATGCATGGTCTAGATTTTGCCACGTGTCCATAGTAAATATCATATTCTTTTTGTCCTTGAGGGCATTATGGTATTTTCACATCTATCTTAGATATCTTCCCCTATTTGATTTGACAATAATTAATACCCATCACATCCAAATCTACTTTCAAAACCCAAGATCCACCATTCAAAACCTCCATTTTTTCATTAACTTCATCTCTGTGTTTCAAGATCCACCCTTTCAAAACCTCCATTTTCCATTAACTTCATATCTGTTTCAAGTTCTACCCAAGATCCATTTCCATGAACTTCATTTCGGTTTCAAGATCCACCATTTCAAAACCTCCATTTAAAGATCCCCACTGACGGGAACGTCATTCACAACGAGTTCCCTACTGACGAGGACAAGAATGATCAAGGTTTTTCATCCTTTTTTTTATGGGTTCGAGTTTTTTTTTCCTTTTTACACCCCTAATTCAACTTTACATGTTAATTTCTTAAAAGAAATCGAAGAACCAAGATACTGTCAAAGAATCAAGATCCTGTCAATAATAAGTTGGTTTTGATTTTTAATTGTCATTTACTTTGATTTTCGTTCTTCACAATTGGTTTTATTTTTTCCAGAATTAAGAATGTTGCCAAAAGATTAATTATTTTTCAATACCATTGATTATTGTTTCAAAAAAAAATGACGTTTATAGGTAATAAATTTCAATACTATTGATCTTAGTTTGGTTTTCATTCTCCTGGTGTTTATAAATTTTGATTTTGATTCATGGATTACTTGTTTTGGTTTCAAACTCGTTTGATTTTGATCCATGGATTAGTTATTTTTGTGTTAAAAAAATGTGTTTGTTGGTTTGGGGATTTTGATCTGAACAGTAACTGTTTTTTTGTTGGTTTGGTTGCCTTGTTTGGTGCTTTTTGATCTGAATAGTAACTGTTTTTTGTTGGTTAGGTTGCTTTGTTTTGTTTTGGGCTTTTGATCTGAACAGTAACTGTTTTTGTGCGTTATAGTACAGAAACAGACCCATAACATGTGTTAATCCCCTGTTAGAATGATATATAACGTGTGTTGCTTTACAGAAACAGAACAATAAAGATATTCAATCGACAAGCTGGATGGATGTAGGCGACGCTAATGCGGGGACATGTGTTAAAAAAAAGATATTCAATAGGTTACATTTTTTGGGAAGGAACTCTTCGTTTATTTATAACATGTGTTAGTGGTTCATGCTGTAACAGAACTCCATGATGTAACCTGACATGTGTTCATGTATAACATGTGTTAAGCCCCTGATAGAATGATATATAACGTGTGTTAACCTTTGTTAATTTAAAAAGTATGTACAAAGGACAAAAAGAACATGGTTACTTCTTTGACCATGTGGATAAATGTAGACCATGTATTTTATTTCATTTGACTAGATTGACATTCGAAATCATTGTGAAATTATATGAAGCCAAACATCAACCATTGATTATGTTTTATTAACTAGATCTATGGTTGTCATTTTTTATTTTTAGACGTCTAATAATCGGCACATCTGTTTTTAGAAACGAAAAGCCAAGTTTGTCTTACAGGACAACCAACGTAACACGTGTTATAGTCTGAACTCCTGTTTCACAGTTAAGCCAAGTTTGTCTTACAGCACAACCAACGTAACACGTGTTATAGTCTGAACTCCTGTTTCACAGCTAAACCATAGTAACTGTTTTTGTGATGTTATTTGAGAAAAAAGATTTTCTGGCTATGAATGTGTTAATATTTATGTCTGGTTAACGACTTAACGGTTATCTTATCTTTTTGTTTATTAGGACGGTGATGGATACAAGGGATATAAGATCCAATTCTCGGGACCGTTGGTTTCGTCAAACGTGGATCAGATACTCAAGGATCATGACCATGTTTATGTTGCAGCACAACACAACTAACACGTGTTATAGTTTGAACTTCTCGGACATGCATGTGTTACATGTGACATGAAACCCATGTACAACGTAACACGTGTTACGTGTGACATGAAAACACATTTTTATAACTTCCCTGGCATACGCACACCCACATGTTTACAAACCGTTTCAAGACCGACCCAAACAATAAAGCAAGGGTAGCCGCTGAAAAGCTAAGGCAGCAAAGGTAGCCGCTGAAAAGCTAAGGCAGCAAAGGTAGCCGCTGAAAAGCTAAGGCAGATTTTCAAAGGAAGCTCCGCCATTTTCTTAGTGCTATGTATTTTCGTTTACTAGTAATATGTAATGTGAGACTCTTATTTTGTTTTGTCTAGTACATGATGTTAAAACGGTATGGACTTAACACATTCTGGAATTCTTAACACACGTTATAAAAGAGGCTTAACACACGTTATATCAGGTATACTATGTTATTAAGTTACTATTGGAGTTTATGCATCCATTCTGGAAGTCTTAACACACGTTATAATAGAGGCTAAACACACGTTATACAATATTAACTTGTATGTTCCATATTAACTTGTACACATATTAACTTGCAAACCACTTTCATATACATGAATACAAGTCGGGTTATAATGGATGCTTACATGTTATCATATGTATACAAGTGGGGTTACAACAAGATTACGATATTAACTAAGCTCACCATTAAACTCATCGCCCCCGTCGACTGTTTTCACCCTTGTCACATGTTAACCAATTACATGTTCCGAACAGACAAATTGTAACACATGTTAGATCAGTATATACACATCATGGTGTTTTGTAAACCCCTAGCTTATACATGAATATATGTCAGGTTACAAAAAGATTATAACAGAGGCTTAACACATGTTATAAACGAACGAAGAGTTCTTTCCCACGTTATATATCATTCTAACAGGGGCTTAACACATGTTATACATGAACACATGTCAGGTTACATCATGGTGTTCTGTTACAGCTTGAACCACCAACACATGTTATAAATGAACGAAGACTTCTTTCCCAAAGGATGTGACTTTCATATACATGAATACAAGTCGGGTTACGGTGTTACAATATTAACTTGTATGTTCCAAGATTATACAAGTTAATAGTGTTTTAGAAACCACTAGCTTATACATGACACAATGTTGGGTTAAACCAAGATTATAACAGAGGCTTAACACATGTTATCCCAGGTATACGGTGTTACAATATTAACTTGTATGTTCCATATTAACTTGTACACGTGTTACGATCAGTATATGCACATCATGGTGTTTTTGCAAACCACTTTTGATATACATGAATACAAGTCGGGTTATAATGGATGCTTACATGTTATCATATGTATACAAGTGGGGTTACAACAAGATTACGATATTAACTAAGCTCACCATTAAACTCATCCCCCCGTCGACTGTTTTCACCCTTGTCACATGTTAAGCAATTACATGTTCCGAACAGACAAATTGTAACACATGTTAGATCAGTATATACACATCATGGTGTTTTGTAAACCCCTAGCTTATACATAAATACATGTCAGGTTACAAAAAGATTATAACAGAGGCTTAACACATGTTATACATTCCAAAATGTGCTAAACATGTTATAAATGAACGAAAACTTGTTACAGCATGAAAACTTCTTTATAGATCTGTTACAGCATGAACCACTAACACATGTTATAAACGAACGAAAACTTCTTTCCCAAAATATTTGACTTATTCAATATCCCCGCATCCATCCAGCTTGTCAATTGAATATCTTTATGGATCTGTTTCTGTAAATCAACACACGTTATATATTATTCTAACAGGTGCTTAACACATGTTATGGGTCTGTTTCTGTAAATCAAACAACCCAACAAAAAAAACACTTACTGTTCAGATCAAAAGGCTAAACCAGCAACCAAACCAACAAAAAAAACAATTATTGTTAAGATCAAAATCCCCAAACAAGCAACCAAACCAACAAAAAATCCCGTTCAAAAATCTCATACTAAAGTTTTCGATTTATTTAAAATACATGAACATTAACCATTACTAGATCTTGATTGAAGACAGAGGAGAGGAGAGAGAGAGAGAACATTAACCATTACTAGATCTTGACTCCGACGACATTTCGAACTCCGGCGCCACCAACCACCCACCCTCCACCACCTTCTACAACCACCCACTGTCGCCGCTATCAACTACCAACAACCCAGAATGAACCAGCCACCACCTTCCACCAACCACCATCGTGCCTCACTCATCGTGCATCTACCGCCTCCCCTGCCCCAACCATAACGGTCAACAACACCACCGCCACAGCGCTGCTGCTGCCGTGGGTGGCTTGAAACCCACCAGTTTTCTCTCTCTCTTTCGATTTCTCTGGACCTCTCTTTCTCTTTCGATTTCTCTGATACTCTCTCTCACGGCTCTCACTCTCTCTTTAGGCTTGCAGGTTGTAAGTGTTGTGTAGAGAGAAGGGAAAGTAATGGGAAAGAGGGAATTGAGAGAGCTGAGATTGTGATTTTGAATTGGATATGAAGAGAGAGAAAGAGAGGTGCATTAAAGATGATAGGACTAGACAGTGGAAAGAGAAGGAATATACTATCCAAAATGCCCTTCTAGTTGACTAATGTGTATTATTACATTTCTTTTAAATCTAATTGTTACCAAAATTATGAGAGCCATTGATCAAGTGTGATGAAACATAATCAATGGATGGTATTGGGTTTGCATAGTTTTTTAAAAAAGATGGGGTTTCTTGTATAGCCAAGCCCTATATATATATATAGTGGAGGGTTCAAATGAGAAGAATTTTTTTGTAAGAAGAAAAAAGAAGAAGTTTTAACCAATAAGAATACTTCATTTTACTTCATTTAATATTTGCATTTAATTTTAATAAAAATGTATATTGGTAAACTTACATAAATCATTAATTTGTATTCTTCCCCTTTAATAACTAACTAAATTAAATTTGTAACTCTTTTTCAAAATATATACTTTTTTTCCAAATTAAAAAAAAACAACTTAATTTAAAGTGTAGAATAAATTACTAGTTGTGTAGGATAAATTACGAGTTGTGTAGGATATATTTCGAGGTGTGTAGGATAAATTTCGACTGTGTAGGATAAAATTTATAATGTGTAGGATATATGTTGGAAAATTTTGATATGTGTAGGTTTTGTAAATTATATGTAGGATAATTAATGATTAGTTGACTAATTAATTAAAGAGAGAAAAATTAATGATATGAGTTATAAATGAAATAGTATTTTACTAATATGCCCTTTCTTCTTTTTCTTCTTACATTAAATTTCTTCTCAAATGAACCTTCCCTTATATATATATGGTTAGGTTAACGTACAAATGCCCTTATTCTACATTACGTACGCGATCATCCCAGCCGTCAGATCTTCATCCCACATTGAAATCGCATGTTGGTTTTTTGTACCAATATCGCATGTTGGTTTTTTAACATGCGATTTCATCAAAATTACCACATGTGAAATTGTTACAAAAAACCAACATGCGATTTCATTAAAATTATCACATGTGAAATTGTTACAAAAAACTAACATACGATTTCATCAAAAATTAGCACATGCGATTTCATCCTGCTATTTTATAACAGGCGATTTCACCATCGCATACATAGCGTACGTTAAGCCATTTTGTACAGTACACTATATATATATATATATATAGGGAGCCGCTAGAATGAGAACCACCACGAGTTATGAGAACCACGAGAACCAAGTGCCACGGAGGGGCGTTGACCACGAAATTTTTTTTACACCTAGATCCGTATATTTTAAGACCGGGTGTAAAAAAAATTTTTCAAACGGCGCGCCCGAGGGGGTAGTTTTTTACACCCAAAGTTTGTAAAAAAAAAAAAGAAAAAAGAAAAAAAAAATTAAAAACACCAAACTTTGGGTGTAAAAAACTACCCCCTCGGGTGCGCCGTTTGAAATTTTTTTTTACACCCGGTCTTAAAATATACGGATCTAGGTGTAAAAAAAATTTCGTGGTCAACGCCCCTCCGTGGCACTTGGTTCTTGTGGTTCTCATAACTCGTGGTGGTTCTCATTCTAGCGGCCCCCTATATATATATATATATAGGGTGGGGTTCTAGAGTGAACACTAATGTATTTGCGAACTGAGTGAACAAATCCTGGCCATTGATCTATACACGTGTATGGCCAGGATCTCATCATCAAATCGTAAAATACACTAGTGTATTTCAACATCAAATCCTGGGCATTGATCTACACACGTGTATGGCCAGGATTAGTTCACTCAGTTCGCAAGCTACACTAGTGTTCACTCTTGAACCTAATCCTATATATATATATATATATATATATATATATATATATATATATAGGGGACCGCTAAAATGAAAACCACATCTAGTTGTAAGAACCGCGAGAACCAGATCCTAACCATTAGATCAACAAGATGGATGGATGAGATTAAAAATAACTAATATTAATATTAAATACATTTTGTCTTATTATGTCTTTAATATTTTAATCTAAAAGGGTAGTTTAGTAAAATTACTCTTTTTTGCCTTTTAGTCTTTATTATTTTTTTTATTACTTATTTGTTTTATTATATTACTTTTTTGTTTTTTAAAAAGAATTTTTTTATTAAAAACATTTTTAAATTCAGATTTTTTTAACAAGACAATTTTTTTGCGCGTCGGTTTTTGCACGCCATTTTTACGCCCTGCTTTTTCACACATCGTTTTTTAACGGGATCGTTTTTGCAAGCCGTTTTTCCGCACGTCTTTTTCACGCGTCGTTTTTACGCCGGGCTTTTTCAAGCGTCGTTTTTTTAACGCGCCGTTTTTACGCGTCGTTTTTTTAACGCGCCGTTTTACAATTTACATAAAAAAAGTTCTACGTTTTACATTAAAAAGTTTACGTTTTACGTTAAAAAGTTTACGTTTTGCGTTAAAAAATTTACGTTTTACGTTAAAAACTTTACGTTTTACGTTAAAATTTTTACGTTTAACGTTAAAAATTTTACGTTTTACGTTAAAAAGTTTACGTTTTACGTTTTGCGTTTTTACGTTTTCCGTTAAAATTTTTAAACTTTTTACGTTTTACGTTTTACGATAAACTTTTTACGTTTTACGCTTTACGTAAACTTTTTACGTTTTATGTTTTACGTTAAACTTTTTATGTTTTAAGTTTTACGTTAAACTTTTTACGTTTTACGTAAAACTTTTTACGTTTTAAGTAAAACTTTTTACGTTTTACGTTTTACGTTAAAACGAATGCACCCATAAATCGCAAACTCGGTAGGTGTCTCAGATAGATTGTTATCATCATCGACTACTGGGTGGAAAAAAATTAAAAAACCAACAACATCAAAACAATGTGTATCTCGAAAAAAAAAACGGGGTTTGGCTCAGATTTTCCGATAATCAGAGGCTGCAAAGTGGGGTTGCACGTTCAAAAACCTACCCTTCACCATCCTTGCCGCGCCATCGTCACCAAAACCTACGTTTTTTTTTTTGCATCATCGCCGCCCCAATCCAAACAGATCAAAACCCACAGATTCAAAGAATACAAAATACATCATTCAAACAACCTGCATCATTAAAAAAAACAATCAAAACAGTTGCAACTCAATATTTCCAGATCCTGATAAATAATTCAAGCTTTTAATAATAACTCAAAGCTAAATATACTAATCTTGTTGACCCTATATGTTTTTAAAAATCCATTTTGACCTTACTCACATAAAAATTTATGTAGATGCCAAACATAGTTGCAAAAAATAATGGGAAAACCCTTTGTTCACTGCCACCAACATCCAAGATCGGGACAAAAACAGAGACACAAGATCAGAACAAAAACAATCAAGAAAACCATCGCTACCTTGTCGGCATCCCACCGCCGCCGTCCTCTTTCTCAGCCGGAGCTGCAACCCCACCGCTGTCGTCCTCTTTCTCTCTCCTCAGACTCTCTTTCTCTCTCTACAACGAGTGTGAACGAGTGTGAGAGAGGGACAAACAGGGGTGGGTGATGTCTGTGGTGAACGAGTGTGAGAGAGAGAGAAACAGGGGTGGGTGATGCCGGTGGCGAGTACATCTGAAACTCCGGCGTCGGTTTGGGTGTGATGCCGGTGTGGGTGGGGTTCAGAGGGCTGAAGGTGACGAAGATGATGATCTCTTCATCTTCATCATAGATGAAAGAGAGAAATTCTCTGGAAGTTTCAAAAGACATGAGAGGTTTGGTGTTGCAGGTTTGTTTTTCTCTAGATGAGAGATGAAAATAGAAGATGGAGTTGAAGTTTAAAGAGAAGAGATGAGAGATGAGAGATTAAAAGTCTGCAAGTATTAATGAAGAGAGAGAGGGAGATTAGACAATTTTTTTTGCTTCGAAAAGTAGCGATTTTTATATAAAAAATATCAAAAAAAAAAAATTTGTGTGATTTTTAGCTATTTTTTTTGCCTAAAAATAGCTAAAAATCACACAATTTTTTTTTTGATTTTTTTAATATTTTATAGGTTAAAATCGCTACTTTTCGAAGCCAAAAAATTTTTTTTTTAAAAATTTTTTTTTGGCTTTGAAAAGTAGCGATTTTAACCTAAAAAATATTAAAAAAATCAAAAAAAATTTTTTTTAGATTTTTTTAGGTTTTTTGGGGGTTTAGTTTTTAGCATTTTAGCTTTGGGGGGTGGGGTGGGGGGGGGTTTAGGTTTTTGGGGGGTGGGGGAGGGGGGTTTAGGTTTTTTTTTTTGGGGGGGGGGGGGGGTTAGGTTTTTTTTTTAGGTTTTTTGGGGGTTTTAGTTTTTAGCATTTAGCTTAGGGGGGGGGGGGTTAGGTTTTTTTTTTTGGGGGGGGGGGGGGGTGGGCTTTAGGTTTTTTTTAGCTATTTTAGGTTGTGTTCACATTGGTTCTCATGGTTCTCACAATAAATGGAGTTCTCGCATGAGCTCCTCCCTATATATATATATATATATATATATATATATGGATTTGGTGAAATGAGAATCACCTTGAGTTGCGAGAACCGTAGGAACCAATACTAACTATTGATCAAATGTGTTTTGATGGATGAGATTAAAAGACAATAAAGCAGAGCAATGATTGTGCATTAATTAATGAGATTTTTGTTTTTAGTGAGATAAGGGCAAATTGATATTTTTACTATGACCTTTAATGATTGGGATCATTGTTGATTGAGCTTTAATTAATGAGATTATTTTTTAATTTAAAAAATTTATAAGCATACAGTAAAGTCTCAGATAATTTTTTTACGCCTCGGTTTTAAACTTTTTTTACGCGCCGATTTAAAACTTTTTTTATTCCCCGGTTTTAAACTTTTTTTACACCCCGGTTTTAAATATTTTACGTCCCGGATTTAAACTTTTTTACGTATCGGTTTTAAACATTTTTATGCACCGGTTTTAAACTTTTTTACGCCCCCATTTAAAACTTTTTTTACGCTCGGGTTTTAAACTTTTTTTATGCCCCGGTTTTAAATTTTTTACGCCCCGGTTTTAAATTTTTTTACGCCCCGATTTTAAACTTTTTACGCCCCGGTTTTAAACTTTTTACGCCCCGGTTTTAAACTTTTTTTAAGCCAAAATTTTAAACCTTTTTACGCCCCTTTTTAAAACTTTTTTTTACGCCAAAGATTTTTTTATGCCGATTTTTTTTACGCCAAACATTTTTTTATGGAATTTTTTTTTACACCAAACATTTTTTTACGCCCGGCCCCAATTTCGGGTTTACGAAATTTCAGAATCTTAACAAAACAAAACTTAACCAAAATCACGACTCATAGATGTCTCAGATAAGTTGATACTTATCATCATCGACTGAAAATATAAAAACCAACAACAAAATTCAAAAACCATCTGTGGATCTTGAAAAAATAGGGTTTGACTAAAATTTTCCACAAAATCATGGCTGCAAAGTGAGGTTGCAGGTCAAAAACCTATCCTCCACCATCATTGCCACGCCATCGTCATCAAATGTCGGAAAAACAATGTTTTGAACTATCACTACCAACTCAACCGATATCTTTACTTTCAACACAAAAGATCAATAACAAAAACAAAGATAAAAAAATACAGTTTCAAATAATAAAAACTAAAGAATGGCAATTTACCGATGATATAAAAATCGGCACCATAGGCACCGCCGGCAAACCGGGGCCACCAACACCACCGGGATGAAACAAAGACCACCGGCACCACCGGGACCACCGACTGAAAAATATAAAAACCACCGGCAACATCGGCGCCACCAGCATCACCCACCTCTGCCCACCATACAACCTCCATCGGTGTTGCCGCTGTTTACCGTGAAGCCCACAGCCGCCATGAGCGGCACTGCGGCTGCCGGAAACGTAGCCGTGCCACTGATTTTTCACTTTCTTGTCGCTTCCTCTCTCTACAGCCTCTCTGTCTACTGTCTCTCTATGGCAAATTACCGATGACATCAAAAAATCAGCGATGATATACAAAAATCACAAGCAATGAAGTTATCAAACTCCCATCTTTGAACACATGCCTCTCTCCCCCTTCACCACCTTCCTCCTCCATCTCTCTCTCTCTCTCTCTTTCTCTTTCTCTCCAACGCTTTTGTAAACCTTCTGTAAAACTTGTAAAAACTAAAAAGTTTGAATCTTTGGGTAAATTACACTTTTCGTCCTTTATGTTTGTATCGGATTGTAATGTATAGCTTTTAACTTCAATAATTACAGTCACAGTCCTTTATTTGTAAAACTCATTACACGTTACATTCTTTAACCATAACCTGGTTAAAATTTTCAGTTAACTATGGCATGTGTAAGGCACACGAGGGTACCTTTGTAATTTTACCAGTATGTTTAATAATATATTTAAACAAATAAACACCTGTATCTCCCTATCTCAACTCTCAGTTCTCTGTCTTTCTCCCACCAACCCCGACCACCACCATCAAATCCGCCGCCACCGCTATGAAAGCCACCACTACCACCATACCATCAAATCGCCCGTGGTTTATTATTTTTTGATAAAAAAAACCCACCAAACACTTTCTGCGAACTTTTCAGAATTGTATTTTACAATCAACATAACGGAAAGTTCAGAGTTAATCGGTGAATTGCAACCAAGCACCGGAGAATAAAACATTTTTAACAACAACGAAATGATATGTACAAGTATAAACGCCGGTTCACCGGAAGTTTCGAGAACCGCCGAAAAACGCGTGTAACGACGTCGTTCAATCCCAAACATTTAATCCACATAACTCATCATAAAATCCAGAATCCGTTAAACCAATCTAAATCCTGAAACCCTAAGTATTCAATTCGTAATCAATTATCAACGATCTTGTTAAAAATGTGGAATCAACAACCGGTTTTGAAACCTGACATTGAATCTGGATCAGATGATCCGTTATATCCGATGATGACGGAGTCGCCTGAGCTCCGGTGGTCGTTTATTCGGAATATTTACTTGATTATTGTCGTGCAGTTGCTGTTAACGGCTGCTGTTGGTGCCATTGTTGTTACGTATCATCTGATCTTGACGTTTTTTACCACCACCAACGGTGGATATGCTTGTTATATCCTTCTGATTAGCGCTCCATTATTTGTTAAAATATATTATTAAACATACTGGTAACATTACAATGGTACCCTTGTGTGCCTTGCAAATGCCATAGTTAACTAAAATTTTTAACCAGGTTATGGTAAAAGGACGTAGCGTGTAATGAGTTTTGCAAATAAAGGATTATGACTGTAATTATTGAAGTTAAAGGTTATCCATTGCAATTCGATACAAACATAAAGGACGAAAAATGTAATTTACCCTTTAATATTTTTAGCCAAAACTCAAGATACCCATTTCACCCTTTTAAAAGCTCCACAAAACCCACCAATATTTTCACCATCTTTAAACAAATCAAGAAACCCCATTATCAATTTGTGCTTAAACTCATCACAGAAGGTATTGATCGAAGTGTCGCGCTCCGGTCAAAGATAATATTTATAGTCCCAAATTACCCTTAACAATGCATTAATGGTAGTAAGGGGTCGAACCACGAAGAGTTTGTGGTTTACGTATGGACGTGATTAATTTTAGATGTTGTCACTTTAATTTGAAGCTTGTTATTAACTGGATTAATTTGTTAGGTTGAAAAGGTGTCAGAGTGAACCGACAATTTTGTTTTGAATTATTTAAGTAAGAAAAGCTTAGACGATTGCACAAAAAACTTAATAAATGGTTTAAAACAATATATGAGAATAAGGTTCACACCCGGTTTGGTAATTGAAGTCCTAGGGTTTCTACACGTTTTAGATTAAATTCAATTGCAAATATGACTAACGAATTTAGTGTTGCAAGGCTTAGGTGCTATAGCTATCAACGTTACAAAGAACAGACAAAAATGCACTTCTTTACCAAGAACATGTAAATTCTAACTTAGACAAGGCATGATTGCACATACACATTTTGTAAAGTTAAATTTAATCTTCACTTGACAATTTACGAATTCAATACACATGCAATACAATTATCATAAGTTTCAAAATCAAATCACAAGTTGTCATAAATTGAATCTCAAATACAATGTTTAAACCCTAGAAACTTACAAAAACCTACACCGGGGTGAAACCCACGAGAATTTAGCCGCTCATAGTCGAATGAACGTGATCACCGGATGTTTGGAACTTGAACATCATGATCTTGAAGCTTTGAAGTGGTGAAAATGGTGATTAGGGTTTAGGATGATTGGTGGTGATAAGTGGTTTGAATGATTGATGGTGATTAGGGTTATGGAATGAAGATTGGTGATGAATTCGGTTGATGATTGGTGTCTTGGATGGATTGGGGATGATGTATGGTGGTCTCTAGGCTCCAAGAACAAAGTTCAAACTCAAAATAAAGTGTAACCCCCGAAAATGGACCCCCAAATACGTTTTTAATCTTCAAACAATGAAACAGAACAAGAAAACCCGTCGGCACGCAGAAGGGGGCGTCGCCGACGCCATCCCCTGCTTCGCCGAGCGGCTCTGTTGTTCCATTTTTCTGTCGACGCAAAAAATCGCTGTCTACGCCATTTTTCAGCTACAGGGTATAGATTCTAAATAGCTCCTTAAACTCCGTTAAACCTATAAAACACAGTTCTAATCAAAAGTAGGCTATTCGAAACTAAAAGCTATGTAAAAACATAAACTTAAACACATTAGAACACCGGTATTCGACCACACATCACATCCCCACACTTGTCTTTTGTTTGCCCTCAAGCAAATCTGTTTTTCACTTTCACGTGGGTCGAACGAAAAACACACACCCCATTCTCGAGACATAAGTTAAGGTCTAATATCATACCCGTTCATGATTTTTACAATTTTCAAAACATTTAGCGGTAAAGTGAATATTCACATAAGAATGGTTACCCAAGTTTAACCTGTCCTTGAAACTAACAAATCACGCATATCCCTCACAATGTTCTCTCCACTCGGTTCAAAAATTGGCTAATAGATAATGCATTAGCACTTTTTAAGTAGTCACTCAAACCGATTAGAACACATACCCGCATATGCTTGCAACTTAATCATTCTTCACCACCGAACACAATTCTAAGCATGAGTCAAAAGTAGTTTAAAGGGTTGTAATGGGGCTAGGCTAAGGGTAGGAAATATGATATTTTTAAAGTGGCTAATGTGATGAAAACTCGATTTTTAATACAAAATAACTATGCTAGACACAACTATCTATCAACATCGAACTAGAAGGCAACAATTTTCGCCTTTTATTCAACAAACTATAAACACATATTTTTGTATTTTCTCGACGATTTTCTGTTCTTTTTCACAACATTTTCTGAATTTTCAATTTTTTAACACAACTTTACAAACAAACTAACTAAGATTGAATTTTCATCACACGGGTTAAAAATAAAAGGTTTAACAGTCGTGGGTTAAATGGGTTGATCAAACGAAAGGTTTAGGCTCAAAGTTGGCGACTAGGGGATTTAATTGGGTAAGGATAGATAAATGGCATAAGGAGAAAAGGTTTACCTAATGCCATAATCATTCTTGTGCTTGTATTCGGTCTATGGTCTCAAATGTATCAAAAGTTGCAAGTTCTATAATACGCGACTAATGATCCACTCAAACAAAGAATTATATATATATATATATATATATATCTCTGATATGTAAAAGTGGCTCAAAATCTCACGTATAAAGGGTATGGTATGTGATGTGCATAATGTATTAATTTCTTAGGTGGATTATTCCCAAATAACCACCCGCTAAATACCCTTCATGTTAATCATTTGAACTTGACCATGATAAAAGACCAAATGGGTTGTGTTATCCCTCATTGACTTAGTTACTTGTGCTTTTTAGATTGCTTCTAACGACGACATTTTTGGAAATTTTTGAAATTTTCCCCCATCCCCACACTTGAGGTCAACATTGTCCTCAATGTATAGTGTTTAAATGGAAGGGGTCAAAACCGAAAACTTTTTCTCCCCATCGCCACACCTGAGGTCAACATTGTCCTCAATATGTGAAAATAAAGCTTTTAATACGCACAAGGGATGTGACACGACTAGTCTTCCAAAATTTCACCTCGGTCAATACTATACAATTTACAATCCACTTATTAACTAAATACTAATAAAAAAAAGAAACCAACGAACCTGGATTTTTCTTGTTCCTCGTGTGCTATTAACTCTTTGATAAAAATGGTCATCTCACGAACATAATGTACCTACAAATCTAAATCCTTGTGTAGAAGCATGCTTCTCACAACCATCAAAATTTGTTAGCTACCCGTTCTACCATTTTTATAAAAGATTTACCAAGTCATTCGTTACTTCAATTTTATTTTTGTGGAAAAATAATTTACGATAACAACAAACCTAACTCACTTTCGTAGGAATCACGATTGCATTTAGCTTATGCAACAAGCCCTTTTAAACCTCCCGATAGCTCGGGAGGACGAGTAAGTCTCGTGAGGGTTATATAGGGAACACACCCACAAAGTTCCTTTAACTACTAAGCAAAACAAAGTACATAATGGAAATGTAGAACAAGACAAACTAGATTACGGAGATAAACTAAAAAGAACTATAAAAAGTATACACCAACAATTAACTTACCACCTCGTGGTGGTCGAATGGCGTGCTTGTCGCCCACGAACCCATCCAAATCACCCACCGGTGATTCATACCATCTACTCCCAAACGGACCAAACTTTCTCAGCTCCTCTTCTTCCCTCTTTTCTTGAGGCGACTTCTTCGCCTTCTTCTTCTTGACCAGTTTTTTCTTTGATTCTCCAAACTTACCAACCATAGCACATACCTTTTTGTTTGGATTCATGTCCTTCTTAGGACACTTATCCTCACCAAGAGGGTTAATAACATAGGAAATACATTCAAAATAAATTCTCGGTTCCCAAAATTCATGCTTACCGTTCCCGTTGCACAATTTATTATGGAATTAGCTGTTGCGAGGAACGATCTACCTAGTATGACTATCGGTTGTGTGTCCTTAACACAAGTCTACTACCAAAAAGTCCACTGGGTAGTAGCAATCATCAACCTTCGCAATCACATATTCCACCATCCCCCTTGGATGCGTGGGAGTCTGATCGGCCAACACCACGAGGGTGTCAAACTTTTTCAAAGGACCAAAATCATATTGGTCGTACAGACTCCCGGGCAAGATGCTCACACAAGCTCCAAGATCTAAGAGTGCCCTATTAATTTTGAATGTTCCAGTTTGGATTGGAATAAGAGGATCTCCCGGATCTTGAGCTTTTTGGGGGAAGGCACTCGATACAACGGCACTAACATGTGATATCAAATCAACCGGTTCGGCTAATTTGTTGTGCCGTTTTTCAATGCTTAACTCCTTTAAGCATTCCACATGAGCCGGAATCTTTTTAATGTCATCAAGTAACGGTAAATTAATTTTTGCTTGTTTAAAAATTTCCCACCTCTCATCCTTTGGTAGGCCCCGTTTTTCAAACTTTGATGCATTAATCGGGTTAAGTATGGCCAAAGGATAGGGAATGGTATTAAACTCCACACCCATATCATTGTCCTTATCATGAAGTTGATTTAAACAATTTTCACAAAAAGAGTTTTTAGTTACGTTCTCAATTTTAATTTGTGAAATCGTTTCTTGTTCATTTTCACTTTCCGACTCATCACTTAAATTTTCCACTACACCATTAACAAATTGTGGTGGTGGAATGCTTTTGACACTACAAATTTCATCGTTTGAAAGAAGACTTACTGCACTAACGCGTGCATTCCTCACATTGCTTGTGCTAGAGCCTTGATGCTTTGGGTTCACTGTAGTGTCACTTGGGAGTCTTCCTCGACTTCCTCTCATTTGGGCCATTTCTTTCGCAAGTTGACCAACTTGCTTTTCCAATGCCTCATGAGATTTATCCCTCATCTCATTAACTCTTTTCATCTCCTTGATGTCGCTACTAGATTCCTTCACCACATTCAATAGCGCATCTATCTTGGCACCCAAATCGTCACCGTCACCCTGATTATTCGCCGACCCGTTACCATCTTGATTGTAACCTCTTTGGTAACCCCCTTGGTTACCGCCTTGGCGATTTTGGTACGAGGACCCACCTTGATTTCTCGATTGGAAATTCGAGTTCATTTGGTTGGAGGCATTACCATACCTAAAGTTAGGATGGTTCCTCAACCCGGGGCGGTAAGTGTTGGAGTTCATATCATAATGCCTTTAGTCTCCATACACTTGATTCTCATCCGCGGTGGATCGGGTCATGTTTTCTTGGCAATTCTTGGTCCGGTGACCGATGTCACCACTTTCTTCACACACAGCATATTGCACTGCACCCACTTCTTTCTTCTTCATATGGGCCAACTCCCGCTCTAATGTTTCAATCTGATCCTTAGAACTAGCGTCACGATCGGGCCAAGACCTTGAGGTTGGATGCTTTTTGGCTCGGTCCGCCATAGCAACCGCTTTGGAGTTTTTGCTCATTCTTTCTATAAACTCCTAATCATCTTTCTCATGGTTATTCAACAAGGTACCATTACTCGTGGATAGTAGGTACTTATGTTCTTCCGAGTCCAAACCCCTTACGAAACACTTCAATAACTCCCACCTCGGAATTTGATGGTGAGGGCATTTCTGAACCAATTCTTTAAAATGAGTAAGAGCCTCATGTAACAATTCCCCCAAAAGTCGAAACGACCGAATTTCATCCATTGCATCATCGGTCTTTGCTATTGAGTAGTACTCGTCGAGAAAAACTTGTTGCATCTTGGCCCACGTGCGAATGCTTTTTGCCGGAAGTGTGACGAACCATTGTTTTGCTTTGTCCTTCAATGAGAATTGAAATAGCCTCAATTTCACTTCCTCTATCTCAAAATCACGCCCCCTATTGTACCACATATAGCGGAAAATTCCGATAGGTGTGTATACGGCTCGTCGTGTATCTTAACGTTGAAATGACGCAAGGTGTTGATGTAGTTCGGCTTACATTCAAATGACCTCACTCCTCGAGGTGGACAAACAATGGGTGAGTCACTGTCGGTGACCACCGGTCTAAATCGATCATTCACACCCCTTGGAGTTTGTTGAGGACGACGACGTGGACCATTAACCTCTTGATCCCCCGATCTTCGGTTACCTCTTCGATCACCGCCTCTATCACCGCCTTGATTACCACCACCCACGAATTGGGGAATCTGGTTACGGTTAACATTATTGCTGTTGTTATAATAACCGTCGTCCCGGTTCCTTCGGTTGTTTCGTGGTTGGCGGTTGTTACCATACCCGTCGTTTCGGCCATATCCGTATCTATAAGCTTCGTTGTTTCCCACATAATTGGCGTTTTGGTAGCCGAAATCCTCATTCTCAAATCCCCGAGCATTGTAAATGTTATCCGCATTGACATCTCCCCATATGTCATCATCAACCCTCTCGTCATAATTTCCCCCGTCGTCCGAGTATTCCAAGTGAATACTCACATGTTCCGGCGATTGATAACCGAGAACACTAAATGGTTCATCATCGGGGATAGCATTCCTCAAATCATCGAGATTGAGGAATTGATCTTCATTTGCGGGATTGCCGCGATTTTGGTTAACTCCACGATTGGGGTTAACGTTTCAGTTGTTGATGTTGGGTGGTAATGGGTTTTGTCTATTCGGGTTTTGATGTGGAGGTGTGGGTGTTCGTCTGTTGTTGTTGGTGGACTTGAATTGTTACCATCGCTCGGTTGATCATGTTGAATGTTTGCGTTGGAGCGAAGGTTGCCTCGGTATTGAATTTGGTTTTGATTGTTGGGTAGGTTTGAATTTTGGGGATCCTTTAAACTAGGTTCAATGGATTACGAAGATGGTGGATGGGTGTTGAGTGGGTCAGAAGCAAGAGTTGCTTCCAACCGGTTGGCTAAATTCTTTCTAACTACCATTTCGATCTTCGGTTCGAACACTAACGGTGAGGTCCTCCCGGAATTCCTTGTATGCATGCACTACCTGTAACCTGCACACGTAACACATCCGCGTAACAAGAAAATAGAGAAAGTAACAAAAGCGCACGAACTCCCCGGCAACGGCGCCAAAATTTGATCGGAGTGTCGTGCTCCGGTCAAAGATAATATTTATAGTCCCAAATTACCCTTAACAATGCATTAGTGGAAGTAAGGGGTCGAACCACGAAGAGTTTGTGGTTTGCGTATAAACGTTATTGATTTTAGATGTTGTCACTTTAATTATGAAGCTTGCTATTAACTCGATTACCAGTGGCGTCTCTGAGAATTCACGTACCCTGTTCGAGCTCGAAAAATGGGCCCATATGCTTTAACGATAAACAACAAAATTACGTATTTCTTTTTTTAATCATTTTAGTATTGGATTGGGCCCAATAAACCTATTGTTAAGTTGGGTAAATTATAAAAAATACAAATCTTTTGATAATGGGCCTCTATATTGGATTTGTTATGCGTGTACATTTTTTTTAAAAAATAACACACACACACACACACACACATATATATATATATATATTGAATTTTTTTAAAAAAAATCCCGTGCCCCTCGAAAAAACGGCCCTTGTGCGGAAGTCCTCCTCGCACACCTAAAGAGCCACCCATGTCGATTACTTTGTTTGGTTGAAAAGGTGTCGGAGTGAACCGACAATTTTGTTTTGAATTACTTAACTAAGAAAAGCTTAGACGATTGCAGGAAAACTTAATAAATGGTTTAAAACAATATATGAGAACAAGGTTCACACCCGATTCGGTAATTGAAGTCCTAGGGTTTCTACACGTTTTAGATTCAATTCAATTGCAAATATGACTAACGAATTTAGTGTTGCGAGGCTTAGGTGCCAATAGCTATCAACGTTACAAAGAACGGACAAAAAATGCACTTCTTTACCAAGCACATGTAAATTCTAACTTAGACAAGGCATGATTGCATATACACATTTCGTAAAGTCAAATTTAATCTTCACTTGACAATTTACGAATTCAATACAAATGCAAGACAATTATCATAAGTTTCAAAATCAAATCACAACTTGTCACAAATCGAATCTCAAATACAATGTTTAAACCCTAGAAACTTACAAAAACCTACGCCGGGGTGAAACCCACAAGAATTTAGCCGCTCATAGTCGAATGAACGCGATCACCGGATGTTTGGAACTTGAACATCATCATCTTGCAGCTTTGAAGTGGTGAAAATGGTGATTAGGGTTTAGGATGATTGGTGGTGATAAGTGGTTTGAATGATTTATGGTGATTAGGGTTATGGAATGAAGATTGGTGATGAATTCGGTTGATGATTGGTGTCTTAGATGGATTGGGGATGATGTATGGTGGTCTCTGGGCTCCAAGAATAAAGTTCAAACTCAAAATAATGTGTAACCCCCGAAATGGACCCCAAATACGTTTTTAATCGTCAAACAATGAAACGGAACAAGAAAACCCGTCGGCACGTAGAAGGGGGCGTCACCGTCGCGACTCCGTTGTTCCATTTTTCTGTCGACACAAAAACTCGCTGTTTACGCCATTTTTCAGCTACGGGGCATAGAAAACTGTGTTGACGACGGCCCTAGGGCGTCGCCGACGCCCCCATAGGGTGGGTTTTCGTGTTTTCTTGTATTTCGCATTTCCGGATGATCGGGTTCGCTCCCGGTGCTCCGAATAACTTCCAAATAGCTCCTTAAACTCCGTTAGACCTGTAAAACACAATTCCAATCAAAAGTAGGCTATTCGAAACTAAAAGCTATGTAAAAACATAAACTTAAACACATTAGAACACCAATATTCGACCATGCATCAGCTATAAACTCATGTAAACTCACATACCCATTTCACCAAACTCAAAACCCTTCAAAACCCAGATGGATTTTTTCCATTATTTAATAAATCAAGCAAAACCCACAAATCTTTAACCCTAAATTGACCATAAATTGCATAAAAATCATACCTTATGCCATCGTCATCGTCGGATCCGATCTGATGATGTTGCCCCACACCCCCACTACCAGTCACAAAACCACTGTCAGACCACCCCACCACTGCCATCCAGCCCCCACTGTGCACCCCCAGACCACCACTAAACAACCACTGCTTCACCTTCGAATCAGAATCAACCACGTGGATTTTATCTCGTAAGTTTTTTGAACCGGATAGCTTGGAGCGGAGGATACAGAGGCATGTGAACTCTTCACCGAAGTCGAAAATCCGGTGGCGAAGGTACATACTCTACCGGTACGGTGGATACAAGCGTTCGACGACGGTTGGACGATGGAGACAACCGTTCGACGGTGGAGTCAAGCGTAGGAGGCGGTGTCGGAGCCTAGGCGGAGGTCGCCGGACTCATCAAGTGAGTCACCTCAGGTCGCTGGCACCACCAACACCGTCACCGAACTCTGATATACACCAAAAAACCTCCAATGCTCACCACCACACCTCCACAAGCAACCACCGCAAACACCTTCGCCGTTCGCTCTCGTCACTGTAACAGATCTGAGAGAGATCTGATTTCTGGTTAGTGAGCAAGGAGATATAGAGATCTGATTTTCTGATCTAAGAGAGAGAAAAGAGATTTGATATACACCTAGAGAAAAGAGATCTGATGTGTCAGTTTGGTTGATTTACAAAAATCATATAACATGCGAATTCCTTTTGTGTAAAAACATGCGAATCCAAAAAATAATGTAAAATATTGTAACATGCGATTCTTGTAAAAATCATTTTTTTAGTAACATGCGATATTTAATCTTTTTAACATAATGTGCAAAATAGATGTCGCGCACAGTTCGTACATTAAGGTATTTTGTACAATACATTTTTCTATACAGGGTAGTGTTCATTCGAGAACCACTCTTATTGCGAGAACCAATGTGAACAAAAAAAAAACCTAAAAATACCTAAAAACACACAATTTTTTTATTGTTTTTTAATTAAAAATCGCTATTTTTCGTTACAAAAATTTTTTTAGTAACAATTATCAATGCACATGTGCATATGTATCATTTCTTTGACAAATTACGTAATACATTACCAGTATTAGACAATTGCACTTTCTTTACACTACCATCCGTGATACACTACTTTTTAAATTAGCAATATATAAAATGCACATGTGCATATATATGTATAAACGTGATAAAACGTGTTTTGATACAAAAAGTTTGTGATTTTGAATGATGAAGTAGGCCAATATACATGTTTTTGGTTAGTTATATCTAGTGGTTGATGGTTTGGTTATATTTGTCACTTTATGATGTAATATGTTGTTTGGTATGGTATGAAGGGTGTTAATGCACATGTGCATAAAGTGAAAAATACTATACATATTGGTAATGGTAGTGTATTATGGATAGTAGGAGGTAATGGTAGTGTATTATGAATGATATGATAGATGAAAAGAAAGTGTATTCAAAGTACTGTACCAAAAATACGTTATATCATGTTCATACATATAGATGCACATGTACATTTCTAATATTTGTAATGTAAAAAGTATTGTACTACTGATGGTAGTGTAAATGATAGTGCAACTGTCTAATACTGGTAATGTATTACGGAATTTGTCAAAGAAATGATAAATATGCACATTTTCATCCATAATTGTTACTCGATTTTTTTTTATTTTTTTAGAAACTAGAAGTAGTGATTTTTATATAAAAATAATAATAAAAAATTTTGTGTGTTTTTTAGATATTTTTGGTTGTGTTCACATTGGTTCTCGTAATAAAGGATGGTTTCTAACAGATCCTTATCCTATATATATATATATATATATATATATATATATATATATATATATATGAGGATCATTACAGAACACTAACTATTGTGAGAACAAAAACAACAACTCTAAAACATTAGATTTTGGGATTTAAGTTTCATGTTTTTTTAAATTTTATGTTTCTTACATTTATATGTGTATTATATATACATAAAAAACCATTTTTTACTTACACGTAGCTTACATACATGAATGTAATTTAACCTACACATAATCTACATATGTGTAGGTTATACAAAATGTAAAAAAATTCCATATTTTGTTTTGAATTCTAGTGTAAGAAACAATAAATCTTACATTTGCAACATTTTCATTTACATTTTAGGTTTTTAGGATTAAAAAAATAGGTGATTTATTGTGTCCTGCGTGTTCTCGCAATATTTTTGTGTTCTGCGTAGAACCTTCCTATATATATTTATGAGAACCGATGTGAAAAAAAAAAACGTAAAAGTACCTAAAAAAACACAAAAATTATTTTAATTTATTATTTTATAATTAAAAATCATTATTTTTTTATTTTTTCGTTACCAAAAAAAAAAATAAAATTCTAGTAACAATTATCATTGCACATGTGCATATGTATCATTTTTTTTGACAAATTTCGTAATACATTACCAGTATTAGACAATTGCACTTTCATTTACACTAATACACTACTTTTTACATTAACAATATATAAGATGCACATGTGCATCTATATGTATGAACGTGATATAACGTGTTTTGGTATAAAAAAGTTTGTGATTTTAAATGACGAAGTAGGCCAATGTACATGTTTTTGGTTAGTTATATCTAGTGGTTGATGGTTTGGTTATATTTGTCACTTTATGATATAATATGTTGTTTGGTATGGTATGAAGGGTGTTGATGCACATGCGCATAAAGTGAAAAATAATATACATATTGGTAATGGTAGTGTATTATGGATAGTTGGAGGTAATGGTAGTGTATTATGGATAGTAGGAGGTAATTGTAGTGTATTATGGATACTAGGAGGTAATGGTAGTGTATTGTGGATGGTATGATAGATGATAAGGAAAGTGTATTTAAAGTAATGTACCAAAAACACGTTATATTTTGTTCAAACATATAGATGCACATGTGCATTTCTAATATTTGTAATGTAAAAAGTATTGTATTACTGATTGTAGTGTAAATGAAAGTGCAATTGTCTAATACTGGTAATGTATATGGAATTTATCAAAGAAATGATACATATACACATGTGAATCCATAATTGTTACTCGAATTTTTTTAGAAACTAAAAGTAGCGATTTTTATATAAAAAATAATAAAAAAAAATATGTGTGTTTTTTAGCTATTTTTGGTTGTGTTTACATTGGTTCTCGCGGTTCTGACAATAAATCCTTATATATATATATATATATATACGGAGGAGCTCATGCGAGAACCACCTTTATTGTGAGAACCGCGAGAACCAATGTGAACACAACTTAAATAGCTAAAAAAACCTAACCCCCCCCCCCCCCCAAAAAAAACCTAACCCCCCCAAGCTAAATGCTAAAAAAAACCAAACCCCAACCCCCCCCCCCCCCCCAAAAAAAAAACCTAAACCCCCCTCCCCCACCCCCCAAGCTAAAATGCTAAAAACTAAACCCCCAAAAAACCTAAAAAAATCTAAAAAAATAAAAAAAAATCTAAAATTTTTTTTTGAATTTTTTAATATTTTTTATGTTAAAATCGCTACTTTTAAAAGCCAAAAAAAAAAAAAAATTTAATTTTTTTTTGCTTCGAAAAGTAGCGATTTTTTTATAAAAAATATTAAAAAATTAAAAAAAAAATTTTTGTGTGATTTTTAGCTATTTTTAGGCATTTTTTGTTGTGTTCACATTGGTTCTCGCGGTTCTCGCAATAAGAGGTGGTTCTCGCATGATCTTCTCCCTATATATATATATATATATATATATATATATATATATACAGAAACGGGTTCAGGAGAGAACGGTGAAAAGTGTGAGAACGGATCCTGGCTCAACACGTGGCAGGGGGCCCTAATTATTATGCGGGGGTACGATTGTCCTTTTATACGTTCCCTCCTTATTCACTTTATAAATCTCTTTCAAATTAAAACTCCAAAGATTTATTGTTAGCTGTTACCTCCTTTGCAAGCTTTCTCAGATCTATGGCGTTTAACGTGGATTCTGTTCGACAAAGTAAAATTCGTTGGCGTTTTCTATTTTTCGTTCCAGCAAATCATGCAACAGATATGGCGTTTTGCTCTTTTATCATTGTTCTATGGCGTTTTTTTGTATTATTATTTTTATAATGTGTTGTATGATTTTCCATAGCGTTATTCAATTATGCAATTTAATCGCGTTTTAATTGATATTTAATCTATTATTCATAGCTGCAATTGGAGTTTTCGATATTAATTTTAATTGTCGTTTACGTTCTTGTGTATTTGTTATGTTTTTACGATCATTGGCGTTTTTCGTCTATTTGATTAGTTTTGAATTTTATTTAGTAGTATTTGTGAATATCAGTTATTACTATTTTGTTAATTTGTGCAAACATTAGTTTTGTTAATTTTGGCGTTTTCATTATGATGTTATATTTTGTTAATTATTTATGTTGTTAAGTGTTTTTAATTATTCATCTCATGGTTTTTTTATCATGTCGTTTTTAAATTATGTGTTTATTATGTCTTTTTATTATTCAATTAATGGCGTTTTAATGTATAATGTTATTACGAGACATCACTCTGTTTTTCTGATTTTTCTGTTCCTCCCTGTGTTTTCTCAGACGAAGTCTCTTCCTCGAGTCAAAGGCATTGCCCCAAAACTGGAGTACCATTTATCATTCCTGACGTCAGTGAAGAATTAAAGCCCAGAAAGGACATGCTATTCTCAAGCCTTGATGATTGTTATTCAATGTATGTTAAGTATGCCAAGGAGTGTGGGTTTTCAGTCAGGAAAGGGACTACAAAGACAAACTCTAAAGGTGTCTTACATATTAAGTATTTCTTGTGTACGAGAGCTGGGGTATATAAGGACAAAAAGGTTGATACGTTGGACCCCAATCAAAAGTAGCGAGTAGTGCGATCTAACTTTTCAAAGAGGACTGATTGTGGTGCACTGTTATGTGTAGAATTTGAGGATAGATTTTGGAAGGTGTATAAGTTTGTCGAGGAGCACAATCATGAACTTGTTGAACGTCCTGATAAGCATTTTCTTCCAACTGAATGACACCTCACTCAGCTCCAGAAGCATGTTATACACAGCATGTCTAAGCTGAATTTGGGTCCTATCAAGGCGTTTAATGTTATGAAGACTTGTTTTGGCGGTTTTGAAGACGTGGGCGCAAGCAAAGTTGAATTTAAGAACTATAAGAGGCAAATTAACTTGTTCATAGGGGAATATGACACTGATATGGATGTGAAACATTTGAATGAATAAAAAACATTCCCAACCTAATTTATCGTATGATTACATCACAGACGAAGACAATCGTTTGAAGGGTCTTTTTTGGTGTGACGATCAAGCCAAATGTAATTACCACGTGTTTGGTGATGTGATTTCGTTTGACGCCACGTATCGTTCCAACAAGTAATTTTTTATAATTCAACTTCTTTGTTTTTGGCGTTTTATTAATTTACATGCATGGCGTTTTTATATTTTACATGCAATGGCGTTTTATTAGCTTACATGCAATGGCGTTTTACTAGTTTACATTCAATGGCGTTTTATTATTGTTTCATTTCTCATGGCGTTTTCATATGCAGATACTCTATGGTGTTTGTATCGTTCACTGGTATAGACAATCATCACTGCAATGTTACATTTGGTGCAGCATTGTTGGCGTCGGAAACTGCTGATACGTATATTTGGTTGTTAAGAGTTTTTCTTAAAGCTGTTGGTTCTCAACCAAAAGTTGTTGTCACTGACCAAGATCCAGCGATGAAGAAGGCTATTTCTGCTGTATTTGTTGACACGAGGCATCGGTTATGCATGTGGCATGTGATGCATAAACTTTCTCTAAAGGTTGTTATGCTTCTTTTACCTTTGGCGTTTTAGTATACAATGCGTTTTAAGATACATGGCGTTTTGTACGTTGTTACTGTTTTTTTAATTAAGTTTTGTCTTTTTTTTATATATGCATTGCGTTTTCGTGTTATTTATAGGTTGGTGTTAGGCTTTGCAATTCCACCAATTTTAAAGAACGTATCTGTGGTGTTGTGTGGACGGATATTATCACACCTGAAGAGTTTGAATCAGAATGGGAAACAGTTATTGCAGAATTCAATTTAGAAGATAATGACTGGCTATCTGATATTTTTGGACTTAGGGAATCTTGGATCCCTGCATACTATAGAATGGAGCATATGTCTGGTCTTATGCGAACGACATCTAGGTCGGAGAGTGAGAATCATTTTTTTGGTCAAGTGTGCAATTCGAAAGCTACTCTTGTTGAGTTCATGACGCATTATGAGACTGCAATAGAAGCACAACGTCACACACATCGTAAAAATGATCATGAATCTCGATACAAAAGACCCCAGTTGAAGAGTAGTTACAAATTGTTGGAAGGGCAAGCTGTTGATATATACACAAAAAGTATTTTTTGTGACGTTCAAGCTGAGCTTATTGGAGTTGCGGATTGCATAAATCAACGTTACGAAGATCAGCCTGATGGGTTTGTTAAGTTTTTTGTAAATGACTTCCAACAGCTTTGTACATCCTTATTTGAGGTAAATAATGGCGTTTTGGTTTTTATGGCGTATCTGTTAATGGCGTTTTATGATATGCAGTGTGTTCTTTTCTTTTTTAGACAAACATTCTATGCATGGCTTTATAGAGACAAACATTCTGTAATGGCGTTTTATTGTTTTTGGCGTTTTTCAGGTATTGTTCCGTAAGTCTGATTGCACATGCAGTTGCTCATGCAGACGTTTTGAAAAGTTTGGTTTGCTATGTAGACATATATTCTATGTTTTGAGACTTATGGACATTAGAGAATTTCCAAAACAATACATTCTGAATAGATGGCGCAAGGAGGCCTCCCCAAACTGCTCTCCTGAATTCTCAATTAGTCGTGAATATATGACCGAGCTTGATCCTGATGTGCAAAGTATGATGCGAGATATTATTTATTCAACTGAATACACTTTGAACCGTTTATCTGGTAATAAAGAGGAGCTATCCTTATACAAGGATCATGTTCAATCTTATATGAAGAAGGTTCAAGATATGCAGATTGTTGCCCCCCCCGCTAGTTCTAGGGATAGATTTGCCGAGATAACTGGTCAATATAAAAATGACAAGAATCCGATAAGAGTCCCTGTAGCTTATAAATCCAAAGGTTCTGGTTCTCGGAAGCGCCTGAAATCTAAACAGGAGATAGCAATTGACAAAAAGAAATCAAAGTCGAAACCCGAGGCCAAAGAAAGACAGTGTCAGAACTGCAAAGCCTATGGACACTACGCATCAACATGCAAACAGGCCGTAATTAAAAGAAGATTGACAAGGTCTTCGAGAGCCAGTGAAGAGTAGTTTGGCGTTTTGTATTTGTCATTCTTATAGAACACATACAGATGGTCTTTGAGAGCCAGTGTAGAGTAGTTTGGCGTTTTTTTTTCAATCCTATAGAACACAGACTTTTCTCGTTTTTTTTCAATCCTATAGAATACAGACATTTCTCAGTTTGGCATTTTTTTTGCATCTTTTTCTTTTTTCTATCTCTTTGTTCATGACATGCTACTTCGAAGTTAAATAACAAACAATATAAGATCGGGCAAGGAAATCAAACGCCAAAAAAAAAAAAAAAAAAAAAACCAATAACGCCACTAAATAAAACTTCCATAAACTTCTAATTTTGGTCGTGCTAAACTCAATAATGTTTTGCTGAACGAAATGGATAACATTGTTAATCCTCAGTGAAGAAAGATGTGTAACAATGTTATCCATCCCGTTTAGCTAAACTTTATAGAGAACAAAAATAGAATCTCCATGAAATGGCTTTTTTGAAGTTTTGTGGTTTTTGTATGTTTTGGCGTTTATATTGAGGATCTTGCTCATTGCATAGAGCGAAAGTTTATTGAGAAAATAGTGTATATCAAAG
This sequence comes from Helianthus tuberosus, assembly GCA_030545235.1. Classification (NCBI taxonomy): domain Eukaryota; kingdom Viridiplantae; phylum Streptophyta; class Magnoliopsida; order Asterales; family Asteraceae; genus Helianthus; species Helianthus tuberosus. The sequence goes on along the minus strand of CM060399.1, from coordinate 96,170,875 downwards.
AAACATGGATTTGAATCTTTGATATTTTGGTTTTTTTTTGGCGTTTATAAGATGAATGGTGTAGAGGAAAATATAGGTTTTTGTGGTTTTTGGTTTGGATTTTAGTAATTCTGAGAGTTTGTTTATATAGGAAGTTTTTGGAGCGTATTTTACGCGCGATTTTTATTGCAGTAAATGCTAGTAATAAAGTTCCGTCGTTTTAGTACCGTTTGTTTAGCTTTATCGGTTAAAAACAAAGTTTGGCGTTTTATATCTATGACGTTATATTATGATGAAGTGTGCTATGTGTTTTGAGGCGGGATTTTAATAGCGTGAGTTTGGCGTTTTATGTTAAGTCAAAAGACCCTTTTACCCTTAATGAAGCGCGCCAGATTAATAAAAGTGATTTTATTTACGAAAATGCCACCGCGTCATCTAGTCCATAGATTGTTTTGATCTGAGGATCCATAAGCGTTCTCTCCGTTCTCACACTTTTGAGCGTTTTCTCTAAATACTGACCCTATATATATATATATATATAGGGGAGGGCTATATAGAAAACCCATTTGAGTTGAGAAAACCCAAATAAACCCTATGTAACATTTTTATTTTTTTTCTAAAAAAAATAGGGAATGTAATATAAATGTACACGGACCTATTTATGAAAAAAAAATGTAAAAAACGCTTAATAGTTTTTTTTTTTTTAAAAAATGTTGAAAATTTGTATGTTACATTTTTTTTGGACAAACATATTATGTAACCTGAAATTTGTAACATTTAAAAAAAAAAAAAAACTACTCAGTGTTTTTTTGTGTTTCTTTTTTAAAAATGTTCAAATATATGTATATTACATTTCCTATTTTTTTTAGAAATGTATCTTGAGTTTACATGGGTTTTTTACAAAGGTTTTCAGGGTTTAGTCAACTGGAGTGGGTTTTCGATTTATCTTTCTCCTATATATATATATATATATATATTAAACCCATGTTTAAAGTATGTAAAAAAATATATATCTAACTGAAAGCTTATGAAAACAATTATGGGTTTTTGTTTGAGAGATTAAATCATGTCCATATATATACTTATGTCTATCAATTTTTATATAGTTATACATGATGTTTGGTTTAAGCTTAAAATAATATTCATGTGCATATATATGGACCGTGTGGGCATATGTCATTTCTAATCATGTTCCCATAAGTATAATAGACATTTTATTATGCTTGAAAAATTTGTACATCAATGTCCTTTTTAAACATTTTAGAATATTATATATATGGGGTTGGAACTAAAACTCTTTCACATCACACTCAGTTTGCTACTTTCATCAAACACAACTTTCTCTCTCTTTTTTCTTATAAGTGAGATATGTTAGCGAGGAAGATGGAGAAAACGAACAGTGGGAGATATACGAGGAAAGGATGCAAGTCATCGGGTGGCCGGAAATGGTGCCGATTGGTGAAGGAGCACCGAGCAAGATTCTACATTCTCCGAAGATGTATCACCATGCTTCTATGCTGGCAAGACTCAACATGAATATCACAAGGAAGGTTTTGTTTTATATATAGGCTTAAGAATGAAATATCCAATATCAGTTTGTAACTGTACTCTTTATTCTTCACTAGTTATATCATATATACTAAAAAGTTATAAGATATGAAGAGACCTTCAAACTTTCTCTTATCTTGTTTTCTCTGTTCTTGATTATTGTGCTATTAACATAAAAGACTAGTTTTTATCCAAAAAGGTTAGCTAGATTTAGCATATACTTGGCAAATTATAAACTGATTTTTAATATATGATATGAATTAAGTTTATAGTTTAGGGGAAACTGCCGACAAATAACTTAAAATATTCGACTTGTAATACAAACGTATATTAATAATATTTTCATAAAAAAGGATAAGCATTAAGAGGTTTTCAGTTCTCAAATATTGGGAGTTACTTGAGGTGATTCATAAGCTCTTTGTTGAGTTGAGGTGAATAAAACATTTAAAGGTAGATGGTGACATGAATTATATGTTATATTTTTAGTAATATAGTTCACTTGTACGTATACCTAAATAATAATAAGGTAGCGAGAGAGAAAATGCGACGGTTACGTAATTGCTACATCATGCGTAATGCAATATGTACACGTGTATTATGTAATTCTTACAACTCTTAACATATTATTATTCTATAAAACGTCCATATATGTGTGGGTGCATGTCTAGTGACCCCATCCCCACTTACACACACAATTTATATCTCCACACTTACCACTTCCCGGACCACCTGACCTCTCATTCGCCTCTTCCATCTTCCTAGAATCATTCAGGTCATCATATAGCTGGAAAAAGGAGGAATTAGTGGTTGTAATTACGTTTATTATTATTATTGTTATTATTTTATGTTAACATTAATGATAATTAATAAAGAATGAATTTGTTATAATAATGTCTTTTATACAAAAATGGTTATTTAAATAAGAAATGCAATTTGCTTAGATTGTGACATGACACTTGTGTAGATGCTAATTGACACTTGTGTAGATGCAACATGAAGTCCATGTATCCAACCACGGAACCACCTATACTCGCCAAACACATAGATTTACTTTTTAATTACTATTTTTCTTAAACTATAGTAAATTGGATTTATCAGTCATCTAATATTAGGGAAAAAGGCTAATACCCTTCCAAGGAGTATGCACACATTTAAAGTGGATACTCTTAACTTATTTCGCTTTTCAACTGTTGTTGCCTAGAGTAGCTTACATCAAACAATGGGACTTTCATGAAGATACACGATGACAAAGCACATTTTTACATATCTCATGAGTGTATTCGAGCGCATATTATGCAAACATGTGAGTAAAAAGTAGATATCCGAAACTATTATTTTGACAAACTTATTTGGGTATTAGATCTAATGAAAAAGGTTTATTTATGTATGTATAAATGGGTGTTAGTTATGATGTCTTAAGTTCTAGGTTAAGTACAGGGATGCAGTTTGTCTTATGATTAAAATGTAGGGGGGAAACGGGTGGATTATAAAGAAGAAGGGTGAAAGGTGACAAGAGAGATGGTTAAAATAGAGGAGACATAGGACACCAAAAATAAGCAAGTACAGGTCCCAGTGGCGGAACTAGAACTTCAACTCAGGGGTATCCCAAAATTTTTTAGGGTGTCCTCGTACTTGTTCAGGGGTGTCCTGTGTATAAAAATCGGAAATTTTTTTTTTTTTACACTGCGGGTAAAAACTTGAGCCGTAGCCCGGGCTACGCCCGATTGCACTTAAGGTCCGCCCCTGACAGGTCCACGTGCGGGCCTTAGCTCTTTCATCCTATCAACAATGTTTGTGGGTCGCACTCTTGACACTCCCATGATTAACGGACACAAGCAATAACAACAAAATGTTAGGAAGATATGCCACATCTTTATAATGAACATTTGGTAATAATTGGATTAGGAGGGTGTTGTTCTTTCAACATATAATATGTTACCACACCTACCACTATGAATCTATCAGAATCTTATCTTAAATGTTACTTTTCTAACTTTTTTTTTGTCTCAATCTATTTACTCTAAAAACCTTCAACTTTAACATCTTTATACCAAATTAATTAGTATTTAATTATACAATATATAGTTTATTACATAAAGAAATACTAGAAGGCATATGCCTCAAGAATGAGTTGATAAACAGGTTGGCTAACACCTAAAGCTTTATTATCAAGAAAGTCATAAGACTATATTAAGGACAATGGCATAGGAGAAATATAAAATTTATATCCTAACAACCTAGCCAACTTGCATAGATGTAATAGTTATCCCTATTGTTTCGGGTTGTGTCTTTCACTCCAATCCCGACTTGTTCCTTGCATGCCAAGTATTGAAAAATTCACCAACATTCACCCTCTGAATTTCTGAATCATATAAGGGAGTTCTTTTACACCAAGTAAACCTTGCATCCTTTTGAACTCGATCTTCGCGAGTGCTTTTGTTAAGATATCGGCACTTCGCTCTTTGTTGCTTATGTGTTCAACCATTACCTAACTACCTTCAACAAATTCTCGTATATAATAAATATGGACTTGATATGCTTACTTTGGATGTGAAACACCAAGTTTTCCACGAGCGTAATTACGGAGGTGTTATCGATTTTTAGCACCACATTTTGAGATTCTCTCCAAATTATTTCGCTTATCGATTCCTCAATCACATCGCTTGGCATGCTGCAGAACTAGTTGACATATGCTCTGCTTTACATGAGGATATGGCTACGGTACTATGCTTTGTGAACACTAGGTACTCGGCAAAGTACCAAAATAATATGTACGTCGTGTTGTGCTTCTACCATCATCATGATCGATATTGTGGCTACCATCACTGTAGCCCACAAGTTTGCTTCTTTCACCTCGAGTATACTTTATGCCATAGCTCATCGCTCATTTCACATACCCGAGAATTTGTTAATTTAATGTTGTGTGGGACTGGTTCGGTCTCTACATATACCGGCTAACTATTGAAATATCCCAACAACTTGTGATATTCAGTAGTATGAACATCAGTTTTGTCTTCAGTTTTCTACATTTCCAAGTTTGGATCCAATGGAACAAGAGTTGGGTTACAGGATTGCATTCATGCGTCTTTTAGAATTTTCCTTGCATATGCCTCCTGTTTATGTTGATTTCGGCTTGACTTTGTGACAACTAGATACCTAGGTAATAGGTGAGCTTACCCAGTCCACATGTTAAAGATGAAGGCCATTTTCTTCTTGAACTTATTTATTACAGCCATACATGAATTTTCATGAATAAGTCATCCACATACACATAAATAATTAACTAAGAATTTACCAATTTTTCTTCGATATACCACATGATCTTTCATGCACAGATGAAACTGCAATTTCTTCAACACACTACCAAGCTTGATATTTCAAGCTCTCGGGGCTTGCCTTAGACCATATAAGGCTTTCGACAATTTAAAGACCTTATGCCTCACATTAGGTTTTTCGAATCCCACTAATCGGTAAACATAAAAGTCATGTTCTTAATCTCCTTTTAGAGCGTTGTTTTCACATCTAAATGGTGAATATCCCAACCCTCCCCAACTGCAAGAGCAATAAGAAAACGAATCGTCTCAATCTGAACTACTTGTGCGAAAACTTCATCAAAATCGACTTTTGTTGTTATACGTAACCCTTTGCCACGAGTTGTGCTTTGTGCATGTTTATGGTTTTGTCAGAATTTCATTTGATTTTGTATACCGACTCTTACCAACAAGCTTGATTACTTTAGCTCATAATCATTTAATTTTGCTGGTAACAATGATACTCGAGTTGACCATCTGACAACGATTGACCAATATTCACTTTTGTGACAATTGTTACTAAACCAGGTTTGATTTTTGTCACACCCTGACTTTTGCGGAAGCGTATGATGTGTGACTTGCTCAATATCATTGCATTCAATTATAATAAACAACTATATGATTAAAACAAGATGTTCATCCATTCATAAGATTGAAATGTTACAAACACGAGCCATTTAAGTTTCAACCAAAACCCTCAAGTTATGATACAAACAAAAGTGGATGACATCTAAACTTGAAATTTACATCTTGAAAACAACACCAGCGCCCAAGATCCAACTTGTTTCCTGAAATACATGTAAGTTTTGGAAAATTGTCAACATAATGTTGGTGTGAGTTCATGCAGTTTTGTATAGAATGTTTTATACTTGTATGAAAACATGGTATGTACTTGTAAAACATATCTGTAATTAAGTATTGTGAATGTAAGGAATACGAGATTGCTAGTGGGTTGCAAGGCCACTAACATAGGCATTTTTAGTTGTCGATCCACGACTGTCGATTCACGACTAGAGACACAAAAGCACTGCTTGGTAAAAGAGTGGCCAAGAGTGTGGTTGCCTGAAACCCATTAGATCTAACCTTTTGTTCCGCGGTCTAGGTATATTGTTGATTAATGGTGCTTATGGCACCCTATACGTCACATGATCTATAGTATCATTCCTTAGTTTTTGTAATAAACATACCATAGCACATGTATTTTCCCCAAGTTTAGAAAACAAATAAAAGTTTAAAAGTGGGGACATGAACTCACAACTTTGCGTATCCTGCGTCGTAAACTTCACCAGTTGGTTTTGTAGCGTCGTGACCTATACGTATTCTATGTATGTTAGTCACTAGACTTGTATCACACAAGTACAAGTCACCATCTTTTGTTTATGTATATGTTCTTTGTATGTTCATTCTTTGTGAGGGTCGTGCCCATGTTTGTCGGGTCTTGCCCGTTGAGTATGTATTGCTTATTCGTAAATATATATTTCACTTCACAAATATATATTCATTTTCGTATACTTTTCCAGGTAATAAGTTGTTAAAAATAATTTATATTTTTAACTTTTCATGTATGTTACTTATATTATTTTTCCAAAAATAAATATAAGTATTTTGTGAAATAATATTCTCCATATTATTTTTGTACAAGTATTCTTAGGAAAGTATACTTGTATTTTATGTAAATACTTGTGTATTTTGTATTTTTCACCAAAAATCAATACTTTGATTTTTATTACTTTCCGGAATTATATTTTTTAAAACAATATATTTTTAAGACTTGTAAGAAATATATATATTTTGTCATGCTATAAAATATATATAATCATTCTCGTTATTCACTCGATTTTTGTATACTTGTATACTTATGTATTCTCATATATTTGTATGTGTATTTTCAAGTTCCTAATACACTACATATGATACACATATTATACACTTAGCACAAAATTTGGTGATCACAATATATATATATATATATATATATATTCCTAAAAAATATACGTACTTAATATTAAACTTTATCTTGAAGAAATAATCATTTCTTAACCTGTAGTTTCTTACAAAAATTAGGGAAACCTTGGTAAATATTTTTAGGTGAATTTTTAGGGAATAAGTTTCGCCACAACTTATATTTTTCTAAGTGTCAAAATTTTATAAAAATTTTGACATAGTTTCCCCTAAAAATGGAGGTTTCCCATGTTTTCAAAACATGTGACTATTTTCTTTTCAACATCAAAACAATTTTCCAACAACAATCATCAACAATAAACACTAACTTCTTCATATGAAACATCACGGTGAACTTTATTCTTGTTAAAAACGTGTAGTCTTTTAGATCTACGCTTAACATATTATGATCTTTCAAAAAATAAGTGTTCTTGTGGTTTTTAAACAAACTTTTGTAAGACTTTATTTTATTAATCAACTTATCCATGAGTTTAATGGTTTCAAAGTTTGTAAATCATGTTTCTAAAATCACTTTTATGTTTATTAGAAAGATCATTGTTTTTAATCTCATGTTTAACCATGGATCTTTCAAGATCCATGCTTAATAACCTTAGATCTTTCAAGCCTTATGTTAACTTTTTAACAAACTTTCCATGAGGTTTAGTTTCAAAAATTAGTTCTACACACACTTTATTCTTCATAATTACAAGTTTATGTGTAAAAATCCATTTTTCATTTCACATAATGCTTCATATGTTCATCTTCAAGTTTAACCATGGATCTTTCAAGATTCATGCTTAAACTTGTTAGATCTAAGCTTTAACATACTTGATCTAATCATAAACTCAAGATATAACATAAACAACTTCATTACTTACACTAAAAATTCATGTAATCACTTATTTTCTTCATGAATATGTTAGATCTTTTCATTTTTAAATTTTAACATTAGAAGTTAAGTTGTTTAGATGGTGAATCTTGTACATAACATAAACATGACTTAAATTAGTGATCAAGGAGCTTACTACTAGCTCTAATGGCTAGGGAAGTGGCACAAAGATGAAGATGATGCACAAGGAAGAAATCAAGAGGTTAAAAGCTCCACAAGGTGGTCCTTCAAGTTCTAGCACCATATGTAACAACCCGCACTTTCGTGCGTTGTTACTATTCAATATATTCGTTACGCCTAGCACTAGAGATTCAGATCATAATGTAACTATATCGCATACATCGCTATTCGAAGGATAATCGCATATTTTCGCAATACATTATCGCTACATCACATCACAAACACTAACACTCATGATGACATTGAGTGAGGACCTATTCTACCCTCCTCGGTGACCGTGATGTGTCGAAACGCAGACAATTAACGCTAACAAAGACTCTCGGGTGAGTGCTATAGCTCTAGTCGTCGTGACGATGATGACAATACGAGTGAGTGGTACCCCGTTAGTCATTGTGGCACAAGACACAATAACGTTCACGATGACATCAAGAAAGGACCTATACTACCCTTCTTGATGGCCGTGAAGCGTCGCTAGTAATCGCATACTCGAAACGAAAACCGATTGTTATATCAAAACTGTGAAATATGGATACGTAAATACGACCCCTAGTGATATATATACATATATAATAACAATATAAAATTAACTATGGAAAGCGCGTACTCCAAAAACTATCGCAACGCTCGAAAACGGAGAAGTTCCCCCGCGCCGGAGTGGCCATCCGAATGGACAGGCCATCCGAACGGATGGGCCATCCGACCCAAAACCCTTCAGCCTTCTCTGTTGCCTATAAATAGCATGTCACATCACTTAAACAGTGATGTGACAGCTCTTACTCGACCAAACACGCTCTAGGACCCTTTTCTCTCGATTCCTCGTGATTCCGGTAAGATTTCAACCTAAAACTTGTACTTCTATGATCTACACTCAATTCTACCTCATTCTGTCTTTTAAAACTCAATTTCTAACCGTGAAATCTACTGATTTGAGGTGTTTTAAGGTGATGTCACCAAGAGTTCATATGAACTTCAAAGTGTGACCTCATCCCACCATAAACGGCTCAGATCTGGGTGATTTCCACGTGTTTTTACAACAATCTCACCTAAAAATCTATGTATTTAACCAAGGAACTGTGCGATTTTGAGTTAAACATGAGAAACCATAAAGGACGGCCAGATCTGATGGAACGGGGTGATTCCCGGCCGTTAGAACGGGTCGGAACTGATGGAATTTCAATTGTTAATACGAAATTACACTGTCCCAGTAAAACCGCACGTATTTCTTCCAAAAACACTCGAAAACAGTTGATCGGGACGATAAAACAGACGTGTCATCCGATCAGACAACATGTCATCCGAACGGACCACATGCCATCCAATCGGATAGCATGTCATCCGACCGGATGACTGTCATCTGACCCAATCAACAAGTCATCCGAATCCTAACATATGTCATCCGATCCGAGCACATGTCATCCGATCCGAACATATGTCATCCGATCCGAGCACATGTCATCCGATCCGAACATATGTCATCCGATCCAAGCACATGTCATCCGATCCGAAACCATGTCATCGGATCAGAACCCTTGTCATCCGACCGGATGACCACCATCCGACGGGATGACCACCATCCGACGGGACATCAGTCTTTATGATACTATTCCTATTAGACCGTGCATCGCTTACTATACCATTCAATGTTTAACGCAGACGTACTCGTAACCGATCCAAGCAATCGTGTCCTCGCTAAATACGCACTGTGAGTCTACTTGACCCCTTTTTAATCGCATTTTGGGTGTAACATACGTTTCTAACAAATCGAACTTATCAAATGAATTATTCAATCAATCGAATTATCACTTGCGAATAACTGTTATGCATAGATATACGTGATGCTAGTTGCATATGTGCTAGGGCTTATACTCGCGATGTCCCACCACGACTAGTATAGTACTATTGCGCCCGACAGGGTCTAGTTTGCCATCGCATATTCGAGCATCGAGGACTTAGTTGGTAGTATCAGCTTTGTGAGTATATATGTCGTGTGTTACGTTTATGCATATGGAATTTCGCTACACATTTTAATCTATTACGCTATACATATCAAACCTGTATACTCGCCAATACTTTTGTATTGACAAATATTTTAACGTATGTTGCAGGTTAGATCGCAGGCTATTCCAAATCAAGCTAGGAAGTCTAGAAACTCAACAAAAATCTAGGTTGACGGATTTGTATTGTTCGAGAGGACAAGAAATCTGTGATAACTTATGTGATTGTATTATTTGTTAGTATGTGATAATGAATGTATTAAATTTTATCGCAATATAGTTGTTATGGATTCTCTTGAGCAATCTGATTCGCCTAGTGCCGTGCCCCGATGATTCCGCCATCGGTTGGGGTGTGACAGATTGGTATCAGAGCCATAACTATAGGGAATTAGGCCAGACTCGACCTAGTCCGGGTCGACGTCTTAGAGATTGACCTAGTCTATAGTCTAAGTACCAACAGGCCGACTCGTACGAACCAGTAGGGTTTGTAACGGGCCTACTTGATACTCTCGATCGAAATTGCTAAAAGCTACAACTTTGTGTGAACACCGCGCACTACAGCTTCACACGAAGGAGCCTTTCCTAAGGCCGGAATGCTACTTAGCCTTTCCTAAGGCTGACACAATACACATGTTTCAAAAATACTCGCATAACAAAACCGAGTGATCCAGTCGAGATCAGGTGTGGAAACCAAGAACTCTCGACGAGTTCGCTCACCCAATGCATTTTTCTAGCACGAGAACCTTTCATCGAGTTAGGAGTGACATCCACATCTCGACGAAGGTCTCCATTTCGAAATCTAGTGGAACTCACGAATTTATTCGAAGAGCATAACCACAATTAGGAACGAAGCTGTTAAGTCAGGGGTGAAACCCGTACCTTAATAAGCCGTTCCACTCTCTATAAATTGGGTTTCAAAAAGCTCTCACCAAGGACTCAACTATCACGATAACTCGAGCCACGCAATGACTAGAAAGACGAATGCCATGAGCTGCATCCCAGTGGAAGCATAAAGTCTTCTAGGTCAACGCGCGCGCACAAACTTGTCAGGTATAGTTGGGTTACCTTGGGCAGTCGACGCCTAAACACCCAAGGCACTCTATCATACGAACCGCCGATTTTACAAATGGTTGGAAACTTATTTACGTTTGCGTATTTTGAAACTTTACGCTTTATCGATTCCTCGAATTAACGATTTTTAAACGCACAACTCGCACAGCCATCACAATCTAAAACGAAACCCGAACGTTCGCAACAAAACTAATGCATAATCTATCGCCTTCGCTCTCGCTTGTTAACTCACGGTCAAATCACTCGCTGTATCGCTACTTATGCAGGATCAGCTTTCAAAAGTCTACCTGTTGGATTAATTTCGGGACGAAATTTCCTAAAGCAGGGGAGACTGTAACAACCCGCACTTTCGTGCGTTGTTACTATTCAATATACTCGTTACGCCTAGCACCAGAGATTCGGATAATAATGTAACTATATCGCATACATCGCTATTCGAAGGATAATCGCATATTTTCGCAATACATTATCGCTACATCACATCACAAACACTAACACTCACGATAACATTGAGTGAGGACCTATTCTACCCTCCTCGGTGACCGTGATGTGTCGAAACACAGACAATTAACGCTAACAAAGAATCTCGGGTGAGTGCTATAGCTCTAGTCGTCCTGACGATAATGACAATACGAGTGAGTGGTACCCCGTAAGGCATTGTGGCACAACACACAATAACGTTCACGATGACATCAAGAAAGGACCTATACTACCCTCCTTGATGGCCGTGAAGCCTCGCTAGTAGTCGCATACTCGAAATGAAAACCGATTGTTATATCAAAACTGTGAAATATGGATACGTAAATACGACCCCTAGTGATATAAATACATATATAATAACAATATAAAATTAACTATGGAAAGCGCGTACTCCAAAAACTATCGCAACGCTCGAAAACGGAGAAGTTCCCCCTCCCCGGAGTGGCCATCCGAATGGACAGGCCATCCGAACGGACAGGTCATCCGAACGGACAGGCCATCCGAACGGACAGGCCATCCGAACGGACAGGCCATCCGAACGGACAGGCCATCCGAACGGACAGGCCATCCGAACGAATGGTCCATCCGACCCAAAACCCTTCAGCATTCTCTGTTGCCTATAAATAGCATGTCACATCACTTAAACAGTGATGTGACAGCTCTCACTCGACCAAACACACTCTAGGACCCTTTTCTCTCGATTCCTCGCGATTCCGGTAAGATTTCAAACTAAAACTTGTACTTCTATGATCTACATTTAATTCTACATCATTCTGTCTTTTAAAACTCAATTTCTAACCGTGAAATCTACTGATTTGAGGTGTTTTAAGGTGATGTCACCAAGAGTTCATATGAACTTCAAAGTGTGACCTCATCCCACCATAAACGGCTCAGATCTGGGTGATTTCCACGTGTTTTTACAACAATCTCACCTAAAAATCTATGCATTTAACCAAGGAACTGTGCGATTTCGAGTTAAACATGAGAAACCATCAAGGACGGCCATATCTGATGGAACGGGGTGATTCCCGGCCGTTAGAACGGGTTGGAACTGATGGAATTTCAATTGTTAATACGAAATTACACTGTCCCAGTAAAACCGCACGTATTTCTTCCAAAAACACTCGAAAACAGTTGATCGGGACGATAAAACAGACGTGTCATCCGATCAGACAACATGTCATCCGAACGGACCACATGCCATCCGATCGGATAGCATGTCATCCGATCGGATAGCATGTCATCCGACGGGATGACTGTCATCCGACCTAATCAACAAGTCATCCGAATCCGAACATATGTCATCCGATCCGAGCACATGTCATCCGATCCGAACATATGTCATCCGATCCGAGCACATGTCATCCGATCCGAACATATGTCATCCGATCTGAGCACATGTCATCCGATCCGAACATATGTCATCCGATCCGAGCACATGTCATCCGATCCGAGCACATGTCATCCGATCCGAAACCATGTCATCCGATCAGAACCCTTGTCATCCGACCGGATGAGCACCATCCGACGGGACATCAGTCTTTACGATACTATTCCCGTTAGACCGTGCATCGCTTACTATACCATTCAATGTTTAACGCAGACGTACTCGTAACCGATCCAAGCAATCATGTCCTCGCTAAATACGCACTGTGAGTATACTTGACCCCTTTTTAATCGCATTTTGGGTGTAACATACGTTTCTAACAAATCGAACTTATCAAACGAATTATTCAATCAATCGAATTATTACTTGCGAATAACTGTTATGCATAGATATACGTGATGCTAGTTGCATATGTGATAGGGCTTATACTCGCGACGTCCCACCACGACTAGTATAGTACTATTGCGCCCGACGGGGTCTAGTTTGCCATCGCGTATTCGAGCATCGAGGACTTAGTTGGTAGTATTAGCTTTGTGAGTATATATGTCGTGTGTTACGTTTATGCATATGGAATTTCGCTACACATTTTAATCTATTACGCTATACATATCAAACATGTATACTCGCCAATACTTTTGTATTGACAAATATTTTAACGTATGTTGCAGGTTAGATCGCAGGCTATTCCAAATCAAGCTAGGAAGTCTAGAAACTCAAATAAAATCTAGGTTGACGGATTTGTATTGTTCGAGAGGACAAGAAATCTATGATAACTTATGTGATTGTATTATTTGTTAGTATGGGATAATGAATGTATTAAATTTATCGCAATATAGTTGTTATGGATTCTCTTGAGCAATCTGATTCGCCTAGTGCCGCGCCCCGATGATTCCGCCATCGGTTGGGGTGTGACACCATACACCTTCCTAAATGGCCTCCATACACCACTAGATCACCTTGGATTGAATGATTGAAGTTTGAAAATGAATGTGTAAGTGTGTGGGTGCTGAGCCGTGAGCAAAGGAAGAAGAAAGGTAGAAGATGAGTGAGTGAGGAAGTGTGATTTGTTTAGGATTTATAAAGATCTTTCATATGGTATATTACTAGAATATTCCCTACATAAGATCTAATATAATCTAATAAAATCAAGAAAAATCTTTAGGTGGGACCCATAGGGGCCGGATTTGGTGAGGGGGGGGGGGGTAAATGTAAAATTTTGGAAGTTGAAGGTTTAAAGTGTAAATGGTAAGGTTTAAGTATGTTTAAGTGTGTTTAGGGGTTTTTATGATTTTTAAGGCGTTCTATCATCAATACTAGTTTAATATCATAAAAACATTACTTCTAGTCAAATTTTGATGTCCCAGTTATTGTCCGGTTGTTCGGTTCGTTACGGTTCGGTTCGTTAAAGTGCTGAATTGCGCAGTTTCACTAGGTATAAAGCACTTTTTGTGACAGTTTTAATTCCCGACACTTTGTAAGTTATTTTGGACAATAAAACATAAATTCTACATGATATTAATGTGCTTAAAAGCTGATTATAGCTGAATTGTTGCTGAATTATGCTGATTTCAGCATTTTAGATAAGTTTCGGGTGCTTTTTAGTGCATAGTTTGGCTTCCGGAAAGTTTATATGTTAACCCTCGTATCCACACTTGGGTTTTAAATGTATTTTAGATGTTGGACCTACTCCTAGGCCCTAATTCTATTATCTGACTGATTTCTGCAGAACTGCTGACACAGTGTGTCTTACCGGTGGGTTTACTAGTATTTCTAACGCAACGCTAAAGTAATGAATAAAGCAATATTTGAAGTATAAAACGTGCATAAATTCACATGTATAGCATGCAATTAGACAATGTTGACATTTAAGCACATAATTGCAGATATTTACTAATAATTAGACTGTACGGAAATTACCGGTTTTGTGCCAGTTGTCACAATTTTGACCCAACCTTTGACTTTATTTGAAATATGTGCGCTCTTTGACTTGTTTATATCCTAGATGTATTTAATATTAGACATGACGTAGGAACTTACATGTTATATTGATAGAACATCCTAAAAAGCTTCAAACAAATCCCAAAATTTACGACATTAACTGTAAGTTTTGGCTACTTAAATCAATTGGTGATATCTTAAAATAAAATGCCACTACTAGTTAAATACGAGAAATCGTATTGGTAAGTTATTCATATAAATTAGTCCAAGAAATCATTAGAACTTATTAGTTTAAATAACAGTTAAACTTACCATAAATAAGATGCTACACATGTAACCCATTCAAAAGTTCTTACAACATGTCACACATATGTAGTTAGGTTAATTTTTTAATCAAAGTGATGCCCCCACCCCCTTGTTGTTTTTATTGTTTTCATTTCAAATGAGTTTTAATTACATATTTTAATCATTTAACTTATAACTCTCAACTCCTTCATTTCCTAATTCATTCTTGTTCAAGCTTTCCATTCTCCCTCAAGCTTCCTCCTTAACTCTCTCCCTCTCCAATGCCGTGAACCACCACCATCATACCTCTTTTTCAAGTTATTTAGTTAAGAACTCAAGGCTTTCAAGGGTGTGTTGTCATCTCTAACTTCATCATCTTGTGTTTTGGTATGTGTCTTCATTTAGATTTTTTTATTTTCTCTTTTAATTGTATTAGAATTCATGTTAAGAAACTTTAAATGATCATGGAAAAATGGATTGTGTATGTTTTTAAAACAACAAGCTTTCACACAGAAAGCATATTACTTTCTTAAACTTTCTTGAAACTATATTTTTAAACAATCTTTCAAATGGATTCCCGGTGTCCTTAAAATGAATTTTAGTACATGGACAATCTTATAGAAATATACATATGGATGTTTTGTAGAACCCAAAATCACCTTCATCCTAATCATCCGTGATTCACGAAAAATCAATCTAAAACAACCATTTACATAATCATTTGTCTCATGTGATTTTTGTTTATTAAATCTCATCAAATCAAATACATATGATTAACATATAATGTCCTAATAATATATATTAATGGTAAGGATATCCTACATATGGGGTTTTAAGTAAGTAGTGTGTAAGTGTAGTAACATGCATGTAACTATGTGTTATGCAATTTTGGTCAACATAAGTCAATCAGAGTTTTGATCAAAGTTTAGCTAGACTCTGAATACTATTAGAGTTTATCAAGCTTCAGGGTTTCAAAGACTTGTCAAAAGAATTTTCAATGTAAACCGGAATTGATAGCAACAATTAAGGGGAGTCTACAAGTGTAGTAACCTGCATGTAACTGTGTGTTATGCAATTCTGGTCAACATAAGTCAATTAGAGTTTAGATTAGAGTTTAGCTAAACTTTGAATGCTATTAGAGTTTAGCATGCTACTAGAGTTTATCAAGCTTTAGGGTTTAGAAGACTTGTCAGAGTTTAAGTGGGATGATGGATCAGAGTTTAACATGTGTGTCTATATATATATATATGACAAAGATCCGTTAGGAACCACCCCTTATTGCGAGAACCAATGTGAACACAACAAAAAATACCTAAAAAACACACAAATTTTTTTTTAATATTTTTTATAAAAAAATCGCTACTTTTAGTAGCAATTTTTTTTTTAAATTAATTTTTTTTTTTTGCTACTAAAAGTAGCGATTTTAACTTAAAAAATATTAAAAAAAAATTTTAGATTTTTTTTAGATTTTTTTAGTTTTTTTGGAGGTTTAGTTTTTAGCATTTTAGCTTTGGGGGGGGGGGGGGGGGGGGGTTGGGGGGAGGGGGAGGGGGGTTTAGGTTTTTGGGGTGGGGGGATGTTAGGTTTTTTTTAGGTTTTTTGGGGTTTTAGTTTTTAGTATTTAGCTTGGGGGGTTAGGTTTTTTTTTTTTTGGGGGGGGGGGGGGGGGTGGGGGTTAGGTTTTTTTTTTAGATATTTTAGGTTGTGTTCACATTGGTTCTCGCGGTTCTCGCAATAAAGGTGGTTCTCGCATGAACCTTACCCTATATATATATATACATATATATATATATATGTATATATATATGTATATATATATATATATATATGTATGTTAGGCATTTGTAATTAGTATTTTTTATTTTTTAGAGAGAGAGCTTGTAGAGAGAGAAAGTGTGGGTTTAGACTTTTATAGCCAGTTTGTCTAGGTGACAAGATGTGTATGTTTTCGGTTGTAATCTGTGATGAATATTATGAAAGAGTTTCAGTTCTTCTACTATCTCTCTTATCTTTTATGTTTACCTCTTGATCAATGTTAGTTCTGTTTGTTCCAGGGGGTCCCAGGGACTTTCAAAGTGTTTTAGACCATTAGATCTAGATTTTAATGGCTAAGATCAATAACGGCAAAATTAGTAATCGTGTTTTATTTTTTGATGACTAATTTGACTTGATACGTGTAACATTGTCCTTTCATCACGATTTAAAATTAGAAACTGTATAATTCATTTAAAAACCTACGATCTTCACTCCTTAAATCTGTTTCTCTTTCCTTTTTTATAGGAGATCATGGTTCAAGATAAGAAGTTTGGTTTATTTTACAAAAGAAATCATAATTTCTTCATCGTCATTGTGTTTTAATAGCAGTTCCCAGAAGATAATTTGAAAAAAAATAAAACACAATTATAATGTAGCATGATAAATGTAGGTGCGAAAAGACCATGTGTTACACATATGTTTTAAGTTATGATGTTTTAAACATCTAGAAACATTGTGTTTTAATTCAAAGTCATGGTGTTTTATCTCGAATAATTGTATTACAAATCAAATCATTATGTTTTAAAATGTTGTATTACGATTTAAAAGTCATGGTGTTTTAACATCTGAAATGATTGTATTACTATTTAAGTCATGGTGTTTAACATCTGGAAGGATTGTATTCGTTTCAAGTCATGGTGTTATCATCTTGAAGGAATGTATACATTCTAGAAATGCAGGTTTAAAACACCATGTGTTACCGCATGTTTAAAAGACTAGGTTGTAAAACACCATGAATTGAACTAAGACTTTATTAAAACACCATCTTATGTTGTTGGATATGAGAGTGTGTGTTTTTCTAATAAGAAATTTGAACAAATTAGAAATTCAATCAAACCGTTATAAAAAAATACATCAATTGAACACAACCGGATTTGGGAATGTGATGTGTACAAAATGCAACATATAAATTATATCAATAGAGGCATAAAACCAACCATTTTTAGTACTAATGTTGGAAAAAACACGTTTCTTTCTTCCTTTTGAATTTACAGGACCAAACGTTAAAAGAATAAAAGGAACAAATAAGCAACCAAAACCAACATAAATACAAGAAGAAGGAATAACGTGACATGCCCGACCCCTCGACAGCATCTCCCAAGACAAAAACAAGAAAACAAAAACTAACCACGGGGCCGTGCCCAGCCAGGCATGGGGCGTGGTCAGCCCTAACACAAGAAGACAAAGCCTGCAGAAGCTTCTACGCCCACCACAGGGCCATGCCCAGCTCACCATGGGGCGTTGTTAACTCTTAGATTTGCATAATCTTGATAGTACAGCAAAGAGTTGAACACGGGGTCATGTGTCTAGAGGCCACGGGGTCATGTGGGCCCCTCTGCTGATAGCTGCAATTAATGAATGAAGAGAAGAAGATTGCCACGGGCCGTGCCCAATGGACACGGGGCCATGGCCGGGGCTCTGTTCTGACTATAAATAGGGGTGCTTGGTTCACTTCAAAGGCATCCCTTGGCAAACTACTTATCTCCCACTTTGCCACCACTCCACCAACACCCACCACCATCATCCATCTTTCATCTTTAGAGTGTGTAGTAGTCTCGGGATCCAAGATTGATCGTAAGAGTTTTTGTCAATCAAAGGCCATGTTTGGCTAATCTCTTACATCACTTGGTGAAGACAAGTCTTTAATGTATTACTTTTGATTTTTAATCATTCGTCACTTTTTAATTGGGTATGTATCAATGACTTTAATAACTAGTTTCTTACGTTGAAAGTGAATTTTCTTTACCATTTCTTCATGATGTCATTGATTTTCTCATTCGTGTCTTTACGGTCTATATAAAGCACGTTAACTACTTGGAAGAGGGTTAGAAGGGTGGTTTGGTAAAGTTCTTGTCTCGTTCAGTGTATAGATCCTGCAAGGACTTGGTTCAAGCTTACTAGGACCTCCTTCAATGCCCCAAAGGTATTGGATCGCGGGGGTGTGAATAGATTGAACCCCTCATATGTAAACTACTATTAAAACTTTAAACCGGCTTCTTAGGATTGTATCCTTGCTGACTCAAACCACTTAGCCGAGGTAACATCACCTTCAAAAGAGGGGCCTACCACTTTTCGCATTAATAACTTTCTTAATTGTCTTTCAATATTCCGAGCCTTTATGATTGTATCCCTGCTGACTAAAACCACTGGGTTGAGGGTAACGTCACCTTCAAAAGAGGGGCCTACTACTATAACTAAGATAATCTCTTAAAAAGTCCGAAAGTGCGAAAATTATCGAAGGATACATTAAAGACGAGTTGGATCCAAGTGATTCTATCTTGTCTATTTGTTTTTCATTTTATTTATCTTTTTAATTTTTAGATTTATTTTCATGTTTAAAAACTCTTTTCAAAAATTTAGATCAATTAGACGTTAACAATAAACCGGTATTAAAAGCTCTTGTGTCCTTAGACGACCTCGATATCTTACCAACACTATACTACGCTCGCGATGGGTGCATTTGCCCAAGTGTGTGTTTAATGTTAGTACAATATCGTGTTTTATAAATTTAAAACTTGAGTAACACGTAAAACGAACCTAAAATATTTATAAAATCATATCACGCTTAACGCACACCAAGTTTTTGGCGCCGTTGCCGGGGACACAAGGATTTTAAGAAAGTTTAAAATCGACGGCCTAATCATTTTCCAAAACATTTTCAAAACTGCGCGCTTGTTTTTCAAATTTTTAGGAACTTTTAGCATAACAGTAAGCTGAACACGGGGCCGAGCCCATTGGACACACCCCCGTGCTGCACATAACCTGTAACAGTTTTCAAAACGCATAGATACAGAGTTTGACCACAGGGCCGTGTCTGCTCAGCATGGGGCCATGGTGAGCTTCTGTTTCAGGTTTTTAATTTTGTTTTCTGGTCCCGAGACTCTGTAATCTGCTGAGTAATTTCTTATGGATCAATACTCAAGAGGTTACACTCCCTACTACATAGAGGATGATTACGAGGAATAATATTGTACCATTTGCGGTTATCCTCACTCGGTACAATATTGTGACATTTTCCAACCATCCACCTCATACGATTACTATGAGGAACCAAGGTTTGAACTTCCAAAATCAAGCTTTGATTGGGATACTTATCCCTCTAACCCTCACGAACCACCAACTATCATCCCCGAAGTCGAAAGCCTTATACAAAGTCTCAAAAATCTTGAACGCTTAATAAGAGAATCCCGCGAAAGGGAAGAGGCTATTTGTACTAAGGAAGTGATAATTGAAGAAGTAAAAATGGAAGAACAACTTAGTGAAAAGCCAAAGCAGAACCAAACGACGAAAGAGGTAAGTCCGAAAACAATAATTTTCAAGAAAAATCAAATTTTCAAGAAATTAACCTTTTGCCCCCTCTTTCGAAAATCATTGTTTGGTACCTACTCATGCTAAGTTTTTAAAAGAGTTAAACACTACCACTAAAATTGATGAAATGGTAAGCATTAAATTAACAAACGATCAAACTACGCTAATAAAAGATGAGCAATTTGAAATTAACATCACACCGACTCCATGTTTCTTTCAAAACACCTTTATTAGTAATATTACAATTGATAAAGATCTTTATGTTAATATAATGCCAAACTATATTTTCGAAAATTAAGTATTAGTGATTTTTCTCCACTTCAAATCCCCATTTTTCTTTCTAATCGGAAGGTAATAAAGTCAACAAGAGTAGTTGAGGATGTGTTAGTACAAACAAACCAAATGGTGGTCCCAACCGATTTCGTCATTCTTGATGATGCTCCACTTGTGTTGTGACAACCTTTTGTGAAAACCCATCAAAATTGATCAATCGGAAGCAAAACAACCTACCAATTCAATTAGGGGCCGACAAAAGGTGTGTCGATCTTGACCAATCAATGAAATATCCAATCGGAAATGACGACCCCTTAATTGAAGATGAAGTTGAACCACCCGATACGGAGGACGAAATCGACCAAATTGTCGAAGAGGAGGTCGCCATTGAACAAACCTTTTTAGTTCTCGACCAAAATAAAGAGCAAACGAATAAAGAGTCTCCTAAAGACCCACCACTTGAGCTCAAAGAACTTCCAAAAGGTTTGGAATATGATTTTATAGACAAGCATGGTAAGTTACCTGTAATTATCTTCAAAGTTAACTAGGATAGAAAAAGAAAAATTAATTACGCTTTTGAAAAAAACACAAAAACGCGATTGCATGGAAGCTTGAAGATATAAAAGGAATAAATCCTTCCATGTGCACGCACAAAATTTTAATGGAAGATGACTATAAATCTGTAATACAACCACAACATAGAGTAAATCCAAATGTTCAAGAAGTGGTTAAAAATAAAGTCATCAAACTACTTGACGTCCGACTCATCTACCCAATTTCCGATAGCCCTTGGGTCCGTCCCGTTCAAGTAGTTCCCAAAAAAGGAGGTATGACGGTGGTCGCTAATGAAAAAAATGAATTAATACCAACAAGAACCGTCACCGGATGGAGAGTTTGCATAGACTATCGTAAATTAAATGAGGCAACGAGGAAAGACCACTTCCCTTTACCTTTTATTGATCAAATGTTAGAAAGATTATCCTGTCATAAATTTTATTTTTTAGATGGTTTTTCAAGTTACTTTCAAATACCAATAGCTCCAGAAGACCAAGAAAAAACGACATTTACATGCTCCTATGGAACTTTTGCTTATCGACGCATGCCTTTTGGTCTAAGTAATGCCCCCGCAACTTTCCAACGTTGCAGGGTGGCCATCTTCCATGACATGATAGAAAAAACCATGGAATTTTTCATGGATGACTTTTCTATTTTTGGAGATTCATAAGACCAATGTCTTGATAACCTTGAACGAATGCTATCCCGATGTGAGGAAACTAACCTCGCCCTTAATTGGGAAAAATGCCATTTCATGGTAACGGAGGGAATAGTACTCGGTCACAACATCTCAAGCGAAGGAATGGATGTTGATCGGGCTAAAATAGACACCATCTCTCGATTACCACCTCCATCCTCTGTTAGAGCCATAAGAAGTTTCCTAGGGCATGCCGGATTTTATAGACGATTTATCAAAGACTTTTAGAAAATTTCAAGACCTTTAACAAAATTACTTGAAAAAGATGCACCATTTATCTTTGACAAGGATTGCAACCAAGCATTTTTAACATTAAAAGAAATTCTAGTCAAAGCACCAATCATGATAGCACCTGATTGGAAATTACCTTTCGAAATCATGTGCGATGCAAGTGACTTTACGGTTGGAGTTGTCTTGGGACAACGAAAAGATAAGCATTTTTACCCAATATACTATGCTAGTAAAACACTCAATGATGCACAAGAAAATTACACAACAATTGAAAAAGAGTTACTAGCTGTAGTATTTGCTTTTGATAAATTTCATTCTTATCTTGTTCTTTCTAAAACGATAGTTTATACAGACCATGCCGCCATTCGTTATCTCTTTAAAAACCAGGATGCCAAGCCACGTTTAATCAAATGGATTCCGCCATTCGTTATCTCTTTAAAGAGAGGAGCTGAAAACATCGCTGCCGATCATCTATCTCGCTTGGAAGATCCAGCTTTGGAGACAACTAGGGACGAGCTCATCAATGAAAAATTCCCAACGGAATCCTTAGAAATGGTGGAGTACCGAGAAGAACCATGGTACGCCGACTACGCCAACTACTTAGCTAGTGGGATAGTTGTGAAAGGATTGTCACATCATCAAAGAGAAAAATTCTTTGTCGATGTAAAGCATTATTTTTGGGAAGATCCATATATTTTCAAAATTTATGCCGACCAACTTATCCGATGATGCGTACATGGTAGCGAAGCAAGGAAGATTCTTATCCATTGTCATGAAGGTCCGTATGGAGGACATCACAGAGCCACTAGTACCGCTCAAAATGTCACACCCCAACCGATGGCGGAAACATCGGGGCGCGGCACTGAGTGAAACAGATTGTCCAGGAGAAATCCATAACACTAAAATTACCGGATATTTTAACATCATGTCCCATACCACAACATATCAGATAAAAATAGTTAATACAGACATTGTTTTCTCAAAGACAACTATAAGGCTGATCCGACAACTCAGATTTTATAACGTTTATTTCTAGACTCTCCTAAGCTCGATTCCATGAAAGCAAGCAAAGCATCCTAAGCATTCAAACACCTGTCACATACGTTAAAATAACGGTCAATACACATAGTTTAAAGGTGATCATACAAGTTATATTAGTATAGTAGTAGCGAAAGCGAGTTTATGCAAAACCAGCATGTAACATGTATAATGTGAAGCAAGTAGGTTATCGACAATGAAATATGCACAGACGTGACTGCGAGTTGTAGAATGCGCAACACATATCACCACTGTGACATGTGAGAAAAGCCCTTAACAACCCCGGCCCACGACAGGTGCTGAGCCCAAACTATAGTACTATCGTTGCTCAGGTGTCAGGCAACAATCACTGTGTAAACATTCATCGAGTAACACGTATAACATGCAGTAACGGTTAGCGTATAAAAGTGTTTGCGTTGTGTGATTGATGTGATTTGATATAAGTAACGTATGTAACACCCAAAAATGCTTAAAGCAAAAAGGGATCGAGTATACTCACAGATAGTGCTTAATAACTAAACACTCTCTTGGATTGAAGGGAGCGCTGAGAGATTAGCCTGAACAGTCAACGATAGCATAAGTGAATGAGCGGCGCGTTAAACGGTGAAGAGTGAACCAAGTGACGAATGGTCATCTGATCGGATGACAATCTGAACGGATGGTCATTTGATCGAATGACAATCCGTTCGGATGGTCATCCATTCGGATGGCCATTCGGTCGGATTGACATTCGTTTGGGATGGATGTGTTTGGGATGGATGTGTTTGTGTATGATGGCTTTCGGACCGACACTTCACTAGAAAACGAGTAGAAGGCCTGAATGAGTTCCGATTCTATCGGTTTCGAGTGCATTGAGTGTAAAAGAGTTGAAAGAAAGTTGTGAAACCATATTTCAATCCTTCTAACCATGAAAATGTTTAGATCTATGCGAAACTAGTGTTAAATCATGTGGAAATCATGTAGATCTGAGTGGTTCTTGGTGGAATGAGGCCAAATCTTGGAGTTCATGAAAACCCCATGATGACATCATCCTAGAACACCTCAAATCCGCTGATTTCACGGTTAAAAGTGAAGATTCAAAGGTGAAAATGATGAAGAAGTGCGTGTAGATGATAGATGTACAAGATTTGAGTTGAAAACTTACAAGAATCGCGAGAAATCAAAGGAAAAGAGGGCTGGGAATGCTGGTTGAACGAGAGAGCTGTCACATCAATGTTGGTGATGTGACAGCGGGTATTTATAGGTTGCCAAAAGAGGAAAGGTGTGCACAGGTAACGGATCGGATGGCCATCCGATCGGATGACCATTTGATCGAATAGTCATTCGATTGAAAGGCTCCCATTAGTTGGTTTTCGTGTTTTTGTTTCGTGCGTTGAACGTTGCGATGCGTTTCGAGTAAGCGATGCCATAGTATTACCCATTAGTTACTCCAATAACCTAACTACTAATTAACATAAATATAATCCTTAAATCTCGAGTTTGCGATGAGATTGCGTTGCGATAGGGTTGCGATTGCGATTAATCACCTCAACATAAACATAACATGCACAAGTAGCACTTAATAGCACACACACGTAAAACAATATCCATAACCTATAATTCAAGTTGCGATGCGATTGCGATGCGATTAGTGATAAGTCGATTGGCGATTAAACTGCAATTAAATAGTGATTTATTATCAAGTACTCCACATAATACAAGTAAAGCGAAAATAAAATAGAGTATCAATACTAGTCGTGAAGTAAAATTCAATAATTAAACAAGGAGTGACAGATCGTAATTAGCAATCTTTTCTTCCTTTGACTTTGACCTTGACTTCAAAAAGTCGGGTTGTTACAGCCTCCCCTACTTTAGGAAATTTCGTCCCGAAATTTAAGAAGCAGGCGTAACAAACAGTTGCGGATACTTCGTCTTCATGTCACTTTCGAGTTCCCAGGTGAACTCGGTGCCGCGTTTGCCTTCCCAGCGAACCTTCACGATGGGAATGTGTGAGCATCGGAGTACCTTGGTTTCTCGGTCCATGATCTCGACAGGCTTTTCCACGAAGTGTAATGTTTCGTCCACTTGTAAATCCTCAAGAGGGACATGTAATTCCTGGTCGGCTAGGCACTTTTTGAGGTTCGAAACGTGGAAAGTCGGGTGGACATGACTAAGTTTCTCCGGTAGTTCGAGTCTGTAGGCCACTTTGCCAATCCTTTCCAGAATTTTAAAGGGTCCAACATATCGAGGCGCGAGCTTTCTTTTCTTGCCGAATCTGATCATCCCCTTCCAAGGTGCAACCTTTAGGAGTACGTGATCGCCAACGTCAAATTCAAGGGACTTGCGGCGTCTATCGGCGTAACTTTTCTGACGACTCCGAGCTTTCAGCAGATTGTCTCGAATTTGGAGGATTTTGTCAGTCGTTTCTTGCAATAACTCAGGACCGGTAATTTGCGCATCCCCGATCTCGTGCCATACAATAGGCGATTGACATTTTCTTCCGTATAATGCCTCAAATAGTGCCATTTCGATGCTAGAGTGATAACTATTATTGTATGAGAATTCGACTAAAGGTAAATGCGAATCCCAATTACCACCGAAATCTATGACACACTAGCAAAGCATGTCTTCGAGGGTATAAATCGTACGTTCAGTCTGACCGTCGGTCTGGGGATGGAAAGCAGTACTAAGATTGAGAGTAGTACAGAGAGCAGATTGAAACGTTTCCCAAAGACGTGAGGTGAATCGACCATAGCGGTCAGAGATGATATCACGAGGCGTCCCGTGTCGACAAATAACTTCGTCGGTATAGATTCGAGCTAATTGTTCTACCTTGTAGTCTTCCCGTATCAGTAGAAAGTGAGCGGATTTGGTAAGACGGTCAACGATAACCCAGATGTTGTCGTGACCTGATGGCGTGCGCAGGAGCTTGGTTATGAAGTCCATAGCTATACTCTCTCATTTCCACATAGGGATCTCAGGTTGTACGAATAAGCCAGAGGGGCATTGATGCTCAGCCTTGACTTTCGAACAAGTCAGGCATTTCTAAACGTAGATAGCGATATCCTTTTTCATGCCTGGCCACCATTACTTGTAGCGCATGCCCTGGTACATCTTGTCGGCACCGGGATGAATAGAATATCGCGATTTGTGGGCTTTGTCGAGTAGAATCTGTCGCAAATTGGTACGATTGGGAATCCAAACTCGGTCTAGATAATGGAATATACCATTTGATTTATTCACCAGTTGTTTGCCATTGTTGATGATCCTTTCTTTCTTCAAAGTACGTTCGGTAAAACAAGCATGTTGGGCATCACGGATAAGAGCTTCGAGATTGTGCTGGGCTTGAGTATTACGAACGCTATGCAAATAGCTTCGTCGACTGAGAGCATCGGCGATGACGTTTGCTTTTCCTGGATGGTAACAAATCTCACAGTCGTAATCGTAGAGGAGTTCAACCCACCGGCACTGGCGCATATTCAGCTCTTTCTGGTTAAAGATGTGTTGTAGGCTCTTGTAGTCGGTGAAGACCGTACACTTGGTACCGTAAAGGTAGTGTCGCCAAATCTTTAACGCAAAAATAACTGCACCAAGCTCGAGATCGTGGGTTGTATAGTTCTTCTCGTGGATCTTGAGCTGTTGAGAGGCGTACGCGATAACCTTGTCTCGTTGCATGAGAACACAACCAAGACCGAGGTTAGAGGCATCACAGTAGACTACAAAATCGTCATTTCCGTAGGGCAGTGAGAGCACGAGAGCGTTAAAAAGCATAGCTCTGAGAAATTGAAAGGCCTCCTCCTGTTTGGTTCCCCAAACAAAAGGCTGGTCCTTGTGCGTAAGCGAGGTAAGCGGTACAACAATCTTCGAAAAGTCAGCGATGAATCGGCGATAGTAACCCGCCAATCCGAGAAAAGAACGGACTTCGGACGGGTTCCTTGGTGTAATCCAACTCTTAACAGCATCGATCTTAGCAGGATCTGTGACAACTGTCAAAATTCCAGGTATCCGTACAACTATTAAACAGTAATTATGACTTAATGACTGCGCTGATTTACAATTAGTGTCTTGAATTACTTTCTGATTATTGCCATATACATACATGTGCATCACATATTGCATAATGTCATATCCTTACTGCATGCAAACTTTATTGATTCAAATGATGCACGAAACGAGATAGCACAGGTACCAGATAAATCAGAAAAATGCTGACGAAGTTCAGTACATAGACAGACATGGTATTGAGACACAGAATGTGCCAGAAACCAAGAGTTACACTAGTATAATGTGTAGGAAAGTAAGGATCATGAAACTGCCTTCCTAGAGATAGTTTAAGTGCCGGAAAGTGCCTAAAACTCACATAAACTGCAGAATTCAGGAAAAACCAGCATTTAAACACTTTAATATCATGCAGAAATATGGTTAAATGGTCCAAAATACTTTCCTAAGTATCGGGAATCAAAACTGTCAAAAAGGTAACATAAAGCACACTAAACTGCATAGTTTAGCACCTTAACGAACTGGTAACCAACCGAACACTACCCGAAACATCAAATTTTCAAAAGAAGCACTGTTTTAACATTACCAAGCTAGTTATGGTCCCCGAACATCATAACACACTATATAAACATCTAGTAACTGAACACCTAACTAATATAATTAGATTTCAACCATAATATCTAACTTAACATTTCAACTTAACCAAGACCCCCCCCCCCCCTTGTTGGATGGTTAGACAAGGTGGTCCCACCTTGATTTTCTTTGCATTTTATAATAGATCATGTCTACTTCTTTTTACAACATAAGAACCATTAGATTTCTCATGGTTGGAAGTTAATATTAGTGACCATTAGAACATAAACCCATCATCTTCATCAAAACTCAACACACACTCTTCTCTCTTCCTCTCCCTCACTCTCGGCCGTAACCCACTCCCACACAACCACCATTTTTCATTCAAGTTCCATCCATTCCATACAGATACAAAGGAGTTAGAAACCATATAAGGAAGCTTGGAGCTCTTGGAAGTTGAAGGACCTCTCATACAAGCTTTTATTCACCTCTTCTTCATCTTGTGATCATCCCTAGCCTTGAGCTAGTAGTAAGATCATCTACACCTTATTTTACATCTTATTTTAGTGGTTAAAGAATGATACAAGTTGTTAATCATGAAGAACACTATGAATCTTGAACCTGAAACTTAAACATAAGACTAAAATCATAAGAAATCATGTTGTTTAAGTGTTGTTATGATTGTTGATTGCTCATGTTATTGATGTTAATCATCATGTGATCTTGCTAGATAGTGATTAAAGACATAATCTAGCAAGATGAGAGGATGATTATGTTAAGATCAAAGTAATCATCCATATGTAAATCATGAACTTGAAGTGAAAATTGTTTTTCTTGTAAAATGATGATTAAAGTGAATAAAAAGTCTTGTAAACATATGATTTCAAGAATGATTTTTCAAGAAACCAAGTTAAAAATACAAGATTTACCTAAGCTTGGTTCTTAAAGGAATTAACCACATGTTTAGTGGTTAAACAAGTGTAGAAATATGTATGTAACAAGAAAAACTCAAAAAGAAACATTTTTAGAAAAATGATTTACAAGTTGTAAACATCTAACTTCTTTAAAAATGACGTTTTTAAATAAAAAATCACACTTTAAAGGGTAACTAAGCTTACTAAACACACTAGTAAGTTACTACAAATTTTTGTAAATTTTCAAGTTCATGAAGTAGTAATTTATGCTTGATTTTGGCAAATTGGTAAGTGTTGATTGGTTTATTGTTGGTTGTGATGATTTATAAAAGAAAATGATATGCTTGGAAAGCTTGGAAACCTCCATTTTTAAGGGGAAACTATGGCAAAATTTTTCTAGAAATTAAACATTTAGAAAAATATTTTTAAACAAATATTTACAAGTATATTTTAAACCATGAATTTTCATATAAAGTTTGCCATAATGTTTGTTACAAAAATTATAAATATTGGAGGTCGGTTTTTGTAAATAAAAGTGACTAAATATGTATTTAGGAAAATATATATTTAGATGTCACCACGTGTGTGATTATTTGTATATTATGTGAATTATTTATATTATTTTAGGGCATGAAATAATATAACTCACCAAAATACCAAGAAAATACAATACAAAATATTACCAAAATTCCAAGAAATAAATATATAATTTATACCCAAAGTATTGGAGAAACCGAACAAAGGAATATAACTCACAAAAATATTCCGGAATTTAATTCATAAGTGTATTTTGGTAATTAGTATTTTGGACACCAAGAAAACAAAAAATATGATTTTTACAATTATTACAAAGATATATCATATGATTTTTACAATTATTACAATGATTTTGGACCAGGATTTGGCCCATGAGGTGACTATGTCTTACAGCCGGAGGCCCGGTACAAAATCTGCTAGGATTGAGCCTTCCTTCATCACGTCACACATATTAATGGCCTTGCAAACCATTAATGGATCTGTTTTCCTTGTTTGCTTTCATACCAGGATTTACAAATACATACATACTTTCAATGATTTCAAGGTTTATTCGTGCACACATACAAAACACATGAACTCGCTCAACTTTTGTTGATGTTTTCAAACTACATGTAACTAAGTATGGATCTCGCGGGCGTTGGAAGTTTTCAAGGGTTGTTTGGAATAAAAGATGTCATCCGGTGTCTAAAGTTTTGGACTGTGTATCTTATCCTGGATAAGATACATAGTTCGAAGCCTAGTTGTTATTAGTGTCTCTCGTCGAGTCCTTATGGGACTCTAAAACAATTTGAATGGTTTGTAAACTTGGGATTTGAGGTATGTGTTTGGGTTTTAAGACAATGTTGTTGTGATGTTTTAAACTTAATCTATGGATGAACATCTTTGGTTTTATCATTTAGTTGTTTCTTATGGTTGAATGCAATGATATTAAGCAAGTCACACATAATCACGCTTCCGCAAAAGTCAGGGTGTGACAGTTTGGTATCAGAGCTTCGATTGTAGCGAACTAGGATTCTTTCTCGAGTCTAGACTACAATCATTAGGGCTCTCATGAAAATATTTTTACAACATGTTTTCATTGCATACACAAAATGCCCCGATCCATGGAACAAACGTTTTACAAAGGAAAGGCAAGCATGTATTCAAGACAGTTATCACTCAAAACGTGTGGGTTATTATGTTAGAGGCATTATGTCTTTGGTTGCATACTAAGTGATAGTGGTTAATATATGTGCATATGTTATGATTATTATGTTACAGGCATTATTTCTTCATCCGAGAGCGGATTGTCCGATGCCGATGACCCTATGGCTTTTATCTCCGATGAAGAGATCGCACAGGAGCCGGAGATCTTTACATCAGATACTAAGAGCGACCCAGACATGCTATCAGATAACGAGAATGACTTTCAGCCGTTCGCGTTGCCTGAATTTGGAGATGACTTACCCTTTGCTGATGGTATTCCTAACGAGGATCCTTTTGTTGTTCCCATTCCAGTCCATGATCATCTCATCATTGGTCATCCCAATGGTGAGCATATAGTGGCTTCGATCCTCGCTCCTGTTCCTCTCGTGGTCATCCCTCCTGAGGATTGACCTTTTGACGATTTGTTTGATGATGACGTTGATCTGTTTATTGATGGTCCTCCTGATGATGGCCATGGTGATGGAGAGATAGATGAGGACGTTGTTCCTATTCCACCTCCTGAGATTCATGTTATTGAGTTATCCTCTGATTCTAGTTTACACTCCATTTCAGACTCCTTTGAGTCTGTGACGTCTTCAGCTTTGCAGGCAGTTGGATTACAGCGCTATGCCACTGATTCTGATGATGATACTGTGATGTCAGCTGCACCATCTCCTCCACACGACCCCGAGCCTGGTCCTGAGCCACATCTTGCTCCTCTTGATCAGCCTGATGTTGCACCTGCTGATCCTGAGCTCATGCCTGATCATGACCCTATTCCTTTTGGTTTACCAGACATTGCACCCCTTATTCCTGATCCAGTTCCTGCACCTATTGACCCTCCTTTTGTTGAGCCACTTGTTCCTCCACCTGCACCCGATGATGTTGCTCCTTTTCCTCCTGTGGAGTTCGATGTCCATCGCACTGACTTACCAATCGTTTTCCTTCAGGACATCCCTGCACCCCGTCCAGGGGAGGGTACTTCAGGCCAGCAGCCTAGTTATGATCCTTATGCTTCAGCAGCCTTTCCACCGATCCCTCAGTTTGCACCGTTTGCTCCATTTACTTCTTCACCACTTGATGAGCCACTCCGATGGTTCCCACCGTATTCTATGCCGATTTCAAATCCCTATCAACCCTCCCAGTTTGTTGGCTACACACGGGATGAGTTACTTTTATCACTTCAGCTTCAGTTTGAGATTATGAGCCGTAGGATTTTGGAGCTTGAGTTGACTCCGCGTCCCCTACCATGTCCTTGTCAGCCTACTTTTGTTCCCCCATGTTCATCACCGTCTCCTTTTGCACATCCACCTGCTCCTCTTACTCCTTTTCCAGAGTTTGATGCTCGATTTCTTACGATCAAGCAGCAGATAAGTTACTTATTGCGTCATGTATACGAGCTAGAGGAGGAGCTTGTGCATGCGCGCTGCTTACTTTTCTTCCCTCCACCTCCTCCTCCACCACCACCATCAGCATAGTGGTTTTTGGTTTTATGCAGATTGCATTACTTTTAATGAGAGCACTACTATTGAGCAAAGGTTGTGAAGACTTTTTGAAGACCACCTTTTGATTATATGACTTTTATATAATGACAGACTTATTGGACGAGGGTAGTGTGACCCTGTGTCCCTTTTGATGTGATGCATTTGTAAACAATATAACTGTGGTCGATGATTTATGAAAGCTCACTCGTCATGTTCTCATTAAACATATTGTTGGATTACTTGCTTATGTTGTGATTGTGTTGCTATGTGATTGCTTGCCATGATAAATGCTATTATATATATGTACTATATATGTATTATACGAATAAGACCTGACCTATATGATCTTCTTCTTAGAAGATGCCTCCTCGAAGGAATACTCAATTGCCCACGACTGAGGCAGAACTATAGGAACGCATCTCACATGCAATCACACAACATGAGGCCCTTCGCTCCGAACACAGCGGAGGCACCTCAGGGAATAACCCACCTAACGGTAATGTTTAAGTCACCTAAGACACATTACAATACGTTTGGACATTTCCATGTGTGCTTTGCTAATGCTTTTTTGAATGATGTTGCCTGTACACAGGCTGTAGTTACAAGCAGTTTTTGGACTGCAAGCCTCTAAACTTTGACGACACTGGAGGTGCCGTAGCTTTTGTGAGATGGACTGAGATGACAGATTCTATGTTACAGATGACTAAATGTGCACCAGAGCACTAGGTCACGTACATCTCTGGACTATTCTTAGATGGGGCTCTGTCATGGTGGAACCTTCAGGTTCAGACTCTAGGTGAGGCTGCGGCGTGTGCTCTGACATGGGATGAAATGAAAGAGCTGATGCGTAAGAAGTATTGTTCGAGGGCATAAATTCAGAAGTTGGAAACTGAATTTTGGAATCTGAAGATAGATGGTCCTAAGATAGCTGAGTATGTGAGAGATTCCATGATTTGTCTCGTGTTGTCCCCTACTTGGTAGAACCAGAGTTCAAAAGAATTGTACGTTTCATTTGGGGATTGGCGCCCCAGATTCTAAGCATGGTGACGACATCCAAGCCTCCAACAATCACTAAGGCAATCGACTTGAACGTGGCACTGACTGAGGAAGCGATCCGTTTGGGAAAGTTCTCGATTTCAGTGACAAAGTAGAAGGAGACTCATGTGGAGTCGTCTGGGGAAAACAAAAGGAAGTTTTCGAATTTTAAAAAGGGTACCCAAGGAAACAACAACAATGCTAACAAGCGGAGATATGCTAACCCACCAGCCGAGGTCAGGACTGGTGCTGCAACTTCGGAGAACAAAGGGAAAGGATACATGGGCACCCTGCCCAAGTGTAATGTGTGTCAATTCCATCATGCCGAGAAGTGCAGGTTTAGGAAGTGTGGAAATTGTGGAAGGAATGGTCATTCGAAGGAAATGTGCTGGGTTGGAACCAGTCGTGGAAAATGGTGGTCAAGGAGGAAATGGTAATGGCAACCGTGGTGGAAATGACTATGGGAATAGAAATCAGGGAGGTAATGGAAACGAAACCAGGCGGGAAATGGAAACCATGGAGGAAATAATAATAACCAAGGTGGAAATGGGAATGAACGCGGTCAAGGATGTTACGGATGTGGTGAAGTAGTGCATTTCAAGCGGGATTGCCCAAAGAATAACCAAGCTCGTGGAAGAGTTTTCAACATTGGAGCTAGGGAAGCTCACCAAGATCCGAACGTAGTCACTGGTATGTTCCCTATTAATCAACATTTTGCATCTGTGCTATTTGATACCGGTGCCGACTATAGCTTCGTATCTCTAGAGTTTAAGAATATACTTAGTTTAGTAGCTAGTAAGTTAGATATCCCGTACTCGATAGAACTAGCTAATGGGAAGCTAGTAGAAGCTAATGAAGTGATTAGAGGCTGTGTTATTGAGCTTGGAGAGCGTGAGTTTTCGTTAGATCTTCTGCCAGTTGAGTTGGGAAGCTTCGACGTAGTAGTTGGGATGGATTGGTTGTCGAGTAGTCGAGCTGAGATTGTATGTCATGAGAAGGTTATCCGCATCCCGTTGGCGAATGAAGAGACGATCGTGATTCATGGGGAGAAGCAGGATACGCCTCTATGGATTATCAGTTGTTTGAAGGCACGGAAGTTATTGCGTAACGGATGTGTTGCCTTCTTAGCTCATGTTGTGGACAAAGAGGCCGAAGAACCAAAGCTGGAAGATATCCCGGTGGTAAGGGAATATCCTGAAGTCTTCCCCGAAGACTTGCCAGGATTACTGCCCCAACGACAAGTCAAATTTCACATTGACTTGGTTCCAGGTGCCATTCCTATAGCCAAGGCACCTTATCGACTTGCGCCTTCAGAGTTGCAAGAGTTGTCAGCGCATCTTCAGGAGCTACTGGACAAGGGATTTATAAGACCAAGCTTCTCACCTTGGGGAGCTCCAGTACTATTCGGCAAGAAGAAGGACAGTAGTTTTCGTATGTGCATCGACTACCGAGAGCTAAATAAGATAACCATCAAGAATCGGTATCCTTTCCGAGGATTGATGATTTATTCGATCAACTTCAAAGATCGAGATATTATTCCAAGATCGATCTTCGATCAGGTTATCACCAGCTGCGGATTCAAGAAGAGAGTTTACCGAAGATTGCCTTCAGAACTCGTTATGGACATTACGAGTTTCTAGTGATGTCGTTTGGATTGATGAATGCACCGGCAGTATTTATGGATTTGATGAATCGAGTTTGCAAGCCATATCTCGATAAATTCGTGATCGTATTTATCGTTGATGTTTTGATCTACTCGTGGAAGAAAGAAGACCATGAGCAACACCTCAGAGCCATCTTAGAGCTGCTAAAGAAGGAGAAGCTCTACACTAAGTTCTCGAAGTGCGAATTCTGGTTAGCGAAGTGCAGTTCCTTGGTCACGTGGTGAATGAAAATGGAATTCATGTGGATCCCACCAAGATCGAGGCGATTAAGAATTGGGAAACTCCGAAGATGCCAACCGAGATTCAACAGTTTCTAGGTTTAGCAGGCTACTATCGCAGATTCATTGAGGATTTCTCCAAGATCGCTCAACCGCTGACCTCCTTCACTCAAAAGGATAAGAAGTATGAATTGGGAGACAAACAAGAAGAAGCTTTACAGGTGCTTAAGAACAAGCTTTGCGATGCACCTATTTTGTCCCTACTCGAAGGCACCGACGACTTCGTGGTATACTATGACGCCTCGCATCAGGGATTGGGCTGTGTGCTAATGCAGCGACAGAAGGTTATCGCTTATGCCTCTCGCCAATTAAAGGTCCTTGAGAAGAACTACACCACGCATGATTTGGAGTTAGGCGCAGTGGTGTTTGCTTTGAAGATTTGGCGGCATTATTTGTATGGTACTCGATGTACGATTTTTATAGATCACAAGAGCCTCCAACACATATTCGATCAGAAAGAGCTTAACATGAGACAACGACGTTGGGTTGAGTTGTTAAATGATTATGATTGCGAGATCATATATCATCCAGGAAAGGCGAATGTGGTGGCGGACGCCTTAAGTTGAAAAGAAAGGATCAAGCCCATAAGGGTTAGGGCTTTGGAGATGATTATACAGACAGATCTCACGTTGCGTATTCTTGCTACACAGAAGGAAGCTCTTAAGAAAGAGAACATCAAGGACGAATATCTCCAAGGAATGGAGAAGAAGTTGGTACCCAACTAGGAAGGAACCTTGTATTTTATGGAAAGAATTTCGGTTTCGCTTTTTGGTGGTCTTAGAGAGGTCATTTTTGATGAAGCACATAAATCGAGGTACTCGATCCATCCGAGATCGGACAAGATGTACCAAGATTTAAAGGATTATTACTGGTGGCCAAGACTTAAGGGTGATGTTGCTATGTACGTTGGAAAGTGTTTGACTTGTGCCAAGGTGAAGGCCAAGTATCAAAAGCCTTCAGGTCTTCGGCAACAGCCAGAGTTACCCATGTGGAAATGGGAGCAGATTTCTATGGATGTCATAAAGAAGTTGCCCAGGACTCCCAGAGGTCATGATACGATTTGGGTAATCGTGGACCATTTGACAAAGTCTGCGCACTTCTTGCCGATCAGAGAGAAGGATAACACTGGTAAGCTAGTCGAGCTTTACCTAAGGGAGATAGTTGCACGTCATGGAGTGCCTATCTCGATAATATCGGACAGTGATGGACGGTTTGTGTCAAGGATTTGTCAATCCTTTCAAGAAGCTTTTGGTTCTCAATTGAATCTGAGTACAACTTTTCACCCGCAGACGGATGGACAGAGCGAGAGAACGATTCAGATGCTTGAAGATATGCTACGTGCTTGTGTTATGGATATGGGTGGCAGTTGGGATACTCATCTGCCTTTGGTTGAGTTTTCCTATAACAACAACTACCATACAAGCATCCAAGCTGCACCGTTCGAGGCTCTCTACGGACGCAAGTGTCGATCACCGTTATGCTGGGCAGATGCAGGTGATAGACAAATGGTTGGTCCCGAACTGGTCCAAGAAACGACTGATAAGATCATACAGATCCGAGAACGCATCAAGGCGGCTCGTGATAGACAGAAGAGTTATGTGGACCAAAGATGAAAACCCTTGGAATTTGAAGTGGGTGATATGGTTTTGTTAAAAGTTTCACCTTGGAAAAGTGTGGCACGCTTTGGGAAGCGTGGTAAGTTAAACCCACGATTTATTGGGCTGTTCAGAATTTTGGAAAGGGTTGGCTCAGTAGCATACAAGTTGGAGCTACCAGAAGAGCTAAATGGTGTTCATGATACATTTCATGTATCTAATCTGAAGAAAAGTACAACTCAAGAGACAGTGGTCATCCATGCGGATGAAGTTCACATTGACGACATGCTTCATTTCACCGAAGAACCCGTTGATGTTACAGATTGGAAGGTTAACAAGACTCGGTGGAGTAGTGTTAAGCTTGTCAAGGTTCGATGGAATGCACGTCACGGCCCAGAGTTTACTTGGCAGCGTGAAGACTGTATGAAAGCAAAGTACCCGCATTTGTTCCCCAACTCCCCTGCAGCTAATATTAAAGGCTAAAATTTCGGGACGAAATTTTCTTAACAGGGGGAGAATGTGACAACTGTCAAAATTCCAGGTATCCATACAACTATTAAACAATAATTATAACTTAATGACTGTGCTGATTTACAATTAGTGGCTTGAATTGCTTTGTGATTATTTCCATATACATACATGTGCATCACATATTTCATAATGTCATATCATTACTGCATGCAAAATTTATTGATTCAAATGATGCACAAAACAAGATAGCACAGTTACTAGATAAATTAGAAAAATGCTGACGGAGTTCAGTACATAGATAGACATGGTATTGAGACACAGAATGTGCCAGAAACAAAGAGTTACACTAGTATAGTGTGTAGGAAAGTAAGGATCATAAAACTGCCTTCCTAGAGATAGTTTAAGTGCCGGAAAGTGCCTAAAACTCACACAAACTGCAGAATTCTCCAGAATTCAGCAAAAATCAGCATTTAAACACTTTAATATCATGCAGAAATATGGTTAAATGTTCCAGAATACTTTCCTAAGTATCCGGAATCAAAACTGTCACAAAAGGTAACATAAAGCACACTAAACTGCATAGTTTAGCACCTTAATGAACCCGTAACCAACCGAACAACCACACACTACCCGAAACACCAAATTTTCACTCGAAGCACTTTTTTAACATTACCAAGCTAGTTATGGTCCCCAAACATCATAACACACTATATAAACATCTAGTAACTAAACACCTAACTAATATACTTAGATTTCAACCATAATATCTAACTTAACATTTCAACTTAACCAAGACCCACCCCCCCTTGTTGGACAGTTAGATAAGGTGGTCCCACCTTGATTTTCTTTGCCTTTTATAATAGATCATGTCTACTTCTTTTTACAACATAAGAACCATTAGATTTCTCATGGTTGGAAGTTAATATAAGTGACCATTAGAACATAAACCCATCATCTTCATCACAACTCAACACACACTCTTCTCTCTTCCTCTCCCTCACTCTCGGCCGTAACCCACTCCCACTCAACCACCATTTTTCATTCAAGTTCCATCCATTCCATACACATACAAAGGTGTTAGAAGACATACAAGGAAGCTTGGAGCTCTTGGAAGTTGAAGGACCTCTCATACAAGCTTTTATCCACCTCTTCTTCATCTTGTGATCATCCCTAGCCTTGAGCTAGTAGTAAGATCATCTACACCTTATTTTACATCTTGTTTTGGTGGTTAAAGAATGATACAAGTTGTTAATCATGAAGAACACTATGAATCTTGAACATGAAACTTAAACATAAGACTAAAATCATAAGAAATCATGTTGTTTAAGTGTTGTTATGATTGTTGATTGCTCATGTTATTGATGCTAATCATCATGTGATCTTGCTAGATAGTGATTAAAGACATAATCTAGCAAGATGAGAGGATGATTATGTTAAGATCAAAGTAATCATCCATATGTAAATCATGAACTTGAAGTGAAAACTGTTTTTCTTGTAAAATGATGATTAAAGTGAATAAAAAGTCTTGTAAACATATGATTTCAAGAATGATTTTTCAAGAAACCAAGTTAAA
Source organism: Helianthus tuberosus (assembly GCA_030545235.1). NCBI lineage: Eukaryota > Viridiplantae > Streptophyta > Magnoliopsida > Asterales > Asteraceae > Helianthus > Helianthus tuberosus. Next base: position 96,132,448 of record CM060399.1, on the reverse strand, counting down.
AATACAAGATTTACCGAAGCTTGGTTCTTAAAGGAATTAACCACATTTTTAGTGGTTAAACAAGTGTAGAAATATATATGTAACAAGAAAAACTCAAGAAGAAACATTTTTAGAAAAATGATTTACAAGTTTTAAACATCTAACTTCTTTAAAAATGACATTTTTAAATAAACAATCACACTTTAAAGGGTAACTAAGCTTACTAAACACACTAGTAAGTTACTACAAATTTTTGTAAATTTTCAAGTTCATGAAGTAGTAATTTATGCTTGATTTTGGCAAATTGGTAAGTGTTGATTGGTTTATTGTTGGTTGTGATGATTTATAAAAGAAAAAGATATGCTTGGAAAGCATGGAAACCTCCATTTTTAAGGGGAAACTATGGCAAAATTTTTCTAGAAATTAAACACTTAGAAAAATATTTTTAAACAAATATTTACAAGTATATTTTAAACCATGAATTTTCATATAAAGTTTGCCATAATTTTTGTTACAAAAATTATAAATATTGGAGGTCGTTTTTTTGAATAAAAGTTACTAAATATGTATTTAGGAAAATATATATTTAGATGTCACCATGTGTGTGATTATTTGTATATTATGTGAATTAGTTATATTATTTTAGGGCTTGAAATAATATAACTCACCAAAATACCAAGAAAATATAATACAAAATATTACCAAAATTCCAAGAAATAAATATATAATTTATACCCAAAGTATTGGAGAAACCGAACAAAGGAATATAACTCACAAAAATATTCCGGAATTTAATTCATAAGTGTATTTTGGTAATTAGTATTTTGGACACCAAGAAAACAAAAATATGATTTTTACAATTATTACAAAGATATATCATATTTTTGACAAGAGGAAAATATATTATTTTTGGTAAATAAAAATATATATTTTCTTGAAATTATTAGAAGATATATTATTTTTGGGTGAAAAATAAGTTTATATATATTTTCCAAGTTAAACATGAAAATACATTATTTTGAGACTGATATGAAAATATAAATATTTTTTGGCAAGAGAAAAATTATAAATAATTTTTCTACGTAATATTTCTTAAAATATATATTTTGAGAATATATATTGATGGATTTTTATTAGAAATATTATTCTGGAAAAATTAATACGAAAATTAGCTATAAGAATACTTAATAACTACAATAAAAATACGTATTCTCGTACGTATAGAAACACCGGAATACGCCACCGATACTTGGCAAAAATACACAAGGTTAAGAATACAAGTATACATACCCCCATCCTTGGGAAATCATACACGTACAAATGCATAAACATGTCAAGTTAAAATATATTATTTTAACTATTATTCCATAATTTAATAAATATAATTTAAGATAAAATATTTATTATTTTAACAAATAATTATATAACTTGGAATAATTTTGATGACACAAGGAAACGTAACTCAAAGACACTAATTAATACTAAGTCAATGCATGACCCGCTCGTCTAATAAACCATAGTACGTTGTAGGTAGTCGTGCACACGAGTAGCGGCTTTGGGTTACATTTGAATACGAAGAACGCAAGATTGTGAGTTCATGTCCCCCTTTTCTCTTCACTGTTTTCGGTTTTATAACTTCGGGGGTGAAGTACATGTTACAAATTGTTTACAAACATTTACATATGGTATGGTTAGCTAAGGAAAGGTACTGTTAGATCATGTGAGTGGTGGGTATAACACTTAAGACCATTAATCCTCGTAGAAGGACCGAGGGACATGAGTGATAGATCTATTTGGGTGTAGCGAGCCCCACCCATGTGGACCGGGATTTGGCCCATGAGGTGACTATGTCTTATAGCTGGAGGCCCGGTACAAAATCTGCTAGGATTGAGCCTTCCTGCATCACGTCACACATATTAATGGCCTTGCAAACCATTAATGAATCTGTTTTCCTTGTTTGCTTTCATACCAGGATTTACAAATACATACATACTTTCAATAATTTCAAGGTTTATTCGTGCACACATACAAAACACATGAACTCGCTCAACTTTTGTTGATGTTTTCAAACTACATGTATTTCAGGAAACTAAGTATGGATCTGGTGGGCGTTGGAAGTTTTCAAGGGTTGTTTGGAATAAAAGATGCCATCCGGTGTCTAAAGGTTTGGATTGTGTATCTTATCCTGGATAAGATACATAGTTTGAAGCCTAGTTTTTATTAGTGTCTCTCGTCGAGTCCTTATGGGACTCTAAAACAATTTGAATGGTTTGTAAACTTGGGATTTGAAGTCTGTGTTTGGGTTTTAAGACAATGTTGTTGTGATGTTTTAAACTTAATCTATGGAAGAACATCTTTGGTTTTATCATTTAGTTGTTTGTTTTGGTTGAATGGAATGATATTAAGCAAGTCACACATAATCACGCTTTCGCAAAAGTCAGGGTGTGACTGGATCGACATGAATTCCTTGACCATTGACGATGTTACCGAGGAACTGAACCTCCTCAAGCCAGAAGTCGCACTTGGAGAACATGGCATAGAGACGGTTTCCCTGGAGTAACTTAAGAACCAAACATAGATGTTGCGAGTGTTCGGTTTTTGACTTGGAATAGATCAGGATATCATCGATGAACACGATGATGAAGCGGTAGAGAAAGGGTTCGCACACGCGATTCATTAGATCCATAAAGACTGCGGGAGCGTTAGTCAAACCAAAAGGCATAACAACAAACTCGTAGTGACCGTATCGGGTATGAAAGGTGGTTTTAGGTATATCTTCCTCCTTAATTCGTAAATGGTGGTAACCTGAGTGTAGATCGATCTTCGAGAAACACGTAGCACCTTGTAACGGATCAAACAAATCATCGATTCGAGGCAAGGGATAGCGATTCTTGATAGTCAGCTTATTCAATTCCCTATCGTCGATGCACATCCGGAACGATCCGTCCTTCTTTTTGACGAAAAGGACTGGCGCGCCCCAAGGAGAGGTGCTAGGGCGAATGAAGCCTTTATCAAGTAGTTCCTGGACATGACTCGAGAGTTGGCACATTTCAGAAGGGGCGAGACGATAAGGCGCTCTAGCAACATGATTTGCTCCAGGAATGAAGTCGATTCGAGAATCGATATCACTAGTAGGAGGTAAACCAGGTAAATCGTCGGGAAAGACTCGAGGAAAATCACGAACCACATGCACCTTGTCTATTGCCTTAACTTCCTTTTCCTCCGCTACTACAATATGTGCCAAGAAAGTTTGGTATTCCTTACGGAGATACTTGCCAGCTTGGACACACGACATGAGTTGTAACTTCTTCGAAGCGACTTCGCCATAAACACACAATTGATCACCGTTCGCGAGAGAGAAACGAATCATTTTATCGAAGTAGACAATTTCAGCATGATTCTCCCGATGGAAATCCATACATACTATGACATCAAAGCTACCAAGTTGCATCGGGATAAGGTTGATTGTAAAAACGTGACCGTTGAGATCGAGAGTACAGTTACACAGAACGGAACTAACTGTGACGGTTCTTCCAGTGGCAACTTCTACATCGAACATTGATGGGAGGTTAACGCGTTTACGGTCTAGGAGCCTTTCGAATTCGAACGATACAAAACAGTTATCGTCTCCAGTATCAAATAAACACGAAGCATATATACCATTTACGAGAAACGTACCATTAACCACGTTGTTGTCTGCCTGAGCCTGGCAGGCGTTGATGTTGAAGACTCGCCCGCGGGCTGCTTGCTGAGCTGGCTGCTGCTGCTGCTGTTGTTGGTGTTGTTGCAATGTTGGCTGCAGCTGCTGCTGTGGCTCTTGTTTTACCACTCTGTTTGGGCAGACGTTTGCGAAGTGGTTGGGATCACCACACGCAAAGCAAGCTCTTGCGTGAGCAGTGGGTGCAGGAACTGCTTGCTGTCCTTGCGGAGCTAGTAGAGCAGGAGCTTGAGCTTGAACTGGGGCTTGGCGAGGACCGGTACGGCAGTTAGCGGTGAAATGGTGGTACAGGTTGCAGTGAACATAAACCGGCATGCGATTCCAACCGGGTGATGATAGGTACAAGTAGGGCAGAGCGGGTGTGGTCCAGTGTATGCACGCTATGCTGGCGGTGCATTGACCACAGGCGCTGCTACTTGGTGGGTTTGCGGTTGCGGTTGGGCAGGCACGGCTTGGAGTGGAGCGGCAGTAACTACACAGTTCTTGGAGTGGAGCTGTTGTTCTTTCTCTTGCGGCGGGAGGACTTTGAAGATTGCGATGCGGCGGTTTCAGCGGTAGGAGCAGCTATGACGTGGTGCAGATTCTTGGAGGCTTTATCAAAGTAACCAGCCCTGACTCGCTTGTCGTTGATCTCAGCAGCGAGCAGGTAGGTTTCCTCAATAGTTGTCGTCTTCGCAGCTTGCACAAAGTCAGCGACACAATCCAGCAGAGCACAGATATATTTCTTGATCGTAATCTCAGGGGTAGTAACTTGACTAAGGCAGATGATACTCAGCCGCTTGAAGCGAGTAGTTAAACCAGCGTTATCTCCACCATCATGCTTGATATGCCAGGACTCGTCCTCCAGCTTTTGGAGTTCGTGGGGTGGGCAAAACTCTTGCATCATGATGTCCTTCAACTCGTCCCACATCAGTCCAAATGCTGCATCATTCCTTCATTTGTTTCTCTCGGCTGTCCACCAATCCAAATCCCTGGATTGGAAGACGCCGGTGGCGTTAACAGTGCGAAGGTATTTTCCGGACAACCACTCTGGCGCCAGGTGACTTCGATCGAATCAAACCATTGAAACATGGCCGTAGGCCCGTCTTCTCCGGTAAATTCTTTGGGTCCGCATGCTTTGAACTGCTTGAAGCTAAAAGTCGCTTTAGGAGTATCAGTCCTGGACTCTTTCGAGGACTTGCTAGCATTCTCGTTCAGCTCACTAACAATTTAAGGGATAACTTTCGCCATTTGCTTGGTGACTAGTGCAATGATACGTTTGTCTTCATGATTGCGACGAGCGGAGCGAGCAGTGTGTGATCCAAATGACGACAGTGTCTGCAAACAGACATCGTCACAAAACTCAGACACATTATCAATTAACCCTAGTATAGTCTAGCGATTTACCCAAGTCTACCTTATAAAGCACAGGAACATATCAAAGCACAAAATCACGTAGGCACATAATTCACCGAAGCACGTAATCACATAAGCACATAAACACGTAGAGCACCGAAATCACGAGGACACACTATAATTTGCACGTATTGGCCTACATATATATTACGTATTCACCTATCCTTCATAGTAGCGTAGAGCGATCGAGTATTGTGAGTGCGAATAGCGAGTAGCGATTGCGAGTAACACAAGCGATTTGTTAGCGTTTTGAGATAGATGTGCAGTGTGAGTTGTGCGTGTTGATCAAAGAGAATAGCGAAAAGCGAGTAAGTCACCAAAAATCAAAACACATAAACACATGAAATCACATAAAAACACATAAAATCGATAAACCTCAGAGTTGGCGGTGGCAAATTTCCAGAATCGAAACACATAACATCGAACATAGATTGTCTTGGCTTGATACACATCGACTACCTAAAGTGATTCGACTACTCTCAAGGACTTTGGGCAAACATTTTGGCTTAGTGGACTGTGCTCTCGCCTCAATTCGGGCGATCGATACTCATCCATTTGGCCATTATGTGACCCTAGTCATTGGAACCCATCGAGGTTTTGGTGAGAGTTTTATAAAACCAAAATAGAGAGCGGAAAGAGTCATCGAGGTTCGAGTTTCACCCCTGACTTAGCGACTCATTCCTGTTTGTGTGATAGAATCACGAGATAGATAGAGAGAATCGTGTCGAAGTAAGGATTTCACTCCTAAATCAACGCAAATTCTCTTGTTTATAGTGAAACTAGTGTGTCGAACGAGTGATTCAGTCGAGAGTTTGCGGTTTTCACACCTAGTCTCAACCAGGTCGCCCGTTTGTGTGTGTGTCCAGCCTTAGGAAAGGCTGATCTTGCGTGGAACTGTAGTATGCGATGTTCGCGCAAGAGTGTAGCATACAGCGAGTTCGAGCGAGATTATCAAGTAAGCTCGTCCAAAGCCCCTACCGGGCATGCACAAGTCGGTCTGTTGGTACTTAACTATAAACTAGATCGTTTCTAAGACATCGACCTGGACTAGGTCGAGTCTTGCTTAATTCTCTATAGTTATGGCTCTGATACCAATCTGTCACACCCCAACCGATGGCGGAAACATCGGGGCACGGCACCGAGCGAAACAGATTGTCCAGGAGAAATCCATAACAATAAAATTACTGGATATTTTAACATCATGTCCCATACCACAATATATCAGATAAAAATAGTTAATACAGACATTTTTTTCTCAAAGATAACTATAAGGCTGTTCCGACAACTCAGATTTTATAACGTTTGTTTCTAGACTCTCCTAAGCTCGATTCCATGAAAGCAAGCAAAGCATCCTAAGCATTCAAACACCTGTCACATACGTTAAAATAACGGTCAATACACATAGTGTAAAGGTGAGCATACAAGTTTTATTAGTATAGTAGTAGCGAAAGCGAGTTTACGCATAACCAGCATGTAACATGTATAATGTGAAGCAAGTAGGTTATCGACAATGAAATATGCACAGACATGACTACGAGTTGTAGAATGCGCAACACATATCACCACTATGACATGTGAGAAAAGCCCTTAACAACGCCTGCCCACGACAGGTGCTGAGTCCAAATTATAGTACTATAGTTGCTAAGGTGTCAAGCAACAATCACTGTGTAAACATAACATACAAGCATTCATCGAGTAACACGTATAACATGCAGTAACGGTTAGCGTATAAAAGTGTTTGCGTTGTGTGATCAATGTGATTTGATATAAGTAACGTATGTAACACCCAAAAGTGCTTAAAGCAAAAAGGGATCGAGTATACTCACAGATAGTGCTTAATAACTAAACACTCTCTTGGATTGAAGGGAGCGCTGAGAGATTAGCCTGAACAGTTAACGGTAGCATAAGCGAATGAGCGGCGCATTAAACGGTGAAGAGTGAACCAAGTGACGAATGGTAATCCGATCGGATGACAATCAGAACGGATGGTCATTTGATCGAATGATAATCCATTCGGATGGTCATCCGTTCGGATGGCCATTCGATCAGATTGACATTCGTTTAGGATGGATGTGTTTGTGTATGATGGCTTTGAAGTTTTCGTTGTAGCATTTTGAAAACAGAGAAGTATCTCTATCTTTCAGGTCGTCCAGTCGAATGGTCCTTCGGTCGGATGGCGATCCATCCAATGAGACACTTCAGAGAACAAGTTCACAGCAGGATTGTCATTCGATCGGATGGTCTTCCGATCGGATGGCAATCCGTTAGAAACTGATGATCTTTGAAAATTTGATAAAAAGTCTTTGTGTTGAAGACCATATGCAATCCGATCGGATGGTAATCCGATCAGACGGCAATCTGTCCAACAATCTGATCGTTTTGAATAATTGGTTAAGTTGAAAAGTTTTCGGTTTGATCGAGACGGTATGACACGCGTTTAAACAACGGGAACTCCGTCAAGCTCTAGTCATCCGATCGAAGTGGGAATCACCCCGGCCTGATCAGCTAACTGTTCGTGACGGTTGTTCATGTTCAACCCAGAATCGGTTGTCTCCTTGATAGAAAATCAGATCTCGGACCGACACTTCACTAGAAAACGAGTAGAAGGCCTGAATGAGTTCCGATTCTATCGGTTTCGGGTGCATTGAGTGTAAAAGAGTTGAAAGAAAGTTGTGAAACCATCTTTCAATCCTTCTAACCATGAAAATGTTTAGATCTATGCGAAAATATTGTTAAATCATGTGGAAATGATGTAGATCTGAGTGGTTCTTTGTGGAATGAGGCCAAATCTTGAAGTTCATGAAAACCCCATGATGATATCATCCTAGAACACCTCAATCCACAGATTTCACGGTTAAAAGTGAAGATTCAAAGGTGAAAATGATGAAGAAGTGTGTGTAGATGATAGATGTACAAGATTTGAGTTGAAAACTTACAAGAATCGCGAGAAATCGAAGGAAAAGAGGGCTGGGAATGCTGGTCGAACGAGAGAGCTGTCACATCACTGTTGGTGATGTGACGGGGGGTATTTATAGGTTACCAAAAGAGGAAAGGTGTTCACAGGTAACGGATCTGATGCCGTACAGATGACCATTCGATCGAATGGTCATTCGATCGAATGGTCATTCGATCGAAAGGCTACCGCGAGTTGGTTTTCGTGTTTTCGTTTCGTGCCCTGAGCGTTGCGATGCGTTTCGAGTAAGCACTGCGATAGTATTGCCCATTAGTTACACAAATAACCTAACTACTAATTAACACAAATATAATCCTTAAATCTCGAGTTTGCGATGAGACTGCGTTGCGATAGAGTTGCGATTGCGATTAATCACCTCAACATAAACATTACATGCACAAGTAACACATAATAGCACACACACGTAAAACAATATCCTTAACATATAATTCGAGTTGCGTTGCGATAGCGATGCGATTAGTGATAAGTCAATTAGCGATTAAACTGCGATTAAATAGTGATTTATTATCAAGTACTCCACATAATACAACTAAAGCAAAAATAAAATGGAGTATCGATACTAGTCGTGAAGTACAATTCAATAATTAAGCAAGGAGTGACAGATCGTAATTAACAATCTTTTCTTCCTTTGACTTTGACTTGTACTTTGACTTCAAAAAGTCGGGTTGTTACACGAAAGGTATTTGATTCAGGATTCTATTGGCCAACCATTTATAAAGACTCACAAAGTCTTATCAAGACATGTGATGCATGCCAATGATCAGGTAATATTTCTTCCAAAAACGAAATGCCACAAAATGGTATTCTTGTTTGTGAAAGTTTTGAAGTGTGGGGACTAGACTTTATGGGACCTTTCCCACCATCAAAAGGAAACAAATATATACTTGTGGCCGTGGATTACTTGTCAAAATGGGCCGAAGCCGAAGCTCTTACAACAAATGATGGAAGAATTGTGGTAAGATTCTTGAAACGACTATTTTCTCGATTTGGTACTCCAAAAGCATTAATAAGTGACAGAGTTACCCATTTTTGTAATCATCAACTTGAAAAATATTTGACAAGATATGGAGTCTATCATCGAATCTCGACCGCATATCATCCTCAAACAAAAGGGATAAGCCGAAGTTACTAATCGAGGTTTAAAACAAATACTTGAGAAAACTGTAGGATTAAATAAAAAAGAATGGGCCGATAAATTGGACGACACTTTATGGGCATTTCGAACCTCTTTTAAAACAACAATTGTAACACCCCGAAAACGGGTTTGGTAATCAAACCACGTTAATATTAACGACGGGTAAAATACCGCCAGTGGTGAAAATTTACCCGGTAAATAATAGAATTTAAATAAATAAACCTAGTATTAATTAAAAGGGGGTTAAATACTTTGAGAAAACAAAGTATATAAAAGGCCCGAGTTAACTGGTCTTAAAAATAAAATGGGTTATGACTTCCCCGAACCCATTAAGTAACTAGGAATATCAACGTAGTTGGTTAAGTGTTGTTAAAACAATAATAGAAAACAAGAAATAGATAACCCTTTTACAAATTATGGAACTAGAGGGACTAAAAGAGGCAAAAAGGAAAATTTTTGAATTAAAATAATAAAACAACAAAACACACACATTAGTGTATGTTATGGTCGTGGTTTTCAACAGAGCCAGAAGGGGGTTCCTCAATTGAACCCTAACCCATACAAATCAGCCAAATTGAAGCTCAAATCAAGACCCAAATTAATGCATGAACACATAAAAACAATCACCTAGTCATGGAGATCACAAGGTAAGTTGAATTTTGTTATTTGGTGATACTTTGAAATTATGATGAACAATCATAATCGAAATTCTGGAATGAATGATGAATCTATGAGCGTTGTTGTGATGAAATTCATGTTTTGAAACACACCCTAGTTGAAAACTTGATGAATTAGTGTTAAAAACTACGGATTTGATGATTACCCATATGTGTGCTAAGTGGGTTTTATGACAAGAAGATGAACACTTGAATTAGGGTGTTAAAGGGATGAACATTGATGTTGTGATGCTAGTTCTAGGTGTAGTTCATGTACACTAGACATAGAGGCATGATTTTGATATTAAAACTTGGTTAAAACGATGACCAAAATTAGATAAAATATGCGTATAAAATCTCGCCTACAAGATGTTTGTTAAAATGCCGAATGAATATTGATAAGAAGAAATTATGAAAGAAATGCGTAATTAGCAAATTTGACTAATTACGTGAAATATGGGTTAAAACGGATTCTAATCATAATGTTAATTTAACTTAATTGTGCCTATCGTATGATTAAAGGTAGTTGACTTCTAAAAGTCAAACTAACCAATGATGAGGTCGAATAGTAGTTTCGGCATGAAATCCATAAAATGAAATAGTCATAAGTAATGATGACTAATCTAATCGTCTTGCGGATTATGATAATAGTTTAACGCTCGACAAGCTAGGTGGAGGCTTGGGAAAGAAGCGGGTCAAACGGATCGAATGCGCGGAAAAAGGAGCAAAATCGGATGCAAGGTAAGTAAAGTTTACACCCATTTGTAGTATACATAGTTGTTTTATAGGCGATAAATACAACAATGGATTATGTTTGAAAATGGGTTCCGACATGAACCGAAATAAGTCGGAACGAATAAAAACGATCAAAACCAAGGTTAATGGTAAAAAGAGGCAAAATGGTAGTTTAGTCTTGAATTGACTAAAAATTTATAAATTTCTTAAAATTACCTAATAGCGTAACTAGTAATGGGAAAAAAAGGGATAAAAAGGGTAATTTAGTCACATGATGACTAAATGTAAGTTAAGATTAAATGGATACCCACGGCGTATGCCGAAATGGGTTAAAAATGCAAGAAAAAGGAATATTTGTAGTAAATTCGGGAATGGGTCGGACGTGTGAATAGGTAGTTTAAAAACCATGCTTTGTTATAAATGCGAATGTTTGGTCATATAGACCAAACGGGTCAAATGGTGGTGATAACACCATTTGACAATATTGACTAACATTGGTTGTCAAGTCGTATGTTCACAGGAGTGAACCGGAGGTGGATGAGTGTGTCGCGGGAAATATAAGCAAGGTATAAATCGGGTCTATACGTTGACCCGAGCCAGGTACGCCTAAATGAATTTATTTTTAAAAGTGCATTTCTGGTCAAATAGATAGTGATGGTCCTTCGCCGTAAAATGAAGGACATAAAATTGACCAAAAAGCCCTTGATGGGTAAATCGGGCAAACGACCCTTAGAAGTTTTTTAGGAACTTTATTATGATTATGAAGTCCTTAGATACGTGTAAAACTTATAGGTAATGACATTCGTGGGTCGAATGTCTAAAAACGGGTCTTATGCGTAAAATGACTAACCGAAGGGTAGAAATGGGGATTATGGATTCCTTATGATAAATCCACCACAAAAAAAAAATTGTTGTGGTGGAATAAAATTAGTTGTTTAGTATGGGAATAAAAGGTGGGAAGTGAAAAGAGCGAGTTTTAGACTAAATTGCTTAAAATCCCTTAAATGGGTCAAAATGGATTTATACGCATAGCTTGTGTACTAGTCGCGTATTTCATAAGAAATTATGAACCCGAGTTAGAGATCTTGAGTTAAATACATTGATGTATGTATTTTGGTTGTTTAATAAACAAGTTGGTGGTTTTAAATACAAACAGGTCAAAATGTTGATTTTGAATAATAAGCCGAATGCTTAAAAATTTAGAATTTTATCAGTTTGAATGTTGAATTTTAACTCCATATGACGGGGAATCAAATTACGGCCGCGTAGGAAAAAGAATCACCTAAAACGGACTTGTAGATAAAAAGTTATGATACTTTGAAGTTTGATTTTTTGATTAAAACCCATTGCTGGCAGAAGTGCAGGTTCCAGATGTGAACCTGCTGAAAAACGTTCTCCCCCGCGGCACGCGAAAGGAGATGGTGAATTTGTCGCGACACGCACGCAAGTCGCGGCCCACGACAATGTTGGCTTAGTCTCTCGCGACCCGCGAGAGACACAAAAGCTGGCGAAAATTACTTTTTTTGTATTGTTTAATGTTTATAACTTGTTTAAACTTATTTTTAAGCTACCAAAACTAACTTTTATGTTGGTTTTTGATTTAGGTGGTAGTAGTAAGCTTTCGGATGATGATCAAGCAACATAGTGAACCGAACACATGTCTTTTAAGGCTTCCGCAAAGATCTCATTTTGTTTTTGTTAAAAACAACCTATGTAAACAATTGTTACTATATTTTGAATACTTAAATCATGTAACTTGTCAAAGTTTTTGAAAGATCGCATTTTCACTTAAAATGCGTATTTATTATTATAATCTTGTTGTAATGAGATGGGTCTTACAAGTTGGTAATTAGAGCTCAAGGTTAAAAGAATAAAGTGTTCGGTTCAAGACTTGATCGCAAATCCGGTAAGTACATGTATATTAATGGTTTAGTATGATTAAAGTGTTGTGAACAACACATAGGGTTATCATGTAATACACGTTACCCCAATTAAATCTATAAAGGATAGATATAGTCAACAAAATTACGTGTGTTAACACGTAGAGTGGAAAAGCCTTGTATTATAATACGGATGTTCATTAATGTCGAAATTACTAACTTTTATAAATGTTGTAGTTGAAGGACACTCGCATCTAAAGATAGCGGGAGTTTAACAAATTGCGGATTTGACGAAGGAAAGGTCCAAAGTATGACGAGCAGAGCATGCTCAACAAGGACCTAAACCGCGCAACGATCACGAACATGGCTAATGGCATGGAAAGCCCATTGGGGCAAGCATTACCAGGTGCACGTTGTAAATTAATCGCACAAATATTAATATGTAACAAACACGTAGATATTGACGGTTGCATATTGTCATATCCTGACTTTTACGGAAGTGTGATTACGTGTGACTTGCTTAATACCATTGCATTCAACCATAACAAACAACTATATGATAGAAATCTCGATGTTCATCCATTAGATAGTTTCAAACATTACAACCTACAATGTTTAACAACAACCAAGACTTCAAGTTTAAATACACAACAACCAAAGTTTATAAGTTCCATAACGGACTTCACAAAAGACACTATTAAAAACGAGGCTTTGAACCATGTATTCTATCAAAGATAAAACACATGATTCAAACCCTTTAGTACTGAATGACATCATTTATTTGGAAGACACAACTTGAAAAACTTCAGCGCCCGCCAGATCCATTTCAATTCCCTGAAATGCATGTAGTTTGAAAACATCAACAAAAGTTGAGCGAGTTCATGTGTTTTGTATGTGAGCTTTGTAACCAAGGTATGTATGTATTTGTAAACCGGTATGAAAGCGAATATGAATAGATCAATTAATGATTTGCAAGGTCATTAATATGTGTGCAACGGTGTAGGAAGGCTCAATCCTTTGTGCATTTCATACCGGGCCTCCCGGCTGGGACGACATAGTCACCACATACGGCCAACTCGCGGACCCATGGGTGGGGCTCGCAACACCCAAATAGATCTATCACTCATGCCCCTCGGTCCTTATAAAAGGATTAATAGTCTCAAGTTAACGCCTACCCATTCACATGATCTAACAGTTCATTCCTTAGCTAACCATACCATTTGTAATCGTAATCATTTGTAACATGTATTTCACCCCTGAAGTTATAAAACTGAAAACAGTTAGAAGAAAAGAGGGACATGAACTCACAGTCTTGCGTTCTTCGATCAAATAACTCAAAGCTTCTTCTAGATTCCACGACTACCTACAAACGTACTATGGTTTATTAGACGGATGGGTCGTGCCTTGACTTTAGTCTTATTTATTATGACTTAGTATGTTTGAGTTACAATTCTTAGTGTCATAAATATTATTCCAAAGTATAGAATTATTTGTTAAAATAATAATATTTTAACTTAAATTATATTTATTAATTTTTGGAATAATTGATAAAATAATATATATAAACTTGACACATTATGTATTTATACATGTATATCTTTCCCCAAGGATGGGTATACTTACACTGGTATTCTTAGACTTGAGTATTTTGCCAAGTATTGGTGGCGTATTCCGGTGTATTTATACATACGAGAATGCGAATTTTTATCGTATTTATTAAGTATTCTTATACTTAATTTTGCATTTATTGTTCCAGAATATTATTTTCAATAAAAATCACCAATATGAATATATTCTTAAAATATATAAATATTTTAAGAAAACTTGTATAGAAAATTATTTATATTTCTTCCTTGGCAAAAATATTTATGTTTTCATATAAATATAAAAAATAACATATTTTCAAGATTAACTTAGAAAATATTTAGAAATCCATTTTTCACCCCAAAAATATTATGTTCTAAATTTGTTAAGAAAATATATATTTTCACCAAAAATATTATATTTTCCAATTGTTCAAGAAAACATATATATTTTTCTTTACCAAAAAATAATATATTTTCTTCTTGACAAAAACATTATATATTTTTGTAACACTTGTAGAAATCATATTTTTGTCCTCTTGGTTTCCAAAATACCGTTTATCAAAATATATGATATTCGCTAATTTACACACATTTTAGTCCCCCGTTTTACCGCTATTTTATGCGTTTTTGGCCGTAAAACCGTCATTCGGATACTTAATTATCTACATTTTTGTTTACAGGCCTAAAACAGCATACCAGACAAGATGATAGCAAAAACGAGGACTTTCCGGACAAAACGACGAAGCTGCGGACATTCTGTTAAGGAAACTGATCTGGGCCTGTGGAACGGTCGTGCGACCTGATGCACGACCGTGCATCTCCGACAGTTGGTGATTTGTCCGGCAATGAACGAGGGTGCGACTAGGAGTGCAAGGCTTACAAGGCCATCCCGGGGACGCACGGACGTGCCATCCGAGGAACGACCGTGCGTCTACGATGATCCAGCCTGATCTCGGTGAGGAACGCCCGGCGCAGCAGCTCGTGCAACAAGAACCCGGAACTGAACGACCGTTCCATCCGAAGAACGGTCGTGCGATATCGTATCTGGTCAAAGATCTGATGACGTATGCAGTATGGTGACCCATCCCCAATAATTGCTTAAAGTGCACGGTCGTGCCATATGGAGAACGACCGTGCGACAGCGAAAAATATAAAAACAGAACAGAAACATTCTGTTCGACATTCTGGATTTTTGGAGAGCTTCACAGGCGATTTTCAGGCTCCGGAGGCGTTAGCTTTCACCCGGATTCAAGCCACATTGTCCCGTTTAGCTCGATTACTACCCGGATCCTTAGTCTAGTACTTGTTTATGGTTTGATTTTCTAATCTTTCCATGATTTTGTTAATCTTTCAAGTACTTAGATTAATGTTTATGTATTATTGTAGCCTTTGGGCAAAAACACAAACAATCCCTTGCTAGATTATTGCCATTAGTGTGTTAAGCTTTGTTTGTAATGACACTTGAAGTATTTTCTATGTTAATCTTTGATGATTAGTTTGCAACCTTGTTATTGATATTGAATTCTTGATTATAAGTAATTATGTTGGATGATTGATGCTTGGTTAGTTAAGATAGTTGAAAAATGAAGCTTAATTAATCTTGTATTAGTAAACTTTGAATTTGGTTAACTAGTTTAACTTGGTTTAAATGTATGCATCATGATACTAGAAATGGTTAGTGATTTAATAAAATGTAATTATTGTTAATCAAGAGAGCTTGCCGTCACGTAAGGACCTTAACGGGTTAGATGGTGTCGTTATAAATTCTTGCCATGATTTGTTAGCTTAGTTAGTAGTTTAGGCCAAAATTGCTATCTTAGTGAATTTTTATGCAAGATTTGTAAAATGAACTCGGTTGTGATTTAATCTAGTTTATGCTTGTCTCGGTGGTTGCATTGTGTTTATCGGTGTCTCCTTCCTTGATTAAGTGCGGTTAGAAAACTCCTAACGGATGACTAGCTTATTTTTAAGAGATTTTCATAGACATTTATCAATTGCACGTTAAAGAACAATTTTAGGTGGTTAAAGTGTGTTTATCGTTTTAGCTTTCCGAATGATTGTCATGTTAGGATTCCCGAAAGGGATACTAATTGTCTTAAATTGGAAAATTGACCGAATGCTTCTAGTGCCAAAACCGACTTAGTTGACATGCTGTGGTTGTGTATTTAGCTAGGCTTTTTATCTATATTCTATTATGTTTTTATTATGTATTTATTTATGCTTACTTTAGTTTAGTTAAAATCAACCAAACTTATGTTTTTACCGGTAGTTTAGTGACAAAGGTCTAGTATTATTTCTCCGCCCATTTCCTTGGATCGATACTTGGTTCTTACCGATACTTTATTACATATATGACGGGGTACACTTGCCTCTTTCGTGTGTGTTTTGATGTAAAAGTAATAATCACTTTTATAAATTTAAAACCAAACCGTGTGTAAATTCATTGCAAAATTATGTATATATACGCACACGTCAAGTTTTTGGCGCCGTTGCCGGGGAAATGGCGAGTTTTAGGAACGACCCGAGTCATTTGGTTATCGGTGTTTATACTTGTTTATATTTGTGAATACTTTCATGATTATTTATTTGTTTATTTATTTATGAATATTTCTTGTTTTATTTCATTTATTCGTTTCCGCGTTTATTTTTGTTCCATTTATTTATTTGATCCAGATTTATTTATTCACTTATTCTTTGGGTTTTCGGCACTCTAAATCCATTTTTGTATTAGTCGATTCATTTATTTATTGTGTTGAATTTTTATAAAATTTCGGGCCCATTTTCGGATTTTTATAAAATTTTCAGCCCATTTTTAATAATTTTCTGCTTCTATTCAGCTGAAAAAAAAACAGCATTATTTAATTAATAAAATATTCATTGTGTCAACTTTTCGTTTGCAGGTTAATGTTCTCGACCCCCGCTCCAGAACTTGTTGAACCGTCAGACGAGCCCGAACGTGATCTTAGGAGACGTCTACGCGCGAAAGGTCGGGCGGTTGGGCTACTGCTAGCCAGTGGTGGGCCGGAGTCGGTGGTACCTGCTGAAGCCGAGGGCTCAGGGGCAACTGGGAACGCAATCATGGCAGACGACGAGCGACCGTTGAATGAGTCTAATCAGCCTGGAGCGACAGGCCTGGAGCCGAGTATCCTTAGACCTACTATAGATGCACCTGTTTTTGAAATTAAATCTAGTACAATTAATATGGTGCAGAATTCGGTGCAGTTCGACGGGCGCGAACATGAGGATCCCGGACGACATATAGCGGCTTTTCTCGAAGTTTGTTCCACGTTTAAGATGAGGGATGTTTCGGAGGATGCCTTTCGGTTGAGGTTGTTTCCTTTCTCACTGCGTGACAAAGCCAGAGCGTGGCTTATGTCACTGCCAGCTGGGTCCATCAGGACCTGGAATGGGTTGGCGGAGCTATTTATGAAAAAGTACTTTCCACCCGAGAAGACAACCAAGTTAAGGAACCGAGTGGTGACCTTTCGTCAGGATGAGGGAGAGTCGTTGCATGCAGCTTGGGAGAGATTCAAGGATCTGTTACTTGATGTTCCACATCATGGCTTCACCAAGAGACAGCTAGTCTTGACATTCTATCAGGGGCTTAGCTACAATACGCAGGAGCGATTAGATATGAATTCAGGAGGCGATTTGGGGACAAAGACGCCCAATGAGGCTTACGATATCATTGAAAAGGCTGCGTTGAAGTCTAGCTCTCGCCGCGAAGGAGATAGAAGTCGGGCTACATCATCATCATCAGGATCTCGCGCAGGAGTCCATGCTGTAGATGACTATACGGCCATTACTGCACAAATCTCGGCTCTCGCATCGAGATTCGACAGGTCCCAAATGATTGCGCATGCGGGCTCGGGTTGTGACCAGTGTGGAGTGTCACACGAGCTTGGGGCATGTTTTCAAGGAGTCGGATACGAGGGCCACGAAGAGGTAGATTTCGTGAGTAACCAAGTGAGGCCGCAGAACAACCCTTACAGTAACACCTATAATCCCGGTTGGAGAAATCACCCAAATTTTGGGTGGCGTGCGAACACAGGCAATCAAAATCCTTTGGGATTCACTCCGCGCGTTCCAGCGCAGCAGGGTCAGGATCAGCAGTTCCAGCAGTACAACCAATCCTACCAGCAGCGTTCATACCCGTATCAGAATCAGGGCTCTGGGAGTAGTTCCCAGCAGCAGGCCCCTCAGTCTAGTTCTAAGCTGGAGGATATGATGGCCCAGCTTCTTACTAGCTCCTCGAGCGCGAATCAGTTAGCTGAAAAACGCTACCTGCAGAGCGAGGATCGTTTTCTCTCTCATGAGGGAGAAATGAGGAGCCACAAGTCCTCGATTCAGAATATAGAGAATCAGGTTGGTCAGCTGGCACAGATGATGTCCAAAAGACCCCAGGGTGGTCTCCCGGGCAATACTGAGACTAACCCGGGCCCGCACAGAGATGTGAATGCTGTGATGACCAGGAGTGGAAAACCTACCGGACCCGTCATATCGGACTCACCACCGATCACTGAAGCGGTTCCGACCGACACACCGGATGAGGTGCATGCCAGGCTACGCCCAACAAGTACAGCACAAGTCCAGGAGCCGGTCACAGGTTACACGCCTCCAGTGCCTTATCCAGGAAGGTTGAAGAAGCAGAAGATGGATGAACAAAACGGTAAGTTTCTCGAAATGTTTAAGCAATTGCATATAAACATACCGTTTGTTGAAGCTTTGGCACAGATGCCAAAGTATGCGAAGTTTCTGAAAGACAACCTCTCAAACAAACAAAAGCTCGAGGACATGTCTTGTGTGGTTATGAATGAAAGCTGCTCTGCTATTCTCCAGAATCGCCTGCCTACAAAAATGGGAGATCCAGGCAGTTTCACGCTTCCTTGCCTCATTGGCAATCTGTCTGTCAGTAATGCGTTAGCAGATCTAGGAGCGAGTATAAACCTTATGCCCTATAAGGTTTTTACAAAGTTGGATCTAGGTGAGCCGTCACCTACGAGGATGAGTATTCGACTTGCGGATCGTTCTGTCAAGTATCCACGAGGGTTTGTAGAGAATATGCTTGTTAAGATTGATAAGTTTGTATTTCCCGTGGATTTTGTTATTCTGGACATGGATGAGGACTCGAGAGTGCCTCTGATACTCGAACGCCCGTTTTTGAATACCGCACGGACGATTGTGGACGTGGCGGCGGGCCAGATCACACTCCGAGTAGATGATGAGCATGTGACATTTGACATTAAACGTTCTATGCAGCATCCTCAGAGTCAGGACGAGGCGCTCTATTATGTTGACATCGTCGACACTTATGTGAGCACGCATTTCCAGGGTACGATCGAGGAGATAGATTCGGACACACATCTGTTGTGTGGGGACTTAGATGGCATTACGCAGGAGGGCCACTATTTAGAGCAGCCAGTCTATCAGATTGGTGATGATGGTCCCCAGAGTCCGAATCGTTTCACAGAAATTGATCGCGAAAGTGAAGTGAAGTCGAAGCCTTCAGTGGAAGATCCTCCTACATTGGAGCTTAAAGAGCTCCCACCGCACCTGGAGTACGCATTTCTGGATGAGGAGCGTCATTAGCCTGTCATTATTTCATTTGGATTGGCGGGAGAAGAGAAGAGCAGACTGCTTAATGTGTTGAAACTTCATAAGAAAGCAATCGCCTGGAAAATCATGGACATAAAAGGAATAAATCCCTCCTTCTGTACGCATAAAATTCTAATGGAGGATCAGTTCAAGCCGTGTGCGCAGCACCAGAGGCGGCTGAACCCAAACATGCAAGAGGCCGTTAAAAAGGAAGTGATTAAGTTGTTAGATGCTGGTATGATCTATCCCATTTCCGACTCTGTTTGGGTCAGTCCTGTGCAGGTAGTGCCCAAAAAGGGGGGCATGACTGTGGTCACAAACGATAGGAATGAGCTCATTCCAACCAGGACGGTCACTGGATGGCGGGTTTGCATTGATTATCGCAAACTCAACGACGCCATTCGCAAGGACCACTTCCCGCTTCCATTCATTGATCAAATGTTGGAGTGTCTGTCAGGGAAGTTGTATTATTGTTTTCTGGATGGGTTCTCAGGTTACTTTCAGATTCCTATCGCTCCTGAGGACCAGGAGAAGACCACATTTACCTGTCCTTTCGGTACATTCGCCTACCGGCGTATGCCATTTGGGCTGTGTAATGCACCGGCTACTTTCCAGCGATGTATGGTCGCCATTTTCCACGACATGATTGAGGATTCCATGGAGGTGTTCATGGACGACTTCTCGGTATTTGGGGATTCCTTAGATCAATGTCTGGAAAATTTGAAAAGAATGTTGAAGAGGTGTGAGGAGACTAATCTGGTCCTGAACTGGGAGAAATGCCACTTCATGGTGAAGGAGGGCATAGTTTTGGGACACAAAATTTCTCACGCGGGCATGGAAGTCGACCCAGCTAAAGTCGACGTTATATCACGACTTCCGCCCCCCACCTCTGTTAGAGCTATACGGAGCTTTCTCGGTCATGCCGGGTTCTATCGGCGATTCATCAAAGATTTTTCAAAAATCGCCAGACCCATGACCCGTTTGTTGGAGAAAGATGCTCCGTTCGTGTTTGGAGATGATTGCTTGAGGGTTTTTAACCTCCTCAAGCAGAAGTTGATTGAGGCCCCTATTTTAGTCGCACCGGACTGGAGTCTGCCATTTGAAATCATGTGCGACGCGAGTGATTACGCTATAGGGGTCGTTCTGGGTCAAAAGAAGGAAAAGCACTTCCATCCGATCTATTATGCGAGCAAAACTCTTCACGACGCTCAAGAGCATTACACCACGACTGAAAAAGAGCTCTTGGCGGTCGTTTTCGCATTCGATAAATTTAGATCGTATTTAGTGCTTTCGAAAACCGTTGTATACACTGATCACGCAGCCATTAGATACCTCTTCAGCAAACAGGACGCTAAACCGCGTCTAATCAGATGGATCCTGTTGCTGCAAGAGTTTGATATTGAGATACAAGACAAAAAGGGTGCTTTGAATGTAGCGGCCGACCATCTGTCTCGGTTAGAGCACGGAGACATCGAGGATTCGCGTTGGGATTCAATAAATGACAAGTTCCCACACGAGTCTTTGATGGGTGTTGAGATATGCGATGAGTCGCCATGGTTCGCCGACTTTGCGAACTATCTTGCTTGCGGGATTCTGATTAAAGGATTGACTCACCAGCAAAAGAGAAAATTCTTTTCGGATCTCAAGCACTACATATGGGACGACCCTTTCTTGTTCAAAGTGGGTGCTGATCAGGTGATCAGGAGATGTGTATCAGGGGCTGAGGCGACCGACATTCTGCGCCAGTGTCATGAGGGACCAACCGGAGGCCACCACGGAGCCAACTTCACCGCGAAGAAGGTGTTGGATTCCGGGTTTTACTGGCCGACCATTTTCCGTGACGCGCAGAGTTGGGTGAAAGCGTGCGATGCTTGTCAGAGGGCGACGAACATATCGGCACGCGACGAAATGCCCCAGAACTGGATACAGGTTTGTGAATTCTTTGATGTTTGGGGGATAGACTTCATGGGACCATTCCCCCCTCACGTGGAAACAAGTACATACTCGTGGCTGTTGACTATGTATCAAAGTGGGCGGAGGCGCAAGCCTTACCCACTAACGACGCCAGAGTAGTTGTGAGGTTTCTTAAGAGTTTGTTTGCCCGATTTGGCGCTCCGAAAGCGCTCATTAGTGACCGAGGGACTCATTTTTGTAATACACATCTTGAAAAGGCTTTGTCCCGATACGGTGTGCATCACCGTTTGTCCACGCCCTATCATCCGCAGACAAGCGGGCAGGTGGAGGTCACGAACCGTGGGCTTAAGCGCATCCTTGAGCGGTCTGTTGGAGCGAACCCCAAGGAGTGGTCGGACAAACTCGAGGATGCATTGTGGGCATTCCGTACAGCTTATAAGACCCCTATAGGGACCACCCCCTTTAGGTTGGTATACGGAAAGGCATGCCATTTACCGGTGGAGTTGGAGCACAAGGCTATGTGGGCTTTGAAAACCGCGAATTTGGACCTAAAAACCGGAGGTGAAGCCCGGTTTCTCCAAATTCATGAATTGGAAGAATTGCGGCACCAAGCCTATGAGAGCTCCGTACTCTACAAAGAGCGCACGAAGAAACTTCACGACAAACGCTTGAAGGACCATAAAGAATTCCAAGCGGGTGATCTTGTTCTTCTGTACAATTCAAGGCTGCGCTTATTTCCTGGGAAGCTTCATTCACGCTGGACAGGACCATACACGGTTAAGGAAGTATTTCCGTATGGTACTGTTGCAGTAGAGAACGCGGATGGCGTTACATTCAAGGTAAATAGTCACCGGTTGAAGTTGTACGTTGCCGGGCCGATAGAGTCGGCGGTGGAGGTGATTGAACTCCAAACCCCGCACACATCATAAGTGTGGGGAGGAGAAAGTCTACGCTACTGACTCGCGGATAAAAAATGTAGCAAGAGCGTATTTTGCGCTTTAGGGGTAGTGTCGTCTTTTTAGTAATTTTTCTAGTTTTAGCTTTGAGTCTTGCTATCGACTCGTCGACAAAAATTTAGCATGAGTCTACGCTACTGACTCGCCGAAAAAAATGTAGCAGGAGCGTCTTTGGCGCTATATGGGTAAAATAGTCCTTTTTTGTAGTTTTAGCGTAATTTAGGTTAGTTAGGTAGTTTACGTTAGTTTGTTTAGTTTTCGTACGTGCCGAGCAAAGGTTCTGTATTGCAATATTGTTAGAACAGTTGGTGTGTTGAAAAAATGGCGAAAAACGGCCGAAACGGTTGCTGGAAATAGCTTATGCAGAAAATTCTGTATCTGCACCTGATGCACGACCGTTCCTCGGGTCGCACGACCATGCGTCTCCGAGGGCCGGCACGGTGGATCGCACCCCCGGTGCATTTCCGAGAACAGTTGCAAGGGTTTGAATGATGTCGGTGACGCACGACCGTGCCAAACGGAGAACGGCCGTGCGTCAGGCTGAGGGCAGTTTTGTCATTTGGCACTATAAATACCCTCATCTGCAGCCCCCATTCACATTCGCGAAACCCTAGCCAACTGCAGCCGTTCCAGAGCGATTCTTCATCATTTTCGCACGGTTTTTCGCACGATCTCACACCCTTCTTCGCACGGTACGTTCCTTGTTGTAGATTTCTTGTTTCTTTGCTTTCTAGGTTAGATTTCCTCCGATTCTTCAAGAGATTTATTAGGGTTCTCTTCATAAACAAATCGAAACCCTAACCCTTGTTGAATCGAAGTATCGTGAACATCTGGTGCATTTTCTGACCCCTGTTTATGTACAAACTTGATGATTTGTGAAAAATCAGGCTACTAAGAGTCTGGGTCAGATTCTGCAGAAATACGTAGTCGCACGGACGTTCCTTGAATGGAACGATCGTGCCATGCCGGATGTTTTCGATAATTTGCTGTTTGTTCGGTGTTGCACGGTGGTGCCACAGATCGCACGCCGTGCAGTTCCGGCATTTGTGGGCTTGGTCTGTTAGTTCTCGGAGACGCACGACCGTGCGTCTCGAAGAACGACCGTGCCATATGCCCAGCTCAGTTGGACAGTTTCTTCATAATTTGCTGCTCGGCTGTTTTCACTTCATATCTCTCCTGTTCCTGTCTTTCTAACATTTTTCCCCATTACAGATGGATCACACTTTCCTTCAGTTTGACCCCGACATTGAGAAAGAAGCTTTGTGCATCCCGAAGCGCGACGCCCTGTGGGAAAGGCGGGGGCAGTTTGGAGTCCCCCGATGGTTAGATTGGGAAGTCATGCGTGAACTCAATCAGTATGATCGACTGGACGACATGATGAGTCGCCCGCTTGCAAATCTGGTCGGTTGCAACCGACCCGTTTACCGGGAGCTGACTATAGAGTTCTTTGCATCTTATTCCTATGAAAAGCCGGCTGCTTATAGAAGACCTCACTTTCGCTACAAGAAGCGGGTAACTTTTAGGTTATGTGGGCAATGGCATAGTTGGTCGGTTGGTCGTTTGGGAAGGAGGCTAGGGATTTATACTAGGGACGACATGGATGATGAAGATGTCTTCACTGATCAGTTCACCTTCCCTTCTGATGCAGATCGGGATGCATTTTGGGTAGTAAACGCTATTGGGGAGCCCTACAACCCGAGGATGTCAAAGGCCTCGCGACTCCGAGACCCTCTGGTGCGAGTGATGCACCATGTATTCAGCCATTCGATATGCGGTCGCATGGACAGTCTCGGTAACTGTCCCACACCTGACTTGATCTTTTTATATGCGTTGGTTGACAAAGCACCAATCAACCTGGGCGCACGCATGGCTGAGTATTTCGTCAAGAGCTCGGGGCGGACCCCGAACAGTGAGATACATGGCGGTTCGTATGTAACCGAAATAGCCTACAATGAAGGCTATATGACTGAGGAGGTTCTTCAGGGTCTCACTTTGATTACTGAGGGGGTTCATGTCGATATCCGGTCGCTGAAGTTCATGGGGGTGATTGCTGAGCTTGATAGGGGAGATAGGTTGAGGGGATTGAACAACGAGGTCTGGGACCCGTTACCTCCAGCTGAGGAGGAACATGAGGAGGAAGATGAGGATGTTGAGATGGGAGAGCAGCACCAGCCACCGACACCACCACACTCGCCGCAACACCATGCATTTCATCAGCATGAGGACTGGCCCACATTCTACCAGCAGTTCCAGGATATGCGTGTGACGCAGGAGCAGCATGGTACCTACTTTGACCAGATCAGATCTAGCCAGGACGAGATTCGGGCCAGTCAGGCACAGCTTCGGGCCACACATGACCAGCTTCAGCATTGCCAGGATACTTTATACCAGGGGGTCAGTGAGGGGTTTTCTTATCTTTTCGGGGAGATGCATCACGCATACCCCGACTACTTTCAGCACCCTCCGCATTTCCCACCGTGGAACCCCCTGGTCATGGCGATGCCGGCCCATCCTATACGAGACACGATGATGATGGAGATGAGTAGTTGGTGGTGTTTTCTGTTTCCGTACTTTATTTACTTTTGGGTGTTTATTTTGACTATTATTTAAAACACCCCGGTTATGTATTTCAGACAATTTCCTTCGTGTTTTGTTTGGATTTTAGTATTTATGTATATTATGGTTGTTTTGTGATTTTTCTATTTCTGTTATGTTTTGGGTGCACATGTGACATACTGACAGGTTTTAGCTATCGGATCTTGGACCGGAGCACGTACCAGATACAGCTTCGGAAGTCTCGTGGCATCCACATCATCTTGAGGGGAATATTTTTTATCCCTTTCTCTATATTTCGGGTCTCGCATTAGGGACAATGCGAAGTTCAAGTGTGGGGAGGGGGTTAACTTTGTTAACTTTGTTTGTCCTCTTATTAAAAAAAAAATCAGAAAATCAGAAAAATCATTCAAAAATACATGTGTTTTGTTTATATGTTGGTAAATAAACCGGTTGGTTGTGTTTTAGAAAACTCGGACTTGATAAAAACTCGACAAGCAAAATATTTTTTGAAAAAGGAAACCGGAAAGCGTGACAAACAAAGAAAGACTTACATGATAGTTTTCACACTTTTACCCATTCCTTCCGTTACGTGAGCATACTTGAGCCTTGATTGTTATATATTTGTTCATTTCGGATATAGGAGTGAGCCGGATGTTATGTGCAATTTAGAACTTGTCACTAGTATGCTTGTTAAGACCATGAATGTGCGGATTTGTGTAAAAGTGATAGAGGCACTTAGATTACCCCTTTGTTGTGTACTTGTTCTTTGTGTTGTGCTTCCCGTTCACCATATATTACCCTTTAGGATTAACCATGAAAATGTTTAGATCTATGCGAAAATATTGTTAAATCATGTGGAAATGATGTAGATCTGAGTGGTTCTTTGTGGAATGAGGCCAAATCTTGAAGTTCATGAAAACCCCATGATGATATCATCCTAGAACACCTAAATCCACTGATTTCACGGTTAAAAGTGAAGATTCAAAGGTGAAAATGATGAAGAAGTGTGTGTAGATGATAGATGTACAAGATTTGAGTTGAAAACTTACAAGAATCGCGAGAAATCGAAGGAAAAGAGGGCTGGGAATGCTGGTCGAACGAGAGAGCTGTCACATCACTGTTGGTGATGTGACGGGGGGAATTTATAGGTTGCCAAAAGAGGAAAGGTGTTCACAGGTAATGGATCTGATGCCGTACGGATGACCATTCGATCGAATGGTCATTCGATCGAAAGGCTACCGCGAGTTGGTTTTCGTGTTTTCGTTTCGTGCCCTGAGCGTTGCGATGCGTTTCGAGTAAGCACTGCGATAGTATTACCCATTAGTTACACAAATAACCTAACTACTAATTAACACAAATATAATCCTTAAATCTTGAGTTTGCGATGAGACTGCGTTGCGATAGAGTTGCGATTGCGATTAATCACCTCAACATAAACATTACATGCACAAGTAACACATAATAGCACACACACGTAAAACAATATCCTTAACATATAATTCGAGTTGCGTTGCGATAGCGATGCGATTAGTGATAAGTCAATTAGCGATTAAACTGCGATTAAATAGTGATTTATTATCAAGTACTCCACATAATACAACTAAAGCAAAAATAAAATGGAGTATCGATACTAGTCGTGAAGTACAATTCAATAATTAAGCAAGGAGTGACAGATCGTAATTAGCAATCTTTTCTTCCTTTGACTTTGACTTGTACTTTGACTTCAAAAAGTCGGGTTGTTACACGAAAGGTATTTGATTCAGGATTCTATTGGCCAACCATTTATAAAGACTCACAAAGTCTTATCAAGACATGTGATGCATGCCAATGATCAGGTAATATTTCTTCCAAAAACGAAATGCCACAAAATGGTATTCTTGTTTGTGAAATTTTTGATGTGTGGGGACTAGACTTTATGGGACCTTTCCCACCATTAAAAGGAAACAAATATATACTTGTGGCCATGGATTACTTGTCAAAATGGGCCGAAGCCGAAGCTCTTACAACAAATGATGGAAGAATTGTGGTAAGATTCTTGAAACGACTATTTTCTCGATTTGGTACTCCAAAAGCATTAATAAGTGACAGAGTTACCCATTTTTGTAATCATCAACTTGAAAAATATTTGACAAGATATGGAGTCTATCATCGAATCTCGACCGCATATCATCCTCAAACAAAGGGATAAGCCGAAGTTACTAATCGAGGTTTAAAACAAATACTTGAGAAAACTGTAGGATTAAATAAAAAAGAATGGGCCGATAAATTGGACGACACTTTATGGGCATTTCGAACCTCTTTTAAAACAACAATTGTAACACCCCGAAAACGGGTTTGGTAATCAAACCACGTTAATATTAACGACGGGTAAAATACCGCTAGTGGTGAAAATTTACCCGGTAAATAATAGAATTTAAATAAATAAACCTAGTATTAATTAAAAGGGGGTTAAATACTTTGAGAAAACAAAGTATATAAAAGGCCCGAGTTAACTGGTCTTAAAAATAAAATGGGTTATGACTTCCCCGAACCCATTAAGTAACTAGGAATATCAACGTAGTTGGTTAAGTGTTGTTAAAACAATAATAGAAAACAAGAAATAGATAACCCTTTTTACAAATTATGGAACTAGAGGGACTAAAAGAGGCAAAAAGGAAAATTTTTGAATTAAAATAATAAAACAACAAAACACACACATTAGTGTATGTTATGGTCGTGGTTTTCAACAGAGCCAGAAGGGGGTTCCTCAATTGAACCCTAACCCATACAAATCAGCCAAATTGAAGCTCAAATCAAGACCCAAATTAATGCATGAACACATAAAAACAATCACCTAGTCATGGAGATCACAAGGTAAGTTGAATTTTGTTATTTGGTGATACTTTGAAATTATGATGAACAATCATAATCGAAATTCTGGAATGAATGATGAATCTATGAGCGTTGTTGTGATGAAATTCATGTTTTGAAACACACCCTAGTTGAAAACTTGATGAATTAGTGTTAAAAACTACGGATTTGATGATTACCCATATGTGTGCTAAGTGGGTTTTATGACAAGAAGATGAACACTTGAATTAGGGTGTTAAAGGGATGAACATTGATGTTGTGATGCTAGTTCTAGGTGTAGTTCATGTACACTAGACAAAGAGGCATGATTTTGATATTAAAACTTGGTTAAAACAATGACCAAAATTAGATAAAATATGCGTATAAAATCTCGCCTACAAGATGTTTGTTAAAATGCCGAATGAATATTGATAAGAAGAAATTATGAAAGAAATGCGTAATTAGCAAATTTGACTAATTACGTGAAATATGGGTTAAAACGGATTCTAATCATAATGTTAATTTAACTTAATTGTGCCTATCGTATGATTAAAGGTAGTTGACTTCTAAAAGTCAAACTAACCAATGATGAGGTCGAATAGTAGTTTCGGCATGAAATCCATAAAATGAAATAGTCATAAGTAATGATGACTAATCTAATCGTCTTGCGGATTATGATAATAGTTTAACGCTCGACAAGCTAGGTGGAGGCTTGGGAAAGAAGCGGGTCAAACGGATCGAATGTGCGGAAAAAGGAGCAAAATCGGATGCAAGGTAAGTAAAGTTTACACCCATTTGTAGTATACATAGTTGTTTTATAGGCGATAAATACAACAATGGATTATGTTTGAAAATGGGTTCTGACATGAACCGAAATAAGTCGGAACGAATAAAAACGATCAAAACCAAGGTTAATGGTAAAAAGAGGCAAAATGGTAGTTTAGTCTTGAATTGACTAAAAATTTATAAATTTCTTAAAATTACCTAATAGCGTAACTAGTAATGGGAAAAAAAGGGATAAAAAGGGTAATTTAGTCACATGATGACTAAATGTAAGTTAAGATTAAATGGATACCCACGGCGTATGCCGAAATGGGTTAAAAATGCAAGAAAAAGGAATATTTGTAGTAAATTCGGGAATGGGTCGGACGTGTGAATAGGTAGTTTAAAAACCATGCTTTGTTATAAATGCGAATGTTTGGTCATATAGACCAAACGGGTCAAATGGTGGTGATAACACCATTTGACAATATTGACTAACATTGGTTGTCAAGTCGTATGTTCACAGGAGTGAACCGGAAGTGGATGAGTGTGTCGCGGGAAATATAAGCAAGGTATAAATCGGGTCTATACGTTGACCCGAGCCATGTACGCCTAAATGAATTTATTTTTAAAAGTGCAATTCTGGTCAAATAGATAGTGATGGTCCTTCGCCGTAAAATGAAGGACATAAAATTGACCAAAAAGCCCTTGATGGGTAAATCGGGCAAACGACCCTTAGAAGTTGTTTAGGAACTTTATTATGATTATGAAGTCCTTAGATACGTGTAAAACTTATAGGTAATGACATTCGTGGGTCGAATGTCTAAAAACGGGTCTTATGCGTAAAATGACTAACCGAAGGGTAGAAATGGGGATTATGGATTCCTTATGATAAATCCACCACAAAAAAAAAATTGTTGTGGTGGAATAAAATTAGTTGTTTAGTATGGGAATAAAAGGTGGGAAGTGAAAAGAGCGAGTTTTAGACTAAATTGCTTAAAATCCCTTAAATGGGTCAAAATGGATTTATACGCATAGCTTGTGTACTAGTCGCGTATTTCATAAGAAAGTATGAACCCGAGTTAGAGATCTTGAGTTAAATACATTGATGTATGTATTTTGGTTGTTTAAGAAACAAGTTGGTGGTTTTAAATACAAACGGGTCAAAATGTTGATTTTGAATAATAAGCCGAATGCTTAAAAATTTAGAATTTTATCAGTTTGAATGTTGAATTTTAACTCCATATGACGGGGAATCAAATTACGGCCGCGTAGGAAAAAGAATCACCTAAAACGGACTTGTAGATAAAAAGTTATGATACTTTGAAGTTTGATTTTTTGATTAAAACCCATTGCTGGCAGAAGTGCAGGTTCCAGATGTGAACCTGCTAAAAAACGTTCTCCCCCGCGGCACGCGAAAGGAGATGGTGAATTTGTCGCGACACGCACGCAAGTCGCGGCCCACGACAATGTTGGCTTAGTCTCTCGCGACCCGCGAGAGACACAAAAGCTGGCGAAAATTACTTTTTTTGTATTGTTTAGTGTTTATAACTTGTTTAAACTTATTTTTAAGCTACCAAAACTAACTTTTATGTTGGTTTTTGATTTAGGTGGTAGTAGCAAGCTTTCGGATGATGATCAAGCAACGTAGTGAACCGAACACATGTCTTTTAAGGCTTCCGCAAAGATCTCATTTTGTTTTTGTTAAAAACAACCTATGTAAACAATTGTTACTATATTTTGAATACTTAAATCATGTAACTTGTCAAAGTTTTTGAAAGATCGCATTTTCACTTAAAATGCGTATTTATTATTATAATCTTGTTGTAATGAGATGGGTCTTACAAGTTGGTAATCAGAGCTCAAGGTTAAAAGAATAAAGTGTTCGGTTCAAGACTTGATCGCAAATCCGGTAAGTACATGTATATTAATGGTTTAGTATGATTAAAGTGTTGTGAACAACACATAGGGTTATCATGTAATACACGTTACCCCAATTAAATCGATAAAGGATAGATATAGTCAACAAAATTACTTGTGTTAACACGTATAGTGGAAAAGCCTTGTATTATAATACGGATGTTCATTAATGTCGAAATTACTAACTTTTATAAATGTTGTAGTTGAAGGACACTCGCATCTAAAGATAGCGGGAGTTTAACAAATTGCGGATTTGACGAAGGAAAGGTCCAAAGTATGACGAGCAGAGCATGCTCAACAAGGACCTAAACCGCGCAACGATCGCGAACATGGCTAATGGCATGGAAAGCCCATTGGGGCAAGCATTACCAGGTGCACGTTGTAAATTAATCGCACAAATATTAATATGTAACAAACACGTAGATATTGACGGTTGCATATTGTCATATCCTGACTTTTACGGAAGTGTGATTACGTGTGACTTGCTTAATACCATTGCATTCAACCATAACAAACAACTATATGATAGAAATCTCGATGTTCATCCATTAGATAGTTTCAAACATTACAACCTACAATGTTTAACAACAACCAAGACTTCAAGTTTAAATACACAACAACCAAGGTTTATAAGTTCCATAACGGACTTCACAAAAGA
Organism: Helianthus tuberosus; assembly: GCA_030545235.1. NCBI lineage: Eukaryota > Viridiplantae > Streptophyta > Magnoliopsida > Asterales > Asteraceae > Helianthus > Helianthus tuberosus. The sequence goes on along the minus strand of CM060399.1, from coordinate 96,101,200 downwards.
CACTATTAAAAACGAGGCTTTGAACCATGTATTCTATCAAAGATAAAACACATGATTCAAACCCTTTAGTACTGAATGACATCATTTATTTGGAAGACACAACTTGAAAAACTTCAGCGCCCGCCAGATCCATTTCAATTCCCTGAAATGCATGTAGTTTGAAAACATCAACAAAAGTTGAGCGAGTTCATGTGTTTTGTATGTGAGCTTTGTAACCAAGGTATGTATGTATTTGTAAACCGGTATGAAAGCGAATATGAATAGATTAATTAATGATTTGCAAGGTTATTAATATGTGTGCAACGGTGTAGGAAGGCTCAATCCTTTGTGTATTTCATACCGGGCCTCCCGGCTGGGACGACATAGTCACCACATACGGCCAACTCGCGGACCCATGGGTGGGGCTCGCAACACCCAAATAGATCTATCACTCATGCCCCTCGGTCCTTATAAAAGGATTAATAGTCTCAAGTTAACGCCTACCCATTCACATGATCTAACAGTTCATTCCTTAGCTAACCATACAATTTGTAATCGTAATCATTTGTTACATGTATTTCACCCCTGAAGTTATAAAACTGAAAACAGTTAGAAGAAAAGGGGGACATGAACTCACAGTCTTGCGTTCTTCGATCAAATAACTCAAAGCTTCTTCTAGATTCCACGACTACCTACAAACGTACTATGGTTTATTAGACGGATGGGTCGTGCCTTGACTTTAGTCTTATTTATTATGACTTAGTATGTTTGAGTTACAATTCTTAGTGTCATAAATATTATTCCAAAGTATAGAATTATTTGTTAAAATAATAATATTTTAACTTCAATTATATTTATTAATTTTTAGAATAATTGATAAAATAATATATTTAAACTTGACACATTATGTATTTATACATGTATATCTTTCCCCAAGGATGGGTATACTTACACTTGTATTCTTAGACTTGAGTATTTTGCCAAGTATTGGTGGCGTATTCCGGTGTATTTATACATACGAGAATGCGTATTTTTATCGTATTTATTAAGTATTCTTATACTTAATTTTGCATTTATTGTTCCAGAATATTATTTTCAATAAAAATCACCAATATGAATATATTCTTAAAATATATAAATATTTTAAGAAAACTTGTATAGAAAATTATTTATATTTCTTCCTTGGCAAAAATATTTATGTTTTCATATAAATATAAAAAATAACATATTTTCAAGATTAACTTAGAAAATATTTAGAAATCCATTTTTCACCCCAAAAATATTATGTTCTAAATTTGTTAAGAAAATATATATTTTCACCAAAAATATTATATTTTCCAATTGTTCAAGAAAACATATATATTTTTCTTTACCAAAAAATAATATATTTTCTTCTTGACAAAAACATTATATATTTTTGTAACACTTGTAGAAATCATATTTTTGTCCTCTTGGTTTCCAAAATACCGTTTATCAAAATATATGATATTCGCTAATTTACACACATTTTAGTCCCCCGTTTTACACCTATTTTATGCGTTTTTGGCCGTAAAACCGTCATTCGGATACTTAATTATCTACATTTTTGTTTACAGGCCTAAAACAGTATACCAGACAAGATGATAGCAAAAACGAGGACTTTCCGGACAAAACGACGAAGCTGCGGACATTCTGTTAAGGAAACTGATCTGGGCCTGTGGAACGGTCGTGCGACCTGATGCACGACCGTGCATCTCCGACAGTTGGTGATTTGTCCGGCAATGAACGAGGGTGCGACTTGGAGTGCAAGGCTTACAAGGCCATCCCGGGGACGCACGGACGTGCCATCCGAGGAACGACCGTGCGTCTACGATGATCCAGCCTGATCTCGGTGATGAACGCTCGGTGCAGCAGCTCGTGCAACAAGAACCCGGAACTGAACGACCGTTCCATCCGAAGAACGGTCGTGCGATATCGTATCTGGTCAAAGATCTGATGACGTATGCAGTATGGTGACCCATCCCCAATAATTGCTTAAAGTGCACGGTCGTGCCATATGGAGAACGACCGTGCGACAGCGAAAAATATAAAAACAGAACAGAAACATTCTGTTCGACATTCTGGATTTTTGGAGAGCTTCACAGGCGATTTTCAGGCTCCGGAGGCGTTAGCTTTCACCCGGATTCAAGCCACATTGTCCCGTTTAGCTCGATTACTACCCGGATCCTTAGTCTAGTACTTGTTTATGGTTTGATTTTCTAATCTTTCCATGATTTTGTTAATCTTTCAAGTACTTAGATTAATGTTTATGTATTATTGTAGCCTTTGGGCAAAAACACAAACAATCCCTTGCTAGATTATTGCCATTAGTGTGTTAAGCTTTGTTTGTAATGACACTTGAAGTATTTTCTATGTTAATCTTTGATGATTAGTTTGCAACCTTGTTATTGATATTGAATTCTTGATTATAAGTAATTATGTTGGATGATTGATGCTTGGTTAGTTAAGATAGTTGAAAAATGAAGCTTAATTAATCTTGTATTAGTAAACTTTGAATTTGGTTAACTAGTTTAACTTGGTTTAAATGTATGCATCATGATACTAGAAATGGTTAGTGATTTAATAAAATGTAATTATTGTTAATCAAGAGAGCTTGCCGTCACGTAAGGACCTTAACGGGTTAGATGGTGTCGTTATAAATTCTTGCCATGATTTGTTAGCTTAGTTAGTAGTTTAGGCCAAAATTGCTATCTTAGTGAATTTTTATGCAAGATTTGTAAAATGAACTCGGTTGTGATTTAATCTAGTTTATGCTTGTCTCGGTGGTTGCATTGTGTTTATCCGTGTCTCTTTCCTTGATTAAGTGCGGTTAGAAAACTCCTAACGGATGACTAGCTTATTTTTAAGAGATTTTCATAGACATTTATCAATTGCACGTTAAAGAACAATTTTAGGTGGTTAAAGTGTGTTTATCGTTTTAGCTTTCCGAATGATTGTCATGTTAGGATTCCCGAAAGGGATACTAATTGTCTTAAATTGGAAAATTGACCGAATGCTTCTAGTGCCAAAACCGACTTAGTTGACATGCTGTGGTTGTGTATTTAGCTAGGCTTTTTATCTATATTCTATTATGTTTTTATTATGTATTTATTTATGCTTACTTTAGTTTAGTTAAAATCAACCAAACTTATGTTTTTACCGGTAGTTTAGTGACAAAGGTCTAGTATTATTTCTCCGCCCATTTCCTTGGATCGATACTTGGTTCTTACCGATACTTTATTACATATATGACGGGGTACACTTGCCTCTTTCGTGTGTGTTTTGATGTAAAAGTAATAATCACTTTTATAAATTTAAAACCAAATCGTGTGTAAATTCATTGCAAAATTATGTATATATACGCACACGTCAATATACTTATGAATTTAATTCCGGAATATTTTTGTGGTTTATATTCCTTGTTCGGTTTGACCAAATTTTGAGTATAAATTATATATTTATTTTTCTTGGGATTTTGGTAATATTTAGTGTTATATTTCTTGGTATTTTGGTGAGTTATATTATTTCAAGTCCTAAAATAATATAACTAATACACTTGATATACAAATAAGCACACAAACTGTGACATCTAAATATATATTTTCCTAAATACATATTTAGTCACTTTTATTATCCAAAAACCAACCTCCAATATTTGTAATTCTTGTAACAAAAATTATGGCAAACTTTATATGAAAAAAATCATGGTTAAAATACACTTGTAAAGACTTGTTTAAAAATATTTTTCTAAGTGTTTAATTTCTAGAAAATTTTTGCCATAGTTTCCCCTTAAAATGGAGGTTTCCATGCTTTCTAAGCATATCATTTTCTTTTAAAAATCATCACAATTCATCGGCAATTCAAACAATACTTACTAAGTGCCAAAATCATATCATTTACACTACTTCATGAACTTGAAAATTTATAAAAATTTGTAGTAACTTAGTGTGGTCTTAAGTAAGTTTTGTTACCCCTTTAAAGTGTTGTTATTTGTTTAAAAATATCACTCTTGAAGATTTTAGATCTTTACAACTTGTAAAATGATTTTCTAAAAATATTTCTTTTTGAATTTTTCTTGTTAGTAACATGTTTCTACACTTGATTAATCACTAATGTGATTAGTTTCTTTAAAACTCTTGTTTATGTAAATCTTGTAAATTAACTTAGTTTCTTGAGAAAACTAGTTTTGAAATCATCCATGTTTATGACTAATAACATGTTTCATACTTCATTATTCAAGAAAAACACTTAATCTTTCAAGTTCATGTTTACATATTAGGATGATCATCTTGATTCATCACATAATCATCATCTCACTTGCTAGATCATGTGTTTAATCACAATCTAGCAAGTTTCATATGATGTTTAACATCATAAACACAATCAATCAACAATCAAGAAGCATATAAACACTTAAACAACATAGATTATAATGATTTAGAGCTTTATGTTAGTGATTATGTTCTTGATCTTTAATGTTCTTCATGGTTAGTTACTTATATCATCTTTTAACCAACATAACAAGATGTAAAATGAGATTAGAAGGGCCTTACTACTAGCACAAGGCTAGGGAAGAACACAAGTTGATGAAGATGATAAATTAGGTGGATAAAAGCACTTGAGAGAGGTCCTTCTATCCCCAATGGCTCCAAGCTCCTTAAACAAGCTTCTTACACCTTGAGATCACTAGAGAATGGATGAAGATGAAGTGAAAGTGAGGGTGGTGGTGGTGCTTGGTTTCGGCCGAGAATGGGAGGATAGGAGAGGAGAGTTTGAGTGAGGTGATGTTGTGAAGATAATGAAGGAATGGTCTTATGGTTACACTTATAATCTCCCAACATCATTTAGACCATTGGTTTCTATGTTTTTAAAGAAGTAACACAATCTAATAAACAATTAGACAAAAATCATGGGTGGGCCACACCCATTGTAACCGTAAGTTGGGGGGTATAGTTAGTTTGTAATGGTTAGTTATGTTAGTTGGTTGAAATCTAAGGGTTTAGTTAGGGTGTTATGTGTATTATATGTTTATAGGGTATGTTATGATGTTCGGGGACCATAACTAGCTCAGAAATGATAAAACAATGCTTCTAATGAAAATTTGGTGTTTCGGGTAGTGTCCGGTTGTTCGGTTGGTTACCGGTTCCTTAAGGTGCTAAACTATGCAGTTTAGTGTGCTTTATGTTACCTTTTGTGACAGTTTTGATTCCCGACACTTAGGAAAGCATTCTGGACCATTTAACCATAATTCTACATAATGTCTAGTTGTTTAAATGCTGATTTTTGCTGAATTCTGCAGTTTATGTGAGTTTTAGGCACTTTCTGGCACTTAAACTATCACTAGGAAGGCAGTTCTATGATCCTTACTCTCCTACACACTATACTAGTGTAACTCTTGGTTTCTGGCCCATTCTGTATCTCAATACCATGTCTAAGTATTGAACTTCGGTCAGTAATTCTGATTTGTCTGATAACTGTGCTAACTTTGTTTCGTGCATCATTTGAATCAATAAAGTGTTGCATGCAATAATAATAATAATGACATTATGCAATATGTGATGCACATGTATGTATATGACAATAATCAAAAAGCATTCGTGTCATTAATTTAAATCAGCACAGTCATTAAAGCACTAATTACTGTTTAAGTATTGTACGGATACATGAAATTATGACAATTGTCACACATATATAGGGTAAAACTTGGAAAACCTGAATAGAAACAAGTGTTCACATATGAAATTAAATAGAAACATGTGTTATTCACGATGATGAATAACAAAGCAATAACTGGATTTGTTCATATAGAAACTTGGACGGAAGTAATTATCCAAGTGAATAATTCTCAATATAATACTATTGAGGAAAATAGCGATCACATTAACAAATGTGATTATATAATAGTTCGATAAAAAGGAAAACATTTTATATGTTCAAGTGCAAAACGAGTAAAACTAATGAATATTGTTAGCAATTAAATAAAATTTACTAAATGAAATCAAAGATATAGAAATAAATAGAGGCGATACTTACATGGGGCGTGGTGCAAAAATTATAAAAAGGTCATGTGTGTCATGTGTTGATCGCTTACTCTGGCCAAGTAAGTAGTGAACACATGATATAATGAACTTCTTATGATGGACACATTTACGTCCGATGTAGTAAGGACGGGGTGAATGGGATGAATTAAAAAGGTACCCAAAACGGATCAAATAAGTAAAATATTTGATAATAAACGTAAACGCAAGCCTGATGACGGAAGCGTATTACGTTAGTATAACGAGCCCGAGAGAAGGGACAAGAATCAAAGTAAATAAAAATATAAACCAACTAATAAGGACGCTAAGGTATAGGGATAAAAGTTTGACTATCATAAGTGATGAAATTCATGCGAACAAGTCAAACGGAATGAATAAGGAATGAGAACTTTGCTGAACAAAAGCGATGGATTTCGCTAAGAAGACCAAAACAAGTTAAAACGAAGTCTAAAACCATATCAGAATGGTTACTTTGAAGATGACTTCGGTAAATATACCCGATGGATGGGTGGGATTTTGAGTATATGCGTATACCAAGAGACGGGAACACGGATTACAAAGTCAAAAGACTCGGATTTATGAGTTATGACTAAAAGAATAATAAAATTTCGCAAACAGAATTTCGAAAGGGATGTTCAACTATTTTAAGGGTGGACGAGTTAAATTGAGAATAACGTTTGACTGTCACAAGTGATGGATCAAACTATGAGCGTTGTTGTGATGAAATTCATGTTTAGAAACAAACCCCAGTTGAAAACTTGATGAATTAGTGTTAAAAACTAGGGATTTGATGATTACCCATATGTGTGCTAAGTGGGTTTTATGACAAGAAGATGAACACTTGAATTAGGGTGTTAAAGGGATGAACATTGATGTTGTGATGCTAGTTCTAGGTTAGTTCACGTACATTAGACATAGAGGCATGATTTTGATATTAAAACTTGGTTAAAACGATGACCAAAATTAGATAAAATATGCGTATAAAATCTCGCATACAAGATGTTTGTTAAAATGTCCGAATGAATATTGATAAGAAGAAATTATGAAAGAAATGCATAATTGCCTAATTTGACTAATTACGTGAAATATGGGTTAAAATGGATTCTAATCATAATGTTAATTTAACTTAATTGTGCTTATCGTATGATTAAAGGTAGTTGACTTCTAAAAGTCAAACTAACCAATGATGAGGTCAAATAGTAGTTTCGGCATGAAATCCATAAAATGAAATAGTCATAAGTAATGATGACTAATCTAATCGTCTTGCGGATTATGATAATAGTTTAACGCTCGACAAGCTAGGTGGAGGCTTGGGAAAGAAGCGGGTCAAACGGATCGAATGTGCGGAAAAAAGAGCAAAATCGGATGCAAGGTAAGTAAAGCTTACACCCATTTGTAGTATACGTAGTTGTTTTATAGGCGATAAATACAACGATGGATTATGTTTGAAAAATGGGTTCCGACATGAACCGAAATAAGTCAGAACGAATAAAAACGATCAAAACCAAGATTAATGGTAAAAAGAGGCAAAATGGTAGTTTAGTCTTGATTTGACTAAAAATTTATAAACTTCTTAAAATTACCTAATAGCGTAACTAGTAATGGGAAAAAGGGATAAAAAGGGTAATTTAGTCACATGATAACTAAATGTAAGTTAAGATTAAATGGATACCCATGGCGTATGCCGAAATGGGTTAAAAATGTAAGAAAAAGGAATATTTGTAGTAAATTCGGGAATGGGTCGGACGTGTGAATAGGTAGTTTAAAAACCATGCTTTGTTATAAATGCGAATGTTTGGTCATATAGGCCAAACGGATCAAATGGTGGTGATAACACCATTTGACAATATTGACTAACATTGGTTGTCAAGTCGTATGTTCACAGGAGTGAACCGAAGGTGGATGAGTGTGTCGCGGGAAATATAAGCAAGGTATAAATCGGGTCTATATGCTGACCCGAGCCAGGTACGCCTAAATGAATTTATTTTTAAAAGTGCAATTCTGGTCAAATAGATAGTGATGGTCCTTCGCCGTAAAATGAAGGACATAAAATTGACCAAAAAGCCCTTGATGGGTAAATCGGGCAAACGACCCTTAGAAGTTGTTTAGGAACTTGTATTATGATTATGAAGTCCCTAGATACGTGTAAAATATATAGGTAATGACATTCGTGGGTCGAATGTCTAAAAACGGGTCTTATGCTTAAAATGACTAACCGAAGGGTAGAAATGGGGATTATGGATTCCTTATGATAAATCCACCACAAAAAAAATTGTTGTGGTGGAATAAAATTAGTTGTTTAGTATGGGAATAAAAGGTGGGAAGTGAAAAGAGCAAGTTTTAGACTAAATTCCTTAAAATCCCTTAAATGGGTCAAAATGGATTTATACGCATAGCTTGTGTACTAGTCGTGTATTTCATAAGAAAGTATGAACCCGAGTTAGAGATCTTGAGTTAAATACATTGATGTATGTATTTTGGTTGTTTAATAAACAAGTTGGTGGTTTTAAATACAAACGGGTCAAAATGTTGATTTTGAATAATAAGCCGAATGCTTAAAAATTTAGAATTTCATCAGTTTGAATGTTGAATTTTAACTCCATATGATGGAGAATCAAATTACGGTCGCGTAGGAAAAAGAATCACCTAAAACGAACTTGTAGATAAAAAGTTATGATACTTTGAAGTTTGATTTTTTGATTAAAACCCATTGCTGGCAGAAGTGCAGGTTCCAGATGTGAACTTTCTGAAAAACGTTCTCCCCCGCGGCACGCGAAAGGAGATGGTGAATTTGTCGCGACACGCACGCGTGTCGCAGCCCGCGACAATGTTGGCTTAGTCTCTCGCGACCCGCGAGAGACACAAAAGCTGGCGGAAATTACTTTTTTTGTATTATTTGATGTTTATAACTTGTTTAAACTTATTTTTAAGCTACCAAAACTAACTTTTATGTTGGTTTTGGATTTAGGTGGTAGTAGCAAGCTTTCGGATGATGATCAAGCAACGTAGTGAACCGAACACATGTCTTTTAAGGCTTCTACAAAGATCTCATTTTGTTTTTGTTAAAAACAACCTATGTAAACAATTGTTACTATATATTGAATACTTAAATCATGTATGAATGTTAACTTGTCAAAGTTTTTGAAAGGTCACATATTCACTTAAAATGCGTATTTATTATTGTAATCGTGTTATAATGAGATGGGTATTACAACAATAGGTACCACCCCATATAAGCTTGTCTATGGAAAAAAGGTTATCATTTGCCAGTAGAGATAGCACATAGGGCTTACTGGCATTAAAAAACGTAAACTTAGACCATGAAACCACCGGAAAGAATCGATTTTATCAATTAAACGAACTAGACGAATTAAGAAATCACGCTTACTCTAACTCCGAAATTTATTAGGAACGTATGAAGAACTTACATGAAAAAAATATTAAGCCAAATGAATTTCGAGAAGGAGATCAAGTGCTATTGTTTAATTCATGACTTCGATTATTTCCCGGAAAACTAAAGTCTAGGTGGTCGGGACCTTTTTCCATCACCCATATCTTTCCACATGGTGCAATCGAGATTAAATCTCAAAATGGGATTCCATTCAAGGTCAACGGAAAACGGCTTAAGCTCTACCAAGGATTCATTGAGGATGATGAGGAAGAGATTTCGCTACAAGCAGTCGAGGTATGATTAAACAAAGGTTTGTGTATATATGTAAATTAACATCAGTTTTGTAGGTAATGGACATCGGGAATGCTTCAAAAATAGGTAAGGTAACTAAATCTCTTTCGGGAAAATAGGTCACTCACACGTGCCCTATAAAAAAAAATTTAACCGCCCATGGAGTGGTGGCCGCTGACCATGGGGCCGTGGTCGGTGCGCAGATGGGTATAAACCCTTTTTCTTCTTCATTCTTCATTGCACCATGACTCGTTTCCCCGAAAAACCTCTGGTTCCTCTACGATTCTCTGCCATTTTTCACGTTTTCCTTTCATTCAACATCTGCAAGGTATGATTCTAACATCTTCTTTAGTTAGTTTAACGATTTGCATCTAGAATAACACCAAAAATTTGAGGAAAATCTAGGGTTCTTGAACTAGAACCGAATCAAATCCTAATTTTTTTACTAGTTCTAGTAATAGTAGTTTAGATTCATGTTATAGGAAGTAAATCAACCATTATTGTCCATAGAATCATCCGATTTCAAGTATAAACCATGAACCCTTGTTTTTGAACTGAAAAAGTTAAAATTGATAGGGTTAACGGTTTGTTTTTGGAAAAACAGCAATTGGGGTTTCATTTTCGGGCGAAACCGCCCCTACTCAACCAAAAATTTTCAACTTTTCGAAACCGGGTCGAAATTTGAAAAGTTCTAGTAACAAAGGCCTGACCACGGGGCCTGGTCAGTGAACACGGGGCGTGGCCAGGGATAGTGGCTGAGCACGGTGCGTGGCCAGTAACCACGGGGCCGTGTCCAACTCCTTGTTTTCAGTTTTTTTCGAAATTTTATCATAACACACTGATTTTTTTGTGGTTCTCTTTTGCAGCAATGGCCAGCAAGTTTCTGAAGTTCAAACCATCGGAATGGGAATACCAAGCCCGATACAATATCCTCCAAACAAGGCCCGAAGAGGCACCAAGACAAACATGCTATGAAACTCTTATAACTGTGGGACAACGAGGCCGATATGATACGCTAGTCACGGGACCACTTCGAGCAGCTCTTGACACCAAGCTCCATTCCGTCTATGAGTATAACATGGAGTTCTATAGCACCTTTAAGTTCAAAGCCAAGGCAGACTCGTTTGACTCAGATGGAGTTGAGTCCAGATGCGCTGGGGAGCTATTTTCCATCTCCATTGCCCAATTCGATGTGAATGTGGGCTTATACACCGAGGATGAGTCGGTTGAAGAAGAATTCACGGGTGGTCTCCGTGATATTCCGACTAACATGCGCCAAACTGCATGGGCTCAAATTGGAGATGGGCCATACGATCCAAGTGTCACCAAAAGCTCCCAGTTGCGGGATCCCCTTTATCGCTACTTCCACCGGGTCCTAAGCAACTCCCAACTGTCAACGACATGATAGTTCGGGTGTGGTAAAACTCCATGATCTCACTTGCCTCTATTGCATCCACAACTGCATACCTCTTGATGTCACATACCTACTCGTCAAGAATATGCACCTCAACCAATTGGCCTCTTCTCCAATACCGGTCTTCTTCGGGGGATGGATCTACCGTCTATGCAAAAAACTATGTCCATCGCGTCCCAAAATCATTCCATCGGGGTGCGAGATCCGGGAAGGTAGATCTAGCCTAATGCCGCTCCATGGGACTCATCCAAGAGATGGATGATGGGTCTGTTTGCTTCTGAAATGCCCTAGGAAACACATGGGGCCCGAAAGAAGTCCTAGCCCTCCAAGACGACCCAAACCGTCCTCCCCCACAACACCAAAGCTACCATGCGGGTTCCTCCTCTCAAGGAGGCGGGTTTCCTAACTTTCAAATTTTAACTGATCTTTTGCAGGAAAACCTTCTTTATACTTGGAACATGTACAACATGGCTAGCAATGCCAACACCCAGATTGGAGCGGTGGAACTTTTCGTAGCTACTATGCAAGATGACATCACATACATCCGGGAGCATATGGCGTATCGTGATGAGGAGGGCGATGAGGATGAGGACACGGATTGAGCGGAGGCAATGGAGGTGTTGTGGTAGGCGGAGGATACAGTTTTCAGGTTAACCCTCTCTACTCTTTGAACAATTTACTGGCCTGCGTGCCATGGTTGAACAATTTACTTTCCAGACACTTTTATTTCTGCATTTTTTTTAGTTTTATGTTTGTGATGATTAGGATGTTTATGAAATGCTCGTAAATTAGGATGTTGGTATTGTATTATGATTTGTGTGGTGTATAGCAAAACAGGTACACGGGAGGCTTGAATGCACTAAGCATTAGTGCCACCTAAGCCCAGAAATCAGAAACGAATGCCAAAAACCTGAAATTCAACAATTGCAGACTGCCACCACAGGGTCGTGGTCATTGACCACGCCCCCGTGGCCAGCCCCTGATCTGCTGTTTTTGTCTGCAAGCTCTCACCACGGGTCGTGGCCACCAGGCGCGCCCCGTGGCCAACTTTCTGCAAGTAACGTTACTGGCACTCTGACCACGGGGCCATGCCCAAACAACACGTGCCTGTGGCCAGGTGCCCAGTAACACAAAAACTTGTTTTTGATACGCTTTTACACATTCGAATCAACCTAAAAACTTATTTTGGGACACATTGATGACAATGTGTAATTTAAGTGTGTGGGGAAGCTAAAACCTTGAATCTTGCAAGTCCTAATAACAAGCCTTACACAAAACTCGTATTGGAACCGCTAATCACCGATAGTGTCGTGACAAAAAGAACCAAATAAGAAAATTATAAAAAGGCATGACAAATCTTTTTTAAAATTTGATTATATATACTTGTTCACACTATAAACCATTTCCCACAATAAGTGAGTTTTGGGCCTTTATTGAGCATACATGCACACATTTTTTAAACTAAATGCTCATTTTCGTTTCTTGTGTGAATAGCCGCCTGGTTCTTACGACTCTAGAACTTGCCAAGACGATACATTCCCGATCCTTACCAACTTGAACCCAAGTAACTAAATGATGGAGGCATTAGGACTAGCATTTTTCTTCAAAACCATTGGTTTCTTCTTTTTACTCCCCTACCTAAAATCCCCCTAGTTAACCCCTTTGAGCGTAGACCTTTTCGTTTCAAAACCCGAAAAACAAACACCCATTACCCACCAAAACCTTTTTCCTTTCAAACCCATTTGTTTTAGTAAAAAGCTCGGTTATCTTGTGACATGAAAAAAATAGAGACTTTTTCAATAACTAAACAAGTTCCTCAAAAATCTTATTTAAATATGCTTAGTTTGAATAAATGTCACAAAAACAAAAACAAAAGTTTACGACAACCGACGCTTTTTACGCTTTTCGCCATTTCACTAACTGCTCACCCAAAAACCACCTACCCTTAGCCCAAGCCTAACCCTTTTCCAATGTCCTCTTGATATTTACAAAGGTTTATAGTAAAAAAGAGGGGGTTTGATCGCTTGGCAAGCATATGGTAGAAGTAAGTTCCATGCCGGAATCGAGTGTTTCACAAAAATACACCCTCGACCGAGTGTTGAGTGATCTCCCGTGATGTATGTGAACTTGTATATAAATAGAATTTTAAAGGGCATGTTATGCCTAGATAAATAATTTTTGTTAACAAGTTGTTCTAAATAAATCATGACGAATAGGATTGTAAATAAAATAAAATAAAAACAAAACTAAATAAAGATCTTGGATTCCCAACACTCAAGATAAGCCACAAAACTTCTTCTCTACCTATTCCATTTAGGTGTGTAAGCCACATTTAAAGAGTTTTGCTTGAGGACAAGCAAAGATTCAAGTGTAGGGGTATTTGATGTGTACAAAATGCAACAATAAATTACATCAATAGAGGCATGAAACCAACCCTTTTTAGTACTAATGTTCGAAAAAGTGCGTTTCTTTCTTACTTTTGAATTTACAGGACCAAACGAGCTTAAAAGAACAAAATGAACAAATAACTAGCCAAAACCAACATAAATACAAGAAGAAGGAATAACGTGACATGCCCGACCCCTCGACAGCATCTCCCAAGACAAAAACAAGAAAACAGAAACTGACCACGACGCCGTGCCCATCCAGTCATGGGCGTGGTCAGCCCTGACACAAGAAGACAAAGCCTGCAGAAGCTTCTACGCCCACCACGGGTCCGTGCCCAGCTCACCATGGGGCGTGGTCAACTCTTAGATTTGCAGAATCTTGATAGTACAACAAAGAGTTAGCCACGGGGCCGTGTCTAGAGGCCACGGGGTTGTGTGGTGACCTCTATTGACAACTGCAATTAATGAAGGAAGAGAAGAAGATGGCCACGGGCCATGCCCAATGGACACGCGGCCGTGGCCGGGGCTCTGTTCTGACTATAAATAGGTGTGCTTGGTTCACTTCAAAGGCATCCCTTGGCAAACCACTTCTCTCCCACTTTGCCACCACTCCACCACCACTACAACACCAACACCCACCACCATCATCCATCTTTCATCTTTAGAATGTGTAGTATTCTCAGATCCAAGATTGATCGTAAGAGTTCTTGTCAATCAAAGGCCATGTTTGGCTAATCTCTTACAAAGGCCATGTTTGGCTAATCTCTTACATTACTTTTGATTTTTAATCTTTGGTCACTTTTTAATTGGGTATGCATTAATGACTTTAATAACTAGTTTCTTATGTTAAAAGTGAATTTTCTTTACCATTTCTTCATGATGTCATTGATTTGCTCATTCGTGTCATTACGGTCTATATAAAGCACGTTAACTACTTGAAAGTGGGTTAGAAGGGTGGTTTGGTAAAGTTCTTGTATCGTTCAGTGTATAGATCCTGCGAGGACTTGGTTCAAGCTTACTAAGACCTCGTTCAATGTCCCAAAGGTATTCGATGGCGGGGGTGTGAATAGCTTGGACCCCTCATATGTAAACTACTATTAAAACTTTAAAGCGGCTTCTTGGGATTGTATCCTTGCTGACTCAAACCACTTAGCCGAGGGTAGCGTCACCTTCAAAAGAGGGGCCTACCACTTTTCGCATTGATAACTTACTTAATTGTCTTTCAATATTCCGAGCCTTTGGGATTTCATCCCTGCTGACTAAAACCACTGGGTTGAGGGTAACGTCACCTTCAAAAGAGGGGCCTACCACTATAACTAAGATAATCTCTTAAAAAGTCCGAAAGTGAGAAAATCATCAAAGGATACACTAAAGATAAGTTGGGTCCAAGTGATTCTATCTTGTCTATTTGTTTTTCATTTTATTTATCTTTTTAATTTTTAGATTTATTTTCATGTTTAAAAACTCTTTTCAAAAATTTAGATCGATTAGACGTTAACAATAAACCGGTATTAAATGCTCTTGTGTCCTTGGACGACCTCGGTATCTTACCAACAATATACTATGCTTGCGATGGGTGCACTTGCCCAAGTGTGTGTTTAGTGTTAGTACAATATCGTGTTTTATAAATTTAAAACTTGACTAATGCGTAAAACGAACCTAAAATATTAATAAAATCATATCATGCCTAACTCACACCAGAATGATTGCAAAATGATTTCATATTGAATTCAATTGATGTATAATACAATCATAAGGTACAAAGCACTTCCCCTCACTAGGTGGACTCTCTCACTTAGTTCTTATGCACAAAGGCTCTAAGTGTTGACTATTACAATAAGAATGAAGAAGTATATATAGGATGAGAGAACTGTTGGTGACATCACCATGAAAACAACCACAAACAACTCATTAAATGATATAACTGCCAACAGTTAGTAGAACTGCTGGATGGTTACACTATTACATTGAACTACTGCTTTATGTAAATATGGGTTTAAGCAACCTAAGTGTAACACCCCGTGTTTCGAAAGTCAAAGTCAAAGTCAAGATTGAAGTCAAAGGGAGACAAGATTGCTAATTGCGATATGTCACTCCTTGCTCAACTCCTGTTTTGACTTCTTTGACTTGTAAATAGTCTATTTTATGCTTTACGTTAGTTGTATTATGTGGAGTATTTGTTAATAATCGAGGTTTAATCGCTATTTATCGATGTTTATTGCATGTTTAATCGCTTTATCGCTTATCGCAATCGCACCCGCAACTCGAATTACGCGTTCTGGTTAGTGTTCTTATGTGTGTGTGCCCTTATGTGTTACTTGTGCATGTTATTTATGTTTTATGATGTGGTGGTTAATCGAAACTCAATCGCAACTCAATCACAAACGTTGAACGAACGTTAAATAAGGATGATTGTATGTTGATATAGTAGTTGGGATTAAAAGTAATTTGAATAGGAAAATCTATCGCATCGCAACGCTCAACACTCGGATTGAAATCGCAAAACTCATTGCGCCGAGCACTCAAACCGAATGGCCAGCCGACCGAGTTGCCACCCGATCGGGCTGCCACCCGAGCGGAGTGCCACTCGATTGATCTGCCACCCGGACGGGCTGCCACTTGATCGACCAGCCACTCTCCTCCATTTCCCCCACTTTCCTTTTTGGGAAACCCTATAAATACCTCCTGTCACATCACAAACTTAACTTTTATGCACCACTCGTCCGACCAGCGCTTTCAATCTACATTTCTACCGATTTCTCGCTAATCTTGTAAGTTTTCAACCTAAATCTTGTACTTTCTTAATCTACGCACACTCCTACACATTTCTATCTTTTGAATCTTAACTTCTAACCGTGAAATCACTAGATTCGAGGTGTTCTAGGATGATGTCATCATGGAATTCTTATGAACTTCATGTTTTGGCTTCAATCCACCAAGAACAACTTAGATCTGAATGATTTCCACATGAATAAACAAATATCTTGCATAGATCTGAACATATTCATGGTGAAAAGGATTGAAATATGGTTTTCCAACTATCTTTCAACTCTTTTACACTCAATGCACTCAAAACCGATAGAATCGGAGCTTGTTCTAACCTTCTACTCTTTCTTGTGGATGTGTCGGTTCAAGATCCGGACTCTGTCCAAGAGATTACCGATTTCGGGGTAAACATGAAACACCGTCTCGAACAGTTAACTGGTCGGGCTAGGGTGATTCCTGTCCGATCGGGCCACTAAGTCTTGACGAGGTTTCTGTTGTTTAGCACGTTATCAAACAGTCTCTAGAAAACGACAAACTACCAAAACAACCAAGGAAGAAGACGACCAGGTCATCTGGGACGGATTGTCGTCCGATCGGATTGCCACCCGACCAGACTGCCACCCGATCGGATTGCACCTTGGGTCCCACACTTAACCTTTATTTCAATATTTGAGGTTTTTAACATTGTAAAGATTGCCACCCGATCGGATTACCACCCGACCATGTGATGTTTGACTTCAAGCACTTCAACAATTTTTCAACAAGTTCAATCCGAACGGATTGCCACCCGGTCAGATAGCCATCCGATCGAGTGACTGTTCTGCTGTGAACTTGTTCTCAACCTGAGAAGCCTCGCTAATCGGATTGTTATCCGATCGAACAGCCGTTCGATCGAACGACCTGAAAGATAGAGATACTTCTCTGTTTTCAAAATGCTACAACGAAAACTTCAAAAGACAAGCCATCATACACAAAAACATCTATCCCAAACGAGATGACAATCCAATCGAGTGGCCACCTGAACAGGCGACCACCCGAACTGATTGCCATCTGATCGACTGGTCACCCGATCGGATAGTCACCCGAACGGATTGCCGTCCGATCCACTGACACTTTGCTTCATTTTACGTGCCGCTTATCGTATATGCTATCGTTCTGATCAGGCTAACCTTGCTCTCTAGCGCTCCCTTCAATCCATCATCGCTGTGAGTGTACTCGATCCCTTTTTGCTTTACGCACTTTTGGGTGTTACATACGTTACTTATTCTAAATCACATCAAACACACTACGCAATACTTTAATGCTAACCATTACCGCATGTTATACGTGACTTAATGAAAGCTTGTTTGTTATGTTTACACATGGAATGTTGTCTACCTGTCTTAGCAACGATATTACTATAATTTGGACTCAGCACCTGTTCACTCAGGGGTTGTTAAGGACAATTTGTTACATGGCTCACAGTGGTGAGTGTGTATTACAAACTACCTTGGACAGTCAACTCGCAGTCATTGGTATCGATAGGTTCATGTCGATAAGTAACGTACTTCATTTTACACTGTGTACGTGCTGGTTATGCATAATCGATTTCGAACTCTACTATATCTATTAAACTTGTATGCTCACCTTTACACAATGTGTATTGACTTTTACTTTAACGTATGTGGCAGGTGCTTAAGATGTTTAGATGCTTGGCTTACTGTTAAATCGAGGCTAGAAAAGGTCTAGAAATAAATAAATGAATTGTCTGTATTTGAAATCTGAGTTGTCGGAATAGAACAATTTGACTGGATCTTGTCTGTAATAATTATGTTATCTTTTATGTCATGGTATGGGACATGATGCTTTAAATAACTGGTAATTATAGTTGTTATGGAAACTTCTGGAAAATCTGTTTCTCTCAGTGCCACGCCCCAATGTTTCCGCCATCGGTTGCGGTGTGACACTAAGTATTGTGATAATACTTAACTTAGAATGGTTCTTTGATAATAATATCTCCCGAACGTATTGATGTTACTATTTGCCACCTCTCTATTTGTGCATTCTCTTTAAAATGACCCTTATCTTTACACTTAAAATATGTCACCTTTGATTTATCGAATCTATCTGGTCCTCCCAAGCAGTTTTTACCAGTAATCTCCATGTAGCTTAGTGCTCTTCTTATGAAGCTCACCATGCACCATCTTATGTCGATCAATTCCGTTTCCTCAGGGTCTATCTAATCATAGTCTTCTTTAGTCATATTGTAATTACCAATGCGACCCACAACTAGACCTTCGTATGATCCTAGAATACATGCCAAAAATGACATGTGCTCTTTGGCGCTTGACACAAATAATCCTTGAACATTTTGAAGATTTATTGCTATGTTACACTGTTGAAACTTGGTTGACTGAGTTGAATTTTGACTGTTCTGATTTGGTAAATGTTGTGGTGTCTGCTGAGATGTAGAATTAGATCTAACACTGCTGTAAAATGTATGTGGAGTTTAATGATACCCAGAACTATTGCTTCCAAAATCATTACCAGTTGCTCCTGTAGATTCAGCACTAAAAGTTGTCTGGATTTTTTGACTCGCTGCAATAACCAATACTTGTCCCTTTTAGTACAAATCGATATCTTGTGGTATTGTAACAGACTTCATCTTAGATTTCTTTTGGAGTTCTAACTCGTGGGATTCAAGCTTTTGAATAAGCTTTGCTAGATTTAATCTTGCAGATTCTATCGGATTTGACTTTAGAATCAACATGTATGTACCCAAATCACCTTCGGGTAGTGCATCTGCCAATTTATCCATTACCTCCGTATCTTACTTTTCAATTCCAATCCTATTCATATCATCAACCAAATACAGAAATCTTTCAATCAAATGTTTCAATGTTTCTCCTTTGACCGCTGTGTAGATATCAAATTCCTTTTTAGTAATGATTTTTTACTTTTCCTCATGTCACTTGTGACATCTGTGTATTTTAACCCTTGTATTGTTCCAAACAACTTTGTATTTAATAAAATATGGTGTTTTAATTTCAATATTTGTTTAATTATTTGTGACATTAGTACGTTTTCAATCATTGTTCAATTTCAAACTCTCAAACCTGTTCTGGAAGCGAAATCATAAACCGTTATGTAAACATAATCAGTTTAACGCGACGTACACCTCGGAACTATAACATAAGCCAAACATACCCTTTACATAACTTAGAAATAAGTTTCAAAGGATTCGGTATGGCAAAAACATGTTTATTCGAAATTTAGAACTATTTACGACAAAACTGCGAAACGAACGTTGGTGACCGCCCGGATAATATTTAAATCCTGAAAATATTCTGTTATGATTAAAATTTTATTTTTAATCAGGTTCATGTTGAAAAATAAATTAAAACGCTTAAAAACGTTATTTTTCAAGTTTAAGCGCGTACCGCGTGTTACTGCGCAACACAATGCTTATATTGCGAAATGCAGACAACACAGCCAGTCTCGGCAACTGAAATTTATTTCAGTAATATTTTGGCGAGTTTATTTTTATAGAATAATAAAAATAATTTAGAACGCTATAAACCGTGATTTAAGCGCTAGATAAAATACCCGGTACCCAGTTAAACACCTGTTTTTATCTAATTTACCAATCAAAATTACACATGGACCCCCTCCCCCGTATATATTTACGGTCACCATAAGGGGACCCCACCAATATATTTTCCAAGATCATGCAAAATCCTTCATGATATTTCTTGGATTTTATTTAGATATTACTTGGATATTATTTGATTTTGTTCTTTATATACACTATCACACCATACTTCACTCCACACTCCAAATCTTCTTCCTCTCTCTCCTCCCAAAACCATAAACACCCCTCTCACCTCCATCTTCATCTCTTTCAACCTTGTTCTTCATAATCAAGCTCCATTTCAAGCGTATTTCAAGTTGGTGTGAAGATACAAAGGAGTTTCCAAGGTGTTTTCAAGCGATTTCAAGCTCCATATCATCAAAATCTCATCCAAAAACTTACTTGAATTTTAAAGGTATAACATTTATGTTTAAATCATACTCTTGATTCTTGGTTGTTCTTGATGATTTGAAGTTTCTCTTGAATCTTGGAATTTTTACAAACTTGAAATCTAAAAAGAAAAGGGTCTTGATACAAATAAAAATGGTGATATATATATATATATATGTATGTGTATGAAATTTGAGCTTGATCTTTGGTAAATACTTGCTTAAGATGTTGCTTGTTCTTGAATGATAGTTAAAATGCAAGTGTTTAACGATCTATGCATGATATGATAAATGTTCAAATACATCAGCAAATAAACATGAATAAGTTGCATATTTGATGCATTTAGATTAATATAAAATGATGATGCTATGATAGTGTGCTTTAGGCACTTGTACATGAGAATACATGTTGATTTAAAGCTCAAGAAATGATAAAAAATGATTGTATGACAAAAATGTTTTAGAACAGATTATAAACACTAAAAATAACATTATCTGGTATATTATAATGACATGAAACTTTGACATAGGTTTGATAGCTTTGCATGTTGTACATATAGCTTAAAAAGTGATAAAATATGTGAAATTTGCATGATTTATGTGCTTTATGTGAGACCTGCACTATCATGAGTATAACCACTATTTTATTCAGTAAATAATATGGGTTATGTTAAAATATCAAGTCATTTCGATTTGGGATGATTAGGGTAATGTTTGATGCAAAACTATGCGGTAAAACGGTTAAAAAATCGGGTTTTCGGAGGATTTTTATAAAACTGTTTTAGATCAGTAACCAAACTGATATTTTTGATATAAAAATAAGTATTTTAACTTATATTAAGTTTACTTGGTGTTTGGTTAGTCATACGTGACTTCCGACGCCCAAAAATGTTACCGAATCGCTAAAATACGTGTTTTTCAACATACACTATAATGGGTTGTTCATGGGTAAATTTTATGTGTTACAATGTGTTATGTGTTTTATAATATGTGTATGATGACATGTTAATGCTTGATAAGATTATGTGTATTACGCTATTATTAGTATGTTACGTTTGAGTATATATTACGACGCGCAAATCGTAGATATATTGCTTATAACATGATGAGAGTCACCAATAAAATCGTTCAAGTCGAAAAGTTCTTAAAATATGTATATGAACTCATATATACATAAATACACCAATATAATAAAAAATAATAACTTTTCGAGAAGATCTCAAAGTTATGTGAAAATTCTAAGTATCGGAGAAACTTATGTATTTTTGTGAGTTTTTGATTATTAAATCGTTCTTATTTAATTTAGGACGAATAAACAATTTGAGGGATTGTGTTAACTTATAAAAAACGCACCCAAAGGTGAGTACATAGTCCCCTCTTTTATGTTTTCAAATGTTTTGGGGTGATTCATATGTGCCTATTCATTATTTTCATGATTTCGACTATATGATTTCACATGCATAAGTACTATCTTTTGACGAATTGAACTATTATCTATGGTTTAAACGACTGATTTCCAAGGTTTGTTAGAACTAATTGTTCATTTATACTGTTATTTATACATTCATTAACAATGAATAAGCCGATTGGTAGTACGATATAGCGCTATAGGACTAGACACCCCATTCCTGTTGTATGGAATGTCAGAAACCGAATTTTATCCAAATAGAAATTGCCTTTGTGGTATTTCTATAGTCTCTAAGGTGTAGTTTGATACACTAAGGTTTGAATGTATTGCTAAATCGCGATTTATGGTATATTTCGATATACTACCAACGCGATACTGTTTGCTAAGGCATAATTTGATATGCTATTATTTACTAAAGTATAATTTGATATACTATGTACAAATCTAACATATATTTTGTTATTTACTAAAACATAGTTGATATGTTATTTACAAAACCAAAGTATACTTATGATATACTACCGAAAACTATTATTTTAACAACTAAAGTATATTTGATATACTATATGTTTAACTGTTTTGAAACTAAAATATATTTTAATATATTACTTATCCGACTTTCTTAAAACCAAGTTATATTTTTATGTATACTACAACTTTTATATCAATGCAAAGTGTTCTAGAAACCAAACTTTTATCAAGGATTCATGGCTACTTTTATAAACATATAATCTTTTCTTATATGATCCAAAGCCATGAATCTAATTCACAAAACCTATGTTACTCACAGGCATTTTTATGCTGACGTATTTACTTTCACATATGTTTCAGGTTTTATTTCGTGACGACTGTTGATTGCTTTACATAGGATGGACATGGGACTTAGTAATTATAAAAACATGAACGGAAATTGTACTGTTTGTTGATCAAATTCCAAGACAATGTAACTTTTTATGTAATAAAACAATATTCTAAATTCCATGTGTTGTGAAACAATGATTCTGTTACAACACTCCTCGACGTTTCCGCCATGATTTGTTGTTTTACGTGGTCGGGGTGTGACAGAAAAGTTGGTATCAGAGCTCATGATTATAGGGAATTAGGTTATTAGTAAAATTTTGACCTAGACTATAACCTTCCTAGGACCCTAACACAAGTTACCTTGTGTTTAGATCTTAAAACAATACTATCACCTATCCTTAGGTGATTACCAAAACAAGTATACAAATCTCAATTCCATTTGAAAAATCGATCATCTATCCTTAGATGATTAGTTTTTAGGCTTTACGCCTTTAAAGTTTTCAAATCTCGTCAAAGTTTGAGACTTAATAATGTGAACACGTGCAATCCGGAAGGGTGGGTGCCTATACCCTGAGTTTTCTGTCTTAGGCTAGAGTGTTCGTACAAATCCACATAATCGGACCAGTCACTCTTACCTGGGAACTCTTGGAGTGAGTGTCCACTTATAGGCTAAAGCATGTCTTCATTATGCATTATATAGACCTCTTTACTTTGATTAGTCACTGTGTTGTTTGTTTGTTTTAAGTAACGAACAAATGACCACCTTCCTTCGTTTTGTCGATGTTTTCAATACTCCTTTTGATTGTTCTATGTCAATTTCACACATTTCCTTGTGTTCCCTTTTCTTTTAGATGCCTCCTCGACGTGATTAAACTCAAGATGCCGCAATGGCAGCCTTGATCACTCAGCAAATCGCTGTTGTACTCCCGGACCTAGTTACCCAGTTAAACCAAGCAAACAACAACAACAACAACGCACCTGTTCCGTGCAACTTTAAGACATTCAACTCTGCTAAACCTTTGAAGTTTTCTGGGACAAAAGGAGCAACCGTGCTCCTGCAATGGTTTGAAAGTTTAGAAAGCACATTCAAGCATGTGCAATGTCCGAATGAGCGTAAGGTTGAGTTTGCATCCAGTGTGTTTGAGAAGCGTGCTCTTACATGGTGGAACGAGGTGATGCGTGATAGGGGTGCCGATGTGGCACTAGCTCAAACTTGGGAGGAGCTTCGAGCTCTAATGATGAAGGAGTTCTGTCCTCGTCATGAGCTTAGAGCGTTGGAAAGAGAATTCGACGATTTGAAGCAAGACAGTGGTGAACATCGAGCCTATACTGATCGTTATAAGGAGCTGAGCCTGTTATGTCCTGCTATGGTTACGCCTGTGGAGAAGGCGATTGAAAAGTACATTGATGGTCTTCCTGACTTAGTTTAGGATATCGTTACTGGCAACAACCCTACTACCGTCAGACAGGCCATTGAATTGTCTGCTACCCTGACTGAATCCCAGGTCAGGAAAGGTAAGCTTTTTCGAAAGGGCGACCCGAAACCATCTGAAAAGTCTACACAAGAAGAACCAAAGGATAGACAGGCCGAGACATCCAAGAAGAAGAAGCGCAAGGCTTCACAAAACTGCGCAATAACTGCTCAGAACAATCAGGTTGCACCAAATCAGCCAGCACAACCTCGTACAAAGAAAAACTATGTTGGTACTGCACCTTTGTGCAACAAATGCAACCGTCATCATCTGGACAAGTACAGTGTCATAAATGTACCCACTGTGGGCGATTGGGACATTTGGTCAATACCTGCCGTTATGCTAACCAAGTTGCTGCAAATCCTGCTGTTGCTCAAGCACAGTTCCCTCCTGGGTCGTGTTATAACTGTGGTGACCTTACTCACTACCGAAACAATTGCCCAAGACTTGTTAACGCAAACCCAGCGCGAGGACGAGTGTTCAACATAAATGAGGCAAACACGAACGACAATGTAGCAGTGAACAATTAGTCTTTTGTATTTCTTTGTTTGTTATCCTTTGACGTTTGGAACAATTCAGTTGTTATATATAAATAAAATTTGTTGTTTCAAGTTTATTTTACAAAACTGATACAATTATGTGATTTCTTTTATGTCTTTTGTTTTTGTGTTACCCGAATATTCATTATCCAAATCCTCATAGAATCTTCCATATCTCCATATGAGGGATTCATAGTAGGATATCCAAAGGTACTACCTTAAATCCTTAATGGGCTTCTACGTAATAGTTAAG
This sequence comes from Helianthus tuberosus, assembly GCA_030545235.1. Classification (NCBI taxonomy): domain Eukaryota; kingdom Viridiplantae; phylum Streptophyta; class Magnoliopsida; order Asterales; family Asteraceae; genus Helianthus; species Helianthus tuberosus. The sequence continues at coordinate 96,076,444 of CM060399.1, read as the reverse complement.
ACCCTTGGATTATGAAGTACTACTCTATAATTGGACCCATTGTGTGGTCTAGTTAAACAAATTGATTCAAAAATCTGGTTAGGAATATCCTGTGATGATATAATTGAAAAGATCCCTTAAGTGGTCTATTTAAGGAGATCGTACGACGGTCTAGTTAAGGAGATCATGTGTTGATCTAGTTAAAAAGATCGTTCGTTGATCTAGTTAAAAAGATCCTTTGGTGGTCTAGTCAAGTCGCTTCATGTTTATTCAAATAATTTTTCCCCTACGCATTATGAAATGAACTGTGCGGACTGTGCAAGGAATTACATAATTATGGATGCATACATAATTATGGAATTCGGTGCACAGAAACCACAACAAGTTTTGTCATGTGTAAGACCTATAGTGATGAGAATAACGAAACGGGAACAATGTAGAAAAGGGCATTGGTGACCGCCCGGATAATATTTTAGAACTATTTACGACAAAACTGCGAAACGAACGTTGGTGACCGCCCGGATAATATTTTAATCCTGAAAATATTCTGTTATGATTAAAATTTTATTTTTAATCAGGTTCATGTTGAAAAATAAATTAAAACGCTTAAAAACGTTGTTTTTCAAGTTTAAGCGCGTACCGCGTGTTACTGCGCAACACAGTGCTTATACTGCGAAACGCAGACAACACAGCCAGTCTCGGCAACTGAAATTTATTTCAGTAATATTTTGGCGAGTTTATTTTTATAGAATAATAAAAATAATTTTGAACGCCATAAACCGGGATTTAAGCGCTAGGTAAAATACCCGGTACCCAGTTAAACACTTGTTTTTATCTAATTTACCAATCAAAATTACACATGGACCCCCTCCCCCATATATATTTACGGTCACCATAAGGGGACCCCACCAATATATTTTCCAAGATCTTGCAAAATCCTTCATGATTTTTCTTGGATTTTATTTAGATATTACTTGGATATTATTTGATTTTGTTCTTTATATACACTATCATACCATACTTCACTCCACACTCCAAATCTTCTTCCTCTCTCTCCTCCCAAAACCATAAACACCCCTCTCACCTCCATCTTCATCTCCTTCAACCTTGTTCTTCATAATCAAGCTCCATCTCAAGCATATTTCAAGTTGGTGTGAAGATACAAAGGAGTTTCCAAGGTGTTTTCAAGTGATTTCAAGCTCCACATCATCAAAATCTCATCCAAAAACTTACTTGAATCTTGAAGGTATAACATTTATGTTTAAATCATACTCTTGATTCTTGGTTGTTGTTGATGATTTGAAGTTTCTCTTGAATCTTGGAATTTTTACAAACTTGAAATCTAAAAAGAAAAGGGTCTTGATACAAATGAAAATGGTGATATATATATATATGTGTGTGTGTGTGTGTATAACCGTGTATATATATATATATATATATATATATATATATATATATATATGTGTATGAAATTTGAGCTTGATCTTTGGTAAATACTTGCTTAAGATGTTGCTTGTTCTTGAATGATAGTTAAAATGCAAGTGTTTAATGATATATGCATGGTATGATAAATGTTCAAATACATCAGCAAATAAACATGAATAAGTTGCATATTTGATGCATTTAGATTAATATAAAATGATGATGCTATGATAGTGTGCTTTAGGCACTTGTACATGAGAATACATGTTGATTTAAAGCTCAAGAAATGATAAAAAATGATTGTATGACAAAAATGTTTTAGAACAGATTATAAACACTAAAAATAACATTATTTGGTATATTATAATGACATGAAACTTTGACATAGGTTTGATAGCTTTGCATGTTGTACATATAGCTTAAAAAGTGATAAAATATGTGAAATTTGCATGATTTATGTGCTTTATGTGAGACCTGCACTATCATGAGTATAACCACTATTTTATTCAGTAAATAACATGGGTTATGTTAAAATATCAAGTCGTTTCGATTTGGGATGATTAGGGTAATGTTTGATGCAAAACTATGCGGTAAAACGGTTAAAAAATCGGCTTTTCGAAGGATTTTTATAAAACTGTTTTAGATCAGTAACCAAACTGATATTTTTGATATAAAAAAAAGTATTTTAACTTATATTAAGTTTACTTGGTGTTTGGTTAGTCATACGTGTTATGTGTTATGTGTTATGTGTTTTATAATATGTGTATGATGACATGTTAATACTTGACAAGATTATGTGTATTACGCTATTATTAGTATGTTACGTTTGAGTATATATATTACGACGCGCAAATCGTAGATATATTGCTTATAACATGATGAGAGTCACCAATAAAATCGTTCAAGTCGCAAAGTTCTTAAAATATGTATATGAACTCATATATACATAAATACACCAATATAATAAAAAAATAATAACTTTTCGAGAAGATCTCAAAGTTGTGTGAAAATTCTAAGTATCGGAGAAACTTATGTATTTTTGTGGGTTTTTGATTATTAAATCGTTCTTATTTAATTTAGGACGAATAAACAATTTGAGGGATTGTGTTAACATATAAAAAACACACCCAAAGGTGAGTACATAGTCCCCTCTTTTACGTTTTCAAATGTTTTGGGGTGATTCATATATGCCTATACATTATTTTCATGATTTCGACTATATGATTTCACATGCATAAGTACTATCTTTTGACGAATTGAACTATTATCTATGGTTTAAATGACTGGTTTCCAAGGTTTGTTAGAACTAATTGTTCATTTATACTGTTATTTATACATTCATTAACAATGATCAAGCCGATTGGTAGTACGATATAGCGCTATAGGACTAGACATCCCATTTCTGTTGTATGGAATGTCAGAAACCGAATTTTATCCAAATAGAAATTGCCTTTGTGGTATTTCTATAGTCTCTAAGGTGTAGTTTGATACACTAAGGTTTGAATGTATTGCTAAATCACGATTTATGGTATATTTTGATATACTACCAACGTGATACTGTTTGCTAAAGCATAATTTGATATGCTATTATTTACTAAAGTATAATTTGATATACTATGTACAAATCCAACATATATTTTGTTATTTACTAAAACATAGTTGATATGTTATTTACAATACCAAAGTATACTTATGATATACTACCGAAAACTATTATTTTAACAACTAAAGTATATTTGATATACTATCTGTTTAACTGTTTTGAAACTAAAATATATTTTAATATATTACTTATCCGACTTTCTTAAAACCAAGGTATATTTTTATGTATACTACTTCTTTTATATCAATGCAAAGTGTTCTAGAAACCAAACTTTTATCAAGGATTCATGGCTACTTTTATAAACATATAATCTTTTCTTATATGATCCAAAACCATGAATTTAATTCACAAAACCTATGTTACTCACAGGCATTTTTATGCTAACGTATTTACTTTCACATATGTTTCAGGTTTTATTTCGTGACGACTGTTGATTGCTTTACATAGGATGGACATGGGACTTAGTAATTATAAAAACATGAACGGCAATTGTACTGTTTGTGGATCAAATTCCAAGACAATGTAACTTTTTATGTAATAAAACAATATTCTAAATTCCATGTGTTGTGAAACAATGATTCTGTTACAACACTCCCCGACGTTTCCGCCACGATTTGTTGTTTTACGTGGTCGGGGTGTGACATCACTGTTACCTCGATTCTTGTTATACAAGGCTCACAAGATTGACTAGAATGATCCAGTATGCTGTAATAGTTCTAGAATTTCCTTTTTAATCGACTATTGTAGCAGATTCATCATCTTTTTCTCTCTGATGTGTTTCTCTCGTTCATTCTCATGAATCTGTGTTATCTTTATGTTTTACCATTCTCATTCTTCTTAATCACATGTTCGTCTTCTATTGCCATCCATGCATCAAAATTATTTGCTTGAACATAGTTTTCATATATGCCTGCCCACCTTGAATAATCTTCCATTCTTAGCAGTTTAGGTTGTTTATTAGCAGTTCCCATTTCATTGTCTAAATTAATGTTCTGGACCACTGTAGTGGGTGTTGTTTCAAAAGCATTCATGGTATCGAAATCCATTGTTTAGCAAAAATCACAAAACCCTTATTCCTTTAAGCGTATGAACCAAATAAACGGATGAACATCTCTGGCGTATGAGCAAACCAAACGGATAACCACTTCAGGTGAATAAACAACCAAAAAGATGACTATCTAAAGCGTATGAGAGATTAGTAGTGAATGACTGTTCTAACGTAGGATCACTTTATTAATACATATTATGTGTGTCCGCCACTATACGAATAGGCTAGATAGAGCGTGTGTTGAATATTGTATAGATGAGAGTTAGATTTGAACATATGAGATTTGGAGCTTGGGAGTGGTCTGTACAGATGAGACTCATCCGCACGGATGAGTCATGCCTATAAATAGGTTCATGTGTTAAAATTTGTTAAGTTTTGAACTTTAGAGGGGAAATGCTAAAGAAATTGCATGATCCTCTCTCCAGCTTGTAAAAGATGTATACTCTTTCGGTGTGAAATGGAACCTTCTACTTATGACTATTATAATGAGATTTCTACCGAGTAAGTTCTATCATATTCAAACTTTTGTCTAAACCCGCCTGATCTGGGACTTTGAATTGGTATCATAGCTACGTTACCGATTCAATCGATCTAACAGTTGATTAAATCACCTACGCTCATGATTTATGGGTTTTTAGACGAAAAACATCAAATTGAAGGTCAATTCATGGATAAAAAGTAAAATTGAAACCATAGGATTAATTAGTTATGTTTTCGACCTAGTCTGTGAAAGAATCATCATAAAATTCGTTCAATTCTATAAATTCATCTGCACGAAGGAGACATCCGCACGAATCAACATTTCTTATCCGCGCGAATGAGTCAAAATGTCTAAAAAGAAATTTGGTGATTTTTTCGCGATTTGAGCCTCAAATACGAGATGTTCGGGGACATTTCTTGATCATGATAATGAGAAGAGTGTCTAGAAAAAATTTGGTGATTGAAATTTTTTTCAAGATTTTAGCGTTAAATATTGGATGTTCGGGACATCGTCGGAGGCTTAAGAGAATAGATATGATGAGGATTTTACAGATTGTTGAAGTTAATGGGGTAGTCACAGATACCTATGCAGAATGTTTATCATTTGGAGAAGTGACTATTAATGGACCAAATTGTAGTATCCGCATTTGATGAAAAACGAATTTTTGTGGAACAGAAAGTCATATTTGAGTTTTTCAGAGAAAAGATAGGACTGAATTTGCTTATTTTGAGGGGGAAATTCAGTGATAAGTTTTAGAGAAGTCAGAATTTGCCAAAAATGAGGGTACGAAGATTTTTCAATGCCGAGAACCTCGAACGGAGATCAAAAAAGGCGTAAGGTTCACAATGATGTAAAACTAAAATGGGATATACCGGGCTAGGATTTGAGTTACAGGAACAAGGGCCAAACTAACCACCCAAGAATGGAATCGTCGAGCGATACCACTTGACAACCTCCTGGAAGCAGCTTTTCTTGCCAAGAGACCTTTCTCCATCAATTAGGAATCGGATGTCGTCACTAAACACATTCCTTAAATTGTAGCCATTTTTTGAGTGTTTATTTTTTGGTGTCTAATCCGCAAATATATCACCATTGCTCTTGATTTTCTTGACTGTATATCTCCTAAATGTCAACATATACACGTGTGATTTAGTTTACGAAGATTTTTCAATGCCGAGGACCTCGATCAGAGAGTAAAAAAGGTGTAAGGTTCACAACAGTGTAAACCTAAAATGTGATATACCGGGCTAGGATTCAAGTTACTGGAAAAAGGGCCAAACCAACCACCCAAGAATGGAATCGTCGAGAGGAAACACTTGACAACCTCCTAGAAGCAGCTTTTCTTGCCACCAGACCTTTCTCCATCAATTAAGAATCTGATGCCGTCATTAAACACATTCCTAAAATTGTAGCCATTTTTGAGTGTTTATTTTTTGGTGTCTAATCCGCATATATATCACCATTGCTCTTGATTTTCTTGACTGTATATCTTTTAAATGTAAACATATACACGTGTGATTTAGTTTACGAAGATTTTTCAATGCCGAGGACCTCGATCAGAGAGTAAAAAAGGCGTAAGGTTCACAATGGTGTAAAACTAAAATGGGATATACCGGGCTAGGATTTGAGTTACAGGAACAAGGGCCAAAGCAACCACCCAAGAATGGAATTGTCGAGCGAAAACACTTGACAACCTCCTGAAAGCATCTTTTCTTGCCACCAAACCTTTCTCCATCAGTTAGGAATCTGATGCCGTCACTAAACACATTCCTTAAATTGTAGCCATTTTTTGAGGGTTTATTTTTTGGTGTCTAATCTGCATATATATCACTGATACACTCTAATTTACACATATTTTAGTCCCCCGTTTTACCCCTATTTTATGCGTTTTTGGCCGTAAAACCGTCGTTCGGATACTTATTTATCTACATTTGTGTTTACAGGCCTAAGACTGCATTTCAGACAAGATGATAGCAAAAACGAGGACTTTCCGGACGAAACGAAGAAGCTGCGGATATTCTGTTAAGGATTCTGAACTGGGCCTGTGGAACGGTCGTTCCACCTGATGCACGACCGTGCATCTCCGACATCGATGATCATCTCGGAACTGAACGATCGGTGCGACCTGACGTGCAACATGTAGCTCGGAACTGAACGGTCGTTCCGTCCCGAGGAACGACCGTGCAATTTCAGATCTGGTCAACGATCCGATGACGTATGCAGTATGGCGACCCATCTTTAATAATTCAATAAAGTGAACGGTCGTTCCATATGGGGAACGACCGTGCATCAGCAAAAAAGTATAAAAACACAGCAGAAACTTTCTGCTCGATATTCTGGATTTTTGGAGAGCTCTCAGGCGATTTTCAGGCTCCGGAGGCATTAGCTTTCACCCGGATTCAAGCCACATTATCCCGATTAGCTCGATTACTACCCGGATCCTTAGTCTAGTACTTGTTTATGGTTTGATTTTCTAATCTTTCCAAGTTTTTGCTAATCTTTCAAGTACTTAGATTATGATTTATGTATTATTGTAGCCTTTGGGCAAAAACAACAACAATCCCTTGCTAGATTATAACCATTAGTTTGTTAAACTTTGTTTGTAATGACATTTGAAGTATTTTCTATGTTAATCTTTGATGATTAGTTTGCAACCTTGTTATTGATATTGAATTCTTGATTATAAGTAATTATGTTGGATGATTGGTGCTTGGTTAGTTAAGATAGTTGAAAAATGAAGCTTAATTAATCTTGTATTAGTAAACTTTGAATTTGGTTAACTAGTTTAACTTGGTTTAAATGTATGCATCATGATACTAGAAATGGTTAGTGATTTAATAAAATGTAATTATTGTTAATCAAGAGAGCTTGCCGTCACGGAAGGACCTAAACGGGTTAGATGGTGTCGTTATGAATTCTTGCCATGATTTGTTAGCTTAGTTAGTAGTTTAGGCCAAAATTGCTATCTTAGTGAATTATTGTGCAAGGTTTGTAAAATGAACTCGGTTGTGATTTAATCTAGTTTATGCTTGACAGTTGGTGGTTGCATTGTGTTTATCGATGTCGCTTTCCTTGTTTAAGTGCGGTTAGAAAACTCCTAACGGATGACTAACTCATTTTTAAGAGATTTTCATAGACATTTATCAATTGCACGTTAAAGAACAATTTTAGGTGGTTAAAGTGTGTTTATCGTTTTAGCTTTCCGAATGATTGTCATGTTAGGATTCCCGAAAGGGATACTAATTGTTTTAAATTGGAAAATTGACCGAATGCTTCTAGTGCCAAAACTGACTTAGTTGACATGCTGTGGTTGTGTATTTAGCAAGGCTTTTTATCTACTATTTATTATGTTTTTATTATGTATTTGGTTATGTTACTTTAGTTTAGTTTAAATCAACAAAACCTATGTTTTTACCGGTAGTTTAGTGACAAAGGTCTAGTACAAATTCTCCGCCCATTTCCTTGGATCGATACTTGGTTCTTACCAATACTTTATTACATATATGACGAGGTACACTTGCCTCTTTCGTGTGTGTTTTGATGTAAAAGTAATAATCACTTTTATAAATTTAAAACCCAATCGTGTGTAATTCATTGCAAAAATATTGTTTATATACGCACACGTCAATCACCATTGCTCTTGATTTTCTTGACTGTATATCTCTTAAATGTCAACATATACACGTTTGATTTAGTTTACGAAGATTTTTCAATGCCGAGAACCTGGATCAGAGATTAAAAAAGGCATAAAGTTCACAATGGTGTAAAACTAAAATGGGATATACCGGGCTAGGATTCGAGTTACAGGAACAAGGGCCAAACCAACCACCTGAGAATGGAATCGTCGAGCGATAACACTTGATAACCTCCTGGAAACAGCTTTTCTTGCCACCAGACCTTTCTCCATCAATTAGGAATCTGATGTCGTCACTAAACACATTCATTAAATTGTAGCCATTTTTTAAGTGTTTATTTTTTGGTGTCTAATCTGCATATATATCACCATTGCTCTTGATTTTCATGACTGTATATCTCTTAAATGTCAACATATACATGTGGGATTTAGTTTACGAAGATTTTTCAATGCCGAGAACATCGATCAGAGAGTAAAAAAGGCGTAAGGTTCACAATTGTGTAAAACTAAAATGGGATATATCGGGGTAGGATTCGAGTTACAGGAACAAGGACCAAACCAACCACCCGGGAATGAAATCATCGAGCAATAACACTTAATAACCTCCTGGAAGCAGCTTTTCTTGCCACCAGACCTTTCTCCACCAATTAGGAATCCGATGCCGTCACTAAACACATTCCTTAAATTGTAGCAATTTTTTGATTGTTTATTTTTTGGTGTCTAATCCGCATAGATATCACTATTGCTCTTGATTTTCATGATTGTATATCTCTTAAATGTCAACATATACACGTGTGATTTAGTTTACGAAGATTTTTCAATGCCGAGAACCTCGATCAGAGAGTAAAAAAGGCGTAAGGTTCACAATGGTGTAAAACTAAAATGGGATATACCGGGCTAGGATTCGAGTTACAGGAACAAGGGCCAAACTATCCACCCAAGGATGGAATCGTTGAGCGAAAACACTTGACAACCTCCTAGAAGCAGCTTTTCTTGCCACCAGACCCTTCTCCATCAACTAGGAATCTGATGCCGCCACTAAACACATTCCTTAAATTGTAGCCATTTTTTGAGTGTTTATATTTTGGTGTCTAATCCGCATATATATCACCATTGCTCTTAATTCTCTTGACTGTATATCTCTTAAATGTCAACATATACACGTGTAATTTAGTTTACGAAGATTTTTCAATGCCGAGAACCTCGATCAGAGAGTAAAAAAGGCGTAAGGTTCACAATGGTGTAAAACCAAAATGGGATATACCGGGCTAGGATTCGAGTTACAGTAACAAGGGCCAAACCAACCACCCAAGAACGGAATTGTCGAGCGATAACACTTGACAACCTCCTGGAAGCAGCTTTTCTTGCCACCAAACCATTCTCCATCAATTAGGAATCTGATGCCGTGACTAAACACATTCCTTAAATTGTAGCCATTTTTTGAGTGTTTATTTTTTGGTGTCTAATCCGCAAATATATCACCATTTTTCTTGATTTTCTTGACTGTATATCTCTTAAATGTCAACATATACACGTGTGATTTAGTTTACGAAGATTTTTCAATGCCGAGGATCTCGATCAGTGAGTAAAAAGGTGAAAGGTTCACAATGGTGTAAAACTAAAATGGGATATATTGGGCTAGGATTCGAGTTAATGGAAAAAGGGCCAAACCAACCACCCAAGAATGGAATCGTCGAGCAGAAACACATGACAACCTCCTAGAAGCAGCTTTTCTTGCCACCAGACCTTTCACCATCAATTAGGAATCTGATGCCGTCACTAAACACATTCCTTAAATTGTAGCCATTTTTTGAGTGTTTATTTTTTGGTGTCAAATCCGCATATATATCACCATTGCTCTTGATTTTCTTAACTATATATCTCTTAAATGTAAACATATACACGTGTGATTTTGTTTACAAAGATTTTTCAATGCCGAGGACCTCGATCAAAGAGTAAAAAAGGCGTAAGGTTCACAATGGTGTAAAACTAAAATGGGATATACCGGGCTAGGATTCGAGTTACAGGAACAAGGGCCAAACCAACCACCCAAAAATCGTCGAGCGAAAACACTTGACAACCTCCTGGAAGCAGCTTTTCTTGCCTTCCAACTTTAGATTGTCTGGGGATGCATAGAATTTGGATTCGTTAGTACATGAGCATAGGAAGTTTAGATTCTTGAGTTCGTGATTAGATTGATGTCTTAGGGTTTGGATTCGTATAGCAGGATTAGCGTCAGGAGATGCATTAGTAATCTCGATACATGTTGGATCTGAGTTTGTTTCTGATTGTATTTTGTGTTTGTAATTAAAATGAAAATGGATGAGTGTGCAGCGGAATTATGATGAAAACAAACTTTGCATACAATCAAACGAGAGTAATACTTTGATCAAACATCTTTTCTCAATGAATCGGAAGATTGAATTTATTTCAATAACGATTACAATGATTGATGAATGAATGCAAACTCCCCCTCAGCCAGAGCTCAGTGTTTGTTCGTGCAAAGAAGATGATGATGCAAAGAGCTAATAGAACAGTACAAAGTACTGAACTATTTATAGGCACTTGCAAACCACTGAGCATCTTAGCTGACGTCACCATGAAAGTGACATCTAACCTCCTAACAAACTCTAACCTCTGATCTATACAAACACTTCTATGTTTACTACTGCTATTACATTACATTACAAAACAGACTATAGATCAGCTGCTGCAACCTTCCACTGCTGTGAACCCAGCAGTACTTGTCCGGATCAGCAGTGCTTGACTCAAGGTAGTAGATTGAATCAGCAGGGCTTTAGTCTTTCATCAGGTCATTACTTGAGCAGCAGTTGTGGGTCAGCAGTTTGCAAGATCAGCAGATAGGAGGTCAGCAGATGTTGAAATCACTTTCAAGGGGAGAGACTTGTATGTAAACATCTGCTTATTCTGGGTCCACTGCTCTGATCCAGTTTTGGCTTTAATTATCTGTTCCTCTGATAGGGTTCAATCCCAACAATCTCCCCCTGGAACAGATAATGCCAAAACTCTTCATTATTGTGGACATTTATTGCCTCATCAACAGTTCCCTTATCTGACCTTTAAATTGTAGTTCAAAGTCTAGGGCATCTGTGTCTTCATCATCCCTGCTAAGTGGAAGATCAAGAAGATCCTGCAAATCTTCAAGACTCAGGCCAAGAGCTTGTTCCCTTGATATTTTCTCCACTTCTCCACCAGACCTGAGCAAAGTCAATACGCAGGTCTGTTTGTCAGTTTCCCACTTTTGTATTTTTGAGCCTGGTGGGTTTCTTGGGAGATGTTTATTTGCAGAGGTATTTGGTGAGGCTGGCCTATTCATAACTGGCTGAGCAGTATTTGCAGTTTGATCCAAACCAAGAGTTTCTATGATCATTTTCTTTATGCCTTCTTTTACAAGGTCATCTCCTTTTATCATCTCTTGGATGGTTTCACCTCCCAACTGTTTGTGTGTCCTTCTTTTATAGATGGCAGCACCAGTTGGAGCAGTGGCTCTCCTGATTTGCAGCTTTGTTGGTCTTTTTGAAACCTCTGCTTCAGGATAGTCAGGCTTTTGAGGAACATTTGGATCTTTCTTTCTTAGTTCCTCCAACCTTTTGTAGGTGATCCTGACCACATCTTCTTTCCATCTAGCAATTTGTCTTTTGTTTCCATATTCAGCAGCAACCAGTTCTTCTTTCATTCTTTTCAGTTCTACCTATTTGTCAGGTACATTCTTTCTAAACTTTGCCCAGTCAGGAGGAGTGTGAGTGACTTTCCTTTTTATCATGTCTTGAATTCTTGCTGCTTCATTTTCAAGCTCAAGAACAGTCCACTCTTTGTACATGTATCTCTCTCCTTTGTACTTCTTGTGAGCCATGATGCTTTCAATGTAGTCTTTCTTCAAAGTTTCAGCTACTCTTTCTGAAATTTGTTGACTGACATTTTTTGCAAATTGTTCTAGGGATCTGACTTGTGTGAGTAGATATTGATAGTTTCTTAAAATTTCTTTGTCAGATTTCCCTTGTGTGTTTCTTTTTGAGATATCCTCTGCTTGCTTGGCCTTGATTTTCAAATATTCATCAACATTTTTAGGCCAGGGATATCCTTTTATTGATGGCAAACTCCTTTTGGCAGGGTCATCCTCAAAGTAAAAAGATTTTATTTCTTCTCTAACAGCTGCTAATTCAAGAGGAAATTGAACACCGGCAGGAGGTAAGGGCTTGTGCATTTGAACTGAAGAGAGAGGAACTGGTTTTGGTATTGTGACAAGAGCTAAAGATTTTGAAGATGTTTGTGGTGGTGAAGTGTCATCATCTTTGAGAATTAGCCTTCTCCTCTTTGTTTGAGGAGGGGCTGATGATGTTTTGGATGGAACAGTGGTGATGGATGTAGTGGCAGTGGTTTGTGATTGACTAACAGTTGTTGAAACAACTGGTGTTCCAACCACTGTTGTCTTTACAACAGATGTTATAACAACTGCTGTCTTCTGCCTTTTGGCAGGAGGTAATTTTGTTTTTGGTGGTGATGGTGGTAAAGCAGTGACTGTAGTGTGTGTTGAAGTGGTGTGTGTTGAAGTGGGAGCAGATGTTGAAACCACTGAAGTACCAACAGTAGTGGGTACAACAGGAGTTACAACAGCTGTTTTAGATGGTGGTTTTGGAACAGACTTTGAACGTCTGGTTGGAATGGATTTGGGTAGCCTTACTCTTCTTGTAGGCTTCTTATTTTCATCAACAAGATTTTCATCATCTTTTGACCCTGAAGTACCCTGATCCGGATAATCCACCCTGGCTTTCCTTTTGGCCTCTCTATCCCTTTTTACACTTGCAACTGCTTCTGCCAGTGCATTTGTGGTCACATCAATTTTCTTGCTTCCATCTGGCAGAGGGATCTGTTTGGTCATGTTTGCATTTTCTGGTTCAATGTAGAGACCATCATCTATTCCCTTTTTTTTCCACTCCTGAATTTTCTCCCCCTTTTTGGCATTATCTGGGGGAAGTTGATCAATGAAGAGAACAGTTGGAGGAGCAGTGCCAGTGGTGTGTAGGATCTGAGTTTTGAGAGCCTTTAGATTAGCCTGAGTGTTCTTGAACCTGGACTCCATTGCATTTCTCAGCTGTTGAACATGTTTTTCATGTTGCTGATCTGCTATTTGTGCTTGTTGATGGAGAAAGGTTGAAATAGATTCCAGAGCTCATTTGTAGCAGGTGCCTGTTGTGGAGAAGGTGCTTGAGGTGGAACAGCAGTGGATTGTACCTTTTGTACTTGTAACAACTGTTGTACCATGTCTTTGAGTTCTGCAACAGAGTTATCAAGCTTTTCAACACGATCTGTCAATTTCTGGTACTTTAAACCATCACCCAATTTAATGGGATCATCTGATTTCCCACTAACAGTGGTTTTATCAGTGGTAGAGGTAGGGAGTATACTCCAAACATTAACCACTGATGCCCCCCTTTTTCTTGGTACTGGGTCTTCTCCCTTCAACACTTGACAACCTTTTGATGTTGCCAGTAGGATAAATAAATCCACTGGTGGTTGGCAGAGGTGCTATAGAAGGAATTGCCTCCAAGGAAGTCTTATTGATGTAACCACTGTCCAACTGTAAACCAGTGGGTTCAACAGTTGTAGTGGCTGCTTCACTTGGATTACCACCAAGAGTTACTTGTAACTCAAGGGGTGTAACCTCCTCAGGTTATGTTGGTGGGTTAGCAAGGAATGATACATCAGGCTCAGTCATTTATTGAGGCATATTCTCATTAACAGGTGATTGAGAAGGACTGGGTAATGCCTGGTTCAAATCTATTGCATCCAACAAAAGTTGTGTTTTTGGTGGAATTGTGGATATGAGGTTGGGTGTAGAAAGAGAATTTGCCCCGGGCATTAGGCTGTGGATGATGGAAACGATAGTTTCCAGAGCATCATAATGTGGTGGCCCTATGTGTACAACCTGTTCTTTTTGTGAAGAAGCAGGAGGAGTTTTGGTTATGGGTTGAGATATTTGTACCAACTGCTGTGAGGAAGTAGCAGCAGTGGTTTCTTGTGACATTTGTGCTGTCACAGGCAGTAGCTCTGGTATCTCATCCTCCAGAGTTGCCTTTTTGATTGGTTTGGGGGGTTTTTGATTTTTCTTTTTGTTTGGCTTTTTGGGATTTGTAGGTGTGGGTTTCAAAACAGTTGTTCTACTGATTTGATCACCTTAAGCAGTGGGCTCAGCAGCAGATACCTGAGGAGCAGTGGTAGCTGCTAAATTCTACTCAGGCACCTCTGCTTGTGTTTTGCAAGGTGTTAACATTCTTGAAAAAGTTTCAGTTGTTAAACTGTTTATTTGAGTAGAATCACCTTGGATTATTGCTGCTAAATCATCCTTACTGAATTTCTTTTCAAAATAGTAACTTAAAAACCTTGGAAACAGTAAGAATGATTTTGTTTCAACATTATTAACCAAATCTTTAAAGATTTACCGAGAATAGTTAAAATTTTCTTCTTGAAGAATTGCATATCCCAAATTTTGAATCTTTAAAGGGATTTCATTGAAAGAAGTGGTTTTGTTTGAAACACATAGTAGGAGGGTATGAAATAAAAATCTGGTTGCAGAAGGAAAATAACCTTTTTGTAAGGTTAGTTTCTTCATCATTGTGGCTTCATACCCTCTTTCAATGAAGTCAGTTTGTAACTCGTTTTTAGTGAAAGAAGTTTTACCTTCCTGATCATCGAGTTGAAAGACCTCTGAAATGGATTGTGGTTGCAGTGTCTCCTTGTTTTTCAAGGGTTGCATTCTTCCAGAACTCTCTTTGGGTCTCCAAATAGATTGGTGCATCGACGGTGAACAAAGTTTTGTACTTTGATTTTGCCATGGTGTCAATGATGGAATCGAAAACATTGGTGGTTCCTGGTTTTGTGAGAAGACCCAGGAGATTGTGAGATGATTTATATGGAATTTCAGTGGAGATTGCCTTTTGAGAGGCTGTTTTCGATGATGATTTGGAAGTGGGTTTTGCAGATAGCTTCGATTTTGTCATTTTTGAAGAGAATGATCGAAGAAATTTGTGAAGGATGAGATGAAAAACTGCTTTGAGAAGAGAATTTTTAAGAATTCAATTCGACAGTAAAACCTGTTTTGGTGATGAGTGGGGATTTTTATAGGGAAGAAAGTGAATGCTGACGTGGCAGCCGTTACAAAAAGTCTGACCACTATGTACTGCCCATGTGACAACCCCTGGTGAAAGTGAAGGACAGTACTTTTATGAAAGTGACTGATGAAGACAGTGGTATTAAAGCAGTGGATGATTTTCACTATCAGTGGATAGCATATCAGTGGATAAGACACTGCTTTTGAACAACAGAGTTTATCAAAGAAATGAGAGAACAGGGGTTGACTTTCAGCAGTGGACAGATTTTTGAAGTAGAGCAGACTTTTGAACAATCAGTGGTTATGGCAGACTTTTAAGGATTTTAATGAAATTTTCATTTTGAGCTATTTTTAAGGATGGATTTTTGATTTTCTGAAAACATTTTGTTGCTTTTATTCATAGAAAAACAAGATGTTGCTTGTTATTCCATGTTCAGCATCCCAATCCTAGAGACCAAGCTTTCAAAAGTGACTGTATTAAGTGCTTTTGTTAGCACATCTGCCAGCTGGTCTTTAGTTGGGACATGATGCAGAGAAATCAAACCTTTTTCATAGCAATCTCTCACAAAGTGATGTCTGATTTCAATGTGTTTGGTGGTAGAATGGGAAACTGGATTTTTGATGATATTGTCTGCTGCCTGACTGTCCAACATGAGTGGTGTCTTTAAGGCAGTGATACCAAAATCCAGTAACTGATTTTGAAGCCATAAGAGTTGGGCTGTACAGCTTGCAGCAGCAATGTATTCAGCCTCAGCAGTGGATGTTGAAACTGCTGCTTGCTTTTTGCTTTGCCAAGAAACCAAGCAATCACCTAGAAACTGGCACCCTCCTGAAGTGGACTTCCTTGTGGTGTGACATCCAGCAAAGTCACTGTCTGAAAAACCTGAAAGCTTGATGTTCCCATTAGCTGGATACCAGATACCAAGTGTGGGAGCACCTTTTATGTATCTGAAGATCCTTTTTACAGCAATGAGATTTGATTTTCTGGGAGCTGATTGACTTCTTGCACAGACACATGTTGCAAACATGATGTCTGGTCTAGATGCAGTTAGGTACAATAAAGACCCAATCATGCTTCTATAAAGTGTTTGGTCAATCAGCTCATCTTTTTCATCAGACATGACCAGCTTATTTGTTGCCGTGGGTGTGCTGCATGGTTTACAATCATTCATATCAAATTTGGTCAAAAGTTCTTTAGCATATTTGCTTTGATGAATGAAAGTTCCATTTTGCATTTGCTGTACTTGGAAACCAAGAAAGCATTGCAGCTCACCCATTGCACTCATTTCAAACTCAGCTGTCATGAGTTCTCTAAACTCTTCACACATTTTGTTACATGTGCTTCCAAAAATAATGTCATCCACATAAATTTGGACAATCATTAAATCCTTCCCTCTCCATTTAAGAAACAGTGTTTTATCAATGGTACCTCTTTTGAAACCATTTGAGAGTAGAAAGTTGGAAAGAGTTTCATACCAGGCTCTTGGTGCTTGTTTCAAGCCATACAAGGCTTTGTTCAACCTGTAGACATGATCTGGATAAAATGGATCCTCAAAACCTGGAGGTTGACAAACATATACCTCTTCTTGAATTGTACCATAGAGGAAAGCACTTTTGATATCCATTTGAAACACCTTCATGTTGTGGTTGACAGCAAAGGCCATGAACAGTCTAATAGCTTCCAATCTTGCTACAGGGGCAAATGTTTCATCATAGTCAATCCCCTCTTCCTGTCTGTAACCTTGAACCACAAGCCTGGCTTTAATCTTGACAACAATTCCCCTTTCATCAGTTTTGTTCTTGAAGACCCACTTTGTGCCAATGGGACTAACCTCTTCTGGCAGTAGTACAAGCTCCCATACTTGTTGTCTTTTGAACTGTTAGAGCTCCTCTTGCATGGCTTCTACCCACCTGTTGTCTTTCAGTGCCTCTTGGTACTTGACTGGCTGATGGAGTGATAGAAAACCAACAAAAAGACAAATGTTTTGGGTTTGGCTTCTTGTGAGCACCCCTTCATTGATGTTGCCAATGATTTGATCAGGTGGATGAGATCTCAAGTAGATTAAATCTCCTTGGTATGGGATGATGGCATTTGTTGGTGAAGGCTGCAAATGTGTATCATCTGAGCTAACCACTGCTGGGGACTTTGATGATCCAGCAGTGGATTCAAAAGGTGGTGGAATAGGAGGTAATGAAGTGAACACCTGCTGAATTTTATCCACTGTTTGTGGACTTTTGTCAGCAGTGTTTGAGGAAGTGGAAGCAGTGGTTGATGGGCTACTTTGATCAACAACTGTTGAGGTAGCAGTGGTTGAGCTTTGGCAACTATTTTGAACAGCTGATGCTTTTCCCTTTGTAGCAGACCTTTGAGGGATGATGATTTCATACCCATAGTCTGGTGTTGTATCCTCTGATGGACCTGCACTGTTAGTCTTGACAGCAATATTTTCAAAAGTAAATTTTTCAAGATCAAACAGATCTGCAGGATTTGCTGGGATTTTCATTGATGAAAGTTCATTGAACTTTACATTCAAGGTCTCCTCCACTGCCTTGGTCCGTGTATTGAACACTTTGTAGGCCTTGGCAGTGGTTGAGTATCCCAAATGATAACCACAATCAATTTTGGCTGCAAATTTTGAAATGGAATCTTTTAAGTTCAAGATAAAGCATGGGCAGCCAAACACCTTGAAATATGAGATCAGTGGTTTGATTTTATACAGAATTTCATAAGCAGTCTTTTTGTGCCTGGGGTTTATTAAAACTCTGTTCTGGACATAGCAAGCCGTGTTTACTGCCTCTGCCCAGAAAGTCAATGGCAAACCTGAATCTGCAAGCATGGTTCTGGCAGCCTCAATCAAAGTTCTGTTCTTCCTTTCCACTACCCCATTCTGCTCTGGTGTTCTAGGGATACTGTACTGCCTTACAATCCCTTTCTTCACACAGAAGGCATCCAACTCCTTATTTTTGAATTCTGTGCCATTGTCACTCCTGAAGCTTTTCACTGGAAGGTCAAATTGCTTTTCAACCTGTGTCACAAAGTCTTGCAAGATGCCTGCAGTCTCATCTTTTGAGTGTAAAAAGAAAGTCCATGTAAACCTAGAAAAGTCATCAACAATAACCAAACAATATCTTTTCTTCTTGAGGCTCATGACTTGAACTGGGCCAAACAAATCCATGTGTAGCATTTGCAAACACTGGGTTGTTTTGGACTCTTCAATGGACTTGTAAGAACTTTTATGCAGTTTTCCTTTTAAACATGAAATGCAATGTTCAGAACATGAAAACAATTTTTGTGGTAGGCCTCTCACCAAACCATTTTTTGAAATTTCAGTGATTGTCTTAAGATTTGTGTGCCCCAGCCTTCTGTGCCAAAGTTCTGTCTCTTTGTTAGAGGCAGCTGAGAACAGACAGGCATCAGCTCTGGGACACTCTTTTGACATAACAACAACATAAACATTGCCACTTCTTTGAGCAACAAGTTTAGTTTGACCAGTTTTGATTATTGCTTCAATCTTTTTGACCATTTCTGGTCCAACAATCCTAAAACAATCTTTTGTGAAGAATGACCCAAACCCTTTGTCACTCATTTGTGATACACTCAGAAGGTTGAATTTTAGATTGTCTATCAGATTGACATTTTCAAATTTTACATTTTCAGATTGCACTATACCAGACCCCAGAACTTTCCCTTTACTATTATTCCCGAAGGATATATCACCCCCTCCATGGATTTTAAAGTCTTTGAGGAGGGCTTTACATCCTGTCATGTGCCTGGAGCCTCCACTATCTACATACCAAAGACTATCAAAGCATGCAGAAGCTCCTTTGGCAGCAGCCATTATTGCACAATCACATTGAGGATTTTCTTCATCATCAGCTCTTTCTTCTTTCTCACCTGCTTTTTCTTCTTTCTTTTCTTCCTTGTTCTCTTCGGACCATGGGTCTGTCAGTGGTTCAATCAGGGTACCTGAACTTTCTCCCAACAGTAGTTCACCAGCCACAGCAGTAACCACTGCTTCAGTCACCTCATCCACTTTTTCAGTACTCAGCTGTTCCTCTTCAGTTTCAACCCCCTCCTGTATTGACTCTAATGCCATCAAACAAAATTCATTATGAGAAGAATCATTAGAAGCATAGAGTGCAAAATTTTCATCACTAAGGTCTTCAGGCATACTGCTCCAGTCAACAAACCCTTGAGTGAAAAAGCTTTGTTGATCTGGTTGTACTGCTGCTGGAGCAGTGGTTTGAGGTGCAACAGGTTGCACTTGTACCTGTGGAGCAGGGGTTTGAACGTACTGAATTTGTGGGACAGTAGTTTGGACATAATGCACAGGCACAGGGGCAGCAGCATAGTGAGCAGTGTTCACTTGAGCTGCAGGAGTGTATTGGGTATAGTGCACAGTGTTTTGACTTTGTGCTCTAGGGTTAGAGCTAGGATGAGTAATTATTGGTCCATTGTTTTGACTTCTGCATTCCCTAGCAAAGTGCCCTAACCTATTGCACTTGTAACACTTGATTTTCGATTTATCCAACCCAACCCTCAAATTCCCATGAAGTCCTGGGAATTTTCTCCCTGTTCTTTTATAGAATTTGCTAGTTCTAACACTTAGCAAAGCCAACTGGTGCAGAATATCCATCTCTTCTAAGTCAGTGGGATCAAAATGTTGCAAATCATTGAGTTCAAAGCTTAAATTGTCTGACATCTGGTTTTCGTTTGCAGTGAATGCATAACTAGCAGAGTGAGGATCAGGGTTGTTAAAATTTGCCCCAGCAGTTATGTCAATGAAGTGATCATAACCCTGATCCTTACCACTGCTCCCAGATTCTTCTTGACCCAGAAGAGCAGTGTTACCGAATGTATAATCATCAACGGCTTTTCCAGACTCTTGTAACTTCCTTTTCTGGTTCAACTCCCTTTCGTAGGTCAGGAGTCGACCGTGGAGTTGGGTCAAGGTCAGATCCTTGAACTCAGGTGAGTTTCGGGTGACAAAAGCTATGGTGTCCCATTTTTCTGGCAGTGACCTGAGGAACCTGCTATTTTGAGTTGAATTTGTAAAAGTGGTATTAACAAGCCTCAGTTTACTGATGAGACAACTGAAACGCTCAAATTGTTGCGTCAGTGATTCACCTCTAACATGACAAAATGTTTCATACTGTTGGTTCAGGATTTCCCTATTGTTTTCTATGACTTCTTCGGTTCCCCCAAACTGTTCCTTAAGCGCGTCCCATAACTCTTTGGCACTGTTACAGTGTAACAGTCCAGCATATATCTCATTGGGCAGCGCTGATGCTATGATGCTAAAAGCTTTAGCATCTAGTTCGAACTTTTGATAGTCGGTTTCGGTATAATTTTCAACTGGTTTTGGAACGAACTTTTTAGCATCTTCAGCGCTTGGCACTGTGGGAACGTGGGGACCAAAGACGACAGACCTCCAACAACCTGTGCTTTGTTGAGCGAGGATGTGACCCATCCTCCTCTGCCAGATGTTTTACTCATTTCTTTTTAGCATAGGTGGTTTAAAAAGCGAGCCAATGTTGTTTTTATAATCCTGAGATTGTGACGTCATTCTTGTTGTTTTACAGACACTGAGAAATCAACTTTAATGGTGATTAATCCTTGTTCTGTTTTTCAACGAACGAACAAACGATCAGTATCAACTATTATGAGCCGAACTATTTACATCAAAATGATTGTTAAATCAAATTTGACTGTCCTAGCTCTGATACCAATTGTTGGATCTGAGTTTGTTTCTGATTGTATTTTGTGTTTGTAATTAAAATGAAAATGGCTGAGTGTGCAGCGGAATTATGATGAAAACAAACTTTGCATACAATCAAACGAGAGTAATACTTTGATCAAACATCTTTTCTCAATGAATCAGAAGATTGAATTTATTTCAATAACGATTACAATGATTGATGAATGAATGCAAACTCCCCCTCAGCCAGAGCTCAGTGTTTGTTCGTGCAAAGAAGACGATGATGCAAAGAGCTAATAGAACAGTACAAAGCACTGAACTATTTATAGGCACTTGCAAACCACTGAGCATCTTAGCTGATGTCACCATGAAAGTGACATCTAACCTCCTAACAAACTCTAACCTCTGATCTATACAAACACTGCTATGTTTACTACTGCTATTACATTACATTACAAAACAGACTATAGATCAGCTGCTGCAACCTTCCACTGCTGTGAACCCAGCAGTACTTGTCCGGATCAGCAGTGCTTGACTCAAGGCAGTAGATTGAATCAGCAGGGCTTTAGTCTTTCATCAGGTCTTTACTTGAGTAGCAGTTGTGGGTCAGCAGTTTGCAAGATCAGCAGATAGGAGGTCAGCAGATGTTGAAATCACTTTCAAGGGGAGAGACTTGTATGTAAACATCTGCTTATTCTGTGTCCACTGCTCTGGTCCAGTTTTGGCTTTAATTATATGTTCCTCTGATAGGGTTCAATCCCAACAATACATAAAAGATATCATAGCTTTGTGATAGTCTAAAGTGTCAGAATGGTTAATCTTTGCGCAGATTAGTTGTTTTCTGGACTAACAGTTGGGGAATGAGGATGTTTGTAGATTAAGTTGCTTCTGGGACTAATGGAGAAGAGTATACATCTGTTATCGTGACTGAAGATGAAAAATGTGATTTTGAGCATGGAAGAATGTTTCTTAGATTAGAGTGTGTTACTGACGTGTGCGCGTATATACATGTTTTTACGAAGAATATAACACACGATTCGGTTTTAAATTTATAAAATTGATTTATACTTCAAAATTTAAAACACACACGAAAGGGCAAGTGTACCCCGTCATATATGTAGTAAAGTATCGGCAAGAACCAAGTGTCGATCCAAGGACATGGACGGAGAAATAATACTAAACCTTTGTCATTAAATTACCGGAAGGAAGATAAGAGTGTGGTTTTCTAAAAGCTAAAATAAGCATAAACAAATATTTATAAAAACATAATAGACTCCAAATAAGAAAATAAATATATAGCCTTGCTTTATACACAACCAAAGTATATGAACTAAGTCGGTTTTGTCACTTAAAACATTTGGTCAATTCTCCATTTTCAAGACAATTAGTATCCCTTTCGGGAATCCTAACATGACAATCATTCGGAAAGCTAAAACGATAAACACACTTTAACCACCTAAGATTGTTCTTAACGTGCAATTGATAAATGTCTATGAATATCCCCTAAAGATAAGTTAGTCATCCGTTAAGAGTTTTCTAACCTCACCTAATCAAGGAAAGTGACACCGATAAACACAATGCAACCACCAAGACAAGATAAACTAGATTAAACCACAACCGAGTTCATTTTACAAATCTTGCACATAAATTAACCAAGATAGCAATTTTGGCCTAAACTACTCACTAAGCTAACAATTCATACCAAGAATTCATAACAACACCATTAAACCCGTTAAGGCCCTTACGTGAGGGAAAGCTTTCTTGATTAACAATAATTACCCCTTATTAAACCACTAACCATTTCTAGTATCATGGTGCACACATTTAACACAAGTTAAACATGTTCAAAGTCTACTAATACATGATTAATTAAGCTTCATCTTTCAATTATCTCAACTAACCATATACTAATCATCCAAGATAATTACTTATAATCAAGAAATCAACATCAATAAACAAGGTTGCAAACTAATCATCAAAGATTAACATAGAAAATGCTTCAAAGTGTCATTACAAACATAATTAACATGCTAATGGTTGTAGTTAAGCAAGGGATTCTACTGTTTTTGCCCAAAGGCTTACAATAATACATAATCATCAATCTTAAATGCTTGAAACAAGAACAAACACATGGAAAGATTGGAGAATCAAACAATAAACAAGCACAAGATTGAGTATCCGGATAGTAACGGAGCTAAACGGCACGATGTGGCTTGAATCCGGGTCAAAAGCAAAGCCTCCGGGGCCTGTAAAATCGCCTGTGAAGCTCCCAAAAGTCCAGAATTACGAACAGAATGTAGCCTTCTGTTTTTTATAACATTTTCAGATCGCACGGTCGTGCCATTAAAGTGCAGGACCGTTCACTTTTGAATCACTGTTCACCATAATGTGTGACATCATCAGATCTTGACCGGTCTTCGATATCGCACGGTCGTTCCACAGACTGCACGAGCGTGCAGTTTCGAGTATAGGCTGGCACGGACATCTGAACGGGCAGTGCATTTCCGGGCTGGGGTGAGTCATCGAATCCGCACGGGGTGCCACCAGACTGCACGACCGTTCGGTTCAGAGGATGCCTTGCACTCCTGATTGCACTGGTTGTGCAATGCCGGGATGAGCTCTGTTGTCAGATCCGCACGGTGGTGCCACCAATTGCACGACCGTGCAACTTGCCCAGATCAGAATTCTTAACAGAAAGTTCGCAGCTTTGTCGTTTCGCCCGGAAAATCCTCGTTTTCACTATCTTCTTGTTCGACACGCTGTTTTAGGCCTGTAAACACAAATACACCCAATTCAGTATCCGATTCTCGGTTTTACGGCCAAAAACACATAAAATGGGGGTAAAATGGGGGAATAAAATATGTGTAATTTAACGAATATCAAACCTCCCCGCACTTGAACCTTGCTTGTCCTCAAGTAAGCTAAAACTAAAATGCAATAAAAGATAGATCCTAACGAGAACACGTATTTACAAAATACCTACTAATTATACAAACATACGGTTAGCCGGTTTTTCGAAACACAACATCAAGTGATTCAAACCAAATGAGCACATGCAAATATATGTTTAGATAACCAAAAACTCGTGACTTCACTTTCGATAGACTTAACACGCTAATCTTCACACACCTCACAATGTTCACACACACTCGGTTATATTTCTGAAACATACATAAAATGTGCATGTGTAAACACTCAATGCCTCGACAATGAAACGTGTAGTATCATAAGCTTGTCCCAAGATCTCATCTCCACCAACTAACATGCGAAAAAGTGTAAATCAAGAGGTCTTTACGGGTTGTAACGATAGGCTTGGGTGAAGGGTATGGAATGGGAATTTTAAAGTGACGAAATGGTTAAGACTCGGTAATAGCGTTTGACTAGTGTAAAACAATAAAACTATACATACTAACGCCTTAAAAGGACGACTTTTGCGATATCGAGCTCATCAACGAGATTTCATCCTTTTAGCATTTAAAATTGCTCGAATTTTGTCGACTTCACCCTATTTTAGGGTGTTTAATTTTCTGATTTTTCTGTTTTTTTTTTCAAATATATATAATCTAATAGCTTTGTACAATGAACAACAAACTACAAGAAACGCTAGTTAAACGATTTTTAACCAAGTTTTAGCACTAAAGGTTTAAAAATAAAAAGGCTAAATTTGGCTAAGTGGGTGATTTTGTTGGGTAAACAAAGGGAAACACGGGAAAGGATCAACATGGTTAACCTAAGGGATAATGTAGGGTTTAGGGAAACATAACATAAAGAACAAGGCTAACAACAAAGGAGTTTTCTAAGTGCCTCTATCACTTCTACACAATTTCGCAAGTTTATGGTCTTAACAAGCATGCTAGTGACAAGTTCTAAACTACACGAGACATCCGGCTCACTCCTACTCCGAAATGAACAAACATATAACAATTTTAAGGCTCAAATATGCTCACATAACGGAAGGAATGGGTAAAAGTGTGAAAATAAATATGCAAGTCTTTCTTTGTTAGTCACGTTTTCTAGTTATTTTTTTCAAAATTTATTTGGCTTGCCGGGCTTTTATCATATCTGAAGCTTTCTAAAACACAACTAACCGGTTTATTTACTAAAAATATATACAATTTACTAATATTTTTTATTGATTTTTCTGATGTTATATATATATATATATTATATTATATATATATAAGGACAAACAAAGTCAAAATGTCAAACCCCCTCCCCACTTGAACTTCGCATTGTCCCCAATGCGAAACCCGAAATATAGAGAGAAAGGAGAATAACACTCCCCTGAAGATGATTTAGGTGAAATGAGTCTCCAAAGTTGTTTCTGTGGTGTGCTCCGGTCCAAGATTTGCTTCTAAAATCTGTAATGATGTCACAAAGCAAAGCAAAGCAAAGCAAAGCAAAGCAAAGCAAAACAAAACAAAACAGAAGGCAGAGACAATCTAAACGCAAACAAACCATAATCTACATAAATAAAAAGCATACTAAATATCCGTACATAAAACATAGCAAATAAACTAAAATGTCTGAAAAATACAATACATAACCGTAGGTGTATGAATTGAAAACCAAAATGAACACCCAAAAACAAACTACTAAAGTAACACCACATCTCAGAACTCCCACTACTGCTCATCATCCACACCTCCTCCTGTGCCAGATGGGCCTGCCCCGCCATAATCACACGGGTTCCCAAATGGGAACTGTGGTGGGGGCCAAAAGTAGTTGGGTTAGGCGTTCTGAAGCCCCCCAAATATGTATGAAAATCTAGCATGTACCTCCTGGCACATGAAGTCTTGGTTCGCCCTAATCGCCTCCTGGTTCGCCCGCAGCTGCTCTAAACTAGCCCGCTGCTACTCGTGGCTGATCTGCATCTGCTGGAACTGGCCATAGAACTCAGGGTACGAAGGGATGCCGGGAGGCCAATGCTTGTAATGCGGGGAGTGGTGCTGCTGTGGAGAGTGTGGTGGCATGTGTGGTGGCTCCGCATGGTGTTCATGCTGCTCCTCGTCTTCTTCATGTATAATCTCATCCTCACCATCCCCTGGGAGTGGAGGCAACGGGTCCCAGACCTCGTTTTCCAACCCCTTCAACTGATCCCCATGGTCCGTCTCTGCTATAATCCCCATCGCTTTCAAAGAGCGGATGTCAACATACATACCCTCGGTAACCAACGTAAGACCCTGAACCACCTAGTCAGTCATTATACCCATGTTGTAAGCGATCTGGGTCACATACTGACCACCATGTATTTGACTGCTGTTGGTTCTACCCGAACTACGCACAAAGTACTCCGCCATCCGCGCGGCGAGGTGGATGTGTACCCCCTCCGCTAGCACATAAAGAAATATAATATCCGGTGTTGGACAGTTTCCCAAACTGTCCAGCGCCCAACTATGGTATGGCAGAAGATGTGGTGCATAACTCTGTGCAAAGGGTCTCGTAACCTTGAAGCTTTGGATACCCGAGGATCATACGACCCGCCAACTGCAACTCGCGCCCAAAACTCGCCCCGCTCGTCTTAGCTGGGGAAGGTGAACTGATCTGTAAAGAACTCGGAATCCATATCTTCATCGGTGTAGATACCGAGTCTTCGTCCTAACCTTCCCACTGTCCAACTGTGCCAACGACCGCCTAACCTGAAATTTATCCGTTTCTTATAGCAGAAGTTTTGAACCTTACTCGCTTTTGGCTTGTCATACGAGTAGGAAGCGAAGAATTCTAGCGTTGGTTCAAAATAGATTGGGTGGTCGATCTGAGAAACCGTGCGAAAAAATGGTGCGATTTTGGGGAAAACTCGGTCTGGAATGGCTGGTGCAGTAGGGTTTCGCGAATATGAGAATAGGGGCTGCAGACAAGGGTTTTTATACTGCACAAATGACCAAACTGCCCTTGGCCTCTCACACGGTCGTGCGACTGACGCACGGTCGTGCGTCTCTGACTTTGTGTGGCCCTGGCACGATGATCTCGGCATTGCACTAGGGTGCGACTCGAGATGCTGGCCGGCCGTGCCACATCTGCAGATCAGTGTTTTCTGCAAAAATCATTTTCAGCAGCCGATTCGACCTTTTTTCGCCATTTTTGCACTCCGCAAACTGCTTTAACATTATTCCCACATAGACCCTATGCGCGGCATGATTAAAAAACTATACGAACCTACGAAATCTACCGAACACGCCAAAAACACATAAAAACGGCAAAAAACAAAAATATGGACAATTTTACCCCTAAAGCGCCAAAGACGCTCTTGCTACATTTTTGATCCTCGAGTCAGTAGCGTAGACTCTCCTCCCCACACTTATGATGTGTGCGGGACGTGGAGCTCGATAACCTCCACCGCCGACTCGATCGGCCCACCAACGTAAAGCTTCAAGCGATGCCCATTTACCTTGAAAATAACGTCGTCCGCGTTCTCTATTGCAACAATCCCATATGGAAATACCTCTTTTACCGTGTATGGTCCTGTCCAACGTGAATGTAATTTTCCCGGAAATAAATGCAACCTCGAGTTGTAGAGAAGAAAAAGATCGCCCGCTTGGAATTGTTTATGGTCCTTCAAGCGTTTGTCATGCAATCTCTTGGTGCGCTCTTTGTATAACACGGAGTTTTCATAAGCGTGTTATCGTAGCTCCTCTAACTCGTGAATCTGAAGAAACCGGGCTTCACCTCCGGCTTTTAAGTCCAGATTTGCGGTTTTTAGAGCCCACATCGCCTTGTGCTCCAACTTCACAGGTAAATGACACGCTTTTCCGTAAACAAGCCTAAAGGGAGTAGTCCCAATAGGGGTCTTGTAAGCCTTACGGAAAGCCCACAACGCTTCGTCTAGTTTGTCCGACCAATCCTTGCGGTTTGCACCTACTGACCGCTCAAGGATTCTCTTCAGGCCCCGGTTTGTGACCTCCACTTGCCCACTTGTCTGTGGATGATAGGGCGTGGATAAACGGTGATGCACACCACAACGGGACAAAGCTCTCTCCAGCTGAGTATTGCAAAAGTGAGTCCCTCTGTCACTGATAAGCGCCTTCGGTGCACCAAACCGGGCGAACAAACTCTTCAAAAATCTCACAACTACCCTGGCATCATTGGTGGGTAAGGCCTGTGCCTCCGCCCACTTCGATACATAGTCAACCGCAACCAGGATATATTTGTTTCCTCGTGAGGGGGGAAATGGTCCCATGAAGTCTATCCTTTAGATATCGAAGACTTCACATACTTGAATCCAGTTCTGAGGCATTTCATCACGTGCCGATATATTTGCTGCCCTCTGGCAGGCATCGCACGCTCTAACCCAACTCTGCGCATCACGAAATATAGTCGGCCAATAAAACCCGGAATCAAGCACCTTCTTGGCGGTGAAATTGGCTCCATGGTGGCCTCCGGTAGGTCCCTCGTGACAATGGCGCAGAATGTCGGTCGCCTCCTTTCCTGAAACGCATCTTCTGATCACCTTATCAGCACCAACCCTAAATAAGAAAGGGTCGTCCCAAATGTAGTGCTTGATGTCCGAAAAGAATTTTCTCTTTTGTTGGTGAGTCAACCCTTTAATCAGAATCCCGCAAGCAAGATAGTTCGCAAAGTCGGCGAACCAAGGTGACTCATCGCATATCTCAACACTCATCAACGACTCGTGTGGGAAATTGTCATTGATTGAATCCCCACGCGTGTCCTTGATGTCTCCATGCTCCAACCGAGATAGATGGTCAGCCGCTACATTCAACGCACCCTTTTTATCTTGAATTTCGATATCAAACTCCTGCAGCAATAAGATCCATCTGATGAGACGCGGTTTGGCGTCCTGTCTGCTGAAAAGATATCTGATGGCTACGTGATCAGTATACACAATTGTTTTTAAAGCACCAAATACGATCTAAATTTGTCAAATGCGAAAACAACCGCCAAGAGCTCTTTTTCTGTCGTGGTATAATTCTCCTGAGCGTCGTGAAGAGTCTTGCTCGCATAATAGATCGGGTGAAAGTGCTTTTTTCTCTTCTGTCCTAGAACGGCCCCTATAGCGAAATCGCTCGCGTCTCACATAATTTCAAATGGCAGACTCCAGTCAGGCGCGACTAAAATAGGGGCCTCAATCAACTTTTGCTTGAGAAGGTCAAAAGCCCTCAAGCAATCATCTCCAAAGATAAACAGAGCGTCTTTCTCCAACAGACGGGTCATGGGCCTAGCGATTTTTGAAAAATCCTTGATGAATCGCCTGTAGAACCCCGCATGACCAAGAAAGCTTCGTATCGCTCTCACAGAGGTGGGCGGCGGAAGTCGTGAAATGACATCAACTTTAGCTGGATAGACCTCCATACCAGCACGCGAAATCTTGTGTCCCAACACTATGCCTTCCCTTACCATGAAGTGGCACTTTTCCCAGTTTAGGACCAGATTCGTCTCTTCGCACCTCTTCAACATTTTCTTCAGATTTTCCAAACAATGATCGAAGGAATCTCCAAATACCGAAAAGTCATCCATGAAAACCTCCATAGAATCCTCGATCATATCATGAAAAATCGCAACCATGCATCTCTGGAAGGTTGCCGGTGCATTGCATAACCCAAAAGGCATCCGTCGGTAGGCGAATGTGCCGAAAGGGCAGGTAAAGGTGGTATTCTCCTGATCCTCAGGAGCGATAGGAATTTGGAAGTACCCAGAAAACCCGTCCCGAAACCAGTAATACGACTTCCCCGACAGACGTTCCAACATCTGGTCGATGAATGGAAGCGGGAAGTGATCCATACGAGTAGCATCATTGAGTTTGCGGTAGTCAATGCAAACTCGCCACCCAGTGACGGTACGGGTAGGAATCAGCTCATTCCTATCATTTGAGACTACAGTAATACCCCCTTTCTTGGGTACTACCTGCACTGGACTCACCCACACAGAGTCAGATATAGGATAAATCAACCCGGCATCCAACAACTTAATCACTTCTTTCTTGACCACATCTTGCATGTTTGGATTCAACCTCCTCTAAGGCTGTGCACAGGGCTTGTACTCGTCTTCCATCAGAATCTTGTGAGTACAAAAAGAAGGATTGATGCCTTTGATATCCATAATCTTCCACGCTATTGCTTTCTTATGAAGTCTAAGAACCTCGAGAAGCTGCTTCTTCTCCTCTTTCACCAATGATGCTGAAATAATTACCAGCAAGCGACACTCCTCGTCCAGAAATGCATACTCGAGATGTGGTGGGAGTTCTTTTAACTCCAAGGACGGTGGATCTTCAATCGAAGGTGTTGATTTCTCATCTTCTACATGGCTAATTTCTAGAAACCGCTCCGGACTCTGGGGACCATCGTCATCAATCTGAAAGACTGGCTGCTCTAAATCGTGGCCCTCCTGCGTAATGCCAATCAGGTCCCCACACGACAGACGTGTGTCCGAATCAATCTCTTCAATAGTGCCTTGGAAATGAGAGCACACACATGCGTTGACAATGTCGACATAATAAAGCATGTCATCGTGACTTTGCGGATGCTGCATTGATCTTTTAATATCAAATGTCACGTGCTCGTCATTTACTCGGAGTGTGATTTGGCCAGCTGCCACATCAACAATCGTCCTTGCAGTATTGAGGAACCGGCGTCCAAGTATCAATGGCACTTTTGAATCCTCGTCCATGTCAAGAATAACAAAATCCATGGGGAAAACAAATTTATCAATTTTAACAAGCATGATTTCAACAAATCCACGCGGATACTTGATTGAACGGTCTGCCAACTAAATGCTCATTCTAGTGGGTGACGGCTCACCCAGATCCAGCTTAGTAAAAACCTTGTAAGGCATAAGGTTGATACTCGCTCCCAAATCAGCCAATGCTTGGCTAACAGACATGTTTCCTATCAAGCAAGGGAGCGTGAAACTACCCGGATCTCCCATTTTCGTGGGCGGACGGTTTTGCAGAATGGCAGAACAACTTTCATTCATCACCACACATGATATATCCTTGAGCTTCGGCTTATTTGAGAGGATGTCCTTAAGGAATTTCGCATACTTTGGCATCTGGGCCAGGGTTTCAACAAACGGTATGTTTATATGCAGTTGTTTAAACAATTCAAGGAACTTACCGTATTGTTCTTCGTTTTTCTGTTTCTTAAGCCTGCCCGGATATGGAACTGGAGGAGTGTACTCTTTAACTGGCTCCTGGACTTGCGCTGTACTTGTTGGGCCTCGCCTGGCTTGCACCTCGTCCTGAGCATCAGTCGGGACCGCTTCATCGATCGGTGGTGAGTCCGATACGGTGGGTCCGGTAGTCTCGCCACTCCTGGTCATAACAGCATTTACATGCCCGCGTGGATTTGTCTCCGTATTGCTCGGAAGACCACCTGGAGGCCTTTCAGACATCATCTTCGCTAGCTGACCAACCTGGTTCTCGATATTCTGAATCGAGGCTTTTTGACTCCGCATTTCTCCTTCATGGGCTAGAAAACAACCTGGTTCTCGATATTCTGAATCGAGGTTTTTCAGCCAACTGATTTGCACTCGTAGAGCTAGAAAGGAGCTGAGCCATCATATCCTCCAGCTTGGAACTTGACTGAGGGGCTTGCTGCTGGGAGCTACTCCCGGCGCCCTGATTTTGGTACGAATATGGACGAGGCTGGAAAGATTGGTTGTAAGGCTGGAATTGTTGACCGTGAGCCTGCTGCGGCGCTGGAGTGTGCTGGGCAAATCCTAGTGGGTTCTGATTACCCACATTCGCTCGCCACCCAAAATTTGGGTGTTTCCTCCATCCCGGGTTGAATGTATTGTTGTACGGGTTGTTCTGCGGCCTCACCTAATTACTCACGAAATCTACTTCGTCTTGGCCCTCATATACAACTCCCTAAAAGCATGAACCAAGCTCGTGTGACACTCCGCACTGGTCACACCCTGAGCTGGCTTGCGCAGTCATCTGGGACTTATCAAACTTCGCCGAAAGAGCTGAGATTTGTGCAGTAATGGATGTGTAGTTGTCCACAGCGTAAACTCCTGGGCGAGATGATGATGATGATGTCCGGCCTCTTTCTCCTTCCCGACGCGAGCTAGACTTCAACGCAGCCTTTTCTATGATTGCATAGGCTTCATTTGGCGTCTTTGTTCCTAGATCGCCTCCTGCATTCACATCTAATCTCTCCTGGGTATCGTAATTCAGCCCTTGGTAAAACGTCAAGACCAACTGTCTTTTGGAGAAGCCATGATGTGGAACATCAAGTAACAGATCCTTAAACCGCTCACAGGCCACGTGTAACGACTCTCCCTCATCTTGGCGAAAGGTCACAATCCGGTTTCTCAGCTTGGTTGTTTTCTCAGGCAGAAAGTATTTTTGCATAAATAACTCCGCCAGCTCATTCCAGGTCTTGATGGACCCAGCTGGAAGTGACATAAGCCAAGCTCTCGCTTTGTCACGCAATGAGAATGGAAACAACCTCAACCGAACAGCATCCTCCGAAACATCTCTAATCTTGAACGTCGAACATACCTCGAGAAAAGCAGCTATGTGTCGTCCGGGATCCTCATGCTCGCGCCCGTCAAATTGTACCGAATTCTGCACCATGTTAATAATACTAGATTTAATTTCAAAAGTAGGTGCATCTATAGTAGGTCTAATAATACTGGGCTCCAAGCCTGTTCCTCCAGGCTGATTCGACTCATTCAAAGGTCGCTCATCGTCCGCCATGATTGTGTCACCTTCATCCCCTGAGCCCTCGGCTTCAGTGGGTACCACCGGCTCGGCTCACCAGCTGCGAGCAGCAGCCCAACCGCACGGGATCTTTCACGAAGACGTCTCCTCAGATCACGCTCGGGTTCGTCTGATGGCTCAACAGGATCGGGAGCGGGGGTTGAGGACATCAACCTGCAAATGAAAAATAGACACAATGAATAAATTATTATTATATTAAGGCTGTTTTTTTTTTTTTTTGCTGAAATGAAACAGAATATTATTTTAAATGGGCTGAAAATTTTATAAAAATCCGAAAATGGGCCCAAAATTTTGTAAAAATCAAAACAAGTAAAATAAACGAATCGGCTCGTGTAAAAATAATTTTTTGGAGCCGAAAACTCAAAGAATAAATGAATAATAAGTTCGAATTCGAACAAATAAATGAAATACAAATTTACAAGTGTATGAAATATGATTTGAAAACGAATAAATTAAATTAAAAGCAAGAAATATTAACAAATAAATAAACGAATAAATGAATAGGAAAATATTCACAAATATTAACAAGTATATACACCGATAAAATAATGACTCGGGTCGTTCCTAAAGCTCGCCATATCCCCGGCAACGGCGCCAAAAACTTGACGTGTGCACGTATATACATGTTTTTACGAAGAATATAACACACGATTCGGTTTTAAATTTATAAAAATGATTTATACTTCAACATTTAAAACACACACGAAAGGGCAAGTGTACCCCGTCATATATGTAGTAAAGTATCGGCAATAACCAAGTGTCGATCCAAGGACATGGGCGGAGAAATAATACTAAACCTTTGTCATTAAATTACCGGAAGGAAGATAAGAGTGTGGTTTTCTAAAAGCTAAAATAAGCATAAACAAATATTTATAAAAACATAATAGACTCCAAATAAGAAAATAAATATATAGCCTTGCTTTATACACAACCAAAGTATATGAACTAAGTCTGTTTTGTCACTTAAAACATTTGGTCAATTCTCCATTTTCAAGACAATTAGTATCCCTTTCGGGAATCCTAACATGACAATCATTCGGAAAGCTAAAACGATAAACACACTTTAACCACCTAAGATTGTTCTTTAACGTGCAATTGATAAATGTCTATGAAAATCCCCTAAAGATAAGTTAGTCATCCGTTAAGAGTTTTCTAACCTCACTTAATCAAGGAAAGTGACACCGATAAACACAATGCAACCACCGAGACAAGCATAAATTAGATTAAACCACAACTGAGTTCATTTTACAAATCTTGCACATAAATTCACCAAGATAGCAATTTTGGCCTAAACTACTAACTAAGCTAACAATTCATGCCAAGAATTCATAACAACACCATTTAACCCATTAAGGCCCTTACGTGAGGGAAATCTTTCTTGATTAACAATAATTACCCCTTATTAAACCACTAACCATTTCTAGTATCATGGTGCACACATTTGACACAAGTTACATATTCAAAGTCTACTAATACATGATTAATTAAGCTTCATCTTTCAATTATCTCAACTAACCATATACTAATCATCCAAGATAATTACTTATAATCAAGAAATCAACATCAATAAACAAGGTTGCAAACTAATCATCAAAGATTAACATAGAAAATGCTTCAAAGTGTCATTACAAACATAATTAACATACTAATGGTTGTAATTAAGCAAGGGATTCTAGTGTTTTTGCCCAAAGGCTTACAATAATACATAATTATCAATCTTAAATGCTTGAAACAAGAACAAAAACATGGAAAGATTGGAGAATCAACCATAAACAAGCACAAGATTGAGTATCCGGATAGTAACGGAGCTAAACGGCACGATGTGGCTTGAATCCGGGTCAAAAGCAAAGCATCCAGAGCCTGTAAAATCGCCTGTGAAGCTCCCAAAAGTCCAGAATTACGAGCAGAATGTTGCCTTCTGTTTTTTATAACATTTTCAGATCGCACGGTCGTGCCATTAAAGTGCACGACCGTTCACTTTTGAATCACTGTTCACCATACTGTGTGACATCATCAGATCTTGACAGGTCTTCGATATCGCACGGTCGTTCCACAGACTGCACGAGCGTGCAGTTCCGAGTATAGGCTGGCACATCTGAACGGGCAGTGCATTTTCGGGTTGGGGTGAGTCATCGAATCCGCACGGGGTGCCACCAGACTGCACTACCGTTCGGTTCCGAGGATGCCTTGCACTACTGATTGCACTGGCTGTGCAATGCCGGGATGAGCTCTGTTGTCAGATCCGCACGGTGGTGCCACCAATTG
Source organism: Helianthus tuberosus (assembly GCA_030545235.1). Lineage (NCBI taxonomy): Eukaryota > Viridiplantae > Streptophyta > Magnoliopsida > Asterales > Asteraceae > Helianthus > Helianthus tuberosus. Next base: position 96,041,504 of record CM060399.1, on the reverse strand, counting down.
CACGACCGTGCAACTTGCCTAGATCAGAATTCTTAACAGAAAGTTCGCAGCTTTGTCGTTTTGCCCGGAAAATCCTCGTTTTCACCATCTTCTTTTTCGGAACGCTGTTTTAGGTCTGTAAACACAAATACACCCAATTCAGTATCCGATTCTCGGTTTTACGGCCAAAAACGCGTAAAATGGGGGTAAAATGGGGGAATAAAATATGTGTAATTTAACGAATATCAATTACCAGCTGATTTGTTATCCGATGAAGATTTACTGATTGTAGAGATTACCCTTTACATTGATCAATCATTCAGGAGTGTGCATAAAGGTGATACGGAAGACGGGATTTCAGATTTTCATGGGTATTCACAGACTTGATATTTAAAAGTGTGGTGTTCAAAATTTCTATCAATCTCCGGTTGGTGGTTTTTGAAGATTAAGAGTTTGAGCTTTGAGAGGTTATTAGAAAACCGAACGCGGATGTGATTAACGTTGAAATGGAGAAGCTGCATTTATTAGTTTCAAGTTGTTGATTATTCGTGAAGATTACAGTTAAGTAAATCAGCGGCAACATCCAAGGGGGAGACTATTAATGCATATGTCTGTTGCCTACATCTTGATGTAATAGGGTTATATAATTGTTAGATTTAAGTTTGTATGAAAAACAGGTTCATCCATACGGATGAGTACATCCGCACAGAAGAAGCCCATCCGCACGGATGAGCTGGTCCGCTCGAATATGTTCATCCGTCCCAATACTACCTCCCATGTCTATAAATAGGAGTGTTGGGATGTGATACGAGAATGATTTGGCGGGCTGTGAGGCGAAGCGCTGTCAAAATTGTACCAGGATTGTGAATAGAAAACGTAGAAAACTATAAAATCTTGTGCTTCTACCAATTTCTGATGGATTCCGCACATATGACTTAGGACTAGATATCTCCGGAAACGTTAACGTCGATCATAAAACGGACCTACACACTTATAGCGTATGAGATGTTTATCAAATGAATGACAACAAGTGGATAAGTAGTCCGCGCGTATGACCCTCCTACGCTGTCTTGCATTCAAAAACCCCTTCCTGCGTTGATCTTAACCTCCTACACTCCAGACCAAATTTGATGAATTTTCAACTTTTGATGATGAAAATGGTTGCAAACACCTCTATCCTTTTGGCATGTTTTTTTGTAGATGGTTTTTGAAGATACTCTAAGATTTTGAAAAAAATGAACCATGAAATTGTGAGAACACTTGAAAAGAATGGTAAAGATGAACTTTAATGCTCCAAAACTTGAAATCCAAGTGATCTTGTAGTAGATATTAGCTCTCCTGCTCTGATACCACTTGTAGGATCGTTCTTGTGTCGGCCAAATTTCTTGAATAACACGTATTGATATCTCTATGTTAATGAAAAGTGCGAAATCCAATTCAAAGCATAAGAACACTTGAGATTTCATAATATATCCACTTTGTATTCATTTTGGCAGCAAAGCAGTAGGACATGCAAAATTTGACAAAAGCTCTCTAAGTCCAAAACACACGTTATGAAGTCATGCGCCCTAACACACACACACACACACACACACACACACATATATATATATATATATATATATATATATATAGGGAGAGGATCATGAGAAAACTAGATATAAATGAGAAAACTAGAAAACTAACTAAAAACCACTAAAAAGGAGGGGGGAGACTTTTAATGAAGGAGGGGGGATTTTTAATGAAGGAGGGGTAAAATTGGAAAAAAAAAATATATAACTTTTCAAACATTTCCCATTTCTCCATACCTTATCATTTTAAAACAAAAATGGCACCATAAGATCACAAATTTTTGTATCTTTCATTCAAGTATATTCGAGCATATTTTTTATGATATAAAAAAAGATTTATGGTGTCGTCTTGTTTTCAATACTATTATTATAGTAGTGCACATGTGCAATATAACATGTACTACAATTGCATTACATGCTTAAAATTAGCCTTTTGAGTCTAGTTTGGTTTTTAGGGTTAGTTTTTTTGGAGGTTTAGGATTAGGATTAGGTTTTTGGGTGTGGGGGGAGGGGGGTTTAGGTTTTTGGGGGGTGGGGTGGGGGGTTTAGGTTTTTTCGGGTTTATGTTTAGGGTTTAGTTTTAGGTTTTCGGGAGGGTGGGGGGTTTAGGTTTTTGGGGGGTGGGGGTGGGGGGTTTAGATTTTTGGGGGGTGTCGGTGGGGAGTGGGTTAAGTGGTTTAAGCTTTATGTATTAGTGCACATGTGCAGTACAACAAAAAAAAAAGTTTTTTTTTAAAATTTTTTTTTCCATACATAAAAAGTAGCGATTTTTCTATAAAAAATTGTAAAAAAAAAAAAAAAATTGGCATGTTTTTAGGTTTTTTTTAGGTTTTTTTGGTTAGTTTTTTTGTTTTCTCATTTAAACTAGTTTTCTCATGATATATATATATATATATATATATAGGCAATGCATGACACATCTCGCGCATGACTCCTGCACCGGATGACTCCTATGCACATAAGACTCATGTGTGCACATGAGTACTTTACAATATCAAAGCTCACACACAAACTATCTTGTTACACTGTCCTATAATCTAAATATACTCAAGACTTAGACGTAGGAATTAGACATATGCATCAACGACGGTTACCTTTTGGGTGATGTGACAATCCTTTATTTCTTAGTGTGAAACTGCGTTCAGAGACTGGGTCCCTTTGAGAAAACCCTTTCGTAATGGAATATAAGGTCTGTTTTGAAACCTTTGTTGGTTATTAACAGACGTTTGGATGTATATAACAGTGATTGGTACATCTGTTTGACTTTTGGTCAACAGATGGATGGAAACACATGTTTGTAACCTATGTTGGGTTAGAAAGAGACTGCAAATTTCCCGGTCCTTTTCAGTTAGTCTTGTTTTATAATCCCTTTTTAATATCTCAAGAACTATTTCACTAACTTAGACCTTCTCCCTAAGGTTTCCATTCACCTCTTTAATGTTTTCAAATGCTATGATGCGTTTGTCTGAACACAACTCTTTGAGAATGTGAGGTGATACCTTGGAAGCAGCAGTTTTCACTAGATCAACATTGATGCATTCAGTGGAACTTTTGGGATAGTTTTCTTCAATCCTTTATGCATGCCCTTTGTTACAAACATATGTTTGTTCTGAGCTCTCATCAGTTTCACCAACAAAGCTTTCACCAACAGTTGGTTTCTTTTCTTGATCTTCCTCTCAAGAGATACATTCAGTTGCCAACAAACAGAAATTTGCATGTTTGTCATTTGCCATGAATGCAAAATTAATATCAGTTAAATTTTTTAGCAAGCTACTCCAATCAACATAGCCTTGTGTAAAAAGTCTTTGTTTATTAGGTTCTACAGATGCAGGAGCAGGAGCAACTTGTGGTGCTTGAACTTGTGCAACAGGCACTTGAACATATTGAACCTAAGGAGCAGGAGTTGTTTGAACATTAATGTACATGCACAGGGTTTATGCTTTATGCAAAATGGGCAGTGTTTTGTACACTTGGTCTCAGGGTAGTTAGGGTATTTTAATAAAACTATTGTTTTGTATTAGAATGAGGTGTTTGGTTAGGATATGTGATCAATGGTGCAGAGTTATTTGATTATCTCATACACTCTCTTGCAAAGTGACCTAATCTATTACACTTGAAACATTTCCTTTTAGATTTATCTAACCCCACCTTTGACCTCCCATTTAACCCTAGATATGTCTTACCAGTCCTTTTGTAATTTTTTTGCTCTAAGACTTATTAGTGCCACTTGGTGCAATATATCCATTTCCTCAAGGTCAGTTGGGTCTATATGCTTCAGATCATCAAGGACAAACGAGAAACTATCAGGACCATGACCATCATTTTTAGTTGTGAATGCATAGTTTGAGGAATATTAATCAAAGTTGATTCCAGATGATATATCAATATAGTGATCAAAACTCTGAAGCTTGTTTCATTTTGGTCCATAACCCGTCGAGGTGAGATGGAGGGAAAATGAATATAGGTGAGAGAGACAGAGGAAAACAGAAAGTTGGGTCTAGTTTTAGGTAATTCTTAACCCTGTTTTGACGACAACAGGGTCCAACGCAAATGAAGACATTTTGATTTTAGTATATTCAAACACACAATTTTTTTTGTTACTATAACGCGATGACCCGTCATCTTAACAAGGTTAACGCAAACTTCATTGTTTTTTTTTTAATTTTAGTTTATATAGACACCATGAAAAAAGTATTTGTTATATCGTGATGATATGCCGTTGCAAAAGAGTTACATCATGGGATATTTTTTTGTGAATCCTTCCTGATATATTGCGACAAGATTTTGGTGTTATAGAGTTCCAAAAAAAAATTGAGCAACCCTTTCGCGACGATGTGTCATCGCTAAAACTAAAGCAATACCTTATGATGTAAAAACACACCTTCTATTATGTTGTCAAAATATATTTATTATATGATTAGCTCAAAATCGTAGCTCGCTAGCTATTATTGTCAAAGATGATTAACTATAAATAAAGACATGAGAAGGGCTTTTATATCGGGTCCTTGCATAGTTCGAACTAGCGGTCAACGGCTTCCATCAATATGTGTTTTACAACATAATAGTGTAATTGCCTCCTGTAACCCATAAGGATGTCATTAACCTCATCGGTTTAATAATTGATATACCAACTAGAAAGGAATATTATTTATATCTTAACATCACATGAACACTTTTCTTTCAACCAAATGATCATTTATATAAGTTAAAATGATTTATGTAAAAGTAGAATGTTTTGAAATGGGCATCTCATAATCCACTGGAGGGTATCAAAATAACTGTCCACGTAAATAATATTGGCAAAATATCTTTAAAAGATGAGGGGCCAATAAATAAATGGCAAAACGTGAGTGTGTAATTGGATAATATATCACATCAATGCTAGAGATCTAACGTGGATTCTTCTTATTGCTTTACAATCTAATATAATATTTTCTATTTTTTTCTAGATTCAGTGGATATTTTTATGATTTCAATAAGTTGAAAGTCTCTTTGTTAAGTCATGTGGAAATTTTCGTTTAAAATTTATTGAAGATACATCTACTTGATTTGTAAGTCATCAAGATTTTGTATTTTCAGTATTAAACAATTTTTTTTATTTTGTCTACACATATCCGTTGATCATGTTGTGTAACTGATTGGTGTCTTTTTTTTATGGAAACAATCAAAGATAATATAAATGACCCAACTAACGAGATGATACAAGGAAAAAACCCAAAAAATTACAAAAACATGTGTAAATTTTGCAACCATTCGACTCAAGTAACGTTTGTATTGAGTTTTTTATAAGATACCCACATAAAAAGAGACATTAACCACGAAATCGAAAATATATTCTTTCTTCGAACTGATAGTTTTTTTTTTTTTAAATCAAAAGTACTTCATTAGGGAACCTCCAGAGCATCCACCACCCCGATATTTAATAGCCCCAAGCAACTTTTACTTGGATTTAATCGATACAATTGATCAAACCAATAAATTAACACATTTGACTCCGAATAGCTTGGAAATCAACATTTAACCATCTTCTAAATATTAACCAATAAATTAACTACTTGCCAAGTTCTCATAGCACCAAAAAACCTCCAAAAATATTATCCATTGTTTCAACATAAAAACAAATAGGACATAAATAAGAAGGAATATCAATACCCTTATCTACCAGATTTTTCCCGGTAGATAGACAATTTCTAGATAAATTTGTTTCACCTTGTATGCATGATACCAACAGAAGAATTATCATATCAATACAATATCTCATTGCTTTAACCTTAAAATAATAGTAAGAATCAAAGTGCCACACCCATTTATATGTAGAATACTGTAGCATTACATTAGATATCAACTCCGTGAGATTAGAAAATTGCTAAAACTCAACCCCACATCTCAACTCAGGATGCCACTCACTTAACCAAGACCCATTGCGACACCAATTGCTAACAAGCAACCTTTATGAACCTCCATATTGTAACTTCTAGGAAATCTAGAAGCAAAAAAATATACTACCCCTCCATCAATCTTTCCAAAATTTGTAGAAGCATGATGTGCGTGAATAATATATATTTTTATGAAGATATTCGTTCACACAAATTTCGTTTTAAAAATAGTTTTTACCCCATAACTAAATCACACACACAAAAGGCAAGTGTACTCGCCAAATAGTAATATAATTTTGGGGCAAGAACCTGATATCAATCCCTGGACGCGATTTCTCGATACTTAACTTTTGTTACTCTAAAGCCTTTTCAAATAACAAGTTTGGTTTTCTAAATAATCATACAAATAATAAAAAGACTAAGTTAACGAAATTCAACAGGATGTATCAAGAAGTTACCTAAACTGAGTATCCACTAATGTTCATGTAACTATCTAAGGGAAGCACTAATGAGACACAAACTCTCAAGTAACTAAGTCCCAATAACGGTCACCTAGTTTTCTAATTTCTTTGGAAAACTAAAATGACAAAACACTCTAATCACCTAGAAATCACTCTTTTTATGTCCTTTTGTAAAGTTAATACTAATCTTTAAACAAGAGTTACTCGTTTGTCAAAACTCCTAACTCGTCAATCTAAGGAAAATTAATATGAAAAACTTACTAATAACCTAAAATTGCTTTTAATTAGATAGCATCCTAATGTTGCTCTTGATATGGCCCATAAGCATGATCATGCTAGATAACAATTTTGGCCTAAATCATCAATCTTACACAATTTATCATACTCTAGAATCCACATTAATACTATCATGATCTTACCAAATCTAAGTGCTAAATTACATACACAGGCTCAAATATTCACCCATTTCATGCTAACAATTACCATTCCTAGTTTCATGCCTTGAATCCTACCAACTAGTAACAAGATTCAACAATCATCTTCCACACATGGGTTTTCCAACATATCATGAGCAAACAATAATCAAACATTCATGATTTCTAATTTTAAGCATGCTAACATAGTCCAAGAACAATATTAGAACATTATCATGAAGATTAACATAAAATTGTCATCATAATTTCTTCCCGATCATTACAATAACAAAAGCTTCAACATAGTTTAGACAACTTACAATGTTTAGCCCATATGGCTTACAAGAACTACAAACATGCTTGCTAAAGTACCAAAATTCATGGTTAAGATCTAAGAAATTTCAAACCATAAGCAAGCAATGTAGTAGGATGGTTGATGAATGATGATCTTCTTGATGTTGGAAGCCATATTGATGCTTGAAAATGGATGGAATACTCAATTTTAGAGTTTAGGATGGTGGGTGAAAACATGGGCGTCCCCTTCAAATGTGTCTGATGTTTGGTTTTTATCAAGAAACACAAACATGGTCATGTTGTAGAAAAGACATGGTTGTGTTTGAGGAAAATAAGATCCGACCTCTTCATTCATTGGCTCTTCAATCTTCTCGGAGCAAAAATACCTTCATGGATTGGGTTTAAGGTTGATTCTAGGAACAAAGGTGGAACATGGTTATGCTTTTTTCAAAACATGATCATGTCCAAGAAAAATGTATGTTCTGATGTGCGAAAAAGCTTCCTTTTTGGACATGATCATGTCATCGTGAAAACATGGTCATGTCTTAAATTTCGTGAAATCTTAGATAAATATACCTAAAATAGGGATAAAATCATGCTACAAAGATGTGTAATTTTGAGCACATCAAAGCACCATTACCAAGTCCTTCTTTAAATAATGAAAAAGAATAATACATTTTTCATTAAATTTATAACATGATGTGGCAATTCTCTTCCACACACCACTATTCAAAGGCAACCCAGAATCCTCAAGTATAGCCTGATTTTCCCTAGGAATATATATTATGACTCTAACCCACACCACATCTCAATTATTAATGAACCTCCACACCATTAATTAAGAAGAGCAAAATTAAAACCTTCAAAACTACCAATGACCAAGCCTCCATTATCTATTTCTACTAACACCAACTCCCATTTAATCCACGCCATTTATCACTGTCCCTAGAAAAAATTTGATAGCATAGCTTCTAATTTCTTTTTAACTATAAAAGGAATAATATGACAATAGATACCAATATAGTCTAGAATAAAAGAATTAAGCATAGACCTCCCCTCATGGGGAGCATGTTAGCTTTCGATTTGGAAAGCTTTGAAAGGAACGATCAAAATTAACTTGCCAACCCAAAACTCTCATCGTATTAGCTCCAATACGAAGACCCAGATAAGAAACATTGCACCTATCATGTTTGCACCCGAAATTTGAGCATTCTCGATCTCAAACCATGGTTGTATAGATGTAGATCATCATTAATATCCTAAATTTGTATTATATTGAGGTTTAGTTGGTCTAAAGTGAAAAAGAGCTAATATGATATAGTTATTGTAATGAGTTTAAATGTAATGAGAGAAGCCAAATGGTAATCCAACTTTGAAAGTGTGGGGTTGAGCAAGAACACTGCCGCAAGCCCCTTCAACCCGTGAACAAGTGTTGGAAGGATATGAAGTGTTACAATATGACTGATTTATGGTAGTGGATGGAACAGATTGGGGAGTGAATGCATCGTCCACCCTTAGAACCATTTAGAATCACAAACTCAAGTAGTCGTGAATAGTGTATCATAAATTCTTGCAAACTAGTGGGATCCCCCCCCCCCCCCGCACGCGCGCGTTGCGATGGGAATTCAATTGGTATCAATCCGTTTTTTTATGGTATCGATATTTTCTATATCAACTGAATAGTGCATCATAAATTCCTTCAAACTAGTAGGATTCCCCCACGTTGTGGCGGGAATTCGATCATCGGTTCGTTTTTTTATGGTATCAATATTCTCTATATCAACCGAAAGAGAAAACCCAAAAAAGTAAAATCATGATATGCCTAAAAGGATATCGACATATATATATATATATATATATATATTTCGATTAGTCATGGTGCTCGTACAATTTTGGCACTCATATAGCTTACAATTGTGATATGTCTTTAAAAATTATAAACACATGTTTTACGTGCACTAATATATTATGATGAACCAGTAGTATTCTTTTACAACAAATTTCAATGGATTTCCTATATACTTTCTTTTGTAAAGTTCTTTACCCTTGCATAAATGCTCTTCTCAAGTTGAAATTGTAAATTGCCCCTCTCAAATTGAAAAGATAAAACTGTAACTCAGGTACTCATCATAATGAAGTATTTTGTATAGTATATAAATAGTGGGATATCACCCACCCTTCGCGACAGGTTCGAAACCTAGATAAAAATAATCAAATTACAAACGTGACGATACAAAAACCATGTGGCAAAGGTATATTCGAATGTCACGGAAAAGTTACACCATTGTATACGAAAGCCAAGTTAGTTGAACAAAATTTATACCAGAACGTCTATACAGATAAACATGACGGTCACACATTACAGCGGGTCGGTTTAATTTCGGCACTCATATAGCTTACAATTGTGATATGTCTTTAAAAATTATAAACACATGTTTTACGTGCACTAATATATTATGATGAACCAGTAGTATTCTTTTACAACAAATTTCAATGGATTTCCTATGTACTTTCTTTTGTAAAGTTCTTTACCCTTGCATAAATGCTCTTCTCAAGATGAAATTGTAAATTGCCCCTCTCAAATTGAAAAGATAAAACTGTAACTCAGGTACTCATCATAATGAAGTATTTTGTATAGTATATAAATAGTGGGATATCACCCACCCTTCGCGACAGGTTCGAAACATAGATAAAAATAATCAAGTTGCAAACGTGACAATACAAAAACCATGTGGCAAAGGTATATTCGAATGTCACGGAAAAGTTACACCATTGTATACGAAAGCCAAGTTAGTTGAACAAAATTTACACCAAAACGTCTATAGAGATAAACATGACGGTCACACATTACAGCGGGTCGGTTTACGCATTGTGTATTTAAAGATGAGCGTAAGGTGGTTTAAAAAAACAAACGCTTTAAATATGTTTAAAACAGCAAGTCGATTTAAAAACAACTTTACAAAATTTTTTGTCGAAACGCAGATGAAAATAACCCGCGTAACATAAACTTGTTAAAAACTCAAAATGATGATCTTATTAAAGTTCGATGATTGTTGTGTAAATTAGTTAACAAAAAAGGGCAAAAATTAACCAAAGGAGTGTAAATGGAAGCTATCCACTAAAAATGAGTTTAGCTAAGAGAACTTGAATTGTTATATACAAGTGAGATTGGTGGCAAAATTCAAAAAACTTAAAACATTTCTTGTCAAAACAAAAAATCAAAAAGTTAATTGTAGCAAATGAGTTGTTATATGATATATATATATATATATATATATATATATAGGGTGGGGTTCTAGAGTGAACAGTAGTGTATTTGCGAACTGAGTGAACAAATCTTGACCACTGATTTACACATGTGGATGACTAGGATTTCATCATCAAATCGTAAAATACACTAGTCTATTTCATCATCAAATCCTGGCCATTGATCTACACATGCATGGCCAGGATTAGTTCGCTCAGTTCACAAACTACACTAGTGTTCACTCTTGAACCTAATCCTATATATATATATTGTAACAACTCTCATCAAAAGTCCTAATTATCATTTTAATTTAACCAATAGGAAACCCTAATTGAGAAACCCAATTGATTCTGAACAAACCCTAAAATTTTCAGAACAATCGGAATCAGGATCAGGGCCCCTAAAACTCAGGGGGGGTAAAACCTAGTTAATGTTTATCTAATTTACTCGCTGTCAAAATTCTAAATTCAGAAATTGTCAACTCAGCATAGCTAGTCCCAACCGTGGCTAGTCTATAAAATATAGGCAACCCTTACGGACCGTAAGGGTTATTTGTTACGGTCCGTAAGGGGTGGCAAAATTTGACTATAAATAGCAGACATTGGTACTTGAAATTTGGCGTATGTTCGACGAAGAAATTCGTTTCGTAGACTGAAATAAGTTCTGTATACTACAATTAACACACACAGTGCTCTAATTGACGCCGCAATCAGGGTAATAACTCGATCGCTATTACGATTCAACGTCCGATCGATTATAACTATCCAACGATTGTTTAAGTGCCGCTCAAATTGAGTTTATACTTTATTAATTCATCGTGATTTCGACTTGAATGTTTGAGTAATGCTCGAATTCGGACTATACTCTGTCATTCGTTGTGAATCCGCTGAATTGTTAAGTATTGCACTAATAAATCGTTGTGAGGGTTTAATCTCGTGAATTGACGTAACTGCTGTATTAGTACTAACCTGTTGTGTGTGCATTGTTATTTAAATTAGGTTAATCAAGGCTAATCAGTAGGCTTATATTATGCTCGTTAAATCTACAATGTGAGTCATTCTCTTTTTATCAAATTACTTTTGAAATCATGTTTATTTTCAAAGGTTATAATTACAATGATTAAGTTTATGTAATCACCAAGTTACAGCCGGTATGTGGGGTTTTGTATACATTACTTGATATCCGTCACTATTGGACAACGAGTTAGCCAATGAGTGATATGACCATAGTCACAGTCACCATTGGACAACGAGATAGCCAATGTGTGTTCGAGTGACAAGTACTGTGGGTAGTTGGTTTGATATCTGAAACATTGTAATCTCTCTTAATACTGTGAATTATAACAAACGTGTCGTTTTAGTAAAATGAATGAACTCACTCAGTATTTCCCTGCTGACAAAACCTTTTTCAAACATGTTTCAGGTGATCTGTTGTGAGCAAAGGAAAAGTGCCATGGAGCACTACAAGCTTAGAAAGTGGCTCAATGTAAATAAATAAAGAAACATGTTTTAAGAAATAAAGGATTTCCCAGTGAAATCAAGTATTTGTAAATTATGGGATTTATCCCTATATTATATATAAACGAGCAGTTTTTAATATTAATCGATCCTGTTTAAAAAGACTTCCGCTGTCAGTTAATTAGATACCACGGGATTTCCTGCCTCGCGACTCTGGACCGGGTCAAACCGGGGCCGAGGGCCGTGACAGGAAAAGGTGGTATCAGAGCCACTGATTTAAGCTTACTATTGATTTTAGGCTATTAAAATTTATTGAGAAATACTTAGGAAATTAATTGCTATTCTGTGAAAATATGTTTTATTAACTGATTAATTGTTGAACTACAGTATGGGTAAACAAAAGATTTCTGCTATCTACCACAAATTAGATACTACACCCACAAGAAAAGGAACCTCTTCCTCCAAATACTCAGCAGATCTGGAAGAAGGGATTTTTGTCCGTAAATCAAATTATGAAAATCCTCTCACCCAAGATAAAAGAAATTCGATTCTTAGGAAGGGACAGGAGAAAATAAAGAAAACCCAAGCCAAGAAAGTGAGGTTTAATCCAGAAATCCAGGAATTAGGCAATAGGTCACCTGGGGAAGATACATTAGATGAAAAATGGGCAAACCTTTATATGCTAGCTACCGTAGCAGAGAATGCAAATCTCTAAACTTTTAATAAAGCCTGGTCTAGTAGAAAAGTAATACCCAGTAAATAAATAAATTATAGTGTGTTCACTTTCCTATAGTCTTTTGTACAAATCCGTATGCAATAAACTTTAATGTTTATTTGTTAAAATTTTGTTCCAAAGTTTTAACATTTACATTTTGTGCATTTTGCATATATGCTATTCAGCATGACTGAGATATCGGAAGCATTTCAGAATCTCAACCTCTACCCAGTACCAATTGAAGTCTCCCACGACTTTACTGGTTATATTGCTGACATAGAGGAACCTCTGGAATTCCAAGCTCCACCGCTGGAAAAAGCAAAACTTAAAAAGAAAAGAAGATATGTAGGATGGAGGAAAGTGCGCAGGAGAAAGCCAGCTACTAGGAAACTCCCTAAAATAGAAAACCCTATAGACAAAGGAAAATGAATCGAACTCGGAGAAAGTTCAAATCCAGCAGAGATAGAGATCAGGAAAGATTATAAACAAAAAGGAATAGAAATTGGAGAGAATTCTAGACAAGCTGAAGAAATCACATTTCAAGACGAAATCGACCGTCTACTGGCAAACTGTGATGTCATTAGCCCTATCCATAATAATCTATATCCTTACCTAGAAACCCAACTTCCTGTCAATCTGGAACCAGCTATTCCAGACCCACTAATCCACACTCGACCCTTAGGTCAAATGGAAGAAAGGTGGACAAATGACTGGCAATTCGAAAATATCGTCAACAGTCTTTATTCTTTCCTTCCACACTGGGATCCAGAACCTATCCCCAATCCTCCAATGAGTAACGAAAACTTAGCCGAACTCCGTCAGTACGGTGAAGAGCTGATAAGTACAGGGAATAGGATCCGGGAAATGGGGGAGCAAATTTCCTGGAAATACGACGAAAGGGAGCGTCGCTACTAAATTGCTAGTTGACCAAAGAATAGTGGGGTTGGGAAGAATGCCTGTATAATAATAATAATATATAACTCTGTAAAATGGGAAATAAAACATTGTAAGATAAACAGTGTGTATGGATGCCTATATAATATATAAAGCAAAATAGAAGTCGAAACATCGACAATTTTGGATATATATCTGTGTTGCTAGATTTTATGTGTTTTTGTGTAATTGTTTTATTTACAATCATTTGATACTAATAGTTATATTTTTAATAATTATCAGATGGAAAACGCTAATAATGAACCAGTTAATGAAGGGAATCAATCTGAACAAAATCAGGAAAATCAGTATATGACTAGACAGGATATAGAAAATATTGTTGCTCAAGGGATAGCCAATGCTATTCCAGCATTCGTTGCTGCTATTAAAAATCCAATAGAACCGCAACAAATCATTCCTAGTAAACGTACTCAGGAAGATAATTTTAGTCATAGTGTAAATGAAGGAGGCAATCATGACGATAATAATCCACTATAGGCTCCACCTCCTAAGAAAATGAAAGCCGCAACACCTGGTTGCACTTTCAAAGAATTTCTTGCTTGCAAACCTGCTGAATTTGCAGGTAATGAAGGAGCAACTGCAGTACTGCGTTGGTTAGAGAAAACCAAAGCAGTAATTGCAATAAGTAAGTGTTCCGAAGAAGATCAGGTGATGTATGCTTCAAACTTGTTCAAAGAATGGGCGCTAGAATGGTGGAACACGGTGCTACAAGCAAAAGGAAGAAGGATGGCTTATGCTATGAACTGGGGAGAATTTAAAATTCTTATAGAAAGAAAATATTGTCCTGAATATGAAAAGGAACAAATGGCAAATAAGTTCCTAAACCATCGTATGATAGGCGTAGAGTGTCGCGGTTATACTTCGACATTCTTTGAATATGCTAGAGTGGTACCAACACTGGCTTCGCCAGAACCGGTACTCATTTCTTGCTACATTTGGGGATTAATTAGTGAAATTCGCAATATCGTTAAAGCTGCGAGACCTCGCACTATTGACGATGCTGTGGAACTAGCTAATACCCTAACTGATGAACTAGTGCGCACAAGAGAAGAAGATCGAAAGAAGGAATTGGCTCACAAGATTACCCAAGGATTTCGTGTGGGTAATGATAATAATAGGTTCAAGAAAAGAGGAAGAAGACAATCTGCACAACCGCCTTTCTGCAGCAATTGCAAAAAGAATCATTTAGGAAAATGTAATGTAATCTGCAACTTCTGCAAAATGGCAGGACATCGCGAAGAAGAATGCAGAAAGAAAACAAGAATCTGCTATAATTGCGGAGAAACAGGACATTTTAGACCAGAATGTCCTAAATTGGTCAAGCCAGCAGATAACAAATCCAAGACAGCCGACGGAGCTACTAAGAAGAATGTCCGAGCATTCCAGCTAACCACTCAGGAAGCCGAACTGATCCCTGACGTTATAGCTGGTACGTTCTTGGTACATGACGTTTATGCAAAAGTATTATTTGACTCTGGTGCAAACCAAAGTTTTATCAATACTTCATTTTGCCAAGCTCTTAAATTACCTTTAACCACCCTTAGGCAAATTTTTACAGTCGAAACGGCAGATGGGAATTCTGTTAACATAAATAAGGTTTTGAAAGAAGGAAAGATAGAACTGTTAGGCCAAAAGTTTTCTGCAAATTTGTTACCTATGAAGTTAGCCAGATTCGATGTAGTATTAGGAATGGATTGGTTGATAGCCAACCATGCTCGAATCCTTTGTGATAAGAATTCGGTAGAAATCAGTACTCCCACAGGAGAGGTAATTTTAATTACAGGAGATAAACCACGAAAGACACTGAAATTCATTTCAGTAATGAAGTTGGCTAGTTATTCAAGAAAACAAGAAATGGTGTATATGATTTCAGTAATCATTAACACTAAAAGTAAGGAACTTTCAGACATCCCTATAGTTTCAGAATACCCAGACATCTTTCCAGAAGAATTACCTGGGTTACCACCAGATAGGGAAGTAGAGTTTAGAATTCATCTAATTCCGGGTACTACACCAATAGCTAAGGCACCTTATCGATTAGCACCCACCGAAATGCTAGAATTGAAAAAGCAGTTAGATGAATTATTAAGTAAAGGTTTCATACAACCTAGCTCATCCCCTTGGGGAGCGCCAGTGTTGTTTGTGAAAAAGAAAGATGGATCGATGAGAATGTGTATCGATTATAGAGAATTGAATAAGGTTACAATTAAGAATCGATACCCATTACCTAGGATTGACGATCTTTTTGATCAACTTCAAGGAGCTAGGTATTTTTCTAAGATAGACTTAAGATCCGGATATCACCAGTTGAAAGTACAAGAAGAAGACATACCTAAAACTACTTTCAGAACTAGGTATGGTCATTATGAGTTTACAGTCATGCCTTTTGGACTAACAAATGCCCCAACAGCATTTATGGACATGATGAATCGGATCTGTAAACCATACTTGGATAAATTTGTAATCGTATTCATCGACGATATACTAATTTACTCCAAAAGTCAAGAAGAACATTGCAAACACTTGCATGCACTCTTAACTTTGTTAAGAAAGGAAAAGCTTTATGCAAAATTCTCAAAGTGTGAATTTTGGTTAAAGGAAGTGCAATTTTTAGGTCACATGGTGAATCATGAAGGAATTCATGTAGATCCTGCTAAAATAGAAGCAATTACCAAATGGAAAGTCCCACAAACAGCTATGGAAATTAGAAGTTTTCTAGGCTTAGCCGGATATTACAGACGATTTATCAAGGATTTCTCTAAGATAGCTGTACCTTTGACTAAGTTAACCTGTAAAGCCACTAAGTTTGAATGGGGATCTAGGCAAGAAGAAGCTTTTAAGATTTTAAAACACCGATTGACGAATGCTCCAATTTTAGCATTGCCCGAAGGAACAGAAGATTTTGAAGTATATTGTGATGCTTCAAAATTAGGATACGGATGTGTATTGATGCAACGCAAGAAGGTAATTGCGTATGCTTCTCGGCAGTTGAAAAAGCATGAGGAAAATTATACGACTCATGACTTAGAATTAGGAGCCATAATTTTTGCCTTGAAAATTTGGAGACATTATCTGTACGGAAGTAAGTTTACTATCTATACAGATCATAAAAGTTTAAGATATATATTTGGGCAGAAAGAGTTAAATATGAGACAAAGAAGATGGATGGAAGTTTTAAGTGATTACGATTGTGATATTCAATATCACGAAGGAAAGGCGAACGTAGTTGCAGATGCCTTAAGTCGTAAGTATCAGGAAAAACAAAAGCGAGTCCGTGCTCTTAGATTAAATCTACAAGTAGATTTAATGGAACAATTAAAGAAAGTTCAGGAAACAGCAATCAAGGATGATGCTGAAGGAATGAAAGGTTATATAAAGGAACTAGAACAAGGAAATGATGGAATTTGGAGATTCCACAAGAAACGAATTTGAGTACCTAAGCAAGGAGAATTAAGAAATAAGATTTTAGAGGAAGCCCATAAATCTAGGTATACTATGCATCCAGGAAACAATAAGATGTACCAAGATTTAAGAAAGAATTTCTGGTGGATAGGAATGAAGAAAGATATAGCAAGATATGTTTCTAAGTGTCTTACTTGTTCACAAGTAAAGGCTGAACATCAGAAACCTTCAGGATTACTACAACAATTGGAAATGCCTGTATGGAAATGGGAACTTATAACAATGGATTTTGTTACTAAGTTGCCTAAAACAAGAAAAGGTAATGATGCGATTTGGGTAATTGTGGATCGATTAACCAAATCAGCTCATTTTCTACCAATGAAGGAAACCTTTAGTATGGAAAGGTTAGCCAAGTTGTACGTAGACGAAGTGGTATCTTTACATGGAGTCCCACTCTCCATTGTATCAGATAAAGATAGTCGTTTCACTTCTCATTTCTGGAAAAGTTTCCAGCAAGCAATGGGAACTCGACTAAATTTAAGCACTGCATATCATCCTCAAACAGACGGACAAAGTGAAAGGACGATACAAACCCTGGAAGACATGCTCCGAGCATGTGTAATTGATTTTGGTGGATGTTGGGATGATCATTTACCATTAATTTAATTCTCCTATAATAATAGTTATCATTCAAGTATTGAAACTGCTCCATTTGAGGCACTTTATGGAAGAAAGTGTAGAACTCCAGTTTGTTGGGCAGAAATAGGAGAAAGTCAATTGTCAGGTCCTGAGATAGTGCAAGAGACAACCGACAAGATAACTCAGATCAAGGAAAGACTGAAAACTGCTCGAGATCGCTAGAAGAGTTATGCAGATAATCGCCGCAAGCCATTAGAATTTCAAGTCGGAGATAAAGTATTATTAAAAGTTTCTCCTTGGAAAGGAGTTGTTCGATTCGGTAAGAAAGGAAAGCTAAGTCCCAGGTACGTAGGACCATTTTCAATGATCCAACGTATAGGATTAGTTGCTTATCGTTTACAACTACCAGAAGAGTTAGCTGGAGTACACGATGTATTTCATGTATCCAATCTAAAGAAATGTCTAACAGACGAATCACTAGTAGTACCTCTTCAAGATATTGAGGTAAACTAAAAGCTGAAATTTGTTGAGAAACCTCTTCAAATTGAGGATCGAAAGATCAAGTTTCTCAAACATAAACGACTAGTTTTAGTCAAGGTCAGATGGGATTCAAAGAGAGGACCTGAATACACTTGGGAGCTGGAATCAGAAATGAAGAAAAAGTATCCTCATTTATTCCAGTAAATCTCGAGGACGAGATTTTTATTAAGGTGGGGAGAATGTAACAACTCTCATCAAAAGTCCTAATTATCATTTTAATTTGACCAATAGGAAACCCTAATTGAGAAACCCACTTGATTCTGAACAAACCCTAAAATTTTCAGAACAATCGGAATCAGGATCAGGGCCCCTAAAACTCAGGGGGGGAGGGTAAAACCTAGTTAATGTTTATCTAATTTACTCGCTGTCAAAATTCTAAATTCAGAAATTGTCAACTCAGCATAGCTAGTCCCAACCGTGGCTAGTCTATAAAATATAGGCAACCCTTACGGACCGTAAGGGTTATTTGTTACGGTCCGTAAGGGGTGGCAATATTTGACTATAAATAGCAGACATTGGTACTTGAAATTTGGCGTATGTTCGACGAAGAAATTCGTTTCGTAGACTGAAATAAGTTCTGTATACTACAATTAACACACACAGTGCACTAACTGACGCCGCAATCAGGGTAATAACTCGATCGCTATTACGATTCAACGTCCGATCGATTATAACTATCCAACGATTGTTTAAGTGCCGCTCAAATTGAGTTTATACTTTATTAATTCATCGTGATTTCGACTTGAATGTTTGAGTACTGCTCGAATTCGGACTATACTCTGTCATTCGTTGTGAATCCGCTGAATTGTTAAGTATTGCACTAATAAATCATTGTGAGGGTTTAATCTCGTGAATTGACGTAACTGCTGTATTAGTTACTGACCTGTTGTGTGTGCATTGTTATTTAAATTAGGTTAATCAAGGCTAATCAGTAGGCTTATATTCTACTCGTTAAATCTACAATGTGAGTCATTCTCTTTTTATCAAATTACTTTTGAAATCATGTTTATTTTCAAAGGTTATAATTACAGTGATTAAGTTTATGTAATCACCAAGTTACAGCCGGTATGTGGGGTTTTGTATACATTACTTGATATCCGTCACTATTGGACAACGAGTTAGCCAATGAGTGATATGACCATAGTCACAGACACCATTGGACAACGAGATAGCCAATGTGTGTTCGAGTGACAAGTACTGTGGGTAGTTGGTTTGATATCTGAAACATTGTAATCTCTCTTAATACTGTGAATTATAACAAACGTGTCGTTTTAGTAAAATGAATGAACTCACTCAGTATTTCCCTGCTGACAAAACCTTTTTCAAACATGTTTCAGGTGATCTGTTGTGAGCAAAGGAAAAGTGACGTGGAGCACTACAAGCTTAGAAAGTGGCTCAATGTAAATAAATAAAGAAACATGTTTTAAGAAATAAAGGATTTCCCAGTGAAATCAAGTATTTGTAAATTATGGGATTTATCCCTATATTATATATAAACGAGCAGTTTTTAATATTAATCGATCCTGTTTAAAAAGACTTCCGCTGTCAGTTAATTAGATACCACGGGATTTCCTGCCTCGCGACTCTGGACCGGGTCAAACCAGGGCCGAGGGCCGTGACATATATATATATATGTAACGCCTCGCAAAATCATGGCCAATATAGTAACGACACGTGTCATAAGCTTTAAACGTGTAAAGAATATATTTCGAGGGACTAAAGTTGACAAACAAGGAAAAGATATATGTGAAAGGATCCAAAGTGTCAACAATTGAAAACTATACCTTTCAACAACCCTACTGTAACATATGTGCTTGTAATCATTTTGAACAGTTCTATTATCAATAAAACAATGTTATTTGATCCCAATGTTTGTTTGGTTGTGTTTTACATTTTTCATGTTTTGACTTTTATTCAATTTCAAACTCTATATCGCTTTCTGGAGAGTTATACGCAAACTGGTGCGTAAATGTAATCAGTTTAATGCGAAAAATACTCCGGAACATCAACATATACTTAACATACCTTAAATAACATTTACATAACTTAGAAATAAGTTTTGAAGGCTTTGGTATGGCAAAAACAAGTTAATTCGCCTACAGGGACTAAATTTGACAAACTGCGAAAGTATGCCAATTTGAACTGTAACAGACATTCCGGAACATGACCATAAGTTAAACATACCATAAATATCCTTTACATAGCTTAGAAATAGGCTTTGAGGGGTTCGGTGTGCTAAAATAAACTTTTGGGTCATTCAGGGACTAAAAGTGCCAAAAAGTGCATAAGTTTGCATTTTCGCGCATGACTTACGTTCTGAATACCTCCGGACATCCAAAAATTTATGTAAGCACTAAAATATTTTATTTTAGTGTTTGGCATAAGAAAAATCCATTCGTCGCGTCATTTGGATCGTTTTTCGCTCTTATGCGCATTCCGTCGTAATTAAGCGAACATCGCGATTGTACGGCCAAACGAACCGACATCCGAGATATTTTTTAGCACATTTTAAGTTCCCTATACTTTAACTTCATTTTAGAGCTTTGAAATGGGGTTAACGGGCCTTAAACGTGTCGAAAATGAGCTTATTACACAACAGGGACCAAATCTGCCATTCTGCCAAACTTGATGGCTTACGGACCGTAAGCCATCCCCTTACGGTCCGTAAGGGGTCTCCAGACAGCAGAATGGCAGAAACATTGAATCGGGTCCATTCCACTTGTTGCACGTGGTTTTGGGGCAAATCTATGGGCTCAAATGGTTTTAGAAAACCAGGGTCTTGAGGTGGAGGGTTGAGATTGAATCACGGTTTCCAAGAAACGATCTTAACGGCTCACCGAACACTATAAATACCCAACCCCATGCCTTGCAAAAACCCACTAGAATCTGATCTTAGAAGCTCTAAGTTGAAACCATTGTTTCATACCTGAGCTACTTGGATCAAGATTAGCTTTCGGGGACCCTTTGTAAGTGTTCCTTCGTTCTTTTATTGCTTTTCGAGTCTGAAAGTCAAACTTTGTTTGACTTTCTAAATTGACCAGTTTATGGTCAATGCGAAGTTCATTTGAACTTCATAACGTGAGCATAATCACGATGGTTATAGTCCCTAGTGACTATACCTACTGATTACCACGTTATCTTGGCTCAGTGACGAGTCGTAGTTTCGGCCAAAATGCGTGTTATTGCGTATTTTGTAACCAAACTACTCTTAGGTATCAAAACCGTTTGTTTTGATACCAAACTTGTTTTCTAACTTAGTTAAGCATGTTTCAACATGCTTAGCTCGTCACTTTTAGTTTTGTGCTTGTCTAGGGTCGTAAGGGTAAGCGATCTAATCAATCGCTTATACTTTCGAACCCGACCCATTTGGTCGATCATTAGGATCCGACCAAACACCTTAGGTGACCATAGTATATAGGGAATAACCTTCCGAGGTTATACCTTATGGTCGCTTCGTTAAGTAGTTGTATGATAGGTAGTTTATATGCCTTAGGTAAATTACCAAAATACCCTTTTCATGTGTAATTGGTAATTAAGCATATGTAACCTAAAATTTCATCACTTAACTGATTTATCAACAATATTAAACATGTTAAGGCATATTTTACTTGTCCTAGGACTAGTTAGGCGGTCCGAACGCGTTTCACGCGAACGACGCGTTAAAGTAGCATAAGCTACCTAAACGGGTCGTAATGGGTCGTAAGCACTTAGGTTAGGTTTCATTTAGTATGTAGGCTTTGTTAAACCATACTACATGAGTTCCCATTCTCATTTGGTTTACGAGCCCTCATTCTATCCGATCCTCCGATATAGGTCCGGTTTATTAACATAGTTACCTATATTAGGTGCCGTTTGATTCCGAGATCTCTAGCATTGCTTGGTGGTTATCTTAGGACTTCTGAACAATCTCAAGTGAGTACATAGACCCCTCTTTTACTGTTTTTCAAACGTTTTGGGGTGAAACACATGTGCCTACTTGTTACTTTCGTGCTTTCCTGTTTTCACATCATATACTTGCTATGTTCATTAGTACACTTATAGTACATGATTACATTACATTTCATGCTATGTATGTCCATTGTGAGCATACTTAGTACATTCTTTTACTTTACATTTCTGCTATGTATGTTGACTGATAGCATGCTAGCACATTGATTTACATGACTTTTCTGCTTTGTATGTTAACTTAGCATACTTAGTACATTATTTTCATATGACATGTATACAATTGCTATAACATTTGGTTTGCACAAACGAGACTTATATACGTTCATTAACATTAGCTACGCCGCTCGGTAGTAAGTACTGGTACCATAGGACTTGACAAATCCCATTCCTGACATCCCGGGTTTGTTTGGATGTAAGGAATGATTGAATCCGAAAACATTTCTTTTGATAACCTTGACTAAAAGGGTTATCCGACTGTCTCAAGGCTTGAATGTATGCGTTAACTTGCCATATAAATGTTTGTATCAATGTAACATGCATTACTTTGCAAAACATAACTTTTTGATATATTCAAAATACTTTGTTTTGTACATTTCTACATTTGGATTATGTGACAATACTTTACTTACAATACATAACATTTGTTACACATTACTTGACTACATTTGGACTTTTTAACATCTGACATGGCTTATACAAGGACTTTTTGACAATTGGTTTAAACATGGACTTTATACATTGGTGGTTTGTTTAAGTGATTTAAGTAACGAGGTGTGTGTAAGATGATACAAGCATGGTGGATACGCCGCTGGTACTTCCTATGTATAAGTGTTTGTATGGTATTACATATCGTAGCGTTATTTGAATCATTTCAATTTAGACATATAACATTTACACAAATAACATATCTTTCACAAGACACGGCTTTACAAACAACTTATCTTATACAACTCATTTTACTTGGTTATTCATTTAACCATGTATTATTCTTTTATGTATACATATCATCTGATCTTATCGCTTTTTAAATGATTTACAAAACAAAACAATTTACAAGGTTCATGACTGACTTTTGCTAAACAATTTTTTTTTAAACTTATAAGTCATGAATCCTATTTTCACAAACCTATGTATCTCACAGGCATTTTTATCCTGACGTACCTATTTTCACATGTGTTTTCAGGAGCTTTTGCGTAGGATGATGATCGTGACACTAGGGCGGACCTGTGCCTTAGAGACATAAAATGAAGATAGACTTAGTTTAATTATGTTCTGCACTCTTTATTTCCTGTTTAAGACAATGTAACTCTTATGTTGATAAATAAAGTACAACTTTGAATGCCATGGTTATGAAACAATTAATTATGTTACAACACTCCCCAACGTTTTCCGCCACGTTTTGTATGTTATACGTGGTCGGGGTGTGACAGAAGAGTTGGTATCAGAGCCAATGGTTATAGGGAATTAGGTTATTAGTAATTCTTTGACCTAGACTATAACCTTTCTAGGACCCTAACACAAATTATCTTGTGTTTAGAAGTTAAAACATGCATATCACCTATCCTTAGGTGATTATCAAAACAAAAACCAAATTTTCCGAAACGATTTTTGAAAAACAATCTTCTGTTTTTGAATAATTTATTACAAGGTTTTGAACCCTCTATTGTAAGGTTTTGAACCCTCTGTTATAAGGTTTTGAACCCCTTTGAGTTTTCAAAATCTCGTCAAGGTTTTGGGTTTTAAATAATGTGAACACGTGCAAACAGGAAGGGTGAATGCCTGTACCCTGGGTTTTCTGTCTAAGGCTAGAGTGTTCATACAAATCCACATAATCGGACCAGTCACTCTTACCTGGGAACTCTTGGGGTGAGTGTTCACTTATAGGCGAGCATGTCTTCGCGATACATTATTTTTTAACCATTTACTTTGATTAGTCACTGTGTGTCGTTTGTTTGCTTTGTGATGCGAACAAATCACCACCATCTTTGATGTTGTCAATTTTTGTTTCATCTCATTCTTTTCATTCAATTATCTCATTCGTTTCCTTTCATGTTTCCTCTTTTAGAATGCCTCCTCGACGCGAAAACCAGATAGCGACTGTCGAACTGGCAGAAATCATTGAGCAGCAGATGGCTGCTCAATTCCTAAACCTCTTTGCTCAATGGAACCAAGCCAACAACAACAACAATGGTCCATGCAATTTCAAGAGTTTTAACTCGGCTAAACCACTCAAGTTTAGTGGTTCTGAGGGAGCGACTGGGCTTCTTCAATGGTTCGAGAGCATTGATAATACTTTCTGCCACGTGCAGTGTCCTGACAATCGCAAGGTCGAGTTTTCTTCGAGTGTGTTCCAGAAGAGGGCCCTTACGTGGTGGAACGGGGTTATGAGAGATCGTGGTGCAGAAGTTGCTCTAGCACAAACATGGGCTGAACTTAGGGCCCTTATGATGAGGGAGTTCTGTCCTCGTCATGAACAGCGAGCATTGGAGAAAGAGTTTGATGACTTGAAACAAGACAGTGGCGAGCACAGGGCGTATACTGACAGGTTTGAGGAATTGAGTCTGCTTTGCCCGACTATGGTTACCCCACTCGACAAGGCTATCGAAAGGTACATCGACGGCCTACCTGACTCAGTGCAAGACATCATTACTGGTAGTAACCCTGCCACACTCTGTCAGGCGATCGAGTTAGCAGCAACATTGACTGAGTCACAGGTTAGAAAGGGAAAGCTGCACAAAAAGGGTGACAAGGGTAAGAAGCAGGTGTCTGACAAAGAAGATAGCAAGAAAGGTCAAAACAAGAATGGAAAGAATTCTGGTTCCTCAAAGAGTTCTAGGAAGCGAAAGGCTTCCCAAAACTATGCCGTTACTGCACAGGCTCAAGCTGCACCAAATCAGCCTGCGCAACCACCCGCCAAGAAGCCTTATTTTGGCAATGCACCTTTGTTCAACAGGTGTAACGGCCATCACCTACCACATCTCCAATGTCGTCAATGCACTAACTGTGGGAGAATTGGTCATCTTGCCGCTACTTGTCGCATTCCTATTAACCAGAATCAGGCAGTTCAGAACCAAGCCCAACAAGTTGCTCAGCCTCTTGCTCAGCAACAAGGTCAAGCTGCATGACCTCATTTTCCTCCTGGTTCGTGCTACAATTGTGGGGATCTGACCCACTACAGAAACCGGTGCCCAAGGCTAGCTAACCAGAATCAGAATCAGAATCAGGCTCCGGCTCGAGGTCGAGTCTTCAACATGAATGCCCAAGAGGCGCAAGCAGACAATGAAGTGGTGAACGGTACGTTCTTTATTAATAATCAACCTGCATCTGTTCTTTTTGATTCGGGTGCCGACAATAGTTTTGTGTCATTGTCTTTTGATCCAATGCTTCGCGTGTCTAGAACGAAACTAGGTAAACCTTTGACAGTAGAGGTTACTAGTGGTGAACCCATTGTTCTTGATTCTGTTCTTCGCAACTGCCAGTTGAACCTTAACGAACATCTTTTTCCTATTGACCTCACGCCTATGCAACTTGGAAGCTTCGACGCTATTGTGGGTATGGATTGGTTAGCCAAGCATCGCGCAGAGGTAGTTTGTTTTGAGAAGATTGTTCGTGTGCCGCTTTCGACAGGCGAGATCCTACAGGTTCGTGGTGAGAAACCTGCTGGTGGTCTCAAACTCATGTCTTGTTTTAAAGCTCGGAAGTATCTGCGAAAGAATTATGTGGCCTTCTTGGCACATGTCACAGCAGATAAAGGCAAAGGTAAGTCTATCCAAGATATTCCCGTTGTTCGGGATTATTCTGAAGTATTCCCTGAAGATTTACCTGGTCTACCTCCAGCACGCCAAGTCGAGTTCCGTATTGATCTCGTACCTGGTGCAAATCCCATTGCCAGATCTCCATATCGTTTTGCACCGTCTGAGATGCAAGAGTTGTCTAAGCAGCTTCAGGAGCTCTCTGACAAAGGTTTTATCCATCCTAGCTTTTCACCTTGGGGTGCTCCCGTTCTTTTTGTCAAGAAGAAGGATAGATCTTTTAGGATGTGTATCGATTATCGTGAGCTTAACAAGCTTACCATCAAGAATCGATATCCCCTACTTCGCATTGATGATCTCTTTGATCAGTTACAAGGCGCTTCTTATTTTTCAAAGATTGATCTGCGATCTGGATATCACCAACTTCGTGTGCATGAAGAAGATATTCCTAAGACAGCGTTCCGCACTCGTTATGGGCATTATGAGTTCACAGTCATGCCATTCGGTTTGACTAATGCTCCTGCTGTTTTCATGGACTTAATGAATAGGGTCTGCAAGCCTTATTTGGATCAGTTCGTCATTGTTTTTATTGATGACATCTTGATATACTCTAAGACGCGAGCTGATCACGAGCAACATCTTCGTCTTACTTTGGAACTCCTAAAGAAAGAGCAACTTTTCGCCAAATTCTCCAAGTGTGAATTCTGGCTTAAAGAAGTTCAATTCTTAGGACATATTGTCAACGAACAAGGTATTCATGTAGATCCCTCCAAGATCAGTGCGATTAAGGATTGGGATACGCCTACTACTCCTACTGAAATTCGTTCTTTTCTTGGTCTAACGGGTTATTACCGCCGCTTCATTGAAAACTTCTCAAAGATTGCAGTTCCTCTAACTGCTCTAACTCAGAAGAACAAGCCCTTTGATTGGGGATTCAAACAAGAGGAAGCATTTCTGACTTTGAAGCAGAAGCTTTGCGACGCGCCTGTTCTAACTTTGCCTGAGGGCAATGATGATTTCGTCGTTTATTGCGATGCATCTAAATTAGGTCATGGCTGTGTTCTGATGCAAAGGAACAAAGTCATAGCATATGCATCGAGGCAGTTGAAGATACATGAGAAAAACTACACCACTCATGATCTTGAGTTGGGTGCAGTTGTCTTCGCTCTTAAGATCTGGAGACACTATTTGTACGGTACAAAATGTGTGGTTTTCACGGACCACAAAAGTCTTCAGCATATCTTCAATCAGAAAGAACTCAACATGAGGCAACGACGTTGGGTCGAGCTTCTAAACGACTATGACTGCGAAATTCGCTACCATCCTGGTAAGGCGAATGTCGTAGCTGATGCATTGAGTCGTAAGGAACGTACTAAGCTTCATTGTGTTCGTGTTCAATCTGTTATTCAAGCTGGATCCGATATCCAAGCACGCATTTCTCAGGCTCAACAATCTTGTGTTTCACAAGGTTTGATGGATAAGGAATTTCCCTATCACATAACACCTGACCTTGAACTGAAGGACAATGGATCGTATTACTTCATGGACCGTTTGTGGGTCCCAAGCCAAGATAACCTTCGCACCTTGCTTATGGATGAAGCCCATAAGTCTCGTTATTCTGTTCATCCTGGCTCAGATAAGATGTATAAGGATCTTCGTATTCAGTATTGGTGGCCTGGTATGAAGAAAGACATTGCCTTATATGTATCAAAATGCCTTACATGTCTTAAGGTTAAGGCTGAACATCAGCGTCCTTCTGGTTTATTAGTGCAACCAGAGATCCCAGTTTGGAAATGGGAAAACATTACTATGGATCTTGTTACTAAACTCCCGCGCACAAAGAAAGGTCATGATGCCATCTGGGTAGTCGTTGATCGTCTTACTAAGTCAGCGCATTTCTTGCCAATCCGTGAGGATTTTTCTGCTGACAAACTTGCAAAAATCTATGTGGATGAAATTGTAGCTCGACATGGTGTTCCTTTGAACATCATTTCTGACAGAGATGCTCGTTTCACTTCTCATTTTTGGAGAACCATGCAATCTGCTATGGGGACCCAACTTAATCTGAGCACAGCTTATCATCCGCAAACGGATGGTCAATCTGAAAGAACAATCCAGACTCTTGAGGATATGCTTAGAGCTTGTGTGATCGATTTTGGTGGTAGTTGGGATTCACATATTCCGTTGATTGAATTCTCCTACAACAACAGTTATCACTCCAGCATCAACATGGCTCCTTTCGAGGCTCTCTATGGTCGAAAATGTCGTTCACCAGTCTGCTGGAATGAGATCAGCGAGGCTCAGTTTACTGGACCTGCTCTCATTTTAGAGACAACTGACAAGATTAAGAAAGTTCGCGATAACCTTCAGATAGCTAGAAGCCGTCAAAAGAGTTACGCGGACCCAAAACGCAAGCCCTTGGAATTTCAAGTCGGTGATCGAGTATTACTTAAGGTCTCACCTTGGAAAGATGTGATCAGATTTGGAAAGAAAGGAAAACTTGCACCTAGATACGTTGGACCATTCAAGATCGTCGAAAGAATCGGTAAGGTAGCCTACAGACTTGAGTTACCTCCTGAACTTGGAAATGTTCATCCAACCTTTCACGTATCCAATCTCAAGAGGTGTTTAGCTGATGAGAACCTCCACATACCGCTTGATGAAATTCGGGTTGACAAAACACTGAAATTTGTTGAGAAGCCAGTGGAAATCATGGAACGTGAAGTCAAGTGGCTTAAACGCAAGCGCATTCCTTTGGTCAAAGTTCTCTGGGAAGCTAAACGTGGACCCTAGTTTACTTGGGAACGCGAAGATCAAATGAAGGCGAAATATCCGCATCTTTTTCCACGAGTTTCCTCTAAATAAATTTCGGGACGAAATTTCCACAAGTAGGGGAGACTGTAACATCTGTGCTTGTAATCATTGTGAACAGTTCTATTATCAATAAAACAATGTTATTTGATCCCAATGTTTGTTTGGTTGTGTTTTACATTTTTCATGTTTTGACTTTTATTCAATTTCAAACTAGGGGTGAGCAAAGTACTAGAACCGACCCGACCCGAGAAATGACCGACCCGACCCGGTAACCGAAAAAGCAATAATAAGCTACCCGACATAGAACCCTATTTATAGGTATCGGTTCCGGTTCTCTTCGTCGTCGGTTATATCGGTTCTAGGGTTGAAGACCGACCCGAAAACAATCCAATATTCCAATTGAATTCAGCAGCAAGTCAGCAACAGTACAAGGTGTTCGACAATGAAGAATTTAAGAATCACGAGCATTCACTTTGATTTCAGGTTTTAAACATTTCAATCCTACTGTCTATTTCAATCAAATGTTAATTTCTTGATCATCTAGTATAACATGTTTGTTTTAATTACTGAAAAATTGATAGGAATTTGCAATTATTTGATGCTTGATAGTAGATGGGGGTGTTTATGCTTCAATTTATTATCACATGTTCTCAAAATCATCACATGTTTTCTGTGTATTGTTTTAGAATAACAGCATGTACCTTAACAAGGGTGGAGCAACCGTCAACTGAAGAACGAAGAACAAAAGAAAAAATGAATGAATTTTTTGTACCAGAAAGTGATGATTTCGTATGACTATGAGGATTGATGATAACGTTTATGTAAATTAGGTATTATGTTGCTGGAAGACTGAATAAAACGAATCACTAACAGGCCAAAGCCCATTTGTATTTCCTATTCTTTATGATAAATCGGTCCAGATAACTTGAACTCGGGTTTTCCTTTTTTTGGACCGGAACCGACCCGATACCCGATTTATAATATATATTGGAACCGACTAATACCCTATATGCTATATCTCGGGTCGGGTTCGGTTTTTTATAGGGTCGGTTCTCGGTTATTTTCGGTCCGACCCTATTTTTGCTCACCCCTATTTCAAACTCTATATCGCTTTCTGGAGAGTTATACTAAAACTGGTGCGTAAACGTAATCAGTTTAATGCGACAAATACTCTGGAACATCAACATATACTTAACATACCTTAAATAACCTTTACATAACTTAGAAATAAGTTTTGAAGGCTTTGGTATGGCAAAAACAAGTTAATTCGCCTACAGGGACTAAATTTGACAAACTGCGAAAGTATGCCAATTTGAACCGTAACAGACATTCCGGAACATGACCATAAGTTAAACATACCATAAATATCCTTTACATAGCTTAGAAATAGGCTTTGAGGGGTTCGGTGTGCTAAAATAAACTTTTGGGTCATTCAGTGCCAAAAAGTGCATAAGTTTGCATTTTCGCGCATAATTTACGTTCTGAATACCTTCGGACATCCAAAAATTTAAGTAAGCACTAAAAATATTTTATTTAGTGTTTGGCATATGAAAAATCCATTCGTCGCGTCATTTGGATCTTTTTTCGCGCTTATGCGCATTCCGTCGTAATTAAGCGAACATCGCAATTGTACGGCCAAACGAACCGACATCCGAGATATTTTTGAGCACATTTTAAGTTCCCTATACTTAAACTTCATTTTAGAGCTTTGAAATGGGGTTAACGGGCCTTAAACGTGTCGGAAATGAGCTTATTACACAACAGGGACCAAATCTGCCATTCTGCCAAACTTGATGGCTTACAGACCGTAAGCCATTCCCTTACAGTTCGTAAGGGGTCTCCAGATAGCAGAATGGCAGAAACATTGAATCGGGTCCATTCCACTTGTTGCACATGGTTTTGGGGCAAATCTATGGGCTCAAATGGTTTTAGAAAACCAGGGTCTTGAGGTGGAGGGTTGAGATTGAATCACGGTTTCCAAGAAACGATCTTAACGGCTCACCGAACACTATAAATACCCAACCCCATGCCTTGCAAAAACCCACTAGAATCTGATCTTAGAAGCTCTAAGTTGAAACCATTGTTTCATACCTGAGCTACTTGGATCAAGATTAGCTTTCGGGGACCCTTTGTAAGTGTTCCTTCGTTCTTTTATTGCTTTTCGAGTCTGAAAGTCAAACTTTGTTTGACTTTCTACATTGACCAGTTTATGGTCAATGCGAAGTTCATTTGAACTTCATAACGTGAGCGTAATCACGATGGTTATAGTCCCTAGTGACTATACCTACTGATTACCACGTTATCTTGGCTCAGTGACGAGTCGTAGTTTCGGCCAAAATGCGTGTTATTGCGTATTTTGTAACCAAACTACTCTTAGGTATCAAAACCGTTTGTTTTGATACCAAACTTGTTTTCTAACTTAGTTAAGCATGTTTCAACATGCTTAGCTCGTCACTTTTAGTTTTGTGCTTGTCTAGGGTCGTAAGGGTAAGCGATCTAATCAATCGCTTATACTTTCGAACCCGACCCATTTGGCCGATCATTAGGATCCGACCAAACACCTTAGGTGACCATAGTATATAGGGAATAACCTTCCGAGGTTATACCTTATGGTCGCTTCGTTAAGTAGTTGTATGATAGGTAGTTTATATGCCTTAGGTAAATTACCAAAATACCCTTTTCATGTGTAATTGATAATTAAGCATATGTAACCTAAACTTTCATCACTTAACTGATTTATCAACAATATTAAACATGTTAAGGCATATTTTACTTGTCATAGGACTAGTTAGGCGGTCCGAACGCGTTTCACGCGAACGACGCGTTAAAGTAGCATAAGCTACCTAAACGGGTCGTAATGGGTCGTAAGCACTTAGGTTAGGTTTCATTTAGTATGTAGGCTTTGTTAAACCATACTACATGAGTTGCCATACTCATTTGGTTTACGAGCCCTCATTCTATCCGATCCTCCGATATAGGTCCGGTTTATTAACATAGTTACCTATATTAGGTGCCGTTTGATTCCGAGATCTCTAGCATTGCTTGGTGGTTATCTTAGGACTTCTGAACAATCTCAAGTGAGTACATAGACCCCTCTTTTACTGTTTTTCCAACGTTTTGGGGTGAAACACATGTGCCTACTTGTTACTTTCGTGCTTTCCTGTTTTCACATCATATACTTGCTATGTTCATTAGTACACTTATAGTACATGATTACATTACATTTCATGCTATGTATGTCCATTGTGAGCATACTTAGTACATTCTTTTACTTTACATTTCTGCTATGTATGTTGACTGATAGCATGCTAGCACATTGATTTACATGACTTTTCTGCTTTGTATGTTAACTTAGCATACTTAGTACATTGTTTTCATATGACATGTATACAATTGCTATAACATTTGGTTTGCACAAACGAGACTTATATACGTTCATTAACATTAGCTACGCCGCTCGGTAGTAAGTACTGGTACCATAGGACTTGACAAATCCCATTCCTGACATCCCGGGTTTGTTTGGATGTAAGGAACGACTGAATCCGAAAACATTTCTTTTGATAACCTTGACTAAAAGGGTTATCCGACTGTCTCAAGGCTTGAATGTATGCGTTAACTTACCACATAAATGTTTGTATCAATTTAACATGCATTACTTTGCAAAACATAACTTTTTGATATATTCAAAATACTTTGTTTTGTACATTTCTACATTTGGATTATGTGACAATACTTTACTTACAATACATAACATTTGTTACACATTACTTGACTACATTTGGACTTTTTAACATCTGACATGGCTTATACAAGGACTTTTTGACAATTGGTTTAAACATGGACTTTATACATTGGTGGTTTGTTTAAGTGATTTAAGTAACGAGGTGTGTGTAATATGATACAAGCATGGTGGATACGCCGCTGGTACTTCCTATGTATAAGTGTTTGTATGGTATTACATATCGTAGTGTTATTTGAATCATTTCAATTTAGACATATAACATTTACACAAATAACATATCTTTCACAAGACACGGCTTTACAAACAACTTATCTTATACAACTCATTTTACTTGGTTATTCATTTAACCATGTATTATTCTTTTATGTATACATATCATCTGATCTTATCGCTTTTTAAATGATTTACAAAACAAAACAATTTACAAGGTTCATGACTGACTTTTGCTAAACAATTTTTTTTTAAACTTATAAGTCATGAATCCTATTTTCACAAACCTATGTATCTCACAGGCATTTTTATGCTGACGTACCTATTTTCACATGTGTTTTCAAGAGCTTTTGCGTAGGATGATGATCGTGACACTAGGGCAGACCTGTGCCTTAGAGACATAAAATGAAGATAGACTTAGTTATATTAGGTTCTGAACTCTTTATTTCCTGTTTAAGACAATGTAACTCTTATGTTGATAAATAAAGTACAACTTTGAATGCCATGGTTATGAAACAATTAATTCTGTTACAACACTCCCCGACGTTTTCCGCCACGTTTTGTATGTTATACGTGGACGGGGTGTGACACCTACCTAATGTTTATACTCTTAAACGAATAAATTGTGAAACGTATGAAGCCGTTTGTGAAAGAAAGTGAAAGTTTACAAGACGCGAGGGTTAAATTTGTCAACATGTTATATTACTACCTCTGAGTGACCTTTTAACAAACTCGGAGCTTTGTAACGATTAATTATACTCTCAAGAACAAGTGACAAAAAATTCACGAGGTTTCGATATCGTTTGATATTAAAAACGTTCACTTTCGTAAATAAAGGGTTAAAAGCGTCAACAAAGCAATACTAGTGTTTTCGGTTATCATTTAACGAAACCGGACCTAACGATGTTTGGTTATATCTTATAGATCATCCAAATATAAATTTCATGGGTTAAAAGTGATTAGAATTGAAGTTATGAGGTTTTAAAGGTCCATGGGTTGAATCTGCCAGGTTTGAAACTTGTTTAGCTGGTCCCCCATAAGGGTGGTGCTGCGCCACACCAAAACCACTCTGCCGTCGCGCGACGCGACGGCCTAAAATTGACAGCCAGCATGCACAGGTGCAGGTTCTGCATCTTCTTCACCATTGCATACTTGTATTCGAAACTAGGGACTGTTTGCTGGTATCAAAACCCACCTTGGACACTTGTTAACATCTGCAGACAACACTAAACACCTGGAATGATCAGGAGGTGCTCTCAATTGCTATAAATAGGTGCTCCTTGGCAGTAACCTTCACTTGCACTTGAAAATTTCTCATTCTCTCAAGTTCTAAGCTTTGGAGCATTCCCTGAAGCATCCTGGTTATCTAGGAAGCTTTCTCAAGTCTAATGTTCGTGCTAGGGACTCTTGTAAGCGTTCTTAGATTCTATAGTTAAGCTTTTATTAGCTTAATGACCGAAAGTCAAAGATATCGTAATGATTCTTTGACTTTGTGATTAATCACTAACGGTCCAACCATTATTCGAATTGAAAGTGGCTATGTGTTGGTAATTAAGTAGATGATAAACCCTTAAAAGGGCACCTTCTAATTATCAAGTTATCTCAGTCAATTGTCGGGTCAAACTACTTAACAGAAAAGTCAAACGAGTCAGTCTTTAAAAAATAATTCATAACTAATAATGTAGAAGCTATAAAATACGTTTTATCACTTAAATAACTTGGTGAATAATATAAGAACATGTTTAGGCATGTTCAACCCGACAATTCTGAGTATTAGGCTCGGCTCGGTTCGCAACCGAAAGTCGCAAAAGTAGACTTTTGCTTTGGCTTGCAGTTCTGACCCGAATTAGCTTAGTTTAGTTATGCCTTAAGGTTCCTTTGTGACCATATTATGTGTTAGTATAACCCTATGAGGTTATACTACATGGTCCCTTAGAAATCTGAATCATTTGCATGTTTCCGTTAAATGCTTAAAAATTGACCATTATGCCCTTATGTTATAAAAACGAAATTTTTGAAAATGTTAGAGGACAAAAATCTTTATTACTGAATTATAAGTATGTCCTAAAAATTTGACATCAGTTTCTGGTCTAAAATAAAAGTTATGCAAGATATCGTAAAAAAAAAAAGCTTTTTGTTAATTAAATTGCATTTTTGGCATAAATCATATTTAAACCCAATTTTTGGCACCAAACTTGCTACCCACTATTATGATATAATATTTAGGGATTTTTGAAAATTTTTGTCAAATTTTATACTGACCATAGCATAGAGTTCTAACATAAATTCGGTAATTTACGAAAATGCCCTTTTTGTTAATAAAATGAGTTTAACATATGATATGAATACCAAACCTTTTTTTCTACTGATATCATATGTTAAATAAAATATTTTAAGCATTAGATACTGAACAAAACTTCAGAATTTTATAAACACCTTGAATACCGTCAATTACCGACTTTTACGCTAATTAGGCAAATAGTATGGTTAAAAACCATACTTAACGCCTAAGACTTGTTACCTAATGATTTTATAAATAAATTTCTATACTTTAACAGTAAGTATAAGTCTTGAACTCAGATTTCCAAATTTAATCTTAAAAGCATATTTGAAATGACCAAAATGCCCCTTCGGTGCATAGTTTGGCCATAAATGATTAAACACACATATGTATGATATCTTGCTGATATAACAACATAAAATAAATATTTTTACTAAACATTTTAGACCAGAATCTCAGTTTGCTTTTAAACCTCTTTTATAAACTTTAAAATGACCAAATTACCCTTTCGGGACTTAAATTGGTCTTAAATACATTTGAGGCATAATTGTTGATATCCTACTGATATCACAACATGTTTTAAGCATAATAACTACTGGAACCTGTATATGACTCATCAGGTTACCTGTTATGCATATACGCGTTCGGTACGGCTTATGTAACTAGTTTGCATGAATTAGCCGAAACGGGTCAAACCTTATCATTTTTACTTCAAAATCCAGAATGTGTTTAGTTTACCCATGATATACAAGTCTTCATACTTGTCGGGTCTAAATCACATTCCAATCCGGTCATCGCTTAATCTTGCGTTTCGTACCGTAAACTTTCCTTTAAAACTAACTGGTCAAAGTTATAACTTAAATAAGACCCGTTAGGGATCTAATAGGTTATAAAAAAACCTTCGTTGCAGATTAGGAGCCCAGTAAAAGCTCCCTGCACTTCCTGATTAGAATATACGGCTGTGAATAAATTACATTTAGCTCAGGTAAATACTTTTAACCTATTTTCCCTTATACGGGCTTGGGATACGGTAAATTATTACCGCTTGGTCGGGTATTGAATATTTAATCGACTAGTGGTTAAATCATTGAGATAACCCCTTTTAATCTGTCTTGTTTGATACAAAGCATTTGGGGGTTAATATGACCGTGTCCTGGATATCCTCGGCTCATTCATTTGAAATGGCCACGACTTATGCACGGGGTGTAGGCATACACCTGACAGTTGCGTATGTAAAACGGTATCTCACTCGTGAGGAAACTTCTTGTGGGCTTATACTCGTGGTGTGTCTATTAATCTTAACCCGGCTCTTTTAACCCGGGCTCTGAACGTACGACAAACATATAAATCTGTATACAAGATAAGTTATAAAAGAATATTTGTGCCTTGTGCATTTAAATTAATTTTCTTAAATAATTTCAAAAGAGTCAGTTAATTGTATTTACCAGTGTAAACTGAAGTATTTTCAAAAATATTAAGTGCAGGTACTACACGAAATGGGCTGAAAACTCCTGAGTATTAAATAAAGAGTCTTGCAAGCTTTTAATACTTAAAGTCTGTTGAACAATAATTACTTTCTGTTTTAGATCCACCTGTGGATCCACTTACAACCGTTGTGTAATATATACTTTTCAATTCGGTTTGTATTATTATTTTAGACTTCCGTTGTGCATTAAACTATGATTAATTGTCTATGATGATATCAACTACGTCACGATACTCCCCACCGGTAATACATGGAAATATCGTGGTGTCCTTGCAAGGCAAATGTAGTCGCTGATGCTTTGAGCAGGAAAGAAAGTATCAAACCTATTAGGATCAATGCCAAAAACATTGAACTAAAGAACAACTTGAATGAAAGGTTGTTAGCCGCTCAAAAGGAAGCTGTTTTAGAAACTAACTATCCGAATGAGAAGTTAGGCGTAACTGCTGATCAATTATCATATGGCAAGGATGGAATCCTTAGATTAAATGGTCAAATCTGGGTTCCAATCCATGGAGGGCTTAGAGATGTGATTCTTCAAGAAGCTCATAGTTCAAAATATTCACTCCATCCAGGCAGTGATAAAATGTACCAGGATTTAAAGGCAAATTATTGGTGGATAGGTTTGAAGAAATCTATAGCCACTTATGTGGCTAAATGTCTGACGTGCGCACCAGTTAAGGCTGAACATCAAAAGCCGTCAGGTTTACTACAACAGCCTTAACTTCCCACTTAGAAGTGGGAAATGGTAACTATGGACTTTATTACTAAATTACCAAGGACAAAACGTGGGAATGAGACGATATGGGTTATAGTCGACAGACTAACCAAGTCAGCTCACTTCTTGCCTATTAAAGAAACACACAGCTCCGACAAGCTAGCTCAGCTATACGTGGATGAGATAGTATCCCTCCACGGAGTGCCAGTATCTATTATCTTTGATAGGGATACTAGATACACATCTCATTTTTGGAAAAGCTTTCAGAAATCCCTAGGCACTCGTCTAAATTTCAGCACTGCTTATCATCCTCAGACAGATGGCCAAAGTGAGCGTACGATTCAAACCTTGGAAGACATGTTGCGTGCTTGTGTTATTGATTTGGGTGGAAGTTGGGATGACCATCTTCCTTTGATTGAATTTTCGTACAATAATAGGTATTATTCGAGCATTCAAGCAGCACCTTTTGAGGCCTTGTACGGAAGGAAATGCAGAACGCCAGTTTGTTGGGCGGAAGTTGGAGAAGCCCAACTATCAGGACCTGATATAGTCCGGGAGACGACGGCCAAGATTGTTCAAATACATGATCATCTCAAAGCTGCCAGGGATAGGCAGAAAAGCTATGCAGATATGAGGCGCAAACCTCTAAAATTCGAAGTTGGTGAAAAAGTGCTACTCAAAGTGTCACCCTGGAAAGGGGTGATGCGTTTTGGCAAAAAGGGCAAGCTGAGCCCAAGATACATAGGACCATTCAAGATCATTGAATGTGTTGGAACTGTAGCCTATAAGCTGAATCTACCCGAAGAGCTCAGTGGGATACATAATGTATTCCACATCTGCAATTTAAAGAAATGTCTAGCCGATGAATCGCTAGCAATGTCTCATAAGGACGTGCAGATTGTCGAGAGCATGAAGTTCGTTGAAAAACCTTTGTTTATCGAGGATCGACAGGTTAAGAAGCTTCGAAGAAAGCATGTGTCGATCGTGAAAGTAAAATGGGATGCCCTTAGAGGCCCAGAATACACATGGGAGGTTGAATCCACGATGAAACAGAAATACCCTCATTTATTTCAGTAAATATCGAGGTTGAGATTTCTTTTAAGGGGGTGAGGATGTAACGCCTCGCAAAATCATGGCAAATATAGCAACGACACGTGTCATAAGCTTTTAACGTGTAAAGAATTGATTTCGAGGGACTAAAGTTGACAAACAAGGAAAAGATATGTGTGAAAGGATCCAAAGTGTCAACAATCGAAAACTATACCTTTTAACAACCCTACATGATGTTTATACTCTTAAACGAATAAATTGTGAAATGTATGAAGCTGTTTGTGAAAGAAAGTGAAAGCTTACAAGACAATAGGGTTAAATGTGTCAACATGATAAATTACTACCTCTGAGTGACCTTTTAACAAACCCGGGGGGTTTGTAACGATTATTTATACTCTCAAGAACAAGTGACAAATAATTCACGAGGTTTCGATATCGTTTGATATTAAAAACGTTCACTTTCGTAAATAAAGGGTTAAAAGCGTCAACGAAGCAAAACTAGTGTTTTCGGTTATCATTTAACGAAACCGGACCTAACGATGTTTGGTTATATCTTAAAGATCATCCAAATATAAATTTCATGGGTTAAAAGTGCTTAGAATTGAAGTTATGAGGTTTTAAAGGTCCAGGGGTTGACTCTGCCAAGTTTGAAACTTGTTTAGCTGGTCCCCCATAGGGGTGGCGCTGCGCCACACCAAAACCACTTTGCCGTCGCGCGACGCGACGGCCTAAAATTGACAGCCAGCATGCACAGGTGCAAGTTCTGCATCTTCTTCACCATTGCATGCTTGTATTCGAAACAAGCGACTGTTTGCTGGTTTCAAAAACCACCTTGGACACTTGTTAACATCTGGAGACAACACTAAACACCTGGAATGATCAGGAGGTGCTCTCAATTGCTATAAATAGGTGCTACATGGCAGCAACCTTTACTTGCACTTGAAAATTTCTCATTTTCTCAAGTTCTAAGCTTTGGAGCATTCCCTGAAGCATCCTGGTTATCTAGGAAGCTTTCTCAAGTCTAATTTTCGTGCTAAGGACTCTTGTAAGCTTTCTTAGATTCTTTAGTTAAGGTTTTATTAGCTTAATGACCGAAAGTCAAAGATATCTTAATGATGCTTTGACTTTGTGATTAATCACTAACGGTCCAGCCATTATTCGAATTGAAAGTGGCTATGTGTTGGTAATTAAGTAGGTGATAAACCCTTAAAATGGCACCTTCTAATTATCACGTTATCTCAGTCAATTGTCTGGTCAAACTACTTAACAGAAAAGTCAAACGAGTCAGTTTTTACAAAATAATTCATAACTAATAGTGTAGAAGCTATAAAATACGTTTTATCACTTAAATAACTTGGTAAATAATATAAGAACATGTTTAGGCATGTTCAACCCGACAATTCTGAGTATTAGGCTCGGTTCGCAACCGAAAGTCGCAAAAGTAGACTTTTGCTTTGACTTACAGTTCTGACCAGAATTAGCTTAGTTTAGTTATGCCTTAGGGTTCCTTTGTGACCATATTATGTGTTAGTATAACCCTATGAGGTTATACTACATGGTCCCTTAGAAATCTGAATCATTTGCATGTTTTCGTTAAATGCTTAAAAATTGACCATTATGCCCTTATGTTATAAAAACAAAATTTTGGAAAATGTGAGAGGAAAAAATATTTATTACTAAATTATAAGTATGTCCTAAAAATTTGACATCAGTTTCTGGTCTAAAATAAAAGTTATGCAAGATATCGTAAAACAAAAGCTTTTTGTGAATTAAATTGCATTTTTGGCATTAATCATATTTAAACCCAATTTTTGGCACCAAATTTGCTACCCACTGTTATGATATAATATTTATGGATTTTTGGAAATTTTTGTCAAAATTTATACTGACCATAGGATAGAGTTCTAACATAAATTCGTTAATTTACGAAAATGCCCTTTTTGTTAATAAAATGAGTTTAACATATGATATGAATACCAAACCTTTTTCTACTGATATCATATGTTAAATAAAATATTTTAAGCATTAGAGACTGAACAAAACTTCAGAATTTTATAAACAACTTGAATACCGTCAATTACCGACTTTTACGCTAATTAGGCGCATAGTATGGTTTAAAACCATATTTAACGCCTAAGACTTGTTACCTACTGATTTTATAAATAAATTTCTATACCTTAACAGTATGTATAAGTCTTGAACTCATATTTCCAAATTTAATCTTAAAAGCATATGTGAAATGACCAAAATGCCCCTACGGTGCATAGTTTGGCCATAAATGATTAAACACACATATGTATGATATCTTTCTGATATAACAACATAAAATAAATATTTGTACTAAACATTTTAGACCAGAATCTCAGTTTGCTATTAAACCTGTTTTATAAACTTTAAAATGACCAAATTACCCTTTCGGGACTTAAATTAGTCTTAAATACATTTGGGGCATAATTATTAATATCCTACTGATATCACAACATGTTTTAAGCATAATAACTACTGGAACATGTATATGACTCATCCGGTTACCCGTTATGCATATACGTGTTCGGTACGGTTTATGTAACTAGTTTGCATGAATTAGCCGAAACGGGTCAAACCTTATCAGTTTTACTTCAAAATCCAGAATGTGTTTAGTTTACCCATTATATACAAGTCTTCATACTTGTCGGGTCTAAATCACATTCCAATCCGGTCACCGCTTAATCTTGTGTTTCGTACCGTAAACTTTCCTTTAAAACTAGCCGGTCAAAGTTATAACTTAAATAAGACCCGTTAGGAATCTAAGAGTTTAAAAAAAAACATTCGTTCCAGATTACGAGCCCAGTAAAAGCTCCCTGCACTTGCTGATTAGAATATACGGCTGAGAATAAATTACATTTAGCTCAGGTAAATACTTTTAACTTATTTTCCCTTATACGGGCTTGGGATACGGTAAATTATTACCGCTTGGTCGGGTATTGAATATTTAATCGATTAGTGGTTAAATCATTGAGATAACCCATTTTAATCTGTCTTGTTTGATACAAAGCATTTGGGGGTTAATATGACCGTGTCCTGGATATCCTCGGCTCATTCATTTGAAATGGCCACCACTTAAGCACGGGGTGTAGGCATACACCTGAAAGTTGCGTATGTAAAACGGCATCTCACTCGTGAGGAAACTTCTTGTGGGCTTATACTAGTGGTGTGTCTATTAATCTTAACCCGGCTCTTCTAACCCAGACTCTGAACGTACGACAAACATATAAATCTTTATACAATATTATTTTTGATAATTGTCCCAAGTTATAAAAGAATATTTGTGCATTGTGCATTTAAATCAATTTTCTTAAATATTTTCAAAAAAAGTCAGTTAAATGTATTTACCAGTGTAAACTGACGTATTTTCAAAAAGATTAAGTGCAGGTACTACACGAAATATGCTGGAAACTCCCGAGTATTAAATAAAGAGTCTTGCAAGCTTTTAATACTTAAAGTCTGTTGAACAATATTTACTTTCTGTTTTAGATCCGCCTGTGGATCCACTTACAACCGTTGTGTAATATTTTATTATACTTTTCAATTCGGTTTGTATTATTATTTTAGATTTTCGTTGTGCATTAAACTGTGATTAATTGTCTATGATGATATCAACTACGTCAGGATATTCCCCACCGGTAATACATGGAAATATCAAGGTGTGATAATATATATATATATATATATATATATATAAGATAATGGTAGCTAATGAGTTATTATAATAATAATAATAATAATAATAATAATAATAATAATAATAAGTAGATACTAATTTTATTCACTATCAACTATAGCAAATAGCCAGTTTATTAAAAACACCAACTCAAACACATGGAAACATACCAAATAGTCGGTTTATAAGAATCGAAATGGTATTAACTCTCAAAGCAAAAATAAATTAGCAAATGAAAAGTGTCATCATTCCTAAAGCATGTGGGTGTGGAGTCATGCCTCTAGCCACATCATACAAATAGCACCCTCAATACCAATGCTAATGTTAGTGAGTGTGTGTTAGTTAAAGTCCATTACCTACGTAACGCTAACGTGTTGTAGATGTGACACATAAAGTTTTTATTCCACACCACTCAGTCTAAGAGTTATATGCTCAATGCGAGTAAACAAAAACTAATTCATAATAACAATTAAATATATATAACATCTTGAACTAAAAGTTTGAATTAATATGAGCTATAATTAATGAAGCGTAAATCATGGATTGTTGAAACTCAATCCTTTATTTGATGCATAAAAAGACAATGACCTTCAGTTGCGAAGCTTGACCCGAATGACGGAGGAGGGGGGTGGGCGAAAACGTATATACCAAAAAATTTCTATAAAACCGGGGGTTGAAAACGTATATACCCAAAAATTTCTATACGAAAACTACATATATATCACTCCTGAGCGAAAAGCTTGGGGGTTCGGGCGCCCCTCCCCGCCCCTTCTATACTTCGCCACTGGTGACCTTATCTATGAGTCGTAAGTTATATTCAAATTGATTACGTCCCTTCTATAAGTTGGGCCTCGATTTCTTTCTAACAAAAGAACACGTCGGCACGTAGCACACAGACACATAATCACATAGTCCACATCAGCACATAAGCACGTAGTCCATGTATGCACGTATTTTGCGCGTATTCACCTTCCTATTTTGCACGTATTCACCTACATATTTTGCACGTATTCACCTATATTTCAAAGTTGTGAAAAGCGATCAAGAGTTGTGAGAGCGAGTAGCGATAGCGAGTAGCGAAATCAGCGATTGATGTGAATAACTCGTAGTGTGTTTACGATTTGTTAGCGTTTTGAGCTATAGGTAGCAGTGCGTGTTGTGCGTGTTTAATAAAAGCGATGAGCGAAAAGCGTGAAGTTCCAAAAATCGAAACACATA
Organism: Helianthus tuberosus; assembly: GCA_030545235.1. Lineage (NCBI taxonomy): Eukaryota > Viridiplantae > Streptophyta > Magnoliopsida > Asterales > Asteraceae > Helianthus > Helianthus tuberosus. Next base: position 95,998,540 of record CM060399.1, on the reverse strand, counting down.
AACATTTAAAGCCACATAAAACACATGAAATCGATAATTCACAGAGTCAGCAGTTGAGATCTCATAATCGAAACACATAAAAGCGATAAAGCGTAAAATATAATGTCTCGGGTGTGTTTGACTTTGACTACCCAAGGTGATTCGACTATTCTCAAGGATTTCGAGTACACGTGTTGGCTTAATAGACTGTGCTCTTGCCTCAATCCGGGCGAATGGCACGCATCCTTTCGGCCACTACGTGACCCTAGTCGTTGGAACCCATCGAGACTTTGGTAAGAGTTTTGTAAAACCAAAATATAGAGCGGAATAAGTCATTAAGATGCGGGTTTCAACCCTAACTTAATAGCTTCATTCCTGGTTGTGTGATAAAATCACAAGATAGATCGGGAGAATTTCGTCGAGGTATGGATTTCACTCCTGACTCAATGCAAATTCTCGTGTTTTATTGATAAAAAGGCGTGTCGAGCGAGCGATTCTATCGAGAGTTTTCGGTTTTCACACATAATCTCGACCGAATCACTTAATTGTAGTGTGCGAGTATTTTCGAAAATCGTGTGTGCAAGGTGCCAGCCTTAGGAAAAGCTGGTCAGTTTTCGCGAGTTCGAGGGTGAGTCGCAGAAATAGGCTCGTGCAGAACCCCTACTGGGTTCGCACAAGGCAGTCTGTGGGTACTTAGACTATAGACTCGGTCAATTCTAAGACATCGACCCGGACTAGGTTGAGTCTTGCCTAATTCCCTATAGTTATGGCTCTGATACCAATCTGTCACACCCCAACCAATGGCGGAAACATCAGAGCGCGGAACTGAGCGAAACAGATTGTCCAGGAGATTCCATAACAACTAATATTACCTAATATTTAACGTTACGTCCCATACCATAACATGATCAGGAAACTGACGCGGCTGTCGTGTGTGATCACGAGATCGTGTAACCATCGGGTGAGTCAGAACAGAAGGAGGAGGAGGAAGAGGAAAAGAAGATGAAAGAATATCAGGTGAGATAACAGCAGGAGAAGGTGAGGAAGGAATAATAGGTAGGAGGAGATGAAAAGGAAGGAGAAGAAACATATGTCGGAAGCGAAGGAGGATGAATGAAGAAAGACATAGAATCTGAGGAAGCTGTGGGAGTAGTAGAACTCCCTAGAATGTCAAAAATCGACTCATGGAATCGAACATGTCGAGAAGTATACATACGTGCGTATGAGGACCATAACAAAGATAACCGAGATGAGATGGAGCATAGCCAACAAAGATACAAGGAGTAGACTTGGGTGAAAGTTTATATGCTCGAGTATCACCGTGAAACTGATAACACAAACACCCAAAAGTACGAAGAAGAGAATAATCGGGATGAGATCCAAATAGAATCTCATAAGTAGATGAGTGATGAAGTACCGGTGATGGCAACCGGTTAATAAGGAAGGCAGTAGTGGCATATGCATCATACCAAAATTTCTTTGGTAACCGAGCATGAAACAATAAAGCTCGAGCTACCTCGGAAAGATGGTGGTTTTTCCACTCAGCAACCCAATTCTGTTGGGGAGTATAAGGACATGAAATGCGATAAGCAATGCAAGAATCTGAAAGAAAACGAGCCATAGAACCACGAATGAGCTCAGGAGCACTATCACACTGAAGATGTTTGATGGTACAACCACAACAAATCATCATCTATCAGCTATGTGTTCAACCGCAACAAGAGTTACACAGCTATCAGCTATATGATTAGAGTTTGTGTAGTCTTTTTTCCAGACCGTTACATGGCTTATACGTGAATCTAAATACTCGTGTAATTTGAATCTTCATCATCTTTATTCTCTAGACTTAACAGATCTAAATGATGAAGTTTAAAGTACTTACCTAGTGGTGTGCTTTATGAAATGTTTACAATTCTATATAATGGCCTCGGATTTCTTCGTTTGTGGTTCATTTTGTCATGTTTATGGAATATAGACTTGCAAATCAAATGCGAATCATTTAAGTATCTATTCAAGGTTTTCATCAATAAAAACTTCGTTAATTGTTCGTTTTTCTCATGTTTGGGGAATATAGACTTGCAAATCAAATACTAATCATTTAAGTATCTGTTCAACTTTTTCATCTGTGAAAATGATAAGAGTTACAAGAACATCAGTTTAGAAAATAAGTATTTTTAACACACATTACGGCCTACAATAGGAACATGGTTAGGGTCCAGGTAACATGTTGGTTGTGGCACTTGCCAAAAACAATATGCTTTAGATATTGAGGATCAACAAAACTATATGACAGATGGGTTTTTTTGTCTAAATGATAGACGGGAGAAGAAATATAGCCGTTAGCAAGTGCTATTTACCCATTGTCCCCTATACAAATGGTGTGTTCAATTATTTTTAAATGGAAGATTAGGTCATATTTAGGTGTAAAATGTTGTTTAAAAAAAGCAACTGCTAATTGTGGTGTGGACGATAGATCAACTAGCTTTTTATATAGTATTGTTGTGATGCTATCTAGTTTTAAACTAGTATTAAGCACCCTCGCGTTGCGGCGGGGCCATCAACACTGAATTTGCGGCGTGTTAATGCGAATAACTTAGACCGAAACGTAAAACATAGAAAATAATAACTAAGTTGACCTAGGACTCGTGTGTTGCAACGAACCTATCAAACTGGAAAAAATAGACAACGTAAAATGTTGAACCGCACACACGTTGTTAACTCGCAGAATTTAAAACGGAACGTAAAACGAAAATTTTGCGTAAGATGGAAAATATAAGGAACCAAAGTTAAAAGTAAAAAAATTTTGAGGTTAAATTGCGAAAGACGAAAACTTTTGGGTTAAAAGTAAAAAAAATCAAAGAAGTTTGGGTTAAAAGTGAAAAATCAAGTTTTTTTTTTTTTTGAAAATCTCTCTAAGCATTAGGTACATCCACTCTATGGATACAATTGTTGAAAATTTATAGTATGGAAATGGAAATATCAGGGCACTTTTTAAGACTATTGATGGTATAAATTAAAATAAGTATTTAATAAATATTCATACTTAAAACGTATGAAAATATTACAAATAAATAAATGCTTAACTTGTTGCCCGACTACCTGCCATTGCTTTGTAATTGCCCTTTTTCGTGTGGAATGATAAGCTTGTTTATATAAAAAAATAACGCTTAAGTTATTTATAAACAAACTTTCGGCTTTTACATGATTCTTTTTCATATCTCCTCTTGATTCTCTACCCCTGGTGGTTTTAGCCAACTTTTAAAAGAAGTAGCTTTCTGATGGTGACTAACTACAGTTTAAAGATTGGGTTGGATTGAAGTTAATAATGCAATAACAAAAAGTTTTAGACTTTAAAACCATGACAATTGACATGACTCAAATGGCCATTCTAGTGCAAACTTCATGTGGGTTTGTCCCATGCAAGAGAAGTTTGTTAAGTCCAACCAATTAAACCAAATCCAACTTAAGTGTGTCGGTATTCCCAAATGCAATATCCTATCCGCATTCGTATCTTTTTAATATTTTTAAATTCATAAAATATTTATAAGTTTTTAGGCCTGTAAACAAACCGAACGAAAACGAACATAGGCATGTTCGTGTTTGTTCATTTAACTTTAACCGAACACAAACACGAACATATAATCGAACACATTTTTTGTTTGTGTTCGTTCATTAAGAAATCGGGCATGTTCGTGTTCGTTCATGTTCATTCGTTTAAAGCCTAAACGAACAGTTCACGAACATTAAGGAACACAAACGAACATAAACAAAAAAAATAACTAAACTTATTTGAATAAACATAAACAAACAAAATCTAACTTGATTGAACAAACAAGTCTTATATATTACAATTCATCCGAAAACATATCTAAATTAAAGTTCATAAATATACTAATTAACCATATTAATATAAGTAGTTAGAAAACCTAATATTTATATAAATCTAACTATTTATGTATTTACTAAAATTTATACAAACGTTCATGAACGAACATAAACGAACGTTCATGAACATAAATGAACGAACACAAGGTGTGTTCATGTTCGTTCATTTAACTAAACGAACAAATTTTTATGTTCGTGTTCGTTCGTTTATCAAATAAACGAACATACACGAACTTCCCGCCGAACAAGTTCATGAACAGTTCTTGAACGTTCGGTTCGTTTACAGGCCTATAAGTTTTACATTATATATATTCAAACAATCTACTAAAAAAAAGACCAAGGGATTTAAACATTATCATTCATCGATCAATTATTGTTTAGACTAGGGCTGTCCAAATTGCTCGACGATCGAAGATCGCTCGACGATCGCTCGAAAAATGATCGAAAAATGCTCGTTCGATTCCCGCTCAGTTTGTAAATGAGCCGATCGGATCGGTTCGATTCAAATTCAATCCGAGCATGAGCAAGGCTCCGCTCGCTCGACGATCGCTCGGTTTCGCTCGAATTATTTTTATTAATAATTAATATATATATATATACATATATAAATATATATAATATAGATTTTGTAGATTAAATATAATAGCCCAACCAAAATATAATAGCCCAACCAAAATATAAAGCCCAACCATATGAAATAACCTAAATCTATTATCTAACCCTAGTCCCTAAACATAACATAACTGATAACTCGCCTGCCTCTCACTCATCACTCTCGACTTCCGCCTCTCCGCTCTCCGGACGATCCAGTCTTCAAAGTTCAATCCAGTCACCGGCGGTGACACTCCGGTCTTCAAAGATCAAACAACTGTCGGACAATCATTAAACAATCACATGTTTAACAAGCTGTTTAATCTTCAAAGATCAACCTAAATCGTTTCTGATTCTGTTTCTGCGCCACTCTCACACTCACACGCAGTCGAACAATCACATGTTTAATAAGCTGTTTAATCTGTTTCTGTTTAACAAGCTGTTTAATCTGTTTCTGTTTAATAAGCTGTGTAATATGTTTCTGTTTCTGTTTATAAGCTGGCAAAGGGGTCGTTTGGAAATAACTAAATCTGTTTATAATCTGTATGTTTCAAGCTTGTTGAATGATGAAACCTGTTTAATAAGCTGTTTAATTTGTTGTTGATGCACATTTGTTAATTTAGGTGTTGAGATAAACCGAGCGAAACCGATCGAAATCGATCGGATTGATTTAAATTCGAACCGATCTCGAGCACCACTTTTATGCTCGGTTTTATAAATTCGAACCGAACCGATCCGATCGGTTGTAATTCGAACCGATCTCGAGCAGACCCTCGCTCGGATCGGATCGGTTCGTGAACACCCCTAGTTTAGACTCAATTATTTTTTTAAGTTCATCCTTTCATTATATAGTAATTAACACAAAACTAATTAATTAACTTACATTATTGAAAATTTTACTAGTTGTCTTTTGAATAAACTCGAAAGTTTACTGGTTATGTTTTACATTTCAGGTACAAAATAATTCACAAAATAATTATAATTAGTTTTTATACAAATGTTTAACATTATCCTTTATTATAGATTTGGGTTTCAAATAGCTTTTCTATTGGCCTAACGAGGCATTAGTAACCCAAGGAACCTGTCTCTCACATGAAAAGAGATGTTGGAAAAAATGTCAGTGAAATGAATTTTCACTAATTTTTAGTTAAATAATTGTATCCATACACGAGTTATATAGATATTTATTTCCAGATTTTGTTCTACCTGATGAGTTGACTGGTTATCCTGTTTAACCTATTAATTTTTATCACTCTTTCAAAATATGTTTTGAGTATTTTAAGCCATAATATTTAAATTAAACTCTTTGGGCATTTTAACCCATAATTTATAACTTAAAAATGAGTTTGACATAAGATTTTATAATTAAATTTTATTGTTTTATATACATTTGTATTTTTTGTCGTAAATATATAAATTTAAAATATTAGCATGCAAAGAAATAAAAAAAACCGGGTTAACGGGTCGTCTTTGGATCGATCCGCGAATATTGTCTCATGTTCGAGTTCATATTTTGACATGATTTTCAGGTTCGTATCATGTTCGAGTTCGTATAATGTTTTGGGGTTCGTATCATGTTAAACCCATCAATCCGTAAACACGGCCTATTTAGTACCCCAGTTAATGTAATGATTTCAGTATTTGTTGTTATTCCAATTTCCTCTTAAAGAGTTTCTCTAATATACTATGCTTCCACTCTAAGTGAACTAGTCTTACTTATGGGTGTGCACGGTTTGGTTTGGTTTGGTTTGGTTTTTGGGTAAAACCAAAACCGAAACTAAAATGTTGGTTTTCGATTTTTGAAAACCGTTTGGTTTTTGTTTTTTTCCGGTTTTTACACTGGTTCAGTTTTTCGGTTATTTCGGTTTTTAGAACAAAATTATGTAAGATTCAAAAAATAAAAAGTATAATTTAAAATTTAAGAATCTTTCTTATATGTTTACATTTAAGTTATTATATTAAATTTACCTTTTTAGTTAATATTGTTTATTTATATCTAACCTTCTAATCTATTTTTATGTTTCTTCAAAGTTTTTATTAATACATTTTCTTTTATAATACTTTGAAGATTATTTTTTTTAAAGAGAAGAGACCGAGTATTGATTTGGGCGATTTGGGCGACTTCGTGAAACCCTACGTCTTTCATTCCAATCCTAGTCCTGGTCGATATTGTTTAGCACCTACGGAGTATTGATTTCTCAAAGGAATCCTGATTCGCTCCTTAGTATCTAATCGATTGAAGTCAGATTAGGGTTGTTCGTTTTTTAGGGTTTCTGTTTTTCTTTTGTTTTCCGATTATGGGGTGTGTGACGCTGATTGTTTTGGTTGTCTCCTGCTCCATTCGTTGTTGATTCTTTACAAATCAGATTAGGGTTTCCGTGGCTTCATTACTGATTAGGGTTCTCTGGTTCATTGGTTTTCGTTCTTTACGTTGCATGGTTATCTAAACTATGCATGATGGATCCTAAACCATCTACGGTGCAAGACGGCAGCGGAAAATCTCCAGGTTTGGTGAAGGGTTTGGGTAATCGCATGTTTATGTTTAACATTGATGGGAACAATAAGATGCCTCGTTGGGGTATCTTCAAGCAGTCGCTATCTGAACCAATGAAGATATCAGTCCCGGTGCCGGCGGAGAATGATAAGACTTCAGTTTCTATGGGTTCGGTCTCTAACCTGGATACGACTGTTGAAGTTAAGGGGAACGAAGCTGATCAGGTTCAAGGTCATGGCGATAATCAGCCTAAACCGTCCTATGCCGAATCAGTGCTGAACATCAAGACGGGTAAGGTTAACTTTAGATCGCTTGCTAGTTCTGTTGTGCATGAAGGTTGTGATGTGGCCCTACCTCGTGAATCAGTGTGGGCAGTCAAAGATAAACTAGCATATACACTTTATGGTTACTTCTTGGGGGATCGCATTGCATATCCTGTGGTGGAATATTTTGTCAGGAACAATTGGAGAAAGTTTGGATTACAAAAGTCGATGATGAATCCTAATGGGTTCTTCTTTTTCAAATTTGCGGATGAGACGGGTATGATGAATGTGTTGAAAGAAGGTCCATGGATAATTAGGTCACAACCTATTTGTCTTGATATTTGGTCTCCTTCTATAAAGTTGGAAAAGAAGGAGGTGAAGAAACTGCAAGTGTGGGTTAAAATCCATGATGTTCCGATTGCTGCGTATACGGAGGATGGATTGGGTATGATTGCTATGGCTATTGGTGAGCCGGAGCTGTTGGACTCATACACTTCGTCAATGTGCATGGATGGATGGGGAAGGAGTAGCTATGCTCGAGCTCTAGTTGAAATCTCAGCTGATAATGATTTTAAGGATGAGATGGTTATAGCGGTTCCAGAGCTTGAGTTGGAAGGTTTTATCAAAGAGAAATTGTATGTGGAGTATGAATGGAGTCCTCATAGGTGTGCTCATTGTAAAGTATTTGGTCATTCGGATGATACATGCCCGAGGCAGATTAAGAGGGCTCCTAAAGAGCCTGCCAAGACTCCGAAACAACATGATAGGAACACTTCTCGTCAGCCAGTGAAAAAGCCGGTGGTAGACAAGGAGGGTTTTATGGATGTGGGTCGCAAGAAAGGGGTTCGAAAAGCATGGTTTCCTATTAATAAATAGAAGCAGAAGTTTGAATATAGGCCGGTTGGATCCAAACCTCATGGGGGGACAAATGCTTCGGCTCCTTCAACTAGTGTCATATCTCAAAATCCATTTGATGTTTTAATGGATGAGGGGCTGAATTTGGGTACAACTAGCAAGGCTCATAATGACCAGCAGGAATCGGATGATGAGGAGGTTATTGAAGTCTACAATGAAATGAATGAATTTATGACTTCGGGTACATACTCGTCTTTGAAAGCAGGGGCTAGCACCTCTTCCACAAAGTACTCTAATGGATAGACTATCCTTAGTTCGTGTAAAGGGGCCGCTGGTTCGTGGAAACTTCATTTTTTATGATGGTGGATGATGTGTTTGCTTTATGTTATATTTTGTCTTGCCTACTGGATATCTTTTCATGATATATAGTAGGCTAGGTTATGTGATGTCATAGGTATTTTTGGTTTTGTTTGGTTTACATATATGGGGCATGTCTTGTATATGAACTAGTGTGGAACACATCCACACTACTTGTACTTATTTGTGGTTGTTTATGATAGAATCACCGGGGTAACCCTTTACCAAAAAAAACATGTTAATGTTTTTATCATAAGTACTTAACATTCAAGAATAAAATTAATAATTTCTACTAGCATGGGTTAAACACTGAAACAACTTAAATTTAAACTTAAAAATATATGGACTAGACCTACTATTATAACTTATCAGTTCGGTTCGGTTTTCTTCGGTTACTGAAAATAGTTATCCAATAACAAAACCTAAATTTTCGGTTATTTAAAATCTGAAAATCGAACTGTCGGTTTTTGTTTCTGTTCGATTTTTCCGGTTATTTCGGTTACGTTTCGGTTATTTCGGTTTCCTTCTCACCTCTAAATAGTCTAATCAACCATAGCAAATATTGTTAGCTCCCAAAAAGTCAAAAGGTGGAGAACTTGTTGATAGAATATTAATAGTTGATACACAAATTTGATCTTGGATCATCCATTCCAAGTTCAGTCAAAAGTTTTGAGCCTCAAATAGTAAACTTACATGCAACTATTTATATGTAAACTAGTTTCAACTCAAACAAGGAATTTATTCTATGAACAAAATCATCTCCACCAAATAAACATAACAGAATACAAAATTATTAATAAATCGTTACTATACTATAAAATTTCTCACAATGTTAATTGTTATCCATCTCAATCTTACCTTTTATTCCAGCTAATTGTGGGTTCACAAACAGGATAAAGAAGCGTACATATGATCCGCTTTAGGTGGCAAGCAAACATTTTGAACTAAAACAAGTGGTTTTGCAAGACCATATGCTGTTTCGATGGCCCAAATCTGCCTAAGAAATTGAAGCTTCGTAGAGCTCCACGTTATGGAGAGGAATATATTAAATCATAAATTGTATATTTTTATTCTATTTTTAGATATTATTTAAAAAGCCAACGATCGAGAGCATGAATAGAAGAAAATATAACGACAGATACAGATATAAGTATATATCATTATATCCATATGATATGCTACATCAACTCTTTATTAGTTAAGTGTGCGTAATTTGATATAGCCTCTTGGCCTAGTAGCACGCGCACACGTAAGGGATAAATTCTTAACTTTACAATCTTACAAAAAAACTAAAGATGAAATAAAAGAATATATTTGAGGGTGCTTTTGTCTTTGACGGGGAAAATTGAATTCAGCTATAAAGGGTGTGAATGATGTATTAATGTTCGGTTTAAAAGTTTGATACAGTTCTTCTATTTTCACTAGCTTCACTTGGGAAGATGGGGTATTAGTGTTAGAACTTAGGAGGAATACAAGATGTGGCCGGATTTGAGAATATCGGTGCCTATGGTTTTGGCGTCAAGCATAGATCCAACAGAGTAATGAAGAATAACCAAAGAAGTGAAAGTACGAATGCATGGAATACAAGTTCAAGGTATGAAATCTAGCAAGGGGCCAATTATATTAGGTAATTATAGGGCCATTGTCATGTTGGATGACTAAGATGCAAGTGTTTTTTGCTTGCCTTTCAAAGTAAGGGTGTTGTTGGAAATCGAAGGGTCCCACAAAGGGAGTGAAATGTCGAATCTCTCTAGACTGTGAGTCTCTGAACGTAGATACACCGTCTACAAGAAAAAAGACAGCATCAAGCTCATTTCAGGTTTTGAGTTCCCTAATTACCAACCTTTAGACATGAAATGAGTAATTGGTATATGACGAGGTATGACCTAGTTTACCCAAGTCAAACCAGTCAACACCCATTAAACCCGATTGCCCCACAACCGACATAATAAAATGTGGTAAATAATTTTATCAATAAATAATAGAATCTCCAAAGAATGTGAAGATTCTTAAAGGATAAACCCTAATCACCACCAACTATAAATAGGGGATTCCTCCCCAATATTATACAAGTTATTTTCTACCCTCAGACTCTCTCTACATACTACGATCTATTGAATCCAATACTGACTTGAGTATTGGAGGGTGGTCCAGAGACTCCAGTCTTTGACCCCTTCTAACGTGTTCCTTGATTTTGTTGACCTGAAATGAGACGAAGAAGACGAAGTGTGGCCATGTTCATTTATATCATCGCTAGTAGATACCCGCTCAGGTAGCTGCCTCTTCATTGGCGCCATCCGTGGGACCGAAAACGAACCGTACTTCATCTTCTTCATGCAATCTCAAGATCTAGGATTTTTATATACCGCACCATAATCGGTGGTGCGTGGTTCGAGGAGGGTGCTTGGGAGATCCATCTCCCTCGTCATCAACAACCCTCACATATGAGTCCTCTTCAGTCTTATCCATACTTTGTGGACCATCGATCTTCAGATTCGGTTTCCTCTAGCTAAATAAACACTTTCAGATCTACCATGATTAGATCTACACTTCTTCAGGTTTGGTAAATGATCTTTTCTCTTTCAGTGAATATTAGAAGTGTGTAGCTTACTTATGATTGCTTATATATCTATTACATCTCTGCATAACAGTTGATACCATTGAAGCATAAGGCACCTATTTATAGTTGAGGAAGATGTTTGGAGGTTGCAACAGGTGTTATGGGGAGTCCTCAGGAGCCTACAAGTGTCCTAAGACGTGGCACAATTGACAAACAAGCCCATGGTTTCGAGTTGCATGAGTTTTGGCTATTTGTGTGGCTGCCAAGCAAAGAAAACGCACAGCGACCTCTGTCGCGACAGTTGACGGGTTTAACCACGTCCTTCGCGGCCCGCGGCGGCCTCCAAAACTTTTATAAGTTTGGCAGTTTTAGTCCCTTAGCTCCTAAACTCTCAAATACTTTCATAACTTGCACTTTTAACCCCTTAAAACCAAACTTAGGTATATCCGAGAGTATAACCAAACATCGAAAGCTCCTGGTTCATTAAAAGGTCATTAATAGGTATAAATTAACATGTTGACGATTTTAATCCTCCAAATTACAAACTTTCAATTAATTTCACAAACGGTTTCGTTCGTCCAACAAGTGGCTCGTTTAGAGAATACGAATACCGTAGAGGGTCACTCAGAGGCGTAGTTTAAGCATGTTGACACTTTTAGTCCCTCCACATTCATACTTTCATCGTTTGGCAAAAATAGTCCCTCCTAGCCAATATTAGGCATCATTAGGAATAGGGACACGTGTCAGTAGATTATTGGACACGATTTTACAAGGTGTTACATCAGGATTGTCCTTCTGTTGCATCCAGATTATATGCAGACCTAGGCACAGTCAGGATATCTTGAAAGAGCCGAAAAAGGGCCAAAAACCTTAAAAGGAAGAAAATCTCACAACAAGAGAATTCTGTGTGCTTTAAAGCCAAATTCGTACCAATAAGGTATTTGCCTAGCCCTCGTCAGACTTTACTGGTCACTCTACTATACGAAAGTACTGACTTGTTCACCAGAAAGTCTGGCATTGTAAAAACGAAAGGATTGACTCAGTATACTCACCTGCTACAATGAATAGTTGTGCTTGCCTTGATCGCGGGGGTATGTCTTGGTATGGGACACACAGATGTCACAGTATAAATCTACCCTAAGCGTATCACGAGGTTGAAAGTTGAAGGTTGAGCGTTAGATTAAGAGGACAAATATTAGCAATCGCGTGGACCCGTCCAAGTAAGCATGAACTGAAAAGTGTTCCTTAATCAGTTCGAGAACGATTTGATCCCCTGGCAGTTTCCCGAATTTTACCCCTTTGTTATTATTTTATTATTTTTCTGATTAAAAGGTTGCTCAGTTGGTTGGTTCGTTGATTTTGAGAAAGATGTTTTCAGTCTTGAAAAGGTAAAACATTAAAATAATAATCTGTTCCACTGGCCCACTATTCGGATGGGGCCCGCTGGTTTGGATAAGTCATCTCAGACCAGGCCCACCATCTCGGATTGTGTCTCGGAGCATTGTTCCGAGATGGGCCTGGCCCATGAACCGAAGGCCCAATTCGAGATGGATATAAACAGTGTGATTTTGATTCGAGACATACATCTCGGACCATTTGCATACATAAGCATCACGGATAAACAATCAGAATTCTCTCTTGGACTACATCTCGGATAAAGGTTTCTATGCATCTCGAATCATAATATGCATCTCGGATAATTATCGGAGATCCGAGATCAGTGAACCCTGATTTTGACCCTTTGACCTTGACCCTTCATTTGACCCATTGATTGACCTGTAACTTGGTTTGAATTATTGACAACTTTTCGAACCAAAGTTAATCTTCGTCAATATGCTTAACATATTAAATTTTGTGTAGAAAATGGCGCAAGCTATGATGACCGATCAACGTCCGCTGGAAATTGAACTATTCCACAATCAAGCCGGATATCTTTCAGACCCCCTGTAGAATATTTTGTGCTCTTCAACTCTTTAATTGTCAGTCTAAACAACTGCCGAATCTCACACGCACTTAAGACAAATCCAGCTATTTTTCACGACTGTGTTAAGGCATTGTTGAATTCAGCGAAAGTAAACAGAAGAGATGCCAATGATGCAGGAGCTATTGGAGCTAAAGTAAAGAAGAAGGAGATAGTGATTACATAAGCTATAATTCGTGAAGTATTAAAGTTTGGAAATCAGCCAAATCATCATACTTCATACGAACAGGATAGAGTTCTGCCAGCACTACGAAGAATGAGCAATGAAGGAAATTACCCAACCGTTCTCAAGAAATTGTTCCCACCGTACTAGAGATTGCATGTACACATCTTTCTTCAGTGCATTGCAGAAAACAAAGGCGGACTCAATCAACTGAACAAAACTCAAGCTTCTACTCTAGTTGTGCTGGTCAACGATTGGAATTATAATTTCTCGACCTTCATTTTCAACAATATGAAGAATATGTTAGAAGATACGAAGAAGAAGTTCTTCATGTTATATCCCAGATTCATCCAGATGATCCTAGACGTTAAATACCCAGAGTTGGTCAAGAGCACGAACCACTTGAATCTGAAGCCCATGGGACCACGATGTTTTGAGAATGCGTGTAAAGAAAGGAAAGCAAAGCAACATAACTTCGTTGGAAGGATTCCATTGGAAAAGCACTGGAGGTTTGGACCAGTAGTGCCAGCACCTCGACTATTGAATGCCATAGTTGCAGAAGAACATGATGTGCGACCGAAACATGCTTATGAGAAAGCTAAGATAGAAACAGAAGTTCTAGATACAAACAAAGAAGAATCTGAGGATGACAGTGATATAGAGGTAATTGCGACTGAGGAAACCGTCAGAAAACCAACATTAATGATTGTAGAAAACCTACAGGCCCTGATTGAATCTTTGAAGGATAGTGTCAAAAACCCTCCTTCCGTACCTATTCTTGAAACAGAAGTTCGTGATGAAGATGATGCTAAAGACGATGCTGAACAAGCATCCAACAAGAAACAAAGAACTGAAACAACTCCTGATGTTCATTCTACATGCCCAAGCTTAGAACCAGAGCCTACTATGCCCACCGATCCACAAATCACTGCTGCTACTCAAGAAACAAGCACACAAGATTTCAACTTTGATTTTGAGCATGATCTGCCTGAAACAACATCTCAATCGTAATCAGAAAGCTCAAGCGGCATCAGGTTCAATGTAGGTAGTTCCAGTGGTACCGGTTTCTCTGAGCATGATGAAGCAGCCATACGCTTTGCAGCCAATAAGATGAAATTTATTAAAGAAGGTGATAGTGATGATGATATGGATGTCGATGTAGCGAAGCTTGGTGTGCATTGAGCGTGATATGATCGTATTAATATTTTAAGTTCGTTTTACGCATTAGTCAGGTTTTAAATTTATAAAACATGATATTGTACTAATACTAAATGCACACTAGGGAAAGTGCACCCATCGCGAGCGTAGTATAGTGTTGGTAAGATACTGAGGTCGTCCAAGGACAAAAGATCTTTTAATACCGGTTTATTGTCAATGTCTAATCGATCTAAATTTCTGATAAAAGTTTTTAAACATGAAAGTAAATCTAAAAATTAAAAGATAAATAAAATGAAAAACAAATAGACAAGATAGAATCACTTGGATCCAACTCATCTTTAATGTACCCTTTGATGATTTTCGCACTTTTGGACTTTTTAAGAGATTATCTTAGTTATAGTAGTAGGCCCCTCTTTTGAAGATGACGTTACCCTCAACCCAGTGGTTTGAGTCAGCAGGGATACAATCCTAAATGGTCGGAATATTGAAAGATAATTAAATAAGTTATTAATGCGAAAAGTGGTAGGCCCCTCTTTTGAAGGTGACGTTACCCTCGGCTAAGTGGTTTGATTCAGCAAGGATACAATCCCAAGAAGCCGGTTTAATGTTTTAATAGTAGTTTACATATGAGGGGTTCAAGCTATTCGCACCCCCGCCATCCAATACCTTTGGGGCATTGGTCCTAGTAAGCTTGAACCAAGTCCTCGTAGGATCTATACACTGAACGAGACATGAACTTTACCAAACCACCCTTCTAACCCCCTTCTAAGTAGTTAACGCACTTTATACAGACCGTGAAGACACGAATGAGAAAATCAATGACATCATGAAGAAATGGTAAAGAAAATTCACTTTCAACATAAGAAACTAGTTATTAAAGTCATTAATACATACCCAATTAAAAAGTGCCGAAAGATTAAAAATCAAAAGTAATACATTAAAGACTTGTCTTCACCAAGTGATGTAAGAGATTAGCCAAGCATGGCCTTTGATTGACAAGAACTCTTACTATCAATCTTGGATCCCAAGACTACTACACACTCTAAAGATGGAAGATGGATCATGGTGGTGGGTGTTGGTGTTGTAGTGGTGGTGGAGTGGTGGCAAAGTGGGAGAGAAGTGGTTTTCCAAGAGATGCCTTTGAAGTGAACCAAGCACCCCTATTTATAGTCAGAACAGTACCCCGGCCACGGCCCTGTGTCCATCGGGCATGGCCCATGGCCAGCTTCTTCTCTTCCTTCATTAATTGCAACTGACAGCAGAGGGCCCCACATGACCCCGTGGCTTCTGGACACGGCCCCGTGGTCAACTCTTTGTTGTACTATCAAGATTCTGCAAATCGGAGAGTTGACCACGTCCCATGGTAAGCTGCGCACGGCCCCATGGTGGGCGTAGAAGCTTATGCAGTCTTTGTCTTTTTGTATGAGGTCTGACCACATCCCATGCCTGGTTGGGCACGGCCCTGTGGTCAGCTTTTGTTTCTTGTTTTTGTCTTGGGAGATGCTGTCGAGGGGTCAGGCATGTCACGTTATTCCTTCTTCTTGTATTTAAGTTGGTTTTTTGCTGCTTATTTGTTCCTTTTGTTCTTTTAAGCTCATTTGGTCCTGTAAATTCCAAAGGAATAAAGAAGCGTGCTTTTCCAATATTAGTACTAAAAAAATGTTGGTTTTATACCTCTATTGATGTAATTTATATGTTGCATTTTGTACACATCAAATACCCCCCACACTTGAATCTTTGCTTGTGCTCAAGCAAAACTCTTTAAATGTGTCTTACACCCAAATGGAATAGGTAGAGAAGAAGTTTTGTGGCTTATTTTGAGTGTCGGGAGTCGAAGATCTTTATTTAATTTTGTTTTTATTTTATTTACAATCCTATTCATCATGATTTATTTAGAACAACTTGTTAAGAAAAATTATTTATTTGGGCATAACATGCCTCTTTAAAATTCTATTTATTTATATAGAAGTTCACATACCTCATGGGAGATCACTCAACACTCGGCCAAAGGTGTATTTTTGTGAACCACTCGATTCCGGCATGGGACTTACTTCTACCATATGCTTGCCAAGCGATCAAATCTCATCCTTTTTAACTATAAACCTTTGTAAATATCAAGAGAACTTTGGGCTAAGGGTAGGTGGTTTTTGGGTTAGTAGTTAGCCAAATGACGAAAAGCGTAAAAGCGTCGGTTGTCGTAAAACTTTTTGTTTTTGTGACATTTATTCAAACTAAGCATATTCAAACAAGATTTTTGAGGAACTTGTTTGGTTATTGCAAAATTCTCTATATTTTTTATGTCACAAGATAACCGAGCTTTTACTAAAACAAATGGGTTTGAAAGGAAAAAAGGTTTAGTTGAGTAATGGTTGTTTGTTTTACGGGTTTTTTTTTTTAAGAATAGGTTTAGGCTCAAAGGGGTTAACTAGGGAGATTTTAGGTAGGGGAGAAAAAGAAGGAAAACAATGGTTTTGAAAGAAAAAGTTAATCCTAATGCCTCCATCATTTACTTACTTGGGTTTAAATTGGTAAGGACCGGGAATGTATCGTCTTGGCAAGTTCTAGAGTCGTAAGAACCAAACGACTATTCACACAAGAAACGAAAATGAGCATTTAGTTTAAAGAAGTATGTATGTATGCTCAATAAAGGCTCAAAACTCACTTATTGTGGGAATGGATTTATAGTGTGAACTAGTATATATAATCAAATTTTAAAAAGATTTGTCATGGCTTTTTTATAATTTTCTTACTTGGTTCTTTTTATCATGACGCTATCGGTTGTAAATTTGTAAAAACATAACCTTTTTAGAACTTGTTATTCCCAAATTAAACCAACACAAGTAAAAAAATGAAAATTTTTGAAAAGATTTAGGGTGATTAGCGGTTCCAATACGAGTTTTGTGTAAGGCTTGTTATTAGGACTTGCAATATTCAAGGTTTTAGCTCCCCCCCCCCCCCCCCACACTTAAATTACACATTGTCCTCAATGTGTCCAAAAATAAGTTTTTAGGTTGATTCGAATGTGTAAAGGTGTGTTTAAAAACAAGTTTTTGTGTTACTGAGCACCTGGCCACGGGCACGTGTTGTCCGGGCACGGCCCCTTGGTCAGAGTGCCAGTAATGACACTTACAGAAGTTTGGCCACGAGGCGTGCCTGGTGGCCACGACCCATGGTGGGTAGGTTGCAGACAAAACAGCAGGCGTCACACCCCGATATTCCACGTATTACCGGTGGGCCCGGTGGGGAGTATCGTGGCGTAGTTGATATCATCATAGTCAAGTAATCACAGTTCAATGCACAGCGGAAGTCTAAAGTAAAATATATTACAAACCGAGTGAAAGTAACATAAGTATTACAAACGGAATGTAAGAGGATCCACAGGCGGATCTTAAAACAGAAATATAAACTCTGTTCAACAGAATTTAGACGTTTAGAACTTGCAAGATTCCTTATTAACGCCCTGAGCTCCTAGCCAATTTACGTATAGTACCTGTCACTTAACCTTTTTGGAAAATACGTCAGTTTACACTGGTAAATACAATTAACTGACTCTTTTGAAAACGTTTAAGAAAATTGATTTAAATGCACAAGGCACAAAATATTCTTTTATAACTTGGGACAATTATTTTAATAAACAATCTTGTATCAGATTTACATGTTTGTCCAACATTTAGGGCCGGTGATTAAACAAACCGATCAAGATTAATCGACACACCACAAATATAACTCACAAGAAGTTACCTCACGAGTGAGTATATCTTTTACATACGCAATAGGAGGTGTTATGCCTACACCTTGTGCTTAAGTTGTGGCCATTTACACTTTTTAAATGAGCCAAGGATATCCAGGACACGGTCATTAACCCCCAATGTTATTTGTTATCAAGCAATACTGATTAAAACGGGATTATGCAATTTAATCATCTCCGATTAAAAGGTTTCTACACCCGACCAAGCGGTATTTTTATAATACCGTATCCCAAGCCCGTATAACGGAAAATAAGTTAAAAGTATTTACCTGAGCTAAAATGTAATATTATTCTCAGCCGTATATTCAAATCAGCAAGCATAAGTGCCTCTACTGGGGCTCTCAATCTGGAACGAAGGTTTTATTAACCTATTAGATTCCTAACGGGTCTTATTTAAGTTGTAACTTAGACCGGTTAGTTTTAAGGAAAGGTCTACGATTCAAAACGCAAGATTAAGCGAAGACCGGATTAGAATGTGATTTAGACCCGACAAGTATGGAGACCTGTATAATATGGGTAAACTAAACACATTCTGAATTTTGAAGTGAAAATGATAAGGTTTAACCCGTTTTGGTTAATTCATGTAAGCTAGTTACATAAACCATACCGAACGCGTAAGACGCACAACAGGTAACGAAATGAGTCATGAACATATTTCACAAGTTAATATGCCTTAAATATCTTGTGATACCAGTAGGATATCTTCCATTATTCCCAAAATGAATTTAAAACCAATTTATGCCCCGTAGGGGTATTTTGGTCATTTTAATGTTTATAAAAGAGGTTAGATAATAATCTGAGTTTCTGGTCTAAATAATCAGTAAAAATATTTATTTTATCAAGTTATATCAGTAAGATATATCACATATGTGAAATTTACCATTCATGGTCAAACTATGCACCGTAGGGGCATTTTGGTCATTTCACATATGCTTTAAGTGTTTATTTTGGAAATCTGAGTTCAAAACAATTTTATTTACTGTTAAAGTATAAAAACTTATTCATAAAATCAGTAGGTATCAAGCTTTAGGTGCCTAATATGGTTTTAAACCATAATATGCGCCTAAATCGCATAAAAGTCGGTATTTGACGATATTCGGGTTAATTAAGAGAATCTGAGATTTTGATCAACCTTTACTATTTAAAATAACTTATTTAATATATAAAATCAGTAGAAAAAAGTTTGGCATGTAAAGGATGTATAAAACTCATTTTATTAGCAAAAAGGGCGTTATCGTCAATTACCGAGCCTATGCGAGAACTCTATGTTATGATCATTTTAAAATTTAATAAAAATTTTCAAAAATCCCAAAATATTATATTACATCAGTAGGTAAAAGATTTGATGTCAAAATTTGGGTTTAAATAGGCTTTATGCCGAAAATGCCGTTTAATTAATAAAAAACTTTCAATTTACGATATTGAGCATAACTCTTAATTTAGACCTCAAACTGATGTCAAATTTTTAGGACATGTTTATAAATCAGTAATAAAGGTTTTTGTCCTCTCACATTTTCAAAAATCTCGTTTTAATATCAAAAGGGCATAATGGTCAACTTTTAGGCATTTAACGGAAACCTGCAATGAACTAGGATTTCTAAGGAACCAAGTTGTATAACCTCAGAGGATTATACTAACCTATAACATGGTCCTAAAGGAACTCTAAGGCATATCTAAACTAAGCTAAATCGGGTCAGAACTGAAAGTCAAAGCAAAAGTCAACTTTTGCGACTTTCGGTTCCGAACCGATCCTAAACTTAGAATTGTCGGGTTGAACATGCCTAGACATGTTCAATTAATATTTACCATGTTATTAAAGTGACAAAACTGATTTATTGCCTTTACATCATTAGTTATGTATTTTATTTAAAAACCGACTCGTTGACTTTTTATTTTAATTACTTTGACCCGATAATTAACTAAGCAAACGTGGTAATTAGGAGGTGCCCTTTTGAGGGTTTAATACCTACCTAATTACGATCACGTAGCCATGTTCGTTGCAAACAATGGCTCGACCATTTAAAAGTCAAAGCGTTTATCGCGAACGCTTGACTTTTCGGCTTTTAAGCCAAATAAAAATAAGTAGCCATAAGAGAGCACTTACAAAGGGTCCAAAGGACTGCAAAGAACATAAAAGGAGGTTCCCCAATGATCAGGATCCTCAGTTTTGAGTTAAACATCACGATGCTTCGGGTTCGTAGAAAGGTCATTCAGAGGTATAATTAAACATATTGACACTTTTAACCCCTTAAACTTGCAAAGTTGCACGTAACGTCACTTAAAGGCATAAAAGCCTTAGACGGCCAATAATTGCCATTCCTGAGAGTATAATCAGATGTCATGAATCTCCCGGTTTGTTAAAAGGTCACTTAGACGTAGGAATTAACATGTTGACGCTTTTAACTCTTCATCGCGCAAACTTTCAATTAATTACGCAAACGGCTACACTCGATCAACAAGTGGCTCATTTGTGAATATGATTACCGTGTAACGTTATTCAGAGGCTTATGTTAAGCATGTTAACACTTCCAGTCCTTCCATAATCAAAGTTTTTGATTTTTCGCAAAATTAGTCCTTCATAGTCAACGATTGACCTTATTAGGGTTTTGTACACATGTCAACACATTGTTGGACGTGATTTTTACGAGGTGTTACATCCTCACCCCCTTAAAAGAAATCTCGACCTCGAGATTTGCTCAAAAGATGGAAGTACTTTCTGTCTTAAAATGGACTCAATCTTCCACAGCATATCTGGGGCCCCTCCAGGCACCCAAGATGTTCTTTATAATAGGTACATGTATCCTTTTGGAGCTTCAAATCTTGTCGATCCTCAATCGATGTGGATTTCACCACAAATTATAAGTTTTTATTAACTTGTATATCATTATGTGACAATGCTCTTGACCTATTGTCTAGCCGTATCTTTAAATCACAAGTATTGAACACATTGCAAGCTCCACCAAGCTCCTTAAATAGGTTTTAGCTTATAAGCTATTGATCTTAGATATATTTGATTTCCTCGAATGATCCTATATATCCAAAGCTTAACTAGCCCATTGTATTAAATTTTTAGCACACCCTTCTTAGGGCGATACCTTCGATTGAACCTTATTCCTTATTAAGGACTTAAGAGGGTTGCGACTTTCATCAATCCTTGATTTTCCGCCGATTACTGGAAACTTTCAAACGATTATGAATTCGTATGATCTTATTCGTTTGTTTTCCAAGTAAATTTCAGGTCCTGCTAATTCGGACTTACCGAACTTATGTCTAACAACAGATGGTTAACATCCCATCTATACAAGGTCTCCAAAGGAGAAGCCTTGATACTTATATAACAACTATTATAGAAAAGCTTAATTAAGGTGAGATGGTTATTCCAACCACTGCTTAAAACCAGTCTTAAGGAATAGCTAATCCTTACATCTAGTCGAACAAATCGACGATCCTGGGCAGCTGATGGCGATTCTTAATTGTTGCCTAAATAGGATTGCGGTAATCAATGCATAAGCAAAATGAACCGTCTTTCTTAATTAAAAAAAATACCGAACTCTCAGAATATTGAATTAGGCTTTATGAACCTCTATCTTAGAATTCATTTAATTAGGGTTTTGATTCTCCCATAATTGGTAGTACTAATCCATACAGAGAGTTCACGATACTGCATCCCTAAGCGGGATGTTAATCTTAACTCTACTTGCCTTTCAGGAGGTAAACAGGGTAGTCTTTGGAGAAGTTAATCGAGACACAAGGAGATTACTGAGATTTTCCAAATCTCAGGCTCCGGTTCATCTATCATTTCTTGTGTCAGATAAGCGACACATTTACTTTACAAATCCACAGATACCTTATTTAGTGACACTTATTTGGACATTTCCATTCTGGATATCTTCTTTGAATACCATTAGCTGACTTTAGTACCATATGACCATTGGAATATCTTTGTGGTTCCATGCATTAAACCTCCATACTGATCAGGCATGGAAGCAATCTATGGAACATATTAAGATACACCAATCCTCATATGGCAATTTTGTCATACCGTCTGGTATTCGAAATCGATAGAGATCAAAGAGATATCAACTACATATGCTGATGTACTTCATCTGGAGAGAGGGTACTCTAGAATTTTACGACTGAAGATTTCTGACAGGAACAGAAGAAATGGTACCTATGATTTTCGTCTGCAAGTTTTACCTTACACTTAATATCTAGGGTTCTTGTGGAGGATTTTTAAAAGTTTGCTATACTTACAATTTATGAAGGATTTATTGGTATCCGAATCCAAACAGAACTCTTAGCATTTATATTGCTGATAAATGATAGGGAATGTACCTGATGTCATTATTGATATGAACTACCTCTGTCATCCATCAGGAGAGTTTAAGCGCTTTCATTCTTAGGCTTTCTATCCTTAGCCGCATTTCCTTTGACAGATTTAGGGCATGTAGTCTTGACGTGGCCTTTCTCATTACAGTCGAAGCAGACTGCATCCTTTATGTCCTTGCAATCCAACGTTTTATGCTCCCTTGATTTGCAGAACCCACAAGCCCTAGGCTGCGATTGGGATTTTGATTCGAACCTGCACTTCCCTAGATGGCGCTTCTTGCAGGTCTTGCATACAGGCTTCTTGTTGGACTTTTGTTTGTTCTTATTGAACTCAAGCTTACCCTTTTCCTTAGAAGCATGGGAGTTATCTTTCTCCCTTTTCCTTTTTAGTTCATTCTTTGCATCCGAGGTATGAACAAGATCCTTCTTGTGAGTAAGGGAGTGTATTCTTAAATGGGATTTGGAGCAAGTAGCATTGGGCTCTTTGAACTTTTTCACGGCCTTTCTCACAACTTTTCCAACAACTGCGTCTATCATAGCTTGAAGAACATCTTTGTTAATTTTGAGGTTCACAATTGTAGCATCATTAGCATGTGTCGCATCATCAATGGCGCGATTGACGGTTGTCTTATCCGAGTTTGTCATACTCGAGACTTGGTTCCTAACACCAAATGAAACAATTACTTAGTTGCAATCCAACAACCGCTATTCATCATCCTGATGACCTAACATATACTAACTGATGTGTGTAAAATGCAACATATAAATTACATCAATTAAGGCATAAAACTAACCCTTTTTAAGTACTAATATTGGAAAAAGAGTGTTTTTGTCTTCCTTTTGTATTTTCAGGATTAAATGAGCTTAAAAACACAAAAGAAGCAAAAAGACAGCTAATTCCAACATAAATACAAGGAAAGGAACACTATTGGACTGCCCGACCCCTCAACGGCATCTTCCCAAGCAAAATAGAGAAGACAGAAGGCTGAACACGCCCCGTGCTCAGCCAGCACGGGGCCGTGCCCAAGAAGCAGCAGAAAAGACAAACCTATAGAAGCTTCTATTGCCCACCACGGGCCGTGTCCAGCGGACACGGGGGCGTGTCGAAAGTACAGCAGGCGCATTAATTGTAATTGCGAATTACAATTAATGAGGAGAGAGAGTGTCAGACAGGCACGGGGCCGTGCCCAGCTCTCTGTTCAGCCTATAAATAGGAGTGCTTGGATTCATTTCAACTCATCCCTTGGCACACCACCTCTCTCACACTTCATCCACCACCCATCACCACCATAACACCATCATCCACCACCATCATCCATTGTCCATCGTAGAGTGTGTGAGTCGTCTCGGGATCCAAGATTGATCGTAAGAGTTCTTGACAATCAAGGCCATGTTTGCCTAAGTCTCTTACATCACTTGGTGAAGACAAAGTGTCTAGTATAATACTTTTTATTTCTAATCTTTTGCACTTTTTATTTGGTTTTGTATTAATGACTTTAATAACTAGTTACTTATGTTGAAGGTGATCTTTCCTTATCGTTTTTCCGTGGTGTCTTGGCATTATTTTACTGTCTATATAAAATAAAGGATTTTCACCATTCATATCTCCACGGTCTATATGGAGGTATGTTGGCTACCTGGTCGGGGGTTAAGGGAACGGTTTGGTAAAGGTCTTGCCATTGTTCAGCGTTTAGAGGTCCTGCAATGGACCTGGGTCAAATTTAGTAGGACCTCCTTCAATGCTTCACGGTATTGGATGGCGGGGGTCCAAACTCTTTGACCCCCTCATAAGTTAAC
The DNA here is from genome assembly GCA_030545235.1 of Helianthus tuberosus. Classification (NCBI taxonomy): domain Eukaryota; kingdom Viridiplantae; phylum Streptophyta; class Magnoliopsida; order Asterales; family Asteraceae; genus Helianthus; species Helianthus tuberosus. The sequence goes on along the minus strand of CM060399.1, from coordinate 95,974,380 downwards.
TACTATTAATACTATAACCCGGCTATTTAGGACTGTATCCCTGCTGACTCAGACTACTTAGCCGAGGGTAACGTCACCGCCAAAAGCGGGGCCTACCACAATACTGCATTAATAACTTAATTCATTATCTTCCAATAATCCACCCCTTTAGGATTGTATCCTTGCTGACTCAAACTACTGGGGTGAGGGTAACGTCACCTTCAAAAGAGGGGCCTACTACAATAACTAAGATAATCTCTTAATTATGTGCAAAAGTGCGGAAATAATCAAAGGTTATACTAGATACGAGTCGGAACCAAGTGATTCATCTTGTCTATCTGTTTTTATTTTTATTTTTATTTTCAGCATTTTAGTTAGTTTTTACTTTTCTTAGTTTAAAACATTTTTCTAAAACTTTTTATTTTGATTAGACGTTGAGGATAAACCGGTACTAAAAGCTCTTGTGTCCTTGGACGACCTCGGTATCTTACCAACGCTATACTACGCTCACGATGGGTGCACTTGCCCATATGTGTGTTTAGTGTTAGTAAAATATCGTGTTTTATAAATTTAAAACTTGGCTAAAATAAGTGTTAAAAGGGCTTAAAATATACACCTAATATATACGACACTTCACACGCATCAAGTTTTTGGCGCCGTTGCCGGGGACACAAGGATTTTAAGAAAGCTTAAAATCGACGGCCTAATCAGTTTTTCAAAACCTTTTTAAAAGCGCGCACATTTTTCTGCATTTTAGTTTAGATTTGCATTTACAGTAGCCTGTACACGGGGCCGTGTTCACTGAACACGGGGCCGTGCTGCACATCTTCATAAAAACACCCAGTAACAGTAACTTGAACACGGGCCGTGCTCACTGAACACGCCTCGTGCTCAACGAAATCAGTAAATTTAATTAAAACGCCCAGATACAGATCCTGAACACGGGGCCGTGCTCACTGAACACGGGGCCGTGTCCAGCCTCTGTTTCCGTTTTTATTTTTGTTTTCTGATCTCGAGACTTGGTTGTGGTCTGCTGAGTGATTCTTATGGATCAATACTCAGGAGGTTACAACTACACCTATGAGGAGGATGATTATAGGGGTAATTATTGCACTAATTGTCGTAACTCACGATCGGTTCAAAATAATCGCTCATATCAACCATCCAATTCATACACCTACTATGAGGAGCCCAGGTACGAACCATCAACTTCATACACATCCTATGAAGACCAAAGGTATGAACCTCCTCCCTCATACTCATATTTTGATGAACCAAGGTATGAGCCTTCTTACTCATACTTTGAGGAACCAAGATATGAGCCACCATCTTCGTATGCTTACTATGAGGAACCATGGCGTGAACAACCCACCTCATATGAGTATTATGAAGAACAAAATTATGAACCTTATCCATCATATGCTTACAATGAAGAACAATGGTGTGAACCATCTACTTCATATGAGTATTATGAGGAACAAAGGGTCGAACAACCGGATTCAAGCTTAGAAAATAACGATTCTTTTTCTATAACCGAAGTGACCGATAGGATATTAGAACACATTAGAGTTATCGATCGATGTATAAAAGAGGCTCGCGCAAGGGAAGAGGAGTCCCGCGCAAGAGAAGAATTAAAAAAGGAAGAGATAACTGAAAATGTAAAAATGGAAGAACAAATAAGTGAAAAACAGACACATGAGTTAAACAACGAAAAAGGTGAGTCCGACAACGTTAAAATTCAAGAAGGGTCTAATTTTGAAAAAATTAATCTCTTGTCACCTTCTTTTGAAAATCATTGTTTAGTACCCACTCATGCTAAGTTTTTAAAAGAGTTAAATACTAACGCTAAAATTGACGAAATGGTAAGTGTTAGGTTAACTAATGATCAAACTACACTAATAAAAGAAGACCCATTTGAAATTAACATTACACCGGTTCCATGTTTCTTTCAAAATTCGTTTATTAGTAATGTCACCATCGATAAAGATCTTTGTGTTAACATAATGCCTAACTACATTTTCGAAAAATTAAGTATTAGTGATTTTTCTCCACTTCAAATACCCATTTTTCTATCCAATCGGAAAGTAATAAAATCTCTCGGTATAGTTGAAGATGTCTTAGTTCAAACAAATCAAATGGTAATCCCAACCGACTTTGTCATCCTCGATGACGCTCCTCTAGTGTTGGGATGACCATTTGTAAAAACCCACGAAGCTTTGAAAAACCGGAAGTTCAACAATCTACCTCTTCAATTAGGGGCATTTAAAAGAAGTGTCGACCTCGAACGATCAATGAAATATCCATTCGGCAATAATGACCCCCTAATTGAAGATGAAGATGAACCACCCGATACAAGTGAAGAGATTGACCACTTTGTTGAAGAAGAGGTCGCCATAGAACAAACTTTTAAGGTTCTTGGTCGAAATGAGCAACCCAATAAGGAGTCTCCTAAAGACCCACCACTTGAGCTCAAAGAACTTCCAAAAGGTTTGGAATATGCTTTTTTAGACAAAGATGGGAAGTTACCTGTAATTATTTCGTCTAAATTAGATAACTTAGAAAAAGAAAAATTAATTAATCTTTTGAAAAAACACAAAAATGCAATAGCTTGGAAACTTGTAGACATAAAAGGAATTAGTCCTTCTATGTGCACACACAAAATTTTGATAAATGATGACTACAAATCGGTCATACAACCACAACGTCGAGTAAATCCAAATGTTCAAGAAGTGGTTAAAAACGAAGTCATCAAGCTACTTGACGCCGGACTTATCTATCCTATCTCAGATAGTCCTTGGGTAAGTCCCGTCCAAGTAGTTCCAAAGAAAGGAGGTATGACGGTAATAACTAATGAAAAGAATGAACTAATACCAACGAGAACCGTCACAGGATGGAGGGTATGTATAGATTATAGACGATTAAATGAAGCAACAAGAAAGGATCACTTTCCTTTACCCTTCATTGATCAAATGTTAGAAAGATTATCCGGTCATAAATTTTACTGTTTCTTGGATGGTTTTTCAGGTTACTTTCAAATCCCGATAGCACCCGAAGACCAAGAAAAGACAACTTTCACATGCCCCTATGGAACTTTTGCTTATCGACGCATGCCGTTTGGTCTATGCAATGCCCCAGCAACATTCCAACGTTGCATGGTAGCCATTTTCCATGACATGATAGAAAAGACAATAGAAGTCTTTATGGACGACTTTTCTATCTTTGGGGATTCATATGACCAATGCTTCGATAATCTTGAACGAATGCTATCCCGATGTGAGGAAACTAACCTCGCCCTTAATTGGGAAAAATGCCATTTCATGGTAATGGAGGGAATAGTACTCGGTCACAAAATCTCAAGCGAAGGAATGGAGGTAGATCGAGCCAAAATAGATACCATTTCTAGATTACCACCTCCATCCTCTGTACGAGCTATCAGAAGTTTCTTAGGGCATGCCGGATTTTATAGGCGGTTTATCAAGGACTTTTCAAAAATCTCAAGGCCTCTAACGAAATTACTTGAAAAAGATGCTCCTTTCATCTTTGACAAGGATTGCAATCAAGCATTTCTAACCCTAAAGGAAATGCTAGTCAATGCACCTATCATGATAGCGCCTGATTGGAAATTTCCTTTCGAAATCATGTGTGATGCTAGTGACTTTGCAGTTGGAGCTGTCTTGGGACAAAGAAAAGAAAAGCATTTCCACCCAATCTATTATGCTAGTAAAACACTTAATGATGCACAAGAAAATTACACAACAACTGAAAAAGAGTTACTAGCTGTGGTATTTGCCTTTGATAAATTTCGTTCTTATCTTGTTCTTTCTAAAACTATAGTCTATACAGACCATGCAGCCATTCGATATCTCTTCAAGAAGCAAGACGCAAAGCCACGTTTGATTAGGTGGATTCTACTCCTCCAAGAATTTGACATTGAAATCAAGGACAAAAGAGGAGCAGAAAATACCGCTGCAGATCATCTTTCGCGCTTAGAAGACCCAGCTTTGGAGGCAACCAGGGACGAGCAAATCAACGAAAAATTTCCAACTGAGTCCCTGGAAATGGTGGAATACAAGAAAGAACCATGGTACGCCGACTATGCTAACTACCTAGCTAGCGGTATAGTCGCAAAAGGATGGCCACATCATCAAAGAAAAAAATTATTTGCCAATGTGAAACACTACTTTTGGGAAGATCCATATCTTTTCAAAATGTGTGCCGATCAACTCGTCAGACGATGCGTACATGGTAGTGAAGCACGAAGAATTCTCCGCCATTGTCATGAAGGTCCATACGGAGGACATCATGGTGCTGCTAGTACCGCACGAAAGGTATTTGATTCAGGATTTTATTGGCCAACCATTTACAAAGACGCCCAAAGTCTTGTAAAAACATGTGATGCTTGCCAAAGAACAGGTAATATTTCTTCCAAAAACGAAATGCCACAAAATGGCATTCTTGTTTGTGAAATTTTTGATGTGTGGGGACTCGACTTTATGGGACCTTTCCCACCATCGAAAGGAAACAAATATATACTTGTGGCAGTAGATTACTTGTCTAAATGGGCCGAGGCCGAGGCACTTCCAACAAATGATGGAAGAGTCGTGGTAAAATTTCTAAAAAAATTATTCTCTCGTTTTGGCACGCCTAAAGCTTTAATAAGTGTTAGAGGTACCCATTTTTGCAACCATCAACTTGAAAAAATTTTAACAAGATATGGGGTCTATCACCGGGTCTCAACAGCGTATCATCCTCAAACAAACGGGCAAGCCGAAGTGACTAATAGAGGTTTAAAACGAATACTCGAAAAAACCGTAGGGTTAAATAAAAAGGAATGGGCTGATAAATTAGACGATGCTTTATGGGCTTTTCGAACTGCTTATAAAACAACAATAGGTACAACCCCATATAAGCTAGTTTATGGTAAAAGTTGTCATTTGCCAGTAGAAATTGCACACAAAGCCTACTGGGCAATCAAAAATGTAAACTTAGATTTAGAATTTGCTGGTAAAAATCGATTTTGTCAATTAAATGAATTAGACGAGCTTAGGAATTATGCATACTCAAACTCTGAAATTTATAAGGAAAGAATGAAAAATTTGCATGACAAACATATTAAACCTAATGAATTTCGGGTAGGGGATCTAGTTCTTTTGTTTAATTCACGACTTCGATTGTTTCCTGGTAAATTAAAGTCTAGGTGGTCAGGACCTTTTTCCATCACCCATATTTTTCCACACGGTGCAGTAGAAATTAAATCTCGAAATGGGCCACCATTTAAAGTCAATGGCCAACGGCTGAAACTCTATCAAGGATTCATTGAGGATGAGGAGGAAGAAATCTCGCTTCAAACAGTGGAAGAATAAAAACATCATGCCTGGTAAGTTACGAACGATTGAGACGACAAAATAAAGCGGTAAGTTTTCTAACCATAGCTTATGGGAAAAAGGGGCACTCACACGCGCACTAAAAAAAAAAAAAAAAACTGCTCGGCACGAGGCCGTGTCCGCTGGACACGGGGCCGTGTTCGCGCTGCAGACGGGATAAAACCCCTTTTTCAAAACAGTTTCTTCATTCCACACGCCCCGTTTCCCCACAAAAACTCTGGTTCCAGGCGATTTTTCACGAAATTTCGACGTCTCCTATCGATCTAACAACGTCAAGGTATGATTCTATCACTCTTAGTAGTTAGATTAGTTTCTTGCATGTAGTTAAAACACCACAAATTTGGGGAAAAATCTAGGGTTCTTGAAGTTCATCCGGATCGAACCTCAAATTTTTGCCTAAATCTGTTTGCATTTAGTTAGATTAGTGTTAAGGAAAGTAAATACACTTGTATTGTTCATAGATTCAACCGATTTCTCGCAAAAACCCCAAACCCTTGTTCTTGAACCGAAAAAGATAAAATTGATAGGGTAAACGGGATATTTTGGGAAAACGGAACTTAGGGTTTCATTTTCGGGGGAAACCGCACCTATTGGACCAAAAATTTTCAAATTTTCGAAACCGGGTCGAAAAATGGGATTTTTGAGTAACAGAACCCTGGACACAGGGCCGTGTCCGCTGGGCACGGGGTCGTGTCCAGCCCGCTATTTGCAGTTTTATCCGAAAACATTTCTGTTTCGTGCTAACTCTTGGTGTATTCTTTCAGATGGCAAAGTTCACAAGGTTCAATGCAAATGAGCTCGATGCAAGAGCAAGGTATGAGATACTTCAAACAAGACCCGAGGAGTACCCTAGGAGAGCTTGCACGGACCTGTTAACCTTGGTAAACCAGCTGGACCGATTCAACAACATCGTTACGGGACCATTAGCTGTTGCATTAAACACTAGGCTTCGGTCGGTGCATCAATGCACCATGGAGTTCTACAGTACCTTTAACTTCACTTCAAGGTGTGACCCATTCGACAATGAAGGGGTTGTATTTCGGTGTGGAGGGACAATGTACTCGATCTCTATGGCACAGTTTGGAGCCATAATAGGGCTATACCAAGAAGAGGAATCGGGAAACGAAGAAAATACCGGGGGATTACGAGACTTGGATGAAGATGAAAGACAAGCCGCATGGGCTCAAATCGGTGAAGGAATCTACAACCCTCGTAGCACCAATAGTACAAAGCTAAGGGATCCGCTCTATCGCTACATTCACAGGATCCTCACCTACTCTCTAAACCAACGTCACGATAGTAGCGGCGTTGTAGGGTTGAAAGATTTGGTTGTCCTCCACTGTATCCACAACCGGAAGCCTCTCGATGTTCCGTATCTCCTATTAAGAAACATGCATCTCAACCGCCTTGCTCGCGCTCCAACGCCTATCTTCTTCGGAGGATGGGTGTACCGTCTTTTCAAGCATTACACGCGAATTCCAAGGTCCTTTGAAAGAAGCCCATGGTCGGGACGAGTTGATTATCACATTTGCCGAGCCATGAACTTACTTTATGAGGCGGAAGACGGAACGGTAAGCTTCCAAAGGATGCAAGGTTATGCATGGAACCCGCAGGAGGCCCTAGTTCTTCACGCACCACCTCCCCACTACCAATATCAACCCCATGGCGATCCGGGTCAATCCTCCTCACAAGGAGGTGGTTTTCCTAATTTTCAAAGTTTACATGATCTTATGCAGGAAAACCTTATGTGTACCAGGAACACCTACAACCTCGCCAACAACACATACCAACGGGTCGGAGCTATTGAACGCAACATCAATGATATACAAGACGATATCGGAAGCATCCGAGAGTATATGGCGGGGCATGGGGATGAAGGTGATGAAGGTGATGATAGCTATGAAGACATGGAGTAGGGAGTAGGGAGTATGGAGGAGCAAGACCAGGTTGATGGCTAGCCCACAGGTTTAAGTCCCTTTTTAATCTTGAACAATTGGTGGCCTGCGTGCCAAGTGTTAGACAATTTACTTTTCCTAACTATTTCCTGCATTTTATTTTTCTTTTTCTTTTACTTTATGCTTGGAACAATTAACTATGGTAATGTAGGATGTTTGTATTGCTTGGTGTGGTATTAAGTGATGAAACAGGTACAAACCGAGGCTTGGAATGCTAAGCCTCAGCATTTATAGGACCAGGATGGAAAAAACGGGGGAAGAAACCTGTTTTTCAGGCTTTCAGACTGTCCACACGGGGACGTGTCCAGCCAACACGCCCCCGTGCTCACCTCCCAGACCTGCTGTTTGGTTACTGTCCTGCAGATTTTTGTCAGACACGGGGCCGTGCCCATCCAACACGCCCCCGTGTCCACCTTCTGTAAGTTCTCGTTACTGGCACCTGAACACGGGGTCGTGCCCACTCAACACGGGGTCGTGTCCAGGCTGCCAGCAACACAAAATTTTTGCTTTTTACACTGTTTTACACATCTAATCAACCTAAAAATTTATTTTTGGGACACATTGAGGACAATGTGTAATTTAAGTGTGGGGGGATGCTAAAACCTTGAATTTTTTTGCAAGTCCTAAACACAAGCCTTACACAAAACTCTATTGGAATCGCTAATCACCCCAAATTTTTTTCAAAAATTTCATTTTTCTTACTTGTCTAGGTTCAATTCGGGAAATTCAAGTTCTCAAAAAGGTTATATTTTTACAAATTTACAACCGATAGCGTAGTGATAAAAAGAACCAACATAAGAAAATTATGAAAAGGCATGACAAACTTAGTTAAAATTTGATTATATATACTTGATCACATAAAAACCCATTCCCACAAAAGTGAGTTTTGAGCCTTTATTGAGCATACAATTACATATCATTAGACTAAATGCTCATTTTTCGTTTCTTGTGTGAATAGCCGCTTGGTTCTTACAACTCTAGAACTTGCCATGACGATACATTCCCGGTCCTTATCAACTTAAACCCGAGTAAGTAAGTGATGGAGGCATTAGGACTAACCCTTTTTATTTCTACACCATTATTTTTCTTTTTCTTTTACCACCAACCCAAAAATCCCCCTAGTTAACCCCTTTGAGCCTAAACCTTTTCATTTCATAACCCAACAACCTTTTACCCACCAAAACCCTTTTTCATTTTAACCCTTTGTTTTAGTAACAAGTTCGGTTTTTCGTAAGGTGATCAAAAAAAAAAAATCTGTTGAGGATGAAGCAAAAAATAAACAAACAAGTTCATCAAAAAAAAAAATAACTTTGTTTGAATAAAAGCTTCAGCAAAATAAAGAATTACAAAAATAGAAAATCTTACGAAAACCAACACTTGTTACGCTTTTCGTTTTTTTCTACTAACCACTACCCCAACCACCTACCTTTAACCCAAGCCTAACCCTTAACCCACAAAGTCCTCTTGATATTTACAAAGGTATAAAAGTTAAAAAGGAGGAGGATTGATTGCTTGGCAAGCTTATGGTAGGAATAAGTTCCATGCCGCTCTCGAGTGATTCACTAAAAATACACCTTCGGCCGAGTGTGAGTGATTTCTCCCGTGAGGTATGTGAACTTGTATATAAATGAAATTTTAAAAAGGCATGTTATGCCCAAATAAGTAATTTCTCCTATGAAACGTTCTAAATAAATCATTGCGAATAGGATTGTAAATAAATAAAAGTAAAACCCAAAAAGATCTTGGATATCCCGACACTCTACGACAAGCCCAAAAACCTTCTCTTCTACCTATTCCATTTGGGAGTGTAAGCCACATATTAAAGAGTTTTGCTTGAGGACAAGCAAAAGTTCAAGTGTGGGGGTATTTGATGTGTGTAAAATGCAACATATAAATTACATCAATTAAGGCATAAAACTAACCCTTTTTAAGTACTAATATTGGAAAAAGAGTGTTTTTGTCTTCCTTTTGTATTTTCAGGATTAAATGAGCTCAAAAACATAAAAGAAGCAAAAAGACAGCTAATTCCAACATAAATACAAGGAAAGGAACACTAGTGGACTGCCCGACCCCTCAACGGCATCTTCCCAAGCAAAATAGAGAAGACAGAAGGCTGAACACGCCCCGTGCTCAGCCAGCACGGGGCCGTGCCCAAGAAGCAGCAGAAAAGACAAACCTATAGAAGCTTCTATTGCCCACCACGGGCCGTGTCCAGCGGACACGGGGGCGTGTCGAAAGTACAGCAGGCGCATTAATTGTAATTGCGAATTACAATTAATGAGGAGAGAGAGTGTCAGACAGGCACGGGGCCGTGCCCAGCGGACACAGGGCCGTGCCCAGCTCTCTGTTCAGCCTATAAATAGGAGTGCTTGGATTCATTTCAACTCATCCCTTGGCACACCACCTCTCTCACACTTCATCCACCACCCATCACCACCATAACACCATCATCCACCACCATCATCCATTGTCCATCGTAGAGTGTGTGAGTCGTCTCGGGATCCAAGATTGATCGTAAGAGTTCTTGACAATCAAGGCTATGTTTGCCTAAGTCTCTTACATCACTTGGTGAAGACAAAGTGTCTAGTATAATACTTTTTATTTCTAATCTTTTGCACTTTTTATTTGGTTTTGTATTAATGACTTTAATAACTAGTTACTTATGTTGAAGGTGATCTTTCCTTATCGTTTGTCCGTGGTGTCTTGGCATTATTTTACTGTCTATATAAAATAAAGGATTTTCACCATTCATATCTCCACGGTCTATATGGAGGTATGTTGGCTACCTGGTCGGGGGTTAAGGGAACGGTTTGGTAAAGGTCTTGCCATTGTTCAGCGTTTAGAGGTCCTGCAATGGACCTGGGTCAAATTTAGTAGGACCTCCTTCAATGCTTCACGGTATTGGATGGCGGGGGTCCAAACTCTTTGACCCCCTCATAAGTTAACTACTATTAATACCATAACCCGGCTATTTAGGACTGTATCCCTGCTGACTCAGACTACTTAGCCGAGGGTAACGTCACCGCCAAAAGCGGGGCCTACCACAATACTGCATTAATAACTTAATTCATTATCTTCCAATAATCCACCCCTTTAGGATTGTATCCTTGCTGACTCAAACTACTGGGGTGAGGGTAACGTCACCTTCAAAAGAGGGGCCTACTACAATAACTAAGATAATCTCTTAATTATGTGCAAAAGTGCGGAAATAATCAAAGGTTATACTAGATACGAGTCGGAACCAAGTGATTCATCTTGTCTATCTGTTTTTATTTTTATTTTTATTTTCAGCATTTTAGTTAGTTTTTACTTTTCTTAGTTTAAAACATTTTTCTAAAACTTTTTATTTTGATTAGACGTTGAGGATAAACCGGTACTAAAAGCTCTTGTGTCCTTGGACGACCGGTGTATCTTACCAACGCTATACTACGCTCACGATGGGTGCACTTGCCCATATGTGTGTTTAGTGTTAGTAAAATATCGTGTTTTATAAATTTAAAACTTGGCTAAAATAAGTGTTAAAAGGGCTTAAAATATACACCTAATATATACGACACTTCACACGCATCACTAACCATGGTATCATTAAACCATACATGCTAATATAGTATGAACATTCTTAATGAATGTTATATATATCAATTATACTTAGCCTATGCTATAAAAAGACCATCAATGGCATTTAAGGTTTGGACCTAGTCCATCACCTTTTTTATAGGGGATCAAAATGTCACATCTGTCTTTATTATATTGATGAATTTAGATAGCTTGAAAGCTTGCCATAGGGATATCAGAAAAGAGTGATTCCTAGTAGATATAAAATATCTATCCAAGATTTGTTGAAGCAGTCTCTAAAGTATCGCCGGCCAATTTTACCTTGCGTTATATGCCTAGAGTCCTAACAGGCAGATACCACAGTTTACAACATTTATTGTCCATAACAGACTTATCTGCGCCAGAATCAAATAAATTTCTGCATAAACCTCTTGATAAGGAAAGGTACCTGTTATGATGTTATAATTCTGTACTGCCTCAGGGGTGTTCATCTGGAAGACTCACGCGTTTGTTTTCTTGGCCTCTTCAGGCTTCTTTATAAGTTTTGGGCAGTTGGTTTTGATGTGCCCTTCCTTGTTACAGTTGTAACAAGTCGCGTTCTTCAATTCCTTGCAATCTAAAGTCTTGTGACCCTTGGTCTTGCAAATTCCACACAGTTTAGCACTTGGGTTAATCGTACATTTTCCAGAATGTTGCTTTCTGTAGTTACTACATTTGGGTCTGTTATTGGACTGACTCAAGTTTTTCCTAAACTCGGAATCTTTCCTGTGCTCCGAACTTCCCTTCTTCTTCTTGTTAGATTGATGAGAGTTCTCCTCTTCTCTTTCCCTTTTCCCTCGCCAGAAGCCTTAACAGACTTATTCCTGATTGCATCTAAAGTGAGAGATAAGGATAAGTCCACCACGGACCTATATGTGGTAGGCCTTGATGCCTTGACATTTTCCTTAATTTCTGGTGCTAGGCCTCCAATAAAACGCGCTATGCGTTTAGGTTCAGGGGTGACTAAATAGGGAACTAGGCGGGACATGGTGTTGAAACTCGTCACGTATGCCTGACAATCTAAATCCTTCATGACCAAAGTCAAGAAGTCTGTTTCTATATTTTCTACCTCATGCTGGGGACAAAAGTTTTCCTTGATCAGCGCAACAAATTGATCCCAAGACAAGTTATAAAGTAGGATCTTCCCCGTGGCTTGGATCAATTATCTCCACCATGCCAACGCTTCTCCTTTGAATGATTGTGAAACAAACTTCACAATATCCTGCTCTACACAACCACTGATGTCTACTACTGTGTCCATCTCATCCAGCCATGTTATACAATCGATGGCTCCTTTTTCTCTAGTGAAGTCCCTTGGTTTGCAAGAGACAAAGTATTTATAAGAGCAGGTCTTAACATGTGGCTCCTGACTAAGCACAATTTGTCTGGATGGAACACTTTTCTGATTTGAAGAATGATGAGAATCATTCTTATAAGACGAATGTATCTTAGAAGGTGGTTTTGTGTGAGGCACAGATTGGGTCCCACTATGAGCACCACTTGAATCTTTGAACTGCCTGTCAATGGCTTGAGTGACAGCTTTATCTATCATCTTCTGTAATTCTGCAGCCGTTACATTAATCCCTGTATTGTCATTCCTCATATTGGGATGACTGTTGACTTCATCTGATTCAGACATGCTGAAGCTTGTTTTCTATAAAACAATCGCCAATAATTTTGCTTAGGATTTTATTTTGGAATCATCATAATCGATGATTCATTAACCATGGTATAAATAGACCATATTTGGTTAATTTGATAATCAGGTTTATTTTAAAATTTTCATTATAATTAATCCAGCTATAAACTATTAGGGATATTGAAATGGCACAAAAGGCCTTGTCATGAGGACAGTTTTGAATTTATATAAGCCATGATCTTATAGGATCGAGGCATTAAGGTTTGAACATAGTTCATTACCTTTCTTGGCAGAGAGTCAAGGACTACAACTGTCTTTTGTCTTTTAGGACAATAGATATAGCCCGTAGGCATTTCATCACTAAGGGATGTTTATGATATGATCATCTTATCTGATGATTTGTGCCATGATTTCTAAATCACTAGGCTAGATAAGAGATTGGAAGAATCCAATATAAGTATGACTATTGTGATTTTCTCGAACCACATTTGTCAAGAATGTTAACACGTTCTTAGGTGTTAACAAGGATCTATTATCTTAAAAGGCTTTACCATCTTAGCTATGTCGAAAATGACATATATGCTAGGCTATACCTCTAAGATTTTCTTTGATATACAATGGCAGAGAAATCATAAATTGAAATGACGTTCAGATTTAGGACGTAATACATACGTATACTGTTTAATACCAAAGTAAAATAGGAAACTTTTCATAGAAAGCCTCAAAAATACAATAATTGCCCTAAACGGGTCTTATTCAAAGAAATTTGCCCACGCGGGGACTTAAAAGATATATATGTCCTTATAGGGACTACTATTGAAATGAAATATAACAAGGAAGTTCCTTCTTCATTCTATTTCTGAAAGTTTTCTCCTTGGTTCCCTGAGTACGGTATGGGTACAGAAGGTTCTTGTGGGTAGTCAAAATCTTCTATATTTAAACATCTTTGCAAAAGTGGAATCCAAGGATTCTATGGCTAATGAATAATATAAATCATGAATAGAGTTAGGATAGGTATAATCCAAGTTTGGGATTCCAAGACTTGGAGGTAAGAAATATGAGTCTTTTGGATCCATAGGTATTATTTTTGGAGCGGGAGTTTCAGGGACAACTGGTATGAACTCCTCCGATGCTTGCTTCACACTTGAAGTTTCAAAAGTCTTGGGTACAAAATTTGAAATATGGTTAATGGGTTCAAAAGGTCCTTTCTCCACACTGGTCGTATGCTAATTCGAGCTGTAGTAAGAAGCTTAGCATTCTTATACTTCGGATCTGGAGAGCTTCCATCAATAGCAGCTTCGCTCGGCGACACGATCCTGAGATGCATAAGTATCGAAAACAATGTATACATATAACAGGGATGAGATCATTCCTAGTTCATGTCTAGACTCGGAAGTCAAGGAATGTGCTACTGTGTCATTGAGATTAAACACAAAAGGCTAGTGTTTAATTCACTCAATGTTGGCTCTGATACCAACCTGTCACACCCAGATATTCCCCGTATTACCGGTGGGCCTGGTGGGGAGTATCGTGGCGTAGTTGATATCATCATAGTCAAATAATCACAGTTCAATGCACAGCGGAAGTCTAAAGTAAAATATATTACAAACCGAGTGAAAGTAACATAAGTATTACAAACGGAATGTAAGAGGATCCACAGGCGGATCTTAAAACAGAAATATAAACTCTGTTCAACAGAAATTAGACGTTTAGAACTTGCAAGATTCCTTATTAACGCCCTGAGCTCCCAGCCAATTTACGTATAGTACCTGTCACTTAACCTTTTTGGAAAATACGTCAGTTTACACTGGTAAATACAATTAACTGACTCTTTTGAAAACATTTAAGAAAATTGATTTAAATGCACAAGGCACAAAATATTCTTTTATAACTTGGGACAATTATTTTAATAACAATCGTGTATCAGATTTACATGTTTGTCCAACATTTAGGGCCGGTGATTAAACAAACCGATCAAGATTAATCGACACACCATAAATATAACTCACAAGAAGTTACCTCACGAGTGAGTATATCTTTTACATACGCAACAGGAGGTGTTATACCTACACCTTGTGCTTAAGTTGTGGCCATTTACACTTTTTAAATGAGCCAAGGATATCCAGGACACGGTCATTAACCCCAATGTTATTTATAATACCGTATCCCAAGCCCGTATAACGGAAAATAAGTTAAAAGTATTTACCTGAGCTAAAATGTAATATAATTCTCAGCCGTATATTCAAATCAGCAAGCACAAGTACCTCTACTAGGGCTCTCAATCTGGAACGAAGGTTTTATTAACCTATTAGATTCCTAACGGGTCTTATTTAAGTTGTAACTTAGACCGGTTAGTTTTAAGGAAAGGTCTACGGTTTAAAATGCAAGATTAAGCGAAGACCGGATTAGAATGTGATTTAGACCCGATAAGTATGGAGACCTGTATAATATGGGTAAACTAAACACATTCTTAATTTTGAAGTGAAAATTATAAGGTTTGACCTGTTTTGGTTAATTCATGTAAGCTAGTTACGTAAACCATACCGAACGTGTAAGATGCACAACGGGTAACCAAATGAGTCATGAACATGTTTCACAAGTTAATATGCCATAAATATGTTGTGATACCAGTAGGATACCTTCCATTATGCCCAAAACGAATTTAAAACCAATTTATGCCCCGTAGGGGTATTTTGGTCATTTTAATGTTTATAAAAGAGGTTAGATAATAATCTGAGTTTCTGGTCTAAATAATCAGTAAAAATATTTATTTTATCAAGTTATATCAGTAAGATATCTCACATATGTAAAATTTACCATTCATGGCCAAACTATGCACCGTAGGGGCATTTTGGTCATTTCACATATGCTTAAAGGGTTAATTTTGGAAATCTGAGTTCAAAACAATTTTATTTACTGTTAAAGTATAAAAAACTTATTCATAACATCAGTAGGTATCAAGCTTTAGGTGCCTAATATGGTTTTAAACCATAATATGCGCCTAAATCGCATAAAAGTCGGTATTTGACATTATTCGGGTTAATTAAGAGAATCTGAGATTTTGATCAACGTTTACTATTTAAAATAACTTATTTAATATATAAAATCAGTAGAAAAAATTTTGGCATGTAAAGGATGTATAAAACTCATTTTTTTTAGCAAAAAGGGCGTTATCGTCAATTACCGAGCCTTTGCGAGAACTCTATGTTATGATCATTTTAAAATTTAATAAAAATTTCCAAAAATCTCAAAATATTATATTACATTGGTAGGTAAAAGATTTGATGTCAAAATTTGGGTTTAAATAGGCTTTATGCCGAAAATGCCGTTTAATTAATAAAAAGCTTTCAATTTACGATATTGAGCATAACTCTTAATTTAGACCTCAAACTGATGTCAAATTTTTAGGACGTGTTTATAAATCAGTAATAAAGGTTTTTGTCCTCTCACATTTTCAAAAATCTTGTTTTAATATCAAAAGGGCATAATGGTCAACTTTTAGGCATTTAACGGAAACCTGCAATGAACTAGGATTTCTAAGGAACCAAGTTGTATAACCTCAAAGGATTATACTAACCTATAACATGGTCCTAAAGGAACCCTAAGGCATATCTAAACTAAGATAAATCGGGTCAGAACTGAAAGTCAAAGCAAAAGTCAACTTTTGCGACTTTCGGTTCCGAACCGATCCTAAACTTAGAATTGTC
Organism: Helianthus tuberosus; assembly: GCA_030545235.1. Lineage (NCBI taxonomy): Eukaryota > Viridiplantae > Streptophyta > Magnoliopsida > Asterales > Asteraceae > Helianthus > Helianthus tuberosus. The sequence goes on along the minus strand of CM060399.1, from coordinate 95,958,122 downwards.
GGGTTGAACATGCCTAGACATGTTCAATTAATATTTACCAAGTTATTAAAGTGACAAAACTGATTTTATTGCCTTTACATCATTAGCTATGTATTTTATTTAAAAACCGACTCGTTGACTTTTTATTTTAATTACTTTGACCCGACAATTAACTAAGCAAACGTGGTAATTAGGAGGTGCCCTTTTGAGGGTTTAATACCTACCTAATTACGATCACGTAGCCATGTTTGTTGCAAACAATGGCTCGACGGTTTAAAAGTCAAAGCGTTTATCGCGAACGCTTGACTTTTCAGCTTTTAAGCCAAATAAAAATAACTAGCCATAAGAGAGCACTTACAAAGGGTCCAAAGGACTTAAAAGAACTTAAAAGGAGGTTCCCTAATGATCAGGATCCTCAGTTTTGAGTTAGAGAGCAAGAACTTCAAGAAATGGGTGAAATGAAATGAATGAACAAGGCTCTATTTATAGTTTTCGGGATTGCATAGGATCGTGACAAGTGTCGGGAGGGTTAACAAGATTATAACATGTGTAAAATGGTTTTATAAAACAGGTAGCAAGCCCCTAGATTGAGTTTTGAGTGTATGGAAACCAGATTTGGCAAAACCCAGCAACAAAACAAGAATTCTGATGTTGTGCAGTCTTCGTGGCCCGCGTAGGAAGCCCAGGTGGCTTACGCGGCCCGCCTAGCTTCCGGCCCAGATCAAAAGTTTGGCAGAATGTACATAATCAGTCCCTACACATGTTAAAAGCCATTTCTGACACTTTTAAGGCCCGTTAAGCCATTTTCAAGGCTCTACAATGATGCCTAAACATGGGGAACATGAAACATGCTCAAAAATATGTCGGATGTCGGTTCGTTTGGTCATACGATCACGTTGTTCGGCTAATTACGACGAAACACGAACGGACGCGAAAAACGATCCAAATTACTCGACGAATGAAATTTTATCAAGCCAAACACTAAAATAAAATATTTTAGTGATTACATAAATTTTTGAATGTCCTGATATATTCAGAACGTAAGATATGCGCGAAAATGCAAACTTATGCGCTTTTTTACTCTTTTAGTCCCTGTTGATCAAATAAGTTTATTTTTGCGCACCAAACACCTCTAAGCCTATTTCTAAGCTATGTAAAGGATATTTAGGGCATGCTTAACTTATGATCATATTCCGGAAGGTTCGATATCAAACGAATTGGCAAACTTTTGCAGTTTGACGCAAATAGTCCCTCTAATGCACAAACTTGCGCATATCATCGTTTAATAGCATCGAAGCCTTATCTAATCCATATTAGGCATTCTTGAGAGTATTATTAAACATCACGATGCTTCAGGTTTGTAGAATGGTCATTCAGAGGTATAATTAAACATATTGACACTTTTAACCCCTTAAACTTGCAAAGTTGCGCGTAACGTCACTTAAAGGCATAAAAGCCTTAGACGGCCAATAATTGCCATTCCCGAGAGTATAATCAAATGTCATGAAGCTCCCAGTTTGTTAAAAGGTCACTCAGAGGTAGGAATTAACATGTTGACGCTTTTAACCCTTCATCGCGCAAACTTTCAATTAATTACGCAAACGGCTACACTCGATTAACAAGTGGCTCATTTGTGAAAATGATTACCGTGTAACGTTATTCAGAGGCTTATGTTAAGCATGTTAACACTTCCAGTCCTTCCATGATCAAAATTTTTGATTTTTTGCAAAATTAGTCCTTCATAGTCAAGGATTGACCTTATTAGGGTTTTGTACACGTGCCAACACATTATTGGACGTGATTTTTACGAGGTGTTACAGCCGGTTAGGGGGTTGGCCACGGGGGCGTGGTCAATGATCACGGCCCCATGGTGGCAGTCTACAATTGTTGAATTTCAGGCTTTTGGCTTTCGTTTCTGATTTCCGGGCTTAGATGGCACTAATGCTTAGTTTATTCAAGCCTCATGTGTACCTGTTTTGCTATACACCACACAAAGCATAATACAATACCCACATCCTAACTTACGAGTGTTTTAAATCCATCGTCATCACCATCATAAAACTAAAGAAAAATACAGAAAATAAAAATGTCTATAAAGTAAATTGTTCGACCATGGCACGCAGGCCAGCAAATTGTTCAAAGAGTAAAGAGGGTTAACCTGAAAACTGCATCCTTCGCCTACCACACCACCTCCATTGCCTCCACTCAATCCATGTCCTCATCCTCATCGCCCTCCTCATCCCGATACACCATGTGCCCTCGGATGTATGTGATATCATCTTGCATAGAAGCGACGGAACGTTCCACCGCTCCAATCCTGGTGTTGGTGTTGCTAGCCATTTTGTACGTGTTCCAGGTACAAAGAAGGTTTTCCTGCAAAAGATAAGTTAAACTTTGAAAGTTGGGAAACCCGCCTCCTTGAGAGGAGGAGCCCGGGTGGTAGCTTTGGTGTTGTGGGGGAGGACGGTTTGGGTTGTCTTGGAGGGCTAGGACTTCTTCCTGGCCACATGTATTTCCTCGGGCGTTTCGGAAGCAGACGGACCCGTCATCCATCTCTTGGATGAGTCCCATGGCATGGCATTAGGATAGATCTACCTTCCCTGGCCTCGCACCTTGATGGAATGATTTTGGGACGCGATGGACATAGTTTTTTAATAGACGGTAGATCCATCCCTCGAAAAATATCGGTGTTGGAGGAGAGGCCAATTGGTTGAGGTGCATGTTCTTGAGGAGTAAGTATGTGACTTCAAGAGGTTGGAAGTTTTGGATGCAATAGAGGCAAGTGAGATCATGGAGGTTTACCACCCCCGGATTGTCACGTCATTGACAGAGGGAGTTGCTTAGGACCCGTTGGATGTAGCGGTAAAGGGGATCCCGCAACTGGGAGCTTTTGGTGATGCTTGGATCGTATGGCCCTTCTCTAAGTTGAGCACATGCAGTTTGGCGCATGTTAGTCGGAATTTCATGGAGACCACCTGTGAATTCTTCTTCAACCGACTCTTCCTCAGTGTATAAGCCCACATTCACACCGAATTGGACAATGGAGATGGAAAATAGCTCCCCAGCGCATCTGAACTCAACCCCATCTGAGTCAAATGGGTCTGCCTTGGCCTTGAACTTGAAGGTGCTATAGAATTCCATGTTATACTCGTAGACGGAATGGCGCTTGGTATCAAGAGCTGCTCCCGTGACTAGCATATCTTATCGGCCTCGTTGTGCCACAGCTTCAAGAGTGTCATAGCATGTTTGTCTTGGTGCCTCTTCAACCCTTGTTTGGAGGATGTCGTATCGGGTTTGGTACTCAAATTCCGATGGTTTGAACTTTAGAAACTTATTGGCCATTGCTGCAAAAGAGAACCACAGCAACAATCAGTGCGTTATAATTAAGTTTCGGGAGAAATTGAAAACTGGAAGCTGGACACGTCCCCGTGGTCACTAGCCACGCATCGTGCTCAGCCATCAACCCTGGCCACGCCCCGTGTTCGCTGACCATGCCCCGTGGTCAGATCACTGTTACTCCAACTTTTTGGTTGAGTAGGAGCGGTTTCCCCCGAGAATGAAACCCCTAGTGCTGTTTTTCCAAAAACAAACTGTTAACCCTATCAATTTTAACTTTTTGGTTCAAAAACAAGGGTTCATGGTTTATACTTGAAATCGGGTGATTCTATGAACAATAATGTTTGATTTACTTCCTATAACATGAATGTAAACTACTATTACTAGATCTAGTCAAAAATTTGGGATTTGGTTTGGTTCTAGTTCAAGAACCTTAGATTTTTCCCCTAAATTTTTTGTGTTATTCTACATGTAAATCGTTAAACTAACTAAAGAAGATGTTAGAATCATACCTTGCAGACGTGAAAAATGGCAGAGAGTTGCAGAGGAACCAGAGCTTTTTCGGGGAAACGGGCCGTGGTGAAATGAAGAAATGAGAAGAAGAAGAAGAAGAAGAAGAAGAAGAAGAAGAAGAAGGGGTTTATATTCGTCTACACACCGACCATGACCCCGTGGTCAGTGGCCACGGCCCCGTGGGCAGCTAAAAATCTATATTTTTTTATAGTGTACGTGTGAGTGACATGTTTTCCTGAAAGCAGTTTAGTTATCTTACCTATTTTTGAAGCTTTCCCGATGTCCACTACCTACAAGACATGACGTTAATTTACATATATACACAAACCTTTGTTTAATCATACCTCCCTTGCTTGTAGCGAAATCTCTTCCTCATCATCCTCAATGAATCCTTGGTAGAGCTTAAGCCATTATCCGTTGACTTTGAATGGAACGCCATTTTGAGATTTAATCTCGATTGCACCTTGTGGAAAGACATGGGTGACGGAAGTCCCGACCACCTAGACTTTAATTCTCCAGGAAATAATCGAAGTCGTGAATTAAACAATAGCACTTGATCTCCTTCTCGAAACTTATTAGGCTTAATATATTTCTCATGTAAGTTCTTCATACGTTCCTTATAAATGTCGGATTTAGAGTATGCTTGATTTCTTAATTCGTCTAGTTTTTTTAATTGATAAAGTTGTTTTTTTTTCGGCGGTTTCATGGTCTAAGTTTACGTTTTTAATGCCCAGTAAGCCCTATGTGCTATCTCTACTGGCAAATGACAACTTTTTCCATAGACAAACTTATATGGGGTGGTACCTATTGATGTTTTAAAAGCGGTTCAAAAAGCCCATAAAGCGTCGTCTAATTTATCGGGCCATTCTTTTCTATTTAATCCTACGGTTTTCTCAAGTATTCTTTTTAAACCACGATTAGTCACTTCGGCTTGTCTGTTTGTTTGAGGATGATATACGGTCGAGATTCGATGATAGACCCCATATCTTGTCAAAAGAATTTCAAGTTGATGATTACAAAAATGGGTACCTCTATCACATGTCTTGATAAGACTTTGTGAGTCTTTATAAATGATCGGCCTGTAGAATCCTGAATCAAATACCTTTCGAGTGGTACTAGTGGCTCTGTGATGTCCTCTGTACGGACCTTCATGATAATGGCGAAGAATCTTCCTTGCTTCGTTACCATGTACGTGTTTTGGTCAAAAATTACCGAAGCAATTAAGTGATCAAATTAGTTAAGTGAGGTAGTGTGCTAGAAATGTGTGTTGAAAATATGCTAGTTAAGTTATTTGCAAAAACAGTTTTAGGATACGGCTCAGGATATAGAGGTGTATCTATGATCAAACAATGAGCGAAAATGTAAAGGACGACACAGGATGTACGAGGAAAGCCCTTGATCGATCTAGATCGCCGGCGCAAAACCTCGAGAGCTGACAATCGCAGCTGCCTTGTTCTTCTATTACTCCAAATATCAGGATACAGTGCAGGATATGATGCGGATCAACTAGGTGTTACAATGTAATTCGAGTACAAGTGTTTGTGTGTAGTGATTGTTTACAACAGGAGAGAAAAAGTGTGCGTAAGAGTGTGTGCCTTAACCTGATCCGATCATTCTATTTATAGTAAAATAAAATTAACTAAATATCCTATTATTCTGGGATGCTTCGAATATTCCTCAAGTAAACGTTGTAGTCCACTTCTTCCGGGTTCAACTTCTACAAGCTAACTGATTTGCCCGAGTCTCGAGGGGAAGAAGTCCTTCTGACCGTTAGAGGCTTGTTACAATAATCTGCACGTGAGCTAATTGGTTAGTACCAGAATATCGTATCAGGATGTTACCAATATCCTGATCCAGTATCCTAATCACAAATAAACAATCAAAGCCAGAATATTAGTCAGGATATATAAGCATAAATTCATCCATAACAATTGTCCCCAAAATATATCTGTTGGTATACCAATCCAACGGATATATTTTAAAACTTTATCTCGTGAATCGAGGTTATTAAATTGAAACGACGGTCAAGATAGCACCATAACCATAACCACGATGTCGGTTATTGGATAACCATAACCATAACCGATCGGTTACGGTGGTTATGGTTATTCGGTTTTGATGGTTATAGCGGGTCGGTTATGGGTGGTTAACCGTGTATTTAGCTTAGCTAAAAATAATTTAATTTTTTTTTAACACGGAATAAATTGTTATTGCATATTTGTATATGTTAGTATATTACATAATATTAAAAAATATATATATAATCTATAATATTAATACCAACTATTATTATCGAATATTCAAATAAAGTGATATGATACATTCCATAAATTCAAATAAACATTCAACCAAAACCACAAAATGATATGAAAAACCCATAAGTATTAAAAATATTTACTCAAAAACATCAAATATTAAAAATATGGTGAAAAGTCCTAAATCCTACAAAGATTTATTACATGTCGGTTCGGTTCGGTTATGGTGGGTATGGAAAAAATGATAACCATAACCGACCCGCTAATTTCGGTTTTCAAAAAAACCATTAACCGACCCACCGGTTTTTATTTGGTTCAGTTTTTTCGGTTCTGTTTTATCGGTTAATTCGGTTATGGTTCGGTTAATTCGGTTTTTTGCACACCCCTATTCCTTAGTATCTTGGGGAAAATCCCAAATTTTCATGCGCTACAGGCGGGAATGTATAAACTCCAAGACTTAGAAAGGTGATAACCTTTAAACCTTAGAGAGTACGAAAATACCCTTCCGTGAGAGAGGGTGATCAATCCTCATATACCTTTAGGATCCAGGATATAGCCAATAGTGACGAAATTGTCAGCCACTTTTACATGAACTGGTCCCGCCACCTTGAACTATCCCTGGATAACTTGCACTCTAGGCGGGGTGTTTAAACCCAATTCGAGAGAAAGGTGAATACCTTTAAACCTGTGAAGGGATCAGGATCCCTTAAACGTGAGTGAGGGGGCCAATCCTCTAATCTTTTGAAGTATACTGAGTGTGTATCCTGGAGCTATATCCCGAAGCATATATTGCAAAACAACTGTAAGCTAAGGTGGGTGTTAGCCTAGCTAACACCCCTCCTATGCTTAAGTCAGTAATGGGTTCAAAACAATAAATAATATTAAAACATATTAAAAGAGATAGAATCCATACCATCCTGAGTTAGAATTTAAATTCCAAACTCACTTGAAATAGAGCTTTAGATGTATAGCATTCCAGGATCTTGGTAGCATATCCCCCTCCATATTCTTGAGTCGGTATGCTCCTTTTCCTGATTCCGATTCAATCTCATAGGGTCCTTCCCATTTCGGAGCCAACTTTCCATCAGCAGGATTAGTAGTATTCTGAAAAGCCTTTCTCAATACCCAATCTCCAACCTGGAACCTTCTAGTCCTTATATTCTTGTTATATGCTTTAGATATCCTCTGTTGATATGCTGTCATCCTTAGCCTTGCTGCATCTCTTGTCTCATCAATAGTATCCAATTCCTGGCATAGGACTTCAGGATTCTGCTCTGGATCCCGGAGGTTGGATCTTGCTGTAGGTATTACCATTTCTGTCGGGATCACCATTTCTGCTCCAAATACCAAGGAAAATGGGGTTTGGCCAGTTGCACTTTTCATCGTCATCCTATCAGCCCATAAAACAAAGGGTAATTCTTCTACCCATCTTCCCTTCTTAGCTCCAAGCCTTTTCTTCAAATTGTTGACAATTATCTTGTTTGAGGATTCTGCTTGTCCATTTGCTTGAGGATGTACTGGTGTGGATGTGATCATTTTGATTCCCCAACTCTTGCAAAAGTCAGTAGTCCTTTTACTTATAAACTGAGATCCATTGTCACAAATTATCTCAGCTGGTACTCCAAACCTAGTCAGGATATTCCTTTTTATGAAGGATACCACTTCTTGATCTCTAACTTGAACAAGTGCTTCAGCTTCGACCCACTTAGAGAAATAATCAGTCATTGCCAACATGAAGACCTTTCCTCCTGGAGCCTTTGGCAATTTTCCTACTATATCCATTCCCCACTTCATGAATGGCCAAGGGGAAGCTATAGGATAAAGTGGCTCAGCCGGCTGATGTAATATATTACTGTGTCTTTGACATGCATCACACATTCGAGCATACTTTTCTCATCGTCGGCCAATAATACCATGTTCTTAATACCTTTGAGAATAACGACCTGCCCCCAGTATGGTTACCACAATCCCCCTCCGTGTATATCCTAAAGCACCTCTTTGGTTTCGGGATCCTCCAAGCACCTCAGATATGGTCCTGCAAGGGATTTCTTATACAAGACATTATTTATAATAGTGAATCGTGATACCTTCATTCTAAAGGCCTTAGGATTCTCATCCTTTGGGATGTGTCCTTCCTTGAGATATCTCATGATTGGAACCATCCAAGACTTAGGATCCTCCTCAGGATATTCATCATCAGGATCCTGAACACTTACTACTTCCTTATCCTAAGGATCCGTCACAGGATATAGGATATGTAATATCGGTATTCGGGTTCCTTCCGGTATCCTGACAGATGATCCTAGATTTGCCAAGGCATCAGCTTCAGCATTATCCTCTCTTGGTACCTGTTCAAGTGTGAAAATATCGAAATATCCTGCTTATTTTTTGAGAATTTCGAGATACTCGATTAACTTCTCACCTTTAACTGCATATGATCCATTAAAATGATTAGTAATTAACAAAGAATCGACATATACTTGCAAACTCTTGATATTCATACTTTTAGCCAATTCTAATCCTGCAATTAAAGCTTCATATTCTGCTTCATTATTAGTGGCAGGAAACTCACATCTAATAGCCTGGGATAATATGTCCCCCTGTGGCGATTTTAGTAGTATACCCAAACCTACACCTCTTACATTAGACGCACCATCAGTATATGACGTCCAGGATTCTAAGTTTTCTCCTAGCTGTTGTACTTCTAGGTCTACTTCATTTTGAATATCACTACTGAAATCAGCAACAAAGTCAGCTAAAGCCTGAGACTTTATGGCATTTCTAGGCTCATACACTAGATCAAAGGCACTTAATTTCACTGACCATTTAGCCATCCTACCTGACATCTCGGGTTTCCTAAGCACATTTTAATAGGATAGTTGGTTTTAACGTGAATCCTATGTGTTTCGAAATAATGTCTAAGTTTTGTTGATGCCATAACTAGGGCTTATATCAATTTCTCTAAGTGAGAATACCTAGTTTCAGCATCTAATAAACTTTTACTAACATAATAAATAGGATACTGCTGACCTTCATGATCCTTTACAAGGACAGCACTTACTGCATTCCCTGATACTGCAAGATATAGGGATAATGGTTCACCATGCTCAGGCTTCATCAATAGGGGTGCAGTTGAAAGATTCTGCTTCAAATCATGCAAGGCTGCTTCATGCTTCACTCCCCATTCGAACTTCTTATTCTTCTTCAGGATATCATAAAATTCCTTGCATTTTTCCGAGGATCTTGAAATAAATCTGTTTAATGCTGCTACTCACCCTGTTAACCGTTGAACATCCTTCATGTTAGAGGGTGATTTGATATCCAAGATGGCTTTGATCTGTTCTGGGCTTGCTTCTATCCCTCTTTTAGTCACCATATATCCTAGAAACTTTCATGCCCCCACTCCGAAATGGCACTTAGCAGGATTTAGCTTCATGTTATACTGATCCAGGATATCAAATGATCCCTTAATATCCTGGAGGTGATCCTCAGCCTTTTTAGATTTTACTACCATGTCGTCGATGTACACCTCCATAGTGTCCCCCAGCTTGTCTTTGAACATCATGTTCACCAATCTTTGATATGTTGCACCTGCATTTTTCAAACCAAATGGCATAGCAGTGTAGCAATAGATACCTGTTGGTGTCATGAAGGCAGTATCCTCCTGGTCTGAAGGTTCCATTTGGATCTGCTGGAATCCTGAGGATGCATCCATGAAGGTTAGCATCTCATGGCCGGCAGTAGCATCCACCATTGAGTCAATATGAGGAAGAGGAAATGGTTCTTTGGGACAAGCTTTGTTTAAGTCTGTGTAATCTACACAAACTCTCCACTTCCCATTTTTCTTTTGCACCACAACTACATTTGCCAGCCATTTAGAAAACTTTACTTCCCTAATCATCTTGCTCCTTAGTAATCTTTCAACTTCCTCTTGGATGATCAGATTTCGCTGCGGAGCAAATTCCCTTCTCTTTTGTTGGACAGGCTTGAATGACTTGTCGATACCGAGCTTATGAGTTATAATATCCTTGGAAATGCCTGGCATATCCTCGTGCTACCACGCGAACGTCGACATCCTGCATTTCAAAAAGTTAGTCAATTGATCTTCAATATCCTAAGGGATATTGGTTCCCACAAGCACCGAGATATCCGGATTATTCTGATCCAGGATAACTTTCTTTACATCCTGCTCTGAAGCCTCCATGATATCCTGGCCTCGAATCTTTAATTGCTATGCTGCACTAAGCTTTGTTGATGATTTCATCAAAGAAGAATAACACTCCTTTGCTTCCTGTTGATCACTTTCCACCTTGACAACTCCCCAAGGAGTAGGGATCTTGATGCATTGATGGTAGGTTGATGGAACAGCTTTCATATCATGGATCCAAGGCCTACCTAATATAATATTATAGCAGGATAAGGAGTCCATGACACAAAAGCGCTGCATTGAGTTGACCCCTTGAATATATACGGGCAACTTTATATCTCCTACGGTATTTCTAGCTTCTCCACTGAAACCAACGAGCACAGTGGACTTCGAAGTAATATCCATCGGGGATACATTCATCCTCTTCAACGTTTCCAGCTGAATTATGTTAACTGAGCTGCCATTATCCACCAATATCCTGCGCACAAAATGGTTAGCAACATATAACGTTATTACTAGAGCATCATGATGAGGATCTTGGACAGTATCCCTGTCATCATTATCGAACGTGATCACTTTGTCAGTCCTGAGGGTTGACATCCTGGTTGGCTTATCTCCCCTCTCTGCTTTAGCTTCTGTTGGTGCATACATCTGTCAACTTCGTCTTGTATCGAGTCTTAAGATAGATTGTATAGATTAGGGCATGTTTTACCAGAAAGTAGCATGTTTAGGGTGTTTAAGAGACTGATTTGGCTCAAAGGGTTAATTCCGGCCGAAATGTCATGAGGACATTTTCGAGCGGAATCACAAGTTGCTAATTCCGCTCCAACTGTCAGTATGTCTTTACGAGCAGAATCAAGACCCTATATATAGGTCTCTATGAGCAAAATCAGGCATCCAGTCCTTGTACTCCATACCGAGGTGCTGCCGGTGTGAGGTTTGATTGTAAACAACGTCAGATTAGTACAATCAGTGTTTAAAGTGAAGTTTTAGCTGTTTCTACCTTTGTTTCTTAGTTTCCGCCTCTGAAACGAAGTAAAACTCCTCTGAACGACTCATTCGGGTCCGTACACGATCCTTCAAGTGGTATCAGAGCTCAGGAGGAGGAGTTCTGCAGAGATTAGCTGGATTTCATCGAAACTTCTTACTTCTACACCTTCTTTCTTCATCAGAACGAGATTTAACGGTCAAAACTGGTTCAAATTTTCACAGACTGTGTATAAATGACTATTAACAAATCCCTGAAAGTTTGAGACTAAAATTCACAGTAAAAATGGATAAAATGGACCTCCGAACTGATTCCGCTCGAACTGGATAGTTTCTGATTTTGCTCCAAATTGTCTGATTCAGTTTCAAAAGTCTGATTTCGCTCCAAAGACTTGCTGATTTCGCTCCAGGGATACCTCTAATCTCAGATTCCGCTCCAATTGTTTTCTGATGATTCCGCTCCAGAAAGTTTGTTGGGATTTCGCTCCAGAGATTCTAGTGATTTCGCTCCAGATTAACAAACTTAAGATTTCGCTCCAAATTGATTACTGATTCCGCTCCAGACAACCAAAAGTTCTAATTTCGCTCCAGTATACTTTGTGATTTCGCTCCAAGTGTACAAATTAGTGATTTCGCTCTAAAGGGTTGTTTGCTATTTCGCTCAAAATTGTTTCTGGGTTAATTCCGCTCGAAAGTTACTGTTTTTGAAACACGTGATACATAATCATGAGTGAAGAGTTCTACAACGCGTTCGCTTCATCTCCGACTACTCCGGCTTCTATTGCTCATAATATGAATTTGGAAAACAAGACCGGAACGTTACAAAAGCCCCCGAAACTAATGAGTATTGGAGAATATTACGGGTGGAAAGACAGATTCGAAAACTGGGTACAGGCAAATCATCTTAGGTCATGGGAGTGTATTCTGAAGAAATATGTTTTACCTCGTACTGATTTGCAAGTTGTGAAAACAATTTCTGAGTTTAGTGATCAAGAACGAGATATGTATCGTGATGAAAAGATGATGATTAGTTTATTACAGCAGGCAATCAAAGAAGACATTTTCATTCTGCTTCAGCATGATAAAACTTCAAAGTCAATCTGGGATGCTCTACGTGTTAAGTTTGAGGGGAGTGAGAACATGATTAAGAGCAAGAAGGCATTGCTCAAGAAAGAGTTTGATCTGTTCAGTAGTTTACCGGGAGAAGACACGAAGAACCTGATTGAACGTTACTGCCACTTGGTGAGATCTATGTCGATGATTGGTATAACCAAAGATCCTGATGAGTGGGTAGACAAGTTAGCGGACGCTTTACCGCAAAAAGAGTGGGGAACATATTTGATGATCTTGAAGAATACGGGTGTTTATGATGGGTTAACGATTTCTCAGTTTATCGAGAAGATTGAAAGTCAGGATTTGGAACAGTAAAAGATCGCAAGGATGAACAGTCCGAGTGGTCAACAGGATGTAAAAATGTACTACAAAGGCAGTGTTCCAGAAGTTGAAAGAAGTCCAAAGATACAAACTGCATTTAGTGCGGGAGATTTTACTGAAAATGTTGATCAAAGTCCTAAAAGCATTAGTGGTTTCTCTTCATACCCAAGTGTTAATCCAAAGAGCCCAACTTCAAGTTTCAGTTCTCAAAGTACAAAAAGTGGAAGTGGTTATGTGATACAATGCAATATTGCCTTGAATCTTCCAGATGGTCAAAGTTTTTCTGAAGAGATTGCGAAAGATCACATGGCTTTACTTGGTTCTGTGCTACTATCATATGAAGGTTTGGTTGTTGGTCGTATCGGAAATCCTATGCTCACAAAAGAGGATTACGATCAGATAGACGCTGAAGAGATGGAACTTATGGACATCAAATGGTGTTTAGCTAGCGTTCTGAGACGAGCAGAAAAGTTCAAACTGGTTACTGGGAGAAATGACTTTCTTGATGCCCATGTTTCTACTTTAGGTTTTGATAAATCTAAAGTTACTTGTTTTCAATGCAGGGAGAAAGGTCATTTCAAAAGAGAATGCATGAACAGAGAAGCTAGTGGAGCTCAGAATCCGTTCGGAAAAGATGACTATTACCGGAAAGCCATATATCAGCAAGTTGGTCAGCAACAACTGCAAGAACCACAGGTGGCTCATGGTAGAAAAGTGATCGGGGATTCAAAAAGAGCATGTCTGGGGAATCAAGAAAACTTTAACTGGAATTTTCAAGATGATGAAAAATTGCCTGAAGGTTTTAGCTGGGATATGTTTGTGAATGATAAAGGAGATTTCAAAGCATGTATTGCTAAAATTTTGAAAGAACCAGATATGTTATACACATGGATGAAGTCTATTGGTGAGACTGTGAAGAATGTGGAGGAAGAGTCTATTGTTTCTAAAGAAGGATCACAAAGTGCAGATGAAAGTTCACAGAGTGATGAAAGTTCAGAAAAGGAAGTTGTTTTTTATCAAACACCAGTTGATTCTGGTTCTTCGGATGATAATTCTGACAAATCAGTAGAGTTTGATCAAACACCAACTGATGAAAGCAGTGATGATGAAGAAGAACGACATATTAATGTTGCTAAAACTCATCTTTCTCCTGAAAGTTTTCATTTTTATTTTGCAGATCGCTTGGAGAAGCTGAAGGGGAAACGAGCAGCAAAAGAACAAATGCAAATGAATTCTGAAAGTGTTGTTCAAAATGATGAAGTTAAAAATGTTGCTGAGGAGATTGTTGAGACTGAGCAGGTAGCTAAAGCAGAAAAGGTGGATGAAGTTAAGAAAATCATCAAAGTTGAAAAGATCATAGAAGTTGAAAAGATTGTGGAAGTCATCAAGCCTTGCTCAAAGTGTTTGGAACCTTGCAAGGAATGTGCAACTAAAGATGAGAAGCTGACAGAGTTTGAGAAGATGAAGGAACAATTACTATTCAATCTTAACTATGTAAAGGAATCATACGATGTATTGAACAGAACAGTAACTGGTCTTCAAAAGACAAACTCTGAAAGAGAAAATGCTTTGACGATGATGAATGCAACATTGATGACGAAGCAGAAAGCTATTAATTTCTACATTGAAGAAAGTGCAAAGTGGAAGCAAGAATTGGAGACCGAGAGAATTGAAAATGAGAGAATCAGACGTTTATTACAAAGTTATTCAAGTTCTGATTATCTTATTGATCGAATTTATCCAACTGTTGCAGGTTTCGAAGCATTTAAGGATGAGAAGTCAAAGAAGAAGGATACTAGTAAGAAACCGAGTGTTACTTATAACAAGTGTCCGCCTCCGATCTGGGAAGGTTATTCTCCCAGAAAACCAAATGAGGAGCAAATCGAAAAAGCAGTCAATATAAAATTAAAAACCGATACAACTGATGATTTACCAGAAAACATTGACGTTACTTTCACATCGTCTGACACTGATCATGAGTCTGAGTTAATTAAAAAGGTGGTCGATCAGGTGTTGGATACTGATGAAGAGTCTGAGTCAAAGTCTGAGTCTGGAGGTTCAAGTTCGTCAGTCAACAGTCCAAAGTCGTCGGTCAAACGGGCATACATTAAAGAGTTTTTGTTATCAAAAGCAAATTTGGATGATGAAACATTTGAAGTAGCATACACTTTAAATGATTCTGACAAATTATATTCTGACAAAGAGTTTCCAATAAGAAGTGTGAGATTTGAAATGATCAAAAAGGTTTTCAAAATGACAGAAATTAAGATTTCTGAAATAAAAGATTTAAATCTTACTGGAAAACCTAAAAAATACACTTCAAGAGTACAACAAAGATTAAACAAGAAAAAGGGTTACAATTTTGGTTCTGGTTTTCAAAAGAAACCAAACCATAATGGTAGCTACAAAAAGAAAGGTTTAGGTTTTATTCCACCTAAAAATTATAAAAATGAGAAAAATTCTAAAACAAAAACAGAATTTGTTTCAGGAGGAAGTGCAGAAGAGGAACAGAAGAAACCTTTCTGGAGACAATCAAACCAGGAGTTTCTTGCTGAGAATAAAAGGAATGGAACTGGAGTGTTTCATCCAAAAGAGACTCGAACCTGTTTTAAATGTAATGAAGTTGGTCATATTGCATGGAATTGTCTGAAAATTGCTAAGACTAAACAGGGAGTTTCTAAAAAACTGAAAGAAATAGTTGTTGATGTTGAACCACCAACCGAAAAATTCAAAATATTTGAAAGAGTTAAGTGCCATTTTCGTCCCTGTGGTTTGGTCACTTTGGCCATTTCAGTCCATTTTTCAAAAATGCGCCATTTTCGTCCCCCACGTTCTGAAAAGGTGCCATTTGAGTCCAAAAATCATAACCCAGTTAAGTCAGTTAGTAAATAAGGACTGATTGTGTAAATTTGTAACATAAAGGACCATTTAAGTAAATATTAAACACCACCACCACTAGCCCTGCCACCACCACCACTCCGCTGCCACCACCACCGCCACCACCGCCACCACAGCCCTGCCACCACCACCACCACTCCGCTGCCACCACCACCACCACCGCCACCACAGCCCTGCCACCACCACCACTCCGCTGCCACCACCACCACCGCCACCGCCACCACAGCCCTGCCACCACCACCACAGCCCTGCCACCACAGCCCTGCCACCACCACCACAGCCCTGCCACCACCTCTCTCTTAAAGTTAATGGTGCTGTTGTTCAAAGCAAGTTGTGACTGTCTTCTTATAGAATTTTAAATGTTGAACCTATCTGCAGACATTTCCAGTAGAGTTGACCAAACTGCCGCTTCTTGAAAAGCTATTCCTTGATAACAATAAGTTAACGGTTTTGCTACCTGAGCTTGGTGTTCTGAAAAACCTAAAAGTGCTCACAGCTGACTACAATATGTTAGTTTCAGTACCAGGTAAGGTTGGAGCTTGTGCTTTTCTTTATATAGTTGATTGTTTTTCTATCTTTAAATAACATTACACAGTGGAACTGAGGCAGTGTGTTGGACTTGTGGAATTATCACTTGAACATAATAAGCTAATTCGTCCTCTTCTTGATTTTAGGTCATTCACTCTTTACCTAAATTGTAACTGGTTTTCCTTTGTTGTTATCATCTCATAGTGATTAGTGACAGCTAGACTTAATTTTGTTTAAAATTTTGTTGATTTTCATAATCTTTCATTCAGGGCCATGGCTGAATTACGTATTCTTAGGCTATTTGGTAATCCACTTGAATTTCTACCTGAAATTTTGCCTTTGCATCAACTCCGCCACCTCTCTCTTGCAAATATTCGTATCGTGGCAGATGATTATCTTAGATCAGTCAATGTTCAGATTGAGGTAGTAAATATTATATTTTATTCAATTGTAAATGACTCTGAGAAGTAACTTCCTTTTCATGAGATTGCAGATGGAGAACAGTTCTTACTTTGTTGCATCAAGGCACAAACTTTGTTGCAGCGGTGGTGGTGGTGGTGGCAGGGTTGTGGTGGCGGTGGCGGTGGTGGTGGTGGCAGCGGAGTGGTGGTGGTGGCAGGGCTGTGGTGGCGGTGGTGGTGGTGGTGGCAGCGGAGTGGTGGTGGTGGCAGGGCTGTGGTGGCGGTGGTGGTGGCAGCGGAGTGGTGGTGGCGGCAGGGCTAGTGGTGGTGGTGTTTAATATTTACTTAAATGGTCCTTTATGTTACAAATTTACACAATCAGTCCTTATTTACTAACTGACTTAACTGGGTTATGATTTTTGGACTGAAATGGCACCTTTCCAGAACGTGGGGGACGAAAATGGCGCATTTTTTAAAAATGGACTGAAATGGCCAAAGTGACCAAACCACAGGGACGAAAATGGCAGTTAACTCTATTTGAAAATTCAACTTATGAGGTTGGTGAATGTTCTAAAAAGAATTTTTACAAAAAGAAAGCAAAAGATAACCAAATGTGGGTTGTCAAGAAGGATGATGTAAAAGTCGGCAATGATTCTGGTTCCACAAAGCCAGAAGAGCTACAAGGTGAGGTAAAAGAGGTAAATTTTGTACTTTCAGTGAATGATGATGAGTTTCCATCACTGAAGTTTGAGAAGATTAAACAGAAAGTTGGTAAGATTGAGATCTCGGATCAATTTTATTCTGAAAAGAATGAATTTGATGTCGAAAAAAATTTTAATGGAAATGTTAAGAAAATTTTTGGGAAAATGCTTGATGGGAAAGTAAAAGGGGTTAAAGATTTTTACGCAACAAAGAAAGCAACTTTTAACCCAACTGAACAAGAGCTAAAGGAGCTAAAAACACCCAAGGTTGGTCAGACTTGGGTGGAAATTCTTTTCCCTTGAACATCTGACTATGCCGGAGATCCCAAGTTTGTAATCGTGGATCAGGAATCAGCATCTTTCTTAGTAATTGATTGTGTGATTGAATCTTATAAAAGTTAAATTTTACAGGATAAGTGTGAATTGTCGGAGCTTCCAGGTTGGTAAGTGTGAAGCAGGAATCGGCATCTTTATTGGTAAAATGATTTTGTGTAGATGTGCTTTTCCTACAAGTTGGTTGATGAAGGTTTACATCTACAAGTGGTAAATCAAGGACATTAAGTTGTACTTGTTTTTCCTACAAGTGGTTAATCAAGGTTATTAGGTTGAACTTGATTGGACCATACTTACAAGTGGTATTTAAAAGACAATATGATGAACCACACCCCGAATCTACAAGTGGTAAAACCAACAAAACTTATTTTCCGGAAAAATCATTCTGGTTAAAACAAACTTAAGTGTTTTGAATCATTATGAGAAAATAGTTTTGTGTTAGGGGGAGTTCTGATTGTTTATGTTAAGTGGATGGCGAATTGAAGCGATTTGATATCGGTTGTCAAGTTTTTGTATAGTTTGTTTTCAAATTTCCTTTAATGTGTTTGCATTTTAGGGGGAGTAGAAAATTTCTGAAAATCCAAAAACATTAGAAAATTTGGAAAAAGACAAAAACATGATAAAATCAAAAATGAGTTTTGGTGTCAAAGAAGAGGAAATGATAGTACATCAGTAGACAGTCACAGTATGCTAAAGAAATGTAATGTTTAAATAGCGTTAAATAGTCTCACTGATGATATGCCGATAGGTTTTTACACATTTAGTAAACTTTTTCGGGATATAAACTTAAATTCAAACTTGCTTATTTTGTGGGGAACACTACTTGGATATATAGGTAACCCCTGAAATCTCGTTTGAAAGGTCCCTCTTTCTGAGATACTAGGTCTTTATGCTCAGTGATATCTGGGGTATTATCCCGGGACTTCTGATTTTGCGGAAGCAATGGCCTAGTCCCCGGAGAATACTTTCCGCTTGCTTGAAAAATAGTGCCGCCCTCAGCAAATTGATGAAACAATAAAATTGATAGTCATTGTTGTTGTAATACAAAAGATCCTCTAAAGGGGACACACCAAAAGTCAAACCGTCATCTCTCTGCTGAACGGAAGTTCTGACCTGAGCTCTCACGGTTTCATACTATAATTTATTCCCATTACAGATATCATCTGTGGTATACTCACCTGTAAGACTGAATATTGGGATCTGGATACGGGAGTATATTCAAGAGGTGAGACACATGAATGAGTTTAAGTCCTTAAAACATCTAACTCATATCCTGAATCAGTTGAAATTTGTGTGAGAATTTAAATGGATCAGTATATCGGCAATCTAAGTGAATTGTTTAATTCTTAATGTGTAACTAAGCTCAACGGTACTTGTGACTTGTCAAGAACTGATATGATCCTCTTACACAAAACTCACAAAAAATATTGTCTGTAAATATTTCTTTACTGCATTTCTTTACTTTAAAAAATCCAAAAAGATTTTCAGTGTGTTTTACCATAAATTTTTGAAAAATCCAAAAAGATTTTCGACAACTGGTGTTGGAGAGCTGATTTTCAAAATTCCAAGTGCTAAACATGATGACATTTTTGTGAAAAGAAGTATGTGTTTGAAAATCAAATGTGTTTTGATCAAATATTAAAGCGTTTCATCAAGAATATTGAGTTATTTTTGAGGGAGAGTCAGTGTTAGTGCATACATTGAATTGTTAAATTTAGAAGATTTACTTTGAGGTAGAGATTGTGCAGGATTATGAAAGAACTGGATTTATCAATTCTGAGAATACCTGAGTTGGATAAAAGCCAGGTTACAATTTTGGAACAACCTCCGAAGGATCCAGGCCATTCGATCCTGAAGAAGCTTATGTTTAAAGAGCCAGGTTCCGATACCTGAGGATGCTGATAGAGAAAGAATGAAGCCCAGAGACAGATCAAGACTGAAGATGCGAAGACTAGACATAGTCAGACTCGACACTGTCAGACTCGTCAACATCTGAGGGGGAGTCTGTTGGTACATACATATGTCAACTTCGTCTTGTATCGAGTCTTAAGATAGATTGTATAGATTAGGGCATGTTTTACGAGAAAGTAGCATGTTTAGGGTGTTTAAGAGACTGATTTCGCTCCAAGGGTTAATTCCGCCCGAAATGTCATGAGGACATTTTCGAGCGGAATCACAAGTTGCTAATTCCGCTCCAACTGTCAGTATGTCTTTACGAGCGGAATCAAGACCCTATATATAGGTCTCTATGAGCGAAATCAGGCATCCAGTCCTTGTACTCCATACCGAAGTGCTGCCGGTGTGAGGTTTGATTGTAAACAACGTCAGATCAATACAATCAGTGTTTAAAGTGAAGTTTTAGCTGTTTCTACCTTTGTTTCTTAGTTTCCGCCTCTGAAACGAAGTAAAACTCCTCTGAACGACTCATTCGGGTCCGTACACGATCCTTCAGCTTCCTTCGCGTGTCTCTTCGCCGCATAATATGATGTACCGCAGATGTCGGATCCTCCTGAAATAAAGTTAATTATTTTTGCATCCGCAGGAGGTGATGTTGCACGTTCAGGATCCTTCTCAGGATCCTGGCCCTTATTCTTCTTTCTTCCCAAGAGGTCCTTCAGATATCCCTTACTCAAGAGATAGCTTATTTCCTTTCTTAAAGCAATGCAATCCTCAGTAACATGTCTAAAATCTTTGTGGAAGGCACACCATTTGGACTTGTCCTTCCAATCAGCCTTTTGTTGATTCTTTCGGGGCCATCTTGCTTTGTCTCCTAAACCCTGCATAGCATACATTAGTTCAGGTATGTTAACAGAAAAACAATATTCAGACAACTCAGGATACTCCTCAGGATCCTCGTCTTCAACAACATTCACTTTTTTGCTATCATTTCTGCCATATGGCTTTGAGCGATATGGTTTATACGAGGACTCTGATTTCCTATTGGTTGACTCATAGGTCGTGGACGAATTCATTCTCTCTTGCATCTTTTTATCATCCTCCAGCCGAATGTATCTTAAAGCCCTGTTACGAGCTTCGTCCAGATTCCTGCAGGGATTCATTACAAGATCCTGATAAAATTGAGAATCCTTTTGCAACCCCATCTTGAAGGCTTGCACGGCCATTGCAACATCAAGATGTGGGATATCCAAGGATTCCCGACTAAACTTGTTCACATAATCCCTCAAGGATTCCTGAGGTCCTTGAGTTATCCTGTAAAGGTCACTGGTTAATTTCTCAAAACTCCGACTACAAGAAAATTGACTATTAAATAAATTAACTAAATGATCAAATGAAGTAATTGAGTGAGGAGGAACGTTTAATAGCCATTTTAAGGCTGGTCCTGTTAAGGTAGAACCAAAACCCTTGCACAAGCATGCTTCTTTGAGATCTGGAGGGATATGATTGATTTCCATCCTTTCCCTATACTGGGCAATATGCTCCTCAGGATCCGTAGTTCCATCATAGAGTTTCATGTTGGGGGTTTGAAATCTTTTTGGGATTTCAGCTGGGATACGCAAACCGGGATATCCTGTGGCTGTCCTGGGATACTTCAGGAATTGGCTGAACCACCCCAGGTACACTGGATATCATGTCCTTCAGTTTTTGAAGCTCCCTAGAAAATGTTGATGTCATACCTGCATCCTGCAAAGATCCAACACCATTAGTAGCAAGAGTATTATTATTATTAGATACATTACCAGCTTGGGGATTCTGGCCATATCCTGAAGCATATCCTGAGCTTTTCACAGTTGATACTCTTACTGAAGAGGGTATTTCAGGAGTATGATTCTGGGAATGGCTAGGCACAATATTCCCCCGGTTATCCTCAGTATAAACTGCAGAACTGAAGTTCAAAGCCCTGGGTTGCAAGGGAGTGACAGTATCTTCAGCAGGCCTACTTGGGCCGGATTTCAAGAGTTGTATCTCTCTCATCAGCATCTGATTAGTTTCATGCTGCTGCCTCATCTGTTCCTATACACTACCAAACAAATTTAGAATTTCTTCGTTAGAAGCCAAAACAGGACCAGATCCCTAGATATTGCGAGCGGGGATAACATCCCAAGCCACATGACTTTCAGTTCCCTGTGAAGAGGCTTGCATTCTGGGAGGAGGTGGTGGAAGCACCAAGCCAATTGTTGCAGAGGTTGTAGCAGACACGGTGGAAGAGCTCATGTTTGATCTCGAGGCCATTGAAAATAGTGTAGCAAAAAGTTTTGAAAATAGAAAACCAAGTAACGATTTTGCAAAAGCTTTTAGTAGAAATAGCACCACTAGCCCCACGGTGGGCGCTAAATTGTTTTGGTCAAAAATTACCGAAGCAATTAAGTGATCAAATTAGTTAAGTGAGGTAGTGTGCTAGAAATGTGTGTTGAAAATATGCTAGTTAAGTTATTTGCAAAAACAGTTTCAGGATACGGCTCAGGATATTGAGCTGTATCTATGATCAAACAATGACCGAAAATGTAAAGGATGACACAGGATGTACGAGGAAAGCCCTTGATCAATCTAGATTTCCGGCACAAAACCTCGGGAGCTGATAATCGCAGCTGCCTTGTTCTTCTATTACTCCAAATATCAGGATACAGTGCAGGATAGATGCGGATCAACTAGGTGTTACAATGTAATTCGAGTACAAGTGTTTGTGTGTAGTGATTGTTTGCAACAGGAGAGAAAAAGTGTGCGTAAGAGTGTGTGCCTTAACCTGATCCGATCATTCTATTTATAGTAAAAGAAAATTAACTAAATATCCTATTATTCCGGGATGCTTCGAATATTCCTCAAGTAAACGTTGTAGTCCACTTCTTCCGGGTTCAACGTCTACAAGCAAACTGATTTGCCCGAGTCTCGAGGGGAAGAAGTCCTTCTGTCCGTTAGAGGCTTGTAACAATAATCTGCACGTGAGCTAATTGGTTAGTACCAGGATATCGTATCAGGATGTTACCAATATCCTGATCCGGTATCCTGATCACAAATAAACAATCAAAGCCAGAATATTAGTCAAGATATATGAGCAAAAATTCTCCCATAACAGTACGCATCATCAGATAAGTTGGTCTGCACAAATTTTGAAAAGATATGGATCTTCCCAAAAATAATACTTTACATCGGCGAAGAATTTTTTTCTTTGATGATGTGACCATCCTTTCACAACTATCTCACTAGCTAAGTAGTTGGCGTAGTCGGCGTACCATGGTTCCTCTCGGTACTCCACCATTTCTAAGGATTCCGTTGGGAATTTTTCATTGATGAGCTCGTCCCTAGTTGCCTCCAAAGCTGGATCTTCCAAGCGAGATAGATGATCGGCAGCGGTGTTTTCAGCTCCCCTTTTGTCTTTTATCTCTATATCAAATTCTTGGAGGAGTAGAATCCATCTGATTAAATGTGGCTTGGTATCCTGTTTTTTAAAGAGATAACGAATGGCTACATGGTCTATGTAAACTATCGTTTTAAAAAGAACAAGATAAGAACGAAATTTATCAAAATCAAATACTACAGCTAGTAATTCTTTTTAGTTGTGGTGTAATTTTCTTGTGCATCATTGAGTGTTTTACTAGCATAGTATATTGGGTGAAAATGCTTATCTTTTCGTTGTCCCAAGACAGCTACAACCGCAAAGTCACTTGCATCGCACATGATTTCGAAAGGTAATTAATTTCCAATCAGGTGCTATCATGATTGGTGCTTTGACTAGCATTTCTTTTAACGTTAAAAATGTTGGTTGCAATCCTTGTCAAAGATAAATGGTGCATCTTTTTCAAGTAATTTTGTTAAAGGTCTTAAAATTTTCGAAAAGTCTTTGATAAATCGTCTATAAAATCCGGCATGTCCTAGGAAACTTCTTATGGCACTAACGGAGGATAGAGGTGGAAATCGAGAGATGGTGTCTATTTTAGCCCGATCAACCTCCATTCCTTCGTTTGAGATTTTGTAACCGAGTAGTATTCCCTCTGTTACCATGAAATGGCATTTTTCCCAATTAAGAGCGAGGTTAGTTTCCTCACATCGGGATAGCATTCGTTCAAGGTTATCGAGGCATTGGTCGTATGAATCTCCAAAGATAGAAAAATCATCCATGAAAACTTCCATGGTTTTTTCTATCATATCATGGAAAATGGCCACCATGCAACGTTGGAAAGTTGCGGGGGCATTACATAGACCAAAAGGCATGCGTCGATAAGGAAAAGTTCCATAGGGGCATGTAAATGTTATTTTTTTCATGGTCTTCTGGAGCTATCGGTATTTGAAAGTAACCTGAAAAACCATCTAAAAAACAATAAAATTTATGACCGGATAATATTTCTAACATTTGATCAATAAAAGGTAAAGGGAAGTGGTCTTTCCTCGTTGCCTCATTTAATCTACGATAGTGTATGCAAACTCTCCATCCGATGACGGTCCTTGTTGGTATTAATTCATTTTTTTCATTAGTGACCACCGTCATACCTCTTTTTTTGGGAACTACTTGAACGGGACTCACCCAAGGGCTATCAGAAATTAGGTAGATGAGCCCGGCGTCAAGTAGTTTGATAGCTTCATTTTTAACCACTTCTTGAACATTTGGATTTACTCTACGTTGTGGTTGTATTACCGATTTATAGTCATCTTCCATCAAAATTTTGTGCATGCACGTGGAAGGATTTATTCCTTTTATATCTACAAGCTTCCATGCAATCGCGTTTTTATGTTTTTTCAAAAGCGTAATTAATTTTTCTTTTTCTATACTAGTTAACTTTGAAGAAATAATTACTGGTAACTTACCATGCTTGTCTAGAAAAGCATATTCCAAACCTTTTGGGAGTTCTTTGAGCTCAAGTAACCTGAAAAACCATCTAAAAAACAATAAAATTTATGATCGGATAATCTTTCTAACATTTGATCAATAAGAGGTAAAGGGAAGTGGTCTTTCCTCGTTACCTCATTTAATCTACGATAGTCTATGCAAACTCTCCATCCGGTGATGGTCCTTGTTGGTATTAATTCATTTTTTTCATTAGTGACCACCGTCATACCTCTTTTTTTGGGAACTACTTGAACGGGACTCACTTAAGGGCTATCGGAAATTGGGTAGATGAGCCCGGCGTCAAGTAGTTTGATGACTTCATTTTTAACCACTTCTTGAACATTTGGATTTACTCTACATTGTGGTTGTATTACCGATTTATAGTCATCTTCCATCAAAATTTTGTGCATGCACATGGAAGGATTTATTCCTTTTATATCTATAAGCTTCCATGCAATCGCGTTTTTATGTTTTTTCAAAAGCGTAATTAATTTTTCTTTTTCTATACCAGTTAACTTTGAAGAAATAATTACCGGTAACTTACCATGCTTGTCTAAAAAAACATATTCCAAACCTTTTGGGAGTTCTTTGAGCTCAAGTGGTGGGTATTTAGGGGACTCTTTATTTGTTTGCTCTTTATTTTGGTCAAGAACTAAAAAGGTTTGTTCAATGGCGTCCTCCTCTTCGACAAGTTGGTCGATTTCGTCCTCCATATCGGGTGGTTCATCTTCATCTTCAATTAAGGGGTCGTCGTTGCCGAATGGGTACTTTGTGGTTTGGTCAAGATTGACATACCTTTTGTCGGCCCCTAATTGAATTGGTAGGTTGTTTTGCTTCCGATCGATCAATGCTTGATGGGTCCTCACAAAAGGTTGTCCCAACACAAGTGAAGCATCATCAAGAATGACGAAGTCGGTTGGGACCACCGTTTGGTTTGTTTGTACTAACACATCCTCAACTACTCCAGTTGATTTTATTATTTTCCAATTAGAAAGAAAAATGAGGATTTGCAGTGGAGAAAAATCACTAATATTTAATTTTTCGAAAATATAGTTAGGCATTATATTAACACAAAGATCCTTATCAATTGTAATATTACTAATAAAGGTGTTTTGAAAGAAACATGGAACCGGTGTGATGTTAATTTAAATTTGCTCATCTTTTATTAGCGTAGTTTGATCGTTTGTTAATTTAATGCTAGCCATTTCGTCAATTTTAGTGTTAGTGTTTAACTCTTTTAAAAGTTAGCATGAGTAGATACCAAACAATGAATTTTGAAAGAGGGTGGCAAAAGGTTAATTTCTTGAAAATTTGACTCTTTTTGAAAATTATCGTTTTCGGACATACCTCTTTCTTCTTTTGGTTCATGCTTTGGTTTTTCACTTAGTTGTTCTTCCATTTTTACTTCTTCAACTATCACTTCCTTAGTACAAATAGCCTCTTCCCTTTCGCGGGAATTTCTTATTAAGCGTTCAAGATTTTTGAGACTTTGTATATGGCTTTCAGCTTCGGGGATGAAAGTTGGTGGTGCTTCGTGAAGGTTAGAGGGATAAGTGTCCCAATCAAAGCTTGATTTTTAAAGTTCAAACCTTGGTTCCTCATAGCAAGCGTATGAGGTGGATGGTTGGAAAAGGTCACAATATTGTACCGAGTGAGGATTACCGCAAATGGTACAATATTCTTCCTCATAATCATCCTCTATGTAGTAGTAAGTGTAATCTCCTGAGTATTGATCCATGAGAAAATACTCAGCAGATTATAGAGTCTCGAGACCAGAAAACAAAATTAAAAAGTTGAAACAGAAGCTCACCACGGCCCCGTGCTGAGCAGACATGGCCCCGTGGTCAAATTCTGTATCTGGGCGTTTGAAACTGTTACTGGTTATTTGCAGCACAGGGGCGTGTCCAATGGGCACGGCCCCGTGTTCAGCTTGCTGTTATGCTAAAAATCCCTAGAAATTAAAAAAAAAAAGCGTGCAGTTTTGAAAATGTTTTGAAAAATAATTAGGTCGTCGATTTTAAACTTTCTTAAAATCCTTGTGTCCCCGGCAACGGCGTCAAAAACTTGGTGTGTGTTGAGCATGTTATGATTTTATTAATATTTTAAGTTCTTTTTACGCATTAGTCAGGTTTTAAATTTATAAAACACGATATTGTACTAGCACTAAACACACACTGGGGGCAAGTGCACCCATAGCGAGCGTAGTATAGTGTTGGTAAGATACCGAGGTCGTCCAAGGACACAAGAGCTTTTAATATCGGTTTATTGTCAACGTCTAATCGATCTAAATTTTTGATAAAAGTTTTTAAACATGAAAGTAAATCTAAAAATTAAAAGATAAATAAAATGAAAAACAAATAGACAAGATAGAATCACTTTGATCCAACTCGTCTTTAATGTACCCTTTGATGATTTTTGCACTTTCGGACTTTTTAAGAGATTATCTTAGTTGTAGTAGTAGGCCCCTCTTTTGAAAGTGACGTTACCCTCAACCCGGTGGTTTGAGTCAGCAAGGATACAATCCCAAAGGGTTGGAATATTGAAAGATAATTAATTAAGTTATTAATGCAAAAAGTGGTAAGCCCCTCTTTTGAAGGTAACGTTACCCTCGGCTAAGTGGTTTGAGTCAGCAAGGATACAATCCCAAGTAGCCGGTTTAATGTATTAATAGTAGTTTACATATGAGGGGTTCAAGCAATTCGCACCCATGTCATCCAATACCTTTGGGGCATTGAAGGAGGTTCTAGTAAGCTTGAACCAAGTCCTCGCAGGATCTATGCACTGAACGAGACAAGAACTTTACCAAACCACCCTTCTAACCCCCTTCCAAGTAGTTAACGCGCTTTATATAGACCGTAAAGACACGAATGAGCAAATCAATGACATCATGAAGAAATGGTAAAGAAAATTCACTTTCAACATAAGAAACTAGTTATTAAAGTGATTAATACATACCCAATTAAAAAGTGCCGAAAGATTAAAAATCAAAAGTAATACATTAAAGATTTGTCTTCACCAAGTGATGTAAGAGATTATCCAAGCATGGCCTTTGATTGACAAGAACTCTTACTATCAATCTTGGATCCCGAGACTGCTACACACTCTAAAGATGCAAGATGGATGACGGTGGTGGGTATTGGTGTTGTAGTGGTGGTGGAGTGGTGGCAAAGTGGGAGAGAAGTGGTTTGCCAAGGGATGCCTTTGAAGTGAACCAAGCACCCCTATTTAGAGTCAGAATAGTACCCCAGCCACGACCTCGTGTCAATCGGGCACGGCCCGTGGCCAGCTTCTTCTATTCCTTCATTAATTGCAACTGATAGCAGAGGGCCCCACACGACCTCGTGGCTTCTAAGTACATCCCGTAAGTGAGAAACGAACCCAAATAACCCTTATATTAATAAATAACAAATAAAAACAAAAATAACAGTCTGTCGCGGGGCGCAACAGACTCTT
This sequence comes from Helianthus tuberosus, assembly GCA_030545235.1. Taxonomy (NCBI): domain Eukaryota; kingdom Viridiplantae; phylum Streptophyta; class Magnoliopsida; order Asterales; family Asteraceae; genus Helianthus; species Helianthus tuberosus. The sequence goes on along the minus strand of CM060399.1, from coordinate 95,930,376 downwards.
CTTCATCTGTCGCGGGGCGCGACTGAGCAACAAACGGCGAAACCTGGTGATGCCACGTGGCGTGACACACGTCGACACCCCCGGTGACTCACCAACACTGTCGCCGCCTTTTTAGGCTTTGGCGGCGCACGACGGTCCCCTTGTATCTGTCGCGGGGCGCGAGAAAGCCCCTGAACAGGCCTATAAATTGAGGAGATCGGCATTCAGTTTCCATCGTTCAGAATTTCAAACTCTCTCTCTCTCTCAAATTCTCTATAGTAAAAATAATCTTCGGGTATTATACCCCCTAATTAGCGAAGCTCTACCTCGTTGTAAGTATTATAACCCCCGGTTACGTATTAGATATGCTGCCCGATCGATCTAGTGCTCCGTAACGCATGTCAAGGCTCTGCCTGACTTAGTCATTGGAGTTCTGTCTCGGGGAGGGTATAGCTAATGTAAATTGGGTTATTATACTAACACGTGTACATTGTTTAAATTAATAGATTATAACCAGGAAATCACAAGAAAATACCTAAATTAACAATGTGAGTAATCCTTTCTTTTTGTAAACTGTTTTTTACAAAACCTCAATTATTTTACATAATAATTAACAATGATTGAGTATTTGTAACTCTACAATTATCGTCGGTATGTTGGGGTTTTGTATAAAAAAATTGTTACTACACTGTGAATAGTAGCATTACCACCAGTCATGGATTGATATTGCCGTGGGTGGTAATTAAGGTAGAAATCTAAGCAAATGTAATTGCGAGATCGCCCTCAATACTGTACAATAATAAAACCTGTTTTGATTAAACTGGGATTCACTCACCAGTATTTCTTTCTGGTAAAATGTTTTAAACACGTGTTTCTGGTAACTTAGTGTGAAGCCCTGATGTGTGCAAAATGCAACATATAAATTACATCAATTGTGACATAAAACTAACCCTTTTTTAGTACTAATGTTGGAAAAAGTGTGCTTTTGTCTTCCTTTTGTATTTTCAGGATTAAATGAGCTCAAATTAACAAAGGAAGCAAAAAACTCAGCTAAATCTAACATAAATACAAGAAAAGGAACAAACGTGGCATGCCCGACCTCACCAACAGCATCTTCCCAAGCAAAACAAGAGATCAAAAGGCTGAACACGCCCCGTGCTCAGTGAACACGGGGGCGTGCCCAAGTGCCAACATAAAAGACAAAGCTATAGAAGCTTCTATCGCCCACCACGGGGCCGTGCCCAGCAGACACGGGACCGTGGTCAACTATAAGATTCGCAGAATCCAGGCAAATCTTGATAGTACAGATACGCTTCTGCACACGGGGGCGTGCCCAGCGGACACGGGGGCGTGGTCAACTAATGCAGACAAACTGCAATTAATGAAGACAGAGAAGAGGATGGACATGGGGCCGTGCCCACTGGACACGGGGCAGTGCCCGAGCTACTGTTCAGGCTATAAATAAGGGTGCTTGGCTCATTTGCAAACCATCCCTTGGCACACCACCTCTCTCACACTTCACCCACCACCCACCACCTTCACAATACCATCATCCATTGTCCATCATAGAGTGTGTGAGTCTTCTCGGGATCCAAGATTGATCGTAAGAGTTCTTGACAATCAAAGGCCATGTTTGCCTAAGTCTCTTACATCACTTGGTGAAGACAAGTGTCTAGTGTAATACTTTTTATTTTTAATCTTTTCGCACTTTTTACTTGGTTATGTATTAATGACTTTAATAAATAGTTTCTTATGTTGAAGGTGATTCTTCCTTATCGTTTGTCCGTGGTGTCTTGGCATTATTTTACTGTCTATATAAAATAAAAGATTTTCACCATTCATATCTCCACGGTCTATATGGAGGTATGTTGACTACCTGGTCGGGGGTTAAGGGAACGGTTTGGTAAGAGTCTTGCCTTGTTCAGTGTATAGATCCTGCAAGGACCTGGGTCAAATTTAGTAGGACCTCCTTCAATACCCACCGGTATTGGATGGCGGGGGTCCAAACTCTTTGATCCCCTCATATGTAAGCTACTATTAATACTTTAACCCGGCTACTTAGGAGTGTATCCCTGCTGACTCAGACTACTTAGCCGAGGGTAACGTCACCTTCAAAAGAGGGGCCTACCATAATATGCATTAATAACTTAATTAATTATCTTTCAATAATCCGACCCTTTAGGATTGTATCCTTGCTGACTCAAACTACTGGGTTGAGGGTAACGTCACCTTCAAAAGAGGGGTCTACTACAATAACTAAGATAATCTCTTAAATAGTGCAAAAGTGCGGAAATAATCAAAAGTTACACTAAACACGAGTCGGGGCCAAGTGATTCATCTTGTCTATCTGTATTATTTTTATTTTTATTTTTCAACATTTTAGTTAGTTTTTATTTTTCTTGTTTAAAAAAACATTTTTCTAAACTTTTGATTTAATTAGACGTTGAGGATAAACCGGTACTAAAAGCTCTTGTGTCCTTGGACGACCTCGGTATCTTACCAACACTATACTACCCTCACGATGGGTGCACTTGCCCATATGTGTGTTTGGTGTTAGTAAAATATCGTGTTTTATAAATTTAAAACTTGACTAACGTGTAAAAAGGGCTTAAAATATACTTAAAATATAATAACACTCACGCACATCAAGTTTTTAGCGCCGTTGCCGGGAACACAAGGATTTTAAGAAAGTTAGGAATCAACGGCCTAATCATTTTTCTTATTTTTCTGTTTTTTTAGGATTTTTCTTAATTTTTCAGCTTCTGCAGAACTGAGCACGGGCCGTGCCCGCTGAACACGCCCCGTGCCCAATCATTGGAACTGCCAATCCTGTTTTAAGTCAGACAGTAAGCTGAACACGGGGTCGTGCCCACTCAACACGCCCCGTTCCCAAGATTCAGTTACTGAAAACAGAACCGTAAGATCCCGACGGTTGGTAATTTCTGACACAAACATGAGTGATACTGATATTTTTTACTTTCGGCACTCTTATGGTACGTGGTGTCAAATATGTGGTGGTTCCCATAAAGAATTAGAATGTTATTTTCTAAATTATAAGCCCCACTATATAGACCCATTGTTTTCCTGTAGCCTTAAGTTGAGGCAAAAGTAAAAATAATCCCTATCTCTCCCTCGAATGCTCTCAACCGGATCTTCTAGGAGAAATGCTTCTTGATGAACTATTTCAAATGGAAGATCTAATTCTTAATTGGTTAGAAGAACTTAGGATAGATTTCAATAATTTATCTCAAGACGATAACCAAGAAGAATTGTTGGGATCGCATTCAAATAAAAACAACTTCGTTGTTCCCGATGTTACCTCTAACTCTAGTGAGGACTTGAGCGATAGTCATCCCTGTGTCGATTGTGCCGTGAAGGACTCCCCATTGACTTCGTTCGATGCACACATAGACCTGAGCGATTCGGCATACATCTTCTTTAACGAGAGCCCGGGAAAGGGTTGGACTTGTCCACCAACATATAGCATAGGAATCACCCTCACCGACAACCTCTTGCGTTCTCGTCTTAATCTAGAGCAATTAAGGTATCTTAGGCACTTTGGGGTTGTTCCATCCAGTAAGGAACCACCCGATCCGGATAAGTTCCTTAAAAATAGACAAACTCCATAAGACAGCTTCGAGACACGGGGCCGTGTCCAGGTCAACACGCCCCCGTGTCCACCCAAAGATTCCCGTCTGATTTCGTGTCAGAATACGGACAAAATATGTTAGGATTCCACCTGCACACGGGGCCGTGTCCAGCCGACACGGGGCCGTGTGCAGCATCCTGTCATTTTCTATAAATGCAGCAAGATTCCTGCACATATGGACCACTCCAAAGACAAATATCTGGTGGATCTTCCCACATACCATCCTAGGTATATTCTAAAGAAGGTTCCCAACAACCATCTTGTCTTTTCCACTTTTATCCATTACCTTCTTCTTCAATTTCTCTTAACACCTCCATTAGAGCTTGAAATCTCCATAATTCCAAGCCTTATTGAGATGTTTGTTTGATTTTCATTCAAGGAATCTTGTTAAAAATAAGTTCTGCAACAATGTTTTAAGTTGTTTCTGCTTAGAAACGTTTTAAAAATCACAAAAACAAATTAAAACACCAAGATTCCTTGTTCCAAAAATCTGCAGACATCTGAACACGGGGTCGTGCTCATTGAGCACGGGGCCGTGTCCGAGGTACTGTTTACATAAAATTGAGCTCTTTTCGGTATGTCTTCTCAGAATGGCGAGCAGAACTAGCGGAACACCTTCGTCGCACTCTAGGAACAACCGACAAGGAAGAAGGTCATCAACGGTTGAAGATTCTATTGTAAACTATGTTTACGCTTTAAGAGATGCCATTGATGAAATAACTGGAGTGGAAGAAGCATTGGTCGACTGTATCAATCATTTGATGGTGGGACTAGAGGGATGTCTTCGAGAGGTCAACCTTTTGCACCAATGGTTGAACATTCTCGCTTCTCCTACTTTGGTTCCAATCATTACCCAAAGGGCATGGAATGTGGTTCCCGAAGTCATCATACCAGCCGAATGGTACGCCATGCATCCGGAGCCCCCTCGGGACGTACTACAAGGGGTTCCGGTTGGTGTCGCTCCTCCCCCACAAGATGTTGAGGAGAATGACGCCGCCTTCTTCCTCCCAAGAGAGATAGAAGAATGGCTTTAACACCCATCGGCTCGGAGTTCTACAAAACTTTTAGATACCGGAAAACTATTTCTGGAGTTTTGGTTCTTATTGTACTCGTAGAGCTCCATAGGATGATTTTACATATCATTTGACCTATCTAATTTAGGACCCTTTAATTTTATTTTCTGCTTTGTTTTTACTTTTTAGGATTATTATGTAATTCTCTCTATGACTTAATGAATGATGGTTTTAATTAATTTGGTGTTTGGATGATGTTGTAATGGATAAAACACACTCGGGATGGCAAAGGATAATAAGGGAAACTTGAACCAGCACCCCATGCATGAAAACAGAGCCATCCGGCAAATTTTTCTTCATTACAGCAAGTTCAGCACGGGTCGTGCCCGCCCAACACGGCCCCGTGCTGCACAGTCTGCAGAAAATGCCCAGTTCCGGTAAACTGGACACGGGCAGTGTTCACCCAACACGCCCCCGTGTCCCAACACGCCCTCGTGTCCAGGCTTCTGTTTCTTTTTACAACTTTTTGTTACTGGCAACTGAACACGGGGCCATGCCCGGACACCACGGGGCCGTGTCCAGACGCCCAGTAACATAAAATTTTGCTCTTTAACACCTTTTTACACACTCAATCAACCTAAAAACTTATTTTTTGGACATATTGAGGACAATGTGTAATTTAAGTGTGGGGGGGATGCTAAAATCTTGAATCTTGCAAGTCCTAATTACAAGCCTTACACAAAACTCTATTGGAACCGCTAATCACCCCAATTTTTTTTAGAAATTTTGCATTTTTTTTACTTGTCTAGGTTTAATTTGGGAATTTCAAATTCTAAAAAGGTTATATTTTTACAAATTTACAACCGATAGCGTCGTGATAAAAGGAACCAACATAAGAAAATTATGAAAAGGCATGACAAGCTTAGTTAAAATTTGATTATATATACTTGATCACATAAAAACCCATTCCCACAAAAGTGAGTTTTGAGCCTTTATTGAGCATACAAATACATATCTTTAAACTAAATGCTCATTTTTCGTTTCTTGTGTGAATAGCCGATTGGTTCTTACAACTCTAGAACTTGCCACGACGATACATTCCCGGTCCTTACCAACTTAAACCCGAGTAAGTAAATGATGGAGGCATTAGGACTAACCCTTTTTATTTCTACACCATTATTTTTCCTTTTTTTTACCACCTACCCAAAATCCCCCTAGTTAACCCCTTTGAGCCTAAACCTTTTCATTTCTTAACCCAAAAACAAACACCCTTTTTACCCACCAAAACCTTTTTATTTTTAACCCTTTGTTTTAGTAACAAGACTCGGTTTTTCTTATGACTTTTTTTTTCCTTAAAAAAAAATTGTTGATGATGAAGCAAAAGAAATAAACAAGCAAGTTCATCAAAAATAACTTTGTTTGAATAATAGCTTCATCAAAATAAAAATTGCAAAAATAAAAAGTCTTACGAAAACCGATGCTTTTTACGCTTTTCGCCCTTTTCTACTAACCACTAACCCAACCACCTACATTTAACCCAAGCCTAACCCTTCACCCATAAGTCCTCTTGATATTTACAAAGGTTTATAGTTGAGGAGGATTGATTGCTTGGCAAGCCTATGGTAGGAGTAAGTTTCATGCCGATCTCGAGTGATTCAGTAAAATACATCTTCGGCCGAGTGTTGAGTGATTGTAGGATCGGTTTCGATACCGTTCGATTGCGTAACGTACATTCGACGTGCGGAATCCGTGAACGTATGTGATCGAACACTCAATAACGTACAAGAAAACGTGATTCTATATAGATGACGTCGTGTACAATGCCGTGAATCACTTAGAGAGACTTTCTCTCTCTAGACTTTCTCTCTCTACAACTAGATCTCTAATTCTCCAAAATGAGCTCCAAGTCTTCCAAAAGTCTTAACCTTTACAACTTAATGAGCTATTTATAGGCACAAGGATTATAAGGATTTCTCCTTATTTACAAGTTTGCCACCTTGCCCTTTTTAACTAGTTGTAACCTAAAATGCTTAAAATCCTTCTGTTTCTTCGATTTTTGCTACGGAATAGATTGACGAAGGCCATAGACAGATATTGCACTAACAGACTCCCCCTTGGATATTGCCGTAGTCAATCTCGTAGCGCCTTCTCTTTCTCTCTCTCGAACAGAATCCCCGTGGATCTGTCTTCAGGCTCCCCCTTTCATCAAGCTTCCGTGCTTTTGGGATCGGCACCTGGATTTCCGTATACAAGCTCCTCCAGGAATGATACCTGGCTCTTTACACGCTTTCGTTTGCCTTGAGCTCGTCTTCAGACTCCCCCTTAGACTCAGCTGTCGGGATCGTAGTCTGGCTTTCATCATTTCACAAGTTCAGGATCAATTCCTGGCTTTGTTCTGCATCTGCTCAGGATTTGAAACCTGGTTAACCTGCATATCCTCTACTTCACCATAAGTTTCACAAATTTGTAACCAATTAATTCCCGTAAACTTACCAGTAGAAATCATTTTCAACAACCATATTAGTTACATCAAGTTCAAATGAATGACCTTGATTAACTAAACACACAATTTTTCAAAACATTTGTATATGACATTCAAAGTTTTCAATATATTCTCCCAACCCTCTAATTCATCAAGTTTAGCACTTGGAATTTTGAATATCAGTTCTTCAACATCAGTTGTCGAAAATCTTTTTGAATTTTTCAAAACTTTATGCTAAAACACACTAAAATCTTTTTGGATTTTGAGTTTAAAGAAATGCAGTAAAGAAATATATATAAACAATATTTTTGTGAGTTTGTGTAAGAGGATCATATCAGTTCATGAGACAAATCACTAGCACCGTTAAGCTTTTAGTATTTTAAGCTCTAAACAATTCACCTCGATTGTCGATATACTGATCCATCTTAAATTCTCACACAAATTTCAATTTACTCAGGATACGATTTAGATGAATTAAGAACTTAGATCATTCATGTGTCCCACCTCTTGAATATACTCCCGTATCCAGAATCCCAATAATCAGTCTTACAGGTGAGAATACTACAATGATATCTGTATATAATTTAGGAATGCGAGGGCCGAGGGATCTCAGATCGATACTTCCGTATACGCAGAGAGATATCAGCTTCGACTTTTCGGTGTGTCCCCTTTAGAGGATCTTTTTGCTTACAACAGCAGCATTTATCAATTTTATTGTTTCAGCATGCTGAGGGTTTAATGCTGTGTTTCAAGCATTGCAGCAAGTATTAGCCAGGGACTAGGTCAGAACCACCGTTCAGCAGAAGTCCCGGAATAATACCCCAGATATCATAGAGTATAAAGACCTGGTATATCAGATTAAGAGACCTTTCAAACGAGATTTCAGGGGTTACCTATATATCCAAGTAGTGTTCCCCACGAATTCACAAGTTTGAATTTTAGGTTTATATCCCGAATAAATCTACTAAATGTGTGAAAACCTATCGACACATCATTAGTGAGATCGTTTATCACATTTGACATTTCATATCTTTAGCATGCAGTGATAGTCCACTGATTTACTATCATTTCCTCTTTTTCACAACAAAACTCATTTTTGCTTTTTCAATGTTTTTGACATTTTCAAATTTTCTAATTTTTTTAAAATTTTTCTCCCCCTAAAATCAAAATATGTTTCAATTTTGATTTTCTAAGAAAATTTGAAAACAAACTATACAAAGAAACATGACAAACTGATATCAAAACGCTTCAATTCGCCATTCACTCGGCTTAACAATCAGAACTCCCCCTGACAACAAACTATTTTTCCATTTAGATTTCAAAACACTTAAGTTTGTTTTAATCAAATGGTTTTTCCGGAAAATTAGTTTTGTTTGTCGTTTCACAAACTCGGGGTTTCATCACATTGTTCACCTTTATCCATTTTGAAAAATTTAACAGTTTAAGATTCTATCAACACAAACACTTATAGAAAATCAAGTACAACTTAATGTCCCTGATTTACCACTTGTAAATCGAAATATCACAGTTACCAACCTGTGAATTTCTCAAGAATGATGCCGATACCTGCTTCACACTTACCAACCTGGAAGCTCCGGCAAGTCAGGTTTTTCTATTTGAAAAGATTCACCCAAGCCTGACCAGCCTTGGGTTTAACAGTTTTTACCTCAACATATGGCTCTTCTAGTTTCGACAAACCAGAATCATTGCCTGAATGTGGCTTGTCTGACTTTGAAACATCAGATTCATCGCCGACAACTTTCTTTTTCTCCTTTTTCTCTTTTGTCCTCAGATCTGCATCTGAAGAATTCAAGTTACTTGGCTTTGCAGTCGAGTGAGTTGATTCATCAGATCTTTTATTCAATCTGTCCGGTGAACCCGAAGACAAAATTTTCTCGAGATACTCTCTTGCCTTCTTCCTTTTCTTTCGCAGTCTGTCTTTCTGCCCCTGTGAAAGTTTAACTTTCTTTTCTTGAATTGTCTGATCCTGAACTTTAGGTTTTAGAACCTTCTGTTCATGGGGCTTGACGTTGACTGGTTTCTTTGCCATTCTTTGAGATTCAACCCTCGATCTTCCCATTGATCTCCTTGGGCAATTTTTGGCAATATGTCCTCTGATATGACAATTATAGCATCTTCTTGTCTCATAACTCCAATTCTGGCAGTTAACAGCAATATGTCCTCTCACACCACAGGTGTAGCACACTCTGTTATCGTACCATTCACCACTTTCACACCATATGCTTAGATCATAGCATTGTCTGGCTTTGTGGTAATCATCACTCTTCTTGAAAACTAGTTTTGTCTTTGAAGCACTGTGGTCAAACCTGCACCACTTATTACCAACATTTTGTAAGTTTTCAATTTTAGATTTTTGTGATTTTTCAAAATGATTGAATGACTTATCTGATGAGCTTTTATTTTCATTTTTAAGATTTTTCAAATTTTTATCTTTTTGTTTCTGTTCTACACTCTTCTTAACAGGTTTTTGTTTAGAACATTCACCTGTTTCAGTAGATTGCAAAACAGTATTTTTAAATTTTTCTTGTAAATCTAAAAATATTTTTCTTTTCTTTTCTTTTTCATCATCAGATATTTCATCACAATCTTCAATTTTGACTTGGTCAAAATTTGTGACATTGTCACTTATTGGAACAGAATTGATCGGTTTTGGACATGGATAATCTGGTGTTGATGACGAAGTCTCAAAACCTTTCAATTTATTCTCAAGCTCGGTAATTTTATTTCGAGCAATTTCAGCTTCATTTTCAAGCCGAATGATTTTCTGAAGATGAGAATTTATTTCAATCTGTTTTTCAAGATTATTGTTAAAAATAACAGACTTTTCATCTTCTAAAACCTTCATTTGACTTTGAAAATCTTTTTCTTTTTCTTTTAACGCTTCATTTTCCAATTTTATCCAAGAAACGTTTTCATTTTCAATTTTGATTTTTCCAAAATCTTTTTCTTTTTCTTTAAAATTTTTGTTTTCTAATGACAAACTCTCAACATTCTCCAAAAGTTTGTCATTTTCAGATTTTAGTTTTTCGCAATTCAAGCGCAAATCCAAAATCTGTTCATCATCAGCTTTCTTCTCATCTTTCAATGCTTTGTTTTCCAATGTCAAATTCTTCATATCTTTCAAGAGTTTCACACTGTCTGTTTCTGATTTTTCACAATTCGAACATTTTCCATTCATCTCTCCATTATCAGCTTCTTTCTTTGTTTCCATCTTGTATGTTCCTGCACAGAAAATTTTAACAAAATCAAGAGGATTCATATTTTCATCAATATAACAACCCCTCTTAATATCGTATCTCATAACAATTTTTGCTGCAAGACACACAGTGATTCGTTTTCTCATTTCAATGATCACATCCAAATCTATCTTTCTTGATTCTTCTTTTATTTCATCCAATAATTTCCTTTTTCTTGAATCTTCATCACTTCTATGATTTGTTATTGTATTGATGAAACTTCTTAAATCAAAGCGTGATAAACTAGAATCCCTTCTCAGTCCATTCACGAATTTCTCCCATTCCAAAGGTAAAGCATCAACAAATTTTGAAATTCTTTCATCATTTGAATGATATATCTTATGTCTTTCTAACTTGATGATTAGATCATAAAACCTTTCTTTCAACATCTCCATCGATTCATCCTTCATACACAAGAAATTTTCGTATCTTTTTATATAAACCTCTTTATCATATCTCGTTTCATTCCAAGCTTCCTTTTTCCAGTTATTCAGATTTTCAAGATTCTTGTTTTCTTGTTCATCAAACATTTTGACTTCACTTTCTTTGTTAAGTGACATGATTCAAAAATTGTTTTTCGTTCAAAATTCACACAATTTCAACTTCTAGATATTTACACCTTGTAAAAATCCCTCAAAAACAACAAATTGTGATTAGACCTCAAAATGTAATAGGATGGTTAAACAAGAGTATATTTGGGCGGTGGGTTAAAAAACTGGATTGGGCCACCTGGTTAATGGGCGGCGGTTGTAACAAAACAACAACAACTTGTAGAAGACCAGTGGAACCAATCAACAACAACAACCAGGCCGACAAATGTGTAAGTGTGCGATTGATTTAAAGAACTTGGATTGGATTAATGGGGCGGCACAACGAACAACCACTAATACTTATCACGTGACTTATATAAATGTGAGCCTCTAGTTCTCTTTAATGGACTGTGTCAAAACAATGCACTTGTCAGAGAACCTCGTGAAGACGATGACAAAAGAGCGAACCACCTACTTGACCAAATGAGCGGACCTCAATTTTTACACAATGAGCGGTTCAGAATATTGACTTAAGAGCGAACCAGATGTTGTTCAAGCGGACCAGCTAATATTCGTTCGAGCGAACCAGATTTTGTCCGTTCGAGCGAATCAGATGTTGTCCTTTTGAGCGGACCAGCTGATGTACTACGAGCGGTCCTACTTGTTTGACGCGAATCGGACCCGAAAAACTGCGATTTCTCCAAAACGGCTTGGAGTTTCGAGCTGAAACTTGGTAGGGTTGTAGATCGGGTCTATGCGCACAACATATCCAAAAATCAGACGATTTGGACCGTATTTACCTGTTCAATTTGATGAAAAACGATGAAAATCGTGAAAAGTAGGTAGAAGATGAAGAAATGGATGAAATCGGATCAAATTCTGCTGAAATCTTGTACGAAAAGATGTGTTTGATCAAGCAATCGAGCTCCTAGCTCTGATACCACTTGTAGGATCGGTTTCGATACCGTTCGATTGCGTAACGTACATTCGACGTGCGGAATCCGTGAACGTATGTGATCGAACACTCAATAACGTACAAGAAAACGTGATTCTATATAGATGACGTCGTGTACAATGCCGTGAATCACTTAGAGAGACTTTCTCTCTCTAGACTTTCTCTCTCTACAACTAGATCTCTAATTCTCCAAAATGAGCTCCAAGTCTTCCAAAAGTCTTAACCTTTACAACTTAATGAGCTATTTATAGGCACAAGGATTATAAGGATTTCTCCTTATTTACAAGTTTGCCACCTTACCCTTTTTAACTAGTTGTAACCTAAAATGCTTAAAATCCTTCTGTTTCTTCGATTTTTGCTACGGAATAGATTGACGAAGGCCATAGACAGATATTGCACTAACAGTGATCCCCCGTGAGGTATGTGAACTTGTATATAAATGGAATTTAAAAAAAAAGCATGTTATGCCCTAATAAGTAATTTATCTTATGTAATGTTTTAAATAAATCATGACGAATAGGATTGTAAATAAATAAAAATAAAAACTTAATAAAGAATCTTGGAAATCCCGACACTCTATGACAACCCCAAAAAAAAACCTTCTCTTCTACCCATTCCATTTGGGAGTGTAAAGCCACATTATAAAGAGTTTTGCTTGAGGACAAGCAAAGATTCAAGTGTGGGGGTATTTGATGTGTGCAAAATGCAACATATAAATTACATCAATTGTGACATAAAACTAACCCTTTTTAGTACTAATGTTGGAAAAAGTGTGCTTTTGTCTTCCTTTTGTATTTTCAGGATTAAATGAGCTCAAATTAACAAAGGAAGCAAAAAGGCAGCTAAATCTAACATAAATACAAGAAAAGGAACAAACGTGGCATGCCCAACCTCACCAACAGCATCTTCCCAAGCAAAACAAGATAACAGAAGGCTGAACACGCCCCGTGCTCAGTGAACACGGGGGCGTGCCCAAGTGCCAGCATAAAAGACAAAGCTATAGAAGCTTTTATCGCCCACCAACTATAAGATTCGCAGAATCCAGGAAAATCTTGATAGTATAGATACGCTTCTGCACACGGGGGCGTGCCCAGCGAACACGGGGGCGTGGTCAACTAATGCAGACAAACTGCAATTAATGAAGACAGGGAAGAGGATGGACACGGGGCCGTGCCCACTGGACACGGGGTCGTGCCCGAGCTACTATTCAGGCTATAAATAGGGGTGCTTGGCTCATTTGCAAACCATCCCTTGGCACACCACCTCTCTCACACTTCACCCACCACCATCATAACACCATTATCCACCACCATCATCCATTGTCCATCATAGAGTGTGTGAGTCGTCTCGGGATCCAAGATTGATCGTAAGAGTTCTTGACAATCAAAGGCCATGTTTGCCTAAGTCTCTTACATCACTTGGTAAAGACAAGTGTCTAGTGAATACTTTTTATTTTTAATCTTTTCGCACTTTTTACTTGGTTATGTATTAATGACTTTAATAACTAGTTTCTTATGTTGAAGGTGATTCTTCCTTATCGTTTGTCCGTGGTGTCTTGGCATTATTTTACTGTCTATATAAAATAAAATATTTTCACCATTCATATCTCCACGGTCTATATGGAGGTATGTTGACTACCTGGTCGGGGGTTAAGGGAACGATTTGGTAAGAGTCTTGCCTTGTTCAGTGTATAGATCCTGCAAGGACCTGGGTCAAATTTAGTAGGACCTCCTTCAATACCCACCGGTATTGGATGGCGGGGGTCCAAACTCTTTGATCCCCTCATATGTAAGCTACTATTAATACTTTAACCCAGCTACTTAGGACTGTATCCCTGCTGACTCAGACTACTTAGCCGAGGGTAACGTCACCTTCAAAAGAGGGGCCTACCATAATATGCATTAATAACTTAATTAATTATCTTTCAATAATCCGACACTTTAGGATTGTATCCTTGCTGACTCAAACTACTGGGTTGATGGTAACGTAACCTTCAAAAGAGGGGCCTACTACAATAACTAAGATAATCTCTTAAATAGTGGAAAAGTGCGGAAATAATCAAAGGTTACACTAAACACGAGTCGGAGCCAAGTGATTCATCTTGTCTATCTGTTTTATTTTTATTTTTATTTTTCAGCATTTTAGTTAGTTTTTATTTTTCTTGTTTAAAAAAAAAACATTTTTCTAAACTTTTGATTTGATTAGACGTTGAGGATAAACCGGTACTAAAAGCTCTTGTGTCCTTGGACGACCTCGGTACGGTATCTTGCCAACACTATACTACGCTCACAATGGGTGCATTTGCCCATATGTGTGTTTGGTGTTAGTAAAATATCGTGTTTTATAAATTTAAAACTTGACTAACGTGTAAAAAGGGCTTAAAATATACTTAAAATATAATAACACTCACGCACATCAAGCCCATAAAAGCCAGCTGGAGAGACTGAAGGCTTAGAAAAGTGGCTATAAAAGTTACGTAAATAAAAAGGAGAATTGTTTTCAATAATTAGGGTTTATCCTTATAAATATATTACAAATGAAAGTCGAATTTTATCCCACTTATTATGATAAATGTATTATCATAAAAACTTGGGTTTTATCCCAAAACATTTTGGTGTTTAACTCTGATAAAAATATTTCCTAACTACGGTCCCGATGAAACTTTTCGCTGCCAAATTGATAAACACCGATACCATCTAACTGGCTCGCAGCTCCCGCTCCCGGGGTGGGATCAGGGGCCGTGACATTTATGTTGGTTTTTGGCTGCTTATTTGTTCCTTTTGTTCTTTTAAACTCATTTGGTCCTGTAAATTTAAAGGGGAGAAAGAAACATGCTTTTTCCAACATTAGTACTAAAAAGGGGTTGGTTTTATGCCTCTATTGATGTAATTTATATGTTGCATTTTGTACACATCAAAGCTGCAAAGAAGAATGATTGTGTTGGAAAAAGTTGCTGCCTTGAAAGAAGCCAAGATCTCATCTTTGCAGGTGCAAATCTCAAGCAAGGATCAAACGATAGAACAGTTGCAAGGTGATGTGGGTATGCTGATGGTTGTTGTGTATGATTTGAAAGCGAAGCTGGAAATGAAGTTCGGGAATGAGTTTGTTGATAAAGTAGATGAACAGTTGAATGTTGGTCGACTTGAACAGACAGCTGAAGAAAGAGCTGCAGAAAGGCAGCGGCCGATGCTGAGCATGAAGCCGGCTTGAATGCTTATCTAGCGACCGAGCTAAAGAAGAACCGAAAGAAGCCAACAAAGAAACAAACAGATGCTCATGATGAAAAACCAAGATATGAATCTACTCGATGAAAACTTCCAGCTGAAAGATCCAACAAAAAGGCCTGATCGATATGTTATGGAGTTGGGATCTAGCTACTATGACCTAGTTGGAAACAAATCAAAGGTTGCTAACTGGAGATACGATCATGACAAGAATATGTGGCTGGTCACACGTGAAAGTTGGCACAGGGAATACTACACAATTCCCAATTCGAAACCTGGACGAAGATTGACCTTCAAAACTTATTGTGTGCCGCATATCATGACTCAGATCCAAATCAAAGAGGCAGAGGATGGGCGTTTCGTGCTAAGCTCGAAAGAGAAGTTAAGAACAACTTCCCGAACATGAAGGTAGTCGAGTCTTATTTGAGGAAAAATCTTGGCGTTCGTGAACCCCATGCTAAACTAACGATCAAGTCTGTGATATGGCCACCAACTGATACAGAGAAGATCATTCCTATTGCTCACAAGTTCGCAAAAGGAATTCTCAAGAACTTCCACTTCTGGGCTTACGGCCCCAAAATGGCAGAAGCAGTGATCGTAACACAGGAACAGTCCATTTGAATAGCAGACACATTGGATCTCATGAGCTTTCACAAAGAGGATATCTTGGTTTTAGGTCAAAACCAAATTCGCATGAATGATCAGTACGAGGCGGATCGGTGCAGTTGGCAATATAATCAGGAATCGTTTGTTTGCTGATCCTGCTCCTTTGCTTGGTGGTCCTCCAAACCGAATCAGCAACTAATCCAATAAACCTAGGGGAGATTGTTAGGCCCTAAAGGTTTATGGATTAGCAGGATAATTACTAATGGACCAAGCTTATAGAAGGTGGAGTATTTGAGTGGGCTTTTGGGGATTATGGGCCTAGGGTTTAGGGGGAATGCTCCCTAAACCTTTGCTATAAATAGTAAATGATAATTAGGAACATGGTTATTGGTTTTACTTGTTTTAGAAACTTGTATTTGACAATCTTTTATGCAAGTTTAAGCATTCTAATCAACAAATCTTTCTTCATCTCTTTTCTTTTGAATCAGCGTCTGTTTGTGTGATTCTGCCACCAAACAAGCTTGTGTGATATCATTGTGATCTCGTTTCGGGTCTTACACTACTTAAATTAACGAGAATGAAAATCTCTTTAATACGGTGTATTTTTTTAAAATACAATCGTATGGAAAAGTTATAACCGTTTAAAAATCGTGAGGAAGTGGGTTTATGAATAAAAAAATTGTATCTTTCTATTTTGTCAGTGGCGGACATAGAGTGTTAATAGGGGTAGCGCGGGCTATCCCTCAACCCCGCCTCCGTAGTGTAAAAATACCCCTTAACCCCATTTCCTTAGTGTAAAAATACCCTTCAACTCCGTTTCTGTTATATAAAGGATACCCCTGATCCTAAAAAAATTAGGATACCCCTAACTTTAAAGGCTATTTTCGCCACTGTATTTTGTCATTTCCCCACTTATTTCCTTTGTATTCTTCATGTGAATTCTACATTGAGACCATCTAACCTCAGCTATTGAAGTACTATTGAATTACTTGATCAAAGGTCCAAAATGTCTTCAACACTTTCTACGAAATAGCTCTCTTATACATCATCTTTTCACTACCTAAGAAACCCAATATTGATGTAATTTTTATCTACTTATTTTTTACTTTATAACACAAGAAATATATTGTAAATAAAACGTAATTTAATCAAGCGTTAAATATAAACTCATGGTGTAGATCAGATAGGCTCCAATAAGATTTCATTTTCAATTAGTTAACATCATTTCCACTTTTTCCTTTTTTTTAAATAGCATACTCACTACTAATTTACACCAAATTAATCCTAAAGTATTTCTTGTTTAGGATTAAACTCAAGATTTTCCACTAAGAAATAAGAGTCTCTACCAAATGAGCTAGCTTTACATTGACACTTTTTTCCTATTTACAATATATGCATCACTTCTATTATCATTAAGTAATATATATTATCATTCACCTTTATTTATCATATTAAGTTTATTCTACATAATATATTTATATTTATATACATGGGAGGGTTATCTTGAAAACGTTAAATATTGCGAGAACTGTGAAAACGAATGAGAAAACCAATCAAAATCATTTTTTTTGTTAATACAAACCTCATTATAATTAAAATACAATATTAAAAAAAGAATTCACTCTTTAAATAATTCATCTCTTCTTTCAAAATCACTTTTAATATGTGTTTTACACATGTTTACTACAACAAATTTACACATGTGTAAATAGGAAACTTAAACATGTATAAATTTTCTTTATGTATGAATATGCGTAAATTAAAACGTGTTAATTAAATTTCTAATATTGTATTCGAATAATAATGATAAGTATAAAAATAATTTTGAATTTGAATTGTTTTTGACAAAGTTCTCGTGATTTTTTTCATTCATTCTCACGGTTCTTACATATTATTGTATAGATATGAACAATGTAATTTAAAATAATTTTTTACACTTTACTGTTTGTAGATTTAATGACGAGCCAATTGATACAGGTTGAGTACGATTTGGTAAATGATTTTAAGAGCATTCACAATTAAAATCTATATTATAAGGATTGATTGTTAGTGTTTTTGAGTGGTTGCGAGTGAATGAGAGAGAAAATATATGGGAAAATTACTATTTATCTGTAAATATACGGGAAAAAAGTCTGGATAGAGAAAATCTTATAAATTTTTTATATTTCTAGAAATGATTATGAGTGGAAGAGAGAGAAAAAAAAGTAAAGACAAAGTTATAAAAATATTATTTAATTGAAAACGATAGAGAAAAAAATAGTTGTTTTAGTGTAAATATATGGATATGGATAAGAAATTCAATGCGAATGCTCTAATGCTTCTTAAACATAACTAGTAATAAGGGCCCCCCGCGTTGCGGCGGGGGGCATAGATAGTGCCAAGTAGTACTAATGCTACACAACTACCAGCGACCAACAACACCAGAAAAGATTGTAAAAACAAAATAAATAAAAAGGAAAAAATAACACCGAACGAAAAACATACGTAAAATTGTTGAACCACGTGTGGCAGTTGCGACATGTTAATGCTAAGAAATTAGACTGAAATGTAAAAATAGAAAAGAGTAACTAAGTCGATCTAAGACCACGCGTTGTGACGAACCTGCCAAACATGGAAAAATAGACGCGTTGTGACGGTCCTGTCAAACGGAGAAAAAATAGTCGAAAAAACTTTGAAACCCACACGTACGTTACGGTGTGTTTACTCGCAAAATTTAAACGAAACGTAAAAAAAATTGCAAAAATTGAAAAATACGTGGATCAAAGTTGAAAATAAAAATGTGTTGAGGTTAAATTGCAAAAAAATGAAGATTTGGGTTAAAAGTAAAAAAAACAAAAAGCTTAAAATGCAAAAAATGTAAACCTCTGGGTTAGTAGTGAAAAATCAAAAAAAAAATCACATGGGACTGTCTCTTAGTTAGGGGCTGTTTGGTAGCCTCTTAATGACCATTCAGATGCTACCTCTTAATGGTTTAAAACCTCTGAATGAATAAGAGGTAACCTCAAGTCTGAATGGTTAAGAGGTAACCTCTGAATGGTAAATCATCACATGTCACATTCTTCTACCTTCTCATTGGTAAAATTCTTAATGGTTCCATTAAGAGGTAGCCTCTTAATGACCATTCAGAGGCTACCAAACAGCCCCTTAGTCAAATCATTGTTACACCAAACATCCGATTTTAAGCAAAATCAATTTTATATCTAACCATTTAAATTGAACTTGGGACATATCTTTTATCTTTCTAAAAACTAAAGCCATCCCTATGGCATAACACTTGGTGCATGCCGGTGGCCATGTGGAAGAAGGGATATGGGCAAATATAATGCGACAAGTGATCAATGCATTTTATATACACTTTGTTCAGTATTAATTATATCATAAATGCATCAATATTGTGATAAATATATTAATTTCATTAGTTTTTGTATTTAGTAGGTTAAGAAGAAAATGAGTTTGCATAACTAATAGATTTAAAAAATAAATAAACATAATTAATCTTACAATTTGTGGAATCACCATCATCATCATCATCATCATCATCATCATCATCATCATACTCAGTAAATCCCACCAATAGCAGCTAAGGTAGGGTCTGAGAAGGGTAAGATGTAGACAGCTTTACCTCTACCCTTTAGGAATATAGAGGCTGCTTCCAATAATTTGGGGAATCGAGTTTAGAAATTAATGATTAAGTCGTCTTGAACATGTAGGACTAAAGAAAAGAATAAATAAACTTGAAAAAATTAATTAATTGAGTTATTATCCTTTTTAAAAGTGAATTAATATCCTTTCATTAGATTTTGAGTTCATCAAGTGTTGTGACATAAGATTTAATGGACACATGATGGGCTTTCGGTTGGGTAATGGAAAAAATATAAGCCCACAATAAAATTGCAACCATCAAGTCAGGCCCAAAATAATGAAAACGAATTAAAATGGGACAAATTACAACAGAACTAGCATCAGGCAGCCGGCAAAATTGGAAGCACCGTTTCAAAAGCCCATTTTGGCGTACCTTACTACGGAATTACGGCAGCGTAAAACCCAGCATTTTTGTCACCGTTTAAGCTTTAAAGAGTTTGGGCACCGTACGAGTTCCACCATACGCTGGAGGGACGTTCGATACGCCGACTCGCGTAAAAGTTAGGTCTTAAGTCGGTTTTGCGTGCCTATTTAACCCGTTTACCTATGGTTTCGAAATTTAGCTTCCATACTTCAGTTTGGGCAGCTTCGGACAAACCCAATTGATCCCGAGGCTCTTGATCATCATTTTGAGCATTCTTTTGTAGGAACCGTTCGCGTAATAAAATAAAGAGTTAATAGCCAAAATGGTCCCTGAGGTTTGCTCACTTTTGCCACTTTAGTCCAAAACCCAAATTTTTTAAATCTGGGTCCCTGAGGTTTGCACTTTGTTGCCATTTTAGTCCAAATTTCAAAAACCCCATTTTTGAGTGTTGAAACCTGATTGTTTTGTCCTTTTGTGTAGGGGCATTTTAGTCATTTTAATTTACTCTTTTAATAAATTAAAACAAAATTAATTTTATATATTATATATATACATACAGATATTCACACAAAGACCCACCACCATCACCGCCTTCTACCACCAGCATCACCGCCTCCCACCACCGTCACCATCCACCCCACCATCATCACAACCTTCCACCACCACCGTCACCACCCACCCCACCATCATCACAACCTTCCACCACCACAACTACTTCTGCATTTCCGGCCAGATCCACCACCATCTCTTTCTCCCTCTCTCTCGTCTTCATCTCAAGAACCCAACACAAAACCTAAAGCGGGTTCCCCAGGTTCTGCACCCAATTTCATCACCACCACCATTAATCCACCACCACCACCATCTCTCTGTCTCCGTCCTTCACCCACCACCTCCAACAACACACCACCACAACCACCTTCAAACCTGCAACAACCCTAATCACCAACCACCTGCAAACCGTCTTCGACTAACCCTCCCACCGCCACCGTCTCCACCGGAACCCTAACCCCAAACCTGCAACAACACGATTCAGCAACCAACACCGGAACCCTAACCCAAATCAGCAACCAACCTGCAAACAACCCTAACCCAAATCAGCAACCAACCTGCAAACAACCCTAACCCAAATCAGCAACCAACCTGTAAACGCTGCTACTGTTCGTCGATTTACACCTGTAAACCCACCACCGCCCTCAGCCCTCTTCCACACGACACAACCAACCTCCATCTCCTGCGCCACCATCGCCGATCACCGCCTTGCTCAGTTTCCATCGCCGGTCATCCAACCTGAACCACCACCGCCCTCAGCCTTCTTCACCAGAGAGAGAGAGAGAGAGAGAGATGGGTATTTGTTGTGTGAATGTCTGTATGTATATATATATATATATATATATATATATAATATAATTAATTTTGTTTTAGTTTATTAAAAGATTAAATTAAAATGACCAAAATGCCCCTGCACAAAAGGACAAAATAGGTTGGTTTCAACACTTAAAAAAGGGGTTTTTGAAATTTGGACTAAAATGGCAACAAAATGCAAACCTCAGGGACCCAGATGTAAGAAATTTGGGTTTTGGACTAAAGTGGCAAAAGTGAGCAAACCTCAGGGACCATTTTGGCTATTAACTCTAAAATAAAAATAGACAAATTCTTTATTATTATGATTACAATACAGAAATAAGAAAACAAAATACTGGTACAATTACAACTGAAATAAACGAAAAATACAAGAATGGAGTAGAAGAAGAGTGGCTGAGTCACATGAACACACGCTTCCCTTAAAACAAATTCCGAGTCTCCCAGGAGTACTCGTTTTGTTTCCCAGGGTACAACAGTCGGAGTAGTAGTACTGCCGGAGTTCGCCTACAACCCCGAAGGTTACCTTGAAAGCTGCAAGAAATAGATCAGGAAATTCTAGGGAGAAAGTTGAATTGGTTGTTCTGTTTCTGGTGTCCCTCTGCTGTGGGTTTGAGGCTGTATTTATACAGTTCCTAGGTTGAAACAGTCAAAAACGAATTAAAGAGAGGTTTAAATTGCATTAAACGTCTTCAATGCAATTTAATACGTCATTTAATTCTCAGTCAAAGCTCGTTAACTCGTCAGTTACGAAGCTGGACTGAAACTGCATTGTCATTCAATGTTGGAAGCTTCTGCGCGCGCGTGCCACGTCACCTGTGAGCCTCTACGAGCATGCCACACAGTCGCGCCGTTTTGACTCACTCTGGTGCGCCGCGCACGTCACGCGCCTCGAACCTGCATGCCTCTTCACCACTTGGTCCTTGCAGCCTCTGTGATCCACCACGATCACGTGGTCAAAAATACAAAGGCGGCTCTCAAGCGGCTCGCGGTGATGCGAAGTGCAAAGTGCGCCATCAAAGCGCCACATTGCACCTCATCGCCCACGCCACGCGCGTGCGTGAGCGAGCGTGTGCGAGTGCGAGTTAGGGTGCTCCGCACCCTTCGCGAGTACACCAGTGAGTGCTCCCATGAGACAATAAGGATGGAGAGTTCCCACTTAAATACCCCTTTAAGTTCCATCTCTCATCCGATGTGGGACAAGGTGCTACTTTCCCTTTTGTTTCAGCATTGAATGTTCCAAACACCCAACTTTGAGCATCGATATCTCATTCATCTTAGCTTCGTTTTGGACGTGGTTTAGTTCGTTGCGAAGCTCTTCCAACATAAAACACAAACCCTCAAATAAATATATAAAACCCACTCATTTTATTATATTTATTTCTAGTCCAAAATAGGAAAAAATCATTTTCCTATATTTGTGAAAAATGTTATTTTCACCTATTTTTCCAACAATCCCCCACATGAAAAATGTTATTTTCACCTATTTTTCCAACAATCCCCCACATGAAAAATGTTATTTTCATCAAATTTCTAACAATCCCCCACATGTATGGAAATGGATCTTTTCCTTACACTTTTCAACAATAAACTTCGACAGTTGAGTATTGCAAGATAGGTAGGTTTTAACCTTTGAACCTTCTTTTGTGAAGCATACTTAGCTTACTAGCGGTTTGTAGACGCGATGTCCTTGAACATACCCCCATTTGTGTAAACGACAATACACTTCACACAATACTCTCCCTGGTTTGGCCAACCCCTCATTGTCGTGTCCTATTATGGTCCTGGAACACTAGCCTGGTTCTGCGAGAGCTCTAGGATTTGCGCACCCCACAAATCCATTTGAAGCGACCCTACTTCTCTCTAACATAGGTGATTCCTCTGAATCATTAAAAGCATCATGGTTATTTGATTTCCCGAAATCGTTAACCTTAATATGCTTAGCCTCACATCAATGTCACTGATTGGAATGGACTAGGAAGTATATATAACTCCCTTTTATTTAGTTTGGGGTACTCCCCCACAGTGACTCCGTTTAGGTAGTATGATTAAGTTTGCCTATTGAACCTAGATCTTGGGATCTCCAGTCAACTAGGTTAGGTTTCCCTCATATTCCCATTTATCACGGGCTTTAGTCCCATTCCTCTTAACGACGTTTCTACTAACTCTCTGCTTAAGCCTTTTGTTAACGGGTCCGCAATGTTATCCGATGATCTCACATAATCAATTGTGATAACACCCGTTGAGAGTAGTTGTCGTATCGTGTTATGTCTACGTCGCATATGCCTTGATCTGCCATTGTACATCAAGCTTTGAGCTTTACCAATCGCTGATTGGCTATCACAATGTACACATATGGCTGGCAAAGGCTTCGGCCATCTTGGAATATATTCCACGAATTGACGTAGCCATTCCGCCTCCTCGCCTGACTTATCCAAGGCGATGAATTCGGATTCCATTGTGGATCTTGCTATGACCGTTTGCTTAGAAGACTTCCAAGCAATAGCAGCTCCTCCAAGTGTAAACACGTAACCACTTGTTGATTTGGAATCTTTATTATCCGATATCCAGTTTGCATCAGTGTATCCTTCGATCACTGCTGGTTGTCGGGTATAATGCAGTCCATAATCTCTTGTGTATCTTATGTATCTAAGTACCCTCGTGATAGCTTTCCAATGATCCGCGCACGGATTGCTGGTGTATCTACTTAGCCTACTCACCGCGTAAGCCAAGTCGAGTCTAGTACATGTCATTAGATACATTAGACTGCCAATAATTCTTGAATACTCTAACTGAGCAACTCTCTCTCCTTTATTTTTCTTGAGGTGTTGGGAGGTATCAACTGGAGTTTGAGCTACCGTCGTATCTCCCGAGTTGAATTTTTCAAGAATTTTATCCACATAGTGAGATTGACATAACACAAGACCTTCTTGGGTGTAACACCTCGAAAATTCACGTCCTATAATGTGTAGACACGTGTCATATGTTTGAACGTGTGAAAGAATGTTATAGAAGGACTAAAGTTGACAATCATGAAAAGTATGTGAATATACGAGTTCTAAATGTCAACAGTGAATAAATATATTTTATAATAACCCTACATGATGTTCATATCATCAAACGAATAAATCATGGATCATACGAAGCAAAAAGTGAGAGATTACAAACTACAGGGGTTAAATGTGTCAACATGTTTAAGTTATACCTCTGAGTGACCTTTTGACAAACCCGAAGCTTTGTAACGGTTAATTATGCCCACTAGAATGCATGATATAAATTTCATAAAGTTTCGTTATCGTATGAGAAAGTTATGATCAAATTCGTGTGCGAGGGGTTAAAGCGTTAACATTGAAAGTTATGACTTTTCGGGTTAACCGGAAGTGTCCAGGGACTTGGCAAAGTGGGTACAAGTCTTAAAGCCCTTGTAGGTAAATAATAAGGGCTCGAATTGCAATATATAATCTTAGTTGACCTTTCGTGAAGCCAAGGGACAAGATGCAAAAACAAGAAAATGAAAAAATCTGATTTTAAGGCCCATGCGGGCCGCGTAAAGGCTGGTTAAACTTTACGCGGGCCGCGTTAACCGCCCAGATGCAGAATCATCAGACAGCAGCCTGTATACGCGAAAACTCGACCCAAAACGGGTGTTTCACATCATGTGCGACCCCTAAGTGCCTCCTACAACCTTAGGGACATGTGTTGATGAGTTGTGGTCAGTTGTAGCTTGAGTTGTCAACATTTTGTGGTGGATTAAACACTATATAAAGGACCAAAGTTGCAACCAAGTTCCACACACCTTCTCTTGCATTCTTGATCAATTCTGGAGCTCCCAAGCAGGCTCAAGTGATCATAATTCGTGCATAGGACTCTTGTAAGTATACTTGACCTTTCTTAATTAAGTTTTAGCTTAGTTTTAGCTTAAAAGTCAAACCGTCGTAATTAACGGTTGACTTTAAGATTAATCACTAATGGTCCAGTGATTAGTCGAATCAAAAGTAGTTATAAGTTGGTAATTATGTGGGTAATAAGCCCTTAAAAGGGTTCCCCCTGATTCCCACTCTAACTAGGTCAAATGTCGGGTCAAACTTGTGTTTAAAAAGTCAACAGAATGTGTAAATTACAATTTATGCATAGTTAGCAATGTAGAACACATACAACCTGTTTGATCATTAATATAACTTGGTAATTAGTGTAAGGACATGTCTAAACATGTTCAACCCGACAATTTCCTGTTTAGACCCGGTTCGGAACCGAAAGTCGCATAGTTTGACTTATACTTTGACTTTCAGTTCTGACCCATTTTGGTATGATTTAAAAATACCTAAGAGCTTTATTTGGACCAGGTTACATGCTAGTATAACCCTCTGAGATTATACACCTCGGATCATTAGTTATCCGATTAATACGCATGATTCCGTTAATTGCCTATATGTTGACCATTATGCCCTTTTCACCTTAAAACGTGATTTTTGAAAATGTAAAAGAGTAGAAACCTTAGTTACTGATATTTAAACTTGCATACAAAATTTGACATCGGTTTGAGGTGTAGATTAAGAGTTATGCTCGTTAGCGTAAAATGAAAGCTTTATGTTAACTAAACGGCGTAATTAGCGTATAGCCTAATTACACCTACTTTTTGATATCAAATTTATTACCCACTGATGTAATATATTATTTTGGGATTTTTAAATATTTTTAATTAATTTTAGGCTGGGCATAACTTATAGTCGTAGGCTTAATCCGGTAATTGTCGGTTTTGCCCTTACGGGCCATAAAATGAGTTTTACATATCTAATTGACTCCAAACCTTTTGCTACTGATCACATATGATAAATAAATTATTTTAAACCCTCTGGAATAATAAAAATATCATATTTCTATATAGAACCCGGAAACGGCTTCTAATCGCCTTTTTAAGCGTTTTTAGCGCCTAGTATGTACTAGAACTATTTTAAACATACAAAGGGGAATACCTACTGATATTTGAGGTAAATTATAATATTTTAACAGTAAGCAAAATTCCTTAAACTCAGACTTCAGTTTTGAGCTTTTCGGCTTATGTGAAATTACCAAAATGCCCCTACAGTGCATAGTTTGGTTATAATTGATAAATTTCACATATATACAATACCCTACTGTTATAACTTATCAAACTAAGTATTTTTTCTGATTATATCAGACCTGTAACTCAGGTTAATACTTAAACTCTTTTATAACCTTGTAAATGACCAAACTACCCCTACGTGGCATAGTTTGTGTTTAAATTCGTTTCGGGCATAATAAAAGGCATCTTACTGATGTCACAACATATATGAAGCATATTAACTTAGGAAACCTGTAAATGGCTCATATGTATACCCGTTACACTTATTACGCGTTCGGTTCGATTTATGTAACTAGTTTACATAAATTAGCCGAAACGGGTCAAACCTTATCGGTTTTATCTCAAAATCCAGAGTGTGTATGAAATACCCATATTAAGCAAGTCTCCGAACTTGTCGGGTCTAAATCACATTCTATCCGGTCTTCGCTTAATAGTGCGTACGAACCGTATCATTGAAACTAACCGGTCTAAGCTAAGGCTTAATTAAGGACCCGTTAGAAATCTAATAGGTTATTATAAACCTTCGTTCGAGATTAGGAGCCCAGTAAAAGTACTTGCATTTGCTGTATTTGATTGATACTTTGCTCAGGTAAATACTCTTAACTTATTTTCCCTATACGGGCTTGGGGTACGGTACTATAAAAGTACCGCTTGGTCGGGTATGTAGTCATTTAAATCGGATTGTGATTAATGTATTTACATAACCCGCTTTATTCTGTATTATTTGATGTATGGCCCTTGGGGGTTAAATGACCATGTCCCGGATATCCTTGGCATCATTTTACGAAATGGCCACGACCTAAGCACGGGGTGTAGGCGTACACCTGACAGATGCTTTATGTAAAAACTGGTAATCCACTAAAGGAATCAACCTTGTGGGCATTATACCTGTGGCGTGTCAGTTAACTTAAACCGGCTCTTCTAACCGGTGCTAATGGACGGCAAATAAGTAAATCTGTATACAAGATTATATACAAATAATTGTCCCAAGTTATAAAGATATTTTGTGCCGAAGTGCATTCAAATCAATTTACAAACTCTTTTCAAAACGAGTCATTTGAGTTGTATTTACCAGTGTAAACTGACGTATTTTCCAAAAAGGTTAAGTGCAGGTGCTAGACGAAATAGGCTGGCTACTCCAGGCATCATTACTCAAGTCTCGCAAGCTCTAGATGTCAAAGTCTGTTGAACTATTGTTTCTATTTTATTTTCGATCCGCCTGTGGATCTTTTACTTTCCGTTGTAATACTGGATATTACTTATATTCGGATTGTAATATATTTCTCTTTTGCTTCTTCTGTGCATTTATATAATTGTGTTGTTTGACTATTATGTTGCCAACCACGTCACGATACTCCCCACCGGGCCCACCGGTGACACGTAGAAATCAGGGTGTGACATTGGGTTCTTATGATCTTTACTCCAAGAATCACATCCACTAAACCCATGTCTTTCATGTCAAATCTCGCTTTCAACATGCTTTTAGTAGCTTTGATAATTTTATCATTACTCCCAATGATAAGCATATCGTCTGCATAAAGGTATAAAATCACATAACCTTCATTTGTGTCTTTGAAATAAACACATTTATCGCACTCATTTATTTTGAAACCATTGTCAATCATGACATGATCAAACTTTTGGTGTCATTGTTTTGGTGCTTGCTTCAAGCCATACAAAGACTTGACTAGTTTACATACTTTACCCTCTTGACCTGGGGCAGAGAAACCTTCAGGTTGCTCCATGTAAATCTCTTCTTCTAAATCGCCATTTAGAAATGCAGTTTTAACGTCCATTTGGTGAACTTCCAAATTTATTAAAGCCGCTATAGCAATAACCAATCTAATCGAGTTTATGCGCGTCACATGCAAGTAGGTATCAAAGTAATCTAGACCTTCCTTTTGTCTAAATCCTTTAATCACCAACCTAGCCTTGTATTTATCAATACTTCCATCAGTTTTCATCTTCCTTTTGAATATCCAACGATATCCAAGTGGTTTGCAACCAGGTGGAAGATCTACTAACTTCCAAGTATGATTTTGCAATATAGAATCAATTTCATTCCTTATTGCTTCTTTCCATTGAGGTCCTTCTGAAGAGGAAACCGCTTCGCGATATGTATTGGGCTCGCCCTCAACCATATAGCTAACGAAGTCTGGACCGAAGGATTTTTCAACCCTTGGCCTTTTGCTTCGCCTACGGTCACTTTCTTCAACCTCAGGTTGTTCATGTGTCTTATCATGAACTACCTCATCAACAGGTCTAGATGAGCTCTCACCTACTTCAAAATTAGGTGTTGATGACGTTGCATGTGTTTGTCTTCTCAAAGGAAACACATTTTCAAAGTAAGACACAACGTTAGGATTCACCTCCATGATAGTGTTTACGTGTACATCAGGATTCTTGGACTCATGTACAAGAAAGCGATGTGCACTACTTTGATGCGCATACCCAATAAATATGCAATCAACAGTTTTGGGTCCTATCCTAAGAGCCTTAGGAGGTGGTACAATCACCTTTGCTAGGCACCCCCACACTTTCAAATATTTGTATGAAGGCTTCTTCCTTTTCCATAACTCATATGGAGTCTCGTCCCTCTTTTTCAATGGTATCTTGTTCAAAAGATAATTGGCTGAGAGAATGGCTTCCCCCCACATTTCCTGGCTCACCCCAGAACTTATCAACATGGCGTTCATCATTTCTTTCAATGTGCGGTTCTTCGTTCCGCCACGCCATTTGATTGTGGAGAATAAGGAGGTGTACACTCATGTATAATGCCACTTTTTGCGCATAAATCGGCAAAAGGTGCAACATATTCGCCTCCTCGGTCGCTTCGCAAAGCTTTTATCTTCTTTTGAAGTTGATTCTCAACTTCATTCTTATACAAGATAAATTTACTTATTGCTTCATCTTTACTTTTTAGTAAATATACATAGCAATATTTAGTACTATCGTCAATAAACGTGATGAAGTACTTATTTCCACCTCTTGTGGGTACCGCTTTTAACTCACAAATATCGGTGTGAATTAAATCAAGGGGTTCGGTTATTCGTTCAACCGATTTTGATGATGATCTTGTAAGTTTGGATTCAACGCAAGTTTCACATTTATAGTGTGAATCAATATGGAATGTTGGTATACAATTTAAATTGATTAAACGGCGTATTGAATTAAAATTTACGTGACCTAATCTACCATGCCATTTATTCGATTCGGAAAACTCAATCATATAAGTAGAAGTAGTAGCAATTTTATTCATGTTCTTCTTGACTGCCATTACATTCAATTTAAACATACCATTTTGGGCATAGCCCTTTCCCACATACATTCCTCGTTTAGTAAGAACAAAGTTGTCACTTTCAAACACTAAACGAAATCCAAACTTGTTAAGCAACCAACCCGAGACTAGATTCTTGCACAAGTCCGGGACATACAACACGTTGCTTAGAGTGAGCTCCTTCCCCAAAGTCCACTTCAAGATCACCGTTCCTTCACCCATGATGTCAGCGGTGGCTGCATTTCCCATGTACAGCTTCTCCTCTCCAGAAAGCGCCTTGAAGGTGGTAAAGAGGCTTCTGTCTGCGCAAACATGACGGGTCGCGCCCGTATCAACCCACCATCCTTTTGGAGTGTTGGTCACAGTATTGACCTCATCCATCATTGCGCTTTTGTCGGAAATCATTGCCACCAAAGGCATTCCGTCTTCATCCACCATGTGCGCACGCTCACGCTTTGGTTTCTTGCATTGGTTAGCCCGATGCCCCGGCTCGTCACAGTTGTAACAAGTTCCTTGGAACGTTTGAGGTTTCTTTTTCACAACCCCTTTCTTTGGTCCAAGTTTGCTAGCCTTTGCTTTCTCTTTGTCCTTTTTCCCCTTACCCTTCGCGCCCTTAGAGGATTGCCCATGCTCAACCACGTTTGCGCTGGCAGAAGTTTGCGCATGGCTGCCTTTTAGGGCAATTCTATTGCCCTCTTCAATCCGAAGACGAACAATAAGGTCCTCTAAAGTCATCTCCTTTCGTTTGTGTTTAAGATAATTCTTAAAATCCACCCAACCAGGAGGTAACTTTTCAATCATCGCTGCCACTTGGAATGTCTTGCTGAGTACCATTCCCTCAGCGTGGATGTCATGAAGTATAATCTGTAACTCTTGGACTTGGTTCATAACAGTCTTGTTATCAACCATTTTGAAATCCAAGAAACAGGCTACCACAAATTTCTTTGTGCCAGCATCCTCCGTTTTGTACTTCTTGTCCAAGGCATCCCAAAGGTCTTTGGAAGTCTTGACGTTGTAGTACACATTATACAACGCATCCGATAGGCCGTTTAACACATAGCCACGGCATATAAAATCCAAATGCTTCCACGCATCTACCGCGCACTGTCTTTGTGCGTCGGTCTCCCATTCCACAGGTTGGGGAGCGGTTTTCGTCAAGAACCTCGCAAGGTTCATGGTGGTCAGGTAGAAGAACATCTTCTGCTGCCACCTTTTGAAGTGTAGACCCGAGAACTTCTCAGGTCGTTCAGCGTGATTGGCCACTGTGGACGCTCCCACAGTGGTGGCGTTAAGAGGGGTTCCCGTCACAACATTTGTGGTGTTGTTAACGTTGACGTTTTCGTTCGACATGCTGAAAAAAAAATTAAAATTTTAAAGTTTAGTCAAAAATTCTGATTTACGCAAAAACCAGAAGTAAACTATTAAATTTTAATTTTACCACAAATTTACTGTTTAGGCTTCTAAGTCCAACTTTGAAGACCAAAAACAGAAAATTTAATAATTAGAACTTACTGATTGGCTTCTAAGTCCAACTTTGAAGACCAAGTCAGAAAGTTTTAGCAAGTTAGGACAAATTTTGAAAGTAACCAGAAAGGTTTTCAACCAAAGTCGCTCCTTTGAAGATGAAAACCAAA
Organism: Helianthus tuberosus; assembly: GCA_030545235.1. Taxonomy (NCBI): domain Eukaryota; kingdom Viridiplantae; phylum Streptophyta; class Magnoliopsida; order Asterales; family Asteraceae; genus Helianthus; species Helianthus tuberosus. The sequence continues at coordinate 95,899,301 of CM060399.1, read as the reverse complement.
AAAAATCTGTTTTTAAACACAAACTGAGTGAAAACAAAACTGGTTTGAATCACTGAACATAATGGTTTTGATTACACGAACGGTGTTTAAAAATTTGTTTTAAGATTGTAGGAACCGTTCGCGTAATAAAATAAAAATAAACAAATTCTTTATTATTATGATTACAATACAGAAATAAGAAAACAAAATACTGGTACAATTACAACTGAAATAAACGAAAAATACAAGAATGGAGTAGAAGAAGAGTGGCTGAGTCACGTGAACACACGCTTCCCTTAAAACAAATTCCGAGTCTCCCAGGAGTACTCGTTTTGTTTCCCAGGGTACAACAGCCAGAGCAGTAGTACTGTCGGAGTTCGCCTACATCCCGAAGGTTACCTTGAAAGCTGCAAGAAAGAGATCAGGAAATTCTAGAGAGAAAGTTGAATTGGTTGTTCTGTTTCTGGTGTCCCTCTGCTGTGGGTTTGAGGCTGTATTTATACAGTTCCTAGGTTGAAACAGTCAAAAACGAATTAAAGAGAGGTTTAAATTGCATTAAACGTCTTCAATGCAATTTAATACGTCATTTAATTCTTAGTCAAAGCTCGTTAACTCGTCAGTTACGAAGCAGCTGGACTGAAACTGCACTGTCATTCAATGCTGGAAGCTTCTACGCGCGCGTGCGCGCAAGCCACACTGGTGCGCGCGCGCCCAGGTCTGCACGCCCATGCGCGGTGCGTCCTCTTGGCTCACTGCCATGCGCGCGTGCGCCGCGCACGTCACATCAGAACCCATGCACCATGCGCAACCGCGCGCCTTCGTGCCACTTGTACCCGCGCGCGGACTGCCACGTCACGCGCCTCAAACCTGCATGCCTCTTCACCACTTGGTCCTTGCAGCCTCTGTGATCCACCACGCGCACGTGGTCAAAAATACAAAGGCGGCTCGCGGTGATGCGAGTGTGCGAGTGTGCAAAGTGCGCCACATTGCGCCTCATCGCCCTCGCCACGCGTGAGCTAGGGTGCACCGCACCATTCGCGAGAACACCAGTGAGTGCTCCCATGAGACAATAAGGATGGAGAGTTCCCACTTAAATACCCCTTTAAGTTCCATCTCTCATCCGATGTGGGACAAGGTGTTACTTTCCCTTTTGTTTCAGCATTGAATGTTCCAAACACCCAACTTTGAGCATCAATATCTCATTCATCTTAGCTCCGTTTTGGACGTGGTTTAGTTCGTTGCGAAGCTCTTCCAACATAGAACACAAACCCTCAAATAAATATATAAAACCCGCTCATTTTATTATATTTATTTCTAGTCCAAAATATGAAAAAATCATTTTCCTATATTTGTGAAAAATGCTATTCTCACCTATTTTTCCAACATCTTTCATGTTCTAAATAAAGTTTTAAAGATGTTTTCTTGGAGATGCAAGGCTAAACCACTAGGGTGGGTTCGTATTGAATTTGGTTAATTTCTTAAATTATTTGGATTTAATTGTTTATTCAAGTTACTTAAACGATTTGATTTCGTAAATTTTGTTAATTTCACCGAGAATTTCTAGGGTGGGTTCGTATTGAATTTCTAATTGTGTTGTTTGGTTTTCGTTCGCTGACCACCACAGTTGAGCCATTTGTCCTATAACTATCAGTTCATTAAAAATAAAGGCATTGATCATTTTTTTTTATCTCATCATTGTTTTAAACCTAATTTATGTTCCAATTCACTCTTTATAATCAACCAAACCAAACTAAACATCAATTCTAATTTTAATATCTAGTTTAATGAATCAATTACCTTCTAGCATTTTCAACTAGCTCCGTATAGATTTGACACCATACTTACCTTTACTCTTTAAAGGTGATTAGGAACTCTTTTTAAACCTTATTTTTTTATTGACTTTTTAACATTGGTTAGAGCAAGAAATGAGAAGTTTTAGACTCTTTCTACATGGAAGGGTAAGACTGCCGGGAGTAGGGCCTGGGTTGAAGGCTTGGGTTGATATATGGCGGAGATGGGCTCCACCAGGCCACCCAAAAAAAGTGGGGTGTGGTAGCGGCGTGAGCTAGCTGGCGTGGGTGAACATGTGAAAATTTATATTTTGACATTTACAAAATAAAACACACGACTAATTTAATTTAAAAAAAGATACATAAAATCCTAATAAACTAAAAAACAACTTAATAAATCCTAATGAACCATTTTCCCTTTTTGGGCTGGTTTTGGATGAAGATTTGTGTTTGAAGAAAGTAGATGTGAAAAATATTGATGTTTGGGGTGAGTATTTATAGGTAACAAATAGTAGAGTTTTTTTAAAATTTGATTTACATAACGGTAACCGCCATGGCCAACGGCTAGCCCAAACGGCTATGGGTAACGATCTAATTTTCCTAGTCAATCCCAGCCAGCCACATCGACGCCCCAACCCGCCCCACGCCAAGTTTCATAGCCACTCCAGAGGGGCAACACCGCTACCCAAACTTGCCCGGTGTGGCTAAAGCGGCGTTGCTTTGGTTCCCACTCCCCAAACCCAAACCCAAGCCCACACCCCCCGGTCTAAGGACGAGAATTGTGGGTGCAAAAGAGAGACGGCCGCCTATGGGATTTCATTCGTCCAAGCCAACGTGAAGGGCAGGTAGATGGAGTGGGTAAGAGTTTTCGAGAATCGAAAAAGGAATAGATGGATTGTTGGTCGGAAGCAGTGGCCTGCGGTGGTGATCGGAGTCTTAGCCTGCAATGGTGTAAGTTGGAGGAGGTTGAAGATGGTGGTGGTTGTGGGTGGGCTGATTAGGTGAGGGTGTTGGTGAGACCCATTAGAGCATTCACATTCTATCCATCAAAATATGTGAGTGGGAGTTTTTATATTATAAAGGGTATAAAAAGTGGTTGTGAGTAGAGTAGAGAGAAAATGTTACTGTTCATCTGTATATTTAGGGGGACACTGTTCACCCAGTATAATTTTTTTAATATATATTGAAAGTGGTTGTGAGTGAAGGAGAGAGAAAAATGTGATGATAATATTATTTAATTGAAAATGAGAGAGAAAAAATATTTATTTTTAGTGGAAATATATTGATATAGGAGTTGTTTTTTAGTGGAATGTATGTATAATTTGATGGTTTGGATGTGAATGCTCTTAGAATTTAGTTGATTAAATAATTTTGTATTTCTTTTCATTTATTGAATAGTTTTTATTAATAAAGGTATTTTTGTCCTTTTACATGTACCTAACTGGAAAACTTAACTACTATCCATTGGAGGGACTAACCGAGTAACAACTTATTAAACCACAAGGAGTATATATGTAATTGAATGATGTATATGATGCTGACATCTAATGAAAAGTTCAGCCCACAGCTTTTATATAACAATGACTTGAATCAAGTAATTCAAAGTGACCGCAAATGATAATGGCCTTAGCCATCGTTGACATTAGAACAAGTCAGAAAGTTGGCATTAGATGGTGATTAGTTGAGTTTAATGAGATAACAATTAAAAACTTATGTGAAAACAAAGTTGTGCCTCATTCAAACTCCTGCACGCAAGATGAAGGTTTGGATCTTGGAATATGCGAAAACAGATCAGGAATTGCAAATGAAGCAACCAAAATATAGACCAACATACATGGTGTGTATATACGTTAATTAGTCCAATAACAAAAGCAACCAAAAAAATAACAATGAAGCAACCAAAATTACCAACAGGAAGCGTATAGAATGAGCCCCAAAAAAATGACTCAGTCAAGTCTCTAATGATATACACCTATGTAGTTGGTGCACTTGAGACCATTTACATGACCCCTTTTCAATAAAAAAAATATTATGCAAGAAAACATTAGTAATTTTCATTAAAACATTTAAAACTACAAAAACAGTTGATCATCAACACAAAAACCTAAGCCCTCTCACCTCTAATCCTCCTAGCCAACTGCATATCTTTTGGCATAATCGTAACTCTCTTAGCATGGATTGCACACAAATTCGTATCCTCAAACAACCCTACCAGATACGCCTCAGACGCCTCTTGAAGCGCAGCAACCGCACTGCTCTGAAACCTCAAATCGGTCTTAAAATCCTGTGCGATTTCTCTCACCAGACGTTGAAACGGAAGCTTCCGGATCAACAGCTCAGTGCTCTTCTGGTACTTCCTGATCTCTCTCAACGCAACGGTTCCTGGCCGGAATCTGTGCGGCTTTTTCACTCCTCCGGTCGCCGGAGCTGATTTTCTGGCTGCTTTTGTCGCCAGTTGTTTCCGAGGAGCTTTTCCGCCGGTTGATTTGCGGGCGGTTTGCTTTGTTCTCGCCATTTTTTTGATGTTTGAATAATATGAGATTGATTGATGTTTGAATTGTTTAGAAGAAGAAGAAGGTGTTTGTCGATATATATTTAGGGTTTGTGGTGAAGTTTTTAGGGGGGAAATGGGGATGAACCAGTGGGAGTAAGTGTGGACCGTTGGATTGTGGAATTGAAAAGTGACGGTCAGGATCGTTTCTTAAAACGTGATGAGGATTACGATCCGTGTGATTTCTAGTTTTCTGTTTTCTTTTGCGCTAGTTTATTTAAAGTTATTTAAAAAATAACAATAAATACATGTTTTAACAAGTTTAAAGTTATTTAAAAATAACAAAGATAATAAATGTTTTAACAAAAACAAACATGATATTTTTGTAACAACAAATTTCTTTACAACTAAGAAATAACAAACAATTCGTAGATTAGGGATTTGGGTTTATGTATTATTGAATAACAACGAGTTCTTATTTGCGTAGACGACAATATAATTTATAATATATTCTTCATTGTTTAGCACACATTTGTGGGTTTCCAGGAATCCAATGTGTTTGAAAAAATTAGTGAGAACCTTATAGAATTTAGAAAAAATTAGTGAGAATTAAAGATAATTTACCAAAATAAACTCATTAGAATAAAATATTGGATCCACCACTAATGAGTAGTTTAGTTCTTTGAAAGCTCTTAGCAATTGCGACCCAACAATTCCCTTCAAAATGACCATACTTATCTTTCACATATATGTTTTTAGAGTAAACTGCAAATTTACCCCCTGGAGTTTAGGCCAATTGACACTCTGACCCCCCCCTAACGAAATAATTGCAATTTTACCCCCCCCCCCCCAACGTTAGTGTTATGTCGCGATTCTACCCCCCCCCCCCCCCCGGCGTCAAATTTGCTTAACAGTCAACATAACAAGGTGAGGGTCAAAGGGTAAATAGGTAATTTTGCAATTATTGTGAAGCTTGTTTATTACAACACCCTATAAGTAACATATGAAAGCATAATTACCCCCCCCCCCCACCTTCCCACCATCCTCCTACAATCGATCCTGCGATCAGGCTTCTCCGGCGACATCAGGTGACACCGCGCGACATCATGTCACACCCCGACCACGTAAAACAACAAACCGTGGCGGAAACGTCGAGGAGTGTTTTAACATAATTATTGTTTCAAACCATGGATACAAAGAGTTTCGTTTTGTTAAATATTAAACATTTTCTTAAAGTTAAACAAGCAAGTCAAACATAGTCTATCATCGTTATTAAATCACTAAGGCCTCGTCCAGTCCTAAGTGAGCATGCATCCTATTCGCAATCAACATTAAGCAACATCACCTGAAACATATGTAAAAACAAAGTCAGCAAAGAAATGCTGGCGAGCACATAGTTTTTGTGTGAGTGTCAGATCCATGGCTCGTTGAAATATCTCGTACAACTTCGTTAATCGATATTTGAAACCTTGTTTTGTAAAATGTTTGTATTGTAAAATGAATAACCAAGTCAAAACATATTGGTTATAATTTATAAACCTCGATGCCATGAATCTTAACCCAAAACATTTGTTTAAGTAACCAAATCGTAAATCGTTCTCGTAATAAAACTCGTATGGTTTATATCGTTTCGTAAACATCGTTGTGTAACATCGTTTAACTCGTTCTCGTTATAGATCATCGTTCATTTTTTTAAATCGTTCATAATCGTACAATCGTTCAATCGTTTAATATCGTTCTCGTTCAAATCGTTCTCGTTTTAATTGTGAAAACTACTTTTGGTCGTCTCGCTAATAACATTCAAACCTTCGTGACTCGTTCATCGTTCAACTCGTATTAACAAACCACCAAAGGGTAAGTTAACAATCATCAGGTTCAGTCGTTACCCACTTAACCCACACATAACCATGGGTGCAGTTTGATAACGAGATTTATCGGATCCTATGGTACCATAACCTAATACTAGTCGGTTTGGCCAAAATTAATGAATGTCATTCGTTATGTAACTACAACCAACAAGTTCGTTTACATTGTGAAATCGTTATTAGTTTAGTATAAACCATCGTAATCGTTTTTGAAACCATCGTTAGAATATCGAAATCATTTTGATACATATGAATCACCCCAAAACAATCGAAAACAGTAAAAGAGGGGATCTATGTACTCACCTTTGGGTGCGTTTTTATATGTTAACACAATCCCTCAAATTGTTTATTCGTCCTAAATTACATAAGAATAATTTAATAATAAAAAACCCACAAAATACATAAGTTTCTCCGACACTTAGAATTTTCACATAACTTTAAGATTTCTCGAAATATTATTATTTTTTATTATTTCGTAATTCACATAATCTTGTCAACACTAACACATCATCATACACATATTGTAAAACACATAGCACATTGTACACACAAAATTTACCCATGAACAACCCATTCTAGTGTATGTCGAAAAACACCTATTTTAGCGATTCGGTAACATTTTTGGGCGCCGGAAGTCACGTATGACTAACCAAACACCAAGTAAACTTAATATAAGTTAAAATACTTATTTTTATAGCAAAAATATCAGTTTGGTTACTGATCTAAAATAGTTTTATAAAAATCCTCCGAAAAGCCGATTTTTAACCGTTTTACCGCATAGTTTTGCATCAAACGTTACCCGAACCATCCCAAATCGAAACGACTTGAAATTTTAACATAACCCATGTTATTTACTGAATAAAATAGTGGTTATACTCATGATAGTGTAGGTATTACATAAAGCACATAAATCATTCAAATTTCACATAATTTACCACTTTTTAAGCTATATGTACAACATGCAAAGCTATCAAACTTATGTCAAAGTTCCATGCCATTATAATACACCAAATAATATTATTTTTAGTGTTTATAACCTGATCTAAAACATTTTTGTCACACAATCATTTTTAACCATTTCTTAAGCTTTAAACCAACATGTATTCTCATGTACAAGTGCCTAAACCATCGTAATCGTTTTTGAAACCATCGTTAGAATATCGAAATCGTTTTGATACATATGAATCACCCCAAAACAATCGAAAACAGTAAAAGAGGGGATCTATGTACTCACCTTTGGGTGCGTTTTTATATGTTAACACAATCCCTCAAATTGTTTATTTGTCCTAAATTACATAAGAATAATTTAATAATAAAAAAACCCACAAAATACATAAGTTTCTCCGACACTTAGAATTTTCACATAACTTTGCGATTTCTCGAAAAGTTATTATTTTTTATTATTTTGTAATTCACATAATCTTGTCAACACTAACACATCATCATACACATATTGTAAAACACATAGCACATTGTACACACAAAATTTACCCATGAACAACCCATTCTAGTGTATGTCGAAAAACACCTATTTTAGCGATTCGGTAACATTTTTGGGCGCCGGAAGTCACGTATGACTAACCAAACACCAAGTAAACTTAATATAAGTTAAAATACTTATTTTTATAGCAAAAATATCAGTTTGGTTACTGATCTAAAACAGTTTTATAAAAATCCTCCGAAAAGCCGGTTTTTAACCGTTTTACCGCATAGTTTTGCATCAAACGTTACCCGAACCATCCCAAATCGAAACGACTTGAAATTTTAACATAACTCATGTTATTTACTGAATAAAATAGTGGTTATACTCATGATAGTGCAGGTCTTACATAAAGCACATAAATCATGCAAATTTCACATAATTTACCACTTTTTAAGCTATATGTACAACATGCAAAGCTATCAAACCTATGTCAAAGTTCCATGCCATTATAATACAACAAATAATATTATTTTTAGTGTTTATAACCTGATCTAAAACATTTTTGTCATTCATTTTTAACCATTTCTTAAGCTTTAAACCAACATGTATTCTCATGTACAAGTGCCTAAAGTACACTATCATAGCATCATCATTTTACATGAACTAAATGCATCAAATATGTGATTTATTCATGTTATTTGCTGATGTACTTGAACATTTAACATATCATACATAGATCATCAATCACTTGCATTTTAACTATTATTCAAGAACAATCAACAACCTACACATGTACTTATCAAAAATAAAGCTCAAAACTCATACACACATGTATATATGTACGGTTATATATACATATATATCACCACCATTTTTATTTGTATCAAGACCCATTTCATTTTAGATTTCAAGTTTGTGAAAATTCCAAGATTCAAGAGAAACTTCAAATCATCAAGAACAACCAAGAATCAAAAGTATGAATTAAACATAAATGTTATACCTTCAAGATTCAAGTAGGTTGTGGGATGAGATTTTGATGATATGGAGCTTGAAATCCCTTGAAAGCACATTGGAAACACCTTTGGATCTTCACACCAACTTGAAGTTTGCTAGAAATGGAGCTTGATTCACTAAAACATAGTTGAAAAAGATGAAGATGGAGGTGAGAGGGGTGTGGACGGTTATGGAGGAGAGAGAAGAAGGGGTTGAGTGATCTTTTAGGATATGTTAAGATCTTAGAAAGATTATATGAAGATATATGGAGATATGGAAGAGAAATGAAAGTGTCATGCAATTACAAGTGTCATGTAAGGATCAAATAAGATATGAAAGATCTTGGCAAAATTTGTTGGTGGGGTCACCCTCCATGTGACCGTAAATATATATGGGGGGGGGGTTAAATGTAATTTTGATTGGTAAATTAGATAAAAACAGGTGTTTAACTGGGCACCGGGTATTTTATCTAGCGTTTAAATTCCGGTTTATGACGTTCTAAATTATTTTTATTATTCTATAAAAATAAACTCGCCAAAATATTACTGAAATAAATTTCAGTTGCCAAGACTGGCTGTGTTGTCTGCGTTTTGCAGTATAAGCACTGTGTTGCGCAGTAACTCGCGGTACGCGCTTTAAACTTGAAAAAATAACGTTTTTAAGCGTTTTAATTTATTTTTCAACACGAAACTGATTAAAAATAAAATTTTAATCATAACAGAATATTTTTGGGATTTAAATATTATCCGGGCGGTCACCAACGTTCGTTTCACAGTTTTGTCGCAATTAGTTCTTTAGTTCAAATAAACATGTTTTTGCCATACCGAATCCTTCGAAACTTATTTCTAAGTTATGTAAAGGATATTTAGGGTATGTTTGGCTTACGTCACAGTTCCGGAGTGTACGTCGCGTTAAACTGATTGCGTTTATGCACCGGTTTGCGTATAACCTTCCAGAAAGCGATTTAAAGCTTGAAATCGGAATCGAATCAAATTGTAAAATCATCAAACACAATAACACATATAATAACACCAAAGCACATTGTTTTATTGATAATTAACATTGTTTTACATTATACGATGATTACAGAACACAGTTGTCACACATCAGGCTTCTCTGGCGACATCAGGCTTCTCCGGCGACATCAGGCTTCTCCGTTGACACCTCGTTCAGACCTTACAATGCCGGTTGTTTGTTGGCTGATCCACTATGTCATCCGCCACACCGCAGGTATAATCGCCCAATGTTAGTTAATCAGGGTCAGATTTGGTTCACTGTTTGTGTCTGATTGTGATGTTTGGTGGTTTTTTTACAGTTGATCTAACGATGAGCTTATCAAGCTCATCATTGGTGGTCCACCTGGTGTCCGTGTTTGGGAGGCCTGTCCTCAACTTCCATTATCCACCGGAGAGTTGAGCGGATGATAAGTTAGTAGTTATGTAGGAATAGTAATGTGTATTTTGTAGGTTAACTTAACTTTGAAGTAGGATAACATTTGCAGCAGCTTAGCAAGTTAGACAACCATCATTTTGTATGTTGATGAAAATGATGTTTAATCCATCATTTTGTATGTTGATGAAAATGCTGTTTAATCCCAGAAGTTTGATGTTTGATGTTTTGATGTTTTTATTGATATGTGCAATCCACACTTGTTTGAAATGTTGAAATGTGCAACAGCCCACACTTGTTTGATGTCAGTTACATGATCATACAATTGATGATCATACAGGTTAGATGTGCAGTTGATGATCATACAGTTGATGATCATACAGGTTAGGATCAAAATGTGCAGTTGATGACAGTTACATGATCATACAGGTGTTGAACAGGTTTGAATACCTGGAAGTTGGTAGTTATAGGTGGTTATACCTGGAACTTGTTTAGCTAGTGTGTTTACAACTAATGTGTTCTTTTGTGCTTAAACTGATAGTGGTGATCAAGCATACCTGCTTGAAGTTTAAGCACATGAAACCTATAAACATGTTTGGCTGATCAGCCTTTTTGGTAAACTGATAGTGGATATAGTGCAGCCGGTATGTGCCTTTTTTTTAACAGGTTTGATAGTGCAGCAGGTAGTGCAACAGGGTTATAATTGTAAACTTAGCAGGTATGCTTGATTTTTGAACAGGTTTGATTTTTTGAGTATAGAACACATTGAACAGCCAAACATTGAAGGTTTGATACATGGTCAGGTTTGAACAGGTTTGATTTTTGAGTATACTTATAGGTTTCTGATTTTTTATTATAGAAACATAGAACATGTTCTGATTTTTGAGTATAGAAACATAGAACAGGTTTCTGATTTTGGCAGGAAGGGTTTTGAAAGTTTCAGGGGGTAATGTTGTTTCTTAACACAAAGTACAGGGGGTAATAACAAAGGACAAATTAGTAATTTACTAGTGGGGGGTAATTGTGCGACATAACAGGAATGTTGGGGGGTAAAATTGAAGGGTAATATAGTCATTTCAAGTTATAGTTAACATACCTGTTAACAAAATTGACGCCGGGGGGGTAAAATCGCGACATAACACCAACGTCGGGGGGTAAAATTGCAATTATTTCGTTAGGGGATGTCAGAGTGCCAGTTGGCCTAAACCCCAGGGGGTAAAATTGCAGTTTACTCATGTTTTTATATATCATCGAAACTTGTATGCTTAACCTTGTACTATTGTCACTAATTGCTATTGGATGACTAGAAATATACATAACCCACCGTCATATGATTTAGAGTACCACAAACATCATTGGTTTATATAAGTAGGTTGTCCTTTTAAACTTCTATCTTGGGATCTTAAGTCATCCGGGTCAAGTTTCTCTTTTTGTTACCTTATTCATCCATGGATTTTGGTTGTATTCCTCTGTGACAATTTGTTAACTAACTCTCACCTTTAGACTTTGGTAAATGAATCCGCAATGTTGTGTTTGAATTTACGTAGCCAATAGTGATAACTCGAGTTAATAACACTTGTCGTATCAAATTGTATCAACAGGTAAACCCAAAACGTACAACAATCGGGACGGATATTCGGATATAGACTGGTTATATGATTAGTTTTAAAAATTAAAGCGCGTATAGGCAAATATTATGTATATATATATATAGGATAAAGATCATGTAAGAAGTAGTAGGCTATTTGAGAAACTTGAGAAGCATTCTGGACCACACATTTCCCTAAGCAAAAAAATGCAAAAAAAAAAAGGTAAAAAAAATGCAATTTTTTTTTTTTTTGGAAAAATCGCAGCTTTTTCTTTAAGGATTTAATTTTTTTAAATTTTTTTTTTTGGATTTATACACATGTGTATATTGTTAATCTTTTAACTATACATATATGTGTATTGTCAATTATACATATATGTATATACATGTTTAAAATTGAAAAATAAGTGTTATTTAGGGTTTAACATTAGTATTTAGGGTTTAGCATTAGGGTTTAGGGTTTAGCTTTATGGTTTAGCATTAGGGTTTAGGGTTAGCATTAGGTTTAGCTTTTGGGTTTAGCATTAGGGTTTAGCTTTAACTTTAACTTTTGGGTTTAGCTTTATCTTTAGGGTTTAGCTTTATCTTTAGGGTTTGCATTAGGGTTTAGCATTAAGGGTTTAGCTTTAGGGTTTAGCTTTAGCTTTAGGGTTTAGCATTAGGGTTTAGCTTTAGGGTTTAGAATTAGGGTTTAGAATTATGGTTTAGCTTTAGGGTTTAGCATTAAGGTTTAACTTTAGTGTTTATGGTATAAGGTTTAGGATTTATAACACATATTTTTTCAATTTTAAACATGTATATACATATATGTATAGTTAAAAGATTAACAATATACACATGTGTATAAATCCAAATTAAAAAAAAATTTAATCCTTAAAGAAAAAGCTGTGATTTTTCCAAAAAAAAAAAAAAAATTGGATTTTTTCACAGTTTTTTGCATTTTTTGCTTAGGGAAAATGTGTGGTCCAGATTGCTTCTCAAGTTTCTCAAATAGGGTGGACTTCTCTTAGGATCCCTACCCTATATATATATATATATATAGGGAGAAGATCATGCGAGAACCACCTCTTATTGCGAGAACCGCGAGAACCAATGTGAACACAACCAAAAATGCCTAAAAATAGCTAAAAATCACACAAATTTTTTTTTGAATTTTTTAATATTTAAAAAAAAAAAATCGCTACTTTTCGAAGCCAAAATTTAAAAAAAAAAAAAAAAAAAAAAAATTTTTTTTGGCTTCTAAAAGTAGCGATTTTAACATAAAAAATATTAAAAAATTCAAAAAAAAATTTTTAGATTTTTTTTTGATTTTTTTAAGTTTTTTGGGGGTTTAGTTTTTAGCATTTTAGCTTGGGGGGTGGGGTGGGGGGGGGGGGTTAGGTTTTTGGGGGGGGGGGGGTGGGGGTTAGGTTGTTTTAGGTTTTTTTTAGGTTTTTTTAGCTATTTAAGTTGTGTTCACATTGGTTCTCGCGGTTCTCACAATAAAGGTGGTTCTCGCATGAGCTCCTCCATATATATATATATATATATATATATATATATATATATATATTAAACCCATTAAGTCTAACCACCTTCCAAATCGATATGCGATCTTACTGAGATGAAATCATGACCATTTAAACTCTGTTTTCTAACTGCTACAACAGCGGTTATCACCAGTTATCGTCAGTTTTGTTGCCAGTTAAAAAACTCCCATGTTTTGCCCCACATTCTCCACCTTCTGTGCTTTCAGGCGGCCATCTCCTCCTCACCCATAAAACTAACATGCATCTCCACAACCTGCATCAACAAATCAAAAGGCAAAAGTGGGTAAGCGAGTTACTGAAGAAAAGAAAATTCGTCATGAGATTGAAGGAGAGATCAAACACACCTTTAGACGCGACATTCACCTCCTCAACCCAGTTCGATCGATACTAACCCCTGCTCCCCATATCATACCGTTGTTACAATGCTCCTATCCCAACCACCACCGTAGATATGGTTATATGGATTGATTTGCAACAAGTAGTGTTTATCTCTTCGTCAGGTAATGTTCTTTGTTGGCTTGATTTCTTCATCTATGTTAATTTAGGGTTTTTTTGTTCATCTAATACGCTCATATACTTGCTATGTGGCTCAGATGCGGGATTCCAGAGTCCATATTAACGAATTTTGCTTCTCCACTGAACTTTGCGTCTTCTCCACCCCCCTCTTTTAACCTAATTGAAAGAAGGCAAAGTAAAGTTAGTATTTAAAAATCGAACTTATATATCCTCATGATTGACTAGTGTGAATTCTAATTGACTTTAAATTCTATTCAATTGGAAATTGACCTAAATGTTTCCTACTTTCGTTTGGTTTTTGTTATGTTTTTTTAATAATATGGAGAATGCTTTATTGTGCACTGGATTTTTGATGATGTTATCATAAGTATAGTAAGGGCATTCTTATTTTAACAGTCTGAATAATTATATTGTGCTTAAGAACTAGACTCATGGTTATTTCAGCTTCTACAAATTTTTGAGGTGCATTTTTCTACTTTTGTGGCAGGAGGAAGGCTACATGCAGTGTCACCGAGGGTGTCCAAAGGGCTAATCCTGGATTTTTTATGTTAAAAAATATAGTAAAACTGGAAAATGTGTGTTGGTACTTACGAAAGGGAAAAATCGCGGGTATCCAAAGGGCTAATCCAAAGTTTGATTGCCATACTGCAGCCTTGAGTTTGTCACTGGTCAGTTTAAAAGTTCCATTCATTGTTATGTTGAATATTATTTGAATTTTGACAATTCTTGTGGATATAATTTGAATAACTTCTGATTGCTAGTGCTGCTGGACAGATATGAGCATGCAACAGGCACAGGCAAAGTACTAATGTTTATTTGCTGGCTTTAAATCTTACTAGAGGAATCCCATTAACCCCTAGAGAGAAGCAAAACCACGCTAAATATTCTAAACTGTGACACCTGTGTCACTTCAACCATCAAACAAATACCAAACCAATGAAATATTGTATTTCATACTTGGGATTTGTATAAATATGTGTATCATTTGCACATATCAATTCTTGTTCGATTTCGGGCTCTAATTCGCTTTCTGGAAGTTATACGCGCATTGATACGTAAATATAACCAGTTTAATGCAACAAACACTCCGGAATAGTGACATAGGCTTAACATACCTTAAATAACCTTTACATAACTTAGAAATAAGTTTTGGAAGGTTTGGTGTGCCGAAATCAAGTTTATTCGCTTACAGGGACTAAATTCGACAAACTGCGAAAGTATGTCGATTCGTACTGTAACGGAAATTCCGGAACTTGACCATAAGTTAAACACACCCTAAATATCCTTTACATAGCTTAGAAATAGGCTTTGAGGGGTTCGGTGTGCTAAAATAAACTTTTTGGTCATTCAGGGACTAAAAGCGCCAAAAAGTGCATAAGTTTGCATTTTCGCGCATAACTTACGTTCTGAATACATTCGGACATCCAAAAATTTATGTAATCATTAAAATATTATGTTTTAGTGATTGGCTTGATAAAAATCCATTCGTCGCTTAATTTGGATCGTTTTTGCGTTCGTTACGACTTCTGTCGTAATTAACCGAACAACGCAACCGTACGACCAAACGGACCGACATCAAAGATATTTTTGAGCACATTTCAAGTTCCCTATACTTTAACTTCATATTAGAGCCTTAAAATGAGGTTAACGGGGCTTAAACGTGTTAAAACGCATCAAAAATCAAGTTCGGAGTCACAGGGGCCTGTTCTGCCAAAAATCAAACTTTGCTGGTCTGCGCAAGGCTTACGGACCGTAAGACTCTCATCCATACGGTCCGTAAGGACCTCCCAGTTCAGCAGAATGTTGAAAACAGCCTGATACAGCTCATTCCAGCCATGTATCCACTTGCAAACGGTTTTTAGCAAACAATGGGCATAATCTAGGGGCTCCCATGGTTTTGTAAAACAATGGGCCCATATGTACGGCCTAGATCGAAGCACGTTTCCCTACGAACGATCCTAACGGTTGTACGAAAACTATATATACCCCTTGCTCTCATTTGTTGCAACCCACATTGATCTGAGATTTTCTCTAAGTGGTTGTGATTATTCACTACCTACCTGAGAAATACTTGGAATCAATCTTGCGGGGACCCTTTGTAAGTGTTCCTTCATTCTTTTTATGCGTTTTTAGCTCAAAAGTCAAGCTGCGTTTGACTTTCTGCATTGACCAGTTTATGGTCAATGCGAAGTTCGTTTGAACTTCATAACGTGAGCGTAATCACGATGGTTACAGTCCCTAGTGACTATACCTACTGATTACCACGTTATCTAGGCTTAGTGACTAGTCGTAGTTTCGGGAAAAATGCGTATTCTTGCGTATTTTGTAACCAAACTACTCTAGGGTATCAAAACCGTTTGTTTTGATATCAAAACCTGTTTTCTAACTTAACTAAACATGTTCTAGCGTGTTTAGCTCATGACTTTTAGATTTGTGCTTGTCTAGGGTCGTAAGGGTAAGCGATCTAAACAATCGCTTATGCTTTCGAACCCGACCCATTTGGTCGATCATTAGGATCCGACTAAACACTTTGGGTGACCATAGTTGTATAGGGAATAACCTTTTGAGGTTATACCTTATGGTCACGTCGTTTAAATAGTTGTATGATAAGTAGTTCTTATGCCTTAGGTAAATTTCCAAAATACCCTTTTCGCACCAAAATTCATTTTAAGCCGATGTAACATAAATTTTGACATCTAAACTGATTTAGCAACAATATTAAACATGTTAAGGCATATCTTACTTGTCACAGGGCTAGTTAAGCGGTCCGAACGCGTTTTACACGAACGACGCGTTAAAGTAGCATAAGCTACCTAAACGGGTCGTAAGCACTTAGGTTAGGTTTCATTTTAGTATGTGGGCTTTGTTAAACCATATCATATGAGTTCCAATACTCATTTGGTTTACGAAACCTCATACTATCCAATCTCCCAATTTAGGTCCGGTTATTTATGTAGTTATCTATATTAGGTGCCGTTTGATTTCCGTGATCCCTCTAGCTTTGCTTGGTTGTTGTTCAAGACTTCTAAGCACCCTCAAGTGAGTACATAGACCCCTCTTTTACTGTTTTCAAACATTTTGGGGTGAAACACATGTGCCTACTTGTTATTTTCATGCTTTTCATGCTTTCATATCATATACTTGCTATGTTCATTAGTACATTATTAGTACATGATTTCATTGTGTTTTTGCTATGTATGTCCTTTGTAGCATACTTAGTACATCGTTTTACATGACATTTTATGCTATGTATGTTCATTTAGTGCATACTTAGTACATTGTTTTACCTTTTTCATGCTATGTATGTTCATCATACTTAGTACATTTGTTTTACATTGCATCTCTGTTGCATATGTTCTCGTAACATATGGACACATTGTTTTACATCTCTACCTTGTATGTTTATTTAGCATACTAGGTACATTATATTCATCACATGCTTACATTTTGATATGACATTTGGTTTGTTTAAATGGGACCATATACATTCATTAACATTAGCTACGCCGCTCGTTAGTAGGTAATGGTACCATAGGAATTGACAACTCCCGTTCCTGACATCCTAGGTGTTGGACCGTTTGCGTCCCTAAACGTCAGTAAAGTAGTTCATCTCTGAATATGAAGGCGGAATCAACATATACAAAGTCATAACAGCTTTCGGATCCATTTAACTTCTTTCTATTATCAATCTTCAATGTTTACACGTGTTTCTGATGTAATTTTGACAGAGTTTCGTCACCGTACACATGAACTAATTCTGCTCCAACTGTTACAAATGACAACATCCGGACCTCTATATATAGTAGGTCTGATTCCACTCCAAATGACACGTTGATTAGGAGCGGAATCACAGGAGCGGAATCAACAAGTAGACCATCTGGAGCGGAATTAACATCTAGACCTCTAGGAGCGGAATCACTAAATTACCTAAGAACCTGATTCCACTCCAAATGACACAAGTGTCATTTGAGGCGGAATTACAATCTAAAAACACTATTTCATTTCCGAGCTCCAAACTAACCTATCTAAACCTAAGACTCAATTTAGACGTAGTCATCAGACATTCAGTGCACCAACAGACTCACCCTTGGATGTTGACGAAGTCTTTGGCATTGAGTCTTCAGTCTTGGTCTTCTCTCCAACTCTCTGTCTTTTCATCATAAGCACTCTATCTTCACAGGTTCAGGATCTTGTCCTAACTCCATCTTCAAACTCCCCTTTGACTGTTGATCCAGACTCCCCCTTTCACAGACTCCCCCTCTCAATATGCTAGAATCTGAGTTCTTGATCTGGTTCAAGCTTTGACATTTAACTTCCATGGGAATGATGAAGTCCAAAACCTGTTACCCTGCGCATCCTCTACCTCACCATAAGTTTCACAAATTTATAACATTTGAATTTAATAAACTTACTGGTAGACATCATATATACAATCAATCATACTAGTTACATCAAGTTCAAATGAATGACCTTGATAAACTAACCACACAGTCTTTCAAAACATTTGTATATGACATTCAAAGTTTTCAACATATTCTCCCAATCCTGTTCATCATGTTTAGCACTTGGAATTTTGAAAATCCGCTTTCCAACATCAGTTGTCAAAAATCTTTTTGTATTTTTCAAAATTTTATGCTAAAACACAATATTTTTGGATTTTAGATTTTAAATAAATGCAGTAAAGAAATATATACAAACAATATTTTTGTGAGTTTGTGTAAGAGGATCATATCAGTTCATGAGACAAATCACTAGCACCGTTAAGCTTTAATCATTTTAAGTTCTAAACGATTCACCTTGATTGTCAGTATACTGGTCCACTTAAATTTTCACACAAAGTTCAACTGCTTCGAGATACGAGTTTAATGTCTTAGATACTTAAACTTAATCGCGTATCCCACCTCAGAATATACTCCTGTATCCAGATCTCAATATTCAGTCTTACAGGTAATTATAACACCAATGATATCTGTAAGGGGTTAATAATTTATGAAGAATCATGAGAGCTCAGGTTAGAACTACCGTTCAGCAGAGAGATCATGACTCAACTTATGGGTGTGTCCCCTTTAGAGGATCTTTTTTACAACAGCATTGCTAAGCAATTTTATTGTCTTATCATTGATGCTGAGGGTGATGCTATGTTTCAAGCATTTGCAGAAAGTATTATTCAAGGACTAGGTCAGAACTTCCATTCAGCAGAAGTCCCGGAATAATACCCCAGATATCACTGAGTATAAAAACCTAGTATATCAGAAAAAGGAATCCTTCAAACAAGATTTCGGGGGTTACCCATATATCCGAGAGATGTTACCCACGATATAAGCAAGTTTGAATTTAGGTTTATATCTCCTCACAATCTACTAAATGTGCAAAAACCTACTGACACATCATCAGTGAAGCCGTTTATCACATTTGACAATTCATATCTTTAGCATGCTGTGATAGTTCACTGATTTACTATCATTTCCTCTTTTTCACAACAAAACTCATTTTTGCTTTATCAATGTTTTTGACATTTTCAAATTTTCTATTTTTTTAAAATTTTTCTCCCCCTAAAATCAAAATATGTTTCAATTTTGATTTTCTAGGAAAAATTGAAAACCAAAGCAGTAAACTGTACAAAATAAAACGACAAACTAATATCAAATCACTTCAATTCGCCATTCACCTGGCATAAACAATCAGAACTCCCCCTGTCAACAAACTATTTTCCCATTATGATTTCAAAACACTTAAGTTTGTATCAAATGGTTTTTCCGGAAAATTAGTTTTGTTGAATTAACAAACCACTTGTTGGTTAGGGGATTACATCATCACTTTGTTCTCCTTTAATCATTTTGAAAGATTTAACAGTTCAAGATTCTATCAACACAAACACTTGTAGAAAATCAAGTACAACTTAGTGTCCCTGATTTACCACATGTAAGTCGAAATATCACAGTTACCATCCTGTGAATTTCTCAAGAAATGTGCCGATTCATGTTCCACGCTTACCAACATGGGAACTCCGGCAAGTTAGGTTTTTCTATTTGAAAAGATTCACCCAAGCCTGACCAGCCTTGGGTGATTTTGAATTCTTGTTCAACAATGATGGAAAATTTGCATAATCCATTGTTAAACCTGAATTCACAGATTTTACCTCACCAATGGGCTCTTCTGGCTTTGACGAACCAGAATCATTGCCTGAATGTGGCTTGTCTGACTTTGAGACGTCAGATTCATCGCCTGATGGTGGCTTGTCTGACTTTGACACATCAGATTCATCGCCGACCATTTTCTTCTTCTTCTTTTCTTCTTTCGTCCTCAGATTTGTATCCGATGAATTCGTCTTGCTTAACTTTGCAATCGAGTTAGTTGATTCATCAGAACTCTTATTCAATCTGTCCGGTGAACCCGAAGACAAAATTTTCTCCAGATATTCTCTTGCCTTCTTCCTCTTCTTCCTCAGTCTGTCTTTCTGTCCCTGAGAAAGCTTCACTTTCTTTTCTTGAACTTTAGGTTCTTGAACCTTCTGTTCTTTGGGCTTGACGTTGACTGGTTTCTTTGCCATTCTTTGAGATTCAACCCTCAATCTTCCCATTGATCTCCTTGGGCAATCTCTGGCAATATGACCTCTGATTTGACAATTATAGCATCTTCTTGTCTCATAATTCCAATTCTGGCAGTTAACAGCAATGTGTCCTTGATAACCGCATCGGTAACACACTCTGTTATCGTACCATGTACCACCTTCACACCAAACACTCAGATCATAGCATTGTCTGGCTTTGTGGTAGTCATCATTCCTCTTGTAAGCTGAATTTGACTTTGAAGCACTGTGGTCAAACCTGCACCACTTATTACCAACATTTTGTAAGTTTTCATTTTTAAATTTTTGTGATTTTTGATAATGATTGGATGACTTATCTGATGAGCTGTTATTTTCATTTTTAAAATTTTTAAAATTTTTAACTTTTTGTTTCTGTTCTACACTCTTCTTAACAGGTTTTTGTTTAGAACATTCACCTGTTTCAGTAGATTGCAAAACAGTATTTTGAAATTTTTCTTGTAAATCTAAAAATATTTTTCTTTTCTTTTCTTTTTCTATTTCATCATCAGCTTTATCATCGCAATCTTCAATTTTGACTTTGTTAAAATTTGTGACATTGTCACTTATTGGATCAGAATTGATCGGTTTTGGACAAACATGTGATGTAGAATTCACAAAACCTTTCAATTTATTCTCAAGCTCGTTAATTTTATTTCGAGCAATTTCAGCTTCATTTTCAAGTCGAATGATTTTATGAAGATGAGAATTTATTTCAATCTGTTTTTCAAGATTATTGTTAAAAATAACAGACTTTTCATCTTCTAAAACCTTCATTTGACTTTGAAAATCTTTTTCTTTTTCTTTTAACGCTTCATTTTCCAATTTTATCCAAGAAACGTTTTCATTTTCAATTTTAATTTTTCCAAAATCTTTTTCTTTTTCTTTCAAATTGTTAATTTCCAATGTCAAACTGTCCAAACTACTCAACAGTTTGACATTTTCAGACGTCAATTTCTCACAATTTTCTCTCATTTTAAGAATCTGTTTATTATCAGATTCTTTCTCATCCTTCAAGCTTTTGATTTCCATTGTCAAATTCTCCACATCTTTCAAGAGATTGAAATTTTCTGCTTCGGATTTTTCGCATTTTGAGCACACAACTTCACTTTTTGAAGTTTCATCCTTCTTTGATTCTTCATTCTTTGTCATTCCTTCTCTAATCTTTTTGATTAATTCAAGAAATTCAACCAAACTCATATTTTCTGAGTTTCTTTCTATTTCATCTATTAACTCTTTCTTTTTCTTTTTCTCTTCTTCATCTCCCCACCATTTCCTTTGCCAATAATCATCCTCTTCTTTGTACTCCTTGATTATGGCTTCGATATCAAGCGTTTTGTCATCGATTGCAATATTTCCATATGGGTCAAGATAACACTCCCTGTCCGGATCCCATTTATTTGCTCTCCTCGCTTCCAGAAAGATACGAGATATTCTAATTATTTTGTTTTCAGCAATCATTTTTCTGTATTTATATTTCTGCTCTTCAGTTCTATCATCTTTCCACGGAATAGGTTCGGAATTTGCCATCTTGTATGTTCCTGAAAAATAATCAGCAAAACACTTAGAAATTTTCAAAGTTTTGAAACACAGCAAGTTCGAGCGAAATCACTTTTGGAGTGGAATCACAAATTTGCACTTTGGAGTGGAATCACAAATTTGCACTTTGGAGTGGAATCACAAATTTGCACTTAGGAGTGTAATCACAAATTTGCAATTAGGAGTGGAATCAGATTTATGTCTTTAAGAGCGGAATCAGAAAGTATATGATGAGCGGAATCAGAAAGTATTTTCGAGCGGAATCAGATTTCAACTGATTACGAGCGAAATCAACAATTAATTCTCGAGTGGAATTAACTTTTAGGGCGAAATCAGCAAAGATTGTTACGAGCGGAATTAGAATTTAGGGCGAAATCAGCGAAAAACGTCACGAGCGGAATCAGGTTTTTAGGTTGTTTTTACCATTTTTACTCCGAATTTTAACCTGATTCTTTCTAGGGTTTATTAACACTATGTTTTACATACAATACTCGAAAATCAGTCCATTCCGACCGTTGAAACTAGTCCAGTTCAGAAAAATATAAAAAGAAGTGAGTAGAAGTAAGAAATTCTGATAGAATCAAGCTGCTATGGTATGAACTCCTCGTCCTGAGCTCTGATACCACTTGTTGGACCGTTTGCGTGACCCTAAACGTCAGTAAAGTAGTTCATCTCTGAATATGAAGGCGGAATCAACATATACAAAGTCATAACAGCTTTCGGATCCATTTAACTTCTTTCTATTATCAATCTTCAATGTTTACACGTGTTTCTGATGTAATTTTGACAGAGTTTTGTCACCGTACACATGAACTAATTCTGCTCCAACTGTTACAAATGACAACAGCCGGACCTCTATATATAGTAGGTCTGATTCCACTCCAAATGACACGTTGATTAGGAGCGGAATCACAGGAGCGGAATCAACAAGTAGACCATCCGGAGCGGAATTAACATCTAGACCTCTAGGAGCGGAATCACTAAATTACCTAAGAACCTGATTCCACTCCAAATGACACAAGTGTCATTTGAGGCGGAATTACAATCTAAAAACACTATTTCATTTCCGAGCTCCAAACTAACCTATCTAAACCTAAGACTCAATTTAGACGTAGTCATCAGACATTCAGTGCACCAACACTAGGTATGTTTGGATGAAAGGAATGACCGAATTCGATTAAGACATAACACAGATAGTCCTTTAATTTGTTTAAGGGTTTATCACCACAGTCACAAGGCTTGGATGTATGCATTTTTACATTACCGCATAAATGTTTATATTCAGTATAACATGCATTTCCACAAGACATAACGTTGATTTAAACCACGTTTTACTTCAATACATTGTTTTGTGCATTTTTACCTATGGCTCAGTGGATATATACATATATATATATATTTCACTTGCCATACATGACATTTTGTTCACACATTACATAATTGACATTTGACATAGACATTTTGATATTGATATACACATTTCATGGACTATATTAGACATAAACATTTTGACATAGGTTACACAAAGACATTTGACAAATGGTTTAGACATGGGCAATTTTACATTGGTGGTTTGTTTGGGTAAGTGGTTTGAGTAACGAGGCGTGTGTAATATGATACAAGCATGGTGGATACGCCGCTGATACTTCCTATATATAAGTGCTTGTATGATATTACATATCGTAGCGTTATTTAAATCATTTCAGTTTAGACATATAACATTTTTATACAAATAACATATTTTTCACAAGACATTGTTTTACAAACAACTTATCTTATACAAACTCATTTTATTTGGTTATTCATTTAATCTTACACTATTCTTTTACATATCATCTACTTTATCATCGTTTTTCAAATGATTTATAAAACAAAACATTTTACAAGGATCATGACTGACTTCTGTTAAACAAACTTTTTCTAAACTTATAAGTCATGAATCCTATTTTCACAAAACCTATGTACTCGCCGACATTTTTATGCTGACGTACCTATTTTCACATGTGTTTCAGGATATGATGCATAGGATTGATCAAGATACACTTAGGCGGACTTGGGCCTTAGTGACAATAAAAGATGGAAGACTAGTTAATTTTGTTATACTTCTTTGTTTATTAAGACATTGTAACTCTTTTATTCAATAAAACAATATTTCAATTTTCCATGTGTTATGAAACAATGATTATGTTACAACACTCCCCGACGATTCCGCCACGTTTTGTTGTTTTACGTGGTCGGGGTGTGACAGAAAAGTTGGTATCAGAGCCCATGGTTATAGGGAATTAGGTTATTAGTAATGCTTTGACGTAGTCTATAACCTTCCTAGGACCCTAACGCGAGTTTACTTGCGTTTAGTCATAAAACAATACCGTCACCTATCCTTAGGCGACAACCACAACAAGAACACAAATTTCAAAACCACTTTGAAAACCAATCATCTGTTCTAGGATGATTTATTGTAAGGTTTTGAACCTTCAAAGTTTTCAAAATCTCGTCAAAGTTTGGGTCTTTTAATGTGAACACGTGCAAACTGGAAGGGTGAATGCCTGTACTCTGAGTTTTCTGTGTAAGGCTAGAGTGTTCGTACAAATCCGCAGTATCGGACCAGTCACTCTTACCTGGGAACTCTTAGGGTGAGTGTTCACTTATAGGCAAGCATGTCTTCAGCGATACATTATTATGACCCGCTTGCTTTGATTTGTTACCGTCTCATTTGTTTGCCTTAGGTAACAAACAAATGATCGCAATTTTCATGCATTGCCATTCTGTTTTGTTTATCCAGTAACATTTCACTTGTTTCTTCCTATGTCTTTCATTTTCTTCTAGAATGTCTTTTCCTCCCAGCCACGGTCAAATGTCCGAGCAAACAGCCAAATTTGCCCAGCAAATAGGCGAAGTGATTCTGAAGACTGTGGATTTAGGCATTGCCGTGTCTCGTCTCAACAATGAAGCCACTCAAGAGTCACCGAAGGAAGCAGAAGTCAAGCCTGCACCAAAATCAAGGAAGCGTAAGGCTTCAAGGAAACCCGCAACAGTTACACCTAATCAAGCGGGACCTAGCCAAGTGGCAGCGCCACCAGCTAGGAAGCCGTACTTAGGAGCCGCCCCACGGTGCAAACGATGCAACTGTCATCATTCAAACCTCATACCCTGCTCCAAATGTACCTACTGTGGACGGTGGGGACATTTGGTTAACATATGCCGCTTTGCTATTCAAAACAAAGCTGCAACAAGCCTTGCTGCTGCTCGACCTCCTGCCAGGAAACCTTATGCCGGTACTGCACTGATGTGCAACAAGTGTAATGCACCTTACCGAGCTTACCTGCAGTGTTGTCTGTGTGCATCATGTGGACGACTCGGTCACCTGGCTAATGCTTGTCAATTCAACCCAATCCAAGGTGGTCCAAACCAACCCCAAGTCAACCCTGCTCCAGCTCGTTTACCATCTGGTACTTGGTATAACTACGGCGAGACGAGCTATTTCAGGAACAAGTGAACAAAGACTGTCAATGCAAATCTGACCCACGGATAAGCATATGGCTGAGTATAAGATATTGCTGTTTTAATCTTATGCTTTTGTTTTCTCTGTTTTTCTTGTAATGTGGAACAATATGTTCAGTTTATGAATAAATTGTTCTTCACAATTCTGATGTACAAGTGTAGTTACATGTGTGTATGGCATTTCCCTATGATACCTACATCCAGGAACTATGTTCCTTACAAACTACTCTTGTGATTCTCCTTTTCAAGTGATCGCTCATAATTTCCTCGAAAGTTCTAAGTACTCGTTTCGTTCTAAGAAACGAAGTACATGAAATGAAGTGACATTATGAGTAATCGTGCTATTCGCACATCTGTGCCTTTAAATCCTTGGTTAGATAACTAAGGGTATTTTCAAATCTCATACCCATTTACGTTTTGATTTTTTTTTCTTTTTCAACATGCATAGCATAAGTTTTCAAAAACAACCTTCATGATTTCAAAACATTTCATATAGTCTGAAAACAATTTTTCAAAAACATTGTCTATGTTTTCAAAAACGATCTCCATGATTTCAAAAACATTGTCTATATTTTCAAAAACAACCTTCATGATTTCAAAATGTTATTAATATAGTATAATTACTTATATCAAGTGCATGATTTCAAAAAAAAAATCAATCATGTTTTCAAAAACCTTATACATAATTTCAAAAATTCATCTCGCATGATTTTAAAACATTTTTTTTATAAATATACTTACCTAATACACATACTTTATGATTTCAAAAATATTATATATAAGGTTTCAAAAACATTAAACACATTTTTAAAAGAAACCCCATGCATAGTTTTCAAAATATTTTCCTCATACATTGACTTAAACTTCAAATTCTGCTTCATATGTCGTCTTGACATATCTAGCATCTCAACTACATAAGCATTTTACTTCATGTTTTGACTTAAGCACATCCAGTGCGAGGTTTCAAAACATCTTCAACTTCTAAAATCCATATGGGATCTTTTTATCTTCAAAATTAGACCCTTGTGGATGATTATCATTTAAATCAGAGTCCTTAATTGGATTCCTTGTATGCCTTAATTCGAACATTTCGGTTCCTTATAATCGAAATCGAATTTTCTCTTTAAAATCTTTCTATCTTTATAGTTAGATTCTTGGAAATATTTAAAGCACCCATCAAAATCCACTGATCGGATACCTGGTGTGCTTTGAATACTTGTGCACAGTTAGCAGAACAAATTAACAAAATGATAACAAATCAAGTTAAACAATTTTGTGGTTATGTGACTATGTGTTTATACATTATGTGTTTTCCTTTATGCATTTTTGTGTTTTTGTATACTCTGGATATTCGTTATCCAAAATCCTCGTAGAATCTTTCATATCTTCATATGAGGGATTCGTAGAAGGATATTCAAAAAGGTACTACCTTAAATCCTTATTGGGCTTCTACGTGATAGTCAAGACCCTTGGATTATATAGTACCACTCCATGATTCATAAGAGACCCTTTTAGTGGTCTAGTAAAAAAGATTGATTTAAAATCTGGTTAAGAATGACATGTGGTGATATAGCTGAACAGACTCCTTGGAAGTCTATTTAAATCATTTATTGATTTAATTAAAAAGGACCCTATGGTGGTCCAGTCACAATCATCACCGGCTCGTTCATTATTTTCTTCCCCTACACATTATAAGATGCACTACGTGACTATGCAAGGAATTACGTAATTATGGATGCATACATAATTACGAAGTTCAGTGCACGGGAACCACGGTAAGACTTATTATGTGTAAGAACCGATAGTGGCAACCATAACGGAATGTGAACAATGTAATAGAGGTACGATGGACGCACCAAAAACGCTTTATATACTTGTATATAAGTGTCCCTCTCACATTGCAAGCATGATGTTATTTAAAGTTACTAGAAGTTTAGAACTCTAACCAGTGTTGTTTGATCTTTTCAACTTCATGTTTTAAACTCTAAAAGTTTCCTCGAAATAAATTTCGGGACGAAATTTCCTGAAGTAGGGGAGATTGTGACACCTGTGTCACTTCAACCATCAAAAAAATACCAAACCAATGAAATATTGTATTTCATACTTGGGATTTGTATAAATATGTGTATCATTTGCACATATCAATTCTTGTTCGATTTCGGGATCTAATTCGCTTTCTGGAAGGTTATACGCGCATTGATGCGTAAATATAACCAGTTTAATGCAACAAACACTCCAGAATAGTGAAATAGGCTTAACATACCTTAAATAACCTTTACATAACTTAGAAATAAGTTTTGTAAGGTTTGGTGTGCCGAAATCAAGTTTATTCGCTTACAGGGACTAAATTCGACAAACTGCGAAAGTATGTCGATTCGTACTGTAACGGACATTCCAGAACTTGATCATAAGTTAAACACACCCTAAATATCCTTTACATAGCTTAGAAATAGGCTTTGAGGGGTTCGGTGTGCTAAAATAAACTTTTTGGTCATTCAGGGACTAAAAGCGCCAAAAAGTGCATAAGTTTGCATTTTCGCGCATAACTTACGTTCTGAATACATCCGAACATCCAAAAATTTATGTAATCATTAAAATATTATGTTTTAGTGATTGTCTTGATAAAAATCCATTCGTCGCTTAATTTGGATCGTTTTTGCGTTCGTTACGACTTCCGTCGTAATTAACCGAACAACGCAACCGTACGACCAAACGAACCAACATCCGAGATATTTTTGAGCACATTTCAAGTTACCTATACTTTAACTTCATATTAGAGCCTTAAAATGAGGTTAACGGGGCTTAAACGTGTCAAAACGCATCAAAAATCAAGTTCGGAGTCACAGGGGCCTGTTCTGCCAAAAATCAAACTTTGCTGGTCTGCACAAGGCTTACGGACCGTAAGACTCTCATCCATACGGTCCGTAAGGACCTCCCAGTTCAGCAGAATGTTGAAAACAGCCTGATCCAGCTCATTCCAGCCATGTATCCACTTGCAAACGGTTTTTAGCAAACAATGGGCTCCCATGGTTTTGTAAAACAATGGGTCCATATGTACGGCCTAGATCGAAGCACGTTTCCCTACGAACGATCCTAATGGTTGTACGAAAACTATAAATACCCCTTGCTCTCATTTGTTGCAACCCACATTGATCTGAGATTTTCTCTAAGTGGTTGTGATTATTCACTACCTACTTGAGAAATACTTGGAATCAATCTTGCGGGGACCCTTTGTAAGTGTTCCTTCGTTCTTTTTATGCGTTTTTAGCTCAAAAGTCAAGCTGCGTTTGACTTTCTGCATTGACCAGTTTATGGTCAATGCGAAGTTCGTTTGAACTTCATAACGTGAACGTAATCATGATGGTTACAGTCCCTAGTGACTATACCTACTGATTACCACGTTATCTAGGCTCAGTGACGAGTCGTAGTTTCGGGAAAAATGCGTATTCTTGCGTATTTTGTAACCAAACTACTCTAGGGTATCAAAACCATTTGTTTTGATATCAAAACCTGTTTTCTAACTTAACTAAACATGTTCTAGCATGTTTAGCTCGTGACTTTTAGATTTGTGCTTGTCTAGGGTCGTAAGGGTAAGCGATCTAAACAATCGCTTATGCTTTCGAACCCGACCCATTTGGTCGATCATTAGGATCCGACTAAACACTTTGGGTGACCATAGTTGTATAGGGAATAACCTTTCGAGGTTATACCTTATGGTCACGTCGTTTAAATAGTTGTATGATAAGTAGTTCTTATGCCTTAGGTAAATTACCAAAATACCCTTTTCGCACCAAAATTCATTTTAAGCCGATGTAACATAACTTTTGACATCTAAACTGATTTAGCAACAATATTAAACATGTTAAGGCATATCTTACTTGTCACAGGGCTAGTTAAGCGGTCCGAACGCGTTTTACACGAACGACGCGTTAAAGTAGCATAAGCTACCTAAACGGGTCGTAATGGGTCGTAAGCACTTAGGTTAGGTTTCATTTTAGTATGTGGGCTTTGTTAAACCATATCATATGAGTTCCAATACTCATTTGGTTTACGAAACCTCATACTATCCAATCTCCCGATTTAGGTCCGGTTATTTATGTAGTTATCTATATTAGGTGCCGTTTGATTTCCGTGATCCCTCTAGCTTTGCTTGGTTGTTGTTCAAGACTTCTAAGCACCCTCAAGTTAGTACATAGACCCCTCTTTTACTGTTTTTCAAACATTTTGGGGTGAAACACATGTGCCTACTTGTTATTTTCATGCTTTTCATGCTTTCATATCATATACTTGCTATGTTCATTAGTACATTATTAGTACATGATTTCATTGTGTTTTTGCTATGTATGTCCTTTGTAGCATACTTAGTACATCGTTTTACATGACATTTTATGCTATGTATGTTCATTTAGTGCATACTTAGTACATTGTTTTACCTTTTTCATGCTATGCATGTTCAGCATACTTAGTACATTTGTTTTACATTGCATCTCTGTTGCATATGTTCTCGTAACATATGGACACATTGTTTTACATCTCTACCTTGTATGTTTATTTAGCATACTAGGTACATTATATTCATCACATGCTTACATTTTGATATGACATTTGGTTTGTTTAAATGGGACCATATACATTCATTAACATTAGCTACGCCGCTCGTTAGTAGGTAATGGTACCATAGGAATTGACAACTCCCGTTCCTGACATCCTAGGTATGTTTGGATGAAAGGAATGACCGAATTCGATTAAGACATAACACAGATAGTCATTTAATTTGTTTAAGGGTTTATCACCACAGTCGCAAGGCTTGGATGTATGCATTTTTACATTACCGCATAAATGTTTATATTCAGTATAGCATGCATTTCCACAAGACATAACGTTGATTTAAACCACGTTTTACTTCAATACATTGTTTTGTGCATTTTTACCTAAGGCTCAGTGGATATATACATATATATATATATATATTTCACTTGCCATACATGACATTTTGTTCACACATTACATAATTGACATTTGACATAGACATTTTGATATTGATATACACATTTCATGGACTATATTAGACATAAACATTTTGACATGGGTTACACAAAGACCTTGTTCGTACGTAAAATCTGGTTCGGTAAGTGTTCATGAACCGTTCGCGAACACATTTATTTCCTTAACGAACGAACACGAACAAGGCCTTGTTCGTGTTCGTTCGGTTCGTTTACAGCCCTAGCGACAGGTGTAAGATTGCAAGCTGGGTGCCAAACTCAAGACTTTGTGCAAAATACCCCTATTCTTGAAACTCAAGAAAGCCAGGTTTCTCTAAGTCTCTCTGTATATATATAAGTATAGTTATTTGTATACCAAGTATTTGAAATGAATCAATTGTGTATTTAGTTTGTCTACAATGCTTAAACATTATGAATGCTGGTATTTAAAAGTTGAAGCAAATTGAAAAGGTTCTCTGTGTTTTTAGTATGTATATTATACCTAAGACTTGATTTGGGAAACTTAGGGAGGTTGAGGGAAGTTCTTCACCCTTTCTCCTGTTTTCCTACGGTTACTGTCCCCACTCTTCTCCTTTTACTTCTCTTCCATCTCCTCCTTCAGATGGAAGAATCCTTCCAATCATCTCCTTCACTACCAAGTGCTAATCTTTAGTTGTTAAAACTCATCTCAAACTGGTATTTCTTTTGCACTTGGCAGTGGAAATTTGTCATTTTTTTACTTCAGATGGAAGGATTCACAAGTTATGTTTTTTAACGGTAAGAAATCTGTCATTTTTTTCAATTATATATTTTTGTCGATTTGCATAGTTATCAGGTAAGAGTAGAGTTTCAATTGAAAAGTTTAGATGGACAAAAGTGGTGGCAATAAGAGAGTATTACAAGAAGGGAAATTTGTTTACCGGCAAGCATCTAGATTTAAACTATGGTTTTTTTATGATTATAACTTTTATGTTTGTGTTTGCGAAACCTACGATTATTTTTTTAAAGTTGGATGAAATCGTGAAGGGCAATGGGGTTGTTTTTGCTGCAATCGCTAAGGGCAATGGTTATGGTGTGGCAATTAAGTCTGCGACTCCTAAGATTCAAGTTTGTATGCATTCTGATTTATAATAGCTGAAGTTGGTGATTCTTCATTTAGTGGGGTGATAAACTCTAAACGATCGTTGCATTTTTTGGAGACAAAGACGGGTGAAACAGGAATGGTTCATACGAGTCAAACGGATGAGAGTCATGCAGAGTCTGTTACCCCATACAATATCCTATATCGTCTTATTCAAAGGTTTATATTATTATTGTAATGGGATATAACATGTATTTTAGACTTGATGGTTTACTTTACACAAATGACTGGAACTATATGTCATATTTGGTAAAAAAAAAAGACCATTTTTAGACTAACCTAACTTATTCACCCTCAATATGTATATATGCTTAACTTCTATGGCCTATGACTTTTCTTATTATTTTATCATTTTCTTTTTCCTTTTTTATGATAATACGAGAGTGCATTTATGATTATATTGTACCTTTAAAAAAGATGCGCTGGTGGTTATGAAGATTCTTTGATGTAGAGCACATAGTAGTGGCTGAGATGATTTATTGTTTAGAACCAAACAAGAAGGATGAGGTGATTAAAGTGATTGAAGAATCATCAAAAAAATCTTGTGTCTATGTAAGTTTGCTATATAAATGCATGATATGTATTTTTTTTGGTTAAGTTTTTGTTCGTTTATTGTTTGTTTTATTTTAACTTAGTCTTTTGTTATTTTTAGATGGAAGCGTGTGTATGTGTGTATATATATGTCTCACAATAATTTACTACTGTAGTAATACATTTTTTATGTTCGTATTAACATATTAATTGTTCATAATCGTTTAATGGACACCACAGTGTTTGCAAGTATCTTAACCTGAACGGGTATAAAAGGTTGGCCGGTTACGAGATATTATAACATTTCATTTCACCAATGCTACCCCCTTTTTTACCATATACGAGTGTCAGTTGTCGTTCTCATTTTAAGGAGTACGATATGCTCATGTTTAAGTAGTTCAACATGTTATTGCTTTGAATTATTATGTGGTTCTTTTAGTGTAGTGGGTATTTTTGACTCACAAGTTAAATGAGTTGTACTTTGATTTTTAACAAATAATGTTTTTGTTTAAAAGCAAAGAAAAAAATATGTATATGTCATTATGATATGAGTACACTCATTTTGCATTTTGCTGAAGAGGAGGAAAGTATGTTCACATCAATTGTAAAGGGGAATCATCCGTTCAAAACTTGTAAAATGGAAACAAACCCGACAACAGTGGATAAACAAGAACTTGTTGTCAGCGACAATGAACACGTTACCCAGGCTAAGGCGAAGCGTTATGGTAAGTTTTTGATCATTTTCATGTTTCGATCCAAATGCTTTTGGAGAAAATATATTTTTTTATGCGGAGATGGAATAAATGAAAGAAAGGTTTGCTAAGCTTCGTTTAGGATAAGAGACTTTTTTTTTTGGAATAAGATATGCCTGGTGGAGGCAAAGGCACTTCATCAGCTTTGGCATTATCAAATGTAGATTATCTTTGTTTGTTTTCTCTTTATAAATTAAAGAATGGTGCGTTTGTTTGTAATGTTGTTTAGATTTGTGTCCACTTAATATAGATTATCTTTGTTTGCTACGCTGTTAGCCTAACCCGTCCACCGGACGGGTATTAAACTAGGGGAAGGCTAAACCATACTTTTAAAGGGACACTCGAGAAGGCTAAACCATACTTTTAAAGGGACACTCGAGATTTTTGCCTAAGGAATACACTATTTTTTCTTTTTACAGTGGGTGGCCGCCCACCAAGACCATGTGTAGGTCTGCCCCTGTTAACGCGGGGTCAAATGGTTAAAATAAAAAAATAAATGGTTTACTTACTAATGACGTCGATAAGATATAGCAAATGCGCACAAACTATTTTTTTGAATGTGATTTTATTGTTTATCTTAATGCTAATTGGTTTACATCTCATGACAGAGTTATAATCCCAGGATAGAACTTGATGATGGCTGACACTATCAATTTGTTGGAAATCCAAAAGTAATTCATGGATTTAGATGAGTTGAGGTATGAAGTTAAAGATCAAATAACATACCCTTTGTGAAATATGCTTAGTAATGGAGTGCTTGATGTAGTCGAATGCATGTCACATATCTAAATCAGAGAGTAATAACAGTCTATCGAATATAATTGTTTTTTTCACTATTTAGATAAGTTCTCTATGGATGTTAGAAATAAGTTGGCCTTTTAACTTTTGGATGTCACCTTCAGTCTTTCTATCTTTTATAATACAAAAATGTTCACCATTTTTTTTGTGTATTCTGACTGTATTTTATTTCTCTGTGTTCATAGGTTTACTCATGTTGTTACTATGGAGAGAGAGAGAGAGAGAGAGAGAGAGAGAGAGCCCCTTGCCGATGCCACACCCCACAACCTAATACATCAACGTAACCCGTCCAACGGACGGATATTAAACTAGTTATATTAGGTCCAGTGGCGAAGCTTGCCGGAGAAAACGGAGGGGGCTAAAACATATATACCAAAAAATTTCTATAGAATCGAGGGGGTAAAAACGTATATATCCAAAAATTTCTATACGAAAACTACATATATAACACTACTGAGCGAAAAATCCCGGGGGTCGGGCGACCCCCCCGCCCCCAAGAAGCTTCGCCCCTGATTAGGTCATACCCAACCTGATTACCTGAAACATACATATCCATTTTACCGGAATCACACTTGCCAAAATTTTCTTTTCATTCATATTTTCTTTTATACTGGGTAACAAAGATAATCTACTAATTTGCTAATTTTTTGTTTTTATGTTCTTTTTTATTTCTTTCGGTCGTAAAATTATATAACAATTAATATTTTAAGAAGCATATTAGGGAAGCTCAACATGTAATTTTAACAAACAATCAAGCATAACCACCACCACCCGATGGGTATTGGACCCGAGTATAAGACACCCCCGCAAATAGCGTAGCTTGCTTATTTACGAATAAACCGACAGGAAAGGAAGGGACATCCAATATTGTGTAGTAGAGTTAGCTTATGGTTTTGGTTGGATCATTATGTAACCCGAGAGTTTCAATGCATACAAATACAGAAAGTCCTGTTAACCTATGGAAGATATTTCATTAACAAAATAAATATGATTTGTAATAGGCGTCAAAGATAACGTTGATAAATAAAACACATTGCTTACAACTATTGGGTAAAGTTCTTGTACAAATAATCTTAACATACTAAACATACAAATTGAAGGAAAACTCAAAAAGACAAGGTGGCATTTTTGTAATTATCAATAACTATCAAAGTTACTCTACAAATATACCTAAAAAAACCTAACCACTCCCCCCCCCCCCACCCCCAAAAACCTAAAAAAACCTAACCCCCCCCCCCCCCCCCCCCCCACCCAAGCTAAAATGCTAAAAACTAAACCCCCAAAAAACCTAAAAAAATAAAAAAAAACACACAAATTATTTTATTTTATTTTTTTAACATTTTTTATTAAAAAATCGCTACTTTTAGTAGCAGCAAAAAAAAAAAAAAGTAGCGATTTTTTAATAAAAAATGTTAAAAAAAAAATTTGTGTTTTTTTAGGTATTTTTGGTTGTAACTTTGATAGTTGGTGGTAATTACAAAAATGCCACCTTGTCTTTTTGGGTTTTCCTTCAATTTGTATGTTTAGTATGTTAAGATTATTTGTATTTGATCTTTTGCCTACAACTATAAACATATCTCAAACTTAAACCACTGTACAAGACATGTCAGATCACCATCCATTTGTTTTTTCGTAAACTTTTTTTTATCATATAAGTTAAAAAATAAAAATGAAGTACATATCAAAGTAATATTGATAAATTAAAGAATTTTATCTGTACCACAGTTAGATTGCTTTTCTAGCCACATAGAAATCCTTTTTCTATGGATGAATGAATACCTTACACGTTAAAGATTGGTTTTTGTTCTCTAGTTTCTTTGCAAACTTTTAATGCCGACAACTAATATAGTAAAGTGGTGGAAAATTTGTATTGGTAAAGCTATTAAATTAGTCAGATAAGAGTATTGTCTCGTGTGCGATCTGATTGGTCGACGCAGGATTTGAGACCATGCCCCTTCAGGTGTTCAAAATTTGATTTTGTTACGCACATGTATGTTTCAGATTAGGCTTGATATGTGGGCTAGGTCCGGTTGGGGTCTGGCCCATTGGGCTCAAATGTCAATCCCAATCCGTGATAAAGTTGGTGACTTGGGATCGTTTGGTGGTACTATTCAATTCAAATGAAAATTATACAAGACAAAATGAGTATCTAGGTCACATATGAAACCATACATTTGTGCTTGAATGAAACAATATGGTGTCAGAATTTTTAACACTGCCTTCTTTCCTTGTGGACAAAATAGATTTGTCATCATGCATTGAATTTGAAAGCAATCAATTTACATTTAGTTGCAAAAATTCAAACATCAAACAATGGTAATCAACAAAACCTGCCTCTATACCTTATTCCAACAATCCTTTTCTCTAATATAATTCTTATTCTTATTATTATTATTATAACAATGCATGTATCACACTGTAATTGTGTCCATTGGTGTTCAGGCACATCCGCCTTGCGCAAATCCTACCCTTCCGCCAGCGACATCATACACAACGGCTAGCGATTTTTGTTGAACATTACCAAATATGCCAATATCTGAATCATCCCCATTTGGAGCAAAAGCTAAACACACTTGACTAACACCATTTGCATATAGAATCCCTTGTGGTGCAATCTCCACAGGTGTATTCCCACCCCAAAGTACACTTATCTTTGGTATTTCAACTGTTTGATAATTAGTTAGATCATAGCATGTATCAAGTATAGATAATGATCTAGTTAACGGGTACTTCTTCATTTGCGCTCTAAACGCCTTACTTAGAGCCGAGTAGGCTGTAGGGGGGAGCCTCGTGATCACGGTTCCCGAGTCAATGATAATACCCGAAGTCTGAAACACTGTAGGACTTGTTGGTAGTTTAGTTCCACCAACGGTTATAGCCGTAAGAGTAAGACCGTAGAAAGAACGTGAGCTGCCCGAGAGTCGTGTGTACTTAACTTTACGACCAACTCCACTACTTCCAAAAGTTAGGTAACCGGTAGAGCTTGAGCGCGAGGGGAGACAATAAGAGAAAACTTTCCTGTACTTGGTAGCGGTTTGAGACACGATAGATAGCCTGTCGCGACCGAGTCCTAGTAGCCCAGCAGCACCACCAAAGAGTCCTTGGTTGTTTTGACCACACCCAAAAAAGAAACCATTAACTACATCTTTTGAAGTCAATGTCAGTTTTTCTTTTCCAAAGAATCCAACTGAGAAAGATTGGTCACCATATTGAATACCATACACGCATGTTGATGCGCTGCAACCGGGGTTGTTTCCGGTGGCGGAGGTGAGCTCAGAACACTGGGTTGCCGCGCACGAAATATTGGAATAGGTGGTGGACTTAGAGGGTGCAAATATGGGCTCTTTTTGATCATAACATGATCTAGCACAAGGTTCGCACTGGGTCCAGGTTAGGTCGCTCCCCGTGTCGAAAATGAATGAGAGTTGTTTGGCCGGGGTGCCTAATCCAACGGTTACAATGTAGTTACCGGATCCGATTGTGCTACCGGATTTCGCAGGGATAGTGGCCTTGGAGCCCAGTATGTCTTTTTTTCCTGTCTTGGTGGCTAACCTAGCCCTGATTGAGTCAACTCTAGATTGGTCATGGGTCAAGATTTCTTCCACTGTCAAGGATTTGACCGTGAGCGTTGAGCATGGTCCATGTTTGTGAACCACTTCCAGTGATCCCCTTGATCTCTTGTTACCTACTTCATAGAATTAAATCTTATTTTTGATTAAAAAGTATACATCCTAATTTGTTCTTCAAAATATTTATTGTAATTATTATTATTATTAATAAAGATAAAGATAGAATAAAGCGACAAGAAAATGTTTAGACTTTATGTTACGTGACAAATATGACCCCATGACCCTGAATCCTAAAAGGTTCAGCACATGTGTAAGTTAAGCAACAAAACAACATGGTGGCTAGAATAGTAGAATTTAATAATTCCAGCATCCGTTTTAGCATAAGTTATGGTGTAATTTTACTTAGAAAGTTATATTTCACCTAACGAGTTCCAGTTTAAATTACTATACGTGTCACGTAAGGGTTTCCATCATGCCAGGTTGGTGCGTTGATGGGTTTCGGCTTTGCACGACCCATATTTTAAAAAAAATATCAATCCTAACCCGTACACACTTAAAATCATGTAACCCATATTTTTATTGGGTTGGTGGCTGTGAAAAATGGGTTAACGGGTCAAAACAGGTTAGTGGGTTTGCATGTTTAATTAAATACGTTGGCAGGTCAATCTGCTTAATTAAATAGGTTAAACAGCTCAACCGGAACATGACCCTTTTAAATAAACAGGTCAATCCGAACAATAACTGTTCATAACCTACTTATTTTCGTGGCTTGTCGAAAATTGCAAACTTGGTTACATGACACTACTGTTATGATGTCGATTCATAGGCTAAAACCGACCTACTTAGATTCCAAACAAAACTAACCAAACAAATGAAAAAAGGAAGGCCCCTTTCCATGTGAATCGTTAATAAAACTAACATACAAAACAAAAAAGCATTTTTGTCGTACTTCACTGGTGACAATATATTATTGTCCACGCGTTTATGATATTTTATGTCATAAATTCTTACATATATAAATTGTATTTGTTGTAGACTTTGTTAAATCATCAACTATTTAACGACAACCCCACATAGTACGTTATCATTCAAAATATTTTTTTCATGTTTAAGTGAAGGGCTATTTGATAGCCTCTGAATGGTCATTAAGAGGCTACCTCTTAATGGAACCATTAAGAATTTTACCATGAGAAGATAGAAGAATGTGACATGTGATGATTTACCATTTAGAGGCACCTCTTAACCATTCAGACTTGAGGTTACCTCTTATTCATTCAGAGGTTTTAAACCATTAAGAGGTAGCATCTTAATGGTCATTAAGAGGCTACCAAACAGCCCCTGAGTGATGCTTTATAGTTAAAAATTTGGGGTAGATGAATTATGGTGAAAATCTTATCATTTGAATTTAAATCTTAATTGATTATTAAAACTATAAATCTTACATTAGATATATTTGTTTGACAGAAAAAGTTTATTAATTGGCGTATTTTTTTAATCCTGACACTTTCGAAAGTGTATGACTGCTTTTCAATTAAAATTTTCAGTTACTGAATTACTAATAGACTAAATGTATAAGTAACTACTTTACCCAAAAGAAATGTATAAGTAACTAAAATCTGTTTCGTTAATTATATAGACACATACTTGTTTGCTTACATACATACATACATACAGGGTAAGGATAGTGTAAAAAGGGCTTAAAGTGTGAGAAGTGTATTATAACACTATATATAATGCTATATAACACCATATAAACACCGTATAACAATATGTAACACCATATAATACCATATAACACTATGTAACATTATATATCATTATATAACAAACATAACACTATACATCTATCATAGACATGTTATCAGACAACCTATAGTGTTATATTTGTTATATAATGATATATAGTGTTATATGGTGTTACATATTGTTATACGGTGTTTATATGGTGTTATATAGTATTATATATAGTGTTATAATACACTTCTCACACCTTGAGCACTTTTTACAGATCATCTACCCATACATACATACACATATATATGTATAAGAATTAGAATTTTCATGTCAATCAAACGAATTCACAATGATGCAACCTGTACTAGAAATGTATATGCGTCCGTATAATATATAATTACACACCATATGTAAATATTTATAAAATAAATAAATAAATATACAAATAAATAAATAAATAAATAAATAAATAATACTATATTTTTATTATAGTATAAAAAATAGTAACATAGAAAAATAACTTTAATTTTTGTGATATAATTTACTTAAAAAAAATAACAAATTATACAAAATCTGTTTGACTTGGCAGTGATTTTGTGTAACCAAGCTCTTTTTTTAGCTCTATGTATTTGCTAAGCGCACATTACAATTGTTTGATCTTGCATTAAGGAATTCTGTGTGATTTGAAAACCACCAAAATATCTTACCAGTTTAGAGGCATACTTTATTTTAGTCATTATATATTTCGGAATAATGTGTGTGTGAATGTATGAATTGAAAAGTGAAAACCCCACCATTCAAACTGGTTTCTACGAAGCTTCTCTTTTAATCATTCCCCATCATTTTGTTTGAAAGAAATTGCAATAATATTCTTTTTTGTTTTTATTTTAGATGTTTAATTCCTAACTAATGTAGTGACATTTTTTTTTCTGGTTGATAAGATATTGGTTGGAAATAAAAAAAAATCTTTTTCTTGAAAAGTGAAAAGTGTGACAAGACATCGAAATTGGCATGTAGGCATTATGTTTTGGACTTAAACATGATGGTTTTGGTTGTTTTGTCAAGAAAAATACCAAACATAACAATTTAAAACACAATGCAACATATTATGGGCGTGAAATTGCAAACACACTGCTTAACACTTAAAACACACTACTTAACGTTCTTGGCATGATGTTTTATGTTTTAAGCCTAGAATTCATGGCATTGTGTTTTAAATTGTTATGTTTGGTGTTTTTCTTGTCAAAACAACCCAAAACATTATACCCAAGTACAAACCTTGATGCATACATGTCAAATCTTATGCATTCTCACACTGCTCACGAAAAATGTCTTTTTTTTACAGGATACTAAGACGATAATAATATATCTATACTATCTTATTAAACAAATTGGATAGGCATAAAAATATAAAATAAAAATGACGATAATAATAATAGTGATTAATGAAAGTGGTAGTTGCTTAATTACCTATCTAGGGGTCCATTTAATTTCTTTTCCTTCATTTCTTGCAAAACAGCACATTGAAAAAGACTAATAACATTTTCTAGAAGCATAAAGTTATTCCATCAATAGTTTTGGAAAAAGTAAATTACCTAGTTATAGGTTTTAAAAATTATTCAAGATCACTCTGTATTTTTTTTTTATTCTTTTACGACCCATGGTAATTAAAACATGGTTTTGTTTAGTTTGCGCTATAAGATAAAAGAGAAAGAGGATAAAATGCGGAGTTTCCATGGTGGTTAGGAGTAATTTATGTGAATATTCGGTAATTGTTTTTGCTAAGAAAAGCAATACATATATTTTAATTCTTTTTCTTATTTTTATTATTTAACGATTCTAAAATTGTTTCATCCCAATAACCAATAACCAGAGAAAATTATACCTCAACGGTTCATAAACTTAACAGGTTTTCATACATCCCAATAACTGAAACAGTCACCTTATAAGAAAAAAGCTTACGTATTTTTTTATTCAAACAATTAAAACTACAAATTAAAATATTTAAAGTATTGTTCGTTTCATAGAATGAAATGGAATCTGAATAGAATTGGAATGTACATTCTGTTACTTATGTTGTTCGTTTCAACAAAAGAAGAAACTGGAATTGAACAATAACGTAAGAAACTAAATCTAAATTCCAATTCCATTCACGTTTCATTCCATTATGTGAAACAAACACAACATAATTCCAAATCTATTTTCAATTCCTACGCAAATTCCAATTCCAATTTTATTACTTTAAACGAAACAAACGCTAAGCTAGAAGTCTCTCATCATATATAATATCTGATACAAATAATGCGACCATCACTTTAGTCGGAAATTCACACTAGTCGCTATGTGGTCGCAAAACAAGATTACCCACATTGATATTTACGACGACACTTTTGGCTGAAAAGCCTTTTGCAACCGATTTGTGACAGTAAAAGGTGCCAAGAATGGCCAAATTTTCAAGTAGGATATTGGAGAAGATTCACACAAACTATGTACTCATGCTTACATACATACATACATATATATATACACACACACACACATATATATATATATATATATATATAGTAGAGATCCCAAGAGAAATCTATCCTATTTAAGAAACTTGAGAAATATTATGGACCACAAATTTACTTAAGATTTTTCGTAATATACACGTATGTATATAGTCAATTTTAAAGTATACATATGTGTATATTACGAAAAGCTTAGGGATAATGTGTGGTCTTCTCTAGTTTCTCAATTAGCCTAGTGTTTCTCACACGATCCTATCCCTATATATATATATATATATATATATATATATATATATAGAGAGAGAGAGAGAGAGAGAGAGAGAGGGGATATAATTGAAAAAGAAGAAACGAACCTAGAGCAGATGGATTACAAACAGATGATGGCAAAAGAGAGGTTAGTTGCAGTGTATGATAATGGTGTGCTTCTTCTCCTTGACTGGTGTTGAAAGCAAATTCTTGTGTTGCAGTAATATTGTAAACAAAGAAAAGAGAGCAACAAGAAAGAAGCAGGATGAGAGAGTAGGATGAAGCCATTTCTCCTCTCCTCTCTCAATAATATGCTTCTAAGACTCTCTCGCTCACCTTTATTTATAGCGATTAATTACTACGTCATATTTTCAAACTTCCAACCTCTTTTAGTTTGCAAGATTTAAATCTACTATAGACATAATGAAAATAAGCAAAGACGGTACTATATTGGGTACATCAAGGACGGATAATTAAAACTACTTTAACATTAATACATTGATTTTAAGAGTAAGTATCAAAATAAAGTAAACTTTAAAAATAAGCATGAATAACATGGAGATGTGCCTAATTCATAGTGGTGCACCTTTAAGCGAAGAAAATTCGGTTCTCTTTCAGCCATCCACATCACATCCACTAGGATAATTTATCATTTCGATATTTTTATCATATAAATATATATACACTCTCTTTCAGGTTCAAACATGTCAATAATTACCTACAAAACACGGTTTAAAAAATAAAATTGTAAAATACGATAATGCTTCGGTAATCACCAACGGAACATCAATTATGCTAGTGGTTAAATCGACAGTTATCAATGGATCATTGATGGCCAAGTTTGAGGGAACTATGCAACTTTGTAGTTTTTGGAGGAAACAGTGTGTCGATAGATAATCTATCTCTAAATTCGTCTCTATATTTGGACTTCTGATTTTTTGCTGGATTCCGCTAAGGCTTTCTAGTCATTAATGGGTGTGAACATTGTTGTTTAGTATAGAGAGAAAACACCGTTTTAGGGTTGCAGGAAAGGTGTTTATATAGGACACCGTTTTACACACTAACCCCTATACTATCTATTTTCTCCTTTCCGACACTCCCCCTCAAGTTGAGTAGTGGGGTCACAAATACTTAACTTGCTCAAACAACTACTAAACGCGTTTCCGTTAACTGCCTTTGTTAGAATATCTGCGAGTTGATCTTTCGATGCTATATACGGGAGCTCTATGCCTTCCTCCAATTTCTCCTTGATGAAGTGTCGATCTACCTCCACATGTTTTGTTCGATCATGTTGGACTGGATTTTCTGAGATCTGTATAGCAGCTTTATTGTCGCACATGATTTTGGTTGCTGTAGTAGGAAGAAAGCCAATCTCAGTTAGGAACTTGTGAATCCACAGAATCTCTGCTAAGCCACGTGCAACCCCTCGGAATTCAGCTTCCGCACTAGATAGTGCGACTACCTTTTGTTATTTACTTCTCCAGGTAACTAGATTTCCTCCAACCATGGTGAAGTATCCTGAGGTTGACCTTCTCGTTCCTTTATCCCTTGCCCAGTCGGTGTCTGTATAAGTTTGGATTTCTAAGTGCCCATTTGATTTAAACACTATACCATGACCTGCTGTCCCCTTGAGATACCTGATGATTCTTAATACTGCTTCCATATGGCTTGCTTGGGGCTGGTGCATAAACTGACTCACCACTCCTACTGCATAAGCTATATCTGGACGAGTGTGGGAGAGGTATATCAATTTTCCCACCATTCGTTGATATCTCTCCTTATCTGCTTGTTCTGCTCCATCTTCCATGTGTAGGCCGTGATTAACCACCATTGGGGTGTCCGCCGGTCTGCACTTAATCATTCCGGTTTCAGCTAGCAGATCAAGGACATATTTCCTTTGACAGATAAAAATCC
Source organism: Helianthus tuberosus (assembly GCA_030545235.1). Lineage (NCBI taxonomy): Eukaryota > Viridiplantae > Streptophyta > Magnoliopsida > Asterales > Asteraceae > Helianthus > Helianthus tuberosus. The sequence continues at coordinate 95,855,932 of CM060399.1, read as the reverse complement.
CTTGTTTAGATCTTAGAACTTCAATTCCAAGAAAGTACTTCAATCTTCCCAGATCTTTCATCTCGAATTCCGAAAAAAGTTTATCTCTTAACATTGACATTTCCTCTTCATCGTTTCCCGTAAGAATCATGTCATCAACATAGATAATTAAGCAGGTCACAAGATTGCCCCTACGTTTCAAAAATAGGGTATGATCTGAGTTGCTTTGTTTGAAGCCATATTTCTTCATAGCAAGGGTAAACCTCCCAAACCAAGCTCTAGGAGACTGCTTAAGCCCATACAGAGATTTCTTCAACCGACATGTTTCTCCAGCCTTGAAATTCTCATTGAATCCTGGTGGAGCGTCCATATAGAACTCCTCGTTCAGTTCCCTGTGAAGAAAGGCATTTTTTACATCAAATTGATGAAGAGGCCAACCTTTATTGGCAGCTATAGAAAACAAGACTCTGATTGTATCGATTTTGGCTACCGGGGAGAAGGTTTCAGAGTAGTCGATTCCATAAGTCTGAGTATAACCTTTTGCAACCAGCCGAGCTTTGTATCTTTCAATCGTTCCATCATATCTGTGTTTGACTGAAAACACCCACCGACATCCCACCGGTTTCTTTCCTGGAGGAAGGACGCATTTCTCCCACGTGTTATTCTTCTTGAGAGCTTCCATTTCGGTCTCCATGGCCTTTTTCCATTCTTCAGATCTCAAGGCTTCTTGTGTTGTAGATGGCATTTGTTCAGAGCACAAGGCAGCTGCAAAAACTTTAGCTTCCTTAGACAAGTTTCCAGTGACAATGTTTGCCACAGGGTACCTAGACCTTGGAGTCACCTTCTATGGAGAGTATCTCTTAGGAGGAACTCCTCTATTTTCTCTTGGAGGGAGGGAATACCTTCCGGTTGTCCCTGCTGCAACTGGTTCAACCTGTTCAACAACTGGTTCAACCTGTTCAACAGCTGGTTTAAATTGTTCAACATCTGGATCAACATGTTCTGTATGCTCTGTTGTTTTTGGGTCTATGTGTTCCCCTGTTGTCTCATAGTTATAAGACGTAGAACATTCAGGGTTCTCCGTATTTCTTACCTCTGGTATCACGTTGGATGGACTTTCTTCAGTGGTACTGTGCTCCTCAGATTGTATGGCTGTGTTTGAAGGACTCGAAGTACTGTGATGGTTTTCTGTTGTTACTTCTTCAGATGAGGGAAATTGGGTTAACCAGCTCAGAGTGTCTATATTGTCATTCTCCCCCTGACCACTGAGTTGGGTGTTATAAATGTATTTTGTTTCAAGAAAGTCAACATTCATTGTGGTGAACATTTGACGAGTTGTTGGATTATAACATCGGTAACCTATTTGATCGATCCCATAGCCGACAAATACACATTTCTCAGCACATGGGCCAAGCTTGTTTCGGTTGGTTTTGGGTATATGAACAAATGCTGTACACCCGAAGATTCAAGGTTCAAGTGTAAGAGGATGGGGATTACTGGCCGATTTAGATAGACAATCTAAGGGAGTCGTAAATTTAAGAGCTTTTGTGGGGAGCCGATTTAGAAGATACACAGAGGTTGCAAGCGCCTCCGGCCAGAAAGATTTAGGTACCTGGGATTCAATTAAAAGAGCTTGAGTCATTTCAAGATAAATACGGTTTTTCCGTTCGGAAACACCGTTTTGTTCAGGGGTATGAGCACAAGAGGTTTGATAAACTAATCCTTTGGTTTTAAAGAACTGTTTCATGGATGTATTGACAAATTCTCCCCTATTGTCGGATCGAAGGATTTGGATTTGAGTTTGAAATTGAGTTTGAATCATAGCATAAAACGTGATAAATTTTTCGTAAACTTCGGCTTTGTTTTTCAAAAAATATACCCATGTCATGTGAGTGCAATCATCCACGAATAGTATAAAGTACCGAAGACCCTCCCCCCATCACAGGAGCAGGACCCCACACATCAGAGTGGATTAGGGAAAAAGGTGAAACAACTTTCGTATTGCTAGGTTTAAACGGTTGTCGATGGCTTTTAGCACGAAGACAAGTTTCACAATCTGTTTTTCCATTTGAAGGGAAGAGTTTTGGAAACAAAAGGTGTGAATAACCACTGGATGGGTGTCCCAAACGTCGATGCCATAGCCAGGCTTCCCGGTTTTCGGTTCCATGTGCCAACATCACAGTACCCTGTTGAGCAACTTCATCCACATAGTACAATCCCTGGCGCTCAGTACCACGTCCAATAATCACACCCGTCCTGATATCCTGTAGGAGGCAGAAAGTAGGGTGCATTAATACCGGGCAATTTAATTCTTTGGTAATATGACTAATTGAGAGCAATTTATGTGATAATGACGGAACATAGAGACAGTTTGATAATTTCATAGTTGGTGAAATTTCAATTACTCCTCCTCCTTTCACTTGCATTGTTCCGTTGTTTGCTGTATGGATTTGGGTTTTTTGAGGTTGGATCATTGAGCGTATGTCCAACGGTTCAAACGTCATGGTGTCAGTGGCACCTCAGTGGCACCTGAATCAAATATCCAAGAACTATTTTTTCCATGATTGATTTCCATTTTTTTTTGGTTGGAATTGATCTCACACGATCTGAACCTCTTTCAAACGACCTGGGTTCTATTTCACACGACTTGGGTCACTTTGCACGACCTGGAGTTCAATTTCAAACGAACTGGAACAACCCGTGCGAACTGGAAGATGGAAGATCACTTCGTGCGAACTGGACGAACTTCGTGCGAACTGGGAGAACACTTCGTGCGAACTGGACGAAGGAAGATCACTTCGTGCGAACTGGACTATGGAAGATCACTTCCCGCGAAAGGGAAGCTCACTTCGTGCGAACTGGTAGCACACTTCGTGCGAACTGGCTGAGATCTGAACAGATTAAGATCTGAACTGAGTTCAGGAGAAATTGGAGGAATTGCTGTTGATTGACTGAGAATTCCAATGGCGATTTTCTGATATTTTGTGTCGACGGTAATGGGGCTGAGTTTGGATCAGTTGGCTGATTACGTCGAGTTTCGCAAAGATCGATGAACGATTTCTTGAAGTTTGATTTTGGTTTTTTTTTGATTTGAGGTTGAATGGTAAATGATGAACAGAGTCTTCAAGGATCAGAAACTCTGCTCTGATACCATGTTGTTTAGTATAGAGAGCAAACACAGTGATTTGGCTTTTGAATCGTTGGTCGATGTGTGCCCATCATCGAAGGATTTTCCCTTAGTACTACATGAATATTAATAAGTTTATTACTAATTCGATGATAAATTGTTTAATAAGAATGAAGAGAATAATCTATGAGTTGAAGAACGAGTTATGAAGCTTTGTGGCCGTTATCCATGGATGGCTGACCTAGCCATCTATGGTAAAATTAAAAAAACTTGTTAGCCCATCAAGAAGCCTTGGCGAAGCATACAACTGAAGTCTTAGATTTCACTCCTTTAAACACTAAAGAAAAAGCGTTGTATGCAGAATGAGGCAAAGGTAGGTAATGGTCAAACAAGAATCCAAGCCAGTGAAATTTTGGCGAGCGAACCCAAAAAAAAAAAAAAAAACAAGACAACTTGTAGGAGACAAGGAGAGTTGGTCATCCGATGAAGACGAGTAAGGTAACGAAAAAATTGTGGATCAAGTAGTAAAAGATTTCCTTTCAAGTGGTATAATTGAAGACGTAGGGACACATGGCTCAAGATTGTCGTTCAAAGCCAAAAGAAGAAGGAAACTCCGTAATGTTTAGAATGAAGAGGTATGGGCTATAGAGGCGTTAGTCACTCAAGTTATCGATGTTGTTTCTTTTACAGCCATCACTGAACCACGAAGTGTAGAAACACATGAATAATATGACAATGGTGGCAAGACGGTGAATACCAGTGATGTTATGTCTTTCAAAGATGAAACTCTAGTTTTAGAAGATCAAATTATCCGATTGATAAACGTGCACGTGAATAGCTATCGCAAGAATTTGAAAAGTCAAACTAAAAAGATAGCTTAGATTGATGATTTGTGAATAACCCTACCAAGAATATTGAAGAAATCTTGACAAGCCCAAGTTTTCAAGGTTCTGAAGTAACGAGGTGGAAGAAGATTGGATGTGGCACATGGATATTGCTAGGGGGCTTGCTACATGAAGTTATAATCAAGGTGATGTTGGTGGACGGATTCATAAATCCATCGTCAATCTTCGCTGAAAAGAGGAAGACATCAATAAGGGGGCATTAGTTTGTGAAAATGCATATATTTTTTAAAAGGGTTTTTCTTACATGAATCTCGTTTTAAATTCATAAAAATGGTTTTTAACGTGGTCTAAAACCACATGTCAACCAAGGCTTTGTGTCTCCCACTACTCAACCCTCGTTGTTGTTAAGTTGGACAGTAAGATGATATGATATGTTGATAAAGTAAAACATAAGTAAAAGACAAGAAATAAAATAAATATAAAATAAATGGGGGGCACGGTTAATCAAAGATTAATTATCTCTTTGATCTCGAATTCCAACAATGCAACAAAAAACATTTAAAGTTATTTAAGTACTGAGGTAAATAGGACATCCCATCATGAGACGAGGATGTCCACGTCAGGAAAACTATCCCTAAAGACATATACAGACGTACAAACTTCAAGTATAAGATTTAAATACTTAAGCACTTAAAGGTTAGGATTTCCCGCCAATAAAAGTTAGGCAAATCAAGAATAGTTAAAAAAGTCAAACACACCAATTAATTAAGACAATATATTAATTAAATAGGGTTCATGTGAGTACATATGTCTATCGATTCCGTCAATCACGTATCGTAGCTGAGCAAATGAGACAAGACATGGAATACACTGAAGAATACACATGTGTATATGTTGATCCGCATGAAAACAGGCGCATGTCTAAGGTTACAGGTCCGCATGGATCAACAACAAGTTGATCCGCACGAATAAAGAGTAATGCGTGATATTAAGGTTTCAAGGATAAGATGGTCCGTGCTCATCTGATCAGTCCATCTGCACCTATGAAGTCCGTCCGCACCAGATTAGTAGATCCGCAATTAGGAGTAGGTCCGCACCAGTTCATCCGTGAGATGTTATTGATCCACACCAGCTAACTAAGGATGGACTTGTCCTATAAATTCTAGTGTTGTCTTGTTCATTTGTAGCTTTGGATGTTAGAGTAACGAAACTCTGTCCAACTATTTTCGTGGTTGTATACTTTCATATCATCAATGGAAAACAAATTATAATTAGCTTGTTCTTGTCTGATCCACTCTCGTATTTGGATTTCGCACAAGATATGAGATCTACACAGTCAACGGTGTATCAGAATCGATCCTAACATGCACGTTCAAGTGGTATCAGAGCGGGAGATTGATTGCAAGGACTGAAGGTTCAAGAAACAAGCTGAATTCATCCAAATCAGAGTTGATTTCATCACATTCTACTCATTCTTCTTATACTCATTTTTTAAATTTTAAAACTCAGATTCTCGTTGATTTTACGGTTAAAAACGGTTGATTTTTCAACATGTTGTGAGAAATTAGTGTTTAAACAATCCTTGAAAGTTTCAGAACTAAATTCAAGCTAAATCTTTGAATTTTTTTGAAAAAATCATCAAAACTGAACAACATGAACACGCTGATGAGTACGCATGGACCAGGATGTGAATTTGTGAGTTCGCACGGATCTATATTCGTGGGGATCTAGGGTTAATATAGTTCATCCGAACGAATCAAGGGCTAGTTGATCCGCATGAATCAATTCTGTTTCCGTTCACATGAATCAAGGGGTTTCAAGTCTTGTTTTGAGTTTCAAAATTGTTTTAAGTGTTTGCTTGATGGAAGAGGAGTTTTACAATGAGTTTTACAATGCTTTCACATCTGAAATGACACCCACTTCAAAGAACATATCTAATGCTATTTCAGAAAGTCTGAAGTATGATAATGTGTACAGAACTAATCAAAGACCACCGAAACTGATGAATATAGAAGATTATAACTGGTGGAAGGACATATTTATTAATTGGGTGAAAGAGTATGCTCAAGAATGTTGGTTCTTGTTAGAATTCGGATATAAAAGACCTTTAAATGATAAACAAGAAGAAATTCCACTTAAAAACTTAGAAAAGGAAGACAAAAAGGTATCCTCTGATGAACAAAGAATGATTGCCTTGATACAACAGTTAGTTAGGGATGATATGTTTTTGTTGCTCCAACATAATGAATCGTCAAAATCCATTTGGGAAGCACTGAGAGTAAAAGCTGAAGGTGGAAAAGAAATCAAGAAAAACAAAATATCATTGCTGAAGAAAGAATTCGATTTATTCAACTGTCTAAAGGGTGAGAATGTCTGACAGATGATAGAATGTCTGACAGATGATAGAACGTTTCTGTCATCTGAAAATTGAACTTGAAAGATTCAGTATTACAAAGAACAGAGAAGAAATCATCGACAAACTGATCGAGGCATTACCTCATGTAGATGATTGGCAGACATTTGTCATGATACTGAAAAACGACGCAAAGTTCGATGAAATCACCTTGGACACGTTGATAGAGAAGCTTGAAGGACATGAGCTGGAGCTTCAAAAGCAAAATAAAATGAGCAGCTCGAGCTATCAACAAAATGTGAATCTTTATTACAGAGGAAGCATGTTTTCAACCAATCAATCGTCGAAGATTGGTACTGCTTATAGTGCTAAAAGCTCAAAAGATTCATCAAAAGGCAGTCCTTCAAGTTATGATCCTGGTTATCATTCCTCTTCAGCATCAAACAAAACAAATCCCGATGTGATTCGATGCAACATCGCCCTGAATTTGAAAAATTCTCAAAGTATGAATGCTGACTCTACCAAGCAACAGATGATCTTTTTAGCATCAATTTTGGAATCGTATGAAAGTCTGGTGGCGGGTAGAATTGGAAACCCGGAAATGACCAAGGTAGATTACGACCAGATCGATCCAGAAGAGATGGAGCTTATTGACATCAGATGGTGCATGGCTAGTGTCATCAGGAGGGCACAAAGATTCATGGAAATTACCGGGAGGCAATGTCTTGAAGGTCCAAAGACGAAACTAGGATTTGACAAATCCAAGGTTACATGCTTCAAATGCAAGCAGAAAGGACACTTCAAGAGAGAGTGCTCAAACCGGGAGGAGAATGAAAATGTCAATCCATTCCCAACGATTAGTATCAAAAAGCAATCTATCATCGCACCAATGAACAACTGCTAAAGTTGAATCAAAAACAGATTGATGAAGGGTCTTCAAGAGAAAAAAAGAAAGCTTTGGTGGTTACTCAAGATGACGAGGGTTTCAACTGGAATAAATACATTCCAAAAGAAAAACATGCATTGGTTGCTGAAGTGAAACCTGTTCAAGTTAGAGAGAAAACTATGAGAGAAAGACTCATTGCGGATATCAGATTGAATGAAATGTCTGCAGCTTTCGAAGAAGCTAAATGAGCAGGTAGATGTGATGAGAAGAGCAAATGTTACACAGATCCTCAAGGAAATCCGGTAGTAGATTCAAATAGTGTAGATTATAAAGCACTACTTGATGTCATTCCTATTGCTGGAGAACTTTACATGAAGAAATTTAAGGATAAAAATTATGTTGCAAACATGGAGAAGCGTATAAAAGAAGTGATGCTTGCAAGTTTGAAGAAGAAAGAGGAAGAAGCGATTAAATAAAATGTTGAGAAGATGATTGATAAGTTGAAGAAGATGGCAGAAGAAGCCAATGATGAAAGTCAACAAAAAATTGATGAGAATCAGAAGGAGACGGCAGAAGAAACCGTGGTGCCAGAAAAAGTTGAGGTATCAATTCAAACTGAATCTTTTGAGTCGTCAAATAAGGATGAATCAATGGGTAATAATGATGAAAATAATGAACAGTCTGATAATAAAAATGATGTGCAGTGCAGGAAATGCATGGGAACATGCAGTGCCTGTACTGAAAAAGATGAAAACTTAAGATCCAGAAATGTTGAATTTACTAAAATTGAAAGAGTTTTCAAAGAAAAATGTAAAGAAATGTTTGAAAATGAAAATATTTTGAAACAAAAAGAAGAAGAGTTGACACAAAAATGTAATGTTCTTGAAAAATAAAATGCGGTTTTGAAACAAAAGTGTCCAACAGATAGTGAAAAATGTTTACAAAAAAAATGCGGTTCAAGAAATGAAAAAAAGAATATGATGTAATGAAAATTTCATATCATACAACAAAAGAAGCATATGAAACTGTGAAAAGTCAAATGAAACGTATTCAAGCTAGACTTACATAATATTTAGAAACATCACAACTTCTTGAAAATAAATATAAAATAAAACAACAGGTTGTAAATCAATATATTAATGAAGTTGCTGAGCTTAAACGTAAAATGGCTGAATTAGAAAAAGAAAAATAATAAACTACAGAGTTATCATGCTTCTTCATACATTCTTGAACGTATTTTCAACATTAAGCCGGATGATAATGATTCTGAGAAAAACAAAAAGGGAATTGGTTCAGAATATCATCAGGTTCCACCACCGTTTGAGAAAAAGTTTACATTCTATGATGACGAAAAGGTGGCAAAAGCTTTCGACATGGTTGATCAATTGCCAGATAACATTGACGTAACTTACTCCAAATCTGATGATGTTGGTGATTCAGAGGTGGTAAGTAAGGTAGTTGAAAGCGTTTTGACAGAAGACTCTACCAAAAATGATAAGCCCGAATCACAGGATGAAGATGAGGAAAGTTTTCATAAAAATTATCTTAAGAATTCAAAATCTTAAATAAATACGAATGATGATCTGATAATTTTGGCATATTTTCTGGTTGGATCAGACAAATTATTCTCAGATATTGAAGTTCCGATCCAAAATGTGATTGCGGAAAAGATTGACAAAGTTTTTAAACTGGTAGAAATCGAAAAGTCTGAAATTGACAAATTTGTCGGAAAGCGAGCAAGAAATCTTTTTATAACAAACCTAGTTACAAAAAGAAAAATAGAAAGGCTGGGTTGGGTTATAAAAGAAACAAAATCAAAGGAAAAGGTCTGAAAAGTCAATTCTTCAGAAGAAAATGAACTTTGTTCATGGAACAAGTTCTGAAGAAGAGAAAGAAATCCAATTTAATCGACAGACTAATGAGGAATTCTATGCTCAGAAAACCAAACAACAACAGGCCAAAGATGTCTCGAAGAAACCATGTTTTAAATGTCAAAAAGTTGGACATGTTCGTCGCAAATGTCCAAATCTGAAGCCTATTGATGTTGAGAAAAAGAAACCCGAGGTTGAGAAATAAAAGTCAAATAAGTTTGAGTCTAAACAAACTTGGAAGCCAAAGACACCCAAATTTGAGCCAAAACATATTTGGAAACCAACAGTTGATATTCAAAGTCAAAACAAACTTGGAAACCAAAATCATCCAAGTTTGAACCAAAACAAATCTGGAAACTGAAAGTTGATTTATCAAAACAAAACATTAAAAATGATTCAAGATTTTATAAAAGGAATTTTTTGAAAGGACACATTTGGGTGGTCAAGAAACAACTTACTTCTGTTGTCGAGAAAAGGAAAATCGATTCGACCAAAAAGGTTGAAAATAAGAATGAAAAGGTGTTTGTTAAAAATGACAAAGATTTTCCGAAACTGAATGATTCGTATTGTGTCACAATACCCAAGGTCTAACAGGCCTGGGTTGTATTATTCAAATGATTGGGTTGTTTGAAAGTCAACAAGAGTAGCGGAGCAGCCTGGCACAGGAGGAGGATCCCTGTGGTTGAGTTCAGGGAGTGTTTGTTTGTTAATAATAATAATAAATAAAACATAAACCAAAAACAAAAAATAAAAAAATTGAAAACCAGAAAACATAAAAATTGTTTGTTATTAAATTTGTTAAAATAATTTTTTTTTTGAAAAAATATGTTGAGTGAATACGCTGAAACCCTCATGACTGAACAAGCAAAATTTGGTAAAATAAGTTTCTTTCAAGTGATTAAACAATGTCAAAATCAGTTTTGTGTTGTAAATCATGGGGGTGCTTTATATGATACAGAGCATGTGAAGCAGAAAACGGATGGCAAGATGAAGCTATCTACATTGGGTTGTCAAATTGTTAAAAGGTTTTGGATTTTAGGGGGAGTAAAAATTTTGAAAATACAAAAACATTTGAAAATTTGAAAAAATCAAAACATGAGAAAATTAAAAAGAGTTTTGTGTAAAAGAGGAAATGATAGTACATCAGTAAGACAATCACGACATGCTAAAGAAATGGAATGTTAAAAGTGATAAACGGTCTCACTGATGTTATGCCAGTAGGTTTTTACACATTTAGTAGATTGATTTTGAGATATTTCTTAATTCGTGGGGAACATCTCTCGGATATATGGACTTAGTCCTCTGAAATTTCGTTTGAGAGATTGCCTGATTCTGAGATATAAGGTCTTTATACTTATTGATATCTGGGGTATTATACTTGCTCTTCTGATGTTGCGTTAGCAATGGCCTAGACCTCGTATAATGCTTTTGCGCTTAAAACTTTCCCTCTGCATAAAAATTGAGAAAATATCGAAACATATATATCAAGTGCAGTTGTAAAGAAAAGATTCCTAAGTGGAACACACCTCAAGTCGAGCCTTCATCTCTTTGACTGAACGAAAGTTCTAACCTGAGCTCTCAAGGAATCGCACTAACCTAAAGACAGATATCAATTAGGTATATTCACCTGTAAGACTGAATCTAGGAAATCTTGATACGGGAGTATATTCCGCGGTGGGATGCGCGAATAAGTTAAATTCTTAAAACACTAATCTCGTATCTTGAATCAACTGAAGTTTGTGTAAGAATTTTAATGGATCAGTATACTGACAAACTAAGTGAATCGTTTAAAACTTAAAGTTTATATAGATCAACGGTGCTAGTGATTTGTCAGAAACTGATATGATCCTCTGATGCAAACTCAGCAAAAATAGTTTCTACTTTATGTTTTAACAACCGATGTCTGAAAGCTGAGTTTCAAAATCTAAGTATGCTGAACATGTCTTGAAAATAAACAAGTTTATTAATTTGAAACTTGAGGTTTTTAAATGTTAAATTCAAAAAACAGTTTGTGAAAAGTCTCCAAGGTTATTAATTTTGTCACACCCCGATCGCGTAAAACAACAAACCGCGACGGAATCATCGGGGAGTGTCGTAACAGAATTATTGTTTCACAACACATGGTAATTGAAATTTTGTTTTATTAAATTTTAAGAGGTTACAATGTCTTTAAAAAATAAGAAACATAACATATTTAACTAGTCTTGCATCTTTTATTGTCACTAAGGCCCTCGTCCAATCCTATGTTTGCATCATAATCATCTAACAACAGCACCTGAAACACATGTGAAAATAGGTACGTCAGCATAAAAATGCCTGTGAGATACATAGGTTTTATTGATTTAGGATTCATGACTTGTAAGTTTAAAGAATATGTTTAACAAAAATAGTCATGAACCTTATAAAAATGTTTTCTTTTAGAAATCATACAAAATTCGACAAGAAATCAGATGATATAAAAGAATAATGCATAGATAAGTAAATAACCAAGTAAAAATGAATTTGTACAAAATATGCTGTTTGTAAAACAATGTTTATTTTGTAAAAATATGTTATTTGTGTAAAATGTAATATGTCTAAACTGAAATGGTTTAAATAACGCTACGATATGTAATATTATAAAAGCACTTATATATAGGAAGTACCAGCGGCGTATCCACCATGCTTTTATCATATTACACACGCCTCGTTATTTAAATCACTTACCCAAACAAACCACCAAAATGTCTTGTTTAAACAAATGTCAAAATGTTTATGTGTAAACAATGTATATTGTCAAATGTAAATCATGTTTATGTATAATCAAATGTCATGTATGGTAAAATAAATAAAAGTATCTATTCTAACCATATGTAAAATGTACAAAACAATGTATTTGAATAAATCAAAGATTAAATCAAAAGTTATGTTTTGTAAAATAAATGCATGCTTTACTGATACAAACATCTATGCAGTAATGTTAAACGCCTACATTCAAGCCTTGCGACTGAGGAGACAAACCTTTAAACAAATTAAAGGTTTATCAAACTTATGAATATCAAATTCGGTCATTCCTTCCATCCAAACAAACCTAGGATTTCAGGAATGGGAGTTGTCAATTCCTATGGTACCACTACCTACTAACGAACGGCATGATCGGTGTTAATGAATGTATTTATGACCCGTTAAACAAACCAAATGTCATACCAAATGTAAGCATGTTATATGAAAATAATATACTTAAATATGCTAAATGACATACAAAGTAGAAATGTTCAATGTAGACCAATGTGTACATATGCTAAAATAAACATATGAAACAAATGTAATATATGAAATCAATGTGCTAGCATGTTAATAAAACATACATAGCAAAAACATAGAAGAAATCATGTACTATATGTGTACTAATGAACATAGCAAGTATATGATATAAAAGCATGAAAAAACACGAAAGTAACAAGTAGGCACATGTGTTTCACCCCAAAATGTTTGAAAATAGTAAAAGAGGGGTCTATGTACTCACTTGAGAATGCTTAGAAGTCTTGAATAACAACCAAGCAACGCTAGAAGGATCACGGAATTCAATCGACACCTAAAATAGGTAACTACATTAATAACCGAACCTAAATCGGAAGATCGGATAGGATGAGGTTTCGTAAACCAAATGAGTGTTGGAACTCATATGACACGGTTTAACAAAGCCTACATACTAAATCGAAACCTAACCTAAGTGCTTACGACCCATTACGATCCGTTTAGGTAGCTTAAGCTACTTTAACGGGTCGTTCGCGTAAAACGCGTTCGGACCGCCTAACTAGTCCTATGACAAGTATTATATGCCTTAACATGTCTAATAATGTTACCTAATCAATTTAGATGTCAAAATTTAGGTTACATATGCTTAAAATGAAATTATGTGTAAAAAGGGCAGTTTGGTCATTTTCCTAAGGCATATAAACTACCTATCATACAACTAACTAAACGATGTGACCATAAGGTATAACCTCGGAAGGTTATTCCCTATACAACTATGGTCACAAAATATGCTTGGTTGGATCCTAATGATCGACCAAACGGGTCGGGTTCGAAAGTCTAAGCGGTTGTTTAGACCGCTTATCTTACGACCCTATATAAGCACTAAACTAAAGGTGACGAGTTAAACATGTTAAAACATGTTTAACGAAGTTAGAAAACAAGTTTGATATCAAAACAAAGGGTTTTGATACCCAATAATAGTTTGGTTGCAAAATACGCATAGACGCGTATTTTGACCGAAACTATGACTCGTCACTATGCCTAAATAACGTGGTAATCAATAGGTATAGTCACAAAGGACTATGACCATCGTGATTACGCTCACGTTGCGAAGTTCAAACAAACTTCATGCTGACCATTGACTGGTCAAAGCAGAAAGTCAAACATTGTTTGACTTTCACGCTTAAAAACGCATAAAAGCATGAAAGAAACTTACAAAAGGTCCAAGCGATGAAGAATTTGATCTAAGATACTCAGGTATGAAGCAAAGGCTTCAACTTAGAGTATAAACTCAGATCAAATGTGAAGAACCAAATGAATCAAGGTGGGTATTTATAGGAATTCAAGAGCCATTAAGATCATTTTTCGAACTTTGAGCTTCAATCTTGGCCCTCTATGTGTGCCAACTGATTTTACAATACTATGGGTGCTCAAAACAAGCTCATAGATTGAAAGAAACCATGTGCAAAACAAAGGAACAGCTGGGTTTTGCTGGAAACTAATTTTTGCTGATCTGGGGGTCTCTCGCGGGCCGCGTAGACTTTCACTAAGTCTTACGCGCCCCTCCTAGACCATTTTGACATATTGTCAAGTTTAGTCCTTGCAGGTGTAAAACTTGGTTTTTGATGCATTTTTGACACGTTTAGGCCCCGTTAACCCCATTTTAAGGCTCTAAAATGAAGTTAAAGTATTGGGAACTTAAAATATGCTCAAAAACATCTCGGATGTCGGTTTGTTTGGTCGTACGGTTGCGTTGTTCGGTTAATTACGACGAAACACGAATGGACGCAAAAAAGATCCAAATTACGCGACGAATGGAATTTTATCATGCCAATAACTAAAATAAAATATTTTAATGATCACATAAATATTTGGATGTCCGGATATATTCAGAACGTAAGATATGCTCGTAAATGCAAACTTGTGCACTTCTTGATGATTTTAGTCCCTATTTGACCAAAAAGTTTACTTTTGCACACCGAACCCCTCAAAGCCTATTTCTAAGCTATGTAAATAATATTTTTGGTATGTTTAACTTATGGTCAAGTTCTGGAATGTTCGATACCATACGAATCAGCAGACTTTTGCAGTTTGACGCAAATAGTCCCTGCGATTGAATAAACTTGATTTCGACACACCAACCCTTCCAAAACCTATTTCTAAGTTATGTAAAGGTTATTTAAGGTATGTTAAGCCCATGTCACTGTTCCGGAGTGTTTGTCGCATTAAACTGATTACGTTTACGCATCAGTTTGCGTTTAACTTTCCAGAAAGCGATTTAGAGCTCGAAATCGAACAAGAATTGATATGTGCAAATGATACTCATATTTATACAAATGCCAAGTATGAAACACAATATTTCATTGATTTGGTATTTGTTTGATGGTCGTAGAGACACAGATGTCACAGTCTCCCCTACTTCAAAAAATTTCATCCCGAAATTTATTCAGAGGAAACTTGTGAGAGCTTGAAACATGAAGTTGAAAAGATAAAACAACACTGGTTAGGGTTTCTGAACTTCTAGTAATTTAAATAACATCATGCTTGCAATGTAAGAGGGACACTTATATACAAGTATATGTAGCGCCATTGGTGCGTCCACCGTACCTCCATTACATTGTTCATGTTTCGTTATTGTTGCCACTATCGGTTCTTACACATGATAAATCTTACTGTGGTTTCCGTGCACTGAATTTCATAATTATGTATGCATCCATAATTACGTAATTCCTTGCATAGTCCAGACAGTGCATTTTATAATGTGTAGGGGAAGAAAAACAATGAACGAACCTATGATGATTGTGACTAGACCACCCTCGGGTCCTTTTAATTAAATCAATAAATGATATCTTTAAATAGACCACCAAGGAGTCTTTTCAGCTATATCATCACATGCCATTCTTAACCAGATTCTGAATCAATCTTTTTAACCAGACCACCCAAAGGGTCTCTTTTGAATTATGGAATAGTACTATATAATCCAAGGGTCTTAACTATTACGTAGAAGTCCATTAAGGATTTAAGGTAGTACCTTTGGATATCCTCCTATGAATCTCTCATATGAAGATATGGAAAATTCTACGAGGATTTGGATAACGAAAAATCAGATTACACAAAAATACAATACATAAAACATAATCACACAATCACATAATTGCTTAACTTGATCTTCAATTTGTTATTATTTTGTTAATTTGTTTTGTTAATTTGAGCACATATATTTAAAGCACACCAGGAATCCAATCCGTGGATTTCATTTGGCACTTTAAACATTTTCAAGAATCTAACTATGAAGATAAGAAGATCTTAATAGGAATTCGGCTTTGTCCTTATTGAATTGTAATGTACGTATTAAAGCATACAAAGAATCCAATCTAGGGCTCTGATTTGAGCGCTAATCATCCACAAGGATCTAATTGTGAAGATAAGAAGATCCTTATGGATTTTGGAATTTGAATAGCAGGAGACACTTCAAACCTTGCACTAGACGTGCTTAAGTCGATACACGAGGTAAAGTGTTCGTGGAGTTGAGGTGCTAGATATGCCAAGGCGACATATGAAGCAGAATTTGGAGGTTGGCTACTACGTATGTTAAGTCAATCATACGAGCAGAATGTTTTTGAAAGAAATGCATGGGGTTTTTTTTTTGGAAATGTGTTTAATGTTTTTAAAACCTTACGTAATACTTTTGAAATCATACGGTAGAGGTATTAGGTAAATATGTTTATAAATTGTTTTAAAATCATGTGAGATGAATTTTGTAATCATGAATAAGGTTTTTGAAAACATGGATAACGCTTTTGAAATCATGCACTTGATATATCAAGTAAATATACTATATTAATAATTGTTTTCAAACTATATGAAATATTTTGAAATCATGAAGGTTGTTTTTGAAAACATGGATAATGCTTTTGAAATCATGCATTTGATATACTAAATAAATATAATGTGTTAAAATTGTCTTCAAATTATATGAAATATTTTGAAATCATGAAGGTTGTTTTTGAGAAACATATACTATGTATGTTGTTATGGAAACTAGAATGAAATGATATGGGTACGAGATTGAAAAATACCCTTAGTTATTTAACCAAAGATTTAAAGTGACATTTTGAATAATCGTTTAAAAATTGTCACTTATATTCTGTACTTTGTTTCTTAGAATGAAACGAGTACTTAGAATTTTTCGAGGAAATCATGAGCGATCACATGAATGGGAGAACTACAAGAGCAGTTTGTTTTGTAAAGAACATAGTCCTTTGATGTAGGCATCGTAGGGGTATGCCATACACACATGTAACTACACTTGTACATCAGAATTGCGAACACCGATTTATTTATAAACTAAACACATTGTTTCAGAGTTCAAGAAAAACAAAAGAAGCAAAAGCATAAGATTTAAACTAATCCAAAGCAGCAGTGTCTTCTAATCAGCCAATATGCTCATCCGTGGGTCAGATTTGCATTGACAATCTTTGGTCATTTAATCCTGAAATAACCCGTCTAGCCATAGTTGTAGCAAATACCAGGTGGGAAAAGAGCTTGAGCAGGGTTGACTTGGGGTTGGTTTGGACCACCTTGGCTTGGGTTGAATCGACAAGCATTTTCCAGATGACCGATTCGCCCACATGATGCACACAGATGACACTGTAGGTAAGCTAGGTGAGGTGCATTACATTTGTTGCATATCGGCGCAGTACCGGCATAAGGTTTCATTGCAGGAGGTTGAGCAGCAGCAGGATTTGCAACAGCTTTGTTTTGGATAGCAAAGCGGCATATGTTAACCAAATGTCCCCATCGTCCACAGTGGGTACATTTGAAACAAGGTATGTGATTCGGATGATGACGGTTGCATTGATTGCACCATGGAGCAGTTCCCTTGTACAGCTTCTTGGCTGGTGGTGTTGCCACTTGGCTAGGTCTCGCTTGATTTGGAGCATTCGCTGGAAGATTCTTTAAAGCTTTACGTTTTCTTGACCTTCGTGAAGGCTTGGCTTTTGTTTCCTTTGGTGTTTCTTGATCGGCTTCACCTTGGAGATGAGACATGGCGATAGCCAATTCAGCAGTCTTCAAGATTACTACGCCTATTCGTTGGGAAATTATGGTAGCCTGCTCGTACATTTGAGTGTCGCTGCGATGATGAGACATCCTAAAGGAAATGGAAGACATAGGAGGAAACAAGTGAAATGTTATCGGATAAACAAAACAGAATGACAATGCATAAAAATTGTGATCATTTATTTGTTAACTAAGGCAAACAAATGAGACGGTGACTAATCAAAGTAAGCGGGTCATATTAATGTATCGCGAAGACATGCTTTAGCCTATAAGTGGACACTCACCCCAAGAGTTCCTAGGTAAGAGTGACTGGTCCGATTATGTGGATTTGTACGAACACTCTAGCCTTAGACAGAAAACTTGGGATACAGGCATCCACTCTTCCAGATTGCACATGTTCACATTATAAGACCCAAACTTTGACTAGATTTTGAAAATTCGGAAGGTATTAATCCAAAAGCGAATCATCCGAAAGGGTGGGTGATTATTTTCAAAATCGTTTTGGAAAATTTGAAGGTTCAAAACCTTAAAATAAATCATCCTAGAACAGATGATTGGTTTTCAAAGCGGATTTAAAATCTGTGTTCTTGTTGTGGTTGTCACCTAAGGATAAGAGACGGTATTGTTTTAAGATCTAAACACAAGGATCTTGTGTTAGGGTCCTAGGAAGGTTATAGACTCGGTCAAAGCATTACTAATAACCTAATTCCCTATAACCATGAGCTCTGATACCAACTCTTCTGTCACACCCCGACCGCGTAAAACAACAAAACGCTGCGGAATCGTCGGGGAGTGTCGTAACAGAATTATTGTTTCACAACACATGGTAATTGAAATTTTGTTTTATTAAATTTCAAGAGGTTACAATGTCTTTAAAAACAAAGAAACATAACATATTTAACTAGTCTTGCATCTTTTATTGTCACTAAGGCCCTCGTCCAATCCTATGTTTGCATCATAATCATCTAACAACAGCACCTGAAACACATGTGAAAATAGGTACGTCATCATAAAAATGCCTGTGAGATACATAGGTTTTATTGATTTAGGATTCATGACTTGTAAGTTTAAAGAATATGTTTAACAAAAATAGTCACGAACCTTATAAAATTGTTTTCGTTTAGAAATCATACGAAATTCGACAAGAAATCAGATGATATAAAAGAATAATGCATAGATAAGTAAATAACCAAGTAAAAATGAATTTGTACAAAATATGCTGTTTGTAAAACAATGTTTTTTTTTTGTAAAAATATGTTATTTGTGTAAAATGTAATATGTCTAAACTGAAATGGTTTAAATAACGCTACGATATGTAATATCATAAAGGCACTTATATATAGGAAGTACCAGCGGCGTATCCACCATGCTTTTATCATATTACACACGCCTCGTTATTTAAATCACTTACCCAAACAAACCACCAAAATGTCTTGTTTAAACAAATGTCAAAATGTTTATGTGTAAACAATGTTTATTGTCAAATGTAAATCATGTTTATGTATTATCAAATGTCATGTATGGTAAAATAAACAAAAGTATCTATTCTAACCATATGTAAAATGTACAAAACAATGTATTTGAATAAAACGTAGATTAAATCAAAAGTTATGTTTTGTAAAATAAATGCATGCTTTACTGATACAAACATCTATGCGGTAATGTTAAACGCCTACATTCAAGCCTTGCGACTGAGGAGACAAACCTTTAAACAAATTAAAGGTTTATCAAACTTATGAATATCGAATTCGGTCATTCCTACCATCCAAACAAACCTAGGATTTCAGGAATGGGGGTTGTCAATTCCTATGGTACCACTACCTACTAACGAACGGCATGATCGGTGTTAGTGAATGTATTTATGGCCCTTTAAACAAGTCGGTCGATCGGATGACTGATCGTGCGGATGATAATCCGTTCGGATAGTCATCCGGTCGGACAGTGGTCCGGTCGGACGGCGACTTAGCGATGAGGTTACTCACTGAAGGCAAGTTCCCAACAGAAGTGTCATTCGATCGGATGGCAATCCGATCGGATGGCAACCTTGTTATTGAACATGTTGAAAATTGTTTAAGTCTTTAAAGTCTTAGTATCTCATGATCCAAAGAGTAATCCAGTCAGATGGTTGTCCGATCGGATTACATTTCGTTCAATACTCAAACTCTAAATAAGGTTGTTTAAAAGGTGGGACCCAAGTGTGATCCGTTCGGATGACCTATCCGATCGGACAGCAATCCGTTCCGATTGTTCCGTTCGTCCTACACTTGATCGTTTTGATGGTTTGTCGTTATGTCGAGACACTTTGACGACGCGTTAGCCAACAGAACCCCTAGTTCGACCCAGATGACCAACCTGGCCAGGAATCACCCTAGTCCGGCCGGTCACCGGCTCGAGGCGTTGGTCTTGGCTAACCCGAAATCTGTAGTCTCATGAGTAGAATCCAGATCTGAGCCAGTACAACACTAAGAGTGAATAGGAGACTAGATCAGAACCCGATTCTACCGGTTTTGAGTGTAAAAGAGTTGAAAGAAAGTTAAAACCATCTTTCAATCCTTTTTCACCATTCTTGCGTCGAGATCTTTACGAGATCTCTGTATGTTTGCGTGGAAATCTGTTAGATCTCGGTTGTTCTTGGTGGATTGAAGTCAAAATATGAAGTTCTTGAAGAACACATGATGACGTCATCCTAGAACACCCGAAATCTAGTGGTTTCATGGTTAAAAGTTAAGATTTAAAAGATAGAAAGGTGTAGGAGTGTGTGTAGATCAAGAAAGTACAAGATTTAGGGCGAGATCTTACCTGGATTGACAGAAATCGAAGAAAAGGTGAGGAGCACGAATGGTTCGGACAGAGGGTTTCCAGAAATGGAAAGAATGACATTGACATGGGTATTTATAGGATTCCAAAAGAGGAAAGGGTTATCCGATCGGATGACACACTGCTCGGATGGCTTATCTGGTCGGATGACACCCTGGTCGGATGACTCCTGACCTGAGGCACAGTGGCTATCCGGTCGGATGGCTATCCAGCCGGATGGTTTTGGTTTGTTTGTTTGACACGACGGTTTTGGTGTTTCGATTTCGATTGCGAGCGGCTCGTCACGATAGGGTTTCCTAGTCAAATTACTTTCAGTCCCAACTACTAATTATCATAGTTCGATTTCGATTCGGATTCGGGTTCAATTACGTTTCGAGTTTCGATTAAGTTCGATTGATTTCCACAACACACACACACACACACACACACATATATATATATATAACACGCACAAGTAACACATAAGGCGCACACACACGTATAATAACCAAAGTAAATCGAGTTAAGATTCGTATCACGATTCGATGTCGAGTAGCATAGCTTGATTATTGATTAGTTAACTTTATCGCATTGTTACTTCCTATAATTCACAGTCGTAAGTCGATTAGATAGCGATTAACACACATCGATTTTTGAAATTAACAACACTTACTCCACATAATACAATTAAAATAAGGAAATTACTATAAGTCAAATTCGTACAATCAGTCGTTGACTTTGACCTTGACTTTGACTTTCGAAAACACGGGGTGTTACCGCCTCCCCTTGTTTAGGGAATTTCGTCCCGAAATTAAGCTGAAAGCTGTACAACGCCGTGAATCACGTTTGAGAACTTTTGGTTCGAACCGGTTTTGACTCCGAAACGATTGCGAACCGAACGTGTGACGTGCGGAATCCGTACACGAACGTGACCAAACACATGAGAACGTAATATAATCGATGATTCTATATGAAATCGTACAAAGCACTAGAATCACGATGTCACTTTCTCTCTCTAGACTTTTTCTTTAAACAATTGCAGGTACTTCGCCTTCATGTCGCTTTCGAGTTCCCAAGTGAACTCTGCGCCTCGTTTGCCTTCCCATCGGACTTTCACAACAGGAATGCGAGAGCGTCTGAGTTGCTTGGTTTGGCGATCCATGATTTTGACAGGCTTCTCCACGAAGTGTAATGTTTCGTTCACTTGCAGGTCATCGAGAGAGACATGTAAGTCGTGGTCGGCTAGGCACTTTCGGAGGTTTGACACGTGGAAAGTCGGGTGGACATTACTAAGTTCCTCCGGTAGTTCGAGTCTGTAGGCTACTTTTCCGATCCTTTCCAGAATCTTAAAAGGTTCAACATATCGAGGCGCGAGTTCTCCCTTTTTGCCGAATCGGACTACACCCTTCCAAGGTGATACCTTTAGGAGTACGTAGTCACCAACTTCAAATTCACGGGGTTTGCGCTTTTTATCGGCGTAACTTTTCTGTCGATCCCGAGCTTTCACCAGGTTGACCCAGATTTGGAAAATTTTGTCTGTCGTTTCTTGTAATAGCTCAGGACCGGTTAATTGCGAATGACCGATCTCGTGCGACACAATAGGCGATCGACATCATCTTCCGTATAATGCCTCGAATGGTTCCATTTGGATGCTAGCATGATAGCTGTTGTTATACGAGAATTCGACTAATGGCAGGTATTTATCCCAATTGCCACCGAAGTCTAAGACACACGAACGGAGCATGTCTTCAAGAGTACGAATCATTCTTTCAGTCTGACTGTCGGTTTGAGGGTGGAATGCGGTACTTAGATTAAGCGATGTACCGAGTGCCGTTTGAACCGTTTCCCATAATCGCGAGGTAAACCGAGCATCACGATCAGAGATGATGTCACGAGGCGTCCCATGATTACAAATGATCTCGTCGGTGTATATTCGAGCTAATCGTTCTACCTTGTAGTCTTCTCGTATCGGCAGAAAGTGAGCTGATTTAGTCAAACGGTCACAAACAACCCAGATGCTGTCGTGACCTGATGACGTGTGCGGAAGCTTCGTTACGAAATCCATAGCTATACTTTCCCACTTACACATAGGAATTGGTGGTTGTTCGAGTAAGCCAGAGGGTCTTTGATGTTCAGCCTTGACTCTTGCGCAAGTTAGGCATTTTCCAACGTAGAGGGCAATATCCCTTTTCATGCCCGGCCACCAGTACTTATAACGAAGATCCTGGTACATTTTGTCGGCACCGGGATGGATAGAATAATGGGATTTGTGGGCTTCGTCCATCAGAATCTGCCGCAAATCGGTCCGCTTAGGGATCCAGATTTGGTCCAGAAAATGGAATATTCCATTGGACTTGCTCACAAGCTGGGCTCCATCGTGATAGATTCGTTCTCTCTTCAGCGTGCGTTCGTTAAAACACGCATGCTGAGCTTCACGAATAAGGGTTTCGAGATCGTGTTGGGCTTGAACATTACGAGTGCTAAGCAGATAACTCCGTCTGCTGAGCGCGTCGGCAACAACATTCGCTTTGCCTGGGTGATAACGGATCTCACAGTCGTAATCGTTGAGAAGCTCTACCCATCGGCGTTGACGCATATTAAGTTCCTTCTGATTAAAGATGTGTTGTAGGCTCCTATGATCTGTGAAGATCGTACACTTTGTACCATACAGGTAGTGTCGCCAAATCTTTAATGCAAAAACAACCGCGCCTAGCTCGAGATCATGGGTTGTATAGTTCTTCTCGTGGATTTTGAGCTGACGAGACGAGACGCGTAGGCTATAACCTTGTTCCGTTGCATGAGGACACAATCGAGGCCAAGGTTGGAAGCATCACAGTAGACAATGAAATCATCGTTTCCGTCGGGCAACGTGAGAACAGGAGCATTGCAAAGCTTGTGCTTGAGGGTTTGAAAGGCAGTCTCTTGTTTGGTTCCCCAGACAAAAGGCTGATATTTATGCGTAAGAGAGGTAAGCGGCACAACGATCTTTGAGAATCCCTCGATAAATCGTCGATAATAGCCCACTAGTCCGAGAAAAGAACGGACTTCAGACGGGTTCTTAGGCGTAACCCAGCTCTTGACAGCTTCAATCTTCGCAGGATCGACGTGAATGCCTTGACTATTAACAATGTGACCCAGAAACTGAACTTCCTCCAACCAGAATTCGCACTTGGAGAACTTGGCATAGAGTTGGTTCCCCTGGAGTAACTCGAGAACCAAACATAGATGTTGCGCTTGTTTGGCTTTCGATTTGGAATAGATCAAGACATCATCGATGAATACGATGACGAAATGGTCGAGATATGGTTTACACACGCGATTCATCAGATCCATGAAAACCGCTGGTGCGTTGGTTAAGCCAAAAGGCATGACAACGAATTCGTAGTGACCGTATCGGGTGTGAAACGCGGTTTTGGGTATATCCTCCTCTTGTATGCGTAACTGGTGGTAGCCTGAACGTAGATCGATCTTTGAGAAGCACGTAGCGCCTTGTAGCTAATCAAACAAGTCGTCGATGCGAGGTAGGGGATAGCGGTTCTTGATAGTTAACTTATTCAATTCCCAATAGTCGATGCACATCCGGAACGACCCATCCTTCTTTTTGACAAAAAGGACTGGCGCGCCCCATGGAGAGGTGCTCGGGTGAATGAAGCCTTTCTCAAGTAATTCTTGGAGTTGGTTTGAAAGTTCACGCATTTCGGATGGTGCGAGTCGATAAGGGCTTTGGCGACAGGATTTGCTCCAGGAATGAGGTCGATACAAAAGTCGATATCACGACTAGGTGGCAAGCCTGGAAGATCATCAGGAAACACGTGAGGAAATTCACGAACCACAGGAACGTCTTTCACTTCCTTCTTCTCTTTATTTTCCTTCTCCGCTACTACAATGTTTGCCAAGAAAGCTTTGTATTCCTTGCGGAGATACTTGCTAGCTTGGACACACGACATGAGCTTGAGCCCTTTCGAGGCAGTTTCACCGTATACACACAATACATCACCATTCGCGAGCGAGAATCGAATCATCTTATCATAACACACAACTTCAGCATGGTTTTCGCATAGAAAGCCCATGCCTACTATGACGTCGAAACTTCCGAGTTGCATCGGAATGAGGTCGATTGGGAAGATGTGATTGTTGAGCTCAAGAGTACAATCAAGGATAACGGAATTGGCGGCGACAGTTCTTCCAGTGGCGACTTCAACGTCGAATGTCGAGGAGAGTTTGGAGCGTTTACGACTAAGGAGCTTCTCGAATTCGAATGACACAAAGCAATTATCGGCTCCAGTATCAAACAAACATGATGCATAAATACCATTCACAAGGAACATACCATTAACCACGTTTTTGTCGGATTGGGCTTGACGCACGTTGATGTTGAAAGTTCTGGCGCGTGCGGCCTGTTGTTGCTGTTGCTGCTGTTGTTGCTGGTGTTGCTGCTGAGGCTGTTGCTGCTGGGGCTCTTGTTTCACAACCCTGTTTGGGCACATGTTGGCGAAATGGTTAGGATTGCCACATGCGAAGCAGGCTCTGGCTTTGACCGCGGGTGCCGGAGGAGTTTGTTGACCCTGTGGGGCGGTGAGTAGAGCTTGATGAGTAGGAGCTTGTCGAATACGGCAGTTGGCAGTAAAGTGGCCGGATACATTGCAATGAGCACAAAAACATCAAGCAATGGCAGTCGTGTGATAGTAGGTACAAGTAGGGCAGAACGAATGTGGCCCAGTGTATGCACGCTTAGCAAGAGGTGCATTGGCCACAGTCGCTGCCACTTGGCGCTGTTGAGCTGGTACGGATTGAACTGGTGCAGCAGTGATCGCACAGTTCTTGTTGCTGGAGCTGTTCTTTCTCTTGTTCTTCCCCTTGTTGCTTGATGAGGTGGGTTCAGTAGTTGGTGAGGTAGCGGTAGCTTGATGCAGATGCTTCGAAGTCTTATCCCAGACCCCAGCCTTAACCTGCTTGTCGTTGATTTCAGCGGCCAGTAGATAAGTTTCCTCAATCGTCGTAGTCTTAGCCGCTTGCACGAAATCAGCAAAGCAGTCGGGCAGGGCCAGGATGTACTTCTTGATTGCCATGTCTAGAGTCTAGACTTGGTCATGACAGATAATGCTGAGCTGCTTGAAGCGAGCAGTGAGACCAACATTGTCACCTTCCTTTTGCTGTATGTGCCAAAATTCATCTTCTAGCTTTTGACGTTCGTGAGGAGGGAAGAATTCCTCTAGCATAACTTCCTTGAGTTCGTCCCACGACAGACCGTAGGCTGCATCGTTCCCTCGCTTGTTCCTCTCGGCCGTCCACCAGTCTAGTGCACGGGACTGGAAAACGCCGGTAGCATTCAGAGTACGGAGGTCATCAGGGCAACCACTCTGTCGCAGAGTAACCTCAATGGAGTCAAACTAGTGAAATAATGCAGTGGGACCTCCCTCGCCAGTGAATTCTTTTGGCCCACAAGACTTGAATTGCTTGAAACTGAAGGTCTTCGTGGTAGCTTTAGGAGCTTCGGTTCTCGATTCCTCAGACGATTTGCTAGCATTCTCATAAACATCACTCATGGCCTTTGCTACGCTTTTAGCGATGATGGAAGCAAGACGTTTCTCTCTCTTTTCTTGACGAGAAAGTGCGTGACGGGATCCAGACGACATTGTCTGCAACAGACTTCGTCACAGGACTCAACACATTGTATTCGAATCTCACCTCACACGTCCACTACTAATAAAGCTCAGTAACACGTACCGTGTAAACACATAGACACATATACCATGTAGGACACAGAATCACATAAACACATAAGCACGTAGAGCACATAATCACTTTAGCACGTAAGCACGTAGAGCAAAGAAGCAAGGAACCACATACGTATTTAATCACTAGAGGCAGTTAGAAAACAGAAACCTATTATTCAAAGTCCGCGAGCGTTCGAATATAGCGATCGCGTTTAGTATATCGAATAGCGTAGTATAAGCGTATAGCGTAGCATAAGGTTGTCCACAATTCAACGATTTGTTAGCGATTTGAGATAGAAGAGCAGTGCGAGTCGTATGTGTCGCTCGAAGTGAAAGCGAAATCGAGTAAATTCCAAAAATTTAAACACACAAACAGGTAACACACATATAAACTCATAAAATCGACGAATTATCAGAGTCAGCAGTTGCGGGCTCATAATTTGAAATATGTAAAAATCGAGAGATAGACTGTCTGCGGCTAGTAGACTTCGACTAACCAAAGCAATTTAACTATTCGCAAGGACTTGTCGTCTACGTTTGACTTTCAGGTCTGTGTCCTTGCCTCGATTCTTGGGCGTTTGGCACATATCCCGTTACTCGTGTCGTGACTTCAAGTCGTTGGAGTCCGTCGAGACTTTGGTGAGAGTTTTGTAAAACGTGCGGAACAAGTCGTCAAGGTTAAGGTTTCACCACTATCTCAACAACTTCGTCCCTGTTTTAATAAAATAGAGGAGATTATTCATCAAAATATGGATTTCACTCCTGATTTGGTATAATTTCCCCCCGTTGAACAAGCGTTCGTTTTGAAAAAGAAAGAAGAAATCACTGATAAGTTGATAAAATAGCTTTAATTCGAGCAATTTAGTCAAGAGTTTGTGGTTTTC
The DNA here is from genome assembly GCA_030545235.1 of Helianthus tuberosus. NCBI lineage: Eukaryota > Viridiplantae > Streptophyta > Magnoliopsida > Asterales > Asteraceae > Helianthus > Helianthus tuberosus. Next base: position 95,829,176 of record CM060399.1, on the reverse strand, counting down.
ACACCTAATCTCGACTTTATCACCTATTTATAGCTGTAACTTCGAGTGTAGTGATAGTGTAGCATAGATGAAAATAGCGAGGAATAAGCTCGTACCTAATCCCAACTGGATATGCGTAAATCGGTCTGTTGGTTCCTAACTATAGTCTAGGTTTCTAAGACACCGACCTGGACTAGGTCGAGTCTTGCCTAATTCCCTATAGTTATGGCTCTGATACCAATCTGTCACACCCCAACCGATGGCGGAATCATCGGGGCATGGCACTGAGCGAAACAGATTGTCCAGAAGTTTCCATAACAATTATCAATACCATTCAATTTAAATAATACGTCCCACACCGTATCTCAAACAGTAAAACAATTATTACAGACAAAAATCTAGGCAAATATTCTGTTCCGACAACTCAGATTTAAATAGACAGCAGTTGTTTATCTGCTTTTAGAGACCCTTAGTTTGACCACTACAGACAACTATTTGTTGGGCTCTAAAGCTTTATTCTAGCTTCAAATTCCTACCAAGTGTGCGTCCTAAGCACCTGTCACATACGTTAAAATAAAAGTCAATACATATAATGTAAAGGTGAGCATACAAGTTTGATAATAGCATATAGAGTTCGAATTCATTTACGCATAACCAGCACGTACACATGGTGAAATGAAGCACGTTAGTTATCGACATAGATCCATCGATACCAATGACTGCGGGTTGACTGCCCGAGGCAGTTCGCAATACATGATTACCACCGTAATCCATGCAAGTAAAAGATCCTTAACAACCCCCGTGTGAACGGGTGCTGAGTCCAAACTATAGTACTATCGTTGCTAAGGCAGGTAGACAGCATTCCATGTGTAAACATAACAAACAAGCATTCATAAGCCACGTATAACATGCATTAACGGTTAGCGTTCAAATAGCATTGAGTAGTGTGAATATTGTAGTTTGAATATTCGTAACGTATGTAACACCCAAAAGTGCTTAAAGCAAAAAGGGATCGAGTATACTCACAACGATTAATGGATTGAAGGGAGCGCTAAGCGAGTAAGATTTGCCTGAGTAGATTAGATTGCATAACGATAAGTGATGTGTAAAACGTCACAAAGTGTGAAAGGTCGGTTGGTGGTTCGATCGGATGGTAATCCGATCGGACAACAATCCGTGCGGACAACAATCCGTTCGGTGGTCATCCGGTCGGACAGTGGTCCGGTCGGATGGCGATTCGAGTGGATTGTTTCTTCCTATGAGGAGAATGTGTTTGTGTATGATGGCTTGACTTTTGAAGTTTTCGTTGTAGTATTTTGAAAACATTGGAGTATCTCTATCCATCAAGTCGGTATATCGGATGACTGATCGTGCGGATGACAATCCGTTCGGATGGTCATCCGGTCGGACAGTGGTCCGGTCGGACGGCGACTTAGCGATGAGGTTACTCACTGAAGGCAAGTTCACAACAGAAGTGTCATTCGATCGGATGGCAACCTTGTTATTGAACATGTTGAAAATTGTTTAAGTCTTTAAAGTCTTAGTATCTCATGATCCGAAGAGTAATCCAGTCAGATGGTCGTCTGATCGGATTACATTTCGTTCAATACTCAAACTCTAAATAAGGTTGTTTAAAAGGTGGGACCCAAGTGTGATCCGTTCGGATGACAATTCGTTCGGATGACCTATCCGATCGGACAGCAATCCGGTCAGACAACAATCCATTCTGATTGTTCCGTTCGTCCTACACTTGATCGTTTTGATGGTTTGTCGTTATGTAGAGACACTTTGACGACGCGTTAGCCAACAGAACCCCTAGTTCGACCCAGATGACCAACCTGACCAGGAATCACCCTAGTCCGGCCGGTCACCGGCTCGAGGCGTTGGTCTTGGCTAACCCGAAATCGGTAGTCTCGTGAGTAGAATCCAGATTTAAGCCAGTACAACACTAAGAGTGAGTAGGAGACTAGATCAGAACCCGATTCTACCGGTTTTGAGTGTAAAAGAGTTGAAAGAAAGTTAAAACCATCTTTCAATCCTTTTTCACCATTCTTGTGTCGAGATCTTTACGAGATCTTTGTATGTTTGCGTGGAAATCTGTTAGATCTCGGTTGTTCTTGGTGGATTGAAGTCAAAATATGAAGTTCTTGAAGAACACATGATGACGTCATCCTAGAACACCCGAAATCTAGTGATTTCACGGTTAAAAGTTAAGATTTAAAAGATAGAAAGGTGTAGGAGTGTGTGTAGATCAAGAAAGTACAAGATTTAGGGCGAGATCTTACCTGGATTGAGAGAAATCAAAGAAAAGGTGAGGAGCACGAATGGTTCGGACAGAGGGTTTCCAGAAATGGAAAGAATGACAATGACAGGGGTATTTATAGGATTCCAAAAGAGGAAAGGGTTATCCGATCGGATGACACACCGCTCGGATGGCTTATCCGGTCGGATGACACCCTGGTCGGATGACTCCTGACCTGAGGCACAGTGGCTATCCGGTCGGATGGCTATCCGGCCGGATGGCACTTGGTTTGTTTGTTTGACGCGACGGTTTTGGTGTTTCGATTTCGATTGCGAGCGGCTCGTCACGATAGGGTTTCCTAGTCAAATTACTTTCAGTCCCAACTACTAATTATCATAGTTCGATTTCGATTCGGATTCGGGTTCGGGTTCGATTATGTTTCGAGTTGCGATTGAGTTCGATTGATTTCCACAACACACACACACACACACACACACACACACACACATATATATATATATAACACACACAAGTAACACATAAGGCACACACACACGTATAATAACCAAAGCAAATCGAGTTGCGGTTCGTATCACGATTCGATGTCGAGTAGCATAGCTTGATTATTGATTAGTTAACTTTATCGCATTGTTACTTCCTATAATTCACAGTCGTAAGTCGATTAGATAGCGATTAACACACATCGATTTTTGCAATTAACAACACTTACTCCACATAATACAATTAAAATAAGGAAATTACTATAAGTCAAATTCGTACAATCGGTCGTTGACTTTGACCTTGACTTTGACTTTGACTTTCGAATACACGGGGTCTTACAGTAGTAGTCTCGGGATCCAAGATTGATCGTAAGAGTTTTTATCAAACAAAGGCTATGATTGGCTAATCTCTTACATCACTTGGTGAAGAAGAGTCATTTATGTATTACTTTTGATTTCCAATCTTTGGTTACCTTTTTAATTAGGTATGTATTAATGGATTTAATAACTAGTTTTTTATAATGAAGGTGAACTTTATTCTATCATCTCTTCATGTTTCGTTGATTCACTCATTCGTGTCTTTACGGTCTCTATAAAGCGCGTTAACTGCCTGGAAGGGGTAAAGTTAGAAGGGTGGTATGGGTAAAGTTTTTGCCTTGTTCAGTGTATAGATCCTGCGAGGACTTGATTCAAGCTTATTAGGACTTCCTTTGAGGCAGATAACATCAAATCGAGGGAAGTAAGAACGGCTTGAATCCCTTATAAATAAATTACTATTAAAACTTTAAACCGGCCTTGCGGGACTGTATCCCTACTGACTCAGACCAATATGGCCGAGGGTAGCGTTGCCTCCAAAAGAGGGACATGCCACATTTTGCATTAATAACTTACTTAATTATCTTTCAATAATCCGGCCTTGCGGGACTGTATCCCTGCTGACTCAGACCAATATGGCTGAGGGTAGCGTTGCCTCTAAAAGAGGGAGATGCCACTATAACTAAGATAATCTTTTAAAATACCCAAAGTGCGGAAATCATCAAAGGATACATAAAAGATGAGTCGGAGCCAAGTGATTCTATCTTGTCTATTTGTTTCTTTCTTTATTTAGTTTCTTTATTTTACTTATTAAAAAAGCTTTCCTCAAAATTTGATTAAATTAGACGTTGACGATATTCCGGTATTAAAAGGTCTTGTGTCCTTGGACGACCTCGGTATCTTACCATCACTATACTACGCCAACGATGGGTGCACTTTTCATAGCATGTAGTAGAGAGTGATAGTGTCATATCGTGTTTTATAAATTTAAAACTTGATAAAAGAGTAAAAGGAGTACTTAAAAATATAAAAATAATACACCCTTGCTTCACGTGTCAAGTTTTTGGCGCCGTTGCCCGGGACACAAGGATTTTAAGAAAGTTTAAAATCTGTAGTCTAATCATTTTTATGCTTTTATAAATTTTCTTTTTAGGTTTTTCTTCTTTTTTTCTCCAATCTTTCTTCTTTGTGCAGGAATAACATGGGGCCGTGTCAGACCTACAGTATCTGGGAAGAGCTATTTTCTTGTTACTAGAATGATCACATGGGGCTGTGTTACAGGAGCACGGGGCCATGTTAAATCTCTAGTATCTAGGAACGTGAAAACAAAAACTTTTTCTAGACAACACAGGGTTGTGCCTACATGGACACGGGGTCGGCTACTCTTCTGACCAGCCATTTTTGCGTTTTTGTACGCAGAAAGTCACGCAACTCTATATAATTCACAGGAAATACGACCTGGTGCATGACCTCCATCTCCGATAAAGACATAAAAGTGCCACTTGAAGAACCCAAGCACTTTTTAAGGAAAGGACTTCAAGCTAAAAACCGACAAAAAGCCTCAACCCAAAACTTCCCCATAGCGGATCAATGCACTCTCATGGATTACCTACGGCCTATGGTCGGTAATCTTAGAGCCGCTATTAACCCTTCTAATGTCGATGCCAACAAATTTGAGCTTCGACCACACCTAATCCAAATGCTCCAAAATTTCGCCACCTTTCATGGCCTACCTGATGAAGATCACCATTTACATATTACCAACATTTTGCAAATATGTGACACCTTTCGGATCAACAGAGCCTCCAACGATGCTATCCGGCTCTGTATGTTCCCCTTTTCCCTCAAAGACCGAGCAAAATCTTGGCTAAACACCCTCCCAAGTGGGTCCGTGCACACTTGGGATGAACTTGCCCAAAAATTTCTCTACAAATATTTCCATCCCGCTAAAACCGGCAAACTCATGACCGAGATTAATTCATACTCTCTAGACGATGGGGAATCTTTGTACAAGACATGGGAGAAGTTCAAGGATTTATTAAGGAAATGCCCGCATTCTAAAATGGAATCTTACCACACACAAGGCAAATCCTTGATTCTAACTCCGGGGGACTCCTTGGGAATCGGTGCCCTAAGGAAATTTATAAAATAGTTTTCAATAGCACACTCCTAGGGGTTCAAAATCCATAGCCCCAGGTGCCTATAAACTGGACGAAACCACCTCTTTACAAGCTTAAATCGAAGCATTAACTACAAAAATAAAGAAACTTGAATTAAATAAAACGGTTTCGGTTATGGCTTGTGAAGGATGTGGCAGACCACATGAAAACTGGAGTTGTACTAAAGATATAGAAAACCAAACGGAAGTGGTGAATTACCTCAATAACCGTCCATGACCACTGGGAGCCCCAAGCAACTCCTTTACCCCTGAGTGGCGAAATCATCCCAACTTTGGTTGGAGGAATCGGGAGGTAATAACAAACAAAATTAAAATCAACAATCTAGGTTTCAACAACAACCCCAAAATGAGCAACAAGGTTTCCACCCACAAAAAGGAGGAAGAGAGACTTAAGGATCTTATCACTCGTCGTTTCTCCGAATCCGACAAGAGGTATTCGGAAAGGTTCCTACAAACCGAGGTCAAAATTAGGATGCAAAATATTGAAAAACAAGTAAGCCAACTTGCCTAATAACACAAAACCAAACCCAAAAGCCCTAGTAAACATTATCAATTTGAGAAACCGGAAGATATGACCCAATAATGAACCAACATCACCCCAAACCACTACACAACCGACAAACACACCCATAGCCAATACCCAAGAAAATACTCAACCCCAAAATACCGAATCAACCAAACCACCATCGGTCCCTTACCCCGGTCATTTACTATGGAAAAAGACCGACGAGCAATTCACCAAGTTTGAAAGATTACTTAAACAACTCCATATCAACCTCCCTTTCGTGGAAGTCCTCACACACATGCCAAAATACTCTAAATTCATGAGAGACTTCCTCTCTCACAAAAGGAAGATTGAGTCAATCCAACAAGTCAACTTGAGTGAAGAATGTTCGGCGGCACTCCTCAACAAACTCCCCCAAAAGAAAATTGATCCCGGAAGCTTCCCCATTCCTTGCTCCATTGGAGGATCACTAATAAGCAACGCACTTGTCGACCTAGGGGCTAGCGTCAACCTAATGCCAACCTCTATGTTCAACCTACTCAAGCTAGGAAAGCCACATCTTAAAAGGATGAGCATACAACTCGCGGATAGGTCAGTAAAATACCCTCGAGGTGTCGTGGAAAATCTCTTGGTAAAGGTTGGGGAATTTGTTTTCCCGACCGACTTTGTGATCCATGATATGGATGAAGACGCCGAAATCCTGCTCATATTAGGAAGGCCATTCCTTGCCACCGCACGTGCCATGGTGGATATGATGACGTAAGGCTAACGTTGAGGGTAGGTGACAATGAAATGAAGTTTGAAGTGGGACAACACATGGAGGATGACCCGGTCAACTACATCAAAGCAATAGACTTGAGCCTAGACTACACCCTCAGTCGGTACAACTTGGGATGCGAGTCATCCCGCTCGGGTAACATTTGACCGACTTTGGGTTTACCCCAGGACCCGTATAAACGTGGTGCACCATGGTGGCATGCCATGGACTATCCAACAATAAAGTAGTTTAGTGTAACTTTTAGTTAATGCTTTATTTTTAAGTTTTCTCTTTGTAGGAATAAAATACACTTAAAAGAAGGATGAAAATGGCCAAAGGGTGTTGAAACAACACCCCATGCACGTAAATAGATGTCTCCCGATGCAAAATCTTCAAAACAGTAAGTGCAGCATGGGGCCGTGTAAGGTAAGCACGCGCCTGTGCCTCAAGCCTGAAGAAAAAATTTTGATTTTGGAACTTTTACACGGGGTCGTGTCCCATAGGCACGCCCCCCGTGCTTGTCTTCTGGAAAATTTTCGTTACTGGCACTTTTGACACAGGGTCGTGCCTACCGGCCACACCCCCGTGTCTGCCTTCTGGAAATTTTTGCAAGAGTCATGATACGGGCACTTTTTACATGGGGCCGTGTCCCACGAACACGCCCTCGTGTTAAGGGTCTGATTTTTGAAAAGTTTGTTGTTTTTAACCCCCATTTACACATTTAATCCAATCTAACCAATTTTGGACACATTGAGGACAATGTGTAATTTAAGTGTGTGTGTGTGTGTGGGGGGGGGGGGACTTGAATTTGTTTGTCCTAAAACAAGCCTTACACAAAACTCTACTTAGAACAACTAAAACACCCCAAATCTTTTTCAAAAATATTTTTTTTAGTTTGTTTTGTCTTGTTTATAGTTTAAGTTAGAAAACCAAGTTCTAAAAGTTCAAGTTTTAACAAATTTACAACCGATAGCGCCATAATAAAAAGAACCATATAAGAAAAATTCATACAAAAGCATGGCAATCTTTTTAAAATTTGATTGTATATATTTTTTCACACTTTTACCTTTTCTCAGAAATTGTGAGTTTTGAGCCTTTAGCGAACATTCAGTATCATATCTTTACTAAATGCTCATTTTTCATTTCTTGTGTGAATAGCCCGTACGGTTCTAACGAATCAAGAACTTGACAAGACAATTCATTCTCGGTCCTTACTGACTAATCCAAGTAAGTACATGATTGAGGCATTAGGACCATAAACCCTTTTTCTTTTTCAACCTTATTTTTATTTATCTCCCAACAAAATTTTCCCTTAGTCAACCCCTTTGAGACCGAACCTTTCATTTCAAAACCCGCAAAACACCATTTTGCATAAATCACCCATCACCCAAAACCATCTTTTACTTTTACACCCCTTTATTTGTAAGTGCAGTTCTCGTCAGGTAACTGTGCTTTATCAGTTCTGGTCAACAAAGTCAAAGGCGCAAGTCATTGATGAAATGTTATGTTTTTATCTAACAAATTCGGATAGTGTTTTGAGGATAAGGGCCCGAATTTAACATGCATGTCCGAATTTGTGTGATGTAAGGACTTATTGTCCGAATTTGTTAGCTTGATGTGTATAGTGTCTGAATTTGTTTGTTGATTTGTTAGTAATTATTTGTTAAGTACTGACTAGTTGTTTTAGATATATGTCTGAACTTATATGTTAAGTTTGGACTAGGTGTTTGTTAGCACTTAGTGTCCGAGTTTGTTGCCCTAGCCTATATATATGTGTAGTATAGGGTGGACTAGGGCATCTCTTTGACAAGCTTGGTGCAACTCTCATAAACCCCAGTAATCCCTTAACAGTGTGTGCACATTCCAGAGAGAGAGTGACTTTGTGTTAGTGAGAGAAAGCTAGGTTTAGATCTTTGTGATCTAAACCAGCTTGTAAATGATGTATACTCTTTCGGTTTATGTAATCTGTGATGAATGATTCAATAATAAAGGGTTTCATCTTCTACATCTTTCTATCTTGTTTATTTTTGTTGTTTTCACATCATGAATCAAGTGCAATGTTGATGTTTGTCATCGATCCAGTGCTTTCACAGTGGTATCAGAGCATGGTTACCGATTCGGAATGGTCTAACAGCCTTCCGAATCACCATTGCTCTTGATTTGATATTTGTTTTCGCCAAACATCATGGAGACGTGAAGATTCTGCAAAAAAATTGAAGAAATAGAAGTTGTTTGTCGACTGAGATGTTTTCTTGTTATCCAAGTTGTTTTAGATCTGAATTTTGATCTGAAAAAGGAGCGGTCCGAATTTAAGTAAGTATTAGAAGTTTTTTTGTCTGTATTTGTTACTTCTGAACTTATTGATGACCTAGTGTGAAGTAACACTTGGAAAATAAATTCAGAAGCTGGTCAATACTTGTGGGTTTTGTCCGAATTTGTTTAAAATTCTTTGTCAGGGTTTGTGACTTGGAGTTGTGAGGATTTACACATCCATGTCCGAATTTAGGTGTAAGTACTTACACATCTTTGTCCGAATGTAGTTGTAAGTACTTATACATCTTTGTCCAAATTTAAGTGTAAGTACTTATACATCTTTGTTCGAATTTAAGTGTTAGTACTTATACTCCTTTTTCCGAATTTATGAGTTTTTAAGGATTTAAAGGTTGTAAGGATTTGTGAGTTTGTAAGAATTTGTGAGTTTGTAAGAATTTGTGAGTTTGTAAGGATTTGTGAGTTTGTCAGGATTTGTTCATTCTCCTTTCTCCTTGTAAGGATTTGTTTATTCTCTTTGTAAGGATTTGTTCATTCTCATTGTAAGGTTTTCTTCATTCTCTTTGTAAGATTTTATTCATTCACTTTGAAATCCGAATTTATGAGTTATATTCGGAACTTCTTTGCTTGTTCTGAATTTCTTTGTATTCTGTAATACTGTTCAAATGATCTGATCCGAGGTTTCAAAAGCTTCCGGGTTTTACGAGTTCCGAATTTTCTAGAATTCCGAGTTACCTAGGGAACCAGATTTTTTGCTAAGTTTAGAAGTTTGTGTAGTTCGGAAGTTCCGAGTTTTGCATGTTCCGAGTTTCTTTTTGGTTATTCCGGGTTACCTGGGGTACCTGATAATTAGCTAAGAGTCAGAATTTTGTGTAATTCAGAAATTTGAAGTCAGTTTCGGATTACTGAAAAGTTCCAGGGTACTTATGTTGTCCGGATTAAGTGAAGGGATGAGATGCGGTAATGGAGGTCCACGGTGTTCTTTTCAAGATTCTCCGAGTTCGGATTTGGTCCTTACTAGACTTTTGGGACAATTTTGGACTATTATCGTGCGTTAGAGGTGAAGATAATAATGGCTTGGTTGGACTTTGACAGTTTACAAAGAAATAGAGGGAGTAAAAAATTTCCTATTTTATTCATAAATTTAAAGCTTGTGCATGAAAAGGATCGTGTGTGATGGAGTTTTGTCAAGTGTGTTTGTGTTTTTTATCAAGTATTGACATGATGAAGTTGGATTCTTGGTTGTCGACTAGTTAAAGATTTAGCCTTATTAGTTGCTGTTTAGAGTTGAGAAGATTAGTTTCTTGGTCCCTCTTCCAAGACGGTTGCTAGTCTGTTCTCGAAATAATGGTGAGCTTCTTGATAAGGGGAAGATCGGAGATGAAAGCCATCGGGGATTCAGTGGATTCGTGAAGATAGGAGATTGATTCATGAAGATTCGAGATGAGATGAGATCATACATTAAGGGTTAAATACTTTTGATAAAGATAGTGGATGTACTTTTACAAAGTTCAGTTTGTTATTAGCTTATAGAATTGAACTTCATGTCTTTGAGAAGTTTGAAGTGTTCAAGGTTGGGGATTGGAAATCCAATGTTTCTTTCTGCTGCCGCTTAGGTTTGAAGATTAAGGTTTCGAGCGATATTCTTACATTGGGTTGTAGGTTGGTTCGCGTTAACTTGATTCGGGAATAGTTTGAGGGGGAGGATCTACAGTGTTAGATGTTGGATTCTTCATGTTTGACAATCTGGCCATTTAAGTGATTCTCCGCAAGTCTTTAATTAGAAGGGTTGAATATCGTTGTGCTTGACCGGAAAGATCAAGTCTCAGCCAAAGTAGAAAGCAGGCATGACATCATCAATCAAGGGGGAGTCTGTAAGTGCAGTTTCCGGTGACTGAAGAATATCGATGTGTAACACCCCAAAAAAATGGGTTTGGTAATTTAAACCCGGTTAGTATAAAGGAACGGGTAAAATACCTTTAGGGGTAAAAATTGAACCCGTAAATGAATATTAACTAGGTATGACTAACCTAGTTGAATATTAGTATCGTGGGTATTAAACGAAGGGTTGTGGCCTTGTTTAATTAAAACGAAACATGAGGGACCAAAGTGGGACAACTTGAAAGATGTATAATTAAATGAAAACACACACACACACACACACACCTCGTGTGTGTGTTCTGGATCGTTCAAGAAAAGGCTCCAAGGAGCCAAACCCTACATCATCAAATTCATCAAATTGAAGGATGAATTGGGGCTCAAATTCAGGAAGGAACATGAATTAACGATCACCCAAGCTAGGGGATCATAAGGTATGTCGAATTTTGATGTTTAATAAAGTTGAGAAATCTTGATGATCATCATTAGTGGTGATTTATGTATGAATCATGGAGGTTATGGCCAAATTGGCGATGTATGCTCGTTTAGGAACAAACCCTATGTGAAGAATCTTAGTGAATTGTTATCATTTAGGGGTTTGGATGAATTAACATAATTGCTAAGTGGGTTTATGTTCAATCTATGAAATGGTATGAAGTGGATCATGAATATGTGTAGTATGTGATGTGTACTCGTATATAGACTAAGTATGGTATGGAAATTTTATGATGTTTACTTGTGTTGATGAATGAAATGGATAATTAGGAAGAAAAGCATGAAATACTTGTACACTATGCTTAGAAAGTAGTACGCACACCAAGTGTTTGATGAAATGTCTAAATGACAATAAAATGTGAAACCGTATGCAAGTAATGGGTAGTCATGTATGAAATGTGAGATATGAATTTGATATGATCATTCATATGCACAATCATATGTGCTAACATGAATGTAAATGTAATGTAATGACATGAAAGTATAGGAATCATGTCAAGATGGATGGGAGCGTGGAAGGCTAACGGGCTAAGAAGACTCAAGTAAGCGAATGCAAATACGGATGCTTAAGGTAAGTGAATCCCGGACTTACACTTTAGATGTAAAATGTATTGTAGTATAATGATTATTGTGAATCATATTATGCACAAAGATGAATTAAGTAATTATACGTATGGGTAAGATGTAAGTTGTATATGAAGGGAGTATGAATGGTAAGGTATCTATGCATGAAATGGAAGTGAGTTGGATGCACAAATGAATGAGATTTGTTTATATGTATACTTGAAATTTCACATATGAGATAAGTCTAATGATATTAATCGTTTTCGGTTAAGAATGAAATGGACATGCAGGTATACTAATAATGGAGTATGAAGGTTAAGTATGGAAGTCAGACGAGAGTGTCCGAATGGATGGACAAATGGACTTATATGAACGAGAATAAGAGATGTTGATGTTTGATTATGCACGTTTTAAAGTATATATATATTATGTCACTGGTTGCTAATGAAGTAATTGGTTATGGTGACTGCAGGTTGTACAGGTTTATGAATGCTTGCTCAAGCTGTGTACGTGGTTGAAGATCGAGTCAAGACATGGATTGTACGTGGGTGTGAATGTGGTCACTTAATTTTATATGAGTATGTTAGTTTTTAATTAATTTATAGAAAGGGATTAATGTATTTAAGTGAAAGAAGGATTATTATGAAAGAAATTTTAGGTATGTACTTTCCGCTGCGATAAATTGGGTTAAAACGTTTTAGGGCGTTACACGATGCCAGACGGCCGAGACAGAAGTTATAGAAACAGTTAAGGGGGAGTCTGTAAGTGCAGTTCTCATCGGGTAACTGTGCTTTACCAGTTCTGGTCAACAAAGTCAAAGGCCCAAGTCAAAGTTGATGAAATGTTATGTTTTTATCTAACAAATTCGGATAGTGTTTTGAGGATAAGGGACCGAATTTAACATGCATGTCCGAATTTGTGTGATGTAAGGACTTGTTGTCTGAATTTGTTAGCTTGATGTGTATAGTGTCCGAATTTGTTTGTTGATTTGTCAGTAATTATTTGTTAAGTACTGACTAGTTGTTTTAGATATATGTCTGAACTTATATGTTAAGTTTGGACTAGGTGTTTGTTAGGACTTAGTGTCCGAGTTTGTTGCCCTAGCCTATATATATGTGTAGTATAGGGTGGATTAGGGCGTCTCTTTGACAAGCTTGGTGCAACTCTCATAAACCCCAGTAATCCCTTAACAGTGTGTGCACATTCCAGAGAGAGAGTGACTTTGTGTTAGTGAGAGAAAGCTAGGTTTAGATCTTTGTGATCTAAACCAGCTTGTAGATGATGTATACTCTTTCGGTTTATGTAATCTGTGATGAATGATTCAATAATAAAGGGTTTCATCTTCTACATCTTTCTATCTTGTTTATTTTTGTTGTTTTCACGTCATGAATCTAGTGCAATGTTGATGTTCGTCATTGATCCAGTACTTTCATAGTGGTATCAGAGCATGGTTACCGATTCGAAATGGTCTAACAGCCTTCTGAATCACCATTGCTCTTGATTTGATATTTGTTTTCGCCAAACATCATGGAGACTTGAAGATTCTGCAGAAAATTTGAAGAAATTGAAGTTGTTTGTCGACTGAGATGTTTTCTTGTTATCCAAGTTGTTTCAGATCTGAATTTTGATATGAAAAAGGAGCGGTCCGAATTTAAGTAAGTATTAGAAGTTTTTTTGTCTGTATTTGTTACTTCTGAACTTATTGATGACCTAGTGTGAAGTCACACTTGGAAAATAAATTCAGAAGCTGGTCAATACTTGTGGGTTTTGTTCAAATTTGTTCAAAATTCTTTGTCATGGTTTGTGACTTGGAGTTGTGAGGATTTACACATCCATGTCCGAATTTAGGTGTAAGTACTTACACATCTTTGTCCGAATGTAGTTGTAAGTACTTATACATCTTTGTCCAAATTTAAGTGTAAGTACTTATACATCTTTGTTCGAATTTAAGTGTTAGTACTTATACTCCTTTGTCCGAATTTATGAGTATTTAAGGATTTAAAGGTTGTAAAGATTTGTGAGTTTGTAAGAATTTGTGAGTTTGTAAGGATTTGTGAGTTTGTAAGAATTTATGAGTTTTTAAGGATTTAAAGATGTATGAACCATTAAGTGTTGAACTAGTAAGAGGTTCAGACATTTGCCTCTGAATGGTTAAGATTTATACAAAGTCTGAACGATTAAGACCTCTAATCTAAATTAGCCAGACATTTGCCTCTGAACGATTAAGCATTTCACAGGCTCTTAATAGTTCAAACCTCTTACTAGTTCAACACTTAATGGTTCAGACATCTTACCCAAACAGCCCCTAAAAGAGCTTAAATTTACAAAATGAACAAATTAATGAAAAAATCAACATAAATACCAAAGAAGGGAAGTTGATACAATATACCAACCCCTCGAGCTTCATCCAAAGACCAAAAACAACAAATCAGAAGACAAGCACGTGTCGTGCCTGCCTGGCATGGGGTCGTGCCCCACCTAAGATTCCAGGAGGAAGAAGATAAATAGAAGTAGACAAGGGGCCATGGGGTCGTGCCAATGACACACGTGGCTGTGTGAGCATCTGGACTGACAAGCTCATTTAATGAAGACAAAGAAGAATGAGGTCACGTGGCCGTGCTTACCAGGCACGGGGTCGTGTAAACTGTCTGCTTTCAGCTATAAATAGGATGTTTGGTTCAATTGCAACTCATCCCTTGGCAAACCACTTCACTCGCACCTGCCACCACTCCACCATCACAATACCACCATCATCCACCACATTCATCCATCATCCATCTCTAGAGTGTGTGTAGTAGTCTTGGGATCCTTGATTGATCGTAAGAGTTTTTGTCAAACAAAGGCCATGCTTGGCTAATCTCTTACATCACTTGGTGAAGACAAGTCATTTATTTATTACTTTTGATTACCAATCTTTGGTTACATTTTTAATTGGGTTTGTATTAATCACTTTAATAACTAGGTTTTTATAGTGAACTTTATTATATCATCTCTTCAAGTTTCGTTGATTCACCCATTCGTGTCTTTACGGTCTATATAAAGCGCGTTAACTACCTTGAAGGGGGTTAGAAAGGTGGTATTGGTAAATTTCTTGCCTCGTTCAATGTATAGATCCTGCGAGGACTTGATTCAAGCTTATTAGGACTTCCTTTGAGGTAGATAGCATCAAATCAGGGGAAGTAAGAACGGCTTGAATCCCCTATAAAAAAATACTATTAAAACTTTAAACCGGCCTTGCTGGACTATATCCCTGTTGACTCAGCCCAATATAGCCGAGGGTAGCATTGCCCACATTTTGCATTAATAACTTAATTATCTTTCAATATTCCGGCCTTGCGGGACTGTATTCCTGCTGACTCAGACCAATATGGCTGAGGGTAGCGTTGCCTCCAAAAGAGTGAGATGCCACTATAACTAAGATAATCTCTTAAAAACCCAAAGTGCGGAAATAATCAAATGATACATAAAAGATGAGTCGGAGCCAAGTGATTCTATCTTGTTTATTTATCTCTTTATTTATTTAGTTTCTTTATTTTACTTATTAAAAGAAATCTTCTGTCAAATTAGATTAGACGTCGACGATATTTCGGTATTAAAAGTTCTTGTGTCCTTGGACGAACTCGGTATCTTACCATCACTATACTACGCCAACGATATGTTCACTTGCCGTAGCGTGTAGTAGAGAGAAACAGTGTTATATCGTGTTTTATAAATTTAAAACTTGATAAAAGAGTAAAAGGAATACTTAAAAATATAAAAATAATACACCCTTACTTCACGTGTCAGGGATTCCTTGCGATACGCGACAAAAATTCAGTTGATATTGGTATCAGTTTGTTACGCTATCAGCGCCCGTGATTGCAACAAAAAGAACCAAAACATATTTTTTTTCATTGTTATATCGTAATGTTATGATGTATGCTAACTTATAACTTAATAGTATGTTATGTGTGGAGCTATGATTTCTTATATGGCAAACATGTATTATTGTTTGATTGTCATAGTATGTGTGGCTTCAATTGGCAAAAGGTGTCCATATTTGAGTGGGATTGAATATGAGTTAGTGCATTAGCTTTACATTTATTGGCAAAAGATCAAATACAAATAAACTTAACCTACTAAACATACAAATTGAAAGACAATGTGGCATTTTTGTAATTACCACCAACTATCAAAGTTACTATACAAATGTGAACTCAACAAAAAATACCTAAAAAACACTAGCTTTTTTTAAATATTTTTTATAAAAAAATCGCTACATTTTGTAACAAAAAAAAATTTGTGTGTGTGTTTTTTTTGTTTTTTTTTAGATTTTTTGGGGGTTTAGTTTTTAGCATTTTAGCTTGGGTGGGTGGGTGGGGGGGGGGGGGGGGGGGGTTTAGGTTTTTTTTTTTTTTTTTGGGGGGGGAGGGGGTTAGGTTTTGTTTTTATAGGTTTTTGGGGGTGTTGGGGTGGGGGGGGGGGGGGTTAGGTTTTTTTTAGGTTTTTTACATACATTTGTAGAGTAACTTTGATAGTTATTGATAATTACAAAAATGCCACTTTGTCTTTTTGACTTTTCCTTCAATTTGTATGTTTAGTATGTTAAGATTATTTGTACAAGAACTTTCCCCTACATTTATTATTTATCTTTGTTCAATTCTCCATGAAGTTTTATGTATCGAACTTATAATAAAAGACTCCAAATAATTCCACATGTTATTTTCTCCTTCAACCTTATAAATTTTATTTATATTTGTTTAATATATTTCTTTTAATATTAATATTAATTAATAACCAATATATAATATATAGATATCACTTATTTTATCCTTATCTTTATCTATAATTAATACATAACTTCAATTTTGTAATTTAGACCCTTTGTTTTTTTTTTTACTTTTAACCTAAAGTTTTTCATCTTTTGCAATATAATCCCAACTCTTTTTTATTTTCAATTTTGATCCACCATATTTTTCATCTTTCCCAAGTTATTTGTTTCGTTCTAAATTTTGTGAGTTAACGCACCGCAACGTGCGTGTGGGGTTCAACACTTTTTCATATATTTTTTTCCTGTTTGATTAGCCCGTCGCGTCATATCTATTTTTCTGCGTTTGACAAGTTCGTCCAACACGTGTGTCCTGGATGAACTTAGTTATTTTTTCTATGTTTTAGGTTTCGGTTTAATTTCTTAGCAATGAGCGTGCGTGATTCAAAGATTTTACGTCTGCTTTTCGCTTGGTGTTATTTTTCCCGTTTTTATTTATTTTGTTTTTACGAGCTTTTCCGGTGTTGGTGGTCGCTGACAATGGTATAGTATTGCTACTACTTAACACAGTTTTATGACAACCGCTGCAACGCAAGGGTTTAATACTAGTATATAATACAATTAGCGTGTTTTTTTACTATATATGTGAAATGTTAAACATATCTTTTTGCGTTTTACCGTATTTTGTTGGTGGAGGGTCCAGTATATACAGGAATGCACAATCTGCTAAGAATGATATTATGAAATTTTGAATGTATGGCTTGATGGCTTCAAAGCTTTGAAGACAGTAGATACATTAGATGGAGATACAAGGAAGCAACCTTTATAAAAAAATTGGTGTCATTCATATATAAGTGTAAAGGTATGTGATTTTAATAGATATAATATCAAAATTTGTTGAGGAACATAGTCAAAATTTTGTTGATGAAGACATGCTTACCAAAATACCTATTATTGTGTCAAGTTGGTTGACTTTTACTCGAAAATATATGATGCATAGTTTGTCAAATATAAACATTTGGTGCGTTAAGGTTGTTTAATATAATGATGACTTTAAATGGTGGGTTTAAGATGTTTAAATTGGAAAAATATGCAATAGATGGTAATTGATCTATTTTGTACTTGTTGGGGAGCAACTCCAATTCATTGCTAGAAATTTTAGAGACGTTAATTGATTAAGGTCATCCGTAGTCATAAAGTCCTTTTGTGGGCGTTATGCAACACGTGTTGTGCCACGTCACACAGGGGCTTTATGGGGCGTTATGCCACTTGAGGTCGTAGTCATAAAACCCCTACGTCATCATTACTCAATTATTTAATTTTCATTTTTTTAATTAATTTCTAAGTTTTTTAAAATTAAAAATCATTTCATTAAATAAAAAAAAAAGATTAAACGTGGCGGGTAGGATTACCACTTTGGTTTGGGTCCGCACTTGATCGGGGAGGAATGAAACCACGGTTGAATAGATGTGTTGCATAAAATTTGTGGATTAAAAAAAAAGCTAGAGAGAAAGAGGGTTTGAGAGTCTGTGGGTTTATAAAATATGGGAGAAGGGGTTATTATTTAAAGGAAATATTGAAAATTAAATTTTTTTTTAGATTTGACCGTTATAAACGGTCATAATTTGAAAATAAAAAACATGGCGCCACAAAATGGATAGCGCTGGTTCTTTTTTTTTTTTGGTCTGATACCGCCCCCGTCCCGGTGTAGCCAATGCCATGCCGCACTATGTTTGGTTTTTTGAGGCATATAGCGCTCCACTACAGCAGCAGGTCTAACTGGAGAGCACAATGTGGAGATGGTTGGTCGTCTTAATAGGAAGAGGGAGTATTTTTTATTTTTATTGTGAATATGGTACTAGGAATCATGGAGCTTTAATTGGTTTTTCTCGTGAGTAGGAAGTACTTCACATTTGAAATTATTTAGTTTCATTCGATGTCATGTTTGGTTCCATAAGTATATATTTATGCAATTACGTATCATATACGTATTAGAAGAATCTAATCAAATAAAATAAAATGTTATTATTCTATAAATAGTGGGTTGGTTAGCGTGATGCAGCGGGTGTCAATAACCAGTGGCGAAGCTTGGATTTTTCGGCCGGGGGGGTGAAAACATATATACCAAAAAATTTCTATAGAATACCCAAAAATTTCTATAGAACCGGGGGGGGGGGGGGGGGTGAAAACGTATATACCCACAAATTTCTATACGAAAACTACATATATAACACTACTGAGCGAAAAATCCCGGGGGGCGGACGTCCCCCCCGCCCCTTACATGCTGCGCCACTGTCAATAACGCTCTTCTAGAGTGCACAATCTAACCCTACCTGTCTTAAACATTGTTTATATTAATATTAGAGTAAACTACAATTTGCGTCCTTAATGTTTGGGGGAGGTATCCACTTGAGTCCCTATTTTGCAAATTTCGTTTATTGATGTAACGATTCACATTTCTGTACTTTCTATATTTAGAAAGTTATATTCATGTTTCTATTTTTAGAAACCTGTATTCGTATCATATTCGTATTTCATTTCCCATCTTGTAATACGAGACTTTGATCATAATAGAAATTCATTTTATACTCATACATTTTATACTTGTGTTATACGCAAACAATTATCGAATACATATTTACATGCAAACTGAGACTTATTATACGCTTAAATTATCAATCATACGTGCACGGTACTTTCACATGTATACAAACACATTCTATACTTGAAAACGAGCCAAAATACAAGAAAATGACATAAAATAACCTAATTACAAAGTTCAAGGACCAAACTGAACAAAAAACAAAGTTTGGAAAAACATTGCCCATCGCGCCACGCGACGGGGAAGAATGGCTGGTCGCATGGCGCGAGCAGTATCAATCCGCAGCAACATCTTTGGCCAACCGGGGTTCAAGCTTTTCCACCTCCATTCTCCTCCAATCACCTTCTAACCTCTTTAAAACACAAACCCTAATTTTTCCCTATAAAGCCAAGCCTCCTTTAACATATTTTCACTTTCCACAACTCCAAATCATATATAAACCATATATATTGTTTTGAAATCTTGAAAATAAACATTTGAAAAAGTAAAAGAGGGGAAACTATGTACTCACAAGTAGCGTAGATGTCTTGTTCAATCGTATATGCAAAGCTCAACTGTTTCCTAATATTTCAGGTAGTTATATAGTTGGTGTGTAGCGTGACTTAAACGGAAGAACGAATAGAATGAGGTTTATTAACCAAACGAGTGGAGGATCTCGTATAATATGGTTCATAATACCTAACATTCTGATTGGAAAGTGTCTGTAGGTGTTTTGACCCGTTACAACTTGTTAAAGTGGTTCACTTTAACGGGTCGTATGCTTAATTACGGTCCTGATGGTCAAATGAGTCCTATAACGAGTCCGATATGTCAAAACATGTTTACTAATGTTGTATGATCAGTTTATGTGTCAAAACTATTGCTCATATAGGTTTAAAACTATTTTACGCAAAAAGGGTATTTTGACATTTTAAAAGTGTATAAAGTTGACTTGTCATTTGACTATCTAAATCGAATAAGCATAAGGTATAACCTCAGAGGGATATTCCCTATATTACTATGGTCATATAAATGGGTTTGGTCAGATCCTAAGGTTGACCAAACGGGTCAGAATCGAAAGTAAAAACAAAAGTCAAATTGTTTGGCTTTTGATATAGAATTGAGGTCTAAACTGAATATGATGAGTTGAGCATGTCAAAATATGTTATAGTAGTTTATATAAACTGATATGATGTCAAAATATTGGGTTTCGATAGTTTAAAGTTCAATTAGCGTAAAATGCCCTTTTACTAGTTTTGTCTTTTTAAACATAACATGCTTGACTCATCATTTCGCCTGTTGAACATAATTATCAGAAGCTATATTAAGAGGGGAATCATGCCAACATTATTATGATCATGTAGGAAAGTTCAGATTAAACTTTAACTTGACCATAGTGGTCAGATCTGAAAGTCAAACGTAAAGTCAAACTGTTTGACTTTTAGTTGGAAACTAGCTAATTAATTGAAATTGAGCAATGGAGGAAGACTTACTGCACTTAAGGTCTCCTAAGGAGGATTGAAAGTTGCTCCCAAACTCCAGTAAAGCTCCCAAGAACAAATTTTAGAGTGAATGTGAAGGTGTGAGTTCAAAGAACACCTTGATCACCTATTTATACAAAACAATAATACTCCCAAGTCATGACAAGTGTTGCCAAGGATCATTAGAAGTTGATTAGGGTCACCTAAGGTGTCACGAGGAGGAGTAAGAATGGAAATTTCGGAGCTAGGTGGTAGAAATTGAGTATAGGTGGCCAAACTTGGTGATCAAGG
The DNA here is from genome assembly GCA_030545235.1 of Helianthus tuberosus. Lineage (NCBI taxonomy): Eukaryota > Viridiplantae > Streptophyta > Magnoliopsida > Asterales > Asteraceae > Helianthus > Helianthus tuberosus. Next base: position 95,808,391 of record CM060399.1, on the reverse strand, counting down.
AAATTTTATGCATCTAAATACCCCTTACGGACAGTAACCAAAGCCTTACGGTCTGTAAGGCACTATGACGCCAAAATTTTTGCATTCTTGACAGTTTTGGCCTATGGACTTGTACTATCAGCTTTTTGACATTTTTAACCCCTCTAACTTGTTACTTAAGCTATATGAAGGGTATTTAGGGTATGTGTAACTTATATCTTTATCTCAGAATGTACGTTATGTTCAAATCATTACATTCAAATGTAGAAATATAAAAGTTTTGAAAGTCTCAAAATTTTCACGGGGGGTACAGTCTCCCCTACTTTAGGAAATTTCGTCCCGAAATTTATCTATAGGAGACTGTTAGATAAGGTTGTGAATTGTAGAAGGGTGTGGTATTCGAAAGGGGTAGCAAAGATTTGAGTATGGGAGGAAGGGTGTTTGTAGAGGTTTCCTAAATAATCGATGAAGACTGTATGTATAAGAAACTTATGTGTGTGTCCAAGGTCGAAGGTGGAGAATATAAGATAAAATTTGGTTGAAATCTTTTGCTAGCGTTATCAATGTATGGTTTAGTTTCCAATGATGAGGGCATAGTTTGGTATTGGAATAAAGTTGTTTGCTTATGATTGGTTTGGAATTATGTTGAATGGATATCACTAGGTAATAGACTTAACAACATTGGTCAAGGTCAAGAACTTCAAATGACTTAAATAATGCTACGTTTACAATAGAAGAAGGAACACTTCTATATAGGAAGTACCAGCGGCGTATCCACCATGCCCTTATTATATTGTATATGTTTCGTTATCTTTGTCACTATTGGTTCCATAATCACACATGACAAAACTTACTATAGTTTTCCATACACCGAATTTTATAATTATGTGTGCACCCATAATTACTCAATTTTTTGCATAGTCCGTATAGTTCATCTTGTGATGTGTGGAGAAAGTCAAACAAGCAAGTTTACAAAAAGTATTTAAACATTAAGCATATGAATCAAAAAATGATTTGGGATAGTACTTTTGGGATCCAAGGGTCTAACTACTTGCATAGAAAGAACCGACAAGGATTTGGAATTTGTATTATGTTTTGTCACATTAATTGCACATAAATATATTGAATAAAGACCAATCAAGAACCTGTGAAAGTACCCTTAAAATCCAATCAAGGATTTAAAATAGTACTTTGAGTATCCATCAAGGATTTAACTTGTGATTTGTACTTTGTTTCTTAGAAAAACAAGTACATAGGATTTGTTGAGATTGTGTGGCCGCACTAGGTACGATCACAAAAATGAGTGTAGTTTAATTTGTAAAGAATAGAATCTTCAGAGTCAGTATATATAGATGTTTGTTACATGCAAGTGTAATCATTTTGGATTTGTAAACGAAAAAGGAATAATAATATCATTACAAAATAGTCGAGAAGTGGTCATGAGTTTTGGATGACAAACATAAAACGTAAAAGTTTAAGTGTCTATCAGTGCGTTGATATCGGCGCGAACCGTGTTATCGCGTCCATGAGTTGGAGTATTAACAAGCTTCGGGCAGTTGTTTCGGTAGTGAGTAAGATCGCCACAATTGAAGCAGATTCCAAATGGGTAATGAGGTCGAACAGGTAAAGCATGAGGAAGTGGTGTGATGGGTTGAGCATGGGTAGCTTGGTTTTGGATGGATGCAACACGACAAGTGGCGGTTAAGTGGCTTAGTAGACCGCAATTAATGCACGAATGGTGCCTTAAGAGTAGTCTCAGCAGTTTTCCTTTTTCTTCCTTAATGAAGGTTTTCCTTCCTTAACATCGAGGCTTGTTAAGGTTGCAACTAACTCAATGGTCCCACTGAGTATTACAACTATTTGTTGAGCGGTCGTGGTAGCAAGTTCGGAATTTTGGACATTGCTTGGTTATTAGGCCGAGGAGGCATCCTTTGAAGAATATAGATACAAGTGAAAAAGTAGACGAGTGAGATCCACAGGAAAATTATAAATTTAAAAAGGTATACCGTAATAAAGTGAAGAATTTGATTGCTATGAGTTCAAAAATCTTGTTTTTGGATTTAGGAAAACAGGGTTGCAAATTTGTTTTGAAAGAAGGAATGCTTGATAGATGAGTTTTTATAAAAATCTGGATAAGAAAATACAAACTAAGTTAATGGTTTGTGTTATTTATAAATTCTTTATCTTTGAAAATTTCTTTTAAGATAAAATATTTTTAATTGAATCATTTGAATAAAGAAAATATTTAAATAGTAAAATTTTTAAAATTTTCATCCAAACGATAAAATTTTTGTAAATATGAGAGAGAAGTAAATATACGAGCGTACTTGAAAACACAATAGAGACACAAAGAGTTGTAAAATGTAATTCGTTCCGAGGGTTTTGAATAAAAACATATTACAGGAGGTAAAATGGTGGAGCAATGACACAGGGGTCATAGTGTTTTGAAAATGTTCGACTAATTAAGGTAGATGGGTTTTAAATATATTTTGGAAAGACATGCTTTAACCTATAAGTGGAAACTCACCCCAAGAGTTCCCAGGTAAGAGTGACTGGTCCGATTATGTGGATTTGTACGACACTCCAGCCTTAGACAGAAAACTCGGAGTACAGGCGTCCACCCTTCCGGATTGCATGTGTGCACATTATTAAAACCCAAGATTTTGATGAGAGTTTTGGAAAACATTTTGAGGCATAAGGCCTGAAGATTTAAGGTAAATCATCTAAGGCAAGATAATTTGTAAACTATAGAGTAACTAAGGCGAGGATGGGGATGAAGATTAGGATATGGATGGCAAATAATTGATAACATGAGATAACTCATGTTTAGGTCCCTAGGAAGGTTTTAGTCTAGGTCAAAAGCATTCTAATAACCTAATTCCCTATAACTAGTGCTCTGATACCAATCTGTAACACCCCAACCGCGTAAAAACAACCTGCGGTGGAAATGTTGGGGAATCACGACAAATTGCTCAAATACATGTTACTAAATATTACATTGTTATTCAACACAAAGATTACAAATACTTGTTTTTAAATTAACGGGAACTAAGGCCAGAGTCCATTCCTACGTGTAGCATTCTTGAATAATTATCGCACGTATAATTACCTGAAACATATGTGAAAATAAAATCAACATTGAATGCTGGTGAGTAACATAGGTTTTGTGGTCAAATTCATGGCTAAAGTGTTGAAAAAGGTTAACCAACTACATGAGTTGATTTTATAAGTAAATCTTTGTAGCCTTGAACCTTGACAAAAATGTTTCTTTCGTAAAATCATATAATTAATCGTAAAACTTTGTATGGTTTATATATCTTTAATTTGAAAACCATTTGTCATTTATCTAAACCCATTGTCCTTGCTATGTGTAAACCAAATTGTATTGTCGAGTATAAAATCAAATTATCTTGTCTTGTCTAAAACCAAATTGTCATGTCTAGTAGAAAACTAAAGTGTGGTTTGTTGGCGAATACATTCAAGCTTGTGTTGACTTGAAAAAGGGTTTGTCAAAGTATGTTTTTGATTTCTGTCATTCCCCAAACTTCCCCACATGCCCTGGGAAATTTGGTAACGGGATTGTCAGTCCTATGGTATCCATTGTTTAAAAAGGTTGTCTGAGGCGCGCCTCGAGGCTTACGCCTCGTATGAGGTGGTGGAAAAATGTCTAAGAGGCTTAGGCTCATAGTGGTCATTCGAAACCTAAGCCTCAGTCATCCGAGGCGATACGAGGAGGTGAGGCGAGGCGGTGAGGCTTAAGCCTCATCAGACTTGTGAAAATTGAAAGATTTTGGGTTTTCTTGACTTTATTTTTGGACTCATTTAATGTCTATTGGGCTTAATTGATGGTCTAGCCCAAGAGTTCACTTAAAAAACATATCTATTAGGTTAAAAAACCCTAATAGAAGATCAGAATCTCCACGCAGTTAACCTCCAAGTAGTCAACCTCCAAGCACGCATAATATATTGTGATTCTTCTCCAAGCACGCAAATTTCAGACCAATTTCAGGTTCATTCTCGCTAACACAGTACACAGAAAGTTCATTTGTTGTTTTAATTAGGTTTTTCTTACTTTTTTTGTTATGTTTTCTTAAATTTTTTGTTGTTTTAGTCAGAATATTTTTCTGATTCTTCTCCATTTTTTTGTTTTAATTCCAATAATTAGTATGGCTGGTGAACATGAAGTTCCACCAGAAGGTGAAAAAAAAGGTTACAAATACCTAAAATGCAAGTTTTGTAATAAAGTTATTACCGGTGGCGTTTCAAGGATGAAAGCACATCTTGGTGGCACGCACAAAAATGTTGCACCGTGTCCTCAAGTACCACGGGAAGTGAAAGATGAGATTAGAGAATATGTTAAACAGTTTGAAACAGCAAAATTCCAATACCAGCGGGATTTTGAAGACATAATTGATGTTGGAGCATACTTTGTAAGTAGTACTGGTGGAGCTGGAAGTGGGAGTGTTTAATCTTCTGCACGTGTTCAAAAGGGTGCAACGTAACAAAGTATGCTTAGATTTTTGAATCCCGAAGTAGACAATGAGGAAGGACCAACGGTGGAAGAAAATATGACACCAGCTGTTGCTAAAGAGCAACGCAACAAAGTTTGTTTAGACGTTGGAAGATTTTTTTTATGAGAACGGAATCCCTTTTAATGTTGCAAAAAGTACTTCATTCGCTAGCATGCTCCGATCAGTTGGTAACTATGGTCGAGGATTGAAACCTCCAACCATGTATTAGTTGAGGACTTGGATACTGCAAGAAGAAGTAAATACAACAAAAGCACTTGTGGCAGGCATAAAAGATACATGGAAGAGTACTGGAGTGTCGTTGTTATCAGATGGTTGGTCTGATATGAGAAATAGAAGTCTCATCAACTTTTTGGTGAACAATCCACATGGTACAGTTTTCTTGAAGACGATTGATGCATCCGATTGTATGAAGAATGCCGACAAATTATTTGAGTTGCTTGATGCGGTGATTGAAGAAATTGGTGAAGACATTGTTGTTCAAGTCTTGACTGATAATCCAAGTGCATACAAAAAGGCTAGAGAGTTGTTGATGGAGAAGAGGAAATCTTTGTATTGGACCCCATGTGCTGCTCATTGCATTGACTTAATGCTTGAGAAAATTGCGGAGTTGACCCAACTAAAAAGAGCTTTGATTAAAGCAAAAAGAAAATCAGCAACTTCATTTATAACCATCAGTGGGTATTAAGTTTAGCTAGAAAATTTTTAAAGAAGGATCTTCTTCGACCCGCCGCCACTAGATTTGCCACCGCTTTTTTGACTTTAGAAAGTGTATATAAATTGAAAGAACCACTACAAAAAATGTTTTTTTTTTCAATCGAATGGAATAGTTGTGCTCGGGCAAAGAAAGCTGATGGAATTGAGGTAAAAAAGATAATCATAGACGAGAAAACTTTTTGGCCTAGTGTGGTTTATTCTCTTAAAACCACAAAACCACTTGTCGAGGTTTTGAGGGTTGTTGATAGGGAGCAGTCATCGGGTATGGCTTTTATTTATGGTGCGATGGATGAATGCAAGGAAAAAATTGCAAGTAACTTTGATAATAAAGAGTCTTCTTATAAAGAGATTTGGGATATCATTGATGAAAAATGGCAAAACCAAATGCATCGTGACTGACCGCCTACTACTTGAATCCTCGATTTAGATGGAGTCCCAACGTTTCTAACCTCCCAGAAATTAAATTGGGATTGTACAGATGCATGGATAGACTTGTTAAAAATGAGGAAGTCTATATGAAGATCGAATCTCAACTTGATGATTACAATTAAAAAGAGGATTGTTTGGACGCTCTGCTCATATATGGATCGTGTACCAAGTAATTAAATTATAAGTTCTGATTATTTACTCCTCTTATTTATTTAATTATTCTCTAATTTATTTTTTCCTTAACTTATATAGTTACATGGTGGGACAATTATGGAGATGAAGTTCCAGAACTAAAAGCCTTCGCGATGAAGATATTGGGTGTTACTTGTTCAGCTTCAGCTTGTGAATGTAATTGGAGTACGTTCAATCAAGTTCATACAAAAAGAAGAAATCGGTTGGGCACGGATAGGATGAACAAGTTAGTGTACGTTTTGTACAATAGGAGATTGAAGCAAAGTTTATAAAGAAAACGAAATCTAAAAGAAGATGAAGACCCGATAGTTGCCGATGAGGTTTTGTCAGATGATGAGTGGATAGCCAACCCGAGTGGGGATGAAGATGAAGATGGCGAAGAAGTTGAGAGTTCATCTAGGAGGAAAAGGAAAAGAGTTATTAATTTGGTTGATGAAGATGACAATGACGATCTAAATACGCCAAATGAAAACTTTGAGGAGGAGGATGATAATGATGCGGAGTGGAACGAGTATTATGATATTTAGATGTCAGTTTAAGCTATTTGAACTATTTTATGGTGTTTGTTTTATGTTAAACCTTGTTTGTTGAACTATTTTCTATTTATGATGTTTGTTTTATGTTAATTTGTGATTTTTATGAGAGATATCTATGTTTTTTTTTTAAATCTTTCAAGGCTTACGCCTCGACCTGCCTCGAGGCTTACGCCTCGTGAGCCTAAGGGAAAACGCCTCGATACCCGTTTTAGCCTTTTTAAACCTTGATGGTACCATAACATACTACCAGTCGGATCAAAGCTAATGAATGTATCATTGTTGAGTTCAACGCACCATCAAGTTTCATACAAATTGAAAGTGTACTATATATATATATAAACCATGTATATTGTTTTGAAATCTTGAAATTCATAAAAGGCATATATGAATCACCCCAAAACATTTGAAAAAGTAAAAGAGGGGAACCATGTACTCACCAGTTGCGTAGATGTCCTGTTCAATCGTATATGCAAAGCTCAAGTGTTCCTAATATTTCAGATAGTTATATAGTTAGTGTGTATCGTGGCTTAAACGGAAGAACAAATAGAATGAGGTTTATTAACCAAAGGAGTGAAGGATCTCGTATAATATGGTTCATAATACCTTGCATTCTGATTGGAAAGTGTCTATAGGTGTTTGGACCCGTTACGACATGTTAAAGTGGTTTACGCCACTTTAATGGGTCGTATGCTTAAATACGGGTCTGGATGGTCGAATGAGTCCTATAATGAGTCCGATATGTCAAAACATGTTTATTAATGTTGTATGATCAGTTTATATGTCAAAACTATTGTTCATGTAGGTTTAAAACTATTTTACGCAAAAAGGGTATTTTTGACATTTTAAAAATGTATAAAGTTGACTCGTCATTTGACTATCCAAAAGGAATGACCATAAGGTATAACCTCAGAGAATTATTCCCTATATTACTATGGTCATATAAATGGGCTTGGTCGGATCCTAAGGTTGACCAAACTGGTCAGAATCAAAAGTCAAAGCAAAAGTCAAACTGTTTGGCTTTTGATATAGAATTGAGGTCTAAACTGAATATGAAGAGTTGAGCATGTCAAAATATGTTATTTTCGTTCATACAAACTGATATTATGTCAAAATATTGGGTTTCGATAGTTTAAAGTTCAATTAGCTTAAAATGCCCTTTTACTAGTTTTGACTTTTTAAACATAACATGCTTGACTCATCATATCGCCTATTGAACGTAATTATTAGAAGGTATGTTTAGAGGGGAATCATACCAACATTATTACGATCATGTAGGAAAGTTCGGATTGAACTTTGAGTTGACCATAGTGGTCAGAACTGGAAGTCAAACCTAAAGTCAAACTGTTTGACTTTTAGTTGGAAACTAGCTAATTAATTAAAATTGAGCACTACTAAGGCAGATTGAAACCTGCTCCCAAACTCCAGGAAAGCTCTCAAGAATAGATTTTAGAGTGAATGTGAAGGTGTGAGTTCAAAGAACACCTTGATCACCTATTTATACTAATCAATAATGCTCCCAAATCATGACACGTGTTGCCAAGGATAATTAGAAGTTTATTAGTGTCACCTAAGGTGTCATATGGAAGATAAAGAATGGAAATTTCGGAGCTAGGTGGCAGAAATAGAGCGTAGGTTGCAAAACTTGGTGATAAAGGAAATTTTCTGCATCTGGGCACCCCTTACGAACTGTAACCAAAGCCTTACGGTAGTGAGGCACTTTAACGCCAAAAAATTTGCATTTTTGACAGTTTTGGCCCATGGACTTGCACTATCAGCTTTTTGACATTTTTAACTCCTCTAACTTGTTACTAAAGCTATATGAAGGGTATTTAAGGTATGTGTAACATATCTTTGTCTCAGAATGTACGTTATGTTCAAATGTCGGTTAACGAAATATTTCTGAAGGAAATATAAAAGTTTTGAAAGGCTTTTCACCGGGGTTACAATAGTCTTTATCAAGAAAGTGTTCACCTATTGGACTTGTAGGAACAAACGTGAATGGTACTTCATCCGTGATGATTCCTGTAGTATCCTTACTATATCACTAAAGCCTTTTCCTTATTCTTTTCTTTCTTCCTAGACTCCCCATGATTCTTTGATGTTCTTCAGTTCTTTGGGAAGTAGCTGGTTCGGATTTATCTTCAACATTTTTAGATTCACCAACATTCCTTGTAATAGACACACTAGCACCTCCACCTTGATTATCATCATCATTATTGTTGATACATGTTGTCTGTTGCCTACATCATAGAGTTGAGTCATGAATGTAATAGGATTGTACATTAGTTTATTTGGATTTGTAATGTATAGTTTACTTTCACGCAGATGTAGCAGTCCATACGGATGTAAACATAGCTAGTTGGCACGAATGGTGGGATGTCTATTCGTATGAAAGGCCTCATCTTCACGGAAGTGTTTGCCTATATATAGGTGTGTGGATTGAGAGCTCAGTATAAGTTTTGCGTTCTAGATGGCGATGCTCTGTCCAACTGTTTTCTGGATCTATACACGTTCAAACAGTTAATGAAAAAGTGAAATTAAGGAAATCTTGTGTTTGTCACCTAGTCTAACGAATTCCACGCGTTAAGATTAGTTACATTGATTTGGCCTGAGCAAATTCGACAACAAATGTTCCTCACAAATGGTATCAGAGCTTGGAGGCCAATTTCAGAGACTATACACAAGATTCAAGCCTCTGAAGACTTCTCATTCTACTCATTTTCTTCTTTTTCATCATTTCTGATAGATTTAACGGTTGAAATGGACTGAATTTTTCAAGTACTACATAAAACACATTTGTAACAAACCCTCTTAAAATCAGCTTAAAACTCGATCAAAATCATATCAAAATCGTCAAAAAATGGAAAAACACGAAACTGATTAGCTTGCACGAAGGAACTCTATCCATACAAACAAGATTCGTCCGCACGAAAGAGAAATTTCATAAGTTTGAAAAATTCCTTTGCGCGAAAGAGTATTTTCTGTCCAAAAATTTACCTTCGTACGAATTGAAAAGTTTGATTATTTGTGTTTTCAGGTTCGTACAAATTAATCTTCTTCCGCACCAGAATATTTGTCATCTGCAATTTTTTTACAAAATGGAGAACGAATTCCACAACGCATTCACGACAGCTCCTACTACGGTGGTTCAGAACTTAAACTTGGATAATGAACTTGGTACGATGACCAAACCGCCAAAATTGATGAGTATGGACGAATTCAAGGGTTGGCATGAACGGTTTTCGAACTGGGTCAAAGCAAATTATATGGATTGTTGGTACGCAATAGTAGAGGAGTATGTGGAACTTCTTGCGGAAAATGGTGAAAAGAAAACCTTAATGCAATTTACATCGATCGAAAAGGAAAGTTTCATAAGGGAGAAGAAGATGCTAAACGTTTTCCAACAAGCTATCAAAGACGATATCTTCACACTTCTACAACACTAGAGAACAACGTAATCAATCTGGACTGCGCTAAAACTTAAATATCAAGGCAGTCAATCGATGCAGAAGAGTAAAAAGGCCTTCTTAAAAAAGGAGTTCGATATCATTACTTGTTTAAAGGGTGAATCTTTGAAATAGATAGTTGAAAGTTATTGCTACCTGGTGGCTGAGATGAAGAGGTGGGGCGTTAGCACAGAAAATGATGAATTGGTGGACAAGTTGGCCGACACCTTACCATAGGGCGGGGATTGGTCAAGATACTTAATGATCCTGAAAAACAATACCAGAGAATATGATAGTCTAACTCTTGGAAGTTTTATTAAAAAGTTGGAGGGACATGAGCTCGGACTGCGAAAGATGGCCAAGATGCAGAGCTCAAACGTGCAACAAAAAGTGAACCTTTACTACAAAAGTAGTGGTTCATCTAACAATCAAAGTCCAAAGATCCAGACCGCGTTCAACGCATACAATTCGTCCAGACCATCTCCAAAAATCTTGAGCAGTGGCAGTGGTTTCTCGTCATTTCCGAGTTTTGAACCAAAATCTCCGACTCAGAGTCCACAATCTTCAAAGAGCTCCAACAATTACACGAGCCAAAACAATTCAAGCCCACATGTGATTCAATGCAATATCGTTGTAAAACTTTAGAATACTCAAGGTTTTGATGAATCAGCAGCGAAGTAACATATAACATTTCTGGCATCTGTTCTCGAGTCATATGAAAGCTTAGTCGCAGGAAAAATTGGCAACCCAAATATGACTAAGGAAGACTACGACCAGATTGATCCAAAGGAGCTAGAGTTGATCGACATAAAGTGGTGCATGGCTAGTATTGTTAGAAAGGTGCAGAGGTTCATGGAGATTACGGGGAGAAACAGTTTGGCTGGTCCTGATTCAAAACTGGGTTTTGATTTGTCGAAAGTCACTTGCTTTAAGTGCAAGGAATGAGGACACTTCAAGAGGGAATGCCCAAATAGAAAAGTGCAAGGCAACAACAATCTGTTCGACGATGATTAATACAAGAAAGCTATATGTGTCAAAACTATTGCTCATATAGGTTTAAAACTATTTTACGCAAAAAGGGTATTTTTGACATTTTAAAAGTGTATAAAGTTGACTCGTCATTTGACTATCTATATCGAATGACCATAAGGTATAACCTCAGAGGGATATTCCCTATATTACTATGGTCATATAAATGGGCTTGGACAGATTGTAAGGTTGACCAAACGGGTCAGAATCGAAAGTTAAAACAAAAGTTAAATTGCTTGGCTTTTTATATAGAATTGAGGTCTAAACTGAATATGATGAGTTGAGCATGTCAAAATATGTTATATTAGTTTATATAAACTGATATGATGTCAAAATATTGGGTTTCGATAGTTTAAAGTTCAATTAGCATTAAATGCCCTTTTACTAGTTTTGTCTTTTTAAACATAACATGCTTGACTCATCATTTCGCCTGTTGAACATAATTATCAGTAGCTATGTTCAGAGGGGAATCATGCCAACATTATTATGATCATGTAGGAAAGTTCGGATTGAACTTTAACTAGACCATAGTGGTCAGATCTAAAAGTCAAACGTAAAGTCAAACTGTTTGACTTTTAGTTAGAAACTAGCTAATTAATTGAAATTGAGCAATGGAGGAAGACTTACTGAACTTAAGGTCTCCTAAGGAGGATTGAAAGCTGCTCCCAAACTCCAGGAAAGCTCCCAAGAACAACTTTTAGAGGGAATGTGAAGATGTGAGTTCAAAGAACACCTTGATCACCTATTTATACAAAACAATAATGCTCCCAAGTCATGACAAGTGTTGCCAAGGATCATTAGAAATTGATTAGTGTCACCTAAGGTGTCACAAGGAGGAGTAAGAGTGGAAATTTCGGAGCTAGGTGGTAGAAATTGAGCATAGGTGGCCAAACTTGGTGATTAAGGAAATTTTATGCATCTAAACACCCCTTACGGACCGTAACCAAAGCCTTACAGTCTGTGAGGCACTCTGATGCCAAAAATTTTGCATTTTTGACAGTTTTGGCCTTTGGACTTGTACTATCAGAATGTATGTTATGTTCAAATCATTACATTCAAATGTCGGTTAACGAAATATTTCTGAAGGAAATATAAAAGTTTTGAAAGGCTCAAAATTTTCACAGGGGTTACAATCTCCCCTACTTTAGAAAATTTTGTCCCGAAATTTATCCATAGGAGGCTGTTGGGGTACCAAAGATTTGAGTATGGGAGGAAGGGTGTTTGTAGAGGTTTCCTAAATAATCGACGAAGACTGTCTGTATAAGAAACTTATGTGTGTGTCCAAGGTCGAAGGTGGAGAATATAAGATTAAATTTGGTTGAAAGATTTTGCTAGCATTATCAATGTACGGTTTAGTTTCCAATGATGAGGGCATAGTTTGGTATTGGAATAAAGTTGTTTTCTTATGATTGGTTTGGAATTATGTTGAATGGGCATCACTAGGTAATAGACTTAACAACATTGGTCAAGGTCAAGAACTTCAAGTGACTTAAAATAATGCTACGTTTACAATATAAGAAGGAACACATATATAGGAAGTACCAGCTGTGACACCTGTGCCTCCACGACCATCAAACAACTAAAAACCAATGAAATATTGTATTTCATACTTGGGATTTGTATAAATATGTGTATCATTTGCACATATCAATTCTTGTTCGATTTCGGGCTTTAAATCACTTTCTGGAAAGTCATACGCAATCTGGTGCATAAACGTAATCAGTTTAACGTGACGTACACTCCGGAACTGTGACGTAAGCCAAACATACCCTAAATATCCTTTACATAACTTAGAAATAAGTTTCGAAGGATTCGGTATGGCAAAAACATGTTTATTTGAACTAAAGAACTATTTACGACAAAACTGCGAAACTAACGTTGGTGACCACCCGGATAATATTTAAATCCCAAAAATATTCTCCTATGATTAAAATTTTATTTTAATCAGGTTTGTGTTGAAAAATAAATTAAAACGCCTAAAAACGTCATTTTTCAAGTTAAAGCGCGTACCGCGTGTTTCTGCGCGACACAGTGCTTCTACTGCAAAACACGGACAACACAGCCAGTCTTGGCAACTGAAATTTAATTCAGTAATATTTTGGCGAGTTTATTTTTATAGAAAAATAAAAATAAATTAGAATGCCATAAACCGGGATTTAACCGCTAGATAAAATACCCGGTACCCAGTAAAACACCTATTCTTATCTAATTTACCAACAAAATTACATTTAACCCCCCCCCCCCCATATACAAACTTACGGATTCAATATATGGGGACCCCACCATATATTTTCCTATATCTTACTTGATACACTTTGATATTCTTGGATTTTATTAGATTTTACTTGGATATTACTAGATCTTGTCCTATTTATTTCCATATCTTCCATAGATCACATCTTCACCCAACACTCAAACTTCCTCACTCTCTCTCCCTCATGACCGTCCCCATCTCTCTCTCTCTATCTTCAAATCTTCAAGTCTTGTTCTTCACATTCAAGTCCCTTTCCTAGCAACCTTTAAGTTAGTGTGAAGATCTAAAGGTGATTCCAAGGTGTTCTCAAGTGATTCAAGCTTCCTATCATCAAAATCTCATCTCACAACCTACTTGAATCTTGAAGGTATAACATTTATTTTTTTAAATCATACTTTGATTCTTGGTTGTTCTTGATGATTTGAAGTTTCTCTTGAATCTTGGGATTTTCACTAAACTTGAAATCTAAAATGAAATGGGTCTTGAAACAAACAAAAATGGTGGTGTATATATATGTATATAACCGTACATATATATGTGTGTATATGAGTTTATTTTTGAGTTAGAGTTTGATATCTTGTTAAGTACTTGTTTATGTTGTTACATGTTCATGAATGGTGGTAAAAATGCAAGTATTTGGTGATTTATGTAGGATATGTTAAATGTAAATAACATCAGCAAATAAACCTGAATATATCACATATTTGATGCATCTAAACCCATATAAAATGTTGATGTTATGACAGTATGCTTTAGGCACTTGTACATGTGAAAATATGTTGATTTAAAGCTCAAGAAATGATGAAAAATGGTTACATGACAAAAACTGTTTTAGAGCAGGTTACAAACACTAAAAATAATATTATTTGATGTATTATAGTGGCATGAAACTTTGACATAGGTTTACTATCTTTGCATGTTGTACATATAGCTTAAAAAGTGGTAAATTATGTGAAATTTGCATGATTTATGTGCTTTGTTTAAGACCTGCACTATCATGAGTATAACCATTATTTTATTCAGTAAATAACATGGGTTGTGTCAAAATTTCAAGTCGTTTCGATTTGGGATGGTTCGGGTAACGTTTGATGCAAAATTATGCGGTAAAACAGTCAAAAATTACCTTTTCGGAGTATTTTTACAAAACTGTTTTAAATCAGTAACCAAACTGATATATTAGATATAAAAATAAGTATTTTAACTTATATTAAGTTTACTTGGTGATTGGTTAGTCATACGTGACTTCCGACGCCCAAAAATGTTACCGAATCGCAAAAATAAGTGTTTTTCGACATACACTAGAATGGGTTGTTCATGGGTTATTTTATGTGTTACAATGTGCTATGTGTTTTACAATATGTGTATGATCATGTGTTAGTGTTGACAAGATTAGGTGTGTTACGCTCGAGTACATATATACAAATACACCAAAATAATCAAAAATAATAACTTTTCGAGAAATCTCAAAGTTATGTGAAAATTCTAAGTATCGGAGAAACTTCGGTATTTTTGTGTGTTTGGATTATTAAATCATTCTTATCTAATTTAGGATGAATAAACAATTTGAGGGATTGTGTTAACGTATAAAAACGCACCCAAAGGTGAGTACATAGACCCCTCTTTTACTGTTTTCAAACTATTTTGGGGTGAAACACATGTGCCTACTTGTTACTTTCGTGCTTTCCATTGTTTTTACATCCTATACTTGCTACGTTCATTAGTACACTATTAGTACATGTTTTACATTACATTTTCTGCTATGTATGATGACTTGGCATGCTAGCATATTGTTTTACATTGCATCTCTGTTGCATATGTTCTCGTAACATATGGACACATTATTTACATCTCTACCTTGTATGTTCACTTAAGCATACTAGGTACATTATTTTCATAAAACATGTTTACATTTGGTATATCATTTGGTTTGTTTAACGGGACTAAATTACATTCATTAACACCGATCATGCCGCTCGGTAGTAGGTAGTGGTACCATAGGACTTGACAAATCCCGTTCCTAAAACCCTAGGTTTGTTTGGGTGGAAGGAATGACCGACTCCGAAAATATTTCTTTGATAACCTTCACTCTAAGGTTATCCGTCTGTCTCAAGGCTAGGATGTAGGCGTTTAACATTACCACATAAATGGTTGTATCAGTAAAGCATGCATTATTCTACAAAGCATAATTTTTTATTTATTCAAATACTTTGTTTTGTACATTTTTACTTGTGGTTTAAGTAGTCTCACTTTACTTACCATACATAACTTTTAATTATACATTACATGATTTACATTGATGGTTTTTACATAAGCATTTGACATTTGACTATACATAAACAATTTTACATTGATGGTTTGTTTGGTAAGTGATTTAAGTAACGAGACGTGTGTAGTATGATACAAGCATGGTGGATACGCCCCTGGTACTTCCTATATATAAGTGTTTGTATTATATTACATGTCGTAGTGTTATTTAAATCATTTCAATTCGGACTCATATATTTTACACAAATGACATATTTTTCACAAGACATTGTTTTACAAAACAACTTATTTTATACAAACTCATTTTACTTGGTTATTCATTTAACCCTACATTACTCTTTTACATATCATCTACTTTATCATCACTTTTCATCTGATTTACAAAACAAAACACTTTATAAGGTTCATGACTACTTTTGCTAAACATTTTTCAAACTTATATGTCACGAATCCCAAATCAATAAAACATATGTATCTCACATGCATCTTTATGCTGACGTACCTATTTTCACATGTGTTTCAGGAGATGATGCGTAGGATTTATCAAGATACACTTAGGTGGACTTGGACCTTAGCAACAATAAAAGATGCAAGACTAGTTAATTATGTTATATTTCTTGTTTGTTAAGACATTGTAACTCTCTTAATCAATAAAACGAAATTTCAATTTTCCATGTTTTATGAAACAATGATTCTATTACAACACTCCCCGACGATTCCGCCACGTCTTGTTGTTTTTACGTGGTCGGGGTGTGACACCAGCGGCGTATCCACCATGCCCTTATTATATTATATATGTTTTGTTATCTTTGTCACTATAGGTTCCGTAATCACACATGACAAAACTTACTATAGTTTTCCATACACCGAATTTTATAATTATGTGTGCACCCATAATTACACAATTTTTTTCATAGTCCGTATAGTTTATCTTGTGATGTGTGGGGAAAATCAAACAAGAAAGTTTACAAAAAGTATTTAAACATTAAGCATATGAATCAAAAAATGATTTGGGATAGTACTTTTGGGATCCAAGGGTCTAACTACTTGCATAGAAAGAACCGACAAGGATTTGGAATTTGTATTATGTTTTGTCACATTAATTGCACATAAATATATTGAATAAAGACCAATCAATAACCTGTGATGTAACACCTGTGTCATTTCAACCATCAGACAAATGCCAAACCAATGAAATATTGTATTTCATACTTTGGACTTGTAAAAATATGTGTATCGTTTGCACATATCAACTCTTGTTCGATTTCAAGCTTTAAATCGCTTTCTGGAGGGTTATACGCGCTCTGATGTGTAGATATAACCAGTTTAATCCAACGAACACTCCGGAATAGTGAAATAGGCTTAACATACCTTAAATAACCTTTACATAACTTAGATATAAGTTTTGGAAGGTTTGGTGTGGTGAAATCAAAGTTTAATCACTTACAGGGACTAAAGTTGACAAACTGCGAAAGTATGCCAATTTGAACTGTAACAAACATTCCGGAACATGACCATAAGTTAAACATACCATAAATATCCTTTACATAGCTTAGAAATAGGCTTTGAGGTGTTCGGTATGCTAAAATAAACTTTTGTGTCATTCAGGGACTAAAAGCGTCAAAAAGTGCACAAGTTTGCATTTTTACGCATAACTTACGTTCTGAATACATCCGGACATCCAAAAATTTATGTAAGCACTAAAACATTTTATTTTAGTGTTTGGCATAAGAAAAATCCATTCGTTTCGTCATTTGGATCGTTTTTCGCGCTTATGTGCATTCCGTCGTAATTAAGCGAACATCGCGTTCGTACGACTAAACGA
Source organism: Helianthus tuberosus (assembly GCA_030545235.1). Taxonomy (NCBI): domain Eukaryota; kingdom Viridiplantae; phylum Streptophyta; class Magnoliopsida; order Asterales; family Asteraceae; genus Helianthus; species Helianthus tuberosus. The sequence continues at coordinate 95,791,190 of CM060399.1, read as the reverse complement.
ACCAACATCCGACATATTTTTGAGCATGTTTCATGTCCACAATGTTTAGGCATCATTTTAGGGCCTTAAAGTTGGCTTTACGGGCCTTAGAAGTGCCGGAAATGGGCTTAAACACGTGCAGGGACCAAAACTGTCAATTCTGCAAGAAGTTTGCTGATCAGACAGCTAGGCGGCCCGCCTCAGCCAAGCCTAAATCTTAGGCGGCCCGTGTCAGACTCCCAAAACAGATCAGATCGAACAGTCAGCGTGTTCCAGCTGTTTTAACCACAACCACACACTTGCAACTTGCATATTCAGCTGATAAACATCATTTTTAGGCACCACAACTTTCCGACACTTGTACGGTTTCGATTAAGGCACGATATTCGACAAACGATCTTAACGGTGGACCGAATACTATAAATACCCCACCCCCACAACCTCTAAACCCACTAGAATTCTGATTTGAGAGCTCTAAGTTGAAACCATTGTTTCATACCTGAGTTCTTGGATCGGGATTAGCATTCGGGGACCCTTCGTAAGTATTCTTTCGTTCTTTTCCTTATTTTTATTGCTTTTCGAGTCAGAAAGTCAAACTTTGTTTGACTTTCAGCGTTGACCAGTAATGGTCAATGCGAAGTTCGTTTGAACTTCGCAACGTGAGTGTAATCACGTTGGTCATAGTCCCTTGGGACTATGCCCACTGATTACCACGTTGTCTAGAGTCGTAGGGTAGGCGATCTGATAAATCGCCTATACCTTCGAACTCGACCCATTTGGTCGATCATTAGGATCCGACCAACCACATTAGGTGACCATAGTATATAGGGAATAACCTTCCGAGGTTATACCCTATGGTCACATCGTTTGAGTAGTTGTATGATAGGTAGTTTATATGCCTTAGGTAAATTACCAGAATACCCTTTTCATGCATAATTGGTAATTTAGCATATGTAACCTAAACTTTTGCCACATAACTGATTATGTAACATGTTTAGGCATATAACACTTGTCATAGGGCTAGTTAGGCGTTCCGAACGCGTTTCACGCGCACGATGCGTTAAAATAGCATAAGCTACCTAAACGGATCGTAATGGGTCGATAAGACTTAGGTTAAGTTTCATTTAGCATGTAGGCCTTGTTAAACCATATCACATGAGTTCCTACACTCATTTGGTTTACAAACCCTAATGCTACCCAGTCTTCCGATATAGGTCCGGTTTATTAACATAGTTACCTATATTAGGTGCCGTTTGATTTCCGTGATCTCTAGCATTGTTTGGTTGTTACTCAAGGACTTCTGAGCAATCTCAAGTGAGTACATAGACCCCTCTTTTACTGTTTTCCAAACTGTTTTGGGGTGGAACACATGTGCCTACTTGTTACTTTCCTGCTTTCCTGTTTTCACATCATATACTGCTATGTTCGTTAGTACATTATAGTACATGATTTCATTACATTTCATGCTATGTATTGCCATTGTGTGCATTACTTAGTACATCGTTTTACATGACATTTTGACATAGACATTTGACATAGACATTTTAACATGATTGACATTTGATCATGTATTTCCCACAAAACATAACTTTGATTTAAACCAAGTTTTACTTCAATACTTTGTTTTTGTGCATATGGTTTAGTTGAGACATTTCACTTGCCATACATGGATATTTGACATAGACATTTGACATGGATATTTGACATAGACATTTGACATGGATATTTGACATAGACATTTTGACATGATTTACATCTTGACATGAATACTTTGACATATTATTTAATACATTTGACAATTGATTTAAACATAGACATTTTACATTGTTTGGTTTGGTTTGATTAAGTGATTAAGTAACGATGCGTGTGTAATATGATACAAGCATGGTGGATACGCCGCTGGTACTTCCTATATATAAGTGTTTGTATGGTATTACATATCATAGCGTTATTTGAATCATTTCAGTTTGATACATATAACATTTTATACAAATAACATACTTTTCACAAGACATTGTTTTACAAACAACTTATCTTATACAAACACATTTTTTCATGGTTATTCATTTAACCATACATTATTCACTTATTTATACATATCATCTGAACTCATTGTTTTTCAAATGATTTACAAAACAAAGCAAATAACAAGGTTCATGACTAAACATTTTCTCAAACATAAGTCATGAAACCTATTTTCACAAAACCTATGTATCTCACAGGCATTTTTATGCTGACGTACCTATTTTCACATGTGTTTTTCAGGAGCTGTTGCATAAGATGATCAAGATACACATAGGTAGACTTGGGCTTTAGTGACAATAAAAGATACAAGACTAGTTAAATATGTTGTATTTCTTGTTTGTTAAGACATTGTAACACTTTTTATCAATAAAACGAAACTTCAATTGCCATGGATTTGAAACGATTAATTCTGTTACAACACTCCCCGACGTTTCCGCCACGTTTTGTATGTTCTACGTGGTCGGGGTGTGACAGAAAAGATGGTATCAGAGCCAATGGTTATAGGGAATTAGGTTATTAGTAATGCTTTGACCTAGTCTATAACCTTCTTAGGACCCTAACGCGAGTTTACTTGCGTTTAGTCATAAAACAATACCGTCACCTATCCTTAGGCGACGACCACAACAAGAACATAAATTTCAAAACCGCTTTGAAAACTAATCATCTGTTCTAGGATGATTTATTACAAGGTTTTGAACCCTCTATTGTAAGGTTTTGAACCCTCTGTTATATGGTTTTGAACCCCTTTGAATTTTCAAAATCTCGTCAAGGTTTTGGGTTTTAAATAATGTGAACACGTGCAAACTGGAAGGGTGAATGCCTGTATTCTGGGTTTTCTGTCTAGGCAAGCACTTCGTATACATCTCATCAGACGCGAGACCAGTTGTGCTTACCTGGGAATTCTTGGGATGAGTGTTCACTTATAGGCGAGCATGTCTTCGCGATACATTATATTGACCCGCTTACTTTGATTAGTCACTGTCTCATTTGTTTGCCTTTGGTAACAAACAAATGGTCACAATCTACATGCCTTGTCATTTTCTTTTGACTATCTTTCGCTTGTTTCCTCCTATGCCTTTCGTTATCTTCAAGATGCTTCTTCATCGCAACAACAATGTCCGAACCGGGTGCTGCAACTACCCAGCAAATAGGCGTCATACTCCAGAGGACCGATGATTTAGCTATCCCCGTGACTCGCCTCAGAGATGAAGCTGTATAAAGGGAACTGTTCCTTGGTGCAATTAATACCACTGCCATAATCCGAACCAAATACCCTGTTTCAAATGTACCCACGGTGGACGATGGAAACATTTGGTTAACATGTGCCGCTTTGCAATCCAAAGCAAAGCTGTTACAAATCCTGCTGCTGCTCAACCTTCAAACTCTGCTTCATATGTCGCTTGACATATCTGGCGCCTCAACCTCATGAACTTTCTACCTTGTGTATCGACGTAAGCACGCCTAGTGCAAGGTGTCGGAACACCTCCCGTTACACAAACTCCAAAAATCCATGTAGGATCTTTCTATCCTCATAATTAGATCCTTGTGGATGAATATCACTCAAATCGGAGCCCTTAATTGAATTCTTTGTATGATTCAATACGTACATCACAATTCAATAAGGACAAAGCCGAATTCCTTTTAAGATTATCCTATCTTCATAGATAGATTCTTGAAATGATTAAAGTGCCAAATGAAATCCACGAATTGGATTCCTGGTGTGCTTTAAGTATCCGCGTCCAAAGATAACAAATTAATAAACAAGTCAAACAACTATGTGATTATGTGCTTATGTGTTTCCTTTTATGTTTTCGTGTGATCCAAATTCTTGTTATCCAAATCCTCGTAGAATCTTCCATATCTTTGTATAAGGGATTCATAGTAGGATATCCAAAGGTACTATATTAAATCCTCAATGGGCTTCTATGTTATAGTTAAGTCCCTTGGATTTTATTGTACTATTCTATAATTAGACCCCTTGAGTGGTCTAGTTAAACAGATTGATCCAAAAATCTGGTTAGGTATATCAATTGATGATATAGCTGAAAGGACTCCTTGGAGGTCTAATTAAAAAGATCATGTGTTGATCTGATTAAAAGGACCCTATGGTAGTCTAGTCACACTCATCACAGGTTTGATATTTTCTTCCCCTACACATCATGAAATGCACTGTGCGGACTGTGCAAGGAATTACGTAATTATGGACGCGTACATAATTATAGAATTTAGTGCACAGAAACCACAGCAAGTTTTGTCATGTATCTAGAGTTAATTCCGTTCATTTTTGTTCTGAAGATGTAAAATGACTCATTCGGTTCATTTTTGTTTCTGAAGATGTAAAATGACTCATTCTGTTCATTTTTGTTTCTGAAGATGTAAAATGACTCATTCGGTTCATTTTTGTTTCTGAAGATGTAAAATGACTATTCCGTTCATTTTTGTTTCTGAAGATGTAAAATGACTCATTCGGTTCATTTTTGTTTCTGAAGATGTAAAATGTCTATTCTGTTCATTTTTGTTTCTGAAGATGTAAAATGACTCATTCGGTTCATTTTTGTTTCTGAAGATGTAAAATGACTCATTCGGTTCATTTTTGTTTCTGAAGATGTAAAATGACTCATTCGGTTCATTTTTGTTTCTGAAGATGTAAAATGTCTATTCTGTTCATTTTTGTTTCTAAAGATGTAAAATGACTATTCCGTTCATTTTTGTTTCTGAAGATGTAAAATGACTCATTCGGTTCATTTTTTGTTTCTGAAGATGTAAAATGTCTATTCTGTTCATTTTTGTTTCTGAAGATGTAAAATGACTCATTCGGTTCATTTTTGTTTCTGAAGATGTAAAATGACTCATTCGGTTCATTTTTGTTTCTGAAGATGTAAAATGACTATTCGGTTCATTTTTGTTTCTGAAGATGTAAAATGACTCATTCGGTTCATTTTTGTTTCTGAAGATGTAAAATGTCTATTCTGTTCATTTTTGTTTCTGAAGATGTAAAATGACTCATTCGGTTCATTTTTGTTTCTGAAGATATAAAATGACTCATTCGGTTCATTTTTGTTTCTGAAGATGTAAAATGACTCATTCGGTTCATTTTTGTTTCTGAAGATGTAAAATGTCTATTCTGTTCATTTTTGTTTCTGAAGATGTAAAATGACTCATTCGGTTCATTTTTGTTTCTGAAGATGTAAAATGACTATTCCGTTCATTTTTGTTTCTAAAGAATGCCTGTTGAAAATAACTCTGTTCATTTTTCATTTCTGAAAAATGTTAGTTAAAGAGAAATTACAGGATTATGCTTTACATATCTTTGATGACTATTTGACACAAAGTCACAGATAGACTCCTACGAATTAATTTCGGGACGAAATTTCCTAAAGTAGGGGAGACTGTAACACCTGTGTCATTTCAACCATCAGACAAATGCCAAACCAATGAAATATTGTATTTCATACTTTGGACTTGTAAAAATATGTGTATCGTTTGCACATATCAACTCTTGTTCGATTTCAAGCTTTAAATCGCTTTCTGGAGGGTTATACGCGCTCTGATGTGTAGATATAACCAGTTTAATCCAACGAACACTCCGGAATAGTGAAATAGGCTTAACATACCTTAAATAACCTTTACATAACTTAGATATAAGTTTTGGAAGGTTTGGTGTGGTGAAATCAAAGTTTAATCACTTACAGGGACTAAAGTTGACAAACTGCGAAAGTATGCCAATTTGAACTGTAACAAACATTCCGGAACATGACCATAAGTTAAACATACCATAAATATCCTTTACATAGCTTAGAAATAGGCTTTGAGGTGTTCGGTATGCTAAAATAAACTTTTGTGTCATTCAGGGACTAAAAGCGTCAAAAAGTGCACAAGTTTGCATTTTTACGCATAACTTACGTTCTGAATACATCCGGACATCCAAAAATTTATGTAAGCACTAAAACATTTTATTTTAGTGTTTGGCATAAGAAAAATCCATTCGTTTCGTCATTTGGATCGTTTTTCGCGCTTATGTGCATTCCGTCGTAATTAAGCGAACATCGCGTTCGTACGACTAAACGAACCAACATCCGACATATTTTTGAGCATGTTTCATGTCCACAATGTTTAGGCATCATTTTAGGGCCTTAAAGTTGGCTTTACGGGCCTTAGAAGTGCCGGAAATGGGCTTAAACACGTGCAGGGACCAAAACTGTCAATTCTGCAAGAAGTTTGCTGATCAGACAGCTAGGCGGCCCGCCTCAGCCAAGCCTAAATCTTAGGCGGCCCGTGTCAGACTCCCAAAACAGATCAGATCGAACAGTCAGCGTGTTCCAGCTGTTTTAACCACAACCACACACTTGCAACTTGCATATTCAGCTGATAAACATCATTTTTAGGCACCACAACTTTCCGACACTTGTACGGTTTCGATTAAGGCACGATATTCGACAAACGATCTTAACGGTGGACCGAATACTATAAATACCCCACCCCCACAACCTCTAAACCCACTAGAATTCTGATTTGAGAGCTCTAAGTTGAAACCATTGTTTCATACCTGAGTTCTTGGATCGGGATTAGCATTCGGGGACCCTTCGTAAGTATTCTTTCGTTCTTTTCCTTATTTTTATTGCTTTTCGAGTCAGAAAGTCAAACTTTGTTTGACTTTCAGCGTTGACCAGTAATGGTCAATGCGAAGTTCGTTTGAACTTCGCAACGTGAGTGTAATCACGTTGGTCATAGTCCCTTGGGACTATGCCCACTGATTACCACGTTGTCTAGAGTCGTAGGGTAGGCGATCTGATAAATCGCCTATACCTTCGAACTCGACCCATTTGGTCGATCATTAGGATCCGACCAACCACATTAGGTGACCATAGTATATAGGGAATAACCTTCCGAGGTTATACCCTATGGTCACATCGTTTGAGTAGTTGTATGATAGGTAGTTTATATGCCTTAGGTAAATTACCAGAATACCCTTTTCATGCATAATTGGTAATTTAGCATATGTAACCTAAACTTTTGCCACATAACTGATTATGTAACATGTTTAGGCATATAACACTTGTCATAGGGCTAGTTAGGCGTTCCGAACGCGTTTCACGCGCACGATGCGTTAAAATAGCATAAGCTACCTAAACGGATCGTAATGGGTCGATAAGACTTAGGTTAAGTTTCATTTAGCATGTAGGCCTTGTTAAACCATATCACATGAGTTCCTACACTCATTTGGTTTACAAACCCTAATGCTACCCAGTCTTCCGATATAGGTCCGGTTTATTAACATAGTTACCTATATTAGGTGCCGTTTGATTTCCGTGATCTCTAGCATTGTTTGGTTGTTACTCAAGGACTTCTGAGCAATCTCAAGTGAGTACATAGACCCCTCTTTTACTGTTTTCCAAACTGTTTTGGGGTGGAACACATGTGCCTACTTGTTACTTTCCTGCTTTCCTGTTTTCACATCATATACTGCTATGTTCGTTAGTACATTATAGTACATGATTTCATTACATTTCATGCTATGTATTGCCATTGTGTGCATTACTTAGTACATCGTTTTACATGACATTTTGACATAGACATTTGACATAGACATTTTAACATGATTGACATTTGATCATGTATTTCCCACAAAACATAACTTTGATTTAAACCAAGTTTTACTTCAATACTTTGTTTTTGTGCATATGGTTTAGTTGAGACATTTCACTTGCCATACATGGATATTTGACATAGACATTTGACATGGATATTTGACATAGACATTTGACATGGATATTTGACATAGACATTTTGACATGATTTACATCTTGACATGAATACTTTGACATATTATTTAATACATTTGACAATTGATTTAAACATAGACATTTTACATTGTTTGGTTTGGTTTGATTAAGTGATTAAGTAACGATGCGTGTGTAATATGATACAAGCATGGTGGATACGCCGCTGGTACTTCCTATATATAAGTGTTTGTATGGTATTACATATCATAGCGTTATTTGAATCATTTCAGTTTGATACATATAACATTTTATACAAATAACATACTTTTCACAAGACATTGTTTTACAAACAACTTATCTTATACAAACACATTTTTTCATGGTTATTCATTTAACCATACATTATTCACTTATTTATACATATCATCTGAACTCATTGTTTTTCAAATGATTTACAAAACAAAGCAAATAACAAGGTTCATGACTAAACATTTTCTCAAACATAAGTCATGAAACCTATTTTCACAAAACCTATGTATCTCACAGGCATTTTTATGCTGACGTACCTATTTTCACATGTGTTTTTCAGGAGCTGTTGCATAAGATGATCAAGATACACATAGGTAGACTTGGGCTTTAGTGACAATAAAAGATACAAGACTAGTTAAATATGTTGTATTTCTTGTTTGTTAAGACATTGTAACACTTTTTATCGATAAAACGAAACTTCAATTGCCATGGATTTGAAACGATTAATTCTGTTACAACACTCCCCGACGTTTCCGCCACGTTTTGTATGTTCTACGTGGTCGGGGTGTGACATGTGAAAGTACCCTTAGAAATCCAATCAAGGATTTAAAATAGTACTTTGAGTATCCATCAAGGATTTAACTTGTGATCTGTACTTTGTTTCTTAGAAAAACGAGTACATAGGATTTGTAGAGATTGTGTGGCCGCACTAGGTACGATCACAAAAATGAGTGTAGTTTAATTTGTAAAGAATAGAATCTTCAGAGTCAGTATATATGGTTGTTTATTACATGCAAGTGTAATCATTTTGGATTTGTAAACGAAAAAGGAATAATAATATCATTACAAAATAGTCGAGAAGGGTTCATGAGTTTTGGATGACAAATAGAAAACGTAAAGTTTAAGTGTCTATCAGTGCGTTGATATCGGCGCGGACCTTGTTATCGCATCCATGAGTTGGATTATTAACAAGCTTCGGGCAGTTGTTTCGGTAGTGAGTAAGATCGCCACAATTGAAGTAGATTCCAAATGGGTAATGAGGTCGAACAGGTAACGCATGAGGAAAAGGTGTGATGGGTTGAGCAGGGGTAGCTTGGTTTTGGATGGATGCAACATGACAAGTGGCGGTTAAGTGGCTTAGAAGACCGCAATTAATGCACCAATGGTATGGAAGGTGAGCTTGGAGGTGATAGTTGCAATGGTTACACATATGTGCTTTTACTTTGTATAGCTTCTTAGCGAGTGGCGGGGCAACCTGATTAAAAGGTTTCTTAGGATTGTTGGAAAGTCCAGGTTTTGGTGCCTTAACAGTAGTCTCAGCAGTTTTCCTTTTTCTTCCTTGATGAAGGTTTCCTTCCTTAACATCGAGGCTTGTTAAGGTTGCAACTAACTCAATGGTCCCACTGAGTATTACAGCTATTTGTTGAGCGATCATGGTAGCAAGTTTAGAATTTTGGACATTGCTTTGGTTATTAGGCCGAGGAGGCATCCCTTGAAGAATATAGATACAAGTGAAAAAGTAGACGAGTGAGATCCACATGAAAATTATAAATTTAAAAAGGTATACCGTAATAAAGTGAAAATTTTGATTGGTATGAGTTCAAAAATCATGTTTTTGGATTTAGGAAACAGGGTTGCAAATTGTTTTGAAAGAAGGAATGCTTGATAGATGAGTTTTTATAAAAATCTAGATAAGAAAATACAAACTAAGTTAATGGTTTGTGTTATTTATAAATTCTTTATCTTTGAAAATTTCTTTTAAGATAAAATATTTTTAATTGAATCATTTGAATAAAGAAAATATTTAAATAGTAAAATTTTAAAAATTTTCATCCAAACGATAAAAAAATTGTAAATATGAGAGAGAAGTAAACATACGAGCGTACTTGCAAACACAATAGAGACATAAAGAGTTGTAAAATGTAATTCGTTCCGAGGGTTTTGAATAAAAACATATTACCAGAGGTAAAATGGTGGAGCAATGACACAGGGGTCATAATGTTTTGAAAATGTTCGACTAATTAAGGTAGATGGGTTTTAAATATATTTTGGAAAGACATGCTTTAGCCTATAAGTGGAAACTCACCCTAAGAGTTCCCAGGTAAGAGTGACTGGTCTGATTATGTGGATTTGTACGAACACTCTAGCCATAGACAGAAAACTCGAAGTACAGGTGTCCACCCTTCCGGATTGCACGTGTTCACATTATTAAAACCCAAGATTTTGATGAGAGTTTTGGAAAACATTTTGAGGCATAAGGCCTAAATATTTAAGGTAAATCATCTAAGGCTAGATGATTTGTAAACTATAGAGTAACTAAGGCAAGGATGGGGATGAAGATTAGGATATGGATGGCAAATAATTAAGAACATGAGATAACTCATGTTTAGGTCCCTAGGAAGGTTTTAGTCTAGGTCAAAAGCATTCTAATAACCTAATTCCCTATAACTAGTGCTCTGATACCAATCTGTAACACCCCAACCGCGTAAAAACAACCTGCGGTGGAAATGTCAGGGAGTCACGACAAATTACTCAAACACATGTTACTATATATTATATTGTTATTCAACACAAAGATTACAAATAATTGTTTTTAAATTAACGGAAACTAAGGCCAGAGTCCATTCCTACGTGTAGCATTCTTGAATAATTATCGCACGTATAATTACCTGAAACATATGTGAAAAAAAATCAACATTGAATGTTGGTGAGTAACATAGGTTTTGTGGTCAAATTCATGGCTAAAATTTTGTGTTGGAAAAGGTTAACCAACTACATGAGTTGATTTTATAAGTAAATCTTTGTAGCCTTGAACCTTGACAAAAATGTTTCTTTTGTAAAATCGTATAAGTAATCGGAAAACTTTGTATGGTTTATATATCTTTAATTTGAAAACCATTTGTCATTTGTCTAAACCGATTGTCCTTTCTATGTGTAAACCAAAATGTCTTGTCGAGTATAAAATCAAATTATCTTGTCTTGTCTAAAACCAAATTGTGCTGTCTAGTTGAAAACTAAAGTGTGGTTTGTTGGCGAATACATTCAAGCCTGTGTTGACTTGAAAAAGGGTTTGTCAAAGTGTGTTTTTGATTTCTGTCATTCCCAAAACTTCCCCACATGCCTAGGGAAATTTGGTAACGGGATTGTCAGTCCTATGGTACCATAATATACTACCGGTCGGTGTGATCAAAGTTAATGAATGTATCATTGTTGAGTTCAACGCACCATCAAGTTTCATACAAATTGAAAGTGTACTATATGTATATATATATATATATATATATATATATATATATATAAACCATGTATATTGTTTTGAAATCATGAAATTAATAATAGGCATATATGACTCACCCCAAAACATTTGAAAAAGTAAAAGGGGAACCATGTACTCACATGTTGCGTAGATACCTAGAAGCAGCAGTTTTAGCAGCCTGTTGTTTTAATATTCTTGGAGCCAAACAATCTGTATTCCCCAAGTGCTAACCTGCACTTGACGCATGTTACACCTCTCTTATGATCATGACACCTCCTTGGACACTTGTAATCATCCTATAATCTTCAAACTACTATAAAGAGCAAGCCCTTTTGGGCAAATTCTTTGCTCATTCACAACTTTCTTCCTCCCATCTTCTTAGAGTGTTTACAGCTTTTTGGAGACCTCCTAACTGAGTCTTAAGTGTTTCTAAACACAAGTAAGTACTCATCCTTAGTCTTGTTCTTTATTTTAGCTTGTTTTGAGCTAAAAGTCAAACAGTTGATTTTCTGTTTGACTTTCGGTTCTAACCTTAATTGTTCAAGTCAAAGTTCAATTGAACTTTGCAAGGTAATCATAATCACGAAGGTTATAATCCCTTGCGATTGCACCTTCTGATTACCACGTTTATTAGTCGAAGTGACCATTCAAAGTTTCGGTCAAAGACGCACATATTGTGCATTTTACGACGAAAATATTTTCGGGTTTCAAAACATCAAGTTTTGATACCAAATCAGTTTTTATAACTTAGTTTGACATGTTTTGACATGTCTAACTCGTCACTTCAAGTTTAGTGCTTATTTAGGGTCGTAAGTCGAGCGGTCTTGACCACCGCTTTGACTTTCAAATCCGACCCGTTTGGTCGATCTTAGGATCCGACCAAACACATATTTGTGACCGTAGTTGTATAGGGAATAACATATTGAGGTTATATCTTATGGTCACGTCGTTTGGTTAGTGTTATGATAAGTCGCTTTAATGTTCTTTAAAAATGACCAAAAGACCCTTTTTGCGCATAAATCCATTTTAAGCATATGTAACCCAATTTTCGACATATAAACTGATCTTACAACATTATCAAACATGTTCTGCATATAAGACTTATCATAAGACGTATTTAACCATCCGAACATACAATTATGCAAATGACCCGTTAAAGTAGCGTAAACTAACTTAACGAGTCATAACGGGTCAAAAGCACATAGGATCACTTTCAAATCAGAATGTTGAGTTTGTTAAACCATATCATATGAGTTCCAACACTCATTTAGTTTATAAGACTTCATTCTATCCGATCCGTCGATTAAAGTCCCGATACACTAACATAGTTATCCGAAACAACAGGACGCACTCGAGCTTTGTTTATTTATCAAGGACACTTTGCAATCCCAAGTGTGTACATAATTCCCCTATTTTATGTTTTCAAATATTTTGTGGTGATTCATATGTGCCTATTGATGTGATTAAAATACAACATATAAATTATATCAAATACGACGTAAAAGCAACCCTTTTTAGTACTAATGTTGGAAAAAGCTTGTGTTTCCGTTCCTCTTTTAATTTTCAAGGTTAAAAAAGCTTAAATGTACAAAAGGAGCAAAAAGACAGAAAAAACCAACATAAATGTAAAGAAGGAGGAATTGACGAACCTTGCCAAGCCCCGATTCACATCCAAACCACAAAATAGCAAGAACAGAAGACTTGATACGGGGTCGTGTCCACCAGACACAGGCCATGTCCGAAGGTGGATGCTGTGCAGAAGAAAAGACAACTGCAAAAGAAAAAATTGGCAACCAACATGGGGCCGTGCTAAGCCAACACGGGGTGTGGTCAACCAAATATTTTCAGAATCTACGATAGTACAACAAGTACTTTGGCCACAAGCCGTGCCGTTGACACACGGGCCTGTGTTAGTACAAGAACATACAAGCAGTTTAAGAGGAAGAGGGAGAGAGAAATGACCCCATGGCCATGCTAGGCGGGCACGGGCCGTGGTGGAGCTTCTGATTTCAGCGATAAATAGAATTGTTTGGTTCCACTTCAAACCATCCCTTGGCAAACAACTTCCCTCTCACTTGCCACAAATCCACCACCACTACAACACCATCATCCACCACCATCATCCATTTTCCATCTTTTAGAATGTGTGTGTAGTCTCGGGATCCAAGATTGATAGTAAGAATCTTTGTCAAACAAAGGCCATGCTTGGCTAAATTCTTACATCACTTGGTGAAGACATATCTTTTATGTATTTCTTTTATGATTTCCAATCTTTGGCAACTTTTTAATTGGGTATGTATTAATGACTTTAATAATTAGTTTTTTATATTGAAGGCGAATATACTTAACCATTCTTCATATGTCGTTTATTCACATATTCGTGTCTTTACGGTCTATATAAAGCGCGTTAACTACTTGGAAGGGGGTTAGAAGGGTGGTTGGGTAATTCAATGTCTCGTTCAGTGTATAGATCATGCGAGAACCTGGTTCAAGTTTAGTACTACTCCATGGATTGGCCGGGAATAACTGGCCCGGCTGAGAGTAAGAAACCGCTTGAACCCCTTATTCATAAACTACTATTAAAACTTTAAACCAACCCCGCGATGACTGTATCTCTGTTGACTCAGACCAACGAGTTGTGGGTGACCGCTGCCTTGAAGGGGGCCCACCACATTTTACATTGTTGGTGCACACATTTGTCGTCTTCATCTTATATCGAGTCTCGGTTGCGTAGCGGATCTGAACAAGCGTGACATCATATATGTGACATCACAAGTGACATCACATATATGACATCACATCCTACATCAGCACATGAAACGAATTTAAATGTACATATAAGACAAAAGTTCATGGGGTTTCGCTTGAAACAAGATCTGGTAGGTTCGCTTGAATTGGAATTAGTTGGTTTAACTTGAATAGAAGTGTGTAGCTTCAAGCGAAACATGAATAGTATAAATAGGCATGTTGTCATTTCATTTGTAACAGATTTCTTAGAGTGATACCGAGGTGCTGCCGATATTTTTCGTGATTGTATACGTCGTTAAATCAATACACAAGAGGTGTAAAGTGATAACCAAGCTGTTTCGACGTCAGTTTCTTATTTTCCGCATCTGAAACTGATAAAATCTCTTCTGAACGAATCGTTCGGGTCGCAAACCGATCCAATAAGTGACGATGTCACAAACTATGATAAAGTCATAGTTGAAGATTGCGATGAAAAATCTGATGATGAAAATGAAAAAATTAAAAAAAAGAATTTGTTTTTGAAATTAAAAGAAAAATTTCAAGAAACTGTTTCACAATCAACTGAAAAGGGAGAATGCTCTAAGCAAAAACCTTTGAAGAAGAAATTGGAACAAAAACAAAAAGAGAAAATTTTGAAAAATGTTCAAAAAGAGAATAAAAGTTCATCAGACCAATCATCCAATCGCAATCAAAAATTACAAAAAGTAAAAATTCAAAATTCAAAAAGTGTTGGTAATGAGTGGTGCAGGTCGGACCACAGTGCTCAAAAGCCAAATCCAGCAAACAAGAGGAGGAAAGATTATCACCAAGCCAAACAGTGCTTTGATCTAAATGTTTGGACTAAAAATGGTGATTGGTACGATAACAGAGTGTGTTACAGATGCGGTTATCAAGGACACATTGCTGTTAACTGCCAGAGTTGGAGGTTTGAGTCAAGGAGATGCTTTAACTGCAACATGATTGGCCATATTGCTAGAGATTGCTCAATGAGATCAATGAGAAGATCGAGAGCTGAATCTCAGAGGCAGGTGAAGAAACCAGTCAATGTCAAGCCCAAAGAACAGAAGGTTCAAGAACCTAAAGTTTAAGAAAAGAAAGTGAAACTTTCTCAGGGACAAAAAGACAGACTGAGGAAGAAGAGGAAGAAGGCCAGAGAGTATCTGGAGAAGATTTTGTCCTCGGGTTCATCTGTTGGTCAAAATAAGAGTTCTGATAAATCGCTTTCCTCGACTACAAAGTCAAGCAAGACGAATTCATCAGATACAAATCTGAGGACGAAAGAGGAAAAAAAGAAAAAGAAAGTTGATGGTGATGAATTTGTTTCTTCGGAAACAAAGGAGCCACATGTCGGCGATGAATCTGGCTCATCAAAGTCAGACAAGCCACATTCAGGCAATGATTCTGGTATGGTAAAACCAGAAGAGCCTTGTGTTGAGGTAAAAATTGAGAATTCTGGTTTAACAATGGATGATGCAAATTTTCTACCAATGTTGAGTAAGAATTCAAAATCACCCAAGGACCGTCAGGCTTCGGTGAATCTGTTTAAATGAAAAACCTGACTTGCCGGAGCTCCCAGGTTGGTAAGAGTGGAGCATGAATTGGCATCTTTCTTGAGAAATTCATGAAAGTGATATTTCGATTTACAAGTGGTAAATCAGGGACATTAAGTTGTACTTGATTTTCTACAAGTGGTGTTGAGGTTTAAAATCGGAAAATGATAAATCTACATGTGGTTAAAATGAACAAGATGATGTGATGTCCCCGAACCTATAAGTGATTGGTACACAAAACTTATTTTCCGGAAAAACCATTGTGATTAAAACAAACTTAAGTGTTTTGAAATCAATATGGAAAATGTTTTGGTGTCAGGGGGAGTTCTGATTGTTTATGCCAAGTGAATGGAGAATTGAAGTGATTCTCATCATGTTGTCAAGTTTGTATAGTTCATTTTCAAAATTTCCCAGAAAATCAAAATTGAAACATATTTTGATTTTAGGGGGAGAATTTTTTTTTTAAAAAATAGAAAATTTGAAAATGTCAAAAACATTGAAAAATGCAAAAATGAGTTTTTGTTGTAAAAAGAGGAAATGATAGTAGATCAGTGAGACTGTCACAGCATGCTAAAGAAATGGAGAGATAAAATGTGATAAACGATCTTACTAAAGATGTGACGGTAGGCTCAACTAGACTAGTAGATTTGCGAGAACGATACAAACTTAAAATGAAAAGCCTAGTTCTAGTGGGAAACATGGTCGAAAGCATAGTACTTAGTTTTGTCCTTCTTGATTGTGTGCCTACTCAGTAATCGCTGATTGTCAAAAGACATAAAACTGGTTAAGTTTGTGAACTTTCACAACTTTGCTAAAAAGTCGCTGTGATTGTGTATTTCATTTTGCAAAGATTTAAACTTGTTTTATTTCTTTATTTTGTTTAAGCATTGGACATCCTCTGCGTATACGTGAGTATCGACCTGGATGTTATTGCCTAAACATTCTGCGTTATTTTCTTTGGTGTTTCGTTTAAGCTTTGGACCTCCTTTGCGTATACGAAAGTATCGACCTGGTGGTTAAAGCCTAAACAACTTCAACTTATTTTTATTTTCTTATTTTGTTTAAACATTGGACTTTCTCTGCGTATACGGAAGTATCGACCTGATTGTTAATGTTTAAACATTCTGCTTTGTTTTCGCACAAATCACAGTTGATAAAAGTTTAAAAGCATTACTTGAGTCAGTGTATTGCATGATGAGGGGATATGCTGAGATTGTGGGGTCCATAAGAATTTCGTGCAAAATTAATATACCTTAACGTATTGGTAAGCATCTCGAAAGTTTTTAGATTGAGTTTAAGTGGACAACAATATCGTCAATCTATGTGAATTGTTTAGAACTTAAAATGTTTAAAGCTTAACGGTGCTAGTGATTGGTCACATACACTGATATGATCCTCTTTCACAAACTCTCAAAAATATTGTATGTAAATATTTCTTTTCTGCATTCCTTTGTTATAAAAAATCCAAAAAGATTTTCAGAGTGTTTTAGCATAAATATTGAAAAATACAAAAAGATTTTCGACAACTGATGTTGGAGAGCTGATTTTCAAAATTCCGAGTGCTGAGCATGATGAACTGGTTTGGGAGTGTGTGTATTGAATTGAAAATTTTTGATTTGAGAAAGAAGTTGAGATTAGTTAATCAGGGTCATTAATTTGAACTTGATGTAACTATTTCTAATAAGTTTTTCTTATTGATTTTAGTAAAAACTTATGTTTTGATGAGAATTGTGTAGGTGATGAGCTTAAACAGATTTAAAGATAGGTTTCGATCTTGAACCTGATGATAGAGAGACAGGTTCCGATACCTGAGGAATGTGTTATTTCAACATGCCAGACTGCGATCCCAGCATATCGAAAGGGGGAGTCTGAAGACATCTGAGTACAGATTGTTAGTGGGGAGTTTGCTAGAGAGAGAAGGATTTAGAGTGAGTCAAGAGCTAGGACAAGATTTTGGAAGTTCAAAGACTGATAAAGACTGAAGATTGTGCAGACTCGACATTTAAGACTCGTCAACATCTGAGGGGGAGTCCGTTGGTGCACACATCTGTCATCTTCGTCTTATATCGAGTCTCGGTTGCGTAGCGGATCTGAATAAGCGTGACATCATATATGTGACATCACAAGTGACATCACATATATGACATCACATCCTACATCAGCACATGAAACGAATTTAAATGTACATATAAGACAAAAGTTCATAGGGTTTCGCTTGAAACAAGATCTGGTAGGTTCGCTTGAATTGGAATTAGTTGGTTTCGCTTGAATAGAAGTGTGTAGCTTCAAGCGAAACATGAATAGTATAAATAGGCATGTTGTCATTTCATTTGTAACAGATTTCTTAGAGTGATACCGAGGTGTTGCCGGTATTTTTCGTGATTGTATACGTCGTTAAATCAATACACAAGAGGTGTAAAGTGATAACCAAGCTGTTTCGACGTCAGTTTCTTATTTTCCACATCTGAAACTGATAAAATCTCTTCTGAACGACTCGTTCGGGTCGCAAACTAATCCTACATACATTAATCACTTACTTAATTATCTTTCAATATCTGACCTAGTGGGATTGTATCCTTGCTGACTCAAACCACTAGGTTGAGGGTAACGTCACCTTCACAAGAGGGACCTACTACTATAACTAAGATAATCTCTTAGAATGCCCAAAGTGCGGAAATCATCAAAAGGGTACATGAAAGATAAGTCGTATCCAAGTGATTCTTTCTTGTCTATCTGTTTTTTATTTTATTTTTCTGTTTTGTATTTTTTATTAGTTTAAAAATCATTTGTCAAAGTTTGGATCGGTTAAACGTTGACGATAAGCCGGTGTTAAAAGCTCTTGTGTGTTAGTGCATATGTCTGTTAACTTCGTCTTGTATCGATTCATGTAAATAGAATAGATAGACCAGGACACGTTGTTTGAGAGAAACGGGAAACAGACCTGAACCAGCCACCCCTCACGAAGTAGCTAGGCCACCTCGCACGAGGTGACCAAGTTCATGCTTTCTGGCAAGTTCATGCTTTCTGGCCAGTTCATGCGACCTGGACCAGGTCATGGGGTCTGGCATCTCCTATATATATGTGGTCTTGGGTCTTCATTTAGGACTTTTGGAACTTTTGGAGAACTTTTGGATTCCGATAGTGAAGCTCTGCCGAAGTGTCGCCAGCTCGTGTAACTTTGTCAAATCACTACAATCGACATTTAAAGTGATTCTACGTGCAAATCTAGCTGATATAACATCAATACGTCTGATTCCGCCTTTCGTATTGATCAAGAACTCTTTTGATCGACTTGTTTGATCGAATCCCGATCCTACAAGTGGTATCAGAGCTCAGGAGGAAGAGTTCTTACCATTTCAGCTTGATTTCTTCAAAAACACCTTCTTTTCTACACATTTTTCTCAAAATTTCAACGATTTCACGGATAAAATGGACTGAATTCTGGATATTATGTGTAAAACATCATTTTAAACAATCATACAAAGTTGCAGACTGAAAATCGAACTAAAAATGATCCAAAAATGTCAAAAACTTGAAGTTCTGATAAACGGAATTCTCAAACGAGGTGGATATTAGGTCAAATCGTTCGAAATGTATCAGATCGTTTGGGTTTTAGACCAGATTGTATCAAATTATGTCCAAATCGCTTGAAAAAACTCCAGATCGCGTGAAAACTGGTCAGGTCGTTTGAAAAATTGACCAAACCGCGTGAAACAATCATCAGATCGTGTAAATCTTATCAGGTCGCGTGGAATTTTTGTCAGATCGCTTGAAAGTTTGAATCAGGTCATACGGGGTGGTTGATAGATTACCAGGTCATTTGAAACTCAGACCAGACCGCACGAAACTCAACTCGTTTGAAGTATCAAAAACTCAGATCGTTTGATCTTGTCAGATCGTTTGTGGCTTCCAGTTCGTTTCAAAACACCAGTTCATTTGAAGATTTTGTTATTGTGAACTCTCGATACCGAAACATGGAAAACGAATTCTATAACGCGTTCAGTACTACCTCAGCTACTGCAAGTTCAGTTGCTCAGAACGTAAACATGGAAAATGAAAGAGGAACGTTGCAGAAACCCCCTAAGTTGATGAGCATTGAAGAATATTACAGTTGGCAAGAACGGTTTGAAAACTGGGTTCAAGCAAATCATCTAATGTCTTGGGTTTGTGTTGAAACTAAGTACGTTCGACCTCGTTCTGATATGGGAGTTATAAAGATTATTTCTGAATTTTCGGATAAAGAGAGAGACATGTACAAGGCGGAAAAAATGATGATCAGTTTACTACAACAAGCTGTGAAAGAAGACATTTTCGTATTACTTCAACATGATGGTAGTGCACGTTCGATTTGGGAAGCACTTCGCACAAAATTCGAAGGAAGTACGGAGATGATCAAGAATAAAAAATCATTATTAAAGAAAGAATTTGAATTGTTTTCAAGTTTGCCGGGCGAAACTACAAAGACTCTTATTGAGAGATATTGTCATTTAGTGCGTTCAATGACCAGGTTGGATATTAATAAAGATCGAGAGGAATGGGTTGAAAAATTAGCCGATGCTTTACCTCAAAATGAATGGGGTACATATCTTATGATTTTGAAGAATACCGGAGAGTATGATAGATTGTCAATTGCTCAATTCATTGAAAAACTTGAAGGACAAGATCTTGAACAACAAAAGATCGCTAGAATGAACAATTCAAGTGGTCAACAAGATATCAAGATGTATTTCAAAGGAAATGTTCAAAATGTTGAAGCTAGTCCAAAGATCCAGACCGCTTTCAGTGCAGAAAACTCATCCGGATCACTCAGTCAAAGTTCAATCAACAATAGTGGATTTTCTTCATATCTGAGTGTTAATCCTAATGTTTCAACTTCAAATTATCAGTCTCAAAGCTTAAACTATGGTAATGGTCATGTGCTACAATGCAACATCGCGTTGCATCTTCAGAACGGTCAGAATTTTTCTGAAGAAGTCACTAAAGGTCATATGGCATTACTAGTTACCGTGTTAGAATCATATGAGAGTTTGGTTGTGGGAAGGATCGGAAATCCTATGTTAACAAAAGAGGATTACAATCAGATTGATGCTGAGGAAATGGAGCTAATGGATATTAAGTGGTGTTTAGCGAGCGTGTTGAGGAGAGCTGAGAATTTTAAGCAGATTACTGGAAGAGATGACTTATGTGATGCTAATGTTTCTACTTTAGGCTTTGATAAGTCTAAAGTTACTTGTTTTCGGTGCAGGGAAAAAGGACATTTCAAGAGGGAATGTACCAGCCGAGAAGTAGGTGGAGCTCAGAATCCTTTTGGGAACAATGAATATTATCGGAAAGAAATATATCATCAACTACCTCAACAACCGTCATCATCCTGTACTATTCCGATTGAAGTTGGAAAGAAGAAAACTTGTATTACTATGCCTCCAGATCAAGAAGATGAAAGATTGCTAGAGGGATTTAGCTGGGACAAATATATTCCGGCTGAAAGTAACTCAAAGTTTAGATCATTTGTGTAACAACTCTCATCAAAAAGTACTATTTATTACTTTAATTTAACCAATAGGAAACCCTAATTGAGAAACCCAAGTGATTCTGCGTAAACCCTAAAATTTTCAGAACAATCAGAATCAGGATCAGGGCCCCTAAAACTCAGGGGGGGTAAACCCTAATCGGTAATATCCACACAGTTTGCTGTCAAAAATTCAAAATAACGCGAAACCAACTCAGCTGAGCTATGCAGACACGAAGCAACCCTATAGTAGACTAGGGTCTCTCGCGCCACGCGACGCGACGCGAACAAGGGGACCTCTCGCTTGGCGCGAGGGGGCGGTTTTTCATGTATAAATAGTAGCGTCTGTTTCATGCAATTGTGCGTTAGTTCAACGTTCAAACTCAAATTGTACGTTGAGATATTATCTGAATACTACAATAAACACACACTGATCACGAAGTGCTGCCGCAATCAGGGTAATAACTTGATCGCTGCTATGATTCAATGTCCGATCGATTAAACTATCCAATGGATGTTTAAGTGCTGCCCACATTAGGGTTTATGCTTTGTCATTCGTCGTTAAATCGATGGATGTTTAAGTATCGCACTTTGTCATTCGTTGTGAAGGTTTTAATCTCGTGAGTTGTCGTAAATGCTGTATTAAGTTACTAACCTAGTTTGTGTGCTTGATTATTTAAACTAGGTTATCAAGGCTAATCAGTAGGCTAAGCTCTGTTCATAACTAAATCTGCAATGTGAGTCATTCTCTTTTTATCAAAGTGCTTTATAAATTCTTAAATGTTTTCAAAGTTATAATTACGGGGATTAAGTCTTGGTAATCACCAAGTTACAGCCGGTATGTGGGGTTTTGTATACATTACTTGATAATCGTCACCATTGGGGCAGCCAATGGGGGATATGACCATACTCGCAGATCCGGTCGAGTGACAAATACCGTGGGTAGTTGGTTTGATATCAGAAACATTGTAATCGCTCTTAATACTGTAAATTATAACAAACGTGTCATTTTATTAAATAGAATGATTCACTCAGTATTTCCCGCTGACAAAACCTTTTTCAAACATGATTCAGGTGATCTGTTGTGATCCAGGAAAAGTGCCGTGAAGCACTATCAGCTTAAGAAAGTGGCTCAGTATAAAATAAAGAAACATGTTTTGTAAAATAAAAGATTTCTTTGTGAAATCTCAAGATTGTAAATTACTGGGTTTTATCCCGAGTTGTGAAATAAAATAATCGGGAAATATTTCAGTTTTTAAAATGATCCTGAAGAAACTTCCTCTGTTAAACTCACTTAATTAAATACCACGAGATTTCTGTCCCGCGGTTCTTGAAACGGGTAAAACCGGGTCGGGGGCCGTGACAGAAAAAGGTGGTATCAGAGCCACTGATTTAAGCCTATTAAGTATTTAGAAATACTTAATTTTACTGATTGCCAATTATGTGATTATGTGTTTTATTAACTGATTATTGTTAATTACAGTATGGGTAAACAAAAGCTGTCAAACATCTATCTTAAACTAGATAGGTCATCCAACGAGAAGGGAAGTTCATCCCAAACAAAACCTTATGTAATTCCTGAAGAGGGAATATTTGTGAAAAAGGCACATTACGAGAAACCACTTTCTCCTAATAAAAGAAGTTTGATTATTAGGAAAAGTCAGGAGGAAATAAGGAAAAACCGAGAGAAGAAAGTTAAACAGGAAACCCAGGACTTAATCAATAAATTACCTTGGGAGGACAAATTAGATGAGAAATGGGCAAATCTTTATATGCTAGCCACAGTAGCAGAAAATGCAAATCTCTAAATACTCAAAAGTTTTAGCACTTTTATTTCCCAGAAACCTTATTTAGTAAATAAATAAGTTACAGTAAATCGTAGTATAATTTACTTGTCAGTTGTTTTATGTATGCAATAATATTTATGGGTTATCTATAAAATTTTGTTATTCTATTTTAACATTTGGTATGTATTTTGCATATATGCTAAACAGCATGAATGAGATATCTGAAGGTTTAGAAAATCTTAACCTCTATCCCGTTAAGATAGAAGTTTCTAAGGAATTCACCGGTTACTTCGCTGATAAAGAAGAACCCATGGAATTTCAATCCAAACCACTGACAAAACCTAAACCCAAGAAAAGAAGCAGATTTGTGGGCTGGAGGCGTGTACGTAGGAAAAAGCCAGCAACAAGAAAGGTTACCAAAACTGAAGAACCAAAAGAAAAAGGAAAGGGGGTAGAAATTGAGGAAAATATTAATCAAATAGAGATAGAAGCTGAGAAGAGTTTTAAGCAAACAGAAAGAGAAGTCGGAGAAAGTTCTAGGCAGAAACAGAAAATGACTCCCTGGGAAGTTTTAGATCATAAACTAGTAATGAGTGACCTCATCGGACCTGCCGATGGAAACCTTGAACCAGCTAATCCAAACCTTATATTTACTGAAGAAGATCTTTTCAGCTATCCACTAGAAGCTCCAATTCCAATCAATCTGGAACCTGCTATTCCAGATCCTATTGTCCAACCTCAACCACTACCAGTAGAATTAGATGAATGGTGGACAACTGATTGGCAATACCAAAATCTTTTAAACAACCCTGATACATTTTTCCCACAAATTGACCCGGAACCATTACCAAATCCACCCATGAGTAACGAGAATTTAGCAGAACTTCGCCATTTTGGCGAAGAGTTAATGGATGCAGGGAATAGAATCCGGGAAATAGGGGGACAAATTGCCTGGAAATATGATGAAAGGGAACTTCGTTTTTAAAACGACAAGTGACGAGAGATAGTAGGATGGTGAAATTATGGTTGTGTAATAGTAATAGTAATAATGACATCAGTCTGTAAAATAACTACGAATAAAACTTTGTAAATATTGGTGTGTAGTGATGCATACTATAAAAGATATAAAATGAAATCGATAAATCAATAATTTTGACTATACGTGTATTGAGAAAATTGTCTGATTGTTTTTATGTATAATTATTATTTATCAGATACTAATAAAATTATATATATTAATTATCAGATGGCAAACAGTGGTAATGAACCAGTAAATGAGGTTAATCAGTCTGAGCAACATCCAGGAGATCAATATATGACTAGGCAAGATATCGAAAATATTGTTGTTCAAGGAATAGCTAATGCTATTCCAGCATTCGTTGCTGCTATAAAGAATCCAATCGAACCGCAACAAATTGTTCCTAGTAAACGTATTTCTGAAGATAACTTCAGTAATAGTGTAAACGGAGGCAATGATCATGTTAATCATACTGAGGAACCACATCAAGCTCCATTTCCTAAGAAAATGAAAGCCGCAACGCCTGGTTGCACTTTCAAAGAATTTCTTGCTTGTAAACCCACTGAATTTGCAGGCAATGAAGGAGCAACTGCATCACTGCGTTGGTTGGAGAAAACCGAAGCAGTAATTGCAATAAGTAAATGTGCTAAAGATGATCAGGTCATGTACGCATCAAATCTTTTCAAGGAAGGAGCACTTGAATGGTGGAACACTGTGTTACAAGCCAAAGGAAGAACAGTGGCGTATGCCCTGAACTGGGAAGAATTTAAAAATCTGGTAGAAAGAAAATTCTGTCCCGAGTATGAAAAAGAACAAATGACAAATAAGTTCCTAAACCATCGGATGATGGGTATAGATTGTCGCGGTTATACTTCGACATTCTTTGAATATGCTAGAGTGGTACCAACACTGGCTTCGCCAGAACCGGTACTCATTTCTCGCTATATTTGGGGACTAATTAGCGAAATCCGTAACATTGTTAAAGCTGCGAGACCTCGTACTATTGACGATGCTATAGAATTAGCTAATACCCTAACCGATGAACTAGTGCGCACCCAAGATGAAACAGAAAGAAAGAATTGGCTCAGAAAATTACTCAAGGATTTCGTGCGGATAAAAGTAGTAATTTCAAGAGAAAAGGAACTGGGCAATTCTCAACTCCGTCATTCTGCCGAAAATGCAAGAAGAAACATTATGGAAGATGTGATATAACCTGCAATTTTTGCAAAGTTGTAGGACATCGTGAAGAAAACTGCAGAAAGAAAACAATAGTTTGCTATAATTGTGGAGAAAATGGACATTATAAAACAGAATGTCCTAAATTAATCAAACCAGTAGACAACAAAACTAAGGCAACCGACGGAACTATTAAGAAGAATGCTAGAGCATTTCAGCTGACCACTCAAGAAGCAGAACTCATCCCAGATGTGATAGCGGGTACGGTCTTAGTTCACAACATTTATGCCAAAGTATTATTTGACTCTGGTGCAAACCAAAGTTTTATAAATACTTCATTCTGCCAAGGTCTTAATTTACCTTTAACCAATATTAGGTAGATTTTTACAGTTGAAACGGCAGACGGAAATTCAGTTAAAATAGATAAAGTTTTGCAAGAAGAAAATATAGAACTTTTAGGACATAAATTCTCTGCAAAACTATTGCCGATGAATTTAGCTGAATTTGATGTTATATTAGGAATGGATTGGTTGGTAGCCAACCATGCTCGAATCCTTTGTGATCAGAATTCTATAGAAATTCAGGCACCTACTAGGGAAATAATTAGGATTACAGGAGATAAACCACGCAAGCCCATGAAGTTCATATCAGTAATGAAAGTTGCTAATTATGAACAAAAACAAGGAATAGTATATATGATTTCAGTAATCATTAGTACTAAGGGTAAAGAACTTAAGGAAATTCCTGTAGTCTCAGAATATTCGGATGTATTTCCAGAAGAATTACCGGGATTACCCCCAGATAGGGAAGTAGAATTTAGGATTCATCTAATTCCAGGAACTACACCGATAGCCAAGGCACCTTATCGGTTAGCACCTACAGAAATGTTAGAACTGAAAAAGCAATTAGATGAATTACTAAGTAAAGGATTCATACAACCTAGCTTATCCCCGTGGGGAGCGCCAGTGTTGTTTGTAAAGAAGAAGGACGGTTCAATGAGAATGTTTATTGATTATAGAGAATTGAATAAAGTTACAATTAAGAATCGATACCCATTACCTAGGATTGATGATCTATTCGATCAACTACAAGGAGCTAGATATTTTTCTAAAATAGATTTACGCTCCGGATATCATCAATTGAAGGTACAAGAAGAGGACATACCTAAGACTGCTTTCAGAACTAGGTATGGTCATTATGAGTTTACAGTCATGCCCTTTGGGTTAACAAATGCACCTGCAGCATTCATGGACATGATGAATAGAATCTGTAAATCGTATTTGGATGAATTTGTAATTGTTTTCATAGACGATATACTTATTTATTCCAAAAGTCAGACAGAGCATTGTGAGAACCTTCATGCACTCTTTACCTTATTAAGAAAAGAAAAGCTTTATGCCAAATTCTCAAAGTGTGAATTTTGGTTAAAGGAAGTGCAATTCCTAGGACATATGGTGAATCACGAAGGTATTTATGTAGATCCTGCTAAGATAGAGGCAATTACCAAATGGAAGGTTCCACAAACAGCAATGGAAATAAGAAGTTTTATAGGTTTAGCTGGGTATTATAGACGGTTTATTAAGGATTTTCCAAGATAGCCGTACCATTAACTAAGCTAACCTGTAAAGCGGTTAAGTTTGAATGGGGACCTAAGCAAGAAGAAGCCTTTAGAATATTGAAGCAGAAATTAACAAATGCACCAATCTTAGCCTTACCAGAAGGAACTGAAGATTTTGAAGTATATTGTGATGCTTCAAAACTAGGATTTGGATGTGTGCTTATGCAACGCAAAAAGGTAATTGCGTATGCTTCAAGGCAATTGAAAAAGCACGAAGAAAATTATACGACTCATGATTTAGAATTAGGAGCCGTAATTTTTGCCCTTAAGATTTGGAGACATTATCTGTATGGAAGTAAATTTACTGTTTATACAGATCATAAAAGTTTAAGATATATATTTGGGCAAAAAGAGTTAAACATGAGGCAAAGAAGATGGATGGAAATCCTAAGTGACTACGATTGTGATATTCAGTATCACGAAGGAAAGGCAAATGTAGTTGCAGATGCTTTAAGTCGTAAGTATTATGAGAAACAACGACGGGTTCGTGCTCTCAGATTAAATCTACAAATAGATTTAATGGAACAATTGAAGAATGTTCAAGCTACAGCAATCAAGGATGATGCTGAAGGAATGAAAGGACGAATCAAGGAATTAGAACAAGGAATAGGTGGAGTTTGGAGATTCCACAAAAGTAGAATTTGGGTACCTAAGCAGGGAAACTTAAGACCTAAGATTTTAGAAGAAGCCCATAAATCTAGGTATACTATGCACCCAGGAAACAATAAGATGTACCAAGATTTAAGAAAGAACTTTTGGTGGATAGGAATGAAAAAGGATATAGCACGATATGTTTCTAAATGTCTCACTTGTTCACAAGTTAAGGCAGAACATCAGAAACCTTCAGGGTTACTACAACAATTAGAAATGCCAGTATGGAAATGGGAACTTATAACAATGGATTTTGTTACTAAGTTACCCAAAACCAGAAAAGGTAATGAGGCGATTTGGGTAATTGTGGATCGATTAACCAAATCAGCTCACTTTTTACCTATGAAAGAAACCTTTAGCATGGAAAGATTGGCAAAATTGTATGTAGATGAAGTCGTATCTTTACATGGAGTTCCACTCTCCATTGTATCAGATAGAGATAGTCGTTTCACTTCTCATTTTTGGAAAAGTTTTCAGCAAGCTATGGGAACTCGACTCAATCTGAGTACGGCTTATCATCCACAAACAGACGGACAAAGTGAAAGGACGATCCAAACTCTAGAAGACATGCTCCGAGCATGTGTAATAGATTTTGGTGGAAACTGGGATGATCATTTACCATTAATTGAATTCTCCTATAACAATAGCTATCATTCAAGTATTGAAACTGCCCCATTTGAAGCACTGTATGGAAGAAAGTGCAGAACTTCAGTTTGTTGGGAAGAAATAGGAGAAAATCAATTGTCAGGTCCTGAAATAGTACAAGAGACGACTGATAAGATCACTCAAATAAAGGAAAGACTGAAGATGGCTCGCGATCGTCAGAAGAGTTATGCAGACAATAGATGCAAGCCATTAGAATTCCAAGTTGGAGACAGGGTACTGTTGAAAGTTTCTCCTTGGAAAGGAGTAGTTAGATTCGGAAAGAAAGGAAAGCTAAGTCCAAGGTACGTAGGACCATTTCCAGTGATCCAACGTATAGGACCAGTTGCTTATCGTTTACAACTACCAGAAGAATTAGCTGGAGTACATGATGTATTTCATGTATCCAATCTCAAGAAATGCTTATCAGATGAATCACTGGTAGTACCACTTCGAGATATAGAGGTAAACGAAAAGTTAAAATTTGTTGAGAAACCTCTTCAGATAGAAGACAGAAAAGTAAAGTTTCTCAAACACAAACGACTAGTTTTAGTCAAAGTCAAATGGGATTCAAAGAGAGGAGCTGAATACACTTGGGAGCTGGAATCAGAAATGAAGCGAAAGTATCCTCATTTATTTCGGTAAATCTCGAGGACGAGATTTTTCTTAAGGTGGGGAGAATGTAACAACTCTCATCAAAAAGTACTATTTTAATTTAACCAATAGGAAACCCTAATTGAGAAACCCAAGTGATTCTGCGTAAACCCTAAAATTTTCAGAACAATCAGAATCAGGATCAGGGCCCCTAAAACTCAGGGGGGGGGGGGGTAAACCCTAATCGGTAATATCCACACAGTTTGCTGTAAAAAATTCAAAATAACGCGAAACCAACTCAGCTGAGCTATGCAGACACGAAGCAACCCTATAGTAGACTAGGGTCTCTCGCGCCACGCGACGCGAACAAGGGGACCTCTCGCGTGGCGCGAGGGGGCGGTTTTTCATGTATAAATAGTAGCGTCTGTTTCATGCAATTGTGCGTTAGTTCTACGTTCAAACTCAAATTGTACGTTGAGATATTATCTGAATACTACAATAAACACACACTGATCACGAAGTTCTGCCGCAATCAGGGTAATAACTCGATCGCTGCTATGATTCAATGTCCGATCGATTAAACTATCCAATGGATGTTTAAGTGCTGCCCACATTAGGGTTTATGCTTTGTCATTCGTCGTTAAATCGATGTTTGTTTAAGTATCGCACTTTGTCATTCGTTGTGAAGGTTTTAATCTCGTGAGTTGTCGTAAATGCTGTATTAAGTTACTAACCTAGTTTGTGTGCTTGATTATTTAAACTAGGTTATCAAGGCTAATCAGTAGGCTAAGCTCTGTTCATAACTAAATCTGCAATGTGAGTCATTCTCTTTTTATCAAAGTGCTTTATAAATTCTTAAATGTTTTCAAAGTTATAATTACGGGGATTAAGTCTTTGTAATCACCAAGTTACAGCCGGTATGTGGGGTTTTGTATACATTACTTGATAATCGTCACCATTGGGGCAGCCAATGGGGGATATGACCATAGTCACAGATCCGGTCGAGTGACAAATACCGTGGGTAGTTGGTTTGATATCAGAAACATTGTAATCGCTCTTAATACTGTAAATTATAACAAACGTGTCGTTTTATTAAATAGAATGATTCACTCAGTATTTCCCGCTGACAAAACCTTTTTCAAACATGTTTCAGGTGATCTGTTGTGATCCAGGAAAAGTGCCGTGAAGCACTATCAGCTTAAGAAAGTGGCTCAGTATAAAATAAAGAAACATGTTTTGTAAAATAAAAGATTTCTTTGTGAAATCTCAAGATTGTAAATTACCGGGTTTTATCCCGAGTTGTGAAATAAAATAATCGGGAAATATTTCAGTTTTTAAAATGATCCTGAAGAAACTTCCGCTGTTAAACTCACTTAATTAAATACCACGGGATTTCTGTCCCGCGGCTCCTGAAACGGGTAAAACCGGGTCGGGGGCCGTGAGAATTTGTTTCACAAATCATTCAAGAGCCAGAGTTGAAAGAATGGATGGATGTGTTTGCAAATGCTGAGAAAATTCAAGATGGAGAGTCTGTCTCTTCAGAAGATAGTTCAGAAAAGACACCAGAATTTGATCAATCATCAATTGATAGCAGTGATGATGATGAAGAAATTAATCAAATAAACATTGGTAAAACTCATTTATCTCCTGAAAGTTTCAAATTTTATTTTCCAGATAAATTGGAGAAGCTAAAGGAGAAACGAGCAGCAAAAGAAAAGAAAGTGGTAAAATGTGAGAATGTTGTTCAGGTGGAAGAGAAGTATGAACATAGTGAAGAAGTTAAAGTTGTTGAGAAGATTGTTGAGATTGAAAAGATTGTTGAGGTCACAAAACCTTGTCTGAAATGTTTGGAACCATGCAAACATTGTGAAGAGAAAGATAAGAAGTTTAGTGAGCTAGACAAGATGAAAGAAAAATTGTTGTTCGATGTTAAGTATGTAAAAGAATCGTATGATGTGTTGAACAGAACGGTTAATCAGTTGAAAAAGACAAACTCATAAAGGGAAAATGCTTTGACAATGATGAATGCAGTGATGATGTCTAAGTAGAAGGCCATCAATCACTATATTGATGAGTGTGCAAATTTGAAGCAAGAATTAGAGACTGAAAAGATTGAGAATGAAAGAATCAGACGATTGCTAATGAGTTACTCAAGTTCTGATTACTTGATTGATAGAATCTATCCGACAGTAGCAGGTTTTGAAGCCTTTCAAGATAAGAAGTCGGAAGATACAGATACTGGTAAGAAACAAAGTGCAAATTATAACAAGTGTCCGCCTCCGATCTGGGAAGGTTATTCTCCTAGAAAACCAAATTCGGAACAAGTCAAAAAGGCAGTTAATATAATGATAAAGTCTGAAACAACTGATGAATTACCAGACATCATTGACGTCACATTCACATCGTCTGACACTGATCATGAGTTTGAGTTAATAAAGAAAGTGGTCGATCAGGTGTTGGATAAGGACGAGGAGTCAGAGTCAAAGTCTGAATCTGAGAGTTCAAGTTCATCAGCCGACAGTTCGAAATCATCGGTCAAGAGTAGTCATAATAAAGAGATTCTGAAAACAGAAAATAGTTTGAATGATGAACCAATCAAAGTGGCATATACTTTGAATGATTCAGACAAATTATATTCTGATGAGGAATTTCCAATTAAAAATGTGAAAATTGAAAATGTTAAAACAATTTTCAAATTGATAAAAATAAAGTTTTCAGAAATAAAAGATAAAATGGGATTTTCAAAACCTAGATATACTTCTAGAGTTCAACAACGTTTAAACAAGAAGAAAGGTTTCGGTCCAGGTCATCAAAAGAAACCGAATCATAAAAGCAATTTCAAAAAGAAGGGGTTGGGTTTTGATTGTAAAAATAATCAAAATATTAAAGATTTTAAATCAAAAACTGTATTTGTTTCAGGTGCTTCTTCAGAAGAAGAAAAGGAAAAAGCTTTCTGGAAACAGTCTAACAAGGAGTTTCTTGCTGAAAAGCAAAAGTTTGAGAAGACTGTGTTTGGAACCAAAAAGGAAACAAGAGCTTGCTATAGATGCAAAAAAGTTGGTCACATCGTCTGGAACTGTCCAATGGCAACCAACATAAAACAGAAAGTTCTTTCTAAACTCAAAGAAAAAATTGTTGATGAAACTGAACCACCAACTGAAAAATTCAAAATGTTTAAAAATTCAACATATGAAGTTGGTGAGTTTTCTAAAAGGTTTTACAAAAGAAGAGTGAATCTTAACAACCAAACGTGGGTTGCTAAGAAATCAGACGTTAAATCTGGCGATGAATCTGACTCGTCAAAGTCAGAGGAGCCATAAGATGAGCTAAAAAGAGAAAAGTCAGTACCGCCAATGGATGATGTCAACTTTCCACCATTGCGGGCTGCAAATTTAAAATCAAAATTTGGAAAAGTGGAAATTTCAAATCAATTCTATTCTGAAAAGAAAGAATTCGATGTCGAAAAGGCTTTCAATGGGAAAGTAAAACATATTTTTGGAAAAATGGTCGATGGTAGGGCCAAAGGGGTAAAAGAATTTTATGAGTCAAAGACGAGAACTTACACATCGAGTGAAAATAACTCGGATGCACCCAAGGCTGGTCAGGCTTGGGTGTCAGAATTCTTTGTTTGAAATCCTGACTTGCCGTAACTCCCAGGTTGGTAATTGGGGAGTAGGAATCGGCATCTTTCTTGAGAAATTCACAACTGTGATATTTCGACTTACAAATAGTATTGTTGATAAGAACCTACAAGTGGTTAATCAAGGTCATTAAGTTGAACTTGATTTAACTTTCATACAAGTGGTTAAAGAAAAGGAATAGTGAACTTACATGTGGTAATTTGAAAGTAATGTGATGAAACCCCATGTTTGTGAAATGACAAACAAAGCTTATTTTCCGGAAAAAACATTTTGATTAAAACAAACTTAAGTGTTTTGAAATCATAATGGGAAAATAGTTTGTTGTCAGGGGAGTTCTGATTGTTTAAGCCAAGAGGATGGAGAATTGAAGCAATTCACATCAGTTTGTTTTTTTAATTGTACAGTTTATTGTTTTTACTTTCAAATTTTCCCGGAAAATCAAAAATTGAAACATATTTTTGATTTTTGGGGGAGTAAAAAATTTAGAAATTTTGAAAATTTGAAAAATCCAAAAACATGATAAAATCTAAAAACCAAAAACATCGAAAAATCAAAATGAGTTTTGTTGTGAAAAAGAGGAAATGATAGTACATCAGTAGACAATCACAGTACGCTAAAGAATTGAAAAGTCAAATGTGATAAACGGTCTCACTGATGATATGCCAGTAGGTTTTTACACGTTTAGTAGATTGTTTTCGAGATATAAACCTAAATAACAAATACTTACTTATCACGTGGGGAACATCTCTCGGATATATAGGTAACCCCTAAAATCTTGTTTGAAGGGATTTCTATTTCTGACATACTAGGTCTTTGTGCGTGATGATATCTGGGGTATTATACCGGGACTTTTGATTTTGCGGGAGCATTAGCATAGTCCTCGTATAATACTCTGCACTGCTTTAATCATAAAGCCCACCCTCAGCATTAAAAATGATGAAACATTGAAAAATGCTAATCATGTGCTGTTGAAGAAAAGATCCCCAAACGGCACACACCTAAAGTCGAGCCATCATCTCTTTGTCTGAACGGAAGTTCTAACCTGAGCTCTCATGGCCTCGCATTACCCATTTACAGATATCGTTATTGTACATTCACCTGTAAGACTGAATATAGGAGTCTGGATACGGGAGTATCTTCTGAGGTGGGACACGCGAATAAGTTAAGTCCATTAAAATACTAATCTCGTATCTCGAATCAATTGAACTTTGTGTGAAAATTTAAGTGGATCAGTATACTGACAATCTAAGTGAATCGTTTAGATCTTAAGTATTTAAATCTCAACGGTACTAGTGATTTTTCATAAACTGATATGATATTCTTACACAAACTCACAAAAAGATGTCTGTATATAGTTTATTTCCCAAAATCCAAAAAGATTTTCAGTATGTTTTAGCATAAAATTTTGAAAATTCAAAAAGATTTTATTTCATCTTATTTTCGACAACTGATGTTGGAAAGCTGATTTTCAAAATTCTAAGTGCTGAACATGATGAACAACAAGGGTTGGGAGAGTTTACAAGAGAATAATCAGAGTTCATCTATGTCAAAATTGTCTATATTGCAAATGTGTCTAGATGATTAGACTATGAATGTTGTTAAAATGAAAAACCTTATGTTTTGGGTAGAGTATGTGCAGGTAAAAAGCTTTGAAAGAGCTAATTTTCCGCATAAGCGTATGAAGATTAGAGCCAGGTTTTCGATTCAAAGCTTGCAGATAGGAAATTCCAGACTGCGATCCCAGCTTATCGAAAGGGGGAGTCTGAAGACGTTAGAGCCAGATTCAGATCTTGGAGTAGCGTATGAGATAGAAGCTGCTAATGATGAAGAGCTTAAGGAATCAAGAGATCTGATCAAGAGAATTTGAAGAGTCAGGTTACGATTCTGAAAGAGTAAGAGAGAGATTGATAAAAATGCGTACAATGGAGAATACTTTAGTGAGAGCGAGAAGACTGATCAAGACTGAAGACTCAATACACTGAAGACTCGTCATCATCCAAGGGGGAGTTTGTTAGTGCATATATCTGTTGACTTTGTCTTGTATCGAGTCATGTAACTAGAATAGATAGACCAGGACACATTGTTTGAGAGAAACAGGAAACATACCTGAACCAGCCACCCCTCACGAAGTGGCTAGGCCACCTCGCACGAGGTGACCAAGTTCATGCTTTCTGGCAAGTTCATGCTTTCTGGCCAGTTCACGCGACCTGGACCAGCTCATGGGGTCTGGTTTTCGTGGGGTCTGACATCTCCTATATATATGTGGTCTTGGGTCTTCATTTAGGACTTTTGGAACTTTTGGATTCCGGTAGTGAAGCTCTGCCGAAGTGTCGCCAGCTCGTGTAACTTTTTCAAATCAATACAATCGACATATAAAGTGATTCTACGTGCAAATCTAGCTAATATAACATCAATACGTCTGATTCCGCCTTTCGTATTGATCAAGAACTCTTCTGATCGACTCGTTTGATCGAATCCCGATCCTACATTGTGTCCTTGGACGGCCTCGGTATCTTGCCATAACTATACTACGTCCGCGATGGGTGCACTTGCCCTAGCGTGTGTGTAGAGTGATAGTAGAATATCGTGTTTTATAAATTTTAAACTTGAAATCGGTGAGTAAATAGAGCTAAAAAATATATACACCCGCACGTGCGTCAAGTTTTTGGCGCCGTTGCTGGGGACACAAGAATTTTAAGAAAGCTTAAAATTGACGGCCTAATCTTTTTTATCTTTTCTTTTTAGGTTTTTCTTCTTTTTCTTTTAATTTTCCACTTTCTACAGAATTGACACGGGGCCGTGTCAACTCTCTAGTACCTTAAAATCTATTTTGTGCCAGATACAGACTGCAGCACGGGGCCGTGTTGCCCTAACACGGGGCCGTGTCAAACCAACAGTTTGTAAGAAAATAGTGGCCGCCTGATCCCGACGGTTAAAATTTTTCTGGAAAAACATGGATTTCTTTGATTATTTTTATCCCCGCCACTCTTATGGTCTATGGTGCGATTATTGTGGGGAGGAGCATGAAGAATCAGAATGTGGCGTTCTAAACTTCACTCCCCACTATTTAGCCCCATCGTTTTCCTATAACGAAAACCTTGAGACAAGCGGGAGTAAAAATAATGATGAAATCTCTCCACCCGAACCCCATCAACCCTCTTATCTAGATGATTTAGAAGAGAAGTGAAGCAGAAGAGAGGATTCTCCTAAAACTCAAAGAACTAGAATCTTTCATGAAGGTGCGATATTCATCAAGGATTCCATCTGAAGAAGAATCGATGGAGGAAAAAAACAGGTACAAACGACAACACCGAGGTCAACCAACCCACCACCATTGACGACCACGAAATCGAAAGCGATAGTCGTCCCTGTTTCAATTCAGCAATGACGGTCCCCTTACCGAGTGTGAATTTTACACCAAAAGCATGGACAGGAGCGAATCAACTAACACCTTCAGCAATGACGGTCCCATTTTTAAAGAAGTCTTCTACCTTTCCGATAACCTCTTGCATTTTCGTACCCCTCGCCTAAGTCTGCGGTACATCCGACAGTACGGTGTTGTTCCAACCAGTATGGAACCATCCGATGTCGGATAATTCCTTAAAAAACTTAAACAATCTTCATAAAAGCTCTGAACACGGGAACGTGCCCAACATTTTTCTAAAAACATGGGGCGTGCCGAATTAACACGGGGTCGTGCCCCCTTATTTTTTCGACACGCGACTGTGTCAGCAATGACGTAGGTCGTGTTCTACTAACGAACAACATTCTCTGACACATGCATCTGGCACAGGGTCATGCTGCCAAGGCACGGGGTCGTGCCCGCGTGTTGTCACTATCTATAAAGTCAACCTTTGGGAGAATGTTTGGAACCATTCCAAAAGGGCAAGATCCTAGAGATTCTTCACACATACCCCAAAAGGTATGTTCTTAAAAAGGTCTCATTTAACCTTCTTGTCCTTTCCTCTTTTGTGCATTTCCCCTTCTTCATTCTTCATGAACTCCATTGAAGCTTGAAGCTTCAAGCTTAAAAAGCTTCATTAGGAGGGCCATACTCTTGATTCTTAGCTCAAAGTTTTGCAAATTCACTTTAGTAAAACATTATTTTAAGTTATTTACGTTCAGAAAGTTAAAAATCAGTCAAATCTAACTTGAAATAAAATTTTTGATGCTAAGAATATGGAGCAGATGGAGAAACATGGGGCCGTACTGAGCATTCTGATCTTCCATATCTTTTTAACGGTTAGTTATTTTCTCTCAAGATGTCAAGCCAGCATAGTGGAACGTCATCAACAAGCTCCAGAAACCAAAGAAGAGGGATAAGGCTCTCACTCGAGGCCACTCTCTTAAGATATGTGAGTGCCTTGAGAGAGAGTCTTGACGAGATGACCTTTGTGGAGGAGGTTCTCATAGACCGTGTGAACTATCTTACCATGGGGCTAGAAGATGGTTTAAGAGAAATCAACCTTTTTCATCAAAGGTTGAATATCTTGGCTTTGCTTCCTATGTAGCCAATCTTCCCACAAGAAGATTGGAACCTAGCTAATGAGGTCATACAAACTACGGGATGGGAAGTCGAGATTCCGGAACCTCCCCTATCAATGCTACCTTCGAGGTCCCGATAAATCCCGCTCCCCTTCAAGAAGAGGTAGAAGAGGAACCCTTTATCTTCCTACCAAGGGAGATCGAAGAGATGCTCAACGACCTCTAGATTGAGTATTTCCCACAAAATCTCTAGTCCTCCATCATCTAGCATTCATAAATCTAGGAATGTAGCTTTAAGGTTGTTCAAAAAATTATCTCGAAGAGGCAATCTCAAGATCCTATCTATCTATCTTAGTTTTATGTAGGTTTGTAATTTTTAATTTCTTGTAATGTTTTTATTTTTAATGAAATGGATGATTGGATGGTGGTATTTTAAATAAATGTGTTAAAGAAAGCGGAAACACCAGATGGATGATGAAAAATGAAACCCATGCACGTAAATCAGAAGCCTCCCAACTCATTAACTGCAAAACAGTGGCTGTAGCATGGGGCCGTGCTCACCCAGCACGCCCCCGTGCCCAACATACTGTTGTCAAAAAATTTCTGTCCAGAAGGTGGCACGGGTTGTGCTCACCCAACACGCCCCCGTAGCCACTCCACTATAAGTCTTCTGATTTTAATTTGTTACTGGCACTTTGGAGACGGGGCCATGTCCCCATAGCACGCCCCGGTGCTGCAAATGCCAGTAACCAAAATTTTTGTTATTTTCACACTTTTTACACATTTTTCCAAAATAAATCTTATTTGGGACACATTGAAGACAATGTATAATTTAAGTGTGGGGGGAGGATAATAAAAACCTTGAATCGTTTGTCTTAAATCAAGCCATACACAAAACTCGCCTTGGAACCGCTAATCACCCCAAACTTTTTCAAAATTTTTCTTTTCAATTTTTTACTTATCTTGTTTTAGTTGGGTAAAACAAGTTCTAAAAATTATGTTTTTACGAACTACAACTGATAGCGTCGTGATAAAAAGAATTAATTTAGAAAATTACGAAAACGGGCATGACAAATCTTTGTAAAATTTGATTATATATACATTTTTACACTACAACTTTTTTTTCCCACAAAAGTGAGTTTTGAGCCATTACCGAGCATACAATATACATCTATACTAATTTCTCAATTTTCGTTTCTTGTGTGAATAGCCCGTTTGGTTCTCACGAATCTAGAACTTGACCGATACGATGCGTTCCAAGTCCTTACCGACAAAAATCCAAGTAAGTAAATGATGTAGGCATTAGGACCAACCCATTTTTTTTAAAAACAAAAACTTTATTTTTCTTTGCTTTATCCAAAAACATCTCCCTAGTTAAACCCTTTGAAACTTTAAACCTTTTCATTTCAAACCCACAAAAGCAAACCTTTTCATTTTTCATCTTTCATTTTTGTAAACTTATCGGTTATGAAATTACGAGTACGGCTCAGTTTCAACCTTGGCAACTAAAAAAATTGGAAAAATCAGAAAAAAAAATATGCCAAAGTATTTTTTTAATCCATAAAGCAATAGAAAAACCGATATTTTACGTTTTTCGTCCTTTTTAATAAAACATACCAAACCTGAACCACCACCTACCCTTCAAAAGCCCTCTTGATATTTATAAGGATATAACGTCAAAAGAAGGAGGTTTGATCGATTGTCAAGCCTATGGTAGGAGTAAGTTCCAAAACGGGCACGAGCGTTTTCACTTAATACATCATCGGCCGAGTGTTGAGTGACCACTTGTGAGGTGTGTAAATTTGTATATAACTCAATAGAATTTTATAAAGGCATGTTTTGCCCAAAGTAAATAATCTTTCTTAAATTGTGTTTTAAATAAATCATGACGAATATGATTGTAAATAAAATAAAAACAAATAAAATTAGAACTTGGATTCCTGACACTCTTAAGATAGGACCAAAACCTTCTCTTCTACCTATTCCGTTTGGGTGTGTAAGCCACGTAATAGAGTTTTGCTTGAGGACAAGCAAAGATTCAAGTGTGGGGGTATTTGATGTGATTAAAAAACATCTAAATTATATCAAATATGGCATAAAAGCAACCCTTTTTAGTACAAATGTTGGAAAAAGCTTGTGTTTTCAATCCTTTTTAATTTTCAGGGTTAAAAGAGATTAAATGTGCAAAAGGAGAAAAAGGACAAAAAAAAACCAACATAAATGTAAAAAAGGAGGAATTGATGCAACTCGCCAAGCCCCGATTCACATCAGAACCATAGAATAGCAAGAACAGAAGACTTGACATGGGGCCGTGTCCACCAGACACGGGCCGTGTCCGTAGTGGATGGTGTGCAAAAGAAAAGACAACTGCAAAAGACAAAACTGCAGCCAACACGGGGCCGTGCTAAGCCAACACGGGGCGTGGTCAACTCAAAGATTTTCAGAATCTGTGATAGTACAGTAAGTACATTAGCCACGGGCCCTGCCGTTGACACACAGGGCCTTGTTAGTACAAGAACTGACAAACAGTTAATGAAGAAGAGAGAGAGAAATGACCACGGGGCCGTGCCAGGCGTGCACGGGCCTTGGTGGAGCTTCCGATTTCAGCTATAAATAGAAGTGCTTGGTTCCACTTCAAACTATCCCTTGGCAAACCGCTTCTCTCTCACTTGCCACAAGTCCACCACCACTACAACACCATCATCCACCACCATCATCCATTTTCCATCTTTTAGAGTGCGTGTGTAGTCTCGGGATCGAAGATTGATAGTAAGAATCTTTGTTAAACAAAGGCCATACTTGGCTAAATTCTTACATCACTTGGTGAAGACATATCTTTATGTATTTCTTTTATGATTTCCAATCTTTGGCAACTTTGTAATTGGATATGTATTTATGGCTTTAATAATTAGTTTTTTATAATGAAGGCGAATCTATTTAACCATTCTTCATATGTCGTTTATTCACATATTCATGTCTTTACGGTCTACATAAAACGCGTTAAATACTTGGAAGGGGGTTAGAAGGGTGGCTGGGTAATTCTATGTCTCGTTCAGTGTATAGATCCTGCGAGAACCTGGTTCAAGTTTAGTACTACTCCATGGATTGGCCGGGAATAACTGGCCCGACTAAGAGTAAGAAACCGCTTGAACCCCATATTCATAAACTACTATTAAAACTTTAAACCAACCCCGCAAGGACTGTATCCCTGCTGACTCAGACCAACGGGTTGAGGGTGATCGCTGCCTGGAAGGGGGCCCACCACATTTTGCATTAATAACTTACTTAATTATCTTTCAATATTCTGACCTAGTGGATTGTATCCTTGCTGACTCAAACCACTAGGTTGAGGGCAATGTCGACGTCACAAGAGGGGCCTACTACTATAACTAAGATAATCTCTTAAATTCCCAAAGTGCGGAAAATCATCAAAAGGGTACATGAAAGTTAAGTCGGATCCAAGTGATTCTTTCTTGTCTATCTGTTTTTTAACTTTATATTATTTTTCTGTTTTTATCTTTTTATTAGTTTAAAAATATTTTCTCAAAGTTTGGATCGATTAGACGTCGACGATAAGCCGATATTAAAAGCTCTTGTGTCCTTGGACGACCTCAGTATCTTGCCATCACTATACTACGTCCGCGATCGGTGCACTTGCCCTAGCGTGTGTGTAGAGTGATAATATAATATCGTGTTTTATAAATTTAAAACTTGAAATCAGCGAGTAAAAAGAGCTAAAAAAATATACTAGAAAATATATACACCCGCACACACGTCACTATTCTTATTTTCGAAGATATGGTTTATATATACAAAACAATTTTCAACGTGAGTACATAGCTCCCCTCTTTTATGCTTTCTAAATGTTTTGAGGTGACTCATATGCGCCAAACTACTTTTCAAGTTTTCAAAAACAAAGTCGATGGTTTATATAAAACAATACGATACGAATTATAGCCAAACGTGAGTACATAGCTCCCTATCGGTATTGTTTATCCACTTAAACTCAAACATGTATATATCTTAGGAATTGCTTAATATGATACAAATTAGGTAATATTAAAAATATATTAAC
The DNA here is from genome assembly GCA_030545235.1 of Helianthus tuberosus. Classification (NCBI taxonomy): domain Eukaryota; kingdom Viridiplantae; phylum Streptophyta; class Magnoliopsida; order Asterales; family Asteraceae; genus Helianthus; species Helianthus tuberosus. Next base: position 95,750,464 of record CM060399.1, on the reverse strand, counting down.
CAATTGTTCCCACCAGACGACATACTCCTGTATCAAGATATGCTCAAGAATTTCATCTTACAGGTAAATAATTCAGTTTACATCTGTTGGGGAATGCAAAAATTTAGTGAATCAGGTTAGTAAAATGATACAGACAAAGAGTTTGAAGTTCGTTTTTAAGTGGTGCACTTGATAGGTATCTTTTTAGCACAAAATCATATCTTTCAATAATCATTTAGCTTTTGAGGGTTTAAGCGCTTTGCTTTGTAATAAAGTATAATAGAAGCTCTAGGTTAACACCACTATGTAGACAAAAGAACTTGTATAATACCCATATGTTAAACTAATATAAAGACCTAGTATCTTAGTATCTTGGTAATTCTATCAAACGAAATTACAGTACTAAGACAATATGCCAATGAGATGTGACACACACTAAATTAACAATTTTGTTATGTTTGTATCACTTATGCAATCCTTTGATTAACACTGAGCCTACCAATACATTGATTAGTGAGACTGTTATCAACATATAAAATCTTTCCAAATCTTTAGCATGCACTGATAGTCTAGTGATGTACCATCATTTCCCTTTTTTGCAACAAAACTCATTTTAAGCTTTTTGGAGTTTTAACTTTTTTCAATGTTTTTGGATTTTCCAAACCAATTCTCCCCTAAATCAAAAACATCTTTTTGAATTCTATAAAATAAAATACAATAAAAATTTAAAGCAAACAAAATTTGACTCCCGATGTGGTCTACTTTGTGTCAGAATAAAAAAATCCCAGTTTCTCCCTTTTCACCCCTAATTTAAACTCTTTTAAACCGTTGATTTTTAAGTAGGTAACTAAACTTGGCTTTATTAACAGCTTTGTAAAAAGATCAGCTTTTTACTCATCGGTATGAATTTTGACTACGCTTACCAACGTCTTCTCGTAGCAATCATGGATGAAGTGATAGCGTATTTCAATATGCATTCATTATCTACGTGAATATGAGTAGTCAGAAACTGTAAACCATAATCCCTCATTTGTTGTTAGATCCAAAGCACTTGCGAACAACAACTGGATGTTGCAACGTACTACGCTTCTCATGTCAAGAGAGAAATAGTCCTTTGTTTCTTACATTGCCATGTAACTAACCGTCTTCTAAAGAATTGACAATCAGGAGTCATAGATTTTGCATTAAGCTTGTAGCTACCATAATCCGAATCAAAGAATGCTGTTAGAAAACTCGTCATCTTTAGGATATCACAGACCTCTGCCTGGACATACTTTTAGATATCTGATGATCCGTTTGACTACTTGCAAGTGTGAGACTCGCGGACTGATTTGTATCTGGCACATAAGCATGTGGGGTACATGATATCAGGTCTGGACGCTGTAAGGTACATAAGTGAGCCGATCATTGAGCGAGATTCCATAACATCTACCTTTTCACTTATCGGATCTAGGCATATATTATGATTTTGAGGTAAAGGAGTGCTAGCTGCTTTTGTTTCCATTATCTTGAATTTTGTGAGAATATCATTGATGTATTTTGTTTAATGAATAAAGAGTGTGCAGTCCATGGTTCCCCTGACAATGTTATTATCCAGCAGATGCTAAGACAACATTTCATACCATGCACATGGTGCCTGATGCAACCCATAAAACTCTTTGTCAAGAAGAAAAAACTTTATCATTGTTGTATAAATCCACAAACCCTGGCGGTTGTACAGTGTAGACCTCTTCTGTTACTTTTCCATAAAGAAATGTTGATTTGACATCCAACTAATATACTTTAAATCCCTTCCAGGAAGCAAAGGCTAAGAATATTCTAATTGCTTCAAGCCTTGCAACCGGAGCATATACTTCGGTAAAATCTATACCTTCCTATGGACAGAACCCTTGCACAACTAACTTGGCTTTGTTTCACACAATGACTCCTCTATCATCTCGCCTACACTTGAAAACCCACTTTGTGTTAACTTTCTTATGATTGTCTGGTAGATCTACAAGTGTGAACGCGTTTTAAGATCGAATTGAACTCCCGAACGATTGCGAAGAACACGTATGATGTGCGGAATCCATGCACGTGTGTGGATCGAACACAATAACAAAATATAATGATGATTCGATTAGAAATTTGACAATGTTTACACCTTGAATCACCTTGTTTGCTACTTTCTCTCTCTAGACCTTCAAAGCTCTCCAAAGATACAAAGTGGCAAAAGTTCTAAATGAAACATAACAAGGAACTATTTATAGGCTCACTTAAAATAAGCATCCTTCCATCCTTTCGGATGAGCAAACCTCCATCCGTCCGGATGACTACTCTACATCCATCCGGATGGACTATCCACTATATTCTTCATTATTTTAACCGTGTCTTGTTCTGTTTCTGCTATAATATACGTCTGACGGAAGTGATAGACATTATGCACTCACAGACACCCCCTTAGATATTACTGCAGTCAATCTCGTAGCTTTCTGTCTTTTCTCTCTTTCTGAGTCTTCACGAAGGCTTTGACATTTTCAGCAACCACAAACACCCTCTTCAAACTTCTCTTGATTCTTTCTGAATCAGCTCCCCCTTTCGGTTGACTCTTTCTCCAGATTTTAAGCTTTCGTGCTTTTTAGGATCGACACCTGGTTCTTTGAATACAAGCTCCCCCTTGCGATGAGCTCGTCTTCAGACTCCCCCTTAGTCTTATCTACCGGGATCGCAATTTGGCTTAAAATCTGAAACTCACAAATATAACAATGAAAGCTTTTTGAATGATCCAGATTCGGTAACCTGGTTCTAAGTATAAATGTAACATTATGTAAATTTCCAGAATTATCCGATTCTACTTCCCCTATCAAATAACTATATATTTGACAGTTTAAGTATCTAAAACCCTCTCAGATCATCCAAGTCCAAATTAATGACCTTGGAGATTTCACAAACTGTTTTTAAATTTTCTTGTAAAATTTCAAGTTTCAAATTAATGAACATGTTTATTTTTCAGAAACATGTTCAGCATACTTAGATTTTGAAACTCAGCTTTTAGACATCGATTGTCGAAAATAAAGTAGAATCAAAATCTTTTTGTATTTTTTCTGAAACATAAAGCAGTAAAGAAATATTTACAGACAATATTTTTGTTTGAGTTCGTGTCAGAGGATCATATCTGTTTATGACAAATCACTAGCACCATTGAGCTATAAACACTTTAAGTTCTAAACGATTCACTTAGATTGTCAGTATACTGATCCACTTAAATTCTCATACAAAGTTCAACTGATTCGAGATACGAGATTAGTGTTTTAAGAACTTAACTTATTCGCATGTCCCACCTCAGAATATACTCCGATATCAAGATTCCCTAGATTCAGTCTTACAGGTGAATATACTATATTGATATTTGTACTCTGGGTTAATGCGAGACCTTGAGAGCTCAGGTATGAACTACCGTTCAGTCAAAGAGATGAAGGCTCGACTTGAGGTGTGTCCCACTTAGGGATCTTCTTTACAACTGTACTTGATTTATATCTTTCGAAATTCTCTCAATTTTTATGCAGAGGGAAAGCATTTAAAGCGCATAAAGTATTATACAAGTTCTAGGCCACTGCTGACGCAAAATCAGAAGACCAGGTATAATACCCCACATATCAAACAATATAAAGACCTTGTATCTCATAATTAGGCAACCTATCAAACGAGATTTCGGGGGTTACCAATATATCCGAGAGATTTTCCCCACGAGATAAGAAAGTTATTGATTTTTAGGTTTATTTCTCGAAATCAATCTACTAAATGTGTAAAAACCTACTGGCATATCGTCAGTGAGACCGTTTATCGCATTTGACTTTTCATTTCTTTAGCATATTGTGATTGTCTACTGATGTACTATCTTATCCTCTTTTTACACAAAAAAACTCATTTTTGGATTTTCTCATGTTTATGGCTTTTTCAAATTTTCAAATGTTTTTGTATTTTCTAAAATTTTTACTCCCCCTAAAATTCAAAACATTTAAAGAAAATTTGAAAACCGTTGTAGAAAGCTTCATCTCACCATCCTTTTTCTACTTTGTGAAATAATCATGTTTGTTCAGCCGTGAGGGTTCCGGCATATTCAATCAAAACATCTTTTGAAATTTTTGGATTTTAACAAATTTAAAAACATATATTTTTTTCATTTTTCAATTTTTGACAAAATAAAAAAATATTTTTTGATTTTAAATTTTTTAATTTTTAGGATTTTTGATTTATGGTTTATTTATGTACAAAAAAAACGAACTCCCTGTTTCTCAGTTGCAGGAACTCGCAGCCTCCTGTGCCAGGCTGCTCATCTCCTTTTGTTGACATTCATCTTGAGAATCAGATATCTTCAGGAACACCTACACATTTAAACAATTCAATTACTTGAACAAAGCAACCCAAGCCTGCTTTGACTCAGTCAGGTAGCTTAATATGTATCTTTCCAGGCAAAATTGGATAGTTTCGTTCATTCTTTTCAAAAACATTCTCGTTAATTTTCTCATCATCAGCAACCTTTTGTTGCTTGACCACCCAGATTTGGCCTTTTGAAACATTCCTTCGATAAAATTTTGAATCATTTTGAATGTTTTGTTTTGACAAATCAATTTTTGGTTTCCAGATTTGTTTTGATTTCGAAACAATTACTTTCTGCTTACAAATATGTTGTGGCACAACCTTGGGTGTCATCGGTTTCGGTTTCCAAGTTTGTTTTGATTCAAACTTGTTTGACTTCTGTGTCTTAACCTCAACTTTCCTTTTCTTTCCAACATTAACAGGTTTCGGTTTTGGACACTTGCGACTAAGATGTCCAATTTGATCACATTTAAAGCATGTTCTCTTTGAAACATCTTTAAACTGTTGTTGTTTTTTTTTTCTGAGCATAAAACTCTTCATTAGACTGTCGTCGAAATTGGAGTTCTTTCTCTTCCTCAGAACTTGTTCCGTGAACAAAGTTCGTCTTTTTCTGATAATTTGTCTTTTCGAATCGTTTCTTATGATATTGTTTCTTTTTATAACCCAACCCAGCCTTCATGTTTTTCTTTTTGTAACCAGGTTTGTTATAAAAATACTTCTTGCTCTTCCCAGCAAATTTTAAAATTTCAAACTTTTCAATTTCTACCAATTTGAACACTTTGCCAATCTTTTCCGAAATCACATTCTGAATCGGAACTTCAATATCTAAGAATAATTTGTCTGATCCAATCATGGTATAAGCCAATCCTATCAGATCATCATTCGCATTTTTCTCAGATTTTGAATTTTTATGATAACTTTCATGAAAACTTCCCTCATTTTCATCATGTGACTCGGACTTATCTGTTTAGGTAGACTCCTCTGTCAAAACGCTTTCAACAACCTTACCAACCACCTCTGAATCATCAAGATCATCAGATTTGGTGTAAGTCACATCAATGTTATCAGGTAATTAGTCAACCATGTTTATTGCTTTTTCCACCTTTTCGCCATCATAGAACGAATGTATAGTCATTCTCCAACGGTGGTGGAACCTGATGGTATTCAGACCTAATTCCCTTTTTGTTCTTTTCAGACTCTTTTCTATCGGGTGTGATGTTGAAAATACGTTCCAAAATATATGACGAAGCATGATAACTTTGAAGTTTATTAACCAATTTTTCTTTTTTAGCCAGTTCTTTTTTAAGTTTAGCAACATCATCAATATACTGATTTAAAACCATTTGTTTTCCTTCATATCTGGTTTCAAGAAATTTAGTTATTTTCTGACAAGCTGGCAATCTATCATCCAGACTTTTGACTTTACTCTTCAAAGTTTCATAAGCTTCTTTTACCGTGTGATATGACTATTTCATTCCATCATATTCTTTTTGCAACTCTTTAATAGTTTTAACTTTTTGAACACATTCGTTGCAATCAGCTAAACACTTTTGTTTCAAAATTTTGTTTTCTTTTTCTAGATTTTCACATTTATGTGTTAGCTCTTTTTCTTTCAATTTTTTTTTCATTTTCAAGCATTTCATTACATTTTTCTTTAAAAATATTTTCTATTTTAGTAAGCTCAATGTCTCTGGATATCAAATTTCAGTCTTTTTCAGTACAGGCATGACATGTTTCCATGCATTTCCTGCACTATTGAACAATTTTATTATCAATTTCATCAATTTTATATGTTGACTTAGCATTATCAGACGACTTAGTAGTTTTAATTTTGAATTGTTACCTCAATGTGATCTTCTTCTAATGTGTTTTCGATCGTCTTCTTCAGAATTTCTTCTTTTAGCTTCTTGCTTTCGTCAATGATCTCTTCAACTGTCTTCTTCTTCTTCTTCTTCTCAAGAATCGCATAGATCACCTTATTTATTCCTTCATCTACCTTTTCTCTGTAGTTCGGAATCTCTTCGAGTCCTTTACACCAAACCCCCATAGTTGGAATAGCAGCTACAAGTGCTTCAAAGTCTACCTTATCAGGATCAACTGTTGCGTTCCCTTTAGGATCAACAAAACATCCTTTCTCTTCACTCCATCTATTTGCCCACTTTGCTTCCTTGTGAGCCTTATACACATCACTCAAGTACATTCTTGAATGTTGTTCCACTCGGCTCTATTTAAACTCAGCAACCAACATACTTTTCTCTTTTTTCTCTTCCTTTATGTATTTACTCCAGTCAAACCCTTCGTCATCATGCATTGTTATACAAGCATGCTTCCTCTCTTTTGATGACCCTTCCTCAATCTGCCTTTGATTTGTTCTTGAAGGTTTCTCCTTATTGCGATGATAGATGGCCTTTTTGTAGTAATCTTCATGAAAAAGATTCACGCTATCATCAGCTTGACAATTAGTGCACTCTCTTTTGAAGTGTCCCTTCTGTTTGCACTTGAAGCAAGTGACTTTTGCTTTATCGAATCCCAGCTTCATATCGGGACCTTTCAGACACTTCCTACTAGTGATCTCCATCTACCGTTGAGCTCTCCTAATGACGCTCGTCATACACCAGCGAATATCCATGAGCTCCATCTCTTCTGGGTCTACTTGATCGTAATCCTCCTTTGTCATATTCGGATTACCGGTCTTTCCTGCGATTAAACCTTCATATGACTTAGAACTGAAGCTAAGAAACTCATGTGTTGTTTAGCAAAATCAGTATTCAAATGCGGAGAATCTTTCCAATTCTGACTCTGGATGATGAAGATGATGAGTGATATCTAGAATCATAGTTCGGAGATTTGTTCTTTGAAGAATCACCAAAATTTTCAGCACTGAATGCCATACTGATCTTTGGTGATTGATTGTCTAGCAACATGTTTCTCTGGTAATACAGATCAACATTCTGCTGATAACTTGAACTGGACATTTTGTTTTGTTTCTGTAACACCAGATCATGTCCCTCAAGTTTTTCAATTAAACTATCAAAAGATAACTCATCAAACTTGGCATCATTTTTCAACACAATCACAAATGCTTTCCAATCATCAACCTGCGGTAATGCCTCAACCAGTTTATCAATAATCTCTTCCCTATCCTTCTTGATTCCAAACCTTTCTAACTCAATCTTCAGATGACAAAATCTTTCAATCATTTGTCTGACAGTTCTCCTTTCATACATCCGAATAAATCGAATTCCTTTTTCAGTAGAGAGATTTTATTTTTCTTGATATCTTTACCTCCTTCGGCTTTAAGTTCAATGCTTCCCACATCGACTTGGAGGTTTCACCAAGTTGAAGTAAAATCAAAATATCCTCTCTAAGAGATTGTTGTAATAGTGTTACGATTTTTAATTCGTTAGAGTGATTTGTTTTATCTTTTTCTGAAAATTGTTTAACTGTAAGTAATTTATCTTTATCGTTTCGTGGATTTTCATATCCAAACATTAACATAACCCAACTTTTGTAAGCATAAACCTGCACCCAATTTTCAAATTTGGTGCTCCACCAATGGTAATCTTCGATATTCACTAGTTTCGGTGGTCGTTGATGATTTCCGTACACGTTGTCATACTTCAGATTCTCGGAAATAACGTTTAAAACATTTTTTGTCCCGGGTGTTGCTTCAGTTGTTGTTTCAGACGTGAATGTGTTATAAAATGTATTGTAGAACTCTTCATCCATGCTTGACATCTTTGAATCAACACCTTGATTATCGTTCCTTGATTATCACCTGCAAACAATCAAAACAAACTGTTGAGCAAATAAACCAAACACTTGAAATGTATGAATGATGAATATACGAATCAACAATGATCTCCATATGTGCGTTAGTTCAGATGAACTTTAGTCAGCTCAGCGGATAGACTTAATATTCCGGATGGACCATAACACCGAATGAGCTTTAAACAAATAAATGGACTAACGAATGAATTCTGTTTCTCCGGATGAACTTCACAAATGGGCCTGATTAACTTTGAATGGACTTCGAAATGAACACAATGTTTGGCACGTATAGACTTTGATTTAGCGAATGAATATATTTCGGCCGAGGACAAAATACTTTTCACCTTTCTGGGTGTACTTTATACAAGCGAATGAACTTAAACCAAACAGATGGACCTCACAACTTCCTCGGATGGACTTATAGGTCCGAATGGCCTAATATTAACAAATGGTCCGGATGGACTTTTATTAATTCTTCGGATGGGCCTTGTTTACTTAGAAAACTCCGGATGGTCTCAAAACCATATAAAGACACTAATCCACTTCCATCCGTCCGGATGAGGAACACAGTTATTCGAATGGGCTTTAAAAATTCAACTTATTGTCTGAATGAAGCTTGAATATTATTGGGCCAAACATACCACATAAACTTCCTCAACAATATTAATTCACACGTGAATATGTCTGACAAAAGTTGAATTTTATTGGACCTTAAAAATGAGCACAAATCTAGTGTTTGTCATATTTAAGTCATTATGGAATCTTATAATTGGATCCATAAAACAAGTATTAATCCACTGAAGTGTCAATGACCCTTTATAATTGGACCGATGGACTAGTGGATCTGATAAGCAAACCTTTAACTAATTGGACCAAAACTTTGACCAGGTGAAATATTATTGGACCATAATGTTCTCCGAATGAACTTTATGTAATGCTTCGGATGGACTGGTCACCCGGATGTAGACAAACCTAGCGGATGGTAAAAATGAAATAACAAATGCGCTTTTACCTACTCCATCCGAGCGGATGGCCCAAGATAAATGATCCGGATTAACATTATATTTCCCCATCCGAGCGGATGGCTTCACTATTTGAGTCCGGATGAACAATACACTTCTTCGGATGAACTATTATATCCGGATGGACCTCCGGATGAACATGAACAACAGCGAATAACCATATTTTCGGACCTATTTTCATCAAATTAATCACTCAAACCTTTGAATTAGATCGTCAAATTTTGTAGGGTTATAACACTATGATTTTCGCACACAATATCAAAATTTCAGCCAATTTTAACCATGAAATAGTTGTTAATTTGTGTTTTAAACTCAAAAAGTTAAGAAAGTGTGTAGAAGAAGAAATTTGACAAATCTGATCCAAATCAACTCCGAATCAGATGAAATCACGTAGATTCTTGCATCTCTGATCCATGCAATTGATCTCCCGCTCTGATACCACTTGGGAACGCGTTTTAGGATCGAATTGAACTTCCGAACGATTGCGAAGAACACGTACGACGTGCGGAATCCATGCACGTGTGTGGATCAAACACAAGAACAAAATATAATGATGATTCGATTAGAAATTTGACAATGTTTACACCTTGAATCACCTTGTTTGCTACTTTCTCTCTCTCTATTTATAGGCCCACTTAAAATAAGCTTCCCTCCATCCGCCCGGATGAGCAAACCTCCATCCGTCCGGATGGAGTACTCTACATCCGTCCGGATGGACTATCCACTATATTCTTCATTATTTTAACCATGTCTTGTTCTGTTTCTGCTACGATATATGATTCACGGAAGTGATAGACATTATGAACTCATAGACTCCCCCTTGGATATTACTGAAGTCAATCTCATAGCTTTCTGTCTTTTCTCTCTTTCTGAGTCTTCACTAAGTGTTTGACATTTTTAGCAAACACAGACATCCTCTTCAAACTTCTCTTGATTCTTTCTGAATCAGCTCCCCCTTTCGGTTGACTCTTTCTCCAGATTTTAAGCTTTCTTGCTTTTTAGGATCGACACCTGGTTTTTTGAGTACATTCTCCCCCTTGCGATGAGCTCGTCTTCGGACTCCCCCTTAGTCTTATCTATCGGGATCGCAATTTGGCTTAAAATCTGAAACTTACAAATATAACAATGAAAGCTTTTTGAATGATCCAGAATCGGTAACCTGGTTCTAAGCATAAATGTAACATTATGAAAATTTCCAGAATTATCTGATTCTACTTCCCCTATCAAATAACTATATATTTGACAGTTTAAGTATCCAAAACCCTCTCAGATCATCCAAGTCCAAATTAATGACCTTGGAGATTTCACCAAGTATTTTTTAAATTTTCTTGTAAAATTTCAAGTTTCAAATTAATGAACTTGTTTATTTTTAAGAAACATGTTCAGCATACTTAGATTTTGAAACTCAGCTTTTAGATATTGATTGTCGAAAATAAAGTAGAATCAAAATCTTTTTGTATTTTTTCTGAAACATAAAGCAGTAAAGAAATATTTACAGACAATATTTTTGTTTGAGTTCGTGTCAGAGGATCATATCTGTTTATGACAAATCACTAGCACCGTTGAGCTATAAACACTTTAAGTTCTAAACGATTCACTTAGATTGTCAGTATACTGATCCACTTAAATTCTCTCACAAAGTTCAACTGATACGAGATTAGTGTTTTAAGAACTTAACTTATTCGCGTGTCCCACCTCAGAATATTCTCCCGTATCAAGATTCCCTAGATTCAGTCTTACAGGTCAATATACTATATTGATATCTACCGTTCAGTCAAATAGATGAAGGCTCGACTTGAGGTGTGTCCCACTTAGGGATCTTCTTTACAACTCCACTTGATTTATATCTTTCGATATTTTCTCAATTTTTATGCAGAGGGAAAGCTATTAAAGCGCATAAAGTATTATACGAGGTCTAGGCCATTGCTGACGCAAAATCAGAAGACCAGGTATAATACCCCAGATATAAAAAAATATAATGACCTAGTATCTCAGAATCAGGCAACCTCTCAAACGAGATTTCGGGGGTTACCAATATATCCGAGAGATGTTCCCCACGAGATAAGAAAGTTATTTATTTTTAGGTTTATATCTCGAAATCAATCTACTAAATGTGTAAAAATAACTGGCATATCATCAGTGAGACCGTTTATCACATTTGATTTTTCATTTCTTTAGCATATTGTGATTGTCTACTGATGTACTATCATTTCCTCTTTTTACACAAAAAAACTCATTTTTGGATTTTCTCATGTTTATGGCTTTTTCAAATTTTCAAAGGTTTTTGTATTTTCTAAAACTTTTACTCCCCCTAAAATTCAAAACATTTAAAGAAAATTTGAAAACCGATGTAGATAGCTTCATCTCGCCATCCTTTTTCTGCTTCACATGCTCTGTTTTGTAGAAAGTACCCCCATGATTTACAACACAGTGATTTGTAACAATGTTAAAACAATTTAATCATTTGTGAAATAAGCATGTTTGTTTAGCCATGAGGGTTTCAGCATATTCAATCAAAACATATTTTTGAAATTTTTGGATTTTAACAAATTTAAAAACATATATTTTTTTTCTATTTTTCAATTTTTGACAAAATAAAAACATATTTTTGGATTTTGAATTTTTTAATTTTTAGGGTTTTTGATTTATGGTTTATTTATGTACAAAAAATAAACGAACTCCCTATTTCTCAGTTGTAGGAACTCGCAGCTGTCACACCCCGACCACGTATAACATACAAAACGTGGCGGAAAACGTCGGGGAGTGTTGTAACAGAATTAATTGTTTCATAACCATGGCATACAAAGTGGTATTTATTTATCAACACAAGAGTTTCATTGTTTTAAACAGGAATCAAAGAGTTTTTAACATAATTAAACATAGTCTATCTTCGTTTTAAATCTCTAAGGCACAGGTCCGCCCTAGTGTCATGATCGTCATCCTACGGAAAAGCTCATGAAAACACATGTGAAAATAGGTACGTCAGCATAAAAATGCCTGTGAGATACATAGGTTTGCGAAAATAGGATTCATGACTTAAGTTTAAGAAATTGTTTAATAAAGTTTAGTCATGAACCTTGTAATTTGATTTGTTTTGTAAATCGTTTGAAAAACAATAAGTTCAGATGATATGTATAAATAAGAGAATAATGTATGGTTAAATGAATAACCATGTAAAATGAATTTGTATAAGATAAGTTGTTTTTGTAAAACAATGTCTTGTGAAAAGTATGTTATTTGTATAAAATGTCATATGTCTAAATTGAAATGATTTAAATAACGCTACAATATGTAATACCATACAAACACTTATATATAGGAAGTACTAGCGGCGTATCCACCATGCTTGTATCGCATTACACATGCCTCGTTACTTAAATCACTTAAACAAACCACCAATGTATAAAGTCTATGTTTAAACCAATAGTCAAAAGTCCTTGTATAAGCCATGTCAAATGTTTATAAGTCCAAAAGTAGTCAAGTAATGTGTAACAAATATTATGTATTATAAGTAAAGTATTGTCACATAATCCAAATGTAGAAATGTACAAAACAAAGTAATTTGAATATATCAAAAAGTTATGCTTCGCAAAGTAATACATGTTACATTGATACAAACATTTATGTGGTAAGTTAACGCATACATTCAAGCCTTGAGACAGTCGGATAACCCTTTCAGTCAAGGTTATCAAAAGAAATGTTTTCGGATTCAGTCATTCCTTACATCCAAACAAAACCCGAGATGTCAGGAATGGGATTTGTCAAGTCCTATGGTACCAGTACTTACTACCGAGCGGCGTAGCTAATGTTAATGAACGTATAATAGTCTCGTTTGTGCAAACCAAATGTTATAGCAGTTGTATACATGTCATATGAAAACAATGTACTAAGTATGCTAAGTTAACATACAAAGCAGAAAAGTCATGTAAATCAATGTGCTAGCATGCTATCAGTCAACATACATAGCAGAAATGTAATGTAAAACAATGTACTAAGTATGCACACAATGGACATACATAGCATGAAATGTAATGAAATCATGTACTATAATGTACTAACAAACATAGCAGGTATATGATGTGAAAACAGGAAAGCACGAAAGTAACAAGTAGGCACATGTGTTCCACCCCAAAACAGTTTGAAAACAGTAAAAGAGGGGTTCTATGTACTCACTTGAGATTTCTCAGAAGTCCTAAGATAACCACCAAGCAATGCTAGAGATCACGGATATCAAACGGCACCTAATATAGGTAACTACATTAATAAACCGGACCTAAATCGGAAGATCGGATAGAATGAGGGCTCGTAAACCCAATGAGTATGGGAACTCATGTAGTATGGTTTAACAAAGCCTACATACTAAATGAAACCTAACCTAAGTGCTTACGACCCATTACGACCCGTTTAGGTAGCTTATGCTACGTTAACGCGTCGTTCGCGTAAAACGCGTTCGGACCGCCTAACTAGTCCTATGACAAGTAACATATGCCTTAACATGTCTAATATTCTTGTCAAATCAGTTTAGATGTCAAAAGTTATGTTACATATGCTTAAAATGAATTTTTGTGTCAAAAGGGCATTTTGGTAATTTACCTAAGGCATATATACTACCTATCATACAACTACTTAACCGAAGCGACCATAAGGTATAACCTCGGAAGGTTATTCCCTATATACTATGGTCACCTAACGTGCTTGGTCGGATCCTAATGATCGACCAAACGGGTCGGGTTCGAAAGTATAAGCGATTGTTTAGATCGCTTACCTGACGACCCTATATAAGCACTAAACTAAAAGTGACGAGCTAAACATGTTAAAACATGCTTAACTAAGTTTAGAAAACAGGTTTGGTATCAAAACAAACGGTTGTGATACCTAAGAGTAGTTTGGTTACAAAATACGCAAGAATACGTATTCTGACCGAAACTACGGCTCGTCACTGAGCCTAGATAACGTGGTAATCAGTAGGTATAGTCACTAGGGACTATAACCATCGTGATCACGCTCACGTTATGAAGTTCAACGAACTTCGCATCGACCATAAACTGGTCAATGCAGAAAGTCAAACAAAGTTTGACTTTCGGACTCGAAAAGCAATAAAAGAACGAAGGAACACTTACGAAGGGTCCCCGAATGCTAATCTAGATCAAAATAGCTCAGGTATAAAACAAAGGTTTCAACTTAGAGCACAATTGATCAGATTCTAGTGAGAAATGAAGTTGGGGTATGTGGGTATTTATAGATTTCGGTCCACCGTTAGGATCGTTTCTTGGAGAAGAGGGAATGATCACACCCCTACACTTGTTGGAATGTTGTGGTTACTGAATTTGGCCACCATAAGAGTTTAACATGTGGCACTTGACCTTTGGGAAGTGTTAGGAGCTGCCAACTTTTGTTAAAAATGACCTTTGCTGATCAGAAGGGGCCTAGCGTGACGCTAGGGGGGCTAGGCGTCGCGCTAGGGGTCCCCTGATCAGCAAACACTTTCAAATGCTCACCTTTCAGTCCCCGTTGCGTATTAAGGCCATTTCCGACGTGTTTAAGGCTCGTTAAATCATTTTCAAGGCTCCACAAGGATGTCTAAACATTGTGGACATGAAACATGCTCAAAAATATGTCGGAAGTTAGTTCGTTTGGTCGTACGAACGCGATGTTCGGTTAATTACGACGGAATGCGCATAAGCGCGAGAAACGATCTAAATTGCGTGACGAATGGATTTTTCTTATGCCAAACACTAAAATAAAATATTTTAGTGCTTACATAAATTTTTGGATGTCCAGATGTATTCAGAACGTAAGTTATGCGCGAAAGTGCAAACTTGTGCACGTTTTGACACTTTTAGTCCCTGAATGACCCAAATGTTTATTTTAGCATACCGAACCTCTCAAAGCCTATTTCCAAGCTATGTAAAGGATACTTATGGTATGTTTAACTTATGGTCATGTTCCGGAATGTCTGTTACAGTTCAAATTGGCATACTTTCGCAGTTTGTCAAGTTTAGTCCCTGTAGACGAATAGATTTGTTTTTGCCATACCAATGCCTTCAAAACTTATTTCTAAGTTATGTAAATGTTATTTAAGGTATGTTAAGTATATGTTGATGTTCCGGAGTATTTGTCGCATTAAACTGATTACGTTTACGCACCAGTTTGCGTATAACTCTCCAGAAAGCGATATAGAGTTTGAAGTTACATAAAAGTCAAAACATGAAAAATGTAAAACACAACCAAACAAACATTGGGATCAAATAACATTGTTTTATTGATAATAGAACTGTTCACAATGATTGCAAGCACGGATGTTACAGTCTCCCCTACTTGTGGAAATTTCGTCCCGAAATTTATTTAGAGGAAACTCGTGGGAAAAGATGCGGATATTTCGCCTTCATTTGATCTTCGCGTTCCCAAGTAAACTCGGGTCCACGTTTAGCTTCCCAGCGAACTTTGACCAAAGGAATGCGCTTGCGTTTAAGCCACTTGACTTCACGTTCCATGATTTCCACTGGCTTCTCAACAAATTTCAGTGTTTTACCAACACGAATTTCGTCAAGCGGTATGTGGAGGTTCTCATCAGCTAGACACCTCTTGAGATTGGACACGTGAAAAGTTGGATGAACATTTCCAAGTTCAGGAGGTAACTCAAGTCTGTAGGCTACCTTTCCGATTCTTTCGACGATCTTGAATGGTCCAACGTATCTAGGTTCAAGTTTTCCTTTCTTTCCAAATCTGATCACACCTTTCCAAGGTGAGACCTTAAGTAATACTCGATCACCGACTTGAAATTCCAAGGCCTTGCGTTTTGGGTCCGCGTAACTCTTCTGACGGCTTCTAGCTGCCTGAAGGTTATCACGAACTTTCTTGATCTTGTCAGTAGTTTCTAAAATGAGGGCAGGTCCAGTAAGTTGAGCCTCGCCGATCTCATTCCAGCAGACTGGTGAACGACATTTTCGACCATAGAGAGCCTCGAAAGGAGCCATTTTGATGCTGGTGTGATAACTGTTGTTGTAGGAGAATTCAATCAACTTAAGATGTGAATCCCAACTACCACCAAAATCGATCACACAAGCTCTAAGCATATCCTCCAGAGTCTGGATTGTTCTTTCAGATTGACCATCCATTTGCGGATGATAAGCTGTGCTCAGATTAAGTTGGGTCCCCATAGCAGATTGCATGGTTCTCCAAAAATGAGAAGTGAAACGAGCATCTCTGTCAGAAATGATGTTCAAAGGAACACCATGTCGAGCTACAATTTCATCCACATAGATTTGAGCAAGCCTGTCAGCAGGAAAATCCTCACGGATTGGCAAGAAATGTGCTAACTTAGTAAGACGATCAACAACTACCCAGATGGCATCATGACCTTTCTTTGTGCGCGGAAGTTTAGTAACAAGATCCATAGTAATGTTTTCCCATTTCCAAACTGGGATCTCTGGTTGCTCCAATAAACCAGAAGGACGCTGATGTTCAGCCTTAACCTTAAGACAAGTAAGGCATTTTGATACGTATAAGGCAATGTCTTTCTTCATACCAGGCCACCAATAATGAATACAAAGATCCTTATACATCTTATCTGAGCCCGGATGAATAGAATAACGAGACTTATGGGCTTCATCCATAAGAAAGGTACGAAGATCATCCTGGCTTGGGACCCACAAACGGTCCATGAAGTAATACGATCCATTGTCCTTCAGTTCCAAAGCACGCGTTATGTGATAGGGAAATTCCTTATCCATTAAACCTTGTGAAACACAAGATTGTTGAGCCTGAGAAATGCGTGCTTGGATATCGGATTGAGCTTGAATAACAGATTGAACATGTACACAATGAAGCTTAGTACGTTCCTTATGACTCAATGCATCAGCTACGACATTCGCCTTACCAGGATGGTAGCGAATTTCGCAGTCATAGTCGTTTAAAAGCTCAACCCAACGTCGTTGCCTCATGTTGAGTTCTTTCTGGTTGAAGATACGCTGAAGACTTTTGTGGTCTGTGAAAACCACACATTTTGTACCGTACAAATAGTGTCTCCAGATCTTTAGAGCGAAAACAACTGCACCCAACTCAATATCATGAGTGGTGTAGTTCTTCTCATGTATCTTCAACTGCCTCGATGCATATGCTATGACTTTGTTCCTTTGCATCAGGACACAGCCAAGACCCAATTTAGATGCATCGCAATAAACGACGAAATCATCATTGCCCTCAGGCAAAGTTAGGACAGGCGCGTCGCAAAGCTTCCGCTTCAAGTGTTGAAAAGCTTCCTCTTGTTTGAATCCCCAGTAAAAGGGCTTGTTCTTCTGAGTTAAAGCAGTTAGAGGAACTGCAATCTTTGAGAAGTTCTCAATGAAGCGGCGGTAATAACCCGCCAGACCAAGAAAAGAACGAACTTCAGTAGGAGTAGTAGGCGTATCCCAATCCTTGATCGCACTGATCTTGGAGGGATCTACATGGATACCTTGTTCGTTGATGATATGTCCCAAAAATTGAACTTCTTTAAGCCAGAATTCACACTTGGAGAATTTGGCAAACAGGTGTTCTTTCTTTAGGAGTTCCAAAGTAAGACGAAGATGTCGCTCGTGATCAGCTCGCGTCTTAGAATAAATCAAGATGTCGTCAATAAAAACAATGACGAACTGATCCAAATAAGGTTTGCAGACCCTATTCATTAAGTCCATGAAAACAGCAGGAGCATTAGTCAAACCGAATGGCATGACTGTGAATTCATAATGCCCATAACGAGTACGGAACGCTGTCTTGGGAATATCTTCTTCATGCACCCAAAGTTGATGGTATCCGGAACGTAGATCAATCTTCGAAAAATAAGAAGCGCCCTGTAACTGATCAAAGAGGTCGTCTATGCGCGGTAGGGGATATCGATTCTTGATGGTAAGCTTGTTAAGCTCACGATAATCGATACACATCCTAAAAGATCCATCCTTCTTCTTGACAAAAATAACGGGAGCACCCCAGGGTGAAAAGCTAGGACGGATAAAACCTTTGTTAGAGAGCTCCTGAAGCTGCTTAGACAACTCTTGCATCTCAGACGGTGCAAGACGATATGGGGCTCTGGCAATGGGATTTGCACCAGGTACGAGATCAATGCGGAACTCGACTTGGCATGCTGGAGGTAGACCAGGTAACTCTTCAGGGAAAACTTCAGAATAATCCCGAACGACAGGAATATCTGAAATAGACTTACCCTTGCCTTTATCTACTGTAACATGTGCTAAGAAGGCCACATAGTTCTTCCGCAGATACTTCCGAGCTTTAAAACAAGACATGAGTTTGAGACCACCAGACGGTTTCTCACCTTGAACCTGCAGGATCTCTCCTGTCGAAAGCGGCACACGAACAATCTTCTCAGAACAAACTATCTCAGCGTGATGCTTAGATAACCAATCCATACCCACTATGACGTCGAAGCTTCCAAGTTGCATAGGCGTGAGGTTAATAGGAAAAAGATGATCGTTAAGGTTCAACTGGCAGTTGTGAAGAACAGAATCAAGAACAATGGGTTCACCACTAGCAACTTCTACTGTCAAAGGTTTACCTAGTTTTGTTCTAGACACGCGAAGTAATGGCTCAAAAGACAATGACACAAAACTCTTGTCGGCACCCGAATCAAAAAGAACAGATGCAGGCTGATTATTAATAAAGAACGTACCGTTCACCACATTATCGTCCGCCTGCGCCTCTTGGGCATTCAAGTTAAAAGCTCGCCCTCGAGCCTGAGCCTGATTTTGGTTCTGATTCTGATTTTGGTTGACTAGCCTTGGGCACCGGTTCCTGTAGTGGGTCAGATCCCCACAATTGTAGCACGAACCAGGAGGAAAATGAGGTCGTGCAGCTTGACCTTGTTGCTGAGCAAGAGGCTGAGCAACTTGTTGGGCTTGGTTCTGAACTGCCTGGTTCTGGTTAACAGGAATGCGGCAGGTGGCAGCAAGATGACCAGGCCTTCCGCAGTTGGTGCACTGACGACACTGGAGGTGTGGTTGATGATGGCCGTTACACCTGTTGCACAAAGGTGCATTGCCAAGATAAGGCTTCTTGGCTAGTGGTTGCGCAGGCTCATTTGGTGCAGCCTGAGCCTGTGCAGTAACAGCATAGTTTTGGGAAGCCTTCCGCTTCCTAGACCCTCCAGAATTCTTTCCCTTCTTGTTTTGACCTTTCTTGCAATCTTCCTTATCAGACACCTTCTTCTTACCCTTGTCACCCTTTTTGTGCAGCTTCCCCTTTCGAATCTGCGACTCAGTCAATGTCGCTGATAACTCGATCGCCTGACGGAGTGTGGTAGGGTTGCTACCAGTAATGATGTCTTGTACCGAGTCAGGTAGGCCGTCGATGTATCTTTCGATAGCCTTGTCGAGTAGGGTAACCATAGTTGGACAAAGCAGACTCAACTCTTCAAACCTATCAGTATAAGCCCTGTGCTCGCCACTGTCTTGTTTTAAGTCCTCAAACTCTTTCTCCAACGCTCGCTGTTCATGACGAGGACAGAATTCCCTCATCATAAGGGCCCTAAGTTCAGCCCAAGTTTGCGCTAGAGCAACTTCTGCACCCCGATCTCTCATAACCCCATTCCACCATGTGAGAGCCCTCTTCTGAAACACGCTCGAAGAAAACTCGACCTTGCGATTATCCGGACACTGCACGTGGCGGAAAGTATTCTCAATGCTCTCAAACCATTGAAGAAGCCCAGTCGCTCCCTCAGAACCACTAAACTTGAGTGGTTTAGCCGAGTTAAAATCCTTGTATTTGCATGGAGCATTGTTGTTGTTGTTGGCTTGTTGCCATTGAGCAAAGAGATTTGGGAACTGAGCAGCCATCTGCTGCGCAATGATTTCTGCCAGTTCGGCAGTCGCTATTTGGTTTTCGCGTCGAGGAGGCATTCTAAAAGAGGAAAACATGAAAGGAAACGAGTGAGATGATTGGATGAAAAGGATGAGATGAAACAAAATTAACAAAAGCAAAGATGGTGGTCATTTGTCCGCATTACCAAGCAAACAAACGACGCACAGTGACTAATCAAAGTAAATGGATCAAAAATAATGTATCACGAAGACATACTCGCCTATAAGTGAACACTCATCCCAAGAATTCCCAGGTAAGCACAACTGGTCTCGCGTCTGATGAGATGTATACGAAGTGCTTGCCTAGACAGAAAACCCAGAATACAGGCATTCACTCTTCCAGTTTGCATGTGTTCACATTATTTAAAACCCAAAAGGTTGACGAGATTTTGAAAATTTGAAGGCACAAGGCCAAAAATTTAGTCAAACTGGAAGGGTTCAAAACCTTACAAAAGAGGGTTCAAAACCTTGTAATAAATCATTCAAAAACAGAAGATTGTTTTTCAAAAATCGTTTCGGAAAATTTGGTTTTTTGTTTTGATAATCACCTAAGGATAGGTGATGTACATGTTTTAAGATCTAAACACAAGATAACTTGTGTTAGGGTCCTAGAAAGGTTATAGTCTAGGACAAAGAATTACTAATAACCTAATTCCCTATAACCATTGGCTCTGATACCAACTCTTCTGTCACACCCCGACCACGTATAACATACAAAACGTGGCGGAAAACGTCGGGGAGTGTTGTAACAGAATTAATTGTTTCATAACCATGGCATACAAAGTTGTATTTATTTATCAACACAAGAGTTTCATTGTTTTAAACAGGAATCAAAGAGTTTTTAACATAATTAAACATAGTCTATCTTCGTTTTAAATCTCTAAGGCACAGGTCCGCCCTAGTGTCATGATCGTCATCCTACGAAAAAGCTCCTGAAAACACATGTGAAAATAGGTACGTCAGCATAAAAATGCCTGTGAGATACATAGGTTTGCGAAAATAGGATTCATGACTTAAGTTTAAGAAATTGTTTAATAAAGTTTAGTCATGAACCTTGTAATTTGATTTGTTTTGTAAATCGTTTGAAAAACAATAAGTTCAGATGATATGTATAAATAAGAGAATAATGTATGGTTAAATGAATAACCATGTAAAATGAATTTGTATAAGATAAGTTGTTTTTGTAAAACAATGTCTTGTGAAAAGTATGTTATTTGTATAAAATGTCATATGTCTAAATTGAAATGATTTAAATAACGCTACAATATGTAATACCATACAAACACTTATATATAGGAAGTACTAGCGGCGTATCCACCATGCTTGTATCGCATTACACATGCCTCGTTACTTAAATCACTTAAACAAACCACCAATGTATAAAGTCTATGTTTAAACCAATAGTCAAAAGTCCTTGTATAAGCCATGTCAAATGTTTATAAGTCCAAAAGTAGTCAAGTAATGTGTAACAAATGTTATGTATTATAAGTAAAGTATTGTCACATAATCCAAATGTAGAAATGTACAAAACAAAGTAATTTGAATATATCAAAAAGTTATGCTTCGCAAAGTAATACATGTTACATTGATACAAACATTTATGTGGTAAGTTAACGCATACATTCAAGCCTTGAGACAGTCGGATAACCCTTTCAGTCAAGGTTATCAAAAGAAATGTTTTCGGATTCAGTCATTCCTTACATCCAAACAAAACCCGAGATGTCAGGAATGGGATTTGTCAAGTCCTATGGTACCAGTACTTACTACCGAGCGGCGTAGCTAATGTTAATGAACGTATAATAGTCTCGTTTGTGCAAACCAAATGTTATAGCAGTTGTATACATGTCATATGAAAACAATGTACTAAGTATGCTAAGTTAACATACAAAGCAGAAAAGTCATGTAAATCAATGTGCTAGCATGCTATCAGTCAACATACATAGCAGAAATGTAATGTAAAACAATGTACTAAGTATGCACACAATGGACATACATAGCATGAAATGTAATGAAATCATGTACTATAATGTACTAACAAACATAGCAGGTATATGATGTGAAAACAGGAAAGCACGAAAGTAACAAGTAGGCACATGTGTTCCACCCCAAAACAGTTTGAAAACAGTAAAAGAGGGGTTCTATGTACTCACTTGAGATTGCTCAGAAGTCCTAAGATAACCACCAAGCAATGCTAGAGATCACGGATATCAAACGGCACCTAATATAGGTAACTACATTAATAAACCGGACCTAAATCGGAAGATCGGATAGAATGAGGGCTCGTAAACCCAATGAGTATGGGAACTCATGTAGTATGGTTTAACAAAGCCTACATACTAAATGAAACCTAACCTAAGTGCTTACGACCCATTACGACCCGTTTAGGTAGCTTATGCTACGTTAACGCGTCGTTCGCGTAAAACGCGTTCGGACCGCCTAACTAGTCCTATGACAAGTAACATATGCCTTAACATGTCTAATATTCTTGTCAAATCAGTTTAGATGTCAAAAGTTATGTTACATATGCTTAAAATGAATTTTGGCGTCAAAAGGGCATTTTGGTAATTTACCTAAGGCATATATACTACCTATCATACAACTACTTAACCGAAGCGACCATAAGGTATAACCTTGGAAGGTTATTCCCTATATACTATGGTCACCTAACGTGCTTGGTCGGATCCTAATGATCGACCAAACGGGTCGGGTTCGAAAGTATAAGCGATTGTTTAGATCGCTTACCTGACGACCCTATATAAGCACTAAACTAAAAGTGACGAGCTAAGCATGTTAAAACATGCTTAACTAAGTTTAGAAAACAGGTTTGGTATCACAACAAACGGTTGTGATACCTAAGAGTAGTTTGGTTACAAAATACGCAAGAATACGTATTCTGACCGAAACTACGGCTCGTCACTGAGCCTAGATAACGTGGTAATTAGTAGGTATAGTCACTAGGGACTATAACCATCGTGATCACGCTCACGTTATGAAGTTCGACGAACTTCGCATCGACCATAAACTGGTCAATGCAGAAAGTCAAACAAAGTTTGACTTTCGGACTCGAAAAGCAATAAAAGAACGAAGGAACACTTACGAAGGGTCCCCGAATGCTAATCTAGATCAAAATAGCTCAGGTATGAAACAAAGGTTTCAACTTAGAGCACAATTGATCAGATTCTAGTGAGAAATGAAGTTGGGGTATGTGGGTATTTATAGATTTCGGTCCACCATTAGGATCGTTTCTTGGAGAAGAGGGAATGATCACACCCCTACACTTGTTGGAATGTTGTGGTTACTGAATTTGGCCACCATAAGAGTTTAACATGTGGCACTTGACCTTTGGGAAGTGTTAGGAGCTGCCAACTTGTGTTAAAAATGACCTTTTCTGATCATAAGGGGCCTAGCGTGACGGTAGGGGGGCTAGGCGTCGCGCTAGGGGTCCCCTGATCAGCAAACACTTTCAAATGCTCACCTTTCAGTCCCCGTTGCGTATTAAGGCCATTTCCGACGTGTTTAAGGCTCGTTAAATCATTTTCAAGGCTCCACAAGGATGCCTAAACATTGTGGACATGAAACATGCTCAAAAATATGTCGGATGTTAGTTCGTTTGGTCGTACGAACGCGATGTTCGGTTAATTACGACGGAATGCGCATAAGCGCGAGAAACGATCTAAATTGCGTGACGAATGGATTTTTCTTATGCCAAACACTAAAATAAAATATTTTAGTGCTTACATAAATTTTTGGATGTCCAGATGTATTCAGAACGTAAGTTATGCGCGAAAGTGCAAACTTGTGCACTTTTTGACACTTTTAGTCCCTGAATGACCCAAAAGTTTATTTTAGCATACCGAACCTCTCAAAGCCTATTTCCAAGCTATGTAAAGGATACTTATGGTATGTTTAACTTATGGTCATGTTCCAGAATGTCTGTTACAGTTCAAATTGGCATACTTTCGTAGTTTGTCAAGTTTAGTCCCTGTAGACGAATAGATTTGTTTTTGCCATACCAATGCCTTCAAAACTTATTTCTAAGTTATGTAAAGGTTATTTAAGGTATGTTAAGTATATGTTGATGTTCCGGAGTATTTTTCGCATTAAACTGATTACGTTTACGCACCAGTTTGCGTATAACTCTCCAGAAAGCGATATAGAGTTTGAAGTTACATAAAAGTCAAAACATGAACAATGTAAAACACAACCAAACAAACATTGGAATCAAATAACATTGTTTTATTGATAATAGAACTGTTCACAATGATTGCAAGCACGGATGTTACAGCAGCCTCCTGTGCCAGACTGCTCCTCTCCTTTTAATGACATTCATCTTGAGAATCAGATATCTTCAGGAGCACCTGCACATTTAAACAATTCAATTACTTGAACAAAGCAACCCAAGCCTGCTTTGACTCAGGTAGCTGAATATGTATCTTTCCAGGCACATGACAGAAATTCAAAAGATGTATTCTCGTACTTCTTGATTGTAAGTACTATGTTAAGTGTATAACATACCGATGCAACTGCTTCATTCTAGAATCTTATAGGAGGTTTTGAGTCGGCAAGCATTGTTTTGGCAGTCTCTATTAAGGTTATGTTTTTCCGTTCAACGACTCCATTTTGTTGAGGCGTGTAAGGCGCACTGAACTCTTGAAGAATTCCTTTCTCATTACAGAAATCACTCATCTTATTATTCTTGAACTCTATACCATTGTCACTTCTGGTTCAACGTATTGGCAATTGGTACAAATTCTCGATCTTCGCGAATAAATCTTCAAGTAATCAAATGTCTCGTCTTTGTATTCTAGATACATGACCCTTTGAAAATCTTGAATAATCGTTGGTCACTACTAAGCAATAAAGATCACAATAGATGCTCTTTACATTAACTAGACCGAATAAATCCATGTGTAATCTTTCAAGAGGTAGTTTAATAAAATTTAACATTTTGATCGGATGAGACTTCTTTTTGTTATTTGCACTTCTTGCAGCTGATGTAGTCATCTTTCAAATGAAAAATTTTAACGTTTACACCATTCACAAGATTTGTCACACCCTGACTTTTGCGGAAGCGTATGATGTGTGACTGGTTTAATATCATTGCATTCAATCATAATAAACAACTACATGATCAAAACGATGTTCATCCATTCATAAAATTTGAGTATTACAAATACCGGTTATTTAAGTTTTAAAACACGACCTTCGACAAGGTTACAAACCAACAAAAGCGGATGACATCTAACTTGAAGTCTACTTCTAGAAACAACACCCACACCCAAGATCCAACATGTCACCTGAAATACATGTAATTTTGGAAAACATCAACAAAAGTTGAGCGAGTTCATGCGTTTTGTGTGAGTACTTGTAAAACCTTTGAGAGACTCCTTTGAAAACATGTATGAAAAGCAGTTATGAACATATCAAATGAATGTTTTACAAGGACATTAAGGCATGTGAGGACATAGGGAGCACTCGAAATAAGTAGGCTTATACCCTTGTCGATTTTCCCTCGACTATATCGATTTCCCTAGACTATGTCGAATTTCCCTTCGACTACGTCAATTTCCCTTGACTACGTCAATTTCCCTTGACTACGTCAATTTCCCTTGACTATGTCGATTTCCCTCGACTGGGACACCGAAGCACTCAAGTGGTCACAAGTACCATGAGTGGGGTTCGGCCGTACCCGTTAGATCTAACCTTCGTCCCTAATTAAGAGTTAATGGCATTTCAAATTTAGTCTATGCTCACATGATCTAGTAGTTCATTTCGTAGTCAATTCATACCGTTTAAACATTCGTAACATGTATTCCACCCCCGAGAGTTATAAAACCAAAAACAGTTAAGAGAAAAGGGGGACATGAACTCACTATTTTGCGTCTTCGGTACTCGTAACCCAAATCTTTTCAGCAAACACGACTCCCTACAAGGTACTAGGGTCTATTAGACGAACGGGCCGTGCCTTGCCTTAGTATTCATGTTTTTTAGTTACGTTTCTTTTATGTCTCCAATATTATTCCAAGTTATAATTCCTTGTTAAAATAATAATTATTTTAACTTTAAATTATATTTAATTTTGGAATAATTGTTAAACAATATTTTTGTATCAATACTTCTCACGTATTTCCTTCCCAATGATGGGGGTATTCTCATACATGTGTATTCGTATTCTCGTATTTGTAGTTTCCAATATAATATATTTTCAAGTCTTACCTTAGAAAATATATTTAAACTTATTTTGTCCCAAAAATAATGTATTTCAAGAAAATATATATTTTTCTCAAAAATCATATATCTTCTAAATATGCCAAGAAATATATTTTTACTTCCAAAAATAATATATTTTCTCCTTGTCGAAAATATGATATACTTGTAATAAAAATCATATTTTCATATCTTTCGTATCCAAAATAATATTTACCAAAAATATATTTATAACGACATTTTCCGGAATATTTTGTAAGTTACGTTCTTGCTCGGTTTACCAATATTACGTGTGTAACTTATATATTTATTCCTTGTGATTTTTGGTATTATTTTGGATTGTAAATTCTTGGTATTTTGTTAAGTTACATTATTTCAAACTCTAAAATAATATAACTATCACACAAAGTATACAAATATTCACAGATCATGTCTTTAATTTAAATATATATTCTAAATATATATATTTATCCATTTTATTTATAAGAATCAACCTCTAATACTTGTATTTTTGTAGCAAATTCTATGGCAAGGTTTATATTGAAAACCATGGTTAAAACACACTTGTAAATATTTGTTCAGAAAATATTTTTCTAAGTGTTTATATTTTTAGAAAATTTTGCCATAGTTTCCCCTAAAAATGGAGGTGTCCATGCTATCAAAGCATATCATTTTCTTTTCAAAATCATCACAAACAATCAACAATCAATCTACACTTACCAAGTGCTAAAACAAAGCTATCTACATAATAATCATGAACTTGAACTTTCATAAAAACTTGTAGTAACTTGGTAGTGTGTTTAGTGGGTTTAGTTACCCTTTAAAGTGTGTTTATTTTTTTTTTAAATCTCATTCTTGAAAGATTTAGGTGTTTACAACTTACTAGATGATTTTTTCCAAAAATCATTCTTTTGTATTTTTCTTGTAAACAATGTATTCTTATACTTGTTTCAACACTAGAAACATGATTAGTTCTTTTTAAACAATGTTCATGTAAATCTTTGTGATTTAGCGTGGTTTCCTAGGAAAACTATTTTAGAAATCATCCACTCACAAGACTTGTATTTTGTTTAGATCATCATCATATGAAAACAACTTTTATTATTCAAGTTCATGTAAACGTAAAGCATGATGATCTTGGTTTTTCACAAGATCACCACCTTAACTTACTAGATCATGTGTTTAATCACAATCTAGTAGGTTCCTTATGATGTCTAACATCACTAACACATGTCACACCCCGACCACGTAAAACAACAAACCGTGGCGGAAACGTCGGGGAGTGTTGTAACATAATTAGTGTTTCAAACCATGGATACAAAGAGTTTCGTTTTATTGAATATTAAACATTGTCTTAAAGTTAAACAAGCAAGTCAAACATGGTCTATCATCATTATTAAATCACTAAGGCCTCGTCCAGTCCTAAGTGAGCATGCATCCTATTCGCAATCAACATTAAGCAACATCACCTGAAACATATGTAAAAACAAAGTCAGCAAAGAAATGCTGGCGAGCACATAGTTTTTGTGTGAGTGTTAGATTCATGGCTCCTTGAAATATCTCGTACAACTTCGTTAATCGATATTTGAAACCTTGTTTTGTAAAATGTTTGTATTGTAAAATGAATAGCCAAGTCAAAACAGATTGGTTATAATTTATAAACCTCGATGCCATGAATCTTAACCCAAAACATTTGTTTATGTAAACCAAATCATAAATAGT
Organism: Helianthus tuberosus; assembly: GCA_030545235.1. Lineage (NCBI taxonomy): Eukaryota > Viridiplantae > Streptophyta > Magnoliopsida > Asterales > Asteraceae > Helianthus > Helianthus tuberosus. Next base: position 95,722,554 of record CM060399.1, on the reverse strand, counting down.
TCTCGTAATAAAACTCGTATGGTTTATATCGTTTCGTAAACCTCGTTGTGTGACATTGTTTAACTCGTTCTCATTATAGATCATCGTTCATTTGTTTAAATCGTTCATAATCGTACAATCGTTCAAAATCGTTCAATCGTTTAATATCGTTCTTGTTCAAATCGTTCTCGTTTTAATTGTGAAAACTACTTTTAGTCGTCTCGCTAATAACATTTAAACCTTCGTGACTTGTTCATCGTTAAACTCGTTCAACTCGTATTAACAAACCACCAAAGGGTAAGTTAACAATCATCAGATTCAGTTGTTACCCACCTAACCAACACATAACCATGGGTGCAGTCTGATAACGGGAGTTTTCAGATCCTATCGTACCATAACCTAATACTGGTCGGCTTGATCAATGCTAATGAATGTCATTCGTTATGTAACTACCACCAACAAGTTCGTTCACATTATCGAAATCGTTATTAGTTTTGTATAAACCATCTCAATCATTTTGAAACCATCGTTAGAATATTGAAATCGTTTTGATACATATGAATCACCCCAAAACAATCGAAAACAATAAAAAGATGGGATCTATGTACTCACCTTTGGCTGCGTTTTTATATGTTAACACAATACCTCAAATTGTTTACTCATCCTAAATTAAATAAGATTGATTTAATAATCAAAACCCACAAAAATACATAAGTTTCTCCAATACTTAGAATTTTCACATAACTTTGAGATTTTTCTCAAAAAGTCATTATTTTTTTATTATATTGGTGTATTTGTTTATATGTACTCAAGCGTAATACACATAACCTTTCTAACACTAACACATCATCATACACATATTGTAAAACACATAGCACATTGTAACACATAAAATTTACCCATGAACAACTCATTATAGTGTATGTCGAAAAACACTTATTTTAGCGATTCGGTAACATTTTTGGGCGTCGGAAGTCACGTATGACCAACCAAACACCAAGTAAACTTAATATAAGTTAAATTACTTATTCTTATAGCAAAAATATCAGTTTGGTTACTGATCTAAAACAGTTTTATAAAAATCCTCCGAAAAGGCGATTTTTGACCGTTTTACCGCATAGTTTTGCATTAAACATTACCCGAACCATCCCAAATCGAAACGACTTGAAATTTTAACATAACCCATGTTATTTACTGAATAAAATAGTGGTTATACTCATGATAGTGCAGGTCTTAAATAAAACACATAAATCATGCAAATTTCACATATTTTACCACTTTTTAAGCTATATGTACAACATGCAAAGCTATCAATCCTATGTCAAAGTTTCATGCCATTATAATACATCAAATAATATTATTTTTAGTGTTTATAACCTGTTCAAAAACATTTTTGTCATACAACCCTTTATCACCATTTCTTGAGCTTTAAATCAACATGTATCTTCATGTACAAGTGCCTAAAGCATACTATCACAACATAAAATTTTCATATGAGTTTAGATGCATCAAATATGTGATTTATTCATGTTATTTGCTGATGTACTTGAACATTTAACATATCATACATAGATCATCAATCACTTGCATTTTAACTAGTATTCAAGAACAAGCAACAACCTAAACATGTACTTATCAAAATCGAACTTCAAAACTCATACACACACACATATATATATATATGTACGGTCATACACACACACATAAACATCACCATTTTTATTTGTATCATGACCCATTTCATTTTAGATTTCAAGTTTGTGAAAATACCAAGATTCAAGAGAAACTTCAAATCATCAAGAACAACCAAGAATCAAAAGTATGATTTAAACATAAATGTTATATCTTCAAGATTCAAGTAGGTTGTGGGATGATATTTTGATGATAGGAAGCTTGAAATCACTTGAATGCACCTTGGAAACACCTTTGGATCTTCACAACCACTTGAAATATGCTTGGAATGGAGTTGAATCTTGATGAACTAAGTTTGAAGATATGAATATGGAGAGAGAGAGGGGTGTACGGTTTTAGGAGGGAGAGAGAGTGAGGATGTTGAGTGTTGTGTGAAGATTTGAAGATCTTATAAGATTATATGGAGATATAAGTAAGATTTGGAGGATGTCATGCATTAACAAGTGGCCAAAACAATCTAGCAAGATTCTCAAGAAATAAAATCAAATCTTGGAAAATATATGGTGGGGGCCACACATGTTGTAACCGTGAACAAGAAAAGGGGGGGGGGGGGGTTAAATGTAATTTTGATTGGTAAAATAGATAAAGCAGGTATTTAACTGGATACCGGGTATTTTATCTAGCGTTTAAATCCCGGTTTATGGCGTTCTAAATTATTTTTATTATTCTATAAAAATAAACTCGCCATAATATTACTGAAGTAAATTTCAGTTGCCAAGACTGGCTGTGTTGTCCGTGTTTTGCAGTAGAAGCACTGTGTCGCGTAGAAACACGCGGTACGCGCTTAAACTTGAAAAATAACGTTTTTAAGCATTTTAATTTATTTTTCAACACGAACCTGATTAAAAATAAAATTTTAATCATAACAGAATATTTTTGGGATTTAAATACTATCCGGGCGGTCACCAACGTTCGTTTCGCAGTTTTGTTGTAAATAGTTCTTTAGTTCAAATAAACATGTTTTCGCCATACCGAATCCTTCGAAACTTATTTCTAAGTTATGTAAAGGATATTTAGGGTATGTTTGGCTTACGTCACAATTCCGGAGTGTATGTCGCGTTAAACTGATTGCGTTTATGCACCAGTTTACGTATAACCTTCCAGAAAGCGACTTAAAGCTTGAATTTGGAATCGAATCAAATTGTAAAATCATTAAACACAATAACACATATAATAACACCAAAGCACATTGTTTTATTGATAAACAACATTGTTTTACATTATACGATGATTACAGAACACAGTTGTCACAGTCTCCCCTACTTTAGGAAATTTCGTCCTGAATTTTTATTTAGAGGAAACTTGTGAAAACAAATGCGGATATTTCGTCTTCATCTGGTCCTCACGTTCCCAAGTAAACTCAGGGCCACGTTTGGATTCCCAGCGAATTTTGACCAATCGAATCCGCTTGTTCTTCAACTGTTTGAATGTACGGTCCACTATCTCCATAGGTTTCTCGACAAAGTGCATTGTTTCATCGATTTGAATCTCATCGAGAGGAATGTGAAGATCAGTATCAGGTAAACACTTTCGCAAATTGGACACGTGAAAAGTCGGATGAATATTTCCAAGCTCTGGAGGTAGCTCTAGTCGATAGGCAACCTTCCCAATTCTTTCAACAATCTTAAATGGTCCAACATATCGTGGTGCAAGTTTTCCTTTCTGTCCAAATCTCACCACTCCCTTCCAAGGTGACACCTTGAGTAGGACACGGTCTCCGATTTGAAATTCTAAGGGCTTGCGTCGTATATCTGCATAACTCTTTTGACGGCTTCTAGCTGTCACAAGATTATCGCGGATTTTCTTGATTTTGTCTGTTGTTTCCAGAATGAGCTCAGGTCCAGTAAGCTGAGCTTCACCGATCTCATTCCAACATACAGGTGAACGACATTTTCGACCGTAGAGAGCTTCGAATGGTGCCATATTAATACTAGCATGATAACTGTTGTTGTAAGAGAACTCGATCAGTGGAATATGAGAATCCCAATTACCACCAAAGTCTATCACGTTTGCTCTAAGCATATCCTCCAAAGTTTGAATTGTTCTCTCAGATTGACCATCCGTTTGGGGATGATAAGCATGGCTTAGATTTAGTTGGGTTCACAAAGCAGATTGCATGGTCTTCCAAAAATGAGATGAAAACCGAGCATCACGATCGGAAATGATATCCAAAGGAACACCATGTCGTGATACAATCTCATCAACATAAATCTTTGCAAGTTTATCGGCAGATAGATCCTCGTGAATCGGAATAAAATGAGCTGATTTCGTTAATCGATCAATAACAACCCAAATAACATCGTGACCTTTAGATGTACGCGGTAACTTAGTGATGAGATCCATTGCAATGTTCTCCCACTTCCAAACCGGTATCTCTGGTTGTACAAGCAAACCAGAAGGTCGTTGATGTTCAGCCTTCACTTTGAGACAAGTTAGGCATTTCGATACATACAAGGCAACATCCTTCTTCATACCAGGCCACCAGAACTGAGTACGAAGATCCTTGTACATTTTATCAGCACCAGGATGGATAGAATATCGAGACTTATTAGATTCATCCATTACCAAGGTACGAATATCGTCTTGTTTCGGAATCCACAAACGATCCTTGAAATAGAGTAAACCATCGTCTTTCCTTTCGAGTTTAAGCTCAAGTTGAAGTGGTAGCTCATTTTTCAATAAGTCTTTGATCACACAAAATCGTTGAGCTTGAAGGACACGAGATTGAACATCAGATAGAGTTCGAACAGAATGAAGCTTGACTCGTTCCTTTCGACTAAGCGCATCAGCTACGACATTCACCTTACCAGGATGGTAGCGGATCTCGCAATCATAATCGTTTAAGAGTTCAACCCAACGTCGTTGCCTCATGTTCAGCTCCTTCTGATTGAGAATATGCTGGAGACTTTTGTGGTCTGTGAAAACCACACACTTCGTTCCATAGAGGTAGTGTCTCCAGATTTTAAGTGCGAAAGCCACAGCTCCTAATTCAAGATCATGAGCCGTATAGTTCTTCTCGTGAATTTTCAGCTGTCTAGACGCATAAGCTATGACCTTACCTCGTTGCATAAGAACGCAACCAAGTCCTAGATTCGACACGTCACAATAGACAACAAAATCATCGTTTCCCTCAGGTAGAGTTAAAACAGGAGCATCACAGAGTTTCCGTTTCAGCGTTTGGAACGCTTCTTCTTGCTTAGGTCCCCACTCAAAAGGCTTATTTTTCTGAGTCAAAGCAGTGAGTGGAACCGCGATTTTTGAGAAATTTGAAATGAATCGACGATAATAACCAGCAAGACCAAGAAATGATCGAATCTCTGTAGGTGTCATTGGTGTACTCCAGTCTTTAATAGCAACAATCTTGGATGGATCCACATGAATACCCTGCTCGTTGACTATATGTCCCAAAAATTGAACTTCTTTAAGCCAGAATTCACACTTGGAGAATTTAGCAAAAAGTTGTTCCTTCTTTAGGAGTTCCAATGTCAAACAAAGGTGTTGCTCGTGCCCTACTTGAGACTTTGAATAAATGAGAATATCGTCGATAAACACAATGATGAACTTATCTAAATAAGGTTTACAGACCCTATTCATTAAGTCCATGAAGATAGCTGGGGCATTTGTCAAACGAAAAGGCATGACAGTGAACTTGTAACGCCCATATCTTGTACGGAAAGCAGTTTTGGGAATATCTTCTTCGAGAACACGAAGTTGATGATACCCAGAATGCAAATCGATCTTGGAAAAACATGAAGCACCTTGCAGCTGGTCGAAGAGATCATCAATTCTAGGTAGGGGATATCGATTCTTGATGGTAAGCTTATTAAGCTCACGATAATCGATACACATTCGAAAATATCCATCTTTCTTTTTCACAAAGAGGACAGGAGTTCCCCAGGGCGAAAAGCTCGGACGGATGAATCCTTTATCAAACAACTCTTGAAGCTGTTTCGATAACTCTTGCATCTCCAACGGTGCAAGATGATAAGGTGCTTTCGCAATCGGGTTGGCATTGGGTACAAGGTCAAAATGAGACTCGACTTGATGAACTGGAGGCAAACCAGGCAGTTCATCAGGAAACACCTCTGGATAATCCCGAACAATCGGAATATCCTAAATACTTTTGCTCTTGCCTTTCTCCTCGGTGACATGTGCCAGGAAAGCAACATATCCTTTTCGCAAATAACTTTGGGTCTTTGTACACGACATAAGCTTCAAATCACCAGATGGCTTCTCGCCACGAACTTCCAGAATATCTCCAGTCGGTAGAGGAATACGAACAATCTTATCGAAACAAACCACCTCAGCATGATGTTTGGTTAACCAATCCATCCCCACGATAATATCAAAACTCCGAAGTTGCATCGGCGTGAGGTCAATGGGAAAAAGATGGTTATCAAGGTATAACTGACAATCACGAATAACAGAATCGAGAACAAGAGGTTTACCAGTAGCAACTTCGACAGATAAGGGTTTCCTCAGTTTAGTTCTAGGTATCGCAAGCAAAGGTTCAAAAGATAATGAAACAAAACTTCTATCGGCACCAGAATCAAAAAGAGTAGATGCAGGTCGATTGTTAACAAGAAACTTACCATTAACCACCTCGTTGTCAGTCCTTGCTTCGTTAGCATTCAGATTATACGCTCGCCCACGAGCAGGATTCACATTTGCGTTGACATTCGCATTCGGGTTCGCATTAGCATTCGCGTTTGCATTCACTAGCCTCGGTCAATTGTTGCGGAAGTGACCAAACTCTCCACAATTGAAACATGAACCCGGTGGGAATCTAGAAGCATTCCCCTGAACTGGAGCTTGATTCTGAACAATCTGATTCTGACCCAAACGACAGTTGTTGGCTAGATGCCCAAACTTACCACACGTTGTGCATTGCCTACAAGCTTGTTGTGTAACATGATGACCGTTGCAGCGAGCACAATGAGGTGCGGTACCAGCATATGCTTTCTTCGCAGGCGGTTGAGCTGGTGGGTTCTGAGGGTTCTGAGCAGTAACTGCAAAGTTCTGAGCACCCTTTCGCTTTCTCGACTTCTTCGATGACTCACCTTTCTTACCCTTACCTTTTTCCTTGACAGATTCGGTCGACTTCTTCTTATCACCTTTACAAGTAAGTTTTCCCTTCCTGACTTGCGACTCAATCAGGGTAGCAGATAACTCGATCGCTTGACGAATAGTAGTAGGATTAACGCCAGTCACAATATCCTGTATTGAATCGGGTAAACCATCGATATACCTCTCTATCGCTTTCTCCAACGGGGTAACCATAGTAGGATACAAAAGACTGAGTTCCTCAAATCGATCCGTATACGCACGGTGTTCTCCCCCATCTTGTTTTAGATCGTCAAACTCTCGTTCCAAGGCTCGAATTTCGTGACGGGGACAGAACTCTCTCATCATGAGAGCTCGAAGCTCTTCCCATGTTTGTGCCAATGCCACTTCGGCACCCCTATCGCGCATCACTCCGTTCCACCAAGTAAGAGCACGCTTCTCAAACACACTTGATGCAAATTCAACCTTACGCCCATTCGTACATTGCACATGTCTGAATGTGTTCTCTATACTTTCGAACCATTGAAGGAGTGCAGTTGCTCCTTGTGACCCAGAAAACTTTAGCGGCTTAGCAGAATTGAAATTCTTGAAATTACATTGTGCATTGTTATTATTATTGTTGTTGTACAGCTCGTGGATTTGGGTCACAACGCCTGGAAGCACAGCAGCCATTTGCTGAGAGACAAGGGCTGCGACTTCTTCAGCAGTGAAAGATTGTGCATCACGTCGAGGAGGCATTGTCTAACAAGGAAATATGAGAAACGAGTGAGGTCGATAATTAGGAAAAACAAAAGAGGTATTGAAAATATCGACGAAACATAAGGAAGGCGATTATTTGTTCGTTACCTCGAACAAACAAACGACACGCAGTGACTAATCAAAGTAATGAATAAAAAGAATGTATCGCGAAGACATGCTCGCCTATAAGTGAACACTCACCCCAAGAGTTCCCAGGTAAGAGTGACTGGTCCGATTATGTGGATTTGTACGAACACTCTAGCCTTAGACAGAAAACTCAGGGTACAGGCAGCACTTTCTAGTTTGCACGTGTTCACATTATTTAGACCCAAACTTTGACGAGATTTTGAAAACTCAGAAGGCACTAAGCCAACAATGAGTCAAACTGGAAGGGTTCAAAACCTTACAACAGAGGGTTCAAAACCTAGTAATCAATCAACCTAGAACGGATGATTAATTTTCGAAGCAGATTTAGATTTTGTTTTTAAAAATCTAAACGCAAATCAACTTGCGTTGGGGTCCTAGATAGTTATAGTCTAGGTAAAAACATTACTAATAACCTAATTCCCTATAACCATTGGCTCTGATACCAACTTCTTCTGTCACACCCCGACCACGTAAAACAACAAACCGTGGCGGAAACGTCGGGGAGTGTTGTAACAGAATTATTGTTTCAAACCATGGATACAAAGAGTTTCGTTTTATTGAATATTAAACATTGTCTTAAAGCTAAACAAGCAAGTCAAACATGGTCTATCATCGTTATTAAATCACTAAGGCCTCGTCCAGTCCTAAGTGAGCATGCATCCTATTCGCAATCAACATTAAGCAACATCACCTGAAACATATGTAAAAACAAAGTCAGCAAAGAAATGCTGGCGAGCACATAGTTTTTGTGTGAGTGTCAGATTCATGGCTCGTTGAAATATCTCGTACAACTTCGTTAATCGATATTTGAAACCTTGTTTTGTAAAATGTTTGTATTGTAAAATGAATAACCAAGTCAAAACAGATTGGTTATAATTTATAAACCTCGATGCCATGAATCTTAACCCAAAAAAAATTTGTTTATGTAAACCAAATCATAAATCGTTCTCGTAATAAAACTCATATGGTTTATATCGTTTCGTAAACCTCGTTGTGTGACATTGTTTAACTCGTTCTCATTATAGATCATGGTTCATTTGTTTAAATCGTTCATAATCGTACAATCGATCAAAATCGTTCAATCGTTTAATATCGTTCTAGTTCAAATCGTTCTCCTTTTAATTGTGAAAACTACTTTGGTCGTCTCGCTAATAACATTCAAACCTTCGTCACTCGTTCATCGTTCAACTCGTATTAACAAGCCACCAAAGGGTAAGTTAACAATCATCAGATTCAGTCGTTACCCACCTAACGCACACATAACCATGGGTGCAGTCTGATAACGGGATTTGTCAGATCCTATGGTACCATAACCTAATACTGGTCGTCTTGATCAATGCTAATGAATGTCATTCGTTATGTAACTACCACCAACAAGTCCGCTCACATTATCGAAATCGTTATTAGTTTTGTATAAACCATCTCAATCGTTTTGAAACCATCGTTATAATATTGAAATCGTTTTGATACATATGAATCACCTCAAAACAATCGAAAACAGTAAAAAGAGGGGATCTATTGTTAACACAATCCCTCAAATTGTTTACTCGTCCTAAATTAAATAAGATTGATTTAATAATCAAAACCCACAAAAATATATAAGTTTCTCCAATACTTAGAATTTTCACATAACTTTGAGATTTTTCTCAAAAAGTCATTATTTTTTATTATATTGGTGTATTTGTTTATATGTACTCAAGAGTAATACACATAATCTTGCCAACACTAACACATCATCATACACATATTGTAAAATACATAGCACATTGTAACACATAAAATTTACCCATGAACAACTCATTATAGTGTATGTCGAAAAACACTTATTTTAGCGATTCGGTAACATTTTTGGGCGTCGGAAGTCACGTATGACCAACCAAACACCAAGTAAACTTAATATAAGTTAAATTACTTATTTTTATAGCAAAAATATCAGTTTGGTTACTGATCTAAAACAGTTTTATAAAAATCCTCCGAAAAGGCGATTTTTGACCGTTTTACCGCATAGTTTTGCATTAAACATTACCCGAACCATCCCAAATCGAAACGACTTGAAATTTTAACATAACCCATGTTATTTACTGAATAAAATAGTGGTTATACTCATGATACTGCAGGTCTTAAATAAAGCACATAAATCATGCAAATTTCACATATTTTACCACTTTTTAAGCTATATGTACAACATGCAAAGCTATCAATCCTATGTCAAAGTTTCATGACATTATAATACATCCAATAAAATTATTTTTAGTGTTTATAACCTGTTCAAAAACATTTTTGTCATACAACCCTTTTTCACCATTTCTTGAGCTTTAAATCAACATGTATCTTCATGTACAAGTGCCTAAAGCATACTATCACAACATCAACTTTTCATATGAGTTTAGATGCATCAAATATGTGATTTATTCATGTTATTTGCTGATGTACTTGAACATTTAACATATCATACATAGATCATCAATCACTTGCATTTTAACTAGTATTCAAGAACAAGCAACAACCTAAACATGTACTTATCAAAATCGAACTTCAAAACTCATACACACACATAAACATCACCATTTTTATTTGTATCATGACTCATTTCATTTTAGATTTCAAGTTTGTGAAAATCCCAAGATTCAAGAGAAACTTCAAATCATCAAGAACAACCAAGAATCAAAAGTACGATTTAAACATAAATGTTATACCTTCAAGATTCAAGTAGGTTGTGGGATGAGATTTTGATGATAGGAAGCTTGAAATCACTTGAATGCACCTTGGAAACACCTTTGGATCTTCACAACCACTTGAAATATGCTTGGAATGGAGTTGAATCTTGATGAACTAAGTTTGAAGATATGAATATGGAGAGAGAGAGAGAGGGGTGTACGGTTTTAGGAGGGAGAGAGAGTGAGGATGTTGAGTGTTGTGTGTTGTGTGAAGATATGAAGATCTTATAAGATTATATGGAGATATAAGCAAGATTTGGAGGATGTCATGCATTAACAAGTGGCCAATACAATCTAGCAAGATTCTCGAGAAATAAAATCAAATCTTGGAAAATATATGGTGGGGGCCACACATGTTGTAACCATGAACAAGCAAAGGGGGGGGGGGTTAAATGTAATTTTGATTGGTAAAATAGATAAAGCAGGTATTAAACTGGATACCGGGTATTTTATCTAGCGTTTAAATCCCGGTTTATGGCGTTCTAAATTATTTTTATTATTCTATAAAAATAAACTCGCCATAATATTACTGAAGTAAATTTCAGTTGCCAAGACTGGCTGTGTTGTTCGTGTTTTGCAGTAGAAGCACTGTGTCGCACAGAAACTCGCGGTACGCGCTTAAACTTGAAAAATAACGTTTTTATGCGTTTTAATTTATTTTTCAACACGAACCTGATTAAAAATAAAATTTTAATCATAACAGAATATTTTTGGAATTTAAATACTATCCGGGCGGTCACCAACGTTCGTTTCGCATTTTTGTCTTAAATAGTTCTTTAGTTCAAATAAACATGTTTTTGCCATACCGAATCCTTCGAAACTTATTTCTAAGTTATGTAAAGGATATTTAGGGTATGTTTGGCTTACGTCACAGTTCCGGAGTGTATGTCGCATTAAACTGATTGCGTTTATGCACCAGTTTGCGTATAACCTTCCACAAAGCAACTTAAAGCTTGAAATCAGAATCGAATCAAATTGTAAAATCATTAAACACAATAACACATATAATAACACCAAAGCACATTGTTTTATTGATAACCAACATTGTTTTACATTATACGATGATTATAGAACACAGTTGTCACAACAAAAATCATCAATCATCAAGAAGCAAATAATCACAAATCAACAAGTATTCATATGCTTATAAGCTTATGTTAGAGTTTTATGAATATGTTCTTTAGTGTTCAACAAGATTAACATTGTTTATCATCTTTTAACCAATAATATATGAAGTATCAAGAGTTCATAAGGGCCTTACTACTAGCACAAGGCTAGGGAAGAACACTTGATGTTGTAGATGACAAATGAGTTGGATAAAAGAAATCGGGAGAGGTCATTCAAGATCTGAGGCCACCAAACCTTCTTATATGGTTCCTTACACCTTTGTGAGTATATGGATTGAATGAGAGTGAGATGATGATGGTGGGGTGGTGGGTGCTTGTTCTCGGCCGATTGGAGGAGAGGGAGAAGGAGATGAAGTGTGGTGTGAAGTGTGATGAGTTCTAATCCTTCTTATAACCTCTAACTCTTTTATCCAATGGTTCATGTGTTTGTTAAGTACAATACAAATCATTCACTAAATCAAATGAGATCCAATCATATCTAACAAGATCATGGAAGATTATGGTGGGGTCACTTATGTGATCGTCCACTTAGGGGGGGGGGGGGTATTTAGTTGGTGTTAAATGGTTAGTTAGGTTATTAAGTTAGATTTCAAGTGTATTAGTTAGTGTTTAAGCATATGATATGTTATATAGTGTGTTAGGGTGTTCGGGGATCATAACTAGCTCAGAAACATTAAAACAATGCTTCTAGTATAATTTTGGTGTTTCGGGTAGTGTCCGGTTGTTCGGTTAGATACCGGTTCGTTAAAGTGCCAAACTATTATGTTTAATGATTTTTAAGTACCCTTTTGTGACACTTTTGATTCCAGACACTTAGAAAAGCATTCAGGACCATTTTGTCATATTTTTACATGAAACTAGCTTGTTAAAAAGCTGATTTTTGCATAATTATGCAGAATTCTGCACTTTGGGTGAGTTTTAGGCACTTCCCGGCACTTAAACTATCACTTAGGAATGCAGTTTTGTGGTCCTTACTTCCCTACACACTATACTAGTGTAGAACTTGGTTTCTGGCTCATACTGGGTCTCAAAACATTGTCTGTCTATGTACTGAACTCCCGTCAGTGCTTTTAGTTTGTCTGATAATGGTGCCAATTCAGTTCTGTGCATTATTAGAACTATATCGTGTTGCATGTAGTAATGATAAAAGTCTTGCAACGTGAAATGCCATTGTATGTATATAACAGTAATCAGAAATTCATTCATCTTGTAAACTGGATCATGCACAGTCATTAAAGCATAATTTACTGTCTAGTTATTGTACGAAATGTACGGACAAGTGCCAGTTGTCTCAAGATTATTCTGAACCATATAATTCATTTTCCTCGGGTGTATATGACCCATTTTTCTATACCAAAATTGATTCTTTCTCTGTTGCCTTTGTGACGAAGCATTGAGCGGTTTGAGAAGTAGTGGATGCGGTGCTCATGTCTAAGACATATAAATCATTTTCTCTTGGATCCTGCTTGAGGATCCACTTATGAATCCCGGTTTGAGTATCATACACTCTTTATCAGTAAAGTGAGTAGAGAATTTCTTGTCACAAATCTGTGAAACACTCAACATATTGTTTTCAAGTTCAACGATATAGTTCACTTTGTCAAACGAAACCACTCCATTCGATAAGATTCCTTCACCAACAGTTCTTCCACCTTGATTTCCTGCGAATCTGACATACCTACCCTTGATTGGTCTAACATCGTAGAGCAAGGCGAGCGTTCTTGTCATGTGTCTGGAAGCTCCACTATCTGTAATCCACTTTGAAAATGCCGATGTTGGAAGCCCATACACAAGCAAGAAATGGATTAGTTTTGAATGGAAACCCAAGCCATCTTGGACTTGGGTTTTCCAGTTTTCTCAACTACTGAAATCTGTTTACTCTCAACTGACTTATCACTCAAACACTCGATTATATTATCTCCCCCTGAAGTTGTAGTTTCAACCTTTTTTGTACCCAACTTTGTTTATTAAAAAGGGTTTTACGAAAATAAATGTTTGAAGTCACACTTTCTTTAACAATTTTTGGATTACTAGTTTCTTTTGTTATAACTTGTACCGATTTAAACATAATTTTAGTAGATTCAACATTCTTTTGTTTCAGGTTTTGTTTTTCTTTAACACTGAGAGTTGATTTTGAAACATTTGGTTTGGCAACTGTGCGTACTTGAATATGAACAGTTATACGAAACGTCTCTAACTTCCTGACAGTTGAAGCAAGTTCCCCTATCTTTGCGATTTCTCACAAAAGTAGGAGGTCCTTGAGCATGTTCTTTTTTTTTATTTAGTTAAAGAACTAGATCAAGAAACAAACTTAACATTATTCAAATATTTTGATTTACCATGAAAAGTATTGTTTCTCTGATTGTTGTTTCTGAATTTGTTCCCATGATTACCATTACCCAATCCTTTGTTCCCATTACCATGATAACCATTGCTGTTTTGGTAACAATTTGATTGGTTTTTCATGCTCTAAGTATATCTTCCCTGAATATTAAACGCAACCTCAGATTGATAATAACTGGTTTGGGCAAAATGTTTTTGATTGTTCTGTTTGTTTTGAAAATTATGTTTGCTTTGTGGAACAATCTTTTTACCAGTTTTAACTTGCGTAGCAACGTCTTCAATAAGCTTAAATGTTCTCGCAATCAAATCAATATTCACATTTATTGTGGGAAAATATAGATCAGGATATATCTTGTCTAACCTAATCATTTGATACATCGTGATCATGTTATCAAGGTCACACATGTTATTTTCTTCTCGTGAAATGTTCTTGTTTTTTACTACTTTCTTCTCACTACCCGAACTTTCACCAGATTAATTTTCAAAAACCTTTTTGGCAACTAATTTACACACCTCCTCATCACAACTATCTGTTAGTGCATATTTTGTGTGTCCGTCACTGTGTGAATAGACTAGATAGAGCGTGTGTTGAATATTGTATAGATGAGAGTGGAAAATCCGGTTTTGCATTGTAAAAAGTCCCTTCGTACGAAGGAGCCCTTCGCCCGAAGGGATACATGCCACTCGCACGAATGGAACTTGTTCCATTTGTCCCCGCCTTATTCGCACGGAGGAGATCACCTATATATAGTAGATGTGAGTGAGAGCCGAGGTGAGTTTTTGGTTCCCAGAGGGGAAACGCATGCGAAATTTCTCTAGAATTTCGCCAGCTTGTAAAAGACGTAAACGCTTTCGGTATGAATGAAGCCTTCAACTTATGGCTAACTATTCTGCTTCTACTCCATTCTTAGTAATAATATTCTACCGAATTAGTTATATCCATGCCAAACTTCCGTCTAATCCTGCCGGATCCTAGAATCTCGCTATCAAAACTCTTTTCTGATTTCTCATACGACACATCGATGGCCTCGGGAAATATATCTTTAGGATCAGCCACCAATCGCGTTTTCACTACAACATCAATGCCTTTGTCAACACCCTCCAGAGATTTAGAATAGGTTACTCCCCATCGGAGGTGGACACCTATTGTACCTGATACCTCGATTACCATATCCATAGATATCTTCCCTAGTTTCTTCATCCTTACCCGTAGGTTTGGGGATAATGTGATCTAGGACATGAGATGTTGCCGCATAACTTGTTAATCTTCTGTCAACTCTTTCAGACTTAGTTTTTACTTTTTTTGCATTTGTTGTTGTAACTCTACCATTTCATCAAGATATTTATCGATTGCACCTTGTTTATCCAAAACAGTTGCTTTTAACATTTCAATTGTTCTTTGATCCTTTTTAAATTTGTTCGATAAACTGTTTTTTCTGATTTTTGTAGTTTGGTGCGAGCAATTTGAAGAGTTTTCAGATCAACTAGCATACTCTCAGTGTGACCTCTTAGTCTATCATAATCAGCATCCTTTTCAATGCATTGTTGGCATGGAATCAAACATTTTTGACATTGAAAAGGTGTTGTTTCTATTTTAGCTTCAATTCTAGACTCTGATGATTCAGTATTTACCTCCTCCAGTTGTGCCATCATCGCTTAATAAACCATTTCCTCCAACGATTCTGTTGTGATCTCATTCACATTGATTATTTCATCGACTTCCTCTTCTTCCTCGTCAAACTTAATTTTTCCCAATGGAGCATCTCTTGCAAAATTTTCAACAATATTAGAAGGAAAAATTGATCTAAAAATAGCATCTTGAGTTATAGGAATCCTCTACACCTCTTCGACAGCTTGTGTCGGTTCTGATCCAACTTTTCATCAGGATATGTTGAATTAGCTTCAACACCAACTTTATGTTCCTCTTTAATCCCAACCTTTGTTTTAACTTCTTCAGTCTTTTCAACTATTTCAACTTCAACTTTGACATCTTCAAGTTCTATTATATCAGCCATCAATGCTAATCCTTCAATGTTTTGAATTGAGATTCTAGGATCCGGCGGGTTTGACGGAGTTTTGGCCCCGAGATAACCGATTCGGTAGAATATTGTTGAGAAGAAAGGAGTAGAAGCACTGAACAGGTTAATTTAAACTGGTTTCTATTCAATGTTTGAAGTTACAGAACCACGAAACCAATTGGACAGAGTTTCCCCTCGGTGAACCAAAACTTGTCCAAACGAGGAGACCTCATCCCTATTTATAGGCATAGCCCATGCACAAGTACCAACATGTGCAAATGGGACTTTATCACGAATGCACCATAGGGCGGATGGGCTCACTCGTGCGAACCTACCTCGGACGGATGTTGATGCGTGTCGTGTGTTATATATATTTAAGTATATTTTAAGCCCTTTTTAACACTTTAGTCAAGTTTTAAATTTATAAAACACGATATTTTACTAACACTAAACACACATATGGGCAAGTGCACCCATCGTGAGCGTAGTATAGCATTGGTAAGATACCGAGGTCGTCTAAAGACACAAGAGCTTTTAGTACCGGTTTATCCTCAACGTTTAATAAAATGCTAAAAATAAAAATAAAAATAAAAATAGATAGACAAGATGAATCACTTGGATTGGACTCACCTTTAGTGTAACCTTTGATGTTTTCCGCACTTTTGCACTTTTTAAGAGATTATCTTAGTTATAGTAGTAGGCCCCTCTTTTGAAGGTGACGTTACCCTCAACCCAGTAGTTTGAGTCAGCAAGGATACAATCCTAAAGGGTTGGATTATTGGAAGATAATTAATTAAGTTATTAATAATGCGTAATGTGGTAGGCCTTCTTTTGAAGGTGACGTTACCCTCGGCTAAGTAGTTTGAGTCAGCAGGGATACAATCCTAAGTAGCCAGGTTAATGTATTAATAGTAGTTTACATATGAGGGGATCAAGGAGTTCGGACCCCCGCCATCCAATATCAGTGGGTATTGAAGGAGGTCCTACTAAACTTAACCCAGGTCCTTGCAGGATCTATACACTGAACAAGGCAAGACGCTTACCAAACCATTCCCTTAACCCCCGACCAGGTAGCCAACATATCTCCATATAGACTGTGGAGATATGAATGGTGTAAATCTTTTATTTTATATAGACAGTAAAATAACGCCAAGACACCATGGACAAATGACAAGGAAGTTTCACCTTCAACATAAGAAACTAGTTATTCAAGTCATTAATACAAAACCAAATAAAGAGTGCGAAAATATTAAAAAACAAAAGTATTACACTAAATGCTTGTCTTCACCAAGTGATGTAAGAGACTTAGGCAAACATGTCCTTTGATTGTCAAGAACTCTAACTATCAATCTTGGATCCCGAGACTACTACACACACTCTATGATGGATGATGGATGATGGTGGTGGATGTGGGTGCTGTGATGGTGGTGGAGTGTGGGTGAAGTAGGAGATAGGTGGTTTGTCAAGGGATGCCTTTACAATGAACCAAGCACCCCTATTTATAGCCTGTATAGAAGCCCGGACATGGCCCCGTGCCCACTGGGCACGGCCTCATGTCCACCCATCTTCTCTTTCTTTATTAAATGCAGTTTGTCTGCATTAGTTGACCACGCCCCCGTGTCCACTGGGCACGGCCCCGTGTGCAGAAGCGTATCTGTACTATCAAGATTTTCCTGGATTTTGCGAATATTAGCGTTGACCACGGCCCCATGTCCGCTGGCCACGCCCCCGTGTTGGGAATTAGAAGCTTCTACAGCTTTGTATTTTCTGCAGACACTTGGGCACGCCCCAGTGTTCAATGAGCACGGGGCGTGTTCAGCCTTCTGATGTCTTGTTTTTGCTTGGGAAGATGCTGTCGAGGGGTCGGGCATGCCACGTTTATTCCTTTTCTTGTATTATTGTTAGATTTGACTGCATTTTTGCTTCTTTTGTTCATTTAAGCTCATTTATCCCTGAAAATACAAAAGGAAGACAAAAGCACACTTTTTCCAACATTAGTACTAAAAAAGGGTTAGTTTTATGCCTCTTTTGATGTAATTTATATGTTGCATTTTACACACATCAAATACCCCCACACTTGAATCTTTGCTTGTCCTCAAGCAAAACTCTTTATTTTGTGACTTACACACCCAAATAGAATTGGTAGAAGAGAAGGTTTTGGGCTTGTCTTGAGTGTCGGGATTCCAAGATCTTTATTAGGTTTTATTTTTATGTTATTTATAATCCTATTCGTTATGATTTATTTAGAACATTACATAAGAGAAATTACTTATTTGGGCATAACATGCCTTTTTAAAATTCCATTTATATACAAGTTCACATACCTCACGGGGGATCACTCAACACTCAGCCAAAGATGTATTTTTGTGAAACACTCTAGACCGGCATGGAACTTACTTCTACCATATGCTTGCCAAGCAATCAATCCTCCTCCTTTTTAACTATAAACCTTTGTAAATATCAAGAGGAATTTGGGGAAGGGTAAGGCTTGGGTTAAAGGTATGTGGTTTTGGGTTAGTGGTTAGTAGAAAAGGGCGAAAAGGCGTAGAAAGCGTCGGTTCTCGTAAAACATTTTGTTTTTGTGACTTTTTTATTCTAATGAAACATTTTTCAAACAAGGTTTCTTTTGGTGAACTTTTTTGTTTTATTGCTAAACTTCATCAAAATTTTATTTTTTTATAATAAATATGTCACAAGAAAACCGAGCTTTGCACTAAAATAAAGGGGTTTAAAATAAAAAAAAGGTTTTGGTGGGTAAAGGGTGTTTGTTTTGGGTTTAGAAATGAAAAGGTTTAGGCTCAAAGGGGTTACCTAGGGGGATTTGGGGTAGGTGGTAAAGAAAAAGAAAAATAATGGTGTTGAAATAAAAAGGGTTAGTCTAATGCCTCCGTCATTTACTTATTTGGGTTTAAGTTGGTAAGGTTCGAGAATGTATCGTCATGGCAAGTTCTAGAGTCGTAGGAAACCAAGCGGCTATTCACACAAGAAACGAAAAATGAGCATTTAGTTTAAAGATGTGTATTTGTATGCTCAATAAAGGCTCAAAACTCACTTTTTGTGGGAATGGGTTTTTAATGTGATCAAGTGTATATAATCAAATTTTAACTAGATTTGTCATGCCATTTCATAATTTTCTTACGTTGGTTCTTTTTATCACGATGCTATCGGTTGTAAATTTATAAAAATATAACCTTTCTAGAACTTGTTATTCCCAGTTTAAACCAAGACAAGTAAAAAAAATGAAAAGTTTTTTGAAAAATTTTGGGGTGTTTAGCGGTTCCAATAAAGTTTTGTGTAAGGCTTGTAATTAGGACTTGCAAAATTTCAAGGTTTTAGCATCCCCCCACACTTAAATTACACATTGTCCTCAATGTGTCCCAATAATAAGTTTTTAGGTTGATTGAATGTGTAAAAAGGTGTGTTAAACAAAATTTTTCTGTTACTGGGTATCTGGACACGGCCCCGTGTTGAATGAACACGTCCCCGTGTACAAATTGCCAGCAGCGAGAACTTACAGAAGGTGGACACAGGGGCGTGTCGGGTGAACATGACCTTGTATTAAGCAAAAGTCTGCATAATTTTGAAAAACAGCAGGTCTGGGCGATGGGCACGGGGGCGTGTCGGATGAGCACGACCCCGTGTGGACAAACTGCAAAAGTGTAAAACAGGTTTCTGGCTTCGGTTTTCCTGTCCCGGCTTTAGTAGCACTAATGTTTAGTGCTCTAAGCCTCGTATGTACCTGTTCAACTAATAAATACCACACCAAACAATAATCAACATCCTAAATTACCAAAGTTCATCATCCATGTCACAAGTTAAAAAAGAAAAAGAAATGCAGAAATTAAAAAGTGTTAAAGAAAGTAAATTGTTCAACAAATGGCACGCAGGCCATGAAATTGTTTTTTGAGATAAGGGGGTTAACCTGTGACACCTCCAACCATGTGATGCCACCTCCGACTCCTCCCGCTCAATCCATGTCCTCTTCTTCATCATCATCACCTCCTCCGTGGCCCGCCATATACTCCCGGATGTTCCCAATGTCATCCTGCATGTCAGAGATATTTCTCTCTATCGCTCCGACCCGGGTGTATGTGTTTCTAGCCATGTTGTAGGTGTTCCTGGTGCACATAAGGTTTTCCTGCAACAAATCATGTAAGCTTTGAAAGTTAGGAAAACCGCCTCCTTGAGAGGAGGATTGACCCGGATCACCCTGGTGCTGGTAGTGGTACTGAGGAGGAGGACGGATGTGTGGAGCGTGTAAGACGAGTGCTTCTTGCGGGTTCCATGTACGCCCTTGAACTCTTTGAAAACTGATCGTCCCATCTTCCGCTTCGTAGATCAAGTTCATGGAGCGGCATATGACCATGTCCACTTTCCCCGACCATGGTCCTTTGTGGAAGGACCTCGGCATATGCACAAAGTGTTTGAAGAGGCGATATATCCACCCTCCAAAGAAGATAGGAGTCGGGGGAGTAGCAAGCTGGTTCCAGTGCATGTTTCGGAGTAGAAGGTATGGAACATCTAGGTTGACACGGTTGTGGATGCAACGGAGGACTAGCATATCCCGTAAACCTACAACACCGCTGTTGTCGTGCCTCTAGCTAAGAGAGTAGGTGAGGACCCTGTGGATGTAGCGGTAAAGAGGGTCTCTCAGCTGGGTGCTCTTAGTTCGGATCGGGTTGTAGTTGCCCTCTCCGATTTGAGCCCAAACAGCTTGACGGTCATTTTCTTGAATCTCACGGAGACCGCCAGTGTTCTCTTCATCCCCAGCATCTTCTTCCAAGTACAACCCTACCAGAGCCCCAAATTAAGCGATTGAGCTCTGGTATGTGGTCTCTACCCCTTCATTGCAAACGGATCAGCTCTTGTCTTGAAGATGAACGTGCTGTAAAATTCCATACTGTATTCGTGCACAGAGTGAAGCCGAGTGCAAAGGGCAGCTCGTAGTGGGCCGGTGACATGGTGTTGAATCGGTCTATTTGGTTCACTGTCTCAAGAGTGTCCATGCACACTTGTCTGGGGTTCTCCTCAGGCCTAGTCCTTAACACATCATAACGAGCTTGAGCTGCCAACTCGCTTGCGTTGAACCTGATGAATTTCTTGGCCATCTGAAAGAAAACACAGCAATCAATTAGTACGAAACAGTGAAATTTTCGGAGAAGACTGAAAACAGTCGGCTGAACACGCCCCCGTGTTCAGCGGACACGCCCCATGTTGGATGAAAGTCGGGCGGACACGACCCCGTGCTCGCTGAGCCCGACCCCGTGTCAAGGCTTCTGTTTCTCCAAATTCTCAATTTTCGACCCGGTCCTGAAAACTTGAAAATTTTTGGTCCAGTAGAGGCGGTTTTCCTCGAAAATGAAACCCCAAGTGCCGTTTTTCCCAAAACAAACCGTTTACCCCTTCAATTTTATCTTTTTCGGTTCAAAAACAAGGGTTTGGTGTTTTTGTGAGAAATCATGCAAATCTTCAAACAATACAAGTTGATTTACTTCCTATAACATGAATCTAAACTAATGCTAACATATTTATGCAAAAAATTGAGGTTCGATCCGGTTCAAGTTGAAGAACCCTAGATTTTTCCACAAATCTTGATGTTAAACTACATGCAAGAACTTAATCTAACTAATTATATGGATAGAATCATACCTTGACGTTATTAGAAGGAGGGGAAACCTCGAAATCTTGTAGAAAAATCGCCGGAACCAGAGAGTTTTTGGGGAAACGGGGCGTGTGGAATGAAGAAACTGTTTTGAAAAGGGGGTTTTATCCCGATAGTTGCTCGGACACGGCCCCGTGTTCGCTGAACACGGCCCCGTGGGCGGGCAACTTAATTTTTTTTAGTGCTCGTGTGAGTGTCCTGTTTCCCAAAACTTGGTTTTAGAGATCTTACCGATTCAGATGTTTTCCCGATTGTTCGTAACTTACCAGGTATGATATTGATGCTTTCATTCTTCGACCGTTTGAAGCGAGATTTCTTCCTCCTCATCCTCAATAAATCCTTGATAAAGCTTTAGCCGTTGGCCATTGACTTTGAATGGAATTCCATTCCGAGATTTAATTTCGACTACACCGTGTGGGAAAATATGGGTGATGGAAAAAGGTCCTGACCACCTAGACTTTAATTTACCAGGAAATAATCGAAGTCATGAATTAAACAATAGAACCTGATCTCCTACTCGAAATTCATTAGGTTTAATGTGTTTATCATGCAAATTTTTCATTCTTTCCTTATAAATTTCGGAGTTAGAGTATGCATAATTCCTTAATTCGTCTAATTCATTTAATTGGCAAAATCGATTTTTACCGGCAACTTCTAAGTCTAAGTTTACATTTTTAATTGCCCGGTAGGCCTTGTGAGCTATTTCTACTGGCAAATGACAACTTTTTCCATAGACGAGCTTATATGGGGTTGTACCTATTGTTGTTTTGTACGCTGTGCGAAAGGCCCATAAAACATCGTCTAATTTGTCAGCCCATTCTTTTTTATTTAACCCTACGGTTTTTTCAAGTATTCTTTTTAAACCTCTATTAGTCACTTCGGCTTGTCCGTTCGTTTGAGGGTGATATGCTGTTGAAACCCAGTGATAGACCCCATACCTTGTTAAGATTTTTTTCTAGTTGATGGTTACAAAAATGGGTACCTCTATCACTTATTAAAGCCTTTGGTGTTCCGAAACGAGAGAATAATCTTTTCAGAAATCTTACCATGACTCTTCCATCGTTAGTTGGAAGTGCCTCGGTGTAACGCCCCGCTTATTTGTACTTTCCTTTTATAGCAAGTCTTGTTCATGTCTCTATTTTTGGAAACTTTGTATTCTTGTAATCGTTCCTTCTTTGTAATCGTTGTAAAAACCGAGACTTGGATCATTAATGAAATTCGTATTTTGCTACAAATATGTTATACACACTTTATATATGCTCATATGTTCGATCTTGTGAATCAATTGATGCTTAAACGATATTCTCGGAAACTATGTGCTAAACTTGTAATTAATCTAAACTTATGTTTAAAACGTGTCTTGAACGTGAACGACACTTGATTTTGATACTCTTACGCTTAATCATATGTGATTTATACTCCTCATACTTAGATTTATCTCAAACTATGCTTTTGTGGCAAATTTAGTCCTTAAATGACCTAAAAACACCAAAATAACAACTCTAGGGGCTGATTTGTAATAAATAAAACTTTATTCCGGAACAATAAGTTGAGGCGGCCCGCGACAAGGTCCCCTGAACCTTTACACGGCCCACGTGGACCTCATATCTGCAGAAAACACATTCAGCTCCATTTCTACGCGATTTTGCACGAAATCCCAAGTTCTAGCACTCCCCAATCACCTCTAATCCACCTCTAAACACCTCCAATCACCTCTAATCTCTTCCACTATAAATACAACCCTTCTCCAGGCATTTCTACACTTTCACAACCCTCAAATCTCTCTCAAACACTCTCAAGTTCTTGCAAATTTCAGAAATTCGGGCAGATTCATGCCTTCATACAAAAGTGGGCATAACTTGCTCAAAACTTAACCAAATCACTTGATTCTTCTTCCTACTTGCTTGGATAATCATGGGGTTTGATTCCTTGATCTCTCCTTGGAGAAATCAGACCTAGAATTGCCCTGAAAATGTCCATAAACTTTCTGTTGTGTTTTGAAACTTCTTAAACTCTTGTATACCTCAAACAAACTTGTGTTCTTTTGCTTCTAATCGAGTGTATGAGTAGTAAAGCCAAACCAAGGTTGTTTTACACTTAATATGAGTGTCTAAACACTCTAAACTTTCTGTTTTAATGGAGCTATTAGCTTGCAAGTGGTGTCAAGTCTTGAACTTGAAGATAGTGTGACTACTTGGCTAGCCTAGGCTAACTTACATAACAAGTCCACACATCACTTGATGTTTTGCTTAGATTAGTTGTATTATTTCTTGTACATATCTATGGGGTTCCTAAATGGAAGGTTCGCCTCCCTACCTCCTACATGACCTATATGTTAACATATTATTCGAGGTACCAAAGTGGAGGATTTCACCTCCCACCTCCTACTTGACTTATGACACCAAGAGGTACCAAAGTGGACGGTTCAACCTCCCGCCTCCTACATGACTAAACATTATTATAAAGTATGACTATAATAACCCTTAAACCGAACCCTTGGTAGTGATTATGTAATCCTCTATCAAGTTAATATGTTTCTCACTATGTGTGTAGTTCCTTGTCACGATTCTAATTGGTCTTGAACCTATGAAATCACATACAATCCTTAGGGATTACTATAGTGTCAAGAACAAGTGCTAACACCTTTGTGATTATTTTTATAATACCTACTTTATCATCCTTTGAATCTTAATCCCGAATCTCGACCCTAACCATACCTTTAACCTAAACCCTTATACGTTCGTCTACACTTGGATAATCGGAAGAAATTGCAATATCGTGAGTATACTCGTTTTCCCCTCTTTTACTTTTACCACTTTTGGGGTGTAACATGTTACTTATCAAAAACTTACACATGAACATTTTGCTTAAACACACAAACATTCCTATAACATGCCTGTATACGTGATTGCTTGATACTTTAAACTTGGGTGAAACTTTATGTGTTGAACTTATCATTAACTTCGTACGAGCCTAACCGTGACATATGTAGCGCTATAGGATTGACGACCCGCCCGTAGACTTGTGGTTATGTCATGAGCATCTTGCGTCTCATTTGGTTTGATATGTTAGACACATGCCATATTTATTGTTTATCTTGAATCACATGCTTGCTATGAGGAATTGTTTAAAACTTATCTTTTGTTATGTACGTACTAAACTTGTATACTCGCCATTGCTTTTGCATTGAACTTTATTTTTAACATGTTACAGGATGAAGATGATGATGATGATATGAAACAAAGTAGCGTTGATGCCTAGATACACATATAGACGTTTAGGTTTAATACGTTGTATAAATTCCATATTTGTTGTTGTAGGTCCCGTGAGCCGTATGGATCGTAACAGAATCGTCTATCCAACCTAGAGTGCGGAATCCTCTAGATTAGATTTCACAGAAAATGAGTAGAAACTGAATCAAGAACACGATACACTTTCAATCCGGTCTTCTATTGATTATCCAACACGAAGTTTACAATCAATTCAAGACCTTCACAAGAAATCTCCTAGCCACTCTCTATAGATTTCTCTAACTCCCCAAACTTGCTAACTTAAACCCTTATGCCAAGCCTTGTTTATATAGGACAAGGTTTGCACATGGGCTTTGGTCTGGGCCAGGCCATTCTCCAAGCCCATTACAACAAATAACTCCCTAACCAATAATGCTAAGCCCAATACAAAATATCCAAAGACTAAATAATCAAACTATTAAGCTGTTGTCACAAAACATGCACCAACAAACTCCCCCTTGACAATAGCTTCATACTGTAAATTTGTCTTCAAACATCTTGCAGTCTTTTGGTCTTTGGATAGCGTCAGCTACACAGTTTCTGACATCAACAAACTCCCCCTTAGCTGATGCTTCCAATCTCCAAAATTTTCATTCGTTGTAGATCAGCGAACTAGCAATCTTTGGTTAAGCAAGTATCTTCAAATCTTCCATATCTCTTTCTCTTTCTGCAATGTAGTAGAAGGATCCTACCATGCATCTTCACACGTTCTTCACTTCACTCTCAATCTGCACTTTACTTGTATTCTGCACTTCATTTTGATAACTGCATCAATCTGTTTAGCAACACAAGCAAGTATCTTGAAAAACCATTAGCCTTTTTCACATTTAAAGATAAACCAATATTTTATCTTAGTTTGCAAAAACAACTACCTGTCAGTTCAAAATGGGAGATCTTTTAAAAGGAAATATTTTTGGTATTTTGAAATTTTTTAAAACAACTAAACAAACTAAACTAAACCAAAAAATATTTACAACACTTCTTTTTGTGAGTATCATGTGCAAGAAGATCATATCAGCAAAATCAAACTGTTTCACACCATTTGATAATTCTTTATGTATTTTTTCGTGAAAAGCAGTTCAAGACGATTACCAGTATCTTTGTCCACCTAAACAAATGCATGAACATTTCAAGTACCATTACCGTATGATACGTTAAGGTAATATTAATTCTGATATATTAGTGTGTCCCACTTCAGGATATACCCCCGCGATCAAGGTATGCACAAAGATTCATCGTAGTAGGTGAGTATACTGAATTCATCCGTTTTATTTTTCAACGATAGATAATTGGTGAACAGGTCAGTACTTCCGTACAGCAGAGAGACCAAAATATCTTATCGAGGGCTAAGACAAATACCATTTTTGTACGATTTGTGCATTTAGCACTTATTTTGAATGACTCTCTATGAGAGCTTCTTCATTGTTCAGGGTTTTGGCATTTTTAGCTCTTTTAAGATATCCGAGGTGTGTCTAGGTCAGCATGTATCTGGATGCAGCAGAAGGACACCCCTGATATCCCCAGATGAAATAGCAGTATAAAGACCCAAAACTTCAGATTTTGGCAATCTATCAATGCAAGATTTAAGGTCATTAAACCATACACCACTGATGTGTTCCCCACTCATACTCAGTGCATTTAGGTTTATATCACTTTGGTAAGTTGATTATTTCATGCTTTTGCCTACCGGTACATCATATGATGAAACTGCTATCACACTTAAGCAATTTTTAATTCAGTTCGAGTGTGACAGTCTAACCTGCTGATGTACTATCATTTCTTCTTTTTCACACCATGAAAACTCATTTTTGATTTTTCAATGTTTTTGTATTTTTTTAAAAATTTATAACTTACTCCCCCTAAACACACGCACTATCTAAACTCTTTTTGGCTTAGGGAAATTTCTCCCCCTAAATTTTTGTTTTCATGGAGTAAGTTTTGAAAACACAAATTTAAAAACACAAACAAACTCCCACCTTAACCTGACTACAGTTTTTCACGTTTTAAGTTTAAAAACAATCAAAATGATCACAGAAGTAAATAGTTCGTTACCCATGTTAACCTACTATTCACCTCAGATGCTGTACAGGAATAACCACTGTCGAACACATCAACAGTCCTTCTTGGTCATCCTGCATTCACTCAACAACTCAGTTAGACTTTAGAACCCAAGCCCTGATGGTCTTGGGTTTTCCAAATTCATCCATTACAGGAACATCCATCCAATATCCATCACACTTTAGTGGATTATCTGGAT
The DNA here is from genome assembly GCA_030545235.1 of Helianthus tuberosus. Lineage (NCBI taxonomy): Eukaryota > Viridiplantae > Streptophyta > Magnoliopsida > Asterales > Asteraceae > Helianthus > Helianthus tuberosus. Next base: position 95,695,520 of record CM060399.1, on the reverse strand, counting down.
ACCTGCTTCTCCCATTATTATACCATGAATTTTGGAAAAATTTTGGATGTTGTTGAACATTTGAGTTACTAAAACCCCTATGTCCATTTCTTTGTTGAAAATTTCGATTACCAGCAGTTTGGTATCGAGTTTGATATCCAAAATTTCTATTTTGACTTTGAAATTGATTTGATTTACCATTATGATGACTAAATTGTGGAGAAATACTTCTTGGTCTATCAAATCTTTTCGAAGTTGAGGGTTTAGATTGAGATTCAGGTTTATTTGTCTGACAACTAGTTTTTACACTATTGTTTGACCCAACTTGATTCTCATCCTTAACCTCATCAACCTTTTGTTTACCTTTCTTCAAAGGACAACAACTCGCCACATGCCCTTTATTGTGACATTTAAAACAGGATCTTTTCTTATAAGTTTTCTTTTTGTTTGATCCCTTTTTAAATGTGTTGGCCATTTTGTCTTCAGTATCCTCATCCACTTTATGAGGTGTACTGTTAGACCCTACAGATTCTTTCAAAGAAACTGGACTATTTGGTAAGTCCACGGCTATCGGATCCACTACAGCTGGTGTAGTAGGCACAAAATCAATTAGCTCTTCTTCTTTTGGTAGAAAAGAGTAGTCTTGATTTCCAGAAGATGAAGCTTTAGTAAACCCCACCCCTGTTTTATCATTACTCCTTTTTAAACCTTTTTTAATTTGAGTCCTGACTAACGAAGAATTCCCAAAATTGTTTAACTTCCCCTGAAGTTCAACAATTTTGGCTTGTGCATCAGCCAATTCTGTGCACTTTTCTGAAAGCTCGTTAGTCTTTTCTTTCAGAGTTTCACGAGCCAAATCAATGATCTGTAATTGGTCATTGACTTTGCTTGTTAAACTACTGATTTCTTGTTCATTTGATTTGAGTTTTTCTAAACAATCTGACTCTCGTTTAATCAAAAGAACATTTGACTCTTTTAACTTTTCTAATTCAGCTGACTGAATTTTGTTTTGCTCCGATAGTCTGTCAACTTTAACCTGTAGTTCAGTGCAATTAAGACATGTATGACTTACAGATTCTGATGATACCTTTACCTCTGTTGTAAGTCCATTCACATCACTCAAGCCCTTTGAAACTTCTGCCTCAACCTTTTCAGCATTCTCCTCATCTGCTACCTTCTTCTCCTCTATCTCAGCAGCTCCCTCTCCAATCTTCACAGCTGCAAGCTCAGCTACCAATGCTTGATCACAAGAATTTACTTGTGAAGAGATCTGATAACGTTTTTCCAAAGCTTCCCACAGCTCTCTAGAAGTCCCATACGTCTTGAAAGTATGTTTAACACTCTCAGGCAAGGACATCTTTATTGCTGATAAAGCTTTCTTCTCAGCATCAACCAACTGTTTCTCAGATTCATCCATCTTCTCATAAGAAATTACTTTTACTCTTCCTTCAACATGACGTGTGGGAGCAACGTATCCATCCATCATACAGCTCCACATTCTCGTATCCTTACTCTGAACATATGCCTCAACCTTCTTTTTCCAGTCAGTATATTCTTTGAAATTTATAAGCTTAGGCCAGTTCTTAACAACCTCACTTCCATTATCCATCTTAGCCATCACGCAGCGTAAAAGTTTAAATGAATTTTGGTAACCTGTGTCAAAATCCAAATCTAACTTCTTTATTGGTCCTTGTCGAGCTTTTACCGTAAGCGAACTGATGAAACCGTACAAATATTATCCGAAAACTGTTTTTATCCAATTATACCGTTAGATTCGTCTCTAAATTATGATTCCAATGATATAAAATGTCAAAAACCTATTTCAAGATTTTTTTTTTTACCCTAAAAATCCAAGGATCCCAACGGTGCAAACGGTTTCCTGTGACGTGTTACGGATAATTTCCTAAACGCGAAACTGTGAAATTTTTCTTACGCAAGCCTAGAAAAATTCCACCCTTTCCGAAATGGTCAGAAAAGGTCCGAAATGGTTGATGGATATCCGTAATGGTCCGAAATGGTTATGTTTATCCGAAATGAACACCCTTTTGTCCGAAATGCACTACTCCGGTCCGAAATGAAGTCAAACTGGTCCGAAATCAACTCAATCTGATCCGAAATCAACTGTTTGATCCGAAATGCAAGACTGAAAATCCGAAATACAAGTCAGAAGATCCGGAATGCAGTCAGAAGATCCGTAATGGTCCGAAATCACTTGTTTCTGGTCCGAAATGCAAGCCTGTGAATCCGTAATGCTTGTTTCTGGTCCGAAATGATGCTGTTTATCCGTAATGGTTCCGAAATCCTTGGGTGAAACTTTATACTTGGGTGAAACTTTATGTGTTGAACTTATCATTAACTTCGTACGAGCCTAACCGTGACATATGTAGCGCTATAGGATTGACGACCCGCCCGTAGACTTGTGGTTATGTCATGAGCATCTTGCGTCTCATTTGGTTTGATATGTTAGACACATGCCATATTTATTGTTTATCTTGAATCACATGCTTGCTATGAGGAATTGTTTAAAACTTATCTTTTGTTATGTACGTACTAAACTTGTATACTCGCCATTGCTTTTGCATTGAACTTTATTTTTAACATGTTACAGGATGAAGATGATGATGATGATATGAAACAAAGTAGCGTTGATGCCTAGATACACATATAGACGTTTAGGTTTAATACGTTGTATAAATTCCATATTTGTTGTTGTAGGTCCCGTGAGCCGTATGGATCGTAACAGAATCGTCTATCCAACCTAGAGTGCGGAATCCTCTAGATTAGATTTCACAGAAAATGAGTAGAAACTGAATCAAGAACACGATACACTTTCAATCCGGTCTTCTATTGATTATCCAACACGAAGTTTACAATCAATTCAAGACCTTCACAAGAAATCTCCAAGCCACTCTCTATAGATTTCTCTAACTCCCCAAACTTGCTAACTTAAACCCTTATGCCAAGCCTTGTTTATATAGGACAAGGTTTGCACATGGGCTTTGGTCTGGGCCAGGCCATTTTCCAAGCCCATTACAACAAATAACTCCCTAACCAATAATGCTAAGCCCAATACAAAATATCCAAAGACTAAATAATCAAACTATTAAGCTGTTGTCACAAAACATGCACCAACAGTTGTTGTATTGTTTTCTTGTATTTAGCATGTTGTATTTCAATTTCGTGTATTGTAACATTTGATTATGAAAGAAATCAATTTATCTTAAATTCTATTGTCACAATTAGCGTTATGTGTGATGAGCAATCTTTCTTCGTCTCACTCCGATGTTTCCGCCATCGGTTGGGGTGTGACAGATTGGTATCAGAGCCATAACTATAGGGAATTAGGAAAAGTAGGAATGCTTTTACCTAGTCTATAGTTTGAGAGCCTTATTCGTATGTTTTGCTTGAACTACTACATGATACTTTATTTGTTTCTTATTTATGCTCTTTTAAACATGTATATCACTCGTGGGTAATATTCGACATGTTATTCTTATGCATTAATGCTTGTCTTATTATGTGTTAATACTTGTTTCGTTGTTCGATCCTTTACGTATTATTCTTGACCTATTTCTCTATGTGTTAATACTTGATTTATCATTTCATTATTTATGTACCATTCTTGATATGCCCTCTTACGTGTTTATATACACTTCCCTCATGCATTTTACTCGATATTTCTAAATCCGAAAACACTCATAACACATAAACGAGACGACTTCACCAAAATAGGCGTGAAACCCACAATTTGGTGAATGACTCTCAATCCTTCTACTTTTCTTCTCTTACACGAAATTCACCACCAAGTTGGGAGTGAAATCCTCACCTTGATGGAGAAATTTAAAATTCTAGTGGACCCTCGTCAAAATGTTGAAATCAAATTTTGACCCGACGAGTACCAATCACACTTAGGATACTAAATCGCCAAGTTAGGGGTGAAACCCGCACCTTGTCGACTAGTTCCACTCCTCGATCTTTTGTTTTCATAAATCCCGCCAAGTCTCGAGATTTTGATCGATTTGTGACATGTAGTAACCGGAAGGGTAAATACCGTTAACCGACTTGTCGGCAAGAGTATTTCACCTATTAGGCCAAAGCATGCTCCTCAAACTCGAAAGACTTTTCGACCACTTTGGTTAGTCAAAGTTCCGTTTTGGAACCATCCCAAATTTTAATCAAACATGTGTTCTACTATTTATTTTATACGATGCAATCTTTCAAATTTGAAATTTCTTTCGATATTTTCTTCTCACACACACATCATATTGAATCTTTCCATACATTTATACATATGCATGATTTCATATAATTTAAATTCATTTTCCTTATAACGACAAGTGGAGACATATCATTGAGATAGGAGTGACTTCCTTACCTTGACGATTAACTCCACTCCCCTTTTCTTAAAACGACCTCACCAACGAGTTAGGGGTGATTCCCTTACCTAGGTGATCGTTACCAAAACGTCTCTTCAAAATATCTTATTATGCAAACTCGATCATGTTTTATACCTAAATTATTTATCATTATTCAAAATACATACGTATACGATTTCAAAATACATTGTTTTATCAAGCGTACTTTCTATCCTACAACCTATTTTCACTTAACTCTTATACACGAGATTCTTAAACATATCTTAAACGTTTTACTACACAAATTTTAAACCTTACGCAATGCCACCTATCAATTTAATCGGTCCAAGGAATCTCTTGCCCATGAACTTCATATTCGGCTTAATCACTAAAACGCACTTATGATATAAATCACCAAACTAAAGACTTTCATTCTCAATCGGAGGATCAAACCAGCCTTTCTTTTACACCTATAAGATCTTATGGATGTTATATGATTGTTTTACCAAGAACTCTATCTAACATCAACAAATCATTTGTTAGAACTTTTAACAATCACTAAGTCCTTTTGCTAAAATTCTTTTCTAAGGATCCTCGTTTTCACAAGAACCTCCTAAATTCATAATTTCATGTTTGATGAAATGAACTTACTTTTGATTGAAAACCTTTTTCTTACACCAATTTACAAAACACGTGGGCAAGAAGACTTCTTGGAGACCGATCATCTTCGGTTTACCTAAACTCTTTTGAAACAAAAGTAACATTTCCATTCAATACAAAATACATTATGCTTAGCCAATGAGTACTTTATATCCTCTTACATATGAAAACTATATTCTACCTTTCCAATCAAACCCAATCTAATTTTGATTCAATGAACTCAATGTTTCGTTTAAACAACTATACATGCATATCATCATACACGTTTTAGTCGTTGCATCGCGACAATTTCATTTATATCGTTCGTATTTACATGCTCAACCCCTTGAGCACTTTTACTTGCTTAACTCTGTTATGTTTCAATTAATACTATATACGTAATCATTAGTATTCGTACTCACACTCATATTCATAACAATACATTTTATGCTTATAATCATATTCATACTTATACTCATATGTTTCATGTTTTTACCTATACTCATATGTTTCATGTTTTTACTTATACACATACGTTGCATGCTTATACGTATACACATACTTGCATGCTTATTCATACCTAAACTTATACTTATGCTCATGCTTTCATTCATACTCGTGATTCATACATTCGTACCCATACGCAAGCGGAATCCGAGGGATTCGCTTACGTGGGTCCCATAAATACTTAAGCATGGACTTGCTTGCGTACTACACTCATATACGTACACATTCCTATTTTTTTTTCTTTTCAAATTTATGTACACCCTGATTCGTACACAACTAGTACAAGCTATGCGGATCATGCGACGGTCAATATAATCACGGGTGCACACGGGATTATAGTGATTGGCTCATGAGAACCATAGAATGTACTACTGTGTATGGTAAGACACGGAACGTAACATGACACCGAATACGAAACAGACGTAATATGGTCAAAACATGGTGGATACGCCGCTGGTACATCCTATATATAAGTGTTTTCACCATGTTACCAAACTTTCGTGAAACGTACCATGAGAAATTCAGTGTTTTGCAGACCTATTTAGACCTAATACAAACTTTATACAACCCACAAACGCATGATATCCGATTATCCACGACGAGACTTCGTTCTTAACACACTACGTTCATCTATCCAACACTTATGCTATTCTTATACTTGCACCCTTTAAGAGTCATTCGTTCATTTCTATACTCATATTATACTCCTATGTCCTTTCTTTCATATGAACCTCGTTCACAATCAAGCTCGTTAAAACATTTGAATCCTAACTTATCTTATTACCTTAGAGCCGTTTTCCTATTCTTTATTCTTGTGTAAACGTATTTAATAGGCCGTTAATACTTTATCTTACCAAACCTCCTCGTTCCACTCGAGAAGCAATTTCTATGAATATGTGGTTTTATACTATTTTTAAAACTTCCTACGCAATCTATTTTATTGATTTCAAACCATTGCATGAAGACCTCCTTCGTAAATACAATAAATTCGTAAAACAACTCCAATTTTAGCCATTCAAAAATCGTTTTACCTATATATGTTTACCCCTGCTTATGCCTCAAGACCATTTTTAGCCAGACAAATCATTTTACAAACTTATTTTATTCTCCCAAAATTCCGTACCTTCAAAACATTTCAAAATTTCCAAGTATCAAGTTTTTGCCAAAACTCTTCAAGTCTACCTCTTGAATAAATTTCGGGACGAAATTTCCTAAAGGAGGGGAGAGTGTAACGCCCCGCTTATTTGTACTTTCCTTTTATAGCAAGTCTTGTTCATGTCTCTATTTTTGGAAACTTTGTATTCTTGTAATCGTTCCTTCTTTGTAATCGTTGTAAAAACCGAGACTTGGATCATTAATGAAATTCGTATTTTGCTACAAATATGTTATACACACTTTATATATGCTCGTATGTTCGATCTTGTGAATCAATTGATGCTTAAACGATATTCTCGGAAACTATGTGCTAAACTTGTAATTAATCTAAACTTATGTTTAAAACGTGTCTTGAACGTGAACGACACTTGATTTTGATACTCTTACGCTTAATCATATGTGATTTATACTCCTCATACTTAGATTTATCTCAAACTATGCTTTTGTGGCAAATTTAGTCCTTAAATGACCTAAAAACACCAAAATAACAACTCTAGGGGCTGATTTTAATAAATAAAACTTTATTCCGGAACAATAAGTTGAGGCGGCCCGCGACAAGGTCCCCTGAACCTTTACGCCGCCCGCGTGGACCTCATATCTGCAGAAAACACATTCAGCTCCATTCTACGCGATTTTGCACGAAATCCCAAGTTCTAGCACTCCCCAATCACCTCTAATCCACCTCTAAACACCTCCAATCACCTCTAATCTCTTCCACTATAAATACATGATTGTAGCGCTATAGGATTGACGACCCACCCGTAGACTTGGGTGAAACTTAATGTGTTGAACTTATCATTAACTTTGTACGAGCCTAACCGTGACATATGTAGCGCTATAGGATTGACGACCCGCCCGTAGACTTGTGGTTATGTCATGAGCATCTTGCGTCTCATTTGGTTTGATATGTTAGACACATGCCATATTTATTGTTTATCTTGAATCACATGCTTGCTATGAGGAATTGTTTAAAACTTATCTTTTGTTATGTACGTACTAAACTTGTATACTCGCCATTGCTTTTGCATTGAACTTTATTTTTAACATGTTACAGGATGAAGATGATGATGATATGAAACAAATTAGCGTTGATGCCTAGATACACATATAGACGTTTAGGTTTAATTTCGTTGTATAAATTCCATATTTGTTGTTGTATTGTTTTCTTGTATTTAGCATGTTGTATTTCAATTTCGTGTATTGTAACATTTGATTATGAAAGAAATCAATTTATCTTAAATTCTATTGTCACAATTAGCGTTATGTGTGATGAGCAATCTTTCTTCGTCTCACTCCGATGTTTCCGCCATCGGTTGGGATGTGACACTCGGCCTCGGCCCATTTAGACAAGTAATCTACCGCCACAAGTATATATTTGTTTCCTTTTGACGGTGGGAAAGGTCCCATAAAGTCAAGTCCCCACACATAAAAAATTTCACAAACAAGAATGCCATTTTCTGGCATTTCATTTTTGTAAGAAATATTACCTGTTCTTTGGCAAGCATCACATGTCTTGACAAGACTTTAGACGTCTTTGTAAATGGTAGGCCAATAAAATCCTGAATTAAATACTTTTCGTGCGGTACTAGCGGCACCATGATGTCCTCCGTATGGACCTTCATGACAATGGCGGAGAATTCTTCTTGCTTCAACACCATGTACGCATCGTCAGATGAGTTGGTCGGCACACATTTTGAAAAGATAAGGATCCTCCCAAAAGTAATGCTTTACATCAGCAAAGAATTTCTTTATTTGATGATGTGGCCAACCTTTTGCGACTATACCTCTAGCTAGGTAGTTAGCATAGTCGGCGTACCATGGCTCTTCTCAGTATTCCACCATTTCCAGGGACTCCGTTGGGAATTTTTCATTGATTTGCTCATCCTTGGTTGCCTCCAAAGCTGCGTCTTCTAAGCGCGAAAGATGATCTGCTGCGGTGTTTTCTGCTCCTCTTTTGTCTTTTATTTCAATATCAAATTCTTGGAGGAGTAGAATCCACCGAATCAAACGTGGTTTAGCATCCTGTTTCTTGAAGAGATATCGAATGGCTGCATGATCTGTATAGACTATTGTTTTAGAAAGAACAAGATAAGAACTAAATTTATCAAAAGCAAATACCATAGCTAGTAATTCCTTTTCTGTTGTTGTGTAATTTTCTTATGCATCATTAAGTGTTTTACTAGCGTAATAAATTGGGTGAAAATGCTTATCTTTTCTTTGTCCTAACACGGCTCCAACTGCAAAGTCACTTGCATCACACATGATTTCGAAAGGTAATTTCAAATCAGGCGCTATCATGATTGGTGCATTGACTAGCATTTCTTTTAGGGTCAGAAATGCTTGATTGCAATCCTTGTCAAAGATGAAAGGGGCATCTTTTTCAAATAATTTTGTTAGAGGCCTTGAAATTTTGGAAAAGTCTTTGATAAATCGTCTATAAAATCCGGCATGTCCTAGGAAACTTCTGATAGCTCTAACAGAGGATGGGGGTGGTAATCGAGAAATAGTGTCTATTTTGGCTCGATCTACCTCCATTCCTTCGCTTGAGATTTTGTGACCGAGTACTATTCCCTCTGTTACCATGAAATGGCATTTTTCCCAGTTAAGGGCGAGGTTAGTTTCCTCACATCGGGATAGCATTCGTTCAAGGTTATCGAGGCATTGGTCGTATGAATCTCCAAAGATAGAAAAGTCGTCCATGAAGACTTCCATTGTCTTTTCTATCATGTCATGGAAGATGGCCACCATGCAACATTGAAAGGTTGCGAGGGCATTACATAGACCAAAAGGCATGCGTCGATAAGCAAAAGTTCCATAGGGACATGTAAATGTTGTCTTTTCTTGGTCTTCGGGTGCTATCGGAATTTGAAAGTATACTGAAAAACCATCCAAGAAACAATAAAATTTATGACCGGATAATCTTTCTAGCATTTGATCAATAAAAGGTAAAGGAAAGTGATATTTCCTTGTTGCCTCATTTAATCGACGATAATCTATACATACCCTCTATCCTGTGACGGTTCTCGTTGGTATTAATTCATTCTTTTCATTAGTTATTACCGTCATACCTCCTTTCTTTGGAACTACTTGGACGGGACTTACCCAAGGACTATCAGAAATTGGGTAAATGAGTCCGGCGTCAAGTAATTTGATGACTTCGTTTTTAACCACTTCTTGGACATTTGGATGTACTCTACGTTGTGGTTGTATTACCGATTTATAGTCATCGTTCATTAAAATTTTGTGCGTGCACATCGCGTTTTTGTGTTTTTTCAAAAGTGAAATTAATTTTTCTTTTTCTAAACTAGTTAATTTTGATGAAATAATTACAGGGGATTTACCATCTTTGTCTAGAAAAGCATATTCCAAACCTTTTGGAAGTTCTTTGAGCTCAAAAGGTGGGTCTTTAGGAGACTCCTTATTTAGTTGCTCATTTCGATCAAGAACCACAAAAGTTTGTTCTATGGCGACCTCTTCTTCAACAAAGTGGTCAATTTCTTCTCTTGTATCGGGTGGTTCATCCTCATCTTCAATTAGGGAGGCATTATTTCCGAAAGGATATTTCATTGAACGCTCAAGATCGACACTCTTTTTAATGCCCCTAATTGAATAGGTAGATTGTTGTACTTCCGGTTTTTCAAGGATTCGTGGGTTTTTACAAAATGTCATCCCAACACTAGAGGAGCGTCATCAAGGATGACAAAGTCGGTTGGGATTACCATTTGATTTGTTTGAACCAAGACATCCTCAACTACCCCTATTGATTTTATTACTTTCCGATTAGATAGAAAAATGGGAACTAAACAATGATTTTCGAAAGAAGGTGACAAGAGATTAATGTCTTCAAAAATAGACTTTTCTTGAATTTTAACGTTGTCGGACTCACCTTTTTCGTTGTTTAACTCATGTGTCGGCTTTTCACTTATTTGTTCTTCCATTTTTACATTTTCAACTATCTCTTCTGTATTACGAGTTAATTCTTCCCTTGCGCGGGACTCCTCTTCCCTTGCGTGAGATTCTTTTATGCATCGTTCGATAGTTTTAATGTGTTCTATTATTCTATCGGCTATGTCGGTGATAGAGTAAGGATCGAGATCCTCAAAGCTTGAATCCGGATGTTCGATCCTTGGTTCCTCATAATACTCATATGAAGTAGATGGTTCACACCATTGTTCCTCATTGTAAGTATATGATGGATAAGGGTCGTAATTTTGTTCTTCATAATACTCATATGAGGTGGGTTGTTCACACCATGATTCCTCATAATAAGCATATAAAGGTGGGGACTCATATCTTGGTTCCTCAAAGTATGAGTATGGAGGTTCATACCTTGGTTCATCAAAATATGAGTATGAGGGAGAAGGTTCATACCTTGGGTCTTCATAGGATGTGTATGAAATTGATGGCTCGTACCTGGGTTCCTCATAGTAGGTGTATGAAGTGGATGGTTGAAATAAGTCACAATATTGTACCGAGTGAGGGTTACCACAAATGGTGCAATAGCCTTCCCTATAATTATCCTCCTCATAGGTGTAGTTGTAATCTCCTGAGTATTGATCCATAAGAATCACTCAGCAGACCACAACAGAGTCACGGGACCAGAAAACAAAAATAAAAACGGAAACAGAGGCTGGACACGGCCCCGTGTTCAGTGAGCACGGCCCGTGTTCAGATTCTGTATCTGGGCGTTTAAATAAAAGTTACTGGTTTTATGGAGCACGTGGCGTGTTCAGTGAGCACGACCCCGTGTTCAGGCTACTGTAAATGCAAAAACTAACTAAAATGCAGAAAAATGACTTTAATAACTAGTTTCTTTGTATTAAAGTCATTAATACAAAACCAAATAAAAAGTGAGAAAAGATTAAAAAACAAAAGTATTACACTAAATGCTTATCTTCACCAAGTGATGTAAGAGACTTAGGCAAACATGGCCTTTGATTGTCAAGAACTCTTACTATCAATCTTGGATCCCGAGACTACTACACACACTCTGTGACAACCTGAGAGTTCAAGGCCTTTCCTTTTCGCATCACTTGTTTCATAATCTTGCTTTCGCAAATTGTTTTACATTGTATTTTGTTCCTGGAATAAGAATGATTGAGAGTATTATTATGATCGGCTGTTACGTGAAAACTTAGGAACAGGAATGGGTTAATGGTTGATGTTTGATCATGTCATGTGCATATCACACTCGACGAAAAACTTATAGTGACGAAAGAGGGTGTTTCGTCAAAACAAATCCTTGGCGAAGGAGGTCTTTTACCAGGACGTCTTTCGCCATAAAGGGCTTCGGCCCAGAATCATTTGAGGCCCAGTAAGTTACGAGTATAACTTAACTGAAAATCATGGAAACCCTAAGGTTCCCTCCTCCTCTCTTTCCTGCTTAGCGGTAATCTTAGGATATCGAAGCCTTCATTTCCTTCTCGACTTGGCTTTCCCCTCACACGATTCTTGGTTAGTATAATCACAATTATTTCAATTCTGATTAATTATTTTTGGACTATGTGCACACCTGCGTGAGTTGTGATTATGATCATATGAGTTTTTATGAGTTAGAGAGGCTAGAAACCCTAATTGGGTTGCATGAATCGGTGACTTAGTTATGAATACAATTAGGGGTGCATGATAGTGTTGTTGAAACTAATGTAATAATCAACTGATTGATTGATACTGTTAAGGCACATAACAAGAATGATATTAGCAAGAATACTAATAGGAATTCTATAGGTTAACGGTGTGGGGAATAGTCCTTATGTGATTGAATTGTCAAACTTGGTGACGATCAGATTTAATAAAAATGGTATATTGTTATGTATTGCTATATCTGAATTAAATATGTGAAATAATTCTGACAATGATGCTGTTATCCATTGGGAAGTGGTTAGGGTCCATGAGAGGTTATGGTTAGTAATCTGTTCGAACATTTATTTGATAATGGTAGCATAACTGAAATCGATGGACTTGTTGTTGAATTCTGGATATCATTTGGCTGTTTGATTCGTTGGAATGTTGTGTGATAATTAGGATTTGCAGGTGCGCTATAGCCATCTGATGTTATCCACGACGAAACATGTGATTTTTTGCCACACCTGGACTAGACGAAACATAGGTGTTTCGTCATATGTGGACTCGACGAAAAATAGGTGTTTCGTCATATGTGATCTCGACGAAACTTATATGTTTCGTCATACATGACCTCGACAAAACTTAGGTGTTTCGTCATAAGAAAACTCTGCGGAGAATGATCCTTCGTCGCTTGGGTTATTCGCCATAAGAGTTATTAGATGGAACAGTAGATAGTTTGAAATAGTGATGAGTACCCGTGTTTATGAAATAAGTTAGTACATGGTAACTAAACAGTTTAATATTAAAGGACATACACATGCGATGTGGTCTTCTATAATAATTGAGTATGTGCTACTTGTTAACAGGGATTGTTGTGATAGATGCAAACTGGATGAGATAAGTAACTAATGATTGATTGATTGAAAAACTGATGTTGTTAGTAACCATTGCTGGAAACGTGAACTTGTGTTATAAACGTGCATGAGATCTAATTGCTTGTTATATATTACGTGGCAATGACTGTTACATGTGACTTGTGGAATACGTGAATTGGATATATGTTTACAAAACTGTCTATTCTTGGTAACCACGGTAGGGTATGGTTGACCAACTTGGAACGGGTAATGTAATGTAACATACCGGGCAATCTAAGGTGAGTTCATTCCTCTTGAGCATGCGTCCCGGTGGTTGGGACAGTCATTGGGTTTCCCTGAGAGGGATGGGTTTTTGGGTAAATCAAATGGGTATTCCTGAGAGGTATACGTCTTGTGGGTAAAATCTGGAATGTTGGTTAATACACTCGTCCTATCACCTTTAAGTCCCATCTTTTTGTTACCGGATAGGTAACGGGGTATTAGTTGGTAGCGCTACTTAGGTTTGGCACCCTCACCCCGTACCGGAGAGGATGGGTGTGAACTAATGACCCAGTCATGCCAGTGCTTTGATAGGAATACTGAGGAACGGGCAAAACATAAATCAGGAGCCGTCTTGTATCCGAGGTATTATCAACATTGTATTCAATGAACATAATTAAACACTTGGTAACCAACGTTTTCGTAAAACTATGAACTCGCCAGCGTTGTCTGATACACGTGTGTGCATGCTCGCAGGTTATAGGTATGTGTGGATGTGGAACTTGTTGTCTGGGATGCTGGAGTGGTCATGGGTCGAGATACATGGAATCGCGAGACGAGTCTAATGGTTATAATACATATGAAACACTTAACTAATTTTTTATGCTTCCGCTGAATACGATGCTTTGTAATTACTGTTTTGTAATACTTTATGTTAATGAATGAAAGTTTTATTTAAAATCTTGTATGAGTTCAATGTGATTGGTGGCTAGATCCTGGTACGTCACACGCCTCGCGGGGGTTTCCGCTTGGAGTATTTTTGGGGGTGTGACAGTTTGGTATCAGAGCCACTGGTTATAGTGAACTTGGTTTTAAAACGTTTTTTTGTAAAACCAGACTATAACCGAACAGTTCTGAATACGTGAATACGACCATGATACTCAGCTCCAGATTGCAAGGTTCGTCTTTCTTACTTGTTGCATACATTACATGACTAGTACACATTTATTTATGATGTAACATACGAACACACACTCGTCACTATAGCATGATGGCATGGATTGCTTGCTTACTTTAGGATGCGTAGATAGTATGCCATAGTCCTTGGATTTCTGTGATCTTATCATTTTGATACCCCTCGTTTGATATCTGAGTTTTAATAACCATTTGACATGAGTTAGGAGGAACTGAGATGAGCATGCAAATCGCAATATTATTGTGGGTGCACACATAATAATAATGTGGGGTGCATGTGAGTCCCAGTGAGGCTTAACAAGTGAAAAAGGGGTTCCATTCCGTAACATAGCAAGTCTATAGGGGTCACAGCTGTGACTGCCTCTTACTCGGACGTGATCTTTTCACTCCTCTCTGAATTCTTGCAAATCTCAATGCTATCAAGTATTACCTGAACACCTATCTGAATGCCTAGCAAAATGGGTAGAATGTTAGGTGCTTGTACGAACTTCCCTGTGTTGGATGTCGCAGCGTCGAATCATTGGTCTATACCTTTCTCACCTCTCTTCAAATGCTGGAACTCAATGTATTGACGCCTTAGATCCCGAAGTGCGATCACTTCTGCAACACTCTAGCAGCGTACCGTGTATTACTCAATCAACTTGCAAGACCGATTGACAAGATGATGAGCATAGTACTGTACCGACCTCAGTATCTGGACGACCCTGATTACCGGCAACAAACACCAGCAGATTGACTTCAATCGGGTTCTTAACCCTGGTCAGCGACTCATGGGAGTCAACTCTTACAAATCAATCGGGACATAAGCGATGACAACAAATTACAGTGTGGAATGTGTGACTACCAGCACTGTGAGTAGCGCGTTAGAACATGGCACAGAATGTGAAAAGATGGACTTGGTTGGTAAAGATCGAAGGGCTTCGTTTCAAGAAAACGACATTAGAGGCAACAGTCATGGCAACATCAAGGTACTCGTAATCGTAGCCTACTGTATGGAAACAAAGGTGACTTCGACAAGGTTTGACTGTTATTAGGTCAAAATGTCAACAACCAGGGGAACGATGACAGTATTGGGAATCCACGTGACCATAACAACACTGGAAGTGGTGCTTGTGAAAGGGCATTTAGGATTTCCGTGAGCGACGCCAGGCATAAAAGCAACATGGTGGCTAGTATGAGTAGCTGATCGCCTCGTCACTGTTCTGTTTAACCCTGATGCTTCTTGAACCTGAACCTGTTGTGGGATCGGCTGATGGCAAGACAATTGAAACCTCATATGCTTGTTAGGATGCAAACTCGACCTTGTGGGACAAGTGGTTGACATCGACCTTTCTTCTACTATCCTTGATGGTTTCGATGCAGTAGTTAGTGAGGATTGGTTATCCGGAGATTGCGCGGATAAACCCTGTGAGAAGAAAATTTTACGTATCCTTCTTCCTAGTGGAAAATCGTTATCTATTTTAAAAGCATCAGAGTGGCGCAAAGGTTAGCACCATTTCAGCTATGAAGGCCCAGAAGTGTCTACGGAGGGAATACCCCACTACGGTAGTAACCGTTACTGATGTTAAGGCCAAGGAAAAGAGGATCGAGGATCCACCAATTGTTCGAGATTCCTATCGGTGTGCTACTCGAGGAACCTTCAGGTTTACTTCCACAACTGTTAGACAGAATCTCAGTTTGATCTCACGCTAGAGGCAGCCCTGATTACTCGTACTCTTATCGTCTTGCACCAGGAGGGTTGCAAGAGTTGTCTAATCAACTACAGGAACTGTTGAACAAGAGTTTTGTCGGACCTAGCTTTTCGCTTTGGGGGAGCCCCAGCTATATCCGTGAAGATAAGCCTTTTAGTATCTGTTCTGATTATCGAGAACTTAACAAGGTGACAGTCAAGAACCGTTTGCTTTGACCATGTATTGACAATCTGTTGACCAGCTGCGAGGGTCAAGCTCCTATTCGAGGGTTGGCTACCGAACGAACTATCACCAGATGGAAGTCCAAGGGGAGAATGTTCCTAAAACGGCATATCGAACGCAATGCGGCCATTGCCAAGAGACACAGGAAGAATTATACCATGACCTTTGGATTAATCAACACACCAGCAGCCTTATGGGTCACATGAATCGACCGTGTTATTTGATGGCGTTTAAATCATTTCCTGGAGAAAGGGACCTCATGGGAGGCATTTGTATCTTATTTTAGAGCTCCTGAGGGAGGAGCCACGCCATGCGAAGTCTTGTTAAAGATAACTTCTGGATTCGAGAAATACAATTTTTGGTCATATAAACAACGAAGTGGGAATACACATGGATCTCGCTAAGATCCATTTTGTTAGAAACTGATCAGCACCAAAGATCCCTTCGGGGATACAACAAATTCTTGGTCTCGCTAGATACTATCGCGGATTCATCACAGGATTTTCGAATATCGCGCAACTTTAATCTCATTGACACAGCAGGGTGCTGTGTTCGAGGAAGATAAAACAGGAGGATGCCTTTTCAGCCTTTGAAATCCAACTCTGCAATGCACTGAGCATCGCTTCTATCCGAGGGTACTGATAATTTAGTGGTATACCGTGATGTCTCGAATCAGAGTCCCATCTACGCGCCGATGCAACATGAGAAGGTGATGACTTACGTGATGGAATTACGAAGAGGAGCTGCATGACACACAACCCGCGGTGGAAACCGTGGTCTTTGGATTTAAACTGGAGGTATCACTTAGACAGTACCAGATGCACTACTTAGACTGATCACAAGGGCCTCCCGTATACCGTTGTTTTGAAGGAAGCTAAAACGTGTAATGGCATCGCTGGATGGAACTTTTGAATGATTACGACAGTGAAACCTGAACGTGCACGAGCTTTGCAACTCACTAACGACTCTAACTTACCTGATCAAACTTGCTATGTTCAAACTGGAGAACTAAAGGAAGAGAATTTTTGAGTTGAACCCATGCGGGGCATGGGAAGCCACCCTTGGCAGGTCGGACGATATTCGCTACCTCATGGAACGAATGTGGATCTCATTATTCAGCAACTGTAGGGAATTTGTGTTGAGCGAAGCACACCAGCCTCGATATTCTAGTCATCTGGATTTTGATGGAATATATTAGGGTCTAAGGATCTTGTACTGGTGATCGGGCATGAAGGCCCACCCAGTGATGTATGCGAATGATGTTTGACTTGTGGGAACGTCAAGATGGAGTATCAGCAACCAGCAATACCCATATGGAAATGAGAACAGGCTGCTATGGATTTTGTCGCTAGTCTACCTACAACTCGAAACTGAAACATTATCACCTGGGTGATCGTTGATTGTCTCTTGTAACCAGTCCACTCTATTACAATCAAGGAAACTGACGAGTCGTCACAGCTTGTGAATACTCCCCTGAGAGAGGCGGCTTTAAGGCATGAGGTGCCAACTCCTGTTATCTCTGATTTTGAACTATACTTGAATTATAACAGGCAACACACAACACCCTTGGCTCACGTCTAGGCATGAGCATTACTTGTCACCATAGGACAGATGGTCAGAGTAAACGAACTATCCAGACACTCAAGGACATGCTGTGAGCATGTGTGTGGTCGACTTTAGTAGGAATTGGAAGGATACTTACCTATGGTTAAGTTCTACCGCAGCAGTTACCATTCTAGTATTCAGACAGCTCGGTTTGAGGCATTGCATGGACCGTAACGCTAATCTCCTTGTTGGATTAAGGTGGGTGACAACCTAATCACAGGTACAGGACTTGTACTCGAAACTCTTGGGAAGATTTCTTGGATCAGAAATCGTTTGGCGGCAACGAGTGACCGTCAGGAAAGTTGATAGGCTTAGGAAACACTGGGAGTTCGATGTAAGCGATCGTATCATGTTGAAAATCTCACCCTGGGAGGGTGTGGTAAGCTTGGGAAGAGTAGCAAGCTTAATTTACGTTACATTGAGTTATTCAGAATTCTGGAAAGAATCGGTCACGTCGCCTACAAACTCGAGGTACCCGACGAATTGCATAACGTACATGATGTCATTTATGCCTCGAATCTAAGGCAGTGTTTGTCCGATGAAACGCTTGTGATACCCTTATTGGAAGTCTGAGGTTAAAGACAAGTTGCAGTTGTTGAGGAATCTACGGAAATCATGGACCAGGAAATCAAGGTTCGTTGACTTAGTCGAATTTCAAATTGTGAGAGTTCGTAGGAACTCAAGTCGTGGACTGGAGTTCATGTGGGAACGCAATGATCAGAGTAAGCTCTTGTATCCTCAATTGTTCAAATGGTTGTATCAACTTCTGATATCATTGGCGAATTTCGGGACGAAATTCCCTTTCAAGATGGGGATGATGTGGCACCCGCGGAAAATCCACAGTCATCCTAATCCAACGCCTTGTTGTTATGGATTACTTATCAAATTTCGGGACAAAATTTCTTTCAAGTTGGGGATGATGTTACAACTCGAGAGTTCAAGGCCTTTCCTTTTCGCATCACTTGTTTCATAATCTTGCTTTCGCAAATTGTTTTACATTGTATCGTGTGCCTGGAATAAGAATGATTGAGAGTATTTTTATGATCGGCTATTACGTGAAAACTTAGGAACAGGAATGGGTTAATGGTTGATGTTTGGTCATGTCATGTGCATATCACACTTGACGAAAAACTTATAGCGACGAAAGAGGATGTTTCATCAAAACAAATCCTTGGTGAAGGAGGTCTTTCGCGGAGGTCTTTCGCCATAAAGGGCTTTGGCCCAGCATCATTTGAGGCCCAGTAGGTTACGAGTATAACTTAACTGCAAATCATGGAAACCCTAAGGTTCCCTCCTCCTCTCTTTCCTGCGTGACGGCAATCTTAGGATATCGAAGCCTTGCTTTCCTTCTCGACTTGGCTCTCCCCTCACACGATTCTTGGTTAGTATAATCACACTTATTTCAATTCAGATTAATTGTTTTTGGACAATATGCAGACCTGTGTGAGTTGTGATTATGATCATATGAGTTTTTATGAGTTAGAGAGGCTAGAAACCCTAATTGGGTTGCATGAATCGGTGACTTAGTTATGAATACAATTAGGGGTGCATGATAATGTTGTTGAAACTGATGTAATAATCAACTGATTGATTGATACTGTTAAGGCACATAACAAGAATGATATTAGCAAGAATACTAATAGGAATTCTATAGGTTAACGGTGTGGGGAATAGTCCTTATGTGATTGAATTGTCAAACTTGGTGATGATCAGATTTAATAAAAATGGTATATTGTTATGTATTGCTATATCTGAATTAAATATGTGAAATAATTCTGATAATGATGCTGTTAACCATTGGGAAGTGGTTAGGGTCCATGAGAGGTTATGGTTGGTAATCTGTTCGAACATTTATTTGATAATGGTAGCATAACTGAAATCGATGGACTTGTTGTTGAATTCTGGATATCATTTGGCTGTTTGATTCGTTGGAATGTTGTGAGATAATTAGGATTTGCAGGTGCCCCATAACCATCTGATGTTATCCATCACGAAACATGCGATTTTTCGCCACACCTGGAATAGACGAAACATAGGTGTTTCGTCATATGTGGACTCGACGAAACATAAGTGTTTCATCATATGTGATCTCGACAAAACTTATGTGTTTCGTCATACATAACCTCAATGAAACTTAGGTGTTTCATCATAAGAAACCTCTGCGGAGAATGATCCTTCGTCGCATGGGTTATTCGCCGTAAGAGTTATTAGATGGGACAGTAGATAGTTTGAAATAGTGATGAGTACCCTTGTTTATGAAATAAGGTAGTACATGGTAACTAAACAGTTTAATATTAAAGGACATACACATGCGATGTGGTCTTGTATAATAATTGAGTATGTGCTACTTGTTAACAGGGATTGTTGTGATAGATGCAAACTGGATGAGATAAGTAACTGATGATTGATTGATTGAAAAACTGATGTTGTTAGTAACCATTGCTGGAAACGTGAACTTGTGTTATAAACGTGCATGAGATCTAATTGCTTGTTATATATTACGTGGCAATGACTGTTACATGTGACTTGTGGAATACGTGAATTGGATATATGTTTACAAAACTGTCTATTCTTGGTAACCACGGTAGGGTATGGTTGACCAACTTGGAACGGGTAATGTAATGTAACATACCGGGCAATCTAAGGTGAGTTCATTCCTCTTGAGCATGCGTCCCGGTGGTTGGTACAGTCATTGGGTTTCCCTGAGAGGGATGGGTTTTTGGGTAAATCAAATGGGTATTCCTGAGAGGTATACGTCTTGTGGGTAAAATCTGGAATGTTGGTTAATACACTCGTCCTATCACCTTTAAGTCCCATCTTTTTGTTACCGGATAGGTAACGGGGTATTAGTTGGTAGCGCTACTTAGGTTTGGCACCCTCACGTCGTACCGGAGAGGACGGGTGTGAACAAATGACCCAGTCATGCCCAGTGCTTTGATAGGAATAATGGGGAACGGGCAAAACATAAATCAGGAGCCGTCTTGTATCCGAGGTATTATCAACATTGTAATCAATGAACGGAATTAAACACTTGGTAACCAACGTTTTCGTAAAACTATGAACTCACCAGCGTTGTCTGATACGCGTGTGTGTATGCTCGCAGGTTATAGGTATGTGTGGATGTGGAACTTGTTGTTTGTGATGCTGGAGTGGTCATGGGTCGAGATACATGGAATCACGAGACGAGTCTAATGGTTATCATACATATGAAACACTTAACTAATGTTTTATGCTTCCGCTGAATACGATGCTTTGTAATTACAGTTTTGTAATACTTTATGTTAATGAATGAAAGTTTTATTTAAAATCTTGTATGAGTTCAATGTGATTGGTGGCTAGATCCTGGTACGTCACACGCCTCGCGGGGGTTTCTGCTTGGGGTATTTTTGGGGGTGTGACATTCTCTATGATGGATGATGATTGATGGTGGTGGATGTGGGTGTTGTGATGGTGGTGGAGTATGGGTGAAGTGGGAGAGAGGTGGTTTATCAAGGGATGCTTTTGCAATGAACCAAGCACCCCTATTTATAGCCTGTACAGAAGCCCGGACATGGCCCTGTGCCCGCTAGGCACGGCCCCATGTCCACCCATCTTCTCTTTCTTCATTAAATGCAGTTTGTCTGCATTAGTTGACAACGCCCCCGTTTCCGCTGGGCACGGACCCGTGTGCAGAAGCGTATCTGTACTATCAAGATTTTCCTGGATTCTGCGAATCTTAACGTTGACCACGGCCCCATGTCCGCTGGCCACGCCCCCCCGTGTTGGGAAATAGAAGCTTCTACAGCTTTGTCTTTTCTGCAGACACTTGGGCACGCCCCTGTGTTCAGTGAGCACGGGGCGTGTTCAGCCTTCTGATGTCTTGTTTTTGCTTGGGAAGATGCTGTCGAGGGGTCGGGCATCCCACGTTTATTCCTTTTCTTGTATTATTGTTAGATTTGGCTGCATTTTTGCTTCTTTTGTTCATTTAAGCTCATTTATCCCTGAAAATACAAAAGGATGACAAAAGCACACTTTTTCCAACATTACTACTAAAAAGGGTTAGTTTTATGCCTCTTTTGATGTAATTTATATGTTGTATTTTACACACATCAGATGTGATGTCCAGTTTGTGCGAATGTGCCATTTGTACGAACAGACTTTCACTTTACAAAACCCGGTCCATTTTCACACTAACCTATATAATATTCAACACACGTTCTATCTAGCCTATTCGCACAGTTGCGAACATAAAAAATATGCACCAACAGATTCCCCCCTGGCCGTCATTGTCGAATCTTGAACTTTGAAAACTAGAGCCGTGTTTTGAATATTCTGCAACTTCAATCAGGCATCTTGAAATCTTCAATAGATTCCCCCTTGGTTGACGATCCGGGCTGCATTATCTTCGTTTTGCACAAATTCCCCCTGAAATGAATCTCCAGGTCTTTGTTTGCACGGTTCCCGACCTCCTCTGATTTACTGTACTGCAATCTTCACGACTAATCACCAACTTGAAATTAATCAATGCATCATCTCTGTTTCGACTTTAACAACATCCACATTCGGTTTTTGATGTAACATTTCAGCTTCATCGTGCATTCTGCCTGCTCGATCATCTTATCTTCAAAAACCCAACCCTCAAATGATAGAAACTTTGAACACTACACCAATAAACCTCAAGTTTATGAATACTCATGAAAATCTAAAATTCCATTTTCCGTGATCAACTTTAAGCACCTTTCTGAATGATTGATCAGTATAAACGGTAATCTCCACAATCAGGAAATCTTCATCGGATAACAAATCATCTGGTAACACTTTCTGAATGATATATAGTCTTCTCCGCTAGATCCGGTGGTAACTTAATCAACAAACATCATCATTCCCCGGCGGTTAGTCCGAAAAACAATTCCTCTGCTCAAAGATTAACCAAGATGACACCTTAGACTATCACAATGCTGTGATATCTTATAAGTATCCACACTACAGTTGCATCTCCTGACGCTAATCCTACTGACCAGCTTGACGAAGACCCGAGACTCAAACCCTAAGACGTCAATCTAACCCTGATCTGTAGAGTCTGAACTTCCTATGATCACAAAATCACGAATCCAGATCCTATGCATCCCTGTCACACCCCGAATTCCACATGTCACCGATGGGCCCGGTGGGGAGTGTCGTGACGTGGTTGGCAACATAAAAGTCAAACAACACAATATTTAATATGCACAGCGAAAGCAATTGAAAGATATATTTCAACCGAATAAAATATTGTAATATCATGTATCACAAACAGTTGAAAGTTTATCCACAGACGGATCGAAATAAATAGGAAATAGTAGTTCAACAGACGATAGGCATCTTAAGCTTGCGAGACTCTTTATTGATGCTAAGGAGAGAATCCAGCCTATTACGCTTAGTACCTGCATTTAATCTTTTTGGTAAAATACGTCAGTTTACACTGGTAAATACAATCAACTGACTCATTTTAAAAATGATTAAAAATTGATTTGGATGCACGTGGCATAAACATTTTATAACTTGGGATAATTATTTAAATATATAATCTTGTAAAAGAATTACATGTTCCTTATGCGTTCAGTAGCCCGGATCATGCTGGGTTAAAGATCAATAGACACACCACATAATCTATTTATGCACTGACGAGTGTACGCCTACACTCCGCGCTTAGGTCGTGGCCATTTCGTAAAATGATGCCAAGGATATCCGGGACATGGTCATTAACCCCCAAAGGCTTTAAGTAAACAAAACAATTTAAATGGGCCGATCAAATTATTCAATTAACCACCTAACGATGGAAGATTTGATGTCCGACCAAGCGGTATTTTATATACCGTAAACCAAGCCCGTATAGGGAAAATAAGTTAAAAGTATTTACCTGAGCAAATTAATAATCACAATAAGCAAATGTAAGTAGCTTTTACTGGTCCTCCTAATCTGGAACGAAGGTTTATAATAACCTATTAGAATCCTAACGGGTCTTTAGTTAAGCTTAAGCTTAGACCGGTTAGTTTCAAAGATACGGTTCGTACGCACGATTAAGAGAAGACTGGATAGAATGTGATTTAGACCCGACAAGTTTGAAGACTTGCTTAATATGGTTATTTCACACACATTCTGGATTTTAAGATAAAACCGATAAGGTTTGACCCGTTTCGGCTAATTTATGTAAACTAGTTACATAAACCGAACCCATCGCGTAATAAGCGTAACGGGTAATTATTAGAGCCATATACAGGTTTCCTAAGTCAATATGCCTCAAATATGTTGTGACATCAGTAAGATGTCTTTTATTATGCCTGAAACGAATTTAAACACAAACTATACCCCGTAAGGGTAGTTTGGTCATTTACAAGGTTATAAAAGAGTTTAAGTATTAAACTGAGTTACAGGTCTGATATAATCAGCAAAAATACTTATTTTACTAAGTTATAACAGTAGGGTAAAGTATATATGTGAAATTTATCAATTATAACCAACTTATGCACCGTAGGGGCATTTTGGTAATTTCACATAAGCCGTAAAGCTCAAAACTGAAGTCTGAGTTAAACAACTTTTGCTTACTGTTAAAATATTATAATTTACCCAAAATATCAGTAGGTATCAACCCTTGTATGTTTAAAATAGTTCTAGTACATACTATGCGTTAAAAACGCTTAAAAAGACGATTAGAAGCCATTTCCGGGTTCTATACATAAAGCTGATATTTTTATTATTCCAGAAGGCTTAAAATAATTTATTTATCATATGTAATCAGTAGCAAAAGGTTTGGAGTCGATTAGATATGTAAAACTCATTTTATAGCCCGTAAGGGCAAAACCGACAATTACCGGATTAAGCCTACGACTATAAGTTATGCTCAGCCTAAAATTAATTAAAAATCTTCAAAAATCCCAAAATAATATATTACATCAGTGGGTAATAAGTTTGATATCAAACAGTAGGTTTAATTAGGCTATACGCTAATTACGCCGTTTAATTAACATAAAACTTTCAATTTACGCTAATGAGCATAAATCTCAAACTACACCTCAAACTGATGTCAAACTTTGGGTACAAGTTTATATTTCAGTAACTAAGGTTTCTACACTTTTACATTTTCAAAAATCACGTTTTAAGGTGAAAAGGGCATAATGGTCAACATATAGGCAATTAACGGAATCATGCGTATTAATTGGTTAACTAATGAACCATGGTGTATAATCACAGAGGCTTATACTAGCATGTAACCTGGTCCAAATAGAGCTCTAAGGTATTTCTAAATCATACCAAAACGGGTCAGAACTGAAGTCAAAGCAAAAGTCAAAGCTTTGCGACTTTCGGTTCCGAACCGGGTCTAAACATAAAATTGTCGGGTTGAACATGTTTAGACATGTTCTTACACTGATTACCAAGTTATATTAATGATCAAACAGGTTGTATGTGTTCTACATTGCTAATCATGCATAAATTAGAAATTAAGTATCTTGTTGACTTTTTATTAACAATTTTGACCCGACATTTGACCTAGTTAGAGTGGGAATCAGGGGGAACCCTTTTAAGGGTTTATTACCCACATAATTACCAACTTATAACTACTTTCAATTCGACTAATCACTGGACCATTAGTGATTAATCGCTAAGTCAACCGTTAATTACGACGGTTTGACTTTTAAGCTAAAACTAAGCAAAAACTTAACTAAGAAAGGTTAAGCATACTTACTAGAGTCCTTTGCACGATTAGAGATCACTTAAGCCTGCTTTGGAGCTCCAGAAATGATCAGGAATGCTGAAGGAAGGTGTGATGAATTGCTTGCAACCTTGGTCCTTTATATAGTGCTCAAGAACTCATGGATCATTGACACACAAGTCTAACCATGGCCTTGGATCACTTCCAGATGTCCCTAAGTGTCTAGGGGTTGCCTAGGGGTCGTGCAAGATGTGGAAAATCGAGTATAAGTCGGTTAAAATGCAAATGGAAGACAAGAACCCAAAGTTTTCGGACCAGACAGGCCCTCGCGCACGCGTAGACCCCCCCCCCCTGGGGCTTCGCGTGGCGCGAGGCCTCTTCTGATCAAATCTCAAGTTTTGATTTTTTATGCATTGGTCCTTGGCTCTTCAAAACTTTGCTACGACTTTATTTCTTGCACTTTGAACCCTCCCACTTGACTTATAAGGGCTTTAAGACATATACCTACTTTGTTTAGTCCTCGGTTAACTTTATTGTTACCCGAAAAGTCATAAACTTCAACGTTGACGCTTTAACCCCTTGTATACGAATTTGATCATAACTTTCTCATACGATAATGAAACTTTATGAAATTTATATTGTGCATTCTAGTGAGCATAATTAACCGTTACAAAGCTTCGGGTTTGTCAAAAGGTCACTCAGAGGTATAACTTAAGCATGTTGACACATTTAACCCCAGTAGTTTGTAATCTCTCACTTTCTTTCATATTTAGCTTCATATGATCCATGATTTATTCGTTTGAAGGTATGAGCATCATGTAGGGTTAATGTACAATATATTTATTCACTGTTGACATTTAGAACTCGTATAATCATATACTTTCCATGATTGTCAACTTTAGTCCTTCTATAACGTTCTTTCACACGTTCAAACATATGACACGTGTCAACACATTACAGGACGTGAATTTTCGAGGTGTTACATCCTCACCCCCTTAAAAGAAATCTCGACCTCGAGATTTATTGAAATAATTCAGGGTATTTTTCTTTCATTGTGGATTCAACCTCCCACGTATATTCGGGACCTCTACGGGCATCCCATTTTACCTTTACAATAGGCACATGCTTCCTTCGAAGCTTCTTAACCTGTCGATCTTCAATCGACAATGGTTTTTCCACAAATTTCAAGCTCTCATCTATATGCACATTTGTATGTGGTATTACCAGTGACTCATCAGCGAAACACTTCTTCAGATTGCAGATGTGGAATACATTATGTATACTACTGAGCTCTTCAAGTAGGTTTAACTTATAGGCAACTGACCTGACATGTTCGATGACCTCGAAAGGTCCTATGTATCTCGGGCGTAGCTTGCCTTTCTTACCAAATCGCATCACCCCCTTCCAGGGTGATACCTTAAGCAACACTTTGTCGCCTACTTCGAAGTGAAAAGATTTACGCTTTGGATCTGCATAGCTCTTCTGCCTATCTCGGGCAGCCTTGAGACGGTCACGAATCTGGACAATCTTGTCCGTCGTTTCAAAGACTATCTCTGGTCCTGATAATTGGACATCTCCAACTTCCGCCCAACAAACGGGCGTTCTACACTTTCTACCGTATAAGGCCTCGAAAGGCGCAGCCTTAATGCTGGTATGGTAGCTATTGTTGTAGGAGAATTCGATTAATGGCAGGTGGTTATCCCAACTACCACCTAAATCAATCACGCATGCTCGAAGCATTTCTTCCAAAGTTTGAATAGTATGCTCACTTTGGCCGTCCATCTGAGGATGGTAAGCCGTACTAAAATTCAAACGCGTGCCCAAAGATTGCTGGAAACTTTTCCAAAAATGTGACGTGTATCTAGTATCTTTGTCAGAGATAATAGACACAGGTATGCCATGTAAAGCTACAATCTTATCCACGTACAATTGGGCTAACATGTCGGAGCTATAAGTCTCCTTAATGGGTAGGAAATGTGCTGACTTAGTCAGTCTGTCTACGATCACCCAAATGGTATCATTTCCTTTCCTTGTCTTAGGTAACTTGGTGATAAAATTCATAGTTACCATTTCCCACTTCCACGTAGGAAGTTCAGGCTGTTGTAGCAAACCTGACGGCTTCTGATGATCTGCTTTGACTTGCGCACACGTCAAGCATTTAGCTACATAGGTAGCTACAGAGTTTTTCAAGCCTATCCACCAATAGTTTGCCCTTAGATCCTGGTACATCTTATCAGCTCCAGGATGAACAGAATATTTGGAACTATGGGCTTCCTGGAGGATAACATCCCGAAGTCCTCCATATATTGGAACCCATATTCGTCCATTCAATCTCAGAATTCCATCCTTGCCAAGAGATAACTGTTCCTCAGTTACTCCTAGCTTTTCGTTAGGATAGTTAGCTTCCAACACAGCTTCCTTCTGTGCAGCTAACAACCTTTCATTCAAACTGTTCTTTATTTCAATGCTCTTGGCATTGATTCGGATGGGTTCCACCCTTTCCTTTCGACTCAAGGCATCAGCAACTACATTCGCCTTGCCGGGATGATACCTGATTTCACAATCATAATCATTTAAAGTCTCCATCCAACGGCGCTGCCTCATGTTTAATTCCTTCTGATTAAACAGGTGCTGGAGGCTCTTGTGATCATAATAGATCACACACTTGATTCCATATAAATAATGCCTCCAGAACTTCAGTGCAAATACAACGGCACCCAACTCCAAGTCATGGGTGGTGTAATTCTTTTCGTGCACCTTTAACTGTCTTGAAGGATAGGCAATAACCTTGCCTTTCTGCATAAGCACACACCCCATGCCGGTGTGTGATGCGTCACAATAAACCACGAATTCTTCGGTACCTTCAGGCAATGTCAGTACAGGAGCATTGCTCAACTTCTGCTTGAGAATGTCAAAGGACTCTTGCTGCTTAAGGCCCCAAACGAACTTTACTTTCTTCTTAGTCAAGGACGTTAAGGGTGCAGCAATCCTTGAAAAATTTTCAATGAAACGCCTATAATATCCTGCCTAGAAAGCTACGAATTTCTGTAGGCGTCTTTGACTCTTGCCAATTCATAACAGCTTCCACTTTAGCGGGATCCACTTGGATACCACGCTCACTAACCACATGTCCAAGGAATTGGACTTCTCGAAGCCAAAATTCACACTTAGAGAATTTGGCATAGAGTTTCTCACGATGCAGGAGTTTGAGAATACAGCGAAGGTGTTTCTCATGGTCAGCTTGGTTCTTCGAGTAAATAAGAATGTCGTCGATGAAAACGATGACGAATTTATCTAAGTAAGGCTTGCAAACGCGATTCGTGAGATCCATGAACGCGGCTGGTGCATTAGTGAGCCCAAAAGGCATCACTAGAAACTCGTAATGACCATAACAAGTGCTAAATGCAGTTTTGTGTACGTCTTCATCTCTAACCTTCAGTTGGTGGTAGCCTGACCTCAAGTCAATCTTCAAGAAATAACTTGCCCCTTGCAATTGATCGAACAAATCGTCAATTCTGGGCAAAGGATATCTATTCTTTATCGTGACCTTATTAAGTTCATGGTAATCGATGTACAGACGCATCGATCCATCCTTCTTCTTGACAAACAAGACAGGTGCTCCCCAAGGGGACGAACTAGGTTTAATGAAACCTTTAGCTAGCAATTCATCTAGTTGCGTTCTTAATTCCTTCATCTCCGTTGGTGCCAACCTATAGGGTGCTCTAGCAACTGGTGCTGCTCCAGGGATGATGTCAATTCTGAATTCCACTTGCTTATCTGGTGGTAAACCAGGTAGTTCTTCAGGAAAAACTTCTGGGTATTCAGAAATGACAAGGATGTCTTCCAACTTCGGTTTCGGTTCATCAATAATCACTTGTGCCATGTAGATGACACAACCCTTCTTTAAACACTTGGAAGCCTTGAGCATAGTCACTTGCTCAGGCAGTCCATACCGGGTATCTCCCCGAATGGTAAGTGATTCACCAGACGGAGTTTTAATCACCACTTGCTTTTTGTTACAGACAATCTGGGCCTGGTTATGAGATAACCAGTCCATACCCAAAACTATGTCAAAACCGGCTAACTTAAAGGGAAGTAGGGACAGAGGAAAAGAGTGGTTCTTAATGGATATTACACATCCATCTAACACAGTTGAGACGGTTTCTATAGTGCCATCTGCTAACTCCACCTCATAATTCGCACTTAAGGTTTTGACAGGTAAATTCAGCAATTTGCAAAACTTATTATCTACGAAAGACTTATCAGCGCCTGAATCAAAAAGTACTCTTGCATAGACATCATTTACAAGGAAAGTACCTGTAATCACATTGTCGTCTAGAACCGCTTCCTTTGCATCCATTCTGAAGACTCTAGCATTGGTCTTCTTGGCCTCTTTAGGCTTCTTGGCCTCTTTAGGCTTCTTGGCGTATTTAGGGCAGTTGGTTTTTATGTGCCCTTTCTCATTGCAACTGTAGCACGTTGCATCCTTCAGCTTTTTGCAATCCAAGGTCTTGTGGTCCTTGGATTTGGATATCCCGCAAGCAAAAGTTTGTGACTGATTCTGCAAGTTCGATTCGAGCCTGCACTTTCCAAAGTGCTGCTTCTTGCAAATCTTGCACTTGGGCTTCTCACAAGACTGATGCCCATCCTTATTCGACTCAGACCCCTCTTGTTGTCACCGTTTCCTCGGTGCTTCTTGTTTGACCTCCGTGAATTATCATCTTCACGTTTTCTCTTCTCAGCATCTTTGTTCCTCAGCAATCTTTGTCTTACCGCATCCAGAGTGAGGGACAGAGATATGTCAGCTACAGATCTGAAAGTAGCTGGCCGAGAGGCCTTCACGCTTGCCTTTATTTCAGGGGCTAAACCACCGATAAAACGAGCTATTCTTTTTGGTTCCGGGGTCACCAGATACGGAACCAACCGGGACATTGTGTTGAAGCTCGTGAGGTAAGCTTGACAGTCAAGGTTTGTCATTACCAATGATAGAAAATCAGACTCTATCTTCTCCACCTCCTGCCGAGGGCAGTAATTTTCCCTGATAAGGGCAACGGATTGTTCCCAAGACATATTGTACAATGGGATCTTCCCAGTGGCTTGAATCAGTGATCTCCACCAGGCTAAAGCCTCGCCTTTAAAAGATTGCGACACAAACTTGACTATATCCCTCTCAGCGCACCCGCTGATATCCACTACTGTATCCATCTCATCTAACCACGTCATGCAGTCAATGGCTCCTTTTTCCCCAGTGAAATCTCTGGGTTTGCATGAAACAAAGTATTTTTAGGAGCAACCCTTACGACGGGGTTCTTGATTTAGTACATTCTGTTGAGATGGAGCACTGTGGTGGTTTGAGGAGAGTCGATCATCATCTTTCTTCGGTTCTTCCTTCTTGGAAGGTGGCTTCAAATGTGGTGTAGATAGGGTCCTACTTCGAGTCCCACTATATTCTTCGTACTACCGCTCTAAGGCCTTTGTAACTGCGTCGTCTACTAACGCTTTTAGTTCAGCACCCGTTAGATTAATTCGGGCGTTATCATTATTCTCCACTGGATGACTATTAATTTCATCCGAGTTAGCCATTTAATTGAACTGTTACATAAAACAAGGACAATAGTTTACTTGGGAGTTCATTATGGAATTGTCTTTTATGACAATTCATTAACCATGGTACATAGACCATATTTGGTTAATTTATAAATCATATTTATTTAGGATTTTATTATAATTTATCCTAATTATAAAACAATAACAGTTTTATTAATAGCACAAAAGGCCTAGTCACAAGGACATTTATAAATTATAAGCTTATGATTTCAGAGAATCAAAGCATGAAGGTATACTGGCACAATAGGCCTAGTCACAAGGACATTTATAAATTATAAGCTATGATTTCAGAGAATCAAAGCATTGAGGTTTGAACCTAGTTCATTACCTTTTTCTGACAGGGAGTTATCGCTACCACTGTCTTTTGGCTCATGTAAAAATGAGCAAGGCGCGTAGGCATTATATTACCAACGTATGGTCAAAACATGATCATCTTAATTGATGATTTAAACCCATGATTCAGAGATCATTAAATTGGGTTAGGAATCTTTTGAAGAATCCTCATATAAGAATGACGTGTGTGATTTTAATGAATCACGTCTGCCAGGAGTGTTAACATGTGTACAGATGTTAACAGGGGTTTGAATCTTTTAAACAGGTCTTACCATTTTGGCCAGGTCTTTACAATGACACTCAGGCTAGGTTTCACTCTTAAGATTCTTATTCAATATTTAATAGGCAGATCATTATTAAAAGGAATGATTTTGATTTATTTATTTCATGTAATATATTTATGCAGATAATAGCAAAATGAAATTTATAAACACAACATTCCATTAATTATTAAAAGATTACAAACTGCCCTAAACGGGTCTTTTCAACAAACACTTACCCACGCAGGGGTCAAACTGAAATACTAGTCCACGCAGGGACTTAAACAAACAACATACCCTCGTAGGGGTTAACAGAAAGATAGACCCACGCAGGGGTCAAAACAAACAAACATACCCACACAGGGGCTAATACAGCAAGACAGGCCCACACAGGGGCTCAAATGACACAAGGAAATTACAACAACAGTGGAAGGATTCAATGGTCCTTCTTGCTCTTCCCTTTTATTAGGCTTGTGAATCCTTGGAAGAAGGTCTGTCGCTCCCTGCGATCTCGGTGAAAGTCTCGCTCGACCTGGTCCAGTCTCTGAAGAATTTCCTCCCGTTCTGGGGGGAGAAAAGCATGGCGGCTGCGATTGTGTCCGTATTATAGGTCTGGCAGGTATCTGGTACCCAGGAGTTGGGTATCCTGCTCCCCA
This sequence comes from Helianthus tuberosus, assembly GCA_030545235.1. Taxonomy (NCBI): domain Eukaryota; kingdom Viridiplantae; phylum Streptophyta; class Magnoliopsida; order Asterales; family Asteraceae; genus Helianthus; species Helianthus tuberosus. Next base: position 95,663,229 of record CM060399.1, on the reverse strand, counting down.
AGGAGCTCCATACGGTCCTTCAGGGTTAAAGGCGTTGTAATTGGACGCTACCAAGTATGGGTCGGCTTCAGCGTAATTGTAGTTGGTGTGAATCGGCGGCCCAAATGGGTTGTACGTCATCGAACCCGTGTATGCTGGAATTGAGTTATCAAAACCCATCGGTGGTGGTTGCGGTGCAACTGGGTTCAAAGGTCCACCCATTTGTGGATCTTCTGGAAGTGGCGGATAATGACTGCCACTTGATTGTCGAGGAGAGCTAAAATGAAAATCTCCTCCTCGCGCGGACATCCGTGCTCCGGTTCTCCTACGCCTCGGCGGTTGTGGAGGTGCCGGCTGAACTGGTGGCGGTGGTGTAGGATCGAATTCAGACCTAAACGAGTCACTTAGAAGAGTTTATCTCAGTTTGAACGGCGGAAACAGACAAACCGAGTACAGTTCAGCAAGTATTCACTATAAACTGTCGATATTATTGATATGGATAACGTTTACAACCTGTCGACACTTCGGCAGCACTTCGTGGCTCACCGGAAGACAACACCTAGAACTATATGAATGATTTCGCTCAAATGACCTATATATAGGTGTTGTGATTTCGCTTATGTGTACATGACCACATGAGCGAAATCCCTTCTTGACATATAAGCGAAATCACCAGCTTGACATATGAGCGAAATCACCTAATTGTACATATGGACGAAATCAAAAACTTATCTATGAACGAAATCACCTATTTCCTAACATAATTGATTTTGTCTTATTTGAAGTGATGTCATGATGATTTCACCACTATGATGTCATCATCCAAGATGTTGACATCATCCTCTTTCAGATTCGCAACGAGACTGAGACTCGACATAAGACGAAGACGACAGATGTGTGAACCAACAGACTCCCCCTCAGATGTTGACGAGTCTTAAGTGTCGAGTCTTTGCATCTTCAGTCTTTATCAGTCCTCTCGAACTCTTTGAAGTATTTGACGTTGTAAGAATCCTCAAATCTTCTCTCTTTCTCTTTTCATCACCAACAGACTCTCTTCGAACAATCTCTACTCGGATGTCTTCAGACTCCCCCTTTCGATATGCTGAGATCGCAGTCTGGCATGTTGAAATCACACATTCCTCAGGTATTGGAACCTGACTCTCTATCATTCAAATAACCTGCACATGCTCTACCCAAAAATAAATTTTCTGATGACCACTTGTTGAGCAAATTTTTAAAATGATTCAACATTTATAGTCTCAGATTAACCACTTGCAGGAATATCATTTTCATTTTCAAAACAACACACTCTCCCAAACCATCTGTTCATCATGTCTAGCACTCGGAATTTTGAAAATTTACTCTCCAACATCAGTTGTCGAAAATCTTTTTGACTTTTTCAAAATTTATGCTAAAACACACTGAAAATATTTTTGGATTTTGAATAGAATGAAAAACAGTAAAGAAATATTTACATACAATATTTTTGTGAGTTTGTGTAAGAGGATCATATAAGTTGTTAAGACAAATCACCAACACCATTAAGCTTTAAACATTTTAAGTTCTAAACGATTCACTTAGATTGTCAGTATACTGGTCCACTTAAATTTTCACACAAAGTTCAACTGCTTCGAGATACGATATTAATGTTTTAAGCACTTAAACTCAATCGCGTGTCCCACCTCAGAATATACTCCCGTATCCAGATCCCAATATTCAGTCTTACAGGTAATTATGACACAAATGATATCTGTAGGGGTTAATAAATTATGAAGAATCATGAGAGCTCAGGTCAGAACTACCGTTCAGCAGAGAGATCATGATTCAACTTTTGGGTGTGTCCCCTTTAGAGGATCTTTTTTACAACAGCATTGCTAAGCAATTTTATTGTCTTATCATATATGCTGAGGGTGATGCTATGTTTCAAGCATTTCGGAAAGTATTATTCGAGGACTAGGTCAGAACTTCCATTCAGCAGAAGTCCAGGAATAATACCCCAAATATCACTGAGTATAAAGACCTAGTATATCAGAAAAAGGAATCTTTCAAACGAGATTTCGGGGGTTACCCATATATCCGAGAGATGTTTCCCCACGATATAAGGAAGTTTGAATTTAGGTTTATATCTCGTCACAATCTACTAAATGTGCAAAAACCTACTGGCACATCATCAGTGAGACCGTTTATAACTTTTAACTTTCCAATTCTTTAGCATGTTGTGATAGTCCACTGATGTACTATCATTTCCTCTTTTATACAACAAAACTCATTTTTGATTTTATTATGTTTTTGGCTTTTTCAAATTTTCTAATGTTTTTGGATTTTCTGAAAATTTTACTCCCCCTAAAATGCAAACACATTTTAGGAAATTTGAAAACAAACTGTATAATAAAGTGACAACTGATATCGAATTGCTTCAATTCGCCATCCACTTGGCATAAACAATCAGAACTCCCCCTTTCAACAAACTATTTTCTCATTTAGATTTCAAAACACTTAAGTTTGTTTTAATCAAAATGATTTTTCCGGAAAATAAGTTTGTTTTTACCACTTGTAGGGGCATGGTTCATCATATTGTCTCTCAATCACTTGTAGGAAAATGCAAGTACAAATTAATGTCCTTGATTTACCATATGCAAGTATGCTCAACCAAAACTTCTAATCACTTGTACAACAAACACAAACAAACCTTTTACCGTTTGTATGATGACATTACTGAATAAATCCTCAAGAAAAATGTCGATTCATGCTCCACGCTTACCAACCTGGGAGCTCCGGCAAGTCCACAGACTTACTGTTCATAGTATGAGCCATCCCAGTCACAAACCAGGGATGGTTCAACTTGATCTTTCTTCGTCTTCTTCTCATAGAACTCTTTAACCCCTTTGACTTTTCGATCAATAATTTTACCAAAAATATGTTTCACAGTGGGGTTAAAGGCCTTTTCAACATCAAAAACCTTTTTGTCATCATAAAATTGGTTTGAAATCTCAACTTTACCATTTTTCTTTTTATAGTTTTCAGCCTTCAATGGTGGAAAATGAACATCATCCATTTGAAGAACTGAAGTTTTCAACTTTAACTCAGCTTGTGGCTCATCTGATTTTGTGGAATCAGATCCATCGCCAGAAGATAGCTCCTCTGATTTTGACCTATCAGAATCATCACTAGAACTACCTCCAGACTTCTTAACAACCCATTTCTGAGTGTCAAGATTTGCTTTCTTCTTGTAAAATCTGTTTGAACTTTCACCAATTTCAAAAGTAGAATTTTTGAATAATTTGGTTCGGTCAATTGGTGGTTCAAACTCAATCACTTTCTCTTTTTGTTTACGAGAAACTCCCTGTTTTGATGGTATTGCATTAGAACAATCTCTGGCAATATGTCCAACAGTGTTGCATTGGAAACAGGTTCTCATATCTTTTCTCTGATCAGCCATCTTCTTCATATCATCTTGCTTCTTTGCAAGGAACTCACTATTTGACTGCTTCCAGAATTCTTTCTTTTCTTCCTCTTCTGAGCTAGTTCCTGAAACAAATGTCATCTTTGCTTTAAAATCACAAACATATTTTTCATTTTTCTATTTTTCTGTTGGAATAAATCCAAGACATTTCTTTTTGAAATTACGGTTAGGGTTTGGTTTCTTGTGAAAATCAGAACCAGAACTGTAACCTTTTTTCTTGTTTAATCTTTGTTGTACTCTTGAGGTGTAAGTTTTAGGTTTACCATTAAGATTTAAATCTTTTATTTCAGAAATATTAATTTCTGTAAGTTTGAAAACCTTTTTGATCAATTCAGTTTTGACACCTCTTGTTGGAAATTCCTCATCAGAATATAATTTGTCAGAATCATTCAATGTATATGCAACTTTGAATGTTTCGTCACTCAAATTAGATTTTGATAACAGGAATTCTTTATTATAAACCCTTTTAACCGAAGAATTTTGACTGTTGACTGTCGAACTCGAACTTTCAGAACCAGACTTTGACTCTGACTCTGACTTTGACTCTGAGTTTGACTCCAACTTTGACTCCTCAGTTTCATCTTTATCCAACACCTGATCGACGACTTTCTTTATTAACTCGGACTCATGATCAGTGTCAGATGATGTAAACGTCACATCAATATTTTCTGGCAAGTTAACTGACGACTCCGACTCCCACTGTAAATTTGTTGCCTTTTCGACTCTTTCTGAATTTGGATTTCTTGGAGAATATCCATTTTCAAGCGGGGGTGGACACTTGTTGTAACCAACATCTTGTTTCTTACCAGAATCTTTCTTGTCAGTCTTTTTCTTTGAGTCATTCTTCTTCTTGTTCTTCTTTTCTGGAGTCTTTTCTTCAGCCACTTTTTCAGCATTCTTTTCTTCAGTTACTTCATCCTCTTCAAATGCCTTCATGCCTTCAACAGTTGGATAAATCCTGTCAATGACATAAGAAGTACATGAGTAACTTTTCAACAAACGATTTACTCTTTCAGTCTCAATTCTTTGCAATTCCAGCTTTTGTTCTAGTACAGCACACTTCTCAATGTAGTTATTCACCACTTTTTGCTTCGTCATAAAAGCACCCTGAAGTGTCTTCATTGCTGTAGCTTGTTCTTCACTTGTTTGATTATACTGGTTCATTGCTTTGTTCAACACATCATAAGATTCCTTCAATCTGTTCAAGTTATAGATCAGTGTACTGTTCTGCTTTTTCACAGCTTCACAGTTTTCACACTTCACTGGAATCTTCTTTGCATCAACTTCTTCATCAACTTTGAACTTTGGAACTTCAACCTTTACTTTCCTTTTGATCACTGGAATTTCTTCGTCATCACTGCTCACTGGAGTCTTGACCTTTTTCTTCTTCTTTTTAACCTTTTCATCTTCACTGTCACTTTCAGCAATCAGTTTCATATCAGCTTCGAATTTTCTCGCCCAATACTCACGATCATCATCACTATCTTCTTCAACTTTGGCAACAAAAGCTGTGTAAGCTGTGGCTTGATCAGGAATATAGTTATCCCAAGTAAAATTCTCCCAGCTAAAACCCTCGGGTAGTTTTTCATCATCTTGATCTATTATCAATGCACTACCATCAACTCTCTTTTGAAGAATCTTGATTAACCGCACAATCTCTCTTTCCAGAGTCTTCAATAATGTGCATTCCATGTGCAGTTTGTGCTTGATGTTGATGTTGTTGAGACGGTTGTTGAGCAACTTGATGATAGATGGCTTTTCGGTAATAATCATTGTTGTTGTTGAAAGGATTCTGAGCTCCACTTGCTTTGCGATTGGTGCACTCCCTCTTGAAGTGACCTTTCTCCCTGCAACGAAAACAAGTGACTTTAGATTTGTCAAAACCTAAAGTAGAAGTACCAGCCTCACGAAGATCATCTCTTCCTGTGATTTGCTTGAATTTCTCAGCTCTCCTCAACACGCTGGCCAAGCACCATTTTATGTCCATCAGTTCCATCTCTTCGGCATCGATCTGGTCGTAATCTTCCTTTGTCAGCATTGGATTCCCGATTCGACCTGCAACAAAACTACCATAAGATTCAAGAACAGTTCCCAATAAAGACATATGGCTTTTTGCTAACTCTTCAGAATATTCCTGATCATTTTCAATGTTCAACACAATGTTGCATTGAAGCTTTTTGCCATTTCTTGTTGTTGAAACATTTGGATCAAAAGATGGAAATGATTAGAAACTTGTTTTGCTGTTTAATCCTGATGATGAACTTCCAGAAGAATTCTTGGCATTGTAGGCAGTTTCTATTTTTGGAGATAAATTTGTAGACTTCTCATTCACCCCTGCTTTGTAATACAACCCAATATCTTGTTCACCATCGAAATCTTTCATTCGAATAATCTTTCGTTGCTCCATCTCTTGAGCTTCCAACTTCTCAATGAACTTGCTAAGTGTCAAACTGCTAAAACCTTTCTTGTTTCTAAGCATCATGAGATATGTGCCCCAAGTCTCGTGTGGCAATGAATCAACAAGCTTTTCGATCAACTCTTCATTGTCTTTCTCAATACTCAATCTCTTCATGTTTGCTAGCAGATTGCAATATCTTTCAATAATCTGCTTTGTGCTTTCATTCTTCAAACCACGAAACAGATCGAACTCTTTCTTCAGAAGTGACTTCTTGTTCTTTATCATTTCTTGACTACCAACAAACTTTGATCTTAAAGCTTTCCAAATCGAGTATGAAGTTCCATTATGTTGCAATAGAACCAAAATATCTTCTTTCACAGCTTGTTGCAATAAACTCAGCATCATTTTCTCATCTTTGTACTTCTTTCTAGCATCGGCACTCAGATCTTTAATCGGAACCACTTCTTCATCATCATTCATCGGTCGAATGTATTTTGTTTCGACACATTCCCACGCATTCAAGTAGTTAGCTTGTACCCAATTCTCGAAACGACCTTCCCAACCCTTATATTCTTTGATGTTCATTAGTTTGGGCGGTTTTTGCATTGTTCCCGTTTCGTTTTCCAACATCGTATTTTGTGCAAGAGAAATTGGAGTAACAGGAGTAGCGAATGCGTTGTAGAATTCCTCGTCCATGATTTGGTTTTTCAAATGAACTGTATCACCTTGTAAGAATACCTGTCGATAAATAAAAACAAAACACAATCAGTTTAAACTCTTATCAATTAACTGAATAAGACTGATACTCGAACTGATGAATATTCTGTATGGACTGAAGGTTGACACACTGTGTTGACTGCTATGACCCGGATCAAAATCAAACGACCTTTTCCAATGACCTGACAAAACCAACTATCTGAATTCACACTTTGCGTTAACTTTCAAATGTTTTGACCAACTTCCAAGCAATCTAAGGAACCCAAACTTCAAACAACCTGAACTAATGTGAATTGAATTTGGTGTAAGACTGACCCAAACCTTGGGCCGAAGATATATTGGGCTTTAGAAATGATTGGGTCGACAACACACTAAATCATATCATCAAACTAGACTTTAATGGATCTGTCAACAAATAACAATTCACTTGTAAACTAACAATACACATGCACACAAGTTTAAATGACATATACTTCACATGGTCGACAACAACTTTAAAAATTCTCATGCAATCTGACACTAGCCGACAAAATGATCACTCTTCAATTTTCATTTATCCTCAAATGTAGTGAACTTTGACCGAGAGATATAGAACAAATCAATATTATTCTTTATATTGAAATTTCCGACAACACATGAATCAAATATCTCGATTTCCACATTTATATCAAATACTGAAAACACAATTAATTCAATCACATGTATTCTGACAAACACTTTCTTGGGTTGATGATCACATGCACATATTATACCATTACCAAGTTTCAAGACTTATTGATTATGATGCCAAACCAATATCACATGCAACCGATGAAATACTATATCACATGCAGATTGTTATTTCCAATTTTCTGACAAATATTCACGTGATAACCCTGTTTAATGACCGACACAATTATTTCAATCTAACAATATGGAGCAGAATCACAACAACCCTGGAGCGAAATCAGAACTTCACTAAGAGCGGAATCAAACTGTTCATATGAGCGGAATCAAATTGTTCACATGAGCGGAATCAAACTGTTCACAAAAGCGGAATCAAATTGTTCACATAAGCGGAATCAAACTGTTCAAAAGAGCGGAACCATGATGTTCAAAAGAGCGGAACCAGATGATGACATCATCAATATCATGAGTCCGTATGAGCGAAACCTCAAAAATCCAAGGTTTTAGGTCGATTTTAGTTATGAAACTTTCAAGGGTTTATTAATACTAGATTCCGAGTACACTGTGTGAATTTGAACCGATTCTGACCGTAAAAAGTTTTAATTTTTGGAAAAGAATAGTGTAGAAACAGAATTATCGGCTGAATTGTATAGAACTCTTCTTCACTGGCTCTGATACCAATTGTAGGATCGAATTCGGACCTAAACGAGTCACTTAGAAGAGTTTATCTCAGTTTGAACGGCGGAAACAGACAAACCGAGTATAATTCAGCAAGTATTCACTATAAACTGTCGATATTATTGATCTGGATAACGTTTACAACCTGTCGACACTTCGGCAGCACTTCGTGGCTCACCGGAAGACAACACCTAGAACTCTATGAATGATTTCGCTCAAATGACCTATATATAGGTGTTGTGATTTCGCTTATGTGTACATGACCACATGAGCGAAATCCCTTCTTGACATATAAGCGAAATCACCAGCTTGACATATGAGCGAAATCACCTAATTGTACATATGGACGAAATCAGAAACTTATCTATGAACGAAATCACCTATTTCCTAACATAATTGATTTTGTCTTATATGAAGTGATGTCATGATGATTTCACCACTATGATGTCATCATCCAAGATGTTGACATCATCCTCTTTCAGATTCGCAACGAGACTGAGACTCGACATAAGACGAAGATGACAGATGTGTGCACCAACAGGTGGAGGCGGTGGCGTGACTGCCACGAATCGTGAATCCTCAGAGGGATCCTGCTGCTGCTGCTGATGAGGCGACGAATGATGCGAGGGTGCAAAATACCACTCGTGTTGATTAAATCGTGCCTGATAACTGTCCGGACCATGGTAGGGTGATCCGTGAAAAGATGAACCATCTGAGACCTCGATGGGATGGTTGGGAGTTCCGGTTGCGGCCTCGACGGGATCAGTGTCCTCGTCCATATCCTCTGCATGATTGCCGAAGTAGTGATCCTCTGGCCCCAATGGGTTAAAACCCACTGGTTCTTGTATGTAATTAGCCGGGTTAAACCGGCCCCTAAAAACTGGTGTAGGGTCACCAAAAGAATGGTGCGATAGGGATCGTTGAAGAGGTATGTAAGAAGTTTGAGGGTTGTCGGGCTCATTTTCCGACTGTGGCCCATATGAGTTGTGAATGGGAGGTGTCGAACTGTGCGATACAGATCGTCTAGCTGGTTCAAATAGGTTCCTCCGGTTTTGTCTAGGGTCAGCACTCGCAGTGGTGGTAGGAGTTCGCATGTGCGGAGGTCCTGCCTCGTCGTCATTGGGGGCGGTGATTGGCCCCTTGCCTCTTCCTCTTCGTCGAAAGAATCTTGGCGGCATAATTAATCCTGTCAATACAACATGAGATAACGACAAGAATATATAAAATAAAGGACAAAACAAAACAAAACAAGGTAGAGTTTGTCCTATGTTATTTGTCTAGACTCGAAAGTTTTTGAAATGTGCAATTGTGTAACTGAGATTAAACACAAAAGGCTAGTGTTTAATTCACTCAGCGTTGGCTCGGATACCAACCTGTCACACCCCGAATTCCACGTGTCACCGGTGGGGAGTATCGTGACGTGGTTGGCAACATAAAAGTCAAACAACACAATATTTAATATGCACAGCGGAAGCAATTGCAAGATATATTTCAACCGAATAAAATATTGTAATATTATGTATCACAAACAGTTGAAAGTTTATCCACAGACGGATCGAAATAAATAGGAAATAGTAGTTCAACAGACGATAGGCATCTTAAGCTTGCGAGACTCTTTATTGATGCTAAGGAGAGAATCCAGCCTATAACGCTTAGTACCTGCATTTAATCTTTTTGGGAAAATACGTCAGTTTACACTGGTAAATACAATCAACTGACTCATTTTAAAAATGATTAAAAATTGATTTGGATGCACGTGGCATAAACATTTTATAACTTGGGATAATTATTTAAATATATAATCTTGTAAAAGAATTACATGTTCCTTATGCGTTCAGTAGCCCGGATCGTGCCGGGTTAAAGATCAATAGACACACCACATAATCTATTTATGCACTGACGAGTGTACGCCTACACTCCGCGCTTAGGTCGTGGCCATTTCGTAAAATGATGCCAAGGATATCCGGGACATGGTCATTAACCCCCCAAAGGCTTTAAGTAAACAAAACAATTTAAACGGGCCGATAAAATTATTCAATTAACCCCCTAACGATGGAAGATTTGATGCCCGACCAAGCAGTATTTTATATACCGTAACCCAAGCCCGTATAGGGAAAATAAGTTAAAAGTATTTACCTGAGCAAAGTAATAATCACAATAAGCAAATGCAAGTAGCTTTTACTGTTCCTCCTAATCTGGAACGAAGGTTTATAATAACCTATTAGAATCCTAACGGGTCTTTAGTTAAGCTTAAGCTTAGACCGGTTAGTTTCAAAGATACGGTTCGTACGCACGATTAAGAGAAGACCAGATAGAATGTGATTTAGACCCGACAAGTTTGAAGACTTGCTTAATATGGGTATTTCATACACATTCTGGATTTTGAGATAAAACCGATAAGGTTTGACCCGTTTCGGCTAATTTATGTAAACTAGTTACATAAACCGAACCGATCGCGTAATAAGCGTAACGGGTAATTATTAGAGCCATATACAGGTTTCCTAAGTCAATATGCCTCAAATATGTTGTGACATCAGCAAGATGTCTTTTATTATGCCCGAAACGAATTTAAACACAAACTATACCCCGTAAGGGTAGTTTGGTCATTTACAAGGTTATAAAAGAGTTTAAGTATTAACCTGAGTTAAAGGTCTGATATAATCAGCAAAAATACTTAGTTTACTAAGTTATAATAGTAGGGTAAAGTATATATGTGAAATTTATCAATTATAACCAACTTATGCACCGTAGGGGCATTTTGGTAATTTCACATAAGCCGTAAAGCTCAAAACTGAAGTCTGAGTTAAACAACTTTTTCTTACTGTTAAAATATTATAATTTACCCAAAATATCAGTAGGTATCAACCCTTGTATGTTTAAAATAGTTCTAGTACATACTATGCGTTAAAAACGCTTAAAAAGGCGATTAGAAGCCATTTCCAGGTTCTATACATAAAGCTGATATTTTTATTATTCCAGAAGGCTTAAAATAATTTATTTATCATATGTAATTAGTAGCAAAAGGTTTGGAGTCGATTAGATATGTAAAACTCATTTTATAGCCCGTAAGGGCAAAACCGACAATTACCGGATTAAGCCTACGACTATAAGTTATGCTCAGCCTAAAATTAATTAAAAATCTTCAACAATCCCAAAATAATATATTACATCAGTGGGTAATAAGTTTGATATCAAAAAGTAGGTTTAATTAGGCTATACGCTAATTACGCCGTTTAATTAACATAAAGCTTTCAATTTACGCTAATGAGCATAACTCTCAAACTACACCTCAAACTGATGTCAAACTTTGGGTACAAGTTTATATTTCAGTAACTAAGGTTTCTACACTTTTACATTTTCAAAAATCACGTTTTAAGGTGAAAAGGGCATAATGGTCAACATATAGGCAATTAACGGAATCATGCGTATTAATTGGTTAACTAATGAACCATGGTGTATAATCACAGAGGGTTATACTAGCATGTAACCTGGTCCAAATAGAGCTCTAAGGTATTTCTAAATCTTACCAAAACGGGTCAGAACTGAAGTCAAAGCAAAAGTCAAAGCTTTGCGACTTTCGGTTCCGAACCGGGTCTAAACATAAAATTGTCGGGTTGAACATGTTTAGACATGTTCTTACACTAATTACCAAGTTATATTAATGATCAAACAGGTTGTATGTGTTTTACATTGCTAATCATGCATAAATTAGAAATTAAGTATCATGTTGACTTTTTATTAACAAGTTTGACCCGACATTTGACCTAGTTAGAGTGGGAATCAGGGGGAACCCTTTTAAGGGTTTATTACCCACATAATTACCAACTTATAACTACTTTCAATTCGACTAATCACTGGACCATTAGTGATTAATCGCTAAGTCAACCGTTAATTACGACGGTTTGACTTTTAAGCTAAAACTAAGCAAAAACTTAACTAAGAAAGGTTAAGCATACTTACTAGAGTCCTTTGCACGATTAGAGATCACTTGAGCCTGCTTTGGAGCTCCAGAAATGATTAGGAATGCTGAAGGAAGGTGTGAAGAATTGGTTGCAACCTTGGTCCTTTATATAGTGCTCAAGAACTCATGGATCATTGACACACAAGTCTAACCATGGCCTTGGATCACTTCCAGATGTCCCTAAGTGTCTAGGGGTTGCCTAGGGGTCGTGCAAGATGTGGAAAATCGATTATAAGTCGGTTAAAATGCAAATGGAAGACAAGAACCCAAAGTTTTCGGACCAGACAGGCCCTCGCGGCACGCGCAGACCCCCCCCCCCTAGGGCTTCGCGTGGCGCGAGGCCTCTTCTGGTCAAATCTCAAGTTTTGATTTTTTATGCATTGGTCCTTGGCTCTTCAAAACTTTGCTACGACTTTATTTCTTGCACTTTGAACCCTCCCACTTAACTTATAAGGGCTTTAAGACATATACCTACTTTGTTTAGTCCTCGGTTAACTTTATTGTTACCCGAAAAGTCATAAACTTCAACGTTGACGCTTTAACCCCTTGTATACGAATTTGATCATAACTTTCTCATACGATAACGAAACTTTATGAAATTTATATCGTGCATTCTAGTGAGCATAATTAACCGCTACAAAGCTTTGGGTTTGTCAAAAGGTCACTCAGAGGTATAACTTAAACATGTTGACACATTTAACCCCTGTAGTTTGTAATCTCTCACTTTCTTTCATATTTAGCTTCGTATGATCCATGATTTATTCGTTTGAAGGTATGAGCATCATGTAGGGTTAATGTACAATATATTTATTCACTATTGACATTTAGAACTCGTATAATCATATACTTTCCATGATTGTCAACTTTAGTCCTTCTATAACGTTCTTTCACACGTTCAAACATATGACACGTGTCAACACATTACAGGACGTGAATTTTCGAGGTGTTACAATCCCCAGACAATCTGAATTCGGAACCACCCGAATGTTGTTGCATTGTCACGAATTTCAAAAACGTTGGAATTTCAATATATTCTATGAAATTTTTATTCCCCCTCATTTTTGCAAATTCTGACGTCTTATCACTGAATTCCCCCTCAAATTGAGCAATTCAATTCTCTTTTATCTCTGAAAAACTCGACTTTGCTGAAAATGTGTCATTTTGGCCTCCAGAAGTCAGTTTTTCATCGATGCGGATTTGTCGTTAAGGCCCATTAATAGTCAGATAACCCAGATGATAAACATTCTGCACCAGTATCATGACTATCCCACTAATTTCCACACTCTGTGATCGCATCATCAAATCGATTCTCTGAAACACCGGACGGTGTCTCCGAACAACCTAGCTTGGTCGTTAAAAACTCGAAAAAAAATTCAATCACCAAATTTTTAGTCTCATCATTGCGATCAAAAAATGCCTTTTTAGGCATTTTCTCATTCATGCGAATGGGGTAGGTCCATTCGTGCGAATGAGCTGATTTTGGAACGAATTGACATTTTGAAACGGATGGGAATAAATGACCATTTAATCACGTGTGTGCAGATCCGTGCGAATCGGGCATCCATCTGAAAAAGTCTGATCTATTCTCAAGAACATTCTCAATCACATTTTCGATCCAAAACCTTTATTTCTATGAATTTCATGATTAAACTTCACAGGATTGTGCGAAAATCAATTACGAATCTAATGATGTCTTCAATTTCAAAATCCATCCGTGAATTTACCTTCAGTTTGATGTTTATCTCATGTTTACGTCTAAACCCCCTAAAAATCCAAAATTCATGAGTGTAGGTGATTCAATCAACTGCTAGATTGATTGAATCAGTACCGTAACTCTGATACCAATTGAGATTCCAGGATCCAGCGGGTTTGACGGAGTTTTGGCCCTAAGATAACCGATTCGGTAGAATATTATTGAGAAGAAAGGAGTAGAAGCACCGAACAGGTTAATTTAAACTAGCTTCTATTCAATGTATTAAGTTATAGAACCACGAAACCAATTGGACAGAGTTTCCCATCAGTGAACCAAAACTTGTACAAATGAGGAGACCTCATCCCTATTTATAGGCATAGCCCATTCGCAAGTACCAACATGTGCGAATGAGACTTTATCACGAATGCACCATAGGACGGATGGGCTCACTCGTGCGAACCTGCCTTGGACGGATGTGATGTCCAGTTCGTGCGAATTTGCCATTCGTACAAACTTGCTTTCACTTTACAAAACCCGGTCCGTTTTCACACTAATCTATACAATATTCAACACACGCTCTATCTAGCATATTCGCATAGTGGCGGACATACAAAATATGCACCAACATGAATAATTGAATTCCAGTTGAAACCTTCATCTCCTTGGACCACCACTAAGGCGTTATCATTCAGAGTTGAATTCAAAGATCCACTTTCAATTGGTATATTTCTTGGATTGACTGATCTTGGACTTTGACTTCTAGGTTGGTTTCGGTGATAAATGGCTCTTTTGTAGAAATCACTATTACTACCAAATGGATTAAAGTTGCTCTCAACCTGCTTGTTCGTACATTCCCATTTGAAGTGCCCTCTTTCACCGCATTTGAAACACGTAACCTTATATTTATCAAACCCAAGCTTAGTATGCTCATCTCCAAGACAGTTTTTGCCTGTAATCTCCATGTATCTCTAAGCTCTCCTAGCCACACTAGCCTACAACCATCTTATGTCTATCAGCTCCATCTATTCTGGATCAACTTGGTTGAAGTCTTCTTTACCTAAATTTTAATTACCAATCCATCTTGCTATCAACCCTTTATATGATTGAAGTACTGAGGCTAACAGAGCATTTTGTTCTTTGGCATTAGTGGTACTAAGACCCTGACTCACTGTGATATTGCACTGCAGATTGTCTGAAGATTGATTTATAGTACTTTGCTGACTTGACTTTGTTGAGGTTGTGTCTGTTGTTGAAATTTTTGAGTTTGTTGAGTCACATTTGAACCTAATCTGCTTTCTTAAAGTTGTTGTGAATTTTGTGTGAACCGCTGGCATGTATTATCTAAACCTTTGTGGTAGAGTCTAATGTCTTATGGAATAGAATTTGCCTTCATTTTTACTTCTTTTTTTAACTCCAACTCATGTGCTTCCATTTTTTCAATAAAAGTACTCAGAGTCAAGTAGTCTAAAGGTCTTGATTTTAATATCATTAGAAGCATCTTCCAGTTTTCATTAGGTAACGCATCTACTAGTTTTTCAATTTGTTCAGCATCTGCCGGTAAAATTTTATTACGTTTCATCTCTTCAATCAAATAAAAATAACGTTCTATCAACTGATGAAAAGTCTCTCCTCTAACATCTGTGAAAATATCAAACTCTTTCTTTAACAGATCTGCTTTAGTCGGCGCATATCGACATTTCCCATGTACTTGTTGAATAATGTTATCCGAAGTGATTGAGTTGTTCCTTTATGTTGGAGCAAATGCAAGATTTCTTCTTTTACAGGTTGTTGTAGAAAATTGTACATGTCTTTTTTCTTATATATAAATCTTTATGGTTTTCCGAAATCTGGGAAATTTTTATCTTTCCTCCTCGTTCATCCAAGCCTCTAAGCTCGTTGCTTGCACGTAGTTTTCGAACCAACCTGCCCATCGTGGGTAATCTTCCATTCTGAAGCTTCGATGGTTTATTTTAATTACCCATCTCGTTCTCTAAATTTAGATTCTGAACTACACTAGGCGAGGTAGCTACAAATGCATTCATCGACTCGAAATCCATGTTATCAAACTTAACAAAATCACTTAACACTTTTCAAACACTAAAATGTAAGATCAAACAAGCGTACGACCACCCAAACACAGAACAATCTTAAACGGATGACACTCTGAATGTAGAACCCAAACGGATGACCAGTTGAAGCGTTGGACCCAAAGCGTATAACCTCCTGCATGCGGATGATGCCAAAAGCAAGACTCGAGTACGCGTAGGACCTCTTGTGTGTGTCCTCCTACGTGTGTATGGGCTCGTAAGTTGACTTATCCTTTTGCGCCTCAAAACATTTTTTGGTAATTTTTTTGGCAATTTTGAGGTGAAAAAGGTTGAATTCAAACGAAATCTTCTGATATGATGTTCAAGAATGAATAAGAAGATATGAGAAGAATTTGATGACTTTTTAACCACGGAAACTAGTAGAAACTTGGAAATGATGCTTTTTGAAGTTTTTCAACCGAAATCTTCACAATCCAAGCGTATTCACAAGTAGATATCCAAACTCTTGCTTTACCACTTATACGACTGGTTTATGATGTGTAGAACTTGATAAGGATTGCAAATCTAACACATACAGAAATCTACAAGAGTTCAACATAAGTGCGGAATCCAAATGTAGAACTAGTAACATGTTTGTTTCATAACATATCTCTTTCATAGAAATTCCAGTAGCATAATGTTTCAATTGCAATCCTTTTCAAATGCTCCAAAGTGTCAAGTTATGAGCTTATGTGCACAGAGGTCCTGTATATAGACCTTTTCCTCCATGCGTAGGGCTCATGTGTATGGAGTTCCTCATGCATGTGTAGGGTACCTGCGCACGCATGAGTCCTATTTACAAATTCAAATTAAACTCAAACTAATACGTTATACTACTTATACATACAGACTCTAACAAAGACGCATGCATTAGACATAAGTGCACCAACAAAGGCTATGTAAAGTTCTTCAAACTCTAACTAACACATCTGTTTGTTTAAACATTCCTTCTACATCATGCTACTTCAGTTGATGCTATTAAAAGGGTAGAGAATCAGAGTGTTGATATATCTAAAGCTAATGTGCCTGTTGGTGAAATCGCAGGGAAGAAACTAATTGAGCAAGGGGTATCTAAGAAACTTTGAATATAATTCGAAAATCAAAACTTCTAATATTAAAACTTCAAGTGTTGATGAAATTCCAAATTTAGATGTTGAAACAACAACCTCCATTGTGATGTTTTGTTGAATCACAACTTCTTCTATTCATGTTGTATCTGTTTTCCAGTCGTTCCAGTTATTCATGAAATCGAAACAACTTCTTTCATAGTCATATTAATCCTTTTACATCATATCTGTGATCCTTTGAATGAGAGTTTCTTCACTAGTAATCTTCCTCATTCCGGTGGGGATATCAGTAACACAATTGTCTCAATAAGGAAAGGTTATAATCACCTTGTACAAACATCTCACTCTTCTAAAGGAAGTGGTCGCCTTCTACGTCTCACTAATCTCAAGTGGTAGTGATCACCACCACTTCTAATCACTAAACAAACTTAGTGATGCCCCTTTCTAAAGTCTAACAACAATACTAAAAAAGCTTATAATACAAAGCTCGTATACAAGGATGAATAATTTTCTAGTTGTTTTCAGCTCTTGAACATTGTGTAACGGCTATAAACAGCTACGAACACCTTTTTCACACCTAAACCTCTGAATATTTTCAGATCACCCATTACACATCTATCAATATAGACGCTTACTTTTTATGTTGGTTGGATAGTTGGTGAAGAATACTTACTTTCTTTTCATTTGTAGAAACTCTTTGTCCCAAACCACCATGACAATCCTAAAATAGATAGAAATCAACTAAAGTTTTTCCATTTTCAAGTTTTCAAATCCCTCCGGTTGATAACTAACTAGTTTAGTTCAAATGGGGTTTTCTTTTGTAACTATTATTATATACATGGATTCATTATTCTTTCTAATTCCCAATCAGTTTTCTTTATACCTTGGTCTCTATTCTTTAATAATAGATCTTGTATCTTCAATTCTTCATCAGTTGTAGCCAATTCGATATTTTACCTTTAAATATTACAATATGTTGCACTTGGTGAATTAATTTGATGATTGTTTCAATTGATTATTGTTGCACTTCAACATTTATCCAAGACGTCATCAATTTGTTTTCTATCATATATAAGCACTTCATCTTCTAATTCTTCACCACCATACTTGTTATAATAAGCACTAAACACATTGTTTTCCCAACACCATTCATTGTTTAAAAATCATAATTTACATTAAAAACATTACTGAGTGTAGACAAAAAAAAAAGATATAGTTTGGAAAGGTATCTTAGAACTTATATTTAAGCAAAAGGGCTTATGTTCACTATAGGTATGATCACACTAACCCCCCTATGAACATTCAGATAACCCCTCACTCAATTTAGTCAATGGTTAACATGTGAAGTAGGGTCAAACTTCCGTGTAAAATAAGGTGGTCCATGTGCCAACTTTCATGTGGACGATCATGCGAAAGATATTAACTTTCTTATGAACATTCATACAAAAGTTGGGAACTTTTGTGTTAACACACTCGTAAGTTAGGGAACTTCCAAGTGATATATTCTCTTAGAGAAACTATGTAGGGTTTTGAAGAGGTCGAAACATCAAAAGTCATTCAACATTGAAGATTTGATCAAGTTTAAGTGTTTTGTATGCATGTGAAAAATCCATACAATCATCACATCAAAACCTTTTGATAAGGAATATTAAAAACCGATAGAGGGTGTTGTATGTTAGTCAATAAGGAATTTGTATAATTTCTTTGATGAGTTGGAAATATGTATGAGTCCCAAGTTGATTCGAACTGTAATTAAACGCATGGTCATGCTAAAACTTTAAGTTTGAATAAAAGCACTTTAAATCTGGATCGAGAAAATAAATGGTTGGAAACCATGTGATATCAATTGTGATTCATGTCTCATGTTCAACAAAAAAGTATAGACATAGGGATATTCGACAAGAGAATCATACCTTATTCATCATGATGTAAGAGTACTTTGTCACACCCCGACCACGTAAAACAACAAAGCGTGGCGGAAACGTCGGGGAGTGTCGTAACAGAATTATCGTTTCACAACCATGGATACAAAAGAGTTTCGTTTTATTTAAATATTAAACATTAACATTGTTTTAACACATAACAAACAAGTTTTATATCGACTATCATTGTTTTATGTCACTAAGGCCTCGTCCAGATCCTATGTGATGCATGCATCCTAGAATGTCAATCAAGCAACAACACATGAAACATATGTAAAAACAAAGTCAGCAAAGAAATGCTGGCGAGTACATAGGTTTTATAAGAGTATCGGAATCATGGCTTGTTTACATATATTGCAATACCTCGAAAACCTTGTTTTTTTTAAAAGTGTATAATATTGCAACATGATTAACCATCTCAAATCAAGATGGTTATAATTTATAAAATTTCGTAGCCACGATTCTTAACCCAAAAGCTTTTTGTTTTAGAAAACCATCTTGTAAAACATCTCATATAAACTCGTTAATAAAACTCGTATATTATTTCGAAAATATCGTTGAGTGACATCGTTTCAATATCATTTACCCAAGTGAACTAAATAACGCCACGGTATGTAATATGTTGAAAACACTTATATATAAGAAGTACCTGCGGCGTATCTACCATGTTTTCACCATATTACACCCGTCCCGTTATCTAAACACTAGCCAAAAACCAATCGTTTACCCAAATCGTTTAACATCGTTTCCAAATCGTTTACTCGTTTAAATCGTTTAACTCATCCTCGTTTTAATTTTGAAAACTTATATATGGTCGTCTCGTTAATAACATTCAAACCTTCGTGACTAGACTACCTCGTTCCTCGCTTATCGTATTAACAAACCTCCAAAGGGTAAGTTAATAATTACAGATTCAGTCGTTACCCACAACACCCACACATAACCATGGTATAGTGCAATAACGGGATATGTCAGATCCTATGGTACCATAACCTAATACTGGTCGGTTCGGCCAAAATTAATGAATGTCATTCGTTATGTATCTACAACCAACAAGTTCGTTCACATTATCGAAATCGTTATTAGTTTAGTATAAATCATTCTATTCATTTTTGAAATCATCGTTTAAACCTTGAAAACATTTTGTACATATGAATCACCCCAAAACAATTGAAAGTGGAAAAATAGGGGAACTATGTACTCACATAGTTACCACAAAACATGTAAAAAGAGGGGATCTATGTACTCACATGTAGTGCAAGGTATCCTCAATCAATAGTACTTCAACAAACTCAAGTAAACCAGAGAAATCAAGCAGCACCTAGTAATTGAATCACTAGTCAAACAATAGACGCCTAAATCGGAAGATCGGACAGAATGAGGTCTTGCAACCCAAATGAGTGTTGGAACTCATGTGATATGGTTTAACAAAGCCTACATCCTAAATCGGAACCTAACCTAAGTGCTTTCGACCCATCGCGACCCATTAAGGTAGCTTATGCTACTTTAACGCGTCGTGCGCGCAAACGCGCGTTCGAGACGTCTAACTAGTCCTATGACAAGTATTATATGCCTATACAAGTTTAATCATGTTGTATAATCAGTTATGTGACAAAATTTTAGGTTACATATGCTTAATTACCAATTATGCATGAAAAGCGCATTTTGGTCATTTACCTAAGGCATATAAACTACTTATCATACAACCATCTAAACTAGGTGACCATAAGGTATAACCTCGGAAGGTTATTCCCTATGCTACTATGGTCACCTAATGTGTTTGGTCGGATCCTAATGATCGACCAAACGGGTCGGGTTCGAAAGTATAAGCGATTGATTAGATCGCTTACCTTTACGACCCTATATAAGCACTAAACTAAAAGTGACGAGCTAAGCATGTTAAAACATGCTTAACTAAGTTAGAAAACAGGTTTTGATATCAAAACTAACGGTTTTGATATCCTAAAGTAGTTTGGTTACAAAATACGTGTAAATGCGCATTTTGGCCGAAACTTCAACTCGTCACTGAGCCTAGATAGGGTATAACCATCGTGATTACACTCACGTTATTAAGTTCAAATGAACTTCACATTGACCATAAACTGGTCAATCCAGAAAGTCAAACGCAGTTTGACTTTAACGCTAAAACGAATGAAAAGAATGAAAGAACACTTACAGAAGGTCCCCGCAAGATTTGATTCCGATTTTTCTCTCAGGTAGGAAGCATATACTTCCACTTAGAGAGCATAAATCAGATTTCAAATTGTGGGTTTTGAAGTGAAATGGATGGGGTATATATAGGATTTCTAGAACCGTTAAGATCGTTCCTCGAAAACTGAGCTTTGATCTGGACCTTACATGTGTGCCCATGGTTTTCTAAAACCATAGGAGCCCCTAATATGGACTATGTTCATTGAATACCAGCCCATGGTTTTGCAAAACCATGGGTTAAAACCATCAACACTTCAAAATGGACTAGGTTCATTGAATCTGCCAGAAATTTCAAAAATGGTCCCTGCACTTGTAAAACTTGATTTTTTGGCACTTTTAAGCCCCGTTAACCCCATTTCAAGGCTCTAAAATAAAGTTAAAGTATAGGGAACTTAAAATATGCTCAAAAACATCTCGGATGTCGGTTCGTTTGGTCGTACGGTTGCGTTATTCGTTTAATTACGACGGAAGTAATAACGAACGCAAAAACGATCCAAATTAAGCGACGAATGGAATTTTATCATGCCAAACACTAAAATAAAATATTTTAATGCTTACATAAATTTTTGGATGTCCGGATGTATTCAGAACGTAAGTTATGCACGAAAATGCAAACTTATGCACTTTTTGACGCTTTTAGTCCCTGAATGAGCATAAAGTTTATTTTAGCATATCGAACCCCTCAAAGCCTATTTCTAAGCTATGTAAAGGTTATTTAGGGTATGTTTAAGTTATGATCAAGTTCCGGAATGTTCGTTACTATACAAATCGGCATAGTTTCGCAGTTTGACACAAATAGTCCCTGCGATCGAACAAAGTTGATTTCGACACACCAAACCATTCAAAACTTATTTCTAAGTTATGTGGAGGTTATTTAATTTATGTTAAGCCTATGTCACTATCCCGGAGTGTTTGTCGCGTTATACTGACTGCGTTTAAGCACCAGTTTGCGTATAACCTTCCAGAAAGCGATTTAGAGCTTGAAATTGGAATCGAATCAAATTGTAAAATCACTAAACACAATTACACATATAAAAACACCAAAATACATATAATAACACCAAAGCACATTGTTTTATTAATAATCATCATTGTTTTAGATCGTACATCGATTACAGAACACAGTTGTCACATACTTAATCTATTTTGATGAAGAAGGATCACATAAATGTATCTTACTTTGCTAGGAGCAGCGCGATGTTGCTAGATGTCCTCCACTATCTTTACTGATTTATTTTCCAAACTTCTTCAAGTGGTAGATAATTGGATCTGGTATGCCTATGTATGAAGACAATCAGTATGGCAAGAAAAGTTCATCGTTTAGGGCCAGACAAACAACAACACAATTGATCAAATCATTTAAGGGATCTTAAACATCAAAGTGAATTACATAAGGGAGATATAATCTTTGGGAGAATAACTGATTTATATATATTGTTTAGAATTAATTAAAGGAGTTTAGTGAGTTAAATAAATCAGCTATAAACCATGAATTAACCATTTGGGTTAAATATTTCACCTAATTGGTTTTGTTAAAATGTTCAACTATGGGCCTAAGTTAATTAATTAGGGTTTTAGGGTTTCTCAAAAGGTTATATATATACCTTAATTTTTCAGGTTACACTAGTTTATTTCTAATAAGCCTGAGAAAACCCTGACTCTCTCTCTCCCTCTCATGTCTCTGTGTCGCCCCAATACCGTTGAAAATTCACCGTCGCCTCTTGTTGTATCCCTAGAAACCTCGGGCCGCCCTCGATTTACGCTATTGCCAATCATATTTGAACCAACCAAGTGTTGGTAATCTGTTAAACTTGAATAAGGATTTCCTTAGGGTTTTGCAAAATGTGGAAGATAATGTTCATATACTATGAATTGATAAATCTAAATGTTAAGTTACAAGAGTATATATACATGGATTAGAATGGCCGATAACTTCCATATACATATATAAACTTATGATAGGCTAATATAAACATAAATAATAATATTAATGACATCTAGCTTATATATATATATATATATATAGGCTAATTATAATGAGAAAACCCACTCCAGTTGAGAAAACTCAAGAAACACACATGGATGGTTAGCATGCTGCCATGTGTAATATGTTACAAAGATTTTCAGGGGTATTTTCGTAACTTTTGTCACTGACATACTGTTGTCTGCTACACATTAAATGAAGACTTTTTAACTTGTTTGTTGTTTATCTTTTCTCTTTCTCTTTCTCTCTCTTCCTATAATATATCCCAAATTGTTCAGATCTCACTTTAATATCTCTATAATATGAAAAATCATCCTCATACTCATTTATAATCTCTACATTTTATCATTCTCTTTCATAATCCTTTAGATCTCACATCAACTTCATGCACATTCACACCCAATTTTAAACCAAATTGAAACAAATCTAAACAACTGGGTTTTAGATCTGTACCAAATTGGAACAATGGGTAATCGAAACTACTTTGATGATGTGGACGGCGGTGGTTACCGGACTCCAGTCTGTATGAGTCAAGATCCAACGGTGTTTTAATAGACCCGGTGGTGTTTCCAAGATCCTGATGTGGCTAGGGCTTTAAGGAGACGAAGTTGTGTGGGTTTTTTAGATTTGAAGTCTTTGATGGTGTGATTTTTGGTTCAAGAAGGTGTGAATTAGTCTTCAAAATCTTATATAGAACCACCAAAATCACAGGATCCAGATCATAGAAACTGATAATCCAGATCCATGGTATCTTTCTCTCTCTTCACAAGATCCAGATTCTGTGTCTTGAAGGAGACGGAGTTGTGTGGGGTTTTCAGATTTGAAGTCTTTGATGGTGTGATTTTTTGTTCAAGAAGGTGTGAACTAGTCTTCAAAATTTTAAATAGAACCACCAAAATCCCAGGATCCAGATCATAGAAACTGATAGTCCAGATCCATGGTGTCTTTCTCTCTCTTCACAAGATCCAGATTCAGTGTCTTGAAGGAAACCGCACGTGAATATGAAAATGGCGATGAATTAGATACGAAGATGATGAATTAGATATGGATCCTAGTACAATATTTTCTACTTTTTTTGTTAAATCAGTTTTTGTAAGCCATAAAATGTGTGTTATGGTTACATAAAAATAAAGTGTATTTTGTTTACAT
Source organism: Helianthus tuberosus (assembly GCA_030545235.1). Taxonomy (NCBI): domain Eukaryota; kingdom Viridiplantae; phylum Streptophyta; class Magnoliopsida; order Asterales; family Asteraceae; genus Helianthus; species Helianthus tuberosus. The sequence continues at coordinate 95,639,254 of CM060399.1, read as the reverse complement.
GAAACAAATTATTGTTAGGTCATTGTAGTTACATGAAAATAGAGTGGGGTTGTGTTTGTTAATGTTACACATGTTATAGGAAATAAAGTGGTTTTGTTGTTGTTACACATATGACTTGGCATGTTACAGAAATAAAGGGTTCTTCTATATTGTGACGTAACTTGATCTTTGTAAACAATGTATGTTACAGTTTTATGTAACATAGAAATAAAGAGTTCTTATATATTGTGACGTAACTTGATCTTTGTAAACAATGTATGTTACAATTTTATGTAACACAAAGATGTTACATAAAACAAGTAAATATGGTCTTAACAATATAACATTTTTTATGTACATTTTTTTGTGTAACAATTTTTATGTATCATAATGTAACACTATGTAACTGGGTGTTAGAAATGTAACAAATCTAGACACATGTTTCTGATTATTTGATTTTCTTATTTTATTGTGAAAAAAGTGTGTCATTTATGGGTTTCATATATGAACAAATAAAAAACAATATAACAATTTTTTTGTAACAATTTTTATATATCATTTTTATGTAACACTACGTAACTGGGTGTTAGAAATGTAACACATTTAGACACATGTTTCTGATTATTTAATTTTCTTATTTATTGTGAAAAAAAATGTGTCATTTATGGGTTTCATATATGAACAAATCAAAACAGTTGGATTCAAAACAAGTTAATTGGGTCTTAGCAATGTAACATTTTCTCTAAAACATTTTTTATGTAACATATTCATATAAAACAACGTAACTGGGGTCTTACGAAGAGATGTAAGAGCATTCACATCCAAGGAATTAAATTAGGTGTGTGTTGTTTTTAAAATATAAAGAGTATAAAAAGTGGTTGTGAGTGGGGGAGAGAGAAAATGTTACTGTTCATCTGTATATTTGGGGGACACTGTTCACCCCCTATAATTTTTTAATATATTTTGAAAGTGGTTGTGAGTGGAGTAGAGAGAAAAGGTAATGATAAAGGTATAAAAAAGTATTATTTAATTGAAAATGAGAGAGAAAATGTAGTGTTTTTTAGTGTAATTTAGGGTGAGAATATGATGGATTGGATGTGAATACTCTAATGGTTTTTGTGTGGGGATGTTTGTTGCTTTTTCTGTGAATCTGATCTTGCATCGTTTAGAGAGAGAAAGAGATATTTGATGATGATAGAAAGGGGTTGCACAGTAATCAATTGTTATGACACATACTTTTGGTTACCCAAGAAAAGAATATTCACTATATTGACAAAAATACCCCTTCTAGTACTTTTGGTTAATATTATTCAAAAAGGAGATTCAAGTACATTGTGTACATCATCTCAACCGTTCATCAAGTAAATCAAGGGTAGATAATGAGTTTTCATGGTTTTCTCAACTGGAGCAGGTTTTCGATTTATCCTTGCCCTATATATATATATATATATATATATATATATCTAACACCCTCCCGTAAGCTAGATCATTTCAGCGACATGTGCAGAAGTTCTTTTAGCCGAGTGAAATCCTTCAGTTGCATTGCTTTTGTCATGATGTCTGCCAATTGATCTTTTGTTGCACAAAAGATAACAGTTACTTCCATTTTCTTAATTAAATCTCTGATGAAATGATACTTAACCCTTATATGCTTGCTTTTTCCATGATAAATGGGATCTCTTGCCAAACATATGGTTGACTTATTGTCGCAATATATTGGAATTGAGTAATCATTCTTTCCTTGTAGATCATCTAGAATTCCTTTGATCCATATGGCTTGACAACCAGTTAAGGACAAAGCCATACATTCGGCTTCTGTTGAAGACAGTGCTACCACCTTTTGTTTCTTTGATTGCCATGAAATAGGACCAGATCCTAAATAGAAAATATATCCGGATGTACTCTTGCTATCATCTATATCTCCTGCATAATCACTATCACTAAAACCCATAAGATTCTTCTTTCCTCCTTTAGAATATGCAATTCCTTGATCTTGTGTCCCTTTGATGTATTTCAGTATGCGTTTAGCTGCTTCACAATGACTCTTCTTTGGACATTCCATAAACCTGCTTACTTTGCTTACTGCAAACATGATGTCCGGTCTTGTGTTGGTTAAGTACATCAGACTTCCAACTAAGCTTCGATATACACCCTCATCTACGAAGTCTTCTGGATCATCTTTGGACAATTTTAGTCCATATTCCATCAGAGTAGAGACGGTATTGCATTGTGTCATCCTGTATTTCTCTAATAAATTTCTCATGTACTTTCTTTGAGAGAGAATTATATTCCCGTTCTCATAAAGTACCTCCATGCCAAGGAAATAGTGTAACCGACCCATGTCCGTCATTTCAAATTCCTTATTCATTGAGCTTTTAAATTCAGTAATTAAACGCATGGAGCTGCTTGCAATTATTAAGTCATCTACATACAAGCATATCACTAGCTTTCCTTCTTTGGTGTCTTTGATGTATAAAGTGTGTTCATAAGTATATTTCCTAAACTCGTCTTGCATGAAGTATGAGTCTATGCGACTGTACCATGCCCTAGGTACTTGCTTTAGGCCATAGAGAGCTCGTTTGAGATGACATACCTTTCACTCTTCTCCTTGTTTAATGTATCCTATTACTACCAACCTGGCCTTGTATTTGTCCACATTCCCTTTTTCATCATACTTCGTTTTATAAATCCACTTTACACCTATTGGTTTTTGATGTTTTGGAGGATCTACTAGTACCCATGTTTGATTTTTGTTACTTGATTCCATCTCTCTATCCATTGCTTCTAGCCATCTCGAATCCTTACTTGCTTCTTCATAGGTTGTCGGATCAGTGCTTGTGTAGAGACAAAATTCACCACTTGACTTTCATTGTATTTTTGTAACACTTCTGTATCGGTAAGTGCTCTTGTATCTCGGTATATATTGTTGATACTCTTAGTTCGAATAAATTCATTTTCTGAATCGGTTGATGAGGAATCATCATTCTGCTGTTGGACCTGATCTGCTCCCGAATTACTATCAGTTTCCTGGTTATTGTTATTTGTTTCCTGACTTTGTTCTTCATTTATGGAATCTGCAGCTGAGTTGTTTGTTTCCTGACCTTGTGCCGTATCAGACACAGCATCATCTCGGACTTGTCTCTCATCTTCATCAGATATAACGAATGGAACATCTGATGCTTCATAATCGAAAACCCACCTTTTGTTTTCATCAAATATCACATCATGGCTGATGATGATCTTGTTGGTTTGAGGATTATATAACTTGTAACCCTTACTGTTTTCACTATACCCAACAAAGATCGTCTTTTCAGTTTGTTTTCATCAAATATCACATCATGGCTGATGATGATCTTGTTGGTTTGAGGATTATATAACTTGTAACCCTTACTGTTTTCACTATACCCAACAAAGATCGTCTTTTCAGTTTTATTGGCCAGTTTGTCTCTATGTTGCATAGGTACGTGAACGTAAGCCAAACAGCCAAACACTTTCAGATGTTACACATTTGGTTTCTGTCCGTTCCATGCTTCATATGGAGTGATGTTTGGTCTAGTTTTTGTAATGGTTCGATTAAGAATATAGGTAGTGCATGATACTGCTTCAGCCCAATAACAATTCGGTAATTGTTTGATATTCATCATGCTCCTGCTTAGTTCCATTAGTGTCCTGTTTTTCCGTTCGGCTATTCCATTTTCCTGAGGTGAGTAACTATTCGTAAGTTGATGACGAATTCCATTAAGTTTCAGATAATCTTGAAACATTTTGCTGCAATATTCTCCTCCATGATCCGTTCTTAAGGTTTTAACCAAATGATCCTATTGCTTCTCATTCAAGGCTTTAAATATCTTAAAATAATTCATTGCCTCAGATTTGAATTTAAGAAAATATACCCATGTCTTCCGAGTATAATCATCGATGAATGTGATAAAATATCTACATCCACCTATTGATTCCGTTCTCATTGGGCCGCATATATCTGAATGGACGAGTTGTAGAGGTTCATTTGCCTGCCACGTCATTTTCTTTGGAAAAGGTTTCCTTGCTTGTTTTCCCAATATGCATCCCTCACACACACTATCATCCTTTTTCATTTTTGGCAGTCCAACCACTAGTTCCTTGTTTCCCATATCAATCAATGTGTCCATGTTCACATGGCCATAACGTTTATGCCATAGATTTGAAGTCTTCTTAATTGTCATATTCATGGCAAACTGTAAATCACTTTCGGGGTATAAGGGAAACATCTTATTGTTCGTCATCTTGACGACACCCATGACTTCACTACTCGCATCTTTGATGATGCATCTGTCGCTTTTAAATGAGACTTCATACCCCTTTTGTATGAGTTGTCCCACACTTAACAGGTTATGTTTCAAACCCTTCACATAAAACACGTTTGGTATCTTCCTTGCTCGTCCTCGTATCGAAATAGAGACATCTCCGCTGCCCAATACCTCCAACCGTTTGTCATCACCCCTCCTCACCTCTTTCTTTAGTGATTCATCGAGACGGGTGAATAGTTCCGGTTACCTGTCATATGATTACTGTAGCCACTATCGAGATACCAACAGTCGCTTTTGACTGTCTCTTCCATATTGAATATCATGAACATAGTGTCTTCTTGTTCATCCGTTTCATCTTCCTTGTGAATTAATACATTATCCGATCTTTCACGTTCTTCCTTTTGTTGACAGAACTTGGCGGTATGACCAAGTTTGTGGCAATTAAAGCACCTTATCGAATTCATGTTCCGACCCCTGTTCTTGTTTCGTCCTCTTCCTATAGATTCGTTTCTAGAGATTTGTTTGTATCGGTCTTGATTTGTATTTGAAACTTGAAATGCATGTTCCACGGGATCATCATCATACCGCTTCAATCTCAATTCATGAGATTGAAGAATCCCCATTAATTCTTCAGTGGAAACATCTTCCAAGTTTTTTGTTTCTTCTACAGCGATCACAACAGACTCGAAATTTCGAGTCAAACTTCGTAAAATTTTCTCTACAATTCGTTGTTCATTTATTTTTTCTTCGATCATTCTTAATTGATTTACTATGTGGGTTGTTCTGTTGAAGTAATCTTCGACAGACTCACCCTCTTTCATTTTCAATGAATCGAATTCACATCTAAGAGTTTGAAGTTTCACTGTTTTTACCCGATTTTCTCCCTTGTATGATTTATGTAGAATGTTCCATGCTTCCTTCACCCATTTTGCCAGAGAGATTCTTTCAAATACTGTATCGATTACAGATTGAAAGATTATGTGCAGTGCCCGTTTGTCCTTTTTTACTGAATCGCGATACGTTGTGGTTGCCTCTTCGGTAGGATTTGATCCAAGTTCTTGATATCCATCATCGACAATTGTCCATAATTCTTGTGACTCGAGTAGAACCTTCATTTGTATATGCCAATGATAATAATTTTGTCCAGTCAGTTTGGGGATCTGCGTTTGAATTCCCTATGTTTGATTCATTTTGCTTGAATTGAGATTTTAGCGTGAATCAGATGTTTGAAACTTGGATCGGATGTGGCTCTGATACCACTATGTTGGTAATCTGTTAAACTTGAATAAGGATTTCCTTAGGGTTTTGCAGAATGTGGAAGATAATGTTCATATACTATGAATTGATAAATCTAAATGTTAAGTTACAAGAGTATATATACATGGATTAGAATGGTCGATAACTGCCATATACATATATAAACTTATGACAGGCTAATATAAACATAAATAATAATATTAATGACGTCTAGCTTATATATATATATATATATATATATATATATATATATATATATATATATATATATATAACACCAAGTTCAGTGTTTGTTTTTTATTCTTGTAGTGTTTTGTTAAGAAGGGAACGCGATATGGATCATGTTTGGTGATTTGCAGGGATACAGACTAACATCTAAATCGCGTGATATTATGGTGTGTCAACCTTGTAATGGTGATCATCCCTAACCAATCAAGATATCATATTATGAAAACCCTATGGTTGTGTTAACATGTTTCTTTCTATTCTACAATTGAATCACTTGAAAAGGTTTCATGTAAAATTTAATATTGATTTTCACTGCTTATTTCGTTAAAACCTGATACGGTACCCCAACAAAAAGTGGAGTGAAGATGTTAAGACGGTGGCTGGAATTACGGTGGCATTGGTAAGACACCTCCAGTGGCGGACCAAGGAATTATTTTCAAGGGGTGCAAATTTTTCTTAAGAATTTTAGGCCCCTAGCTATACAATATTTTTTTTCGGTTCGTAGCAGGTCGAGTCGGGTTATGTTACAAAAAGATAATCAAACCAGTTGCCGATCCAAAAAGTTTTTAATGGGGTGCGGAAAATATTAGGGGTCGGTAATCTATCGCTAAATATGAAGGTTTTTTTGGTCCACTTCGGGTCGGGCCACATAATAAACAAGATAAATCAAATTAAATTTCAAATACATAATAAAAGCATATTAATCATTGTTCAAATGCATAATAGAAAATACAATAATATTACCAATTTATATTTTTCGAAATGTAACCATTATAATATCTCTATTTATTTAAATATTGTTACAAAAATTGTCAGTTTTCATGCATGGTAAAACTATGTATATTTAATTATAATGAAGATATAAATAATAGTGTAAATTTATAAATTCTAAACAGCTTAGTAAAAAAAGGTAAAATACAAGATCAAAAATATTATCCAAGTAAAAGTTAATGATAAATTAATATAATAATAGTGATTTTCTCATTTTGGAATATTTGAATTGAATATAATTCATTTCTCAATGCACTATCATTCCACTTTTCAATGTGAATTGAATACAACAATTATCAACCTTTTTTTCTCACTTTGAATTCTTTTTCTTCTTCATCTTTTGAGCTCTCGGCAACTTTTCCGTTCACCTGATTTTTTTTCCTTTGCTCTGTTCTTTCTTCTTTGCTCATGGGGTGCGGTATTAATATTTCATGGGGTGCGATATCAAAATTTCATAAGTGACACGTCTTGCGTATATACTAACCGAAAAAAATTCATGGGGTGCGCCCGCCCACCCAGGGGATAACCTAGGTCCGCCCCTGGACACCTCTCCTTCAATCTTTGTTCGAACTAGTGGCCGGAAAAGCGGTAGCCGATGAGTTTCTAGTGATGGTTGTGTGTTTTTTTAACCGCACAGATATTAATTGTGTGATTGGATAAAACCTTATTAGGGTATTATATAATAGGTTTAACTAATATTCCGCATAGTGATGGTTATGTGCTTTTGGCAAGGTACTCTACAGCAAACATATGTTGCGTGTCTCACGTATTTTACTTTTATATTACTAGTAGGTTATAGCCTCATGTATTACATGTATTTTTGAATAAAAGTTATATAATTTAATAATGTATGCACAAATTTTTTTCTTAACAATTTGTTCATATATACGACTGTGATAGATGTCAAATTTACCTTTTTCAATCAGATATCGTAAATATATGATAACCATACCATATAACTGAAGCCATTTCAAAAATTAATTTTCAAACCCGTTAATTAAAATCCTTTTCCAAATTATTTGGCATTTTCCTAATTTTTTAGCTCATGAAACACTTCTGATAAATATGTCTAATCATTTTTAATAAGTCAACCATTATAAAACAATGATGCTCTCATCTTACTCTCTAATCTATGAAATATTACGTTAAGGATTGTAATGATGAGGTTCGTTACGGTACAAACCATATTTATTCTAGAAATCGTGAGAACAGATCATAGCACTTAAAAAAAATTAAATTAGCACATACTAAAACAATACATACATAAAAGTAGCACTTCTGAACTATATTAGCACATGAAAATTATTCAAGATAATTGATTTTAGCATATATGTCAATGATATCAGCACTTTTCTTTATGAAAAATTATATCAACCCATTGAAAACAAAAGAAAGATCCAAATAAAGAATTAATTGCTTATTATCCTAATTATAGAGAATTCAATATAATTGATATCATTTAGGTTATTATTTATCATTTCTCTATAATTAGTTGGATGTCGCATAACACTTTTTAGGGAAATTGGCATGTAATAATCCTACCTAACCTTATTGGTCATTAATAATCCCACCTTAGAATATTCACCACACAAGTCTCACATTTCACCTATTTTTCCTACAATGGTCCCCCGTTAAAAAAAAAAAAAAAAAAAAAAAAAAAAAAAAAAAAAAAACCCTTAACGGAGTTAAGCTTTTTTCCAATTACAAACAGATTTTTTAGGGTTTTTCATTAGAACCATGATACAAACGGTGCTCCAAACGATGAAAACGACACTTCAGTTTGGGTGTTTAAAATCCAATTAACCAAAATCAAGTCACTTGGAGCACCATTTCGAAGTAAGTTTTACATCAATGGACTTGTATCATCGTTCTGATCAAAAGCCCTAAAAGATCTGTTTGTAATTTGGAAAAAAGCTTAACCCCGTTAAGTTTTTTTAACGGGGGACCATTGTAGGAAAAATAGGTGAAAGGTGGAACTGGTGGGGGGAATATTCTGAGGTGGGATTATTAATGGCCAATAAGGTCTAGGTGGGATTATTATAGGCCAATTTTCCCACTTTTTAAATGATTCTAACAGTTTGTATACAAAATGTGGTTTGTATTTGATCCTACTCGTTGAAGAAAAAAATAGCATCACAACTATTTTTTAGTTACTAAAGCTAAAATATAAGATAAGAATGATTGTATAAATAAATGTGATATCGGAAATTTTAAATATAAAAACAAAAACAAAAAACACATAAAACTTTATAAAAAAATAGATTGTAGAAGGTGTTGTGTGGCATTAACTAGAATCAATTATTATAATTTAGATAGATTAAATTTTGTTTTTGTTTTTTATTCTAAGAGTATTATGGTTATTTAAAAAAAATAAGAAAAAGTTAATACCCATCTAATTCAGGGATCAAATGTATTAGGTATGTGCAAACTATTAGCATAAATGTATATTTTTCTTTTAATTTGAGAACCAAAATCAAATGTTAATATACCACATGACCATCCGTGTCACATTAAACTTTAGACCAAACAAGAAGGTAACCCCCCCCCCCCCCACCCCCGCGTTGCGGCGGGGACGTCAAACCATATCAAATAGCACCAATGCCACACCACGCCAGCGACCACCAACATTAAAGTTGTGGCGTGTTAATGCGAATAAATTAGACCGAAACGTAAAACATATAAATAATAACTAAGTCGATCTATGACCCGCGCGTTGCGAGAACTTGTCAAATGGGAGAGAAAATAGACATAAAACCAATGAATTACACATGCACGTTGTGTCGTGTTAACTCGCAAAATTTTTAAGGAAAAACCACACATGCACGTTGCGCTGTATTAACTCGCAAGATTTAGTACAAGACGTAAAAGGAAAATTTACGAAAGATGAAAAGTATAGAGGACAAAGTAAAAAGTAAAAAAAAATTGTGAAGTTAAATTGCAAAAAAATGAAAGGTTTTAGGTTAAAAGTAAAAAAAAATAATTTTGTGAGGTTAAAATTACAAGAAATGGAAAGCTTTAAGTTAACAGTAAAAATTCAAAAAAAAAATTTGAAAACCACCCAAAGCATGTGGTATAACACCCTCATGCATACAATCACAACAACAACAACAATCATGCCCAGTAAATCCCATAAATACTAGAACTATTGGTAGGGTCTAGGGGGAGGTGGGATGTAGGCAAACATTCCATCTATCCTAAGAACAGAGAGGCTGCTTCCTGAGAGACCCCCGACTCCAAAACAATCAACAGGCAAATAGACGAAAGATAGATAAGTAAATAGCGTAGCAGTAGTCAGATAAATCATCAGCAAGTAACATATAGGCATAGATGCAAGAAAATCATCATATGTTGGTCTACCTAAAGTGTAAAAGAAATCTACCCCCCCCCCCCTCCCAAGGCAAAGCTAGGACACGTCTATACCCTCACCTATATGTCCTTAACCTTAATCCTACGTCTACACGAACTCCTATCCTAAACTATGTCCTCAGAGAAGTGCAACTCTACCAAATCTTGCCTAAGTCTTTCATCCAAAGTTAACTTGGGCCTACCTCTACTCCTCCTTCCTTCCACTGTCATAGTTTCCACTGCTCTAACTGGTTCTGTCAACTGCCTCCTCTTCACAGGCCCCAACCATCTCAATCTCCCCTCTTTTAACTTGTCTGATATACTAGCTACTCCTAACCAATCCCTAAGAACCTCACTATTTATTCGGTCTAACCTCGTGTGGCCACACATCCACCTCAACATCCTCATCTCCGCTACCTCCATCTTGCGCACTTGTGTTTTCTTGATGGCCCGACAATCTGCCCGTATAACATAGCCGATCTAACTGCTACCCTATAAAATTCCCCCATTAATTTTGTTGGGAACCTCCTGTCACACAAAATCCCAGTGGCTGCTCTCCACCTACACCAGCCAACCAAGATGCGGTTAGATACGCCACTATCTATCTCCCCATCCATTTGCACAAACGATCCTAAGTACTTGAAATTAGTCGTTTGTGGGACCACTTGACCCTTAATGGTAACCTGAGTGTCCTCGTTGTCACCTGCACCGCTGAAATTATAATAAAGGTATTCAGTCTTAGACCGACTAATCCTTAAACCATTGCCTTCTAAGGCAGCTCTCCATTCCTCTAGCCTCGCATTTAGGGTTTGTCTAGTTTCAGCAACTAGCACTATATCGTCTGCAAAAAGCATGCACCATGGAACTGTCTCTTGAATAGACTTGGACAACTCATCCAAGACAACCGCAAAAAAAGAAACGGACTCAACGCGGACCCCTGGTGGAGTCCTATTCCACGGGGAAAGACTCTGTATCTCCTACAGGCGCACGAACCCTAGTCACAGTTCTATCATACATATCCCTAATTAAGTCTATATACTTCCCAGGAACTCCCCTACCCTCCAAGCTTTACCAAATCAGTCTACGTGGCACACTGTCATATGCCTTTTCAAGGTCAATGAATACCATATGTAGATCTCGCTTTTTCTCCCTGTACTTTTCTTTTAAACTCCGTACAATATGAATCGCTTCCGTAGTTGAGCGCCCTAGCATGAAACCAAACTGGTTTACCGTAACCTGAGTTGAGCGCCCTGGCATGAAACCAAACCGATTTACCCACAAGGCCACAAAACATAACGACATAATTAAATAATAGTAAATTTTATGTGTAATTATGCGAATTGAATTTAAACATTTACGTATTAATTAGTAATGTGCAATTATGCGAATTGAATTTAATACAAAAATTACTAATTAAGAGTATGTAAATATTTAATTTCAATTCACATAATTACACATTACTAATTAAGAGTATGATAAATGTTTAAATTCAATTCGCATAATTACACATAAAATTTACTATTATTTAATCATGTCGTTAAGCTTTGTGGCCTTGTGGGTATGTTTTCTTATTTCTAAAAAACAAGATTATGCAAATTTACCTAAGAGTCTAGCTCTAGCTTTAAATAAGTGCCCCACTGGTGCAATATATCCCCTAAAAGTCTTCCTACTAAATAAATACATTCGCAAACGAAGGCTTGCCTAACCTTTGACTTTTGGAAAAGTACGGTTTAAGTACTGATTCCTTTAAAATGTATTAAAATAATTATGTAGGCATGTCTAACACCAACTATGCTACATGTATGACTTTCTAAGGTTTAAATTCAAGAAAATTCATTAAAAACCCATTTTTATTTGCACAACTTTATTTTTGTTCGTATAATTTTTATAATTCTCTAGATAGCCATGGCAATTAAAAAAAAGTAAACTGTAATTCCCGCTCCTAATGTTTATAGGCGGGGTCACATTAAGTCCCTACAGCTTGATTTTGGAAATTCGAGTCCTTGTACTCTGAAAAGTGCTACACTCCGAGTCCCTGTCGTTTAGTTCTGTTAGAATTTACCGTTAAGTGGGTAACGTAATATACTGTAGCAGGGGCAAAATAGTCTTTTCACCAATAAAAAACACCACGTCCTAGGCGTTTGGTTTTCCCTACACTTTGAGTCCCCCACCACCACCAAAATTTCACCCAGAACAAACCATCAACATTCTAATACCAAAATTTTACCTGCTTACCACGGTCCGTTTTTCAGAAACCACTCGGAACAACAACCAGCATAGAGCCTGTCGCAACCCCCGACCCCTACCCCGGGAGCGGGCGGCCTCGAGATCCAGATTAGTGGTATCGGTGTTTATTATTTTGGCAGCGAAAATTAACATCAGGACCGTAGTTAGGAAATAGTTTATCAGAGTTAAAATACCACACTTTTATAAATAACAAATACATGGGAAAAACCCAAATTTCCATTGTAATATGTTTATAGGGATAAACCCGAATTTATTAAAATAAACTTATTCCTTATTTAGGTAACTTTTATAACCACTTTTCCAAGCCTTTAGTGCTCTCCAGCAGGCTTCTATTCGGCTTTCACATTTTGTTACCTGAAACACGTTTTAAAAAGTTTTATCAGCAAGAAATACTGGCGAGTGCATCCAAGTTTAATCGAAACAAGCTTTTATATCTTTACAGTATTGAGAGCAATTACAATGTTTTTATCTACCCAATTACCACCCACGGTACTGTCAATCCTGACTTGTGGTCATGCTACAACTCACAGTGTAGTAACAAGTAATGTATACAAAACCTCAACATACCGACAGTAATTGTAGAATACATAGACTCAATCACTGTTAATTATACTTTAAAACAACTGAGGTTTTGTAAAAACAGTTTACAAAAATAAGATGTACTTACAAAAAGGTTTACAAAAAGGGGAATGACTCACTTTGTTGTTTTAGATAATACTACTGCTTTCTGGTGACTTCCAGGTTATAATCTATTAAAATTAAACAATGCACACGTGTTAGTAAGATAACCCAATTGTAGGATCGTGATCTGACCCGAACGAGTCGTTCAGAGGAGTTTTACTTCGTTTCAGGTGCGGAATAACAAGAAACGAAGGTAGAAACAGCTTATTCTTCTCTATAGCTACTGATTGTATTGATTGAAATGCAATTACAAGTAGTTCTTCACACCGGCAGCAATTCGGTATGGAATACAAGGAGTGTCCCTGTGATTTCGCTCATGGACACCTATATATAGGTTCCAGATTTCGCTCCAAGAGACACAAGGCCACAAGAGCGAAATCCCAACTTGACCACATAAGCGAAAACACCTGTCTAAGACCCTATGAGCGAAATCAGCATATATCTAAAATACAATTCTATTTCAAACGATTTCTATTTTGTCATCTAGTGAGAACATGCAAACTGATTTCATTTGCACATGTAATCTTCACGTGCATTTGTTGTAGACTTGATGTCATTGGTATGATGTCATCATTAATAATGATGACATCATGCTTGATCCGAACCGCAACGTATTCAAGACTCGATACAAGACGAAGTCGCCAGATGTAGTGCACCAACAGACTCCCCCTCAGATGTTGACGAGTCGACTATCGAGTTACAACAATGCTGTATCTTCACATCTTCAGTCTTGATCAGTCTCTGGGCTTTTCTCTCTCTATCTTCATCAACAAAACTCCCCTTAACTTGAAAATCTTCAGACTCCCCTTAACGATTTGCTGGCATTCCTTTGTTCTTCAGCAACATCTGCTTCAGGATCTTTGTCTGGCTTTCTTTGTCTTTAGAATCCGAAACCTGGCAATTTATAGAGTCTTCAATTTCCAGGATCAAAACTTGGCTATTCCTGCACATTCTTAACCCAGAAATAAAATTTACATTTATCAAGTCGTATGCACCAACACTCTGAAATAATCAGACAACTCCCTCTCATAATCATATGCACCAACAATCACTCTCCCTCAGATCACAAACTCATGATGAACCAATTGTTGATTTATAAAACATATTTTGACATTTTAAGACACACTCCCCCTCACAACAATGTCATCATGTTTAGCACTTGGAATTTTGAAAATCAGCTTTCCAACATCAGTTGTCGAAAATCTTTTTGACTTTTTCAAAAGTTTATGCTAAAACACACTCAAAATCTTTTTGGATTTTTCTGAAAGAAAGTAAATGACACCACTTGTAAAGACAAAGACTAACACCAATTATATAAACAACAAAAAAATGCAAAAATGAAATATTTACAAACAATATTTTTGTGAGTTTTGTGTAAGAGGATCATATCAATTTTTAACAAGTCACGAGTACCGTTGAGCTTAGTTACACATTAAGAATTAAACAATTCACTTAGACTGCCGATATACTGATCCACTTAAATTCTTACACAAATTTCAACTAATTCAGGATATGAGTTAGGTGTTTTAAGAACTTAAACTCATTCATGTGTCCTACCTCTTGAAAATACTCCCGTATCCAGATCCCAATATTCAGTCTTACAGGTGAGTATACCACAGATGATATCTGTAAGGGGTTAAATTGCGAGGGCCGTGAGAGCTCAGGTCGATCTTTCGATACGCAGAGAGATGACGGCTTCGACTTTTGGTGGGTCCCCTTTAGAGGATCTTTTGATTACAACAGCAATGACTATCAATTTTATTGTTTCATCAATTTGCTGAGGGCGGCGCTATATTTCAAGCATTGCAGAAAGTATTATACGGGGACTAGGTCAAAAATTCCTTTCAGCAGAAGTCCCGGGATAATACCCCAGATATCACTGAGCATAAAGACCTAGTATCTCAGAAAGAGGGACCTTTCAAACGAGATTTCAGGGGTTTCTCATTTAGATTTCAAAACACTTAAGTTTGTTTTAATCAAAATGATTTTTCCGGAAAATGAGTTTGTTAGTTTTACCACTTGTAAAGTTAGGGATTTGGTTCATCATTTTGTCAGTTTTTATCAAATGTAGTAAATCAAGTACAATTTAATGTCCCTGATTTACCGTTTGCAATTAAGCAACCTCTGTACCACTTGTAAAAATAACCACTTGTAAGATCACAAACAATACCACTTGTAAGTATAACTAACCAATACCAACTGTAGGAATGTTACGTCTACATGCATCATTTTACTAATCAGGAGGCCGATTCCTGCTTCGCACTTACCAACCTGGAAGCTCCGGCAAGTCACACTCATCCTGTAAAAATTAAACACATTTAAAAATTTTTCACAAAATCTATCTTAACAAGAATGATGCCGATTCCTGATCCACGATTACAAACTTGGGAAGGGAAACAGACTTCCATCCAAGTCTTTTCAGACTTGATGGCTTTCAACTCTTGTGCAGTAGAGTTGTAAGTTGCCTTTTTAGTTGCATAAAAATCTTTAACCCCCTTAGCTTTCCCATTCAACATTTTCCCAAAAATTTTCTTAACACTTCCATTGTTTCTCGACATCAAACTTAGTATTCTCTATGTAAAACTGATTCGAGATATCAACCTTTCCAACTTTCTGTTTAACTTCTTCAAATTTCAGTGATGGAAACTCATCACCATTCACTGAAATTTTCATCTCAACCTGTGGCTCTTCTGGCTTTGTGGAACCAGATTCATCGCCGACTTTCTCATCAACTTTCTTAACAATCCACACTTGGTTGTCTTTTTCTTTCTTTTTATAAAGATTCTTTTTAGAACACTCACCAACCTCATAAGTTGAGTTTTCAAAAATTTTAAATTTTTCGATTGGTGGTTCAATATCAACAACTTTTCCTTTCAACTTGTTAGAAACTCCCTGTTTTGACTTGGCATTTTTCGGACAGTTCCATGCAATGTGACCAGCTTCATTACATTTATAACAGGTTCTAGTTTCTTTTGAGTGACAAACTTCAGTTCCATTCTTCTTCTTTTCAGCAAGAAACTCTTGATTTGATTGTCTCCAGAATGGTTTCTTCTGTTCCTCTTCTGCACTTCCACCTGACACAAATTCTGTTTTTGTTTTAGAATTTTTCAAATTTTTATGATTTTCTGGTGGAATAAATCCAAGACCTTTCTTTTTGTAGCTCCGATTTTGGTTTGATTTCTTTTGAAAACCAGAACCAGGATTGTAACCCTTTTTCTTGTTTAATCGTTGTTGAACTCTTGAAGTGTACTTTTTAGGTTTTTCAGTAAAATTTAAATCTTTTATTTCAGAAATATTAATTTCTGTCATTTTGAAAACCTTTTTGATCATGTCAAAACGAACACTTCTTATTGGAAACTCTTTGTCAGAGTATAATTTGTCCGAATCATTTAAAGTATATGCAACTTTAAATGTTTCATCTTCCAAATTTGCTTTCGATAACAAAAATTCTTTACTGTAAGACCGTTTGACCGACGACTTTGGACTGTTGACTGACGAATTTGACCCTCCAGACTCAGACTTTGACTCGGATTCCTCCTCAGTATCCAACACCCGATCGACCACCTTTTTGATTAACTCAGACTCATGATCAGTATCGGACGAGGTAAACGTGACATCAATGTTATCTGGTAAAACATCAGTTGTGTCGGTTTTTAGCTTTATATTGACTGCTTTTTCAAGTTGCTCCTCATTCGGTTTTCTAGGAGAATACCCTTCCCAAATTGGAGGCGGACACTTGTTATAGTTAACAGTTGGTTTCTTACCACAATCTTTCTTTTTCTTCGGATTCTCGTCTTGAAAAGCTTCCATACCTGCAACAGTTGGATAAATACGATCAATGAGATAATCAGAACTAAAATAACTTTGTAACAAACGTCTAATTCTCTCATTCTCAATCTTCTCTGTCTTCAACTCTTGCTTCCATTTAGCACTCTCTGCGATGTAAAAGTTGATGGCTTTCTGTTTCGTCATCATTACAGCATTCATCATCGTTAGTGCTTGTTCTCTCTCAGAATTTGTCTTTTGGAGACCAGCTACTATTTTGTTCAAGACATCATAAGATTCTTTTACATAGTTGAGGTTGAACAGTAACTGCTCTTTCTTCTTTTCATATTCAGCAATTATCTCGTCTTTTGCTGAACAACCCTTGCATGCTTCCAAACACTTATCGCAAGGTTTTACAACTTCAACAATCTTCTCAATCTCGATTGTCTTTACTACTTCAACCACCTTTTCTTTTTCTTTCAACTGCTCACTCTCAACATTCTTCTCAGCAACACTTTCAAAAATCTCGTTCTTAACAACATCTTCAGATTTCTTTAGTTGTTGTTCTTTAGCAGCTCGTTTCTCCTTCAGTTTCTCCATGCGATCTGCAAAATAGAAATGAAAACTTGTTGGTGCACTAAATGTCTGCTGATTACGTCATAATCAAGTCTTGTGTCTAGATAGGTTGAATGTACACACAACAGGGTCTTAATTAGGTTTTTTACATGTTTATCTTGTGAATTTTGCTTGAAAGTATTCTTGTGTGATTCAAGCTAAATCAGATTTAGCTTGAACTGGTTCAAGAGAAATCAACATCAGAGATTTAGCTTGAACAAGTTCAAGCCAAATCATGATTTAGCTTGAAACTGTTTCAAGCGAAATCATCTTAGTATATATAGGTTGTTGTGTAGTTCATTTGAAGAGATGGTCATTGTATGAAACACGAAGTGTTGCCGGTTTTGTATTAGAATACGTTGTATAAGCACGAATATCAATCAGAAAAGAAGGATTAAAAGGATAATAGCTGTTATGACTTTGTTTATGTTGATTCCGCCTTCATACTCAAAGATGAACTGCCTTAACTGACATTTAAAGGTCGTAGAACGGTCCAACAAGTGGTATCAGAGCTCAGGACGAGGAGTTCATACCATAGCAGCGGATTCCCTTCTTTCTACTCATTTCTTTTTATTTTTTTCTGATCTGAACGAGTTCCAATGGTCGAAATGGTCTGATTTTTGAGTATATCGTGTATAACAGTGTTTTAACAAAGCCTACAAAGATTCGGACTTAAATTCAGATTAAAACTTGTTAAAAATGACCTAAAACATAATTTCGCTTGAAAGTGTTCGAAATTAATAGTTGATTTCGCTTCAAAACAGAAAATTTTGGCTGGATTTCGCTTGAAATTGTTGAAGCGAAATTGATTAACTGTGGATTTCGCTTGAATCAGATCTGGTCTCGGATTTCGCTTGAAATCAGTTGAAGCGAAACTGATCTTGTGGTTTTCGCTTGAATCAGAACTGTTAGTAGTTTTCGCTTGAGACTGTTTGAAGCGAAATTGTATTGCTGGATTTCGCTTGAAACATAGCTTGGATCAGATTTCGCTTAAACAGTTATATAGTGCTGATTTCGCTTGAAGCTGTTTATACTTCAAGGATTTCGCTTGAACTTGCTGAATTTTCAAAACTTAAAATTTTTCTAAGTGTTTACTGATATTGCAGGAACATTCACGATGGATGATCTTTTCATGAACCCGTTTAGTGACATGTACACGTTCGCTGGAGATTCCGGAAACAATGATGCTTCGTCAAGCAATGTGAATGATAACCCGCCAAAAGAGAAGAAAAAGGAAGCTTGGGAATCGGAAAGTGCTTTCGGAACGTTCAATAAACCTCCAAAGCTAATGGCTATTGAGGAGTATAGTCGGTGGTCAAGAAAGTTTGAGGACTGGATGATGGCATTTGCATTTCCAAGTTGGAAAAGTCTGAAGAATGGTTATGATCAAGGAAACAAGAATGGTGAAGTCTTAACAGCTACTGATGAGATTGAATCATTCGTAGCCGAACAAAAGTGTGTGGCTTTGTTGTTCCAATCTGTCCGAGAAGACATAATTTCATTGATCGATTATTCAAACGCTAAAGACCTCTGGGCAAAGTTAGAAAAGAAATGTTTAGGAAGTACTGAAATCGTGAAGAACAAAAAGAAACTTCTTAGGAAAGAGTTTGATATGTTTGGTTGTCTTAAGAATGAGTCAGTTTGTAATATGATAGAAAGGTTTGGTCATCTGAAGCTGGAATTAGCAAGACATGATATCAGATATTCTGATGAAGAACTTGTTGACAAACTGTTCGATTCATTACCAGACGAAATGGATTGGAGGTATTATGCGCTGATGCTGAAGAATACAATCAAAGCACCAGAAGTGTTGACTGTGGATTTGCTGATTGAAAAACTCGAAAGTCATGAGTTGGAACTGAAGAAGACGTACAAAGTTAATCACTCATCTTACCAGCAGAATTTGGATTTGTATTATCCAAAAAGCATGATGCCAAAAGTAACTTCTCCAAAAACTGCGTTTTCTGCTGAAAATGTGTCAACAGCTGGCAAAGAAAGTCAAAGCAATCAAAGCAGTGGAAGTCACAGTGGTTATCACAGTGGATCTTCATCTTCTGGGAATCATTCAGATGCAAAGAATCGTTTTCAATGTAATATCGCAATAGATTTGAAGAATGCTCAGAATTTTGATGAGGAGTCGGCCAAGCAGCAGATGATCTTCCTAGCATCGGTGTTGGAATCGTATGAAGGGTTGGTAGCTGGGAAGATAGGCAACACAAATCTGACAAAAGAAGATTACGATCAGATTGATCCGGAGGAAATGGAACTGATCGATATTCGTTGGGCTATGGCAAGTGTTGTTCGCCGAGCACAGCGTTTTATGGAAATTACCGGAAGAAAGACAATTGGTGGTGCATCTACCAAGCTGGGGTTCGATAAATCGAAGGTGACTTGTTTCAAGTGTAAGCAGAAGGGTCACTTTAAGAGAGAATGCCGAAACGCTTATGCTGATGAGTCGGAAAATCCTTTCAGAGATGATTTCTACAAGAAGGCGATTTATCACCAGAATAAATCCGAGCCGCCTAGATTGAAGCAGGTTGAAGACAACAGAGAGAAATCTAGAGCTCTTGCAGTGATTTACGATGATGAGGGGTATGATTGGAGTCAAGAGGTTCTACCAGAAGAAGATGCGGTTGGTTACGCATTCATGGCGAAAAATGAACCTATTCCATGGAAAGATGATAGAACTGAAGAGCAGAAGTATAGATACAGAAAGATGATTTCGGAAAACAAAATTACTAGACTTTCTGGTATCTATTTGGAAGCTAAGAGAGCAAAAAGATGGGATCCAGATAGGGAGTGTTATCTTGATGAGTATGGAAATATTGCAATCGATCACAAAACTCTCGATCTGGAAGCCTTAATCAAGGAAATGAAAGATGATGATGAGTATTGGCAACACAAATGGTGGGGAACTCCAACTGAGAAAATGAAAGAGGAAGCGAAGAAAGAAAAAGAAGAAAAAGAGATGAAAGAGAAAGAAGAGATCGAAAAATCAAAGAAGATTGATATTGGATTTATCGATACAACGCAGGAGTTGACTACAGAGAACCTGGGAAAAATGGCTGACAAAGTGCTGGCTGCTAAGGCACTTGAGGTAGATTCTAACTCCGTGTCTGAGTCAAAAAGCCAGGTCAGTTCAGATGTGTCAACAAATGCGTCAGGTAAAAAGATCGAAGGAAATGCTGATTGCAAAAATTGCAACAAAGAGTGCAAATTTTGTAATACTGTCACGTATCTCAACGGTGAGAAAATTAAAGATCTGACAGCAAAGGTCAGAAACGTTGAGAATCAGATTCTTGGTCGTGACAAAACAGTTAAAGCTTCAACTGAACGGATAAGAGAATTAACTGCTCAAATTGAAACTGATAAAATTGATCATGACAAAATTAAACAAGAAAATGAAAAGTTGATTCTTGAAAACCGTCAGATTTCTGAAAAATTTGAAAAACTCAAAAGCACAATGAAAGATTGTGATGATCGAAATGGTAAAACTTTTAAAGAAAATGAACATTTAAAAGCAGTGCTTAGAGTTAAAGAAGAATCAATCAATCAACAACTGGATGAAATCGCTAAATTGAAACTTAAAGTTCAAGAGGCTGTAATCGAAAACGAGCGAATCCAGTTGAAGCTTAACAGTTACAACACCGCAAGCTTTGTATTGCAACATATTATTCCCAAACCCATCGGGAAAGACAAAGCGGGCGAAGATGTGTATTGTGATGGAACTGGGGTGGGGTTTCATCGAGTTCCACCACCTGTTCTTGATAATTACACTAAAAAGCAGTCTGGGTTGGTTGAAATTGAGGAAGAGAGTGAAGTTAAACTTCCGGAGAACATTGATGTTACTTTTTCTACATCATCTGATGATAGTGTTTAGACAGAGATTGTTAAAAGTACAGCTGAAAGTGTTTTGAATAGTGATTCAGCTGAAGATGATGGATGTTTCTTGGACAAATACATTCAGAAATCAAAATCCAAAAACAACTTAAGTGATGAACCGGGTCTTGTGATGTACAAGATGGCTGGATCTGATAAGTTGTATTCGGATTCTGAGTTTCCCATTGAGAATGTTAATGTGAAAAAGTTGACAAATGTTTTCAAGTTAGTTGAAGTTGAGTTGTCAGAAGTGAACAGTTTGTGTCAAACAAAAAGGCAAATGAATTTTGAGAAAGATAAAGCTTATTACAAAAAGCCTGTTGTTCCACCACGTTTTTATAATAACAATCGAAACAATTGGTCAGGTGGTTATCGGGGTGGTAAGAGTTATCAGAAGAAAAGTTTTCAAAATAAAAGATTTGTAGAAAAGAAGGTGTTTGTGAACAGTTCAAGTTCACTTTCTGATGAGGAAAATGAAATTTTTTCAAAATCAAATGAAGAGTTCTTTGAGAAAAGAGCTTCACATTATCAGTCTGAAGGCACAAGTCGAATTGTTGATACTCGAACATGTTTCAGATGTAATCAAGTTGGTCACATTGCACGAAAGTGTACCAACGTGAAGCCTAAGACTGAAAATGTGAAGATTCAAAAGAAGAAAGTTGATGTGAAGGGTAAAGCACCAATCGTTGTTGAGAAAAAGAGTGTGAAAAATAACAACATCAAAGTGAAAAATGAACCTGTAAAGAAAGTGGTAACTAAAAACGACAAGTTTTATAAACAGGTTGCATTATCTCAACAAGTTTGGAAACCAAAAACTGAAATGAAAATTTCAACTTCTGAAGTGAAAAAGGCTGAAGAATCAATTTCGGTTGATTATGATGCAAATTTTCCACCTTTGAAGGCTGAAAATTTCAAAATTCAAATTGCGAGAGTCAAGGTTACACCTAAGGCTAATGAAGCCTGGGTGGACACCATGTTCGAATAAGCAGTTTGAATTGCCGGAGCTTCCTTGATCGCGAAGCATGAATCGGCATCTTTATTGAAATGTTTTAAAATCAACTTGTGGTATGTGCAGGATCTTCCAAGAGCCATTTCAAGATGGATCATGGATAGTGGCGCATCTCGACATATGACAGGAAAAACTGCATTGCTGTATGATGTGAAGAATATCAGTGGTGGTTATGTGGGATTTGCAGGTCATGAAGGTGGTAGAATTGTTGGTGAAGGAACGTTATCCAATGGGATTGTGACGTTTGAGAGAGTTAACTACATCACTGAGCTGGAGAACAATCTGCTTAGTATCTTGCAGATTTGTGACAATATGTATACTACTCACTTCACTGATAAAGAATGTTTGATTCTGAAACATGGTTTTGTTGTTCCTGAAGAATGGATTATCTTGAGGGCACCTAGAGTGAATGATTTATATGTGTTAGATATGAGTGTAGCAACTACAACTACTGGTCAAGCACATTGTTTTGTGTCTAGAGCAACTGAGAAAGAATCAAGATTGTGGCACCGAAAGATGGGACATATACATCTTAGAAAAATGAATCATTTGGTGCATAATGATTTGGTTTTGGGTGTTAATATCAAAGGTTTTCATCTGGAAGGGGAGTGCATTAGCTGCATCAAAGGCAAGCAGAAGAAAAAGTCACACCCTACAAAGCAAGTCAATTCAGTTTCGAGACCTCTGGAAAGGCTTCACATGGATTTGTTTGGTCCGGTGAATGTCAAAAGTATACCAGGAGATTACTACTGTTTGGTCGTTACTGATGATTATTCCAGATTTTCGTGGGTTTCTTTCTTAAAGACGAAAGATGAAACATTTGACAGTTTGTTGGGGTTGTTCAGGAAGATTGAGAATTTGTACCAAAGGCGTATTAAGAGAATTCGAAGTGATAATGGTACTGAATTCAAGAACAGTAAGATGGAAGAATTTTGTGATGAAAGAGGTATTTTGCATGAGTTTAGTGCTCCGTACACTCCGCAGCAGAATGGAGTCGCAGAACGTAAAAACCGGACGCTAATCGAGACGGCTAGAACTATGCTCGCAGATTCAAAGTTATTGATAAATTTTTGGGCTGAAGCTGTTTCCGCCGCATGCTATACGCTCAACAGGGTTCTCACTGTCAAAAAGTTCAATAAAACATGCTTTGAGCTAATCAATAACCGCAAACCAAATTTGAAGTATCTAGAACCGTTTGGGTCACCTTGTACGGTTATAGAGCCTCATGGAAAGTTTGGTCCGAAGAGCATTGAGGGAATTTTTGTTGGTTATGCAAATCCGATGCGACGTGTCTTCGTTCCATCTGAGAAGCGGATTATTGAAGCTGCAAATGTTGAATGTCAAGGCTATACTATGCCGCCACAGAATCCTGGTGATTCATGGCGTTATCATTATGACAAACTTTGGGATTCGTTTGACATGAGAGAAGAATCAGAGGATGATGAAGATTTCTTTGATGAGTTGGATATTTTGCGTGAATATGAGTCACAGTTAAGGTTCCCAGCTGAGTATTCGAGGAGACCACGGGAAACTTCAAATGACGATGAAGCAGGTCCAAGTAATGCTGGTGAACATGACGATGTCCAACAGAATGAAGTTGCTCAGGATAATCAGTCGGCTCAGAATGATAATCTAGAAGCTGAAGACATGCCAGTATTTGATCATGGTGATTCAGATTCAGATTCTAAGGGGGAGCAAATTCAGATTTCAAGTCAAACAAACCAAGTTGGTGAACAAGATGCAGAGCAGAATGTTACTAATCTGGAGGGAAATGTAGATGTTCCAAGTGAAGTGATGCCGCGAACTTTTTCATATCATCCAGAGGAGTTGATCATAGGAGAATTGCAGACAGGCGTTCGCACTCGAAATCAGATTGATAAAGGGCTTACATGTTTTTATACAAAAGTTGCTCCTTTGCAAACTGAATTCTCATTAAGTTGTTTTATCTCGCAGGTTGAACCAAGAACTTACAAAGAGGCGCTTACTGAAGACTCTTGGGTCAATGCAATGCAGGAGGAACTTAGTCAATTCGAGAAATTGGGAGTGTGGAAGTTAGTTGATTTGCCGGATGGTCAGAGAAAGATTAACACCAAGTGGGTGTTTAAGTGTAAGAGGGACGATAGAGGAGTTGTTGTAAGGAACAAAGCTCGACTCGTTGTTCAGGGATTTAGTCAACAGGAGGGGATTGATTTTACCGAAGTCTATGCTCCTGTAGCACGACTAGAGGCAATCAGAATTTTCCTAGCATTTGCGTCTTGGAAGAACTTCAAAGTTTATCAGCTGGATGTTAAATCGGCGTTTCTTTATGGGAAGGTTAAAGAGGAGGTTTATGTCGGTCAGCCACCGGGCTTCACCGATCCAATCCACAAAAACAAGGTCTACTTATTGGACAAAGCGCTGTATGGTTTACACCAGGCCCCGAGAGCTTGGTACGAGACTTTGTCTCAACACCTACTAGCCAACAAGTTCATTCGTGGAAAAGTGGATGCCACTCTCTTCACTAAAGAGGTCGATGGTCATCTTCTGATAGTTCAGATTTATGTGGACGATATAATCTTTGGGTCGACAAATGAAAATCTATGCAAAGATTTTGAATCAGTGATGAAGCAAAAGTTTGAAATGTCATCAATGGGGGAGATGAAATTCTTTCTGGGTTTACAAGTTGAACAACTTCCTGAGGGAATTTTCATTCATCAGTCAAAGTATGTTCATGATATTCTAGAGAAATTTGGGATGTCAAGTTCTACTCCAGCTGCTACCCCACTTGCAACAAATCATGGGATTCACCCAGATCTCACCGGAGACAGGGCTGATGAAACGTTTTACCGTTCCATGATAGGTTCTTTAATGTACCTAACTGCTTCACGTCCTGATATCATGTACCCAACGTGCCTCGCAGCAAGATTTCAGTCTAACCCGAGAGCATCGCATTTGATTATTGTGAAGAGGATATTGCGCTATCTGAAAGGAACTCCTTCATTGGGGTTGTGGTATCCTAGGAAAGGCGACTTTATGCTCGAAGGGTATTCCGATTCGGATTTCGGATGCTGCAAAGTCAATTCAAAATCAACAACTGCAGGATGCCAGTTCTTTGGTCCTAGATTGGTTACCTGGCAGTGTAAGAAACAAACGTCTGTGGCGTTATCTACATGTGAAGCGGAGTACGTATCTGCTAGCAGTTGCTACTCTCAGATCTTGTGGATACAGCAACAGATACGCGACTACGGTTTGCAGTTTCTTAACACACCTCTTTTTGTTGATAATGAGGCCGCTATAAATATAACAAAGAATCCAGTACATCACGCTAAAACTAAACACATAGAAATTCGTCATCACTTTATTCGTGATTGTTTTGAGAAAAAGTTGATACGAATTGAGAAAATCCACACTGACGAACAGAAAGCTGATTTACATACCAAAGCTTTTGATAAAAATCGGTTTAAATATTTGTTAAAACTAAATGGTATGAAGCTTCTTTCGGTGTCGGATGGAATTGTGGGCGTTGATGAGAGTACTGTTGCGGATGAAGATGAGAAACAATCTGCGATGGTTTGTCGAATTTTTACTTGTTTTGGTATTTAGGGGGAGTAGATATTTGTATATAGTTTATTCTCTAAAAATACAAAAACAGTAAAAAATGCAAAAATACAAAAACATGATAAAATCTGAAAAAGAGCTTGTGTATATAGGGAAAATGACAGTACATCGGCTAGACGATTACAGTATGCTAAAGATTTGTAAAGTATAAATGAGTTAAACAGTCTCACTGATGATGTGTCGATAGGTTTTCGCACATTTAGTAGATTTATTCGGGATATAAACCTAAAATTCAAACTTGTGAATTCGTGGGGAACACTACTTGGATATATAGGTAACCCCTGAAATCTCGTTTGAAAGGTCTCTTAATCTGATATACTAGGTCTTTATACTCAATGATGTCTGGGGTATTATTCCGGGACTTCTGCTGAACGGTAGTTCTGACCTAGTCCCTGGATAATACTTGCTGCAATGCTTGAAACACAGCATTAAACCCTCAGCATGCCGAAACAATAAAATTGATAGTTGCTGCTGTTGTAAGCAAAAAGATCCTCTAAAGGGGACATACCGAAAAGTCGAAGCTGATATCTCTCTGCGTATACGGAAGTATCGACCTGAGATCCCTCGGCCCTCGCATACCTAATTTATATACAGATATCATTGTAGTATACTCACCTGTAAGACTGATTATTGAGATTCTGGATACGGGAGTATATTCAAGAGGTGGGACACATGAATGATCTAAGTTCATAATTCATCTAAATCGTATCCTGAGTAAATTGAAATTTGTGTGAGAATTTAAGATGGATCAGTATATCGACAATCGATGTGAATTGTTTAAGTCTGAGTATGAAATGAAGCTTAACGGTACTTGTGATTTGTCTGAAAAGCTGATATGATTCCCTGACACGCTCGCCAAAAATATGTTTGTAAATAGTTTATTTTGTTTACTTTCTGCAATTTAAGTTTTCTGTATTTCATTTCTTAGTTTAGAACACTTTGATAAAATCCAAAAAGATTTTATTTCTGCTTTATTTTAGACAAACCAAAGTGGAGAGTTGATTGTTGGATTCTTAGTTGATTGAAGCAGATGCAGGAGATTCTGGACTGAAGAATGACGAGAGCTTACTTTGAAGAAGTTTGAATTGTTTGAAAAGTCAAAAACAAGTTCATTAATTTGATACTTGTTATTTTCAGAAAATGGTTGAAATTGTTGTTTTAAAATCAGTTTTGTTTCGTCAAAAAATCAACCAAGGTCATTAATTTGGACTTGGTAGATTAATCAAGTGATCAGGGTCATTAACTTGGACCTGAATACTTGAGTGGATTGTTAAAGCTGATTGAGTTTGTGATTTAATGTTGAAAAGATAGAATTGTAATGTTTGTTGGTTGAGTAACAGGTTTGGACTTCATTATTCCCAACGGAAGCTAATTGTCAAAGCTTGAACCAGATATCTCAGATTCTAGCATATCGAGAGGGGGAGTCTGTGAAAGGGGGAGTCTGGATCAACGGTCAAAGGGAAGATTGAAGTTTAAAGTTTAAAGTTTGAAGATAAAGATTGATGAGAGTTTTTACAATGTTTGAAGAATGATAAAGACAAAGACTTGAAGCCAAAGAATTCATCAACATCCAAGGGGGAGTCTGTTGGTGCACTAAATGTCTGCTGATTACGTCATAATCAAGTCTTGTGTCTAGATAGGTTGAATGTACACACAACAGGGTCTTAATTAGGTTTTTTTACATGTTTATCTTGTGAATTTCGCTTGAAAGTATTCTTGTGTGATTCAAGCTAAATCAGATTTAGCTTGAACTGGTTCAAGCGAAATCAACATCAGAGATTTAGCTTGAACAGGTTCAAGCCAAATCATGATTTAGCTTGAAACTGTTTCAAGCGAAATCATCTTAGTATATATAGGTTGTTATGTAGTTCATTTGAAGAGATGGTCATTGTATGAAACACGAAGTGCTGCCGGTTTTGTATTAGAATACGTTGTATAAGCACGAATATCAATCAGAAAAGAAGGATTAAAAGGATAATAGCTGTTATGACTTTGTTTATGTTGATTCCGCCTTCATACTCAAAGATGAACTGCCTTAACTGACATTTAAAGGTCGTAGAACGGTCCAACAAAACTTTCAGGAGAAAGATGAGTTTTTGCTACATTTATATGTTTTTCTTCCTCATCATCACTACTGCTATCAACTTGTGATTGATCAATCTGTACAGATTTTTCAGAATCAGCATCTGATACACCAGAATCAGACGGTGTTTGATCAAATACAACTTCTTTTTCTGAAGTAACAACATTTTGTACACTCTCATCTGAACTCTGTAAACCTTCATCAGCACTTTCTGAACTTTCAACAGAAACAATAGACTCTTCATCCACACTCTTTACAGTCACTCCAATAGACTTCATCCATGTGGCAAACATGTCTGGTTCTCGGACAATCTTAGCAATAAAAGCTTTAAAATTCCCATTCTCATCTGCAAACATATTCCAGCTGAAGCCTTCAGGTAGCCTCTCATCATCTTGATCGACTATGCATGCTTTGCTATCAGGTGATATGTAGTTGCTCCAGTTAAAATCCACCACACACGCTCTTTTTGAATCCTCGATTCTTCTACCATGAGCCGTCTGTGAATCTTGTGATTGACCAACTTGTTGATAAATGGCTTTTCAGTAGTAATCATCTTTTCCAAACGGATTCTGAGCGCCACTAGCTTCCCTGTTCTTGGACTCCCGCTTGAAATGACCTTTCTCCCTGCAACGAAAACAAGTAACTTTAGATTTATCAAAGCCTAAAGTAGATACATGAGCATCAAGAAAGTCATTTCTCCCGGTAATTGTCTTGAACTTTTCAGCACGTCTAAGAACACTCACAAGACACCATTTGATATCCATCAGTTCCATCTCTTCTGCGTCTATTTGATCGTAATCCTCTTTGGTGAGCATGGGATTTCCGATCCGACCAGCCACTAAACCCTCATAAGATAACAATACGGAACCAAGTAGAGCCATGTGGTCTTTAGCAGTGTCTTCTGAAAAACTTTAACCTTCTGGAAGATTTAGAGCGATGTTGCACTGAATCACATAACCATTTCCTGTCTTTGTGCTTTGAGACTGAAAGTTTTCTGATGAACTCTTTGGATTGACACTCGGATATAATGAGAAACTACTGCTGCTTCTGTTTGAACTTTGATCAATCTTTTCTATAGAATCCCCAGCACTAAACGCAGTTTGAATTTTCTGACTTCTCTCAGCTTCTGGAACTGGAATACTACCTTTGTAGTACATCTTTACGTCCTGTTGACCACTTGGACTACTCATCCTCGCGATCTTCTGCTGTTCCAAATCTTGACCCTCAATCTTTTCGATAAACTGACCAATTGTTAACCCATCATAAACCCCTGTGTTTTTCAAGATCATCAAATAAGTTCCCCACTCTTTTTGAGGTAACGCATCAGCTAATTTGTCTACCCACTCTTCAGGATCCTTTTTTATACTAAGCATTGACATAGATCGCATAAGATGACAGTATCTTTCAATCAGCTTCTTTGTGTCTTCACCCGGTAGACTGCTGAACAGATCAAACTCTTTCTTTAACAGTGCCTTCTTGCTTTTAATCATATTCTCGCTACCCTCAAATTTGACTTTAAGTGCATCCCAGATTGACTTTGCAGTTTTGTCATGCTGTAGCAGTATGAAAATGTCTTCTTTGATAGCTTGCTGAAGTAGACTGATCATCATCTTTTCAGCTCTATACATATCACGTTCTTGATCACTAAATTCAGATATTCTTTTGTCAACTTTCAAATCAGTCTGTGGCAAAACATATTTCTTCAAAATACACTCCCATGATCTCAGATGATTAGCTTGTACCCAGTTTTCGAACCTATCTTTCCATCCATAATACTCTTCAATGCTCATTAGCTTCGGGGGTTTTTTAGTAGTTCCCGTTTCGTTTTCCAAATTCATATTCTGAGCAATGGAAGCCGGAGTAGACGGAGTAGCAAACGCATTGTAAAAATCGTTATCCATGTTTCAGATTTTGAAATATCACAAACTCAGATTCTTCAAACGAGCTGGTTCACCTCGTAACACACCTTGTTTAATGTTTCTCAATATTCGATGCACTTATCAGACAACAATGATTGGGCCGAATGATATGAAAAAAACTTGGGCCGAGAACTTTCAATTTTAGATTTGGGCCGATGTCACTTTAATCAAATGATTGAATTTCAATTCTAATAACCAACAACACTTTGGGCCACAAATGAGATGTAGAGACTTGCCGACAACTATTAATGATGATTACTTAATTCTGATCTTTGATAGAACCAACACTAAATCACTTGTAAGCTGACACAACCTGACAAAACATGAGGACAAGTTATGAGAATCACATGCACTTTGTTTGAATATTTTACTTGCCGACAACTATTAATGATGATTACTCAATTCTCATTAGACCTTTAATTCCAATAAACCGACAAACTTAATATATTCACATGCATAAGCAGAATCCCTGATTTAATACTCTGGAGCCAAATTACTGCTTGATGTGACGTTGGAGCGAAAACTAATGTACTCAAAAGCGAAATCTCTCAATTATGGTGATACAAGAGTGAAACCGTGATGACCTTTGGAGCAAAATCCTAGAATTATGTCACAAGAGCGAAATCAGGTGTATAAATGAGCGAAACCCTGATTGTGCAAATGAGCGAAACCTCAAAGTTCCAATGAGCGAAATTATCAAGCAATTTGGAGCGAAACCTCTTAACTTTGTGACACAAAAGCGAAACTATAATGTGTCAGAATGAGCGAAACCTAATCGGATGTTAATTTTATCCATTTTTAGTCCGTATTTAGGTCCGAAACTTTCCAGGGTTTGTTAATGTCCAATAACACACAGTCTGTGAACTTTTGAACGAATTCCGACCGGTAAAACTTTCTGAAATGATGAAAGAAGGTGTAGAAGTAAGAAATCAAGATGAAATCCAGCTAATCTCTGCAGAACTCCTCCTCCTGAGCTCTGATACCAATTGTAGGATCGTGATCTGACCCGAACGAGTCGTTCAGAGGAGTTTTACTTCGTTTCAGGTGCGGAATAACAAGAAACGAAGGTAGAAACAACTTATTCTTCTCTATAACTACTGATTGTATTGATTGAAATGCAATTACAAGTATTTCTTCACACCGGCAGCAATTCGGTATGGAATACAAGGAGTGTCCCTGTGATTTCGCTCATGGACACCTATATATAGGTTCCAGATTTCGCTCCAAGAGACACAAGGCCACAAGAGCGAAATCCCAACTTGACCACATAAGCGAAAACACTTGTCTATGACCCTATGAGCGAAATCAGCATATATCTAAAATACAATTCTATTTCAAACGATTTCTATTTTGTCATCTAGTGAGAACATGCAAACTGATTTCATTTGCACATGTAATAT
The DNA here is from genome assembly GCA_030545235.1 of Helianthus tuberosus. NCBI lineage: Eukaryota > Viridiplantae > Streptophyta > Magnoliopsida > Asterales > Asteraceae > Helianthus > Helianthus tuberosus. Next base: position 95,608,193 of record CM060399.1, on the reverse strand, counting down.
TCACGTGCATTTGTTGTAGACTTGATGTCATTGGTATGATGTCATCATTAATAATGATGACATCATGCTTGATCCGAACCGCAACGTATTCAAGACTCGATACAAGACGAAGTCGACAGATGTAGTGCACCAACACCAATTTAAATTTTCTCTCACTTAATTTATTATTAACTTTGAGTAATTAATTAGTCATAAATACTATTATCCTATACATTAAAGAGGAGGACTACAAATTAATTAATGATCTATGTAAGTTTACCAATACAACCTCATAATAATATTAAATAAAGCCAAATGAAGCATTTTTATTGGTTGAAATTTCTTCCTAGAAAATGTTCTCATTTAAGCTCTCCACTATCTATATATGTGTGTGTGTGTGTGTGAGAGAGAGAGAGAGAGAGAGAGTGTGTGTGTGTTCAAGAGAAAACTCATTTTATTACGAGAACTCGAAAACTCCTAAAAAAACTTAAAAACAACAAATGTTTTAAATATTTTTAGCTGTAAATATAGATTTTAGGGTTAGTTTTTTTGAGGGGTTAGGCTCCGGGTTTAGTTTTTAGGTTTGGGAGGGGGGCGGTCAGTTTTTTTTCTTTTTTTTTGGGGGGGGGGGGGGTGTAACGCTTTGCATTCCTGTACTTTCCTTATTTAGAAGGTGTATTCGTATTTCTATTTTTGGAAACTTGTAATCGTATCGTATTTGTATTTCCTTTCCAATCTTGTAATCCGAGGCTTTGATCATAATGGAATTCATTTTTATACTTATACATGTTACATACTTGTGTTATACGCTACAATATCGAATACATGTTTATAAGCAAAAACCGACACTTGAAATACTTGAAATTATCAATTATACATGCATTATACTCATACACTACTTTTATACACTTGGAATACCTAAAAACATGCTTAATTATGAGTTTCTAGCATAATATAATGGAATTATCAAACTCTGGGGGTTAAACAGCAAATTCTAGAAAGTTTGGTAAATTCTGCAGGTGGTGCACGAACATGCAACTGAGGCGCACGGCTATGCACACTGCGATCCGCATGACCGCGTACCTGATGTGCACCACCCTGCGATCCACGATCCGCACGACCGTGCACTTGATCCGCACGGTCGTGTAAAATGACCAGATCTGGCAAAATCTTTTAAAACACATGAATTTTGGCACCATTTCCCTCCTTTCAACCCCCAACCACATCATTTAACACCTAAACCCTAATCCTAACTATAAATACAACCTCTTACCACCTCCTAAACATTTTCCACTCATCTAAATCTCTCTCGAGCTCTCTAATCTTCTCTAATTTCTCAAGTCTTGGCAGAAAGTTTCAAGCATTCTAAGTTGGTTTTCACTCACTTTTCTTCTTATTTCTTCATGTTTTCTTCTTCTAAACTACTTGGATAACCTCTAGGAAGGTTTCCACAAGTTTTTCATGGCAAATTAAGGTGGAACCTCACCATATTTGAGGTCCAAAGTAGAGTTAAAATTCTACTTTGAATTTTTATACTTATTTCTTGTATATTTTGATTGAAACTTGATGAAATCTTGTACCCACCAAGCTCCCAACTAAGCTCGTAGTTGTAGGTTCGTGTTGTGGTTGATTTCCACCAAGAAAACCAGCTTAAAACATACTTGTTCACACTTTTCATACACCAAGTAGCTTCCAAGATTTAAAGTAACACAACCCCCCGCACCTCCAACATTTTCCATGATGGGTATAGAACACCCGGGTTGATCTTACTTGGCTACTTGATGAACTAGTTAGTTGTACCTTTATTTTTATTCATGACCAACCGGGTCATCAACTAAGTTGATGACTTTGTGCTTTGGTGAAACATAAAATGAGGTTAATCTTACCTCCATGCTTGATTTACATGATTTATATGATTGTACATGATGGACTATACTATATAATATAATGGAAACTTAGTGTCCAAACGGGTATTGAGACAAGATATATTTTCGTTACATATATATCTTTTATATTAAATTCTGAATCCGAACTCTCCATAAATTCCATAATCTCACACACATTCTGATATACATAGATTTAGTAAATGGATCGAAAACAACCCGAATGGATAAAATTGATGATAATTCAACGTACCATCGAGTTACAGCAACACCACTTGAAGATCCGTCGGGCAAATCTGGTCTCAATTTTCACGATACAGGTCCACCACGTGAATATCAACACCAACCTCCTAGATCACCTTCTAATCCTGCCACTGATTAGAATAGCAAGGAAGAAACAAATTCTCATAGAGAATTTAAAGTTTTGCAAAATTCAAGTCTGTCTTTTCCATTCATTAACGATCGATACAAAAAGTGGAAAAGGCCAGAAAAACCACCCACCATGCATACAATTAGGAATTAAAAGAAACTGCCGTTGAAAAGTCAAATAAAATAAAATAAACAAAGAAAAGAAAATTGCTGAAACATAAAATAGCTAAACTAAAATGGAAACAAGACTGCATCGTGGGTTGTAGTGTTCTGGGTCACAAACTTCTCAGACATTGGGCTGAACTTGGGCTAAACAGACCCAATTCAAATCAACTTGGGCCAGATCCTCATTAACTGCATCTCTTGGTGAAGCTTCGGGTGTTTGCCTACCATCTTCCCCCTCTTCAGAAAAGTTTGACCTCAAACTTGGTAGGGGTTCTTCCGGGTCAAAATAAGGCTGCAGATCAGCCACATTAAATGTGGCAGAGACACCGTACTCCCTCGGCAGATCAACTTTATAAGCATTGTCGTTAACTTTGGCAAGAATACGAAACGGACCTTCCGAGCGGGGGCTCAGTTTAGAACGACGTTTCGATGGAAAGCACTCTTTACGAAGATGAAACCAAACGAGATCGCCGGGCTGGAATAAAATATGTTTATGACCCTTATCACGACGATATTTCAGCAGATCATTACTTTTGGTGATTTTGTCGTGAACTTGTTGATGTAGTCGCTTAATATCAGCTGCTAAAGTACTAGCCTCCTGACTAAACTTTGTGGTTGTATCAAGAACAACAAGGTCTAAAGGCGTATGAGGATTCTGACCATAAACCACCATAAAAGGGCTTAAACCGGTAGTTTTACTCAAAGCACGGTTGTAGGCAAATTCAGCCTACGGAAGTAATTCCTCCCACTTCTTCTGGTTGTGAGTAATGAGAGCATGAAGTAGGGACCCCAGAGTTCGGTTAGTGGCCTCCGTTTGTCCATCCGTTTGAGGATGGCATGTAATGCTGAACTTGAGAGAAGTTCCTAGTTTACGCCATAATGTTACCCAAAAATGACTAAGGAATTTAACGTCGCGATCACTAATCATTGTTTTAGGTATCCCGTACAGCCGAACTATTTCCCGAAAATAGGGCAAAGCAATCTGGACAACATTATAAGTGGTATGACAGGCCACAAAGTGAGCCATCTTTGAAAAACGATCAACCACTACCATTATAGAATCTTTATGACGTTGTGTGCGGGGCAGACCAGTAATAAAATCAAGACTAACATCCTCCCACGGGGACACGGGTACAGGTAGCGGCATGTATAATCCATGAGGAAAAGAGTGACTCCTGGCTTGGTGACATGGCAGGCAGCGACGGATAATGTGAGTCACATCTCTCATCAGTTTTAGCCAGAAGAAATGGGAGTGTAGCATTGCAGTAGTCTTGTCAATTCCCAGGTGCCCTGCTAAACCACCCTCGTGGATTTCCTTGATTAATGATATGCGAATACTATGTCGAGGGATGCACAGCTGTTGTCGTTTGAAAAGAAACCCCTGAGAAATATGATAATTTCCAGTAGCATGCCTTTGACACATCAAGAATATAGTACCAAAATCTTGATCAGCAGGGTACACTTCCTTTTTAAGTTCCAGCCCAATAACTCGGGGTTGTAAGGAAGTTAGCATTGAGTACTTACGGGACAAAGCATCAGCACCTTTGTTAAGCTTACCAGATTTGTGCTTAATGGTGAAGTTGAAAACCTGCATAAACTCGACCCACTTAGCATGTCGCGGTTGAAGCTTGTGCTGACCTTGGATATATTTAAGTGCCTCGTGATCAGAATGCAGAATAAATTCTTTGGATACTAAGTAGTGCTGCCAATGATCCAAGGCTCGAACGATTTCATAAAATTCTTTATCGTACGTAGAGTATCATTTCTTGGCATCATTTAGTTTTTCGCTGAAGTATGCTAATGGACGTCCCAACTGAGATAAAACAGCCCCAATACCCACACCTGAGGCATCACACTCGACCTCAAACACCTCCTCAAAACAAGGAAAAGCGAGCACCGGTGTAGACGATAACAGCCTCTTGAGTTCTTCAAATGCAGATTGAGCTTGAAGGGTCCACACAAACTGTTTGTACTTAGTAACCTCGGTTATAGGAGGCATGATAGAACTGAAGTTTTTAACAAAACGCCTATAAAAAGAGGCAAGCCCGTGAAAGCTGCGGACCTGCTGTATGGATTGCGGTGTCGGCCAATCGCGAATAGCCCGCACTTTCCTTTCATCAACCTGTATGCCTTGGCCAGATACTACATAACCCAGGAAGGTAACTTGATTAGTGAAAAACTCACACTTTACTAAATTCCCATATAGTTTTTCTCTGTTTAATACTTCAAACAATTGATGTAGATGATCCTGGTGCTCACCAGCGGTGTGGCTATATATAAGAATGTCATCAAAGTACACAACAATAAATATGCCCAGAAAAGGTTTTAATAGCTGATTCATTAAGCGCATAAAGGTGCTGGGAGGATTCGACAGTCCAAATAGTATGACAAGCCACTCGTATAGCCCGTCTTTGGTTTTGAAGGTTGTTTTCCATTCATCACCATCTTGTATTCGGATTTGATGATACCCACTCCGCAGGTCAACCTTAGAGAACAATGTCGCTTCGTGTAGCTCATCGAGTAAATCGTTTAACCGAGGAATTAGAAATCAATACTTAACAGTGATCTTATTAATAGATCTACTGTCCATACACATACGCCATTCACCATTCTTCTTGGGTACAATTATTGTCGGCACAGCACATGGGCTGAGCGATTCACGAATGAGCCCCTTCTTTAATAGAGCATCAACCTGTTTCCTGATTTCATTCGCTTCCTGCAGATTAGTACGGTAGGCTGGCTTGTTGGGTAAGACTGCTCCGGGTACCAAGTCAATTCTGTGTTGGATAGTCCTCATAGGAGGTAACCCGGATGGTATTTCAGCTGGGAATAGTTGAGCATAGGATTGTAATAATGGCTGGATAAGTGGGTGCTGGTTATTGGCTATGGGTTCCATTCCTTCATCAAGTCCTGCCAAAATAAACTCTTTGAAGGACTGAAATTCAAATTGGTCGGCCTTGAGGAGTGTACTCAAAGGTGGGGATTTTATGGGTTGGCTGGTTGGAGAAATAGGGGTGAGTACGATCTTTCGGTCATTGTGAATGAAGGAATACATATTTTTATACCCGTCATGTGTCACCCGGCGATCAAACTGCCATGGACGACCCAAAAGTATGTGCAGGCATCCATGGGAAGGACGTCACACCACACCTCGTCTGAATATGACCTGCCAATACTCAGAGAGATAAGTACTCGGTGAGATACCTGAATGCCTTTACCATGGTTTAACCACTGAATTACGTAGGGAGTTGGGTGAGGCTGGGTGTTCAAGCTTAATTTGTCAACCAGGGTCTGAGATGCCACATTCGTACAGCTACCCCCATCGATAATCACGGTACATACAGGCTGAGCAATGGTACATCTGGTTTGAAAAATAGCTTCTCGCTGAAGAACTTCTTCCCGAACCGGAGGAGCGCTTAACATTCTCTGGATTACTAAGCAATCGCCCTCGTCGGGGCCCACCATCTCTTCCATTGGTCAGGTTCTGCAGCCGGCTCAAGGGAGGCCTCACTTCCGAATTTGTACCCCCTGGCTAACTCGAAATCAGCAAGGGTGATGACTCGTTTGTTGGTACACTCGGAGGCTATATGCCCTAGACCTTGGCATCTAAAACATCTCCTAGGTGCTTTGGGGGAGTCGGAGTTATGGGAAGATGAGACTGGTGTTTTAGGGTTAAAAGGGCTGGTGGATTTCAGGGTGAAATTGGGTTTTAAATTGGCGTTGGGCTTGAATGTGGACCGAGTGGTGTCTTGCTTCCCTTTAGCCCGCTGCTGAGAATAAACTTTATGGGCCAGCACTGTCAATTCAGCCAAAGTCACATAAGTGTGCAGCTCCACAATGTTTGCTACTCGAGGCTCTAATCCTTCTAGGTAACGCACTAACGTTTGAGGATCATCTTCAGAAATGTCACATTTCACAAATAGGTACTCGAATTCTCGCGAATAATCTTCAGTCGTACCCAACCCCTGTTTCAGCGATTGTAATTGAAGAAGCCCTGCCTGAATGTAGTGGGATGGGAGGAACTTTTGTTTCATCTTCTCCTTCATTTTTGACCATGTCCGGATCTTTTCCTTCCCTCGTCGCTCTCGTTTTAAACATACATTAGAGCACCAGGTAGAGGCGTACTTAAGTAGTTTAAGGGCAACAATCTTAACCTTTTGTTCTTCAGAAGTCTGTTTGTAGTCGAACACCCGTTCGACAATTTGGATCCAGTCAACGAACTCATCTGGATCTAATTTGCCTTCATACTCGGGTATATCCACCTTAATGTCATTCGGGTGCCAACCGGATTGATCCCTGTTGCCCGGGGTTCCTGACCCGCTTGTTCCACCAGAATTAACATCATCGTTTTCTCATTTGTTTTGAGAAACGATTAACTCTTGAATCTGATCTTGCATAGCTTTCATTTGCTGCACCACCTCCTTTCGATCAGTCTCAAGGGCTTCAGTTATCAGTTTCTTCATCTCAGAAACACTTCGGGTATCCATAGCTCTGATACCAAATGATATACAGAGATTTAGTAAGTGGATCGAAAACAACCCGAATGGATAAAATTGATGATAATTCAACGTACCATCGAGTTACAGCCACACCACTCGAAGATCCGTCGGGCAAATCTGGTCTCAATTTTCACGATACAGGTCCACCACGTGAATATCAACACTAGCCTCCTAGATCACCTTCTAATCATGCCACTGATTAGAATAGCAAGGAAGAACCAAATTCTCACAGAGAATTTAAAGTTTTGCAAAATTCAAGTCTGTCTTTTCCATTCATTAACGATCGACACAAAAAGTGGAAAAGGCCAGAAAAACCACCCACTATACATACAATTAGGAACTAAAAGAAACCGCCGTTGAAAAGTCAAATAAAATAAAATAAACAAAGAAAAGAAAATTGCTGAAACATAAAGTAGCTGAACTAAATTGGAAACAAGACTGCATCGTGGGTTGTAGTGTTCTGGGTCACAAACTTCTTAGACATTGGGCTGGACTTGGGCTAAACAGACCCATTTCAAATCAACTTGGGCCGGATCCTCATTAACTGCATCTCTTGGTGAAGCTTTGGGTGTTTGTCTACCACATTCGTATCCCCATTGTAGGGTAACTTCGGTATTCTCAACTCTCATACGTTTCAACTCACGTACGCGGGATTTCTACGCAAAACGAGAGTATAGTCAATCCCATTTTCCGTTTACACACTTTGGGTGCAACATGTACACATTATTACAAATCACATATCACGATTATACTTGTTACATACTTACTCTATCCGTTACAAACATGATACTTGTTATATATTTTAGTTACCGCATGCTATGTTATACTTGTGTTCTATATGCTCATTAACTTTGCAAGCCTTCCTTAACAATTATAACGCTATAGGATTAACACATCGCCTGTATTCTTGTGATATTGTTAAGTAAACTATTTTATAACCTTATCCTTTTGGGGACAATGGTATGCACGATTGTGGTACACTTTGGTTTGACTTATAGTTAACACATGCTAGTATAATAACAAACAATGTATGAAATTTACCATGTTGGATATGAGACAACTTTTATTCACAATTACGCTATGTTTTCAAACTTGTATACTCGCCAACTTTTGTTGATCTTTATTTAAATACATGTTGCAGGAAACTAGTTGATGATGAATGAAGAAACGATATTTAGGGCGGACTAGATACACACCTATAATTTAATTTATTTATTTTACCATGTTGATACGTTTACATGCAATATGTTGTACTTTCTGTTTCGAACAATGTAATTTCCCATTTTAGTATAAATGAAATTGAATTTCCTAAATATTGTCACAATTAGTCGTTATAAAGTCTCTTGCAATCTCGTTTTCGTCTCACTCTGATGTTTCCGCCATTCGGTTGGGGTGTGATAGTGTGTTAGGTTTTTTTTTGGAGGGGGGTGGGGGTTTGCGGGTTTAGATTTTTCATAGTGTTGCACATTGGTAATAATAATTCTTTTCTTCAATTCTTTTTTTTTTGTATCTTAAAGGCTAAGTAGGATTACATATGTACAATAATATAGTAGTAGTATTGAAAAAAGTACACCGCGTTAAATCTTTTTTCCATGTCGAAAAGATATGTTCGAATATACTTGAACGAAAGATTAAAAAAAGTTGTGATTTTATGGTGCATTTGTTTTAAATAATAATATATTCTAAAGATAGAAATATTTGAAAAGTTATATATATATATATATATATATATATAGGTTTAGGTTCTTTTGTGAACACTTCCCAAGTGATGAACAAAATGAACAAATCCTGGCCATAGATCTTCTTAAATCTAACAATAAGGGTAGGATCGTCTTTTAACATCTATAGTTTTATATATAATTTTCTTTTTAAAATTTTTCATGGCAGTTATCTGATAAACCACCCACGCTTCAACATGACATGCAATTTCAAAATTCAATCGATCAAAATCTGCGCCATATCTTCCTGTTCGTTCTTCAACACCATCATTCAATTCGTTCTTCAGATTTTCAACAGGAAATTCAGCAATCATGACACATTCAAGCGATCATAATATTGTTTCAGCGAATTTGCTAATTCATCAGAACGCTCAACGACCGGGAGAACAACATCAAGGTATATTCTTAAAAAATCTGTGTATACAAGTTTGCTTCCAGTGTCGGTTAAGTAGATTACATAGCTGTGTATTGTTTGGTTTAGTTTCTATAAACCCTAAGATTTATAGTTTATGACAGATACGAACGATCAACTTGATGTTCCAACCAATTTGTTAGTTCCTCGGAGCACTGATCGAGCAGTAGATCATCATCAAGGTATAATATTAAAACAATTGTTTATACAATTCAATATCCAATGTCGATGTAATTTTAATAGATGACTGTATAGTCTATTGGTTCGGTTAACTAACATTTAAGATTTATAATTTACGACAGAGGGTACCCGTATGTCAGAGATGATCAATCTGCCCACCGTTGCCGCCAAGTTGTTAATACCTCAGAGCGCTCAACCAGCAACAGATCATCATAAAGGTATAATTTTTAAACAATTGTTTGTATAAGTCAGTATTGTGTGTCGCTAAAGTGGTGTTTCATATTTATATTATATTATATATATATATATATATATATATATATATATTTTGTGTATTTTTTATAATACTTATGAATTAAAATTTTTTACTGACGGTACTGTTATTACAGATGTGAAGGATCAGCCCGACGGACCAGCCGATTTATTAACTCTTCCGAGCTCTGAATGAAAAGAAGAACATAATCAAGGTATAATTGTAAAACTATTGTGTATACATTTTGGTTTCCAGAATCGTTGTATTGTCAATACATAGATGTATTATATTTTGTTTTGGTTTTTAGAATCTTTAAGGATTACAACTTATGATAGATACCAACGATCAGCGTGATGTTGCAGCCAGTTTGTTAATTCTTCAGAGCTCTCAACGAGCAGTCCAAGATCATGTGTTGGTAACATCCATTGAGCAGCAAGGTATTATTCTAGGGAAGAACATTTCATTAGAAATCAGTGGTTTATGCTACTTGTATTCGTGTAACACCTCGTAAAATCACGTCCAATAATGTATTGACACGTGTAATAAACCCTCATGAAGTCAAACATTGAATTTAAGGGACTAATTTTTTGAAAAATCGAAAACTTTTATTATGAAAGGACTGGAAGTGTTAGCATACCTAAAATAAGTTTCTGAATAACCTCGTATGATATTTATATTCAAAAATGAGCCACTTGTTGATCGAATGTAGCCGTTTGCGTAATTAATTGAAAGTTTGCGCAATGAAGGGTTAAAAGAGTCAACATGTTAATTCATACCTCTGAGTGACCTTTTAACAAACCAGGAGCTTCATTATATTTGATTATACTCTCGGGAATGCCAATTATTGGCCGTCTAAGGTTTTTATGCCTATAAGTAAAGATACGCGCAACTTTGCAAGTTAGAGGGACTAAAAGTGTCAATATATTTAATTATACCTCTGTATGATCTTTTAGCGAACCCGAAGCATCGTGATGTTTAATAATACTCTCAAGAATGCCTAATATGGACTAGATGAGGCTTCGAGGCTATTAAACGATGATATGCGCAAGTTTGCGCATTAGAGGGACCTAAATCGTCAACTTTTGAATCTACGCCTTTTGGTGACCATTTAAGTGATCAAGAGAATAGCAAAAATTAAACTCATGCTTGGGAATGCCCATTATGGGCCATGGGAGGCTTGGATATCATTAAATGACATTTCGCGCTACTTTGTGCGATTAAAGGACTATTTGCGTCAAACTGCAAAAGTTTGTCGATTCGTATGTTATCGGACTTTTCGGAGTATGACCATGAGTTAAACATGCCCTAATTATTCTTTATATAGCTTAGATATAGGCTTAGAGGTGTTTGGTGCGCAAAAATAAACTTTTAAGTCATGCAGGGACTAAAAGTGTCAAAAAGTGCACAAGTTTGCATTTTCGCGCATATCTCACATTCTGAATATATCCGAACATCCAAAAATTTATGTAAGCATTAGAATATTTTATTTTAGTGATCGGCATGATAAAATTCCATTCGTCGCGTAATTTGGATCGTTTTTCGCATCCGTTCGTGTTTCGTCGTAATTAGCCGAACAACGTGACCGTACGACCAAACGAACTGACATCCGACATATTTTTGAGCATGTTTCATGTCCTCTATGTTTAGGCTTCATAGTAGAGCCTTGAAATGAGGTTAACGGGCCTTAAATAAGTCAGAAATGACATTAAACAAGTACAGGGACTGAAACTGCATGTTCTGAAAGTCTGAAAGGGATTAAAAACCTGCAGGGACTGATTATGTCAGTTTTGAAACTTAATATTTGAATTAAAAACCTGCAGGGACTGATTATGTCAGTTCTGAAACTTAAATATATGCATTAAAAAGCTGCAGGGACTGATATGGTTGTTTTTTAAAGTTAAAATATGAATAAAACATGGTAGGGACTAAAACAGCAGCTACCAAACATTTTTCTTGGGCAACAAGCTGATCACAACAGCTATTATAACAGCTGTAATAATCCTACAAACCTCCTCAACACTTGTTGATCATCCATTTTCCCTCAAACACTATAAATAGACCAAGAACCCAATTCATTTCACTTGCACCATTTTCTTGAGTTTTTGCTCTCTCTCAAATCTGAGGATACTGAACATCTTGGCACCTCCTCTAAGTTATATTCAGTCCATAGGACCATATGTAAGTACTCTTAGCTTCTCTAATTAAGTTTTAATTAGTTAATTGCCATAAGTCAAGGTTATCATGATTAAACTTTGACTTTCTGTTTAATCACTATCAATCCAGCCATTATTCGAATTGAAAGTGGCTATGAGTTGGTAATTATGTGGGTAATAAACCCTTAAAAGGGCACCCTCTGATTCCCACCCGACAATTTTCAGTTTAAGCTCGGTTCGGAACCGAAAGTCGCAAAAGTAGACTTTTGCTTTGACTTTCAGTTCTGACCCAATGTAACATATTTTAGAAATGCCTTAGAGCTTTATTAGGACCAAGTTATAGGTTAGTGTAACCCTCTGAGGTTATACAACTTGGTTCCTTAGTTATCCGATTCATATGCATGTTTCCGTTATATGCCTAAATGTTGACTATTATGCCCTTTTGACCTTAAAAAGAGATTTTTGAAAATGTGAGAGGACAATAACCTTTATTACTGAATTATAAACATGTCCTAAAAATTTGACATCAGTTTGAGGTCTAGATTAAGAGTTATGCTCAATAGCGTAAATTGAAAGCTTTTTATTAATTAAACGGCGTAATTAGCATAAAGCCTATCTAAACCCAATTTTTGATACCAAACTTTTTACCCACTGATATAATATAATATTTTAGGATTTTTGAAGATTTTTATTTATTTTTAGGCTGAGCATAACATAGGGTTCTAGCTTTGATTCGGTAATTGTCGGTTTTGCCCTTTTGGCCTATAAAATGAGTTTTACAAATCATTTTGATACCAAACCTTTTTCTACTGATCTCATATGATAAATAGAATATTTTAAGCCTTCTGGAATGATAAAAATATCAGCTTTTCTTATAAAACCCGGAAATCGCTTAAAACCGTCTTTTTACGCGTTTTAAATGCATAATATGTATTAAAACTATTTTTATCATATAAGACTTGATACCTACTGATATTTTTAGTAAATTTTTATACTTTAACAGTAAGCAAAATTTTTAAACTCAGCTTTCCAGATTTGACCTTTAAACTTTATGTGAAATTACCAAAATGCCCCTTAGGTGCATAGGTTGGTTATAAACAATAAATTTCACATATATGTAATACTCTACTGATGTAACTTACTAAATTAAGTATTTTTACAGATCAAATCAGACCTGAACCTCAGAGATTATATTTAATCTCTTTTATAGCCTTTAAAATGACCAAAATACCCCTACGGGGCATAATTTGTGTTTAAATCCAAATTGGGCATAATGGAAGGTATCTTACTGATGTCACAACATATTTAAGGCGTATTAACTTAGGAAACCTGTATATGACTCTTATGGTTACCAGTTACGCATATTTCGCGTTCGGATCGGTTTATGTAACTAGTTGCATAAATTGACCGAAACGGGTCAAACCTTATCATTTTTGCCTCAAATTCCAGAATGTGTTTAGTTTACCCGTATTATACAAGTCTCCAAACTTTTTGTGTCTAAATCACCTTCTATTCCGATCTTCGCTTAATCATGCGTTTTGAAACGTAAACCTTTCCTTAAAACTAACCGGTCTAAGTTACAACTTAAAATCTAATAGGTTAATAAAACCTTCGTTCCAGATTAAGAGCCCCAGTAGAGGTACTTGTGCTTGCTGACTAGGATATACGGCTGAGTATAAATTGCATTTTAAGCTCAGGTAAATACTCTTAACTTATTTTCCTTATATGGGCTTGGGATACGGTATTATAATAATACCGCTTGGTCGGGTATTGAATATTTAATCGTATTGTGATTAAATTATTGAGGTAACTCATTTTAATCTGTATTTTTTGAAATAAAAGCCTTTAGGGGTTAATGACCATGTCCCGGATATCCTTGGCATCATTATAATAAAATGGCCACGTCTTAAGCACGGGGTGTAGGCATACACCTGACAGTTGCATAAGGGAAACAGTATCTCACTCTCTTGTGGGCCTATACTTGTGGCGTGTCTGTTAATCTTGACTCGGTTTCTAACATCGGGCCCTGAATGTATAACGAACATGTAAATCTGTATACAAGATTATTTTTATATAATTGTCCCAAGTTATAAAAGATATTTTGTGCCTTATGCATTCAAATCAATTTTCTTAAACCTTTTCAAAATGAGTCAATTAATTGTATTTACCAGTGTAAACTGACGTATTTTCCAAAAAGGTTAAGTGACAGGTACTGTACGTAATTGGCTGGGAGCTCAGGGCGTTAATAGGGAATCTTGCAAGTTCTAGATGCCTAAAGTCTGTTGAACAGTGTTTATCTTTCTGTTTTAAGATCCACCTGTGGATCCACCTTTCAATCTGTTTGTAACATTGAAGTTACTTTTGAATCAGTTTGTAATATATTCGCTTTTGACTTCCGCTGTGCATTGAACTGTGATTATTTGACTATGATGATATCAACTACGTCACAATACTCCCCACCGGGCCCACCGGTAATACGTGGAAATATCGGGGTGTGACAATTCGCTGAGGTTTATTCCTTGTTTGAAATTTTAGAGTCGATTGCTAGCAATTTATATCAAAGTCCTAATGGCACAAAGTATTGGACACCAAATGTACCTCCCGATTTAAAACCGTATGAAGGAGCCAGATTCCGAACTATTGATGAAGCAATTGTTATGTATGAGCATTATGCAGAGAGGGCTGGTTTTTCGACCCGTTTGGGTACCTCAAAAAAAGATAAAGCTAAAGGAATGATCAAACTCCGATACATTTTGTGTTCTAGAGCTAATAAGCCGAAAGACCAGGAAGCGGGTAATACTAGTTCACCTAAACGATGCCGAAGTATAAAAGCTACAGATTGTAAGGCATGTGTTAAAATTTGGCGAGTAAAAAAATCTACGGATTATGTGGTTTACGACTTCGTTGAACAACATAACCATGGTCTAACATCACCTGAGAATTTAGATTTATCACGCAAGAAAAGGAAGCTAGACTTTGCGGCTAAACAGTTTATTGTTGATTGTCGCAATGCTAACATTGGCCCAACGAAAGCACACAATATATACGTTGTTTTAACGGGAGGTCACCAAAATGTTCGTGGAACGACTACTAAGTTTAAGAACTTTGAAAGAGATATCCGGGAATTCATTGGTGACAGAGATGCACAAATGGTCATTGACAAATTCAATGAACGTGTGGAAAACAAGCAAAATTACACGTTTAATACACATATCGTTGAAAAGGAACTTCAGTTGATGTTTTGGTGTGATGGAGTTTCAAAAACAAATTATCACGCTTTTGGGGATGTAGTGGCATTTGATGCAACATATCACACAAACATGTAATGTTTTAAAAATATTTTATGCATTTAGTATCTGGCTTTTTTCTACGTCTTTAATGTAAACACTGTATTTATTCATCTTTTTTTTGTAGGTACGATATGATATTTGTCCCCTTTACCGGGGTTGATCATCATAAGAAATGTACAATTTTCGGGTCTGGATTGATTCACAACAAAACTATTGAATCATACTCATGGCTTTTACACAAGTTTTTAGAAGCGCACGATGGAAAACAACCGCTTATCATATTAACCGATCAAGATTGCGCCATGAAGCAAGCAGTGAACAATGTATTTGATAAGTCTGTACACAGACTATGCATGTGGTACATCACCAATAAAATACCAGCTAAGGTATGGTAAATGGATTTTAAATACGTGTATGCGTATAGGTTACGTATGTGTCATGTATATGTTTAAAAAATAGCTGACTTTCTGATATACACATATGTACAGTTACGTATGCTGAATGACGGGTGTATTTATTACGATACTAACGCAATGACTTATCCTATATCCTATGTGTAGATAAAGGGCAATGATGAAACGAATGTAGAGTTAAAGAAACAGATCCACAAACTGGTGTGGAATGTTTACATAGAACCCAACTGGTTTGAAAAGAGATGGAACTTACTCATGACTGAGTATGGTTTGGAAGATCATGCTTGGATGAACGAAATGTACGCTATAAGGGAATAGTGGATTCCATGTTATTTTCATGATATACCTATGTATTGCCTTATGAATACCACTTCTCGATGCGAAAGTGCTAATCATATGTTTAAAGCAAATTCTAGTCCCCATAATATGTTGGTGCAGTTTATGCTTTGCTATGATACATCGGTGGACAAGATACGTAACAATCAACGTAAACTGTCTTATGAGACAGACACAACCAACCCCGAGCGTTTCAAAACATTGTTTCCGATAGAACGTCATGCCAATGAAGTATATACACGCACGTTATTCTGGGAAGTTCAAAAGGAGATTGACAAGTCTAACAGTTTGTGTTATGTTGCAGAAAGAGGAATGGTTGATGGAGTTAATACGTATCTCGTTGCTCATCAAGATCACACCAAAGAAATTGTGAATGAGTTTAAGGTTAGTTACACTTTAAGTGTCTACAGTTCTTACAATCTTCACAACTTTGTTTATATTGAACAAATTTTAAATGTCTTTGTTAATATTGTAGGTAACTTTCAACAAAGGTGATTTTACAGTTTCATGTGTATGCATGGGTTTTACCCAGGTTGGGTATCTTTGCCGACATGTGTTTTGCGTATTCAAGCATCACAATGTTTTTCAGATTCCAGCCAGATACATACATCCGAGATGGTGTAGAGATGCTATCCCAGCTAGTGTACACTTCCTGGAGAATAGGTTATGTGACGACCAAAGTAGGAGTGGTGTTTGTGGCGAGGGATTTGTGATAACGTGAACATGTGTAGAGATAGGGTGAGTGAAAATATTGAGAAATTACAAGAGTTAAGTGACCAGATACAAGCTATTAAAGATAAGCTTTTCTGCGAGATACCGTACGATCATTCAATCAATAAAAAGGATGTTGTGATAGAGGATGTAATTGCGCATAAACAACCAGCTGAGGTTTCTTGCACGGCACCGCGAAAAATATGCAACAAAGGATGTGGAAAACATAAACGAACAGTTGGTCCGGGTGAGAAAGCAATCAAGATTAGTAAAAACCGAGAAGGAAATGTAATTTCTGCAAAAAACGAGTTAGGGGCCATGAGAAGAGGAACTGTCCACTCAAAACGGGGGAGCCGGTTAAGGACGACTCGACAACCGACAAAGAAGACGAGATATGCGAAGATGAAGAAATCGAAGAATCTGGCTCTGAGGATTTTGTTAGGGAAGAATAGTTTCCGTAAAGCGTAACAACATTCGCCCTTTTTTCTAAACATTTCTTCTGGTTTATGTATTAGATTACATGTTTATGTAGTTTGTCTTCAGATGTACCACCAACGAAGTTTGGGTTTTTTTTTTTAATTTTGTATCCAGTTTCCATGCTTTGTTTAGTGGCAGCATTCTCGTCTCCTATTTAGAATCCCGATGTATGCAACCATTTCTAAGCAATAATCTTTTTGCAAATTAGACAAGTCAAGTTGAATAGTGCGTTAGACATGTGTAAGGAATAAGGCTCAAATTAATCCGACTGTTAACTATCTACACTATTTTTGCAACTTTCGGAATGCACACCAGCGTGACAGTTCACCTTACTAATATATATAGAAACTGGACATTACGATTACGTTAAACATTATCCCATACATGATAATTCGACATAACATGATTAACACCCACCAAAAACAAAGCATGATAAGGAGTCTGTTCAGATAAAATTGTCAAACAAAAGTAAATATATTGTTTCAACATCAGCAAAACTAAACTACAAAAAAAACAAATTCCAGTAGCAGTCTTTTTATCTATTTCTCTCTGTTAATGCCGGCATATTGGTAGGCTTCTTTTAGAATATGTTTGCGATGTTTGTTCGCCTCCGAAGTTATCAACTTCACTACATACTTCTTCCTAAGTTGTGCTATCTTCTTCTTTGCTTTAGCCATTTCGGTTGGGAACCCAACGTCCCAGCGATCCTCAGTGATCTCCATCCAGGTTTCCATGTGTTGCATTGTGTATATTCCGCAGTCTTCACAGTTTCCTATCATCGCCCAACTTATCTCCAAACGAACAGGATGACGAGCTGCAATATCATAACCACGTGGATGACGATGACGCTTCAGGTACTTGACGACCACATCTTTCTGCACACAAGACAACTTGGTTAAGTAAACCTGTGGTACACTTGTGTATTACATAACGACAGTCACGTACCACTTTCATCGGAGTCGACTTTAAGAAAAAATCGTCACCATCAAATATTCTAACTGGACTTTCAGAACGATCCATATTGTCTATGACTGTAATCGCCAGATTTTTCAGGTCAAAGCAAACTAAATAATAATGTCCATGGTCAAGAATTGGGAAAATAGGGTTCCTGTATTCTTTCAGGTCCATTAACTCCTCCTTTTCCTCCAACACAACCCTCAAGGCGCTAGTAAATGTATCTAACCGTTTGTTATCATGTAACACTCTACTTTTAGAAATATCAATTCTTATCAACAAGATAAGAATATTCATTATAAACGTCAAGCCAAAACATTTACATAACCTTAGTTTTAGAAATTACTAGATTAACTAACGTTCAAAAACAACATTAGGATACATAAGTATTTCTTTATTTACATAAGTTTTACTAATGACAAGTATTAACAAAAGTAGTGGAAAGTGATCTTGAATGTGTTCGGTTCGGAAGCCTAGACTTGATCATCATCCACGTGCTTGAATTACCTAAAAGCTGAAAATTTAAATAAACATTAGTATTACGGTCCTTAGAAATTGGTATAAACGAAACTACGCTCGAAAACGGATCCGAATAACTAAAATATGCCAAACTTATCAAAAGTGACTTGTCATTACCGTAGCTTACGGTAGCCACTGGGCAACATTAGGCTGCCGTAAGGCAGTAAAGAAACGGCGTAACACTTTTGCTCGCTACCGTAAGTTATGGTAGCTACCGTAACTTACGGTAGCTTTCTCGCACCCCGCATAAGCCCAGGCCGAGCTTACGCGGCCCGCCTGAGACCCATCTGCAGCAAATACTTTCCTGTTTTGGCTATTTTGACTCGTTTGTTCTCGTTTCGCACTTTTAAAACATCAAGGCATGATACGGAATGTTCTAAAATTTCTAGAGAAGCTTACGACTTCCTATTTCAATCCATTAACCTGTCCATAGCACGATTTGTAGCAATTATGCGTCATAGGACACAAGACCGTTTTATATATATTTATTCTATATACTAACCATTTTACCTTTCAATTCATCTTACCCGAGACCATACGGACGGGATATTATTTAGTACTATGATGACCCATTTCCGGGTTCCTTTCCTTTCTTACTTCACGTTCCCCATTACCGGGTTTACGCTTTTAATCATTTGACGCGTTATTGTTCTAAGTGCATAGACTTAGACCATTCTAAGAAATGTGACTTGGGATGAATCCATCCTCTTTTTCCCACTTCCGATTTTATTATTTTCAACACTCACGCTCCCATTACCGGTTGCGTGTCTAATAATTCACTACCCGTCACCCGGGCTTAAAGTCTACGGATAAGGTACTTCCGTTACCCGGTTTGTACCTACCCTTGCTAACCCATTTGGTTTGCCATTATGAATTCCATCATTCAAGAAAACTAACCATTCAAATCTCAAATTCTAATGTACCAACTATTTACAATAACAAAAGCTAAATTACAATATTAACGAAGCGTTTAGCAACGTACCTTATTGCTTTTCCTTCAACCTTGAATTTTCCCCAGCTTGACTCCCCGAAGCTTCACCAGAGTTGCCTATAACGTGCAACCCGATAGTTAATATTCCTTTTTCTCAAACTCACAATATGCACATTTATCCATCTTTTATTTGTAAATTCACATCAACATCAACATCATTTGGTGAATTATTTTTAAAACTTAATATTTCATTCAAGCGTTTCGTCAAACACTTTATGTGCATATTTTATAATTAGCCATTTCCTTCAAGTTATTGAAGTTTCTAGCCAACAAAACTCCTATTTAACAAGTAGACATATCTATATTCCCCTTTTTCCATTAAATTTTTTATTATTATGATTTCAAACATCATCATAAACTTCCTAATTTCATGAGTTCAGATTTTACACATCAAAACCCATTTGTTCATACTTGTGCATTCAACTAAATTCCTAACCATGGCACTTGTTCAACTAGTGTTTATCAAACCTGTTTAGAATCATGTAGATTTTACTACTCTTATCATAATTTCAACATAATTTTACCCTAATTGAGCATCATAGATTTCACCAAGAACTCAATACATAAACATACATCAAATTCTCAACATACCTTATGAAGAGATGATGTTATAGACTCTAATTCAGCTACATGCATTCAGGATCGTTTGATTTGAGGGCTGAATTTGATGGAATAGTTCAAGAACTAGGGTTTGGTCCCTGTTTCTTTCCTCTGGTCGCTCACACCCACCCACACGCACGTATGTGTGTGTGTGGTTTTGATTTTTTTATTAATATCAAGTTTCCATTTTACTAATTCAGCCCCTCAAGTTTTCTTTGTTAGTCTCTTGTAGAACAATTAATACCCGTTTCATTTATATTTAAATGTATGGTATTTTAACTATTAATTATTTTTGGGGTGTTACAAGTCCACCCTCCTTAAAGAGGGTTTCGTCCCCGAAACCACCGCATGCACATAAAATCATAAACACGTATACGTACTGAAAAGTGAAGGGTAGAGTCAGTCACCTCATTCCCTCTTCAGACTCCCAAGCGGTGTCTGATCCTTTTCGGTGCTCCCATTTGACCTTTACTTGGTCAATTTCTTTGTTTCCTCAAACCCTTAACCTTATGGTCGAGGATTGCAATAGGATTTCTATATAATTTAGTTTGTTATCAATTTCTACATCATCGAGAGGAACATAAGCTGTATCATATACTAAACACTTTCGTAGATGTGAAACGTAGAGCGTATTATGTATTCCGCTCAACTCTTCTGGTAACTCTAATCGGTAAGCCGCCTTACCCACTCGATCTAGGATTTTATAAGGCCCTTCGAATAGCGGGCTTAACCTTCCTCGTTTTCTAAACCGGATAATTCCCTTCCACTGGGACACCTTAAGCATGACCTTATCACCAATCTGGAATTCAATAGGTCTTCGTCTCTTATCCCGATATGATTTCTGTCGATCTTGAGCTGCCTTCAAATGGGCTCGGATCATGTCGATTTTTCTCGTTCGTAACTCGAAACACATCTTTATGAGCAAGCTCTCGCGGGCCTACCTCTTCCAGGATATTAGTGTTCGACATTTTCTACCGTAAAGCATTTCATATGAGGCTCTACCAATATTTGAATGGTAGCTGTTGTTATATGAAAATTCGACTAACGGCAGATACGCATCCCAACTACCGCCGAAATCTATTATGCATGCTCGAAGCGTATCCTCTACGTCTGAATCATTCGCTCACTTTGCCCGTCGATTTACGGGTGATATGCGGTACTAATCAACAGCTTGGTACCCGTTTGTTTATGAAGATGGTACCAGAAATTTGAGGTAAACCGAGTATCTCTATCGGACACGATAGTTACCGACACCTCATGGTGTGCTACTATCTCATTTACGTATACCTCCGACATCTTCTCAGAGGTGTAGGTTTCTTGATTAGGGATTAAATGAGCGCTATTGGTTAGTCTATCAACAACTGCCCAAATGGCATCAAATCCCCAGGCCGTCTTTGGCAGCTTTGTCAGCAAGTCCATAATAATATGTTCCCATTTCCAAACTGGAATGTCTAATGGTTGGAGTTGGCCATAAGGATTTTGATGTTCCGCCTTGACCTGTAAACATGTCACGCACTTCTCCACGTACTTAACCACATCTCTTTTCATTCCCGGCCACCAGTAGTTTTGCTTCAAATCACTATACATTTTGGTCGCTCCAGGATGAATCGAATAGCGAGACTTATGGGCCTCGTCAATTAAAAGATCCTTAACACTACGTGTGTTTGGGACCCAAATCTTGCCCAACCGGTATTTCATCCCATTACTTCCCTTAATGCTCCAATCTGGGCTTCTCGAATTCGTTCGAGCAAGCCTGGAATTACTACCATTTGCATGGGCCATACCCGAATGGGAGTGTATTCTTCCTTTCGACTAAGGGCATCCACCACTACGTTAGTCTTTCTAGGGTGATAGTGGACTTCGCGGTCATAATCCTTCACAACCTCCAACCGGCGCCTCTGTCTCATATTTAACTCCTTCTGATCGAAGAAGTATTTTAAACTTTTACGGTCGGTGGAAATAATACATTTCACGTCATACAAGTAATGCCTCTTGATCTTTAAGGCGAACACTACCGCTGCTAGCTCGAGATCATGAGTCGAGTATTTTGTCTCGTGCGGTTTCAATTGTCTTGAGACATACACTATGACCTTTCTTCTTTGCATAAGCACGCACCCAAGACCTAAGTGTGATGCATCTGAATATGCTATCATGTCATCCATGTCATCCGGTAAAGTTAACACCGTGCACAGGTTAACTTTTCCTTTAATGTTTGAAATGCACTTTTCCTGATCATCTTCCCAGACGAACTTCTCATTCTCGTGGGTTAACTTGGTCAAGGGCGATGTAGTCTTGGAGAAATCTTGAAAGAATTTCCTACACTATCCTGCTAACCCCATGAAACTTCTAATTTCGGATGAATTCTTTGGAGGGTTCCATTTGACACAACTTCCACCTTAGATGGATTTACCAATATCCCCTCAGCACTTGTAACATGGCCTAAGAATTTGCACCTTTCGTAATTAGAAGGCGCACTTTAAAAGTTTCGCGTAAAGTTCTTTACGCCTAAGCGTTTCAAGTACTTCACGCGATAACACTCGAGGTCCGTTTCGCTCCTTGAATACACGAGGATATCGTCGATAATTACCATCATCGATTTATCTAGTATCGGTTTGCGGACGCGGTTTCAATTGTTAAACCGAAAGGCATTATTAAGAATTTATGATGTCCATGACGCATTTGAAATGCCATTATTGATATGTTTCCTTCTTTATGAGTAATACCAGTGCTCCCCACGGAGGAACACTTGGCTATATTGACCCTTTATCGAAAAGGTCTTGCAATCTGACAACAATTTCTTATAGTTCCGATGACTCTAATAAATATGGAGCTTTGGCCACCGTCTCCGCGCCCGGAATTAATTTAATGCTAAGTTCCACCTCGCGTCCGGGTGGTATTATATTTTATTTTATTTATTTATTTTAGATGTTTCTGGAAAACATCCTCAACTCACGTACGATGGTTACGTCTTAAATTTCTAGAGATTCTTAGTCAAATCGTGTATGTAAGTCAGTTTCGCCTTACATCCATGCTAAATAAGCTTATAAGCTTCAATAGACAAGCAGATTAGGGGACTACAACTTTTCTCCCTATAATAATCACATGTTTCCGCTCGGAAATATTAATTATGTTTTCTTATGATTACATGCAAATTTCTGCGTGATATCGAATTGGCCTATATATATATACCGATTATCACTTGGATTTTCCCTATTAGCACGGGAATTAGATCGACCAAGTAATCTTCATCGTGAATTCTCAATTTACAGTTTCAACACATATCGTAACCAACAAAACTTTTTATCATTGCCTATTTCTACTTCTTAAAGCATAGGTAATTTTGTTAATGAGAATGTAGGGTGTTGAATAAATCGATGTAAAACAGAAGATTTAGTTGCACCCGTAGCAATTTAAAATTCGTGCTGAAATTAAATTTACAAGAGTATACCTGAAACAACATCAGGTTCGTCTTTAGCCCCTATGGCTATCATGTGGAATGACCTTGCCCTTGATTTATGGGCATCAGACCTTGTATCAGTTGTTCTTTTGATTCCAAGCCACTCTGGACATTTGGACTTCTTATGTCCCGGCTTATAGCATTTACCTTTGTGAATTTTTCCACATGTCCTACACTTATGTAATCTTCTTTTTGTAATTCCTTTCTTAGGAGCTTTATTAGATTTTGATTTCCTTACACGACTTGGATTCACATCCAACACCTTCCTTTCTCATCTTTCTTGTAAGATACTGTCTTTCAGTTCAGTCATTGTGACACCTGGGTCACCGCGACCATCAAACAAATACCAAGCCAATGAAATATTGTATTTCATACTTGGGATCTGTATAAATATGTGTATCTTTTGCACGTATCAATTCTTGTTCGATTTCAAGCTCTAAATCGCTTTCTGGAAGGTTATACGCGCACTGATGCGTAAATATAACCAGTTTAATGCAACGAACACTCCTTAATAGTGAAATAGGCTTAACATACCTTAAATAATCTTTACATAACTTAGAAATAAGTTTCGAAGGCTTTGGTATGGAGAAATCAAGTTAATTCACTTACAGGGACTAAATTTGACAAACTGCGAAAGTATGCCAATTTGAACTGTAATGAACATTCTGGAACATGACCATAAGTTAAACACACCTTAAATATCCTTTATATAGCTTAGAAATAGGCTTTGAGGGGTTCGGTGTGCTAAAATAAACTTTTGGGTCATTCAGGGACTAAAAGCGTCAAAAAAGTGCACAAGTTTGCATTTTCGCGCATAACTTACGTTCTGAATACATCCGGACATCCAAAAATTTATGTAAGCACTAAAATATTTTATTTTAGTGTTTGGCATAAGAAAAATCCATTCGTCACGCAATTTGGATCGTTTTTCGCGCTTATGCGCATTCCGTCGTAATTAACCGAACAACGCAACCGTACGGCTAAACGAACCGACATCCGAGATATTTTTTAGCACATTTTAAGTTCCCTATACTTTAACTTCATTTTAGAGCTTTGAAACGGGCCTTAAACGTGTCGTAAATGAGCTTATTACACAGCAGGGACCAAAACTGTAAATCTGCCAAACTAGTCCTTGCGCACCTCAACAATGAGAGTGTTGCGGTGCGGAAGCAGGGGTCAGATGCAACAAAACATTTTTTCTCAGCTGTTAACAGCCTTTAACCCCTCCAAAGGCCAAGGCCAAGTGTCAAACTCTTGTGGTGGAGCAATATGAGTTACCACAACATTCCTACAAGTGTACGGGTGAGATCATTCCCTCTTTTCCAAGAAACGATCCTAACGGTGAACCGAAAACTATAAATACCCACCTCCACCCTTCACTTTTCCTCACAAGAATCTGATCTAATGTGCTCTAAGTTGAAACCTTTGTTTCATACCTGAGCTATTTTGATCTAGATTAGCATTCGGGGACCCTTTGTAAGTGTTCCTTCGTTCTTTTATTGTTTTTCGAGTCCGAAAGTCAAACCTTGTTTGACTTTCTGCATTGACCAGTTTATGGTCAATGCGAAGTTCGTTTGAACTTCGCAACGTGATTGTAATCATGATGGTTATAGTCCTTTGTGACTATGCCTACTGATTACCACGTTGTCTAGGGTCGTAAGGGTAAGCGATCTAATAAATCGCTTATACCTTCGAACCCGACCCGTTTGGTCGACCTTTAGGATCCGACCAAATATATTAGGTGACCATAGTATATAGGGAATAACCTTCCGAGGTTATACCTTATGGTCGCTTCGTTTAAGTAGTTATATGATAGGTAGTTTATATGCCTTAGGTAAATTACCAAAATACCCTTTTCATGTATAATTGGTAATTAAGCATATGTAACATAACTTTTAACATCTAAACTGATTTGGCAACAATATTAGACATGTTAAGGCATATTATACTTATCGTAGGACTAGTTGGGCGCTCCGAACGCGTTTTACGCGAACGACACGTTAAAGTAGCACAAGCTACCTAAACGGGTCATAACGGGTCATGAGCACTTATGTTAGGTTTCATTTAGTATGTAGGCTTTGTTAAACCATATTACACGAGTCTCCATACTCGTTTGGTTTACGAACCCTCATTCTATCCGATCCTCTGATATAGGTCCGGTTTATTAACATAGTTACCTATATTAGGTGCCGTTTAATTTCGTGATCTCTAGCATTGCTTGGTGCTTATCTTAGGACTTCTGAGCAATCTCAAGTGAGTACATAGACCCCTCTTTTACTATTTTCCAAACGTTTTAGGGTGGAACACATGTGCCTACTTGTTACTTTCATGCTTTCACATCATATACCTGCTATGTTCATTATTACATTTGTAGTACATGATTTCAATACATTTTATGCTATGTATGCCCATTGTGTGCATACTTAGTACATCACTTTACAATACATTTTATGCTATGTATGCCCATTGTGTGCATACTTAGTACATCACTTTACAATACATTTTATACTATGTATGCCCATTGTGTGCATACTTAGTACATCACTTTACAATACATTTTATGCTATGTATGCCCATTGTGTGCATACTTAGTACATCACTTTACAATACATTTCATGCTATGTACGCCCATTGTGTGCATACTTAGTACATTGTTTTACATTGCATTTCTGTTGCATATGCTCATCCAGCATATGAACACATTATACTACATTTCGAACCGTTGTAACCATTTGAACCGTGTGAACCATTTGTATCTGTTGACATGATTTACATTTGACAATAGAAATTTGACTATACATAAACATTTCTACAATTGTTAAACATTACATCTTGGTGGTTTGGTTTGAGTAAGTGATTTAAGTAACGAGGCGTGTGTAATATGATACAAGCATGGTGGATACGCCGCTGGTACTTCCTATATATAAGTGTTTGTATGGTATTACATATCGTAGCGTTATTTGAACCATTTCAATTTGAGACATATAACATTTTATACAAATAACATACTTTTCACAAGACATTGATTTACAAACAACTTATCTTATACAAACTCATTTTACATGGTTATTCATTTAACCATACATTATTCTCTTACTTATACATATCATCTGATCTTATCGTTTTTCAAATGATTTACAAGACAAAGCAAATTACAAGGTTCATGACTGACTTTTGCTAAACAACAACTTTTTCTAAACAACAACTTTTTCTAAACTTATAAGTCATGAATCCAATTTTCACAAACCTATGTATCTCACAGGCATTTTTATGCTGACTTACCTATTTTCACATGTGTTTTCAGGAGATGATGCATAGGACTTATCAAGACATACTTAGGCGGACCTGTGCCTTAGTGACTTAAAACGAGACAAGAACTAGTTAATTTATGTTATGTACTCTTTATTTCTTGTTTAAAGACAATGTAACTCGCTTGTTTGATGAATAAAATGAAACTTTAATTTCCATGGTTGTGAAACATTAATTCTGTTACAACACTCCCCGACGTTTCCGCCACGTTTTGTATGTTCTACGTGGTCGGGGTGTGACAGAAAAGATGGTATCAGAGCCAATGGTTATAGGGAATTAGGTTATTAGTAATACTTTGACCTAGTCTATAACCTTCTTAGGACCCTAACGCGAGTTTACTTGCGTTTAGTCATAAAACAATACCGTCACCTATCCTTAGGCGACGAGCACAACAAGAACATAAATTTCAAAACCGCTTTGAAAACTAATCATCTGTTCTAGGATGATTGATTACTAGGTTTTGAACCCTCTATTGTAAGGTTTTGAACCCTCTATTGTAAGGTTTTGAACCCTCTGTTATAAGGTTTTGAACCCCTTTGAGTTTTCAAAATCTCGTCAAAGTTTTGGGTCCTAAATAGTGTGAACACGTGCAAACTGGAAGAGTGAATGCCTGTACCCTGAGTTTTCTGTCTAAGGCTAGAGTGTTCGTACAAATCCACATAATCGGACCAGTCACTCTTACCTGGGAACTCTTGGGGTGAGTGTCCACTTATAGGCGAGCATGTCTTCGCGATACATTATGA
The DNA here is from genome assembly GCA_030545235.1 of Helianthus tuberosus. Lineage (NCBI taxonomy): Eukaryota > Viridiplantae > Streptophyta > Magnoliopsida > Asterales > Asteraceae > Helianthus > Helianthus tuberosus. Next base: position 95,580,782 of record CM060399.1, on the reverse strand, counting down.
GGATCTATTTGCTTTTATTCAGCCTTTGTGTGTCGTTTGTTTGCTTCGTGGTTCAAACAAATGACCATCACCCATGATTTTGGTCGGTAATTGTAACATCCTATTCTTACCCCATGCCATTTCATTTGTTTTCTCTCTTGTTTTCCCTTTTTAGAATGCCTCCACGACGCGAAAATCCGGTATCTATTGAAGATCTGGCAGCTGTCATTACACAGTAAATAACTGCTGCAATCCCGAACATCGTTGCCCAATGTAACCAAGCCCTCAACAACAATAATGCCCCCTGCAACTTCAAGACGTTCAACTCGGCTAAACCATCAAAGTTTTCTGGGTCTCAAGGAACGACTGCACTTCTGCAATGGTTCGAGAGTTTAGAGAGCACCTTCAGACATGTTCAATGTCCAAATGAGCGAAAGGTAGATTTCGCATCTAGTGTCTTTGAGAAACGAGCTTTGACATGGTGGAACGGTGTGATGAGAGATAGGGGTGCCGAAGTGGCACTGGCTCAAACATGGGAAGAACTTCGAGCACTAATGATGAAGGAATTCTGTCCTCGTCACGAGATCAGAGCCTTGGAAAGGGAATTCGACGATCTTAAGCAAGACAGCGGTGAACATCGAGCATACACTGATCGATATGATGAGCTGAGCCTGTTGTGTCCCACCATGGTTACGCCTTTGGATAAGGCGATCGAAAAATACATTGATGGTCTCCCTGACTCCGTTCAGGACATTGTTATTGGTAGTAACCCCACTACGGTTAGGCAGGCCATTGAGCTATCTGCAACCTTGACTGAATCTCAGATCAGGAAACGTAAGCTTTTCCGAAAAGATGACAAGAAACCGGTCGAGGAATCGAAACCAATCGAGGAATCAAAGACCATGGATGAACAGACTGGATCCCCTAAGAAGTCAAAGAAGCGAAAGGCTTCTCAGAACTTCGCCATGGTTACTCACAATGATCAAGCCGTCCCCAACCAACCAGCTCAACCCCCTGCTAGGAAGCCATACAATGGAACTTCACCCTTGTGCAACCAATGTAACCTTCATCATCATGCTAGGGTGAAGTGCCGCGAATGCCAAATTTGTGGACTTAAAGGTCATACAACATAAGTTTGCCGAGCTGCAGTTGCACCAAATCAAGCTGACAACAATCCTGCTCAAGCTCGCTTTCCACCAGGTTCTTGCTACAATTGTGGCGAGATGAGTCATTTCCGAAGAAATTTCCCAAAGCTTGCTAATGCTAATCCAGCACAGTGATGAGCATCTGACCGACCAGAAGACAACATTGTTTAGAAATAATCACGTCTTATGTATTATTTTCTTTTGTTGTCAAGGTCCATGAAACAGTTGTTATCATTGTTCATAAATAAATCTTTTATTTACATTGCAATGTATTTATGTGGTTGTATGTATAAAGAACCTATCCCCTACAATACCGACAATCAAGGAATCGTATTCCTTGAAAAGCAAACTACCCCCCAAGATTTTTCTATTTTATGATCTCTTGCGTTGTCCACGAAATTCCTAAGTACCCGTTTCTCCCAAGGAAACGAAGTAAAAGGCGCAAGTTACAACACTGGACGAATACCCAAAGTACCACTATAAATCATTAATAGGGTACCTAAGGGTATTTCCGTAAATCCTAAAATTGTTGTGTTCCTTAATTCGAATATTACGTTTCTTTGAAAACAAAATCGAATTTTGGGAGATCTTCATATCTTTTCAGATAGATCCCAGAGGACATTGAAGTCCATTGACTGGTTTCCATATCCATTTTTCAATCGATAACAAGTTAATAACAAATTAATAACCGAGTTAAACAACTATGTGATTATGTGCTTATGTGTTCCCTTTTATGTTTTTGGAGTAATCCAAGTTTTTGTTATCCAAATCCTCGTAGAATCTTCCATATCATGCGTATAAGGGATTCATAGTAGGATACCCAAAGCTACTATCTAAAATCCTTAATGGACTTCTACGTTGTAGTTAAGTCCCTTGGATTATAAAGTACGACTCCATAATTAGACCCCTTGAGTGGTCTAGTTAGACAGATTGATCCAAAAATCTGGTTAGGAACATCATGTGATGATATAGCTGAAAAGACTCCTTGGTGGTCTAATTAAAAAGATCATCTGTCGATCTAATTAAAAGGACCCTATGGTAGTCTAGTCACCCTTATCACAAGTTTGATATTCTTCCCCAAAACATTACAAAACAAACTGTGCGGACTGTGCAAGGAATTACGTAATTATGGATGCATACATAATTATGGAATTTAGTGCACAGAAACCACAGCAAGTTTTGTCATGTGTCTAGAGATGACTCATTCCGTTCATTTTCGTTTCTGAAGAAATTGTGGAAAATGACTCATTCCGTTCATTTTCGTTTCTGAAGAAATTGTGGAAAATGACTCATTCCGTTCATTTTCGTTTCTAAAGAAATTGTGGAAAATGACTCATTCCGTTCATTTTCGTATCTGAAGAAATTGTGGAAAATGACTCATTCCGTTCATTTTCGTTTCTGAAGAAATTGTGGAAAATGACTCATTCCATTCATTTTCGTATCTGAAGAAATTGTGGAAAATGACTCATTCCGTTCATTTTCATTTCTGAAGAAATTGTGGAAAATGACTCATTCCGTTCATTTTCGTATCTAAAGAAATTGTGGAAAATGACTCATTCCGTTCATTTTCGTTACTGAAGAAATAGTGGAAAATGACTCATTCTGTTCATTTTCGTTACTGAAGAAATTATGGAAAATGACTCATTCCGTTCATTTTCGTTTCTGAAGAATACCCATTAAGGAAAATGACTCATTCCGTGCATTTTCGTTTCTAAAGGATAGCCATTAAGGAAAACGACTCATTCTGTGCATTTTTCGTTTCTGAAAATTATCCATCGAAGGGAAATGAATATCCCTAATTCTTCCTTCATTTCCATTTCTGAAGAGTCTCCGTTAAGGAAATGACAGGATATTGCCTTGCATATCTTTGGTGGTTATTTGACACAAAGTCACAGATAGACTCCTACGAATAAATTTCGGGACGAAATTTCCTAAAGTATGGGAGACTGTGACACCTGGTCACTGCGACCATCAAACAAATACCAAGCCAATGAAATATCGTATTTCATACTTGGGATCTGTATAAATATGTGTATCTTTTGCACGTATCAATTCTTGTTCGATTTCAAGCTCTAAATCGCTTTCTGGAAGGTTATACGCGCACTGATGCGTAAATATAACCAGTTTAATGCAACGAACACTCCAGAATAGTGAAATAGGCTTAACATACGTTAAATAACCTTTACATAACTTAGAAATAAGTTTCGAAGGCTTTGGTATGGCGAAATCAAGTTAATTCACTTACAAGGGACTAAATTTGACAAACTGCGAAAGTATGCCAATTTGAACTGCAACGAACATTCCGGAACATGACCATAAGTTAAACACACCTTAAATATCCTTTATATAGCTTAGAAATAGGCTTTGAGGGGTTCGGTGTGCTAAAATAAACTTTTGGGTCATTCAGGGACTAAAAGCGTCAAAAAAGTGCACAAGTTTGCATTTTCACGCATAACTTATGTTCTGAATACATCCGGACATCCAAAAATTTATGTAAGCACTAAAATATTTTATTTTAGTGTTTGGCATAAGAAAAATCCATTCGTCACGCAATTTGGATCGTTTTTCGCGCTTATGCGCATTCCGTCGTAATTAACCGAACAACGCAACCGTACGGCTAAACGAACCGACATCCGAGATATTTTTGAGCACATTTTAAGTTCCCTATACTTTAACTTCATTTTAGAGCTTTGAAATGGGGTTAACGGGCCTTAAACGTGTCGGAAATGAGCTTATTACACAGCAGGGACCAAAACTGTAAATCTGCCAAACTAGTCCTTGCGCACCTCAACAATGAGAGTGTTGCGGTGCGCAAGCAGGGGTCAGATGCAGCAAAACGTTTTTTCTCAGCTGTTAACAGCCTTTAACCCCTCCAAAGGCCAAGGCCAAGTGTCAAACTCTTGTGGTGGAGCAATATGAGTTACCACAACATTCCGACAAGTGTACGGGTGAGATCATTCCCTCTTTTCCAAGAAACGATCCTAACGGTGAACCGAAAACTATAAATACCCACCTCCACCCTTCACTTTTCCTCACAAGAATCTGATCTAATGTGCTCTAAGTTGAAACCTTTGTTTCATACCTGAGCTATTTTGATCTAGATTAGCATTCGGGGACCCTTTGTAAGTGTTCCTTCGTTCTTTTATTGTTTTTCGAGTCCGAAAGTCAAACTTTGTTTGACTTTCTGCATTGACCAGTTTATGGTCAATGCGAAGTTCGTTTGAACTTCGCAACGTGATTGTAATCACGATGGTTATAGTCCTTTGTGACTATGCCTACTGATTACCATGTTGTCTAGGGTCGTAAGGGTAAGCGATCTAATAAATCGCTTATACCTTCGAACCCGACCCGTTTGGTCGATCTTTAGGATCCGACCAAATACATTAGGTGACCATAGTATATAGGGAATAACCTTCCGAGGTTATACCTTATGGTCGCTTCGTTTAAGTAGTTATATGATAGGTAGTTTATATGCCTTAGGTAAATTACCAAAATACCCTTTTCATGTATAATTGGTAATTAAGCATATGTAACATAACTTTCAACATCTAAACTTATTTGGCAACAATATTAGACATGTTAAAGCATATTATACTTATCGTAGGACTAGTTGGGCGCTCCGAACGCGTTTTACGCGAACGACGCATTAAAGTAGCACAAGCTACCTAAACGGGTCGTAACGGGTCATGAGCACTTATGTTAGGTTTCATTTAGTATGTAGGCTTTGTTAAACCATATTACACGAGTCTCCATACTCGTTTGGTTTACGAACCCTCATTCTATCCGATCCTCCGATATAGGTCCGGTTTATTAACATAACTATATTAGGTGCCGTTTGATTTCGTGATCTCTAGCATTGCTTGGTGGTTATCTTAGGACTTCTGAGCAATCTCAAGTGAGTACATAGACCCCTCTTTTACTGTTTTCCAAACGTTTTGGGGTGGAACACATGTGCCTACTTGTTACTTTCATGCTTTCACATCATATACCTGCTATGTTCATTAGTACATTTATAGTACATGATTTCAATACATTTTATGCTATGTATGCCCATTGTGTGCATACTTAGTACATCACTTTACAATACATTTTATGCTATGTATGCCCATTGTGTGCATACTTAGTACATCACTTTACAATACATTTTATGCTATGTATGCCCATTGTGTGCATACTTAGTACATCACTTTACAATACATTTCATGCTATGTACGCCCATTGTGTGCATACTTAGTACATTGTTTTACATTGCATTTCTGTTGCATATGCTCATCCAGCATATGAACACATTATACTACATTTCGAACCGTTGTAACCATTTGAATCGTGTGAACCATTTGTATCTGTTGACATGATTTACATTTGACAATAGACATTTGACTATACATAAACATTTCTACAATTGTTAAACATTACATCTTGGTGGTTTGGTTTGAGTAAGTGATTTAAGTAACGAGGCGTGTGTAATATGATACAAGCATGGTGGATACGCCGCTGGTACTTCCTATATATAAGTGTTTGTATGGTATTACATATCATAGCGTTATTTGAACCATTTCAATTTGAGACATATAACATTTTATACAAATAACATACTTTTCACAAGACATTGATTTACAAACAACTTATCTTATACAAACTCATTTTACATGGTTATTCATTTAACCATACATTATTCTCTTACTTATACATATCATCTGATCTTATCGTTTTTCAAATGATTTACAAGACAAAGCAAATTACAAGGTTCATGACTGACTTTTGCTAAACAACAACTTTTTCTAAACTTATAAGTCATGAATCCAATTTTCACAAACCTATGTATCTCACAGGCATTTTTATGCTGACGTACCTATTTTCACATGTGTTTTCAGGAGATGATGCATAGGACTTATCAAGACATACTTAGGCGGACCTGTGCCTTAGTGACTTAAAACGAGACAAGAACTAGTTAATTTATGTTATGTACTCTTTATTTCTTGTTTAAAGACAATGTAACTAGCTTGTTTGATGAATAAAACGAAACTTTAATTTCCATGGTTGTGAAACATTAATTTTGTTACAACACTCCCCGACGTTTCCGCAACGTTTTGTATGTTCTACGTGGTCGGGGTGTGACAGTCATCATATCATCCACCACCGGCATGATTTTGGTTTGTAATCCATCGGTAAACTGCGATAGACTATTTTCTAAAACCTTTCCGACTTCCTCGGAAATCTTAGCTTTCAACTCGTCGGTCATAAGGGATACGATATCGTCACTAGCACCTCCCGACATCTCCTTACTGAAATGTTGAAGGTAATTTGATAAATACTTCATTCAATCATTCTCATATCTTTACATGAGAATTTATACTCACTATTCGGACAAGTATACAACTTTGCCTTAACTGTTTATGCTAAGTGTACTTTGCGGGTTCGAGTATATTATTTTACTCCTCCCATACACTTTAAATAACTATTCTTTCTAGTCTTTCAATTTTAAGATTTACTTCGAATAAATTCTTACCGGATGTTTGATCAAGCCTTGAACCGAACACATTTGTCTTTAACCTTAGCTCTGATACCAACTTGTAACACTCTACTTTTAGAAATATTAATTCTTATCGACAAGATAAGAATATTCATTATAAACGTCAAGCCAAAACATTTACATAACCTTAGTTTTAGAAATTACTAGATTAACTAGCGTTCAAAAACAACATTAGGATACACAAGTATTTCTTTATTTACATAAGTTTTACTAATGACAAGTATTAACAAAAGTAGCGGAAAGTGATCTTGAATGTGTTCGGTTCAGAAGCCTAGACTTGATCATCATCCACGTGCTTGAATTACCTAAAAGCTGAAAATTTTAATAAACATTAGTAGTACGGTCCTTAAAAATTGGTATAAATGAAACTACGCTCTAAAACGGATCCGAATAACTAAAATATGCCAAACTTATCAAAAGTGACTGGGCACTACCAAAGCTTACGGTAGCCACAGTAAGCTACGGTAGCCACCGTAAACTACGGTAGCCACTGGGCAACATTAGGCTGACGTAAGGCAGTAAAGAAACGGCGTAACACTTTTGCTCGCTACCGTAAGTTACGGTAGCTACCGTAACTTACGGTAGCTTTCTCGCGCCCCGCATAAGCCCAGGCCGAGCTTACGCGGCCCGCCTGAGACTCATCTGCAGCAAATACTTTGCTGTTTTGGCTGTTTTGACCCGTTTGTTCTCGTTTCGCACTTTTAAAACATTAGGGCATGATACAGAACGTCCTAAAATTTCTAGAGAAGCTTACGACTTCCTATTTCAATCCATTAACCTGTCCATAGCACGATTTGTAGCAATTATGCGTCATAAGACACAAGACCGTTTTATATATATTTATTCTATATACTAACCATTTTACCTTTCAATTCATCTTACCCGAGACCATACGGACGGGATATTATTTAGTACTATGATGACCCATTTCCGGGTTCCTTTCCTTTCTTACTTCACGTTCCCCATTACCGGGTTTACGCTTTTAATCATTCGACGCGTTATTGTTCTAAGTGCATAGACTTAAGCCACTCTAAGAAATGTGACTTGGGATGCATCCATCCTCTTTTTCCCACTTCCGGGTTTATTATTTTCAACACTCACGCTCCCATTACCGGTTGCGTGTTTAATAATTCACTACCCGTCACCCGGGCTTAAAGTCTACAGATAAGGTACTTCTGTTACCCGGTTTGTACCTACCCTTGCTAACCCATTTGGTTTGCCATTATGAATTCCATCATTCAAGTAAACTAACCATTCAAATCTCATATTCTAATGTACCAACTATTTACAATAACAAAAGCTAAATAACAATATTAACGAAGCATTTAGCCACGTACCTTATTGCTTTTCCTTCAACCTTGCATTTGCCCCAGCTTGACTCCCCGAAGCTTCACCCGAGTTGCCAATAACGTGCAACCCGATCGTTAATATTCCTTTTTCTCAAACTCACAATATGCACATTTATCCATCTTTTATTCGTAAATTCACATCTACATCATTTGGTGAATTATTTTTAAAACTTAATATTTCATTCAAGCATTTCGTCAAACACTTTATGTGCATATTTTATAATTAGCCATTTCCTTCAAGTTAGTGAAGTTTCTAGCCAACAAAACTCCTATTTAACAAGTAGACATATCTATATTCCCCTTTTTCCATTAAATTTCTGATTATTATGATTTCAAACATCATCATAAACTTCCTAATTTCATGAGTTCAGATTTTACACATCAAAACCCATTTGTTTATACTTGTGCATTCAACTAAATGCCTAACCATGGCACTTGTTCAACTAGTGTTTATCAAACCTGTTTAGAATCATGTAGATTTTACTACTCTTATCATAATTTCAACATAATTTTACCCTAATTGAGCGTCATAGATTTCACCAAGAACTCAATACATAAACATACATCAAATTCTCAACATACCTTATGAAGAGATGATGTTATAGACTATAATTCAGCTACATGCATTCAGGATCGTTTGATTTGAGGGCTGAATTTGATGGAATAGTTCAAGAACTAGGGTTTGGTCCCTGTTTCTTTCCTCTGGTCGCTCACACCCACACGCACGTATGTGTGTGTGTGTGGTTTTGATTTATTTTGTTTTTAATAATATCAAGTTTCCATTTTACTAATTCAGCCCCTCAAGTTTTCTTTGTTAGTCTCTTGTAGAACAATTAATACCCTTTTCATTTATATTTAAATGTATGGTATTTTAACTATTAATTATTTTTGGGGTGTTACATGTCATCATAACTTGATTTAGTCAGCATATCCTCAGTTTAGTGTTTGAAACAAACAGAAAAATAAATAAATAAATAAATGTATCCGATATTCTAATTATGTAAAGAACGCTCTAACAAGATATGCTTAGTATTATAAAATGTTTTTACAAAAAGGGTGGTATGACAAAGCAGCCTTGGCATTGTAAACTCTCGTCTTTTGACTTCGTCATGATTGAGCATAGATGCCCAACAGTTAATGATGCCAGTGCTCAGACAAACATTTGGTAGGAGATCCAATATATAAAAGTGCATAAGATGTGTTCCATAGGCAGTGCAGAAAATATCATTCCTGTACACATCCATGTTTCAAACAAAAACATTAGACTACACATATATATATCCGTTAATTTCACCAACCTTTGTACATTTGAGTTAAGCACTTACGCCATAGTTCTTCGGACCTCATTTTCCTCCTTTCTATCCCGGTCAGATTTAGCTTTAATTCTTTTTTCCTTTATCAATTCAGCCAAAGGTCTGTGTGACCCATAAAGAAAGGAAACAACGTGAACAAAATTAAGTAGTATTCAACTGTTAACTATTTAATCCTCTAATTCAAAAGCGATGTATTATAATAGACGACGGATTAAATACATACCTTTCATCCTCTTTATCATCGTCTTTTTTTCTATCTTCCCTTGGCTTTGCCACCCTACGTTTTGGATATAAAAACTAGTTAACCAAAACATATACATATATGTATTGTAAAATAATATTAGACACTCACTGTGCATCAACTGCACCCTCGAGGACGTATTCCCAAACTATGTTTTCTTCCTTTGTGATACCTTTGGAGATATTGACTGCTCTTTCCAGCCAAGGCGATCTCCCGAATGCAGATATTTTATGTATTCTCTTTCGCTTCCCTTTGTTGTCTTTATTTGCTTGTGGTAGTTTTTTCTTTATATCCCGCACTTCCGGGGGCGGGACATCTTGTGCGGTTTCGCGGCTCGACGAAGGTCTTTCGTTATCATTCCGGATATCATTCACCGGCATGCTTTCATCATCTAGCTCTCCAGATGCAATACATGCGGTGTTGAGAAGATGCCCGCGTCATCATTTCCAGTTGTGTTGCACTCTTGGTTACTTTTTAGACTTACACCTACAAACATACATTTTAAAAAAGTGAGGTCTACACAGCATTAACCCCAAACCATGATAGGTAATTAGTCAGTGTTATGGGATTATGACATTGACTAGTACACACAATACATACCTGTCTCGTGGATTCCCTTTTTGTCAGTACAAACAACAGATTTCTCCACAGTTGATTTGGCTTCGACATCAAATCTCTTGTTGAATAATGCTTTGTATCGTTCCACAACGTTTAAAACCTCCGCAGTATCCGGATGACAGCGTGCAAACTTTGATATTGCTCGCTCTAACTTGCCTTTTATAGCTTCTGCCTCATCACACAATGCGTTGATACTAGATACGTATGCCTAACATTCAAAAGAATCTATGACATATACTAAATAATTAGGACTATTCTATGTTGATGGGAAAACAAATATAAACATCATTATGTAACCCTTACCTTCATCTCATATCTAACATCATTCTCAGTTGTGATCCCTTCATCATTACGCATTATATCCACTACCTCGTCCTCACTTTCTGTATCATATTCATTATCATCATCAAAAAGCTCCTTGACAACAACAGACCCTAATCCTCCATTCGTTTTCTCCATTTGTTGTCTCTGACTCATCCTTTCAGTGTTCCAGTAAGAAATTGGTGGCTCAGTTATTTCATCATCAAAACCAACGGACCTTGTTCCGTCTAGGTATAGCAACTACAAAACAACAATAAAGTAGTACATCTTAGCTCTGCTAGTAACTAGTGGCTTTGCAATAACAATAAAGAAGTAAGTATGTACAATGTTAATATCTGTTGGTCGGGACACGTATATGGGTATACTGTATACACATATGTATCACGGAGAAATGCACATGTGTATTGTTGTAGCGCATGCCTTGTTTGCATTGCACCTTCACCCCTAAGCATCGTTATTGATTAACTATCCTCTTTACATCATTGTATATTACTCATGGCAACTATTATTAGTATCAAATACAGAGACAAAAGGTATTAGTAACACATACCACTAAAAAGGTTAGGGGTCCTCGGAACCATGAGTATTTATCACACCTCTTCCAGTGGTTTTTATACACTTTCACAGCGTCGATAATAAACTGGCACCAATCATGCTCTCTAAAACCATGATCCATGTCGAACATGTACAACAATGTGTACATTGTTATGCCATTTATCGTGCAGCCAACCATCGTCGATATGAACAACATCACAAAATCGAGATGGAACATCTCCTCGTCCTCATATTCGTTCTCTGTAATTTTATCTACTAGGTCTTTGCAACTAATGATACACCTACTAAACCTTTCTCTCCACCGAACAACCAACGGATGCTTACCAACTTCCTTTTTTTTATCAAAGTTTACCCTAATACCCCCACATGGTAAGCCTAACAATTTATGTACCGCTTCCTTGTCTACCTTTATCGTTTGTTCGCCTAACCTAATAACCATGTTTCTGGTATCTAGACGATCCACTACAAAATGCCCTAAAACAAATTTAATTTCATCCATCTTCAGCTTGATAATCTTACCGAAGCCCATCCGTCTAACAATATTCCTCTGCGTCGTAGTCATCTTCTTAATTGCTTCACGCAACTTGTTTGGCGACGTTCACGTCCTAATCCCGGGCAGTTGATGATTTTTTTCCTCTTCGACGCTTTTCAGATTTCAATTTTCTACGCTTATCTTCTTTCTTCGGATGCCGTGTTTTATACTTAAACAGATCATCCAACACACGGTTTTTTTTTATCTCCCTTCTCAGCTGAACAATATTCATGTACCAACTTTTATGTTATCAGACCACACAAAACAACAGTGTATTAAAAGTAACAGTTTTTTCCAACACTGAATTACCTCCTTTTCTGTCATTCTTGTTACTACTCTTTCGTTTTCCTAACCCACCAGATGTTGTCTTGTGCATGGTTGAACGAGATTCAGCTTCCCCTGTTATTAAAAAAATAACAAAACGTCAGGGTTTGCTAAATTAGTACACCTACATTATATATTCAATTTCTCAACGAAAAGGTGTACATACCTTTCATTTCACTTGCATCAGAAGCTAGTGTTCTTTTCTTCGTCATATCACTCTCACCAGCACATTTCCCTAAGTTAACCCAAGAAATGCCCAATGGAGTCAAACTACAGAATATATGATACCGATCCAATTCTGATAGTCACAACTAAAAAGTTAAAACACATTAGACATATATATGTGTGTGTGTGTGTGTTTACCTTTGTTTTCACTCTCTTCGTTATTGTCTCCTAAGTAAAGATTCATGCAATTTAAAATCATACCAAAACACCAATCAGAATATTGTCGTTTACTAATCAATACACATCGATTGCTAACCTTCTGATTTCTCCATAAACGGTACATGTCACACCCCCAAAATCCACACGCGGAGTACCACCGCTTGGAGGCGTGACATGACCAGGATCAAGCCACCAATCATATTGAACATAATTATATCAAAAGTCATTCATCAATACGATAGGTGTTTACAAAACCAAATATATACAAGTGTGTAGCGGAAGCATTAATGTAAAACCCAACATAAATTTAAGTACAAAATGTTATAATGTTTAACAAAACATCCACGTCCGTGCCCACAACGACTGCGCCTCCCGTGCAAGCTCCAAGAGTACCTATGGTCCTGCAAGGCATGTAACAGAGAGTCAACAACTAGTTGAGCGAGTTCACTGTTGGTTATTTAGTTATAATGTTCGTTTCGTAAATCGTATGTAATAGCATCGCGGCCCTCTAGGCATGTTTGCGAAGTTTAGAAATTGTATCGCGTTAGTCCTTGCTGCCAGTCCAGGCATGCGTGCGATGAATAGTGTTGACTAGTCGTATTTGTACGTGCCCTTCTTGATCCAAGGACCGTAGCGAGTGTGATTGTCCTACCCAAGGAGGACGAGCATGCGTTAAGGTTTGTTGTCCTACCCAAGGAGGACGAACGTATGTATTCTACCCAAGGAGAATACGCAGGATTAATATTGGTATCCTACCCATGGAGGATGGCGGTACATATCCTACCCAAGGAGGATATGTAGGTTCCATTTTTTTAATTTCTTAACCCATTCCCAAACCACCGGGAATCCCATGCCTTAGAAAGAGTGTGAACTCACCTTGTTTCGCTCGGTATGCTAAGTATGTGCTCACGGTTAATCAATCACGTCCTAAGGTATGCACGTATACATAATCAGTTTGTATTAAAGTTGTTTGTGCGTAAACATAATCATCATGAACATCGCATCAATCACAATACACGTATTTGCAATCATACAAGTAATACTTTATACATAACAGCAGTTAACTAACCCAGTTAACACTTAACAGAATTAACTCAAGTTAGTGCGCAGATTAACTGTTCGGTGAAATACACATATTGGCGAAACACAGATATTGGCGAAACACACATTTGACGAAACACGTTCTGTTTCGTCGGGGTCTTATTTGGCGAAACAGAATTCAATTTCGTCGATTACTCTTGGCGAAACACTTTCTGTTTCGCCGAGGGTTCTGTTTCGTCGGATGTCAATTTCGCAGACATCAGTAACAGCAGATACGGATAACACAGAAACCCTAATCGCCGATACAACAGTTTTACAGAAAACGTTCAATCCTCGCTCAATATAATGAGTCTTAAGTTACTAACCATTAATCTATGCATCTCAACCGAAGCATCAATGAAACAGGGATCATATCATCATCATCATCAATAAAATCATGTAATCATCACAAAACAACACTCATAAAATCCATACTCTATGCATACCCGCTATCATGCACAATCATTGAAAGGTTCATGAAACCCTAAGTATTCATCATACACGCATACTCCTATAATCCAGAAATCAAGCATATACACAACATGTATAAAGAAAACAAAGAACAGAGAAACCGATTAGACGAGCACGCACTAACCGAGATATCCGGGATGAACAAGGGAGGATTTCGAGAGAGAAAGATGATGGTTGAAGATGGTTATCGCCTTCACAGAGTGGAGAGTTCTAGGGTTTCTATTTTAGTTCAAAGTGTGAAACAGGGAGTCGGTTCACGTTAATATACACGAATTACCGTTCTAGGCCCTTAATGGGCTTGGCGAAACTGGGCTTGGCGAAACAGACTTCTGTTTCGTCGGGATGCTTATGACGAAACAGTCTGTTTCGTCGGGTCCTGTCTGTTTCGTCGAGTCCTTTCTGTTTCGTCGAGTCCTTTTATGTGTTAACAGTTTAAGTTTTCAGCAGGTTTCATGTTATACAGCCAAACACAAAATCATGCAACCACAATGCGTTCATAAAATATAAAAAAAATAACGTGTACAGTTACAAGTTGAACAAGTTAAACAACTACACAATCAAAGTTAACGTGCACTAAATGCGAAAATGAAAGTCGGAAACTCGAGTTGTCACATTATCCCCAACTTGAAAGAAATTTCGTCCCGAAATTTAGCATGCGGTTACTGAGGAAGCTAGGTAAGTTATCGTTTACTGGTTTTCCTGGGGTGTCACATCATTCCCCCGTTGAGTTGGAATTTCATTCCGAAATTCCGTAGTAGCTTCAGCCTCAGTAGTAGTTGCATTGTTTTCGAACAACTGGGGATATTTGAGTTCCATTTGATCTTCGCGCTCCCAGGTGAACTCTGGGCCGCGACGGGAGTTCCAACGAACTCGTACAAGAGGTATTCTAGTGTTCTTGAGGACCTTAACATCCCGGTCCGTGATTTCAACTGGTTCTTCGACGAAATGCAACCGTTCGTCGATAGTGAGCTCCTTCAAAGGAATTATAAAGGTCTCATCTGACTGCCACTTCTTCAGATTCGACACATGAAAGACGTTGTGAACTGCACTAAGTTCAGCTGGTAAGTTCAGTCTGTAGGCCACTTTGCCTATCTTTTCTATGACTTCAAATGGTCCAACGTATCGTGGATTGAGCTTGCCAAGTTTGCCAAAACGAACAACACCCTTCCAGGGTGAAACTTTGAGTAGTGCTCGATCCCCAACTTGGAATTCGAGTATTTTCCTGTCTTTATCAGCGTATACTTTCTGACGGTCACGTGCTGCCGCCATGCGTTGTCGTATTTGAGCAATCTTTTCAGTAGTATCAACTACCATTTCCGGACCTGTGATCTGACTGTCACCCACCTCTGCCCAACAAAGAGGTGATCGGCATTTACGCCCGTACAATGCCTCAAATGGAGCAGCTTTAATGCTGGTGTGGTAACTGTTGTTGTACGAAAATTCCACAAGTGGCAGATGTTTTTCCCAGCCTTTGCCAAAGTCAATTACGCACGCCCGAAGCATGTCTTCTAGAGTTTGAATAGTGCGCTCAGACTGCCCATCTGTCTGAGGATGATAAGCTGTGCTCATGTCTAATCGAGAGCCAAAAGATTTGTGCATTGCTTGCCACAGTTCTGAAGTAAAACGTGCATCACGATCAGAGATAATAGATGTGGGCACCCCGTGCCTCGAGACAACTTCCTTAAGGTATACGTCTGCTAGAGTGGAGAACTTATCCGTTTCCTTGATAGCTAAGAAGTGAGCAGACTTTGTGAGTCGATCCACGATCACCCAAATAGTATCATTCCCACGTTGAGACCTAGGTAGGCCAGTAACAAAATCCATGGAAATTTGCTCCCATTTCCATTGTGGTATCTCAGGTTGTTGGAGTGGTCCTGACGGTTTCTGATATTCTGCTTTGACTCTCGCACAAGTCAAGCATTTGCTAACGTATGTGGCTATGTGGGCCTTCATGCTAGGCCACCAATATGTAGTTCTGAGGTCGTGGTACATCTTATCCGAACCAGGATGTACTGAGTAGCGAGACTTATGAGCTTCATCCATTACAAGCTTGCGTAAATTGCCATAGAGTGGGACCTAGATGCGTCCTGTTACATAGTAGGCTCCGTCTGCCCTTTGTTCTAACCGTTGTCTTGAGCCGCGTAGGGCTTCAGCCCTGACGTTTTCTGGTTTCAATGCTTCTACCTGAGCATCTCGTATCTGTGAAGGAAGACTAGACTGAATAGTGAGTTGCAACGCTCGTACACGCCTAGGTGTAGTATCCTTTCGACTGAGGGCGTCGGCCACCACATTGGCTTTGCCCGGATGGTATTTTATAGCACATTCGTAATCGTTCAGTAACTCGACCCATCGACGTTGTCGCATGTTCAACTCTTTCTGCTTGAAGATATGCTCAAGACTCCTGTGATCGGTGTAGATGGTGCACTTGGTGCCATACAGGTAATGTCGCCATATCTTGAGCGCAAAAACAACAGCTCCAAGTTCTAAATCGTGCGTAGTGTAATTCCGTTCGTGAATCTTAAGTTGGCGTGAAGCATAAGCAATAACTTTATCCCGCTGCATCAACACACATCCAAGACCTTGGATAGATGCATCACAGTAGACTACAAAATCGTTCGTGCCTTCAGGCAATGAGAGGATAGGTGCGCTACAAAGTCTATCCTTTAAGTGCTGAAACGCTGTTTCCTGTGTAGTACCCCAACGGTAAGCAACACCTTTCTACTTCAGTAGTGTGAGCGGCTGTACAATCTTTGAGAAGTCTTTAATGAATCGTCTGTAATATCCCGCCAAACCCAAGAATTGGCGTATTTCAGCTGGTGTACGAGGTGCAGGCCAGTTCTTGATCGAATCTACCTTGGATGGATCGATATGAATCCCATCCTTGTTTACCACGTGGCCTAAGAAGTGGACTTCACGAAGCCAGAAGTCGCATTTTGAAAACTTAGCGTACAGCTGTTCCGTTCGAAGGAGTTCCAAAATAAGTCGTAAGTGCTGCTCGTGCTCCTCCTGACTCTTCGAATAGATCAGGATGTCGTCGAAGAAAACAATGACAAACTTGTCAAGATAGGGTTTGCACACCCTGTTCATAAGATCCATGAAAACCGTAGGCGCGTTCGTTAGCCCAAATGGCATGACCAAAAACTCGTAATGACCGTAGCGAGTTCTGAATGCTGTTTTGGAGACGTCCTCATCCCGGACTCTCAGTTGATGGTAACCTGACCTTAGATCAATCTTTGAGTAATAGCTCGACCCTTGTAACTGGTCGAATAAGTCGTCGATGCGTGGAAGAGGATAGCGACTCTTCACAGTCACCTTGTTCAATTCGCGGTAGTCTATACACATGCGGAAGGTACCGTCCTTCTTCTTTACAAATAATACTGGAGCTCCCCAGGGCGAAAAGCTAGGACGTATGAAACCCTTTTCCAAGAGTTCTTGCAATTGCTTAGACAGTTCTTCCAGTTCAGTTGGAGCTAAGCGATAAGGTGCTCGAGCTATAGGTGCTGCTCCTGGAGCTAGCTCGATCTGAAATTCGACCTGACGATGAGGCGGTAACCCAGGTAACTCTTCAGGAAACACTTGAGGAAAATCGCGTACTACTGGAATATCCTCAATCTTTTTCTCTTTCTTCGATGTATCAGTAACGAGTGCTAAAACAGCTGTGTGGCCCTTTCGTAAACACTTCTGAGCCTTCAGGAAGGAAATGATGCCACTCACGACACCACTCTTGTCGCCTTGAACTTCGAGAGGTTCTTTGCCAGTACGGGAAATACGAATGATCTTCTCCTTGCGAAGAGTCTCTGCTCGATGTTGAGGTAGCCAATCCATACCAATGACGATGTCGGAACCATCGCAACGCTGGGGTCATTCCTAGTATCACCCTGACCAATCACGAACACTCGACCCCTGGCACCATTGCCGTCGTTATTACCCCCGTTGTTGTCTTCCCTAGTTCCCTTTTTCTTGGTTGTGGTTCTGGTTCAACCGTGGGCAGTGTCTCTTGAAGTGACCTTCCGCACCACACTGCTAACATCCCTTGTTACCCTGTTGTTGCTGCTGATTCTATAGATCTTGTATCTGTTGTTGTTGGTTCTGGCTTGCAGGACGTGAGTTTCTACCATCCTTGACTCCATGACCAAGCTTGTCGCATCATTGACAATGATTTCGGTTGCACTGCCCGCTGTGGTGCAAGTTACATCGTTTGTACTTAGGGTGGTTTCCCCTGTATCCACCCTGCCATTGACTGCTAAAAGGTTGCTGACCAGGACTTTGGTTGCCATCGATCTTTGACTGCTGTGCCTGGGACGGAATCGTAGTCGAACCCTTGCTAGAGGTTCCATCCCACTTTCATTTGTTGTCACTGGGAATAGCAGAAGTAGTAGTAGTAGCACCAATACGTCTAGGCAGCTTGTTTTGTTCCACTGCCTGGTCTGTGAGATGATGAGCAAGATGAGTAACATCTTGAATAGTAGCAAGATTAGCAGTCATCACATGACTTTGAATTTCTGGTACTAAGCCTTTGAGGTACAGCTCAAAGCTCTTTATGGGAGGATCCACCATAGTTGGACACAAAATTGCCAGTTTGTTGGATCGTTATCGTGCACGCTTCTATCTCTGACCCCGTCATCTTCATGTTAAAGGACTCCACTTCCAACTTGTGGATGGCATCATAACTACTGTATTCACGTTTGATCAGTTCCTTAAAATCATTCCATGGGGTGGCATTAGCAGCCGCCAGCCCCAGCATCGTAACTTGCGCGTTTCACCAAGTTTGCGCAGTGCCTTCGAGAGGATCAGTGGCATATTTCACCTTATGAGCCTCGGGTCATTCACACACTCGAAGACCGATTCGAGTTCCTCGAACTAATGGAGGAGTCCAACAGCTCCTTAAGTGTCGCTGAAAGTAGTAGGACGACAGTCCATAAAAGTCTTGTATGTGCATACAGGTGGCTGAGCGTGTTGACTAGTCGTGTGCGTAAGAGTAATCAAAATTAAGCACAAGTGTTGAGTTATGAGAGTAGGATCTAAAGATCCTAGAGTAAGTGGTGATGGCAGGTTACACCTCCTGCCTGGGCAGCTGCGAGTGCTGCAGTAACTTGTTCAGTGATCGAAGCCGCCAACCGGGCTTGAGTTAGGTTAACGCGTCCACTCATGATCTTGACATCAAGGAGAACATGTGGGTGAGAGGTTCGCGAATAGTGCGAAGAGAGTGAGCACACAAGTATTCTCAAGCAATAACATATAGTAGGTTCTGAAATCTGAGCATACCACGAGCAAAGTTCTATGTAATTCTAGCAAGTAGGTAAAGTAACATGAATAGTAGTACCTATGATGTTGAGCCTTGCACGTGGAGCGAAGCGTCGTTGTGGATCGTTGAGAGCACTGTTCTGGTTATAGTCTGGTTTTAACAAAAATCGTTTTCCTCTTATTAAAACCGAGTTCTCTATAACCAATGGCTCTGATACCAATCTGTCACACCCCCAAAATCCACACGCGGAGTACCACCGCTTGGAGGCGTGACATGACCAGGATCAAGCCACCAATCATATTGAACATAATTATATCAAAAGTCATTCATCAATACGATAGGTGTTTACAAAACCAAATATATACAAGTGTGTAGCGGAAGCATTAATGTAAAACCCAACATAAATTTAAGTACAAAATGTTATAATGTTTAACAAAACATCCACGTCCGTGCCCACAACGACTGCGCCTCCCGTGCAAGCTCCAAGAGTACCTATGGTCCTGCAAGGCATGTAACAGAGAGTCAACAACTAGTTGAGCGAGTTCACTGTTGGTTATTTAGTTATAATGTTCGTTTCGTAAATCGTATGTAATAGCATCGCGGCCCTCTAGGCATGTTTGCGAAGTTTAGAAATTGTATCGCGTTAGTCCTTGCTGCCAGTCCAGGCATGCGTGCGATGAATAGTGTTGACTAGTCGTATTTGTACGTGCCCTTCTTGATCCAAGGACCGTAGCGAGTGTGATTGTCCTACCCAAGGAGGACGAGCATGCGTTAAGGTTTGTTGTCCTACCCAAGGAGGACGAACGTATGTATTCTACCCAAGGAGAATACGCAGGATTAATATTGGCATCCTACCCATGGAGGATGGCGGCACATATCCTACCCAAGGAGGATATGTAGGTTCCATTTTTTTAATTTCTTAACCCATTCCCAAACCACCGGGAATCCCATGCCTTAGAAAGAGTGTGAACTCACCTTGTTTCGCTCGGTATGCTAAGTATGTGCTCACGGTTAATCAATCACGTCCTAAGGTATGCACGTATACATAATCAGTTTGTATTAAAGTTGTTTGTGCGTAAACATAATCATCATGAACATCGCATCAATCACAATACACGTATTTGCAATCATACAAGTAATACTTTATACATAACAGCAGTTAACTAACCCAGTTAACACTTAACAGAATTAACTCAAGTTAGTGCGCAGATTAACTGTTCGGTGAAACACAGATATTGGCGAAACACACATTTGACGAAACACGTTCTGTTTCGTCGGGGTCTTATTTGGCGAAACAGAATTCAATTTCGTCGATTACTCTTGGCGAAACACTTTCTGTTTCGCCGAGGGTTCTGTTTCGTCGGATGTCAATTTCGCAGACATCAGTAACAGCAGATACGGATAACACAGAAACCCTAATCGCCGATACAACAGTTTTACAGAAAACATTCAATCCTCGCTCAATATAATGAGTCTTAAGTTACTAACCATTAATCTATGCATCTCAACCGAAGCATCAATGAAACAGGGATCATATCATCATCATCATCAATAAAATCATGTAATCATCACAAAACAACACTCATAAAATCCATACTCTATGCATACCCGCTATCATGCACAATCATTGAAAGGTTCATGAAACCCTAAGTATTCATCATACACGCATACTCCTATAATCCAGAAATCAAGCATATACACAACATGTATAAAGAAAACAAAGAACAGAGAAACCGATTAGATGAGCACGCACTAACCGAGATATCCGGGATGAACAAGGGAGGATTTCGAGAGAGAAAGATGATGGTTGAAGATGGTTATCGCCTTCACAGAGTGGAGAGTTCTAGGGTTTCTATTTTAGTTCAAAGTGTGAAACAGGGAGTCGGTTCACGTTAATATACACGAATTACCGTTCTGGGCCCTTAATGGGCTTGGCGAAACTGGGCTTGGCGAAACAGACTTCTGTTTCGTCGGGATGCTTATGACGAAACAGTCTGTTTCGTCGGGTCCTGTCTGTTTCGTCGAGTCCTTTCTGTTTCGTCGAGTCCTTTTATGTGTTAACAGTTTAAGTTTTCAGCAGGTTTCATGTTATACAGCCAAACACAAAATCATGCAACCACAATGCGTTCATAAAATATAAAAAAAATAACGTGTACAGTTACAAGTTGAACAAGTTAAACAACTACACAATCAAAGTCAACGTGCACTAAATGCGAAAATGAAAGTCGGAAACTCGAGTTGTCACAGTACACATATTGCCTTAACCTTATTTTCCTTCGTTCTTTTTGCTCGTCTTCCTGTCCGTTTCAATGGTTGATTGTCGTCTTCATTTGGTAACTTCGTGTTCTGTGCAGGACAATCTTCCAGTTGTTCTCTTGGCTTACCAACTGTTCATGTAATACACCAAACGTTGTAAGTACACATACCAAACCTCATGTTTTAAAAACCGTAGCTACCTAAAACATGTAACATTTTTGCACAACCCTCTACTAACAGAGTTAGCTTCGTTGCTGGTCTTACCTTTCTTATACTTTGTTGTTGAATTACCATCGTCACCACTCTGGTCAAACTCTTCGTCAACCGATGCATTGGTACTTTCGCCCACTTTATTCTTATGGCCTGCTACATGTTACCAAAAAAACAACATCATATGGTCAGAAATTAAGTTTAACTTATACATCTTACACAAACAAAACATGTTAACTTCTCTTACACTCTTCTTTACGCCATTTCTCTTTTAGTCTCTGAAAGTACTCAGCTATCTCTAAAATAAACTGCTTTATTCTTCAATCCTCTCCGCTATGAAACAAAAATGAGAGTTATACAACAAACTATAACAGTCAACCAAAAAATAAAAACCAAAACAACTTTTAGTGTAGTGTATCTTTTTAATATACTTGTTTCAAAAGGATCATCAGACAACGCATGTGTAGCCTTTTCGTTGTCAATCTTCCGGAGGAAACCTTTTTTCATCTTGTCAGCTGAACATAACAAAAGTCAGCTAGATGATGTAGATCGGGTCGTACAAACGTACACCTTTTTATTACTAGCTAACCCAACAAATAACATATTAAAAGTACAATGATCCCATCAACTTTACTTTTTTCATCGTCAGAACATATAATGGGTTCTTCTGCTTTGTTTACAAATCTTGATTTCCATTTACCAGCTATACGTTGGCTTTTCCGCCCTACATGTTTATATCAACAACATCTTTTAAATCAAGACTTTATCGTTTAAAGATTTTTAGTTCATTGGTAACTCATAAATGCACTTACTAGTCCTCATTTTGATCTTTTTAAATCACCTAAAAGAAACCATGGAAAACAATCAAATGACAAAGTATTAGAACCAAAGATGATTAAACATTAACTATTTTCGGAATAAGTATTCAATTCTATGATAACAAAAAAAAAAGGTATCACATTACCTACATATATGTACCTATCAGTCTGGTCAATATTAAAACACATGTGTATTTCCATCACTTACACACGTGTATTGGTATAACAGTTTGTGTATCCCGTCACACCCACATATCCTATGTAACCAAGAGCCTCAACAACTTGTATACACATGTGTACTACTATCGCATACACATGTGTATAATTATAATAGTTAAGCTAACAGGTGAAACCAATAAAAAAACCTCATTTCAATTGAAACCATGAAAAACAATGGAAAACAATCACCTAAAAGAAACCATGGAAAACAATCAAATGACGAAGTATTAGAACCAAAGATGATTAAACATTAACTATTTTCGGAATAAGTACTCAATTCTATGATAACAAAAAAAAGGTATCACATTACCTACATATATGTACCTATCATTCGGGTCAATATTAAAACACATGTGTATTTCCATCACTTACAGATGTGTATTGATATAACAGTTTGTGTATCCCGTCTCACCCACCTATCCTATGTAATCCTAGAGTCTCAACAACTTGTATACACATGTGTACTACTATCGCATACACATGTGTATTATTATAATAGTTAAGCTAACTGGTGAAACCAATAAAAACAACCTCATTTCAATTGAATTTTTCACAAAACTATGAAACTGAAGTAGAAGAGTCTACTAAACTGACACAGTTACATACCAATCAGTATGTTACACTATGTAAAGTGACAAAATACACAAATACTACTTTCTTTATAGACAACAAACCATTCCAATGTTGAAAAAATGAACAGATTTTGTAATCCCCAAATAGCCAGAAGAACAATAACGTATATACACTTGATATACAACATATCTGGATGGTATAGGATAAAGTTTGAACAGCTACACAACTAATCGGTTAAATTTTCTCAGCAAACTAAGCCCTAGCTTATGTATTAAAGGTATTTCGGAACATTAGGGGAGAATAACTCATAATCACTCGGCACAAATATGTAATCGGCTAAAACATATGCACAAATAACATCATTACATTACAAAATCACGAGAGAAACACTACCAGATGACTGATTACGCAGACCCAACTAAACCCTAGATTTTGAGATGTGAAGTTTCGTGTGTATAAAGATGGAAGATTCAAAATCCTTGAACGATTACTACAATATGTAATGATACCTTGCTTTAATGATGCTTCTTGAGTTTTTCCCTGTTGCAGAAATCGCCGATAAGGGAGAAAGGATGAAGACGGTTGCTTTTTCTTTGATGAAAGAAGTTATGAGTTGAAAGAGGTTTTGATGTAGAGATGGTTTTGATAGGTTGAAGCTACACACAATCTAAAACTGAATAGCCTATGATTATGGGTTTCAAATTTATCCATTGAATCATTACAAAGTTACGCGACATTCAATGTGATTTCAGAGATTGCATTTTACAATAATGCCCTTAAACGGTTATTATGTTGCAATTTATTGTTTTTTATTAATTAAAAACAATTTAAATCCTATAATCAAGATCTCATCATCCAACGGCCAGGATCTGTTCGTTTTTGTTCACAAATTAAACATGGTTCACTCTTGATCCCTACCCTATATATATATATATACTTTTCAATTTTCCCTTCCTTCACATTCACATTTCCCTCATAAATAAGGAGTTTTCTCACTAACTATGGGTTTTTAATTGATCCATTCATATATATATATATCAGGGATGGATCATGAGAAAACTTATTTAAATGAGAAAACTAAAAAACTACAAAAGAAAGCTTAAAAACACATCAAAGTTTAAAAAAAAAACATTTTTGGCTGTTAATTATAATTTTTAAACAAAAAACTGAAAAAAAATAAATAAAAATAGTAGTATTATACATGTGTAACACTACGAAAAAACATACCCCCTCCCCCAACACACACACACCTCTTAAAAACCTAAACCCCCCACCAAAAAAAACCAAAAAACTAAACCCTAAACTTAAACCCCCAAAAACCTAAATCCCCTACCTAAACCTAAACCCCCTAAAAATCTAATCCTAAAAGCTAAACTAAACCGAAAACCTTAGTCCTAAGGCTAAATTGCAAGTGCAACATAACATATGTGTAATATGTGTAATATTATTTTTTTATGATAAAAATGCTAGGCTTACTACAAAAAATGTTTAAAAAAATTGATGTGTTTTCTAAGATTTTTTAGTTTCTCACATTTAAATAGTTTCTCATGATCTTCTCCTATATATATATATATATAGGGTGAGGTTCCTGTAAAAATGACATTTTTCGTGATAAGTGTGAGAAGGCATAGAAATTGACATGTAGGCATCATATTTTGGCCTTAGGCATGATGTTTTGGGTTGTTTTGGCAAGAAAAATACCAAACATATCAATTCAAAACACAATGCAACAAATTATGGGCGTGAAATTTAAAACACACTGCTTAACACTTAAATCACACTACGTAACGTTCTTGGCATGGTGTTTTATGTTTTAAGCCTAGAATTCATTGCATTGTGTCTTAAATTGTTATGTTTGGTGTTTTTCTTGGCAAAACAACCCAAAACATTATACCCAAGTGCAAACCATGATGCCTACATGTCAATTCTTATGCCTTCTCACACTTCTCACGAAAAATGTCCTTTTTACAGGATCCTAGGGATATATATATATATATATATATATATATATATATATATATATATATATTATGGAATGTATAACAGAATTAGGATTAGATTATGAACAAAGTTATAATAAACTACAAGAATATTATAATTTACCATTAGTAGAAGGAATTATGAAGAGAGAGGTAATGTTATCAGATTTTTATAAACAAGGAAAATTTAAAATTTTAAACAAATACAAGCATTTTTGGGTCTAGTAAATTATGCTAGAAAATTTATTCCAAACTTGTCAAAAATGGTTGGACCTTTGTATGGAAAAACCATTAAAAATGGTCAGAGATATTTTAATCAAGAAGACATTAAATTAGTTAAAGAAATTAAGAAAGCAGTTAAAAATATTAAACCATTAGAATTACCATTAGTTACAGATTATATAATCATTGAAACAGATGGATGCAAAGAAGGATGGGGAGCAGTCCTTCTATGTAAACCAAACAAATACAGTCCCAAGGAAGAAGAGAAAATTTGCGCTTATTCAAGTGGTAATTTTCAAAACAAAACAAATTGGACTACAATTGATTTTGAAATACAGGCATTAATTTATTCATTAGAAAAGTTTAAGATTTTTCTTAACAAAGAATTTACAGTAAGAACTGACTGTGAAGCAATAGTTAAGTTTGTAAAAAATGATCAAAGTAAAAAAGGTAAATAGAACTAGATGGGTTAATCTACAAAATATTATACAAGGAAATGGATATTTTATAAATTTTGAACATATTAAAGGTAAAAATAATGGGATAGCTGATATGTTATCTCGAAATATAAACAAGTGGTTTGTTTTAGATGGACAGGAAAAACGATAAAGAGAAGTTAAAGCTTATACATCCAAAACAAAAGCAACAGGAGAATTCTTCATCAGAGGAAGAACAAATTCAACAGGCATATCTACAGTCACTAGAAAAGATATACAGTTCTCCTTACAGAACATTACCACAGTCAATGACAAGACAAGTTTATACACAACAGCAATCAAAGGCAGCTGGCAAACGCCCTTTGTATACAAACTTTCCACCCAAACCGGTGATCGAGTTTGGAACATATGCTTTACAGATATGCAATGAAGCTGACAAGAAGTTTCGTCCTATTATGGGAATGAAACTAACAGATAAACAGCAATGTCTATTAGACAATTTATGGCATATTCAAACCATGCCACAAGCTTCATCATTCAAAGTACAGGTTTTAAATGCTCTAAGCATTTACTTTCAAGAACAGAGTTCAAAAACACCTGAAAGACAGTTTAAACAGAAACCAAATTTTACACATTATGTTGTATTTAGGGGTACAAAACTTGGAATTTTTAACAAATGGGAGACAGCGGCAAAACATATAATTTGTGTGGAGCAGTCTGGAGAGGATATACAAGTTTTGCTGAAGCTCTTCAAGCAGCAAGAACAGAGCTTGGTCCAAGTTTTTACATAGAACCTGAAGAGGTTAAAAGTTTTTCAGACATAGCAAAAACAAACCCTGAGCATTACATAAAAGCTCAACAAGAAATTATTTCTGAATTAAGAAGACAACTTGAAGAAAAAGCAAAAAATGCACAAGATATACAATTGAAAATAGTTTGTTAAAACAAAAAATGATTTTATTAAAAGCAAAAAATACACAGTTATTACAAAAGCTTGAGAAAAAAGAAAACAAGGATAAAACAGAGGTATACAGGACTTTTGAGTGTTTCAGGACAAGGATTCTTGATACACCTTGGCAGCAATGCCTAAAACCAGTTACAGAAAGATTCCCAGAATTTGAGAATCTTGTTTCACAGAAAGTTTGTGCAGAATTTCCTTTGATTCTGTACAATCTGCAACAACAGCTGGTAGACATGGCGTTCAAATTTGACAGTGAACAGCAAGGATTTAAAGTGGTAGAAAGAACAGATGAAAAAGGAGACGGAACGGGTCTTCTATTACTTCAAATACACCATCCTACAAAGTTGACAAATGAGAAAATAATTCAATTTTATCATCATGGTATGATTGATTATTTGGAAATAAAGTTAGACAGAAAAGCAGAAGATCTTCTCAACCAGCTTGGAGAAAAGATGATTCTAATTGCAGGAAATATGGCAATTAGAACAGTGACTTCGATCATTGGTTGTAAAATAATTTCTTCATTCCCTTACACAGATGCATACACATACAGACCAGCAAGAAAAAGGATTTTTATTGAACATAAAAGTAATATATGTCATCAATATCATCTACAGACATCAATGACAAAAACTGATATAGAGTTTTCAACTCTACCTTGGTTAAGTCATTCAGATGAAAAAATTCCAGACAGTTTTACACAGTTTATCAAAAATCATCAGGAAACCCCAGAACTTCCTGATTATTATCCATGGAGGAATTATCATTTGGTAGGTGAAGGTCATTACATACAAGTCTACACAAAACCAGTTTGGACAATGCTTCTACCCTTCGCAGGGGAAGGAGATCACCTACAGTTACAGCACATTATCAACTTAGAAGATGAAGAGGGCAATAATTTGGAAGATTGCTCTAGTCCACAGTCCATAGACAGTACACACAGAGATTTCTAGAAGATATCGTAAGCAGTGACGACACAAGACAGAAGACAAAAATCATGACGTGAGCAATGACGTTTTGAATCCCAATTATACACAGACAGTGGTCGACAAATGGAAAAAAATTTCAACACCTACTTTTGTTTTCTTTTAAGCTTTATTCGGTGAATTTTCTTTTTATTTTCTTTATAGATTAGGCTTTTTGACTTAGTTGTTAAGCATAGATGCTTTGTGTTTCTTATTTTCGCCTATATATTTGGCATTTGTATTCAGTGGTATGTACGAGTAACCATTAAGAGCAATAATATTACTACTTCAATGGCACACTAAAACTCTCTCCATATCTCTTTAGCTCCACTCCCTTAATATTCCAACTTTTTCCAGTTCTTCATACTATATTCCAACACACATAAAAAAAAAAAAAAAAAAAAAAAAACCTTTCTTCTGCAACCTTCTACTCCGTTGTGCATACTCTCATCCGTCATAATCCGCTGTGCATATCTCCATCAAACCCTCTCATCACCGTAAGTCTATCTCTCTTCTTATTTTCAATTTTTATTTTTTAATTTTCACCACCCTCTCTGATATAGCAAGAAAAAGGATTTTTATTGAACATAAAAGTAATATATGTCATTAATATCATCTACAGACATCAATGACAAAAACTGATATAGAGTTTTCAACTCTACCTTGGTTAAGTCATTCAGATGAAAAAATTCCAGACAGTTTTACACAGTTTATCAAAAATCATCAGGAAACCCCAGAACTTCATGATTATTATCCATGGAGGAATTATCATTTGGTAGGTGAAGGTCATTACATACAAGTCTACACAAAACCAGTTTGGACAATGCTTCTACCCTTCGCAGGGGAAGGAGATCACCTACAGTTACAGCACATTATCAACTTAGAAGATGAAGAGGGCAATAATTTGGAAGATTGCTCTAGTCCACAGTCCATAGACAGTACACACAGAGATTTCTAGAAGATATCGTAAGCAGTGACGACACAAGACAGAAGACAAAAATCATGACGTGAGCAATGACGTTTTACAGTAACCCTAGATCTTTTGTCACCAGACACTATAGAAAAAATTAAAAAACAAAATAAACATTTTGTACACACAGGGTTAATAATAATAGG
Source organism: Helianthus tuberosus (assembly GCA_030545235.1). NCBI lineage: Eukaryota > Viridiplantae > Streptophyta > Magnoliopsida > Asterales > Asteraceae > Helianthus > Helianthus tuberosus. Next base: position 95,551,936 of record CM060399.1, on the reverse strand, counting down.
AATTAAAGCGTTAGGAAAAAAAATTTAGGAACAAAACTATTAGCCTTAATACTTGATAAAAGTTGGAAATCGGATATGAAAAAAGCTATAATCTCAGGAATGGAAGTAGATTTAAGTCAAAACATAGCAATATTTTATTGTACACCAGATATTTTAAAAGATATTAAAGACTTACAAAATATAAAAATAGCCTTACAAACAAAAGGATATAAAGAATATGAAGAAATTAATTTAGTAGTAAGTATAGGAGTACTAGGAAGAGCTAGTAATAGTTCAGGAATGCAATATAAAGTAAATATAGAAGGTATAGTAAAAACAATTGCATCAAAATCTATACAAATTATAGAACCTATAAAAATTGATCCAGAACAATTAACAGGATTAGAGTGGGATTTAAATGATTTACAAGAAAAAGAAGAGAATACAGTTTTAGTACCTAAGAAAAGTTACATATATGAAGAAACTGATAGAAAACAAAAATTAAGATACGTTGATTTTAAAGAAAAACAAACAGAGAAAAATAATAATGAAGAATATCATTTTATGAATATTGAGAAAGAAAATAAAGATGAAATATTTTCTACATATGATACAGATAATGAGGAAGATGAAATAGATATAAATTTTTTAAAATTTGAAGAAGAAGAAACAATGGATTATACACTATTGTTCTTTATTTCTTTAAAAACCTGTTGTAGGTGTTTCTCATGTTCCTGCACTGTATTACTTGCAACTAAAATATCATCAATGTATACTAAACAAAAATCAAACTTTAGAAATATGCTGTCCATAAATCTTTGAAAAATAGAAGGTGCATTTTTTAATCCAAAACTAAGAACATTCCATTCATATTGCCCTTCTGAACATGTAAAAGCTGTCCATGGTTTAAAACTTTCTTCTAACTTTAACTGATTATATCCTGATTTTAGGTCAAATTTTGAAAATACTTTTTTTATTTTTGTCTTTATTAGGAATATTATATCCATCATCTATTGTGTAATCATTTAATCTTTTGTAATTATAAACTATTCTAGCTTTTCCTCTTTTTATTTCACTGTGATTTCTTACTAGAAAAGTTGTAGATCTATGAGGACTTTCTGATTTTCTAATTAATCCTTGATTTACCATTTCAGGGATTTGTTTTTTAAACTCTTCTTTATCTAATGGACTGTATTCTATATTAGCTGTCCTAATTACTATGTCGGGATTTTTTAATTTAAATTTACAAACATATTTTACATTGGTTTTTTTTTTTTTTTAATGTGTGTTGGAATATAGTATGAAGAACTGGAAAAAGTTGGAATATTAAGGGAGTGGAGCTTAAGAGATATGGAGAGAGTTTTAGTGTGCCATTGAAGTAGTAATATTATTGCTCTTAATGGTTACTCGTACATACCACTGAATACAAATGCCAAATATATAGGCGAAAATAAGAAACACAAAGCATCTATGCTTAACAACTAAGTCAAAAAGCCTAATCTATAAAGAAAATAAAAAGAAAATTCACCGAATAAAGCTTAAAAGAAAACAAAAGTAGGTGTTGAAATTTTTTCCATTTGTCGACCACTGTCTGTGTATAATTGGGATTCAAAACGTCATTGCTCACGTCATGATTTTTGTCTTCTGTCTTGTGTCGTCACTGCTTACGATATCTTCTAGAAATCTCTGTGTGTACTGTCTATGGACTGTGGACTAGAGCAATCTTCCAAATTATTGCCCTCTTCATCTTCTAAGTTGATAATGTGCTGTAACTGTAGGTGATCTCCTTCCCCTGCGAAGGGTAGAAGCATTGTCCAAACTGGTTTTGTGTAGACTTGTATGTAATGACCTTCACCTACCAAATGATAATTCCTCCATGGATAATAATCAGGAAGTTCTGGGGTTTCCTGATGATTTTTGATAAACTGTGTAAAACTGTCTGGAATTTTTTCATCTGAATGACTTAACCAAGGTAGAGTTGAAAACTCTATATCAGTTTTTGTCATTGATGTCTGTAGATGATATTGATGACATATATTACTTTTATGTTCAATAAAAATCCTTTTTCTTGCTGGTCTGTATGTGTATGCATCTGTGTAAGGGAATGAAGAAATTATTTTACAACCAATGATCGAAGTCACTGTTCTAATTGCCATATTTCCTGCAATTAGAATCATCTTTTCTCCAAGCTGGTTGAGAAGATCTTCTGCTTTTCTGTCTAACTTTATTTCCAAATAATCAATCATACCATGATGATAAAATTGAATTATTTTCTCATTTGTCAACTTTGTAGGATGGTGTATTTGAAGTAATAGAAGACCCGTTCCGTCTCCTTTTTCATCTGTTCTTTCTACCACTTTAAATCCTTGCTGTTCACTGTCAAATTTGAACGCCATGTCTACCAGCTGTTGTTGCAGATTGTACAGAATCAAAGGAAATTCTGCACAAACTTTCTGTGAAACAAGATTCTCAAATTCTGGGAATCTTTCTGTAACTGGTTTTAGGCATTGCTGCCAAGGTGTATCAAGAATCCTTGTCCTGAAACACTCAAAAGTCCTGTATACCTCTGTTTTATCCTTGTTTTCTTTTTTCTCAAGCTTTTGTAATAACTGTGTATTTTTTGCTTTTAATAAAATCATTTTTTGTTTTAACAAACTATTTTCAATTGTATATCTTGTGCATTTTTTGCTTTTTCTTCAAGTTGTCTTCTTAATTCAGAAATAATTTCTTGTTGAGCTTTTATGTAATGCTCAGGGTTTGTTTTTGCTATGTCTGAAAAACTTTTAACCTCTTCAGGTTCTATGTAAAAACTTGGACCAAGCTCTGTTCTTGCTGCTTGAAGAGCTTCAGCAAAACTTGTATATCCTCTCCAGACTGCTCCACACAAATTATATGTTTTGCCGCTGTCTCCCATTTGTTAAAAATTCCAAGTTTTGTACCCCTAAATACAACATAATGTGTAAAATTTGGTTTCTGTTTAAACTGTCTTTCAGGTGTTTTTGAACTCTGTTCTTGAAAGTAAATGCTTAGAGCATTTAAAACCTGTACTTTGAATGATGAAGCTTGTGGCATGGTTTGAATATGCCATAAATTGTCTAATAGACATTGCTGTTTATCTGTTAGTTTCATTCCCATAATAGGACGAAACTTCTTGTCAGCTTCATTGCATATCTGTAAAGCATATGTTCCAAACTCGATCACCGGTTTGGGTGGAAAGTTTGTATACAAAGGGCGTTTGCCAGCTGCCTTTGATTGCTGTTGTGTATAAACTTGTCTTGTCATTGACTGTGGTAATGTTCTGTAAGGAGAACTGTATATCTTTTCTAGTGACTGTAGATATGCCTGTTGAATTTGTTCTTCCTCTGATGAAGAATTCTCCTGTTGCTTTTGTTTTGGATGTATAAGCTTTAACTTCTCTTTATCGTTTTTCCTGTCCATCTAAAACAAACCACTTGTTTATATTTCGAGATAACATATCAGCTATCCCATTATTTTTACCTTTAATATGTTCAAAATTTATAAAATATCCATTTCCTTGTATAATATTTTGTAGATTAACCCATCTAGTTCTATTTACTTTTTTACTTTGATCATTTTTTACAAACTTAACTATTGCTTCACAGTCAGTTCTTACTGTAAATTCTTTGTTAAGAAAAATCTTAAACTTTTCTAATGAATAAATTAATGCCTGTATTTCAAAATCAATTGTAGTCCAATTTGTTTTGTTTTGAAAATTACCACTTGAATAAGCGCAAATTTTCTCTTCTTCCTTGGGACTGTATTTGTTTGGTTTACATAGAAGGACTGCTCCCCATCCTTCTTTGCATCCATCTGTTTCAATGATTATATAATCTGTAACTAATGGTAATTCTAATGGTTTAATATTTTTAACTGCTTTCTTAATTTCTTTAACTAATTTAATGTCTTCTTGATTAAAATATCTCTGACCATTTTTAGTGGTTTTTCCATACAAAGGTCCAACCATTTTTGACAAGTTTGAAATAAATTTTCTAGCATAATTTACTAGACCCAAAAATGCTTGTATTTGTTTTAAATTTTCAAATTTTTCTGGAAAATTTAAAATTTTTGTAGAAATATGTGGTTGTAATTCTATTTTTCCATTTCCAATTTCTAATCCTAAAAAAGAAATTTTTCTTTTAAAAAGTTTCATTTTTCTTTTTGAAACTACTATACCATTGTTCTTTATTTCTTTAAAAACCTGTTGTAGGTGTTTCTCATGTTCCTGCACTGTATTACTTGCAACTAAAATATCATCAATGTATACTAAACAAAAATCAAACTTTAGAAATATGCTGTCCATAAATCTTTGAAAAATAGAAGGTGCATTTTTTAATCCAAAACTAAGAACATTCCATTCATATTGCCCTTCTGAACATGTAAAAGCTGTCCATGGTTTAAAACTTTCTTCTAACTTTAACTGATTATATCCTGATTTTAGGTCAAATTTTGAAAATACTTTTTTATTTTGTATAAGATTTAACAAACTGTCTTTATTAGGAATATTATATCCATCATCTATTGTGTTATCATTTAATCTTTTGTAATTATAAACTATTCTAGCTTTTCCTCTTTTTATTTCACTGTGATTTCTTACTAGAAAAGCTGTAGATCTATGAGGACTTTCTGATTTTCTAATTAATCCTTGATTTACCATTTCAGGGATTTGTTTTTTAAACTCTTCTTTATCTAATGGACTGTATTCTATATTAGCTGTCCTAATTACTATGTCGGGATTTTTTAATTTAAATTTACAAACATATTTTACATTTGATTTTGTTATATCTTCTCCAATATATCCTATTTTTTCTAAATGTAATATCAGAGGATGGTTTATACTTTTTGTAATATATTGTCCTTTCTCTATTTCATGACTTAAAAAATCTATTAAAAGTTTTAATGATTCCTTTTCTATAAACTGTTTTTTGTTCTGTGTTTTCAAGAAATCTAAATTCCCTTTATCCCCTCTTTTTTGAACAATTTGTGTTGTATTCATATACCTAAGGGTTGGTATTGTATATAACTGTTTACTTAATGTTATAAAATTTCTTGTAATTGTAACTGCTCCATTTAATCCTAATATAAAATTTAGTCCTATAACAAAATCTTTTGATTTTATCTCTGGTGGATTAATATTTATTTGTGGCATTTCATATTTTATACTATAATTGTTTGCAAAATCTAAGAATTGTATTCCTACTGGTTCTAAACAATGTGTAATAGCTATTAACCTATCTTCTATTGTTCTTGTACTCAATTCATACGATAATTTTTTATGATATTCTATAGGTGCTAGGCTATGTGCAATTAAACTTTTTGTAGCTCCTGTATCTACTAATGCTGTTAAATCTAGGTATTTATTATTATCTAACCATAATCGACATTGTATATTTATCATATTTGTTGATCCTTGTGTTTGTATATACGTTTGATCATCTGGTTTTTGTAGAGCCATTTTACCTATTTCTTCTATTTGACTTAATCTTTCAAGTTCTTCTATTTTATTTTCTAAATTTTTTATTTTTAAACTATGTAATTCTATTGTTAATTCCAATTTATGTATCCTTTCATTTTCATTATTTTCAGAATTTGTTTTCACTTTTGATGTTGTAGCTATATCTTTATCATAAATTTCTTTAAGACATTTAAAACAAATTTCTTTAAAACATTTATTACATTGTGATCTTTTTTCTATACTAGGGTAATATCCACAATGACAACATCTTATATGATTATTTCCTTTATTTTGTTTCCAATCATGTTCACAAATTTCTTCTGTATTCATGTATGTATATGTTACTTTTGCTGTTGGATTTTCTTCTTCACTGTAAATACTATATACTGATTCATTATCAGATTCATCATCTGTTTTTAGAGCTTCTATTTCATAATCTTGTAATTGCTCTACTAAATTTGCTCTTTCCATATTTTTTCTTTTATTTGGACAATTATTAGCTAAATGTGTTGTTTCTCCACAAGTGTAACATCTACATTTTCGAGATTGTGGTTTTTTAACATATTTGTTTGTATTATAATGTTTTCTATAATTTCTATCATATGTTGTACTTTTTCGTATCTTTTTCTTTTTATCATAAACTCCATATGCTTGTGGTGTATAAATTGCTGTTTTACAAAATGCATAAGCATTTCTTTTTAATTGTTCTTGTAATGCTACTTCTTTACATTTTTCTTCTAATATACCAAATGTATAAGTTATTCTTGGTCCTATTCCTAAATTTTGTTGTGCACCATAATTTGTTTTCCATGCTTTATGTATAGATTTTCCTAAATCTCCTGGTAGTTTTATAAAATATTTGTCACATAAATTATCATCCATGACTTTTCCTGTTTGTGATAATAATCTTGTAAAATCTAATGTAAATTCATTTATATATTTCATGTCTGCTATACTTAATTGTTCTAAATTTCTAATAGCTGTATCCTGTATTAAAGAGTTATTTTTTGCTGGATCAACTCCTAATATAAGTGTTCTAATTTGTGATGTAAAATTATAAGGATTATCTCCTAATGCTTTAAGATTATTAATTTCTTATGGATTTTGTGTTTTCTTACTTTGCCATATTCCTAATGCTATTGGTCCTAATGTAGTTTCTAAATATGAAAACATATCCATACTATCTTTTTTATTTGTTTCCCATAATCTTACTACATTTTGTTCCCATGTTAAGACTTCATCTATCCATAACTGTGGCTTTTGTTGTTCTAATAATAACATATTTCCACTGTATATTTGTCCTATAGGCATTCTTCTTCCTTTTCCTATAACATTAGACTCTTGTTGATAATTAACTGTTGGTTGTGTCCATGGTTCTCTACCATGACTTTCGTGTGTACCACTATATCCTTCTCCCCATTCTATTTTTGGTCTTTTTAAGGGATTGGATGTATTAAACATAAAACTTTGTTCTTGTTTATAAAAATCTGATAACATTACCTCTCTCTTCATAATTCCTTCTACTAATGGTAAATTATAATATTCTTGTAGTTTATTATAACTTTGTTCATAATCTAATCCTAATTCTGTTATACATTCCATAATCATATCATCTACTTCTTCTTGTATATTTATTTCTGTAAACTTTCGATCTATAATTTGTTCTATTGTTTTATTTGTTTCTTCTACTTTAAAACAATCTATTGATTTTTCTTCATAATCTAATAGTGTATAATCCATTGTTTATTCTTCTTCAAATTTTAAAAAATTTATATCTATTTCATCTTCCTCATTATCTGTATCATATGTAGAAAATATTTCATCTTCATTTTCTTTCTCAGTATTCATAAAATGATATTCTTCATTATTATTTTTCTCTGTTTGTTTTTCTTTAAAATCAACGTATCTTAATTTTTGTTTTCCATCAGTTTCTTCATATATGTAACTTTTCTTAGGTACTAAAACTGTATTCTCTTCTTTTTCTTGTAAATCATTTAAATCCCACTCTAATCCTGTTAATTGTTCTGGATCAATTTTTATAGGTTCTATCATTTGTATAGATTTTGATGCAATTGTTTTTACTATACCTTCTATATTTACTTTATATTGCATTCCTGAACTATTACTAGCTCTTCCTAGTACTCCTATACTTACTACTAAATTATTTCCTTCATATTCTTCATATCCTTTTGTTTGTAAGGCTATTTTTATATTTTGTAAGTCTTTAATATCTTTTAAAATATCTGGTGTACAATAAAATATTGCTATGTTTTGACTTAAATCTACTTCCATTTCTGAGATTATAGCTTTTTTCATATCCGATTTCCAACTTTTATCAAGTATTAAGGCTAATAGTTTTGTTCCTAAATTTTTTCTTCCTAACGCTTTAATTCCTATTATTATTAACCCTGTGTGTACAAAATGCTTATTTTGTTTTTTAATTTTTTCTATAGTGTCTGGTGACAAAAGATCTAGGGTTACTGTATTATCTACTACCCTTAAACTTTCTTCTCTACTACTTCTTATAAGAGTTGTGTTTATATTAAATATTCCTGTTTGATATAATATCCTTGGATTTAATATGTCTAATTGATGTTGATTATATAATTCCAAATTTCTATCTAAATCTATTTCTTCTTCTAGTTGTATTATATGTCTGTTACCATTAGATCCTGATCCTCTTCTAACTATCCTGTTTAAAAAACTGTCTGATGTTATGTTATCATTTATATTACTTGTAGAATTTCTAGCTTCTTGTATAGTTCTACTTCTTCCTAAAAAATGATTATTCATTTTCTTGGTTGCCAATGTGTATATGGAGTAGGTTTTTTCTCTATTTTTAGCTTTTGTAACGTTTCTGTAAGTTTTTCAACTTCTAAAGATATATTGTTTATACTTTTTCCTCCTAGTGTATTAGACTGATTTTTTATATAATCTAGATTTTGTGATAATTTTTTAATTTCTACTGTTAAATTTTCTATTATTTGTTTATTATTTATAGCTTCTTGTTGTAAACTAATGCTTAAATTTATGAGTAAATCTACTAAAGTATTAAACTGTGAGTTATTTGTATGCAAAGTGTGTTCACAAGGGTCCTTAATATTACAAACTAAAGTAAAATTATCTGTTGTAAAAGGTTTTCGATGAGCTTTTTCAGAAAATTCTAAATTTAAGAACTCTAAACGTTTGATCGTTTGAAAAGTACCAATGATTAATAAATTCCAACTCTCTTTAGCTTTTATCCCTTATTCCAAATTTTTCTTAAAATATATTCTTATATTCCAACTATTAAAGAAAAGAAAAATAATATACAAACTAATCTATTAAACGATTTGCTCTATATATTTGTTCTTTTAACTTAGCTCGTTCATAAATATAATACCTTAAACGGTATTCATCTATATAATCTAACCAATCTCTTGAATCTAGATAAAGAATTATTATATCATATTCTTTTAATTTATTTAAAAGATGTTTAATATAAAAACTAGTCATAATATAAAATCATTTCTTCTATAATGTTATCAAAGCAACTATCTTTCCCATAATCTTCACCTAAGAGAGTTTCCCAAAAACACTGGCTTAACATGCCATAAAAGGGACTTGTCTTAGTCTTTTAGATTTTAAGAAAGCCTTTGCTCTGATACCAATATATCAGAGAGGGTGGTGAAAATTAAAAAATAAAAATTGAAAATAAGAAGAGAGATAGACTTACGGTGATGAGAGGGTTTGATGGAGATATGCACAGCGGATTATGACGGATGAGAGTATGCACAACGGAGTAGAAGGTTGCAGAAGAAAGGTTTTTTTTTTTTTTTTTTTTTTATGTGTGTTGGAATATAGTATGAAGAACTGGAAAAAGTTGGAATAGAGTGGAGCTAAAAAGTACAACATATGATAGAAATTATAAAAAACATTATAATACAAACAAATATGTTAAAAAACCACAATCTCGAAAAAATATATATATATATATATATATATATATATGGTTCACCTACAAAGTCTAAATTTCCAAAACAAAATGTACAAAGTCATAAAACACTATAATTTCAGCAGTAAAACACACTTAAAACCCACAAATAATATAGTGAAAAATTACTAAATCACTATATTCAAACGCTAGAAGTCCATAAAAAAACTCCAAACACACTATCGTAGAACTATGAATATAAATACAACATGATAATTAACATAAAACACATAATGTTAGTCATTGGATAATCAGAGTCTTATCATCCATAACACAAAATGAAACCCACAAATATGGTGTTTTAGTAATCTTTATTATGTTATTTGTGGGTTTTGGGTGTGTTTTATGGTTGACATTATGGTATTTTATATTTTTTTTACAATTATATATATATAGGGGATGGATCATGAGAAACCTAGTTTAAATGAGAAAACTAAAAAACTAACTAAAAAACATACCAATTTATGTTTGAATTTTTGTTTAAAAAAATCTCTGTATTTTATGTATAAAAAAATTCAAACAAAAAAAAAGTGTGCTGCACATGTGCATTAATACGAAAAAGCCTAAACCACCTAACCCACCTCTACCAACACCACCAAAAACCTAAACCCGCCACCCCGCCCCCTAAAACCTAAATCCACCCTCCTACCAAAAGCCTAATACACCCCCCCCCCCCTCGAAAAAACCTAAAAACTAAACACTAAAGGTAACCCCCCCTCCAAACCTAAACCCTCTCACCTGCACCCCCCTAAAAACCTAAACCCCCATCCCCCCCCCCCCTCCCCCAAACCTAATCCTAATCCTAAACCCCTAAAAAAAACCTAACCTTAAAAACTAAACTAAACTCAACAGCTAACTCTAAGAATATAATGAAAATGTGCAGTACAACTTTTTTTTAAATTATACATAAACGTTGCGATTTTTTTTTTAAATGTTGGTATGTTTTTTTGTCTTTTTTAATTAGTTTTTTAGTTCTCTCATTTATATATATATATATATGGAGAGGATCATGAGAAAACTAGATATAAATGAGAAAACTAGAAAACTAACTAAAAATCACTAAAAGGAGGGGAGAGACTTTTAATGAAAGAGGGGTAAAATTGGAAAAAAAAAATATATAACTTTTCAAACATTTCTCATTTCTCCATACGTTATCATTTTAAAACAAAAATGGCACCATAAGATCACAAATTTTTGTATCTTTCATTCAAGTATATTCGAGCATATTTTTTATGACATAAAAAAAGATTTATGGTGTCGTCATGTTTTCAATACTATTATTATAGTAGTGCACATGTGCAATATAACATGTACTACAATTGCATTACATGCTTAAAATTAGCCTTTTGAGTCTAGTTTAGCTTTTAGGGTTAGTTTTTTTGGAGGTTTAGGATTATGATTAGGTTTTTGGGTGTGGGGGGGGGTTAGGTTTTTGGGGGGTGGGGGGTTAGGTTTTTTTCGGGTTTATGTTTAGGGTTTAGTTTTAGGTTTTCGGGAGAGGGGGGTTAGGCTTTTGGTGGGAAGGTGAATTTAGGTTTTTGGGGGGTGGGGGGTTTAGGTTTTTGGGGGGTGTCGGTGGGGGGTATGTTAAGTGGTTTAAGCTTTATGTATTAGTGCACATGTGCAGTACAACCAAAAAATTTTTTTTTTTTAATTTTTTTCCATACATAAAAAGTAGCGATTTTTCTATTAAAAAATTGTAAAAAAAAAATTGTATGTTTTAAGGTTTTTTAGGCTTTTTTGGTTTTCTCATTTAAACTAGTTTTTTCATGATCCATCCCCTATATATATATATAGGGGATGGATCATGAGAAAACTAGTTTAAATGAGAAAACCAAAAAAACCTAAAAACAAACCAAATTTTTTTTTTTTACAATTTTTTATAGAAAAATCGCTACTTTTTATGTATGGAAAAAAAATTTCAAAAGTTTTTTTTTGTACTGCACATGTGCACAAATAGATAAAGCTTAAACCACTTAACCCACCCCCCACCAACACCCCCCAAAAACCTAAACCCCCCACCCCCCCCCCCCCCCAAAAAAAAAAAAAAACCTAAATTCACCCTCCCACCAAAAGCCTAACCCCCCACCCCCCCCCCCCCAAAAGAAAACCTAAACCCCCCACCCTCACCCTCCCGAAAATCTAAAACTAAACCCTAAACATAAACCCAAAAAAAAAACTAAACCCCCCACCCTCCAAAAACCTAAAACCCCCCTCCCCCCACACCCAAAAACCTAATCCTAATCCTAAACCTCCAAAAAAACTAACCCTAAAAGCTAAACTAGACTCAAAAAGCTAATTTTAAGCATGTAATGCAATTGTAGTACATGTTATATTGCACATGTGCACTACTATAATAATAGTATTGAAAACAAGACGACACCATAAATCTTTTTTTATGTCATAAAAAATATGCTCGAATATACTTGAATGAAAGATACAAAAATTTGTGATCTTATGTTGCCATTTTTGTTTTAAAATGATAACATATGGAGAAATGGGAAATGTTTGAAAAGTTATATATTTTTTTTCCAATTTTACCCCTTCTTCATTAAAAGTCTCGCCCTCCTTTTTAGTAGTTTTTAGTTAGTTTTCTCATTTATATCTAGTTTTCTCATGATCCTCTCCCTATATATATATTTAATATATAAAAAAAACTTTTTTTTTTCAAAAAAAATAAAATAAAATTTGTATTGCACATGTGCAATAATACGAAATAGCCTAAACCACTTAACCCACCCCCCACCGACACCCCCAAAAACCTAAACCCCCTTCCCCCAAAAACCTAAATTCACCCTCCCACCAAAAGCCTAAACCCCGCCACCCCAAAAAAACCTAACCCCCCCCCCCCCCCAAAAAAAAAAAAATAACATAAAAGTAACCCTAAACATAAACCCTAAAAAAAACCTAAACCCCCCCCCCCCCCCCACCTACACCCCTCATAAAACTTAACCCCCCCACCTGCACTCCCCAAACCCCCCCCCCCCCCACACACACACACACGCACACCCCAAAACCTAATCCTAATTCTAAACCTCCAAAAAACCTAAACTTAAAAGCTAACTAAACTCAAAATCAAATTTTAAGCATATAATGCACATGTGCAGTACAAGTTTTTTTTTACATTAAAAGTATCGAATTTTTATTAAAAAAATTGTAAAAAAAATTGCCATATTTTTTTGGCTTTTTTAGTTTTTCTTATTTATATGTAGTTTTCTCATGATTCTCTTCTTATATATATATATATGTATATATATATATATATAAACTAATTCTATATAAATGTTACCAAATTAAAAGAGAAACGTTTAGTTCATTAAATAAGCTAACTTTCTTACCCTTTCAAATAAAGCTCAATTTTACCGAATAAAAACGACCCATTTTGTTTATTTACCCAATAACCCGTTACTAATTACCAAATATTTAACCTAAATTAAACAAACAATACCTCGATTTTACTTTATATATATATATATATATATATAGGGGACCGCTAAAATGAGAACCACCCCGAGTTGTAAGAACCGTGAGAACTACACCGTACGGGGCGAGGTGGACCAAATTTTTTTCCATAAATGTAGATGCGTGTATTATAAACACATTTGTAAAAAAAATTCAAAAAAAAATGTCGTGTGTGTAGTTTTGAGCACCAAAAGTTTGTGTTTAGGGGTACCGTAAATTCTATCGGAAAATTTACGGTACCCGTAAACACAAACTTGTGGTGCTCAAAACTACACACACGACATTTTTTTTTTTGAATTTTTTTTACAAATGTGTTTATAATACACGCATCTACGTTTGTGGAAAAAAAATTGGTCCACCTCGCCCCGGATCAAAAAGTTCTCACGGTTTTTACAACTCGAGGTGGTTTTCATTTTAGCGGTCCCCTATATATATATAAACGGGATCAGGAGAGAATTGTGAAAAGTGTGAGAACGAATCCTGGCCCAACACGTGGCAGGGGGCGCTAATTTTTATGCGGGGGTAGGATTGTCCTTTTATATGTTACCTTCTTATTCGCGTTATAAATCTCTTTCAAATTAAAACTCCAAAGATTTCTTGTTAGCTGTTACCTCCTTTGCAACCTTTCTTAGATCTGTGGCGTCTAACGTGGATTCTGTTCGACAAAGTAAAATTCGTCGACGTTTTCTATTTTTGTTCCAGAAAATCATGCAATAGATATGACGTTTCGTTCTTTTATACTTGTTTCATTGTTTTATTTTATATTAATATATTATAATGTGTTGTATGATTTTCAATGGCGTTATTCAATTATGCAATTTAATCGCGTTTTAATTGGTAGTTAAACAATTACTAAGAACTGATAATGGGAGTTTTCAATATTAATTTTAATTGTCGTTTACGATCTAGTATATTTCTTATGTTTTTACGATCATTGGTGTTTTACATCTATTTGATTAGCTTTGAATGTTATTTAATAGTATTTGTAAACATCAGTTATTACTATTTGTTAATTTGTGTAAACATCAGTTTTGTTAATTATGGCGTTTTCATTATGATGTTATATTTTGTTAATTATTTATGTTGTTAAGTGTTTTTAAATATTCATCTCATGGCGTTTTCATCATGTCGTTTTTAAATTATGTGTTTATTATGTCTTGTTTATTAGTCAATTAATGGCGTTTTAATCTATAATGTTATTACGAGACATTTTCTATTTTTAATGGCGTTCTTCTGATTTTTCTGTTACTCACTGTGTTTTCTCAGACGAAGTTGCTTCCTCGAGTCAAAGGCACTACAAAAAAAGTGACCAGCAGGGACTAAATTATCAGAGATTGATGTTTCAGTCTCATATATATCGTATCTGGGACTGATTTTCAGTTGCTGATAACATTGGGGACTAATGTTTACACAACACATTTTAGCGACTAATATTCAGTCGCTGATACATACGTGCCTTATTTGAGACAAAATTTCAGTCGCAAATATGTGTGTGTCATATATAATTTTGGAGGGATACTAATTGGCTACCGAATTTCAGTCTCAAATATATTTCCTATATAATGAAATATGGTACAAATGTATTTGAAACTATTCTTGAGTCTCTAATATAAAAGAAATGTATTTGGGACTGAAAATATTCTGTCTTGAATGCCTTTTGATATAGGAAATGTTCAACGACTAATGTTCACTCTCTAGTTATGTTAATATAAATTCTACCATTTTATGAGAAGTATGAAGGACTAAAAATCAGCCTTAAAGATCTTTGTTTTGCAATATTATTTGGGACTTATATTTACTCTTTGGTATATTATAGACTCAAGATTAGTCCTCACAATACTTGAAACAAACCATATCAGGTATTTAGGTTAGAGACTTATATTCAGTCTCTTGTATGTTGTGGTTAATTCAGACATTATTAAAGAACAATAAAAGGCAGAAAATCAATATCTAAGATTAAAAGAGGTTAAACTAACACAAGACTATTTATGAAACCTATCGACCGTTGGTAATTGTCGAAACAAGGAAATTCAATAATAAACTGTTCAAAAGGTATATGCATTATAAGTTTAACATAATACATAATATGTCCAAGTCAAGTCTAACAAAATTGCACAAAAGAAGTTCAAATTTCATAAAATACAAAAAAAAAAACGTTCGCTAGCATCCAAATCAACTTGCACCGGCATCGTATCAACAACTTGTTTATGCCCAAGTAACACAAGCCTCTAAAATAAGTTCCTTCGAAATCCAGCCTTATCGCATGTCTGAAAGATATTATCGTCAAATTAGTTAACCCGTTAAGACATAATTACTTAAAAAATACAAGAATTTGTAAATTTCAAGTATTAAACTATTAATATTCAATAAAAACTTAAAATAGTTTTTTTTTTTTTTTTGAGTTTAATAGGCCATGTTCATGTAAAACCACAAAGGACCACTAATTATGAAACCCAAAAAAGCCTACCTTAACAAAAAAAAAAAAAAAAAACAACCAAAAATGAAACATCATACATTTTAAGCCAATTGCTTGACTCAACTTATACATACTTAAATGAGCTAAAATTCACCTAGATTACATTAAATTTCCTTAAAAGAATACCTGAAATAAGACATATGCCTTTATCAATGAATCCAAACTGTACCAGAACGGATGATGTACTAGCCAAAGTCAAATTCGACAAAACTCTATTGAATACTACATGTGTTTCCATCCCTAGTAATTCTACCATTACCTGCAAGCATAATATCAATGGATAATGTTGGAATAAGGTGAAACAATTCTACTTTTATATGTATAAGAATAGTATTTGTAAAACTTAAAAATCAAAACTCTTACGGAATTTATTGGTTGAACATTACAAATCATCATCGTCATACTCAACATTTTCAATCTCATGATTAGATTTATCAGTGTCTGAATCATCCAGATTTAACTCTGAACCAAAATCTTCCATACTGCAGTCAGAATCATCTATATCTTCATCAATAAAATCATCTGTAGTGTCACTAGGACCCTGTACATCAACATTTTCAACAATTTCTTCCGCAATATCTTCATGAAGAAGGTTGACATCTTCTAACAAATCTTCAGCATTCTTGTCTTCTGGAATATCCCACAAGTGCCTGTGGGAAAATCTTTCAATGATTTTCCATTATGAATTCCGTTTAACTGGATCATCTATATAAAATACTTGTTTAGCCTGGTATGCAAGAATGAAAGGATCTTCCTTATAAGCATTACGGGACGTGTCTATGCTAATGAAATGAGGTTCAAATATCACATGCTTTCTTCAATGATCAGTATCAAACCATGTGCATTTGAATAGAATAACACGAAAATCTCTTATGAATGATAATTCAATGACTTCGTCAAGATATCCATAGTAATCATCTTCGACATCATTATGAACACCCGGGATCATAACTCCATAATTTTGCGTTCTCTTGCAGTCATCTCTTGACTTAACTCTAAATTTCACTCCATTCACTACATATCCCTTGTATGACGTAACTCGATGATCAGGAGGGCAAGATAATGCATATAACTCCTCATTAGTTTGGGATGGATTTAGTGAATACATATCTTGAATCTATTCTCAATTTTTAACGTAATAATCATGTTGTTAGAGTGCATTAGAATATCATAAAGTAAAGTAAGTAAAATAGAGTGTGACTGTTACCCGTTTTGCAAACCAATCCGGGAATGTAGACTGTTGCATCTTTGAAAAGTCTAATGATTCAGGATGTTGCCTTCGTAAAGACTGTAAGTGTTCTCTGCCACGTGTTAATGAACTATAAATCTACTAACATGTCACACTTAATACTAATTCACAACTAAAGATTAAAAAACTTAGTCGAAGTACGGTTGAAGTTGTTGACAGTTGTTGAAGATAAACCATATTGCTTTCTTCATAAGAATACTAGAAAGGATATGAACTTTTTTTCTTCCCAATACCACGACCATTTAATCTAAAATTATCCAATGCAAAGCTTCGAGAATCACTAGAGGTTCTGTCACGTCTCTCAAACTTTGATTCTACACCTCATAAATAGTGTGAACAAAATGTATAGCCTCTTCAACAACATAACCTTCTACAATTGAGCCTTCGGGTTTAGCTTTCTTTCCAACATATCTCTTTAAATGGCCAAGGTATCTTTCGATTGGATACATCCACCTTGATTGCACAGGTCCTCCCAAAATTACCATTTATCATTCCTAACATTAGTGAAGAAATAAAGCCCACAATGGACATGGTATTCTCAAGCTTCGATGATTGTTATTCAATGTATGTTAAGTATGCCAAGTAGTGTGGGTTTTCAGTCAGGAAAGGGACTACAAAGACAAACTCTAAAGGTGTGTTACATATTAAGTTTTACTTGTGTACGAGATCTGGGTTATACAAGGACAAGAAGGTTGATACGTTGGACCCCAATCAAAATGAGCGATTAGTGCGATCCAACTTTTCAAAGAAGACTGATTGTGGTGCACTGTTATGTGTAACTTTTGAGGATGGATCATGGAAGGTGTATAAGTTTTTCGAGGAGCACAACCATGATCTTATTGAACGTCCTGATAAACATTTTCTTCCAACTGAACGACAACTCACTTGTGACAACTAGCAATCTTCCATGCATTTCGTACAATGCAAAACAGTAATTTGTGCATTAGTGACTATGCCTGATCTAATTAATGACGTGAATGATTTCTGAATACTGTCATATACATACAAGTGCAATACATGTTGCAAGATTATTTATCATTATTGCATGCAACACAATATGGTTCAATTAATGCACGAAACAGAGTTAGCTCAGTTATCAGACAAAATAGAAGTACTGACGGGAGTTCAGTACTCAGGCAGACAAGATGTTAAGACACAGAATGAGTCCAAAACCAATAGTTACACTAGATTAGTGTGTAGGAAAGTAGGGATTACAAAACTGCCTTCCTAGTGATGATTTAAGTGCCGGAAAGTGCCCGAAACACACAAAAACTGTAGATTTTGGCACATGGTAAGTGTTGTTTGAATTGTTGTTGATTGGTGATGATTTTAAAAGAAAATGATATGCTTTGAAAGCATGGAAACCTCCATTTTTAAAGGGAAACTATGGTAAAAATTTTCTAGAAATTAAACACTTAGAAAAATAATTTTAAAACAAGTGTTTAAAAATATATTTTAACCATGGTTTTTCATATAAAAATTGCCATAATTCTTATTACAAAAATTATAAATGTGGGAGGTTGTTTTTGATAAATAAAAGTGACTAAATATGTATTTAGGAAAATAAATATTTAGATGTCACAAGTTGTGTGATTACTTGTATGTTATGTGTATTAGTTATATATTTTAGGACTTAAAATAATATAACTTACCAAAATACCAAGAATTATAATACAAAATATTACAAAAATTCCAAGAAAACAAATATATAATTTATACCAAAAAGTTGGACAAACCAAACAAGGAATATGAACTACAAAAATATTCCGGAATTAAGTTCATATATATATTTTGACAAGTGAGTAAAACGGTATATTGGAAACCAAGGAAACGAAAAATATGATTTTTATAATTATTACAAAGATATATATTTTTGTTAAAGAAGAAAATACCTTATTTTTGAATAAAGGAAAGATGTATATATTTCTTGAATTATTAGAAAATATATTATTTTTGAAGAAAATATATATTTTCTTAAACAAATTTAGAATATATTATTGGGGTGAAAAATAGATTTATAAATATTTTCTAAGTTAATCTTGAAGATATATTATTTTTGGGGTTTATATGAGGATATAATTATTTTTGCCAAGGAAGCCATATAGATAATTTTCTATAAAAGTTTTCTTAAAATATATATATTTTAAGAATGTAAATTGGTGATTTTATTGGTTAAGAATAATATTCCGGAAAGTATAAACACAAAAATTAAGTATAAGAATACTTAATTAATACAATAAAATACTTATTCTTGTACGTATAATTACACACCGGAATACGCCACAAATACTTGGCAAAATATACAAGTTTAAAAATACAAGTATAAGTATACCCATCCATGGGGAAAATATTCATGGAAGGTTTACAAAATAAATAAGTTAAAATATATTATTTTAACAAATATTCCGATAAATAGTAAATATAATTTAAGTTAAAATATTATTGTTTTAGCGAATAAGTATATACTTTGGAATAATACAAGTACATCAAAGATGCAACACAAAGATACAAAGTCATAACAAACAGGACTAAAAGTCGAGGCACGACCCAACCGTCTAATAAACCATAACACGTGTGTAGGTTGTAGTACGGCATAAGGGTACATACTTTAGGTATACAGGAGACAAGACACAAATCTGTGAGTTCATGTCCCCCTTTTCTTTTAACTGTTTTCAGTTTTATAATATGATGATTACAAATGATATGGTTAGCTAAGGAATGAACTGTTAGATCATGTGAATGGGTAGGCGTTAACTTGAGACCATTAATCCTTTTATAAGGACCAAGGGGCATGAGTGATAGATCTATTTGGGTGTTGCGAGCCCCACCCATGGGTCCGCGAGTTGGCCCATGTGGTGACTATGTCGTTCCAGCCTGGAGGCTCGGTACGAAATACGCAAAGGTTTGAGCCTTCCTATGCCATTGCACACATGTTAATGCATTAGCTACACATTAATTGATATGTTCATAGATGCTTTCATACCGAATTACAAAGGCATAAATACAAATTTTTACAAGATTATTCGAACTCATACAGAAACACATGAACTCGCTCAACTTTTGTTGATGTTTTCAAAATTACATGTATTTCAGGAAACAAGATGGATCTTGGGCGCAGGTGTTGTTTTCAAGACGTAAAATCCAAGTTTAGATGTCATCCATTCTTGTATTATAATGTAACTTGAGAAGTTTGGTTGAAGCTTAATGACACGTGTTTGTAACATTTTGAGCTTATGAATGGATGAACATCATGTTTTAATCATATAGTCGTTTATTATAATTGAATGCAATGGTATTGAACAAGTCACACATCATACGCTTCCGCAAAAGTCAGGGTGTGACAGTTTGGTATCAGAACTTCGATTGTAGTGAACTAGGATTCCTTCTCGAGTCTAGACTACAATCACTAGGAGTCTCTCACGAAAACATTTTTACGAAAAGGTTTTCATTGCATTTACAAAAAGCGCCAAGATCCATGAGTCGAACATTTTCAAAGGAAAGACAAAGGGAAGGCAAAGGAAAGACAAGGCAAAGACAAAGTAAAGGCAAAGTAAGGACATTAGTAGGGAAGGGAATACCCTGACTAATGTGCCAATTGAGGTACAGTCAGTCCATGTGGGATGGACTTGCCAAAGACAAAATGACCCTCCGAAGGAACAGATGAGAATTATATGTGATATGTTGCACTTATTTCCTGTATATGCTAAGTAACATTATTACTCACTAATATATATATATATATATGGATATATATGCATGTATGTGATAATTATTGCCAGAAATGAGATACCTTCGACTTCAAATCCTATTACTGTTCTCGACACGCACAATGCTACTATCGACCTCGCATTTATTGCAGAGCTCATGACTGAAGTAATTACTAAACAAGACCTGGAGCTCGCTCTCCGTGGGAGATGGCTATTCATCCATCTTGAATGCAAAGATGCCTGACTACGACAGTGACGGCGAGGCAGAGGAGGCAACCTTGGACAACAACCTTATCAGTGGGACGAGGTCCCGGAGGCATTTATGAACCCTGAACGATGACACTCATTTCCAGACAAACAGAATGAAGTACTCATTTGAAAGGTGCCCCTCTAGCTGATATTACTAGGAACCCTCCTTATTCCTATTCTATCTAAGCATTGTGCCATTTCGCGCATAACAACAACGGACGTTGGCGTGTGGACCATCATAAAAGTCCCTTCCATGTTGAAGGTACGAGGACAGTAATGTCCCCTCTCTGATTGGTCAGCTGCTTTGAACAAGGGAAAATTAGGGTGACCGTGCAAGGCAATTTATTATTACTGGGGCCCACGTAATAACAACTTGTAGTGCATGGAAATCCTGGTGGACTCTGCGTATCAAGCAAATGATCACTATCTGTTTGGAATTTCTGTATTGTTCCAAATCCTCACCCAGTAGAACATTAATCGAGTGGAACATTAACCGAGATGGTTACTATAACATTCCACAAGGTAGGAAGTCTGCCTATGTCGGCTTTGAACCCAACACTTCTACCGGTAGTACAAGTCGTTTGGGGCCTGGTAACTAATCAAGTGAAGATGGTCAACACTCAGAAAAGGTTTTCCTTAACACCTTGAGATTCTTACTGTAAGGAGCCTACAGCACCCTAACTTGTCCATTGTAGTCACTACGACAGACCCCAACATTTGATATCCACTTACCCCAAGGAGGTAGCATGGCGCGGACTATAGTGTAACTTATTTATCGCACTCTATTCGGCATTCAGGAAGACTAGGCCAACCATATTAGGGCTCAGGGAGCCCGAGCCAAATCAATGTATGCGTCGCATATGAAGGGATTTTAACATGTTTATCAAAGCAATTTCATCCATATGAAATAAAAACGCAGCGGAAATAAGTTTAAAACATGTTACTTTTATAAGATATAAAACCATTTATATGCAAAATCCCAAAACCCGGATCCATATATGAGATGTATACTATCAAACACAACCATAGGATGTTTAGAAAACTACCTTCTTGAAGTACAAGGATGATGAAACGGATGATGCTTCTTGAAATGGTTGTCTTCAAGAGTAGAAGACCTCAAGCTTGTATACCCAAAGCTTCCAACAAACACCTCATGTTTAGCTAGGATTTCTACACTTATGAACTCACTAGAAAAACCCTCTTGACAACCATCTCATGGCCGAAAATATTAGAGGAGGTTTTGGAGTTCTTGCACTTGATATATGAACTTGAAACTCTCCACTAGATCAACCATACATGACCCGATTTATTTAGAGTCTTACACTTGATTTTTCCAAATAAAAATCAACTCTTGGATGATCATCTTGGGGCCGAAAATTTTCAGCCATTTTTTTACTATCTTCTTCAAGTTCTCTCTTCAAATATTCATCAAAAATGAATATATAAGACATGAGAGATTTGCCACCCACTTGACCCAATCAAAAACCTTCTAGACATGCAAAATGCATGTCATATAATTGGACCATTCTTGCTTGGGAAGACCATCCAATCAAGAGGCTTCTAACTTATGACAACATGCATGGAACCTCATTGGACAAGAATATTTTGGGAAGACCCCATGGGGGGGGGGGGTGGCGGCCAAGCTTTTATATAATAAAAAAAATCAATTTCTTTTATAAAATTATAAGTCTTACATATATATATATTTTATAACTTTTATAAAATATAACATCATATGTTATAAGACTTATGCTATTTTTATTATGTTATTTAACCAATTAAATAACAAAATAAAATATTCTCTCAAAATAAATTATCCATATAATTTATTAGTTTGTCAAGTGCAATTATTTAGAAAACCAATTTCTAAATATTCTAAGTGTTGATATTTATTTATTTGATCATATCATAAATAAATATTGTAAGTGTTTGTCTAGCTTGTTATTGGGTATGACTCGACTTGGATCATAACGTACTAGCCACATCAATTTAAAATGTGTCTTGGGCATACAGAGTCCAACAATCTCCCACTTGCACAAGATACATAGAAGATTGATGCAAGCAGTAAATAACGCCTAACTACGGTTTACTACCCCTAATACGTATGACTATATGTGCCATTCAATAACATCATCCTCTTCAAGTCCCTTACTTGAAAATGATTTAGGTGAATCTATCATTTATCCTTTCGTTACAGATGTCATGTTAAATCCAGAGACATAGAGTGATCACACTCTGTTGATTTAACTTTAGCAGGCCTTAGACATCTTACTCTCAACGAATAAGAGGAACGAATCCCCTCTTGACTACATACGTCTCTCACAATCACCTTGTACCATACCTGAGCTTAGCCTTATGTATTGTCATATTACTAACAGCGAAGAAAAAGTCAAGGTATAATATTTGGTGAATATCAAGACCCAATATGTATCTCAGGTCTGAGGATACTATGATATTCTCCTTTACTCAAATTTACTTATGATCAATCACAGATGATTCCATGCAGTAATATTTGAGAGCGAGTCAGTCCAATATTTGTATCCCACAAATATCTTATGAACTTTGGCAGCAACACTTTGCTCTATATTCATTCTAAATGAATATCCACCAATCCAAGTTCATAATAGTCTTACATTCATATTTGTTCCCACAATTATGATCGACTACGGACATTTAGAATAAGTAACTTATTCACGGATTTAAACATGCTAATATGGAACATAACTCAACATACCATAAAGAGTTATAATAACAATTGTTCCAATATCCAAATACAAAATAGATCAAATCCAATCACTAGAATATCGAAGTCCTAAGGCACAAGTATGACCTTTTCATGCTTTGCCCATTCAAGGAGCTTCGTGAGTGGATCCGCAATATTTTGATCAGTGTGAACTTTGCGAATACATATCTTTCTCTTTTCAATTTCATCCCTTATGTAGTTGAAACTCCGCTCAATGTGCCTAGTCTTTTGATGTACACGAGGTTCCGTGATTTAAGCAATCACACCATCGTTATCACAAAGATCACTAGGGTCCTGAATGGTAGGGACTACCCCTAGATTGGCAATAATTCAAGTGGCAGATCCATATGAATTATCACAATCAATGAAGCGGCGATGTATTCTGATTCTGTAGTGGACAATGCTACCCTGTTTGTGATCGAGAACCATCTTGATCAGTTTGGAAACTCGTATCCATGTAACCCTTTACAACGAATTCCGAAACTCGCATCCTTGTAACCCTTTTACAACGAGTTCTTTTTCACCAGATCCATATATTAGAAACATATCCTTAGTCCTTCTAAGGTATTTCAATATATATATATATATATATATATATATATATAACAGTCACCCAATGACCGTTTCTTGCTGGTTTCTTCTCCTTATGCTTAAAGCGCATAACTTGTCCAGTCTAGTGCATATCATTACGTACATAATGAATCCTATAGCTGACGCATATGGGATTCCTTTGACTCTTTCCCTGCTCATCCTTTGAGTTTGGACATTGAGACGCACTCAATATTGTCCCCTCTTTGAATAGGTACCAAACCTTTCATAGAGTTCTTTATCTTGAACCCTTTCAAGACTTTGTCAATGTATGCACTTTAGTTTAAACCTACCAATCGCCTTGATCTATCCCTATAGATCTTTATTCCCAAAATATAGGCGACTTCACCAAGATCCTTAATGGAAGAACAACTTCCAAGCTAGGTTTTTACACCTTCCATGGTTGGAATGTCATTTCCAAATAGTAGAATGTCATCGACATATAATACAAAGAAAGTAATAATGCTCCCACTAGCCTTCTTATTCACACAAGCTTTATCAACGCTTTTGATGAATCCATATTCCCTAATCTCTTCATCAAAACGGTGATTCCAACTTTTAGATGCTTGTTTCAATCCATAGATTGATATCTTTAACTTGCATACTTTGTTAGGATGTTTTGGATCGACAAAACTTTCAGGCTTAACTATATAGACATCTTCCTCAAGATATCTATTAAAGAAAGTCGTTTTGAGATCCATTCGCCAAATCTCATAATCATATTGTGTAAGTATGGCAAATGATATCCTAGTTGACTTTAGCATCGCCACGGGCGAGAAGGTCTCATCATAATCAACCCTTTGAGTTTGAGTGAAACCTTTTGCTACAAGTCTTGCTTTACAAGTATCCAAGTTATTATGCATTACAGTTTTCTTCTTGAAAACCCACTTACTTCCGACCACTTTGGAGTTAAGAGATTTCACAACCAATTCCCATGCTTGGTTGTTATACATGGATTGCATCTCCACGTTCATGGCTTCAAGCCTTTTGTCACAATCGAATTTTGACATTGCATCATGGTATGTGGTAGGTTCACCCGAATCTACCACGTAGCATCCATCCATGAAAAATCCATATCCTTCAGGTGGACTACTTATTCTACCAGATCTGCGAACGTTTTGTGTGTGATGATCAACCACTTGATCGTTTTCAACAACCTCTTGTTGAGCGCTAGTATCAACCAACCGTGTATTGGCATGTGGTTCTTGATCCTCATTTAGTTCCACTGTTCTACTAGCTCCTTCCATAAGGAACTTAGCTTCCAAGAACTTAGCCTATCGAGCAACAAATACCTTTTGCTCTGTTGGATCGCAGAATTAATATCCTATACCATCTTTAGGATATCCTACGAAGATACACTTAGTGGATCGGACTTTCAATTTATTTGAGGTGTATAGCTTAACATAAGCTTTACGACCCCTTACCTTTAAATATGATAATGATGGAACCCTTCCATACCATATTTCAAAAGGTATCGTATCCACTTTCTTGGCTGGGCCATATGGGCCACGGAGAGCAAAGCGTAACCCCAAAGTGATAGAGATAATGCGCTCCTAGCCATCATAGATCGAACCATATCTAATAGAGTTCGATTCCTCCTCTATCAAAACGAAGAACTTTAAAAGAGTTGATTTTGTACTTCACTTTTGAAGATTCTGAACATTTCAAAACTTCTTCTTTGTGTCAAGTACACATAACCATAACTACTATAGTTGTCGGTTAAAGTAATGAAGTATCTTTCACCATTCCTAGTCATTGGCTTAAAAGGATCACATACATTTGAATGTATGATACCTAAGAAATCTATTGCCCTTTCCCACTAAAGGGTTTCTTAGTCATTTTACCTTGTAAACAAGATTCACATGTATCAAATGAACCAATTTCATTTGTTTCCAAAAGATCATTCTTTCGAAGTGTTTACATGCGACATCTGTTTATATGACCAAGGCGATAATGCCAAAGATAAGTCTCACTCAAATCCATTTTGAGTTTGTTGGTGATTGCTTGGTACATGGAACTATCAAATGATGTATTATTATGAACCAATTCATAACTACCATTTGAAGGCATAGTTTTAAAGTAAAACATGTCATTCATCGAAATATAAATGTCAATGTTTGCAAACTTTAAGTCAAAACCATATTGTCTTATAAGGGAAACTTGAATAATGTTCCTAGTCTAACTAGGAGCATTCAAGACATTTTAAAACAATTTCCAAACCATTTGGAAGTTTCAAAACATAGTCTCCTTTCTTGTAATGCTTATTTCTTTTGAACCTTTTGCAACGAATTGCAAACATGAGTTCCACATCCGGTATCTAATACCCATGTGTTAGAAGAAATAACATTAAGGTCAATATGTATCATTAAGATTGTACTTGAGGTTTGCTTAGCATCCCTCTTGTTTTTTCAACTCTTTGAGATAGGTTGGACAATTCCTATTTAAATGCCCTATCTCACCACACTCAAAGCATGGATCGTTCATGGCAACCTTTGTCTTCTTCTCTTTTGGTTTTGGTGGTTTCGCTTTAGTCTTTCTAATCATTTCCCTTTGAATTACCCGTTTCCATTTTCAACATTTGCTTTGGTGTCGGGGTGATGCCCTTTCTAATTGCCACTCTCATTGATCGTTAGAATGAATAAAACCCTTTTATCCATATAGAGCCTTTCGAGGTGATCAATGTGGCTTTTCATCTTAAAACATATGATGAGTCCGATTGGGTTTCCTCCATTCGACATGCATGAAGCGCTCGAACGGTTTCGAAGCGTTCTACCCTTAGGAACATTTCCTACAATTGGGTAATCATGTCGTATGCTCATGATGTTCAAAAACCTTTTGAATCTTGGAAATCATAATTCCTAACATGAGGCAAGAGGCTTGCATAGTATTCTCGATATACTTAATCCAATCGTTATAGGCATCCTTATCTTCCATAAGATGTTCATCGGGATTAGGATCGTTTTTCTAGTGATAGGTTACGGACGGTTTGGGTAATATTGTTAGCGGCCATCTACAAAATTTAACAAGGTTCAATTTTAGTATTTTCGATATTATTATATTTTAATCATTAATACCCTTTGTGTCTCATAGACAATTAATAATTAAAATCTAGAATCCAACGTTACATTTAAATATTGGTTAGGTGACCTTTATCCCTCTATTTAAATTAACAAGGTAGTCAACGTTTGACAATTGCAACTCTTTGCAACTTCTAGTCATATGGGATCGGTTAAACATCTTTATGTTTAGTTGGCATGTTTAATCCCATCAACACCTTTTGTTCCCCATGCTTCGGTGACCCTAAGTTCATGGTTTCCAAATCAAGCCGTCCAACTTACACACACGTGTGGGTTTATTCACATAAGTGGTTAGGTGACCTTTATCCCACAAACATGGTAAACCCACCTCGAATATACAAGTTCCTTCAAATGTGGTTAGGTGACCTTTATCCCACAAAAGAGTTCCCAAGTGTTTCGAGTGTTGTATAAAAGGATGGTGTTTGACTTGTTTTATTAAAAGGGATTTTTGAGTTTTCAAAAATTCTAGTTTAGAAAACTTTATGTACCATATATTTGCATGCATTCAAATCCTTGGTACTTTAGTGAAAATCAATTTTCAAAGTTCTTTTTAATAAAACCCATTTTATTATAAAATCATTAATTTTTAATAACCTTTTATTAACCAATTTTAATGATCTTGTAAAGAACCAATTTTACGCTTGTTGTTGATTATTAGTTTGTTAAGCATGCATATCCAAATATCATCAAAACAATATAAATAAGCAGCCACACAAGCACAACACATATATCATTAGGTGCATAACCATAGCCAACTATTTTGACAACACTTGTTAGCTGAAACAAGTGCGCCAAAAGGTCCTTCCTAAAGGGTATAAAATGACACAAGCAATGTGTCGTTGAACTCCCACTTGATCCCGCATCCAAATGCTTCAAGTATCCTTCTTGTGTTGTGATTACTCCACTTTCTTTGAGCATCCAAAATGTACTTTAATTCAGCTCCAAACTCCTTTGGGCTCCGAAAATGTGTTTTGGTTTTCGGGCTAAAATCCCGTTAAGAACTATGAAGTCCTTTATGCCCGAAATTGGCAAAAACCAAAACCGCATTTTTGTGTGCATCTTCTTTTACAAAATATATCCTAATACATTTTTTTTAGTAAAATAAAATGCACCTAGTCTATTTATTTTACATGCCAAATGAAAAATAAATAAATTACATATCTTTACAAATGGAAGACAAATTAATAATTATTACAACCTTTGAAATAATTAAATATAAATCACAAACACAAACATATTCATACAAGGTCATGGCTAGGTTATATGCACCAAAATATATATCCACATATATATATATATATATATTAATTTCAAGAAGCATAAAAAAAATGGTTCCCTTTTAATAACCATTTTCGGCTATGTCCAAAAAACCGAAAAGGTAAGTTTTGTCCAAACAAACAAATCATCCATATGAAATAATTTTTCAAGATTCATTTATGCATGTAAGAATATAATCTTGAAAAACAAAGGGATAACCATACTTAAAATTTCGGCCATAGGGTTTTCACCAAACCCGAAACCCGAAAATTTTAAGTCTATTGAAGTATGCACTCATATAAGCGGCTCTAGATGCCATTGAAGGGATTTTAACATGTTTATCAAAGCAATTTCATCCATATGAAATAAAAACGCAGCGGAAATAAGTTTAAAACATGTTACTTTTATAAGATATAAAACCATTTATATGCAAAATCCCAAAACCCGGATCCATATATGAGATGTATACTATCAAACACAACCATAGGATGTTTAGAAAACTACCTTCTTGAAGTACAAGGATGATGAAACGGATGATGCTTCTTGAAATGGTTGTCTTCAAGAGTAGAAGACCTCAAGCTTGTATACCCAAAGCTTCCAACAAACACCTCATGTTTAGCTAGGATTTCTACACTTATGAACTCACTAGAAAAACCCTCTTGACAACCATCTCATGGCCGAAAATATTAGAGGAGGTTTTGGAGTTCTTGCACTTGATATATGAACTTGAAACTCTCCACTAGATCAACCATACATGACCCGATTTATTTAGAGTCTTACACTTGATTTTTCCAAATAAAAATCAACTCTTGGATGATCATCTTGGGGCCGAAAATTTTCAGCCATTTTTTTACTATCTTCTTCAAGTTCTCTCTTCAAATATTCATCAAAAATGAATATATAAGACATGAGAGATTTGCCACCCACTTGACCCAATCAAAAACCTTCTAGACATGCAAAATGCATGTCATATAATTGGACCATTCTTGCTTGGGAAGACCATCCAATCAAGAGGCTTCTAACTTATGACAACATGCATGGAACCTCATTGGACAAGAATATTTTGGGAAGACCCCATGGGGGGGGGGTGGCGGCCAAGCTTTTATATAATAAAAAAAATCAATTTCTTTTATAAAATTATAAGTCTTACATATATATATATTTTATAACTTTTATAAAATATAACATCATATGTTATAAGACTTATGCTATTTTTATTATGTTATTTAACCAATTAAATAACAAAATAAAATATTCTCTCAAAATAAATTATCCATATAATTTATTAGTTTGTCAAGTGCAATTATTTAGAAAACCAATTTCTAAATATTCTAAGTGTTGATATTTATTTATTTGATCATATCATAAATAAATATTGTAAGTGTTTGTCTAGCTTGTTATTGGGTATGACTCGACTTGGATCATAACGTACTAGCCACATCAATTTAATATGTGTCTTGGGCATACAGAGTCCAACAGCATAGCCCAGTGTGATAAAGGGATCCAACCTGTAATGGACAATCGAGAACCATGGAGTATAGAACACATATTATAAGGGCGGAAGTAACCACTCGATATTTTCAACAGATACCCATTCCATATAGGCGCATGGAAGAACATGCAAGAAGATTCTTCTCGATCTACACCCCTATCTGTATCTCCGCACTCTCTATCCCGTAGTGCACCCCATCGTTAGGGTAGTGCATTCACACCCTGGAAACCGCTTTACGTTTGCTGCAAAACACAATTCGGTCACACCTCTGCGTTTCCACTATCCCCACCTACCCGTGGTAGTAATGCACGACCCCATCCTTTGGGAAGTATGCCTGTTTTTGTAAAAGAAAAGACTATGGAGGAGTTGGAAACTTAAGGAATAAATAAGGAACAAGGTGAAGGGAAGGCCTCACCGTACCTTGTATAGCACTGGATGGCTTGCATCCATCGGAGTAAGGGGACTCCGAGGAGGTTTTCTACGCAATACTAATTACAACAAGTTGATATGGTGTATGAAAAGGTCGATGTACCCTTAGCAAGATTCTGATATGACTCATTACAAGGATAAGATTAATATGGTGGGAAGATTTTCATAGGCCTCATTAGGAATTATCTTACCCATATGCTTATAGTGCACGATGAATGAGTTTGCTTTCACTGATGGACGACAACATTTATTCCAAAATAAATGTTTAATTTCGCCGATGTGTTTTATACATGAGAAGCACACGGAACCACAGCGAAGGAAATGCTGGCCGAGTCTAATCAGGACCTTTACCTGCCACAAGAGCTGAGCTTGAAGCTCTGTGGAACCAATAAGTTGCTGAAGTAATCGTCCAATACGAAGCAAGCAATACTGCAGACAACTGTGGAATAAGAAGAATCATATTGGGAATCGCTCAGGCGATGACTCATGCCCTAGGTTCTGCCAAGGGCAGAGTAATGATGGAGAATTTGAATAAACGTCCGGTAAAAGAGAAGACATATATGGAGTCTTCTTTGGATAGGAATAAGAGGAAGTATATGCATTACAAGCAATACCTTAAGCCAAGCAACAAACATAAGAAAAAACGCTGCGACTAGGACAGTCAAGGCATCCGTGACCACAACTAAGGCATGTGATAAAAATTACCAAGGAGAACTACCAAAGTGTAACAGGTGTGGTTATCATCACACCGGTCCGTGCAGAGCTCATAGGTGTGGAAGTTGTGGCAAGACCGAGCATAGCAAGAAGGCAATGCTGGTCTGGTACGGGGCGTGGCAATAGGAGCCAGGACAGTGATAGAAATCAGAACGATAGTAGGAAGCAGAGCAGCAATGGAAACGACAAGGGCAAAGGTTTCTACGGATGTGGCGACAAAGGGGCACTAACGGAAGGACTGCCCGAAGAAAAGTAAAGTTCGTGGGAGCAGTTGTTACGAAAGAAGCACCCAAGGCACGCCAGGACCTGAACGTAGCTACGGGAATGTTCTGTGTAAACCAACACTATGCATCCATTTTGATTGATACTGGCGCCGACTTTAGCCTTGTATCTATAGAAAATTTAAAGAACCTACTTGGTCTAGAAGCGAGTAAGCTAGACACCCCCTATTCAATAGGATTAGCGAATGGGAAATTAATCAAAGAGGATGAAGTTATTAGAGGTGGTACACTTGAGCTTGGGGAACGAAAGTTTTCTATTGACCTGCTACCAGCTGAGTTAGGAAGTTTTGATGTTGCGGTTGGTTCCAAGAATGGAGCTGAAGTTGTTTGTCAAGAGAAAATCATTCGCACCCCTCTTGCGAATAATGAGACACCTTTAGTACATGTCCTTCATAGGGATGATGCAAGGACACTGGACCTCATAAGGCGGAAGAACTATGAGAGCACAGAAGTGTCTCCGAAAAGGCGGCATAGCCTTTCTTGCTCATATTGTCGATAAGGAGACCAAGGAGCCAAGATTAGAAGACATCCCCATTATAAAGGAATTCCCAGAAGTCCTTTCCCAAAGACTTGACTGGGCTACCTCCACAGTGGCAAGTGAAGTTTTGGAGAGATCTAGTGCCAGGAACGCCGCCAGTAGCAAAGGCGCCTTACCGGTTAGTCCCATCCGAAATACAAAAGCTTTCAACACGACTGCAACAGTTGCCAGACAAGGAAATTTTTCAGGCCGAGCTTCTCACCTTGGGGAGCTCTAGTGTTATTTGTTAGGAAGAAAGACGACAGCTTTCGTATGTGCATACAACTTGATCTGAAAGGAACTCAGACGAGTTAATGAGGAAAAAGTATGGTGCAAAGGTTACAGGGAGATAGACAACTAACCATCAAGAATCGGTACCCCCTTACCGAGAATTGATGACTTGTTTGACCAACTACAAGGTTCCAGCTACTATTCCAAGATTGACTTAAGGACAAGATATCACTAATTGAGGACACAAGAAGAAATTATCCCTAAAATGATATTTAGGACTCGCTTTGGGCATTACGAGTTCCTTGTCATGCCGTTTGGCTTAGCAAATGCACCAGCAGTATTCATGGACCTCATGAATCGGGTGCGTAACCGTACCTGGACAAGGTCGTGATTATATTTATTGACGACATCCTTATTTGCTCAAAGACCAAGGAAGGTCATGAGCAACATCTGCGAGCTACCTTGGAGCTTTCGAAGAAAGAACAGTTATATGCAAAGTTCTCAAAGTATGAATTTTGGATTCATGAGGTGCACTTCTTAGGTCACGGGGTGAATAAGAATGGAATTCATGCTGACCCTGCCAAGGTCGAAGCGATCAAGAATTGGGAATCCCCCAAGACGCCAACTAGGATACGGCAAATTCTAGAGTGAGCAGGCTATCACAAACGATTTATTAAGAATTTTTCAAAGACTGCTCAGCCGATGACATCCCTAACCCTAAAGGACAAGGAGTTTGATTGGAGAGAGAAACAAGAAACAGCTTTGCCGACATTGAAGGATAAACTCTGCGATGCACCTAACTTATCTTACCTAACGGCACCAATGGATTTATAGTTTACTGTGATACTTCTCAACAAGGTCTTGGATGCGTGTTGATGCAACAAGACAAAGTCATCACATACGCGTCACATTAGTTAAAGGTACAAGGAAAGTACTACACGACGCACAACCTTGAGCTAGATGCTGTGATCTTCGCGTTGAAGATCTGGCGTCATTTCCGTATGGTGCTCGTTGCACGATCTTTTCAAGATCATAAGAATTTGCAACACATTTTCAAGCAGAAGGATCGGATTATGAGATAGTGTAGATGGGTTGAGCTGTTGAATGATTATGATTGTGAGATCAGATAACACCCGGGTAAAGCAAACGTTGTAGCCGACGCCTTGAGTCGTAAGGAATGCGCAAAGCCTCTAAGGGTGCGAGCCTTAGAGATGGCAACACAAACCGATCTCACCATTCGGATTCATGAAGCCTAGCAGGAAGCACTTAAACCGGAGAACCTACGAGTTGAATCACTGCGTAGTATGGAGGCGAAATTGGTTCCAAAGGAAAACGAAACATTATACTCATGGAACGAATTTGGGCACCATCCTTCGGCAATCTACGAGCACTTATTTTGGACGAAGCTCATAAGTCGAGGTACTCGGTCCGTCCTGGATCCGACAAGATATACCCAGACTTAAAAGATTGGTATTGGTGGCCCAAGATGAAAGCCGACATCACTATATATGTAGGTAACAGCCTTACTTGCCCTAAAGTTAAGGTAGCATACCAGAACCCGCCAGAATTACTGCAACAACCGGAGATTCCCGTCTAGAAGTGGGAACAGATCTCCATGGACTCCATTACAAGTTACCAAGGACACAAAGAGGACACGATATGATTTAGATGATTACCGATCGACTCACAAAGTCTGCACACTTTGTACCTATTAGTAAGAAAGGCAGCACAAAGAAGTTAGCAGAAATACCCCTCAGAGAGACTGTGGCACGTCATGGAGTGCCTGTATCTATCATATCCGACCAGGATGGTCGATTTGTGTCAAGAATCTAGCAATCATTTCAACAAGTTTTTGGTTCACAATTGAACTTTAATACTGTATTTCACCGTTAGACGGACGGCTAAAATAAACGGACGATTCAGACTTGGAGGACATGCTACATGTTTGTGTGATGGACTTTGGTGGGAGTTAGGATACTCACCTGCCCTTAGTGAAGTTTTCCTATAATAATAATTATCACACTAGCATTCAGGCCGCCGCATTTGAAGCCCATATAGACGTAAGTGTCGGTCCCCGCTGTGTTGGATGGAGACCGAAGATGAACGGTTTATTAGCCCCGAGTTTGATTCAGGAAACTACGGACATGATAGTTCAGATAGGTGATCATATCAAGTCAGCACCTGATAGACAAAAGAGTTAGGCCGACAAGCGGCATAAACCATTGGAAATTAAGAGTTGGAAATATGGTTTTACTAAAAGTCTCGCCTTGGAAAGGCGTAGTACGATTGGGTAAACGTGGAAAATTGGACCCACGGTACATAGGAACCTTCAAGATTCTGGAAAGGATCGAAACCGTTGCATACAAACTAAAGCTTTCAGAAGAACTTAGTAGTGATCATGACACGTTCCACGTGTCTAATCTCAAGAAAAGCCCTACACAGGAAATAGTAGTTGTTCCCGCCGACGTGATTCATGCCAAACGACAAACTCCAAATTTACTGAATAACCTGCCAAGGTTATGGACTGGAAAGTCCACCAGACACGAAGAAGTCGTATTAAACTTGTCAAAGTTCATTGAAATTCATGCCATGGCCCAGAGTTTACTTGGGAGAGTAAAGACCAAAACAAATCAAAATGTCCGTATTTGTTTCACAACTCCCCTGCAACCGGTAACACAACATGAACTTCAGGAAGAAATTCTTTTAACGGGGGGAGAATGTGACAACTGGCAATCTTCCATACATTCCGTACAATGCAAAACAGTAATTTGTGCATTAATGACTATGCCTGATCTAATTAATGACGTGAATGATTTTCTGAATATTGTCATATACATACAAGTGCAATACATGTTGCAAGATTGTTTATCATTATTGCATGCAACACAATATGGTTCAATTAGTGCACGAAACAGAGTTAGCTCAGTTATCAGACAAAATAGAAGTACTGACGGGAGTTCAGTACTCAGGCAGACAAGATGTTAAGACACAGAATGAGTCCAAAACCAAGAGTTACCCTAGAATAGTGTGTAGGAAAGTAGGGATTACAAAACTGCCTTCCTAGTGATGATTTAAGTGCCGGAAAGTGTCCGAAACACACAAAAACTGCAGAATTCTGCAGAAAATAACACAAATCAGCAATTTTCAGCATTTTAACTCTAAAATATAATGCAGAATTTGGGTTTAATGGTCCATAATACCTTCCTAGGTGTCGGGAATCAAAACTGTCACAAAAGGGAACATAAAGCACAAAAAATTGCGTAATTTAGCACCTTAACGAGCCGGTAACCAACCAAACAACCGGACACTACCCGAAACACCAAATTTTCACTAGAAGCATTGTTTTAGTGTCATGAAGCTAGTTATGGTCACCGAACATCATAACAGATCCTAAAAACACTAAACACCTAAAACACTAACCGATACACTTGAAATCCAACTTAATACCTTAACTAGAATTTACAACCCAACTAGTGCAACCCCCCCCCCCCCCATTCACGGTCCAAACAAGGGACCCACCACCTTGATTTTATTTACATTGTTTAATAGATTATGTATGATCTTTTGAGACATATTAACCTTTAGATATTGGACTGTTGGAAACAAGTTTATAATACCTTCAAGTCCTTCATAATCTTCTCATTTCTCACAACACAACACTCCCATCTTTCTCCCTCTCCTCCTTTTGGTCTCGGCCGAGAATCACCACCACCATACCATCACTTTCAAGCTTCCATTCATCCATTCTAAGGTGCTACAAAGGTGTAAGGAGCTTGATTAAGGAGCTTGGTGCCATTGGAAGTTGAAGGACCTCTCTCAAGATAGTTTTCTCAAGAAACCAAGTTTAATTACAAGATTTACATACCCATGATTTTAAAGAAAATAATCATGTTTCTAGTGCTAAATCAATTGTAGAAACATGTTGTTAACAAGAAAAATTCAAGAAGAAATATTTTTGAAAAATCATCTTACAAGTTGTGAAAGACTAACTTTTGCAAGAATGAAGTTTATGGACAAATAACCACACTTTTAAGGGTAACTAAACCTACTAATTAACATGGTAAGTTACTACAAGTTTTTACAAAATTTCAAGTTCATGAAATAGTGTAAATGGCATGATTTTGGCACATGGTAAGTGTTGTTTGAACTGTTGTTGATTGGTGATGATTTTAAAAGAAAATGATATGCTTTGAAAGCATGGAAACCTCCATTTTTAAGGGGAAACTATGGCAAAAAAATTTTAGAAATTAAACACTTAGAAAAATATTTTTAAAACAAGTGTTTAAAAGTATATTTTAACCATGGTTTTTCATATAAAAATTGCCATATTTCTTATTACGAAAGTTATAAATGTGGGAGGTTGTTTTTGATAAATAAAAGTGACTAAATATGTATTTAGGAAAATATATATTTAGATGTCACAAGTTGTGTGATTACTTGTATATTTTGTGTATTAGTTATATTATTTTAGGACTTGAAATAGTATAACTTACCAAAATACTAAGAATTATAATACAAAATATTACAAAAAATCCAAGAAAACAAATATATAATTTATACCCAAAAGTTGGACAAACCAAACAAGGAATATGAACTACAAAAATATTCCGGAATTAAGTTCATATATATATTTTGACAAGTGAGTAAAATGGTATATTGGAAACCAAGGAAACGAAAAATATGATTTTTATAATTATTACAAAGATATATCATATTTTTGTTAAGAAGAAAATACCTTATTTTTTAATAAAGGAAAGATGTATATATTTCTTGAATTATTAGAAAATATATTATTTTTGAAGAAAATATATATTTTCTTAAACAAATTTAGAATATATTATTGGGGTGAAAAATGGATTTATAAATATTTTCTAAGTTAATCTTAAAGATATATTATTTTTGGGGTTTATATGAGGATATAATTATTTTTGCCTAGGAAGGATTACAGATAATTTTCTAAAATAGTTCTCTTAAAATGTATATATTTTAAGAATGTAAATTGGTGATTTTATTGGTTAAGAATAATATTCCGGAAAGTATCAATACAAAAATTAAGTATAAGAATACTTTATTAATACAATAAAATACGTATTCTTGTACGTATAATTACACACCGGAATACGCCACCAATACATGGCAAAATATACAAGTCTAAAAATACAAGTATAAGTATACTCATCCTTCGGGAAAATATTCATGGAAGGTTTACAAAATAAATAAGTTAAAATATATTATTTTAACAAATATTCCAATAAATAATAAATATAATTTAAGTTAAAATATTATTATTTTAACGAATAATTATATACTTTGGAATAATACAAGTACATCAAAGATGCAACACAAAGATACTAAGTCATAACAAACAGGACTAAAAGTCATTGCACGACCCAGCCGTCTAATAAACCATAACACGTGTGTAGGTTGTAGTACGGTGTAAGGGTATATACTTTGGGTATACAGGAGACATGACACAAATTTGTGAGTTCATGCCCCCCTTTTCTTTTAACTCTTTTCAGTTTTATAACTTCGGGTGCGAAATACATGTTACAAATGTTACGATGATTACAAATGGTATGGTTAGCTAAGGAATGAACTGTTAGATCATGTGAATTGGTAGGCGTTAACTTGAGACCATTAATCCTTTTATAAGAACCGAGGGGCATGGGTGATAGATCTATTTGGGTGTTGCGAGCCCCACCCAAGGGTCCGCGAGTTGGCCCATGTGGTGACTATGTCATTCCAGCCGGGAGGCCTAGTACGAAATACGCAAAGGTTTGAGCCTTCCTATGCCATTGCACACATGTTAATGTATTAGCTACACATTAATTGATCTGTTCATAGACGCTTTCATACCGAATTACAAAGGCATACATACAAATGTTTACAAGATTATTCGAAATCATACAGAAACACATAAACTAGCTCAACTTTTGTTGATGTTTTCAAAATTACATGTATTTCAGGAAACAAGATGGATCTTGGGCGCATGTGTTGTTTTCGAGACGTAAAATCCAAGTTTAGATGTCATCCATTCTTGTATTATAATGTAACTTGAGAATTTTGGTTGAAGCTTAATGACACGTGTTTGTAACATTTTGAACTTATGAATGGATGAACATCATGTTTTAATCATATAGTCGTTTATTATAATTGAATGCAATGGTATTGAACAAGTCACACATCATACGCTTCCGCAAAAGTCAGGGTGTGACATCACTCAGCTCTAGAAACATGTTATACACAACACGTCTAAGCTGAATTTGGGTCCCATTAAGGCGTTTAATGTTATGAAGACTTGTTTTGGCGGTTTTGAAGACGTGGGTGCAAGTAAAGTTGAATTTAAGAACTATAAGAGGCAAATTAACTTGTTTAGAGGGGAATATGACGCCGATATGGTTGTGAGACATTTGAATGAAAAAAAAAACATTCCCAACCTAATTTCTCGTATGATTACTTCACAGACGAAGAGAATCCTTTGAAGGGACTTTTTTGGTGTGACGATCAAGCCAAACGAAGTTACCACGTGTTTGGTGATGTGATTTCGTTTGACGCCACGTATCGTTCCAACAAGTAATATTTTATAATTCAACTTCTTCTGTTTTTTGGCATTTTATGAGTTTACATGCAATGGCGTTTTTATTAGTTTACATGATATGGGGTTTTATT
This sequence comes from Helianthus tuberosus, assembly GCA_030545235.1. Classification (NCBI taxonomy): domain Eukaryota; kingdom Viridiplantae; phylum Streptophyta; class Magnoliopsida; order Asterales; family Asteraceae; genus Helianthus; species Helianthus tuberosus. The sequence continues at coordinate 95,513,370 of CM060399.1, read as the reverse complement.
AGTTTACATGCAATGGCGTTTTATTAGTTTACATGCAATGGCGATTTTATTATTGTTTCAGTTCTCATGGCGTTTTCATATACAGATACTCTATGGTGTTTGTACTGTTCACTGGTATAGACAATCATCACTGCAATGTTACATTTGGTGCAACAATATTGGCGTCGGAAACTGCTGATACATATATTTGGTTGTTGAGAGTTTTTCTAAAAGTTGTTGGTTCTCAACCAAAAGTTGTTGTCACTGACCAAGATCCAGCAATGAGGAATGTTATTTCTGCTGTATTTGTTGACACGAGGCATCGGTTATGCATGTGGCATGTGATGCATAAACTTTCTCTGAAGGTTGGTATGCTTATTTTTACCTTTGGCGTTTTAGGATACACTGCGTTTTAAAATACATGGCGTTTTGTACCTTGTTACTATTTTTTTAATTAAGTTTTGTCTTTGTGTAATTTATATGTTTTTTTATGCATGGCATTTTCATATTATACATAGGTTGGTGTTAGGTTATGCAATTCCACGAATTTTAAAGAACGTATTTGTGGTGTTGTGTGGACGGATACTCTCACACCTGAAGAGTTTGAATCAGAATGGGAAGCGGTTATCGCAGAGTTCAATTTAGCAGATAATGACTGTCTACCTGATATTTTTGCACTCAGGGAATCTTGGATCCCTGCATACTATAGAATGGAAGAGATGTCGGGTCTTATGCGAACGACATCGAGGTCGGAGGGTGAGAATCACTTTGTTGGTCAAGTGTGCAATTTGAAAGCTACTCTTGTTGAGTTCATGACTCATTACGAAACTGTAATAGAAGCACGGCGTCATACACCGGAAAAATGATCATGAATCTCGATACAAACGACCCTAGTTGAAGAGTATTTACCAATTGTTGGAAGGCCAAGCTATTAACATATACACAAAAAGTATTTATTGTGACGTTCAAACTGAGCTAATTGGAATTGTGGATTGCATAAATCAACGTTACGAAGATCAGCCTGATGGGTTTGTTAAGTTTTACATAAATGACTTCCAGCAGCCTTGTACATCCTTATTTGAGGTAAACAATGGCGTTTTGTTTTTATATGGTGTTTTCTGTTAATGGTGTTTATCATATCCAATGTGTTTTTTTTAATTTTTTGAGACAAACATTCTCTGCATTGCGTTATAGAGATATTTTTTTTGGCGTTCTTCAGGTAATGTTCCATAAGTCTGATTGCACATGCAGTTGCTCATGCAGGCGTTTTGAACAGTTTGGTTTACTATGTAGACATATATTCTATGTTTTGAGAATTATGGACATTAGGGAATTTCCAAAACAATACATTCTGAATAGATGGCGCAAAGAGGCCTCCCCAAACTGCTCTCCCGAATACTCAATTAGTTGTGAATATATGACCGAGCTTGATCCCGATGTGCAAAGTATGATGCGAGATATTATTTTTTCAACGGAATATACTTTGAACCGTTTATCTGGTAATAAAGAGGAGCTATCATTATACAAGGATCACGTTCAATCTTATATGAAGAAGGTTCAATATATGCAGATTGTTGCTCCCCCCGCTAGTACTAGGGTTAGATTTGTCGAGATAATCGTTCAATATAAAAATGACAAGAATCCGATAAGAGTCCCTGTTTGGTATAAATCCAAAGGTTCTGGTTCTCAGAAGCGCCTGAAATCTAAACAGGAGATAGCAATCGAGAAAAAGAAATCAAATTTGAAACCCGGGGCCAAAGAAATACAGTGTCAGAACTGCAAAGGCTATGGACACTATGCATCGACATGCAAACATGCCGTAATTAAAAAAAGATCAACAAGGTCTTCTAGAGCTAGTGAAGAGTATTTTGGCGTTTTGTATTTTTCATTCTTACAGAACACACATAGATGGTCCTCGAGAGCCAGTGTAGAGTAGTTTGGCATTTTGTATATTTCATTCCTATAGAACACAGACAGATCTCAGTTTGGCGTTTTATATCATTTTTATACATCATTTTTTCCATCTTTTTTTCGACCTATTTGTTAATAACATGCTACTTCGAAGTTATATAACAAACAATATAAGATCGGACAAGCAAATCAAACGCCCAAAAAAAACGCCACTAAATAAAACTACCATAAACCTCTAATTTTGGTCATGCTAAACTCAATAATGTTTTGCTAAATGAGATGCACAACATTGTTAATCCTCGGTCAAGAAAGATGTCTAACAATGTTGTCCATCCCATTTACCTAAACTTTATTGAGAACAAAACTGAATCTCCATAAAATGGCGTTTTTGAATTTTGTGGTTTTTGTGTGTTTTGGCGTTTATATTGAGGATCTTGCTCATTACATCAAGCGAAAGTTAACTGAGAAAAACATGGATTGGAATCTTAGATATTTGGGTTTTTTTTGCATTTCTAAGATGAATGGTATAGAGGAAAATATGATGTTTGGTGTGGATTTCAGTAGGTCTGAGAGGTTGTTTATATTGGAAGTTTTTGGCGCGTATTTTAGGCGTGATTTTTATTATAGTAAATGCTAGTAATTAAGTTCCGCCGTTTCAGTACTGTTTGTTCAGCTTTATCGGTTAAAAACAAAGTTTGGCGTTTTATATCTAATGGCGTTTAGATTAGGATGAAGTGTGCTATGTGTGTTAAGGCAGGATTCTAATAGCGTTTTATTCGTGAGTTTGGCGTTTTGTGTTGAGAAGTCAAAAGACCCTTTTACCCTTAATGAAGCGCGCCACACTAATAAAAGTGATGTTATTTACGAAAATGTCACAGCGTCATTTAGTCCATAGATTGTTTTGATCTGACGATCCATAAGCGTTCTCTCCGTTCTCACACTTTCCACCGTTTTCTCTTATTCTGACCTTATATATATATACATATATACATATATATACATATATACATATATACATATATATATATATATATATATATATATTTCAAATGACTTTTTACGTTTATTGGATGTTTTTTTTTCCAATGACAATATACTTTTATTATGGTATTGTCTTTTTTTTTCTATTCTGTAATTTTGCTCGGAAACTTTGACGTCAGATTATTATAAATCTGTGCGTCGAAAATAAGAAATACCATAAAAATTTTCTTGAGCCCACCACCGGATATACACGGATTAATAATACAAGTTAACATGTTAATTAAAGTTGATAATCTTAACTAAAGACAAGAAGATAACATAGTAACTAATAAAGTTCTGAAAATCATCAAAATAAAATAAATATAAAAGCATTAAAGTAGAGGCCATGGTGTTGGTGGCGGGCCACTTCGGAGACGACAAGGGTGGGGAGAGTTGAAGGAGCGAAGATAATATATGCCATGCGATTTTCAGTCTTAACCTAACTAATTAATCAATTATGTAACTAGCAATTTAAAAAAAAAACAAAGAGAGTGTTGCGGTCTCAAACCTTTTATTGTGTACTCTTAATTCAATTATTCTTACGTTGATTATTAATTACTTATAAAAGAATTAGGATGTGACTGAATTTGAATTCAATTTGTAATTTTTCTAACAAAATTTAAATATGGTGGTTGTTGTTGCAACAAATACGAGACCGAGAGTAGTGGACAGACTGGTTAGGTAAAAGGCTTCAGAGTTAATTGTTCCCTTTAAAATGGTTTGGAGACACCCAGACGCCGTTCTCAATGAACCGGAACCCTCTGAGTCTGATTTGAATAGTTGTTTTCTTAAGGCCATCCAGGAATGTCCTTCAAGGGTTCGGCATTTTCCTGAACATTTGCTAGTTATGTTAGGTATTAGCAAATTGTGGGATAAGCCTGATCGGGATCCGGTTCTTATGAGGAGTGGTCAGGGTATGCATTTCACCTGTTTTGCTTTTTTACATTACTTTTGATTGTTTGCTTATGTTTTGTTTCTTATAAATTTTGCAGTCATGTCTGCATTGGATTTTGTGAAGAGTGACGACACGTCAGATGTTGCTTTTAGGGATGTTGAGGCTGCAGTGGGTGATGATACCGTTGTTAGAAGCTTTGAACATAGGTTTGAGGATGTGGGGTATGGTATTGTTCCAGATGTGAAGGGTTTTACCAAGACTGCTGCTCCTAAGGCTTTGACCCGTCGCTCTGCTCGACGTATGTTGAAGAGTGCTGCTCAATTCACTTCTTCTGATCCTGTGGATTTGAGCAACGACATCGAAGTTTCTGAGGGTCAAGGCCCTGATGCTGAAAAGGAGAAAAATTTGGTTGTTCTTGGTAAGAAGAAGTCTTCGGGTAAGAAGGTTACAGTTACTCCTGTTCAAGGTTCATCTGGGAAGGGTGTTGAGAGTTTGAGTGAAGATGAGGTTTACGTCCCAAATTGGAGTGTTAAGGTTGGGGATAGTTTCAAAGATGCCAATGTCTGTGCTGTTGTGTTGCCTAATTTCACTCCTCCCGATGTTCAAGGTTCCATATCAGAGATGGAGGGTGACACCATGCTTTCAAGGTTGATCTTGAGCTCTTGCAACCTTTCTGCCTTAGTGGCTGAAGGTCTTACCCGTTTCCGGAAGGGGATGTAGGAGTATGAGGAGTTTTCAAAGAAAAAGGAAAAGATGAAGACTTCTATGTCTGCCATGAAAAAGGATATTGATAGCTTTTCGAAGAAGGAGGAAGCTTGGGTTAAGAAAGTTGGTGAGCTGACCCGCAGGCATGAGATTGAGATTGGGGATTTGAAGAAGAGTTTTGAGGCAGATAAGCTAAAGCTGAAGGCTGATAGGGAAGCATTGGATGTTCAGAAGAAGGCCTTTACAAAAGAAAAGGAAGGCTTGAAGGCTTCTGTAGTTCAAGCTACTGGTGATAACCAGTGGCTTATCGAGCAAGGCTTTCATCAGGTTGTTACTTATATCCTTCATTCTACTGAATTTAACTCTGCCCTTGGGGATCTCTATATGAAATTGCTGAACTATGGGAAGCATTTGGGCTTAGTTGCTGGTTTCAAACTTCATGAGTCTGGTCAAACTTTAGAACAATCTCCTTTGTTTCTCCCTGAAACTTCTGAAATTTTTAAGTAGTTTGTTCACCAGATGGAAAGGCTGACCTGTCCTTTTGTAAGTGAAGTTTCTTTTTGCTTCGATAAACCTATTTCCATGTTACAGGAGCTGAAACCAGCTGGGCTTAATGAGAAAGTTTGTGCTGAAGTGCTTGATTCCTTTTCCAAGAAGCGTTCCCGTTCAGGTGATAGTGAAGAGACTTTCTCGGAGGATGCAGATTTTTCCAAGGAAGCAAGCCTTGAAGGCTCAGCGGTTGCAGGTGATGGTGGCCCTAAGGCCAAGAAAGCAAAGAAGGCCAAGAATGGTAAGAGTGATGGTTCTGGAGCTTCAAAGCCTTGATTTTTAAACAATCTATTCGTAGCTCTCTTAGCACTTTAAACAATTTCATGTTTTGTAAGTTTTAAACTTGTTTCTTTTGGAGGGAACCGTTTAGGTCCTTGTGGTGGTTGAAGCCTTGAAGGCTTCTTTGAACAATTATGTAGGTTTTAAGGCCCTTAAGGCCCTTTATGCTATGCTTTAACTTTCTAATACTTGTGCTATATTTTGACTTTTTATGCTGCCTTGGCTGTATGTTATGCATTTTCTAGAGGAACTGTTTAAGCTGCTTGTAGCTTGGAGCCTTCGAGGTTTCCAGGTGCTGTTTGATGCTTGTGTCCTGGTGCTTTACTTAGTCTTTGTAACTTTTTGTTTTTATGTTGTTGTTTTGTTCCTTTCCTTGTACTTTTGTTTGTGTAATTGTCTTTGTTGGTGTTGTGTTTTCCTTATGTTACTTATATCTTGAAGGGTTCAGTGCTGCAGTCACTTAGCCTTGGTATTTTTAACAAGAAGGCATAACACTTATCCTATTTATCATTTTTACTTAGTTTGATTTTGGTTCGTAAGCCTGTTGATGAGAGTTTTGTTTTATGAAAAAATTTCTAAGGCTTAAGGAACATTTGGTGAAGGCTATCCAGACCCGTCTATGAGACAAGTTTGTTGAAAAAATTTCTAAGTCTCATGGAGTTGTATTGATATAGGAACTCACCCCTTATATAGGTCCATTCAACCTTTGAACCTATTGAGCGATGTGGCCTGGGAGCTCATCCCCTTACATGACCCTTGTCATGGAGTTTTTTGCTAGGTTCTCAACCTGATTATAGGATAAAAAGACAAGTTTTAACAAGAACCTCATTGTTCATTCATCAAAGTGTGTGGATTACAAGGGAACAAAAACAACACTTTGCTAACTTTTTTCTAATACATGTTTCTAGACGTGGAACCTTTTAAGGTTTTTACCGTTCCAATGCTTGGGAAGCTTTTTGCCATTTGAGTCAGCTAGCTTGTAGGATCCTCCCTTGTGAGCTTCGAGGATGGCATATGGTCCTTCCCATTTGGGACCAAGTTTTCCCTGACTTTCCTTCTTCCTTGCCTCATTCTTTTTGAGGACTAGGTCACCGGGCTTGAATCGTTCATGTTTTACCCAGGTATTGTAGTAAGATTCCATCTTTTGTTTATATCTTGCTTCTTGAATAGCCGCTTGATCCCGTGCTTCTTCTAGGAGTTCCAAGTTCAACATCGTCTCTGGCTTGTTTGTTTCTAGATCAATGTTGAACGTTCTTTTTGTTGTAACTCCTATTGCTGCTGGGATTAAAGCTTCGGATCCAAACACCAAGCTATAAGGTGTTTTCTTATGACTTGTTTTTTCAGTGGTTCTGATTGCCCACAACACGTTTGGGAGTTCTTCAAGCCAGTTGGTGTCATGCTTTCCCAATCGTGTTTTGATGGCCTCCACAATGCTTTGATTTGTTATTTCCACTTGGCCGTTGGAATGAGGGTAGGCTACTGAGCTGAAAACTTGTGTTATTCAAAACTCTTTGCACCATGAGCTGAAGGGCTTTTCAACAAATTGTTTTCCATTATCTGTAACCAATACTCCTGGCAACCCAAATCGACAAATGATGTTTTTCCATACAAAGTCAATGATTTGCTTTCCTGTTATCTTTGCCAATGGTTTTACCTCCTGCCATTTAGTGAAATAGTCCACTGCTACTAGAAGTAATTTGACTCCTCCTTTGGTTGGAGGGAATGGTCCAACAATGTCCATTCCACATTTGTGGAATGGCCAAGCAGACGAGATAGGAACCAGGTCATGCTTTGGGCTTTTTGGCACTGGGGCATGTATCTGACAGGCTTCACATTTCTTCAGTTGCTCGCTTGCATCTCGATGCATAGTGGGCCAAAAATACCCAAGGTTCATCAACTTTGTCACTACTAATCTTGGGCGAAATGAGCCCCACAAATTCACTCATGAACTTCCTTGATCAAATATTGACTTTGTTCCGGGCCAACACAACGAAGCAATGGTGCAAGGTACCCCTTTTTATAAAGGATATTTTCTTGCAACACGTATTGTCTTGACTTTATTCGAACCCTTTCGGCTTCTACTTGATCACTTGGCAGCTCACCATTTGTGAGGAATTTGATCAAAGGGTTATCTAATTTGTGCCTTCTTCAGTGATGACGTCCTGCACTTCGAGCTCTTGAATTGATGATTGCTTCAATACTTCAACTAATACTTTTTTGGTGAGTTGGGCAAAGGTTAGTGAAGCAAGTTTGCTTAGTGCATCAGCCTTTTTGTTTTACGATCTTGGAACTTGTTTGATTGTGCATGTTTCAAATGCATTCATAAGCTCCTTTGCCTTTTCAAAGTACTTCTTCATGTTTGGTTCTTTGGCTATGTAGTTGTCACTTACTTGGTTTGAAACAAGCAATGAGTCTATGAAGACTTGAAGCTTTTTGACACCCATTTTTCTTGCAAGCTTGAGTCCTGCAATCAATGATTCATACTCGACTTCATTGTTTGTAGTCTGAAATTCAAGCCGGAGAGCATACGTAAATTCCAATTCGTTAGGGTCGATTAGAACTAGCCATGCCCCTAACCCTTCAACGCTGGAAGCTTCGTCGATAAAGAGCTTCTAAGTATTGGGGTCAGAGGGTTCAGTAGAGGCTATATTGACTTCCTTTATTGTTTCCTTGGGTACCTCCAAAATGAAATCAGCCAAGATTTAGGCTTTTACAGCTTTTCTTGGAACATAGGTGATGTTGTGTTCGCCTAGTTCCACAGCCCATTTGGCTAAACGTCCAGAAGTTTCGGGTTTTTCAAGCACATTTTATATTGGTTGTGACCACTTGTATGGGGTGTGCTTGAAAGTATCTCTGAAGCCTTCTGGCTGTTTTAACTAGTGTAAGAGCAAGTTTTTCCAGTGGGGGATGCTTGGTCTCTACTAACTTTATGGTCTTACTGAAGAAGTAAACAGGTACCTGAGCTTTGTTTCTATCGATGGTCAGGACTGCACTAATTGCTTCCTCAGCAATTGATAGGTAGACAGACAGAGATCAGTTCCACTGTTTCAGGAGCTGCAATGTTTGGTAGTGAAGCTAGATGCTATTTCATTTGGTTGAAGGCTTCCTCCGCTTCTTCTGTCCACCTGAAGTCCCTTTTGTTTGTACACCTTTGAAGGGTTTTGAAAAAGGGAAGGAATCATTCTACCAACTTAGAGGTAAAACGCTTCAAGGCTGCCAATTTGCCTTTCAAGCTTTCAACCTCTTTTTTACTTTGTGGCGATTTTGTATCCAGGATTGCTCTGACTTTGTTGGGGTTAGCTTTTATGCTTTTCTTTCCTACAATGTGCCCCAGGAACTTGCCTTCCTCGAACCCAAACGAACACTTCACCGGATTTAGCTTCATGTTTATCTTTCTGAGGTTTCGGAATGTTTCTTGAATATCGTCAAGCATTTGGCCCTCAGTCTTACTCTTGATTACCAGGTAATCCACATAGGCTTCCATGTTTTTTCCTATTTGTTCAACAAACGCTTTGTCCACCAATCGTTGGTAGGTTGCACCTGCATTTTTTAAGCCAAAAGCCATCTTTTGATAGCAAAAAATACCTTTTGTTGGTATGGAAGGCTGTCTTTTCTTCATCTTCCTTTTTCATTTGAATTTGGTGGTAGCCTTTATAGGCATCAAGAAAACACTTGAATGGGAACCCTGTAAACGAGTCCACTTTAAGATCAATTTCGGGCAAAGGATAACAATCCTTTGAACACAGGCCTTATTCAAGCCTTTGAAATCGATGCACATTCTCCATGACCCATCGGGCTTCTTGACCATCACAGGGTTGGCTATCCAATAGTGGTATTTTACCTCTCGTAGTATGCCAGCTTGCACCAACCCTTCAACCTCTTTGCATGCTGCTGCACTTCGATCAGGAGCGAGGCTCCTTTTTTGCTGAACAATGGGCTTCACATTTGGTGGAATCTTAAGCTCATGTTTGGCAATATCCCTCGGGATGCCGGTCATTTCATCAGGACACCATGCAAAGATGTCTATGTTGTGGGTCAACAACTTCTTGAGGTATGAGAGAGTTTCTTGAATAAGGTTGGTGTTTACCCTTATCCTTTGTTCGGGATACTTAGGGTTAATGGCCCATCCTTGTTCTTCGCTTTCATTCTTTCCTGAGGTTTCTCCTTCAACCAGGAAGGCTTCTTGGGTTGGTTGAAGGGTTGCAATTCCTCTCTTGGTGGGGAACTTGACAATGCCTTGGCCAACAGAGACAGCCATGCTAAACTCGCTTTGCCCTGGCCTTCCTATGATAACATCGTAGGTAGAAGGCATGTTGATTACAATGAAGGTGAGTGGTTTGGTTCTTTTCATTTCACCCTCCTTGAAGCAGACGTCAAGCGTCAGTTGGCCTAAAGGCTTGATGGGGATGTCAGCGATCCTTTTGATGGATGACTCAGCTGGCTGAAGCCTCGAACGCTCATGGTCGCTGAGTTAGTTGAAGTATTTTTCAAACATTATTTCTGTCGCTGCACCCATATCAATGTATGCTTTGCTTGTCTTCAATGTTCCCACGATGGCTTCACCTACCAAAGGGTTCGAGTGAAGTCCCTTTTGTGGTGGTGGGAAGCACAAGCACTAAAGCTTCCAAGCGTTGTCGCTTGGTGGGGGTTTCTTCAACAACGTTCACCATGTTTACTTCTTTGTTTTTTCCATCACCCATTTAATCTTTTACCCCTTTAACGAGGTGGGCCAGTTCTCCAGACTTGACTGCTTCCTTAATTCTCTTTTTGAGTTGGAAGCAATCGTTGGTATGATGACCCTTTTCTTCATTGAACTCACAAAATTCAGTAGAATTTTCATTTCTTTTGCTTTTGGGCAGGGGTCTTGGCGGTCGTAAGCTATGTTTGACTTCTTCGGTGGCAAGTATTTCTTGAGAAGTTTGGTTAGGCTGTGAAGTTCACAGCCTTGTTCCTGCTCGAAGGGTTTCGACCTTTAGACCTTCGAGGGTCTGAGCTTCAGGAGCGTCTATCATAAGAACCGTAGTTGCCTCTTTTTCGGTTAGGGGTTGTTATGCCTACAGCTGGGACCCCTCTTTCTTTGCTCCTTGATGTCAACCGCCTCTTCTCCCCTAATGTGAGCCTCAGCCCTTTCAAGGGCTTCTTCCAAGGTATTGGGCAGGCACTTGTTAAAGTCCCTGGTAAGGTACTTAGAGGTGATTGCATTCATGAAGCCTGCAACCCTCTTCTTTTCGTCAGCTCCCACATACGTTAAACTTTCCTTTTTGTATCTCTTGATGAAATCCCTGATGTTTTCATCGCCTTTTTGTTTGATTTGGAAGATCATAGTGGCATCCTTCAAATACCTCCTTTGTTGTGAGAAATTAGCCAGGAAACCCTTGCTTAGATCATCGAAGGTTCGAATGCTTCGAGCTGGCAGATCATTGAACCAGATCCGAGCAAATCCTACGAGGGTTTGCATGAACATTAAGCAACATTCATCATTGGACCATTTCTCTATCCTTGTTGCCCCCCGTGAAGATCTGGAGATGATCTTCTGGATCTTCCGTTCCATCGTATGTTCGTATGTGAGAAGGCATCTTTATCCTGGTTTGGAAATCGTAATCAGCAATTTGCTGAGAAAAACATGACAATTTACTTGGTTTGTAAGGTTTGGCCAAATCCTCTTATGTTCTCGTGCCCGGGTTATTGTTAACATTCCCTTGGGTAGCCAGCACCTGGTTAATGAAGTGCTTCCAGGGGAAGCTTGCCATCATTTGTGGCATGAAATTGAAGCCTTGAAGGCTTTCAGGTGCGGCTGTACAGTTCACCCCCATAGGAGCACTCATGATGGCACTTTGTGCTAAAGGGAGGACAGACAAGGCTTGTTCCCACGTGGTAGTTGCTGGAGGTGGAAGGCTTGCAACAGGAAATTGTAACAACTTATCCAAAGTTAGCTCATACCCCAAGGGTGCATCGGTCACCACTGGTTGAGAGGAAAATAGAGGAAAAGATGTTGGATCCGACCTTGTATACGTATATGGACTTGGGTTCAGAGATGGATGGCTAGGACCAGCTTCATTTCTGGACACGACTGGCTGTGAGCTTTGAAAGGGAGAACTTGTGGTCCAGGCGACAACGACGGCTCTGGTTCATCATAGTCTAGCCGAATTCTTACCCCTTTATCCCTTTCCCTGTTTACGTACTGGTTAAGGAGAGACCTTAACTGAAGAAAATTGTTTGCGACCCCCTCCGGTGTGAGGTCGATATGTGTAGGAGCGTTAGACGCACCGACATTAGGAGATGGGACTCCTAAATGAGACGGGGTCGGTGTATGGAAGGAGAGGAACTCGGGGTATGTTGCTACTGTTGGAGTGCTCCCCGGAGTTGAAAAAGAAGTAGGTATAGCCATAGGAGCTTGGCTAGTGATGGGAGTAGAGGCACGTGGAACTTGATTTACCTCTCCCGAAGATTCCCCTTCAGACATGATGATTTCAGAGAGAATGGAGCTACACTACTGGTCTTTTTGAGAAAAATGAACGGCGTAGCCCCATGGTGGGCGCCAACTTGTTGTTGCAACAAATACAAGACCGAGAGTAGTGGACAAGCTGGTTAGGTAAAAGGCTTCAAGGGTTGAAGTTTTCCTAACGCAGGTCGTGGGGTCCCCCTACGTTTGCTAGACGTAGGAGGAGGTTCACTAGTTATGTTGTTGCTCACTTGAGATCTTTGGCTGAAGGAGGTTCAGCCTCGAATGTAAGAACAAGTGAAGTTGTGTTATTTGAAGTGAAGAAGAGAAGCATGCATGAAGCAAGTTCTCGAGAGAGAAGAGAGAAGATGAGAGATCCAAGAAGATCCAGACTGATCGGAATGTCCGGAATGAATGATATGGAATGTCATTTATAGAGAAGGCTTCTTCCCAAAGGGGAAACCTTTGACTAGTGAACCCCTGCTGCAGTAGGGGACTTACCCATTTAGGGGTTGAATGCTTCGGACCTGCGGGTAAAAGGGTGTTCTCTTTTGCACACGCCACTTTTGCGGCTGAGAGAAGAGTTGGTGGATTATCAATGATGTGACTGATTACTGTGCTTGTTCTTTTCTGCTCACAATGGCTCGCGAGTTTTGAACCATTTAACCTTTTGAGTTGTTATGTATTTTAGTCATATTATTGAGGCTTGGGCTACCCCGTAATCAGTGGTGATCAAACTTATAAAGTTAATGGACGTTTGACCATTTTTATTGTATTACTACAAAATTTGATTCCCTTATGATGCGTAAGTGATATAATTTAAACATAATGGTGAAATTTGAGTGTACTAAAAATTGCATTTTGATTCAAAATTCCTCCTTGGTTTCAAAACATGTGACTCGTATTAGTCCTTATGGTCCTTCTTTATGTTACTAACTACTTATAGCAGTGGTGGATTTATGGTATTTAACGCTTGTTCTTGTTAAGTGTCATACTTACAGGTAAACTTATTATACGAGCAAGTATTCCATGACTAGCGAAAAGAATTTGCAAGGTATTGAAAATGGGTCATTACTTTGACCTTGCTAGGTATGTGTAAGGGGTTATACTTTCAGTAAGGGCTTATAGCCCGACTAAAGATGATTGAATCAAAGGTGGGTAATAGACCACCTCAAGACCTATAAATACTATTCGGGTAAAACGCCCTTGGATAACGGGATTGGGTAAACTACCCCAAGAATAGATTAGATAATGGGTCCTTTGTTCGAATGATTCTCCTGGTACTTATGTACGGGAGACTTGAACTAAAAAAAGGGCTTAAAGTCTCTTAACAGGTGCTTTGAATAAAGTGTTGTATCAGAATGTAATATGGGATTATTAAGGTTTTGCCTAAGAAAAACCAACGGTGACCTTGGTTGTGGTTGGGAAAAAAATAATTAAAAGATTTGCTAAGGATGTACAAGACTTGAGATAAAACGCTCAAAGTCTTATAACGGGTCAAATGAGTAATAAACCTAATAACGAATATTAGGAATGAAGAATTCAAGATTTATGGGCCCGGTAGTGGGTTATAGTTAAAAGAAATTAAAGAATAAAACCCAAGGGAATAACTTGGGTTTGGACCAAATTTGGAGGTGAATTGGGTGAAAAGAAAACATATTTTAGCTGACAAGGCCGGGTAGAAATTTGACCCGCCCGGGTTAGAGTGTTGAAAAGAAAATATGTTTCAGCTGACACGACCAGGTGGAAATGTGACCCGCCCATGTCAGGGTGCTGAAAAGAAAACACGTTTCAGCTGATATGCCCGGGAGGAAACCTTGCCCGCCTAGGTAAGGGTGCTGAAAATAAAATAAAATGAAATGAAATAAAATAAATTGTTTTCATTATTGGGTTGATCCGTTCGATTAAAAGTCTTAAATATTGATCGTTTGATTGGTTTTAAATAATATGCAACACAAGGCGGGAACCAGACGGACGACCAAGCACGTGAAGAACCGAACACTATTAAACTGAAAAACTCTTTGGAAACAATTGTGGGAAGGATGAAGCTCAATCATGCATGACAGAGCTTTCGAGTTTAAAACTTTTTTATTTTAAACTGTAAATTAAGAGTAAGAATCAGTTATGTCGGTTCGTCTGGGTTATCAGTTATCCCAGACGTATAAGTTCTATATATAAAAAAATTATGGGACCTAGCTATCTATGCTAAAATATCAATTGAAACGGGCTAGATTGTTACAGGCAATATTCCAATTTAGTTCAGTTTGTTGTTCGGTTACGACAAGAAAAAAATAAAAATCGAATTAACCAATCCGAATTAAGCGTAAACCAAACCGTTGGACACCCTCACATTTAATTAAACATATGTCACCTCCGTGTAACCAAAAGATAAAACAACAAAAAAATAAAGTTGTGATATGTTCTAAATGATATCAAAAGGTGTTTTTAAATTGACTGAAAACAAAAAATGTATACCGATTCTAGTACCAGTGTTATTTGATCGGTATCAGTTGAATTTCTTATGTACAGATACTCGGTGTCGTTTACAAATACCAAAAAAAAACTTTAGCTTGAATAGAATTCTGTTTTTAATAAAAATACATACCGAAATGTTGGAAAATCAAAACTAAACACAACAACACAATTAGTTTTTTTCAAAATATTTAATGAACACAAATAATTGGAGAAAAATGATAAAATTAATAAGTTAGGTATTGTTATAGTAGGTAAGAGTTTGTCTAAAAAACACATTTTTCCTACAAAGTATGAGAAGTTTATGTAGGCATTGTGTTTTAAATTTTAGTTGAATTCTTTTGGCTTGGTATTATATAGAATAACACCAAAGATAACAATTTAAAACATAATGGAATGTATTCTAGGTATGAAATCTAGAACATTATGCGAAGAAAATTAATTAATGTGTTTTAAATTTGAAGCTTATAATACATTTGATTGTGTTTTAAATTATTACCGTTTGGAGTTTTTACATATAATACCATGCAAAAAAAAAATATTCTAAAACATAATGTCCAAAATTTAAAACCTATTCTCACATTGTTTAGGAAAAATGTTATTTGTAGACCAACTTTACTCTATTATAGTATAAGGGGTGGAAACAAAACTTATAAAGAAATAAAACTAAAAAAGATTACATGATGTGCTAACTTGTAGTGTTTATTCATGAAAATGGTTATATTAATGTAGTGGAGAGTTCAAATGAGAAAAATTATTTTTAAGAATAAATAAAGAAGAAACTTCAACCCATAAAAATATTTTATTTTACTTCATTTAATATTTGTATTTAATGTTAGAGTAAATTACTATTTGAGTCCTCGTGTTTTAGTGGTTTTAATCACTTGAGTCCAAAATCAAAAAAATTAACGAACCGAGTCCCTAAATGCACTTTTTGTAACCCTTTGAGTCCAAATTTTTAACAATGTCCACCAAATCTGTTAACGTAAGGGCAATTTAGGTTCTGTTTGTTTTTGCTTATATTGTCTGTAAAGAGCTTATGTCTGGGGGCGGGCAGACATAGGCACTTGAAGACTGTTTGTTTAAAAAAAAAGAGAAGATCTTAAAATGGCTTTTAATAGCTTAAAAAAAGCTATGGACAATAGCTTCACAAAAACAGATCAGATCTTCACACACACCCATCTTCTTCTTCCTCTTCTCCCCTGCCACCACCACCGCACCACCACCGCCACCACCTCCACCACCACTATCGTCAAAACCCACCACCACCAAACCCATCACCACCAAACCCATCTGTGAGAGAGAGAGAGATCTGTGAGAGAGAGAGATCGGTGAGAGAGAGAGACCTGTGAGAGAGAGAGAGAGATCTGTGAGAGAGAGAGACCGTAGAGAGAGAGACCTGTGAGAGAGAAAGAGAGAGACCTGTGTGATGGAGGAGGTGGTGCGGTGGTGGTGGCGGAGGTGGTGCGGCGGTGGTGGTGGTTGTAGAGAGAGAGAATGTTCTGTGAGAGAGAGAGACCGTAGAGAGAGAGAGAGAGGCGGTGGTGTGATGGCGGAGGTGGTGCGGTGGTGGTGGCAGAGGTGGTGCGGTGGTGGTGGTGGTTGTAGAGAGAGAGAGAGTTTGTAGAGAGAGAGAGAGCAGAGCAGAGAGAGAGCTTGTGTGTGTGTTGTGTGGTTGAAGTTGTTTTTGAAGAAAAAAAACAAACCCTCTTCTCCTTGCAGACTGCAGACATTTGGGCCACATCTTCTCTTGCAGATGCCTTCAGATGTGGTTCGCAAACTACAGACATTTTACATCTGAAAAAACAAACAGCACCTTAGTCATTTACATATAAAATACGACTCATATATGCACAAGAATATAAGGAACAAGTCTTTAATGTATAAAGATTTTAATATTATATAGAAAAGAATTTACATAAACATTTCACTTTCATACACTACTCTCTATCTCTCTCTCTCTCTCATCTACACATCCTACCACCACCACCCTCAACCACTGCACCATCAACACCGCACCACCATCATCCCCACCACCGCACCACCACCACCACTACCACCATCATCAAAGCTACTCCACCACCCCCATCCGTACCACCGTACAACTATCCCCACCGCACCACCATCATCACCACCGCACCACTATCCAAAATCACAAATCCAAACTAAAAAGAAATTTACTCAAGAATCTAAAACACCAACACCAACACGGTCTCTTTCACTCCAACATTGACGCCAATTCTGGAATCCACTTTATCACTTTCTTGTTCACCTTTGATGACACATGTTTCATACGCCCCTCTTTACTCTCTCTTGTTCATCATATTCACTAAATTACCATCACTTCGTCTTGTAAAAGTTCACTAATTCTACAATTTGTTCGATTATTTCTGCAAAAGATTGTGACTTTTTATGTGGGATATTGTTTTTTGCTTCTGGGTATCATGTGAACTAGAGACATTATTCTTGCTTGTGTGTACATTTTGTGTGATTAATCATGTTTTAGTTTGTGTCTATGTTAAAATTGGAATTCTTTGTTAAACCATTAGTGATGTTATGGTGATTGCCGGTGTATGGAGAGTGTTTGTGTGTGAGTGAGTGAGTGAGTAAATGTGTGTGAGAAATAAAGTTTATATGTTTTTAAATAGATGGGCATTTATTCTTCTCATGAAAAAGTAACAGAAAATTCAAACGGTGTTAAAAATTTGAATTCAAAGGGTTAGAAAAAGTGCGTTTAGTGACTCGGGATATTAAATTTTTTGATTTTGGACTTAGGTGGTTAAAACAACTAAAACGAAAGGACTGAAAAAGTAATTTACTCTTAATGTTAATGTAAGTGTATCTTGGTAAACTTACATAGAACATTAATATGTAGGTTTACTCTTTAATAGCTAACTATATTAAATTTATAACTTATTCTCAAAATATATATATTTAAAAAATTAATTTAGAGTGTAGGATAAATTACGAGGTGCATAGAATAAATTACGAGTTGTGTAGGATAAAGTGCAGGATGAAATTTCGATATCTGCAGGATAAATTTCAATATGTGTAGAATAAATTTCGAAATGTAAAATTTAATGTGGAGAATAATAGTTTTTATGACTAATTAATTAGTCAAATATAATAATAAATAGGATCAGAGAAAAACTATTTAATGTTTTACAATTAAATCATTTGTTTTTTTTTTTTCTCAGCTAATTTTTTTCTCGAATGATTTCTCTGTATTTTTATGTGAAAATTAGTATATATGGTAACTAACATGTTTATAGTCTTTAAAACCTAGGGAGAGGATCAAATAGGTAGTTTATTTTGGCTAGAAGGATAGCAAGCAATAGGGTTATGATATGTGGCAAAATTTAAAATAAAAAGGAAATGTATTTTAGTCAATCGTATCCGATCTTCTTCTTTCTTCTCCCCCAATAACTTCAAAACCCACCATTTTCAAAACTCACCATCTTCAACCTTTTCTTCACTTTCTATCTCAATAATCACTACATTATAGTGCGATTTTCGTCACCAATCAATGATTCAAACACCCAATCAACGTGTTCTTCAAATTTTTTGAAGAAACCCGGTTTAACTTCATACAATATCTCTTTTTTTTTCTCGTGATTTTGAAGCGAATCACTCGATCCGTTCGATTCGATCGCTGATAAGTGTTTCTATCATTCAAATTTCCTCAATCGTTGAAGAAATCGGCTTCGATCCATCTAAGAAATTCTTGAATTGCATTTTTACGATCTAGGTTTTTGAATTGAGTCATTGCGTTCTACGGGAGTTCCAAGGGGGCAACGCCCCCTTGGCGGCGGTCCCAGCGCCTCTGTGAGCAAGGTCCAAGGGGCGGCAGCCCCTGGCGAGGTCCAAGGGGCAGAGCCCCTGGGTGGGGTCGAGCTACATCAGAAAATTTAATTTTCTGGAAATTGACTCATTTTCGTAGACAGAGAGAACACTTTCTGGCCATTGCGTTTTTAGAAAAACACATTTTTGAAGTGTTTTTAGTCATTGCGTTTTAGGTAAAACACATTTTTATGTGTTTTCAGTCCATTGCGTTTTGGAGAGAACACTTTCTTTTGTGTTTTTAGGCCATTGCGTTTTAGAAATAAGACATTTTTATGTGTTTTCTGGCCATTGTGTTTTAAAAATAAGACATTTTTTGTGTTTTTGGTGCATTGCGTTTTAGGTAAAACACATTGTTAGTGTTTTCGGTACATTGCGTTTTAGAAAGTACACTTTCTTTTGTGTTTTTTAGGCCATTGCGTTTTAGAAAACAGACATTTTTAAGTGTTTTCTAGCCATTGAGTTTTAGAAATAAGACATTTCTTTGTGTTTTTTGTGCATTGCGTTTTAGGTAAAACACACTTTTATGTGTTTTCAGTCAATTGCGTTTTAGAAAGTACATTTTTTGTGTTTTTAGGCTATTGCGTTTTAGAAATAAGACATTTCTTTGTGTTTTCGGGCCATTGCGTTTTAGAATTAAGACATTTCTTTGTGTTTCTTGTGCATAGCGTTTTAGAAAGAAAAAAAGTCATTTTTTACTTTTTTTTCCATTGCGTTTTACACAACTGGGTTTTTTTCCATTGCGTTTTACGCAACTGGGTTTTCAAAAAAAAATCGAAAATATTGCAATAGTATACTTGTTTTAAAGATTTAAAAAAACGTTCGTTTTTTTGGTGCAATTTTTATAAAAAAAATAATGTCGTGTTAAAAAGTTATTAACGTTTAAAAAATGGGGGGAAGTGGAGGAAAGAGAAACTATTATTCTGGATTGACTACAACGCCCATACACAAACTCACGCGCCTCTTTTTTCTCTTCAATTTCACTTATTTAATCTTAGCTCTTTATTAAATCAATTGATGGTCAAGATTAATTCCTAGTCTTTCTAGCAAAAAAACTTTCTATTATATCCTAACCCTTAAAAACCTGTATCTTCTTTCTTTTTCTTTCTTTTATTTTACCAATTTATAGATATTTTTTAATTAAATATGCTTTGAAAACTTATTTAATACAAGTCTTAGTTTAAGCTTATAAATATTTACACGTTTCCTTTAAAAAATAATAATGGAAATTGCATATTTATTTAGAAGTTCGTTTTCTAAAATTGTCGGTACCAACAAGATGACTCAATTGATGGACTACCTTCTAAAGAAAGCATTCATTCTTATTTACGATATATTAACACACGTATATGTCTGTCTCTCTTATCAATTAATATAACAGACATTAATGAGATTAAGATTTACTACTTGTTGATCCAACAAATAACAGACCAAGGATGGTAGCTGGGCTGGTTAGGCAAAAGGGTTGAAGGGTTCAACTTTGCCTAACGCATGTCGTGGGGTCCCCCCACGTTTGCAAGACGTGGAAGAAGGTTCACTAGTTTATTTTTATTGTTTGCTAAGGATCCTCCTCTGAAATGTGTTCAGATTCGGATGAAGGAGCAAACGGAATGTGTGTGTTGGACGTGAAAGGGACTAACTCGCATGAAGCAAGTACTCGGAGTGAATGACCAGAGATTTCAGTAATCACAAGTTGCCAGGAATGTCCTGCTTAGTAAATGAAGTGTCTAATATATAGGAGAAGACATCTCCCAAAGAAGAATGCATTTGACTAGTGACCATGCTTGCAGTGAGGGGCTTACCCTTTCGGGGGTTGAAGCCTTTTGACCCCTGGATAATAGAGTGTGCTCTGTGAACCTGCATTGCTTTTGCGGCTGGCGAGTTGGTGAAGTAATCCAGAGACATGACTACTTACTGTTCCGTGTTACTTTGTTCCATTTCCCCAGGTTTTTAACCTTTGAACCATTTTGCCTTATGAGCATTTTCGTATTTAAATCATTTATATTTGGTCTTGGGCTACCCCCGTCGTCAGCCCCCCAAGTCAGAGGTTTTTGGGAAATGAGCTCAAAGACTTCTGACTTTTATACGTGTATTTTACTACCCAAATGCTTCAAAGGTTCAAAGGTTTGAAGGTTGAAAACGGTTGGGGTTTTTGAATTTCGGAATTTGACAAGACGGTTGACAAGACTTATGGCAGTTTGTCAGGCGGCGGTTTTTAATTCTGCCTCTTAATAATTATCCTTTATCTCATTTATTTACACATATTTTATTAGAAGAACATTACTTGCTCCTTTTTTCTCTCAAGTTTCCCCCTTTTTCAAATCAGGTCAGTTTCGCTTTGCTTATTTTCTTTTTAATTGTTCATATCATGGGTGCTCGTAAGGATATGGCAAAGTCATTTTCTCGACTGACTCAAGAGGAAGTCGATTTGTTTTGTATGGAATGGGGTATAGGGACAAAGTTTAAACCGGTTGCGCCGGCTTGTGATAAATCTGTCAATGAATGTCCTCCTGGTTCGATTGCTATATATTGTCGTCATTTTGAGTTCTCCAATCTTCGTTACCCGTTTTCAAACTTTGTTTTGAATATTTTGGAATATTACCGAGTGTCTTTTGGTCAGATTCACCCCCTTGGCATGGCTAGGGTTTTACATTTTGAAATTTTGTGTCGGGCCTCAGGGTATGACCCATCTCTGTTGTCCTTCCGCCGCTTCTTCCGGCTTGCTAAGCATGGTGATTGGTTTACTTTTGAGACCACTCAAGTTGATACTTGTTTAATTTCGTCCATGGTTTCTACACTTGGGGTCTGGAAGGACCGGTTTTTCTGGGTGTCGGAGGCGATTGTTCCTTTCAAACTTGTTTGGAGACACCTGGATGCCGTTCTGAACGAACTGGAGCCTTCTGCTTCTGACATAAACACTCATTTTTTAGAAACTCTCAGGGAGTGCCCTTCGAGGCTTCGTCCCTTCCCTGATGTCACACCCCGATTTCCGCGTGTCACCGGTGGGCCCGGTGGGGGAGTATCGTGACGTGGTTGGCAACATAATAGTCAAACAACACAATATTTAATATGCACAGTGGAAGCAATTTAAAAGAATATAATACAACCGAATTTAATATTGTAATATCAAATGTCACAATATTCGGAAGTCTATCCACAGACGGATCAAAAACAAATTGGAAACTATAGTTCAACAGACTTCAGGCATCTTAAGCTTGCGAGACTTCTAATGATGCTAAGGAGAAATCCCAGCCAATTACGCTTAGTACCTGCATTTAATCTTTTTGGGAAAATACGTCAGTTTACACTGGTAAATACTATCAACTGACTCATTTTAGAAAATGATTGAAAATTGGTTTGGATGCACGTGGCATAAACATTTTATTTAACTTGGGAGAATTATTTAAATATATAATCTTGTGAACGAATTACATGTTCCTTGTGCGTTCAGTAGCCCGGATCTAGTTCGGGTTAAAGATCAATAGACACACCACATTATTCTTTTGTGCACTGACGGGTGTACGCCTACACCCCGCGCTTAAGTCGTGGCCATTTCGTAAAATGATGCCAAGGATATCCGGGACATGGTCATTAACCCCCCAAAGGCTTTAAGTAACAAGACTGTTTAAACGAGCCGATCAAATTATTCAATTAACCACCCAACGATGGAAGATTTGATGCCCGATCAAGCGGTATGCTATATACCGTAACCCAAGCCCGTATAGGGAAAATAAGTTAAAAGTATTTACCTGAGCAATGTATAAATCACAATAAGCAAATTGCAAGTAGCTTTTACTGGTACTCCTAATCTGGAACGAAGGTTTATAATAACCTATTAGAATCCTAACGGGTCTTTAATTAAGCTTAAGCCTAGACCGGTTAGTTTTAAATGATACGGTTTGTACGCATAATTAAGCGAAGACCGGATAGAATGTGATTTAGACCCGACAAGTTCAGAGACTTGTTTAATATGGGTATTTCATACACATTCTGGATTTTGAGATAAAACCGATAAGGTTTTACCCGTTTAGGCTAGTTTATGTAAACTAGTTACATAAACCAAACCGAACGTGTAATAAGCGTAACGGGTATTCATGAGAGCTATTTACAGGTTTCCTAAGTTAATATGCTTCATATATGTTGTGACATCAGTAAGATGTCTTTTATTATGCCCGAAATGAATTTAATCACAACTATGCCCCGTAGGGGTAGTTTGGTCATTTTAAAGGTTGTAAAAGAGTTTAAGTGTCAACCTGAGTTACAGGCCTGATGTAATAAGCAAATATACTCATTTTGCTAAGTTATATCAGTAGGTTAAAGTATATAAGTGAAATTTATCAATTATAACCAAACTATGCCCCGTAGGGGTATTTTGGTAATTTCACATAAGCCGAAAAGCTCAAAACTGAAGTCTGAGTTTAACAACCTTTGCTTACTGTTAAAATATTATAATTTGTCTCAAATATCAGTAGGTATCAACCCTTGTATGTTTAAAATAGTTTTAGTACATACTATGCGTTAAAAACGCTTAAAAAGGCGATTAGAGGCCATTTCCGGGTTTGATACATAAATCTGATATTTTATATTTCCAGAAGGCTTAAAATAATTTATTTATCATATGTGATCAGTAGCAAAAGGTTTGGATTCGTTTAGATATGTAAAACTCATTTTATGGCCCGTAAGGGCAAAACCGACAAGTACCGGATTAAGCCTACGACTATGAGTTATGCTCAGCCTAAAATTAATTAAAAATCTTCAAAAATCCCAAAATAATATATTACATCAATGGGTAATAAGTTTGATATCAAAAAGTATGTTTAAGTAGGCTATACGCTAAATACGCCGTTTAATTCACATAAAGCTTTAATTTTACGCTAACGAGCATAACTCTTAACCTACACCTCAAACTGATGTCAAATTTTGTATGCAAGTTTATATATCAGTAATTAAGGTTTCTACTCTTTTACATTTTCAAAAATCACGTTTTAAGGTGAAAAGGGCATAATGGTCAACATATGAGCAATTAACGGAATCATGCATATTAATTGGATAACTAATGATCCAAGGTGTATAATCACAGAGGGTTATACTAGCATGTAACCTGGTCCAAATAAAGCTCTAAGGCATTTCTAAAACATACCATAACGGGTCAGAACTGAAAGTCAAAGTATAAGTCAAACTATGCGACTTTCGGTTCCGAACCGGGTCTAAACAGGAAATTGTCGGGTTGAACATGTTTAGACATGTCCTTACACTAATTACCAAGTTATATTAATGATCAAACAGGTTGTATGTGTTCTACATTGCTAATTATGCATAAATTGTAATTTACACATTCTGTTGACTTTTTAAATACAAGTTTGACCCGACATTTGACCTAGTTAGAGTGGGAATCAGGGGGAACCCTTTTGAGGTTTTATTACCCACATAATTGCCAACTTATAACTACTTTTGATTCGACTAATCACTGGACCATTAGGGATTAATCTTAAAGTCAACCGTTAATTACGACGGTTTGACTTTTAAGCTAATACTAAGCTAAAACTTAATTAAGAAGGGTTAGGCAAACTTACTGAAGTCCTAAGCTTGATTAGTGATCACTTGAGAGAAGACTTGAGCTCCAGAAGTGATCCAAAAATGCAGATGAAGGTGTGATTGCAAAGTTGCAACTCATGGCCCTTTTATAGTGGATTTAATCACCACAATGTGTTGACACCTAAGTCTAGCATTGACCACAACATTCCCACCGGTGTCCTAGATGTTTAGGGGTTGTTTAGGGGCCAAGGGATATGAGGAAAATCGTTTAAAGGTCGAAAATTGCACTTAAAACAGGCAACAGCCAGTTTCTGTCGCTGGGCACTACCTTACGGACCTCAAGCTCACCAATGTTGAGGTCCGTAAGCTTGACATCAGGCACAAAAATATGTTGTTCTTTGGTGTTTTGAAAGGGCAACTCGTGGTTTCGAATATGGGACTTGTTTTATCAGTTTGGGGCCTCCATAATGTGCCTTAAACAGTTACATACCCTACCATTATGTTATGTTTGCTTGGATCCATTTCAAAAGTGCCGAACAAGAAGGTTTACCGTGCATTTTCTTCGTAGGAGTCCACCATTTCAAATATTGTCAAGAATTTCTGGATTTAAGATATATTAGATGTTTAAGATATATATACTTGGGTCTTGGGATTTATAAATGAGGTCGTTCAGAGGTAAAAATTAACATGACGCTACTTTTAAATCCTGCCAAAACATCTTTATTAAATCCGGGTTTACAACGCTTTTTGTCTTACATGACACGTGTCGTTATATCACTTGAACACGAATTTTCGAGGTGTTACATCCTCACCCCCTTAAAATAAATCTCGACCCGAGATTTACTTAAATAAATAAGGGTACTTTTCTTTCATTATGGATTCAACCTCCCACGTATATTCGGGACCTCTACGGGCATCCCACTTGACCTTTACAATAGGTACATGCTTCCTTCGAAGCTTCTTTACCTGTCGATATTCAATCGACAAAGGTTTTTCCACAAATTTCAAGCTCTCGTCTATATGCACATCTGTATGTGGTATGACCAGTGATTCGTCAGCGAAGCACTTCTTCAGATTGCAGATGTGGAACACATTGTGAATTCCACTGAGCTCTTCAGGTAAGTTTAACTTATAGGCAACTGACCCGACACGTTCGATAACCTCAAAAGGTCCTATGTATCTCGGGCTTAACTTGCCTTTCTTACCGAATCGCATCACCCCTTTCCAGGGTGATACTTTTAGCAACACTTTGTCACCTACTTCAAAGTGAAAAGCTTTACACTTTGGATCTGCGTAGCTCTTCTGCCTATCTCGGGCAGCTTTGAGACGGTCACGAATCTGGACAATCTTGTCCGTCGTTTCAAAGACTATCTCTGGTCCTGATAATTGGACATCTCCTACTTCCGCCCAACAAACGGGCGATCTACACTTTCTACCGTATAATGCCTCAAAAGGCGCAGCCTTAATGCTGGTATGGTAGCTATTGTTGTAAGAGAATTCGATTAACGGTAGGTTCTTATCCCAACTACCACCCAAATCGATCGCACATGCGCGTAGCATGTCTTCCAACATTTGAATAGTACGCTCACTCTGGCCGTCCGTCTGAGGATGATAAGCCGTACTAAAATTCACACGTGTGCCCAAAGATAGTTGGAAACTCTTCCAAAAATGTGACGTGTATCTAGTATCTCGGTCAGAGATAATAGACACAGGTATGCCATGTAAGGCTACAATCTTATCAACGTATAACTGGGCTAACATGTCGGAGCTATAAGTCTCCTTGATGGGTAGGAAATGTGCTGACTTAGTCAGTCTATCAACTATAACCCATATTGTATCATTTCTTTTCCTTGTCTTGGGTAACTTGGTAATAAAATCCATAGTTACCATTTCCCACTTCCAAGTAGGAAGTTCAGGCTGTTGTAGCAAACCTGACGGTTTCTGATGCTCGGCTTTGACTTGCGCACATGTCAAGTATTTAGCTACATGAGTGGCTACAGACTTCTTCAAGCCTATCCACCAATAATTTGCCCTTAGATCCTGGTACATCTTATCAGCTCCAGGATGAACGGAGTATTTGGAACTATGGGCTTTCTGGAGGATGACATCTCGAAGTCCTCCATAAATTGGAACCCATATTCGTCCGTTTAATCTTAGAATTCCATCCTTGCTAAGAGTTAACTGCTCCTCAGTTACTCCTAACTTTTCTTTAGGATAGTTAGCTTCCAACACAGCTTCCTTCTGTGCAGCTAACAACCTTTCAATCAAATTATTCTTTATCTCCATGCGCTTGGCATTGATTCGGATGGGTTTCACCCTCTCCTTTCGACTCAAGGCATCGGCGACTACATTCGCCTTACCGGGATGGTATCTTATTTCACAATCATAATCATTCAAAGTTTCCATCCAACGGTGTTGCCTCATGTTTAAATCTTTCTGATTGAACAGGTGCTGGAGGCTCTTGTGATCAGAATAGATCACACACTTGATTCCATAAAGATAATGCCTCCACAGTTTTAGTGCGAATACAATGGCACCCAACTCCAAGTCGTGGGTGGTGTAATTCTTTTCATGCACCTTTAACTGTCGTGATGCGTAGGCAATAACTTTGCCTTTCTGCATAAGCACACACCCCATGCCAGTGTGTGATGCATCGCAGTAAACCACAAATTTTTTGGTGCCTTCAGGCAATGTCAACACAGGAGCGTTGCTCAACTTTTGTTTGAGGATATCAAAGGACTCTTGCTGCTTAGGGCCCCAAACGAACTTTACTTTCTTCTTGGTCAAGGAAGTTAGGGGTGCAGCAATCCTTGAAAATTTTTCAATGAAATGCCTGTAATATCCTGCCAATCCCAGGAAGCTACGAATCTCTGTAGGCGTCTTTGGCTCTTGCCAGTTCATAACTGCTTCAACCTTAGCGGGATCCACTTGGATACCACGCTCACTAACCACGTGTCCAAGGAATTGGACCTCTCGAATCCAAAATTCACACTTGGAGAATTTGGCATAGAGCTTCTCCTGATGCAGGAGCTTGAGAATACAGCGAAGGTGTTTCTCATGGTCAGCTTGATTCTTCGAATAGATAAGAATGTTGTCGATGAAAACGATGACGAATTTATCTAAGTACGGCTTGCAAACGCGATTCATGAGATCCATGAACGCGGCAGGTGCATTAGTGAGCCCAAAAAGCATCACTAGGAACTCGTAATGACCATAACGAGTCCTAAATGCTGTTTTGTGCACGTCTTCATCTCTAACCTTCAGTTGATGGTAGCCTGACCTCAAGTCAATCTTTGAGAAATAACTTGCTCCTTGCAATTGATCGAACAAATCGTCGATCCTGGTAAAGGATACCTATTCTTGATCGTGACCTTATTAAGCTCACGATAATCGATGCACAGACGCATCGATCCGTCCTTCTTCTTGACAAACAGGATTGGCGCTCCCCAAGGAGACGAACTAGGTTTAATGAAACCTTTAGCTAGCAGTTCATCCAGTTGCGTCCTTAATTCCTTCATCTCCGTGGGTGCCAACCTATAGGGTGCTCTAGCAACTGGTGCTGCTCCAGGGATGATATTAATCCTGAATTCCACTTGCCTATCTGGTGGCAAACCAGGTAGTTCTTCTGGAAAAACTTCAGGGTATTCAGAAATGACAGGGATGTCTTCGATCTTCGGTTTAGGCTCATCAATAATCACCTGTGCCATGTAGATGACACAACCCTTCTTTAAACATTTTGACGCCTTGAGCATAGTCGCTTGCTCAGGTAGCCCATACTGGGTATCTCCCCGAATGGTAAGTGATTCACCAGACGGAGTCTTTATTACCACTTGTTTCTTGTTACAGACAATTTGGGCCTGGTTATGAGATAACCAGTCCATACCCAGAACTATGTCAAAACCAGCTAACTTAAATGGAAGTAGAGACAGAGGAAAAGAATGGTTCTTAATGGATATAACACATCCATCTAACACAGTAGAGACGGTTTCTAGGGTGCCATCTGCTAGCTCCACCTCATAATTCACGTTTAAGGTTTTGACAGGTAATTTCAGCAATTCACTAAACTTATTATCAACGAAAGACTTATCAGCGCCTGAATCAAAAAGTACTCTAGCATAGACGTCATTTACAAGGAAAGTACCTGTAATAACGTTGTCATCTAGAACCGCTTCCTTGACATCCATTCTGAAGACTCTAGCATTTGTCTTCTTGGCCTCTTCAAGCTTCTTGGCATATTTAGGGCAGTTGGTTTTAATGTGCCCTTTTTCATTGCAACGGTAGCACGTTGCGTCTTTCATCTTCTTGCAATCCAAGGTCTTATGATCCGTGGACTTGCATATTCCACATGCATAGGCTTTTGACTGAGTTTTTGAGTTCGACTCAAGTCTGCACTTTCCAAAGTGCTGTTTCTTGCAAATCTTGCATTTGGGCTTCTCACCAGAATGATGCCCATCTTTCCTTGACTCAGATCCTTTCTTGTTGTCACCGTTCCCACGGTGCTTCTTGTTCAATCTCCGTGAACCATCATCTTCACGTTTTCTCTTCTCAGCCTCCTTATTCCTCAGCGATCTCTGCCTGACTGCATCCAAAGTGAGGGACAAGGATATGTCAGCTACAGATCTAAAAGTAGCTGGCCGAGAAGCCTTTACGCTTGCCTTGATTTCCGGGGCTAAACCACCGATAAAACGAGCTATTCTTTTTGGTTCCGGGGTTACCAGATAAGGAACCAACCGGGACATCGTGTTGAAGCTCGTTAGGTAAGCTTGACAGTCAAGGTTTGTCATCACCAATGATAGAAAATCAGACTCTATCTTCTCAACCTCATGCTGAGGGCAGTAATTTTCCCTGATAAGGGCAACAAATTGATCCCAAGACATGTTGTACAGTGGGATTTTCCCGGTGGCTTGAATCAGAGATCTCCACCATGCTAAAGCTTCACCCTTAAAAGACTGCGACACAAACTTGACCACATCTCTCTCAGCGCATCCGCTGATATCCACAACCGTATCCATCTCATCCAGCCACGTCATACAGTCAATGGCTCCCTTCTCCCCAGTGAAATCCCGGGGTTTGCAGGAAACAAAATACTTATAAGAGCAACCCTTGTCACGGGGTCCTTGGTTTAGTATAACCTGCTGAGATGGAGCACTGTGGTGGTTCAAGGAGTGTCTATCATCATCTTTCTTCGGTTCGTCCTTCTTAGACGGTGGCTTTGAAGGCTGTGTGGACAGGGTCCTACTACGAGTCCCACTATACTCTTCGTACTGCCGTTCCAATGCCTTTGTAACTGAGTCGTCGACCAACGCTTTTAATTCAGCACCCGTTAAATTAATCCGGGCGTTATCAATGTTCTCCACTGGATGACTATTTATCTCGTCTGAGTTAGCCATTTTAATTGAACTATTACAGAAAACAAGAACAATAGTTTATTTGGGAGTTTATTATGGAATTGCCCCTTAGGGTAATTCATCAACCATGGTAACAGAGACCATATTTGGTTAATTTATTAATCATATTTATTTAGAATTTCTATCATAATTTATCCTAATTATAAAACAATAACAGTTTTATTTGTGGCACAAAAGGCCTAGTCACATGGACACTTTTAATTTATAAGTTATGATTTCAGAGAATCAAAATATGAAGATATATTGGCACAATAGGCCTAGTCACAAGGATGTTTATAAATTATAAGCTATGATTTCAGAGAATCAAAGTATGAAGATATATTGGCACAATAGGCCTAGTCACAAGGACGTTTATAAATTATAAGCTATGATTTCAGAGAATCAAAGTATGAAGGTTTGAACCTAGTTCATTACCTTTATTTGACAGGGAGTCATCGCTACCACTGTCTTTTGGCTCATATGGAAATGAGCAGGGCCCGTAGGCGCTATATTACCACGTATGGTCAAAATATGATCATCTTAATTGATGACCTAAACCCATGATTCAGAGATCATAAAATTGGGTTAGGAATCTTTTGAAGAATCCAATAACACGAATGACGTGTGTGATTTTAATGAATCACGTCTGCCAGGAGTGTTAACATGTTTTCAGATGTTAACTGGGATTTGAATCTTTTGAACAGGTCTTACCATCTTGGCCCGGCCTTAAAATGACCCGAAGGCTAGGTTTCACTCTTTAAGATTCTTATTAAAAATTTAAAGTAGGCAGATTATTTTTAAAAGGAATGATTTTAATTTATTTATTTCATATATAATTTATCTATGCACATAATGGCAAACATGAAATTTATAAAACAAACATTCCATTAATTTATTAAAATATTACACGCTGCCCTAAACGGGTCTTTTCAAATAACAAACTTACCCGCGCAGGGGTTTAAACAAGTACTTACCCACGCAGGGGCTTAATAACACACATACCCACGCAGGGGCTTAATAACATAATAGTCCACGCAGGGACTTACACAAATAACATACCCTCGTAGGGGTTTACAGAAAGATAGACCCACGCAGGGGTCAAAACAAACAAGCAAGCATACCCACGCAGGGGTTTTTACAGCAAGACTGGCCCACGCAGGGGCTCAACAACAAATGGAAGGATTTAGTGGTCCTTCTTGCTCTTCCCTTTAATTAGGCTCGTTAATCCTTGGAAGAAAGTTTTTCGCTCCCTTCGTTCCCTGTGAAATTCTCGCTCTACATGGTCCAACCTTTGCAGAATTTCTTCACGCTCTGGTGGAGAGAACCTTGGTGGTTGCGATTGTTGCCTGATAATAGGTCTTGCAGGTATCTGGTACCCATGAGTTGGGTACCCTACTCCCCATGGATCTCCATAGGGTCCTTGGGTGTTGTAGTTAGCCGCTACCATGTATGGGTCGGCTTCGGCGTAGTTGTAGTTGGTGTGCACTGGCTGTTCAAACAGGTTATACACCATGGAACCCGTGTATGCCGGAATTGGGTTATCAAAACCCATCGGCGGTGGTTGCGGTGCAACTGGGTGTGAAGGTCCACCCATTTGTGGATCTTCTTGATGTGGCGGGTAGTGGCTGCCACTTGATTGCCGAGGAGAGCTGAAATGGAAGTCTCCTCCCCGTGTAGACATACGCGGTCCAGATCTCCTACGCCTTGGCGGTTGCGGAGCTGCCGGTTGAACTGGTGGCGGTGGAGGCGGTGGCGTAACTGCCACAAACGGTGAATCCACTGAGGGATCCTGTTGCTGCTGTTGTTGCTGCTGAGGCGGTGAATGGCGAGGAGGTGTATAGTACCATTCGTGCCTGGTAAACATAGCTTGAAAGCTATCTGGACCAACATAGGGTGATCCGTGGAAAGAAGATATGTCAGAGATCTCTATCGGGTGGTTTGGTGTACCACTGGCAGGCTCGATGGGGTCCGTATCCTCGTCCATGTCGTCCGCATGATCGCCAGAGAAATGATCCTCTGGCCCCAATGGGTTAAAACCCACTGGTTCTTGTATATAATTCGCCGGGTTAAACCGGCCCCTAAAAACTGGTGTAGGGTCACTAAAAGAATGATGCGATAAGGATCACTGTAACGGTATGTATGAGGGTTGAGGGTTGTTGGGCTCGTACTCCGGCTGAGGCCCATAAGGGTTAGGAGGTGTTGAACTGTGTGAGACCGACCGTCTGGCCGGCTCAAAGAGGTTCCTTCGGTTTTGCCGGGGGTCGTCACTCTCCGTGGTAGATGGAGCTCGCACATTTGAAGGTCCAGCTTCATTATCATTGGGGGCGGTGATTGGCCCCTTGCCTCTTCCTCTTCTCCTGAAGAATCTTGGCGGCATTTTTAATTCCTGTCAATATATCATGAGATAACAACAAAAACATATGTAAAATAAAGGACACACAAACAAAGTGGAATTTGTCCTATGTTATATGCCTAGACTCGAAAGTTTAGAAATGTGCAATTATGTTATTGAGATTAAACACAAAAGGCTAGTGTTTAATTCACTCAATGTTGGCTCTGATACAAACCTGTCACACCCCGATTTCCGCGTGTCACCGGTGGGCCCGGTGGGGGAGTATCGTGACGTGGTTGGCAACATAATAGTCAAACAACACAATATTTAATATGCACAGCGGAAGCAATTTAAAAGAATATAATACAACCGAATTTAATATTGTAATATCAAATGTCACAATATTCGGAAGTCTATCCACAGACGGATCGAAAACAAATTGGAAACTATAGTTCAACAGACTTCAGGCATCTTAAGCTTGCGAGACTTCTAATGATGCTAAGGAGAAATCCCAGCCAATTACGCTTAGTACCTGCATTTAATCTTTTTGGGAAAATACGTCAGTTTACACCGGTAAATACTATCAACTGACTCATTTTAGAAAATGATTGAAAATTGGTTTGGATGCACGTGGCATAAACATTTTATTTAACTTGGGAGAATTATTTAAATATATAATCTTGTGAACGAATTACATGTTCCTTGTGCGTTCAGTAGCCCGGATCTAGTCCGGGTTAAAGATCAATAGACACACCACATTATTCTTTTGTGCACTGACGGGTGTACGCCTACACCCCGCGCTTAAGTCGTGGCCATTTCGTAAAATGATGCCAAGGGTATCCGGGACCGGTTAGTTTTAAATGATACGGTTTGTACGCATAATTAAGCGAAGACCGGATAGAATGTGATTTAGACCCGACAAGTTCAGAGACTTGTTTAATATGGGTATTTCCTACACATTCTGGATTTTGAGATAAAACCGATAAGGTTTGACCCGTTTTGGCTAGTTTATGTAAACTAGTTACATAAACCGAACGTGTAATAAGCGTAACGGGTATTCATGAGAGCTATTTACAGGTTTCCTAATTTAATATGCTTCATATATGTTGTGACATCAGTAAGATGTCTTTTATTATGCCCGAAATGAATTTAATCACAACTATGCCCCGTAGGGGTAGTTTGGTCATTTTAAAGGTTGTAAAAGAGTTTAAGTGTCAACCTGAGTTACAGGCCTGATGTAATAAGCAAATATACTCAATTTTCTAAGTTATATCAGTAGGTTAAAGTATATAAGTGAAATTTATCAATTATAACCAAACTATGCCCCGTAGGGGTATTTTGGTAATTTCACATAAGCCGAAAAGCTCAAAACTGAAGTCTGAGTTTAACAACCTTTTCTTACTGTTAAAATATTATAATTTGTCTCAAATATCAGTAGGTATCAACCCTTGTATGTTTAACAACCTTTTCTTACTGTTAAAATATTATAATTTGTCTCAAATATCAGTAGGTATCAACCCTTGTATGTTTAAAATAGTTTTAGTACATACTATGCGTTAAAAACGCTTAAAAAGGCGATTAGAGGCCATTTCCGGGTTTGATACATAAATCTGATATTTTTATATTTCCAGAAGGCTTAAAATAATTTATTTATCATATGTGATCAGTAGCAAAAGGTTTGGAGTCGTTTAGATATGTAAAACTCATTTTATGGCCCGTAAGGGCAAAACCGACAAGTACCGGATTAAGCCTACGACTATGAGTTATGCTTAGCCTAAAATTAATTAAAAATCTTCAAAAATCCCAAAATAATATATTACATCAGTGGGTAATAAGTTTGATATCAAAAAGTATGTTTAAGTAGGCTATACGCTAAATACGTCGTTTAATTCACAAAAAGCTTTAATTTTACGCTAACGAGCATAACTCTTAACCTACACCTCAAACTGATGTCAAATTTTGTATGCAAGTTTATATATCAGTAATTAAGGTTTCTACTCTTTTACATTTTCAAAAATCACGTTTTAAGGTGAAAAGGGCATAATGGTCAACATATGAGCAATTAACGGAATCATGCATATCAATTGGATAACTAATGATCCGAGGTGTATAATCACAGAGGGTTATACTAGCATGTAACCTGGTCCAAATAAAGCTCTAAGGCATTTCTAAAACATACCATAACGGGTCAGAACTGAAAGTCAAAGTATAAGTCAAACTATGCGACTTTCGGTTCCGAACCGGGTCTAAACAGGAAATTGTCGGGTTGAACATGTTTAGACATGTCCTTACACTAATTACCAAGTTATATTAATGATCAAACAGGTTGTATGTGTTCTACATTGCTAATTATGCATAAATTGTAATTTACACATTCTGTTGACTTTTTAAATACAAGTTTGACCCGACATTTGACCTAGTTAGAGTGGGAATCAGGGGGAACCCTTTTGAGGTTTTATTACCCACATAATTACCAACTTATAACTACTTTTGATTCGACTAATCACTGGACCATTAGTGATTAATCTTAAAGTCAACCGTTAATTACGACGGTTTGACTTTTAAGCTAATACTAAGCTAAAACTTAATTAAGAAGGGTTAGGCAAACTTACTGAAGTCCTAAGCTTGATTAGTGAACACTTGAGAGAAGACTTGAGCTCCAGAAGTGATCCAAAAATGCAGATGAAGGTGTGATTGCAAAGTTGCAACTCATGGCCCTTTTATAGTGGATTTAATCACCACAATGTGTTGACATCTAAGTCTAGCACTGACCACAACATTCCCACAGGTGTCCTAGATGTTTAGTGGTTGTTTAGGGGCCAAGGGATATGAGGAAAATCGTTTAAAGGTCAAAAATTGCGCTTAAAACAGGCAACAGCCGGTTTCTGTCGCTGGGCACTACCTTACGGACCTCAAGCTCACCAATGTTGAGGTCCGTAAGCTTGACATCAGGCACAAAAATATGTTGTTCTTTGGTGTTTTGAAAGGGCAACTCGTGGTTTCGAATATGGGACTTGTTTTATCAGTTTAGGGCCTCCATAATGTGCCTTAAACAGTTACATACCCTACCATTATGTTATGTTTGCTTGGATCCATTTCAAAAGTGCCGAACAAGAAGGTTTACCGTGCATTTTCTTCGTAGGAGTCCACCATTTCAAATATTGTCAAGAATTTCCGGATTTAAGATATATTAAATGTTTAAGATATATATACTTGGGTCTTGGGATTTATAAATGAGGTCGTTCAGAGGTAAAAATTAACATGACGCCACTTTTAAATCCTGCCAAAAACATCTTTATTAAATCCGGGTTTACAACGCTTTTTGTCTTACATGACACGTGTCGTTATATCACTTGAACACGAATTTTCGAGGTGTTACACCTGAGCATTTGTTGGTGTTGTTGGGTCTAAGTAAAGTGTGGGAAAAGGCAAACCGGGATCCGGTGCTTATTAGAGATGGGAAGGGTATGCATTTAATCTTCTCTTGCTCTTTTGTTCATGTTTCTTTGTTTGCTTATGTGCTTTTATATTTGTGTTGCAGTTATGTCTGCTCTTGATTTTATCAAAAGAGATGATACCTCTGACGTTGCCTTTGATGATGTTGCTGCTACTCCTGGCGAGAATGCGGTTGTTAGGGGTTCTGATTACAGGTTTGAGGGTTCTGGGTACGTGAATGTTCTGAATGTTAAAGGCTTTACCAAGGCTAGTGCTTCCAAGGGTTCCACTCGTCGTTCCCAACGCCATCTGAAAGGTGTTGTTCAGCCTTCTGGTTCAGAGCCTATCGATGTTAGTGATGATATTGAGGTATCAGCGGATCAAGCTATGGATGTTGGCAAGGGTAAGGAGAAGGAGTTAATTGTTTCAAGCAAGAAGAAGAAATTGATTAAGAAAGGTACCACTCCTGTTATTCAAGGTTCGTCAGTCAAAAGCGTTGAGAGCTTCAAAGGTTCAGAGGGTCAGGACGTTTATGTGCCTAACTGGGAGGTTAAGGTTGGTGATAATTTTAAAGACCCGACTGTTTGTGCTGAGGCCTTAGCTCATTTTGCTCCTCCCGGTGTTCGAAGCGCCATATCTGAGATGGAGGCTGATCATCTTATTTCTAGGATTATGCTCAGTTCCTGCAACCTTTCTGCCTTTTTGGCTGAAGGAGTCACTTGTTTTGCTAAAGGGATGCAGGAATATGAGGAAGCTTCCAAGAAGAAGGAAAAAATGAAAGCTTCAATTGCTGCAATGAAGAAGGAGATTGATAGCTTCTCTGAGAAAAAGCTGGCTTGGGCCAAGAAAGTGGGCGAGTTACCAAAGAGGCACGAGATTGAGATGGGGGATCTCAAAAAGAGTTTTGAAGCTGACCGATTGAAGCTGAAGTCTGATAGAGAGGCCTTGGCTGTTCAACAGAAGGCTTTTGATGAGGAGAAAGATGGTTTGAAGACTTTGGTTGCCCAGGCCACTGGGGATAACCAATGGCTTATTGATCAGGGTTTTCATCAGGTTGTTACCTATCTTCTTCATTCTAAAGAGTTTAACTCCGCTCTTGACGAGGTTTACACTAAACTGCTTAATCTGGGAAAACATCAAGGTCTTATTGCGGGTTATAAGCTTCACGAGTCTGGCCATCTTTTGGAAAAATCTCCTTTGTACCGTCCCGAGGCTTCCGACATTTTCAAGAGTTATGTCGAGCAAATGGAGAAGTTATCATACCCGTATGTGAGTTAGGTTGCTTCTTGTTATGGTAAGCCTCTCCCCGTCTTGCAGGAACTGAAGCCGGATGGTTTGAATGAAAAGGTATGTGTTGAAATACATAGTTCCCTTTCAAGGAAACGTTCCTACTCGGGAGATAGTGAAGATACCTTTCCTAGAGAACCTGATGCTCCTAAGGATGCCATCTTGGCGGGTTCAGCTGTTGGTGATCAGGGCCCAAAGGCTAAGAAGGTTAAGAAGACTAAGAAGGCTAAGGGTAACAGCTCTGGGGCCTCTAAGCCTTCTACTGATGCATGAAATTCGTAGCTTTCTTAGCACTTTTAAAACAATTTGTGGTTTGTAATGTTAACTTCAAACAATATTAGGTTTCTAGGAACCCTTAAGGTTCCTGTTGGTTGTGTTTTAGGCCTACATGGCCGTTTTAACAATATCTAAACTTGCAGGTCACTAGGACTTGTTTTATACCTTAAAGGGTTCAGTGCTGCAGTCACTTAGCCTTGGTATTTTTTAACAAGAAGACATAGCACCTATCCTATTTGTTTTCTTGTTTTTGTTTAATTTCGTAAGCCTGTTTGTTGATTATTCTTCTTAGGCTTAAGGAACATTTGGTGTAGGCTGTTCAAAACCCGTCTATGAGACAATTTTGTTTTTAATTAATAAGTCTCATGGAGTTGTATTGATTTAGGAACTCACCCCTTATATAGGTTCATTCAACCCTAGAACCTATTGAGCGATGTGGCCTGGGAGCTCATCCCCTTACATGGCCCCTGCCATGGAGTTTTTTGCTAGGTTCTCAACCTGATCTTAGGATAGAAATACCACTTTGATAAAACAACTTCATTCATTCAATAGATACTTGCTCTTACAAAAGGTTTTTGTAGTGTCATTCTCGAAGTACAACTTGTGAAATACAAATTTTTTCCTGTTTAGACATGGAACCTTTTCAAGGTCTTTCCATTCCAATGCCTTGGAAGCCTTTTACCTTCTGAGTCTGCTAGCTTGTAAGATCCACCCTTATGTGCTTCAAGGATGGTGTATGGGCCTTCCCATTTTGGGCCAAGCTTTCCTTGATTTTCTTTTTTGCTAGCTTCATTGTTTCTAAGGACCAGGTCTCCTGGCTTGAAACATTCGTTCTTGACTTTCTTGTTGTAGTAGGCTTCCATTCGTTGCTTGTACTTAGCTTCTTGAATTGCATCTTGGTCTCGTGCTTCTTCTAGGAGTTGTAAGTTCAACATGGTCTCTTTTTGGTTTGTTTCGGGGTCTATGTTGACAATTAGTTGTGTTACAACTCCCACTTCGGCTGGGATCACAGCCTCGGATCCAAATACCAAGCTATAGAGTGTTCTCTTATGGCTTGTTTTTCCGGTTGTTCTTATGGCCCATAGAACACTAGGCAATTCATCGAGCCAGTTGCTTTCGTACCTTCCCAATCTTGTTTTGATACCTTCCACTATGCTTCAATTTGTCCTTTCAATCTGACCATTTAATTGCGGGTAAGCCACTGAGCTAATGTCACACCCCGGTTTCCACGTGTCACCGGTGGGCCTGGTGGGGAGTATCGTGACGTGGTTGGCAACATAATAGTCAAACAACACAATATTTAAATGCACAGCGGAAGCAATTTAAAGATACAATTCAACCGAATATAATATTGTAATATCGTGTATCACAACAGTCGATTGTTTATCCACAGACGGATCGAAAATAAAATGGAAACAATAGTTCAACAGACTTTAGGCATCTTAAGCTTGCGAGACTTCTATTGATGCTAAGGAGAAATCCCAGCCAATTACGCTTAGTACCTGCATTTAATCTTTTTGGGAAAATACGTCAGTTTACACTGGTAAATACATTCAACTGACTCATTTTAAAAATGATTAAAAATTGATTTGGATGCACGTGGCATAAACATTTTATAACTTGGGAGAATTATTTAAATATATAATCTTGTGAATGAATTACATGTTCCTTATGCGTTTAGTAGCCCGGATCGTGTCCGGGTTAAAGATCAATAGACACACCACATTATTCTTTTGTGCACTGACGGGTGTACGCCTACACCCCGCGCTTAAGTCGTGGCCATTTCGTAAAATGATGCCAGGGATATCCGGGACATGGTCATTAACCCCCCAAAGGCTTTAAGTAAACAAGACGATTTAAACGGGCCGGTCAAATTATTCAATTAACCACCAAACGATGGAAGATTTGATGCCCGACCAAGCGGTATTTTATATACCGTAACCCAAGCCCGTATAGGGAAAATAAGTTAAAAGTATTTACCTGAGCAAAGTATAAATCACAATAAGCAAACGCAAGTAGCTTTTACTGGTACTCCTAATCTGGAACGAAGGTTTATAATAACCTATTAGAATCCTAACGGGTCTTTAGTTAAGCTTAAGCTTAGACCGGTTAGTTTCAATGATACGGTTCGTACGCACTATTAAGCGAAGACCGGATAGAATGTGATTTAGACCCGACAAGTTCAGAGACTTGCTTAATATGGGTATTTCATACACACTCTGGATTTTGAGATAAAACCGTTAAGGTTTGACCCGTTTCGGCTAATTTATGTAAACTAGTTACATAAACCGAACCGAATGCGTAATAAGCGTAACGGGTACTTATTAGAGCCATATACAGGTTTCCAAAGTTAATATGCTTTAAATATGTTGTGACATCAGTAAGATGTCTTTTATTATGCCCAAAACAAGTTTAAACACAAACTATGCCCCGTAGGGGTAGTTTGGTCATTTAAAAGGTTATAAAAGAGTTTAAGTATTTACCTGAGTTATAGGTCTGATATAATCAGCAAAAATACTCAGTTTACTAAGTTATAACAGTAGGGTAAAGTATATATGTGAAATTTATCAATTATAACCAAACTATGCACCGTAGGGGCATTTTGGTAATTTCACATAAGCCGTAAAGCTCAAAATTGAAGTCTGAGTTAAACAACTTTTGCTTACTGTTAAAATATTATAATTTACCTAAAATATCAGTAGGTATCACCCCTTGTATGTTTAAAATAGTTTTAGTACATACCGTGCGTTAAAAACGCTTAATAAGGCGATTAGAAGCCAATTCCGGGTCCGATACATAAAGCTGATATTTTTATTATTCCAGAAGGCTTAAAATAATTTATTTATCATTTAATATCAGTAGCAAAGGTTTGAAGTCGATTAGATATGTAAAACTCATTTTATGGCCCGTAAGGGCAAAACCGACAATTACCGGATTAAGCCTATGACTATAAGTTATGCTCAGCCTAAAATTAATTAAAAATCTTCAAAAATCCCAAAATAATATATTACATCAGTGGGTAAGAAGTTTGATATCAAAAAGTGAGTTTAAATAGGCTATACTCTAATTACGCCGTTTAATTAACATAAAGCTTCTTAATTACGCTAATGAACATAACTCTCAATCTACACCTCAAACTGATGTCAAACTTTGCATACAAGTTTATATATCAGTAACTAAGGTTTCTACACTTTTACATTTTCAAAAATCACGTTTTAAGGTGAAAAGGGCATAATGGTCAACATATGAGCAATTAACGGAATCATGCGTATTAATTGGTTAACTAATGAACCATGGTGTATAATCACAGAGGGTTATACTAGCATGTAACCTGGTCCAAATGAAGCTCCAAGGTATTTCTAAAACATACCAAAACGGGTCAGAACTGAAGTCAAAGCAAAAGTCAAAGTTTTGCGACTTTCGGTTCCGAACCGGGTCTAAACAGTAAATTGTCGGGTTGAACATGTTTAGACATGTTCTTACACTAATTACCAAGTTATATTAATGATCAAACAGGTTGTATGTGTTCTACATTGCTAATCATGCATAAATTAGAAATTAAGTATCCTGTTGACTTTTTATTAACAAGTTTGACCCGACATTTGACCTAGTTAGAGTGGGAATCAGGGGGAACCCTTTTAAGGGTTTATTACCCACATAATTACCAACTTATAACTACTTTCAATTCGACTAATCACTGGACCATTAGTGATTAATCGTTAAGTCAACCTTTAATTACGACGGTTTGACTTTTAAGCTAAAACTAAGCAAAAACTTAACTAAGGAAGGATAAGCAAACTTACTGAAGTCCTATGCACGAAATGTGAAGCTTAGAGAGAAGTCTTGAGCTCCAGAAGTGATCCAAAGTGCAGATGGAAGGTGTGAAGAACTTGGTTGCAACTCATGGCCTTTTATAGTGCCTTAATCACCATGGATTGTTGACACACAAGTCTACAACTGACCACAACTCATCCACAAGTGTCCCTAAATGTCTAGGGGTTGTTTAGGGGTCAAGAAAGATGAGGAAAATCGATTTAAAGTCGTCTACAAGGCTATGGCAGACAAGAATATAGCTAAATCGGAGCAGGCTGATCACATAAGGCCGTCGCGTAGCGCGACGGCAAAGTGTCTCAGGCTCGCACTACGCGAGCGTGTGTGTTTCAGCCAAACCAATTTTCCATTATTTGCAGTTTTGGCCCCTGGTCCTTCTAAAGGTCGCTTTCACATCTTATTTTGCACAATGAGCCCTCTAAATTGACTTATAAGGGCCTTAAGACATTTACCCACTTTGTTTAGTCCTCGGTTAACTTTATTATTACCCGAAAAGTCATAAACTTCAACGTTGACGCTTTTAACCCTTCGCATACGAATTTGATCATAACTTTCTCATACGATAACGAAACTTTATGAAATTTATATCGTGCATTCTAGTGAGTATAATTAACCGTTACAAAGCTTCGGGTTTGCTAAAAGGTCACTCAGAGGAATAACTTAAACGTGTTGACACATTTAACCCCTGTAGCTTGTAACCTCTCACTTTCATTCATATTTCGCTTCGTATGATCCATGATTTATTCGTTTGAAGATATGAGCATCATGTAGGGTTAATGTACAATATATTTATTCACTGTTGACATTTAGAACTCGTATATACACATACTTTTCATGATTGTCAACTTTAGTCCTTTCAGAACATTCTTTCACACGTTCAGTCATATGACACGTGTCAACACATTATAGGACGTGAATTTTTAGAGGTGTTACATCCTCACCCCCTTAAAAGAAATCTCGACCCCGAGATTTACTGAAATAAATAAGGGTACTTTTCTTTCATCGTGGACTCAACCTCCCACGTGAATTCGGGACCTCTACGGGCATCCCATTTGACCTTTACAATAGGTACATGCTTCCTTCGAAGCTTCTTAACCTGTCGATCTTTAATCGACAATGGTTTTTCCACAAATTTCAAGCTCTCATCTATATGCACATCTGTATGTGGTATAACCAGTGATTCATCAGCGAAGCACTTCTTCAGATTGCAGATGTGGAACACATTGTGAATTCCACTGAGCTCTTCAGGTAAGTTTAACTTATAGGCAACTGACCCGACACGTTCGATAACCTCAAAAGGTCCTATGTATCTCGGGCTTAGCTTGCCTTTCTTACCAAATCGCATCACTCCCTTCCAGGGTGATACCTTAAGTAAAACTTTGTCACCTACTTCGAAGTGAACAGATTTACGCTTTGGATCCGCGTAGCTCTTCTGCCTATCACGGGCAGCTTTGAGACGGTCACGAATCTGGACAATCTTGTCCGTCGTTTCAAAGACTATCTCTGGTCCTGATAATTGGACATCTCCAACTTCCGCCCAACAAACGGGCGTTCTACACTTTCTACCGTATAAAGCCTCAAAAGGCGCAGCCTTGATGCTGGTATGGTAGCTATTGTTGTAGGAGAACTCGATCAATGGTAGGTGGTTATCCCAACTACCACCTAAATCAATTACACATGCACGTAGCATGTCTTCCAATGTTTGGATGGTACGCTCACTCTGTCCGTCAGTCTGAGGGTGGTAAGCCGTACTGAAATTTAAATGCGTGCCCAAAGATTGTTGGAAACTTTTCCAAAAATGTGACGTGTATCTAGTATCTCTGTCAGAGATAATAGACACAGGTATGCCATGTAAGGCTACAATCTTATCCACGTATAACTGGGCTAACATGTCGGAGCTGTAAGTCTCCTTAATGGGTAGGAAATGTGCTGACTTAGTCGGTCTATCAACTATAACCCATATTGTATCATATCCTTTCCTTGTCTTAGGTAACTTAGTGATAAAATCCATGGTTACCATTTCCCACTTCCACGTAGGAAGCTCAGGCTGTTGTAGCAAGCCTGACGGCTTTTGATGTTCTGCTTTGACTTGCGTACAAGTCACGCACTTAGCTACATAGGCCGCTACAGACTTTTTCAAGCCTATCCACCAATAGTTTGCCCTTAGATCCTGGTACATCTTATCAGCTCCAGGATGAACGGAATATTTGGAACTATGGGCTTCCTGGAGGATGACATCTCAAAGTCCTCCATAAACTGGAACCCATATCCGTCCATTCAATCTCAGAATCCCGTCCTTGCAAAGAGATAACTGCTCCTCAGTTACCCCTAGCTTCTCGTTAGGATAGTTAGCTTCCAACACAGCTTCCCTCTGTGCAGCTAACAACCTTTCAGTCAAACTGTTCTTTATTTCAATGCTCTTGGCATTGATTCGGATGGGTTTCACCCTTTCCTTTCTGCTCAAGGCATCGGCGACTACGTTCGCCTTGCCGGGATGATATCTGATTTCACAATCATAATCATTTAAAGTCTCCATCCAACGGCGTTGCCTCATGTTTAAATCCTTCTGATTAAACAGGTGCTGGAGGCTCTTGTGATCAGAATAGATCACACACTTGATTCCATATAAATAATGCCTCCACAATTTTAGTGCGAATACAACGGCACCCAACTCCAAGTCATGGGTGGTGTAATTCTTTTCGTGCACCTTTAATTGTCTTGAAGCATAGGCAATAACCTTGCCTTTCTGCATAAGCACACATCCCATCCCGGTGTGTGATGCATCACAATAAACCACAAATTCTTCGATTCCATCCGGCAATGTCAAAACAGGAGCGTTGCTCAACTTCTGCTTTAGGATATCAAAGGACTCTTGCTGCTTAGGGCCCCAAACGAACTTTACTTTTTTCTTAGTCAAGGAAGTTAGGGGTGCAGCAATCCTTGAAAATTTTTCAATGAAACGCCTGTAATATCCTGCCAATCCCAGGAAGCTACGAATCTCTGTAGGCGTCTTTGGCTCTTGCCAGTTCATAACAGCTTCCACCTTAGCGGGATCCACTTGGATACCACGCTCACTAACCACGTGTCCCAGGAATTGGACTTCTCGAAGCCAAAATTCACACTTGGAAAATTTGGCGTAGAGTTTCTCATGATGCAAGAGTTTGAGAATACATCGAAGGTGTTTCTCATGGTCAGCTTGATTCTTAGAATAAATGAGAATGTCGTCGATGAAAACGATGACGAATTTATCTAAGTACGGCTTGCAAACGCGATTCATGAGATCCATGAACGCGGCCGGTGCATTAGTGAGCCCAAAAGGCATCACTAGGAACTCGTAATGTCCGTAACGAGTCCTAAATGCAGTTTTGTGTACGTCTTCATCTCTAACCTTCAGTTGGTGGTAGCCTGACCTTAAGTCAATCTTCGAGAAATAACTTGCCCCTTGCAATTGATCGAACAAATCGTCGATCCTGGGCAAAGGATACCTATTCTTTATTATGACCTTATTAAGCTCACGATAATCGATGCACAGAC
Source organism: Helianthus tuberosus (assembly GCA_030545235.1). Taxonomy (NCBI): domain Eukaryota; kingdom Viridiplantae; phylum Streptophyta; class Magnoliopsida; order Asterales; family Asteraceae; genus Helianthus; species Helianthus tuberosus. Next base: position 95,469,661 of record CM060399.1, on the reverse strand, counting down.
GCATCGATCCATCCTTCTTCTTGACAAACAAGACTGGTGCTCCCCAAGGAGACGAACTAGGTTTAATGAAACCTTTAGCTACCAATTCATCTAGTTGCATTCTTAATTCCTTCATCTCCGTTGGTGCCAACCTATAGGGTGCTCTAGCAACTGGTGTTGCTCCAGGGATGATATCAATCCTGAATTCCACTTGCCTATCTGGTGGCAAACCAGGTAGTTCTTCCAGAAAAACTTCTGGGTATTCAGAAATGACGGGGATGTCTTCTATCTTCGGTTTAGGCTCATCAATAATCACTTGTGCCATGTAGATGACACAACCCTTCTTTAAACACTTTGAAGCCTTGAGCATAGTCACTTGCTCAGGTAGCCCATACTGGGTATCTCCCCGAATGGTAAGTGATTCACCAGACGGAGTCTTAATCACAACTTGCTTTCTGTTGCAGACGATTTGGGCCTGGTTATGAGATAACCAGTCCATACCCAAAACTATGTCAAAACCGGCCAACTTAAAGGGAAGTAGAGACAGAGGAAAAGAGTTGTTCTTAATGGATATAACACGTCCATCTAACACAGTAGAGACGGTTTCTATGGTGCCATCTGCTAACTCTACCTCATAATTTATACTCAAGGTTTTGACAGGTAAATTCAGCAATTTGCAAAACTTATGATCTACGAAAGACTTATCAGCGCCTGAATCAAAAAGTACTCTTGCATAAACATCATTTACAAGGAAAGTACCTGTGATTACGTTATCGTCTTGCACAGCCTCCTTCGCATGCATTCTAAAGACTCTAGCATTTGTCTTCTTGGCCTCTTCAGGCTTCTTGGCGTATTTAGGGCAGTTGGTTTTAATGTGCCCTTTCTCATTACAGCTGTAGCAAGTTGCATCTTTCAGCTTTTTGCAATCCAAGGTCTTGTGATCCTTGGACTTGCATATCCCGCAAGCAAAAGTTCTTTGCTAGTTCGATTCTAGTCTGCACTTTCCAAAGTGTTGTTTCTTGCAAATCTTGCATTTGGGCTTCTAACCAGACTGGTGCCCATCTTTCCTTGACTCAGACCCCCTCTTGTTTTCACCGTTTCCACGGTGCTTCTTGCTCGACCTCCGTGAATTATCATCTTCACGTTTTCTCTTCTCAGCATCTTTGTTCCTCAGCGATCTTTGTCTGACCGCATCCAGAGTGAGGGACAGAGATATGTCAGCTACTGAAGGGGTAAGGTCCCAAAAACCCCATAATAAGTACTTGGGACCATACCACAACCTTGCCTTTTAACCCTTTTAACCTTGCGCGGCCGCGCACTGGTCTTGCAAAAGGAAGAAACAGTCAGCAGTCTATAGTCGCGCGCACAAAGGAAATCATAAATCCTTGCGCCTTCTCCCGTTAGCAAAGGATGAAAATCCTAAAATAAACACTTCCGCTTAAATATCCAGACTTGGATATTATTTATCCAGACTTGGGATTTATTCTTTCAGCTGTTTCCACACAATAAAGTGCCACACCAGATTACAACAGTAATCTTCTAGAAGAAATACAATCGTGCACCACCAAGACGATTATAACCGTCTGGACACGTGTCACCATCTCAGGCATCCCTGAAATCACAACGAAAGCATGCAATTGGAGAGTAATCTCCACTTGATCACTTTACACGTGGCAAATCTCCAGCCTTCGATCTAAACCACGATCCGTGTGCTCTCACGTCGGATCAAGGAGCTTGACGGAAGGAAATGTAACCGCTTACGAGGTTAGCATGTTCCGTCAACTTTTCACTAACGGGTTTTCTCGCCTAAACAACTCCCGGCTATAAATATGAGAAAAAACCCAGGTATGAATTCAAGTTACACACACTTCTCAAATACATATTCTTCCCCATTACCCATACTTATTCTCACACTGGAGTCGGGTCAAGGAGAGAACCCTCTTCTCCCCTTGGCGAGGCTAACGGTGCTCTTTTTTGCAGAATTATTGGAGAAGAAGATCAGCTATACCTGAATCAATCGAGAGGAAACTAACCGATTTATGCGGATTCAAACCCCCTAGATATCTCGATTCCGACCATTTATCTAGTGTTTCTTCATTGGCGCCCACCGATTCCTCTGTTTTTTCAGTTTTGTCTCGTTTCGATTCAGTTGCCTTATTCTCTGTTTTTCACATGACAGAGAATTCATTATCTTACCCATCAGGTCCTCGATCTGAGTTCAAGGGTTCTACACCCCAATGTACCCAGATTGACGGAATCATGGGAACAAACGAGAACAATAGTCATCCAGACAAAAAGAATTTCTCAGAACCAGCCATAGAGAGATCCCAAGAATATTGGTTCAACAGATGCCAGACTGCTCTAAACATAATCACCCTGCAAATTACCAGATCCGAGTCCCCAAACATCAGATCTGGTGAAGAGATCAACACTGTAGTATTGGACCCACCAACACCCTGTCGGGGGGACATCCAATCTAGTCGTAATATTGATATACGTCAACAATCTAGCAGTAGCAGCTATCAGAAAGCTAAATCAAAACAAATAAACATGGTTCAAGGAGGTCCGTCACGAAGGCCGAATAAACGAAACCATGATCAACATTGGAGGGAACAACAAGTCGTGTTTCCCGTTGTTCCTGGTGGCCCTCAGGAAGAGCGACCAGTAATTATCACTGGTATTTTCGGCCATTACCGAACGGACTATATGTTTATAGACCCGGGAAGTTCAATGGACATCATATACGAGCAATGCTTCAAACAGCTTGACCCAGAAGACAAAGCACGTCTAGAACCGGTCGATTTTCCTCTCACCGGATTTTGCAATGAAGCTGTATTCCCATTAGGGCAAATAGCTTTCCCTGTGACTCTATCAGATGGCGAGCATTCGCGAACAGTCACAGTAAATTTCATGGTCATGCCGGCAACATCACGCCATGATGTCCTACTCGGAAGAAGATCACAAAGAGAATTCAGCATGATCACTTCTATCCCACACGCTGCATGCGAATTTCCAACGGAAACCGGGGTTGCAATTCTATACTCAAGCAAAGAAGTCATGTACGTAGACGACGAGCCACCGGCAAAGGTAGTTAAACCTTCAGCATCAAACGAACCGGAGAAATGGGTCCTGAACAATGAATATCCAGTGCAGACCATCCTGCTAGGACATGCCATTTCACCGACAACACGAAAACAATTAAAAGAGTTGTTATCCAACAACAAAGATATATTCGCTTGGTGCCCAGCAGACATGACTGGGGTGCCACGCGACATAGCGCAACATTGCCTGAATATCAAGCCAACAGCAGAACCTGTTGCTCAGGGAAGGCGCAGCTTTAGCGAAGAAAAAGCAAAAGCTATGGACGAGCAAGTGACAGAGCTACTCAATGTGGGAATCTTGCGCGAAGTAAAATACCATACATGGGTTGCCAATCCAGTCATGGTACAAAAACATAGTGGCGGATGGAGAATGTGCGTCGACTTCAAAGACCTGAATAAAGCATGCCCAAAAGATTGCTACGCGCTTCCGGAGATAGACAAAAAAGTCGACTCTCTAGCATTATTCAGATGGAAGTGTTTTCTCGACTGTTACAAAGGTTATCATCAGGTCCAGATGAAGGAAGAAGACGAAGACAAAACTGCGTTCCGCACAGATAAAGGCATATTCTGCTATACTAAAATGCCCTTCGGCCTGCGCAATACAGGCGCAACTTACCAACGCTTGATGGACACAATCTTCAGTGGTGACATTGGCAAGACAGTTGAGGTATACATGGATGACCTCGTCATCATGAGCCACGAGGAAGGCACGATGCTCAACAACATGCAGCGCACGTTTGACTCTTTACGCAGCGTAAACTTGAAACTCAATCCAACAAAATGCTCCTTTGGCATGGAGGAGGGAAATTTTTTGCGCTTTATAGTCACACGAGACGGTTTTAAAGTAAATCCAGAAAAAGTGCAGGCCATCCAGCTAATGCCATCGCCTGCAACAATTAAAGAAATGCAAAGACTTGCCGGGCGCTTAGCAGCCTTGAACAGATTCTTGGCTAACCATGCGGCAAAGTCTTATCCATTCATCAGCACACTGCGGAACTGCGTGAAGAAAACCCACTTTCAGTGGACACCTGAAGCAGAAGCAGCCTTCAAACAAATGAAGGAATGCCTAATCCAGTTGCCAACGCTAACGGCACCGCGAGAAAAGGAACCATTGATCTTATATTTATCTGCTGCGGAAGTAGCAGTTGGAGCAGTATTAATGGTGGAGCGAGAAAATGTTCAGACTCCAATTTACTATATCAGCAAGATGCTCACCGGCCCAGAAACTCGTTACTCGATGATAGAAAAACTGCTCCTAGCACTAGTACATGCATCACGACGCTTACGTCGATATTTTTCGGGCCACGTCATCACGGTCCTCACAAATTATCATTTAGGCCAAATCTTATCCAAACCCGATGTGGCGGGAAGATTGGCTAAGTGGGCCATTGAGCTGGGAGGATACAATATCTTCTATAGGCCAAGACCAGCAATCAAAAGGCAAGTTCTAGCAGACTTTGCCACTGAAGTTCCCATCGACAAAGTTCAAGAGTGCAAGGCAATCCAAAACCCTATACCCGTTTTCGACGATAGAGTTTGGACTCTACACACAGATGGAGCCTCCAATGACGACGGAGCCGGCGCAGGCCTCCGATTAGTCAGTCCCGATGAGCACGAACTTACTTAAGCCATACGCTTGGATTTCCGAAGCACGAACAACGAAGCTGAATACGAAGCATTCTTGGCAGGTCTCCGTTTAGCGCTCAAAATGGGGGCAAGAAACCTTGAAGCCAACGTCGATTCAAAGCTGGTGGCCGAGCAAGTTAACGGCCACTATGATGCAAAAGGAGAAGTTATGGCATTATACCTTGAACAAGCGCGGATGCTAATCAGCCAATTCCAGACGTTCAAAGTTAACCATATAAACAGAAGCGAGAACAAACACGCAGATGCGCTAAGCAAATTGGCCGCTACTAGCTTCAAGCACTTGGCAAAAGAAGTGCGCATAGAGGTACTGTCCAATCCTTCTGTTCCTCTCAAACAAGTCAACATCATAGAGATCGGTAGTCCGTCCTGGATGTCCCCGATCATCTTATACTTACAGCACGGAAAACTCCCAGAAGAAAAAGCAGAAGCCAGGAAAATTCAGAATAAAGCAATAAACTACGAAATGGCGGACGACATTCTATATAGAAAGTCATTCATGGGACCATTACTCAGATGCGTTGACAAGACAGACGCGCAATACCTGATCAGAGAAATCCATGAAGGCTTGTGCGGAATACATGCCGGTCCACGAATGGTAGTAGCCAAAATAATAAGCACAGGATATTATTGGCCGGGAATGCACGTAGACTCGGTAGAAATATTACGGAAATGCGAAGCATGCTAGCGCCACGCGCCAAAAACGCTCCGACCAAAAAATCCACTAGTACCTGTCACGTCCGCCTGGCCATTTCAACAATGGGGCATCGATCTTGTTGGCCCATTTCCTGACGCGCCAGGCGCAGTAAAATTCATCATTGTGGCGGTCGATTACTTCACCAAATGGGTGGAAGCTAAAGCTTTGGCCTCAACCACAGCAATGGTAATCCGCAAATATATATGGGAACATATCATTTGCAGATTTGGATTACCATTGCGCATTATCTCTGATAATGGCACAAACTTCGCCTCAGAAGATCTTCAAAAATGGTTCAAAGAAATGAAGATTGAGCATAATTTTGCCACCGTCGTGCATCCACAAGCGAACGGTCAGGTAGAAAGTATAAACAAGCAGATCGTCGACGGCATAAAAGCGCGACTTGGGACAGCACGCCGAGGATGGGTCGACGAACTCCCCACCATCCTATGGGCACATCGAACAATGCCAAAGACTAGCACGGGAGAAAATCCGTTCAGTCTAGTCTATGGGTCTGAAGCCGTAATCCCAGCCGAAATCAGCCTACCGTCACCGCGCATGATAGCCATGGAAAAAAACAGAACAATGAGCACAAATGAAGAATGGATTTAGACCTTCTTGAAGAAAGGCGCGAGAACGCTGCCATCACAGAAGCAAGGTACAAATCCAAACTCGAGAAATATTATAATGCGCGCGTACGCGTATGTACCTTTGTCCCCGGTGATTTCGTCTTACGCGACAATGAAGCGTCAAACGCTGAAAAACCGGGCAAATTAGCACCAAAATGGGAAGGACCATACGTCATCAATGAGGTCCAAGGCAAAGGGGCATATACCCTAAAAAGAATTGACGGGACTCTAGTCCCACGCACCTGGAACGCGCAGCAGCTGCGCAGGTGTTACATATAGGTCAAATCATTCACAAGCAATGTATTTCCTATTTACACTTGTATTACGAGCCTCACGCTTCATCAATACAAAACATTATTTCCATACCTGTTACTGTTTGTTACAAATTGCATGAAATTCTTTTGGTTTGCGCGAAAACAAAATGGTAAATATTGTACACCTCATGAACAGTCTGACAAAAGCGCATATTCTGACAAACGTTCACACATGAGCACAATACCATCTCTCATTCGCTCTACCTGATCAAAGCAATTAAAACACATGCAACATATTGTAACCCAAACATACAAAAACAAACCCTACAGGGATAATAGTATACCAAAATATAAACATCATCAAAAGTGCAGCACAAACACTTAGCAAGACCATGACAATGACCTTCAAAAATTGTTCAGTACCAGATTTACAAAAAAACATTAACAAGGAACGAGAACTAGCCCTAAGGTTAAACACCTAACCAGCATCGGAACCATCATCAACGGCAGGCACCTGCTCACACCGGCGAGCTTTCCGGCGTTGATATACCAGCCGGCATCCTCCTTTCTGGATCATCGGAAAGCGAGCTGTCAAACCATCAGGATCCAGCACAGTACTACCATCGTCAGTGACACCTCTGTGCTGAAGAACCTTACAGCCGGAACCAACAGCCACCGGAGAAACAGTTTCGACCGGATTCTTTGCCGGAATAGCAATTAGCAGTGGCGAACAAGAAAGAAGCATGAGACCTTCAGCAGCCTCGTAAACCCTAAAGACATCCAACAAAAGACGAGTATGGTAAGAGCGTTTCATCTTCTTTGCCAAAAATCAACAAGAAAACAAGGTGTTCTGAATATACATATATATAGAAGAATCCAACCTCGAGAAAAGGGAAACCTAATCATCATGATTAACTGTCAGCAAACATCACATCCAAGCGGTGCTACAGGAACCAGGGTCATATCCCCATTAATGAAATCTGACAGAGCGCCATTACGTATCCCAATATAAGAAGACAAACCCTCGCAAATATCAACTATTACTGCCAACTGACGTCACTACACGTCAAGGTATGATTACAAAAGAACACAAGTCATAATTTTTCTCAAAAAACTCCCCTTTTAGCAAAAATTAAATCTTCCCATAGAAGACTCTCTGTTTTCCGCGCCTAAAAGCATTCCCCTCTTATAAGTCCAGTGCTCCACTTACTTGCATAAGTGCAACACTAGACTGGGGGGACTTGAAGGGGTCAGGTCCCAAAAACCCCATAATAAGTACTTGGGACCATACCACAACCTTGCCTTCTAACCCTTTTAACCTTGCGCGGCCGCGCACTGGTCTTGCAAAAGGAAGAAACAGTCAGCAGTCTATAGTCGCGCACCCAAAGGAAATCATAAATCCTTGCGCCTTCTCCCGTTAGCAAAGGATGAAAATCCTAAAATAAACACTTCCGCTTAAATATCCAGACTTGGATATTATTTACCCAGACTTGGGATTTATTCTTTCAGCTGTTTCCACACAATAAAGTGCCACACCAGATTACAGCAGTAATCTTCTAGAAGAAATACAATCGTGCACCACCAAGACGGTTATAAACGTCTGGACACGTGTCACCATCTCAGGCATCCCTGAAATCACAACGAAGCATGCAATTGGAGAGTAATCTCCACTTGATCACTTTACACGTGGCAAATCCCCAGCCTTCGATCTAAACCACGATCCGTGTGCTCTCACGTCGGATCAAGGAGCTTGACGAAAGGAAATGTAACCGCTTACGGGGTTAGCATCTTCCGTCAACTTTTCACTAATGAGTTTTCCCGCCTAAACGACTACCGGCTATAAATATGAGAAAAAACCCAGGTATGAATTCAAGTTACACACACTTCTCAAATACATCTTCTTCCCCCTTACCCATACTTATTCTCACACCGGAGTCGGGTCAAGGAGAGAACCCTCTTCTCCCCTTGGCGAGGCTAACGGTGCTCTTTTTTGCAGAATTATTGGAGAAGAAGATCAGCTCTACCTGAATCAATCGAGAGGAAACTAACCGATTTATGCGGATTCAAACCCCCTAGATATCTCGGTTCCGACCATTTATCTAGTGTTTCTTCAGCTACAGATCTGAAAGTAGTTGGCCGAGAAGCCTTCACGCTTGCCTTAATTTCCGGGGCTAAACCACTGATAAAACGAGCTATTCTTTTTGGTTCCGGGGTTAGCAAATATGGAACCAACCGGGACATTGTGTTGAAGCTCGTGAGGTAAGCTTGACAGTCAAGGTTTGTCATAACCAATGATAGAAAATCAGACTCTATCTTCTCAACCTCATGCTGGGGGCAGTAATTTTCCCTGATGAGGGCAACAAATTGATCCCATGACATGTTGTACAATGGGATTTTCCCGGTGGCTTGAATCAGTGATCTCCACCAGGCTAAAGCTTCACCCTTAAATGATTGCGACATAAACTTGACTATATCCCTCTCAACGCATCCGCTGATATCCACTACCGTGTCCATCTCGTCTAACCACGTCATGCAGTCAATGGCTCCTTTTTCCCCAGTGAAATCTCTGGGCTTGCACGAAACAAAGTATTTATAGGAGCAACCCTTACTACGGGGTTCTTGATTTAGTACAACCTGCTGAGATGGAGCACATGGTGGTTCGAGGAGAGTCGATCATCATCTTTCTTCAGTTCTTCCTTCTTGGAAGATGGCTTCGAATGCGGAGTAGATAGGGTCCTACTTCGAGTCCCACTATACTTTTTGTACTGCCGCTCCAAGGCCTTTGTAACTGCGTCGTCTACCAACGCTTTTAATTCAGCACCCGTTAAATTAACTCAGGCGTTATCGTTATTCTCCACTGGATGGCTATTAATTTCGTCCGAATTAGCCATTTTAATTGAACTGTTACAGAAAACAAGGACAATAGTTTATTTGGGAGTTTATTATGGAATTGCCCCTTAGGGTAATTCATTAACCATGGTAAACAGAGACCATATTTGGTTAATTTATTAATCGTATTTAATTAGGATTTTACTTATAATTTATCCTAATTATTAACAATAACAATATATATTAGCACATAAAGCTTAGTCATAAGGACATTTTAAATTATAAGCTATGATTTCAGAGAATCAAGGCTTTTAAGGTTTGAACATAGTTTATTACCTTTTTCGGACAGGGAGTCATCGCTACCACTGTCTTTTGGCTCATGTAGAAATGAGCAAGGCCCGTAGGCACTATATTACCAATGTATGGTCAAAATATGATCATCTTAATTGATGACCTAAACCCATGATTCAGAGATCATTAAATTGGGTTAGGAATCTTTTGAAGAATCCTTATATAAGAATGACGTGTGTGATTTTAACGAATCACGTCTGCCAGGAGCATTAACATGTTTACAGATGTTAATAGGGATTTGAATCTTTTAAACAGGTCTTACCATCATGGCCAGGTCTTCATAATGACACCCAGGCTAGGTTTCACTCTTAAGATTCTTATTCAATATTTAATAGGCAGATTATTATCAAAAGGAATGGTTTTGATTTATTTATTTCATATAAAATATTTATGCATATAATAGCAAAATGAAATTTATAAACATAACACTCCATTAATTATTAATAGGTTACACGTCGCCCTAAACGGGACTTTTTAATAATCAAACTTACCCACGCAGGGGTTTAAACAAGGACTTACCCACGCAGGGGCTTAACAACAAACATCATAATAATCCACGCAGGGACTTACACAAATAACATAATAGTCCACGCAGGGACTTAAACAATAACATACCATCGTAGGGGTTAACAGAAAGATAGACCCACGCAGGGGTCAAAACAAACAAGCATACCCTCGCAGGGGCTAATACAACAAGACAGGCCCACGCATGGGCTCAAATGATACAAGGAAATTACAACAACAGTGGAAGGATTTAATGGTCCTTCTTGATCTTCCCTTTTATTAGGCTTGTCAATCCTTGGAAGAAAGTCTGTCGCTCCCTGCGATCGCGGTGAAAGTCTCGCTCAACCTGATCCAGTCTCTGAAGAATTTCCTCCCGTTCTGGGGGAGAAAATCATGGCGGCTGTGATTGCGTCCGTATAATAGGTCTGGCAGGTATCTGGTACCCATGTGTTGGGTATCCTACTCCCCAAGGAACGCCATAGGGTCCTTCCGGGTTAAAGGCGTTGTAATTTGCCGCTACCATGTAGGGGTTGGCTTCAGCGTAACCGTAGTTGGTGTGAGCTGGTTGTTCAAACGGGTTGTACACCATAGAACCCGTGTATGCTGGAATCGGGTTATCAAAACCCATCGGAGGTGGTTGCTGTGCAACTGGTTACGAAGGCCCACCCATCTGTGGGTCTTCCTGATGTGGCAGGTAATGACTGCCACTTGATTGGCGAGGAGAACTAAAATGGAAGTCTCCTGCTCGCGCAGACATACGCGGTCCGGTTCTCCTACGCCTCGGCGGTTGTGGAGGTGCCGACTGTACTGGTGGCGGAGGAGGTGGTGGCGTGACTACCACAAAACGTGGATCCTCTGAGGAATCTTGCTGCTGCTGTTGGTGAGGTGAGGAATGGTGCGAGGGTGTGAAGTACCACTCGTGCTGAGTAAACCTCGCCTGAAAGTTGTCTGGACCACCGTAGGGTGATCCGTGAAAAGAAGAGCCATCCGAAATCTCAATGGGATGGTTCGGTGTACCACTGGCAGGTTCGACGGGATCCGTGTCCTCGTCCATGTCCATAGCGTTGTCTCCCGAGAAGTGGTCCTCCGGTCCCAATGGGTTAAAACCCTATGGTTCTTGTATAAAATTTGCCGAGTTAAACCGGCCCCTAAAAACAGGTGTAGGGTCACCAAAGGAGTGGTGCGATAAGGATCGCTGTAAAGGTATGTAGGAAGGTTGTGGGTTGTTGGGCTCATTTTCCGAATGTGGCCCGTAAGGGTTATGAACGGGAGGTGTTGAGCTGTGTGAGACCGACCGTCTAGCCGGCTCGAAAAGGTTCCTCCGGTTCTGTCGAGGATCATCACTCTCGGTAGTAGAAGGAGCTCGCATATGCAAAGGCCCGACTTCATTATCATTGGGGGCGGTGATTGGCCCCTTGCCTCGTCCTCTTCTTCTAAAGAATCTTGGCGGCATTTTATTAATCCTGTCAATATAGCATGAGATAACAACAACAATATATAAAATAAATTACAGGACAACCAAAATCAAACAAAGTAGAATTTGTCCTATGTTATTTGTCTAGACTCGAAAGTTTTAGATATGTGCAATTGTGTTATTGAGATTAAACACAAAAGGCTAGTGCTTAATTCACTCAATGTTGGCTCTGATACCAACCTGTCACACCCCGGTTTCCACGTGTCACCGGTGGGGAGTATCGTGACGTGGTTGGCAACATAATAGTCAAACAACACAATATTTAAATGCACAGCGGAAGCAATTTAAAGATACAATTCAACCGAATATAATATTGTAATATCGTGTATCACAACAGTCGATTGTTTATCCACAGACGGATCGAAAATAAAATGGAAATAATAGTTCAACAGACTTTAGGCATCTTAAGCTTGCGAGACTTCTATTGATGCTAAGGAGAAATCCCAGCCAATTACGCTTAGTACCTGCATTTAATCTTTTTGGGAAAATACGTCAGTTTACACTGGTAAATACATTCAACTGACTCATTTTAAAAATGATTAAAAATTGATTTGGATGCACGTGGCATAAACATTTTATAACTTGGGAGAATTATTTAAATATATAATCTTGTGAATGAATTACATGTTCCTTATGCGTTTAGTAGCCCGGATCGTGTCCGGGTTAAAGATCAATAGACATACCACATTATTCTTTTGTGCACTGAAGGGTGTACGCCTACACCCCGCGCTTAAGTCGTGGCTATTTCCTAAAATGATGCCAGGGATATCCGGGACATGGTCATTAACCCCCCAAAGGCTTTAAGTAAACAAGACGATTTAGACGGGCCGGTCAAATTATTCAATTAACCACCAAACGATGGAAGATTTGATGCCCGACCAAGCGGTATTTTATATACCGTAACCCAAGCCCGTATAGGGAAAATAAGTTAAAAGTATTTACTTGAGCAAAGTATAAATCACAATAAGCAAACGCAAGTAGCTTTTACTGGTACTCCTAATCTGGAACGAAGGTTTATAATAACCTATTAGAATCCTAACGGGTCTTTAGTTAAGCTTAAGCTTAGACCGGTTAGTTTCAATGATACGGTTCGTACGCACTATTAAGCGAAGACCGGATAGAATGTGATTTAGACCCGACAAGTTCAGAGACTTGCTTAATATGGGTATTTCATACACACTCTGGATTTTGAGATAAAACCGTTAAGGTTTGACCCGTTTCAGCTAATTTATGTAAACTAGTTACATAAACCGAACCGAACGCGTAATAAGCGTAACGGGTACTTATTAGAGCCATATACAGGTTTCCTAAGTTAATATACTTCAAATATGTTGTGACATCAGTAAGATGTCTTTTATTATGCCCGAAACAAGTTTAAACACAAACTATGCCCCGTAGGGGTAGTTTGGTCATTTAAAAGGTTATAAAAGAGTTTAAGTATTTACCTGAGTTACAGGTCTGATATAATCAGCAAAAATACTTAGTTTACTAAGTTATAACAGTAGGGTAAAGTATATATGTGAAATTTATCAATTATAACCAAACTATGCACCGTAGGGGCATTTTGGTAATTTCACATAAGCCGTAAAGCTCAAAACTGAAGTCTGAGTTAAACAACTTTTTCTTACTGTTAAAATATTATAATTTACCTAAAATATCAATAGGTATCACCCCTTGTATGTTTAAAATAGTTTTAATACATACTGTGCGTTAAAAACGCTTAATAAGGCGATTAGAAGCCAATTCTGGGTCCGATACATAAAGCTGATATTTTTATTATTCCAGAAGGCTTAAAATAATTTATTTATCATTTAATATCAGTAGCAAAAGGTTTGGAGTCGATTAGATATGTAAAACTCATTTTATGGCCCGTAAGGGCAAAACCGACAATTACCGGATTAAGCCTATGACTATAAGTTATGCTCAGCCTAAAATTAATTAAAAATCCCAAAATAATATATTACATCGGTGGGTAAGAAGTTTGATATCAAAAAGTGAGTTTAAATAGGCTATACTCTAATTACGCCGTTTAATTAACATAAAGCTTCTTAATTACGCTAATGAGCATAACTCTCAATCTACACCTCAAACTGATGTCAAACTTTGCATACAAGTTTATATATAAGTAACTAAGGTTTCTACACTTTTACATTTTCAAAAATCACGTTTTAAGGTGAAAAGGGCATAATGGTCAACATATGAGCAATTAACGGAATCATGCGTATTAATTGGTTAACTAATGAACCATGGTGTATAATCACAGAGGGTTATACTAGCATGTAACCTGGTCCAAATGAAGCTCTAAGGTATTTCTAAAACATACCAAAACGGGTCAGAACTGAAGTCAAAGCAAAAGTCAAAGTTTTGCGACTTTCGGTTCCGAACCGGGTCTAAACAGTAAATTGTCAGGTTGAACATGTTTAGACATGTTCTTACACTAATTACCAAGTTATATTAATGATCAAACAGGTTGTATGTGTTCTACATTGCTAATCATGCATAAATTAGAAATTAAGTATCCTGTTGACTTTTTATTAACAAGTTTGACCCGACATTTGACCTAGTTAGAGTGGGAATCAGGGGGAACCCTTTTAAGGGTTTATTACCCACATAATTACCAACTTATAACTACTTTCAATTCGACTAATCACTGGACCATTAGTGATTAATCGTTAAGTCAACCGTTAATTACGACGGTTTGACTTTTAAGGTAAAACTAAGCAAAAACTTAACTAAGGAAGGATAAGCAAACTTACTGAAGTCCTATGCACGAAATGTGAAGCTTAGAGAGAAGTCTTGAGCTCCAGAAGTGATCCAAAGTGCAGATGGAAGGTGTGAAGAACTTGGTTGCAACTCATGGCCTTTTATAGTGCCTTAATCACCATGGATTGTTGACACACAAGTCTACAACTGACCACAACTCATCCACAAGTGTCCCTAAATGTCTAGGGGTGGTTTAGGGGTCAAGAAAGATGAGGAAAATCGATTTAAAGTCGTCTACAAGGCTATGGCAGACAAGAATCCAGCCAAATTGGAGCAGGCTGATCAGATAAGGCCGTCGCGTAGCGCGACGACAAAGTGTCTCAGGCTCGCGCTACGCGAGCGTGTGTGTTTCAGCCAAACCAATTTTCCATTATTTGCAGTTTTGGCCCCTGGTCCTTCTAAAGATCGCTTTCACATCTTATTTAGCACAATGAGCCCTCTAAATTGACTTATAAGGGCCTTAAGACATTTACCCACTTTGTTTAGTCCTCGGTTAACTTTATTGTTACCCGAAAAGTCATAAACTTCAACGTTGACGCTTTTAACCCTTGGCATACGAATTTGATCATAACTTTCTCATACGATAACGAAACTTTATAAAATTTATATTGTGCATTCTAGTGAGCATAATTAACCGTTACAAAGCTTCGGGTTTGCTAAAAGGTCACTCAGAGGTATAACTTAAACATGTTGACACATTTAACCCCTGTAGTTTGTAACCTCTCACTTTCTTTCATATTCCGCTTCGTATGATCCATGATTTATTCGTTTGAAGATATGAGCATCATGTAGGGTTAATGTACAATATATTTATTCACTGTTGACATTTAGAACTCGTATATACACATACTTTTCATGATTGTCAACTTTAGTCCTTTCAGAACATTCTTTCACACGTTCAGTCATATGACACGTGTCAACACATTATAGGACGTGAATTTTTCGAGGTGTTACAGCTAAAGACCTGATTGATCCTGTATTCTTTACACCAAATGCTGAAAGGCTTCTCAGCAAATTGCTTCCCATTATCAGTGACAAGTACTCCTGGCAATCCATAACGGCAAATAATGTTCTCCCAAACAAAGTCGATGACCTGTTTACCCGTGATCTTTGCAAGTGGTTTAACCTCGGGCCACTTGGTGAAATAATCTATTGCTACCAGCAAGAATTTTACTCCTCCATTGCTTGAGGGAAATGGACCAACAATGTCCATTCCCCATTTATGGAATGGCCATGCCGAGGTTATTGGGACAAGGTCATGCTTGGGACTTTTTGGGATCGGTGCATGAATCTGGCAAGCATCACGTTTCCTCAATTGCTCAGCGGTATCACGATGCATTGAGGGCCAGAAATACCCATGGTTCATGAGTTTTGCAACCACCGACCTAGCTCCAAAATGAGCTCCGCATATGCCTTCGTGAATCTCTTTGATCAAATACTTACTTTGCTCAGGACTAACACATCTTAGCAAGGGGGCAAGGTAACCCTTTTTGTAAAGGGTTTCTCCTTGTAGTACATACTGCATTGCCTTGATTTTAACGCTTTCAGCTTGTACTTGATCATTGGGTAGTTCACCATTTTTTAGGAACTTTTTGATGGGAGTCATCCAGTTTGGATCTTCCTCGGTGACTACGTCTTGAACTTTCAATCCATCGATTGATGGAGCCTTTAACACTTCTACCAACACCTTCTTGGTGAGGTGGGCAAAAGTGAGAGATGCCAGCTTACTTAAGGCATTAGCCTTTTTTGTTTTGAGATCTGGGAATTTGTTTGATGTTGCACGTTTGAAAGGTATTCATCAGCTCCTTGGATTTTTCTTTGTATCTTTTCATGTTGGGCTCTTTGGTAACATAGCTATCGTTTACTTGGCTTGAGACCAGTAATGAATCTGTGAACACTTCAAGCTTCTGGACCTTCATCTCTTTGGCCAGCCTTAAACCGGCGATCAGTGCCTCGTATTCAGCCTCGTTATTGGTGGTCTGAAAATCAAAACGGAGAGCATACGTGAATTCCAACCCTTCTGGGTTGATCAAAATGAGTCCCGCCCCTGACCCTTCAACGCTTGAAGCCCCGTCCGTGAAAACCTTCCAGGCTTCAGGGTCAGAGGGTTCAGTGGTTGCAGTGTTCACTTCAGTGACTGTTTGCTTTGGAATTTCTACAATAAAATCGGCCAAGACTTGGGATTTGATAGCTTTTCTTGGGACGTAGGTGATGTTATGCTAACCTAGTTCTATGGCCCAATTGGCTAATCGTCCCGAGTTTTCTGGTTTTTCAAGCACACTCCTAATAGGTTGGTCGGTGACCACTTGTATAGGGTGTGCTTGGAAATACCTTCGAAGCCTTCTAGTTGTTTGAACTAGGGCTAGGGCAAGTTTTTCAAGGGGAGGATATTTGGTTTCAGCCAATTTTAGGGTTTTGCTGAAGAAATAAACGAGTACCTGAACCTTGCCTCGTTCGATGGTGAGGACTGCACTTATGGCCTCTTCATCAACTGAAAGATAAACTGAGATTAACTCTCCCGTTTCAGGAGTTGCGATGTCTGGTAAGGAAGCTAGATGTTGTTTCATCTGGTTGAAGGCTTCTTCAGCCTCCTCAGTCCATTTGAAGTCCTTCTTATCAGAGCAGCCTTTGAGCATTTTAAAAAAGGGTAAAGATCTTTCAGCCAACTTGGAGGTAAAACGCTTCAAGGCTGCAAGCTTCCCGTTTAAGCTTTCAACCTCTTTCTTGTTTCTTGGCGGTTTGGTTTCTAGAACAGCTTTCACCTTGCTCGGATTGGCTTTAATGCTTTGTTTCCCCACAATATGCCCAAGGAATTTACCTTCCTCAAACCCAAAGGAACACTTTTCGGGGTTGAGCTTCATGTTGACATTCCTTAGGTTCTTGAAGGTTTCTTGGATGTCATCGAGCATTTGATATTCCGTCTTGCTTTTAATCACCAAGTCGTCGACATATGCCTCCATGTTCCGACCGATTTGACTTGAGAAGGCCTTGTCAACGAGTCGTTGGTAGGTCGCTCTGGCGTTTTTTAGGCCAAAAGGCATCTTTTGATAACAAAAGATCCCTTTCTCCGTGTGAAAGGCTGTTTTTTCCTCATCTTCTTCCTTCATGAGGACTTGATGGTAACCTTTGTATGCATCAAGAAAGCACTTGAACGGGTAACCGGTGAGGGAGTCCACCTTGAGATCAATTTCAGGTAACGGGTAGCAGTCTTTGGGACAAGCCTTGTTAAGGTCCTTGAAGTCTATGCACATTCTCCACGAGTTGCCTGGCTTTCGGACCATCACCGGGTTTGCAACCCAAGATTGATATTTAACTTCGCGGAGAATGTCGGCTGACACAAGCTTTTCAACCTCTTGGCATGCAGCCAAGCTTCTTTCGGGTGCTAGACTTCGCTTCTTTTGGACCACAGGCTTGACATGAGATGGTATTTTCAACTCGTGCTCAACAATGCTTCGAGGGACGCCTGTCATGTCTTCCGGGCACCAAGCGAAGACATCACTGTAATGTTTCAACAACTTCTCAAGGTATGACAGGGTTTCTTGTGAAAGGCTAGGATTGAATCTTATCTTCTGCTCGGGGTACTTAGGATTTATAGTAAGCCTTTGCCTGTCTTCTTCACTTTTGGTGCTCTCACCTTCAACCATGTAAGCTTCCTGGGAAGGTTGAAGGGTTGCTATTCCCCTTTCGGTGGG
This sequence comes from Helianthus tuberosus, assembly GCA_030545235.1. NCBI lineage: Eukaryota > Viridiplantae > Streptophyta > Magnoliopsida > Asterales > Asteraceae > Helianthus > Helianthus tuberosus. The sequence continues at coordinate 95,451,744 of CM060399.1, read as the reverse complement.
AAATTTGACAGTGCCATGGCCAACAGACACAGCCATGTAAAATGCACACTGTCCTGGCCTCCCGATGATCACGTCATAATTTGAGGGAATATTGATAACCACAAAGGTGAGCGGTTGGATTCTTTCCTTCTGTCCTTCACTGAAACGAACGTCAAGTGTTAGTTGTCCTAAAGGCTTGAGGGGTATATCAGCAATACCTTTTATGGAGGTTCTGGATGGTTGAATCCTTGAACGCTCTTCATCGCTCAGACGGTTGAAGAACTTCTCAAACATGATTTCTGTGGCAGCACCCGTGTCTATGTAAGCTTTACTTGTCTGTAACGTTCCCACAATAGCCTCAACCACGAGAGGGCTTGAAAGAGGGTCTTTTTCTGTTGGGGGGAAGCAAACACACTGAAGCTCCCAGGCTTCCAACCGCTGTCTTTTGTGTGGAACCCTTCCATCGAAATCCACCATGTTGACTTCCTTGCCTTTTCCTTCAGCCATTTTGTCTCTTACTCCCTTTACCAAGTGAGCAAGTTCCCCAGACTTGACGGCTTCTTCGATTCTCTTTTTAATTTGGAAGCAATCATTGGTATGGTGTCCCTTTTCTTCATGAAATTCACAATATTGTGTGGAGTTTTCATTCTTCCTGCTCTTGGGGAGAGGCCTAGGAGGCCGAAAGTTCTGCTTGACTTCTTCCGTTGCAAGGATTTCTTGAGGAGTCTTCGTGAGAGGTGTGAAACTTATGCCTTTCTCCCTGGTGGGAGGGTTCCGACTTTCAGGCCTTCGATGGTCTGAACCCTTTTGACGCCTGTCATAGGAGTTAAAGTTCCCTCTTTTTCTAGCTGGGCTGTTGCTTTGCCAACTAGATCCCCTTTTCCTTTGATCTTTAATATCTACTGCCTCCTCTCCCCGTATATGGGCTTCTGCCATTTCGAGAGCTTCTTCCAAGGTCTTGGGCAGGGATTTGTTGAAATCTCTTGTGAGATATTTTGAGGTGATATCATTCATGAAACCAGCTACCCTCATTTTCTCATCTGCCCCTACATATGTGAGACCTTCCTTCTTGTATCGTTCAATAAACTCTCGAAGACTTTCATCGTCACGTTGTTTTATCTGAAAGATCACAGTTGCATCTTTGACATATCACCTTTGTTGGGAGAAGTTGGCCAGAAAACCCTTGCTGAGGTCATTGAAGCTTCGAATGCTTCGAGCAGGTAAATCATTGAACCAAATCCTGGCTGATCCGACAAGAGTTTGCATGAACATTAGACAACATTCAGCATTTGACCACTTCTCAATCCTTGTTGCACCGGTGAAGATCTGAAGATGGTCCTCAGGATCTTCAGTCCCATCGTATGTTTTGATGTGGGACGGCATCTTGATCTTCGTTTGAAAATCATAATCGGCTATTTGCTGTGAAAAGCATGAGAGGTTACTTGGCTTATAAGGTTTGGCCAAATCTTCTTCAGTCCTTGCACTTATGTCATTGCCATTGTTGTTGTTTCCCTGAGTGGCCAGCACTTTATTAATAAAGTGCTGCCACGGGAAGCTGGCCATCATCTGGGACATCATCTGGGGCATGAGGTTGAAGCCTTGAAGGCTTCCGGGTGTAGCTGAGCAGCTAACTCCAAAAGGGGTGCTCATAACAGCACTTCATGCCAAGGGGAGCACGGACAGAGCTTGTTCCCACGAAGTTGTTGTAGAAGCTGGAAGGCTTGTTACTGGGGATTGTAGGAGCTGATCTAGGGTTAGCTCATGGCCCAGAGGAGCACCACTTGTAGCTGGTTGAGATGAAAAGAGAGGATGTGTTGTAGGATTTGCCATTGCGGACATATATGGATTAGGGTTTGGAGGATTACTTGGACCAGCCTCATTCCTAGTTGTAAAAGGTGGGATGGGAGGTCCGGGAGACAGCATTGGTTCTGGCTCATCATAGTCTAGACGAATCCTTACTCCCTTGTCCCTTTCCCTACTCATATATTGGTTGAGGAGAGAACTCAACTCAAGGAAATTGTTGGCAACCCCCTCTGGGGTAAGTTCAACACGTGCTGGGGTGTCAGAGACACCAACATTGGGGGAAGGGACTCCTGATCTGGACGGAGTTGGAGTGTTGAAAGTGAGAAACTTGGGAGTGCTCCCCGGAGTTGAGAAAGAAGTTGGTATAGCCACATGAGCTTGGCTAGTACCCGGGGTTGAGGCATTTGGGACCTGATTTACTTCTCCCGGGGATCCACTCTCTGACATGGCGGTTTCAAGAGAAAAGAGCTACGCTACTAGGTCTTTTTGAGGAGAAATAGTGGCGTAGCCCCACGGTGGGCGCCAACTTGTTGATGCAACAAATAACAGACCAATGATGGTAGCTGGGCTGGTTAGGCAAAAGGGTTGAAGGGTTCAACTTTTCCTAACGCAGGTCGTGGGGTCCCCCCATGTTTGCAAGACGTGGAAGGAGGTTCACTAGTTTATTTTTATTGTTTGCTAAGGATCCTCCTCTGAAATGTGTTCAGATTTGGATGAAGGAGCAAACGGAATGTGTGTGTTGGACGTGAAAGGGAGTAACTCGCATGAAGCAAGTACTCGGAGTGAATGACCAGAGATTTCAGTAATCACAGGTGGCCAGGAATGTCCTGCTTAGTAAATGAAATGTCTAATATATAGGAGAAGAAATCTCCCAAAGAAGAATGCATTTGACTAGTGACCATGCTTGCAGTGAGGGGCTTACCCTTTCGGGGGTTGAAGCCTTTTGACCCCTGGATAATAGAGTGTGCTCTGTGAACCTGCATTGCTTTTGCGGCTGGCGAGTTGGTGAAGTAATCCAGAGACATGACTACTTACTGTTCCGTGTTACTTTGTTCCATTTCCCTAGGTTTTTAACCTTTGAACCATTTTGCCTTATGAGCATTTTCGTATTTAAGTCATTTATATTTGGTCTTGGGCTACCCCCGTCGTCACTAATAAAGATGCTTATACGCAACACAATCCTCTTCATTCATAACTCGTGGACCGCCCTTTGCACTTTCTTATAAAAATGACTTAAAGAAACAATACTTTTGCTTAGGTGTGTTTCTAGGTTTTAGAATATTTTTTTGGACTTCTAATAAAAAACCGGATTTTACTAGTTGGGTGTTCAACAATTCAGGCTTCAGGTTTCCAAACATCTCCACTTCTGAGTTAGTTTTGTAAATTATCATTTCATGTAATTTATGGCTAGACTGCCTATTAAATAATGTGCCCTATTAGTCAACTGGCTTAACCTTTTTTTACGAAAAATTTGAAACACTAACGGACTATTGGAGTATCATCCAATCATATCCAACTGGCTTAACAAAGTCAGATTAGTTTCACTGGCATATAACATTCTATGTAATTGAAATTTTTGAATGTACTAGAGTTAAGAGACTTTTTCTTAAAAATATCTAGTTTTAATTCAAGATTTTTAAACTTTACCGACTACTAACCAACAACAATTATAAAAAAAATAATGTTAAAAAGAAATATATGGTTTGTAACACATGTGTTTAAAGAAACTTACCTTGCTACATATCATAGGAAAATTAAGCTAAGGGTATCTGTAGTGGGGCGCCATGCCCGGAGATGGCGCCGGAAAACGCCCAAGAACACCGAAACGCAGGGCGCTATGGCCGGAGATGGCTTGAATGGCACGATGATAATAGCGCCGCTATGCATCTTCCTTTTAAACTTCTGACCAATCACAAACAAGCATTTTTTTTTATATTAATTAATAAAATTGAAAATTATTAAATAGGTAATGATTAGGTGGGGGCTTTATGACTACGGGCTTAAATGCATAACGCCCCATAACGCCCACCCGCACACGTGGCGCGCCACGTGTCGCATAACGCCCACAAAGGGGGGTTATGACTACACATGGCCTAAGACCATCCGTAGTGGGGCGTTTTTTTTTTTAAAAACGCCCCAAAACGCTCCTCCCCCACTACACCCGGCGTTAGCCGGCGTTATTTTCAAATAAAATCGAAGATGGCGTTTTAATTAAAACGCTGATTTTGGTTGTGAATGGATTGACTTTTTAGCCACCCACCAATCACTTTGCATGCATCTCTGACAACTTTTTGAAAAAGATGACTTTTGAGGATCACTTTCGTGTGTTTTTTTTTTATTAAAAATAATATGGGCGTTATTGGAATAATGCCTCACTACGCCACTTTATGCTATAATGCCCCATGCTGACTAGGATGATACGTGTCGGATAATACCCCATGGTAGAGGCATTATAAGTTGTTACCACTACACATGGTGTAAGGGAAATGAATATAGTGATTGACATTATTTTTAAGATTGACATTATTTTTAAGTAGATGGACACTTGTAGGCATTTGACTTGAATGGTCTTTGACTACGACCAACAGTTCATCTTGTGTTTGGTTAAATGATTGACAATATTTTTAATGCCTTGATTTGATGTTTAACCATATAATGAGTGGGATGATAAATAAACGAGTGCTACTTTCTATACCCCCTATTTACTTTTTTCACCCTCTTCCTCTCACATACTTACAGGTGGGGCCTGCGTGGGACCGACAGTTTTCCTCTCACAAGGGGGTATAATCAGGAAGGGGGGTGCGTATAGAATGAGCCTAAATAAACATTAGAATCTATATATATGATAAAATTCAAACTCAATAAACAGTGGTGTTTATTATTAAATTAGAATTCTTCTTTCTTCTCTATATTAATAAACGGATGTTTTGAACAATAGAGTAGAAAAGATTATAATAATATATAGTTATTTTTTAATACTTTTATTATCTTCTTTACTTTTTAAGTTAGATAAGCTTGTGTCAACCGGTACTGGTATCGAAAATACCAGTACGGTTATCGGTACATGAAGGTAAAAACTGACACTAGCCTGGTACAGAAAACACCAAAAGTCAGTATCGAACTGATTTTTAAAATCTTTTAGTTCGGGAAATTCGGTACTGCTACCCGGTGCTCATCCCTGATCACGGGTGTCGTACGAACAACAACGGTATCGTGCAACTCTTTTTGTTGATTTTCTTCAACTTTAAATGATTTCTTTTTTTAGTTTCAGGGGTAGGGATGAGCTCGGTGTCAACCGGTACTGGTATCGAAAATACCAGTACGGTTATCGGTACATGAAGGTAAAAACTGACACTAGCCTGGTACAGAAAATACCAAAAGTCAGTATCGAATTGATTTTTAAAATCTTTTAGTTCGGGAAATTCGGTACTGCTACCCGGTACCATTTGCTTATCCCTGATCACGGGTGTCGTACGAACAACAACGGTATCGTGCAACTCTTTTTGTTGATTTTCTTCAACTTTTAATTATTTCTTTTTTTAGTTTCAGGGGTAGGGATGAGCTCGGTGTCAACCAATACCGAATCGGTACTGGTACCGAAAATACCAGTTACGGTACCGGTATATGAAGGTAAAAAACGGTAGCGAACCGGTACCAGGAACGCCAAAAGTCGTACCGAATTGGTACTTAAGATCTTTCGGTTCGGGAAATTCGGTACCAGTATCCAGTATCATTTGCTCATCTCTGACCACAGATTTCATACAAACAACATTATTACCATACAACTTTTTTGTTTGATTTTTCTTTTGGTTATCTTTTAGTGTTTTTTTATATATTTTCTTTTTATTCTTGTCAGCGGTTTCCGTGCGCAACGCGCTCGTAGTGATTTCAAAACACATGTAAACACAGACTAAACAACAAAAGACGTTCGCCGCAACGCGGCGATTGTAAAAATACTAGTTAGAATTATTTAAAATTAGAATGAATAGTAACATCAACCGGTACTTTCGCTGCCGTTACCGGTACCGAACTCATCCATATTTTAACGTGTTAGTACCGTAATAACTGAACTGAAAACAACCGAATTTCCAACGTGTAGGACGTGTGTGTCCTATTATTATATATTAGGTTATTTAAAATCGTTTTTTTATGACGGAGTGACCATCCTTATCATGTCATTTTATTTATGTTTTGATATTCGGTATCTGTTTGCTGTTGCTGACACGCCTTTTGTAGTCATTGGGTCCCTCCGCAACGCGCTGGCGGAAAATAACTAATTACTATATGATAATAATACAACTGAATGAACAGTTGTTTTAATATATTATATTAATATATATAGTAATATAATAATTATTATTATTTTCTTTGCTTTCTCAATTGAATAAGCTTGGTGTTAACAAATACTGGTATCGAAAATGCAGTTACGGTCTGTTCATTATCGGTGCATTAAGGTAAAAATCGGTACCAGCCTGATACACAAAACCGCAAAAGTTGGTACCGGATTAAGTTTGAATATCTTTTATTTCGAGACATTCGGTACTGCTACACGGTACTATTTGCTCATCCCTGATCACGGGTGCCATACAAACAACAACGGTATCGTACAACTTTTTATTGTTGATTTTCTTCAACTTTTAATGATTTCTTTTTTTAGTTTTAAGGGGTAGGGATGAGTTCGGTGGCAATCGATACCGAAAATACCGGTTACGGTACCGGCATATGAAAGTAAAAATCGGTAGCGAACCGGTACTAGGAACGTCAAAAGTCGGTACCCAATTGGTACTTAGGATCCTTCGGTTTGAGAAATTCGGTACCGGTAACCAGTATTATTTGCTCATCTCTGACCACGGGTTTCATACGAATAACATCATTAACATACAACTTTTTTGGTTGATTTTCTTTCGATTATGTTTTACTGTTTTTTACATTTTCTTTTTTATTTTTGTTAGTGGTTCCGCGTGCAACACGCTTATAGTGATTTCAAAACACATGTAAACACAAACTAAATAACAAAAGAAGTTCGCGCAACGCGGCTAGGGTGATAAACCTAGTAAATTTTTGTTTTGCTTATTGTGATTTGGTCGTTTTAATAGTTTTGTCCCAATCATTTAAAAATAGTCATTTTCCTCCAATAGTTTGCTATATTTTTTTCAGAGTAAACTTACGTTTTGCTCCTCGCGGTTTGGTCGTTTTAATGGTTTTGCCCAAATCCTTTAAAAATAGTCATTTCACTCCTTGATCTATATAATTTATCTCTATTACACTCCTCGTCCCAAACGACGACCATTTTAAACGTTAAAAACTATCACGTGCATAACATGTGAGGGGTAAATCTGTCCTTTCATAACAAAAGTCTTTCTTCTTCGTTGTGTGATTCAGTCTACACAAATTCACAATCCAAATTTCATGATCTAAAATCTAATTCTCAAACAACTATCCAGATCTGAACTTTGACGTGATGCTAAAATAAAGTGTGATGCATTCCAGATCTGAACAACTTTGATACGACGATGGTACCAGCAACTCAGATTAGTTTTAAGAACAACTCGGATTCAGATTTGCGTATGATACATGAATATGAAGACGTGATATGCTGCTGCAACTTCAGATCTATCTTCGATTTACACCACACAACAACTTCAGATGTATTTTCCGATACAGATCTGATATGCTGAACAATTTTTTATACGCGATTCTGAACTGAAAACAACACTAAATCCAATCAGGATCTCAGTTCTAAAACTCATCAAAGTGTTACAAGTCGCGTATTACACATGCGCTTAAATGAAGCAGTGATGTACTTCAGATCTGTGATGTGTGATGTATGATTATGATCCATTCATGTTGCTGATTATTATCTTTTTCTCGTTTTGTAGTTTATATTTTTGATAAATTTGATGTATTTTGTTACAAGATATGATATATATGTTGTTGTAGTTCAAATATCAAACTTTCAGCAAATTTCAACCATTTAAACAGTCCGAAGTAATCTGAAATGTTCGAAATTGATGTAAAATGATCAAATGTCACACCGAAACTGTCCGAAACAAACTGAAATTCACCGATTCAGACTGAAACTCGTCCGATTCGAACAACGATTAGCTCGAGTCCAAGACATAACATACGTGGTTGGAGCTCCACAAGCACAATTGGGTGTGCCATGGATGATTTTGTTATGAGATCTGAGTTGATGTTGGAAGGAAGAAGAAGAAGATAGGGCTTATTAGGGTTTAAAAAGGGGAGTTTAAAGATGGGTTAGGAAAGGACATATTTGCCCCTCACATGTTATGCACGTGACAGTTTTTAATGTTTAAAAATGGATGCCGTTTGGGGCGGGGAGTGTAATAAAGATAAGTTACATAGATCAGGAAGTAAAATGGCTATTTTTAAATAATTGGGGCAAAGTCGTTAAAACGACCAATCCACAGGGAGCAAAACGGAAGTTTGCTCTTTTTTTCCATTTTGCTCCATGGCCTTAACTCTATCCATAATATCTGTTAACTAGAAGGGCATTTTAGTAATTTTAAGAATAAAAGTAAGGACATTTATGACATGTTCTTAATTAATATATTAATAAATAACAATTATAAACACTTGTCTGCACATTCTACTCCCAAACCCTAGAACCCAAATTCACTGTAGCCACCACTATACATCACCACCGCATCCTTCCACCACCATACACCACCACATCCTTCCACCACCAAATTCATGCCGACCACTACCTGGACACACCACACCGACCACCACCGCTCATTGGCTACCACCACCGCCATCTCTGACCCGACTGCCACCATCCTTCCCGACCATTGCACCCCAGCCTTCATACCATAACACCCCCAAACAAACAACCTGCTTATCCCCAAACAAACAACCTCCATCGCAAACAAACAAACCAAGATGTCATGGAAGGGCGACGACCCTAAATCTGAACCCTACACACGTTGAACGGCGGCGACAGTCGGGTTTAGTAGTGGTGAACGATTGAGTCATTCCGATTTCGGGGCGGAGCAGGTTGTGTTCTTGTGTGTGTATGAGAAAGAGAGATAGGTAGGTAGGTAGGTAGGTAGGTAGGTAGGTAGGTAGGTAGGTAGGTAGGTAGGTAGGTAGGTAGGTAGGTAGGTAGATAGATAGATAGATAGATAGATCAGCTAGGCATAGGCAGATAGGCAGCTAGCTAGGTAGGTAGGTAGCTAGCTAGCTAGGTAGATAGGTAGACAGACAGACAGGCAGGCAGACAGACAGACAGACATATAGACAGACAGACAGACCACCACCATGTGCCGTCAGCAACCACCACCGCCTGCCACAACCGCCACTGTCACCAATAGTGGTGGCCAGAGTTGTTGATGAGTGGTGGCGGTTTGATGGTTGTTGGTTGTGATGGTACTGGTGCCAAAGAATATTTAGAGGGAGAAATGGCTGCTAGAGGATACTGTTAAAGAGAGAGTGTTGGTGCATGTTTGTGACAACAGCTTAGATTTGGTCTTTGGATATCTTGTAATTAGTTAAACGATAAACAGTTAGCGGGTTTAGCTTTGTAATAGTTTGATTATAGAGTTTGGGCTAAACAAAACCCACATTGGGTGATGGGGGACGAATTGGGCCTAGCCCATGTAGCAAACCCAGCCTACTGTTGCAACCTTGTGTTATATAAACAAGGTTAGGCTTTAGGGTTTAGGTTAATTAGCTAAAACAAAGTTTGAGAGGCATTGAAATTCGTAATAGCTAGACTTGGACGAATTTGAGTGTGGTTAGGGTTTAGATTGATTGTAATACGTTTGTTTGATAATCAATAGAAAACCCGGATTGAAAGTGTCTTGCTGTTCCTACACGTTTTCTGCTTATTCTGATCAAGAGGATTCCGCACTCTTGATCGGATTGACAATTCTGTGAAGATCCATACACATCAAGGGGACCTACAATTGGTATCAGAGCATTAGGCTCTTGAAGGCTCGGTTCAGAATTGCAGGCTGCAGATTCGGGTGAAAGTGGTTAAAAAATTTCGAAATTTTGAAACCTGAAAACTAGGGTTTTTGAAAATTTCGAAAATTTTGAGCTTTGTTCTTGGAATTTTCGAAATTTTTGGATATTTTGATCTGTTTGCATATTTAATTTTGTTGTTTGAAGTGTTTTTGGTTGCGGGTTTGGTTGTTTTTTGAAGGATTTTGGCAAGAAAGTCTTGAAGATTCGAAGATTGTTCTTCGTGTTCTTCATAAATTTCGAAAATTTGTGCTGATTTTGGTGTTTCGATTTTGCAGGAAGCTGTTGGAAAAGATCTGGAAATCTTCAGAAAATTCGAAATTATTGAGTTTCCATAATTTCCTAGCATAATTAACAATTCCGCTGACAAATCAGAGGAATTATCTGATCCAGCGAATTTAACCTCGGTGACCGGTGAAATTAAATCCAAAGGCGACTTTGGTGACCGTTTTAATTGTCCTCAGCGACATTATTTCGGTGATCGGCGAAGTTACTAGACGTCGTGCTAGCGAAATTATTTACCAGCGAATTTGATCAGCTAGCATGATTACCCAGCGAATTTAAGTGATCAAAGGAATTACCCAGCGAATTTAAGTGATCAGAGGAATTACCCAGCGAATTTAAGTGATCAGAGGAATTACCCAGCGAATTTAAGTGATCAGCCAGCGAATTTAAGTGATCAGAGGAATTACCCAGCGAATTTAAGTGATCAGAGGAATTAATCAGCGAATTTGTTCCAGCGAATTTAAAAACCAGCATAATTATAATTCCTCTACCAGCATAATTATAACTACTCTACCAGCATATTTAACTTGGTTTGCCAGCATAATTAGCGTGACACGGCGAAATTAACTTGGTTTGCCAGCAAAATTAAAAGGTGGGGTATTTATTTAGATACGTATAGAGGATTTAACGTTTTTGAAAATAGAAATTGATCCGTAGCTCATCTCGACAAACCGTTTGTACGGTTGGACTCGGTTGATTTTTAGGGTAAAAAAAAAACTCTGGAAATTCCCGAATTTGGTTTTCGACATTATATATCATTGGATTCGTTTTTTTGAGGCGATTCTAACGGTATAATTTGGTAAAAACAGTTTTTGGAAAAATATTGTACGGTTTTTATCAGTACGGTTACGGTAAAAGCGTGCTTAAAGATGGTTAAAATGGATAAGGTCAGTGAGACTATTAAGAATTGGCCAAAGCTGAGAAATGTCAAAGAATATTCTGTATGGAAGGAGGAATTTGAGGGATGTGTGAAAAGTGAAGATATCAGAATGTGGTATTGTATGATTGATGGATACATTGCTCCTACACGTCGTGTTGAAGGAAGAGTTAAAGTGATTTCTTATGAGATGATGGATGAATCTGAGAAACTCATGGTAAATGCTGAGAAGAAAGCTTTAGCAATGATCAAGATGTCCTTGCCTGAGGGAATTAAACATACCATCAAGCACTGTGGGACTTCTTATGAGATGTGGGAAGCTTTAGAAAAACGTTATCAGAGTTCATCAAGACAGAGTGTAGGAGATCTTGCTTTAGATAAGGTAGCAGATGCTGTGAAAGAAGAGAAGAAAAAAACTGACGAGGAAAATGTTGAGAAGAAGGCCGCAGAAGTTTCAAAGTGCATGAATGATGTGAATGAACTTACAACAGAGGTGAAGGTAACATCAGAACCTATAAGTCATACGTGTCGTAATTGCACTGAACTACAGGGTAAAGTTGACAGACTATCGGAGCAAAACAAAATTCAGTTAGCTGAATTGCAAAAATTAAAAGAGTCAAATGTTCTTTTGATTAAAAGAGAGTCAAATTGCTTAAATGAACTCAAATCAAATGAACAAAAAATCAGCAGTTTAACAAGCAAAGTCAATGAACTGTTACAGATCATTGATTTGGCTCGTGAAACTGTGAAGGACAAAACTAATGAATTTTCTGATAAGTGTAGGGAATTGGCCGTTGCACAAGACCAAATTCTTGAACTTAAAGGAAAGTTAGACAAGTTTGGAAAATCTTCATTAGTTAGGACTCAAATTCAAGCAAGTTTGAAAAAGAGTAATGATAAAAAGGGTTTGGGGTTTAGTAAAGCCTCATCTTCTAAAAATCAAGACTACTCTTTTTTACCCGATGAAAATGAGTTAATTGATTTTGTGCCTACTACACCAGCTGTAGTGGATCCGATAGCTTTGGACTTGCCAAATAGTCCAGTTACTTTGAAAGAATCTGTTGAGTCTCGCAGTACACCTCATAAATCGGATGAGGATACTGAAGACGAAAAGAAGAAAACATTTAAAAAGAGATTTAAGAAAAAGAGAAATTATAAGACAAAATCTTGTTTTAGATGTCATAACAAAGGGCATGTGGCAAGTTGTTGTCCTTTGAAGAAAAATAAACAAAAAGTTGATGAGGTTAAAGATGGAAATCGAGTTGGTTTAAATAATAATGTGCAACCACATTGTCAAAGTAATCAACCAAGATTTCAATCTAAGACTTCAACAACAAGACGATTTGATAGACCAAGAAGCAATTTTACACATTTTAGTCATTTTAATGGTAAATCAAATCAGTTTCAAAGTCAAAATAGAAATTTTGGATATCAAAATCCATACAAGACTTCTGGTAATCGAAATTTTCAAAGAAGAAACGAACATAGGGGTTTTAGTAACTCGAATGTTCAACAACATCCAAAATTTTTTCAAAATTCATGGTTTGGTAATGGGAGAAGAAGGTATCAAGATAATTATTTTCAGAGGTCAGAAAATCCGAGATTTTATTGGAACTCTCGTGATAAAAGACCTAGTGGAAGTTATAAATCTTGTTCAACAACGAGTACAACATCCAAGACACCAACAAGGTGTGATGGATATTGGTTAGAAACATCATATGTGGATTTACATGGTCAACCCAAAACCGGTCAGGTTTGGGTTGTTAAGTCTAACAAAGTTGTTGAGAATGTGAAGGATGACCAAGAAGGACTGTTGATGTGTTCGACAGTGGTTGTTCCTGTAAAGTGTCTGAGGTGAATAGTAGGTTAACATGGGTAACGAACTATTTACTTTAGTGATGGTTATGATTTTTCTAAACTTCGAAACTGAAAAACTTATTGTCAGATTGAAGTGGGAGTCTGTTTGTGTTTAAATTTGTGTTTTTGAAACTTACTCCATGAAAACAAAAATTTAGGGGGAGAAATCACCCTAAGCCAAAAAGAGTTTAGTTAGTGCGTGTGTTTAGGGGGAGTAAGTTATAAATTAAAAATTTTTAAAAATCAAAAATACAAAAACATTGAAAAATCAAAAACATAAAAAATTGAAAAATAAAAAATGAGTTATCACTGTGTGAAAAAGAAGAAATGATAGTACATCGGCAAGTTAGACTGTCACACTGAAAATGAAATTAAATTGCTTAAGTGTGATAGCAGCTTCATCATATGATGTACCAGTAGGCAAAAGCATGAAATAATCAACTTACCAATGTGATATAAACCTAAACGAACTGAATATGAGTGGGGAACACATCAGTGGTGTATGGTTTAATGACCTTAAATCTTGCGTTGATAGATTGCCAAAATCTGAAGTTTTGGGTCTTTATACTGTTATTTCATCTGGGGATATCAGGGGTGTCCTTCTGCTGCATCCAGATACATGCTGACCTAGACACACCCAGGATATCTTAAAAGAGTTATAAATGCCAAAACCTTGAAAATGAAGAAGCTCTCAAAGAGAGTCATTCAAAAAGTGCAAAAAGCACAAATCGTACCAAAAATGGTATTTGTCTTAGCCCTCGATAAGATATTTTGGTCTCTCTGCGGTACGAAAGTACTGACCTGTTCACCAATTATCTATCGTTGAAAAACAAAACGGATAAATTCAGTATACTCACCTACTACGATGAATCTTTGTGCATACCTTGATCGCGGGGGTATATCCTGAAGTGGGACACACTAGTATATCAGAATTAAAATTACCTTAACGTATCATACGGTAATGGTACTTGAAATGTTCATGCATTTTGTTTAAGTGGACAAACATACTGGTAATCGTCTTGGACTGCTTTTCACGAAAAATTAAATATAGAATTATCTAATTGTGTGAAACTATTTGATTGTGCTGATATGATCTTCTTACCGGTGATTCTCACAAAAATAGAGTGTTTATTGCTTTTGTAAATAGTTTACTGCTTTCTTAAAATATCAAAAATACCAAAAATATTTTCTTCTTAAAAGACTTCCATTTTGAATTGACAGGTAGTTGTTTTTGCAAACTAAGATAAAATATTGGGTTATCTTTAAATGTGAAAAAGACTAATGGTTTTTCGAGATACTTGCTTGTGTTGCTAAACAGATTGATGCAGTTATCAAAATGAAGTGCAGAATACAAGTAAAGTACAGATTGAGAGTGAAGTGAATATGTGTGAAGATGCATGGGAGGATCCTTCTACTACATTGCAGAAAGAGAGATATGGAAGAGTTGGAGCTTACTTGCTTAACCAAGGATTGCTAGCTAACTGATCTACAATGAATGAAAGTTTTGGAGATTGGAAGCATCAGCTAAGGGGGAGTCTGTTGATGTCAGAAGCTGTGTAGCTGACGCTATCCAAAGACCAAAAGAACACAAGATGTTTGAAGATAAAGTTACACTATGAAGCTATTGTCAAGGGGGAGTCTGTTGGTGCATATTCGGTGACAACAGCTTAATAGTTTGATTATTTAGTCTTTGGATATTTTGTAATGGGCTTAGCTTATTGGTTAGTGAGTTTATTGTTGTAATGGGCTTGGAAAATGGCCTAGCCCAGTAGGAAGCCCAGTTCACAAACATGTGGTATATAAACATGTTTTGTGATTAGGGTTTTAGAAGTTAGAGAATTTTAGAGAGAGAAAGTAGAGAGAGAGAGTAATTTCGAATTTAGGTTTGTAGCAAGATCACAGAGATAGGCTGTGAGGTTGTGAGGTCTTGAATTGATTGTAAACTGTAAGTTGGATAATCAATAGAAGACCCGTTTGATTGTGAAATTCTGTTTCTACTCGTTTCTGTAATAAATCTGATCTAGAGGATTCCGCACTCTAGGTTAGATAAACAATTCTGTGAAAGATCCATACATCAAGGGGACCTACAGAGAGATTTTTATATATAGTTATAATTATTTGTATTTATAATTTTACTAAAATACCCTTAGTTTTATATTTGAAGTTACTTAAATACCCTTCAGCTAACACACATTTTAGATGAATTTAATGTCAGGGAGTAAAATGAAAAAAAAATATCAAACTATTAGAGGAAAATGACTATTATTAAAGGATTGGGGCAAAACCGTTAAAACGACCAAACCACATGGAGCAAAACAGAAGTTTACTCTAAACATTATTTGTATAAGTATATAAAATTCTGTGATAATTGAGTATATAAAATTTGTTGATTTATTGTGTAAATCTTTTGGATCTGAGTGGAGTCTGCTACAATGGCGTGAAAGAAAAACAATATGACAGAGAGGTCCTTAGATTGTTCGTCGGTAAACAAACATGCTTTTTGGGGTGGTGTAGTCATATTCAATGATCTAATTAATGTAGATCGTTGAATCGCATGAACGAACGGTTAAAAGAAAGACCGAAGTTTAAAAATTTAGATTGGGAGAGATGACGAGATTTTAATGTAAGAGATGTAATCATTTAACTATTTTGTTGTTTTAGGTGTAGTTAGCGTTTTTCTCTTTTTGTTTTTGCTTTTTGGGTTTTACAGCCTCCGCTGGCCCCGCTTCTATAATCATAGAATCTTCATTGTTAAAAAAAATAATGTAGATCGTAAATGGATGACAATGCCTTTGTCTGATTTACATATCCAAGACACTTGTCTTTTGGTGATTTTGAAGCCTACATGGCTTGTTTTTTACGAACTCAACATACAAGCCGTTTATGTGTCGGTTTTGTTTGTGCGTGCATCCTGTACACGAAGGCAAAAGTGGGATCATCAAACGCAATGTTGTGATCACTTACAAAAACTTAATAATGTATCCGAAAAAAGCAATAGTATTGAAAGAAATTAATCCCAAAATGGTAGATTTCCTTTGATTGGAGCTGGAAAGTAATGTAAACGATGATCAATCAATCTTCTGGGTGAGGTCCCCATAATTTTTTTTTACTAGATTGAGTCTTGCCACACCAAATTTAAAGTTAAACCCTAACTCAATTCACTCACATTTTTATTACCTAATTTGTATTAGGTTCAGTGGCGGATCTAGGATTCCGACCAAGGGGTAACCTTATATAAATAAGCCATAACGAAATCGAAAAAACGTCAAATTTTTCCAAAATTTACACTAATTTTTCCAAATTTTTTCCGACCAAGGGGTAACCCCGGTTACCCCTACCTCTATGGTAGATCCGCCCCTGATTAGGTTATCAAATAATGAATTTAGTTTGAGTTATGTAAATAACCTCTTACATAAATGTAGGGAAATGATGCATACATCAAGTCAGAGTTGGACTAACAACCACCGGACCCGGGCATATGGGAGCCTCATGCATCGTCTTTTTTCTTTTAGTTCTAACAATTGCTGTAAAAGTCGCTAGGCGGTCCCTAGTCGGTCGATTTGGGAGTTGGGAGTAATCAAAGTATTCAGAGAGTACTCGGGGAGTATGCGGACGTAGTAAATATAAAGAAAATTAATTGTTATATAACGTACAAATGCGCTTATCGTACATTACGTACGCTATAATCTCAGCAGTCAGATCATCTTCCCGCATTGAAAATCGCATGTGAAATTGAATTACCACATGCGAAATTGTTACCAAAATTATCACATGCGAAATTGAATTACCACATGCGAAATTGTTACAAAAAAACAACCTGCTATTTCATCAAAATTATCACATGCGAAATTGAATTACCACATGCGAAATTGTTACAAAAAAACAACCTTCTATTTCATCAAAATTATCACATGCGAAATTGAATTACCACATGCGAAATTGTTACAAAAAAACACCTGCTATTTCATCAAAATTATCACATGCGAAATTATTACAAAAAAAAAAACATGCGATTTTCATTGCGGGAAGATGATCTGACGGCTGAGATTGTAGCGTACGTAATGTACGATAAGGGAATTTGTACAGTACCCTTTACCTATATATATATATATATATATAGGGGATGGATCATAAGAAAACTAGTTTAAATGAGAAAACCAAAAAACTAACTAAAAAAGCCTAAAAAACATACCAATTTTTTTTTTACAAATTTTTATAAAAAATCGCTAGTTTTTATGCATGGAAAAAAATTTCAAAAAAAAAAAAAATAAAAATAAAATTGTTGTATTGCACATGTGCACTATTACGGATATAGTGCACATGTGTAGTACACATATAATGCATATGTGCAGTACAACAAATTTTTTTTTTTGAAATTTTTTATATATATAAAAAATAGTGATTTTTTATAAAAAATTGTAAAAAAAAAATTGGTATGTTTTTTAGCTTTTTTAGTTAGTTTTCTAGTTTTCTCATTTAGATGTAGTTTTCTCATGATGCTCTCCCTATATATATATATATATAGGGAGCCGCTAGAATGAGAACCACCACGAGTTATGAGAACCGCGAGAACCAAGTGCCACGGAGGGCCGTTGACCACGAAATTTTTTTTACACCTAGATCCGTATATTTTTAGACCGGGTGTAAATTTTGGGTTCAAACGGCGCGCCCGAGGGGGTAGTTTTTTACGCCCAAAGTTTGGGTTTTTTTAATTTTTCTTTTTTTTTAACCAAACTTTGGGCGTAAAAAACTACCCCCTCGGGCGCGCCGTTTGAACCCAAAATTTACACCCGGTCTTAAAATATACGGATCTAGGTGTAAAAAAAATTTCGTGGTCAACGGCCCTCCGTGGCACTTGGTTCTCGCGGTTCTCATAACTCGTGGTGGTTCTCATTCTAGCAGCCCCCTATATATATATGTGTCAAATGAGCACAATTCATGTCAAATGAGTATAATCTAAAATGAAACATGTTTGAAGTTCAAATCTCACCGAGTATAAGGCCGAGTAGTCCAAGTACAAGGCCGAGTAGTCCAAGTTACAAGTCTGAGTATTCTAAATACAAGTCCGACGAGTCTGTGTACAAGTCCGAGTACATGGCCGAGTAGGACGATGTTGACCGATTTTGACCGCTGCCGACTAGTCCAGTCCGACTAGGGTAAACTCACCTCGGAGGTGATCAGAGGACCGAGTACTCGCCGAATACAAGGCCGAGTAAACTGACTTTTACATATTTAATAATAATATGTTATAACTTCTAACATATTATTATTAAATATGAATACCAATATAACGCCAAGAAATATCATGAAGTAGCAAATTTCAACTGATCACGTCATAAATTTTTGTTACATCTTGTGACAAACTTGTTTTGCCATCAACCAAACAAATTAAGATGTTAAATACCAGAATAACAAGGTATCCATTTTAACATGCCTCAAGTTTTGCTTTAGAATTTAGTATTGTTGATGCAACAAATAATAGACCAACGATAGTAGCTGGGCTGGTTAGGCAAAATGGTTGAAGGGTTTGGTTTTGCCTAACGCAGGTCGTGGGGTCCCTCCACGTTTGCAAGACGTGGAGATAGGTTCACTAGTTTGATTTTGTTGTTTGCTCGGGATCCTCCACTGAAATGCGTCCAGTCTCGGATGTGAGAGCAATAAGAATGTGTGTGTTGAATGTGATGAAGAGTGACTTATATGGAACAAGTACTCAAGAGCAATGACCAGAGATTCACGTAGAATCAGAGCTGATCCAAAATGTCCTGAGCACTAAATGAAGTGTCACATATATAGGGAAGGCTATCGCTCAAAGAGGAAACCATTGACTAGTGAAACATGCTTGCAGTGGGGGACTTACCCTTTTAGGGGTTGAAGCCTTTTGACCTGCGGATAAAAGACTGCACTCTGTGCACTTATCCTACTTTTGCGGCAAGGAGATTTGTTGAAGTAATCAGAGATATGACTGATTACTGTACACGTGCTGCTTTATCTTAGCTCCCGGGTTTTCAACCCTTGAACCTTTTAACCTTTTGAGCGTTCATGTATTTAAGTCACTTTATTTGGTCTTGGGCTACCCCCGTCATCAACCCCCTAAGTCAGAGGCTTTTGGGCATAAGCACAAATGTTTCTGACTTTAGTACAAGTGTTTTATTTTGCTTGAAGGCTTGAAGGCTTCAAGGCTTCGAAGCTTGAAAGTTGAAAACGGTTGAGCTTTTTGATTTTCGAATTTTGACAAGACAGTTGATATGACTTGTGGCAGTTTTTCTTTTGTGTCAGGCGGCAGTTTTAATTCCTTTGTTTAATTATATCATTTTCTTTTCATTAATTTACATTAACTTTCATAAAAGAACACCATTTGCTCCTTTTCTCTCAAGTTTTCCCCTTTCTCAAATCAGGTTAGTTCCGATTGTTTACTTTCTGCTTATTTTCTTATATCATGGGTGCTCGTAAAGATTTAGCAAAATCGTTTTCTCGATTAACTCAAGAGCAGGTCGAATTGTTTTGTATGGAATGGGGGATTGGGCAGAAGTTTAAACCGGTTTCACCGGCTTGTGACGTTTCGATCGATAAATGTCCCCCTGGTTCCATTGCTCTCTACTGTCGCCATTTCGAGTTTTCTAACATTCGTCACCCATTTTCGAACTTTGTTTTGAATATCCTGGAGTATTATCGAATATATTTCGGTCAGATTCACTCTCATGGTTTGGCTAGGGTTTTACATTTTGAAGTTTTGTGTCGGGCTTCTGGGTATGACCCAACTCTTTTATCGTTCCGTCGTTTTTTCCGACTGGCTAAGAATGGTGTCTGGTTTACCTTCGAGACGTCTTAAGTTGACACTTGCTTGATTTCATCTATGGTTTCTACCCTTGGTGTCTGGAAGGACCGGTTTTTCTGGGTGTCTGAGGAAATTGTTCCTTTTAAACTTGTTTGAAGGCACCCGGATGCCGTTTTGAATGAACCTGAGCCCTTTGCCTCTGAGATAAATGCTCGTTTTCTAGAAACTCTCAGGTAATGCCCTTCAAGGCTTCTTCCTTTTCCCGAGCATTTATTGGTGTTGTTAGGTCTTAGTAAGTTATGGGAAAAACGCGATCGAGACCCGGTGCTTTTGAGAGATGGGCAGGGTATGCATTTATTCTTGTTGTGCTGTTATGTTCCTGTTCTTCGCTTGCTTATATGTGTCATTTTTGTTTATTTTGTAGTCATGTCTGCACTCGATTTTATCAAGAGTGATGATACTTCCAATGTTGCCTTTGATGATGTTGCTGCTACTCTGGGTGAAGATGCAGTTGTCAGGGGATCCGATCATAGGTTCGCGGGTTCCGTCTATGTGAATGTCCCCAATGTTAAGGGTTTTATAAAGGCTCCGGGTTCCAAGGTTTCTGTTCGTCGTTCAAAACGTTATTTGAAAGGTGCTGATCAACCATCTGGCTCAGAGGCCATTGATGTTAGTAACGATATTGAAGTATCGGCAGAGCAGGCTATTGAGGTTGATATGTCAAAGGGTAAGGAGAAAGAATTGGTTGTTTCAGGCAAGAAGAAGAAGTTGGTTAAGAAAGGTAGCACTCCTACCATCCAGGGTACATCTGTCAAAAGTGTTGAGAGCTTCGAGGGTCCAGAGGCTGCAGAGGTGTACGTTCCCAACTGGGGGGTGAAAGTTGGAGATAGCTTTAAAGACCCGACTGTTTGTGCTGAGGTGTTGGCCCACTTTGCTCCTCTTGGCGTTCGAAGTGCTATTTCTGAAATGGAGGCTGATCACCTTATTTCAAGATTGATGCTGAGCTCCTGCAACCTTTCAGCCTTGTTGGCTGAAGGTGTTACCCGTTTTGC
Organism: Helianthus tuberosus; assembly: GCA_030545235.1. NCBI lineage: Eukaryota > Viridiplantae > Streptophyta > Magnoliopsida > Asterales > Asteraceae > Helianthus > Helianthus tuberosus. The sequence goes on along the minus strand of CM060399.1, from coordinate 95,431,130 downwards.
AAAGGGTATGCGGGAGTATGAGGAAGCTTCCAAGAAGAAGGAGAAGATGAAAGCCTTTATGGCTGCTATGAAGAAGGAAATTGATAGTTTTTTTCCTAGAAGGAGTTAGCTTGGGCCAAGAAGGTGGGTGAGTTGACAAGAAGGCACGAAATTGAGATAAATGATCTCAAGAAAAGTTTTGAAGCTGACCGATTGAAGCTAAAAGTTGATAGGGAGGCCTTGGCTGTTCAACAGGAGGCCTTTGATGAAGAAAAAGATGGCTTGAAGGCTTCAGTTGCTCAAGTCACTGGTCATAATCAATGGCTTATTGAGCAAGGTTTCCACCAAGTTGTTACCTACCTTCTTCACTCTAAAGAGTTCAATTCTGCTCATGGTGAAGTTTATACCAAACTGCTCAACTTGGGGAAATATCAAGGTCTCATTGCCGGTTACAAGCTTCATGAATCTGGTCATCCCTTGGAAAAGTCTCCTTTGTACAGTCCTGAAGCTTCTAAGGTCTTCAAGGGTTCCGTTGAGCAGATGGAGAGGCTGACCTATCCGTATGTTAATCAGGTTGTAGCTTGTTTTGGTAAGCCCATTTCTGTCTTGCAGGAGCTAAAACCGGATGGTCTTAACGAAAAAGTTTGTGCTGAAGTGCTCGGCTCCCTTTCAAGAAAACGATCTTATTCAGGAGATAGTGAGGATACCTTTTCGGGAGGACCTGATGCTTCCAAGGATGCGAGCTTAGAAGTTTCAGCAGTTGGTGGTGATGGTGGCTCGAAAGCTAAGAAGTCAAAGAAAGCCAAGAAGGTTAAAGGTGATGGTTCCGGGGATTCCAAGCCTCCTGCTGATGCTTGAAAAACATTCGTAGCTTTCTTAGCACCCCAAAAACAATTTAATGGTTTGTATGTTATCTTAAACAATTTTAGGTTTTGCAGGAACCCCTAAGGTTCCTGCTTTGTGGTTGTGGTTTGGCCTTGGTGGCCGTTTGAACAATTTCTTAGGTTTACAAGCCACTAAGGCTTGCTTATTTGGATGTTTGGAAGCCTTTTAAGGCTTCTTTTGTTATGTGACTAAGTTTCTATTATTTGCCTTGTGCTATGTTTTTTGTGCTTGTGCCTGTTTTGGTAAGGCAGCTTGGTTGGCTTCAAGCCTTCAAGGCTTCTGGCTGTTTGTATGTAGCTTGAAGCCTTCAAGGCTTCCAGTTACTACTTTAGTTTTATGACTTGATGTCTTGGTTTGTATTTTTGAGTTTTGGGTTGTGTGTAACCTCTTTACTCATGTTGTTGCATTGCCCCTTGAATTATTTCTTATCTTTGTGGTATTGTCTTTGTTGAGTTTGTCTTGTCTTTATGTTTTTCATACCTTAAAGGGTTCAGTGCTGCAGTTACTTAGCCTTGGTATTTTTAATAAGAAGACATAGCACCTATCCTATTCATTATTTTCCTTAGTTTGATTTCATTTCGTAAGCCTGTTTTTTGATAATTTTTCTAAGGCTTAAGGAACATTTGGTGTAGGCTGTTCGAACCCGTCTATGAGACAACTTTGTTTTCAATTATAAGTCTCATGGAGTTGTATTGATTTAGGAACTCACCCCTTATATAGGTTCATTCAACCCTTGAACCTATTGAGCGATATGGCCTGAGAGCTCATCCCCTTACATGGCCCTTGCCATGGAGTTTCTTGCTAGGTTTTCAACCTGATTTTAGGATAGAAAGACAAATTTGATAAAACATCATCATTCATTCAAGAGATATTGTTTTACAAAAGGTGATCATAGGACAACTCTTGAAATACAAACCAATCTTTCTTGATCAGACATGAAACCTCTTAAGGGTTTTTCCATTCCAATGTCTTGGAAGCTTTTTGCCTTCTGAGTCGGCTAGCTTATAAGATCCACCCTTATGTGCCTCAAGGATTGTGTATGCCCTTCCCATTTTGGGCCAAGCTTTCCTTGGTTCTCTTTTTTACTAGCCTCATTGTTTCTAAGCACCAGGTCTGCTGGCTTGAAGCGTTCGTGCTTGACTCTTTTGTTGTAATAGGCTTCCATCATTTGTTTGTACTTGGCTTCTTGAATTGCAGCTTGGTCTCGTGCTTCCTCTAGGAGTTGTAAGTTCAACATGGCCTCTTTGTGGTTTGCTTTGGGATCCATGTTGATCGTTCTTTGAGTTACAACTCCTACTTCAGCTGGAATCACGACTTCAGATCCAAACACCAAGCTGTAAGGTGTTCTTTTGTGGCTTGTTTTTTCGGTTGTTCTTATGGCCCATAGAACACTTGGCAATTCTTCAAGCCAATTGCTTTCATGCCTTCCCAATCTGGATTTGATTCCTTCACCTATGCTTCAATTCATTCTTTCAACCTGACCGTTTGATTGGGTACACCACTGAGCTGAAAGCCTGAGTTACTTTGAACTCTTTGCACCAAACGCTAAAAGGCTTCTCAGCGAATTGCTTTCCATTATCGATGACAAGCACTCCCAGCAACCCGTAGCAACAAATGATGTTTTCCCAAATGAGGTCAATGACCTGTTTGCCCATGATTTTTGCAAGTGGTTTAACTTCCGGCCACTTGGTGAAGTAATCTATGGCAACTAGCAGGAACTTCACTCCACCTTTAGCTGGTGGGAATGGACCAACGATATCCATTCCCCACTTATAAAATAGCCATGCTGAGGATATTGGGACAAGGACATGCTTGGGGCTCTTTGGTACCGGTGCATGGATTTGACAAGAATCACCTTTTTTCAGTAGTTCAGCGGTGTCTCGGTGCATAGAGGGCCAAAAATACCCAAGGTTCATTAGTTTAGCAACCACCGTTCTTGCTCCAAAATGGGCTCCGTATATCCCTTCATGGACCTCTTTGACCAAGTACTGGCTTTGTTCGGGACCAACACATCTCAGCAAGGGTGCGAGGTAACCCTTTTTGCAGAGGATTTCACCTTGCAACACATACTGTCTAGATTTGATTTTAACCCTTTCAGCCTCTGTTTGGTCAGCAGGTAACTCACCATTTTTGAGGAATTTCTTAATTGGAGTCATCCATTGGGGCCTTCTTCGGTGATTGCGTCTTGAACTTCCAATTCTTCAATTGATAGAGTTTTCAACACTTCTACCAATACCTTTTTAATGAGGTGGGCAAAAGTGAGAGAAGCGAGTTTACTCAAGGCATCAGCTTTCTTGTTTTGAGACCTGGGGATTTGCTTGATGGTACACGTTTGGAATGTGTTCATCAGCTCTCTGGATTTTTCTTTGTACCTCTTCATATTAGGTTCCTTTGCAACATAAATGTCGTTCACTTGACTTGACAATAGCAACGAGTTTGTGAAGACTTCAAGCTTTTGAACCTTCATTTCCTTAGCCAACCTTAGGCCAGCTATTAGTGCTTCGTATTCAGCTTCGTTGTTGGTGGTCTGAAAATCAAATCGAAGAGCATACGTGAATTCTAACCCTTCCGGGTTGATCAGAATGAGCCCAGCCCCTGACCCTTCAACGCTTGAAGCCCCATCGGTAAAAAGCTTCCAGGCTTCAAGGTCTGAGGGTTCAGTGGCAGCTGTGTTTACTTCGGTGATTGTTTGTTTTGGGACTTCCACAATAAAATCAGCCAAGACTTGAGCTTTTATGGCTTTTCTTGGAACATAGGTGATGTTGTGTTCACCGAGTTCCACAGCCCACTTGGCTAATCGCCCTGAATTCTCCGATTTTTCAAGCACACTTTTTATAGGTTGGTCAGTGACCACCTGTATGGGGTGTGCTTGGAAATACCTTCGAAGCCTTCTAGCCGTTTGGACTAGGGTTAGAGCAAGTTTTTCCAGGGGAGGATACTTGATTTCTGCCAATTTTAGGGTTTTGCTGAAGAAATAAACGGGTACCTGAACTTTGTCTCGTTTAATGGTGAGGACCGCACTTATTGCTTCTTCAGCAACTGAAAGGTATACCGAGATCAATTCTCCCGTCTCTGGGGCTGCAATGTCAGGTAGTGAAGCTAGGTGTCGCTTCATCTGGTTGAAGGCTTCTTCAGCCTCATCAGTCCATTTGAAGTCCTTCTTGTCGGAGCACCCCTTGAGCGTTTTGAAGAAAGGTAAAGACCTTTCAGCCAATTTTGAGGTAAAACGCTTCAGGGCTGCAAGCTTCCCATTTAAGCTTTCTACCTCTTTTTTTGCTTCGTGGTGGCTTGGTTTCAAGAACAGCTTTCACTTTGTTTGGTTGGCTTTTATACTTTGTTTTCCCACAATGTGTCCTAAAAACTTTCCTTCTTCGAACCCAAACGAACATTTCTCGGGGTTGAGTTTCATGTTGACCTTCCTTAGGTTCTTGAAGGTTTCTTGGATGTCATCAAGCATTTGATATTCCGTTTTGCTTTTGATTACAAGATCATCGACATATGCTTCCATGTTTTTGCCAATTTGACAAGCAAAAGCCTTGTCAACTAGGCGTTGGTAGGTTACACCCGCGTTTTTGAGACCAAAGGGCATCTTTTGGTAGCAAAAGATTCCTTTATCTGTGTGAAAGGCAAATTTCTTTTCATCTTCTTCCTTCATGAGGATTTGATGGTAACCCTTGTAAGCATCTAGAAAACACTTGAAAGGGTAACCAGTGAGGGAGTCAACATTGAGATCAATTTCTGGCAATGGGTAACAATATTTAGGACAAGCCTTGTTCAAGTCCTTGAAGTCTATGCACATTCTCCAAGAGTTATCGGGCTTTCGAACCATGACTGGGTTTGCAACCCAGGAGTGATACTTAACTTCCCGGAGAATCCCAGCTGATACAAGCTTTTCAACCTCTTGGCATGCATCCAAGCTTCTTCCGGGTGCTAGACTACGCTTCTTTTGGACAACAGGCTTGACATCGGGTGGTATTTTCAGCTCGTGTTCAGCAATGCTTCGAGGGATACCCGTCATATCTTCCGGGCACCAAGCGAAGACATCACTATAGTGTACCAGCAGCTTTTCGAGATATGAGAAAGTTTCTTGTGAAAGGCTTGGATTTACCCTTATCCTTTGTTCAGGATACTTAGGGTTTATGATCAGCCTTTGCTTGTCTTCTTCATTCTTGGAACTTTCTCCTTTAACCATGTAGGCCTCTTGAGTAGGTCGAAGGGTTGTAATCCCCCTCTCGGTAGGAAACTTGACAGTGCCATGACCAACAGAAACAGCCATGTAGAATGCACACTGCCCCAGCCTTCCTATGATCACGTCATAGTTTGAATGTATATTGATGACCACAAAAGTGAGAGGTTGAACTCTTTCCATCTTGCCTTCACTGAAACGGACATCAAGGGTTAGTTTCCCTAAAGGCTTGAGGGGTATGTCTGCAATACCTTTTATGGAGGTTCCTGAGGGTTGAAGCTTTGAACGTTCCTCATTGCTTAAACGGTTGAAGAACTTCTCAAACATAATTTCGGTGGCCGCACCAGTGTCTATGTATGCTTTGTTTGTTTGTAGTGTACCCACAGTTTCTTCAACCACAAGGGGGTTTGAAAGTGGGTTCTTTTCTGTTGGAGGGAAACAAACACACTGAAGCTCCCAAGCTTCCAACCTCTGTCGTTTGTGAGGAACCTTTCCATCAAACTACACCATGTTAACTTCCTTGCCCTTTCCTTCGGCCATATTGTCCCTTACTCCCTTCACTAAGTGAGCAAGTTCACCGGATTTGACGGCCTCTTCAATCCTCTTTTTTAGTTGAAAGCAATCAATAGTATGGTGCCCCTTTTCTTCATGAAATTCACAGAACTGGCTGGAATTTTCATTTTTCTTGCTTTTGGGGAGAGGTCTTGGAGGTCGGAAGCTTTGTTTCACTTCTTCTGTAGCGAGAATTTCTTGAGGGGTCTTGGTAAGGGGTGTGAAGCTCATGCCTTTTTCCCTGCTGGAAGAGTTCCGGCCTTCAGGCCTTTGCTGTTCTGAACCCTTTTGGCGTCTGCCATAGGGATAGAAGCTTCCGCTTTTTCTAGCTGGGTTATAGCCTCGCCAGCTTGATCCCCTTTTTCTTTGCTCTTTTATATCTACAGCCTCTTCTCCTCTGATGTGGGCTTCGGCTCTTTCGAGAGCTTCTTCCAAGGTCTTAGGCAGGGATTTGTTGAAATCTCTTGTGAGATATTTGGATGTAATGGTGTTCATAAAACCCGCCACTCTCATCTTTTCGTCTGCCCCTACATACGTGAGACCTTCCTTCTTGTACCTTTCTATGAACTCTCGAAGGCTTTCGTCATCCCTCTGTTTTATCTGAAAGATTACTGTAGCATCTTTGACGTATCGCCTTTGCTATGAGAAATTGTCTAGAAACCCTTTGCTCAGATCATCGAAGCTTTGAACGCTTCTGGCAGGTAAATCGTTGAACCATATCCGGGCTGATCCGACGAGAGTTTGCATAAACATGAGGCAGCATTCAGCATTTGACCATTTCTCAATTCTAGCAGCACTAGTGAAGATCTGAAGGTGATCTTCTGGATCCTCGGTTCCGTCGTATGTCTTGATATGGGATGGCATCTTGATCTTCGTTTGAAAATCATAATCGGCTATTTGCTGTGAGAAGCACGAGAGATTACTCGGCTTGTAAGGCTTGGCCAAATCCTCTTCAACCCTTGCACCCATGTTGCTATTGTTATTATTGTTCCCTTGAGTGGCCAACACCTAATTAATAAAGTGCTACCACGGGAAGCTGGCCATCATCTAGGCCATCATCTGGGGCATAAGGTTAAAGCCTTGAAGGCTTCCAGGTGCAACTGGACAACTTACTCCCAAAGGAGTGCTCATAACGGCACTTTGAGCTAAAGGGAGTACAGACTAAGCTTGTTCCCATGTAGTTGTTGCTGAGGGTGAAAGGCTTGCCACTGGGGATTGTAGGAGCTGGTCCAGAGTTAGCTCGTGCCCTAGTGGAGCACCGGTTGTAGTTGGTTAGGACGAAAAGAGAGGAAATGTTGTCGGATTTGGCCTCGTGGACATATATGGGTTAGGATTTGGAGGAGGATTGCTGGGACCAGCCTCATCCCTGGATGCAGAAAGTTGTGAGTTTGCAAAAGGAGGGATGGGAGGTCCAGGAGATAGTGACGGTTCTGGCTCGTCATAATCCAAATGAATCCTCACTCCCTTGTCTCTCTCCCTACTCACATATTGGTTGAGGAGAGACCTCAACTCTAGGAAATTGTTGGCGACCCCTTCAGGGGTAAGCTCGACACGTGAGGGGGTGTTAGAGACACCGACATTAGGGGACGAAACCCCTGATCTGGACGGAGTTGGTGTTTGAAAAGTGAGAAACTCGGGGTATGAGGCTCCAGTGGGAGTGCTCCCCGAAGTCGAGAAGGACGTCGGTATAGCCACATGAGCTTGGCTAGTGCTTGGGGTAGAGGTATTTGGGACTTGATTTACCTCTCCAGGAGATTCACTTTCCGACATGGTACTTTCAAGGGAATGGAGCTACACTACTAGGTCTTTTGAAGAAAATTAGTGGCGTAGCCCCACGGTGGGCGCCAACTTGTTGATGCAACAAATAATAGACCAATGGTAGTAGCTGGGCTGGTTAGGCAAAAGGGTTGAAGGGTTTGGTTTTGCCTAACGCAGGTCGTGGGGTCCCCCCACGTTTGCAAGACGTGGAGAGAGGTTCACCAGTTTGATTTTGTTGTTTGCTCGGGATCCTCCACGGAAATGCGTCCAGTCTCGGATGTGAGAGCAATAAGAATGTGTGTGTTGAATGTGATGAAGAGTGACTTGTATGGAACAAGTACTCAAGAGCAATGACCAGAGATTCACGTAGAATCAGAGCTGATCAAGAATGTCCTGAGCACTAAATGAAGTGTCACATATATAGGGAAGGCTATCGCTCAAAGAGTAAACCATTGACTAGTGAAACATGCTTGCAGTGGGGGACTTACCCTTTTAGGGGTTGAAGCCTTTTGACCTGCGGATAAAAGACTGCACTCTGTGCACTTATCCTACTTTTTCGGCTAGGAGATTTGTTGAAGTAATCAGAGATATGACCGATTACTATACACGTGCTGCTTTATCTTAGCTCCCGGGTTTTCAACCCTTGAACCTTTTAACCTTTCGAGCGTTCATGTATTTAAGTCACTTTATTTGGTCTTTGGCTACCCCCGTCATCAAGTATATTAGCAGATTAGGCTACTTTTAAAACAACAAATAACAAGAACAATCAACAAGATATGGGTAAAGTGCTAAACAAAACAACTACGGATAGGGTAAAGTGCTAAACAAAACAACTACGGACAATATCCACATGTTGTACAAAAAAAATTTGGGCTTCAATTCTGTAAGTGCAGCAAAGTGTAATAATAGATGAATCTGACTTTAAGATCTTTACGGGTATATTTGTAATATTCTTATGTTGGTGACCTTAGGTCAAGCGGCTATAAATAAGAGGGTCAAGCTTGTATTAGTTAAGACTTTTAGACACTTTCTAGGGGTTGTGTATGTAATCTAGAGATAGTGTGAGTTTGACATGTAAACATCATTCATAATACAAGCTTAATTGATATTTAGATTTGGATCTTGATATAGCACATCGTGTTTGACGGATTCCGCATGTCAAACACGTTTATCAAACGAATTGGTACTGTTACACAATCCTACAAGCGGTATTAGGGTGGAGGGTGTGGTATAAAGCCCCTAAGGGCTTTACCAGGCCACCTCAGCGACACGTCATGTCCACGTCACACACGGAGTGGCTTTGGCTGAAGATGATGCCCCCTTTAACTTGCAGGGTGTGGCTGTGGTTGAAGATAGCGCCACCATTTAACCACCATCAACTTCGAAAATGCAAAGGCTGCTCGTTAATGTGCTGGCGGAAGGAGGATGGCGCCCCCCCCTTTAACGGCGGTGGCATGGAGGTTGGCGCCCTCAGGGCGCTATGGATGCAGATGTGGCGGGTGGTGCCTCCCATACCCTCTGCCTCCGGCCTTAGAGCCACGAGCTCGAATTTGGCGGTTTCATAATCATCAAATTCATATAGATTCAGTTCGAATTTGTGGTGTTTATCACAGATTCAGATTAAAATCGGTGTTGCCATCATTAAATCAAATTGTTTTGAATAAAAAATTGAAACATTTTATAGAAAATTTTACATTAGAAAGTTTCGACATCGAGATAAGCCAAAAGTAATTGGTGCTCATCGGGAATCGGATTACATAATCTCAACATTTCAAAATCAGATTCAAATATGATTTTTTTCTTTCTTGATGATATTCTTGCTTTGATTCAACTTGTCTACAACCTGTTCAAGTCTTCTGTATAGTGAATCTGCACAAACACACAATTTTGGAGAGAGTAGTGAGAGAAACAAACTATAGAGGAGAAAGTTGCGAAGAAAGAGAAACTCACCCAAAAACTGTTTCTTCTGGAGAACACTTGATGAAACACTGGTTAACTCTAGGTTATCCAGCTGGATCGCCTCGTGAATAAGGGTTCAATCTCTTCCTCCACTCACTAACCGCTGGATTCCTACAAAATAGAACACCAGTGACTCGCCACAAGGAGGGGAAAGGGGGGTTCTCCTTGTGACCACCCTCCGGCGTGAGAATAAGTACTATTCTGAGTAGAATAGTGTGTGTTGTAAGTGAAATAGAGAGAGAGAAGAATGTTAAACCTGAGGGAGGAGTCCTCTATTTATAATCGAAGGATGGAGGAGGGAAGGAGGGCCTTGCCAACTGCTGCTGAGTGCCAGTTGTCCGACCAAGAGGAATATCCTCTTGGTCTCCTCTGTCATTCCCAGAGTAGTGGATGACATGGCGCATCTTTATTCATCCAGTTAGGAGAATTGTAGCAGTGGTTGTAGGCCTGTCCTAGGAATATCTTGCAAGTCCAGCTGACGTCCGTCTACTAGTGACATGTGTTGTCCTTTTTGTCTGGGAGAGCATCTTTGGTGTCACCTGCGATTCCTTCCAGGAGCTTCTATATTTTTATACTAACAGTTACTTTTTCAGTTGTTGGTGTGCGTTTGGTGCGATATATATTTATAGATATTTTGAGCCCATTTTACGGATTAATCAAGTTTTAAATTTATAAAACACGATATTATACTAACACTAAACACACACTTGGGCAAGTGCACCCATCGTGAGCGTAGTACAGTGTTGGTAAGATACCGAGGTCGTCCGAGGACAGAAGAGCTTTTTAAGAGATTATCTTAGTTATAGTAGTAGGCCCCTCTTTTGAAGGTGGCGTTACCCTTAACCCAATGGTTTGAGTCAGCAGGGATATAATCCCAAAGGGTCAGAATATTAGAAGACAATTAAGTTAGTTATTAATGCGAAAAGTGGTAGGCCCCACTTTTGAATGTGTCGTTACCCTCGGCTAAGTGGTTTGAGTCAGCAAGGATACAATCCCAAGAAGCCGGTTTAAAGTATTAATAGTAGTTTACATATGAGGGGTTCAAGCTATTCGCACCCCCGCCATCCAATACCATTGGGTATTGAAGGAGGTCCTAGTAAGCTTGAACAAGGTCCTCGCAGGATCTATACACTGAACGAGACAAAAACTTTACCAAACCATCCCCCTAACCCCCGACCAGGTAGTCAACGCGTTTTATATAGACCGTAAAGACACGAATGATGACATCATTTACTTTATATAGACAGTAAAGTAACCTCAAGACACCATGAGAAAAAGATAAAGAAAATTCACCTTCAACATAAGAAACTAGTTATTAAAGTCATTAATACAAACCCAAATAAAAAGTGCCGAAAGATTAAAAATCAAAAGTAATACATAAAAGACTTGTCTTCACCAAGTGATGTAAGAGGCTTAACCAAACATGGCCTTTGATTGGAAAGAACCCTTACAATTAATCTTGGATCCCGAGACTACTACACACTCTAGAGATGGATGATGGTGGTGGGTGTTGGTGTTGGTGTTGTAGTGGTGGTGGAGTGGTGGCAAAGTGGGAGAGTAGTGGTTTGCTAATGGATGTCTTTCAAGTGAACCAAGCACCCCTATTTATAGCCAGAACAGAGCTCTGGCCACGGCCCCGTGTCCAGTGGGCACACCCCGTGGCCATCTTTTTCTCTTCCTTCATTAATTTCAAGTGTCAGCAGAGGGCCTCACATGACCCTGTGTCTCCTGAGCACGGCCCCGTGGTCAACTCTTTGCTGTACTATCAAGATTCTGCGTATCTTTGCTTTAACCATGCCCCGTGTTGAGCTGGGCACGCCCCCGTGGTGGGCGTAGAAGCTTCTGCAGGTTTGTCTTGTTGTGCAGGGTCCTGACCACGCCCCATGCCCAGCTGGGCACGGCCCCGTAGTCAGGCTCTGTTGCCTTGTTTTTGCTTTGGGGATGCCGCCGAGGGGTCAGGCATGTCACGTTTATTCCTTCTTTTTGTATTTATGTTGGTTTTGGCTGCTTATTTGCTCATTTTGTTCTTTTAAGCTCGTTTGGTCCTGTAAATTCAAAAGGAAGAAAGAAACACACTTTTTCCAACATTAGTACTAAAAAAAGGTTAGTTTTATGCCTCATTTGATGTGATTTATATGTTGCATTTTACACACATCAAATACCCCCACACTTGAATCTTTGCTTGTCCTCAAGCAAAACTCTTTAATATGTGGCTCGCACACCCAAATGGAAGAGGTAGAGAAGAAGTTTTGGGCTTATCTTGAGTGTCGGGAATCCAAGATCTTTATTGAGTTTTATTTTTATTTTATTTAAAATCCTATTCGTCATGATTTATTTAGAACATTTTATAAGAAAAATTATTTATTTGGGCATAACATGCCTTTTTAAAAATTCCATTTAGATATAAGTTCACATACCTCAAGGGAGATCACTCAACACTCGGCCGAAGATGTATTTATGTGAAACACTCGAGACCGGCGTGGAACTTACTTCTACCATATGCTTGCTAAGCGATCAAACCTCCTCCTTTTTAATTATAAACCTTCGTAAATATCAAGAGGACTTGGGGAAGGGTTAGGCTTGGGCTAAGGGTAGGTGGTTTTTGGTTAGTGGTTAGTAAAAATGGCGAAAAGCGTTGGTTGTCGTAAAACTTTTTGTTTTTGTGACTTTTATTCAAACTAAGCATATTCAAACAAGATTTCTTTGAGGAACTTGTTTCTTTATTGCAAGAGTTTCATTTTTTTTCATGTCACAAGATAACCAATCTTTTTACTAAAACAAAGTGGTTTGAAAAGAAAAAGGTTTTGGTGGGTAATGGGTGTTTGTTTTGTGGGTTTTGAAATGAAAAGGTTTAGGCTCAAAGGGGTTAACTAGGGGGATTTTGGGTGGGTGATAAAAAAATTGGAAAATAATGGTTTTGAAAGGAAAATTGGTTAGTCCTAATGCCTCTATCATTTACTTACTTGAGTTCAAGTTGGTAAGGACCGGGAATGTATCGTCTTGGCAAGTTCTAGAGTCGTAAGAACCAAGCGGCTATTCACACAAGAAACGAAAAATGAGCATTTAGTTTAAATATATATGCATGTATGCTCAATAAAGGCTCAAAACTCACTTGTTGTGGGAATGATAATGTGATCACGTATATTTAATCAAATTTTAATTAGATTTGTCATGCTTTTTCATAATTTTCTTATTTGGTTCTTTTTATCATGACGCTATCAGTTGTAAATTTATAAAAATATAACCTTTTTAGAACTTGTTATTCCCGAATTAAACCAAGATAAGTAAAAAAAGAAATGAAAAATTTGGGGTGATTAACAGTTCCAATAGAGTTTTGTGTAAGGCTTGTTATTAGGACTTGCAAGATTCAAGGTTTTAGCATCCCCCCCCCCCACACACACTTAAATTACACATTGTCCTCAATGTGTCCCAAAAATAAGTTTTTAGGTTGATTTGAATGTGTAAAAGGTGTTGAAAAACAAGGAATTATGTTACTTGGCGTCTGGCCACGGCCCCGTGGTCAGATCGCCAGTATCAAAGTTTAACAGAAGGCTGGCCACGGGGCGTGTTCAGCGAACACGGCCCGTGGCCAGTTACCTGAACTGAGACTTTTTTCTGCAGAGCCTGGGCACGGGGCGTGTTGGGCTGAGCATGGCCCCGTGCTGCACATGCTGTAATGTTGGAAAAGTTGACGAAATGCTCTGTTTTCGTGCATGGGATGTGGTTTTAACGTCCCTTTGGCAATCTTCACTTCTTCTCGTTTGTTAAACCATTATAAAACATCCAAACACCACAAAATAACGTAAACCATCCTTCATTAAGAGTGCAAGAAACATAGTTCCTAAAAATTAAAAATCATAAAGTCCTAAAGATGAAAAACTACAAAAGTCCTAAGATAGATAGGTCATAAAATGCAGGAAATTTAAATCACAATGAAGTTCTACCCTAGATGCTTACATGATAAGGATGATAAAAACCCGGAAATGATTTTCCGGTGTCTAAGGGCTTTTAGAACTCCAAACCGGAGGATGCCCCTTAAATGTCGTTGAGCCCTTCCTCAATCTCCCTAGGGAGAAAGAAGGCGAGCTCATTTTCCACAACATCTTGTGGAGGAGGTGCAACGCCTACCAGAACTCCATTTAATACGGCTAGAGGAGGTTCCGGAGGAAGGTGATCCCATCCGGTTGGGATAATGATTTCCGACACGAGATTCAAACCTCCTTGCAGGATGATTGACACCATGGGAGGCGTTGCAAGAATATTCAACATTTGGTGCAAAAGGTTGACATCTTGGAGGCAATTCTCTAATCCCACCATCAAATGATTAATACGGTCAATGATGGCTTCTTCCACGGATGTCATCTCATAAAGCATACACATAGTTGACCAAGGAGGCTTCCATCGATGGTCTTCTCCCCCTTCGATTGTTTCTCGAATGAGCTGAAGATGTTCCACTGTTTTGGCTCGACATTCTGAGAAACAAGGAAAAAGTTTCAAAAAGATGAAACTGAGACTCCGGCCACGGGGCACTGCCCCGTGGTCACACCTCTGCAGGTTTTTGAACCCAGGAATATCATTGTTTTAAATTATTTTTCTGTATTTTGAAATATTTCTGAACATAAATAACTTAAAACAGTGTTGTAAAACTTATGTTTAATAAGATTTCTTGGATTAAAACCTTGGAAATACTACAATAAAGCTTGAAGGTATGAATGTTTCAAGCTTTAATGGAGGGTGGAGAGTTTTAGGGAAGAAGGTAAGTGACAAAAGTGGAAAACACAAGATGGTTGGTGAGAAACCCTCTTTGGAATATACCTTTTAAGGTATGAGTGAAGATCCCAGCAAATCTTTGTCTTTGGAATGGATCCAAATGTGCAGGAACAAGGCTAACTTTATAGAAAACGACAGCACACTGACCACGGCCCCGTGTCGGCTGGACACGGCCCCTTAGTCAGACAAGGTTCTGACACATTTTGTCTGTATTATGAGCACGGGGCGTGTTGGCCTAGACACGTCCCCGTGGTCAGGATTGAGGTGGGCACAGGGCGTGTTGACCTGAGCACTGCTTATAATCCTCAAATAGATAGACAAAACCAAAGGATAATTCAAACCCTTGAGAAAATGCTTAGAGCTTGTGTGATTGACTTGGATGGTAGTTGGAACTCTCATCTGCCTTTGATCGAATTCTACTACAACAAGAGTTACCACTCTGACATTTACATGGCTTTCTTAAGGCTCTGTACAAACAAAAATGCCGTGCACCTGTCTGTTAGAATGAAGTTGGTGAAATTCAAATCACCGGACCTGAACCATTCTAGATACAACAGACGAATACCGATTGTTAAAGTTTGCTGGGAATCTAAACGTGGCCCAGAACTTACTTGGGAATGAGAGGATCAAATGAAAATGAAATGCCCACATCTATTCTCACAAGTTTCCTCTAATTAAATTTCGGGACGAAATTTCCTAAAATATGGGAGACTGTGACATTTGTACATTTTCAATAGGTGATCAAAGCCCACACTTCAACTTGATCATTTTCACAAATTCTTTCTCCCTCTCTTGGAGCTTGTTTCCAGCTGATTGGAAGCCTCCTACTTGAAGTTCTGAAAGTGTTCTTTAACACAAGCAAGTACTTTCCTTAGTTCTTTCATTATTTTAGCTATTTGAGCTAAAAGTCAAACAGTTTGACTTTCTATTTGACTTTCGGTTATGACCATTTTTGGTCAAGTCAAAGTTCAATTGAACTTTGCAACGTGATCGTAATCACGAAGGTATTAATCCCTTGCGATTGCACCTTCTGATTACCACGTTTAGTAGGCGAAGTGACAAGTCAAAGTTTTATGAATTAAAAGTCAAAGTGCGCAAAAGTGTATTTTACGACAAAACTATTTTCGGGTTTTAAAACTTAAAGTTTTGACACCGAATCAGTTTTATAACATAACTAGACATGTTCCAACATGTCTAACTCGTCACTTCTAGTTTAGTACTTTTATTTTAGTCATAAGTCGAGCGGTTTGATTACCGCTTTGACTTTCGAATCTGACACGTTTGGTCGATCTTAGGATTCGACCAAGCGCATTTTGATGACCATAGTTATATAGGGAATAACCCTCTGAGGTTATACCTTATGGTCATGTAGTTTGGTTAGTTATATGATGAGTCGATTTTTGATGTACTTTAAAATGACCGAAACGCCCTTTTTGCGCATAAAATGGTTTTAAGCATATGAAACCAAATTTTTGACATCTAAACTGATGTTATAACATAATCGAACTTGTTTTGGCATATAAGACTCATCATAAGAAATATTTAATCATCTGATCTTTTAATTACGCTTACGAACCGTTAAAGTGGCGTAAACCACTTTAACGAGTCATAACAGGTCAAAAGCACATAGGATCTCTTCCAAATCAGAATGTTAAGCTTATGGAATCATATCATGTGAGACCCAACACTCGTTTGGTTTGTAAGACTTCATTCTATCCAATCCTCTGATTAAAGTCTCGACACTAACATAGTATTCTGATACACTAGGAACCAATTGAACTCTTGAACCATTAAGCTTTGTTTGATCATTTGAACAAGACATATACGCAATCCCAAGTGAGTTCATAGTCCCCTCTTTTACGTTTTCTAAATGTTTTGGGGTGATTCATATGTGCCTATCACTACTTTCTTGTTTTCATGACATTATACATGGTTTGTTTACCTAGTACATATAGTACATGATTTCAAAGACATTTTGCTTGGTATATTGACTTAGTATACCTTGCACATGATTTCTAAGACATTTTACTTGGTATATTGACTTAGTATACGTAGTACATGGTTTCAAATACATTTTTCATGGTATATTGACTTAATATACCTAACACTTGATTTCAAAGACATTTTACTAGGTATATTGACTTAGTATACCAAGTACATGGTTTCAAAGCATTTTCATGACATGCTTACATTGTACAAGACATATTGGTGCGTTGAACTCGACAATGATACATTCATTAACATTGATCACGCCGACCGGTAGTATGTTATGGCACCATAGGATTGACAACCCCATTTTCGCTTCCTAGGTTTGTTTGGAAGTGACCGTAGGGAATGACAGAATCCGATGAACATTTGATAAACATTTGTCCTTATAAGGGTTTATCCGACAGTCGACAAGGCTTGAATGTATTCGCCAACAATCCATATACATGTTTTTATACAATAAAAACAATTGTTTTACAAAACACTCTTTGATTAAACAAGACCTTTTGTTTATTCAAAACACTTGTTTTATACAAGACATTTTAACTATACAATACAAGACAAGACATTTGGTGGTTCGTACAAGACATTCGGTTGTTTGTACAAGATATCACCTTATGGTTTAAGCAAGACCTTTTTCTTACCATACAATACATTTGTTGGTTTACACCATACAAGACATTTTGTATTATACCCTACAAGAAATTTTGTTGGTTTATGCAAAACAAAACAAAACAAGACATTTCATTTGGTTATTTCAAAGACATATATGGTTATTAAGTTAACCTTGCATTACTTCTTTTAAATCAAATGATTTTACATATGCTTTCATAAAGAAACACATTTTGTTAAAGGGTCATGGCTACTTTTGAAATAGTTTAAATGTTTTCTTTTATCATTCAAAGGCATGAGCCTTAATTACAAAACCTATGTTACTCACATGCATTTTTATGCTGACATTTATTTTCACATATGTTTAAGGAGTTAATGTTTGATGATTGTTAAAGCATGCTACACATAGGACGGACTTGGGCCTTAGTTTATCCTAAAAACATAAAGAAAATTGTTGTGTTTGGTTTACTTTTGTTCCAAGACAATATAAATATTAATTTAATAAAACAAAACCTTATGTACCATGTGTTTGAAACAATTTCTGTAACGTGACTCCCTGACGTTTCCGCCGCAGTTTGTTGTATTACTCGGTCGGGGTGTTACATGAACGACCACCGGGTTAGTTCTGGGGTAACACTCAACCCAACCCAACCCAACCCAACCCAACCCAGCCAATCATCAGGTGAAAACCATAACCACTTGGTCAGGTCTAGAGTTAAGAGATGTTGAGAGACCACCTGTTTGGGTAAGGGTAGAAAAGCCAGTGAGTGAGGTTTTAGAGCAAGAGAAACCCGTGTTAGAGGAAGTTGGTTGAGCTGTTTAACCCGAGCCCTGAGATTGATCATTCTCGTATTCCATTTCCTGAGTGTGTTAAGAATCAAAAATATACTAGGGAATACGGGCACTTCTTAGATATGTTCAAACAACTTAAGATCAATCAACCGTTGATAGAAGCTCTAAAGCATATGCCCAAGTATGCTAAGTTCTTAATGGTCTCTTGAAAGGGAAAGATAAGTCAGAAGAGCTTTCGAATGTCCCTCTGAATGCTGAATTTTCCGTCGTGGTCACGAACAAGCTACCAGAGAAACTGACAGATCCGGGTATCTTCACAATTCCGTGTTTGTTTGGTGTTGACGTTCAAAACCACGCATTAGCCGACCTTGGTGTTAGTATTAATTTGATGCCATATTCAGTTTATGAAAAACTAGGCCTTGGTGATCTCAAGCCCACTCATATGACCTTATCTTTAGAAGATAAAACCGTTAAGTATCCTCGGGGGATTGTAGAGAATTTTCTAGTGAAAGTTGATAAGTTTGTCTTCCCGGTGGACTTCGTAGTGTTAGACATGGAAGCCGATGAAAACATACCATTGATCTTAGAACGTCCTTTCTTGTGCACCGCCAAAGCCCTAATAGATGTCTTCTTAGGCACTATCACACTTAGAGAAGGTGAGGAATCGGTGGTTTTAAGGTTACAAAAGCGAGATGTTCGAATGATAGAGTGGAGGCAGTGGCATCGGAAAGGGAAAGTGAAGGATGTGAGAGAATAAAGAGAGATGAGAAGAGTGATCCTAGGTTAGAAATGATGATAGAACCTAAGTGTGGGGATCATTCAAATAAAAAGGTTGAGGAATTAGAGAAACGAATAGAGCAGTTAGAGGCTAAGTTAGAAATACTAAGTGAAGCTCAGTGTGGGGATGGATTAGAATATAAAACATCTAGGTTTAAACCACCCGAGGATGAGTATGGAGTTTGTGAGGAATATGAGGGTTTTTGGAAAGAACCGGGGTTTAATTGGTTTGATAGTGCTAGAGCCCGGGAAGTAGGATGACGGAGGTGAGCTAGGTCTACATGATCCTCCGTAAGTGTTTGAGGAGTTTGAGAGATTCGGGGGATATCCCGTTTGTAGAGTTTGCATAGTAGTCGTAATTTCGAGTAATATTTCGTATTTTTAGTATTTAGTATTGTTCTTTGATTCGATTTTTTGTGTCAAGTCGGTACTGCTTTGGTTTTTGCTTGTTTTTGTTGATGCAGGTTTGAATTGTACCACTCGTACTCAATCTCCATTCGGGTGATTTTGGAGCTGTTCGGCAGATGTCAGGCATTTACCAAGTATACCAGTCAGTGTCAGAATCGATCACGACCGAAATGCTATGCGATCGAGCTGGATTGGATGAGAGTTTTAGAGCATACGCGTTATCTAACCAGCTAAGTCATTTCCATTTATGCCCTTTGTCTTTTATTTCTTATTTGTTTTTAGTTTTTTTTGGTTGGTTTCCATCCTACATTGAGGGCAATATAGAGTTTAAGTGTGGGGATGGGAAACTATCGTTTGAGTCTATTTAGTGTTAGTTTGAGTCATAAAAATTTTGAAAAATACAAAAAAAAAATTAAATTTAAAAATCCAAAAAAACAATTGAAAAAAATAAAAAATGTCCTTGTTTAAGAAGTTTGCAAATGAATACGGAAAATGATAGAAAAATCAGATATGTTTGTGTTTCAAATAATAATAATAATAATAATATAAGTTAAAAAAATTGAACTTGTGTCTAGCTTGGGATGTGTGAGTAGGCCAGATTCAGTTTCTAGGTTCCTTTGATAAAAAATATACCTTAATTGTTAGTCTGCTAGTGGGTTCTCATCTAGGAAAAGTAGGAAACTGAAACTGTCAAAAATAGTATAAGGAATGCCGTTATAAGCTAAAATTGTTAGAATTTTTTATTAAAAGAAAAATATAATAAAATGAGCTAGATTGATATAAAAACGAGGCTTGTGTAATCTCTATAGGGGATGGTGACTCTGATTTAGATTGCCTCTAGGTTAAGTAAAAGAAAAAAATGAAAATTACCGACGCCTACGTTGTCGCTCTTGGGGATGGTGACTCTGGTTGAGACAGCCTCTGGGTTAGGTATATAAAGTCTAGTGCTAAAAAGAAAAGGAAAAAAAAAAGAGGAAAATTTTGATGTTAAATTCTCTTAATTTTAGTATAAAATAGTTAGGAAAGAATCCAGTGATTCGTTCCGTTTGTTTCATGAGCTTGAGGCGGGATTAGGTGAAACTGCGGTTTTTAGTTTGAGACCCTAGGTAGATTAACTAAACTTAAACATAAATTGCATGATAAGGGCTTGGAATTGGGTTTGGGTTTAAGTGGACATATATACTTGCAATCGCGGTTAACACGAGTTTTCAATTTTGATAAGTAATCTAAATTTTGAATCTGAATATATTTTCTGATTCTGATTCCGTTTGCATAAATCTTTTTCAGGGACGAAAAAGAGATAAGTGTGGGGATATTTGAGGTATTGCAAAATACGTCATTTATCGTGTATAGTTTGGATGGTTTTTTCGTTAATATTAGTTTCGTTTTAATTAGAATATTTGTACATTTGAGTCGTTTGTGTTTCGCAGGTCCTGGTTGATTAAAGTAGCCGAAAAGCGAAAAAAAAAACGAATTATAATATCCTAGAACCAAGCATCGGAAAGCGAACGAAAGATTGGAAGTTTAAAAAATGAAAAAATCACGATTTATTACCCTTCGCGCGTCGCGAAGGGTTCGTGGATAACGTTCGCGTGTCGCGGGGCTAGCCATTGTTGATTGATTTTCTTGACGCCACGGGCCGCGAAAACTTGGGCTTAGGACTCCGCGGGCCGCCATAGGGTTGTATGTCGGCATTTTACGTGAAAAGTGGGTTTGGGCCTTTAAACAAGATATAAATATATTGTAGTTACTGGAACCATCTTGAATGACTGGGGAGAGCTGATTTAAGAAGGCTGGGGAATCATTAGAATTAAAGATAGAAGCCTAGAGATCAAGGGATTTACGGTTTTTGCTTACCCGGTTCTTTTGTTTCTATTTTTCTTATTTTAATTCAATGAATTATGAATTTAAATCTTGTTTCATTGTTTTTAAAACCATGATTCTTGGCAAGTTTTCTTGAACTATCTAGCTTGCGATGAACTTTTGATAAAGTATGTGTTTTTAATAAGATGCTAATGTGATTTATGGTTTTGTCATGAAAAGTAGTGAACTTTGGAATGTTGATAAATGTGCATGCGTATTATATCTTGTTTTAAATCTGATTACATGTTTCACTTGCTTTTTTGTGGATGTCTTTCATGTATGAATGCTAGTTAGGTCATGGACAGTGTGTTAGTGACTAGTTTACGGTTAATTCTGCAGGATTTCCGTAGGAACTACGATTGAGGTTTTTAATAGGATTTAATATTCTACTAATCTTAATAGGTGAGAGATTGTCGGTCCGTCTTTATTGTTAGATTGCTAGGGTTTGGTACCTCGTAAGAAAACCTCCTTAGTTTACCTTTCAATAAATGCTTACCGAGTTAAATCAGTTTCCTTAGTTGCCTTAGATTTCCAACCGTGAGGTAGTTAATCACATTAGGGCACTTTTCAAGATAACCTAGATAACTGTAAGGTAATCTAATAAACCAGTAGTCTTAAACAGCCTTTTAGAGTTCCATGTGTGTCTTCCCGAGAAGGGTCGGGAGTCATGTTCGATTTCTCTTAGGATTTAGCACTTAAAGATCCCGGTTCCATAACACATTAGCATCCGATAGAAACCATACGATATCAATTGGGATTCCAATCTAGGTAGTTATTCGTCATCACTGATCTCAAATCTCGTTTAAGTCGCGTTCTTAGTTTATTTTCTTTATTTAATTTTAATTATTGCAAATTAGGATTTTAGAAACCCCCCCCCCCCCCCCCCTCAAAATATAAAATCAATTTAGTCGTGTCAGACGGTCAAGTCTATACTACATTGGAAAGTCTTAGTTTTATAAATTTAAAGCTTAGCGTGTCTTATTTATGGTTTAATTTAGTTAATTTGTTTAGACCACTTTTAGCACATCATAATTATATTTTCTTGTTTAAATAATACAAAATAAAAAAAAGTAATAATTTAGCATAAAATTAATTTGGCTATGAAAAATGAGTGTAAAAAGTGGTAATAATGTGGAAATGTAAGAAAGTTTTAGATTAAAAATTATATAAAGTTTTAGATTGTAGATTGAAATCTAATTTATGAGTTGAGCATCATATCACAATTCTCATTTGAACCTTTGTCGTGTTGTCACTTGTCTGTTATCTATTGTTTTAGCTCACAAAATCTGGTATATACTTTGAGAAGGGACGTGATACGTGTCAACCGTGATGGCGGCTAATGCAAGTCAAGCAAGAAAGATAGATGTAGCAGCCCTGACCCCTGTTAATTTTGCACATTCTAACACATCTAGAGCTAATAATTCTTCTCTCCCTTTAATCTGATGTTGTAGATTTCTCTAGCTAATAGATAGTATATTTTATGTCGTGGGCGGAACCGCGGACGTGGAAGGGGACGCCCGTCCAATCGTGGAAGGAGGTCCTACGGCGCATCGTCCTATGCGCCTGGGGCATCGAATCCTCAGCTCCCTTCCTCTTCTATTCCATAATACAATCTCCTATTTTAAGGAGAGATCACAACTAATTTTATATGCAGTATATAAAATATACTATTACTAGCTATGGTTACATCAACGTGTGGATAATAGAATCCTTCTAGATAGGATAAAGCACTAAAGCTTAATGTCGCTATTACACATGTTCTAGATAAATATTCGATGAATTATCATAAAAAGTATTTTATTCCTTCTTTCCTTGATTTTTGAGTACACAGATTGATATAATAAGTGATCTTTGATTATTATTATTATTATTATTATTATTATTTGTCTATTTTTATAATTGTTGGTAGATTTTTATTTCTTAATGGCATTTGATTATTTTTATTTCCATCATTAATCATTTATATGCTTTCAACTTTTTTACTAATTTCACTTTCCAAATAATCAAATAGATATTTGGTAAATTGGTAGGTAATACGTGTATGGATCTACAAATACCTTTTTTTTTGGAGGGTTTTTTTTTTTTTTTTTGGAAGGGGATCTACAAATACCTAGAATCTGTTAACCAAAGTTGTGAATATACATACATAGATTTGGGCATTGCGTAAGGAACACACAAAAGCGAGCATTGTATAAAGAGCACGAGAAACGTTTTGCTTGTGGTCCCACAGATGGTGTCGAATGTTGCTCCAAAAATCCACGCGAGAGGACAATGGTACAAGTGCTAAGGATCCATCCATCCATCTAAGTGGTGATGTGATTATATATGTTTTTCCTCTTCACGATAACCGCATGGAAGGAACCCGTGAGAAGGCTTCGAAATTTAAGCTCTGAACAATCAGGCCAGACCAGTATGTATAATAGGAGAACTCCCTCCCTATAGAGATGTTGGGTCTAGCCCACCTTGACTTACTCTTATTGAGATTGGGCCTAACCTTATTGGACCAACCTTATTATCGTTACATTGATGATCTTGTCCAGACTCGATCAATTATACAAGTGTTACAAACATCACATTCATGTACATACAACAAGATATAATTATATACATATTCAAGGACTCGTAATATTCTACTTTTACATATATCTGTGTATGTATATACACATGTAACATGCTTCCAAGAGTCCATCTGTCCATGACCCAGATCTCATGCTAGTTAGCCACCGGTTCACCAAACTCGGCTCGTTGAATAAGTTCCAGTAAGCTTCCAGCCTTCCTTTTGGCGCGATCGGTTCCATGTTCGCACAATTCCGTCAACACGTCCTCTCCTCCAACCGCCTTCATAATCATCAAACACTCCACATCACCCGCACACAAGCACCACAAAATTGCCACCCCGTTCTCCCGGTTCCGTGGTGATCCAGTTCGAACCACCTCAACCAAAACCGGGACCGGGTCAGCCTGACCGATCGCCACCTTCCCTTCATGGTGGCTAGCAATTATCGCTAAAATCGCCAAAGCCTCATCCATCATTCCACCGCTAGCATCCTTAACCAATCTCATCAACGGGCCCACGATTCCTGCACGTACGGCCCGCACCTTGTTTCCTTGATATATACACAGGTTAAATATGGCGGTAGCCGCATCTTTCTTCCCTCTCGGTGTCCCGTGTTGCAGCAAATCAATCAGTGGCGGTATAGCACCGGCGGCTCCGATCGCGACTTTATATTCGTCCACCACCGACAAACTGAAAAGAGCTGCAGCTGCATTTTCTCGAGCCTCCACGCTTCCATTTTTCAACACGTCAACTATCTCCGGTATCGCACCAACACTCACAATAATCCCTTTATTGGCTTCGTTTATCGATAAGTTCAAAAGCGCAGTGACCGCGTGTTCTTGAGTTCTGCTATCTCCAGAAGATAATAATTCAACTAAAATGGGAATGGCACCATTGTCAGCTATGCAGATTCTGTTATCTGCATTTCTTTTTGCTAGTAGTCTAAGTTCACCGGCAGCTGCGCGTTTCTCGTTCAAGTTCCCGTTTGTGAGCTTTTCGAGCAATGCGGTGATCGAAGTTTGGTCGCATTCTGAACTGGTTCTTCTAGCTTTTGAGTTTTCTTGTGATTTTGGAAGCTCGATGCCATTGCTATCACACCATAAAGCAATCAGACTCTTTAAAACGTAGTTGGGTGTCAATGAAGTGTGTTGCAAAGTCAGTTGAGTTTTCGGGCAGGTTTTGTGACCCGCGTCTAGCCATTTTTGGATGCAAGACCTTTCATACGTCTGCAATATAGTATAAAACCACGGTGTAAATTTCTGACAGAGCACGAACGTAAAACAAAGATCATGGGTTTGGGGTTTAGTCTAAACGGGTGTAGGTCTGTTACTCACACACTTGCTTTAATTTACGTAGCATAATAAAAATAGAAAATCATATTAAAAAACCAATTTCATTCCTGGCCCAATGGACATTCATGCCTAATCGGTTCTATATAGGGCTGCAAACGAACCAAACTGATGCGATATTACTCACGCAAATCAGCGGCAATGGATAATCAGAGAAACAATCACAATAGAATTCTTAAAAAAAATCAATCACCAACTTCATTCAGAAACAAACGTACTTAAGTCTTTCAAATCCTAACTTTTAGCTAACAACCTTAAAAGATAAAATCCCAATTTAAAATAAAGATAAATACGAAATTAAAAGATAAAGGTAAACCATCATTATTATTTAATTATCTGCTGCTTTATCTCCAACAGTTTTAAATCCTGGAACTGGGTCAGGTTCTGGGTCGGGCTCGGGTCCCGTTGCATCATCCTCCCCTTCTTCAAAAGGACTCGCCCTCGAGTCGAATAGGTCATCATCTTCTGGCAGGAACGGTGAGAGGTCAGCAACATTGAACGTTGCAGAGACATTATAGTGGCCTGGTAAATCCACCTTGTAAGCATTGTCGTTGATGCGTTGAAGAATCTTAAAAGGACCATCAGCTCGTGGTTGTAGCTTGCCAAAACGACCTCCCGGAAAACGGTTTTTGCTGAGGTGAATCCACACAAGGTCACCTTCCTTAAACACTACCTTCTTTCTGCGAAGATTTGCCCGACGCTGGTATACGATGTTATTGTTTTCGATCTTCTCCCGCACCTGTTTGTGGATGCTCTTTATTTGCTCAGACCGCTCCTCCCCCTCGGTACTAAAGTGCGTTGTAGCTGGCAGTGTTGCAAAAGTCGGATTCCTCGGCCGAGTACTCGGCGAGTACTCGGTCCTCGGACCTCCACCTTGGCGACTTCCTCCTAGGCGGTCGCAACTAGTCGGCCTCGGGAGTACTCGGTCCTAGTCGGCGCCTAGTCGGCCTAGTCGGAGCCTAGTCGGCCTAGTCGGAGCCTAGTCGGCCTAGTCGGAACCTAGTCGGCCTAGTCGGTCTAGGCGGTCAACGTGGTTTGTTGACTTTTAATCGGTCAAAATCGGCCTACTCGGCCTTGTACTCGGACTACTCGGCCTTGTACTCGGACTACTCGGCCTTGTACTCAGACTAGTCGGACTTGTATTCAGAATATTTGAATTTTAAACATGTTTTATTTTAAATTATACCCAGTTGACATGAATTATGCTTATTTTAACACATAAATAATATATAACAATTAATTTTCTTTATATTTACCATGTCCGCGTACTCCCCGAGTACTCTCCGAGTACTCCGATTACTCCCAACTCCCCAGTCGGCCGACTAGGGACCGCCTAGCGACTTTTACAACACTGGTAGCTGGTAACGGAGCAAGGTCAAGGGGTGTAAATGGGTTGCGGCCGTACACAATCAGAAAAGGGCTCATACCCGTCGACCTATGAGTGGAGCGGTTGTATGCGAACTCAGCTTGGGGAAGAACCTCATCCCACTAACGGGGATGGCTGCCGACTAAGCTACGAAGAAGATTGCCCAAGCTTCTGTTGGTGACCTCGGTCTGGCCATCACTTTGAGGATGGTGAGCGCTACTGAAGTGGAGTCGAGAACCCAAGCGCCTCCACAGTGTACGCCAAAAGTGACCCACAAACTTAACATCTCGATCAGAAGTAAGTGACTTTGGTATGCCATGAAGCTTTACGATTTCAGCGAAGTATAAACGGGCAATTTGGCTAGCATCATACGTCTTAGTGCAGGGAACAAAATGAGCCATTTTTGAGAAACGGTCAACAATGACCATGATTGAATCTTTCTGTCGCTGTGTACGGGGTAATCCAACTACAAAGTCTAAGCTTACATCCTCCCACGGCGCATCCGGAACAGGTAATGGCGTATAGAGACCTGCATTTGAGTGGGTTGTTTTTGCTATGTGGCAAGTGCGACAGCGATCCACAATGCGCGCGACATCCTGACTCATTCGAGGCCAAATAAATCGTTCTTGAACCAACTTCAACGTCTTATCCCGCCCGAAATGACCCCCGAGTCCCCCTTGGTGACTTTCCAAGACAATCGCATCTCGTAGGGAACACTTTGGAACACAAAGCTGTCCCCCTTTGAAGAGGAACCCATCGTGAATGGCGTACCCACCAGCAGGGGCTGTTTTACAGGCCTTCCATGGGTCAGAAAAATCAGGATCATCATGGTAAAGACTACGAAAGACGTCGAACCCTTCCACTTGGACTCGTAATGACGTCACAAGTGATCGGCGACGACTAAGGGCATCAGCGACGGTATTGGTAGCCCCTGCTTTATGTTTAATCACAAAAGAGAATTCTTGGAGGTATTCGACCCACTTAGCGTGTCGAGGGTTTAGCTTGTGTTGTCCATTAATAAACCGTAAGGCCTGATGATCCGAGTATAGGACAAATTCCCCCGAAAGAAGATAATGCCTCCAATATTCGAGGCTGCGAATTATGGCATAGAATTCTTTATCGTATGTGCTGTATTTCTGCCTTGCATCGCTTAATTTTTCACTAAAAAACGCAATAGGGCGGGTTTCTTGACTAAGCACGCCACCAATGCCTTGCCCCGATGCATCGCACTCCACTTGAAAAGTGAGCTGAAAATTAGGTAAGGCAAGAACTGGGGCTTGTGTGACCCGTTTCTTCAACTCCTCAAAGGCTTTGTCTGCAGCCTTAGTCCACAAGAAGGTCTGTCCTCTCAAGCAATCAGTCATGGGAGCTACAATTGAGCTGAAATTCCGGATAAAACGTCTATAAAATGAAGCCAGCCATGGAAACTACGAACCTCGTGAACAGAACTTGGAGTTGGCCAGGATTTGATTGCGTCGATTTTGGATTCATCCATCCGAATGCCCTGCTGTGAAATAAGAAAACCCAAAAAGAAGACCTCGTAGGATAAGAAGTGACATTTGCCCCGATTAGCATAGAGTTTTTGTTCCTTCAAAATAGAAAAAACTTGACGAAGATGTTCAAGGTGTTGTTCCATACAGGTGCTAAATACCAGGATATCGTCGAAATAAACAACCACACAATGCCCGATAAGGGGTTTAAATATCTGGTTCATAAGCCGCATAAACGTGCTGGGGGCGTTGGAAAGGCCAAACGGCATGACCATCCACTCGTAAAGCCCATCACGCGTTTTAAATGCTGTTTTCCACTTGTCCCCCGGTCGCATCCGAATCTGGTGATACCCGCTACGAAGATCGATTTTTGAGAAAATTGAGGCTCCGTGTAGCTGGTCCAGCAAATCTTCAAAACGTGGAATCGGAAAGCGATATTTGATGGTTATTTTATTAACAGCTCTGCTGTCAATACACATGCGGTACGCCCCACCCGGTTTCGGAACTAACAATGCTGGGACTGCACAGGGGCTCATGCTCTCTCGGATCAGGCCTTTTTCCAAGAGCTCATTAACCTGCCTCTGTAACTCCTCAAACTCCCTTGGATTCATCCTGTATGCCGGTTTGTTTGGAATTGTCGCCCCTGGATAGAAGTCGATACAGTGTTGGACCTCACGCATGAGGGGTAAACCTGCGGGTATTTCTTCGGGAAAAACAGTCCCGAACTCATGTAACAAGGGCTGTACAGCAGCTGGTGGGTCTCCGGTAGCCTTGTTTGGTTCGATCAAGACCAGTGAGTACATTACAGGGGGTTTTTTTATGTGTGTAAAATCAATAAACGCAGTCTTTGAGAGGACGACAGCTTTGGTGTTCGAATCATGGCTGTCAAGGGGAGTAAGAACGATATTAACCCCGTCTTTTCTGAATGAATAAGTGTTTCGAAACCCATCGTGCTTTGTATGTCGATCATATTGCCAAGGTCGACCAAGCATAGGTGGTAAGCGTCCATGGGTATAACTTCACACCAAACTTCGTCCGCATACTTGTTCCCTATCGAAAACGTACTTAAGTCTTTCAAATCCTAACTTTTAGCTAACAACCTAAAAAGATAAAATCCCAATTTAAAATAAAGATAAAATCCCAGTTTTAAATCCTGGAACTGGGTCGGGCTCGGGTCCCGTTGCATCACAAACGTTCGGCGAACAGTTCGGCGGGAAGTTCGTTTGTGTTCGTTCGTTTATTAAACAAACGAACACGAACAAGAAATTTCGTTCGTTTAGTTAAATGAACAAACATGAACAAAGGTCGTGTTTGTTCGTTTATGTTTGTGAACGTTCGGTAACGTGTCCGTTTATGTTTGATAGTTCATTAGTGTTTTTAGTTTTTATATCTATTTAAATACTTCAAAATTCCGACAAATTAAATATCTAATAAGTGTCAGTGTATTATATATTTTGTTCATGAAACGATTGTTTGTGTTCGTTTGTTTCCATTTGTATTCATGAACATTAGTTTGTGCTAATTTATGTTCGTCAACGTTCGTTTTTGTTCGTTGCCTAAAATTAACAAACAAACACAAACGAACACGAACAAGTTCATTTCCTTAACAAACGAACACGAACATAAAATCTCGTTCGATAAGTGTTCGTGAACGGTTTGCAAACACATATATTTCTTAACAAACGAACACGAACAAGGTCTTGTTCGTGTTCGTTCGGTTCGTTTACAGCCCACTTCTATATGGAGGTGTCAATCGTGTCGGGCTGGCGGGTTTCACGTCAGAGGATTGAATCGTTGAAAACACAACCCGTATATATATATTCGTGTCAAAGTTATCAACCCTAAAATGGACACACTTAAACTAAAATCGTGTGACCCAACACATCCCATTTATCTAAACAGGTTGGTGGGTTGTAACGAAGGTGTAAGCTTGTTTAACAGGTTGGTGTGTTGTAATAAATGGCCTAAACGGGTTGTAAATAGCTTAACGGTTCGACCTATTTAACCAGAATGGTTTGCATGTTCTATTAAACGGGCCAAACAAGTCAGCAAGAAAAAGGACCCATTTAATTAAACAAGTTGATTGGAGCTCGACCCGTCAGGTTACTTATGTGATATGACAACCTAAACCCCGATATTTTCCATGGAGTGTTTTGAGTCGGGTCAGAAACCGACACCCCCTGACCCCTTGTCCTATATACTGGCCTGGGAAAAGTCCAATTATACTACTTAAGGGCTCAATATAACAGTATATTGTTCTATAGGACCAACTAGGGCTGCTATATACCTAATTAGAGCTGCTAAAATCCTGTCACACACGTGAACCCGAACCCGAATAATAAATTATTTAGTTTTTTTTTTTTTTGACATTACATTAAAACTTCAAAATTTACAAATTATTATTATTTTTGAAGCAATTATGTGGTAGTTTATTTCAAAAAATTTAAATTTTGGCATAAAAATACCATAATAATTATAAATTAATATATAAAACACATTATAAAAAAATCTGTAAAATTAAGTAAATGGGATAATGAGTCAACTCACGAACCCCGTCCGGTGGACACAAGCACAAACCATTTAGCTAAACGTGTTCACAAATTCGACCCGGAAGTGACCCAAACTCGTTTAGACAAAACCCAAACCCGCAAACTTCATGTCAGGTTCGTGTCGTGTCAGAAATTTACACCCCTATGACCATTATACAACTTCCGGGCTCATCCTAAAGGACAGGCCAGACCCAGACCCGTTTCAGGGACCAGACAGATCATGAACCGAGCAAACTTTTTTCATTAATATCAGCACATATACACCAGAAGGATAGATTGTGTTTTACCCTATCATGTCATATTTAGTTTCCAAAATCTTTGGATCTTTGAAAAACCAACAAACACATTTGAACATTTCAGTATGCGCATATAATGTATATATGTGTGGGCGCTCGGGGGGCAAAAGTGAAAGTGCACTAATTTTAACGTCATTTTACTAATTTCGTGAAAATAACATTAAAAGAGGGGGATGGTTAATCATGCATCATGTGGTGGCGTTGATAGCCGAAAGACAAGGGAGTACATGCACTAATCGGCCTTTGTCTTAATTGCTGAGTGTTATGTGCCTTATGTCCAAGGCTTGATGCAAAACTACTATCTAGCCGAGGGTCTCACTGGAAGCAGCCTCTCTATTCCTATGGGGTAGAGGTAAGGCTGTCTACATCTTACCCTCCTCAGACCCTACGTTAGCTTTGCTATTGGTGGGATTTATTGAGTATGATGATGATGATGATGATGATTTTATTGGTGGGATTTACATACCTGCCCAGTAGAAACAATCACAGGATCTTTCATCAATTCGAGTGATATTGGGCACCGAAAATCATCTGGAATAACCGGCGATCGATGCCTCGCAAACCTCTTTTCGCGATCAGAATCTTCAATTTCAAAATTTCCCAGCATCACAAAATCATTAATCTTCTTAAGAACAAACGACACCGTGTCAAAGCTACTGTCAAACTCTCCACCGCCCGTCAATACAACCATCTCATGAATCGCGAGTGATTCCTTTCTCAGATCATCAATAGTGGTAAGATGCAGCTTTTCTGCAAGTCTTTTAACCATTTCTGGATCTGGGTCTTTCCCCATTTTCACCATTGTTAGATCCGTTTGAAGCTGTGAATCGGGAGACTCTGTTTGTGTTTTTGCTCTTTTGAACTGTGAATGCACAAGTTGTATCTGCAAGATCATAATCAGAGATGTGTTCTTCTAGTATTAATTAAGATACGGAGCTAATGCAAGAGTTAGCAGAGGGAACAAAACAGGCCCAAACGTAACATTTTATTATTCTTTGCAATAATATTTAAAGACTACGTCCCTCTAAACCAAAAAATAAATAAAAATGAAACAAACATAACTTGGGCTACGAATTGAGTTACCGAGCCCGTACCTAGCTGACCGAAAGGTCTTGACGAGCCTTATCACGTGGCAAACAGCCATAGGCAATTCCCTTCATGTAATGTTTTAGTGATTTCCCTCTTTTAGTGTAAAACAAACGCATAGCTTAATTTATTTCTTTAATTTCAGTACATGTTTGACGGTGTGTAAATTCGAAAATTTGGCAATTCCCTTCATGTAATGTTTTCATTATTCAGTAACATATCTTTAATGCTTCCGCTCTACATCAAACATTATTCAAGTCTAAAAAATCATACCGACCTGTTCTCGAATTTCTTCTGGTACATCAAACCGATCATAACGAATCTTGCACAATGCCTCTTCAATCTGTGTTGTCACTTCATGAACCTTTTTAATAGTTCTATCAATCTGCAGTGCCTGTAATCCAAAACACACAATTCAACAACAACAACAACAATCATAATCCCCTCATCACCAAATTAAATCAAACAAGTACCTGAAAGGTTTTACTTCCATAATTAACAGCTTTCAAAAGATCGAGGCCCAAATCCAAAGCAAATTTCAAACACTTAAGCCCATCAAGATCATCATCATCATCAACCTGTTGTTCACTATCTTTCAATTCATCAAACAATGGGCCCAAAAGCTTCACTCTTCTCACCAAACTCCCATAGAGATCTCTTGCAGCGTTTCTGCACTCGGGTAGCCCTGCAAATTCCCTCACTGAGTCCACGAGTTGACTCACCAAAACACCTGCTTGTTCTTGATTGGACATTATTATTACACAGCTCTAAAAACCCTTGTTGTTTATGTGGTTGAAGACAAGTGATCATTGGTATAGAATTGGGTTAATTATTTGGTGGGTATTTATGATTGTTGTTCGTAAAAGGTGATGACTTTTTCAGTGTTTATGGATATACCCTTGAAGAAAAGGTCTTGTTATCAGGGTCAAACAACGGCGTCAACGGAGAATTGGTCGATATTTGGGAAAGATCGGAGAGTTTTGAGTGTTTTTACAATTGGAATGGTAAAATTTTATTCTCATATGGTATATACGGGTCGTATTTTCAGTTTGTTTTATTCTCTACGGATCGTATAATCTTATACGGCCCGTATACACTATGTGAGAATAAGATTTTAAGGTGACCGTATATAATGTATACGACACATTTATACGGGCCGTAGTATACTTCGAATTTCGTATTTTTTTTATTTTAACTATTTGACTCGACGTATTATACCTCGATACGCGTGTGACTAGACGTAAGATTCTTCGATTCGATGTTATATTCCTCGATTCTCGTGCGAGTTATGTGATTAGACGTTAGATATCTCGATATTCGTGCGAGTTATTTGATTCAACGTTAGATTCCTCGATTCGCGTGTTAATCATTTGAAACGATTTAATATACCGTAAAAACCTCTATATAAACGACACTAATCTTATTTATTTTTGTGACAATTGCCATTTTTCGTGTGATTTCCGTACAATGTGAACAATATTTTATATTTAATGGTTATGTATTTTGAAATATATGATGTGCATGAATTCATGAATTACGTTTAAAGAACTCACAAAATATTTCATGATGCATGATGATTATTATTATTGATTGCGACTCAAAACAGTTTGAACAGTGCACAGAACAAAACTAGCACACTTGTCAGATAAACTAGTAGTACTGACGGGAGTTCAGTACTAGACAGCATGTTTAGGACACAGATTGAATCCCAGAACCAAAATTATACTAGAACCTTATGTGAGAAAGTAAGGGTTTATGATACTGCTTTCCGAGTGACAAGTGAATACTAGAAACTGGCCGAAACTAGCTAAAACAATAAAATTCAGCATCTTATAGCTTAGTTAGTAAGCTAAAATAACGCCATAATTTCATAATAGCTTAAAAAGCGTTGAAAACATTAACATGATATAATTACATATTATACCATGCGAGTTACTAATGTTAACTTTTTTAGGCAATCTGATAACCAAACGAACATCTGAACACAACTAGAAGCACCTTGTGAACTAGTTAACCATAATTTTTAATGTCATGAAGCTAGTTTATGGTCTTAAACACTTTGTAATACATACAAATCCATAATACACTTAAACATCCTAACTAAACATATAAACTATCATGCTTATTACACTTAACAAATTTTAACAAAACCATACCCCCCCCCCCCCCTCTTCTAACCGTCCCCTAAGGGACCCCACTCACTAATCTTGTTGACTAATCCATTGATTAGTCAAAGATGCTTCATAGATGACCATGAGATAAACGAATGGGGGGGAAGTTTTATCCAATGTGTTATGAACCTTATCTACACCTTAAAGACCACCATCATTCTCATTATCAACATAACACCAAAAATTACACAACTCTCACCTCTCCCTCTTAACTCTCGGCCGCAAGTACCCCCCCCCCCCCTTCACTTTCAATCAGTTTCAAGTTAAACCAAGGCTCATCTAAGGTGTATCAAGGCTATTCAAGAAGGTGTCAAGCATTGGATATTGAAGGACCTTTCATTGGAGCTTTTATCCACCATTTTTCTTCATCATCATCTTCTAGTTTCTACCCTAGCCTTGTGCTAGTAGTAAGTGTCTCTTGAACACATTTTTACATCTTGATTTAGTAGTTAAAGCATATGTATAACTAAAAATCTCAAGATCTTACAAAACCAAGAAGATTAACATATGAACAAAACTAAAAATCACAAGAATATAAGTTGTTTATGATATGTAATGAAGTTGTTTGATGATTTCTTGTGTGTATGGTGTTAAACACCACAAAAGTGCTTGTTAGATGATGATTAAACACATGATCTAGAAAGTATGATGATGGATCTTGAAAGATCTATGTTGAGCATACATTATGTGAAGTATGAACTTGAAAAGTAAGTATAATTTTGTGTAGGAAATTGGTTCTTACAAGGTGTAGATCATAAAAATGAAAGGTTACAAACATTAAAGTTTCAAAGAAACAAAGTTACTTCTTGTTAAGCACAGTTTTGGTTTTTGAAAGAAAGTAAACCTATTACATATGTGAAAATGAAACACTTGCAGTGTTTAAAATATAAAAAGTTGTAGAAAATGAATTTCTACAAAAATGGTTTACAAGTTGTAAAGATGAAATTTTTACAAAGATGGTTCTTATGAAATAAAAATCATGTTTTTGAAGCTTATGAGACTTGTTAATCACTATGTTAAAAGACTACAAGTTTTTGTAAAACTTCAAGTTCATAACTTCATGAAGAAATACTGTAGGATCGTTTGCACGACCAAACGAGTCGTTCAGAAGAGATCTCGTCCAATACGAGAGGCGGAAACAGACGTATCGGAGTTATTTCAGCTGTATACACACTATAATCACTTAATCTATCTCTTGTATTGATTTCAAAGCTTTACACAGTCTGGAGATACTTCGGCAGAGCTTCTCTACCGGAATCACGAGTGTTACAAATGAAATCACAAGTCCACTATATATAGCTGATCCAGTTCGCACGAACCATACATTCTCCAGTTTGCACGAACTGGCATGTCCAGTTCGTGTGAACTGGCTGTTTCAGCTCCGTTTCCCGTTTTTCTCGATATATGTGACTTGATCTATCAAACTAGTTACAAGACTCGATACAAGACAAAGTCGACAGACATATGCACCAACAAATACATTTCATGCATATGTTAGGACTAGTAATGGACCCGCGCGTTGCAGCGGTATCGATATTTTACAGTATTGTGCTCGTTTTCTGTTAGTTTCTCATTTATTTATGTTTGGTAACGGTTCATGGATCAATTGATGACATGTTCAAGGTATCACTAATCAGTCAAAATGTGTCCACCCAATAGTTAAGAGCAGTGCAGTTGTGTAAATTTCAGGAAAAAGACAAAGATAGCACGATATGATACGTAAACACATTTTATTTTAAAATGAATGTAATGATTAGGAATGCTTGTTATACAAATCTAGAGTTAAATTAAGACGCCCTTGCTTATAAACATGTTGAGAAAATAGTTCGAACTTATAACCTACTCATCAGATGGAAGCCACCCAATGGCGGATCTAGGATTCCGACCAAGGGGTAACGTGTTATAAATAAGCCGTAACGAAATCGAAAAACGTCAAATTTTTCCAAAATTTACACTAATTTTTCCAAATTTTTTCCGACCAAGGGGTAGCGGGGGTTACCCCTACCAAAGAGGTAGGTCCGCCCCTAAGCCACCATTCTTTTATTACATATAAATATAGAGTTCAATCAAGCAAAAATATACGTCACATATATATGAATTGTTATGACAAACATACTTATTCTTACATCTTTGACTCTTTGTTAACTGTCACTAAAATTATATATCAAATATATGGATGCCAATTCTTAAACACTAACAGACTGGAAGAATCCAAATAAGTTGATAAGCATGTTCCTTACTATATTGTGAATTGTAATGCAAACTTCGCAGATCAACATACCCTTTATCACTCGTGTTGCAGCTCCTTTCTCGATCTCGGTCTTTTAATTTATCAATTTCCTGGTTATATTTCTGTGAAGATGAACAAATTGTTTCCTACGGTCCAAAAAATGAAGTATTGATTACTTGCTGATTATGAATTTGTGATTCACGAAGTCACACAATATACCTTAAAGTCATCAATTGTCTCTTTTAGTACCTTTTTCCTGCTCAACATGTTTGGCAACCACCATAACTTTTTCCACAAGTCGTAATCATCTTCCACTTTGTCTACTTCAGCCATTGCGTGCTCTGAATCAACCCTAATCACCAAAGTCAAGCATGAAAATATTAAACGAGCATAAACCACTAATAATATTTGATGCAGATTGGGTTTAAAACAATTGAAATAATTCTACGGCTAACTTGGGATATAGATCGATCAGGCAATCTAGTAGTAGAGCTTCGATTTAATCTTCGAGCTAGCAAAGGCTCAAGCTATTAACTGACGTAATGAATTAACAGAACACTTATTTTTTACAAGAAAGACCCACCACCCTTTTTTCATTCAACTTGTTCTTAAATAATACATACAAGGTTTCCTGGAAATTAACTGACCCACTAACATTGGAACTTAGAAACAACCAACTCAACATGGACACATAATCAAACACTCGACTCAACATGGTAACAATGTCTGAAAATTAATATTGTCAAGAAAACTAAAATAACATAAACGCGTGGGTGGCTGCTAATGAGAAACGGGTCATGTGGGGGGGGGTGAGGCGAAAGATAGCATAATGAAGAACAATAAGTTAAAAGAGGTTGAATGGAAATCTAGAAACTAAAGAATTATTGACATTCACATTTTTAGAAATTGAACAGAATTAAAACTATCAACAAGTAAAAAGAGGAATAACATCCCAAAGTAAAGCTGAAAATAACTCATATTATTTTTATATGAGTACCCGTGTCTGCTAATGTAAGTTAAAGGACTTTGTGCATCTTCTTTCACTGAGATTTCCGTACTGTCCATGTCAGGTGTGTAAGTTTGACTTGTTTCCTTTTAAGCTAAACTTTTGATTTGGCCCATTTGACTCGATATAGATATAACTGAGCCTAAATTGGCCAGTTCTAAGTAACTGGGCCGAATTAAAAACTCAATTAATCGCTCAGAAACAAAAGTAATACAACTAATCAGAGGTGTGGTTGTAAAAAAAAACTCTATCGCTGAGAACCATTTCCTTACCTCTTCTCCTCATTCCAGTTTGGTTCTGTTTTAGAACTTTCAGATCCGTCAGGTCATTTAAAATCCTACAAGAAAAAGAGTGAAAGTGAATTTTGCTGCCACAAAACACTCATATGAACCTAATTTGATACAAGTATAAAGCCCACAAAAAAACTGCAATAAATCATTTTAAAAAATAGCAGCTGTGACAATGTTACTTCACCTTCCAAATTATCCCCTCATGAACTACTTTCAATCATCTGGTAGATGAATACACAAAAAACACGTTAGTTTATTATTAAAAGTGCCGTGTCACAATGGTTCGTTATCTGGATATTGTTTGTTGATGGTAATTTTTAAAAATCTATGGATCTGAACGAAATCAATATAAGAAGCCTGAAACGGTGGCATGCTACTCAGTGAATAGAATTGCATCAAACACGCGCCTTGGGAACTCACGGATCCCCCAACCATGAAGCTTGCAGAGATTCTCCATCGACGGGTTTTCATGATCATAATGTGGGATCTTGTCTCGTTGAACGGTTTTGGTGGTGATTCCCATAAGGGCCGCAAAAAGTAAGACACTTTTTGGCCGTGGACATACAAACCGACTATGATGATTGGGACCATTATTAGAAGACAGATACCGCGTAGAATGCACCGTATTCTTGCCATTGTGGATGGTTTTCCTGAATCCTGCAAATCAAAATGTACGCTTTCGTTTAGTCATTTATATAATAATCGCAATTCGAAACCACCAAATGTGTTTACTATGCTGAAAAGAACATCTGAAGGACATGAACAGGGATCACTTGAAGTTGCAAGCAAAAAGTAATACTTTTTTCTTTTGGAAATCCCCAAATTACATTTACAACTTGAATGATAAAACTCCTTGATCAATTTTTATTCGGGAAACCTTCGGTTTTTTGAATCTAAAATCATGTTTAGATTAAAAAAGACAACTTTTTATGGGATTTTCGTCAAGTAATTGATTCTTCAATAAATATAGAAGCACATATTCTACAACACATCATCTCAATTTATTATGAAAACTGAAATCCCTAATCACAAACAATATAAAAACAAACACAATTAAACAGAAAAAGCCAAAATAAAAGAGGGTAAAAGCAAACATATTTACACCAGTAACAACAACTCAAAGATTGGAAAAAACCATATGTATGATCCTAGCTTCAATGAAAACCGTATGCATGATCCAGTAATGTAATGAAACTTTTATGCTATCAAACACCAGTAACAACTCAAGAATTGGAAAAAAAAACCCATTTACCTGATGGCTGATATTATTGGAATCAACTTCATAAGCTTTAAGTTTGTATATAAAAGCCTTACATACAAAAGCAAAATTGGGGGTGAAATTAGGGTTAGCTCTTGCTGCTCCAAATGATCAACCCCAATATGGAACACCCAACCCAAATTGATCACATAAGTCCATAGAACTAAAATCATCAGAATCAAAAAAATATAAACAAAAGATGTGGTGGTATTACAACAAATCATAAACAAAACCAACAGAGAGGGAAAGAGAAACCTGCAGATCTCGTGGTTGACGAATCCGATTAGGGTTTTGGCGAGATGAAGAGGGGTTGTTTCAGGCGAGGTAGTTGAGGAGCAGGGAACCTCGGGACTCCTTCAACATCTTAAAATGGAACAACAGATATTAATAATCGCATTCATAAAAGCACGACCCTTCATTGTAGCATTCAGTCAGATATTAATATTCGCATTCAAAGGCATGAGGGCGATGAGGGGATGTGGAAGAGGCGAGGGTGATTGGACCGTTCATTCGTATCTTCAATTGAAGCAGGTTGAGGTTGAGATGATATTGAATGGGGGCATATTTGGGAACAATGACGAAAAATTAGGGAGACAAGGCATGAGTTTGGATGAGTGTCTTAAAATTTGTGGTGGAAATGACCATTATAGGACAAGGAAATGCTTTATATAGGTATATAGATAGATGTAATGTGGTTGTGGATGATTGTTGATGATTTTTGAAAATAAAAAGATATGCTTAAAGCATGGAAACCTTCATTTTTCAAAGCAAACTATGGCAAAATTTATGTAGAATTTAAACACTTAGAAAAATATGTTTTAAACAAGTGTTTACAAGTAATCTTGGATTATGGTTTTAAATATAAAAGTTTTCATAATTTTTGGTATAAAAATTACAAGTAATGGAGGTTGATTTCCAAAAATAAAAATGACTAAGTATATATTTAGGAAAATATATATATTTAAAAATCACACAAATTATGTGTTATGTGTATATTATTTGTATTAGTTATACTAAAAATAGGAACTTGAAAATAATATACCACACAAAAATACCAAAATTGTAATTAAAGAATTACAAAAAGTACAAGAATACAAAAATATATATATCTTGGACAAATAATGGATTTTGGACAAACGGACTTATTGGACATAATGAACTCTATATAGATACATATATTCCGGATTGGAAATAATATATCAAGGCTTGGTAAAAATATATTTTCTAAAAACCGAACAAGTGACAAAATATATTTTTACAAATAATATACTATATTTTGTCAAACTTGAAAATATATTATTTTGAGTGTAAAAAAATATATATTTTCATAAACAACTTAAAAATATATTATTTTGATGGAAACTAAATATATATATATATATTTTTCTAGCCTTGATCTTAAAAATAAATTATTTTTAAGATATATGTGAATATTTATATTTTACCAAGTCAAAATATGGATATTTTTCTATAAACATATCTTAAAATATACATATTTTAAGAATATAAGAATATTGATTATTGGTTGTGCAAAAACAATATTCCGGAAAAATTATATACATATTAAGTATATGAAATACTTAATAAATACAAGAAAATACGTTTTCCTATACGTACAAATACATACCAATATACACTACCAACACTTGGTAAAAGACCTAATACAAGTATTATACATAAAGATGAGAATACAAAAAGGAAATAATCAATATATTCATAATATAAGTACACCTAGGGTCTGTTTGGTATGGGGTAATGGAATGGACGAATGAATGGAATGGACGAGGGAATGCAATAGATCATTACTATTCCATGTCTTGTTTGGTTACCATGTGTGAATGGAATGAATTATTATTGTGTATTGTTCGGTAGGCAAGAAAAACAGAGTAATAAAATCAGCGGTGAGTGGTGGTGGTCGGTGGTACTGATTGTAGGTGGCGGTGGTGGGTGTCGGCGGCGGCAATGGGTGGTGGTGGCGGCGGCGAGTGGCGGTGCGACGGTGACGACGAGTGGTTGTGGCGGCAAGGTGGCTGTTGGTGGTGGGTGGCAGCAGAGGGGGCCGTTGGTGGCGGCGGTGGCGGTTGGTTGTGGCGGTGGTGGTGGTGGCGTCGACGATGGTGGTGGGCGGCGGCGGCGAGTGGCACTGGCGGTTGGTCGCAACTGTGGGTGATAACGGTGGCGAGTGGGTGGCGGCGGCGGCGGTGGCTGTCGGGGTGGGGTGGTGGCGGGTGGCGGCGATGGCATTAGTGGTGGGTGGTGGTGGTGGGTTGTGGCGAAGGTGGTGGGTTGTGTTGTTGTTGATGAATGGTGCAAAAGGGGATGAAATGGAAAAAAAAAAAAAAAAACAGGGGGGGTGGAAGGAATGATTTTGAGGGAATAGAATGCCTTTTGGAATGGGTGATTCCATTCCATTGACCAACCAAACACTCTTTCCTTCATTCTCTTGTAATCATTCATTCCATTCCACCTCTCATTCCTGCATACCGAACACTACCCTATACTTGGGAATACGTATAAATGTATAATACTCAATAAACGGTATGTTGGTTATGGAAACTACAAACATGCGTATATGAGAACCATATGACAAAACGAGTTAAAATATAATATTTTTAACAAAACCCCCAAATAAATGCATGCAAATAATATAAGTTAAGATATAATTATTTTAACTAATATATTAAATTTGGAATTATATAATTATGAAAATTATATATACATTATACACCGAAAGTGTAACTCAAAGTAAACACAATTCCAAAACAAGTCCTAATAAATAATTAAGACTAAGAGTCGTTACACGACCAATGTGTCTAATAAAACATAGTATGTTTGTAGGTAGCGACAAGAACCACAGACATCGACTTTGAGTGTACACAAGTACGGACGCAAAATTATGAGTTCATGTCCCCCTATTCTCTTAATTGTTTTCGGATTTATAACTCTCGGGGGTGAAATACATGTTTCAATGGTATGGTTTAGCTAAGGAATGAACTGTTTGATCATGTGGATGGGTAGTATCTCTCTTAAATGCCATTAATCTTGTTTAAGACCGAGGGGCAGAAGTGGTAGATCTATCGGGTGTAGCGAGCCCCACTCATGGGTCCTTGTGTGGCCGCATGTAGTGCTTTTGTTGTTCCAGCCGGATGGACCGGAGGAAATCCGCTAGGTTTGAGTGCTTCCTATGTCACCACACATATTAATGTCCTTGCAAAACATTAATGATCTGTTCATAGACGCTTTACATACCTATTATCAAAATAATCTCTCAAATGTTTACAAGTTTATTTAGAACTCATACAAAACGCATGAACTCGTTCAACTTTTTATGATTGTTTTCAAACTTACATGTATTTCAGGAAGCTAGATGGATCTTTGGCGGTGGTGTTGTTTTCAAGAAGTGAATTTCAAGTTTAAATGTCATCCACTTTTGGAGGGTTTGATTCGTATATTTCATATTTGATGAGATATATCGTGCAAAGCCTCGTGAATCTAGTATTTTGTTAAATAAGTCCTTTTACGGAACTTATTATCTTTTGATGGTTTGTAACTTAACTTAATACTGTGTTGGTTGAAAACTTAAACAACTTATGTTTGTAACGTTTTAAACTTATGAATGGATGAACATCGCTATTTTAGTCATATAGTTGTTTATTATGATCGAATGCAATGAAAACTGATCAAGTCACACGTATACGCTTTCGCAAAAGCCAGGGTGTGACAATTTTTATTCAACTTCTATTCGTTCTTCTATATTTCACTGTATTCAAATTATATTACGCCATCAATGTCATTTTGGGGTGACGGTAACTTTTTCAGTAGTGACTCGGCTAGCGAGTCAAATCAGGGGAGTTATAAAATCAATCAAAACAACAATCCGGGTTTGTTTGATCTAAATGTTCAGTTCCATCTCAATCTTACGTCTGATGCAAGTCAGGTCCTTGGGGTTTGGATGCCTTTCGGGGTAATTATGCTGGTTATTATCCACCGCCACCCGTTAGTTTTCAATCCCATCCTGGTAGTGGTGGACCGTTGCCAGGTAGTTTTCAATCTCCTCCCGGTAGTGGTGGACCGTCCTAGGGTCCAAACAGTGACCAGGAACCAAGTGAGTTTGAAACCGATCAGGTACATTTATTTATACGTTTATTTGCCGTACGTATATAGGGAAAAGAGAATATATAGGGATTAGGGATTACCGTATATATAACAATAGGTACGGGATCAGGAGAAAAGGCCCTAAAGTGTGAGAACAGTGAGAACGGATCCTGGCCCAACACGTGGCACGTGATATAGTGAAGGGCGGAGGGGCTTTTTTGTTCTTTTATATTCTGTTTTTCAATGCATCTCACAACACCGCGTCATTTTTTTGGCGTCTAAGATTTTTTTGGCGTTTAGTTAGATTCAACAACTACATGGCGTTTTATTGTTTTTTAGATCACGTGCACAGTAAATATTTTGGCGTTTATGGCGTCCTCAAATTCAATAAAATCATTTAGTAATTTTAACTTCTTTATGGCGTTTTGTAAATTTCAACAGTTCATATATGTTTTCAAGGTAAATTTCTTGGCGTTCATGCCGTTTTTAAATTCATTAGTAATTTAAAAGAGTACAGCTAAGACGAAATCAAACATAAACTAATAGTCTTCTGTGGATGGTATTACATCAGAGATGTAACCATCACTTTGTTCATCACTCTCATTAGACTCATCATCGTCATCTTGTTCATTGGCGTATAACACCATAATCTCGTTTTTTCTTTGTTACATTTTGTACTTGAATGTATTCACAATGCTGGATCTTGCATCGTTCGAATGTGCTAAATCACAGAGTTGTTCAAGAAGATGTAATCTATCTGTGTTCAGCACTTCGTCCATTGTCAATAAATAATTCACCCCGTGCTGATAGCTCACGTTCACCGTTCTTGATTGTTCATCTAGAATCCAACTGGTAACTTTTTGTAGATCAATATCGTCAACATCATCATCATCTTCTGGAAATTTTCTCTTTAATATTCTTATTACCGTTCAAGTCCTTTCAGAATCGTAGGCCACTGGTGTCACACCCCAACCGATGGCGGAAACATCGGGGTGAGGCACTGAGTGAAACAGATTATCCAAGAGAATCCACAACAACTATTAATGACAATATATTTAAGTGTTAACGTCCCATACCATCAACATATAATGTAAAAACAGTTATTATAGAAATTGTTCTCAAAGACAAATAATAGTTCTGACAACTCATATTTTATTTGTGGGTTTCTAGACCACCTAACTCGATTCATTACAGTAGCAAAGCATCCTAAACACCTATCACATACGTTAAAATAAAGTCAATACACATGGTGTAAAGGTGAGCATACAAGTTTAATAGCATATAGTAACGAAAGCTATTTACGCATAACCAACATGTAACACGTAGAAATGTGAAGCAAGTAAGCTATCGATAATGAAATATGCACAGACGTGACTCCGAGTTGTAGAATGCGCAACACATTATCACCATTGTGACCAGGTGAAGTAAAACCCTTAACAACCCCTGTCCATGATAGGTGCTGAGTCCAAACTATAGTACTATCGTTGCTAAGGTGTCAGGCAACAATCACTGTGTAAACATAACATACAAGCATTCATCAAAAACACGTATAACATGCTGAGCGGATAGCGTATAAAAGTGGTTGTGTTGTGTGTCGATGTGATTTGATATAGATAACGTATGTAACACCCAAAAGTGCGTTAGGCAAAAAGGGACCGAGTATACTCACAGATCGTGTTTAGTAAATAAACACAGTTTTGGATTGAAGGAAGCGCTTGAGAGATTAGCTTGATCAGAGAACGATAGTGTAAGCGTTGAATGGCGTGTAGCAGTGCATTGAATGTGATGATCGATCGGATGGTGGTTCAATCGAATGACCGTCCGGACGGATGACCATTCGGTCAGTTGGTCATTCGACTGAAGGAGTGTGTTTGTGAAATGTTTAAACTTTTGAAGTTTTCGTTGTAGTATAAATAAATTCTTTCGATCGGATGGTCATCCGGATGGATGGCCGTTCGATCGGATGGCTATTCGATTGAAAATTGATATCCTTTGAAGTTGTGTAAAATAGTTTAAGTAACCTCAACACTTCTGAAGTCCAACACCTGGTCGAATAGTCGTTCAATCGGATGGTCATCCAATCGGACAGCTATTCGATTGATGATTCGATGTTTTGCAAGTTCTGTAAAATCAGTTAAGTTGAAAAGTT
Organism: Helianthus tuberosus; assembly: GCA_030545235.1. Lineage (NCBI taxonomy): Eukaryota > Viridiplantae > Streptophyta > Magnoliopsida > Asterales > Asteraceae > Helianthus > Helianthus tuberosus. Next base: position 95,386,711 of record CM060399.1, on the reverse strand, counting down.
TTGCGGTTTAACCGAGACGGCATGACGACGTGTTAAACAACGGAAATCAAGTCCAACTCGTTCGATCGGACGGGAATCACCTCGTTCGATCAAACTCAACTGTTCTTGACGGAGTTTCATGTTCAACCCGTGAATCAGTTGTCCCTTCGGTAGAAATCCATTCTTAGACTGGTTCTCCACCAGAGAATGAGCAGAAAGCCTGAACGAGTTCAGATCCTAACGGTTTAAGTGAAAAGTGAAAGATTGTTGAAGAAAAGGTTTGAAAATACTGAAAAGTGTTTAGATCCGGTTGAAATCGGTGTAAAAACATGTGGGAATCCTTTAGATCCGAACCGTTCTTGCTGAGATGAGGTCACACTTTAGTGTTCATGAGAACCCATGGTGACGTCACCCTAGAACAGCCCAAAACCAAGTGATTTCATGGTGAAAGTATGAGATTTGATGGTGAAGATGATGAGAAAGTGCATAATGAAGATGGAAGTACAAGATTTAGAGTGAAAACTTACAAGAATCGCGAGGAATCGAGAGAAAAGGGCTTGAGAATGCACGGGTCGAACGGAGATGTCACATCAATGAACAGTTGATGTGACAAGAGGGGTATTTATAGGTGAGACGATAAAGGCGGTGGAACGTGGAGTGGGTCGAACGACTGTTCGATCGGATGGCCATCCTATCGGATAGTCATCCGGTCAGATGTCCATTCGATCGGACGGCGCGTGCGGGTTATTTTTCCAACTTTCGTTTCGTGCGTTGAGCGTTGCGTTGCGTTTAAGATAGTTACAAGTAAGTGATGCGATAGTATTAAACAATAGTTACAAAAATAACATAACTAACACATAACAACATACAAGTAAGTAAATCGGCGTTTAGAGTCTGCAATGAGATTGCGTTGCGATAAAGTTGCGATTGCGTTTGCAAATAACACTAAGCTGAGTACTTCCCGAGTACTCCCGAATCCGACAAGGGAGCGCCTGGCGACTTTTGCAACCATGCATAGAATAATACCAATAACTGGGATTCGAGTTGCGATGTGATAGCGATGTGATAGCGTTTAAGTAGATTAGCGTTTAGTTGCATTTATCGCAGTGTTACTTCATAAAATAATAAATCGTAATCTAGATAGCGTTAACCAATATATCGATTATCGAGGTTCGAGAGTACAAGCAAGAAATGTCAGATCTGAACTTTGACTTTGACTTTCCTCGGGAAGTCGAGTTGTTACAGCCTCTCCCACTTTAGGGAATTTCGTCCCGAAATTAAGGCGCAGGAGTAACAAAGAGTTGTGAATACTTAGCCTTCATATCACTCACGAGTTCCCAGGTGAACTCGGCGCCGCGTTTGCCTTCCCAGCGAACCATCACAATAGGAATGCGTGAGCGTCGGAGTTTCTTGGTCTCTCAGTCCATGATCTCAACTGGCTTTTCCACGAATTGTAATGTTTCGTCCACTTGTATATCCTCAAGAGGAACATGTAAATTCTGCTCCACTAGACACTTTTTGAGGTTCAAAACGTGGAAAGTCAGATGGACGTTGCTGAGTTCCTCCGGTAATTCGAGTCTGTAGGCCACTTTGCCAATTCTTTCCAGAATCTTAAAGGGTCCAACGTATCGAGGCGCGAGCTTTCCTTTCTTGTCGAATCGGATCACGCCCTTCCAAGGTGAAACCTTTAGGAGTACGTGATTGCCAACGTCAAATTCAAGGGGCTTGCGGCGTTTATCAGCGTAACTCTTTTGACGACTCCGAGCTTTCAAGAGATTGTCTCGTATTTGGAGGATTTTGTCAATCATTTCTTGTAATAACTCAGGACCGGTAATTTGCACATCTCCAATCTCGTGCCATACAATAGGCGATCGACATTTTCTTCCATATAATGCCTCAAATGATGCCATTTGAATGCTAGAATGATAATTGTTCTTGTATGAGAATTCGACTAAATGTAAATGCGAATCCTAATTACCATCGAAATCTATAACACACGAGCGAAGCATATCTTCAAGAGTGCGAATCGTGTGTTCAGTCTGACCGTCGGTCTGGGGATGGAAAACGGTACTTAGATTAAGAGTAGTACCGAGAGCAGATTGAAAAGTTTCCCAAAGATGCAAGGTAAACCGACCATCACGGTCAGAGATGATATCACGAGGTGTCCCATGTCGACAGATGACTTCGTCGATATAGATTCGTGCTAATCGTTTTACCTTAAAGTCTTCTTGTATCGGTAGAAAGTGAGCAAATTTAGTAAGACGATCAATGATAACCCAAATGCTATCGTGACCTGATGGCGTGCGAGGGTTTCGTAATGAAGTCCATAGCTATACTCTCCCATTTCCACATAGGGATCTCGGGTTGTACGAGTAAGCCAGAGGGTTGCTGTTGTTCAGCCTTGTCCTTCGAACAAGTCAAGTATTTCGAAACATAGAGAGCGATATCCTTCTTCATTCTGGGCCACCAATACATGGCACGCAGGTCCTGGTACATCTTGTCGACACTGGGATGAATGGAATATCAGGATTTATGGGCTTCAGTCAGCAATATCTCCCGAAGGTTACTGCGACCGGGATCCAGATACGATCGAGATAGTAATAGATACCGTTCGATTTGGTGACAAGTTGGGTTTCAGCACCACACTTCTTCATTTCCTCTTTCAAGGTGTTCTCAATGAAGCAGGCGTGCTGAGCGTCACGAATTAGAGCTTCGAGGTCGTGCTGAGCTTGAATATTACGTACACTATGCAAATAGCTTCGTCGGCTGAGAGCGTTGGCAACGACATTTGCTTTGCCAGGGTGGTAACGAATCTCACAGTCATAATCGTTGAGAAGTTCAACCCATCTGAATTGGCGCATATTCAGTTCCTTCTGGTTCAAGATGTGTTGTAGGCTCTTATGGTCGGTGAAGACCGTACACTTAGTACCGTAAATGTTGTGTCACCAAATCTTTAACATAAAAACAACTACACCTAGTTCGAGATCGTGGGTTGTATAATTCTTCTCGTGGATCTTGAGCTGACGAGAGGCGTACGCGATAACCTTGTCCTGTTGCATAAGAACACAACCGAGACCGAGGTTAGAGGCATCGCAGTAGACTACGAAGTCGTTGTTTCCATCAGGTAACGCGAGGATAGGAACATTGCAGAGCATATGCTTGAGAGTTTGAAAGGCTTCCTTTTGCTCAGTTCCCCAAACAAAAGGCTTATCTTTATGCGTAAGAAAGGTAAGCGGGACAATGATTTTAGAGAAATCGGTGATGAATCGACGGTAGTAACCCGCCAATCCAAGGAAGGAATGAACTTCGGATGGGGATTTTGGTGTAATCCAACTCTTGACGGCCTCAATCTTCGCGGGATCGACATGAATACCTTGGCTATTGACGATGTGACCGAGGAATTGTACCTACTCAAGACAAAATTCACACTTGGAGAACTTGCCGTAGAGGCGATTCCCTTAGAGAAGCTCGAGAACTAAACGTAGATGTTGCACGTGTTCAGTTTTTGAATTCGAATAGATAAGGATATCATTGATAAACACGATGACGAAGTGGTCGAGAAAGGGCTTACACATGCAATTCATCAAATCCATGAAGACCGCGGGTGTGTTGTTAAGACCAAAGGGCATAACGACGAATTCATAATGGTCGTAGCGGGTTCGAAAAGCGGTCTTAGGGATGTCTTCTTCTTAATTGCGGAACTGGTGATAACCAGAGCATAGATCAATCTTTGAGAAATACGTAGCGCCTTGTAGTTGATCAAACAAATCATCGATTTGGGGTAAGGGATAGCGGTTCTTGATAGTGAGCTTATTAAGTTCCCTATAATCGATGCACATTCGGAACGATCCATACTTCTTTTTGATGAAAAGGACAGGTGCTCCCCATGGAGATGTGTTAGGGCGTATAAGGCCTTTATCAAGCAATTCCTGGAGTTGACTCGAAAGTTCGCACATTTCAGACAGAGCGAGGCGATAGGGAGCTTTAGCAACAGGGTTAGCTCCAGGAATGAGGTTGATACGAAAACCAATATCATGACTCGGGGGTAGACCAGGTAAATCGTCAGGAAAGACAGCAGGAAAATCACGAACTACAAGCACCTTTTCGATTGACTTCTTTTCCTTTTCCTCCGCTACTACGATGTGTGCCAAGAAAGCTTTGCATTCCTTTCGGAGATACTTGCTTGCTTGGATGCACGACATGAGTTTCATATCCTTCGATGATACTTTGCCATAAACGCAGAGTTGATCGCCATTCGTGAGAGAGAAACGAATCATTTTATCGATACAAACGACTTCAGCATGATTTTTGCGAAGAAAATCCATGCCTAGTATGATATCAAAACTACCAAGCTGCATCGGGATAAGATCTATCAGAAAGACGTGATTGACGTTTCTTCCAATGGCAATTTCTACGTCGAACGTCGTTGGGAGGTTAGCGCGTTTACGGTTTAGGAGCTTTTCAAATTCTAACGACACAAAACACTTATCGGACCCAGTATCAAATAAACACGAAGCATAAATACCGTTGACAAGAAATGTACCATTGACAAAATTGTTGTCAGTTTGAGCCTGGAGGATATTGATGTTGAATGCTCTTCCGCGGGCTGCTTGCTGAGCTGGCTGCTGCTGCTGAGCCTGCTGCTGTTGATGTTGTTGCTGCGTTGGTTGCTGCTGTGGCTCTTGCTTCACCACTCGGTTCGGGCAGACGTTTGCGAAGTGGTTAGGATCACCACATGTGAAGCAGGCTCGTGCATGAGCAGCGGGAGCAAGAGCTGCTTGTTGACCCTGAGGAGTGGGAAGAGGAGCTGGCAGTGCAGGAGGAGCTTGAACTTGAGCTTGCTAACGAGGACCAGTGCGATAGTTTGTGGTAAAGTGTCCATAAAGGTTGCAGTGGACACAGAAACGACAAGCGATTCCAACTGGGTGATGGTAAGTACAAGTAGGGCATAAAGGGTGAGGACCGGTATATGCACGCTTAGTCGGCGGTTCATTGGTCACAGGTGCTGCTACTTGGCGATTCTGGTTCTGGGGTTGGGCAGGAACAGCATTGAGAGGAGCGGCGGTGACAGGCACAGTTCTTGTTGTTGTTGTTGTTGTTATTGCTCTTGCGCTTGCGACGTGAAAACTTCGATCCTTAAGATGCGGTGGTTTCAGGAGCGGGAGTAGCGGTGACTTGATGGAGAATTTCGGTGGTGTTCTTGAAGTAACCAGCCATAACTCGCTTATTATTGATTTCAGCAGCGAGTTGATAAGTCTATTCGATGGTGGTAGTCCTGGCTGCTTGGACAAAATCGGCAACACAATCAGGTAGAGTGCGAATGTATTTCTTAATTGTGATGTCGGGAGTTGAGACTTGTCCAGGGTAGATGATGCTAAGCTGCTTAAAGCGAGCAGTAAGACCAGCATTGTCGTCACCTTCTTGCTTGATATTCCAAAACTCATTCTCCAGCTTCTGGAGCTCGTGTGGGGGACATAATTCTCTCATCATGATTTCCTTCAATTCCTCCCAAGAAACTCCATAGGCTGCGTCGTTACCTCGCCTGTTTCGTTCGGCAGTCCACCAGTCCAGAGCCTTGGACTGAAAAACGCCAGTTGCGTTGACAGTGCGGAGGTTGTCTGGGCATCCGCTTTGACGAAGAGTGATTTCAATCGAGTCAAACCACTGAAACATAGCGCTGGGCCCGTCTTCACCAGTGAAGTCTTTGGGCCACAGGCCTTGAATTGTTTGAAGCTAAAAGTAGCTCTGGGCGAGTCTCTCTTTGAATCCACAGAGGAGCTGCTCTTTACTTCGTTGATTTCACTGACAATTTGGGGAATGACCTTAGCCATTTCCTTGGCGACTAGCGAGGAGATGCGTTTGTCAGCGTGGTTGCGGCGGGTAGCACGAGAAGTGTGTGATCCAAATGACGACATTGTCTGCAACAGACATCGTCATAGGATTCAAACACGATTTGATTATATCAGGCATAGTCTAGCGCATCTCCAAAAGCTACTTTATGTAAAGCACAGGAACACGTCTAACACATAGGCACATAGTCACGTAGGCATATAATCCACATAGCATGTAAACACATAAGCACATAAGCACAGAAGCACGAAGTCCACGTAAACACATATTCACTATATTTTGCACATATTCACCTACATATATTGCATGTATTCACCTATCCTTCAAGTTTCGCGAGCACGTTCGAGAATAGCGAGTACGGGTAACGATAACGAGTAGCATAAGCGAGTATCATAGCATGTAAGAGTATGCAATTTGTTAGCGTTTTGAGATAATAGTGTAGTGCGAGTTGTGCGCGTTTATCAGGGCGAAGGGCGGAAAGCGTATAGTCTCCAAAATCAAAACACGTAAACATATAAAACACATAAAATCGATAATTCGCAAAGTCATCGGTGCGATTTCAGATTCGAAACTGAGTGTTTGGGTGTGAGACATTGACTACCCAAAGTGATTCGACTATTCTCAAGGACTTCGAGTACACGCCTTGGCCTAATAGACTGTGCTCTCTCACCGACATACGGTGAACGGCACGCATCCTTTCGGTTAATACTTGAATTGAGTTATTGGAATCCATCGAGACTTTGGTGAGAGCTTTTGTAAAACCAAACAGAGGGCGGAACAAATCATTAAGATACGGGTTTCACCCCTAGCTTAACAACTTTATTCCTGGTTGGGTGATAAACCACAAGAGAGATAGGGATAATTTTGTCGAGATATGGATTTCACCCCTGACTCGACGCAAATTCTCGTGTTTATAGTTAAAAATGTGTGTCGAGCGAGCGATATAGTGTTGGTGCATATGTCTGTCGACTTCGTCTTGTATCGAGTCTTGTATGCGTTTAGATAATTCTAGGCACGAAAATCAAGAAAGTATATAGTGTGAAGTGATTTCGCACGAAATAGCAAGTAGCTATTTCGTATGAAATAAGCATAGCTATTTCGCACGAAACAGCGTTTGCTCATTCCGTGCGAAATACCCTCACCTATATATAGCTGGTGTGCCTTTTCATTTGTAACGATCTTGTTTCCGGTACCAAAGTGCTTCCGACGTGTCATCTGATCTGTAAACGTGTTATATCAATAAATCAAGACAATTAAGAGTGAATCAAGCTATTACAAAGTCTAATCAATGAATTCCGCCTCTGATTAGACCAAGAACTCTTTTGATAGACTCGTTTCGATCGTCTCACGATCCTACAAGTGGTATCAGAGCTCAGGAGGAAGAGTTCTTACCAAATTTCAGCTTGTTTTCTTCAAAAATCTATCTTCTACATTTTCTCTTCAAAATTAACCGTGAAAACTTGGTCATAATGGATTGAATTTCACATATAATAAGTGAAACAGTGTTTTAATGAATCCTTGAAAGAATTAGACCTTAATTCAGCTTAAAATTTGGTCAATTTAACAAAAATCAGATCGATCTTAGTGACGTCATCAGCATTCCGCGTGAAATAGATTGTTTCGTGTGAATTTGTCATATCATTTCGCACGAAATCAAGCTTTTAAAATCTCATTTCGTACGAAATCACTTCTGCAGAATCTATTTCGCACGAAATCGACACCTGAATCTCATTTCGCACGAAATAGGACATTTGGACTTTATTTCGCACAAAATCAGTTGTTTGAACCTCATTTCGTACGAAATAGGCTCTTATTTCGTTTGAAATCGGTATTTCGGGTGAACATTTTATTTGAAAGGCTATTTCGCACCAAAAGTTGTTTTCGCGTGAAATTGTTCATTCCGCACCAAACTAATTTCGCATAAAAGGCATTTCGTTTGAACTTACTTTTTGTGTGAACTGTGTTATCTTTGTGATATCGGTATCGAAACATGGAAGAGGAATTTTACAACGCATTTGCAACCACTCCAGCTGCTCCAGTTACTGCTGCTGAAACAATTGAAATCGAAAATGAAACAACAACATCTCAAAAGCCTCCAAAGCTTATGTACATCGAAGATTTTAAAGGATGGCAAAATAGGTTTGAAAACTGGGTGCAAGCATATAAGTTTGATGCATGGTGTTCATTGGATGTAGATTATACTAAACCGAAAAATGAACGTGGGATTGAAAAAGCCTTTAGTGACTTTTCAGCAGTTGAGAAATTGAAATACACCAGTGAAAAATTGATGATTAGTCTTCTCCAACAATCCGTAAAAGAAGACATCTACGTGTTACTCCAACATCAAGGAACTGCGAGATCAATCTGGTTGGCATTGATTAACAAGTTTAAAGGAAGCGCTGATATGATAAAGAACAAACAAGCTTTATTAAAGAAGTCATTTGATTTGTTTGTTGCATTTGAAGGAGAAACAACAAAAGCGACTATTGATAGATATTGTCATCTTGTTTAAGGAATGGGAAGATTGGAAATAAAGAAAGACGACGATGAATGGGTTGATAAACTAGCCGATGCGCTACCACAGCAATAATGGGGAACATATTTGCTGATCTTAAAACACATGAGAAAATCTAAAAGTATGAAATTAGCGAAGTTTATTCAGAAAATTGAAGAACATGAATTGGATATTCAGAAAATGGCTATCATGAATAATCCAAATGCTCAACAAGATGTCAGTTTATACTACAGAGGAAACAAATTTGAGACTACTCCGAGTCCAAAGATTAAGACTGCTTTCAGTGCTGATAGTTCTTCTGGAACAAATGGTAGCACAGTAACTCAGAGTGGTGGATATTCATCTTCGTATTCAAATTTTGATCCGAATTTCACAACACCAAATCCTCAACGACAGAATTTTACAAATCTGCAATGCAATGTCACATTGAATATTCAAAATGGTCAAAATCTCTCTCCCGAAATAGCTAAACAACACATGGCATCACTTGTTGCTATGTTAGAGTCATATGAAAGTTTAGTTGCTGGACGAATTGGAAATCCAATGCTCACCAAAGAAGATTATGACCAGATTGATGCTGTAGAACTTAAGTTGATGGATATCAAATAGTGTTTAGCTAGTGCTGTAAGAAGAGCAGAAAAATTCCAACAAATCACCGATAGAGATGATTTTTGTGAAATGAGTGCATCTCCAATAGGGTTTGACAAATCAAAGGTAACTTGTTTTCGTTGCAAAGAAAGGGGACATTTTAAACGAGAATGCAAAAATAAAGAAGCAACCGGAAGACAAGAAAAGAATGATTATTATCAAAAATCAATTTTTCATCAAATTGATCAACAACCATCATCATCCCGTGCTATTGATGAAAAGGTTGCAAAGGGTTTTAGCTGGGACAAATATATTCCACCCGGTTCAGGTCTTGTTGCTAGAATTCTGATAGTTTTAATTTGTTCTTTGCAGATAAGGTTGAGATGCTGAATGAGAAGAAGGCTGCCAGATTGAAGAGAGAGTTAGAAGCAAAAATGATTGCTGAAGAAAAGAAAAAACTGGAAGCTGAGAAAGCAGAAGTTGAAGAAAGTTCAACGGAAAAGGTTGAAGATGAAGAATGTGAAATAAAAGTAGAATTTGACGAAGAACCAATGATTGAGAAGGTGGTAGAGAAAATCGTCGAAGTTGAGAAAATAGTCGAAGTTGAGAGAATTGTTGAAGTAGAGAAATTCATCGAAGTTGAGAAAGTTGTCGAGGTAGAAAAGATTGTTGAAATCACAAAACCTTGTCTGAAATGTTTGGAATCTTGTAAAGATTGTGATGAGAAAGACAAGAAGATTCGTGAACTTGAAGAGCTGAAAGAAAAATTGTTGTCTGATGTGAAGTATGTGAAAGAATCGTATGATGTGCTAAACAAGACAGTTGATAGTCTGAACAAGAAAAATCTAGAAATGGGAGCTGCTCAAACGATGATGAGTTCAACACTGATGACTAAGCAGAAAGTTATTAATGAGTATATTGAAGACTGTGCAAAGCTGAAGCAGGATTTGGAACTCGAAAAGATTGAAAGTGAAAGAATCAAACGATTGCTATTGAGTTATACAACTTGTGATTATTTGATTGATCGAGTTTATCCTACTGTTGCAGGTCTTGAAGCTTTCCAAAATAAAAAAACGGAAGAGGAGACTGGTAAGAAACAAAATGTCAAATATAACAAGTGTCCGCCTCCAATCTATGAAAGTTATTCTCCCAGAAAGCCAAATGAGGAACGATTAAATAGGGCACTCAACATAAAATTAACGACTGAAACCATTGATGAGTTACCAGACAATATTGATATCACATTCACAGCGTCTGACACTGATCATGAGTCTGAATTGTTAAAGAAGGTGGTTGATCAGGTGTTGGATATGGATGAAGAGTCAAAGTCGGAGTCTAAATCTGAAAGTTCGAGTTCATCAGAAAAGAGTCAGAGTTTTCCGGTCAAACGGGTTTACAATAAAGATTTTCTGTTATCAAAGAATAACTTGAATGACGAAAGATTTAAAGTAGCATATACTTTGAATGATTCTGACAAATTATTTTCTGATGAAGAATTTCCAATAAGAAGTGTCAAAACTGAAATGATCAAAAAGGTTTTCAAATTAACGAAAATTAATATTTCTGAAATAAAAGATTTAAATCTTACTGAAAGACCTAAAAAATACACTTCAAGAGTTCAACAGAGATTGAACAAGAAAAAGGGTTACAGTTCTGGTTCAGGTTATCAAAAGAAAGCAAACCATAACGGTAATTTCAAAAAGCATGGTTTAGGTTTCATTCCACCAGAAAATTATAAAAACGAGAAAAATTATAAACCAAAAACTAAATTTGTTTCAGGTACAAGTTGTGAAGAAGAACAGAAGAAACCATTCTGGAGACAGTCAAATCAAGAATTTCTTGCTGAAAAAAAAAGAAGAATTTGAATAAATCTGCACCAAGAGTTAACAGAAGAACCTGTTTCAAATGTCAAAAAGTTGGACACATTGCTTGGAATTGCCAACAGTTCAACAACACAAAACAGGAAGTTTCTTTTAACTCAAAATTGAAAGAAAAATGTGTTGATGAAAAGAAATAACCAACTGAGAAATCTAAAGTGTTTGAAAATTCGACTTTCGAAACTGGTGATGTTTCAAAACATTTTTACAAAAGAAAAGTCGATTTGAACAAACAGAAGTGGGTTGTTAAATCTGAAAGTATTGCTAGCGATGAATCTGATTCCATATAATCAGAGAAGCTATCTGTTGAGAAGAATGTTGAAAGTATCGTTCCTGAGTTGAATGATGAAAACTTTCCGCCACTGTCAAAGGAAAATTTGAAGTTGAAAGTTGGTAAGATTGAAATTTCAAATCAATTCTTTGCTGGTAAAGAAGAATTTGATGTTGAAAAGGCTTTCAACAGGAAAGTTAAACATATCTTTGGAAAGATGGTTGACGGTAAGGTAAAGGGTGTTAAAGATTTTTACAAATCTAAACGATGGTGGGATAGAGCTGGATCACAATCACCCAAGGCTGGTCAGGCTTGGGTGAATGCTTTTTCTACTTAAAAACCTGACTTGCCGGAGCTCCCAGGTTGGTAATCGTGGAGCAGGAATCGGTATATTTCTTGAGAAATTCACGAAAGTGATATTTCGACTTACAAGTGGTAGTTTTTCTTGAAAATTGTTAAATTTCGAATTTACAAGTGGTTTTGGTTGATAAGTGAACCTACAAGTGGTTGAAGAAGGTTTTCACTTACAAGTGATTGATCAAGATCATTAGGTTGAACTTGATTTAACTTTCATACAAAGTGACTGGAAAACTAAGTGATGATCATAACCCCGTTTTTACAAGTGAAATCAATAAAACTAATTTTTCCGGAAAAACCATTTTTGATTAAAACAAACTTAAGTGTTTTGAAATCATAATGGGAAAATAGTTTGTTGTCAGGGGGAGTTCTGATTGATTATGCCAAGTGGATGGCGAATTGAAGCAATTCGAATCAGTTTGTCAGTTTATGTGTATAGTTTGTTTTCAATATTTTCGCTAAATGATTTTGAGTTTTAGGGGGAGTAAGAAATTTCGGAAAATCCAAAAACATTAGAAAATTTGAAAAAGTAAAAAACATTGTAAATTCAAAAACGAGTTTTGTTGTGAAAAAGAGGAAATGTTAGTACATCAGTGGACTATCACAGCACGCTAAAGAATTGGAAAGTTAAAAAGTGATAAACGGTCTCACTGATGATGCGTCAGTAGGTTTTTGCACATTTAGTAGATTGTGTCGAGATATAAACCTAAATATCAAACTTGCTTATCTCGTGGGGAACATCTCTCGGATATATGGGTAACCCCCGAAATCTTGTTTGAAAGACCCCTCTGTAACACCTGTGCCTCCACGGCCATCAAACAAATACCGAACCAATGAAATATTATATTTCATACTTGGGATTTGTAAAAATATGTGTATCATTTGCACATATCAATTTTTGTTCAATTCCAAACTCTAAATCGCTTTCTGGAAGGTTATACGCGCACCGATGCGTAAATATAACCAGTTTAATGCAACAAACACTCCGGAATAGTGACATAGGCTTAACATACCTTAAATAACCTTTACATAACTTAGAAATAAGTTTTGAAGGCTTTGGTATGGCAAAAACAAGTTAATTCGCTTACAGGGACTAAACTTGACAAACTGTGAAAGTATGCCAATTTGAACTGTAACAGACATTCCGGAACATGACCATAAGTTAAACACACCTTAAATATCCTTTATATAGCTTAGAAATAGGCTTTGAGGGGTTCGGTGTGCTAAAATAAACTTTTGGCTCATTCAGGTACTAAAAGCGTCAAAAAGTGCACAAGTTTGCATTTTCGTGCATAACTTACGTTCTGAATACATCCGGACATCCAAAAATTTATGTAAGCACTAAAATATTTTATTTTAGTGTTTGGCATAAGAAAAATCCATTCGTCACGCCATTTGGATCATTTTTCGCGCTTATGCGCATTCCGTCGTAATTAACCGAACAACGTAACCGTACGGCTAAACGAACCGACACCCGAGATATTTTTGAACACATTTTAAGTTCCCTATACTTTAACTTCATTTTAGATCTTTGAAATGGGGTTAACAGGGCTTAAACGTGTCAAAAAAACGCATCGAAAACCAAGTTTTGAGGTTGCAGAGACTGAAACTGTAAATCTGCCAAACTAGGTCCGTAAACAGGGGCCAGATGCAGCAAAACGTTTTTTTTCATCTTTTAACAGCCCTTAACACTCTCCAAAGGTCAAGTGCCAAGTGTCAAACTCTTATGGTGAGTGGCCTTTTTGGGTACCATAAGGTTCCGACACATGTACGGATTAGATTAAGGCACGTATTTCGACAAACGATCCTAATGGTGGACCATTCACTATAAATACCCCTTGCCATCCAACCTCTAAACTCACTAGAATCTGATCTCAAATGCTCTAAGTTGAAACCTTTGTTTCATACCTGAGCTATTTTGATCTAGATTAGCATTCGGGGACCCTACGTGAGTATTCTTTCGTTCTTTTATTGCTTTTCGAGTCTGAAAGTCAAACTTTGTTTGACTTTCTGCATTGACCAGCTTATGGTCAATGCGAAGTTCGTTTGAACTTTGCAACGTGATTGTAATCACGATGGTTATAGTCCTTTGTGACTATACCTACTGATTACCACGTTATCTAGGCTCAGTGACGAGCCGTAGTTTCGGTCAGAATACGTATTCTTGCGTATTTTGTAACCAAACTACTTATGGGTATCAAAACCGTTTGTTTTGATACCAAACCTGTTTTCTAAACTTAGTTAAGCATGTTTTAACATGCTTAGCTCGTCACTTTTAGTTTAGTGCTTATATAGGGTCGTAAGGTAAGCGATTTAAACAATCGCTTATACTTTCGAACCCGACCCGTTTGGTCGATCATTAGGATCCGACCAAGCACATTAGGTGACCATAGTATATAGGGAATAACCTTACGAGGTTATACCTTATGGTCGCTTCGTTTAAGTAGTTGTATGATAGGTAGCTTATATGCCTTAGGTAAATTACCAAAATGCCCTTTTGACGCCAAAATTCATTTTAAGCATATGTAACATAACTTTTGACATCTAAACTGATTTGACAACAATATTAGACATGTTAAGGCATATGTTACTTGTCATAGGACTAGTTAGGCGGTCCGAACGCGTTTTACGCGAACGACGCGTTAAAGTAGCATAAGCTACCTAAACGGGTCGTAATGGGTCGTAAGCACTTAGGTTAGGTTTCATTTAGTATGTAGGCTTTGTTAAACCATACTACATGAGTTCCCATACTCATTTGGTTTACGAGCCCTCATTCTATCCGATCTTCCGATTTAGGTCCGGTTTATTAATGTAGTTACCTATATTAGGTGCCGTTTGATATTCCGAGATCTCTAGCATTGCTTGGTGGTTATCTTAGGACTTCTGAGCAATCTCAACTGAGTACATAGACCCCTCTTTTACTGTTTTCCAAACGTTTTGGGGTGGAACACATGTGCCTACTTGTTACTTTCATGCTTTCCATGTTTTCACATTATATACATGCTATGTTCATTAGTACACTATTAGTACATGATTTCATTACATTTTATGCTATGTATGTCCATTGTGTGCATACTTAGTACATTGTTTTACATCACATCACATCACATGCTATGTATGTCCATTTAGTACATGCTTAGTACATTATTTCACATTGCATCTCTGTTGCATATGTTCCAGTAACATATGGACACATTGTTTTACAGCTCTACCTTGTATGTTTACTCTAGCATACTAGGTACATTATCTTCATAAAACATGCTTACATTTTGGTATGACATTTGGTTTGTTTAAACTATACTATACATTCATTAACACCGATCACGCCGCTCGGTAGTAGGTAGTGGTACCATAGGACTTGACAAATCCCATTCCTGAAATCTCGGGTTTGTTTGGACGTAAGGAATGACCGAATCCGAATACATATTCTTTTGATAACTCATTTTTACATAGTTATCCGACTGTCGCAAGGCTTGGATGTATGAATTTTTACAATACCGCATAAATGTTCATATTCAGTATAGCATGCATATATTTTACAAAACATAACTTTGATTTAAACCAAGTTTTACTTCAATACTTTGTTTTGTGCATTTCATCTATGGTTTAGTTGATGCATTTCACTAGCCATACATAAACATTTGTTACACATTACTTGACTACTTTTGGACTATCAACATTTGACATGGTTTATACAAGGACTTTTGACAATTGGTTTAAACATAGACATCTTATATTGGTGGTTTGGTTTGAGTAAGTGATTTAAGTAACGAGGCGTGTGTAATATGATACAAGCATGGTGGATACGCCGCTGGTACTTCCTATATATAAGTGATTGTATGGTATTACATATCGTTGCGTTATTTGAAATCATTTCAATTTAGACATATAACATTTTATACAAATAACATACTTTTCACAATACATTGTTTTACAAACAACTTAACTTATACAAACTCATTTTTACATGGTTATTCATTTAACCATGCATTATTCTCTTATTTATACGTATCATCTGAACTTATTGTTTTTCAAATGATTTACAAAGACAAAGCAAATTACAAGGTTCATGACTAAACATTTTCTTAAACAGATGTCATGAATCTTATTTTCACAAAACCTATGTACTCGCCGGCATTTTTATGCTGACGTACCTATTTTCACATGTGTTTCAGGAAATGAAGCATAGGATTGATCAAGATACACTTAGGCGGACATGGGCCTTAGTGACAATAAAAGATGCAAGACTAGTTATTTTGTTATGTTTCTTTGATTGTCAAGACATTGTAACTCTTTTAATCAATAAAACAATATTTCAAGTTCCATGTGTTATGAAACAATGATTCTGTTACAACACTCCCCGATGTTTCCGCCACGTTTTGTAGGTTCTACGTGGTCGGGGTGTGACAGAAAAGTTGGTATCAGAGCTCATGGTTATAGGGAATTAGGTTATTAGTAATACTTTGACCTAGTCTATAACCTTCTTAGGACCCTAACGCGAGTTTACTTGCGTTTAGTCATAAAACAATACTGTCACCTATCCTTAGGCGACAACCACAACAAGAACATAAATTTCAAAACCACTTTGAAAACTAATCATCTGTTCTAGGATGATTGATTACTAGGTTTTGAACCCTTTATTGTAAGGTTTTGAACCCTCTGTTATATGGTTTTGAACCCCTTTGAGTTTTTCAAAACCTCGTCAAGGTCTTGGGTTTTAAATAATGTGAACACGTGCAAACTGGAAGGGTGAATGCCTGTATTCTGGGTTTTCTGTCTAGGCAAGCACTTCGTATACATCTCATTAGACGCGAGACCAGTTGTGCTTACCTGGGAATTCTTGGGATGAGTGTTCACTTATAGGCGAGCATATCTTCGCGATACATTATTTTTGACCCATTTACTTTGATTTATCACCATCTCCTTTATTTGCCTTAGGTAACAAACAAATTATCACAATTTTCATTCGTTACCATTCTGTATTGATTATCCAATAACCTTTCACTCGTTTCTTCCTATGTCTTTCATTTTCTTCTAGAATGTCTATTCCTCTCAGCAACGGCCAAATGTCCGAGCAAACAGTCAAACTTGCCCAACAAATAGGCGAAGTGATTCTGAAGACTGTGGAATTGGGAATTGCTATGTCTCGTCTCAACAATGACGCCACTCAAGAGCCACAAAAGGAAGCAAAAGCCAAGCCTTCACCAAAACCAAAGAAACGTAAAGCTTTAGGGAAACCCGCAGCGGTGGCACCAAAACAGGCAAGACTTAGCCAAATGACAGCACCACCAGCCAAGAAAGCAATCAAGGAATCAAAGACCATGGATGAACGATCCCCTAAGAAGTCAAAGAAGCGAAAGGCTTCTCAGAACTTCGCCATGGTCGCTCACAATGGTCAAGCCATCCCCAACCAACCAGCTCAACCCCCTGCTAGGAAGCAATACAACGGAACTGCACCCTTGTGCAACCAATGTAGCCTTCATCATCAGACTAGTGTGAAGTGCCGCAAATGCCAAATTTGTGGACTTATAGGTCATACGGCAAGGGTTTGCCCAACTACAGCAGTACCAAATCAAACAGGACCCTTCCGGGTGGCAACACCACCTGCTAAGAAGCAATACAAGGGAACGGCACCAATATGCGACAAATGTAATGGGCATCACCAAGCTCACTTACCGTGTCGTCTGTGTGTATCATGTGGGCGAGTTGGTCACCTTGTAAGTGCTTGTCGATGTAACCCGAACCAAGGTGATCCAGAACAACCACAAGCCAACTCTGCTCAAGCTCGTTTCTCACTAGGGTCTTGCTACAACTGTGGTGAGATGGGCCATTTCCGGAGGGATTGCCCAAAGCTTGCTAATGCAAATCTGACCCTCGGATGAGCATTTGACTGAACAAAGGATGTTGCTGTCTTATGCTTTTGTTCTTTTATTTTCTTGTAATGTGAAACAATCTGTTTTGTTTATAAATAAATTATTGTTCACAAATTCTGATGTACAATTGTAGTTACATATGTGTGTGACTTTTCCTATGATACCTACATTAAGGAACTATATTCCTTACAAACTACTTTTGCGAATTTCCCATTCTTGCGTTTGTTCATGATTCCTTTGGAAAATTCTAAGTACTCGTTTCATTCTAGGAAACGAAGTACAAGAAATAAATCGAAATTATGAGTAATCGTGCTTTTCACACATCTGTGCCTTTGAATTCTTGGATAGATAACTAAGAGTATTTTCAAATCTCATACCCATTACGTTCTAATTTCTTCAACATGCATAACATAAGTTTTCAAAACAACCTACATGATTTCAAAACATCCTATACATAGTTCGAAAACATTTTTAATATAGTGTATTTACTTAAACATAACAAATGCACAAAGCTTTGTCTGTATTTTCAAAAACAACCTTCATGATTTCAAAATGTCTCATATAGCCTGAAAACAATATTAGTACAATATATTTTCTTATCAAGTGCATGATTTCAAAAGCATCATTCATGTTTTCCAAAAACCTTATACATAATTTCAAAATTCATTTCGCATGATTTTAAAACATTTTTATGAATATACCTACCTAATACAACTACTTTATGATTTCAAAGGTATTATATATAAGGTTTCAAAAACATTGAACACATTTTTAGAACCCCATGCATAGTATTGCAAAAAAAAAAATATTTTTCTCAAGCATTGACTTAACCTTCAAATTTCGCTTCATATGTCGCCTTGGCATATCGAGCATCTCAACTTCATAAGCATTTCAACTTCATGTTTTGACTTAAGCACGTCCAGTGCAAGGTTTCAAAACATCTTCAACCTCTAAAATCCATATGGGATCTTTTTATCTTCACAATTAGATCCTTGTGGATAATTGTCATACAAATCAGAGTCCTTAATTGGATTCCTTATGTACCTAAATTCGAACATTTCGGTTCCTAATAATCAAAATCGAATTTTCTTTTTGAATCTTTCTATCTTTATAGTTAGATTATTGATAACGTTTAAAGTGCCAAATGAAATCCACGGAATGGATTCCTAGTGTGCTTTAAATGCATGTACGCAATTAACAAGACAAATTAACAAACAATTTTGTGGTTATGTGTCTATGTGTTTATTCATCTTATGTTTTCTTTTATGCATTTTGTGTTTTTATACTCTGGATATTTGTTATCCAAATCCTCGCAGGATCTTTCATATCTCCATATGAGGGATTCGTAGCAGGATAGTCAAAAGGTACTGCCTTAAATCCTTAATGGGCTTCTATATAATAGTTAAGACCCTTGGATTATATAGTACCACTCCATGTTTCATAAGAGACCCTTTTAGAGGTCTAGTAAAAAAGATTGATTCACAATCTGGTTAAAGGACGACATCTAGTGATGTAGCTGAACAGACTCCTTGATAGTCTATTTAGATCATTTATTGACTTAATTAAAAGGACTCTATGGCGGTCTAGTCACACTCATCACAGGTTTGTTCATTTGGTTTTACACTACACATTATAAAATAGACTGTGTGAACTGTGCAAGGAATTGTCTAATTATGGACGCGTACATAATTATGAAATTTAGTGCACAGAAACCCAGTAAGATTTATTATGTGTAAGAACCGATAGCGACAACAATAACAAAATGAGAACGATGTAATGGAGGTACGGTGGACGCACCAATGACGCTTCATATACTTGTATATAAGTATCCCTCTTACATTGCAAGCATGATGTTATTAAAGTTACTAGAAGTTCAGAACCCTAACCAATGTTGTTCGATCTTTTCAACTTCATGTTTTCAAACTCACACAAGTTTCCTTTAGATAAAATTTCGGGACGAAATTTCCTAAAGTAGGGGAGACTGTAACACCTGTGCCTCCACGGCCATCAAACAAATACCGAACCAATGAAATATTATATTTCATACTTGGGATTTGTAAAAATATGTGTATTATTTTCACATATCAATTTTTGTTCAATTCCAAACTCTAAATCGCTTTCTGGAAGGTTATACGCGCACCGATGCGTAAATATAAGCAGTTTAATGCAACAAACACTTCGGAATAGTGACATAGGCTTAACATACCTTAAATAACCTTTAAATAACTTAGAAATAAGTTTTGAAGGCTTTGGTATGGCAAAAACAAGTTAATTCGCTTACAGGGACTAAACTTGACAAACTGTGAAAGTATGCCAATTTGAACTGTAACAGACATTCCGGAACATGACCATAAGTTAAACACACCTTAAATATCCTTTATATAGCTTAGAAATAGGCTTTGAGGGGTTCGGTGTGCTAAAATAAACTTTTGGCTCATTCGGGTACTAAAAGCGTCAAAAAGTGCACAAGTTTGCATTTTCGTGCATAACTTACGTTCTGAATACATCCGGACATCCAAAAATTTATGTAAGCACTAAAATATTTTATTTTAGTGTTTGGCATAAGAAAAATCCATTCGTCACGCCATTTGGATCATTTTTCGCTCTTATGCGCATTCCGTCGTAATTAACCGAACAACGTAACCGTACGGCTAAACGAACCGACACCCGAGATATTTTTGAACACATTTTAAGTTCCCTATACTTTAACTTCATTTTAGAGCTTTGAAATGGGGTTAACAGGGCTTAAACGTGTCAAAAAAAACGCATCGAAAACCAAGTTTTGAGGTTGCAGGGACTGAAACTGTAAATCTGCCAAACTAGGTCCGTAAACAGGGGCCAGATGCAGCAAAACGTTTTTTTTTCATCTTTTAACAGCCCTTAACACTCTCCAAAGGTCAAGTTCCAAGTGTCAAACTCTTATGGTGAGTGGCCTTTTTGGGTACCATAAGGTTCCGACACATGTACGGATTAGATTAAGGCACGTATTTCGACAAACGATCCTAATGGTGGACCATTCACTATAAATACCCCTTGCCATCCAACCTCTAAACTCACTAGAATCTGATCTCAAATGCTCTAAGTTGAAACCTTTGTTTCATACCTGAGCTATTTTGATCTAGATTAGCATTCGGGGACCCTACGTGAGTATTCTTTCGTTCTTTTATTGCTTTTCGAGTCTGAAAGTCAAACTTTGTTTGACTTTCTGCATTGACCAGCTTATGGTCAATGCGAAGTTCGTTTGAACTTTGCAACGTGATTGTAATCACGATGGTTATAGTCCTTTGTGACTATACCTACTGATTACCACGTTATCTAGGCTCAGTGGCGAGCCGTAGTTTCGGTCAGAATACGTATTCTTGCGTATTTTGTAACCAAACTACTTATGGGTATCAAAACCGTTTGTTTTGATACCAAACCTGTTTTCTAAACTTAGTTAAGCATGTTTTAACATGCTTAGCTCGTCACTTTTAGTTTAGTGCTTATATAGGGTCGTAAGGTAAGCGATTTAAACAATCGCTTATACTTTCGAACCCGACCCGTTTGGTCGATCATTAGGATCCGACCAAGCACATTAGGTGACCATAGTATATAGGGAATAACCTTACGAGGTTATACCTTATGGTCGCTTCGTTTAAGTAGTTGTATGATAGGTAGCTTATATGCCTTAGGTAAATTACCAAAATGCCCTTTTGACGCCAAAATTCATTTTAAGCATATGTAACATAACTTTTGACATCTAAACTGATTTGACAACAATATTAGACATGTTAAGGCATATGTTACTTGTCATAGGACTAGTTAGGCGGTCCGAACGCGTTTTACGCGAACGACGCGTTAAAGTAGCATAAGCTACCTAAACGGGTCGTAATGGGTCGTAAGCACTTAGGTTAGGTTTCATTTAGTATGTAGGCTTTGTTAAACCATACTACATGAGTTCCCATACTCATTTGGTTTACGAGCCCTCATTCTATCCGATCTTCCGATTTAGGTCCGGTTTATTAATGTAGTTACCTATATTAGGTGCCGTTTGATATTCCGAGATCTCTAGCATTGCTTGGTGGTTATCTTAGGACTTCTGAGCAATCTCAACTGAGTACATAGACCCCTCTTTTACTGTTTTCCAAACGTTTTGGGGTGGAACACATGTGCCTACTTGTTACTTTCATGCTTTCCATGTTTTCACATTATATACATGCTATGTTCATTAGTACACTATTAGTACATGATTTCATTACATTTTATGCTATGTATGTCCATTGTGTGCATACTTAGTACATTGTTTTACATCACATCACATCACATGCTATGTATGTCCATTTAGTACATGCTTAGTACATTATTTTACATTGCATCTCTGTTGCATATGTTCCAGTAACATATGGACACATTGTTTTACAGCTCTACCTTGTATGTTTACTCTAGCATACTAGGTACATTATCTTCATAAAACATGCTTACATTTTGGTATGACATTTGGTTTGTTTAAACTATACTATACATTCATTAACACCGATCACGCCGCTCGGTAGTAGGTAGTGGTACCATAGGACTTGACAAATCCCATTCCTGAAATCTCGGGTTTGTTTGGACGTAAGGAATGACCGAATCCGAATACATATTCTTTTGATAACTCATTTTTACATAGTTATCCGACTGTCGCAAGGCTTGGATGTATGAATTTTTACAATACCGCATAAATGTTCATATTCAGTATAGCATGCATATATTTTACAAAACATAACTTTGATTTAAACCAAGTTTTACTTCAATACTTTGTTTTGTGCATTTCATCTATGGTTTAGTTGATGCATTTCACTAGCCATACATAAACATTTGTTACACATTACTTGACTACTTTTGGACTATCAACATTTGACATGGTTTATACAAGGACTTTTGACAATTGGTTTAAACATAGACATCTTATATTGGTGGTTTGGTTTGAGTAAGTGATTTAAGTAACGAGGCGTGTGTAATATGATACAAGCATGGTGGATACGCCGCTGGTACTTCCTATATATAAGTGATTGTATGGTATTACATATCGTTGCGTTATTTGAAATCATTTCAATTTAGACATATAACATTTTATACAAATAACATACTTTTCACAATACATTGTTTTACAAACAACTTAACTTATACAAACTCATTTTTACATGGTTATTCATTTAACCATGCATTATTCTCTTATTTATACGTATCATCTGAACTTATTGTTTTTCAAATGATTTACAAAGACAAAGCAAATTACAAGGTTCATGACTAAACATTTTCTTAAACAGATGTCATGAATCTTATTTTCACAAAACCTATGTACTCGCCGGCATTTTTATGCTGACGTACCT
This sequence comes from Helianthus tuberosus, assembly GCA_030545235.1. NCBI lineage: Eukaryota > Viridiplantae > Streptophyta > Magnoliopsida > Asterales > Asteraceae > Helianthus > Helianthus tuberosus. The sequence goes on along the minus strand of CM060399.1, from coordinate 95,364,050 downwards.
ATTTTCACATGTGTTTCAGGAAATGAAGCATAGGATTGATCAAGATACACTTAGGCGGACATGGGCCTTAGTGACAATAAAAGATGCAAGACTAGTTATTTTGTTATGTTTCTTTGATTGTCAAGACATTGTAACTCTTTTAATCAATAAAACAATATTTCAAGTACCATGTGTTATGAAACAATGATTCTGTTACAACACTCCCCGATGTTTCCGCCACGTTTTGTAGGTTCTACGTGGTCGGGGTGTGACACCCTCTTTCTGAGATACTAGGTCTTTATGCTTAGTGATATCTGGGGTATTATCCCGGGACTTCTGATTTTGCGGAAGCAATGGCCAAGTCCCCATATAATACTTTTCGCTTGCTTGAAATAATAGAACCCCCCTCAGCATAAAAAATGATGAAACATTGCAAAATGCTAATCATGTGTTGTTGGAGAAAAGATTCTCTAAAGGGAACACACCTAAAGTCGAAGCCATCATCTCTCTGATTTTGCGGAAGCAATAGCCTGAGCTCTCATGGCCCTCTCATTTAACCCTTTACAGATATCATCTAGGTATACTCACCTGTAAGACTGAATATTGGGATCTGGATACGGGAGTATATTCTGAGGTGGGACACGCGAATAAGTTTAAGTCTCTAAAACATTAATCTCGTATCTCGAAACAGTTGAACTTTGTGTGAAAATTTAAGTGGATCAGTATACTGACAATCTAAGTGAATCGTTTAGAACTTAAAATGTTTATAGCTTAATGGTGTTAGTGATTTGTCTTATAAACTGATATGATCCTCTTACACAAACTCACAAAAATATTGTCTGTAAATATTTCTTTACTGCTTTTCATTAAATAAAAAAAATCCAAAAAGATTTTCGGAGTGTTTTAGCATAAATTTTGAAAAATACAAAAAGATTATAGACAACTAATGTTGAAAAGCTGATTTTCAAAAATCCGAGTGCTAAACATGATGAACAACAGGGTTGGGAGAGTCTGTTGAAATGAAAAATGTTTTTGAAATGATTAAATGGTTCATTAAGTTGAAACCAAATTTGAATGTTTCATATACAAGTGGTTAGCAGAGTTTAAATTTGTCAAATTTTTAAAATTTGTGAAATTTACTTTGAGGTAGAGAATGTGCAGGTTATGGCTATGAGAGAGCCAGGTTTTGATTTTGAACACATGAAGACTGAAAAGCATAAGCAGAGTATGAGCCAGACTGCGATCCCAGCACAACTTAAGGGGGAGTCTGTTAGTAAAGAGGAGTATGAAGATGCAAAAGCCAGATTCGATTTCTGAAATTCTCGCTAACTGTTAATACTGATGAACTTAAGGAATCAAGAGATCTGATCATGAGAAGATAAAGAGAATAGAGTCAGGAGTTTGATCCTGGGAAAGTACAAGAGATTGTTAGATCAGCATCCAAGGGGGAGATTAGTTGTTAAAGAGAAGAGATAAAGATTGAAGGAAGCTTACACTATTAGATACGTTGGAAGAGTACGAAGACTGATAAAGGCTAAAGACCGTGAAGACTCGACACCGAAGACTTCGTCAACATCCAAGGGGAGTCTGTTGGTGCATATGTCTGTCAACTTCGTCTTGTATCGAGTCTTGTATGCGTTTAGATAATTCTAGGCACGAAAATCAAGAAAGTATATAGTGTGAAGTGATTTCGCATGAAATAGCAAGTAGCTATTTTGTACGAAATAAGCATAGCTATTTCGCACGAAATAGCGTTTGCTCATTCCGTGCGAAATACCCTTACCTATATATAGCTGGTGTGCCTTGTCATTTGTAACGATCTTGTTTACGGTACCGAAGTGCTGCCGACGTCTCATCTGATCTGTAAACGTGTTATATCAATAAATCAAGACAATTAAGAGTGAATCAAGCTGTTACAAAGTCTAATCAATGAATTCCGCCTCTGATTAGACCAAGAACTCTTCTGATAGACTCGTTTTGATTGTCTCACGATCCTACATATAGTCAAGAGTTTGCGGTTTTCACACCTAATCTCGATTCAATCACTCCTCTGTTATCGAAAATCGTGTGTGTCGTTAGCCTTAGGAAAGGCTAAGTGGTAGTGTTCCAGCATTAGGAAAAATTGGCTTACGCAAAGCTGTAGTATGCGGTGTTCGTGCAAGAATGTGTTCGAGAGAGTAACCGGGATAGGCTCGCGTGGAACCCCTACTGGGTTTGCACAAGGTGGTCTGTTGGTACTTAGACTAAAGTCTAGGTCAATTCTAAGACATCGACCCAGACTAGGTCGAGTCTTGCCTAATTCCCTATAGTTAAGGCTCTGATACCAATCTGTCACACCCCAATCGATGGCGGAAACATCGGGCTGAGGCACTGAGCGAAACAGATTGTCCAAGAGAATCCACAACAACTATTAATGACAATATATTTAAGTGTTAACGTCCCATACCATCAACATATAATGTAAAAACAGTTATTACAGATATTGTTCTCAAAGACAAATAACAGTTCAGACAACTAATATTTTATTTGTGGGTTTCTAGACCACCTAACTCGATTCATTGCAGCAAGAAAAGCATCCTAAACACCTGTCACATACGTTAAAATAAAGTCAATACACATGGTGTAAAGGTGAGCATACAAGTTTAATAGCAAATAGTAGTGAAAGCGATTTACGCATAACCAGCATGTAACACGTAGAAATGTGAAGCAAGTAAGCTATCGACAATGAAATATGCACAGACGTGACTGCGAGTTGTAGAATGTGCAACACATTATCACCACTGTGACCATGTGAAGTAAAACCCTTAACAACCCCTGTCCACGACAGGTGCTGAGTCCAAACTATAGTACTATCGTTGCTAAGGTTTCAGGAAACAATCACTGTGTAAACATTACATACAAGCATTCATCGAAAACACGTATAACATGCAAAGCAGTTAGCGTATAAAAAGTGGTTGCGTTGTGTGTCGATGTGATTTGATATAGCTAACGTATGTAACACCCAAAAGTGCGTTAAGCAAAAAGGGATCGAGTATACTCACAAGTCGTGTTTAGTAAATAAACACAATCTTGGATTGAAGGGAGCACTTGAGAGATTAGCCTGATCAGAGAACGATAGTGTAAGCGATGAAAGGCGTGTAGAAGTGCATTGAATGTGATGATCGATCGGATGACCGTCCGGACGGATGGTCATCTAAACGGATGACCATTCGGTTGGTTGGTCATTCGACTGAAGGAGTGTGTTTGTGAAATGTTTGAACTTTTGAAGTTTTCGTTGTAGTATAAATAAAGTCATTCGATCGGATGGTCATCCGGGCGGACGGTCGTTCGATCGGATGGCTATTTGATTGAAAACTGATATCCTTTGAAGTTGTGTAAAATAGTTTAAGTAACCTCAACACTTCTGAAGTCCAACACTTGGTCGAATAGTCGTTCGATCGGATGGTCATCCGATCGGACGGCTATTCGATCGATGATTCGACGTTTTGCAAGTTCTGTAAAACCAGTTAAGTTGAAAATTTTTGCGGTTTAACCGAGATGGCATGACGACGTGTTAAACAACGGAAATCACATCAAGTCCAACTCGTTTGATCGGACGCGAATCACCCTGTTCGATCAGACTCAACTGTTCTTGACGGAGTTTCATGTTCAACCCGTGAATCAGTTGTCCCTTCGGTAGAAATCCATTCTCAGACCGGTTCTCCACCAGAGAATGAGTAGAGAGCCTGCACGAGTTCAGATCCTAACGGTTTAAGTGAAAAGTGAAAGATTGTTGAAGAAAAGGTTTGAAAATAGTGAAAAGTGTTTAGATCCGGTTGAAATCAATGTAAAAACATGTGGGAATCCTTTAGATCTGAACCGTTCTTGGTGAGATGAGGTCACACTTTAGTGTTCATGAGAACCCATGGTGACGTCACCCTAGAACAGCCCAAAACCAGGTGATTTCATGGTGAAAGTGTGAGATTTGATGGTGAAGATGATGAGAAAGTGCGTAATGAAGATAGAAGTACATGATTTAGAGTAAAACTTACATGAATCGCGAGGAATCGAGAGAAAAGGGCTTGAGAGTGCACGGGTCGAACGGAGATGTCACATCAATGAATAGTTGATGTGACAGGAGGGGTATTTATAGGTGAGAGGAGAAAGTCGGTGGAAAGTGGAGTGGGTCGAACGGCTATGTGACAACTCGAGTTTCCAAGATTTCCGTCTTCACACTAATTGTACGTTAACTGCTCAGTTGTTTGTTTGCTCGACATGTTTGCCTTGTAATCATACGTGTTTATTATATGTTGAGATGTTATGAGACTATTGTGTTATGTGTTTAGTGTTATAAACTTGTGTTTGGTTTAACTTGATGACACTTAAGGTTTCACACTAGTAACCTCGACGAAACAACTTATGTTTCGCCGCCAACCAACTCGACGAAACAAGTATGTTTCGTCATAAACACCACGACGAAACAAGGTGTTTTGCCGGCCCAGTCTTTCACCGAAGCCCATTAAGGGCCCAGTACGTTTATACGGGTATTTGTTGCGTGAAACTGTTACACTCGACATTGATCGGGCCAATTAGAAACCCTAGAGCTCTCTCTCCCTATTGATGGCGACTGTGTGTCCTCGAAGCCCTCTAGGATCGATCAAGTCGTTGTTCCGTTCAAACGGTTAGTGTGTAATATCTCGGATTGATCAAACTGTTAGGTTGATTGTGTAGATGGTTGTATTTTATGTTTGGATTCCATTGATTGTTGATGATGATTATTGTGATACTTACGAACGCCATTATTTAATGAGAATGATACTTGTAAACGTTACTCGGATTATGAGACGGCAAAATGTTGAACCTGTTAACGATTAGGGTTTCTTGGTATTATTGATTTGAATAGATTTTGATCAATGAGATAGGTTGTTGGTAATGATAAATCTGTAAAAATTGTATTCGTACAATGGCCATCATATATGTTAGATTGTTTAAGGTTAACATATGAATCTGTTATGATTGAATAATGATTAGAAACAATAAGGTTATTTTGTGAATTAGGGTACATGCTAGATGTTATGTGCCATGATGAATGGATATGATAAAGTGGTATCGATGATTGTTGTATAATGGTGATCGGCGGTTAGGGTTTTCTGGGTAATCATCAGTTACACGACGTAACTGATCTAAGGGACGAAACGCCAATCACGACAAAACTGGCACGACGAAACAGGGGAGTTTCGCCGAGGGTAATCACGACGAAACAGAGGGTGTTTCGTCGAAGGGGATTCATAACGAAACAAGTGTGTTTCGTCGAGTTTGAAAACTACACAGTAACTAAGTTAAGTCTGTTAGGAGTTAACTGGGTTAGCTATATGTTGTTAAATGTAACTCATGTCAATATGCGATTAACTGTTAAATGCTATGTAGCGATCATTACTTGAGCTAACCTTATGATCATGAATTATACGTGAATTATGTGGATGTAAACTGATTGTGAATACGTGCATACCATAGGCCTTGACTGATTAATTGGAATCAAGTAATTAATCACACCGAGCAAACCAAGGTGAGTTCACACTTCTAAAGGCATGGGATTCTCGGTGGGTTGGGAATGGAATTGAATGACTACTCGTACTTACATCACTACTAGACTACTTACCACCGTCCTCGGATGGGGAAGGATGCTTGTGCTAAAACCTACGTAAAATCTATGTACTAATGTCTTGGGAAGGACACCAGTGTTAAAACTTACATAAACCCTACGTACCACTGCCCTCGGATTGGGAAGGGCACTTACGGAAAACCTACGTAATCTCATACTTACCACTGTCCTCGGATTGGGAAGGACAGCTATGGATACAACTAGTCTAGTAATATACATCATGGGAAGCCCCCACTAAATATCGTAAAGGTTTGGGAAACAATGATACTGGGTAACACATGATTCTGAATCAAATTTACAATTTATGAAATGAAAATAACTAAACAATCAATTGTAAACTCGCTCAACTTTGTTGTTGACTCGTTGTTTCATGCCTTGCAGGACGATAGGTACTCATAGAGCTTGCACAGGGAGGCGCGGTCGTTGTGGGACATGGACAGTGGGTGCCATGTTAAAAACATTATAACATTTCGAACTTAATACTTATGTTGAGTTTTAACATTTATGCTTCCGCTAAACAATTAACTATGTTATGATTTGAACACCTTTTGTATTGATGGGTTGAATTTTATTACTTACAATGTTCAATATGATTGGTGGCTTGATCCTGGTCAGTCACGCCTCCAAGCGGTGATACTCCGCGGGTGGATTTTGGGGGTGTGACAGATTGGTATCAGAGCCATTGGTTATAGTGAACTAGGTTTTAATAAGGGGAAAAAGTTTTTTGTTAAAACCAGACTATAACTTGTACAGTGCTCAACGATCCACAACGACGCTTCGCTCCACGTGCAAGACTCAACACTATCGATGATATGATTTATGTTTATATTACCTACTTGCTAGTTACATAGAACTTTGCTCGTGGTATGTTTAGATAAACGTAACAACTATTGAGTGGAAACACTTGTGTGCTTACTCTCCTCTGTCATCGCATTTTCGCGAACCTTTTCTCACCCATGTTTCCTTTGACATGAAGATCGTGAGTGGACGCGTTAACCTAACTCAATCCCAGTTGACGGCTCTAATTAACCAACAAGTTGATGCGGCACTTGCAGCCGCTCAAGCAGGAGGTATACCCTGCAGTCGCAACTCACTCTAGGATCTTTAGATCCTACCCTCATAAACCAACTCTTGTGTTTAACCTTGTCCTGTTCTTATACACAACAGGTCAGAACGCTCAGCCACCTGTATGCATATTCAAGACGTTCATGGACTGTCGTCCTAATACTGTCAGTGGCACTGAAGGAGCCGTAGGACTCCTCCACTGGTTTGAGAAGCTCGAATCGGTCTTCGAGATGTGTGAATGCCCTGAAGATTGTAGGGTGAAGTATGCTACTGGAACACTTGAGGGCATTGTGTTAACTTGGTGGAAAGCGCAAGTTCAAATGTCAGGGTTGGCAGTTGCTAACGCCACCCCATGGAACGATTTCAAGGAACTGATCATGGAAGAATACTACAGTCGTGATGACATCCACAAGTTGGAGGTCGAGTTCTTCAACCTAAAGATGACGGGGTCAGAAATCGAAGCGTATACGAAAAGGTCGAATGAGCTAGCAATATTGTGTCCTACTATGGTAGATCCTCCCATCAAGCGCATCGAGCTGTACCTTAAAGGTTTGGTGCCAGAAATTCAAAGTCACGTGACCTCAGCCAATCTTGGCACTATTCAGCAAATCATCAAGTTGGCTCATCGTCTCACTGATCAGGCGGTGGAGCAGAACAGGTTACCAAAGCGTATTAGTGCTACTACCACTACATCTGATGCCCCCAATGACAACAAACGTAAATGGGATGGGATCTCAAGCAAGGGTTCAACCTCTGTTTAGTCACAGGCTCAACAACGAAAGACAGATGATTTCAAGAGTCCCGGTCAGCAATCTTCAGGGGGTCAAGATCAGGGTCAGGGTGGATACAGGGGAAATCACCCAAAGTGCAACAAATGCAACAGACGCCACAGTGGTCAGTGCAACAAGGGACGTTGTCAGAGGTGTCTCAAGATGGGTCATGAAGCCAAGGATTGCAGGAGCTCACGGCCTGCAAATCAGAATCGTCAGCAGCAACAGCAAGCACCGCAGAATCAGCAACAGCAACAGGGCAACAGGGGATGTTTTCAGTGTGGCGCTGAAGGTCACTTCAAGAGACACTGCCCACAGTTGAACCAGAATCAAAATAACAACAATAACCAAGGGAATGGAAACACCAATGGGGGTAACAAAGGGGGCAACAATGGAAACAATGGCGCTCGGGGCCGTGCATTTGTGATTGGGCAGGGTGATGCAAGGAATGATCCCAATGTCGTGATGGGTAAGTTTCTATTGGATGACTTTTATGTTAATGTTTTATTTGATTCGGGTGCCGATACCAGTTATGTGTCTCTAAAAGTTAGTCAAATGCTTAAACGTACCCCAACACTTTTGAACACCAAGAACATGGTAGAGCTAGCAAACGGTAAAAGTCTTGAAGCCACACACATAGTTAGGGGTTGTAATCTCACCTTAGCTGGTCAAACCTTTTCTATCGACCTCATCCCTATCGTTTTGGGTAGTTTCGATTATTATTGGTATGGATTGGTTATCGCAACATCAAGCAGAGATCCTGTGCAAGGAAAAGGTCGTCCGCATTCCTCGTCCAGATGGAGAACCTTTAGTGATTTATGGCGACAAGAGTGGTGCCGTGGTGGGCATCATTTCTTTTCTTAAGACCCAGAAGTGTTTGCGAAAGGGCCACACTGCTATCTTAGCCCTCGTTTCTGATGCATCCTCGAAAGAAAAGAAGATTGAAGATATTCCGATTGTACGTAACTTTCCTGAGGTATTCCCTGATGAATTACCTGGGCTACCGCCTCATCGCCAGGTCGAATTCCAAATCGAGCTAGCTCCTGGAGCAGCACCCATAGCTCGAGCACCTTATCGCTTAGCACCAACCAAACTGGAAGAACTGTCCAAACAATTGCAAGAACTCTTGGAGAGGGGTTTCATATGTCCTAGCTCTTCGCCTTGGGGAGCTCCAATATTATTTGTGAAGAAGAAAGATGGTACCTTCCGAATGTGTATTGATTACCGCGAACTCAACAAGGTGACCGTAAAGAATCGCTATCCACTCCCCCGCATTGATGACTTGTTCGATCAGCTGCAAGGGTCGAGCTACTATTCGAAGATTGACCTGAGGTCAGGCCACCATCAACTGAGAGTCCGAGACGAGGATATCTCTAAGACAGCGTTCAGGACTCGTTATGGGCATTATGAGTTCCTGGTTATGCCTTTTGGACTGACAAACGCGCCTGCAGTCTTCATGGATCTTATGAACAGAGTGTGCAAGCCCTACCTGGATAAGTTTGTTATTGTATTCATCGACGACATTCTAATCTACTCTAAGAGTCAGGAGGAACACGAGCATCATCTACGGCTTATTTTAGAACTCCTTCGAGCAGAACAGTTGTACGCCAAGTTTTCGAAATGCGACTTTTGGCTTCATGAAGTCCACTTTCTAGGCCACGTGGTAAACAAGGATGGGATTCATGTTGATCCATCCAAGGTAGACTCGATTAAGAACTGGCCTGCACCCCGCACACCAACAGAAATCCACCAATTCTTGGGTTTGGCGGGCTACTACCGAAGGTTCATCAAGGATTTTTCCAAGATTGCGCAGCCGCTTACTTTTCTAACTCAGAAAGGTGTCACCTATCGTTGGGGTAATGCACAGGAATCAGCATTTCAACACTTAAAGGATAGACTATGTAGCGCACCTATTCTTTCATTGCCAGAGGGCACAGAAGATTTTGTGGTTTATTGCGACGCATCAATTCAGGGTCTGGGTTGCGTATTGATGCAACGGGATAAAGTTATTCCTTATGCATCACGCCAACTTAAAGTTCACGAAAGGAATTACACTACACACGGTCTGGAGCTGGGAGCTGTTGTCTTCGCACTTAAGATATGGAGACATTACCTGTACGGTACCAAGTGCACCATTTACACCGATCACAGGAGTCTCGAGCATATCTTCAAACAGAAGGAATTGAACATGCGGCAACGCCGATGGGTCAAACTCTTGAATGATTACGAATGCGTGATCAAGTACCATCCGGGCAAAGCCAATGTTGTGGCCGATGCCCTGAGTCGAAAGGACACTACGCCTAAGCGCGTACGAGCATTACAACTTACCATCCAATCTAGTCTTCCTACTCAGATACGGGATGCTCAGGCTGAAGCATTGAAAGCAGAGAACGTCAGGGCGAAGTCCCTACGTGGGTCAAGGAAATGATTAGAACAAAAGGAAGACGGCGCTTACTACATTACAGGGCGCATTTGGGTCCCACACTAGGGAAACTTACGCGAGCTGGTGATGGATGAAGCACATAAGTCATGTTATTCGGTACATCCTGGTTCGGATAAGATGTACCACGACTTGAAGACTACATACTGGTGGCCTTGCATGAAAGCCCACATAGCAACTTACGTTAGCAAATGTTTGACTTGTGCGAGAGTCAAGACTGAATATCAGAAACCATCGGGCCTACTCCAACAACCAGAAATACCACAATGGAAATGGGAACAAATTTCCATGGATTTCGTTACTGGCCTGCCTAGATCTCAACATGGAAATGACACCATTTGGGTGATCGTGGATCGACTCACAAAGTCTGCACACTTCTTGGCTATCAAAGAAACGGATAAGTTCTCCACTTAACAGACGTCTATCTAAACGAAGTGGTTTCGAGGCACGGGGTGCCAACCTCCATTATTTCCGATCATGATGCGCGTTTTACTTCTGAACTGTGGCAAGCAATGCACAAATCTTTTGGCTCTCGATTAGACATGAGCACAGCTTATCACCCGCAAACGGATGGGCAGTCTGAACGCACCATCCAAACTCTAGAAGACATGCTTCGTGCATGTGTAATCGATTTCGGCAACGGTTGGGAGAAACACCTCCCTTTGGTGAAGTTTTCGTATAATAATAGTTACCACACTAGTATTCAGGCAGCTCCATTTGAGGCATTGTACGGGCGTAAATGCCGATAACCTCTTTGCTGGGCAGAAGTTGGTGACAGCCAGATCACAGGTCCAGAACTTGTAGTAGACACAACAGAAAGGATTGCACAAATACGAAAACGAATGGCGGCAGCTCGTGACCGTCAGAAAAGCTACGCTGATAAGCGCAGGAAACCACTTGAGTTCCAGGTTGGGGATCGAGTGCTACTCAAAGTCTCACCTTGGAAAGGTGTAGTCCGTTTTGGCAAACGAGGCAAACTTAACCCGCGATACGTAGGACCGTTCGAAATCATAGAGAAAATAGGCAAAGTGGCCTACAAACTGAACCTACCAGCAGAACTCAGTGGAGTTCACAACGTTTTTCACGTGTCAAATCTGAAGAAGTGTCTGTCAGATGAGACCCTCATAGTTCCTCTGAAGGAGCTCACTATCGATGATCAGTTGAGATTCGTCGAGGAACCATTTGAAATCACAGACCGGGACGTTAAGGTCCTCAAGTGCACCAGAATACCTCTTTTTCGAGTTCGTTAGAACTCCCGTCGTGGCCCAGAGTTCACCTGGGAACGAGAAGACCAGATGAAACTCAAGTATCCCCAGTTGTTCGAGAACAATGCAACTACTACTGAGGCCGAAGCTACTGCGGAATTTCGGGATGAAATTCCAAATCAACGGGGGGATGATGTGACACCACAGGAAAACCAGTGAAACACACAACCTAACTAGCTTCCTCAGTAACCGCATGCTAAATTTCGGGACGAAATTTCCTTCAAGTTGGGATAATGTGACAACTCGAGTTTCCAAGATTTTCGTCTTCACACTAATTGTACGTTAACTGCTCAGTTGTTTGTTTGCTCGACATGTTTGCCTTGTAATCATACGTGTTTATTATATGTTGAGATGTTATGAGACTATTGTGTTATGTGTTTAGTGTTATAAACTTGTGTTTGGTTTAACTTGATGACACTTAAGGTTTCACACTAGTAACCTCGACGAAACAACTTATGTTTCGCCGCCAACTAACTCGACGAAACCAGTATGTTTCGTCATAAACACCACGACGAAACAAGGTGTTTCGCCGGCCCAGTCTTTCGCCGAAGCCCATTAAGGGCCCAGTATGTTTATACGGGTATTTGTTGCGTGAAACTGTTACACTCGACATTGATCCGTCCAATTAGAAACCCTAGAGCTCTCTCTCCCTATTGACGGCAACTGTGTGTCCTCGAAGCCCTCTAAGATCGATCAAGTCGTTGTTCCGTTCAACCGGTTAGTGTGTAATATCTCGGATTGATCAAACTATTAGGTTGATTGTGTAGATGATTGTATTTTATGTTTGGATTCCATTGATTGTTGATGATGATTATTGTGATACTTACGAATGCCAATATTTAATGAGAATGATACTTGTAAACGTTACTCGGATTATGAGACGGCAAAATGTTGAACCTGTTAACGATTAGGGTTTCTTGGTATTATTGATTTGGATAGATTTTGATCAATGAGATAGGTTGTTGGTAATGATAAATCTGTAAAAAATGTATTCGTACAATGGCCATCATATATGTTAGATTGTTTAAGGTTAACATATGAATCTGTTATGATTGAATAATGATTAGAAACAGTAAGGTTGTTTTGTGAATTAGGGTACATGCTAGATGTTATGTGCCATGATGAATGGATATGATAAAGTGGTATCGATGATTGCTGTATGATGATGATCGGCGGTTAGGGTTTTCTGGGTAATCATCAGTTACACGACGTAACTAATCTAAGGGACGAAACGCCAATCACGACGAAACTGGCACGACAAAACAGGGGAGTTTCGCCGAGGGTAATCACGACGAAACAGAGGGTGTTTCGTCGAAGGGGATTCACGACAAAACAAGTGTGTTTCGTCGAGTTTGAAAACTGCACAGTAACTAAGTTAAGTCTGTTAGGAGTTAACTGGGTTAGCTATATGTTGTTAAATGTAACTTATGTCAATATGTGATTAACTGCTAAATGCTATGTAGCGATCATTACTTGAGCTATACCTTATGATCGTGAATTATACGTGAATTATGTGGATGTAAACTGATTGTGAATACGTGTATACCATAGGCCTTGACTGATTAATTGGAATCAAGTAATTAATCACACCGAGCAAACCAAGGTGAGTTCACACTTCTAAAGGCATGGGATTCCCGGTAGGTTGGGAATGGGATTGAATGACTACTCGTACTTACATCACTATTAGACTAGTTACCACCGTCCTCAGATGGGGAAGGACGCTTGTGCTAAAACCTACGTAAAACCTACGTACTAATGTCCTCGGTTTGGGAAGGACACCAGTGTTAAAACTTACGTAAACCCTACGTACCACTGTCCTCGGATGGGGAAGGACACCAGCGCTAAATCTACGTAAAACCTACGTACCACTGTCCTAGGATTGGGAAGGGCACTTACGTAAAACCTACGTAATCTCATACTTACCACTGTCCTCGGATTGGGAAGGACACCTATGGATACAACTAGTCTAGTAATATACATCATGGGAAGCCCCCACTAAATATCGTAAAGGTTTGGGAAACAATGATACTGGGTAACACATGATTCTGAATCAAACTTACAATTTCTGAAATGAACTCAATAACTGAACAATCAACTGTGAACTCGCTCAACTTTGTTGTTGACTCGTTGTTTCATGCCTTGCAGGATGATAGGTACTCATGGAGCTTGCACAGGGAGGCGCGGTCGTTGTGGGACATGGACAGTGGGTGCCATGTTAAAAACATTATAACATTTCAAACTTAATACTTATGTTGGGTTTTCACATTTATGCTTCCGCTAAACAATTAACTATGTTATTATTTGAACACCTTTTGTATTGATGGGTTGAATTTTATTACTCACAATGTTCAATATGATTGGTGGCTTGATCCTGGTCAGTCACGCCTCCAAGCGGTGATGCTCCACGGGTGGATTTTGGGGGTGTGACAGGCTATTCGATCGTATGGCCATCCAATTGGATAGTCATCCGGTCGGATGTCCATTCGATCGAATGGTCGTTCGATCGGACGCCGCATGCGGGTTATTTTTCCAACTTCTGATTCGTGCGTTGAGCGTTGCGTTGCGTTTAAGCGAGTTTCTAGTAAGCGATGCGATAGTATTAAACAATAGTTACACAAATAACATAACTAACACATAACAACATATAAGTAAGTAAATCGGCGTTTAAAGTCTGCAATGAGATTGCGTTGCGATTGCGTTTGCGAATAACACCTTTAAATATATACAATATGCACAAGTAAGGCACATAATAGCACACACACATAGAACAATACCAATAACTGTGATTCGAGTTGCGATGCGATAGCGATGTGATAGCGTTTAAGTAGATTAGTGTTTAGTTGCGTTTATCGCATTGTTACTTCACAAAATAATAAATCGTAATCTAGATAGCGTTAACCAATATATCGATTATCGAGGTTCGAGTGTACAAGCAATAATTAAGCAAGAAATGTCAGATCTGAACGTTGACTTTGACTTGTACTTTGAGTTTCCTCGGGAAGTCGGGTTATTACAAATGGAATCCCAAAGGGCTAGAATATGCCTCTGAATGGCTTCATCCATACTAAGTATGGCCTTGATTGTTTTGACTTTCACCCTTCTCTATGAGAGAGCTTTAGGATGAAACGTCCCTCTGACCTCTCAAACCTCCATGCAATAACCTGAGCCTTTTTTTAATTCTGTGGCGTTTTAGACAATGTGTGGCGTGTTTTAGTGAATATGTGGAGTATGAAGCTTTGTTTAGCTGTTGTACTTATATAATGAGCCTTTTTTGGCGCTAGGTAAATATATCTTGTTGGCGGTAAATGTCGCAACCCCCGTCCCCAATACTACCCGGGAACGGGTAGCCGCGGCCAGTTTCGGTGGTATTCAGGTTTTTCATTTTGGCAGCGGAAGTTTCATCAGGACCATAGTTAGGAAATATTTTATCAGAGTAAATACCACACTTTTATAATATTAAACATGTGGGACAATCCCAAGTTTTAAATACACACATTTTCATAGGGATACGCCCTATTTTATTTAATAAAACATCTCTTTATTTTAGGTAACTTTATAGCCACTTTTCCAAGCCTTCAGTGCTGTCTAGCTGGCTTCTATTTGGCTTTCACATTTTGTTACACGAAACGCGTTTAAAACATTTTGTCAGTGGGAAATACTGGTGAGTGAATCTCAGTTTAATCGAGTTAAGTAAAAACCATTGTACAGTATCGAGGGCGGTCGCGCAATTACATTTGTTTCCATCTACTTTAATTACCACCCACGGTACTGTCAACCCGACTTGTGGTCATGTTACTCCTCACAAGGTAGTAACAAATTTTGTATACAAAACCCCAACATACCGACGATAATTGTATAATACAAATACTCAATCACTGTTTAATATAGTATTAATTAAGTGAGGTTTTGTAAAAACAATTTGCAAAAAGGAAGATTACTCACGTTGTTGTCTTAGGGTTTTCCTTAAGGGTTTCCTGGTAATTATCTATTAAATACACAAATGCACACGCGTTAGTATAATAACCCAATATTTACATTAGTAATACCCTCCCTGAGACGGCATTCCAACGACTACATCGGGCAGAACCACGACAGCTGTTACGGAACCCTGGATCAATCGGGCAGCGTATCTAATACGTAACCGGGGTTATAATACTTACAACGGGGCAGAACTTCGTTCTTTAGGGGGTATTATACCCGAAAAGCACTTTGACTACATAGAAATTCGAGAGAAAGAAAGTGTGTGAGCGACTGGGACTGAAGGCTGATGCCCTCAATTTATAGGGCCTGATCCTGGTTTTGTCGCGCCCCGCGTAAGAGGTAGCCAAGGGCTACGCGGCCTGCGACATAGGGTCCGTAGGCCCTAGCTGATCCGGGTCACCGCTCTAGCTTCGACGTGTGGCTGCCACGTGGCAGCTCAGGGTTTTGCCTTGTTGACGAGCGCTCGCGGCCGGCGTAAGACCAAGCTTAGGTCTTCGCGGCCCACCACAGATTGATAAAATTTGTTTTTAATTAATTTTTAATAAAATAAAAGTATTCGGGGCTTGTTTTCGTATACGGGGGTGTATTTTAGGACGTATAGGGATATTCTAAATATTTTAGGGCTGTCAAAAATTATTTGGGAGGGTTGTTATATCCTCCCCACCTTGTTTTAGAGCTCGTCCACGAGATCTACTGGAACAAGTGTGGATATTTCCTTTGCATTTTTAATTCGAGCTCCCAAGTGTATTCTGGTCCTCTTTTGGAATCCCATTTCACTTTGACCAGAACTAATCTCTTGCGTTTGAGATTCTT
This sequence comes from Helianthus tuberosus, assembly GCA_030545235.1. Taxonomy (NCBI): domain Eukaryota; kingdom Viridiplantae; phylum Streptophyta; class Magnoliopsida; order Asterales; family Asteraceae; genus Helianthus; species Helianthus tuberosus. Next base: position 95,348,096 of record CM060399.1, on the reverse strand, counting down.
GACCTTTCTGTCTTCAATCTGTAGAGGTTTTTCTACAAATTTCAATTGTTCATTTACCTCTATATCCTTAAGAGGTACTACCAGTGATTCATCAGCTAAACATTTCTTGAGATTAGATATATGAAATACATCATGTATTCCTGCCATTTCCTCTGGCAGTTGTAGCTGATAGGCTACAGGTCCTATTCTTTTAATAATCTTAAAAGGTCCAAGATACCTGTGGCTTAACTTTCCTCTTTTTATGAATCTTACCACTTCTTTCCAAGGAGAGACTTTCAATAACACTTTATCTCCTACCTGAAATTCCAATGGCTTTCGTCTGTTATCTGCATAGCTCTTTTGTCGATCACGTGCTTCTTTTAGTCGTTCCTTGACTTGAATGATTTTTTCTGTTGTTTCTTGCACTATCTCAGGTCCGGATAGTTGTTTTTCTCCAATTTCTGCCCAACTGACTTGCGTTCGGCACTTTCGTCCATAAAGTGCTTCGAATGGTGCAACATTGATACTTGTGTGATAATTGTTATTATAAGAAAATTCTATTAATGGTAAGTGATCGTCCCAATTACCTCCGAAATCAATTACACAAGCTCTAAGCATATCTTCCATTGTCTGAATTGTCCTTTCACTTTGTCCATCCGTTTGAGGATGATAAGTTGTGCTTAGATTTAGCTTGGTTCTCATTGCTTTTTGGAAACTTGTCCAAAAATGAGAGGTAAAACGGCTATCCCTATCAGAAACAATTGATAAAGGAATTCCATGTAACGAAACTATTTCATTGACATATAGTTTAGCTAATTGTTTCATACTGAAAGTTTCCTTCATTGGTAGGAAATGGGCTGACTTAGTTAGCCTGTCTACAATCCCCAGATTGTATCATTACCTTTTCTTGTTTTGGGTAATTTAGTAACAAAATCCATTGTTATAAGTTCCCATTTCCAAACTGGTATTTCTAATTGTTGTAACAAACCTGAGGGTTTCTGATGTTCAGCTTTGACTTGTGAACATGTTAAACACTTAGGGGGTGTTTGGTTCGCATGAATTCAATGGAATTTAAGGGAATTGGAATTTGAATTCCATCACTTAAGATGTTTGGTTCACAGAATTTGATGGAATTGGAATCTCAATTCCAATCTTCATGTGTTTGGTTGACAATGGAATTGTAATTGGAATTAGGCATGAATTCCTTCAAATTCCTTTAACTAAAGGAATTCAAAATCCTTCCTATATATGAAGGAATTAAAGTAATTTCATTGGAATCTTCGACCGTTTCGACCCGCACCATTTCAACCCGTACCGTTTTGACCCATACTGATTTCGATCTGAACCGTTTCGACCCGTACCGTTTCGACACGAACAATTTCGACTCGTACCGTTTCGATGCGAACAGTTTCGATCCGTAACGTTTCGACGCCAATGGTTTCGACCAGTAACGGTTTCGACCCGTACCGTTTCGACGCGAACGGTTTCGACCCGTAAGGTTTCGATGGCGAAAGTGGAGTTGGTCACATCATCTGCTCATGTATGGCCAAACATTCATATGGCTAAAAATAAAAATGGTTTACTATCATTAATATATACATGTCGACTCACAGATAAGACCAAAACACACAAAATAATCCTTTATAAACGGTTTCGAACCGTAACGCTTCAATGGCGAAAGTGGAGTTGGTCACATCCTCTGCTCATGTATGGCCAAACATTCATATGGCTGAAAATAAAAATGGTCTACTATCATAATATATACATGTCGACTCACTGATAAGACCAAAACACACAAAATAAACCTTTATAAACGGTTTCGACGTGTACCGTTTCGACGCGAACTGTTTCGACGCGTCCTTTTTGACCCGTACCGTTTCCACCTGTACCGTTTTGACCCAAACCGTTTCGACGCGAACCGTTTCGACCCGTACAGTTTCGACGCGAACCGTTTGACCCGTACCGTTTCGAATCAAACCGCTTCGACCCGAACCGTTTCGACGCGAAGCGTTTCGACACGTACTAGTGGTTGTGGGTGCCGGGGTGATGGATTCCAATTCATTTGACAACCAAACACAACAAAAATGGAATTGAGATTACAATTCCAACAATTTCCAATTCCAATTGGAATGTTTAAATTCCAAATCCAATTCCTTTAAATTCTAATTCCTATACAAATTTCAATTCCAATTCCAAAACATTCCGCGAACCAAACGCGCCCTTAGAAACATAAGATGCAATATCCTTTTTCATTCCTATCCACCAAAAATTCTTTCTTAAATCCTGATACATCTTATCATTTCCAGGATGCATCGTATATTTAGACTTATGGGCTTCTTCTAATATACGATGGCGTAGATTTCCTAATTTAGGTATCCACATTCTTTTCTTATGGAATCTCCAAATTCCATCGGTTCCTTGTTCTAATTCCTTAATCATTCCTTTTAATTTTTCAGTATCATCCTTGATTACTGACTTTTGCGCCTCTCTAACCTGTTCATTTAAATCTACTTGTAGATTTAATTTAAGAGAACGTACTCTTTTTGGCTTTTCATGATACTTCCGACTTAAAGCATCAGCTACTACATTTGCCTTACCTGCATGATACTGGATATTACAATCGTAATCACTAAAGATCTCCATCCAGCTTCTTTGTCTCATATTCAACTCCTTTTGCCCGAAAACATACCTTAAACTCTTATGGTCGGTGAAAATAGTAAACTTACTACCATAAAGATAATGTCTCCAAATTTTAAGGGCAAATATTTTGGCTCCTGATTCTAGATCATGGGTTGAATAATTCTCTTCATTATTCTTAAGTTGTCTAGATGCATAGGCTATAACCTTTTGACGTTGCATTAACACACATCCATAACCTAACTTAGAAGCGTCACAATAGACTATAAGTCTTCAGTTCCTTCTGGTAATGCTAGTATGGGTGCATTGGTTAGTCTTTGCTTAAGAATTCTAAAGGCTTCTTCTTGTTTTGGTCCCCATTCAAACTTAACAGATTTACAGGTTAGCTTAGTTAAGGGAATGGTTATTCTAGAAAAATCTCGAATAAATCTTCCATAATAACCGGCCAATCCTAAGAAACTTCTAACCTCGGTTGGTGACTCAGGGGTTTTCCATTTGGTAATTGCCTCGATCTTGGTGGGATCCACATGAATTCCTTCATGATTAACTAGATGTCCAAGAAACTATACCTGTTCTAACAAAAACTCACACTTTGAAAACTTAGCATAAAGCTTTTCTTTTCTCAATAAACTTAGAAGTGCGTGCAAATGCTTTGCATGTTCCTCTTTACTTTTCGAGTAAATGAGAATATCATCTATAAAGACAATTATGAATTTATCCAAATATGGCTTACATATTCGGTTCATCATGCCCATAAATGCAGCTGGGGCATTGGTTAAACCAAATGGCATGATAGTAAATTCATAATGGCCATACCTTGTTCTGAAAGCGGTCTTAGGAATATCCTCTTCATGTACCTTTAATTGATGATATCCTGATCGTAAGTCGATTTTAGAGAAAAATCGAGCTCCTTGCAATTGATCAAACAGATCATCAATCCTTGGTAATGGATACCGATTCTTAATCGTGACCTTGTTCAATTCGCGGTAGTCAATGCACATACGCATTGATCCGTCCTTCTTTTTGACGAATAAGATCGGTGCTCCCCATGGCGATGAACTTGGCTGTATGAATCCTTTCTCCAACAATTCGTCTAATTGTTTCTTCAGCTCCTGCATTTCTGCGGGTGCCAAACGGTAAGGTGCTTTGGCAATTGGTGCTGTTCCTGGTAGCAAGTGGATTCTAAATTCAACTTCTCTATCTGGAGGTTGCCCTGGTAACTCTTCTGAAAATTGAGACACTATAGGGATATCTTTTAATTCTTTTCCTTTAGTGTTAATGATTATGGAGATCAAATACACTAATGATCCTTTTCTTATATAACTTGTTGTTTTCATCACAGAGATGAATTTTGTGGATCTAGAAAGCTTATCTCCTTTAATTGTGATCTTTTCACTCCTTGGTGAATTTACTTGAATTGACTTTTGATCACATAAAATATTGGATTTATTGGTTACTAACCAATCCATTCCTAATACAACATCAAATCCTTCCAGATTCATTGGATAAAGGTTTGCAATAAACTTTTGATTTAAGAATTCTATTCTTGCTCCCTGCAAGATTTCAAAAATCTTAATGGTTTCCCCATTTGCTGTTTCTACTAGACATTCTTGTGGGAGTTTAGTTAATGGTTGATTGAGAAGTTTGCAAAATGAAGTATTAATAAAACTTTGGTTCGCACCAGAGTCAAATAATACTTTAGCAAAAATATCATTAACTAAAAACGTACCGGCAATCACATCCGAGATCATCTTTGCTTCTTCTGCAGTCAGAACAAATGTTCTAGCATTTTTAGTATTCTTGGTGTTCGTGGCTGGAGTTAGTTTTGGACAATTCGGCTTGATATGACCTTTTTCTCCACAGTTGAAGCACATTCCATTATTTGGTTTCTTCCTACAGTCTTTCTCCTTATGTCCTGGTATCTTGCAGAAATTGCAGTAAGTGGAGCATTTTCCTAAATGCTTTTTCTTGCAAGCCTTGCAGTATGGTGCAGAGGTAGAACCTACATTTTTCCTACGGTTGGAATTTCCATAACAAAATTCTTAGGTAAGCTTCTGGGCTAGGTTCCTCCTCTGATCCTCTTCTCGTGTACGCACTAATTCATCAGTCAAGGTGTTTGCTAGTTCTACAGCTTCTTCTATGGTTTGAGGTCTAGCTGCCTTGACTACATGCCTTATCTCACTGATTAATCCCCAGATATAGCAGGAGATTAATACTGGTTCAGGTGATGCAAGGGTTGGCATTATTCTAGCATATTCAAAGAATAACGTAGTATAGCCCTTACTATCTACCCCAGTCATTCTAAGGTTTAGGAATTTATTTGCTATCTGTTCCTTTTTATTGGGAGGGCAGAATTTCCTTTCCACCATATTATTAAATTCCTCTCATTCCATATTGTAAATTCTATCACTTCCCCTAGACTGGAGGATAGTGTTCCACCATTCTAAGGCTGAGTTCTTAAACAGATTGGAAGCAAACATTATCTTATCCTCTTCTGCACACTTGCTTATTTTTAAGACTGCCTCGGTTTTTTCTATCCAGTGTAAACCTTCAACGGCTCCTTCATTGCCCGATAATTCCATTGGTTTACAGGACCAGAATTCTTTATAAGAACAACCATAAGACATGGTTCTTATTCTTTTGGGAATGGGCACTTGAAGCAAGGGTCCATTGTTTACGTTGTGTTCAGGTTCAGTGGGTCGTTTACTATCATGGTTACTTTTATTATCTGCTTCCTTAACTATTTTGATAATATATGGCATCGCATCTATTATCCCTTGTGTCATTATGTGTTGGATGGCACTGTTATCCACTTGGTTTCCATTATTGTTGTTGTTCGGGTTATCGTTATTGTTACTCTGGTTATCGTTATTCTGGTTTTCCTGGTTCACTTCGTTGTCCATCGGAATTTTAAACATTTGCCAATTATTAATATCACAAGATAATATTTAAGGCAAACAATCACACAACACACATATTGGTCAAAAACGTCGAACATTGCGACTTACTCTTTCTTATAGTATGCATATAATACAAACTGGAATAGAATACAATACTAATATGCATCACTAACCACAAAGTGGTCTATACTACAACATATATATTATCATTATTATATATTTTATTATTTTTTTTTCATACACACATATTATATATATTTATTATTATTATATTATTACTACTATCACCATTACTGATATGGGTTCATCCAGAACACCATATTACGCTCGTCGTACTTCCAGATGAGTCGTTCTCCAACCTGCCTCATCCTTTCGCTGCTTTCTACAATCTCCTCACCGAAGGGTCGTAGTTCTTGAACATTTTCTGCACTCATTGGGGGTGCAGGTGCTGGTATGGGATCTGGGTACTGTGGCATGGGTTCTTCCTGAGGGTATGGATTCTCTAGGATTTCCCTAATGTATTCATCGTTATCATAATAGGGATCTAGAGGGTCCAGACCTGGGTAAGCAGCTAGGTTTGGCATGGGTTCTTCTGATATGTGGTAGTGTTGCTGATAATCCCTATGATCATCGAACCACGTGTATTAATCTGGGTCTAAGGGATTGAGTGTTGGTATTCTCGGTATCTCAGTGGGGTCAAAGGCTGGTGCTGGGATTTGGTTTTCTAGGTTGACTTCAATCTCCATTGGTTGCGTGGGAAACAAGGGTAATGATTGAGGGGCTATGAGTTGCTCCAGGTTTGGGTCGGCAGCTGTGGTTGCTAAAATATGGAAGTTTGCTAAGCTTCTATTAAGCATATCTTGGGTGTGAGCATCTGTTTCTCTCTTAGCGGTTGCTAGAACTCGCTGTTGTTGTAACTTTTTCATTCTCTTCCTACGCTCATGTGCTCCCCTACTGAACCATCCTCTCTTTTTAGGAGGGAATGGCTCTTCAGACTGAACCTTAAACACGAATATCCCATCTTTATTGTCAGCTGAATACCCTGAGAGGGCAGGCTGTGAAGAGGTGCCTTCGCTCCTAGGTGAGCTTGACAACTGACGATAGGCGTCGGAGGGTCCTTGATCGCTCATACTGTAAACTAACAAATAGTCAAATGACACACAACAATAAAATACAGATATGCAGGTATTCCCTTAATTAATTTCCTAACAATTTGAATAATATCTTGGTGTCAGCAGAACACTTATGTGGCTGAATCAGTGGCTTAACTCTCATACCACCTTCTGTCGCAACCCCCGTCCCCTATACTACCCGGGAACGGGCAGCCGCGGCCAGTTTCGGTGGTATTCAGGTTTTTCATTTTGGCAGCGGAAATTTCATCAGGACCGTAGTTAGGAAATATTTTATCAGAGTAAATACCACACTTTTATAATATTAAACACGTGGGAAAATCCCAAGTTTTAAATACACACATTTTCATAGGGATACGCCCTATTTTATTTAATAAAACATCTCTTTATTTTAGGTAACTTTATAGCCACTTTTCCAAGCCTTCAGTGCTATTCAGCTGGCTTCTATTTGGCTTTCACATTTTGTTACCTGAAATTAAAACATTTTGTCAGAGGGAAATACTGGTGAGTGAATCTCAGTTTAATCGAGTTAAGTAAAACCATTGTACAGAATTGAGGGCGGTCGCGCAATTACATTTGATTCCATCTACTTTAATTACCACCCACGGTACTGTCAACCCGACTTGTGGTCATGTTACTCCTCGCAAGGTAGTAACAAATTTTGTATACAAAACCCCAACATACCGACGATAATTGTAGAATACAAATACTCAATCATTGTTTAATATAGTATTAATTAAGTGAGGTTTTGTAAAAACAATTTGCGAAAAGGAAGATTACTCACATTTCCTTAAGGGTTTCCTTGTAATTATCTATTAAATACACAAATGCACGCGCGTTAGTATAATAACCCAATATTTACATTAGTAATACCCTCCCCAAGACGACATTCCAACGACTACGTCGGGCAGAACCACGACAGCCGTTACGGAACCCTGGATCAATCGGGCAGCGTATCTAATACGTAATCGGGGTTATAATACTTACAACGGGGCAGAACTTCGTTATTTAGGGGGGTATTATACCCGAAAAGCACTTTGACTATATAGAAATTCGAGAGAAAGAAAGTGTGTGAGCGACTGGGACTGAAGGCTGATGCCCTCAATTTATAGGGCCTGATTCTGGTTTTGTCGCGCCCGCGTAAGAGGTAGCCAAGGGCTACGCGGCCCGCGACATAGGGTTCGTAGGCCCTAGCTGATCCGGGTCACCGCTCTAGCTTCGACGTGTGGCTGCCAAGTGGCAGCTCAGGGTTTTGCCTCGTTGACGAGCGCTCGCGGCCCGCGTAAGACTAAGCTTAGGTCTTCGCGGCCCGACACAGATTGATAAAATTTGTTTTTAATTAATTTTTAATAAAATAAAAGTATTCGAGGCCTGTTTTCGTATACGGGGTGTATTTTAGGACGTATAGGGATATTCTAAATATTTTAGGGGTTCGAAAATTATTTAGGAGGGTTGTTATAGTAAAAAACATCAGTAATTTTTCTGATATGTATTTTTGTGTATCAATTGTTGTGCAATGTAGGATGCCGGCCTGTAATGTGGCAGGTAATTATGGCGTTTTGAAAAGATAAATAAATTCAATTACGATGGTGTGGCTTTTAATATAATAAATGTTAGTAATAAAGTTTTCCGTCGTTTCAGTTAGTGTTTGCAGTTACTATTTTGTTCAGCTTCATCTGTTAAGGCTGTAACACTTCCCATCTTTTCAGGGTTTAGTGTTTTGTTTTTAATCGCGTTTAGATAAAGATGGCACGTTGTTTTATACATTGTTTTAATGGCGTTTAGTCAATTATTGTCGTTTTTATAATAATTTGTTAAAGTAATTTCATTATTAGTTTTGGCATTTTTTAGCGTTTTATATAGTAACAACGTGCTTTGCCAGTATCCGTTCTCACAGTTTTCATACTATTTAGGCGTTTGGTGTTTGTAGTTTTTGGCGTTTTATAAACATTTTTTTGTACAGATATAATTTATTTTATTAGTGGAGAATTAGATAACAAACAACAGAAACTGATCCCCTAAAAAAATAGAAAATGAAAAAAAAATTTATAAATGCTAATCTAATTTTTCATCCAAATCTTCACTGTCATCAGCCTCTTCTTCTTGAATTTTTTGTGCCTTGAACCTTTTAATACCTTAGCTAGATGCCGATTTTCCTACATAATGCCCGTCTTTAGAACAAGCTGATTAGTGGCATCCTGTATTTTGGTGTGATCTATTGTTGTTTGGTGACATGTCATCGAAGATCAACGCCTGCTTGGATGCTATTATGATCATGGAGTCCAAAATAGCATTTACACTGGTATCGATCCCTTCATGCCATCAATATATCCATCAAGAACAAAGCTCGCATAATGACATATCACTGTCATTAGTCTCTTTTTCTTGAATATTTGTCCATCTCATTCAGCAAAAGCTAATAGAGATACCCACCCCAGGCAAGAATCCATTCAGTTAAACTTCATTGCAGAACAATACTGGATATCGAAGAAACGAGTTTTGCCATATGTGGTTTTTTTAACTATTTTATTGGCGTTTAAAGTGAGTGGTTTCTTGGAAACATGACATTTGTTTTTGGGTGTGATCAATTGATTGTGCAGGGACATTTCTCTTTATAGGATGATTTTGGCGCGTAGTCTAGGCGAGATTTTTGTCACACCCCTTTCTAAGGCGGAAGCACGAGGTGTGATCCTGAAAGGTTCTCATTGCATACAATAGGTGAACAAGCTACATGAATGTAAAACAACTCCACAATGCCATTGATATTTAATATCCAGAACAAAAGTTAAGTTTTAAGTTTACATCACCCATAAGATAATTGTTTGAAAAGTTTACAACTTCATTTCAAAAACAAATATCAAGGTTTTGTTCATTATATCTCCATAAGGAAGTAGGATATAACGAGAAAATCCTACAAAAGTGGCATTAGAGCCTCGACACATAACAACTAGAAACACAAACGACATCCTTGAGCGAAGAGAGACCGTGCGAACATCCATCTAGTTACCTGAAATACATGTAAGTTTTGGAAAATCGTCAACATAAGTTGGTGTGAATTCATGTAGTTTTCGTATAGAATGTTTGTATACTTGTATGAAAACATGGTATGTAATTTGTAAAACATATCTATGAACTGAGTTCTGTAAATGTAAGGAACACGAGATCGCTAATGTTTAGCTATGACATTATCATATGTCACGACATAGGAAGCATCCAACCATAGGCATTTTTCTATCGATTTACGACTTGAGACACAAAAGCACTCTAGGTAGAACGTGGCCCGGAGTGTGGCTGCCTGAAACCCATTAGATCTAACCTTTTGTTCCGCGGTCTAGGTATATAGTCTATTAATGGTGCTTATGTCACCCTATTCGTCACATGATCTATGTGTCATTCCTTAGTTTTGTGTTCAACATACCATAGTACATGTATTTTCCCCAAGTTTAGAAAACAAGTAAACGTTTAAAAGTGGGGACATGAACTCATAGTTTTGCGTATCTTGTGTCGTAAACTTCACCGGGTTTGTCTCGTAAGCATCGTGACCTATACGTGCTCTATGTACATTAGTCACTAGACTTGTAACTGTAGCGCCCTGCGTCCCTAAACTTTTACCATTTTGGCAAGATTAGTCCTTGTGGTTCCTAGTGATACTTTCGAATCTTAACTATGTGGAACTTGACAATGTGAATCTTGATATTTTGAATCTTGACTCTTGTGATATGTGAAACAATGTGAATGAGAAATTTGATACTCAATACTTGAAACTTGATACTTGATACTAGATACTTGACACTTAACTCTTGATACTTATTGAACGAGACTCTTGATACTTATTGAACGAGATTCTTGATGGAACAAGAAACTTTGATGCTTTGTTAAACAAGAAGCTTGAAACTTGACACTTACTAGCTAGCTTATATGAAGACTTGTAATACGTAAACTCTTGTGTTAGTTATACAATCCTATCATGTGATGATATTACACAATAATACGCAACGCAACGCAACACTTAACCTAGCTCGCAAAACGAACCGAAATCAGAAAACTAGCAAGCGGGTCTCGGCTGTCCGAATGGACATCCGATCGGATGACCGTCCGACCAAGAGCACACTTGCACCGCCTTACTGTCATTCTCACACTATAAATACCCGCTGTCAAATCATTGTTCACTGATGTGACAGTCTCGTCCGACCCAGAAGCTTCCGACCCTTTCTAAGGCATTTTTCCTTTAATTTCACGCGATTCTTGTAAGTTTTCCCCATGAATCTTGTGCAGCTTTCTTCATTGCACACTTTCTCATTAGATTCTTCACCAAAATCACATGTTTCCCCCATAAAATCATCTAATTTGGACCTGATCGAACGGGGTGATTCCCATCCAATCAGACAAGCTGAACCTTGGTGGGTTTTCCGTTGTCTTGATACGTTATCATGTCATCTCCGTTGAACTCAAACTTAGAGATTTTACTAAAGGTTCAAAGAAACAAGATCACAACAGCCGAATAATCATCCGAACGGATGACCGTCCGATCGAACTATCATCCGACCAAGCGACCTGCTCCCTGTAGCCTTCAACACTTAAACTATTTGAATCAGGACTTTAAACTATCAAACTTTCGCTCGAATAATCATCCGACCGGATGACCATCCGATCGACTGACTTGAATTTATACTACAATGAAAACTTCAAAAGTTTGGAAACATTTCGCAAAACACACTACTGATCGAACGGCCGTCCGATCGAATGGTCATCCGACCGGATGACCATCCGATCAGGAAACCTGTCAGACACTTTTATCCGATTTTCCGCACGATTCAACATTTTGTTCGACGCTTATATTGTTATACTATAATCAGGCTAACTCCAGCGCTCCCTTCGATCCAATTAGTTGGTGTTGATACTTAGCACCCACTGTGAGTATACGCGATCCCTTTTTGTTTTAAACACTTTTGGGATGTAACATGTATTCTATAAACATGACACTTGACACTTGAAACTTATTTGGAAACTTACTCTATCCGTAGTAAACATGGAAACATGATACTTGTGAAACTTGAGACTTATATGCTACGTAACGTTTAATCCTTGTATGTGACATGTCTTAACAATTATGGTAATATGCATATGCTATAGGTTGTAACGCCCCGCCTGCTATTCTCTTGGGTATTGTTAAGATCAAACCTCCCGTTAGACTTTGGGAAAGGCAATGAACATTTATAGCTCCCGCTAGACTCTTGGGATTGCTATGTTAATTGCGTTGGAAATGCGTGTTACGTAGGGACTGCTTTAGCTTAGCATGGTGAAACTTGTTATATGTTTTCATGCAGATACGAGTTTTGGAATGTTTTAAACTATTATGCTTTTACATAATCAAACTTGTATACTCGCCAACATTTTGTTGATAGTATTTTAATACATGTTGCAGGTTGATAAGTTTGGACGCTGAAGAAACAAGCTAGGATGATGCTTAGAAACTCACCTAGTTAAATCAAGAATTTTGAACAATATTTGGATGTTTTCTAATTGATACTTTTGTGGTTGATTCATGGATGTTGTTAGACAATTTTGCATGAAATTAATTAATTGTTATTGAAACAATTTAGAGTTGTGGAATCTCTTGAGCAATCTGAACACTTAGTGCCGTGCCCGGATGTTTCCGCCATCGGTTGGAGTGTGATAGATTGGTATCGGAGCCATAACTATAGGGAATTAGGAAAAATAGGAATACTTTGCCTAGTCTATAGTTCTAGGAAATTTGACTCTTATCTGTTGTTTAAGACTTATGCATTCTACTGTATTTGCTTCCTAGCAACACATTCCTGGTAAACTTACATGCCTTCCCTAAGGCTGACACAATATACACACTTGGATGCTTTGAAACCGCTGTTGAGAAGTGTTTGTATTTTGCACGAAATTTACCTTCAAGCCAGGAGTGGCATCCAAACCTTGAAGAAAATTTCCATACCATAATCTTGTAGGTCTTATCTTTTGATAAGTACTGACACTATTAGGGCATGTAGTTGTCAAGTTAGAGGTGAAACTCATATCTTGATAACTAGTCCCACTCCTTGATTTTCTGTCTCGCCAAAGCCTCGAAATTCCCGATCAATTAGGAACGTGTAGTGACTGAAAGAACAAATACCGTAGGCCTAACATCGATGACGTATTTGTCTAAGTAAGCCAAGGCATGTTGCCTCAATTCGAGAGGGGTCCGATTCACTTTGGTTAGTCAACGTTCCTCTACCCGAAACAATCCTATGTGTTATGAGCCTATCTTTTATGTTATCTCGATTTTACATGTGGTTTTAAACTTGATTCTTTGTTCGTTTTAAGATTTTTACACAAATTGCACGTATCTCCGCAATCTAAAACATTGATAATCATAATCTCTCAGGATCGAACTAAATTTATGAAGCTTTATTCATTGTGTTATACTACATGGAAGTCTTGATTAAACTATGCGAAACATGATTGAACGATATGCTATGTGAAGCTACTTGCTTAATCTATGTGTACCCTAACGCATACATAACCGGTTGAAGCACATGAAAATGATGGAGTGTACCATTATGGGTGGCAAAACATGATATGTAACATGGCACCGAATGACGAGACGGATGTAACATGGTCGAAACATGGTGGATACGCTACTGGTACTTCCTATATATAAGTGTTTCTAACATGTTACCAAACTTTCGTACCACGTGCCATGCGAAATTCGGCATTTTGCGGACCTATGGTGAGAATGCTGAACCTTTGTGCTATGTGAAACTTGTTGAATGCTCTGTGATGTGTGAAACTTGAGCCTCTATACGATCATGTGAGAAACTTTATACTATGACTATGCGTTTGTGAAACTATACTATTACTAAACGAGACATTATGAACTAGTCTCATTCGAGCCTTTTCTTGGAATCTTTAGATGTCTTCCGTAAACTGTCCGACTCTCTCAATAGATCCAGAGCCAACTCTCAGAAGAAGATGATGTCTTTCATGGCCGATTAGATTGCTCGCATCGTGCCTAAGATCGTCTCTGAGATCCAGGGATCAAACACTCCTCCCTCCTCTGTGGACTCTAAAGTGGAGAAACCAAAGCCCGTGAGCTTCAACTACAAACACTTTGTCTCTTGCAACCCTGCGCCTTTCACGGGCAATGATGGGGTGACTGCAATGCTGGAATGGTTCGACAGCATCGAGGTTACTTTCATCAACAGTGAGTGCCCAGAACACTTAAAGACTAGGAGTGCAACATGCATGTTTCAAGGAAGAGCTCTCGAATGGTGGGAAAATGAGAGGAACATCCGCTCCAACGATGAAGCTTGTGCTTTACCTTGGGCAGAGGTTAGGGAAATGATGATGCTTGAATTTTGCCCTCCGCATGAGCAGCAGAAACTTGAGGACGAATTCTGGCATTTGAAGCAAATTGGTGATGACAACCTAGCATATACTACCAGCTTTAAGCAACTCAGCATCATTGTACCACACTTGGTGTCTACTCCGAAGCGCATGATCACCAAGTACATCCATGGATTACCTCCGGCCATGGGTGATTCGATTGAAGCAGCTCAGCTCGAGACTATTGAAGAAGTTTACCGTTTGGCAGCAAGTTTGAACAACAATCGTGTTCGTGATAAGCAGTTTGGAAACTCTGCTCCCTCAAAACCAGCTAACCAAATCACTCAGCAGCCAAGTGGCAGCAAGAGCAAGAAAGGAAAGTCTCAAGGTTCTAGATGCAATGCCATTGTCCCTGCTGCAAACGCAAACCCTACGGGCAATGCTATTGTGCCTGCTGCTGCTAAACATCCTGCTCCGGAAAACAAGAAATCATACACCGGGGTTCATCCCAAGTGTGCTACTTGCAACTTTCATCACCCGGCCAACTCTGCTTGCCGTCTGTATACCAACTCCAATCGCTATGGCCACACAACTCCTTACTGTCGTCAGGCCAATCATGTTCAGCAAGCACCACCAGCTCAGGTCGTTCAACCAGCCCAGGCAGCTCTTCCAGCTCGCCCGAACCCCAGACCTGCAAATGTCCGTGCATGCTCCAAGTGTGGAGACACTACTCATCTCCGAAACCAATGTCCCCAGCTAAACCAGGAGCAACAGCCAGCCGCTCGAGGGCGAGCGTTCAACATCAATGCAAACCAGGCTCGTAACGACAATGACGTCGTTAATGGTATGTTTCTCTTCAATAATATTTACGCTTCAATACTATTTGATACTGGTGCCGATAGAAGCTTTGTATCCGTAGAATTTGAATCTTTGTTAAACTGTGACGCTCAAAACTACCCAAGTCATTTTCTGTTGAGATTGCCGATGGTAAGTCTATTCTAGTTGATACAAACCATTAACCCGGTTTGTATTCACTCATCCAAAAATATTACAAAAGTTTATTTTCAAACAACTCTTGTTTCAAAACAAAATCTACAACACCATATATTCTAAGTATAAGAACGAGACCAATGAACAAGATTCTACTAGATCAAAGTTTTCACAATACAATAATGTTACAAACTCAAAACAATTGGATAAATCTAACTTTTAGGTTTTCTCTATAGCTGTACTTTCAAAATGCCTCCTCGACGAGATGCACAACCTCAAACCAACGAAGAAATCACACCCCTTGTCACTCGACAGATGGCTGTTGTGCTTCCAAACATAGTAACCTAGGTTCACCAGATATACAACAACAATAACAACAGCAACGCCCAGTGTAATTTCAAGACCTTCAATTTAGCCAAACCGCTAAAATTTTCTAGGTCTGAAGGAGCAACCGCACTCTTACAATGGTTCGAAAGTATAGAAAGCACATTCCACCATGTTCAGTGTCCTAATGAGCGCAAGGTAGATTTCGCTTCGAGTGTCTTTCAAAGGAGAGCACTCACTTAGTGGAATAGTATTATGAGAGACCGAGGTGCCGATGTAGCAATGGAACTGATGTGGGAGGAATTTAAGGATCTTATGAAGAAGGAATTCTATCCACGAAGTGAAATAAGGGCACTTGAAAGCGAGTTCTATCATCTGAAACAGGATTGTGGGGAAAACCGTGCCTACACTGACCGATTTAAACAGTTAAGCCTACTTTGACCCACTATGGTCACACCTTTGGATCGGGCCATTGAGAAATACATCGATGGTTTACCTGACCCTGTCCAAGACATTGTCACTGGCAGCCAACCTACAACGCTTAGGGAGGCTAAGGAATTAGCTGCTATCTTGACTGACTCCAAGGTTAGAAAAGGTAAGATATTTCGAAAAGGAGGCAAGAAACAAAACATTGAATCTGTTACCGAGAATTCGAAAGGAACAAAGGCCGAATCTTCTAAAAGTTCTAGGAAGCGTAAGGCTTCAAAGAATTTTGCAATTCCTGCACCGGTTCCACTAAACTCAGTACACTTCAAGGGATTTTATCGTGGAAAGCAACCTCAGTGCAATCATTGCAATTATCATCATGCATCAAATTCCCCTTGTCGCCAGTGTACAATTAGTGGTTTATTTGGACATCTAGCTGTAACCTGTCATATTCAGAACCGAGCAGCCCCTACTCAGACTCACCCGAGAGCATGTTTCAATTGTGGTGATTTAAATCATTTCAAGCGAAACTGCCCCAAGCTTGCCAATGCTAATGGACGAGTATTCAACGTCAACGAGGCTCAAGCTAATGATCAAGCGCTTATGATCATTTGAACCTCTAAATTTCCTGTTTATTTTCAAGAAACAATGTACATAGTTTAACTATGTTTGTAATGACAATATAAATTTCAAGAAGTTTAACTTTATCTCTGTTATTCAATTTTCAATTTCAAACTCTAATGTGATTACACTATGTTTGATTTCAAATTTCATGCTAATTTTGAGGATTCCGTTCTTTAGGAACTAAATCTTATAATATTAGCACAATATAAATTGCACTCCGGTGCATTCGTACAAACGTGGTGACACGATCGATACGAATACTATGAACAAGTTAATACTATAATATGATCATAGCATTACATACATGATTTATTTATCTAATATGTATAGTACATGGTTGTAAATACAATTTGCTTCGTATGTTGATATGACGTACTTAATACATTTTTGCTTAGTATGTTAACTTAGCATACCTAGCACATGATTTAAGAACATTTTCTTGATATGCTTACATTATGATGATAATGTATGATTAGTATATGTTGCATTCTACCTGTTTGGTTAATATGAAACATATATATAAACATTTGTACTAGAATAGAACGCCTACTACTAAAATTTGTAGTATGCAAAATAAGTAGTATTATCATTGCTAGTATGAAATACGATTCGATTTGACAGATATATTATTGTGACAATGTTTAGTTGATTTAGATGATAGTTCGACATTATTATTTGTTTACCCTCGCTTAACAAGAGAAGCTATGTGGACCATGCGACGAAACGAGTAATTATGGGTGCACACTTAATTATGAGATTCGACGCATGAGAATCATAGTAAGCCTTGTTAAGTATGGTGACATAAAATCTAGAATGATCAAGGTAACGTGAGGAGTATGATGCGATAAGAACATGGTGGATACGCCGATGGTACTTCCTATATCTAAGTGTTCTTATTGTGTTATTCTTCAGAACGTTGCTGAGATCATTTGGTGATTTTATGTTATCTTGGACCATGATGTGTTTAATTGTTATTTGTGTGGATATTTCCGATAGACAAGAACAAGTACATTCATTAACTCAAATCGAGCCGACCAGGAGTATAATATGGTGTTAAAGGTGACGATCTTGATGCCATAGGTATGTTAACCCGTCTCCTATGCATGGGATGCTCATGGTACATTGGAGGTACCTCGTGAGACATTAGAAACCGTGTACGTGAAGGGCTTGAATGTACACCCCTTTTTTTGCTAGGAATTACACTAGGAGCTTAGTATAACATAGTGCCATACTTAAATGATTTTTTGAACACTAGTCGACTATCACAAGTTTCAAAGGGATGAATACCTTGAGATACTTTGAATATCCCAAATTACATTTTGAATTCTCCAACACCAAATGATGCTCCGCATCTTTGGGATCCAGCAATCTGCTTGTCCATCAGTTGTTTCAATTCCATTCTACGGTCTCTTTCGAACAAATTTCGGGACGAAATTTCCTGAAGTAGGGGAGACTGTGACACTTGTGCTCCGTAAACACACACAATGTAGGACACTATCCTTTATCAAAGAAACAATGTGTTTCGGTCTCAAAAATTTGTTTATTTTGGTTTTACAATTTCACGTTTTGATTCTAGTTCATTTTCAAGCTTTAAATCGCTTTCTGGAAAGTTATACGCGAACTGACGCGTAAACGTAATCAGTCTAATGCGGAAAACATTCCGGAATAGTGACATAGGCTTAACATGCCTTAAATAACTTTTATATAACTTAGAAATAGGTTTTGAAAGCTTTGGTGTGTCAAAAACAAGTTTATTCACACTCAGGGACTATTTGCGTCAAACTGCGAAAGTCTGCTGATTCACATAGTATCGAACATTCCGAAACTTGATCATAAGTTAAACATGCCCTAAATATCCCTTACATAGCTTAGAAATAGGCTTTGAGGTGTTTGGTGCGCAAAAATAAACTTATTTGATCAATAGGGAGTAAAAGCGTCAAAAAGTGCATAAGTTTGCATTTTCGCGCATATCTTACGTTCTGAATATATCCGGAGATCCAAAAATTTATGTAATCATTAAAATATTTTTGAGCGTCGTAATTAACCGAACAGCGCAACCGTACGGCCAAACGAACCGACATCCGAGATATTTTTGAGCATATTTAAAGTTCCCTATACTTTAAGTTCATTTTAGAGCCTTGAAATGGGGTTAACGGGGCTTAAACGTTCCAAAAATGCATCGAAAATCAAGTTTCTGGGCTGCAGGGACCAAAACAGACATTTTTTGATAGTTGTCTTACACGGGGAGCGTAAGCTGAAGCCTCTGATTAATCGGGGTGCGAGAGAACATCAAATCAGCAGAAAATCAGTTTCCAGCAAGATCCAGCTGTTCCCTTGTTTTTGCACATGGTTACTTCATCCTATGGGCTTGTTTTCGGCACCCATTGTATTACAAATCAGTGGGTACACTTGTAAGGACAAGATCAAAGCTCATTTATTGAGGAACGATCCTAACGGTTGTGAAAATCCTATAAATACCCAACCCAATTTCATTCCAAACTCAAACCTTTTGATTCACTCAGCTCTAACTTGGGGTTTATACTCCATACCTGAGTTATTTGAATCAAAACTTCCTTGCTTGGACCTCTTGTAAGTTTCTTTCATGCTTTTATCCGTTTTTAAGCGTAAAAGTCAAACAGTGTTTGACTTTCAGCTTTGACCGGTCAATGGCCAACAAGAATTTCGTTTGAACTTCGCAACATGAGCGTAATCACGATGGTTATAGTCCCTAGTGACTATACCTACTGATTACCACGTTAATTAGGTGTAGTGACGCGTCATAGTTTCGGTCAAAATACGCGTCTATGCGTATTTTGCAACCAAACTATTCTTGGGTATCAAAACCGTTTGTTTTGATATCAAACTTGTTTTCTAACTTAGTTAAACATGTTTTAACATGTTTAACTCGTCACTCTTAGTTTAGTGCTTATATAGGGTCGTAAAGATAAGCGGTCTAAACAACCGCTTAGACTTTCGAACCCGACCCGTTTGGTCAATCATTAGGATCCGACCCAACATGTTTTGTGACCATAGTTGCATAGGGAATAACCTTCTGAGGTTATACCTTATGGTCAATTCGTTTAGTTAGTTGTATGATACGTAGTTTATATGCCGTAGGAAAATGACCAAAATACCCTTTTTGCACATAATTTCATTTTAAGCATATGTAACACATGTTTTGACATCTAAATTGATTATATAACATAATTAGATATGTTAAGGAATATAATACTTGTCATAGAACTAGTTAGGCGTCTCGAACGCGCTTTCGCGCGAGCGACGCGTTAAAGTAGCGTAAGCTACCTTAATGAGTCGTAATCACTTAGGATAGGTTCTGATTTAGAATGTAGGCTTTGTTAAACCATATCACATGAGTTCCAATACTCGTTTGGTTTACAAGACCTCATTCTACCCGATCTTCCGATTTAGGTGTCGATTCGCTAACATAGTATCCGTTACCCTAGGAACCGCTTCAACACTTGAACCCTTGGTCTTTTGAGATTTGTTATACCCTTTGAACCGGAACTATACGCAATCCCAGGCGAGCACATAGTTCCCCTCTTTTACCGTTTTCAAATGTGTTGGGGTGATTCATATCTGTAATCGATTTTTTTCAAAATGTATGGCATATATGTGTTCACTAAGTGCTTTTATGTGTATTATTCCGATTATGCAAATACAATGTTTTATCCTTAAAGTGATATGTCTATCTTCATAGTTAGATTCATGTAGGATATTTGAAGTACAGTCTTAGATCTTCATATCTTCATAGTAAGATTTTTAAGAAGTACTTTACAACTCGATGGTTGGTTTTTGTGTAGTTTGTTGGTGATTTAGATAACGAAACTAGATAATACAATAAGCACATGGTGGATACGCCGCTGGTACTTCCTATATATAAGTGTGCTTATTGTATTACCTTTCGTGGCGTTATCCCAAATCACCATTAGGATTTAGGATTGTTTTGATTCAATAATTCAATATGACAGAACCCAGAATCCTTATAGCATCTATCTATCTTTATAGGTTGATTCTTGTAGGATGTTTAGAGTACTAATATTGAAGTTCTTGTTTGGAATTCATTATGTACTTTAACGCATGTTTGATTAGACAATGTGACAAGAACCCAGAATCCCTGTAGTACCTATCTATCTTCATAACTAGACATATATGGGATGTTTAGAGTACTAATATTGGAGCCTCCGTTTGGGTTCATTGTGTACTTTAATGCGTTTTACGAGATGGAACAAGTTGACAATTATGTGTTTATGTGGTAGTTGTGATTTAGATAACGAAACGGGTGTAATAAAATAAGAACATGGTGGATACGCCGCTGGTACTTCCTATATATAAGTATTCTTATTTTATTATTCTTGTAGCGTTATCTGGATCACTTTAGAATTCTGTGTATGATTGTTTCAAGGTTTGATTATTGAAATCTTCGTAGAATCTCCCATATTTTTATATGTTAGATTCGTAGAAAGATATCTGAAGTATTATCATGACTCATTGATTTGATTTATATAATACTTACATAAGTTTTTATTTATTTCAAAACAGTTATTATTAATCCTTGATTGGATTTCTAATAACATATTAACAAGTTTTTACGATGGTTTAAACAAGGTTACAATGTAAGGCATAAAATGACTTAGTAATAATCATATTGCCATATACAAACCTATTTTTTCACGAGTTTTCACAATTAAGATTATGTATTGCAATACTAAATTTTTGCCATTCTTTGGCTTCAAGATTTATTTTCAATTAACAGTTCTCGTAGCTGTTAAAGTATTGCAATACCAAATGTTTTGCCATTTATTTGGCTAATAAAACCTATATATTCGCCAGCATTTTTATGCTGACTGTTTTTCACATATGTTTCAGGTTTTCGACTGTTCAAGCATCAACGCATAGGACTGCATACGGGCCTTAGACTTCTAAAATAAAATAACAATTTCATGTATTCTTTGTTTGTAAAACGATGTTAATGATATTGAAACAATTTAGTACCAGTAGTTTTGAGCAATTTGTAATGTGACTCCCCGATATTTCCGTCACATGTTGATTGTATTACGCGATTGGGGTGTTACAGATTGGTATCAGAACACTGGTTATAGGGAATTAGGTTATTAGCATGCCTTAAACCTAGTCTATAACCTTCCTAGGACCCAAACATGAGTAGACTTAGGACTTCTTTCCTAACCCTCATCCTTATTCATGCCACAACTGCTCCATGATTTACGAATCATCTAACCTTAGATGATTTATCCTAAAACCCTTAGGCTTTATGCCTAAAGGTATTCCTCAAAATGTTTTTCTCAAAACGTTTTCATTAAAATATTTTTCAAAATGTTTTCTCAAACGTTTTTGTCAAAATATTTTACAACATGTTTTATCTCAAACGATTTGTATCAAAAGATTTCTCAAACGTTTTTCATTGAAATATTGGGTTTTTAATAATGTGAACACATGCAATCTGGAAGGGTGGATGCCTGTACCCCTTGTTTTCTGTCTAAGGCTAGAGTGTTCGTACAAATCCGCATTTTCAGACCAGTCACTCTTACCTGGGAACTCTTAGGGTGAGTGTCCACTTATAGGCTAAAGCATGTCTTCGTGAAGCATTATAAAAACCTATCCATCTTGACCCTACCGAATGATTTCTAAACGACCTTTGTAACCCTACTCGTTCATATTACCCTCGGTAATTTGTTTGCTCTTCACGACAATCGAAGCATCATTCCTTTCCGAATACTATTTCATCATATTACCTTCGGTGATATGTTTGATTCAATACAGTTGAAATGAATCTCATTTCATTCCATGACACTATGAGATCCTATCTCATTTTCGAAACACTACCTTTGTTTTTCAAAATTTCAAATTTTTACCATTTGGATGAGAATTTTCAAAATTTCAACACAAAGTTTCTTTATTTAAAAATTTTTAATTTAAAAACATTTTGTCCTAAAAGCAATAAATTTTTAACAGGTAAAGAATTTATGATACAAACCATTAACCCGGTTTGTATTCTCTCATCCAAAAATATTACAAAAGTTTATTTTCAAACAACTCTTGTTTCAAAACAAAATCCACAACACCATATATTCTAAGTATAAGAACAAGACCAATGAACAAGATTCTACTAGATCAAAGTTTTCACAATACAATAATGTTACAAACTCATAACAATTGGAAAAATCTAACTTTTTGGTTTTCTCTATAGCTGTACTTTCAAAATGCCTCCTCGACGAGATGCACAACCTCAAACCAACGAAGAAATCGCAGCCCTTGTCACTCACCAGATGGCTGTTGTGCTTCCGAACATATTAACCCAGGTCCATCAGATATACAATAACAATAACAACAGCAACGCCCAGTGTAATTTCAAGACCTTCAATTCAGCCAAACCGCTAAAATTTTCTGGGTCTGAAGGAGCAACCGCACTCTTACAATGGTTCGAAAGTATTGAAAGCACATTCCACCATGTTCAGTGTCCTAATGAGCGCAAGGTAGATTTCGCTTCGAGTGTCTTTCAAAGGAGAGCACTCACTTGGTGGAATGGTATTATGAGAGACCGAGGTGCCGATGTAGCAATGGAACTGACGTGGGAGAAATTTAAGGATCTTATGAAGAAGGAATTCTATCCACGAAGTGAAATAAGGGCACTTGAAAGCGAGTTCTGTCATCTGAAACAGGATTGTGGGGAAAATCGTGCCTACACTGACCGATTTGAACAGTTAAGCCTACTTTGACCCACTATGGTCACACATTTGGATCGGGCCATTGAGAAATACATCGATGGTTTACCTGACCCTGTCCAAGACATTGTCACTGGCAGCCAACCTACAACGCTTAGGGAGGCTAAGGAATTAGCTGCTATCTTGAGTGACTCCAGGTTAGAAAAGGTAAGCTATTTCAAAAAGGAGGCAAGAAACAAAACATTGAATCTGTTACCAAGAATTCGAAAGGAACAAAGGCTGAATCTTCTAAAAGTTCTAGGAAGCGTAAGGCTTCAAAGAATTTTGCAATTCCTGCACCGGTTCCACTAAACTCAGTACCCTTCAAGGGATTTTATCGTGGAAAGCAACCTCAGTGCAATCATTGCAATTATCATCATGCATCTAATTCCCATTGTCGCCAGTGTACAATTTGTGGTTTATTTGGACATCTAGCTGCAACCTGTCATATTTAGAACCGAGCAGCCCCTACTCAGACTCGCCTGAGAGCATGTTTCAATTGTGGTGATTTAAATCATTTCAAGCGAAACTGCCCCAAGCTTGCCTATGCTAATGGACGAGTATTCAACGTCAACGAGGCTCAAGCTAATGATCAAGCGCTTATGATCATTTGAACCTCTAAATTTCCTGTTTATTTTCAAAAAACAATGTACATATTTTAACTATGTTTATAATGACAATATAAATTTCAAGAAATTTATCTTTATCTCTTTTATTCAATTTTCAATTTCAAACTCTAATGTGATTACACTATGTGTGATTTCAAATTTCATGCTAATTTTGAGGATTCCATTCTTTAGGAACTAAATCTTATAATATTAGCACAATATAAATTGCACTCTGGTGCATTCGTATGAACGTGGTGACACGATCGATACGAATACTGTTAGTGCATTTATGTCTATCGCCTTCGTCAATCCAAGCCGTAGCGAGAAACAGAAGAAAACAAGTCTTTATATTGTAATATCTAGTCAAAAGGCAAGGTGGCAATCTTGTAATTAATGAGAAATCTCATTAAAAGCCTTGACCTATAAATAGGAGTTTTAGAGTTAGATTAGAGACTTTTGCTCATTTTGTCATTTTAGAAAGCTCTAGATCTAGAGAGAGATTCTAGAGAGAGAAAGTGATTCAAGGTGCTTATACTTGTCATATTACTAATAGAGTCACGTTTATATTACATCTTGTGTGTTAGGTCACGTTCGTGTACGGTTTCCGCACGCCATACGTTCGTTTCGGAGTCAAAACCGGTCCTACAAGTGGTATCAGAGCAGGAGCTCGATTGCACTGATCCAACACACATTTCCGCTCGTGATTTCATTGATTTCAGATCCAAATTCATCCATATTTCATCTATTTCTTCATATTTTTCATTTTTCACGTTTTTAACTGATTTTCGTCAAATTGACCGGGTTTTTACAGTCCAAATTAGCTGATTTTTTGATATTGTTGGAACCTGAAGGTTTATTCATGTAGGTTAGCATAGTTTAAGGGTTGTTTATGTATTTGTTTAGTTTACATGTTTGGGCCGATTTTGTAAGGGTTGGGTTAGTTGACTATATGTCGCAATGGGCCTAGGGTTTAGCCCAGTTGTTTTGTATTTAAACAAACCTCAACCTCTTGGTTGAGGTTGTTGGTTGGATTGTTGGTTGCGACACAAGGGAGCCGAAATTAAGAGTCTTGTATCAGTCATCGTTTAGCTTTGAATGCAAGATCTCTGGTTTGTGTTTTAATCATATTATTGTTTACTTATTTGTTCTTGAATCAACTTGTGATTGTATTCCGCACCTTCACAAGTTAAGATCGATATCATTGAAGGATCCTAAACGGGTTTTACAATTGGTATCAGAGCCAAGAAACCATTCTTGGTTCGGTTTTGATATCAATCGGATTCAAGAACTTCAGTTGCTACTAATCCGGTTTTGGTGTTTGTTTTGCAGTGAAAATTATTAAGCATTCAAACTGTTCTTCGTGTAAATCATTGAAAGATATCACTGATTGTGGTTTGTGTGATTTCAGAATATTGTTAGCTGATTTCTCGGGAGTTGGTGATCAAAGAAAATTCAAAGATTACGATATCTTTGAATTTTTGAAAAAGTGCTGAAAATCAGGGATTACGAGTCAACAGTGTTTATCTCATATCTGTTTTGCAGGTTTCGACTCGCAACCATTAGCAGTCTCGGCTTGTACTGTTCCAGTCTCGACTCGCAACTGTTAACTGTCTCGGCTTGTACTGTTCCAGTCTCGACTCGCAACCGTTAACTGTCTCGACTTGTCCTGCTCCAGTCTCGACTCGCAACCATCAACAGTCTCGATTTGTTCTGCTCCGGTCTTGACTCGCAACCATCGCTGTCTCGGCTTGTGTGGATTTAGTCTCGACTTGCAACTAACTACGGTCTCGAGTTGTCTGATTCTTAGTCTCGACTCGCAATTGTGATCTCGACTCGCAACGTCACTTTGCAACGTTACTTGGACCTGGACTTTGAACTGTTAACACTTTTGGACCTTTAAAAATAATTAATTGATTAATTAATTATGACAACAAATAAATTTGAATTGGCTGCCCTTAACAACCAACAAGAACTGGATTCAAAGCTTGGAACCACAACACGCATTCCAAGGTTGACTGATGCAAATGATTTTCCCGAGTGGAAGTGGCGCTTTGAACAGCACTTGAAGGTCAAAGATTATAAACTGTGGCAAAGCATCTTAAGGGGTCCAAGGGAGATTATGATGGAAAGTTCCACTGAACTAGGTGTTAAGGTAAAGAAACCTAGAGATCAATATACCGAAGATGATTTGCTTATAGTTGAAGAAGATGACCGAGCACTTTCATACTTAACCATGGGTTTGGGTCCTGACATTGCTATTGGATTTCGCACCTGCAAATCTGCCAAAGAACTGTGGGAATCATTGATCGACGTCTATGAAGGAAATGAAGATATGAAGGAGAGTCGAAGAAATCTGCTGCGACAAAATTTCAACAACTTCAACCATATTTATGGTGAAACTGTAGACAATCAAATTCAGAGGTTTGTGAAGTTAGTGACACAAATGCAAATGGAAGAAATTCATACTTCAAATGCATCTACCAATAGACAGCTTCTTAATGCATTGCCAAAGAGTTGGGATCATCATGTCGCTATGATCAAGAAAACTAAAGACCTCGCGAGATGCAGCCTGTCAGAGATGATCTCTCATATCAAAGCTTGTGAACTAGATGATAAACAAAGAGAAACCAACTACAAAAACAGCATGCTAGCTGCAGGTTTTTCCATTACTCCCACTTCGTCAAACAACAATAACACAGCTTTGTTGTCTCAAGGAGGTTTTCAAATGTTTCGCAATGCAACATCTGCTAAGACTGCTCCCACTTCAGCAAATGTCTATTGCTCAGGGTCCTCTAATCAAGTTGCTCCTCCAGTTGCTCCCACTTCCACTACAAACGCTACAAACGCTGGGAATGCCTCCACTGCTGCTTCCGCCTTCACTGTGAACAATGAGATGATAGCTTTCTTTACTAAACAGTCAAAGGAAAATTTGGATATCACAGCCTCCGTTATTAATTGTTTGAACGCTTTCGTTGCAGGAAAAATTGATCCTCCAAAATGGTGTAGCGAGGACCTATATCAAATTCATCCTGATGACGTTGTAGAAATGGACATCACCTGGCAGATGGCAATGGCTGCTTTCAGGGCACAAAAGTTTATTAAAAGAACAGGTAAAAACAGGTGGGGCACTGCTTGGAATGGAGCTGCTAAGGTGCCTTTTAACTTGCGCTGTTACAACTGTCATGAGGAAGGACATTATGCTCGAAATTGCACAAAACCACTGATGAATAGAGAACAAACTCCTGCACAGGCCGTGACACCTAATCGAGAAAGAGCTCTTGTGACCACTGCTAGTATATCAGATGCTGCTGCTACTGGAAGCCCTCAACCGCAAGGATTAGCGCAAGCCCTGGTGGTTCAGCCCAACATCAACTTTGATTGGACTTCTGAAATTGAGCTTCTGAACATCTCAGCTCCAGAAAATCAAGCTGCTTCAAATAACATTGCTTTCATGACCTCAAGTGATCAAAACTCTAAGCCCGAAGAAGAGACTTCAGCTAAAAACTTTGCTTTTATGACTCAAATTCTTTCAGCTCCTGTTAAAGGTCTCACCAAAGAAGAGGTACTTTCTGTTTTTTGTACTCCTGAGTGTAGGGAAAGGGTTGAAGCTTATAGAATACACAACGCTGAGCTCATTCAAGATTATCAAGACATAAAAAATAAAAATTTTACCTTATCGAAAAACGAGAAACTTTATAAAGAAAAGATTGAGGCTCAGCGAAAAGACATCATCAAACTTAAGGATGATGTGAGTGTAAAAACAGCCCATTTCTTAGAAGCTTAGGAAAAAGTGTGTATTTTAACTAAGGAACTGGAAGATATTAGAGACAGATATCAAATTAATGAACTTAATATCAAGAAATTTGATTCTTCCGGCAAACTAGTTAAAAACCTGTGCGATCAACAGCTTGCGTACAAAGAAAAGAAAGGGCGTGGTTTGGGTTATAATCAGACTCCTCCTCCATATAATGATAATTACACTTATCTGCCAATGACTGAGGAGGAGATGATGAATGAGAGTAACATGACTTATGGTTCCAAAACCAACAATTCGTCTTCTCATGACAGACAAGTTGAGAAACAGAAGTCTACTCCATTAAATTTTGTTTCCAAAGGCTCAATTGATCCTAACGTTTCATCTTCATGTGCAGATGATATTTCTGAAGTAAAGTGTGGAGATGTTCATGGGAGTGAACCAGTCGTTATTTCAAATATTTCTGAACCTTATTTGGAACCTTATTCTGAACCAACTGAATCTGACATTGCTTTTAGTCGTTCTTTATTTGCGTCGTTTTCTGCTTATGTTTCGTCTTGTGAGCCTGTTGTTTTGGGCAAAACTGATGATGTTTGTGTTGATAGTTTGAACAATAAGTGTGGTGATGATTGTTTTTCAGCTAATGTGTGTGATCCTAATGTTTCTAACTTTTCAGTTAATGAAAATGTTACAGGTGAGGTCCCTCAGGACGCATTCAGTGAAACCACTGAAACGACTTCTCAAGAAAATCAAGAGTATCCTGATTCTTCTTCTGAATCTGTCTCAGTGGGTGTCCCTAATGTTGAATCTAGTGGGACCCCATTGGAAACTGTAGTAGAAATTGAACCTGAATCAGTTTCACATGATAAATGTGTTGAGGAAATGCATATTGATGAGACTTCTACACGTTCAGATAATGAACCTGAATTAGTTTCACATGACAAGTGCATTGAGAAAACGCATATTGATGAAACTTCTCCATGTTCGAATACTGAACCGAAATTAAGTAACAAAGAAAAGGGAATTGATATAAGTGAGAAATCATTAGAAGAAAAACCACCAAAATGCTCAGAACAACCACAAGCTCAACATGTTCAGAAAACCAAAACGTCAAATCATTCAAAATCAAGCAAATCGTGCAAAAACTTTCAAAATACTCACAAATTGAAGCGTCAAACATGTTTTAACTGTGGCATCGCTGGTCACATTGCCAGAAATTGTGTTCAACTCCCAAGGGCATCGTACAAGAAAAAGTCAGTGCAAGATCAGAAGGTCATGTCTAACCGATATCGTTGTTCAGAGTCAATGACGACTGAAAAGACTAAGACAATGAAAATCAACTATCGCAAGATTAAACCTTCTGATCAGTATTGGAATGCAGCCAAACACAAAAATCAAAATCAACAAAATGATTTCTAAAGACATCAACATAATACTTTTGGTAATTACAAGCCAAATTGGTCAAACAAGCATTGGAAACCTAAAACTAAGGTCATGCAATCCAATCCATCTCTTCCATGTGATCGAAATTCTGCCATTAGAAATACTTTGAAGTTTTTGAATAAAGACAATTTAGTGTGGCAGAGAGTGACTTATATTGATGCACTAGGAAAACCCAGATCCACTATGGGCTGGGTTCCTAAATCTAACTAATCCCGCTAATCGTGCAGGAACAGCTGTGGAGGACTACCGTGCGCCTCTGGTACATGGATAGTGGCTGTTCCAGGCACATGACAGGAAACTTATCCCAACTGGTAAATGTCAAAGAATTTAATGGAGGATATGTCTCATTTGCGGGAGGAGAATCAGGCAGAATCACGTTGAAAGGAACAGTTCAAAACGGCGTCTTAAGCTTCGAAAATGTCAATTATGTTCCAGAACTGAAACACAATCTGTTGAGCATTTCTCAGATTTGTGATCGTGGGAATTCAATTCATTTTACAAAGAAAGGATGTCATGTTCTTAAACCTGGGATTGTTATTCCAGAAGACTGGTTCTTAATGACAGTAGAGAGACGAGGAAACGCCTATGTAATTGATATGAACAAGAAACCGTGTGAAGAGATCACTTGTCTATTCTCAAAGATTTCAGAACATGATGGTCTACTGTGGCATCGTCGCCTTGGGCATGTGAACATGAAGAACTTGAACCGTCTGGCTAAAGGTCAACTAGTACGTGATCTTCCAATAAAAGATTTCATGTTGGTTGAAAAGTGTGTTGCTTGTGCAAAAGGAAAAGCTCATCGAAAACCTCATAAGGCTAAACCAGCACCCTCGACGAAGGCCGTGCTTGAACTGCTTCACATGGATCTTTTTGGTCCAGTGAATGTTTTGAGTATTGGCAAGAAAGCTTATTGTCTTGTAATCGTCGATGATTATTCCCACTGTACCTGGGTATATTTTCTCAGTCACAAAAATGAAACTGCAGTCTTGGTGAAACAATTTATCACTCTGGCTGAAAATTAAGCGAGTGCTAAGGTGAAGGTTATTCGATCTGATAATGGGACAGAATTCAAGAACGTTATTTTGGACACATTCTGCACAGAAAAGGGAATTGATCGTCAGTACAGTGCACCACGAACTCCTCAACAAAATGGAGTAGCTGAAAGAAGAAATCGTACTCTTATTGAGGCTGCACGAACTATGCTGGCTGACTCGAAGCTTCCTAGTTTCTTTTGGGCCGAAGCTGTTAGCACGGCTTGTTACATCCAGAATCACGCTTTAGTAAATAAACGTCATATGAAAACTCCTTATGAGATTCTGGAAGGACGTAAACCTTCGGTTTCACACTTTCGTATCTTTGGTTGTCCATTTGTATTATTACTCATGGACTCTAATGGAAAGTTTGAGGTCAAAGGGGACGAATGTTTCTTTGTTGGATATGCTAAAGGCTCTGCCTATAGGGTCTACAACAAAGTAACTAAAAAGGTAGTCGATTCGTGCAAAATTTTGAGTGGCTTGAAGAGAACTCTACGGATGCTAGAGTCGGACCAGATTGGTTATACGATTATTCTGAATTGTTTAAGTCATTTAACATTTTGTCAAGTGATTTTTCAGATGCAGGTGTGTCTACTCCAAAACAACCGCTGTCTTTTGAGGACACTGAAGAAGAAGAACAGATAGAAGGAAGCGTCAGACATCATACCATTGATCCGCCGGGAATGATGTTTACGCAGTATCCTACATGTCAGCAAACGTCCCATCAATCCCCTGAAGGTGCTTCAACTAGTGGTTCTGCATCAAATGGTTCTGGATCGGCACTATTTCCTGAACCCATTCCTGAAGATTGCATTGTTACCACTCCATTTGTTCATAATAATGCAGCATCTAATGAGGGGGAGTCTAGCAACACCACCACTGAAGACGAGACTGTACCTGACCTGGCAATACCTACAAGTGTTCAACGAAATCACCCCATAGAGAATGTGATTGGTCCTGTAAATGCAGGAATTTTGACCAGGAGCCAATCGGGAACCATCAATACTTGCTTATATTCTTGCTACATTTCTCAAATCGAACCTAAAACTGTTGATATAGCTTTGCAGGAACCAGGCTGGGTAGATGCTATGCATGAAGAGCTGAACCAGTTTGAGAAGCTTGGAGTATGGAAACTTGTCCAGTTGCCAAAGGGAAAGCGCAAACTTGGAACTAGATGGGTATTTCGAAATAAGCAAGATTCTGCAGGGGTTATTGTTCGAAATAAAGCAAGACTGGTGGTTCAGGGATTTCGACAAATAGAGGGTCTGGATTATGATGAAGTATATGCTCTGGTTGCCCGACTTGAAGCCATCCGGATCTTCTTAGCTTACGCGTCATATATGGGGTTCACTGTATATCAGATGGACGTCTAGACCACGTTTCTATATGGAGATGTGAAGGAAGAAATTTTTGTTGAGCAGCCGCCAGGATTCGTGCATCCAGATCATCCAGAATATGCCTACAAGCTAGATAAGGCATTGTATGGATTACACCAAGCACCACGAGCTTGGTATGCCACACTAACTGAACATCTTCTGGCTCATGGGTACACACGTGGCACGATAGACCAGACTCTGTTTATCAAGAAAGTGGGCAAGGATCAGATCTTAGTTCAGATCTATGTCGATGATATCATTTTTGGGTCTACAAGTGAGGATCTTTGCAAGGAGTTTGAGAGAGTTATGAAGAAGAAATTTGAAATGAGTGCTCTCGGGGAAATGACACTGTTTTTGGGTCTACAAGTCAAGCAGAATTCTCAAGGGATTCTTATCCATCAAGGGAAGTATGTGGATGACGTGCTAGCAAAAATTTAAGTTTTCAGACGCAAAGCCTGCTGAAACACCAATGGCAGAGAGACCATTCTTGACTGAAGATGAAGAAGGATCTTCTGTGGATCAACGTCAGTATAGGTCTATGATCGGGTCGTTGATGTATCTGACAGCTAGCCGTCCGGATATTATGTTTGCTGTCTGCAACTGTGCAAGATATCAGGCTAATCCTAAAACTTCTCATCTTACTGCTGTTAAACAAATCTTTCGGTACCTTAAAGGCCGACCTCGGTTTGGTCTGTGGTATCCGAGGGATTCCAATTTTGACTTGTTTGCTTTTTCTGATAGCAACTTTGGAGGTACTGATAGTGACAGGAAATCTACATCAGCTGGATGTCAATTTCTGGGTGACAGGCTCATTTCTTGGCAATGCAAGAAACAACAAACGGTGGCGATTTCTACAGCTGAAGCTGAGTATGTTGCCGCTTCTGCATCTTGCTCTCAAGTGGTGTGGATGCAACATCAATTGCAGGACTACGGTTTGACTTATCTTAACACTACTATTTACTGCGATAATGATGCTGCAATACAAATTGTTAGAAATCCTGTTTTTTCACTCCAAAACCAAGCACATAGACATAAAAGTTCATTTTATTCGAGATTGCTTCGACAGAGGTCTTATTACACTTGACCAAATCGACACAGATGCAAATGCTGCCGATTTGTTCACCAAACCTGTCAGCAGCTCAAAATTCAAAGTGCTTGTGGATTTTCTGAAAATGATCCGCTTTACTGACTGAGCATGTTTTTGTTTTTCGTAGGTAAATTTATTCATAAAGTTTTCTATTCTTAGGTAGTTTTTATTTATGCTCAAATTTAGGGGGAGATATTTTGAAAAATACAAAAACATTAAAAAATTGAAAAATACAAAAAGAGGTGTTGCATGACTGGGAAATGAAATGAATTTTCACATTATGGTTGAGGGCTGACTCATGTAAGACCGGTATCGAAATAGTTTGACTCTAGTATGATGTGTTGGTAGGCTCTATCCTTTAGGCTGGAAACATTGGCTGTTTCTGTTCAGAACTAAAATAGTACATGACCTCAGGAAAGAAAATCACTTGGAATTAGCTCATTTCTATTTGAATGTCTGTATGTTGTCCCGATACACACAATTTTGGTCTGACTCTGAAATCTTCTCTGAAAAGGTCGTGTATCTCCTTTGCTGCATCCAGATATATACTGACCTGGAGGTGCTAGGCAACGTCAGCTTCTGCTGCATCCAGATACATGCTGACCTAGCTGTACGTTGTCGCTCTGTAGATCAATTAAACACCCGAAAGAGGCCCTCAAGTGCCCAAAAGAAACCCTAGAAACCTATATCAAATTGAGAAAAACTCATTTGATCTTGTACATTATACCATCTCTGCAAAAGATCTATTCTGTTCTCTTCTCAACCTATTCCCAGTTAAGATTTCAGAGATCTGGATTGGACTTGTGAAATATGTGGTAGGGAAGCTACTTACATGATAGGGTGTGCTGTCTGTAATTCCGAGATTTGATTAGTATTTGTTTGGGTGTTCATTGTTAAGAAATCAAAACATGATAAAATTTGTTACAGGCAGTTATATGGAAAAGGTCTAGGGAGATGAGTTTAGATGGAAAAATATACTGGCAATCGTCTAGATCATTCGGTAGTAGATCAGTGTTAATAAGTGATGTCAAGCCCGAAACCTCGTGATTTGATCCCTGAGTAATCTCCGTTATTTTCCTAATTTATTTTTGTAAATAATAATTTTTATTATTATTTATTTTTGTTTTTTAGGTTTTTGTAAATCATGCTCAGAAAGTTTAATGGGTTATAAGTGTTAACTGCTTAATGGATTTGATTAAATTTGATTTAATATAAAATCTTTTCAAAGATAATCCGTCTTTATAAGCCCAAACTGTTGTTCCGGCCCAGGCCCATTTAATCGGGTTAAGGTATAGGTTAAGGGTCTCGAGTCGAGACCTCATTTCTCACTCGAGACCTTCAGCAATTCTCTCTCAAAGTTCCGGCGAAAATCTTTGTTCTTTGTATTTCCGATTTGATTCCGACGTAAATCTCCGGTTTCGAGTCATCATACTTGGTGTTTCCGGTCTCGATTCATTGTTTATTAAGGTATGATGATGTTTTGCTTGAAGTTTTGCAGATAATTTGCAGATTTGATGATGATCGGATGATGTTTTGAAGATGGCCAAGAACCCTAACTTTATATATTTTGGTCTTCAAACGGATCAGAGGATGTTTTGGGATTTTGATCCAAATAGTGAAAGGATAAAGTTGTTTGTGGAAGTCTCGACTCAGATTTCATCAGGACTCGAGACCAGTGATTGCGAGTCGCAACCTCATGATTGTGACTCGAGATCTTTAGGTCTCGACTCAAGGTCTTGACTCGAGATCTCAGAATCTTAACTCATGGTCTCGACTTGTGATTCCTGATTGCAACTCAAGAACTCATGGTCTCGACTCATGGTTTGGAGTCAACAGTAACCGGTCTCGAGTCAAGATTAGAAAATTCTGAGTTGATGTAGTCAAAAGTGTTGATTGTGAAAATATTACTGTACATGTTTGTAATGCACTTCTGTTTTGTGCAGCCTATGGATTTAAAGTTCATTGCAACTCACAATCAGGCTGGATACTTAGCACCTCCTCCAGAGAAGCACAGAAGATTGTATACCTCATTGATGAAAGGTCTCAACAACTGCCGCATCGTTCACGCATTACGAGACAATCCAGTTATCTATGAAAATCTTGTTCAAGAATTCTGGAAGAATGCAAAAATTGAAATTGTTGAGGGAAAGGGGGTTATTGTCTCTGAAGTTCTAAAGAAGACTGTTACTGTGTCAGAGCAGATGATTCGAGAAGTATTGCAGTTCAATGATCAAGAAACAGATTCGATCGAGCTTCCAGCTGGCACAGTTGAAGCAATATTGCCTAGACTGAGTTATGAAGGAAGATATCCACCTCTGGTTAAGAAATGTGTGCATCCTTATTGGCGACTTCTGCTGCACATGTTTCTCTTGTGTATATCCGAGAACAGAGGAGGCACAGATCAGCTGAACAGTACACAGGCTGCTGCTCTAGTCTGTGTGATAACTAATGAACCGTTCAACTATTCGAAGTATATTTTGGAAGCTATGAAAAGGAATGTGCTAGGAGTCAGGAAAGACAAATTTCTCATGTATCCAAGGTTTTTGCAAATGATTTTTAATGCTCGTTATCCAGAGTTGGAGAGATCTGGTAATACATTGGAGTTGAAGCCCATGGGTCCAGCTTGTTTTGGTGCTCTCACTCCGAAGAAGGGTACTGAGAAGAAATTTGAAGGATTAATTGAGTTAGAGAAGTTTGGTCAATTCTCAGAGACTGAAGATGTTGTTGCTGATCCTGTGATAGCACAACCTGTTCAAGAAAATGTTGGGCCTGCAAATGCTATTGTTGCTGAAGAACATGATATTCAGAGAGGTGTTGAAGATGAGCCTAAGACAGAGATTTTAACAATTGACTCTGACGATGAAGGCATTGAGATTATGTGTGATTCTGGGGAAGATGAAGAGCTTCCTCCTGAAGCTGAAGTTGATACTGTTGTTTCTGCTGTTCCACCTGTGATTACTGCTGAAAGTTTGGCTTTGTTATTAAAATCTGTAACTGATAAGATGGGAAATCCTCCTTCTGATCTTTCAGTGTCAAGTGAAAAGCCTAGTGAAGACCCAAAGGATTCTGATTCCATGCCATTGAAGCGGAAAAGGAGGGATCCGCGACTCGGAATGTATGTTGAACAAAACAAAGATCAATCCATGACTATAGCTGAATATGATGACGGTTTATATGATTTTGATTTTGAGAGAAGTATTGCTGACACTACCACCACTACTGAAGATATATTTGATTCCAACATTAACACTCAAGGAAATGTTTTGGAGACCACTGCTGCTGATATTCAGGTTACAAATGTTGATACAGATCCCATTGTTGATACTATGCCACTTGGTATTTCTGAATCTGCAGGTCCTTCTAGAATTGTTCCTGATGTACCTAGTAGTTCGAGTGGTAAAAGACCTGAAGAGCCATTTAGAATGCCGTTTGATGATGATTCTAGTGATGAAGATGAGTTTATCAGCATGAGAGATATGAAGAAACGAATGGTTGTACTTGAGCAAGATTCAATTCATAAAGATGCGAAGATTATCCAACTTGAAGATACTATTGTGAAGAAAGATCAACAGATTGAGCAGCTTCAAGGAGATGTTAGTTTGTTGTTTAACATAGTTTATGACTTACGTGGAAAGTTGGAAAAGAAATTTGGACAAGAGTTCTCTGATCCAACTGATGTTGAAAATAGGAAAAAGGCCTTTGAAAAGGATAATGCTGAAAGAAGTGCTGCTATGGAACAATACTTTAAAAGAGTTATTGATCCTGTTGCAGACAAAGAGAAGGCTGAAAGAATCAAGAAGAAAAGAGAGTTTGTAATTATGAAAAATCGGAATCTAAATCCAGATGATGATGATGCTCATGCAACTCATCATTTAATGGATGTTGGTGAAACTCTCTATGATAAGGTTGGAAATCGTTCTGGTGTAGTTAGCTGGGGTTATGATCATGATCGCAAAAGATGGTGGATAAAAAGAAAAGTTGGTCCTGTTGAGTGGTACAAACATCCAGGCCAGTTTCAGTCTTTTTCTAAGGTGGATTTGACAAACTTGTCTAAAGCACCTTATGCAGATGATAAGCCTGGAGGTCCTGGATATATGTTTTTTGAGAGATTGAAGAGGGAGGTTCTTAAGGGTTTTCCTTCAATGCGTACGGCAGAGTCCACTGTTAAACCAGCTAAAGGCATTAGAGATCCATACACGAACAAGCGAATGAAGATTGTGCACTGGCCTGTAACTGATAAAGAAAAGGTGATTCCATTGGTGAAAAAGATTCCTAAGGGTGCTCTGAAGTCCTTGCATTTTTGGTCTTATGATGAGCGTCTGGGGCAGGCAGTAATTGTTTGTGATGATGATGTGTGTTTTCGCTTGGTGGATCAAATTGATTTGCTGAATGTTGCTCATGAAGATTTGGAAGTCTTAGCTCGTCATCAAATTAGAGCTACTGAAAAATATGAAGAAATTGCAAAAGCGTGGACTGCTGCGGTTGTGTCAGCCATTCATATTCATACAAAGGGTTTTGGTGGTCTTAAGGATCGGTTGCAAGGTGATCGTGAAAGTTGAAGTGTCAAGAACCTGCATGCATAAACCTAGGGGGAGATTGTTGGAACCTGAAGGTTTATTCATGTAGGTTAGCATAGTTTAAGGGTTGTTTATGTATTTGTTTAGTTTACATGTTTGGGCCGATTTTGTAAGGGTTGGGTTAGTTGACTATATGTCGCAATGGGCCTAGGGTTTAGCCCAGTTGTTTTGTATTTAAACAAACCTCAACCTCTTGGTTGAGGTTGTTGGTTGGATTGTTGGTTGCGACACAAGGGAGCCGAAATTAAGAGTCTTGTATCAGTCATCGTTTAGCTTTGAATGCAAGATCTCTGGTTTGTGTTTTAATCATATTATTGTTTACTTATTTGTTCTTGAATCAACTTGTGATTGTATTCCGCACCTTCACAAGTTAAGATCGATATCATTGAAGGATCCTAAACGGGTTTTACAGATATGTTGTGCGAAAATACCTGATCTACATCCCTACAAAGTTTCAAATCCTAATTCAAAGCCGTTTAGGAGAAATCTGAATTTTTAGGTCCGATTTCGCGTCAACAGCTTGATTTCGCTTGAAAGTTCTCCTTATTCCATTTGAAAACACCATATTCCGTTTGAAAACGTTCATCCAGTTCAAACGAAATACCATATTTCGTTTGAAAGTGCCATATTTCATTTGAAGCTGCTTATTCCGTGTGAAGTGTCTATACCGTTTGAAACAGCCTGTCAACATGTTCTCGTGAATCAAAATTGTCAGACCCATGCGCTTTGAATGATATACATCTTATCGGCCCAATCAAATTTAAACAATCTCACTAAAGATGTGACAATAGGCTCAGCTAGACTAGTAGATTTGCTATAACGATACGTTAAGGTATATTAATTTGCACTAAATTCTTATGGACCCCACGATCTCAGCATATCCCCTCATCATGCAATACACTAACTCAAGTATTGCTTTTAAACTTTCATCAACTGTGATTTGTGTAAAAATAAAGCAGAATGTTTAAACATTAACAATCAGGTCGATACTTCCGTATACACATAGAAAGTCCAATGTTTAAACAAAATAAGAAATAAAAACAAGTTGAAATTGTTTAGGCTTTAACCACCAGGTCGATACTCCCGTATACGCAGAGGTGATCCAAAGCTTAAACGAAACACCAAGAAAATAAAGCAGAACGTTTAGGCAATAACATCCAGTTCGATACTCACGTATACGCAGAGGATGTCCAATGCTTAAACAAAATAAAGAAATAAAACAAGTTTAAATCTTTGCAAAAAGAAAACACAGAATCACAGTGACTTTTTCAGCAAGTTGTGAAAGTTCACAAACTGACCGGTTTTTATGCTCTTTCAGCATTCAGCGATTACTGAGTAGGTACACAGTCACGAAGGATAAAACTAAGTAGTGTTCATGGGGAACACTACTTGGATATATAGGTAACCCCTGAAATCTCGTTTGAAGGACCCCTCTTTCTGAAATACTAGGTCTTTATGCTTAGTGATATCTGGGGTATTATCCCGGGACTTCTGATTTTGCGGAAGCAATGGCCTAGTCCCCGTATAATACTTTCTGCTTGCTTGAAATATAGCGCTGCCCTCAGCAAAAATGATGAAACAATAAAATTGATAATCATTGCTGTTGAAGAAAAGATCCTCTAAAGGGGACACACCTAAAGTAGAACTGTCATCTTTCTGCTGAACGGAAGT
This sequence comes from Helianthus tuberosus, assembly GCA_030545235.1. Taxonomy (NCBI): domain Eukaryota; kingdom Viridiplantae; phylum Streptophyta; class Magnoliopsida; order Asterales; family Asteraceae; genus Helianthus; species Helianthus tuberosus. The sequence goes on along the minus strand of CM060399.1, from coordinate 95,309,461 downwards.
TCTGACCTGAGCTCTCACGGTTTCGCATCTAACCCCTTACAGATATCATCTAGGTATACTCACCTGTAAGACTGAATATTGGGATCTGGATACGGGAGTATATTCAAGAGGTGGGACACATGAATAAGTTTAAGTCTTTAAAACACCTAATTCGTATCCTGAATCAGTTGAAATTTGTGTGAAAATTTAAGTGGATCAGTATATTGACAATCTAAGTGAATTGTTTAATTCTTAATGTGTAACTAAGCTCAACGGTACTTGTGACTTGTCAAAAACTGATATGATCCTCTGACGCATACTCAAACAAAAATATTGCCTGTAAATATGTTTGTACATATTTCTTTACTGCTTTATATTTTCAGAAAATACAAAAAGATTTTTTATTCTACTTTATTTTCGACAACCGATGTCTGAAATGCTGAGTGTCAAAATCTTAGTTTGCTGATTGTGTTTTTGAAAAATAAAACAAGTTCATGAATTTAAAACTTGAAGTTTTTAAAATCAAAAATCAAAAACAGTTTGTGTTATCTCCAAGGTCATTAATTTGGACTTGGATGATTAACTGTGAGGGAGTTGGATTCTTAGATTGTTAAAATCTGTTATAAAGAGACAGTTTTCGATGTTGGATTCTTAAATACTGCCAAATCTATGAAGTTTGTTGACAGGGGGAGTGAAATTTAGATAGTTTAATAGAGCCAGATTACAATTTATGGAAATTCGAAGTTATTTTCATTGTTAAAATGTTTTACTTATATATGTTTGAGAGTTGCAGATACAAATCCAGACTACGATCCCGACAGCCGAGTCTAAGGGGGGAGTCTGAAGACGAGATTAACGCAAGAGGAAGCGTGGAAAGCAAGGTGTCGATCCCAAAAGCACGGAAGCTTGATGAAAGGGGGAGCCTGATGAAGAAAAGAGTCTACAGAAAGGAGAAACTGAAGCTGAAGACAGATCCACGGGGATTTTGTTCAAGCAATAGAGAGTCTACGTTGATGAAAACTTGTTAAAGCTTCAAGAAGAATCAAAGAGAGAGAGAAAGACAAGACGCTACGAGATTGACTGCGGCAATATCCAAGGGGGAGTCTGTTAGTGCATTTATGTCTATCGCCTTCGTCAATCCAAGCCGTAGCGAGAAACAGAAGAAAACAAGTCTTTATATTGTAATATCTAGTCAAAAGGCAAGGTGGCAATCTTGTAATTAATGAGAAATCTCATTAAAAGCCTTGACCTATAAATAGGAGTTTTAGAGTTAGATTAGAGACTTTTGCTCATTTTGCCATTTTAGAAAGCTCTAGATCTAGAGAGAGATTCTAGAGAGAGAAAGTGATTCAAGGTGCTTGTACTTGTCATATTACTAATAGAGTCACGTTTATATTACATCTTGTGTGTTAGGTCACGTTCGTGTACGGTTTCCGCATGTCATACGTTCGTTTCGCAATCGTTTCGGAGTCAAAACCGGTCCTACAAATACTATGAACAAGTTAATACTATATTATGATCATATCATTACATACATGATTTATTTATCTAATATGTATAGTACATGGTTGTAAATACAATTTGCTTCGTATGTTGATATGACGTACTTAATACATTTTTGCTTAGTATGTTAACTTAGCATACCTAGCACATGATTTGAGAACATTTTCTTGATATGCTTACATTATGATGATAATGTATGATTAGTATATGTTGCATTCTACCTGTTTGGTTAATATGAAACATATATATAAACATTCATACTAGAATAAAACGCCTACTACTGAAATTTGTTGTATGCAAAATAAGTAGTATTATCATTGCTAGTATGAAATACGATTCGATTTGACAAATATATTATTGTGACAATGTTTAGTTGATTTAGATGATAGTTCGACCTCATTATTTGTTTACCCTCGCTTAACAAGAGGAGCTATGTGGACCATGCGACGAAACGGGTAATTATGGGTGCACACTTAATTATGAGATTCGATGCATGACAATCATAGTAAGCCTTGTTAAGTATGGTGACATAAAATCTAGAATGATCAAGGTAAAGGAAGGAGTATGATGCGATAAGAACATGGTGGATACGCCGATGGTACTTCCTATATATAAGTGTTCTTATTGTGTTATTCTTCAGAACGTTGTTGAGATTATTTGGTGATTTTATGTTATCTTGGACCATTATGTGTTTAATTGTTATTTGTGTGGATATTTCTGATGGACAAGAACAAGTACATTCATTAACTCAAATCGATCCGACCGGGAGTATAATATGGTGTTAAAGGTGACGATCTTGATGCCATAGGTATGTTGACCCGTCTCCTATGCATGGTATGCTCATGGTACATTGGAGGTACCTCGTGGAACGTTAGAAACCGTGTACGTGAAGGGCTTGAATGTACACCCCTTTTTTTGCTAAGAATTACACTAGGAGCTTAGTATAACATAGTGCCATACTTAAATGATTTTTTGAACACTAGTCGACTATCAAAAGTTTCAAAGGGTTGAATACCTTGAGACACTTTGAATATCCCAAATCATATTTTGAATTCTCCAACACCAAATGATGCTCCCCATCTTTGGGATCCAGCAATCTACTTGTGCATCAGTTGTTTCAATTCCATTCTACGGTCTCTTTCGAACAAATTTCGGGACGAAATTTCCTTAAGTAGGGGAGACTGTGACACTTGTGCTCCGTAAACACACACAATGTAGGACACTATCCTTTATCAAAGAAACAATGTGTTTCGGTCTCAAAAATTTGTTTATTTTGGTTTTACAATTTCACGTTTTGATTCTAGTTCATTTTCAAGCTTTAAATCGCTTTCTAGAAAGTTATACGCGAACTGATGCGTAAACGTAATCACTCTAATGCGGCAAACACTCCGGAATAGTGACATAGGCTTAACATGCCTTCAATAACTTTTATATAACTTAGAAATAGGTTTTGAAAGCTTTGGTGTGTCAAAAACAAGTTTATTCACACTCAGGAACTATTTGCGTCAAACTACAAAAGTCTGCTGATTCACATAGTATCGAACATTCCGGAACTTGATCATAAGTTAAACATGCCCTAAATATCCCTTACATAGCTTAGAAATAGGCTTTGAGGTGTTTGGTGCGCAAAAATAAACTTATTTTATCAATAGGGAGTAAAAGCGTCAAAAAGTGCATAAGTTTGCATTTTCGCGCATATCTTACGTTCTGAATATATCCAGACATCCAAAAATTTATGTAATCATTAAAATATTTTATTTTAATGATTGGCATGATAAAACTCCATTCGTCGCGTAATTTGAATCGTTTTTCGCGTCCGTTCGTGTTTCGTCGTAATTAACCAAACAGCGCAACCGTACGGCCAAACGAACCGACATCCGAGATATTTTTTAGCATATTTTAAGTTCCCTATACTTTAACTTCATTTTAGAGCCTTGAAATGGGGTTAACGGGGCTTAAACGTGCCAAAAATGCATCGAAAATCCAGTTTCTGGGCTGCAGGGACCAAAACTGACATTTTATGATAGTTGTCTTACACAGGGCGCGTAAGCTGAAGCCTCTGCTTGCGCGGGGCGCAAGAGAACATCAGATCAGCAGAAAATCTGTTTCCAGGAAGATCCAGTTGTTCCCTTGTTTTTGCACATGGTTTTTTCATCCTATGGGCTTGTTTTGGGCACCCATTGTATTACAAATCAGTGGGTACACTTGTAAGGCCAAGATCAAAGCTCGTTTATCGAGGAACGATCCTAACGGTTGTGAAAATACTATAAATACCCAACCCAATTTCATTGCAAACTCACACCTTTTGATTCAATCAGCTCTAAGTTGGGGTTTATACTCCATACCTGAGCTATTTGAATCAAAACTTCCTTGCTTGGACCTCTTGTAAGTTTCTTTCATGCTTTTATGCATTTTTAAGCGTAAAAGTCAAACAGTGTTTGACTTTCTGCTTTGACCGGTCAATGGTCAACACGAAGTTCGTTTGAACTTCGCAACGTGAGCGTAATCACGATGGTTATAGTCCCCTGTGACTATACCTACTGATTACCACGTTAATTAGGTGTAGTGACGAGTCATGGTTTCGGTCAAAATACGCGTCTATGCGTATTTTGCAACCAAACTATTCTTGGGTATTAAAACCGTTTGTTTTGATATCAAACTTGTTTTCTAACTTAGTTAAACATGTTTTAACTTGTTTAACTCGTCACTCTTAGTTTAGTGCTTATATAGGGTCGTAAAGATAAGCGCTCTAAACAACCGCTTAGACTTTCGAACCCGACCAGTTTGGTCGATCATTAGGATCCGACCAAACATGTTTTGTGATCATAGTTGCATAGGGAATAACCTTCCGAGGTTATACCTTATGGTCACTTCGTTTAGTTAGTTGTATGATAGGTAGTTTATATGCCGTAGGAAAATGACCAAAATACCCTTTTTGCACATAATTTCATTTTAAGCATATGTAACACATGTTTTGACATCTAAACTTATTATATAACTTAATTAGGTATGTTAAGGCATATAATACTTGTCATAGGGCTAGTTAGGCATCTCGAACGCGCTTTCGCACGAACGACGCGTTAAAGTAGCATAAGCTGCCTTAATGAGTCGTAATGGGTCGTAAGCACTTAGGATAGGTTCCGATTTAGAATGTAGGCTTTGTTAAACCATATCACATGAGTTCCAATACTCGTTTGGTTTACAAGACCTCATTCTACCCGATCTTCCGATTTAGGTGTCGATTCGCTAACATAGTATCCGTTACCCTAGGAACCGCTTCAAAACTTGAACCCTTGGTCTTTTGAGCTTTGTTATACCCTTTGAATCGGAACTATACGCAATCCCAGGCGAGTACATAGTTCCCCTATTTTACCGTTTTCAAATGTTTTGGGGTGATTCATATGTGTAATCGATTTGTTTTCAAAATGTATGGCATATATGTGTTCACTAAGTGCTTTTATGTGTATTATTCCGATTATGCAAATACAATGTTTTATCCTTAAAGTGATCTCTCTATCTTCATAGTTAGATTCATGTAGGATATTTGAAGTACAGTCTTAGATCTTCCTATCTTCATAGTAAGATTTTTAAGAAGTACTTTACAACTCGATGGTTGGTTTTTGTGTAGTTTGTTGGTGATTTAGATAACGAAACTAGATAATACAATAAGCACATGGTGGATACGCCGCTAGTACTTCCTATATATAAGTGTGCTTATTGTATTACCTTTCGTGGCGTTATCCCGAATCACCATTAGGATTTAGGATTGTTTTGATTCAATAATTCAATATGACAGAACCCAGAATCCTTATGGCATCTATCTATCTTTATAGGTTGATTCTTGTAGGATGTTTAGAGTACTAATATTGAAGTTCTTGTTTGGAATTCATTATGTACTTTAATGCATGTTTGATTAGACAATGTGACAAGAACCCAGAATCCCTGTAGTATCTATCTATCTTCATAGCTAGACATATATGGGATGTTTAGAGTACTAATATTGGAGCCTCCGTTTGGATTCATTGTGTACTTTAATGCGTGTTTACGAGATGGAACAAGTTGACAATTGTGTGTTTATGTGGTAGTTGTGATTTAGATAACGAAACGGGTGTAATAAAATAAGAACATGGTGGATACGCCGCTGGTACTTCCTATATATAAGTGTTCTTATTTTATTATTCTTGTAGCGTTATCTGGATCACTTTAGGATTCTGTGTATGATTGTTTCAAGGTTTGATTATCGAAATCTTCGTAGAGTCTCCCATATTTTTATATGTTAGATTCTTAGAAAGATGTCTAAAGTATTATCATGACTCATTGATTTGATTTATATAATACTTACATAAGTTTTGATTTATTTCAAAACTGTTATTATTAATCCTTGATTGGATTTCTAATAACATATTAACAAGTTTTTACGATGGTTTAAACAAGGTTACAATGTAAGGCATAAAATGACTTAGTAATAATCATATTGCCATATATAAACCTATTTTGTCACGAGTTTTCACAATTAAGATTATGTATTACAATACTAAATTTTTGTCATTCTTTGGCTTCAAGATTTATTTTCAATTAACAGTTCTCGTAGCTGTTAAAGTATTGCAATACCAAATGTTTTGCCATTTACTTGGCGAATAAAACCTATGTATTCGCCGGCATTTTTATGCTGACTGTTTTTCACATATGTTTCAGGCTTTCGACTGTTCAAGCATGCAACGCATAGGACTGCATACGAGCCTTAGACTTCTAAAATAAAAGAACAATTTCATGTATTCTTTGTTAGTAAAACAATGTTAATGATATTGAAACAATTTAGTACCAGTAGTTGTGAGCAATTTGTAACGTGACTCCCCGATATTTCCGCCGCGTGTTGATTGTATTACGCGATTGGGGTGTTATAAAGAAGATATCCCCAAAACCGCATTTCGCACTCATTATGGGCACTACAAGTTCGTGGTTATGCCTTTTGGTTTGACCAACGCACCCGCTGTGTTCGTGGATCTCATGAATCGTGTTTGTAAACCCTACTTGGATCATTTTGTGATAGTCTTTATTGATCATATCCTTATTTATTCGAAAACTCGAGCTGATCATGAACGCCATCTATGTCTTATGTTAGAACTTTTACGTGGTGAACGCTTATACGCAAAGTTTTCTAAGTGTGAGTTTTGGATCAATGCAGTACAATTTCTCGGGCACGTGTTAGTAAACAAGGAATCCATGTTGACCCTTCTAAAATCGAAGTTGTGAAGAATTGGAGTACGCCTAAATCTGCATCTGAGATTCATTCCTTTATAGGATTGGCGGGTTATTAACGTCGATTCATCTCGGACTTCTCAAAGATCGTAGTTCCTCTCACCTCTTTAACTCAGAAAGAGAAACCTTTTATTTGGGGTCCCGAACAAGAGGAATCCTTTCAAACCCTTAAGGAATTGCTATGCAATGCTCCTGGTGGAAACGTATGATTTTGGTGAAGAATCTAATGAGAAAGTGTGCAATGAAGAAAGTTGTTGGAAGCTTCTGGGTCGGACGAGGCTGTCACGTCAGTGAACAGTGATGTGACAGCGGGTATTTATAGTGTGAGAGTGACAGTAAGGCGGTGCAAGTGTGCTCTGGGCCGGACAACTGTTCGGTCGAATGGCCATCCGGTCATCCGATCGGATGTCCATTCGGACAGTCGAGACCCGCTTGCTAGTTTTCTGATTTCGATTCGTTTTGCGAGCTAGGTTAAGTGTTGCGTTGCGTATTATTGTGTAATATCATCACATGATAGGATTGTATAACTAACACAAGAGTTTACATATTTCAAGTCTACATATAAGCTAGCTAGTAAGTGTCAAGTTTCAAGCTTCTTGTTTAACAAAGCATCAAAGTTTCTTGTTCCATCAAGAATCTCGTTCAATAAGTATCAAGAGTCTCGTTCAATAAGTATCAAAAGTCTCGTTCAATAAGTATCAAGAGTCAAGTGTCAAGTATCTAGTATCAAGTATCAAGGTCAAGTTCCACATAGTTAAGATTCGAAAGTATCACTAGGAAGCACAAGGACTAATCTTGCCAAAATGAAAAAAGTTTAGGGACGCAGGGGGGTACAGTCTCCCCTCCTTTAGGGGATTTCGTCCCCGAAATCTATGAGGAAGACGGCTCGAAGAGCTGTGGATACTTGGTTTTCATTTCACTCTCGAGTTCCCAAGTGAATTCGGGGCCACGTTTTCCTTCCCACCGCACCTTAACGATGGAGATTTTACTGCGCCTCAACCACTTGGTACCTCGGTCCATGATTTCGACCGGTTTCTCCACAAAATGAAGTGTCTCGTTTATTTGCAAGTCTTCGAGGGGAACCTGGAGTTCCTCGTCGGCTAAGCATTTCCTGAGATTGGATACGTGGAACGTTGGGTGTACGTTGCTTAGTTCCTGTGGCAGGTCGAGTCGGTACGCCACCTTGCCAATCCTTTCGAGTATCATGAAAGGACCCACATAGCGAGGGGCGAGCTTTCCCTTCTTACCAAAGCGAACTACTCCCTTCCAGGGGGATACCTTGAGAAGAACTCGGTCTCCAACATCAAATTCCAGAGGCTTACGCCTTTTATCAGCGTAGCTCTTTTGTCTTCTCCTAGCCTTGATCAAGTTATCGCGGATCTGAAGAATCTTATCCGTCGTCTCTTGAATGATTTCAGGGCCAGTAAGTTGCTTGTCACCAATCTCATGCCAGCTGAGAGGAGATCGGCACTTGCGACCATATAAAGCCTCGAAAGGAGCCATCTGAATACTAGAATGATAGTTGTTGTTGTACGAGAACTCGATCAATGGTAAATGTACATCCCAGTTACCACCAAAGTCGATGACACAAGAACGGAGCATATCCTCTAGGGTTTGAATAGTGCGTTCAGTCTGTCCATCCGTTTGAGGATGAAAGGCTGTACTAAAATTCAAGTGAGAACCAATGGCGGATTGAAAAGTTTGCCAAAGACGTGAAGTAAAATGACCATCACGGTCAGAGATTATGTCAATAGGGATACCATGACGACATATGATCTCATCAGTATAGATTCGGGCAAGTTTCTCCACTTTGTAATCTTCGCGAATAGGAAGAAAGTGAGCCGATTTGGTCAAACAGTCAATAATAACCCATATACTATCATGACCAGCAGGTGTACGGGGTAGTTTAGTTACAAAGTCCATAGCGATACTATCCCATTTCCAAACAGGGATTTCAGGTTGTTCAAGAAGACCAGAAGGACGTTGATGTTCAGCCTTTACCTTCGTGCAAGTAAGGCATTTGGAGACGTAGGCAGCGACATCCTTCTTCATGCCAGGCCACCAATAAGGGGAGGTCTTGGGTTCAATCTCACGCAATGAGTAATTTAGAATTAAATTTGGTGTAAATTAGGAGTGAGTAAGCATTGTCATTCAAAAAAAAGCGTTAGTCATGTTCGTATATTTGTAGCCAATTGGAAAAAACAAATGAAAATGAACAAATTTTCATGTCTTTATCCATGCATTACGGAATTAACTTTGTTAATGGTCATTTCATAATGAAAATTAGAGATGAGCATGGTACATGTTCGGTACTGAACCGGTACCGATAGTATCGGTACCGAAAAACGGAGGAAAGTGGTACCGGTACCGGTATTTACCGGCGTTTTGCCCGTAAGTACCGGTACCGTACCAGTACCGGTACTGAAAAATGGAGAAAATGGGTACCGGTACCGAATATATCGGTTCGGTTCGGTACCAATACCTGATAGCAAATGCTCATCCCTAATGAAAATAAAGGAAGAAACCAAAAAAAAAGGTTATGCTACATATTAGGACTTGCTAACCATCAATAATCTCATATTATTATAAATAAAAAAAAAACCTTACTTTAAACAAATTCTGTAAGAAGATCCATATAATAAGTTATTCATTAATAGATTATATAGTATTCTATTCATACTTTGCTTTAGTTTTTTACTATTTTGTCATGAAAATAACTGAACTAAAACTAAGAATAAATTATCAAATATTCACAAATTTCCCCTGTCCTTTTAAATAAATAATAACTAATCTTGTTTGTGTTTATAAATAGAACATAAACATATTTCCATCAAACGTCTTTTCGATTAAATGGCCCTGGCTTTTGTATTTTGAGGTTTTGTGTTCCATTTTTTTTTTTTTTGTGGTTCAATTTGGTAACAGGCTACCGTCAAGGAAAACCGAGCACTCAAGCAGTGTTTCAATGACATTCAGTTAACAGAGAACGTAGTTTGAAGCTTAAACGCATTGACGCCTTGAGGGAATGTCAATGCAACAGTTCCAAGAGGGAAATTCAGGTTCACGAACAAAAAGGTTACACCGATTAAGGAAGGTTGAGTTTCCAAAATTCAACAGGGAAGATGTGGAGGGATGAATCTAGTTCTAGTCTGTAGATGAAATGTCGTACACTTTCAAGCTAAGATAGCGGCTTAAAGGCTACGCACTTGGCACCGAGATTATTTGAATTGGAGGATTGGTAAAAATCGTGTTAATATAACTAATTGTGCAAATGAAATGGCAAACTTATGGTTTAATTGTTGTCTTAACTTGGCGTGGTATTTTGTGCATAATGGAAAAGTTCGAGGGTCAGTTCTGGACGCTTGTAATTTTGAAAGCAGCTGTGTTGGAAGCTCGAAACTTGAGGGATTGGATGTTAGTTGTTCTATTTTTCAAGGGTTAACAAGAAAAACTGCTGTATCAACTGTAAAATCATATACCAATTTCAAGTTCAAAAAATCAATGCAAGAAACTCATCACATTGTGACATAACAGAAAAATTACAAACTCGTAGAGCAGAAAACAAAACAAGTTTAAACTCAAAAAAGCATAAATAAAGTGCAGAAAATATAAAGCCAGATGTAACCCTATGACATGGATCATAGATGTCGGTCATATGGGACAGCTGTCACGATCTGATAGTGCCACTTGATGCGAGTTACAAACCCAAATGCTCATGGTATGAGTACCGAAGTCAGATAATAAAACACGCGAGTCAGCCCTAGTTATCCATGAAGGTTTCGGTCAAAGTATTACCATTTATAATCTTTGTCGTCCCTATGATAATGTCGTATGCCATCCCTTCCTGCAAGTTAGAGGAAACATTAAGATTAAATCTTTAAGTAAAACAGTCCAATCAACCCGTTTATAAGAAACAGGTCAAATTCACATATGAATAAAGTACCTGCGAACTGAGAAAGCGGAGAGCAGAAATCTCTGCAAACGTTACTCCGCCAACGAAAACAACGAGAACAATTGAACGCCTCCCATCTTGAGGTCTGAAATAATTGTGTAATAACAAAAAAATACTAATTAATACCATGTAGACATATTTCATAATCAAGGATGATGTGTTTAAAAAACTAAATAAAAAAACATACTTTTCCATGTGTAAACCCCCTGGTAGTATATCGAATGATGGACTATTTGCAAATACACTCTGTAGCAATTGGTCAAATAAGTTAGGTAATTCCTTTTCTTATTGAGAAAAAAAATATATTTAAAAGTAATATCAAGAAAATGAGAAAAGACAGATATGTTAAATGATTACTAACTCTCTTTGACTCCGTATGGGTGCCCGGTAACAGCTTCAATATTTCTTCAAGGGGACGCCTGTAGGACCGTGCAATACATTATGATATATTGCGATTTTTTTAAAAAGCAAAGAAAAAAAAAATTAAAAAAGAAAGCTCACCATCCAGATCGAATTGCATGCTGAATCAAGCGGATACTCAAAGGAGCATATCCAGAAAACACATACGAAACGTCTTTGGGACTGCCACCAAAAAAAATGAAATATCAGAAACTATATCATAAAAGTTAATCAATCTTTACTTCCATAAATTTACAAGGGACAATTTCATATATACATGTGAAAACTTGCATAATACCATGTTTACCCAATCAAAAAAATTAATATCAAATATATCCATTCAAAATATTAAAAGTCCGTATTTGACTAAAGATATGACCATTATACCATTCTATGTCTCCATACACTCTATACTCTGTATCCTAATGCATATTTTAAAGGGTATAAATGTCATAAACTAGTATGAGAGCCCGCGCTTCGCGGTGGGGTGCTGAGGATGATGTATTTGTTACATGATATATTTGATGGGTTATTATAGACCCTGCAGACTTTAATCTAAACGACAATAAAAATAAGCAATTAACACTGTTAAGTAAACATGCCTAGAGTTAAATAGCTTTAGCTATAATAAGGTAAATAAAAAAATAATTAAATTTGTTACCTAGTATATTGAAGGGTTAGATCATGTAGGCTTAATCTAAACAATGGTAAAAATAAGTAAGCAACCCGATTAAGTAAACATGTATGAAGTTAAAAGTTAACTTTAATTATAATAAAGTGAATAAATAAAAACAACTAAACTAATAAAAATAAAGTAAATAAATAATGAATAAAACAAAAAGAACTACACTAATAGAAAAAAAAATTAACTTCATTGAACTACTGTTCACAATTGATATTGTTGTAGTGTAGAATTTTTTTTTTTTAAAAAGATCATATTTGATGTTATGATTTTTGACGGGTAAATATGATAGCATACCACATTTTAAGGGGGATATATGAAATTATCTGTGTTAATAAATACATTACTTGGTTGTATCAGTATCCTCAACCACAAGATTAAGGGCGCGCTTAATAGTCAACCAATTGCTTTTTCCTTCCTGCACATAGATAACCTTGTATACTTTGTTCAAATATATTAAATGAGAACGCTAAATATTGTGAGAACCGTGAGAACGAATGAAAAAACAGTGAGAACTTGGTCAAAAACAATCCAAATTCAAATTTGTTTTTTACACTATTATTCGAATACAATGTTAGAAACTTAATTTACACGTTTAAATTTACGTGAATTCGTAAATAAAGAAAACTTACACGTGTGTAAGTTTGCCATTTACACATGTGTAAATTTATTATATTTACACGTGTAAAAAATCTAATGAGAGTGATTTTGAGAGAAGAAATGAATTATTTGATGTACATTCTTTTTTGATGTTTGTATTTTAATTATAATGGGGCTTGTATTAAAAACATTGATTTTGATTGGTTTTTTCATTCGTTCTCACGGTTCTCGCAATATTTGGTGTTCTCAAGATAACCCTTCCCTGTATATGGGAGGGTTATCTTAAATATTGCAAGAACCGTGAGAACGAATGAAAAAACCAATCAAAACCAATTTTTTTAATACAAACCTCACTTTAATTAAAATACAACATAAAAAAAAAAAGAATTTACAACATCAAATAGTTCATTTCTCCACTCAAAATCACTCTTATTAGATTTTTTACACATGTGTAAATTTTCTTTATTTATGAATTCACATAAATTTAAATGTGTAAATTTAATTTCTAACTTGTATTCGAATAATAATAATTGTTTTTGACTAAGTTCTCGTAGTTTTTTCATTCGTTCTCACAGTTCTCACAATATTTAGTGCGCTCATTTAAACCAGCAGGAGCAAAGAAAAAATAGAAGAACCTGTTTCTTGACCAACCCAGCTTTTTCCAAATTGTTAAGAGTGGACATGTGTTCAAATCCATAGCTGTGAAGAATCTCTCTCCTAAATCAAGATACCAACAACTAATTAATTATGTCTTGACACATGGAAAGTGAAAAATAATACATATAATAAGTTGTGTTATTTTGACCTTAGATAGTCAAAGTGCCTTTTCGGTAAGCCAGCATTGGTAACTGAAAGTAAGATAAGAAGCCGTAGAACACTAACAAGTGGTTCCTGTTTATGAATCATCTCTTCAATGTGTTCAAAGCATCTGTAAAACATAAAATATTAAAAAAAATGTAATTTTTATATGACTAGAAACGGATCATCATCATACTCGGTAAATCCCACTAATAGCAAAGCTAAGGTGAGGTCTGAGGAGGGTAAGATGTAAACAGCCTTACCTCTACCCCGTAGGAATAGAGAGGCTGCTTCCAATGAGACCCCCGGCTCGATAGTAGTTTTGCATCAAGCCTTGGACATAAGGCACATAACACTCGGCAATAGGGACAAAGGCCGATTAGCGCATGTACCCGCTTGTCTTTCGGCTATCAACGCCACCACATGATGCATGATTAACCATCCCCCGCTTTTAACGTTATGTTCACGAAATTCGTAAAATAACGTTAAAATTCTTGCACTTTCACTTTTGCCCCCGAGGGCCCACACACATATAGATTATGACTGGAAACGGATATAAGATGTATTTATGCTTACATATCGTAGCTTTCAGCCTCCACAATAGTGTGTTCTATGTCAAGTCGCCCAAGAAACGAAGGTTTTGAAGTAAGTGTGGACAAGTGTTGAGCTAGATTTATGTGCCTCTAAAAATAAAATAAAATAAAATATTATAAAATTTAATTAAATTAAAAAATAAATAGATAAATAAATAAATAAATAAGAGTAAAAAGAAAGTCGGAAAAGGCACATACAGTCATTTCCGGCAGTGAGTTGAGCTTTTTGACAAAATCCTTCAACTCAGAGACTGTCTGATTCTGAGATCATAGATGACATTTTAGCCATTTCTATACAAAAAGAAAAAAAAAAGAAAAAAACGGACTTACGGTAGTTGTCATCTCTGTGTAGTCCTGTTTCATGGATGTTGCTTTTTGTCGAAGAACCTGCAAACATACTGCAAATGGCAACTAAGAGAGGATCTCTAAAAACTTATAGACAAGCAAATATAATTATATATAACGTTTTTTGCGTTCATGGTTATCATAGATCAACCTGGACAACGACTTCAAAGTTAAGATCCCGGGTCTCCCTGAACAGCTTGTCACTAAAATGAAATCGAATGGAAACATTTAACAAATATGTACAACAAGTGTGTAACAACATACGTATAGAAAAACACATACGTTGAATTAAGAGGAACCTTCATTTTCTTCCCGTCTTGTTGGTTAGCACCCATGATTGATGCATCTATTTCGACAGCACCGTTATTGATGTGTAAAAGCTGCACAATTAGAGATGACGTTAAAAAAATGGCACCATTATTGGAGGGTGATTTTGTTACGTCTGATGTTACACATACACAAAGATATACATGCATATATATTACCTCATCCACAAGCCCTTCATATGTCAACTGAGTACACATAGGAGTAACCATATCCAACTGCAATGCAACAACAATAACGCACTTTTCAACAAAGAAACATCTAATTAATTAATTAGTTGTAAACCGTAATCCCAGAAATCAGATGAACTACCTCTCGGTCCAGAATAATAAGCGTATTTATCTCAGGGACACCCATCTGTGACGAATAAACATCAATAGTGATAAGTGATTACTACTAAAATTAAAAAAATTAAAAAAAAATCTCATTTAAAAATGAAGAATTACATCAGTTGAATTGACAGGTTCTTCAGCTTGCATACGGTTAAGCATGTCAGCAACACGTACAGATGCTTTCCCTTTTGCCCTTACATTTGGTATCAGACCAAACGAGAACTGAAAAATACATGATCAAGACAACTATATAATATTTATATAAAGAGAGAAAATAATTAGCCCCTTGCTAGTAGCGTTTCGTATTTAATAAATTTATTCTCTGTTACGTTCATAGAAAAAAGAGTAAACAAGTATATTAAACCTCAAGCTTGTGGATGGCTTTGGCAATATGCCAAAGAGATGTTGTATCACCATCCGTAACGCATTCCTGTTTAAATAATATAATAAACACAAGATTAACAAATATGGAGACACAAAACTAGAGCTACACTTTCCTAAAATATTAATAATATTTTTTTCCTGAACTAATGTAAAGACGCATACTTTATAAGACAAATCGAGTTCAAACGATAATATATCTTCGTCCAGTGAAACAGAATACAACGGGAACTCCCCAATAGTTAGTAAATTGTGAACTTTTTCCTCCTCGAGAAGCTGCAAAGTTAATAGCGTATATGAAAATTTAATAAAACAGTCATTTACCAACAAATATTTTAAGATGCTAAAATAGCTTACTTTTTCACAGGCAACAGCACGGCGAGGAACAAAATAGAGAAAATACTCTCTTTGAAGCCCTTTGGATGTGTCGTTATGAATATGAGACGAGATAAATTTCATTAAATGAAGCTGAGTTTGTACAAGGTAGACAACTTTTGTACAGTTAGTCTCGATCGGATCTGAATTAAGATGATGTAGCTCAGCCCCGTGTTCCTGTTTGTGCATAACAATTAACAAGTAGACGTTAACCCGCGCGTTGCAGCGGAAGGTTGATTATAATTTCTCATTTGCTGAAACCAATTAGCCTCTAGTCTAAGTTGGAATTGAAATGCTTAATATGAGACTCACCTTTGATTAACTCAAATACCATACAAAACATCATAATTTGTAAAGCAATGATCATACAATAATAGCTATGCTAAAGATAAGAGGTTCAAGGAACGAAATCGGTATATTGCGGAAACCGAATCACTATTCACGTGTTGAAAATACGCAATTGTTGATAATCAGTTTACCACGTAAACACGCAATTGTTAATAATCTGTTCAGTGGGTAAAGACAATTTTACAAAATATATCAAATAATTAAGGAATTGTAAGTGTACGCTGATATGTATATATCCTATTTAAATGAATGAATTGATTAAAACTATAGGAATGAAGTGTAAATAAAAGATCTATAGGAATGAAGTATAAATAAAAAATAGCATGGATAATTTCTTGGCTATGTGGTATGGGGTTTTGCATTAGAAAAAAATATTGTCATGTAGGCAATCATAGGCGTATTTCTTTTCTCACCGCCCAAAAAAAGTGTAATAAAAGGGGCCCGATTGAAGGTTTGATTGGTGATTAGTCATTAGATAATTATTATTTAACTTTATTATTAGTAGTATTATTATGTTAGTTTATATATTAACAACGTAATTGAATTTCGTTAAAAATACACGTATAATAATAAATATAAAACAACCAAATAGAAAAAAAAAAAAAAAAAAGGAAAAACCCATGTAGAAATCCCATTTGCACAACAGTACGCATCAATTTTCTCATTAATCTTCACCATCCATTGTCAGTAAAAACAAAAAAACCAGTAACTTCATGATTTGAACTCACCATCCCCGACGGTGGCCATTCCTCCAACATAGAACGTTTTTGCCAACATCAGAATGTCTAATAAAATATAATCTTTAAAACCAACAAATATAAATAAAATCAGATAAACATCAAAATGTCTAACAGATTAAAAGAACGTTGTCAAAAAAATTAAGCTTATCGTGTCGATTTCCGGCACAGTCCCGTTCGCTACGCTGTTGCGGTAGGTGATACCACAACTCTCACGCATCCACTTTACCACGGTTAGCCCAAACGAAGATGATCAACTCAGAATCAGACTGGTTAAATCAAGTAAAACTTTCCGACCAAATCGTCACCATACTCGACCGCCTTGAAAATCCGAGGAGAGGAACCGCGTTACATCTCATCATGAAACTTTACCAATGACGTGTTAGAGTAGGCGGTGTGTCGCCTGGCCGAAGAAGTGCCGTTGTCTTCCTCGACTTCTCGCTCTTCTCCGCCTATGCGAGATTTCTATGTGGAGATCTTGCTTCATATAGAACGCGGTGGTAATCTACGCTTCAAACTTCACTCTGTCAAACACGTAGAAGATCTGGAAACACGACCGTAATCTACACGATAATTCACTACGACAGTTTGAAAATTAAAGGAATCATAGTTTCCTATTCGCTGGAGACGGTTATGACGTTCTCTTCTCTCTATCTTTCCCGCCGTCCTCTTTCTCTCGGGTTGCCGTGCAGTTCGCGCCGGTTGGCATTGTTTATTTCGTATAAGCTTTGATCATGTGTGTAAACTTGAATTATATTACAATGCAAATCATGTTATATATAGGGCATTGGTACCCACAGCCGAAGCGTTGCATTGTTCACAAAATCGTTGTAAAGGTGTTATAAGTGTTCCTTTGAAAAGAAACGGCCCTGTACATCGGTTGTATTGGATTGCAAATTTAATTCATGTGTTTTAGAAAATAACAATGTTAAATTAGGAGAAGGGGCGGTGTGATTCGGATACGCCATATATGTATTAAATCATGTCGGTTCGTTACTTATTCTCATTAACACAACCGTCAATTTGATGTGGTTTTTGCAAACGAATTGGTCCAGCAGGAAGTCAAAGCGACGTGTCTGATTCGGCGCCTTTGACTGAAGTGATGCGATGGTGTTGTGAGGCACCCTAAGTTACTATTTGTTAGTATATATAATATGTAGCCTTGGCAGTTAGTAGCACATAGATAACTCAAGTTACGACGCCTTTAAGACTAAATATTAGGTGATTATTAAATTTTAATCAATCGTTAAAGAACTATATGCCTCTTCTATTCTCTCAACCCTAAGGAGTCATTTTACTACACATAAAACATAACAAAAAGTTGAATAAAATATAAGAAAAAATTAAATGACATGCCTTGAGAAGTGAAGTCTGGACGACTAATGACAGTGAACCACCCAGCTTCGGATCGATGACTAAACACTTTTTCCCTCGAATCTGTACATATTTCAACATTTACTTATATAATTTAATGATTCAATATAACGTACACATTACACCAAATTTGCAATATAAATTTATAATGCTATATTTAAAAGCGTAAAGTCAAGCTTACATTTTTTAGGATTGTCAAAAGCTCCTTCTGAGACTGATCTCTGTAACTCAAACCAAACCAACATTAAATTAAAATCTAATGCGAAGAAAAACACATTTTCACTTAAAACGAAACAAATAAATGTTCCCTAACCTTATAGAAGTGAAATTGATAGGTCCATTCTGTAAATTGGGAATTTGAGCCATGAATTCCCCTTCTTTTTAAGATCTGTGTGATGACATATATGAATTTAGGGCTTGTGAAAACAGAAACATGCCATCAATAAACAAACAACATCCAACATTACACTTATAATTTCAATTGACTCATAAACAAGTAGCAGCTAAACACAAACAAAGCCAACATTAGGCATTTATACTTCAAATCTACCATTATTAACCACCATAAGTTAATCAAATCCAGTGAATCCGAGATCATACAAAGGAAAGTGTGGCCGATTGTCCAAAAACATGTGTGATTTTATAAAATCGGTAAGGGAAATCGAGAGTAAACCCTAAAAGATGAATAAGTTGAATAATAATAATAATAATAATCAGGTGGTTTATAGCTAATAGCCCTAACAAGCGGGTGAGAGTGAAAAGGGATTGAAACCTGATTTTTGATAGACAGTTGGCCGATGCAGAGGAACGGTGGCGTGTGGAGGCAGCGGTGGGGTGGAGGATCGACGGTGACGTGATCGGAGAGTGACAAAGGAAAAGAGACGAAGGTGAAAAAACAAGGGAAGGTATGGTTCCTTTTCTTCAGGTACAGCTTTCACCCCTCAACTTTTTATTCTAACATGTTTGGTCCCTTTTCTTCAGGTACAGGTGTCTCTTTCTACTACAGTGGCCATGAAATTAGCACCCTTTTTAATGACCCTCTCTTGCTTGCTTGCTTGCTTGCTAGATGTAATATCTTTCTCTTTTCCGTGAACAGCCAAGTGGCCAACAACCATAGACTGAGGCAGACATTCTTCTTTGTTGGAAAACCGTTACCACTTTCTTTTGTACCGGAACTCCATTCAGATGGTGGCTTCAAGTGTTTCGGATCCGGTAGTTGGAAAGCATGTGGTGGTGTCTGGTCTGGGAACAAAGAAACAGTAGAGTGAGATGAGATTTGAAAAGATAAAACTGGATAAATGATGCTTTGAGGCTTTGAGTTCTTTGTTTTTATTTACTTAAATTGAAAATTTTCACTTGAACCTTTTAACAAATCTTTAATTTATTTCCTTAAATTATTTTAGTAAACCATAGATGTTTAGGGTGTACGGGGTGGTCGCGGCAAGGGGATGCGGCAACCCCTTTGCCGATTGGCAAACACCGCCGCCACCATGATTTGCCGCGCGGGGAGTAGACGTTTCGGGGAATGCTTGCCGCATGCGGGAAGAAGTTTGGACAGCTTGATGTGACCGTTTGGACTTGATTCAACCAATCATGTTTTTTGGTTTTTTTAATGGTTTGGGGAAACCATCCCTATGTTTTTTAGGCAAGAGAGGAGAATGAGAGGGGAAATGACATGGCACAATATGATTGGGTGGGTGAAAATTTTGCCTCATCTTATTAGGCATGTACCCCTTACACCCTTACAGAATAAAAATGGTCAACTTAGTCGATGGTAAAGGTTACAAAAGTATAAATGGCAGATGACATTTAAATGTTTCTGACTTCTTCCATTGAAATTGAAAGGTGGTTAAGAGTAATTTATTTGATTTTTTAATACTTATAATAAAATATAGAGAAAGTTTAAAATACAAAAGTCTCTTAACGTGCGAAACGTACGCAACCATAAAATAACATACGTAATTATGCATATAACATGAGTAATTAGGTTTTGCTCATGTGTGATTTCTGTTTTTTTTTTACCACATGCGCAATTAGGGTTATTCATGTGTGATTTATGTGTTTTGTTTATGCGTGATTTTTTGTCTAACCTATACGTGATTAGAGTTTGAATTTTATAACATGCGTAATTTAGTCGCGTACGTTTCCCACATTAAAAGGTTATTGTACGTTAACCTTCCCGCATAAAATATATCATCCAGAAATGTAACAAAAGGTGTGGTTATAAATTTTAAGATACATTTTCTAGAAATGTGACACATATAATTATTATTCTTTCTTTATGTCTAACCACGTTATTCTACAAATTTACCTATAACTCATATTTTTTAAGTAAGTTATACATTTATTTTTAACTTTTTACGACTTTACATCGCCACATGCGACACATTATTTTACTTATTTTTATCTATGTCTAACCACGTTGTGAGTGCATATGTCTATCGCTCCCGTCAATCACGTATCGTAGCTATCAGATGAGACAACACTAGGGTTTAAAGTGTATAACATGCATTATCATGTCAATCCGCGCGAACCTGCGCATATGCAGGTTCGCACAAACTCATGCGTGTATCTAGGGTTTGTTCATCCGCGCAAGGTCTTGATCTGTGTTTATTTGTTGATCCGCGCATAGGTAGATGCGGATGGACAAGTGCTATATATAGTGATGTTATGTCTTGTTTCATTTAGTACTTGGTGGACTTGAGTAGCGAAGCTCTGTCCAAGTGATTTCGTGGTTTTGTACTTACAAACCAATCAATAGAAATCATCTTAAATTTACTTGTTCTTGTTCAATTCACTCTCGTACTTGGATTCCGCACAAGAAACGAGATCTACGCAATCAACGGAACATCAGAATCGATCCAAACACGCACCCTCAAGTGGTATCAGAGCGGAAGATTGATTGCAAGGACTGGAGATACAAGAAATAAGAAGATTCATAATCAGATTCAAATCGGAGTTGATTTCATCATTTTCTACTCATCTTCTACACTTTTTTTTCAAGTTTAAAACTCATATTCACGTTGAATCCACGGTAAAAAAACGGCTGGTTTTCAAACATGTTGGGAGAAATTCCGTTTTAAACAACCAATGAAAGTTTCAGATCAAAATTTGAACAAAAACATCAAAAATTTTCTGAAAAGCCATGAAAAACGAAGCTAGTAGTTACGTCAGTGTGTACGCACGGATCTAGGTTCATACTTAGTACATCCGCACGGATCTACTTAACTGAGTTCACACGAATCTGGTTTGATTGATACGCACGGATCTACAACCCCTATCCGCGTGAATCAATATAATACTCTCCATCCGCGCGAATCAACACAATTCCACATCCGCGCGAATCAACCTTTGTAGTGTTTGGTTTTTCAAAAGTTTGTTTAAGTGTTTGCTTGATTATTTGGAGGTGATTTTCAAGAATTTCAAAATCATGGAATATGAGTTTTATAACGAGTTTTACAATGTTTTAACATCCGAAACAACACCCACACCAAAGAACATATCAAATGCTATTTCGGAAAGTTTGAAATATGATAATGTGTATGGAACTCATCAAATACCACCGAAACTAATGAATATAGAAGATTATAACTGGTGGAA
Organism: Helianthus tuberosus; assembly: GCA_030545235.1. Taxonomy (NCBI): domain Eukaryota; kingdom Viridiplantae; phylum Streptophyta; class Magnoliopsida; order Asterales; family Asteraceae; genus Helianthus; species Helianthus tuberosus. The sequence continues at coordinate 95,287,883 of CM060399.1, read as the reverse complement.
AGACATATTTGAGAATTGGGTGAAAGCTTATGCTTATGAATGTTGGTTGTTGTTAAAATTCGGATATAAAAACCTAAAAATGATAAACAAGAAGAAATTTCACTTGAACAATTTGAATATGACGATAAAATAGTATTATCTAATGAACAAAGAATGATTGCTTTGATACAACAGTCAGTTAGGGATGATATTCTTCGTTACTCCAACATAATGAAACGTCAAAATCCATTTGGGAGGCACTGAAAGTAAAAGCTGAAGGTGGAAAAGAGATAGTGAAGAACAAAAGATCATTGCTTAAGAAAGAGTTCAATCTATTCAATTGTCTGAAGGGAGAAAATGTCTGACAGATGATAGAACGTTTCTGTCATCTTAAAATTGAGCTAGAAAGATCTGGTATTAAAAAGGACAGAGAGGAAATCATTGACAAACTTATGGATGCATTACCGCATGTAGATGATTGGCAAAAATTTGTCATGATTTTGAAAAAGGATGCAATGTCTGTAGCTTTTGAAGAGGCAAAACAATAGAAGAGGTGGGATGAGCAGAGGAAGTGTTACATAGATCCTCAAGGAAATCCGGTAGTGGATTCAAAGAGTGTAGATTTTAACGCACTGCTTGTTGTCATTCCTACTGCTGGAGAACTTTACTCGAATAAGAAATAAGATAAAAATTATGTTGCTCAAATGGAGAAGCGAATAAAAGAAGTGACGCTTGCAAGTTTGAAGAAGATTGAAGAAGAAACCCTTGAAGAAAATCTTGAGAAGATGGTTGAGAAGTTGAAGAAGACGGCAGAAGAAGCCATTGATAAAAGTCAACAGAAGATTGATGAGAATCAGAAGAAGACGGCAGAAGAAGCTGTGATGCCAGAAAAGATTGAGGTACAAACTCAAACTGAATCTTCTGAGACATCAAATCAAATTAAATCAATAAATAATAATGATAAAATCAATGAACAGTGTAAGACCCTAACACGCTTTAACTGAAAAGACGCAGCGGAAATGCGTGCCATAAAATTTCTTTCATTACAAACGTCTTGACTTACTTGAAAGTTCGTTTTTAATATGAATCTTTTACATAAATAAGGTATAAGTCATGTTTACTAAAGTACATACTCAATTATCCCCGTACAATCTACTTTGTGACCCGATCTTCGATCTCCAATCCTCGTGATAACTGCCTGCGATTCGTACAACCTGCACTCACCACATGCATTCATAACATTAGTATACAATACATAAACCAGATTCAATCTCGTACACTTCCCATTTCCTTATCTTTCTAACTTTAAGCATTCCATCTGCATATCCATGTCCTGGTGAGTCTTCAATAATGTACCTGCATTACCTTTCATTCTCAAGGCACACTATTAATAACGTATTACTTAACGTACCTAAATCACGCGTACATACATTCTTACATGCATACATACACATCTGCATACCTACATGCCTTCCTATATCTCTACAAACATGCATAAACTCATACGTACCTTCATATATACCAAACACACATCTACATACGCACATACATTACTACGTCTCTACATACGTACATATACACATACGTATCTTCACATATACATAAATGCATATCTACATCCGTACATACGTTACTACGTCTCTACTTACTTGCATACTCACATTTACACATTCAAGATCTTACCGAACCCTTGTATACTCATACATACCTTTATGCCTACATACGTAGACATCCACATGCATACATACCTTCCCATATCTTCACGTGCATACATACACTCAGACGTACCTTCAGTCCGTGTCCGACCAGGCACGGCCCGTGCTGAGCTCTGCAGAAACAGAAAAACTAAAAAAAAATCCTAAAAAAAATGAAAAATAAGAAAAACGATTAGGCCGTTGATTCCTAACTTTCTTAAAATCCTTGTGTCCCCGGCAACGGCGCCAAAAACTTGATGCGTGTGAAGTGTTATATATATTAGGTGTATATTGTAAGCCCCTTTAACACTTATTTTTAGCCAAGTTTTAAATTTATAAAACACGATATTTTACTAACACTAAACACACATATGGGCAAGTGCACCCATCGTGAGCGTAGTATAGTGTTGGCAAGATACCGAGGTCGTCCAAGGACACAAGAGCTTTTAGTACCGATTTATCCTCAACGCCTAATCAAATCAAAAAGTTTAGAAAAATGTTTTAAACTAAGAAAAATAAAAACTAACTAAAATGCTGAAAATAAAAATAAAAAGAAAAACAGATAGACAAGATGAATCACTTGGTTCCGACTCGTATCTAGTGTAACCTTTGATTATTTCCGCACTTTTGTACTTATTTAAGAGATTATCTTAGTTATTGTAGTAGGCCCCTCTTTTGAAGGTGACGTTACCCTCACCCCAGTAGTTTGAGTCAGCAAGGATACAATCCTAAAAGGGTGGATTATTGAAAGATAATTAATTAAGTTATTAATGCAAATTATGGTAGGCCCCTCTTTTGGAGGTGACGTTACCCTCGACTAAGTAGTCTGAGTCAGCAGGGATACAGTCCTAAATAGCCGGGTTATAGTATTAATAGTAGTTAACTTATGAGGGGGTCAAAGAGTTTGGACCCCCGCCATCCAATACCGTTAAGTATTGAAGGAGGTCCTACTAAATTTGACCCAGGTCCATTGCAGGACCTCTAAACGCTGAACAATGGCAAGACCTTTACCAAACCGTTCCCTTAACCCCCGACCAGGTAGCCAACATACCTCCATATAGACCGTGGAGATATGAATGGTGAAAATCTTTTATTTTATATAGACAGTAAAATAATGCCAAGACACCACGGACAAACGATAAGGAAAGATCACCTTCAACATAAGCAACTAGTTATTAAAGTCATTAATACAAAACCAAGTAAAAAGTGCGGAAAGATTAGAAATAAAAAGTATTACACTAGACACTTTGTCTTCACCAAGTGATGTAAGAGACTTAGGCAAACATGGCCTTGATTGTCAAGAACTCTTACGATCAATCTTGGATCCTGAGACGACTCACACACTCTACGATGGACAATGAATGATGGTGGTGGATGATGGTGTTATGGTGGTGGTGGGTGAAGTGTGAGAGAGGTGGTGTGCCAAGGGATGGTTTGAGCTTGAGCCAAGCACTCCTATTTATAGGCTGAACAGAAGCTCGGGCACGGCCCCGTGTCCAGTGGGCACGGCCCCGTGTCCACATCCTTCTCTTTCTTCATTTAATGCAGCTTTGTCTTATTAGTTAACCACGCCCCCGTGTCCGCTGAGCACGACCCCGTGTGCAGAAGAATCTTTGTACTATGAAGATTTGCCTGGATTGTGCGAATCTTATAGTTGACCACGGCCCCGTGTCCGCTGAGCACGGCCCCATGGTGGGCAATAGAAGCTTCTACCACTTTGTCTTTTCTGCTGACACTTGGGCACGCCCCCGTGCTGGCTGAGCACGGGACGTGTTCAGTCTTCTGTTGTCTTGTTTTGCTTGGGAAGATGCTGTCGTGGGGTCGGGCATGTCACGTCTTGTTCCTTTTCTTGTATTTATGTTAGATTTTGATGTCTTTTTGCTTCTTTTGTTAATTTGAGCTCATTTAATCCTGAAAATACAAAAGGAAGACAAAAGCACACTTTTTCCAACATTAGTTCTAAAAAGGGGTTAGTTTTATGCCACAATTGATGAAATTTATATGTTGCATTTTGAACACATCAACTTCCTAAGCACAGTGTACAATCAATTCATGCATATACTTCTAGTCTCATACATATTTCATCAAATCCTCCTTCTAATCAACATGAATCATTCATACCTAAACATCAAACATATTAGCATCACATTTATTTCTATTCCTTTAACAAGAATCCATCATACGTATCATGATACATCAATATTAATCAAGAATTGAACATGGGTGATCATTCAAGTCATCCTCCTCCCCATACCAAGTGGGTTTCACCTCTAAACATCAAATTAATCCAAACCATGCATAATCCATGTTCTATATGATGATTATAACACATATACATGATCAATTTCATACCAATTCGCGGATTGGAACATAACCCACTTCATACAAGTTCATCAATCTAAGTTTCAAGACATACCTCACGATCCCCTTGTCTAGGTGATCACTAATTCATGTTCCTTAATAGATTTGAGCCTCGATTCAACCTTCAATTTGGAGCTTCTTTAAGAACTAGGGTTTACACCCCTTTGTTCTTCTCCAGAGCATTCCACGCACACACACATGACGTGTGTGTGTTGTGTGTTATGTTTTTGTTTTATAAAACATGAGTTTCTCATGTTTACATTTTAGCCCCTCGTGTTCGCCACTTGAATATAATTGGCACAACTTTCATCATTTAATACTTTTGACCATACCCTTAACTAGGTTAAATAGCCTAGTTATTTATTTCATGACATGTCCTATAGGAACATACGGCAATTATAAACATTCGGGTTTTGGGGCGTTACAAGTCTACCCCCCTTAAATGAGGTTTCGTCCCCGAAACCTTTCTTATATTTACTAGATTAGTTCTAGTAAATCGATCCCTCCGAAAAGTTTTCTCCAACCCGGAAACGCTTGTGACTTCTTTTTAACAAGTTCATACTTTCCATACCATGCTTTCACATAACATCCTCATCTCCTTGACCCGTTCATAACATGTCAATATACATAATTCTTCAAACTTGTATTGATGCGTACTTTCGTATGATCCATTTCTAGAGGGTCTAATACCCTCATCTCATCTATTAAGATTACTTTCCATACATACACGGTATAGCGTCAAATTCTTGTTTTGTTATCACAACAAAGTTACTATTTCATAGTCTCACATACATGCTTTACTCCAAAGTCGTACATCATTCTACGTTTTCTACAGTTACTTGTACCATGCATACCATTACGTTACTTTCAAACCATCTTTTTCATTTCACCTTACAATTACTCTCACTTCATGCATTATTTAATTTACATAAGTAAGTGTATTATGCCAGTTCATCATACGAGAGTTTAATCATTACCCGAAATTTTCACTCAAAACTTTTGGGATTTACCCTTTTCTTCTTCTGTTAACTATTAAAAGTCAAACATCACATACCATACCATACCTATCCTATCCTTCTCTTCATAGGCCGTTTTCCAATCTTCTAATTCGTACCTGTTCAGCATAAGTTGAACATTTTACTGACCTCGGTTTCATTTCATAACTTAACGATCCGTAAACCAGATCGATCCGCCTCTTCACAAGTACTAACCGTACCAGGCCATGTTTCATTCATCCTTGTAATGAGCTTCCGCTCGTGCACATTTCATTCAAACATTTATTTTACTAGGTGATTACTCACCCATAATTCTTCTACAACTTCCTACGTACATGCTATAACACATTCCTTACATACAATTCTTTTACTCTGGTTACTTATTTCGTCAACCTTTGCGGTTTGACTTTTCAAGACCGACTGACATTTCTTACTTATCATAGATGCATCGAGGTACACGTTCGTACTTCTTTCCATTCATGCTTACTTGCAAAGACATTCATTACATTATTTCGGTACTCATGACCAAGCTTACCCTTCTCATTCATACTTAAATTATTGACTGGGTCGTAGCCCGCCCTACATTATGACTCCTACGAGTCGATTACTAACACATCTAACACATAACGGGTTCAAAACTTCTTTCTTTCATTTTAAAACTTAGGTTTGCGTGCCCATTACGATCATTATTTTGTTCATTTACTTTACATTTACTCATAGGACTCGTTTGACATAACTACGGTCAACTATTTACACAATTCTGATGTGGATAAATTTTATCCCTTATATGTTTTAAATCCATCCCGCGGATTCAAATGTAACATCCATACCTTTTATTACTTCTATATTTTGAATCCGTCTAGCGGTTTCTAACCTACCATTCATACATTTTCTTCCTTCTATGATTTGAATCCGTCTCGCAGATTCAAACATATCATTCCTGCATTTCATTCCTTGAATCCGTCTTGCGGATTCAAACATTCCATTCATGCCTTTCATTCCTTGAATCCGTCTCGCGGATTCAATCATTCCATTCATATCTTTCATTCCTTACATGTGTTGAATCCGCCTTGCGGATTTCAAACACGTCATTCATACCCTGCCGATCCGTACTTACTTACGGATACAACATCATTCATCCTTATCATTTCTTCTTTTTCATTCTTGTATAATACTCTCAATTTCCTGAGAGTCTTACTACTCATTTTACCCGCACGCCTCACCTACTACCCAATTCTCCCGAACATACCTGCGATAATTACCACGGCCTCACGAACGTCATATGCTTCTTGCGTACTGGCCAGGTGCGCAATCCACATACTAGTTTCGTGCCTTCATGTAATCATCGCCTTATGTCCGAAAAAAAAAGTTTTCAGTCTCGTGCAACATCCTTAAAACTTTACCGAGGCAACATCGTTATTTTTCGTTTAGTATTTACCATCTCAAGGAGATTTCTTACTTTTTCTTTTAACACGGGTACCCATACATATTAACATTGTGTACCTGGGTCCATTTGTCTATTTGCATCTTTGTCTGCCTTAGTACTCGTCCTAAACTGCATTCACGGGTCATCCTCTTCAAACACTTATGCTTACCTTGCACATAACGTACCGTTAGTTTCATCATATGCATACTTAAGTGCTTACTTACATTCGCTTTTACCTTTGGGATCTTGACCGAGTCTTAGATTGTACGGGTTTCTTATCATAAGTGCACATAGGTCTGAGTTCAAGTACTTACTTTATCGTACTTGATTTCCCTCAAACCAGGGCTCTGATACCAACTTGTAAGACCCTAACACGCTTTAACTGAAAAGATGCAGCGAAAATGCGTGCCATAAAATTTCTTTCATTACAAATGTCTTGACTTACTTGAAAGTTCGTTTTTAATATGAATCTTTTACATAAATAAGGTATAAGTCATGTTTACTAAAGTACATACTCAATTATCCCCGTACAATCTACTTTGTGACCCGATCTTCGATCTCCAATCCTCGTGATAACTGCCTGCGATTCGTACAACCTGCACTCACCACATGCATTCATAACATTAGTATACACTACATAAACCAGATTCAATCTCATACACTTCCCATGTCCTTATCTTTCTAACTTTAAGCATTTCATCTGCATATCCATGTCCTGGTGAGTCTTCAATAATGTACCTGCATTACCTTTCATTCTCAAGGCACACTATTAATAACGTATTACTTAACGTACCTAAATCACGCGAACATACATTCTTACATGCATACATACACATCTGCATACGTACATGCCTTCCTATATCTCTACAAACATGCATAAACTCATACGTACCTTCATATATACCAAACACACATCTACATACGCACATACATTACTACGTCTCTACATACGTACATATACACATACGTATCTTCACATATACATAAATGCATATCTACATCCGTACATACATTACTACGTCTCTACTTACTTGCATACTCACATTTACACATTCAAGATCTTACCGAACCCTTGTATACTCATACATACCTTTATGCCTACATACGTAGACATCCACATGCATACATACCTTCCCATATCTTCACGTGCATACATACACTCAGACGTACCTTCACACATACATATATATACACATCTACAGATGTACATACCCATATATACACAACAAGCTCTCACATACTTCTTACATAATCATACATTAATTACATGGGACTTAGACTTAGATTTATAGCCCATAAACATCTAAGGAACCATCAAAATCATGTTTGGAAAGTCCGCCGTAGTCCACGGATAACAAACCGAAGCCTACGATACATAAATCAACTTAAATAACAAATTTTTAGGTTTTTGAACTTGGGGAGGGCGTCGGCGACGGCCCTTGCAATTACCCGTAGCCAAAACCCCCGTAGACAGTCAAATAACCCGTCAGCCAAAAACTCACTTTCTGGAGCCCGTCGGCGACGCCCCCATACCCGTCGGCGACACCCTCTAGAAAGTGCAGTTTTCTGCAGTTCCGTTTCATCGTCCGTACGCACTAAAACGCGCATAACTTTTGAACCGTTTACCCGTTTAACCTCCCGTTTCTTCCTACATGCTTGTAAATTCACATTCTATCATATGAACTTGAAATCCAACATCCAGTTAAGGAAAATATTCACTTAAAGCTCTCGGCTTTATATACCCGCTTTCACTTATTCGACCCGTTCATGCATTCATCAACATAACTTGATAGTTTGACCTAAATTCCCCATGAACCTTATAATTTCGACGTCGTCTATCATATAAGGTTCCAAACACGGGTTTCTTACAACATCCCAATGTTGGTACACGGAATGTCTATTGACTTCGTTTACATCAAGTCTTAGGTCAATATAGTCAAGATTAGAGTTTGTAAGTGATATTAGGGTTTAAAGATGTTAATTTCGCTTATAATGACATGTTAGTCATTAAAAGCGAAATAGGATATATAGGTATTTCGCTTTTATGTACATGTTAGATAGGGTTTCGCTCTTAGGGTCATAGGTGGTTTCGCTTATGTGGTCACTTGGAGGGTTTCGCTTATACATACACATGAGGTTTCGCTCATAAGGCATGTCTTATGAGCGAACCAGCTGTAGTATATATACCTCATGTGTGATCAGTTAGTTGTAACTTGGAGCGAAACCTATACATGTTTGTGGTGTCGAAACTCTGTCAAAATCGATTCAAAAAGCATCAATAAAGAAGGAAATTGAAAGGAAAAGCTGTTGTAACTTCGTGTATATTGATTCCGCCTTTATACGTGAAGATGAACGTTCTCAACTAACTGTTTAGGGTCGCAAACCGGTCCAACAAGTGGTATCAGAGCTCAGGACGAGGAGTTCATACTACTACAGCTTGAATCTACAGAATTCTCTTACTTCTACTCACTTTCTCTCATACTTTTTCGATTTAAACTGGTTCCTACGGTTGAAATAGTCTGATTTTTTAGTATAACGTGTAAAACATACAATTAACAAACCCTAGAAAGAATCAGGTTCAAATTCGGACTAAAACATGCTGAAAATTGACTAAAATATGATTTCGCTTTTATGGACAATCGAAGGGGTTTCGTTTTTAGATACATTCTAATTTCGCTTATTCGGACATTGATGCTATTTCGCTCATAGTTACATCCTGGTTTCGCTGATAAGGACATTCTGATTTCGCTTTTAGGAACAGATCTGATTTCGCTTTTCTGTCAAAGTTGCTATTTCGCTTTTGTGTCAACATATTGCTGATTTCGCTTATACAGACATATAACCTGATTTCGCTTATCAGTCATTCAGACTGATTTCGCTCAAAGGGACATATTGTTGATTTCGCTCATTAGTACCTTGTGTGCTATTTTGCTCATAGTGTTATTTCTTGATTTTGTTCGAAAGTGAATTTTTTTCAAGTCAAGATTATTTCACGATTACCAAGTGTCAGTGTATTTCAGATTATTGGATATAGTTTAAACTGATTTAGTTTGTTTGATTGTTCTCAGGTGACTGAAGATGTCAAGCAACGGTGAAGAGTTTTATAACACATTCTACAACGCGTTCACTTCCGAATCAACAGATAGAAGATCTGAGATGAGAGAATATTCATGAGAGATTTCAGAGAATTTGAAGTTTGAGAACATGTATGGAAGCCAACAGAAACCACCAAAGCTAATGAAAGTTGAAGATTATAACTGGTGGAAAAACCGATTTGAGGGTTGGGTAAAAGCTTTCGCTCCTGAAAGCTGGTTAAAACTGATAGATGGATACACTGAACCAGTAAAAGAGGGAGGAGAGTTAATAGATGCAAAAGATTTCACAGACATAGACATAAAACATGTTGTGGCTGAATATAAAATGATCACATTAATCAAACAGTCAGTGAGAGAGGATATTATCTCGTTACTTGAACAAGAGAAAACTTCAAAGAGTTTGTGGGAAGCGTTAGGGAGAAAGTGTGTAGGAAGTAATGAAATTGTTAAAAATAAAAAGAAATTGTTGCGTAAAGAGTTTGATCTATTCAGTTGTATGAAAAATGAATCTGTTTGTAAAATGATCGAGAGATTTCGACATCTGAAAATGGAGCTGACCAGACATGAAATCACATATTCTGAAGAGGAGCTGGTGGATAAATTGTTTGATTCATTGCCAAATGATCAAGAGTGGCAATACTTTGCTCTAATGTTGAAAAATACAATCAAGCCTGAAGATTTAAAAGTGGATTTGCTGATTGAAAGGCTTGAAAGCCATGAGTTGGAGATAAAGAGATCTAAAGTCAACAATCCGGCTTATCAGCAAAATGTAGAGCTTTACTACAGAGGAAATGTACCGCAGGCTGGGTCTCCAAGAACAGTGTTTTCTGCAGAAAGCTCAAATTCAGTGAACAATGAAAATCTTCACAGTGGTTTTCATAGTGGATCTGCTTCAAAGAATTTATTCCAGTGTAATATCGCAGTGGATTTGAAGAATGGGCAGAATTTCAGCGAAGAATCGGCAAAACAACATATGGTTTTCTTGGCATCTGTACTTGAATCGTATGAAAGTCTAGTTGCAGGGAAGATTGGCAATACCAACTTGACAAAAGAAGATTATGACCAATTAGACCCCGAGGAGATGGAACTAATGGATATAAGATGGTGCATGGCCAGTGCGGTTCGTCGGGCACAGCGGTTCATGGAGATCACGGGGAGAAAGTCAATTGGTGGACCATCTACCAAACTGGGATTTGACAAATCTAAGGTGACATGCTTCAAATGCAAACAAAGAGGTCACTTTAAGCGCGAGTGCAGAAATGCGTATGCTGATGATGATTATGCAAACCCGTTCAACGAAGATTATTACAAGAAAGCGATTTACCATCAGAACAAGTCTGAGCCACCAAGGTTGAAACAGCCTGAAGAAAAATCAAGGGCTCTTGCAGTTATATATGACGATGAAGGTTACGACTGGAGTCAAGTTTGCCCTGAAGAAGATGCAGTTGGATATGCATTTGTGGCTGATGCTGATCCTGATAGATGGTGGAAAGCAGACTATGCAAGATGGGAAATTGGAAAATTAAACGAACCATTCAAAGAAGCTCAGAGAGCAAAAAGATGGAATGAAGAGTTGGAATGTTACATGGATCCACGGGGTAATCCAGTTGCTGACCCATCAAAAGTGGATTTCAAAGCTGTAACAAATTTGCTTCCAAGGCAAGCTACTTTCAACACACGAAGGTTATCTGATAAAGCATATTTGCCTGATTTGGAGAAGAAGATAAGAGAGATTTGTGAAGCAAGTCTACCGAAGGTGGCAGAGATGAAGAAGAGAAAAGAAGAAGAATTGAAGAAGATGATTGAAGAAGTAAAGACTGTTGTGAAGATTGCTACTGAAGAGGAACAGAAAGCTGAAAAAGAACAGAAGATAGAAGAAGCACAGAAAGAAGAAAAAGTGGAGAACAAAGAGCAAGATCAGAAAGCTGAAACAGAAGAATCGGTGCTGAAAGAGACTGAGGTAAGAAAATCTTCTAACTTGTCGAATGTTGAATTGGTTGATGAAAAGGAAAACAAGTGCAGGAATTGCATAGAAATGTGCAAAACCTGTACTGAAAAAGATGATATAATAAAAACAAAAGAAAATGACATAGTTAAACTTGAAAATGTTTTCACAACAAAATGTAAAGAAATGATTGAAACAGAAGAAATTTTGAAACTAAAAGTTGAAAAATTGACACAGAAATGTCAAGGTCTTGAAAAAGATAATGATGTTTATAGACAACTGTGTTCAGCAAAATGTGTCGATTGTGTTGAAAAAGAATCTAAATTTCAAGATTTACAAAAACAGTATGATTCTTTAAAGTGGTCGAGTCAGAGAGTACAGGAAGCTTATGATACTTTGAAGAGCCAAGTCAAAAGTTTGATCAAAGATTGTCTGAAACTTTAGTCACTAAAGAAATGTATGAAAGAAAGTTTAAAGAAAAGCAAATTGAATTAAACAAATGTGTTGATGAAATTGCTAATCTTAAACAAGTCTTGGCTGAAAAAGAAAAGATTGTTACAAAACTTCAAAGTTATCATAACTCTTCGTACATTCTTGAACGCATTTTCAACATCACACCAGATGACAAAGATACTGACAATTGCAAAAAGGGTATTGGTTCAGAATTTCATCAGGTACCACCACCATTGAGAAACAATTATACTTTTTATGATGAGGAAAAGGTGGCAAAGGGTTTGAACATAGCTGACCAGTTACCTGAAAGTATCGATGTGACTTACTCCAAATCTGATGATGCTAATGATTCAGAGGTGGTAAGTAAGGTTGTTGAAAGCGTTTTGAAAAATGAGTCTACAAAAGGTAAGTCTGAATCACAGGATGAAGATGAAGGAAATCTTTATGATGGTTATCTGAAAAACACAAAATCCGAGAAAAATTTGAATGATGATTCAAAAGGATTGGTTTATACCATGATTGGATCGGACAAATTATTCTTAGATGTTGTATTCCCGATTCAGAATGTGATTTAAGAAAAGGTCGATAAAGTTTTCAAAATGGTTGAGATTGAGAAGTCAGAAATTTCAAAGTTTGCTGGTAAAGGTCATAAATCTTTTTATAACAAACCTGGTTTTAAGAAGAAAAACATGAAGGCTGGTTTGGGTTATAAAAGGAAACAGAATCGAAAACAAAATGAAAAACAGGATTTGCAACAAAAATTGAATTTTGTTCAAGGGAAAAGCTTGAAAGAAGAGGAAAAACTCAAAATTGGACAACAGTCTAATGAGGAGTTTGATGCTATGAAAAAGAAACAACAACAGGCCAAGGATGTTTCAAAGAAAGTGTGTTTTAAATGTGATCAAATTGGACATGTTGCTCGAAAGTGTCCAAATCCAAAGCCTGTTGATGTTGAAAAACAGCAATCTGAGGAAGTGAAACAGAGGTCAACCAGATTTGATTCGAAACAAACTTGGAGGTACAATACAAACAAGTTTGCTTCAAATCAAAATTGGAAACCAAACCCGAACAGGTTCGATTCAAGACAGACCTGGAATTCTCACACACCCAGATTCAGAACAACACAGAGTTGGAGAACATCTGTTGATATGACAAAACCTCAAGAGTTTTGGAAACCTAAAAATGTTATTCAAAATCAAAAGGTTCAAAAAGAGACAAATTTTTACAAAAGAGGTACTCCGAAAGGTCAAGTGTGGAGTGCTAAGAAACAAGTGACGATGGTAAAAGATGAAAAAGTTGAAGTCAAAATTGAAAACGTTTTAAGTGACAAAGAGTTTCCGAAATTAAATGAACATTATTGTGTTGAAATGCCTAAGGTCCAACAGACCTGGGCTAAATTGTTCAAATGATTGATAAAGTTTGAATGTGCAGGTGCTCAACGAAGCTGAAGATTGTGAGAATGGTAGTTGGGGCAGCCTGGCACAGGAAGAGGTTGCAGAACCCCGGTTTGGTTAAACAGGGAGTTTATCATTTTCTGTACATAAATAAACAATATTTTAAAAATCCTAAAAATTGAAAATTTTAAAACCAAAAATATGATTTTAGTTTGTTAAAATTTGAAAAACCAAAAATATGTTGTTTTTAATATTGTTTTGAATGTATGTTGATTGAATACGCCGAAACCCTCACGGCTGAACAAACATGATTACTTTCATCAGATTGAAAAACGGTTTTCAAATTGTAAAATATCAATGTGTTGTAAATCATGGGGGTATGTATATTTTCTGCAAATCAGAGCACTTTAAGCAGAAAATGGATGGCGAGACAAAGCTATCAGTATTGTGTTGTCAAATTTTTAATGGTTTTGCATTTTAGGGGGAGAAAAATTGTCATTAGAAAATCCAAAAACATTAGAAAATTTGAAAAATCCAAAAACATGATAAAAATTTAAAAAATTTGAGTTTTGCGTAAAAAGAGGAAATGATAGTATATCAGTAGACAGTTACAGTATGCTAAAGAATTGTAATGATTATAAAGAGTTAAACAGTCTCACTGATGATGTGCCAATAGGTTTTTGCACATTTAGTAGGTTTGTTCGGGATATAAACCTAAATCTTTACTTACTTATTTCGTGGGGAACACTACTTGGATATATAGGTAACCCCTGAAATCTCGTTTGAAAGGTCTCATAATCTGATATACTAGGTTTTTATACTCAATGATGTCTGGGGTATTATTCCGGGACTTCTGCTGAACGGTAGTTTTGACCTAGTCCTTGGATAATACTTTTCACAAATGCTTGAAATATAGCATAAACCCTCAGCATGCAGATGAAACAATAAAATTGATAGCCGCTGCTGTTGTAGCTAAAAGATCCTCTAAAGGGGACATACCGTAAAGTCGAAGCTGATATCTCTCTGCGTATACGGAAGTATCGACCTGAGATCCCTCAGCCCTCGCATTACCTAATTTATGTACAGATATCATTGTAGTATACTCACCTGTAAGACTGAATATTGGGATCTGGATACGGGAGTATATTCAAGAAGTGGGACATACGTATAAGTTTAAGTCTCTAAAACACTTAATCCGTATCCTGGACAGATTGAAAATTGTGTGAAAATTTAAGTGGACCAATATATCGACAATCTAAGTGAATTGTTTAATTCTTAATGTGTAATTAAGCTCAACGGTACTTGTGACTTGTCAAAAACTGATATGATCCTCTGATGCATACTCAAACAAAAATATTGTCTGTAAATATGTTTGTACATATTTCTTTTCTGCTTTATATTTTCAGAAAATACAAAAAGATTTTGATTTCTGCTTTATTTTCGACAACCAATGTCTGAGATGCTGAGTTTCAAAATCTAAGTAAGTTGATTGTGTTTCTGAGAATAAAACAAGTTCATTAATTTGAAACTTGTATTAAAATCAAAAATTCAAAAACAGTTTGTGATATCTCCAAGGTCATTAAGTTGGACTTGGATGATTAACTGTGGGGGATTTGGATTCTTATATTGTTATAGAGCTAGTTTCCGATACGATTCGATGAAACTGCCAAATTTATGAGAAGTGATTTTGAGGAGATTGAATTGTTAGATTACAATATCTGGAAGTTTAAAATGTTGTTACTTATAGTTGTATGAGTGATTACAGGAAAAGTCCAGACTACGATCCCGAGAGCAGAGTCTAAGGGGGAGTCTGAAGACAAGCTGAAAGTTAGGAGGAGCTTGTAGCTGGAAAGCTAGGTGTCGATCCCTAAAAGCACGGAAGCTTGACGAAAGGGGGAGCCTGCTCATGATGAAGCTGTTGATGATAGAGCCAGTGATGAGATCCTAGTGTAAGAGTCAAAGTGTGAATCTGATCAAGAGAGTGATGGATGCTTACAATGTTACAATCTGAATGAGAAGGCAAAATGACCAAGACTGAAGACTCGGAGCTGAAAACTTCGTCAACGTCCAAGGGGGAGTCTGTTGGTACACGGAATGTCTATTGACTTCGTTTACATCAAGTCTTAGGTCAAGATTAGAGTTTGTAAGTGATATTAGGGTTTAAAGATGTTAATTTCGCTTATAATGACATGTTAGTCATTAAAAGCGAAATAGGATATATAGGTATTTCGCTTTTATGTACATGTTAGATAGGGTTTCGCTCTTAGGGTCATAGGTGGTTTCGCTTATGTGGTCACTTGGAGGGTTTCGCTTATACATACACATGAGGTTTCGCTCATAAGGCATGTCTTATGAGCGAACCAGCTGTAGTATATATACCTCATGTGTGATCAGTTAGTTGTAACTTGGAGCGAAACCTATACATGCTTGTGGTGTCGAAACTCTGTCAAAACCGATTAAAAAAGCATCAATAAAGAAGGAAATTGAAAGGAAAAGCTGTTGTAACTTCGTGTATATTGATTCCGCCTTTATACGTGAAGATGAACGTTCTCAACTGACTGTTTAGGGTCGCAAACCGGTCCAACAACCAACCCATTTCCACTTAAATGTTATTTTGACCCGTTAAGGTTATTTACGCATTTTTAAGGACTTTGACTCGCAAAGATCATACTTTTCGCTTTCATACATGTCCAAAGTAATCATTTAATCTAATGGCTTGTATCTAAACAACCTTTTAAAGTCATTCGCCCGATATACATATCAAGGGCATTTTTGTCAACTTCGCTCCATCCTTTACAACAATGGACTTCATTGCATAAGTAACCAATCCTACTACTTAGCTACAATTCTTAATCACACATACCTTGCTCGGACCAAAGCTAGGATCCGTTTAATACTTCATCGATATCATACAATTCATTCCTATTTGACCTCAATTATCATACTTAATTAAGTTGCACATAACTTTACATAAACAACTAAGAAGTGATTACGGAATCACTTACCTCATGCATCCGTGTTCATATTCGTTTCCTCGCCACTTCTTGACCCGTTAGCCTTCCGTGCTTGATTCCGTCTCGACATGATTCCTATACTTCCATGTCATCGAAATCACATTCTTATTAGCATACCCAATTGTACATGTTAACGATCCTATCAATCGCGTATTTCACATTTGACCTTCATCGGTCACTTTTAACAAGCATAAGACATATAACCAAATTCGTATCCTTACTAACTCATGTAAGTTATCATGTCATCGCATTAAACACGTATCAATATAACATGCACCATACGACTTCCTATAATCATACACTTACGACAACACTCAAATCATGTTCCTTATGCGTTGTTGACTTTCAAAAGTCAACAATTCATCCTATGAACTTTCGGCTTATTCTTATGTATTCGTATCGTCATAATAGGCTATACGGACGGTTCTATATACATTTCATCCTACACTTAGTGTGCATACAACTTCCTAAGCACAATGTACAATCAATTCATGCATATACTTCTAGTCTCATACATAATTCATCAAATCCTCCTTCTAATCAACATGAATCATTCATACCTAAACATCAAACATATTAGCATCACATTTATTTCTATTCCTTTAACAAGAATCCATCATACGTATCATGATACATCAATATTAATCAAGAATTGAACATGGGTGATCATTCAAGTCATCCTCCTCCCCATACCAAGTGGGTTTCACCTCTAAACATCAAATTAATCCAAACCATGCATAATCCATGTTCTATATGAAGATTATAACACATATACATGATCAATTTCATACCAATTCGTGGATTGGAACATAACCCACTTCATACAAGTTCATCAATCTAAGTTTCAAGACATACCTCACGATCCCCTTGTCTAGGTGATCACTAATTCATGTTCCTTAATAGATTTGAGCCTCGATTCAACCTTCAATTTGGAGCTTCTTTAAGAACTAGGGTTTACACCCCTTTGTTCTTCTCCGGAGCATTCCACGCACACACACATGACGTGTGTGTGTTGTGTGTTATGTTTTTGTTTTATAAAACATGAGTTTCTCATGTTTACAATTTAGCCCCTCGTGTTCGCCACTTGAATATAATTGGCACAACTTTCATCATTTAATACTTTCGACCATACCCTTAACTAGGTTAAATAGCCTAGTTATTTATTTCATGACATGTCCTATAGGAACATACGGCAATTATAAACATTCGGGTTTTGGGGCGTTACAAACAGTCTGATAATAAAAATGATGTGAAGTGCAGGAAATGCATGGAAACATGCCGTGCATGTACTGAGAAGGATGAAAAATTAAAATCCAAAGATATTGAATTTTCTAAAATTGAAAAGTTTTTCAAAGATAAATGCAAAGAAATGTTTGAAAATGAAAATATTTTGAAATAAAATGAAGAAGAGCTGACACAAAAATGTAATGTTCTTGAAAAGGAAAATGAAATTTTAAAACAAAAGTGTTCAGCAGAAAGTGAAAATGTTTTCAAAAAGAAAATGCGGTTCAAAAATGAAAAAAGAATATGATATGATGAAATACTCACAGCATATAACAAAAGAAGCATATGAAACTTTGAAAAGTCAAGTTAAACGTCTGCAAGAAAAAGTTGTGAAATATTCTGAAACAACACGATTCCTTGAAGCTAGATATAAAGGAAAACAATTAGTTTTAAATCAATATATTGATGAAGTTGTTGAGCTTAAACGTAAAATGGCTGAAGTAGAAAAAGACAATAATAAACTACACAGTTATCATGCTTCTTCATATATTCTTGAACATATTTTCTTCGTTAAACCGGATGATAATGATTCTGAAAAAAAAAAGGAATTGGTTTAGAATATCATCAGGTTCCACCACCATTGGAGAAAAAATATGTGACATTTGTGCTTTTACGACAATCATACAATTACGAATACAATGAAATCTTGTGTTTCATTCCCGGGATTTGTATAATTACATATGACAATTACACATTTCAATCCTCGTGCAATTTCGAACTTTCAAAAGCTTTTCTGGAAGTTATACGTAAACTGTTACGCAAACGTAATTAGTTTAACGCGACGTACACTCCGGAACAGTGACATAAGCTAAACATACCCTAAATTGTCACACCCCAACCGACGGCGAAATCTGTGACAACCGATAATTTACGGCTCCTAATTTCGTGATTAACAAACATTAGGATGATAATAAATAGTGATTAAGACGTATATTAACTTAACCAGGCCTTTGGAGTGCCTAGGAATGTCTAACCAGCTTTACAATGAGCGAACGATGATCTGTGGGAAAGTCTGCGAAATGTTGAACGGTAACAGATTGATACTGTACAAAATACTGACAACTCCAACGAGTACGGATTTTCTACGAATATTTTATATTTATGAATTTAATGTTGTGAATTTATTGCGCTTCCGTACATCGCAAAACGCAAACAGGAACGAGAAACGCGACTGCAGGAAACGCACCGATAACAAAACAGAAGCATCGGAGGTGCGTATTATTTTTAAAACTTAAATTTTACGATACATTTTGTTTCGAAATTAAATTTTAACTACTATAGTTGAAATCGAATCGAAAAACGGATTAAAGACGGCAACGATGTAATTATTCGCGATTATTACCGTAATCGATGAGCGGGGGCGCAAACAACGTCTACCGACGCTAGTTCATGAATATTTAACCCAAAAATTTATATTTTTCGACGCGTATTAAGTTTGGGTTGTGAAAATGGGTCTCGTAGGGAATACAAGCCCCTTACACACGAGATGGGCTTGTGGGCCTTGGGCCCAAGCCCAAAACCCACAAGACTAAACAATTTCCAAACTAGACTTGGAATACAACCAAACCATATGTAGTATTGTGTGTGTGTGTGTTTGGATATTTTAATGTTTCTTTAATCTCATCATTTTATATGTTGAATGTTGTCTGGATGATAAGAAACATGTTGAATAAATGAGTTTTAGGAAAACCTAAATGTAACCTTATTACACAGGAAACAATGACCCTTTCATTTCAATATAAATAAACTACAACCCTCATTCCCTTTAACAAACCAGCTGACACCCTTATCCCTCTGTCTCCTCTCAAGCTCCAGCGACCGGAGCCGGCTTCCGGTCAGATCTCCGGCCGTCACATTCCTAACTCCCCTCCATTTTCATATACACCACACCCTTATACACCCCCACCCTTTCGTTTCTACACCGGCGTCACACAAGGCCGACGACCGGGTTAATCAGCAGAGCCGCCGCTCACGGCGACAACAATCGGAGAGGGAGGAAGAGAGATGATGCTGCGGAGGTGGTTAAGTCAGAGAGAGAGAGAGAATCGGCGGTCGGTTCATTTATCCGGCAGTCCTTGCCTTGGTCCGACGGGTCTCACGGGTTCGCAGTGGTTTGTGTCTTTTTCCGACGAGATTTCTCCGGTAAACCCCCCCTCTTGTTCTCTTTCCCGATTTTTTTTGGTCGGACCGGCTCCGGCCGTGTTTTTGTTGATGGTGATGATATGTTTTGCTGTCAAAGTGGATCGATGCTGATGATGATGATGATGATGATGATGTTGCTGTTGTTGAAGGTGGTGATGACTTGCTCAGGATGATGATGTCGGTGGTGGCCGACGATGAGAGCCGACGCCGGAGACACCGGCGGCGGCGGTTGTGACACCTGTGTCACTGCGGCCATCAAAAAAATACCAAACCAATGAAATATTGTATTTCATACTTGGGATTTGTAAAAATATGTGTATCATTTGCACATATCAATTCTTGTTCGAATCCAAACTCTAAATTGCTTTCTGGAAGGTTATACGCGCACCGATGCGTAAATATAACCAGTTTAATGCAACAAACACTCCGGAATAGTGACATAGGCTTAACATACCTTAAATAACCTTTATATAACTTAGAAATAAGTTTTGAAGGCTTTGGTATGGTAAAAATCAAGTTAAATCGCTTACAGGGACTAAAGTTGACAAACTGCGAAAGTATGCCAATCTGAACTGTAACAGACATTCCAGAACATGACCATAAGTTAAACATACCCTAAATATCCTTCACATAGCTTAGAAATAGGCTTTGAGGGGTTCGGTATGCTAAAATATACTTTTGGGTCATTCAGGGACTAAAAGCGTCAAAAAGTGCACAAGTTTGCACTTTCGCGCATAACTTACGTTCTGAATACATCCGGACATCCAAAAAATTATGTAAGCACTAAAATATTTTATTTTAGTGTTTGGCATAAGAAAAATCCATTCGTCACGCATTTTGGATCGTTTTTCGCGCTTATGCGCATTCCGTCGTAATTAAGCGAACAACGCAACCGTACGACCAAACGAACCGACATCCGAGATATTTTAAAGCACATTTTAAGTTCCCTATACTTTAACTTCATTTTAGAGCTTTGAAATGGGGTTAACGGGGCTTAAACGTGTCGCAAATGGCTTAAACACATAACAGGGACCAAAATTGTCATTTCTGAAAGATGTTTGCTTATACATCGAATCTAGTCCTTCCCACTTGTTGCACATGGTTTTGGGAATCTATGGGCTGGTATTTTGGGCACATGGTATTACAATACCATGGGTGCTAGTGTATGGCCAAGATTGAAGCACTTTTTCCAAGAAACGATCCTAACGGTTCGGGAAATCCTATATATACCCATCCACCCCCATTGCAAAAATCACAAGAATTTTGGTTTGAGAAGCTCTAAGTTGGAACCTTTGTTTCATACCCGAGCTACTCGAATCGAAATTAGCATTCGGGGACCCTTCGTAAGTATTCTTTCGTTCTTTTCTTTCTTTTATTGCTTTTCGAGTCAGAAAGTCAAACTTTGTTTGACTTTCTGCATTGACCAGTTTATGGTCAATGCGAAGTTCGTTTGAACTTCGCAACGTGATTGTAATCACGATGGTTATAGTCCCTTGGGACTATGCCTACTGATTACCACGTTGTCTAGGGTCGTAGGGTAAGCGATCTGATAAATCGCTTATACCTTCGAACCCGACCCATTTGGTCGATCATTAGGATCCGACCAAATACCTTAGGTGACCATAGTATATAGGGAATAACCTTCCGGGGTTATACCTTATGGTCGCTTCGTTTAGGTAGTTGTATGATAGGTAGTTTATATGTCTTAGGTAAATTACCAAAATACCCCTTTGATGCCAAAATTCGTTTTAACCATATGTAACATAACTTTTGACATCTAAACTGATTTGACAACCATATTAGACATGTTAAAGCATATATTACTTGTCATAGGACTAGTTAGGCGGTCCGAACGCGTTTCACGCGAACGACGCGTTAAAGTAGCATAAGCTACCTAAACGGGTCGTAAGCGCTTAGACTAGGTTTCATTTAGTATGTAGGCTTTTGTAAACCATACTACATGAGTTCCAATACTCATCTGGTTTACGAGCCCTCATTCTATCTGATCCTCCGATTTAGGTCCGGGTTATTTATGTAGTTACCTATATTAGGTACCGTTTAATTTCCGGGACTCCTCTAGCTTGCTTGGTAGTTGTGCAAGACTCCTAAGCACTCTCAGGTGAGTACATAGACCCCTCTTTTACTGTTTTCCAAACTGTTTTGGGGTGGAACACATGTGCCTACTTGTTACTTTCATGCTTTCCTGTTTTGACATCACATACTTGCTATGTTCATTAGTACATTTATAGTACATGATTTCAATACATTTCATGCTACGTATGCCCATTATGTGCATATTTAGTACATTGTTTTACATCGCATTTTTGTTGCATATGCTCATCCAGTATATGAACACATTATACTACATTTTGAACCGTTGTAACCATTTGACTATGTAAACCGTCGTAACCATTTGATTATATGAACCGTTTGTAACTGTTGAACCGTGTGAACCGTTTGTAACTGTTGAACCGTGTGAACCGTTTGTAACTGTTGAACCGTGTGAACCGTTTGTAACTGTTGAACCGTGAGAACCATTTATATCTGTTGACATGATTTACATTTGACAATAGACATTTGACTATACATAAACATTTCTACAATTGTTAAACATTACAACTTGGTGGTTTGGTTTGAGTAAGTGATTAAGTAACGAGGCGTGTGTAATATGATACAAACATGGTGGATACGCCGCTGGTACTTCCTATATATAAGTGTTTGTATGGTATCACATATTGTAGCGTTATTTGAATCATTTCAGTTTGAGACATATAACATTTTATACAAGCAACATAATTTTCACAAGACATTGATTTACAAACAGCTTATCTAATACAAACTCATTTTTACTTGGTTATCCATTTAACCATACATTATCCTCTTATTTATACATATCATCTGATCTTATCATTTTTCAAATGATTTACAAGACAAAGCAGAACTACAAGGTTCATGACTAAACATTTTCTCAAACATAAGTCATGAATCCTATTTTCACAAAACCTATGTATCTCACAGGCATTTTTATGCTGACGTACCTATTTTCACATGTGTTTTTCAGGAGATGATGCATAGGACTTATCAAGACATACTTAGGCGGACATGTGCCTTAGAGACTTAAAACGAGACAAGAACTAGTTAATTTATGTTATGTACTCTTTGTTTCTTGTTTAAAACAATGTAAACTCTCCTGTTTGATTAATAAAACGAAACTTTAATTTCCATTGTTGTGAAACATTAATTCTGTTACAACACTCCCCGACGTTTCCGCCATGTTTTATATGTTCTACGTGGTCGGGGTGTGACAGAAAAGATGGTATCAGAGCTAATGGTTATAGGGAATTAGGTTATTAGTAATGCTTTGACCTAGTCTATAACCTTCTTAGGACCCTAACGCGAGTTTACTTGCGTTTAGTCATAAAACAATACCGTCACCTATCCTTAGGCGACGACCACAACAAGAACATAAATTTCAAAACCGCTTTGAAAACTAATCATCTGTTCTAGGATGATTGATTACTAGGTTTTGAACCCTCTGTTATAAGGTTTTGAACCCCTTTGAATTTTCAAAATCTCGTCAAAGTTTGGGTCATATAATGTGAACACGTGCAAACTGGAAGGGTGAATGCCTGTATTCTGGGTTTTCTGGCTAGGCAAGCACTTCGTATATATCTCATCAGACGCGAGACCAGTTGTGCTTACCTGGGAATTCTTGGGATGAGTGTTCACTTATAGACGAGCATGTCTTCAGTGATACATTAATATGATCCGCTTACTTTGATTAGTCACTGTCTCATTTGTTTGCCTTTGGTAACAAACAAATGGTCACAACCTTCATGCGTTGTCATTTTCTTTTGACTATCTTTCGCTTGTTTCCTCCCATGTGTTCCATTTTCTTCATAATGCCTCTTCATCGCAACAAGACTCGAGTGTCCGGACCAGGTGCTACAATTGCCCAACAAATAGGCGTCGTACTCCGGAGGACCGTTGATTTAGCTATCACCATGACTCGTGTCAGGGATGAAGCCGTATAAGGGAACTGCTTCTTGGTGAAATCAATGCCACTGTCATCATCCGAATCAAATACCTAGTTTCAAATGTACCCACGGTGGACGATGGGGACGTTTGGTTAACATGTGCCGCTTTGCAATCCAAAGCAAAGCTGTTACAAATCCTGCTGTTGTTCAAACTTCAAACTCTGCTTCATATGTCGCTTGGCATATCTAGCGCCTCAACCTTATGAACTTTCTACCTTGTGTATCGACGTAAGCACGCCTAGTGCAAGGTGTCGAAACACCTCTCGTTACGCAAATTGCAAAATCCATATAGGATCTTTCTATCCTCATAATTAGATCCTTTTGGATGAATATCACTCAAATCGGAGCCCTTAATTGAATTATTCGTATGCCTTAATACGTACATTACAATTCAATAAGGACAAAGCCGAATTCTTATTAAGATCTTCCTATCTTCATAGTTAGATTCTAATGATTAAAGTTCCAAGTGGAATCCACGGATTGGATTCCTGGCGTGCTTTAAATATCCGTGTTCAAAGATAACAAAATAATAACAATTAAACAATTATGTGATTTTGTGCTTATATGTTTTCTTATACATTTTATGTTTCTATGTGATCCATCCAAATCCTCGAAGAATCTTCCATATCTTCGTATAAAGGATTCATAGTAGGATATCCAAAGGTACTATCTTACAATCCTTAATGGACTTCTACGTTGTAGTTAAGTCCCTTGGGTTATGAAGTACTATTCTATAGTTGGACCCCTTGAGTGGTCTAGTTAAACAGATTGATCCAAAAATCTGGTTAGGGATATCATGTGATGATATAGTTGAAAGGACTCCTTGGTGGTCTAACTAAGAAGATCCTCTGTCGATCTAATTAAAAGGACCCTATGGTAGTCTAGTCACCCTCATCACAAGTTTGATATCCTTCCCCACAACATTACAAAACAAACTGTGCGGACTGTGCAAGGAATTACGTAATTATGGATGCATACATAATTATGGAATTTAGTGCACAGAAATCACATCAAGTTCTATCATGTATCTAAGTTAACCCAATTCATTTCCAATTCTGATGAAGCATCCGTTGAGGAAAAATGAACTAGCTATTCATTTTTCACTTCTGAGGAATATCCGTTGAGGAAATGAATATCCGTTTATCCTTCGTTTCTAACTCTGAGGAAGCAACCGTTGAAAATGACTCCGTTAGTTCATTTTCGTTTCTGAAGATTATCCGTTGAGGAAATGAATATCCGTTGTTAAATCTTTCATTTCCGTACCTGAGGAAGCAACCGTTGAAAATGACTCCGTTAGTTCATTTTCGTTTCTGAAGATTATCCGTTGAGGAAATGAATATCCGTTTATCCTTCGTTTCCAACTCTGAGGAAGCAACCGTTGAAAATGACTCCGTTAGTTCATTTTCGTTTCTGAAGATTTTCCGTTGAGGAAATGAATATCCATTGTTAAATCTTTCATTTCCGTACCTGAGGAAGCAACCGTTGAAAATGACTCCGTTAGTTCATTTTCGTTTCTGAAGATTATCCGTTGAGGAAATGAATATCCGTTGTTAAATCTTTCATTTCCGTACCTGAGGAAGCAACCGTTGAAAATGACTCCGTTAATTCATTTTCGTTTCTGAAGATTATCCGTTGAGGAAATGAATATCCGTTGATTATTCCTTCATTTCAAATTCTGAAGAATATCCGTTGAGGAAAATGACCCCGTTTGTTCATTTTCGTTCTGAAGAATATCCGTTGAGGGAAATGTATATCCGTTTAGTTAAAAATCCATTATTTTCCATTTCAGAGGAACCCGTTGAAGAAAATGACTCCGTTCGTTCATTTTCGCTTCTGAAAAATATCCGTTGAGGAAAATAACAAGATTATGCTTTACATATCTTTGATGGCTATTTAACACAAAGTTACAGACAGACTCCTACGAATTAATTTCGGGACGAAATTTCCTAAAGTAGGGGAGACTGTGACACCTGTGTCACTGCGGCCATCAAACAAATACCAAACCAATGAAATATTGTATTTCATACTTGGGATTTGTAAAAATATGATTCCAAACTCTAAATTGCTTTCTGGAAGGTTATACGTGCACCGATGCGTAAATATAACCAGTTTATTGCAACAAACACTCTGGAATAGTGACATAGGCTTAACATACCTTAAATAACCTTTATATAACTTAGAAATAAGTTTTGAAGGCTTTG
The DNA here is from genome assembly GCA_030545235.1 of Helianthus tuberosus. NCBI lineage: Eukaryota > Viridiplantae > Streptophyta > Magnoliopsida > Asterales > Asteraceae > Helianthus > Helianthus tuberosus. The sequence continues at coordinate 95,261,863 of CM060399.1, read as the reverse complement.
GTATGGTAAAAATCAAGTTAAATCGCTTACAGGGACTAAAGTTGACAAACTGCGAAAGTATGCCAATCTGAACTGTAACAGACATTCCAGAACATGACCATAAGTTAAACATACCCTAAATATCCTTCACATAGCTTAGAAATAGGCTTTGAGGGGTTCGGTATGCTAAAATATACTTTTGGGTCATTCAGGGACTAAAAGCGTCAAAAAGTGCACAAGTTTGCACTTTCGCGCATAACTTACGTTCTGAATACATCCGGACATCCAAAAAATTATGTAAGCACTAAAATATTTTATTTTAGTGTTTGGCATAATAAAAATCCATTCGTCACGCATTTTGGATCGTTTTTCACGCTTATGCGCATTCCGTCGTAATTAAGCGAACAACGCAACCGTACGACCAAACGAACCGACATCCGAGATATTTTTAAGCACATTTTAAGTTCCCTATACTTTAACTTCATTTTAGAGCTTTGAAATGGGGTTAACGGGGCTTAAACGTGTCGCAAATGGCTTAAACACATAACAGGGACCAAAATTGTCATTTCTGAAAGATGTTTGCTTATACATCGAATCTAGTCCTTCCCACTTGTTGCACATGGTTTTGGGAATCTATGGGCTGGTATTTTGGGCACATGGTATTACAATACCATGGGTGCTAGTGTATGGCCAAGATTGAAGCACTTTTTTCAAGAAACGATCCTAACGGTTCGGGAAATCCTATATATACCCATCCACCCCCATTGCAAAAATCACAAGAATTTTGGTTTGAGAAGCTCTAAGTTGGAACCTTTGTTTCATACCCGAGCTACTCGAATCGAAATTAGCATTCGGGGACCCTTCGTAAGTATTCTTTCGTTCTTTTCTTTCTTTTATTGCTTTTCGAGTCAGAAAGTCAAACTTTGTTTGACTTTCTGCATTGACCAGTTTATGGTCAATGCGAAGTTCGTTTGAACTTCGCAACGTGATTGTAATCACGATGGTTATAGTCCCTTGGGACTATGCCTACTGATTACCACGTTGTCTAGGGTCGTAGGGTAAGCGATCTGATAAATCGCTTATACCTTCGAACCCGACCCATTTGGTCGATCATTAGGATCCGACCAAATACCTTAGGTGACCATAGTATATAGGGAATAACCTTCCGGGGTTATACCTTATGGTCGCTTCGTTTAGGTAGTTGTATGATAGGTAGTTTATATGTCTTAGGTAAATTACCAAAATACCCCTTTGATGCCAAAATTCGTTTTAATCATATGTAACATAACTTTTGACATCTAAACTGATTTGACAACCATATTAGACATGTTAAGGCATATATTACTTGTCATAGGACTAGTTAGGCGGTCCGAACGCGTTTCACGCGAACGACGCGTTAAAGTAGCATAAGCTACCTAAACGGGTCGTAATGGGTCGTAAGCGCTTAGACTAGGTTTCATTTAGTATGTAGGCTTTTGTAAACCATACTACATGAGTTCCAATACTCATCTGGTTTACGAGCCCTCATTCTATCTGATCCTCCGATTTAGGTCCGGGTTATTTATGTAGTTACCTATATTAGGTACCGTTTAATTTCCGGGACTCCTCTAGCTTGCTTGGTAGTTGTGCAAGACTCCTAAGCACTCTCAGGTGAGTACATAGACCCCTCTTTTACTGTTTTCCAAACTGTTTTGGGGTGGAACACATGTGCCTACTTGTTACTTTCATGCTTTCCTGTTTTGACATCACATACTTGCTATGTTCATTAGTACATTTATAGTACATGATTTCAATACATTTCATGCTACGTATGCCCATTGTGTGCATATTTAGTACATTGTTTTACATCGCATTTTTGTTGCATATGCTCATCCAGTATATGAACACATTATACTACATTTTGAACCGTTGTAACCATTTGACTATGTAAACCGTCGTAACCATTTGATTATATGAACCGTTTGTAACTGTTGAACCGTGTGAACCGTTTGTAACTGTTGAACCGTGTGAACCGTTTGTAACTGTTGAACCGTGTGAACCGTTTGTAACTGTTGAACCGTGTGAACCATTTGTATCTGTTGACATGATTTACATTTGACAATAGACATTTGACTATACATAAACATTTCTACAATTGTTAAACATTACAACTTGGTGGTTTGGTTTGAGTAAGTGATTAAGTAACGAGGCGTGTGTAATATGATACAAACATGGTGGATACGCCGCTGGTACTTCCTATATATAAGTGTTTGTATGGTATCACATATTGTAGCGTTATTTGAATCATTTCAGTTTGAGAGATATAACATTTTATACAAGCAACATACTTTTCACAAGACATTGATTTACAAACAACTTATCTAATACAAACTCATTTTTACTTGGTTATCCATTTAACCATACATTATCCTCTTATTTATACATATCATCTGATCTTATCGTTTTTCAAATGATTTACAAGACAAAGCAGAACTACAAGGTTAATGACTAAACATTTTCTCAAACATAAGTCATGAATCCTATTTTCACAAAACCTATGTATCTCACAGGCATTTTTATGCTGACGTACCTATTTTCACATGTGTTTTTCAGGAGATGATGCATAGGACTTATCAAGACATACTTAGGCGGACATGTGCCTTAGAGACTTAAAACGAGACAAGAACTAGTTAATTTATGTTATGTACTCTTTGTTTCTTGTTTAAAACAATGTAAACTCTCCTGTTTGATTAATAAAACGAAACTTTAATTTCCATTGTTGTGAAACATTAATTCTGTTACAACACTCCCCGACGTTTCCGCCACGTTTTGTATGTTCTACGTGGTCGGGGTGTGACAGCGGTGACTGTGGTGGTGGTTATTCCAGTTCAAGTTTCACTGCTGGTTTCGGGTTACAAGGGAGGCAAATGTGTGCGGCTTCAGTTCGGGTTTCGTGATCGGGTTCGGGTCAAACCCGGTTGACTCGGTCAACACCCGAGTCAACTTGGGTCAACAGCGGGTCAACACAGTCAAACCAGTCAACAATAGTCAACGGAATTGTTCGGGTTCGGATTTGTGGCTCGGGTCTTAATATGGTGCAACTCGGTCAGATTCAAGTGCGGGTTTCGGGTCGACAAGTCAACCCGAGTCAACACGAGTCAACACTGTTGACTCGGTCAACACAGTTGACTCGGTCAACCCAGTTGACTCGGTCAACCCAGTTAATGTTTCGACGCGAAAATTTTGGTAACGATTACATTATAGTGTTTATTTTAAGGTTACGAGCTCGAACCGAATAAATTAACGAACTATTAGTTAAAGGTTACTTAGATTTACTTACTATGTTGTTTATATAACTTGATTATACATATACATTGGTTGATAAATTGTTAAATTTTGATAAAATAACGACAACTTGCGTTGTCGGGGGCGTCCAAAAACAGAGGAAACTCTGCCCGTTTTTTTTCAAGAAAACCCGAAAACAAAATGTGTTTTTATTGTAAAGCGAGAACTATCTAAGTTTAACGACCTTTATGAAAAGAAACACAAAAGAATATTACTTTCAAAAACACTCCGCAACTTTCGAAAACGATTATTCGGAACATTATTTGCGACAATAAATATAGTTCTTATATTTATTCTAAAATTTTGAAATCTCGACAATTCTTTTATAAAAATAAATATAAGTTATGTATTTATTTCAAATATCAAAATACAAATTCGGTTTATAATAATAAATATAGTTATATATTTATTTCCGTTAACAAACAACACGACTTCTTTTATAAAAATAAATATAGTTTATATATTTATTTCGGATATCAAACAACACCAACCGTTTTATAACATAAATATAGTTCATATATTTGTTTCAAACATCGAACGACCTGCTGATTCTTCGATAAAATAGATATAATTTTTTTTTTATTTATTTCAAACGCCGAAACGGCATATACGTAAACTCTGGCAAATATGTACAAGACGTAATATATAATACAAGTTTATTATATATTACTTTCATACGAATATTTCTGTATACACAAACGACTTCTCGGGACGACAAGCGATCTTAACAATATATTTATATAGTTTGATATAAATATTTATTTATTTTTAAATATCTCGAGAATCAAGTCTTTTCAAGACTTATTAGTTATTATCGACGATAAACGATACTTGTCAAATATGACCTAATCGTTTCCATTAACTTAACAACTTAACTGTTGAATCGTTCGGTTAACGATTCGGTAGAGCTCAATGACATGTAGTTTAGCTACTGCGTTTATTTAGAAACTTATAAGATATTCCGTGTTAGGAATATTGTAGAATGCATGCTAGCGAGTCTCGTCTGGGAAACGACATCACGAAGTCGTAATTAGCTAGCTTTGCACATGGACATTCGGGTGAGTTCATAACCCCCACTTTTTACGGTTTTACATTTTTATGAATGTTTTCGGGGGTGGAAAGACATGCAAGTTTTGCAAAAGTAAACAATTTCTCGATAAACGAAAACTTATTTCTAAATCATGTTACGAATGGATTTCAAGGAACTCAAATGGTTTACAAATGATTCATACTAAATATACCGGTTTTACATAACAAATGCGTATTATCGAAATGTGAATGATTTTCATGAGTAGGGACGGGATCGTCCTAGTTACAATAACGGGACTGGGTTGGTCTGTGTACGTAAAACGAGGCAACCCAGTGAGTTCATGTCCCCCTTTTCTCTTAACTGCTTTTGGTTTTATAACTCTCGGGGGTGGAATACATGTTACGGATGTTTAAACAGTATGAAATGAACTATTAAATCATGTGAGCATAGATTAAATTTGAAATGCCATTAATTCATAATTAGGGACGAAGGTTAGATCTAACGGGTACGGCCGAACCCCACTCATGGTACTTATGTGACCACTTGAGACCACTTGAGTGCTTCGGTGTCCCAGTCGAGGTAAATCGACAATAGTCAAGGTAAATTGACATGGTTAAGGTAAATTGACATAGTCGAAGGGTAATTCGACATAGTCGAGGGAATCACCGAGGGTATAAGCCTACTCATTTCGAGTGCTCCCTATGTCTTCACATGTTTTAATGTCCTTGCAAAACTTTAATTTGATCTGTTCATAAATACTTTTCATACCTGTTTTTAAAGGAGTCTTTCAAATGTTTACAAGTTTATTTAGAGCTCACAATTTTCATATAATATGCCGAGAAAAATGATTTTCTCTACATTTTCACACAAATTTTAAATCCGGTTATTCAATAGATTTATTTCAAATCTTTTACATACAAACTATGAACTCGCTCAACTTTATGTTTATTTTTCGCATGTTTCTTTCTCAGGTTGCATATAAAAAAATTTGGCACGGTTGGAATAGGAGAACCATGTGGAGTCGAGTACTTAGTGGGCGTTCGTTTTCTAAAAGTCCTAGCTTATTTGCTTCCGCTGTGCAATGAAGATACCAGTCCAGTCACGCTAGCTCTGATATTTTGGGGTGTGACAGAATCATCGGGATGTGGCATGATGTGAATAGGTTGCTCAAGAGAATCCATAACGACTAATTATGACAATATTTAATAGGTTCAATTTCCCATACAATCAAACAAACATCCTCACAAAACCGTTATGAAATTCAGTAGTTTCTCAAGCAACAAAAACATGACAAAACTTGCAGTTTATTTAGGTGGGTTTCTAGAATCCTAGATCCATTTCCAGCAGTAATCCATCAACCTGTCACATAAGTTAAAATAAAAAATACAATAATGTAAAGGTAAGTACACAAGTTTGCATATGTATATAAATAAAGCATTTACGCATAACCAGCATGTAACACGTAAAGGGGCGAATCAAGTAAGCTATCGACAATGATACAAGCTAACCAACATGACTGTGAGGTAGAGTATGCGCATTACATGTTCACCGTAGTGAGCACGTAAAGTAAGTAATCCTTAACAACCCCTGAATAAACAGGTGCTGAGTCCAAACTATAATACTAGCGTTGCTAAGGGTGGTAGGGCAAGTCATCATTGTGTAAACATAGCAAACAACCATTCAACTATTCACGTATAACATGCGAGAGCGGATAGCGTTTATAAAAGAGTTTAAGCGTTGCGTGCATTGTGTTTTTATAGAGAACGTATGTAACACCCAAAAGTGCATTAAGCAAAAAAAAGGTTCGAGTATACTCACAGTGCGTGCTTAACAGCTAAACACGGTCTGGAAAGGAGTGGAGGGAGCGTCAGATCAGCCTACGTACGGGAACAGAAGTGCATAAGTCTTCCAAAGTGCTGAAACGGTCGAATCGGAGTGTCGAGTGGGAAAACAGAACATTGGTACGAAGGGCCGCCGTACGAAGGCAGGGCCTTCATGCAAGTGGCTTGTTTCTGTGTCCAAAATCGAGTGTTCTTCGCGTCTTTCTTCGAGAAATCTAGTGTTCATCCCTCCAGCCTTAAGCTACTGATTAAACTTAGAGTCGAAAAGGTCTTTTGAGTGATTGAGTCACATGTGGAAAACTGGGCTGGTTTGTACGAAGGGTGCCTTCGTACGAGGCCAGTACCTTCGTACGAGGCCACTGCCTTCGTACAAGCCAGCCTGGCTTCGCACAGGTGGCTGTTTCAGTGTCTTCATGCGTTCGGATCTGTGTTTTCGCCTGAATCGGATGTGTTTTCGAGTCCTTTTCATGACGGTTTCGACACCACTTCGTCCCACTATTCAGTGAACGGAACATATGTCGGTTTTGGTCCGTTTTAGTGTAAAAATCGAGTTTAAAATGGTTTCCTTGGATTAAACACTTGGTGAGTGCGAGATATTCAGATCTCTATCTTGGGAAGCCAAAGCTAAGCCCAATACACTCGTTTAGGTGTAAATCCGTAGCAAAATCAGAATTTTTGATGAAAAAGATGAAGGTTTTCATAAAATAAAGGAGTATAGATGAAAATAAAGAAGTTTGGATGAAATCGGAGATAAACTCGTGAAAAATCATTATGGAAATCATTGTGATACTTGTAAAAATAATGGATCTTACTTGGAAAAGAGAGAGACAGCAGGTTGGGAGAGTTCCTAGGCGAAATGGCAGCAAGTAGTGAATGAAAGGGTGAGTTTGGTATTTATAGAGAGGAAAGAATGTCGCGCTAGGTTCTATACGAAGGCAGGGCCTTCGTACGAAGCCAGGTGCCTTCGTACGAAGGGTCTGTTTTCGTACGAGTGACTCCCGTTTCGCGTGTCGGATGTTCGTTCGGTGCGTTTGATTGCGTTAGTTAGTTCGGGTACTTTAAGTATTTTAGCGAGGTATTAAGTGTTGCGTTGCGATGAGTGTTTAAGTAATAAGCGTTTAAATGCAATACATGAGTGATATAAAAGCGTTTTAAAATGTAGTTAACCCATGGTAATCATCGAGTCTCGGAGTACAAGCGTTTAAGAATGAAACAACGATAAGCATAGGAACAACTAGGAACGACTTTCGTTGTCGGGTTATTTCATAAATATCCTTTACATAACTTAGAAATAAGTTTTGAAGGGTTCGGTATGGCAAAAATAAGTTTATTCGATCACAAGGACTATTTACGATAAACTGCGAAAGTCTGCCGTTTCGCGTATTTCTTAATACGGAACTCGTACGCACATCCACAAATTTTTGTAGTCATTAAAATATTGTAGTTTAGTGATAAAAATGCAAAAACATTATTCGTTGCGCAATTTGGATCGTTTTCGCGTTCGTTAAAGCGTTCGTCGTAATTAAGCGAAAAACGCAACCGTACAACTGAATGAACGGACATCCATGACATTTTTTAGCATAATTCAAGTTAATTATACTTTAACTTCCTTATGGAGCTTAAAAATGAGGTTAACGGGTGTTAGAAGTGCCAAAGCGCGACAAACCAAGTTCAGGGACCAAAGCTGTCTAAAATGAAACTTTTGCCCTTGCTGAACCTTTACGGTCCTCAAACCAGGACCCTTGTGTAACACCCCGTGTTTCGGAAGTCAAAGTCAAAGTCAAGATTGAAGTCAAAGGAAGAAAAGATTGCTAATTGCAATCTGTCACTCTTTGCTTAACCCCTGTTTTGACTTCTTTGACTTGTAGTTAATCTATTTATTTAATCGCTTTAGTTGTATTATGTGGAGTATCTATTAATAATCGAATTTTAATCGCTATTTAATCGTGTGTTTAATTGATTTATCGCTAACCGCTGTCGCAATCGCAACTCGAATTATGCGTTCTGGATATTGTTTTACGCGTGTGTGCTATTTATGTGTTACTTGTGCATGTTATGTTTATGTTGAGGTGTTAATCGCAATCGCAAATCTATCGCATCGCAATCGAATTGAAAACGCTAAACGCAAGTTAATTATAGTGATTGTATGTTAGATATAGTAGTTATGTTATTTGAGTAACTAATGGGAAATACTATCGCATCGCTTTCTCGAATCGCATCGCAACTCTCAATACGCGAATCGAAACAACAAAACTCGTCGCGCCGAACGCTAGGATCGAGTGGCCAACCGATCGAGTGGCCATCCGATCGGATTGCCATCCGATCCTTGGTACACCTTCACCGTTTTACGTGCCGACTTTCGCTTATGCAATCGTTAACTGTTCAGGCTAATTCCGCTCTAGCGCTCCCTTCAATCCATTAACTCTATCGCAGTGATTATACTCGAACCCTTTTTGCTTTACGCACTTTTGGGTGTTACATACGTTACTTATTCTAAATCACATCGAAAACACAACCCAAACACTATTTATACACTGACCTCTAAAGCATGTTATACGTGACTCGATGAATGCCTGTTTGTTATGTTAACACATTGATTGCTGTCTACCTGCCTTAGCAACGATAGTACTATAGTTTGGACTCAGCACCTGTTTACTCAGGGGTTGTTAAGGACAATTACTTCACGTGTTCACAGTGGTGAATATGTGATGCACACTCGCTACTCGCAGTCATTGGTATTGATAGGATCTTTGTCGATAAGTTACATGCTTCACATTATACGTTGTACATGCTGGTTATGCGTAAATGATTTCGAACTCTATTATGCTATTATCAAACTTGTATGCTCACTTTTACACTATGTGTATTGACTTTTACTTTAACGTATGTGGCAGGTGCTTAAGATGCTAGGATGCCTTGTTTGTTGTGTGATGAAATCGAGTCTAGGAAAGGGTCTAGAAACAAACAAACAATTTATTTACGTTAAATCTGAGTTGTCGAAACAGAGCAATTTGTCTTTGACTTGTCTGTAATAACTATGCTACTTGTTATGTCATGGTATGGGACGTGATGTTTAAATAATTGGTAATCGTATTTGTTATGGAAACTCCTGGACAATCTGTTTCGCTCAGTGTCACGCCCCGATGTTTCCGCCATCGGCTGGGTTGTGACACCTTGAGGTCCGTAAAGGGTCATCAGACCTACTATTTTGGACAGCCAACTGTTTTAACTTGTTTTAACATGTGTGATGGCCAAGTTATGTGTTCCCCAAGCCTCAAACCTGATCATTACACTTGTTTTGATCCTATTAATCCTTGGAGAACACTCTTAACACATGGCATGATCTTGTGCATCCTCAAACACTATAAATAGCAAAGCTTTTCAAGCATTTCAACTTGCTCATTTATTTCAATATTCTCACATCTGCTCTAAATTGGAGGCTACCATCTTTTGGAGGCTTCCTACTTAGCATTCGAAATTTGAAATTTTACAGTTCCACAATTGTAAAATTGGAGGCAATTATTTGGGGTAGAATTTTTATGACTAGGATCCTGAGTTCTGTAAGTCTAAGGTAGGATCCTGACATGTGGAACATGAAATAGGATCCTGATGGAACTGAGGATCATGAGCACTATTGTTACTAATCGATTGCGTGTCCCTTTAGAGAGTATTTTGCAGGAATATTCTAAAGTTAATGGCTAGTAGATAGCTTGTACCTGAATTAGTGAAAGTAACTCAAGAAAACGTGTGAAAATGGAGTTAGGAGCTGCCAACGGTCAATGACTTATTCTTCTCAGGATCCCGGATTTCTTGGAATTTTAGTTAGGATTCATTTTTTACTTATACTATAAAAAGGCTTGATCGGATCATTTTAGTCACATAATTCGCACACTGCATACACTCAACACTTGTTCACAAGCATGATTAATCAGCTGTAACACCTAGTTTTATCGATCAAGCCTCATCATTGTAACCATTTATGATATTAATAGAACTCGGACTGAGTAGTTTCAAGCTCCCGTGGTTTTTTGTGTCGGAGTTAATCTTCAAGAGATGATCAAGGGCTTTTTCCCCGTGATAAATTCATGTGGTCATTGCATTCATCTTACATTCGCCACATTTTACCTTACAATCTGTTCTAACTGAGGATCTCGATTGTTTACCCAAGATCCTGAATATCAAACCCGTTGTTTTAACAAGCACCTTCCTCACTATCTTATTTTGGTTGTTAAATCTGCTTTGTTAATTTTTCACCAAAACACCAACTACCCTTATATTACTGTTTGCGCAATTGAAGCTTTTAAAAACAATTGTCAAATTTTTAGCTTTTTTATTAAAATTTAAAAAACCAAGCATCAATTTTTTTTATACTTATTTGTTTAACCTATTAGCCAAATTGTTTGAAACGATGGTGTTGTGGCAACGACAATGAATAGATAGTGGAGACAAACAATAGTTATAGATGGTTAATTAAGTATTACCCATTTTGACTCAATATCTAATTTAACTAGACCTAAACTAATATGTTAGGTAATTTGTGGTTACCCAAATGAACATATATACAACTTATATTTGTTCAAATCAACCCATTATTTAAACAATGACATGATTGCCAACTGTAGATTTTGTATAAGAGTTTAAGATTATTGGACATTTATAATAAGAGTTGTATATAATATGATGACAATAAATAAGTGATAATTAGTGCCGTTTAAATCGCTCGACGCTTGATACTCATTCGATGTCGCTCGAAAAGCTCGGAATTTGCTCGTTCGATTCAGCTCGATTGAAAAAGACGCTAGGTTCGGATCGGTTCAGTTTGTAAACAAACAAGCACGAGCAAAGGTTCTCTCGGTTCGGTTCAGATTGGTTAGCTTGATTCTTTTTTAATATATAAAGTTTATAATAAAATGACTAGAGGCGCAAATTGATAATTTTGGTCCAAGATTCAAATATGGCTCATTTAAGTAATTAGATTTGAAGTCCAATACCAATAGTACATTCTCCAATACTCCAATGTCCATTGAGTAATTGAGTCAAAATGGATTCCTGTCAACCAAACATGCCCTAATATATAAACCAAATCCTTTGGTATTCGAATATAACAAGTTTGTTAAAAATTAAAATGATCGGTTATAACGGATCAAAACTGGTTGTTATATGATATGGTCCACATGCACATCACAATTTCCATCCCATGCATCATAATGTGGTTCCTACATTATTTAGTGTTCCCTTATTTTCATGCAGATTGTTCGTTCCATATTTTTGTTATTTTCAAGCAGATTATTCGTTCCATATTTTTGTTTACTATTTGTGGGTTAGTGCCTAGTGGTAGTAGAAGTTAGTGTTAGTTGTTTTCTCACTAAGCCTATATAATGGCATTTGTATTTTAGTATTATTTGTGAATGAAAGCTATAAAAATGGTCTAGTTCTTTCTCTAATTTCTTCCGGTCCTCTCGAATCCCCTTTCTAATCTATCTAATCCAAGTGATACATAATATTATAGCGGGTCAAAACAGGTCGATTATAATGGGTCAAAGGCCAATTATAACGATTCAATCCTACTCCTAACAATTAAGATACCACAATAAAAATTTTATGGTGTCATGTTTTAATTTAAAGTTACTTATATTTGCATATGTTGTATAAGTTTCATTTTAAGAAGCTCGTTGCATCGGTTACATGTGATAAGCTTTGCATAAAATTATAATACATGTGATAAGCTTTGTATATAAATTATAATAAATTAAAGGAATGTGTTGGCAAAATATAACTATGTAACATTGAACAAAAAGAACGAAAGTATAAATATGTGACATCGAACGAAAAGAACAAATGTAAAAAATTGGGCCTGACCCAAAAAATATGCAGCTGATGAAAAAAGAACGTATAAGCAATGTTTTAGATAACCTTGTGAAAGTTTTAGATAACCTTCTATATATATAAGCAATGTTTTTAAAACCAGACCGGACAATGAACCAGACGCCTTACTGGTTCACTGATCGGACCGGTTAGACCGGTTGAACCGAATTTAAGAACCGGGTAACGCCGTAAATAAATAATTATGTTACTCGTATTTATTAATTTTATTTCATATACAACTAAACTATGGAACCTCCCAATGATACAGTATACCCAATAAAGCCCAAAGCCACATCTAAAGCCCAAACATATTGTTGTTAGCCCATTACCTAGATATTAGGTATTAACATATTTTCAACTACTACAAAACACAATGTCGGCAATAGCTCTGGCCCTTCATTGGGCAAAATAGGCGGCCACTTCAATAGTGCCAGGCAGCTGCCTGGCACTCCACTATTGGCCCAACAAATTTAAGATTTTATCGCACTTTAAAATTACGATTTTGCCATCAGTTAAAAATTATGTTTTTGCCCTCGCTTAAAAATAAATTTACGTTTTTACTCCCAGCTAAATATTTCAATTTTGTCCCCGATTAAAAATTACGATTTTACCCCGTTTCAATTTACAGTTTTGCCATTGGTTTTTTCCCTTAAAAATACGAATTTCCCATCAGTTGAAAATTATGTTTTTACCCCCACTTAAAAATAAATTTACGCTTTTGCTCCCAGCTAAAAATTCCAATTTTGCCCTCAGTTCAAAATTATGATTTTGCCCCGTATAAATTTATAATTTTGCCATTAGTTTTTTTTCTCAAAGCCAGGTTACGATTTTGCCCTCAACTTAAATTTGCATTTTCCCCATCGTTTTTGTTTCTTTTCCTGGTGACATTACAAGTTTACCCCCAGCGTAAAATTACAGTCGTGCCGGCAGCTTCCTGGCACTCCCCCGTTGGTCCATTTAGTTTACGATTTATCCCCGAATTAAAATTATGATTTGGCCCTCAGTTAAAAATTACGTTTTCCCCATCGTTTTAGTTTTTTTTACCAAAACTATAAAGGTTTTTTGTTTTTATTGGTTTACTCGATTTAATTTTTTTTTTCGTGTGAAGGAGCCGCCTAACACAGGCTCATTAGTCCTGAAAAATTACAGTTTTGCCCCAAGCCCAAAATTACGGTCTTATCATCGTTTTTGTTTTTTTTCCTAGCAGAATTATAGCAGTCTTTTTTTAATTGGTTGAGAATTATTCGGCCATCGTCCCGCAACGCGGGCGGGGCATCTACTAGTTGCAAATACAAATACGTATGTTTCCACTGCCGCCTCCATCCTCATCAAACCTAATATCTAAACATCTCACCCCTTCTTCACTTTTGTTTGTATACTGCACATTTTCTTTTCTTTTTCCATCTTCCGTTCATATACTTTTCTTTTCTTTTTCAAGCACCGAACCAGAGTGGAGCATCAGACGAGAGACGAATGTGTGACGGTGGCATAAAATGGTTGATACAATATCATCAGACGAGAGGAAAAATGGAAATAAGGAAACTTACAGGTCCGATCGGCCGGTTCACCGAACCACCGAACCTTCAAACTCAACGAACCGGCTGACTTTTTGTAAAGTTCAGGATCAGCTGTGACCGGACCGGTGAACTAAGCGAACTCCGGTTGAATCGGTCAGACCGGCCGGTCCGATCCGGCCTTCAAAACCTTGCTGTATAAGACAAAAAACGGAGAAATTGGTCGGTGGCAAAAGCCACCGACTTTATCTTTTAAGATCTTACTAGTAATAAGGCCACCCGTGTTACGGTGCGGGTACACCGCAAACATCAAATAGATTAGCACAAGCGTTATGTAATGTGTCAACCATATAAAAATGTGTGTTTTGACGTGTCTGATATAAATCAATGTAACATATATAGTATTTAAATCAAATAACAAAATCCAAACCGGGTTAGTTCATTTAGTGGGGTTCCACCTAATTACTACACAACCCTTACATTTTCATTAAGACTTAGTGTCATCAATACGCATAGTGACTCGTATGTCAAATCATAAACCAACTAAAAACGTACATAAAAACAAGCACGGAAACGTGTTATATACTTATATTTGACCATGTTCATTAACATGAATTTATATTGACATGTACATATAAAAATGAGCATGTGAAAAAATAAAGTGTTTACATCAAAAAGTATAACAACCTAAAACATACATAAAAATAGGCATGAAAACGTATTATATTAGACCCGACTCATTTTTAGAAAAACTTTAGGTCGAAACGTAAATGCGTACTGTTTACGTCCAATGCCGATACATGAATATGAACCGAAATGTCCATAAAAATAAGCACGTGAGGAAATAATTTTTTTTAAGTTAAAGAATGAAAAAAATGTGCTCCCGTGTTGTGGCGTGACATTTAAGGGCACATTATCGTTCGTTAGTGTATTGGCATGGTGACATTAACGTGTTTAAGCACAAGAAAGAAACGTATAAAGATACGGTACGATTAAATGAAATGTATTAAGTTGTGACGAACCAACTACCCGTTTCGAATTTATAGCAACATGTAAACGTGATATAAACTAAAAACACAAAGGGAAAAAAGAAAAAAAAAATAAAAACCAAAAAAGTAAAAGTGAAAAGTTAGAAATTTAGATGATAGATTTGTTATTGTGTAAGTTTTAGAAGGAAAACAAATTAGTTAAAAAATGAGGGAGCCAAAATGGAAATTACATAAAAGGACAAAATTGTAATTTTGATATGGATTGTCGGTGGCCTTTGACACCAACTTTCTACTTTAAGCGTGATATAAACTAAAAACACAAAGGAAAAAAAGAAAAAAAAATTTAAAAACCAAGGAAATAAAAGTGAAAAGTTAGAAATCCAGATGATAGATTTGTTATTGTGTAAGTTTTAGAAGAAAAACAAATTAATTAAAAAAATGAGAGAGCCAAAATGAAAAATTTTAAGGGAGCCAAAATGAAAATTATATAAAAGGACAAAATTGTAATTTTTCTACTTTAAGTAATAGTAGAATATAATATAATAGATATAAACCAAATCCTTTGGTATGATTTGCAATTTCCACAACCGATCGGGGGGGGGGGATATTCCAGGGTCCTCCCAACCGCCGAGGTGATACCACCTCGCAGACCGCCATCCTGCAAGCCTGAGTCTGGGGGTAAATCCGCTACCGTAGGGGCATTGGGAGCGAGCCATAGGACTCGAACCTGCCACCTCCGGGTTAGAATGCGGGTAGGTGGCCATTGGGCTGACACCCAATGGTTAATTTCCACAACCGATCGAGTGAAAACTTTCTAAAAAACTACAAACTAATATGGTTTCAAGCCTTCAAGGTTTCAAATCGAACCATACTGTTAGAATTATTAAGAACAGAAGGCGTCTTTAAAAATTCACGTAGCCTGTTTGAGCTTGAAATAATGTGCCATTTCGTAATGTTTTATTATTATTTAAAAAAATAATAATCAAATTAGTATTGGACTTAATAAACCTAATAACAAGTGGGCTAAGTTCTAAACCATAAATGGTTTTGGAATTGGTATGTGTTTACTATTTAAAAAAAATAACATATACATATCGGATTTTTTTTTAAATCGCGTGCCTCTCGAAATCACGGGCCTTGTGCGGAGGTCCTTCCCGCACACCATCAAAGCCGCCACTGATTAAGAACAATAACAAAAAAAAAAAGAATATGCAAATCAAGTCTCAAAGATTAATTAGATTAAATATATATTTTTTAAACATTAATTAAAGATATACTTCATTGGCTCGTTTCTTTAGGGTCGTATTATTGGCACACCTTGGGGGATTAAATCGACACCCTCAATACGCATCGTATAGGCCTATACGATGCGTATTGAGGTAGGTTCAAACTTCTATGCCTGCCAAAGGCTGCCATTGTCCCCTACCAAAAAGTAATACGCATCGTATAGGCCTATACGATGCGTATTGAGGGTGTTGATTTAATTTTTTTAATTTTTGCAAGGTAGCTTCCTGTCACGCGGTAGCTTTCCGTCACGCGAACGAAGAAGCAGCACTTTGGACATTTGTTGGTCTTCAAACATCTAGGAAACATTATTTGAGAATACCCCTGAATTTATCGAAGCTGTCGAATGAGATCTTCCACTGTTGGGTTATCATCTTTCAACCCCATTTTCCCTAAATTTATCGGTTATGTTTTTCAACAGGGATGTAATGCAATGATTCCTCTCAATTGAATAGACCGACACTTGCTTCATAGGACTCACTTGAATCGTCTCAATTGAATAGACGGACACTTGTTTCATCAACTGCAATTGGAATTGATCTTGGAACAACATACTCTTGTTAACAACGGTTCTCCAATTCCAGATCAATAATGTAAGGAGAAGCGTTGAGATAACGGGCATCCATCAAGCTCAAAAAGAAAAATTATGTTTCCCATAGTCACAAACGATTGCAGTTTGTATTTCGCATAGCCACCGTTTCGGTAGTCAAAAAAGATTGCGGTTTGCAGATTTAATCTTCATTGCTTCATTAAAATTAACAAGGTGGTCTCTTTGCTTCGTCCACTAGAACTATTTGTGTATGCATTCTTAGGGTTTTTATTATTTGATCAATGGAAGTTGAAATCGACATAAAGGTCATCGATGATTCAATAGCAAACAAAACCAAACACGATCAGGTATCGGAGAACGTGTACTTCAAAAACTCGGTTACGTTTTTCAACAGAAATAAGACTCACTTGAATCGTCTCGGAAGTACTAAACAACATAAATAACAGCTTCGGAGAAACCGGACCGACTTTGAAACAAGCATGCCTTGAACGAGTCTAGAACACTCGTAATCCTCAACCGGCTTTGAAACCGGACGGAATCTACGAAGAAACTGTTCGATTTCACGGTTTGTTTGAGAACCTGATTCAGATACACAACGGTCTCTTTGCTTCGTCCACTAGAACTATTTGTGTATGCATTCTTTTGGTAGTTAACAACGCTAATTAGAAAAAAAATCTGTAAAATTAATCATATCGATTGCTATAACAGGATGGATGTGACACACACAGATAGATAAGATGTCACAGTTGTCAAAGAGTGTTTGTCGGGTTTCCAATGCTCACACAGGGTGATAAACAACGCTGATACGAACACATGCGGTTTGTATGTGTTCCCATAGTCACAAACGATTGCGGTTTGTATTTCGCATAGCCACCGTTTCCGTAGTAAAAAACGGTTGCGGTTTGCACATTCAATCTTCAATACTTCATTAAAATACCACTAGTAGAAGAACCCGACACGTTTTCATGTTACGGAGAATGTTCTCGAAATTGAAGGAAAAGGAGTAAAAAAGATGAATCAGTTGTCAGAGAGAGAAAAGGAAGCTGTTATTTCAGTTATTTCTGTTGATCCACAAATTCCAACAAATTGTGCCTGTATGAACCAACCGAAATCCACAAATTCCAACAGTTTATCCGTCGCTAATTTCTCCACTCACCGTGAAATCGAACAGTTTCTTCGTAGATTCCGTCCGGTTTCAAAGCCGGTTGAGGATTACGAGTGTTCTAGAGAACTTATCGTGTGTTGCAGTTTGGACATGTGTCTATTCCAGTGGTCCCGGTACTATTTGTGTATGCATTCTTTTGGAGAACTTATCGTGTGTTGCAGTTTGGAAAGATGACCGAATAGAGATTTGAATAACAAACTGTGGAGAACTTGTTTACATTATCCATCAACATAAGCCGGTGAGGCATGTGATGAGAGTTGTAAGGAGAAGCGTTGGGATTCAAGGGTTTATGAGTCAAAGTTAACATTCAGATTCAGATTCAGAAAGCAGATGATTTTGTACTTGGTTTATTCTCTTTAATCTATTAGAACGATCCTTGTTTTGTCACGTTCATGCGTTTAATTCCCAACATCTTTGTAGGGTTTAGAATGTTTGAAAGAAATGTTGGTTCAATACCACAAGTTTCTAACTTTATGCTTGCATCCACCACAGTGAATATTAACTTTGTTGGAATTTGTGGATCAACAGAAATAACTGAATAAATGTTTCTCAAATATGAATGCATGCAACGAATTTGACAACTTTGGGTATATTCGAAACCAACTAAAATACGTTGGGTATATTTGACAACTTACGTTACAATACGTTAAAATACGCTAAACTACGCTAATAAAACGACAAAATATGTGAAAGTTCGGCAAAAACGAGACGTATACGCGTCGAACCGAGGGAAACACGATAACACTAAATTTGAAATAATGTCATATACGATCGTATAGGACTAGGTTGTATCGTATATCAGCTTAATACGAATCGTATAGGCCTATACGATTAGTATTAAACTTTGATTTTTCTCAAAAATACCCCTGAATTTATCAAAAAACCAGGGGTATTTCAGTAAAATCATCGATTAATACGCATCGTATAGGCCTATACGATGCGTATTGAACTATACATTTCTCAAAAATGTTTTTCAAATCAAGGGTTCCATCATTAAAACCACTTGTTTTCAACAGAGATGTAATGTAATGATTCCTCTCAATTGAATAGACAGACACTTGCTTCATATGACTCACTTGAATTTGTGGATTTCGGTTGGTTCAGAAACTTAACAAGAGAAGCAACTAAAAAAGCGTTTGGTTCAGAAACTTAACAAGAGAAGCAACTAATTCGAAGATCCTTGCGTTAGACACAATTTGTTGGAATTTGTGGATTTCGGTTGGTTCAGATCTCTATTCGGTCATCTTTCCTCTCAAAGAATGATGAGATATCGGCAGTTAGCTCGAAGAAGTTTCTCTCAATCAGGTGTTCGATTAGATTTTCCCTTTTAACAATGTCCTGTTAATTGTTGGAAATTTGTGGATTTCGGTTGGTTCAGACGGACACAATTTGTTTTCAACGGGGATGTAATGCAATGATTCCTCTCAATTGAATAGACAGACACTTGCTTCATAGGACTCACTTAAATCGTCTCGGAAGTACTGAACAACAGAAGGATGAGATATCGGTAGTTACGAGATTCTTCGAGAATTAGAAAAGGAGAAAATACGGAACGACAAAGGTAGTATGAGTCTGAGTCCATTGTGGTTCGTGTTAGGTTTGTATTTCCCATAGCCACCGTTTTCGTAGTAAAAAACGGTTGCGGTTTTCCACATTCTCGATTGAAGATGTAATTGCAAGACTGTTTGTCGGGCTTCCAATGCTCACACAGGGTGATAAACAACACTGATATTGAACGGATTATTGAACCAAGAAAGTCATTGGACTGCCGCAGATGAAGTCAAATGTGATCAAACTTGGACATCAGACGTAAATCTTGAAGAAACGGAACATAATCCCCGATTGTCTAAAGAAACGCTTTTATCATGTGTGATCCAGAGGTCGGTCTCGGGTGCCCAAGATCCGTGGGCCCTATTGTCGGATCTGTGACTCAAGAAAGTCATTGGACTGCTGCAGATGAAGTCAAATGTGATGAAACTTGGACATCAGACGTAAATCTTGAAGAAAACGGAACACAATCCCATATTGTCTAAAGAAGCGCTTTTATCATGTGTGATCAAGAGGTCGGTCTCGGGTGGGCATAAGATCCGTGGGCCCTATAGTCGGATTATTAAACCGAGAAAGTCATTGGACTGCCGCAGATGAAGTCAAATGTGATGAAACTTGGACATCAGACGTAAATCTTGAAGAAACGGAACATAATCCCAGATTGTCTAAAGAAGCGCTTTTATCATGCATGATCCAGAGGTCGGTCTCGGGTGAGCATAAGATCCGTGGGCCCTGTAGTCGGATTATTGAACCAAGAAAGTCATTGGACTGCCGCAGATGAAGTCAAATGTGATCAAACTTGGACATCAGACGTAAATCTTGAAGAAACGGAACATAATCCCAGATTGTCTAAAGAAGCACTTTTATCATGTGTGATCCAGAGAAGACGTATCGGGTGAGTTGTGGTTGATTTATAGGAGGAGGTTATGAAACGAATATATGTTTATGTGAATTTAAAGGACAATACTGACATAGGTGCTGGTCTTTTCCCCCACTGTGCAAACTTGAAAATTCTCACCATAACACATCTAATATGACACATGATAAAAGTGCTTCTTTAGACAATCTGGGATTATGTTCCGCAAATTGGGAACCACATATTCGTGTGTAAAAGCTTGGAAAGATGACCGAATAGAGATCTGTATACACCCTTGGTATTTGTTTACCACATGACACATGATAAAAACGTTTATTTAGACAATCTAGGATTATGTTCCGCAAATTGGGAACCACATTGTAGACTGGTTGGCTTGATTGGTTTTAATAATACTTGAAAATGGAAATAATCGTGTCAAGATCTTTATCAATCATATCATCGACCAACTGCTCGAAATCCCTTTCGTTTCTCGGGTTCGCATTCGACACAACACAACAAAAAATAAATTCAAAAAAACAGTGGGCTGATACGCATCGTATAGGCCTATACGATACGTATCAAGCCCGCCTCCAGACATAACCTGCACCTATCAGTCTGCCATGTTTTTTACTTTAATTCAATACGCATCGTATAGGCCTATACGATGCGTATTGAATTGAAAAAGTGTGTAGATAGACAGGGAGGTGTGCCATTAGAAAACCCCTTTCTTTATCCTACTCCATTAAAAAAAACATAATGTGAAAGTTGGATATTTTATTTTTAAATGGTAGTTAATTAGAAAAAAATATTATAAATAAATAAAATAGAAGATATTAAAGTACAGCACAAGTCAAAATATCCATCCAACTTCAAAGGGTAAGCTCCTGTGCCTCCATGTGTTTGACATCTCCTTTAGATTTCTTGAAAGTGAGAGAAAAAAGGAAGAAAAATCCCTCTTTTTCTTTGAAATATCTTAAAAATCTTTTCTTTTTTATGTGATCAAGAAGCACTGATTTATTCATCAAGAACAGCAAATGGGCATTTTAAATGATGATGCAGTAGTGATTAAAGAAGCACAAACAGCAGGAGACAACACTCTCATCACTGTAAATTGTCCAGATAAAACAGGCCTTGGCTGTGATTTGTGCAGAATCATTCTCCTCTTTGGTCTCAGTATTGCAAGAGGAGGTATTTTTTTTTTTTTTTTTTTTTTGTTATCATTAGTTTTTTTTTAATTATTAATTAGAAAGTTGTATTTCTGATTTCTGGGTGTGTGCGCATGGTTTTTTTTATTTTATTATTTTTTTATTTATTTGTGAGTGTGTGTAAAATTATGGTTCTTGATGGCCTCCCATGGTGGATAAGTGATTGGAGCCTTGCAGTTGAGCTGCCCTGTGATTCATTGCTTGCTAAACTTTTATCTGTTTATTACTTTTTCTTCCTTTTTTTAAAAAAAAAATTATAGGAGCAAATCTTGATATATCTTTTGTTTCATGTAGATCTTGAAAGATCTTGGTTTTCTTTTCTAAATTTAAAGTTTTTGGCTCATGTTTTTTGTGTTTATTTTGATTTTCTTGTTATGGGTCATCAAAAAAATGGTGTTATCCCTTTAATTTGTTTATTGTTAGCCGTATATACATAACCCCATCATAGATTCAAGCACATTTTCTTGTTGGATTTGGTCACAAGATTGTAATTTCTGGTGTAAAACTCTGCAAATTGCATATAAATGAAACACACTTTGTGGCGAATTCTGTTTGTTATTTAAGTGACTTCACAAATGTAACTATGAAACCTCAAAGTTTGATCTTAAAATTTACCCACAAAAAAAACACCATTTTAGATTAATAATAAGGGTTGTAATTTGTTTGAGTAATATGTTTTGCGCAGATGTATCAACAGACGGGAATTGGTGTTACTTGATTTTTTGGGTGGTTGGTAAGCCAACGACCAGGTGGTACTTATTGAGAGAAAGGCTACTTGAGGTATGCCCACCTTGCACCCCGGCGTTATCGGATATTTACTACTTCCGGCCAGAGTTTCAACAGCCAAAGCCGCCCAAGGTTTTCCTTCTAAAGTTCTGGTGTACTTTTGACCGAAAAGGCCTCTTACACGGTACTTCTTCCTTTATGATACTTAATCTATATTCTAGTATACAAAACATCGATATCAAACCAAACATCCTTATGCTATTTGAGTTTTTTGCGTGGTGGCATATTTTTCCAAGGAATGTATACATGACAAGGTTGCAGTATGCCAGTCTGAGGTTTAGACTGGCATACCGCAACCATGTACACTCTCCATGGAATGTATTCTTAAAAAATGGAAGAAAGTGTACATGCCACACAAAGTGGAATACTCCAACCGTGTACACTCTCTATGTAACATATATTTTTCTAAATACGTGACAAGGTTGCAGTATGATACTTATTTACAGTGTCATACTGCAACCTTGCACATTTTCCAAGGAAAATGTTGTGTAAAAACATGACAAGAGAGTCTACAGGAATGTGATATGTTACAAGCATGTGCACTTTTGGTGAAACATAGAGTGATACATGATTCCATTTTAAGGAGGATTCACTGCATTTGAATCTACAAAGATCTAGTCAAGATTGTGTAATTGTTTAATAGCAATAGGTTCCTTGAAGAGTTGGGAATTAAAGCTTACTTTGACTAAGAAGATGAATTGTTTATGTAGTCGGCGTACTTATGAATATATTATAAACAGCGTGACAGCATTGTTTCAATTTATTATGCGTATCGAAAGGGACTTGAAACTAATTGCTTGACAATGACCATGAAACTGGTTAAGTTTGTCCACCAACCATAAATTCAACTCATGTTTGCTTCAAGGATTAAAATACATAAACTATTATAATATCTGTAATCCTTTAGTTAGGTTTTTGTTCAAAGGTAAAATTTATACAACTATTCACTATTTTATAATTCTTTATTTAAATGGTTTGTTCATAAAATGGAGCATGTTTTATATAATCCGACAAACCCTGTGCTTTTGACGGGTTGGGACATATATAAGCGTCTGTGTCTTCATATATGTATATATATAAATACATATATATATAGAGAGAGAGAGAGAGGCCGGTTAACGTACAAAATCCCTTAACGTACATTGCGTACGCGATTCAGAATCAACATGCGAAATTGGGTTTATAACGTGCGACTTCCATTTTTTTTCACATGCAATTTTCCTTTTATTTAACACATGCGATTTTCAGTTTCTTACACACATGCGATTTCATTGTTTATAAACATAACGTGAGACTTCAGTTTTTTTAAACACATGCGATTTTCACTTTTTATAACACAACGTGCGATTTACCATCGCGTACGCAATGTACGTTAAGGCATATTGTACGATATACTTTCTCTATATATACAAGTTAAGTCAATGTCGCTATCTTTGATCTCCTTAGATTTAATGTTTTTCATTATGTTTGTAGATGTAACAAAAGTCCTTTATGAGCTAGAGCTTACGGTTAAGCGAGTAAAAGTGTTTACTGCACCAGACGGGACAGTCATGGACCTTCTGTTTGTCACAGATACAAGGTACTGTGTTTCTCGACCTTAAAAGTCAAAGCATTTTTGTTTTGACTTTTTAGAGTTGACATTTTATCCTTGTGAAATGTGTAGAGAACTTCTACATACAGCAAGACGACAAGAAGAAACGAAAAGTCAACTAAACGCGATGTTAGGAGACAACATGATTAGTTTTGAGATTGAATTGGCGGGTCCCGGAGTCATGGCTAACCTTCAAGGAACAGCATTTCTTCCACCTGCAATCACAGATGACATGTTTGGTTTGGAATTCAGTGGGACCCACATGCGCGGTGCACTCACGTCCGACCGTGTGTCTATTACAATCGATAACCAGCTTAGCCATTCACACACTGTGGTTCACATAGTTTGTCAAGATCATAAAGGCTTGGTATACGACATCATGCGAACCTTAAAAGATTACAACATTCAGGTACGGTTTACCTGCTTATCTTTAGAACAAGCACACCGAATTCAATCTTTTATAATTCGTTTAATTATATTAACGGCTTTTAAAACTTGATAGACGTCATACGGACGGTTCTCCTCCAAAGCGAAAGAAAAGTTTGAAGTCGACTTGTTTATAATGCAAGTAGATGGAAAGAAGATACTCGACCCCGAGAAGCAAAAAGTGCTTTGCTCGCGTCTAAGGATGGAGCTCGTTCGTCCACTTCGAGTGGAAGTGATGAGCCGTGGTCCCGATACCGAGTTGTTGGTAGCTAATCCGGTTGAGCTAGCCGGAAGAGGGCGACCGCTCGTGTTTTATGACATCACACTCGCCATAACAAGCCTCAATATCCGCATTTTCTCCGTAAGTTATCTAAAACTACGGTTAAACCTTATGTGTCTAAGGGGTCAATTTGGGTTGACGTAACGTAGTTAACGGCCTGGCTGAAAGGAAAAAAAGGTCAAAATTGGCCCGGCCCATTTCAGCCTGAACCTGTTTACCAAACCTGCCCAATCCGTGCATCTTGCCAACTATAATTTGATATTTTTCTTTTATAGGTTGAGATTGCGAGGCACAGGATAGACGATCGAGAATGGGAAGTTTATCGGGTTCTACTCGATGAAGGGGATGTGGCTTTGGTGCCAAGGAGATTGATCAAAGAATGTGTTGTGAAGAACTTGATGGGATGGTAATAGTATTACAATGCATGGAGTATAATATGTAAGATGGAATGTAGAATATGTATGGGGGGTCAGTCATCACCCCCATTAAGTTGTATATAGTTATCATATACATCTTAACAAATGACCAGTACACAGTGTGTAACTTAATGTGTACATATTTGGCTTGTAATTATATTAGTTAATGCGGTTTATTTTATTTTTGGATCTCTTGGCTATTTGTTGGTGTTGTACTAGAGTGAGCATATGTAGGTTAAGTTTGGTTATGGGCTAAAATAGAAAAGAGTATAAGTTTGATGTTTTGGTTTTACATTTTCATAACCGATTGATTTTGGATTAGAGTTTGATCCAAAATGTATTTTATGTGATAAACTAGTTTTTGCCCCACTTGCGTTGCGGGCGGGGGCGCTAAGCTGAATATTTCTCTCTCATAACATGTACGTATGTCTTTCGGTTAATTGTACATACTACTCACACGAATCTTAAAAAATTGCATTGAGTCAACCAATTAAAACAAAACACTACAATAGTTTTGTAAAAATAAATTAAAACGATGGCATGACTATAATTTTATGTTGGAGGCAAAATTGTAATTTGACAGGGAAAAAACGATGGCAAAACTGTAAATTTGAACTGGGGTAAAATCGTAATTTGACTGGGAGAAAAAAAAAACAAAATCAATGGCAAAACTGTAAATTTAAACGGGACAAAATCGTAATTTGGCTAGACCAATGAAGAAATGTCAGATAGCTGCCAGTGCCTGACACTAGTCACCTCCATGATAAATGTAGTATATATAGCTATTACACACATGCACTATTCCCTACATGATAAATATAGTATATATAAATGGGGGTTAAGTTATTCTACAAAGGCTCCTAATTGTAAGAAGTGTAAGAAGAATTTATAGAGTGACAAGTGTTCAATAACCTAAAACCTTCACCCACTACATCACCACCCAAAACCTAAACACCCACCCCACCCCCACCACCCAAAGAAATAAATTATTTCGGATATATAATTGGGTAAATAACTATATGTTATCGGGTAAACGGATATATCATCGAATCTCATACATGTCCCATACCCATGAATTAAAAATAATCTCATACCCGGTCCCATACCCGATAATCCGACCCCATTACCGTCCCAAAAGTTTCGTGATTACCTATCGGGTAAACGTCTTCGAATCTTATAAAAATAAACAATAATAAAAAACAAAAATAAAAAAAATAAATAATCACATACCTAGTCCCATACCCGATTATCTAACCCCCTATCCATCTCAAATGTTTCGGAATCATTTGTTGGGTTCGGGTTTGATTTTCATCCCTATTTTTAGCCGCACAATGAAACATTAAAGTCCCAGCTAGTGGTGCACAAAAAACCCGAACCCGGACCAGAAAATAAAACCCGGAACCGGGTATTATAAAACCCGGGTTTTTTATACCCGAACCGGACCCTACCCATAGGGTAGGGGTTGGGTATGCATTTCTGTTACAAAACCTGAACCCGGAACCGGGTTTTTTTATACCCGTTTTCAACCCGGGTTTTACGAGTACCCGGTTTCAACCAGAACCCGGAACCGGGTTTTTTCGATACCCGGTCCGGGTTTCCCAATACCTTTTCGTTTTTTTGTGTTTTTTCGAGTTTTGTACCTTGGTAACGGCTATATAGCCGTTAGAAAGTGTATTATGATCATTTGTTTGGTTTACATTGTATCTCTATAAAAGGGGTCTTTGATGACGAACAATAAACAAAGACAATCAAGTTATTCGAAGCTATCTATGTTCATCATCTTATTCGATCCGGTTCAATGATTATTTAGGTGTCATGTATTTCTATGTTTTATGAAATAAAAAGGTTTTGCATTTTATATTTCTATGATTTATCCAAAAAAAATGAATACCCGAGGCATACCCGAACCCAACCCGATCCATACCCGACCCTACCCGAACCCGAAAATAGGGTATTATAATACCCGGGTATTAGAAAACCCGACCCGAACCCGGGTATATAGGGTATACATTTTTATATAAAACCCGGACCCGACCCGGGTATTGTCAATACCCGATTTTGTAGAACCCGATCGTACCCGAACCCGGTTCCATATCCGGAACCGGGTATTCAGAAAACCCGATTTGTGCACCACTAGTCTCAGCCCTGTTAAGACTTTCTCATGAAAACTTTATGCAAAGTCGATCTTTGATCGTTCCACATAGAAATCTTTGGGCTGCATATGTGGCCCAATTTGATCTACCGACCAATTTATTAATTCAATCCATGCATTCATGCAACATGCATGTTGATTAGACTGATAAGTGATGAACATTGAACATGGCCCATAAACCCGATACAATATAATTTCCTTGCAATCCACCATGTTGTCCACCGAAGATCAAGCCCACGTCTAGAATCTTATTGGGCCTATTGACATACACGATCCACCCACCGGCCACAACCTTTGAATTACATACCTTCTTAAATTGAGGCCTAGAAGTTTTATTCCCCAACTTGAATTGTTAACTCGATACTAATTTTAGCTCCTCGTGATTTGCTTGTTAAAAATTCGAATTAAGCTAAGGTTAGATGAGTTTGAGTCTAGACAAAAGCTTGTTTAACACCTAAACTCTATGATAAAGTTTAGTATTTATAAGCACAATAAGAGCAAAATGTCCAGATAGTCCATGTGGTTTGCTTCTTTTTCACCTTTAGTCCTTAACTTTCCAAAATTACATCTATAGTCCCCAACTTTTGCAATTTCGTTCCCGGATAGTCCCTAGCGTGGATGGTGGTTAGTTTTTGGTGTTAAGTGGGTGTGAAATGACAAAATTGCCCTTACTATCAATAAATATAACTAAAACTCTCAACCAATTATAATATTAAAAAAATAGTGGACCCCACCTTATCCTATCTCCCACACCCACCCACCTCCTCTTTTCCCTTTCTCTCTTCCTCTTTCTGGTTTTTTTTGTCTCCAACACCAATTAAACCACTACCACCACAAATAAACCACCACAACCATATAGGGCTGTTCACGAGCCGAGCCGAACCGAGCGGACCTTTGCTCGTGCTTGGCTCGTTTACAAACCGAACCGAGCGGAGCGGCTCATTTAAAACCGAACCTCAAATCAATCGAGCATTTTTCGAGCAATAAAAATTCCGAGCGAGCGCCGAGCGAAATTCGAGCGATTTGGACAACCATGTTGCCTGATTTAAATTTGCTGAGAGAGATAGTGACGATGTTGGGTCTCAAGTTTTTATGTCTTTAAAAATATGTACATTTAATGGCACAATATTTTTCTTATTAATAACAATGTTGTGGCCAACGAGGTGATGATCATATTGTACAAACAATTACGTTGAGAGCAGGAGAAGATCGACTTAGGGTAACGAAATGAAACATTGAGGCGATGAACAAACTATCTTTTATCGATTTAGGGTTTAACTTTTAGTTTTAATATTAATTTTTTATTGGCGTGGTTGGACTAGTAACTATAGATATAGTTGTAAATTTGTATATCGGTGACCAAAATCTAATAGAGTGGTACATATAAAACTATCAATTTAATATATATTTAAGTATATATGTATGTGTAAGTGTGTATATATATAGGTGTGTGTGTATAATGTATAATTTATAATTTATATTTGTGTATATATATGTGTGTGTGTATACATGTTTATATATGTATGTGTATAGGTATATATATATGTATACTAATTAAAAAAATAATTCGAGCCGAACCGAGCCGAGCGGACCTTTGCTCATGCTTGGCTCGTTTACAAACCGAACCGAGCAGAGCGGCTCGTTTACAACCGAGCGTCAAATCGAACGAGCATTTTCCGAGCAGTTTCCGAATGAGCGTCGAGCGAGCGACGAGCGATTTGAACAGCCCTACAACCATATAACACCATAAGTTCAAACAAAAATTCACCAAGATTCAAAGTCCAAATCAGATGGTTGGTCCCATGGTTCTTTGTATGCAACACCTCAAGTTCAACCAAAAATTCTAAGTCTAAGTTAGAAATTAGGGGTGGAATTCGATGGTGGAAGTGAGTGATCCGGTGATGTGTTTGGAGTTTGTCGATGGCGGTGTGAGGCAGAAGTTGAAGGATTTGCTTGTGGCTTCGGCGACGCATGGATTGCTTGAAGATGGTGGAGATGAGGTGAAGCGGTGGGGTGCTGGTGGCGGTTTGGTTACACGGCGTGGTGGTGGTGAGAGAAGGATGGGGCCAGTGTTGTTAGGGATGTTACCGTTACTACGTTTCCGTTTCAGTTTCACCTCCGTTACCGTTACCTAGGGCTTGAAACCGCTTGACAGCGAGAGTAATCTCTTCATCGACGGTGGCGCACAGCGGCTGCCAAAACTTCCCGAGTTCATCAACGGCTGCAACAACTTATCATTTGTTGGCTGAAATCGATTCAAGCAGGATCGAAATCGTGAAAAAATCTACCTTGAAGTTACAATTGTCTGATTGGTGTGAATCACAGAATTGCAGGTTCAATTCTTTATTGGTGGTGAAAGGTGGGTGGTGGTGGTGGTGGTGGTGGTGAGGAGTGGGGAAGATGAAGTGGGTGGGGTGGGGTGGGGTGAGGTGGGTCCCACATAAATTCTAAAATATTAATTATATATTTTTTAACTTTTTAGTTATTAATTTGACACTAAGGGCAATCTCGCCATTTCACACCCACTTAACACAAAAAACTAACCCCCATTCACGCTAGGGACTATTCGGGAACGAAATTGCAAAAGTTGGGGACTATAGCTATAATTTTAGAAAGTTAGGGACTAAAGGTGAAAATGGAGCAAACCATAGGGACTATCCGGGCATTTTTCTCGCTTAATAATAACTAAGAAAGTAAATATTAAATAAAATTGTTAAAAATTGAATAATTATTATCTTCAAACTTATATTTTATCTTCATTAAAATATCTAAATTTGAATATTTCACTTCTTCTAGTCTTCATCGCCTGTCATTTAACAACCTCGCCTGTGGTAGTCGATCGACGACAACTATTCACTCGGTTGTATCTCATTAGTGAGAACTTGATTCGTAGCAGTTACAACTCTATAAACTTCTTTGTTGTCTGGGTAGTAGCAAGTCTTCATCGGTGGCAACTTATCTGAGAAGTAGCAAGCTCTTTATCAGTGGCAGTTGCGTGAGCCATGAGAAACACATAGTAATTGTATTAAAAAAAATATTAAAAGGATTTGTTTTCAATACGCGTTCTTATGCTTGTATTCAATTAACCCCTTGTTTTTTTTAGAATTAAGGGGGTCTATACGGATCGTATAGGTCTATATGATCCGTATTGGCCTATTATATAGCAGAGTTTTGGCATATACAATCGTATAGGGGTGAAGTAAAAAAATTTAGATTTTTGGTTTTTGTTGTTTCGATGTGCATATGTGTCGTATTTTGACGTATTTTGTCATTACGTGTCATTTTACGAAGTATACCTTCTATACGTGTTGTTCCGATGACTTTCGGTTCCGTGTGGTATCATATTCTATGATTACGTGTAATTTGTTTGGAATCCACGTGTACTCTAACGTGTCGTGTTGTATGTATACACGCCGTACGGTATCATCACTTGACGTATTTTGTCGTTAAATGTCGTATTATGATGCATATTGTCAATATGTTTCGTATTATGGCATATATTGTTCGAACGGGTCGTGTCGGTGACGGTCGGTATTGTCACGTTTATTGTTTGTAAGTGTTGTATTACGGTGTAGATTGTCTATACGTGTCTTGTTATCGCGTATTATGGCATGTTATGGCATGTTATGGCGTGTTATGGCGTATTATGTCTCACTTGTCGTATTGTTCCGTATTATGACGTATTATGTCTGTACGGTGTCATATTTTGGCGTATATTGTCAGTTACTTGACGTATTGTTACGATTAAACAAACAAAAAACACTTGAAATACATTATACAAACAAAGTACCTTTAAAATTACAAATTAACCTCTACAATACATACAGGGGCGGACCTATGTGGACACAGGGGGGGGGGGGGGGCGCCCGCTACAGCTTGGCGGGGAAAAATTTGACGTTTTTAGTGTAAATTTTGGAAAAATTTGACGTTTTTTCGATTTCGTTACCGCTTTTCTTATAAAACGTTCCTGCTTGGCGTGAATCCTAGATCCGCCACTGAATACATATACGAGACCTTTACCACACCTATATATCCTCATACGGGACCTATACCCCACCTATACTATACTATAGTATACTAATGCTAATTCCCATGAACTTCACAGGATAGAACAAATAATATGTTGTTAAAAAAAATATACTTCAATAAATTAAAAACTTTAGAATACTATTTAACATACAACATTTAAAGTTTGTTTGTAAATCTTTAATCACTAATTAAGATTAAAAGTTGTTCATAAACATAGTAAAATATAATAAATTAGTAAAACAAAAGTGGTTATTAGATTTTAATAATCATAAGTTTCACCTGTTGGCCGATAATAATCCCAACTTTAAAAATTCCCTCCAATTATCCCAACTTGTAAAAGTTTGGCCGCCATTGATCCTTTTCAAACATATAAGAATTTGACCTCCTCAATAGATTCAATTAAACCTAGAGACTCCTTAATTGATTTAAGTGCACATATGTTAGAAAAAGATCAATGACGGCCAAACTTTTACAAGTTGAGATTATTATCGGCCAACAGGTGAAACTTAGGATTATTAAAATCCAATATCCCAACAAAAAGAAGACTATAACGTTGATAAAGAAAATGTTAACCCAAGACATAACATTTTAAATAAAAATCAATGCACAAACCCTCGCATAAAGTTTAACATCAAAACAGAAAAATATGATTAAGATAAGTTTTTCCTTGTACGAAATATCGTGAGTGACAATTCTAAGTTTTTCTTTGTATGAAATATTGTGTCTAGCTAACTACAAAATTTTTTGTTACGTTTCGTTTTTTTTTTTTTTTCAGTTTAATAATAGTATAGTTTCCTAAATTGTTTCCAATTACCATAATAATTTTAGTTTCATAAGTAAGTATAGATTTTATTAGTTTTTAATTTTTAATTTGGTTAGCTTTACAAAAATAGGAAACGAAAGGGAATGTTATGAATTAAAGAACGTAAAATAAATACGTAATAAAAAATTATAAAAATGTTTTTTAAAAGTAATAACAAAAATTGATATTTTTAGGAATACATACTGACAAAGATCTTATAAGTTAGATTGATATATGTTTTTTAAAGATAGTAACAAAAACTGATATTTTTAGGAATACATACCGGTAAAGATCTTATAAGTTTTTTTTTTTTTTTTTAACGGAAGTAAAGATCTTATAAGTTAGATTGATATGATGATCTTATTTGTAATTTTAATCAAAACGCTTATTTTGAATAAATTTAAAAAAGCAAATTGGAAATAAATAATCCCAACTTTCTCAATTTGGCCGATAATAATCCCAAGTCAGTTATTAGCCGATAATAATCCGAACTGGTCAATTTTTTTTTGTAAAATAGTCCGCCGTTAAAATAGCTTAACAAAGTTAAGTTTTTTCCGAATTACAAACTGATGTTTTAGGGCTTTTGATCAGAACGAGGATACGAGTCGATTGATATAAAACTTACCTCAAAATACTGCCCTCAACCCACGAAAACGGTGCTTCATTTCGGGTGTTTAAATTCCAATTAACAAAAATCAAGCAATTTCGAGCACAATTTCGAGGTAAGTTTTACATCAATCGACTCGTATCCTTGTTCTGATAAAAAAACCCTAAAACATCGGTTTGTAATTCGGAAAAAAAACTTAACTCCGTTAAGCTATTTTAACGGCGGACTATTTTACAAAAAAATTGACCAGTTCGGATTATTATCAGCTAATAACTGACTTGGAATTATTATCGGCCAAAGTTAAAAAGGTGGGATTATTTATTTCCAATTTACCATTTAAAAATTACAATTACAACAACTGATTTAAAAAATGTGATGTATAGCACGAAAATGGAAAGTTAAATTCCGGATTTGCGACCCTAATAATACATTTTTAGCAAACTTACCTTTCATAAGATATAAAAACTAAATTTTAAATGTATATTTGTATATACATTCATAGATTATAGATTATTGTATTTTTTTTCTTAATCAATTAATAACAAACAATTAGAAAATAGTAAAACAAAATACAAATTTAAAATGCATTTTTACATCTAAAATCTGTGTATTACACGGGGTAGAATAATACATTTCAATGTAAAAAAAAAATCTTAATCAACAAAAATTATAGATGGTATATAATTCTTTGTATACAAAGTTTGGGTTTTATTTGCCAATTTTCTATCATTATCTAAGCTTCGTTTTAACCCTTCATAATGATTCACCCCGGCTATTGTTTATTGACATTGCGAGCAATGGAATCATGTCAAAATATAGCCCCAACAACACATACCCAAAAGCATGTGTTAGACCTACAAAAGAACAGATGATATTCAATAGTCATAACATGATCCGATCGAGAAATAAGCAATAGATTGAACCAAACTCTCCCCAAAGATAGTGAATCATGAACACCTATTCAGAACATCTGTTCAAGAGACTGGCTAACATCTGTTGAAGACTTGGAACCGCTGTACAAGAGTATAACTACTATTGAAGACTAACATCTGTTGTGAAGACCAAAGCCCTGATCAAGCAAAAGTCAGATGAAGAAGACCAAACATTTGTTAGGCCAAACAGATGTTTGGACAACTGCATCAGATGATAGGTTAGACAATGTTTATTCAATGTAGCAGTACTTTCTTTCAACAGTGTTTAGAATGGCCTAGAACAGTGGATAGGATTGCTAAGATGTTTGCAAACATCTAAGAATCTTTTCTGTTACGAATGTTAGATGTCACTATCAGGGTGATGTCAGCTGATCTCACAGCAGAGCTTTCATACTTGTGTATAAATAGATCACTCTAGTCAGTGATTTATTCATCACACACATACTTACATTTTCTCTTGTATGAACTGCTCTGTTTAGTGTGATCGGTTAAGGGGGGTCTATAAAATCAATCGATTGTAAATCTTTTGAATCAATAATATTCATTGAAAAACACTCATTGATAATGGCTATGAGTTTGTGAATATTACTATGATAATCAATACCTGTTTGCAAACAAAGAAACTCAGATCATAACAACCGGTATTAGAGCTTGGTCACGTTTAAACTTGATTTCACAATCAGTTTAACACAAAAATATTAGCTCTTAAAAGATCCAATTTCAGCTTGTAGCTCAGAGTTGTTTAGTGAAGAACTAATAACGTATCTCTCACAAACTCTGTTTTCCTTCAAAAGGACTTGAGAAAATGGCACAGAATGATCCCATAACACAGGCTTCAGTAATAAGGCACCTATGCTCGTCAGATCTGAATACAGTATCTGGAGACATGTCCCAAAACCCGTACGCATTTGAGCCAAAGTTGCCTGAAAATTACTCCGAGCAAGATTATCAAAAATTCTAGTTTGATGCGAAAGACTTTAGCATTGTGGCTATGGCATTGCCGAATGATATCTATGCCGACCTATTTCATTATAATAGTGCTAAAGAGTTGTGGGATGCATTGAAAGAGCCGTTTGGTGGTACAGAGGAGGTTCTAAAAAACACTCGAGAAATCCTTAACCAACAATACGAGACTTTCACTCATGTCAAAGGGGAGACCCTGACACAAAAATTTGAGAGGGTTTCTTGTCTTATCAATGAGCTTAAGTTGGTGAACAAAGAATTCACAAAATTAACTTTAAGTAACCAATTTTTGAGGTCTTTACCTGAGAAATGAGATACAATAGCCATAGTGATGAGAACAAATCCAGATTTCAAAGATTTGACACTGACCCAGCTTCATGGGCAGAGTTTCGAAAGGGAGTTTGTCCAAAAGAAGAAGCTCCAAAAATCTAGGAAAGTGTCGGACGAATATGTATTTGGAAATACGACACTTTTGGGTTAAGATAGTTCATAAAAAGGAATGTTAAATGACTAGAGTTATGATCACTTCATTGATACATCAACAGGAATTAACTCTGGTCAACAATCCTCAAACTATGCTTTTACAGCTAGTGATGACAATCATAATCAAGATAATATTTCATTTGTTTTTTTTATGATCTTAAATATATTGATCCCGTTGATCTTGAGGAAATAGTTATTCTGCACCAGGTAGCTCTACTAAGTGTAAGAGCAAACGATTTTATAAGAAAACTGGTAGAAGTTGTCCAGGACTTAATGGGAGATCTAGGGTTGGGTTAGACAAATCTAAGATAAAATGTTTCAAAAGCAACCAACTAGGTCATTTTGCTAGGGAATGTAGGAGTCAAAGCTCTACTCCAGTTATTACATATCCAAATCAAAGACCTCAAGCTGTTAACCAAACACACTTTTATCAAAATACCCAAAATACTCCTACATCAAATGTTCAAAACACTGCCCCATTTTACAAGTCCTACACCTGTGCAATATATCCAAGCACCACTTCCTCAAGTTCAGTATGTGCAAAATGCCTATGACTCATGTTCCAGCACAGCAAATTACTGCTACTCCTGCAGCAGCTGAGCCAAATCAACAAAACTTTTTCACACAAGGCTTTGTTAATTGGAGCAACATGCCTGAAGACTTAACTGATGAAAATCTTGCTTTAATTGCAAGTGATAATGTTGAATATGCAAACTATTGCTTTGGATAAAACCTCAGGTGAAGAATCTCAAGAAAAGCAAACCTCTGCGGGTGAAACCTTGGTTGGCGAAACTGCTGAGAGCCCAAGACAAACATTAGTTTGTGAAGAGGGTGATCCAGAAGGATCCAAAAACTATCCCAAAAGTACCGCTGATCTCATCAATGCTGATCATCTGAAGGCTGCTGCTTCCAAGGTATCACCTCAAGTTCTGAAAGAACAATGTTCAGACAAATGTATCATTGAATTTGCTAACATTAAGGAGGTAAATGAAAACCTTTGTGAAAAGATCCAAGTTAGTGATATTATCCTAGAAAACTAAAAAATGACTTTAAAAATAGACTAACTGAAAAAGGATCAGGAAATCAGCACCTTAAAACATGAAGCATCAATAATTAGAGACCAACTCTAGTCTATGATAGAAAAATATCACAAATGTCAAAAGGAGTTGGAAGACACCCAAGTCACTTGTGATAAATGGGTACAGTCTTGCTCTAATAATGAGAAGATGCTAGAAAAACAGATAAAGAGCAATGCGAAGTTTGTGGCAAGTCTTGCTATGCCTGAAAAAATCGTCAAAACTTCTATTTGCTCTAAGATAGTTGAAGATAATTCAACTAAGTCATTTGGAAAAGAAATCAAGATCACTAAGACAGGTAACAAAAGTGTCATTCCTAAAAAACCACAACGTTCCACTCAGTCTGAAAAACAAAAATATGTTTTCAAACCAACCTGGTCAAATGAGTGTGATAATATTGATAATTCCAAACCAACTAACTTTGCAAATCCAGATGGCCTTAAACCACCTAAGATAAAACTCGTTCCAATTACCAACTCTCAAACAGATGTTAAACCATCTGTTTCTGAAAAGATAGAAAAAAGGTAAAAGGAAAGAGAATATTACAGATATGTTGTGCAGTTTTATGGCAAAACAACCCACTGGGTAAAAGACTGTTTAAAGTTAAAAGCCCTTTTAGATGAATCAAAGCAACATCATCTGTGAATCAAATTTTGGGTGTAACATCTGTGGTAAAAGCAATCATTTGACTCAACAGTGCCCATTTCTGAGATTGTAGGATCGAGTTGTGACCCAAACGAGTCAATCAGAAGAGCTCTTGTCTGTTTCAGAGGCGGAAACTAAGAAACAGACTTGGAAAACAGCTTGTTTCACTATTCATCATCTTGTATTATTGATATCACAGCTTTACAGATCAAATGACGCGTCGGCAGCAGTTCGGTACTGGAATCAAGAACATTACAAATGATTTCGCTTGGAAGGTATATATAGGGAGGCTGATTCCGCTTGAAAGTGACCGAGACCATTTCAAGCGAAATTACCTTTAATACACCCTAAACTCTCCTATTTTCTCGTACAACGTGCCCTGATCTAACAATTCTAATACTAGTGTTAGGATCGGAGGCTCTTATGATTGTGTTTGTTTGTATGATTTGAACAACGAATGAATGTGAAACAATGTAAAGTGCAGCGGAAATGAATAACAAACTTTGTGAACACAATCAAAGGAGAAAATAGTTTTGAAAAAGCATATGTAATTCATTTAGTCAAAAGATTTACAATACTAATCAAATGATTACAGACATGCTTACAAACTAAGCTCCCCCTCAGCCTGATGCCCCAATGTTGGATTGCACAAGATGAAAGGATTGAATTGAGGAGAAGAACTCACTCAAAACAAATCCAGTGTAACAGTACAGAGTACTGTTCCATTTATAGACGATCCAAACCACTAAGGCACCTCAGCTGACGTCACCATGAAAGCGACGTCTAACAGCCTAACAACCTGTATCTACTGTTCTTATACAACCACTGCTAAACCTAACCACTGACTATACATAAAACAGATGATATAATAAACTACTGCTCTCTCTTTATGTCAGTGCTTTCCTCAAGGTTGATCAGTCCTTGATTGGGCAGTGCTTTGTCATCAGCAGTGCTTAGTTCACAACAGTCTTTTGGCTTCATCAGTAGTTAGAAGAGCAGCAGCAGTTGTATCAGGACAGTGGATGTAAGACCAACAGATGTTATAATCACTTTCAAGGGAGAAGACTTAGTGTAAACTGCTGCTTATTGTGAATCCACTGTCATGATCCGGTTTTGGCTTTCATTATCTGTTCCTCTGGTATGGTTCAATCCCAACAATCTCCCCCTGGAACAGATAATGCCAAAACCCTTCATTATTCTGGATCTTTATTCCTCATCAGTTGTTCCCTTGCATGTCTTTTAAATTCTTCTTCAAATTCTTTGGAACTTGTGTCATCCTCATCCCTGCACAGTGAAAGTTCAAGGAGATCCTGCAAATCTTCAACACCAAGGCCTAGTGCTTCTTTCCTTGATATGTACTTCACTTCGCCATTGGATCTGACCAGGGTCAATACGTGGGTATTTTGATCAGACATCCACTTTAGTACTTTTGAACCCAATGGGTTTCTTGGGAGAGATTTATTTTCTGATGAGCTTTGAGATTTTGGCCTTGAGAAAAATTGTAACGCAGTATCTTTAACTTCAGACATTCTTTTGAAAGCTTCTTCTATGACTTTATTTGTTGCAGCTATATCTTCTGCAACTTCATTGTCAAGTTGCTCTTGTGTCTCTTGTTGATCAAGCTCACTGTCTGAGATATCTGCTGAACTGTTTGATGATGCAGGTTTGGTTAGTACCTTTTTGAAAAGGTTTTGAAGGCTTACTGAACTATCTTCTTTTAGACCCATTTTCTTGATGGCTTCTGTGAAGTACTCAGCTTCCTTTTCTTTTACCTCTTCACTAGTCAGCTGTTTTCCTTCTTCTTGGTTTGTCACAAGAGTAGGATTTTCTCTTGACTTGAACAGTGTTTTGAGGTTTTCAATCTGTCGTTCAAGTTTCATCATTTGTTCTTGTTTCTTTGAAGTGCCTGAGACAGTTATCTTCCTTTTCTTCAGCCTTTCATAGGCTTCATCAGTATGCTGCTTTGACCATTTTGATATGGCATTGGCAGTGTCCACTTTTGCATCTATCAACTCCTGTTTCTTTCTTTTGTATTCAGTTGTTAGATCAACGATGAGCTTTTTGTATTTGCTCCAATTTGGAGCATTTTTCTTCTTTCTAGGATCGTTCTTGATTCTATCAATCCTATCAGCCTCATGCTTTAAAGCCACTATTGGCCATTCTTCAAATTGGTTTTCTTCAGCAGGATAAAATTTTTCTTGCATGATGTATGCAAGAAGTTTTCTTCTCATCTCTTTTCGTTTATCAGCCTTTTCTTTGCTCAGCTCTTGTGCAAAATCTTGTATTTATTTGACTTTTGTGAGCAGAAATTCCAATCTTTCAGCAATGGCTTCATCACCTTGACCTTCACATTCAACCTTTGCTCTTATCTTTGCTTGTCTTGATTTGAGCTCAAGATATTCATCCATGTCTTCTGGAACTAGGAAGCCAACGAGTGAAGGAAATCTTCTGTTTGAAGGATCATCATCAGTGTAGAATTGCCTCATCTCATTTTTTATAGCTTCTAGTTCCAACGGATATTTTGCAGCAGTGGGATCATATTTATCCTCATTTGACTGAGTAAGTTTTCTTTTTCTGGTGTAGAGCATTGCGGATGAATAGGATTTTGATTGTGATGTAGGAATGATGAGAGAAGTGGTGGATGGTTGACTAACAGCTGTTGAAACAACTGGTGTTTCAACCTCTGTTGTCATTACAACTACTGATGTGTCAGTAGATGTCTTCTGCTTTTGAGCAGGGGTTGAAGGTGGTGGTGACTCATCATCAGGAATGAAAACCCTTCTCCTTTTTATTGTAGGAGAGGAAGATGATGTCTTGGGTGGATCAGTGGTGGTGATATGAGTGGCAGTGGTTTGTGATTGTGATTGACTGACAGTGGTTGAAACAACTGGTGTCTCAATCACTGTTGTAACATCTGCCGTCTTCTGCTTTATGGCAGGGGGCAATGGTGGTGATGGTGGTAGAGCAATGGTTGTGATGGTGTGTGTTGAAGTTGTGTGTGTTGATGAGATGGCAGATGTTTGGCTACTGACAGCAGTTTTTGTAACCACTGCTGTATCAGCTATTTGGATGGAAGTTTCAGATGTTGAATCTTTTGAGATTTTAGATGGCTGTTTTCCTTGTTCTGGTTCAACATACAGACCAACTTCAATTCCCTTTTTCTTCATCTTTTTGACATTCTCCCCCTTTTTGGCATTATCTGCAAGGGGGTTATCCATGAAAAGGATAGTAGAAGGAACTTTTCCACCATGAGTCGTGCAATGTATGTGAGCCTTGATAGCTTTAATATCTGCTTGGGTATCTTTAAATCTCCACTCCACCATGTTTGTCAACATTTTTACATGTATTTCATGCTGCTGATCAGCCATCTGTTT
Organism: Helianthus tuberosus; assembly: GCA_030545235.1. Lineage (NCBI taxonomy): Eukaryota > Viridiplantae > Streptophyta > Magnoliopsida > Asterales > Asteraceae > Helianthus > Helianthus tuberosus. The sequence continues at coordinate 95,222,151 of CM060399.1, read as the reverse complement.
TTGTTGTTCAAGTAAGGGCTGGAAAATATTCCAGAGCTCATTTGCAGCAAATGCTTGTGGTGGAGCAGGTGCTTGAGGTGCAACAGCAGTGGATTGTGCTTTTTGAGCTTTCAGAATCTCTTGCACCATATCCTTTATTTCAGCAACCGAGGTTTCCAGTTTTTCAACTCTTCCCGTCAATTCCTGGTATTTTGAATCATCACCCACTTTAATGGGATCATCTGAATCCCCACCTGTAGTGGTTGTATCAATGTTTGGAACTGAGTCCCAAAAATCACCCATTGATGCCCCTTGTTCTTGGTACTGGGGACTTCTTTATTCAGCACTTGATAAACCTTTGATGGTACCAGTGGTTAGAACCAACTCACTGGTGGTTACCGATGGTGCTATGGAAGAAATTGCCTTCAAGGGAGTCTTACTAATGAAACAACTGTCCAACTGAAGATCCGTTGATCCATCAGTTGTAGTTGCTGCTCCACTTGAACTACCACCGAGAGTTACTTGTAACTCAGGGGGTGTAACCTCCTCAGTTGTTGCTGGGATAGCAGAGGTATAAGCATCAGACCCAGTCACTTGTTGGAGTGTACTCTCTTTGACAGGTGATAGAGAGGAACTGGTTTGTGTCTGAGCTATAACAACTGCATGCAACAAAGGTAGCATGGATTGTGGTAGTATTATTGGTGAGGGTATGGGAGTTGAAAGAGACATGTCCTTGGGATCAGGACTGAGGAAGATGGATCCGATTGGGTCCAGAGCTTCATATTGTGGGGTCCCTATGATTACAACCTGATCCTTTTGTGAGGATGCAGGAGGAGTTTGAGGTAAGGGTGGAGATCTTTGTACCAACTGCTGTGAGGAAATAGCAGCAGTGGTTTCTGGTGACTTTTGTTTTGTCACAGGCAGTCGCTCTGGGATCTCATCTTCCAGAGTTGCCTTTTTCTTGGTTTTGGTGGGTTTTTGTAAGATTTTCTTTTGGTCTTTTTGGTAGTGGCAGGTGTGGGTTTCAAAGCAGTGGTAGTGCTGCTATGATCACCTGGAGCAGTGGACTCAGCAGCAGATGTCTGAGGAGCAGTAGTAACTGCTAAATTCTGCTCAGAAACCTCTGCTTTTGTTTTTATTGGTGCCAACATTCTAGTGAATGTTTCAGGTGTTAAACTTTTTATTTGAAAATAAACACCTTGTTTAGGCACATTTTCATTTTCTTTTTCAAATTTTTGTTTAAAATAGTAACTTAGAAACCTTGGAAAGAGTAAAAATGTTTTGCTATCAACATTCTTTACCAGGTCATTGAAGATTTCCTGGGAATAGTTGTAATCTTTATTATTTAAAATAGCATAGCCCAGGCATTGAATCTTCAATGGTATTTCGTTAAACGCAGTTGTTTTATTTGAAACACACGACAAAAGTGTGTGAAATAGAAATCTGGGTGCAGACGGAAAATAACCTTTTTGTAAGGTATCTACCTTTGATTGTTCTGCATACCCTCTTTTTAAAAAATCAGTTTTCAACTCGGTTTTGTCAAAAGAAATTTTACCTTTCTGATCATCGAGTTTAAAGACTTCTGAGATTGTTTGTGGAGTGATTTGGATCGCTTTACCCTGTATCGAGGAGTTTATGGCTATTACTTTATCATCTTGTTTTTCAAGCGTAGCATTTTTCCAGAACTCTCTCTGGGTTTGCAAGTAAATGGGAGCGTCTGCTGTCAACAAAGTTTTGTACTTTGATTCAGATAGTGTGTCGATGACGGAATCGAAAGTGCGGTTGTTTGAGGGTTTTGTAAGTAGACCCAAATAGTTGTGAGGGGATTTGTATGGTATCTCAATGGATTCAGCGCCTGTTTGAGCAACATCTTTTGAAGATGATGGTGATTTTGATTTTGATTTCGTCATTTTTGATGAGGAAGATCGAAGAATGCTTTGAGAAGGAAGGTTTGGAAACTGCTTTGAGAAGAGAATTTTAGAATTCAATTCGACAGTGTAAAACCCTGTTTGGGGTTTTGATCAAGGTTTTATTTAGGGAAAAAAAAATGATCGCTGATGTGGCAGCGGTTATTAAGATCTGAAGGCTAAAAACTGACCACGTGTCAACCTCTGAGGATATAGATGAAAAATGAAGAACAGTGGTTTTGAGAACCACTGATGTACCAAGCATCAGTAGTTACAACGGTAATATTGTGACAGTGGATGATTTTTACTTATCAGTAGATAGTATATCAGTGGATAATACACTAATTTTGAACATCAGTGTTTACCAAGAAAGTGAAAGGTCAGTGGTTGACTTTTAGCAGTGGAAAGTAATTAGGAAACAGATGTTTGAACAACCCAGTGGTTAGGGGTAAAATAATGGTAGTGATTTGAAAGATCAGTATTTCAGCAACGGTTTTGAGAATTTTCATTCAGGGTTTTGCCACATGTCAATTACACATGTTGAAGCTTTTACAACTCCTTGACAGTGGTTTAGTACCCCAGATAATGTGGACTTTATACCAAAGCTACTCATCTTTGTTAACATGAGTGCCCAGGTATTTTAAGATCTGTTGACAATCAATCCTTTTCATAAATTAAGAACAAACTTGAGTTTGACATGACCATGACAAATATACCATTTCCTTTTGATCTGCTTGAGGATAAAATTAACCAACAAAAACAAAGGTTATCTATCCTGACAGGAGATTGAAGCTTTTACCATCAAAAACCAGTAAAAGTTCAAAATATATCATTAAAAAAATAATATATCCTGCTTTATTCGAGAAAATCCTTTTTAGAAAAAAAAATAAGGTTTTTCTAAAAACAGCTACAAAAGAATTTGGTATAAATTTTCCACTGAAACTCTTAATCATATCAAACCCAAGCTTATGAAAATGGTCAGTGGTTTGACAACAGTGGTATGAAATATTAAATGCACTTTAACCACTGTTTGGTACCATTTTCTTGTTGATTGATTGACAAGCGAAATGAGGACACATGTTCACATGAGTTTTGAAGACTCAGTTGTAGACTTTGTTACCATGTGAAGATTTTGAAAATTTGTCTAGTCCTCTTTTAAATACATTTACTGGGAATACCATTGTTCCCTGAATTTTCTTAAATCAATGACTGCACATAGTTGCTTAATGATCACAATTACCCCAACCTTTGACTCTAAAGTGTTTTATGTTCATACTCTTTTCTTTTGACTTCAAAAGTTTTGAGATAAGCACACTTCTGAGCTTTTGTTAATAATTTTTTTTCTTTCACCCTTCCCATTTATAAGTAATGAATTACTTACTGGGAGATCTTTGTTGAGACAAACCTTAATCCAATAACATTTTGTCGTAATGTTTTGAGAGAATTGGTCATGTTTGCACATGTTTTTCAACCAATCTCACACTACATATGATATGGACTATGTTGATCCCTGGTTTTCTGAATGTATTTTAACATAGTTGAATTTGTCCATTTGAGGACCCTCAACCTGTTTTTCAACGCACCAGATCTTATGACTAAAGTTTTAATTTCCCTCTTTCTTTATTACTAAAAACACTAATGTTTTAAGAACATAGGTTTTGGTCATCTGAGGTTCATACTTTAGCATTAAACATGATGAAACAACACAAATTTCACAACAATAGTTGAAATCAATTTTAAAAATAAGAGATAATCCCATAGTTTTAACAGATATGTTTTCAGATCTTAGAAACCATGAGTGTCTTGTGCATGAAATCACTTGTTGTGTGAAATTTGTGTGTCATATGACATCTTGGTTGATTTACAGAGTTTTTGAATAACCACTTTGAACATGGTTTACTCGGTACTCTGTTTTTCAACTAAATGCACCCAACCTTAGTATCAATGAATTATGAGCCGAACTGTTATGTCAAATTGATTGTTAGATCGAATTTGACTGTCCAGGCTCTGATACCAATTGTTAGGATCGGAGGCTCTCATGATTGTGTTTGTTTGTATGATTTGAACAACGAATGAATGTGAAACAATGTAAAGTGCAGCGGAAATGAATAACAAACTTTGTGAACACAATCAAAGGAGAAAATAGTTTTGAAAAAGCATATGTAATTCATTTAGTAAAAAGATTTACAATACTAATCAAATGATTACAGACATGCTTACAAACTAAGCTCCCCCTCAGCTTGATGCCCCAAGGTTGGATTGCACAAGATGAAAGGATTGAATTGAGGAGAAGAACTCACTCAAAACAAATCCAGTGTAACAGTACAGAGTACTGTTCCATTTATAGACGATCCAAACCACTGAGGCACCTCAGCTGACGTCACCATGAAAGCGACGTCTAACAGCCTAACAACCTGTATCTACTGTTCTTATACAACCACTGCTAAACCTAACCACTGACTATATATAAAACAGATGATATAATAAACTACTGCTCTCTCTTTATGTCAGTGCTTTCCTCAAGGTTGATCAGTCCTTGATTGGGCAGTGCTTTGTCATCAGCAGTGCTTAGTTCACAACAGTCTTTTGGCTTCATCAGTAGTTAGAAGAGCAGCAACAGTTGTATCAGGACAGTGGATGTAAGACCAACAGATGTTATAATCACTTTCAAGGGAGAAGACTTAGTGTAAACTGCTGCTTATTGTGAATCCACTGTCATGATCCGGTTTTGGCTTTCATTATCTGTTCCTCTGGTAGGGTTCAATCCCAACAACTAGACTCGATACAAGACGACGTCGACAGACGTATGCACTAACAGACTCCCCCTCGGATGTTGACGAGTCTTAACTGTCGAGTCTTCAACGTCTTCAGTCTTTATCAGTCTTCGGGCTTCTTTTCAAAATATCTGACAGTGTAAGCAACATCAACCTTTTCTTGTATTTCCCAGGATCAAATTCCTGGCTCTATTCCTCATAGCTTCTCTTCTCTAACAGACTCCCCCTCAAGTTGTACTGGGATCGTAGTCTGGCTCAAACTCTGCTCTTTTACAGGTTCAAAAACCGCAACATGGCTCTCTCATAGCCATAACCTGCACATTCTCTACCCAAAACACAAGTTTCATAAAAGATAAGATATAACCAATTTAGAAACTCTGCTTAAACAATTGATAACTTCAGATCAAAACATCAATTAATGATATAACAATTTTAATTTCTGATGACCACTTGTATGAATATCATTTTAAATTCTTTTCAAACATTTCCCAACCCAACATTGTTCATCATGTTTAGCACTCGGAATTTTGAAAATCAGCTTTTCAACATCGGTTGTCTAAATTTTTTTTGAATTTTTCAAAATTTATGCTAAAACACACCGAAAATCTTTTTGGATTTTTGATATAAAAGAAATGCAATGCAGTAAAGAAATATTTACAAACAATATTTTTGTGAGTTTGCGTAAGAGGATCATATCAGTTTTTGAGACAAATCACCAACACCGTTAAGCTTTAAACATTTTAAGTTCTAAACGATTCACTTAGATTGTCAGTATACTGATCCACTTAAATTTTCACACAAAGTTCAACTGTTTCGAGATACGAGATTAATGTTTTAGAGACTTAAACTTATTCGCGTGTCCCACCTCAGAATATACTCCCCTATCCAGATCCCAATATTCAGTCTTACAGGTGAGTATACCTAGATGATATCTGTAAGGGGTTAAATGCGAGGACCGTGAGAGCTCAGGTCAGAACTTCCGTTCAGCAGAGAGATGACGACTTCGACTTTTGGTGGGTCCCCTTTAGAGGATCTTTTTTACAACAGCACATGAATTTGCATTTTGCAATGTTTTATCATTTTTTATGCTGAGGGTAGGCTATATTTCAAGCAAGCGTAAAGTATTCTCCGGGGACTAGGCCATTGCTTCCGCAAAATCAGAAGTCCCGGGATAATACCCCAGATACACTAAGCATAAAGACCTAGTATCTCAGAAAGAGGGGTCCTTCAAACAAGATTTCGGGGGTTACCCATATATCCGAGAGATGTTACCCACGATATAAGCATGTTTGAATTTAGGTTTATATCTCGTCACAATCTACTAAATGTGCAAAAACCTACTGACACATCATCAGTGAGTCCGTTTATCACATTTTGACTTTCCAATTCTTTAGCATGCTGTGATCATCCACTGATGTACTATCATTTCCTCTTTTTGACAACAAAACTCGTTTTTAGAATTTATCATGTTTTTTACCTTTTCAAAATTTCTAATGTTTTTGTATTTTCTGAAAATACTTACTCCCCCTAAAATTGAAAAATCATTTAAAGAAATTTGAAAACAAACTGTACAAATAAAGTGATAACTGATATCAAATCACTTTAATTCGCCATCCACTAGGCATAAACAATCAGAACTCCCCCTCACAACAAAACATTTTCCCATTGTGATTTCAAAACACTTAAGTTTGTTTTAATCAAATGGTTTTTCTGGAAAATTAGTTTCGTTGATTTTACCACTTGTAAAAATTGGGGTTCATCACATTGTTTCTCAAACATTAGCAGGAAAACAAGTACAATTTAATGTCCTTGATTTACCACTTAGTAAGTGAAAACCTTCTTCAACCTCTTGTAGGTTCACTTATCAACCAAAAACCACTTGTAATTCAAAATATAACAATATAAAGTATCACCTGTAGATTTACCAACCAAACCTTTCAAGAATGATGCCGATTCCTGCTCCACACTTACCAACCTGGGAGCTCCGACAAGTCCAGATTTTCAGTTAGGAAAAACTTTCCCCCAAGCCTGACCATCCTTGGGAGATTCTGGTACACACCTGTCCCACCAACATTTTGATTTGTAAAATTCTTTTGCACCCTTTACCTTACCATCAACCATCTTCCCAAAAATATGTTTAACTTTTCCATTAAACACTTTTCAGCATCAAATTCTTTCTTACCAGCAAAGAATTGACCTGAAATTTCAGTTTTACCCACTTTCAATTTCAAATTTTCCTTTGACAGTTTTGGAAAATTTTCATCATTCACATCTGGAACGAAATTTTCAACCTTTTTCTCAACAAATGACTCCTCTGATTTTATGGAATCAGATTCATTGTCAGAACTACCCTCAGATTTTACAACCCATCTTTGTTTGTTTAAATCGACATTTCTTTTGTAAAACCGTTTTGAAGTTTCGCCAACTTCCAAAGTCGATTTATCAACACATTTCCTACTCTTTTAAGAGTTAGAAGAAACTTCCTGTTTTGTATAATTGGACTCGTGGCAGTTCCAAGCAAAGTTTCCCATCTTGTGACATTTGAAACAGGTTCTTCTATCAACTCTTGGAGCAAACTTCTTCACATTCTTCTTTATTTCAGCAAGAAACTCTTGATTTGACTGTTTCTAGAATGGTTTCTTCTGCTCATCTTCAAAACTTCCTCCTGCAACAAATGTTGTTTTTGATTTATAATTTTTCTCATTTTTATAATTTTCTGAAGAATTAAAACCCAAACCTTTCTTTTTGAAATTACTGTTATGGTTTAGTTTTTTTCGATAACCTGAACCAGAACTGTAACCCTTTTTCTTGTTCAATCTCTGTTGAACTCTTGAAGTGTACTTTTTAGGTTTTTCAGCATGATTTAAATCTTTTATTTCAGAAATATTGATTTCTGTTAATTTGAAAACCTGTTTAATCTGTTTAGTTTTGACACTTCTTATTGGAAATTCCTCATCAGAATATAATTTGTCTGAATCATTCAAAGTATATGCTACTTTGATTGGTCCATTATTCAAATTAGATTTTGATAACAGGAATTCTTTATTGTAAACCCGTTTAATCGGTGAACTCGGACTCTTTTCTGACGAACTCGAACTTTAAGATTTAGACTCCGGTTTTGACTCTTCATCCATATCCAACACCTGATCGACCACTTTCTTTAATAACTCAGACTCATGATCAGTGTCAAAAGCTGTGAATGTGACATCAATATTGCCCGGTAATTCATCAATGATTTCAGACTTTAACTTGATGTTGACAACCTTTTTTAGACGCTCCTCGTTAGGATTCCTGGGGGAATAACTCTCATAGATTGGAGGCGGACACTGGTTATACTTGACACTTTGTGTCTTACCAGCATTTGTGTCTTCCGTCTCTTTATCTTTGAATGCTTCAAGACCTGCAACAGTAGGATAAACACGATCAATCAAATAATCACAAGTAGTATAACTCAACAATAATCGTTTAATCCTTTCACTCTCAATCTTTTCAAGTTCCAACTCCTGCTTCAGTTTAGCACAATCTTCGATATACTCATTGATGACGCTCTGCTTTGTCATTAATGTTGAGCTCATCATTGTCATAGCAGCATCAACCTCTTTGTTTGTCTTGTTCAAACCATCAACTGTTCTATTCAGAACATCATACGACTCCTTCACATACTTCACATCGGATAGTAAATCTTCTTTAATCTTCTCTAATTCAGCAATCTTTTTATCTTTCTCCTCACAAGCTTTGCAAGATTCTAAACACATCAAACATGGTTTTTCAACTTCAACCACCTTTTCAATTATCTTTTCAACCTCGACAGTCTTTTCAACTTCAACGAGTTTCTCAACTTCAACAATTTTTTCTATTTTGACAATTTTCTCTACTTCGACAAGTTTCTCAACTTCGACTATTTTTTCGACTTCAACTATTTTTTCCACCACTTTCTCCACTTCAACGATTTTCTCTACTACTTTCTCAGTTGCTGGTTCAATATTAGTTTCTCCAGCTTCTGTCTTTGCCTTTTCATCAACTAACATTCTTGCTGCTTCCAACTCTCTCCTCAATATGGCAATCTTTTTCTGATTCAGCATCTCCATTTTATCTGCAAAAAAGAAATTAAAACTGTCAGGATCTATGCCTTTTCTAGCTTTGTTAAGATATTCTTCCTCATCATCGGTATCAATATCACTTCCTAGATCTGGAAAAATCGGGATTCTTTTCTGATTAGCCTCATCTTTACCCAGAATTCTAGCAACAAAACCTGAACCTGGTGGAATGTATTTATCCCAGCTAAATCCTTCAGCAACAAATTCATCATCTTGATCAATGATACCAAAATAAGCTTTCTTATTTGCATCTTCGATCATTTTACCATGAGCAGTTTTTTGATCCTTTTGTTGAGGTTGTTGGTCAATCTGATGAAAAATTGATTTCTGATAATAATTGTTCTTTTCTTGATTCCCGGTTGCTTCATTGTTTTTGCATTCTCTCTTAAAATGTCCCTTTCCTTTACACCGGAAACAGGTAACCTTTGATTTGTCAAAACCCAATGGAGAAGTAGCCATTCCTCGAAACTCATCTCTACCAGTAATTTGTTGAAACTTTTCTGCTCTCCTACAAGCACTGGCCAAACACCACTTCACATCCATCAACTCAAGTTCCTCTGCATCAATTTGGTCATAATCTTCTTTTGTAAGCATCGGATTTCCAATCTTGCCAGCAATCAGACCTTCATATGATTCCAACATAGCAACGAGTGATGCCATGTGTTGCTTGGCTATTTCTGGAGATAAATTTTGACCATTTTGAATGTTTAAAGTGACATTGCATTGAAGATTTGTTGAATTCTGTTGTTGAGGACTTGATGTTTTAAAGTTTGGATCAAAACTTGAATATGAAGATGAAGATCCACCACTCTGTGTCACATTACTACCCTTTGTTCCAGATGAACTGTCAGCACTAAAACCAGTTTGGATCTTTGGACTAGGGCTGGGGGTAGCCTCAAACTTGTTCCCTCTGTAATATAAACTGACATCTTGTTGAGCATTTGGATTCGTCATAATAGCAGTTTTCTGAATATCCAATTCTTGCTCTTCAATTTTCTGAATAAATTGTGCCAAATTCATACTCTCAGACTTCCTCATGTGTTTCACAATCATCAAATAAGTTCCCCACTTATGCTGTGGAAGTGCTGTCACACCACGATATTTCCACGTATTACCGGTGGGCCTGGTGGGGGAGTATCGTGACGTAGTTGGTAACATTACAGTCAAACAACACAATATTTAAATGCACAGCGGAAGCAAAAGATAGATATATTTCAACCGAATATAATTGTAATATCAAGTATCACAAACAGTTGAAGTTAATCCACAGGTGGATAAAACTAAATAGGAAACATTGTTCAACAGTTTTGACATCCAAGCTTGCGAGACTTATTGTGGACGCTAGGAGAAGGCCAGCCTAGTTCGCGTAGTACCTGCACTTTAACCTTTTTGGGAAAATACGTCAGTTTACACTGGTAAATACATTCAACCGACTCATTTTGAAAAGTTTAGTAAAATTGATTTGAATGCACGTGGCACAAACTTTTTATAACTTGGGATAATTATTTGAATATAATACTTGTAAAAGAATTACATGTTCCTTATGCGTTCAGTAGCCCAATCCATAGACCGGGTTAAAGATCAATAGACACACCACATTATTTATTTATGCACTGACGGTTGTACGCCTACACCCCGTGCTCAGGTCGTGGCCATCTCGTAAGATGATGCCAAGGATATACGGGACATGGTCATTATCCCCCCAAAGGCTTTAAGCAAACAAAACAATTCAAAATGGAGCGTATCAATGATTTAACCTCTATTCGATTAAATATTCAATGCCGGACCAAGCGGTATTTTATATACCGTACCCCAAGCCCGTATAAGGGAAAATAAGTTAAAAGTATTTACCTTTGCAAGTATCAATCACAATTAGCAAGTGCGTGTAGCTTTTACCGGGTCTCCTATTCTGGAACGAAGGTTTATAATAACCTATTAGAATCCTAACGGGTCTTTGATTAAGCCTAAACTTAGACCGGTTAGTTTTAAAGAAAGATACGGTTCAAACGCACGATTAAGCGAAGACCGGAATAGAACGTGATTTAGACCCGACAAGTTTGAAGACTTGTACAATATGGGTAATCTAAATACATTCTGTATTTTGAGATAAAAACGATAAGGTTTGACCCGTTTCGGCTAGTTTATGCAAACTAGTTACATAAACCGAACCGAACGCACAAAAGGCGTAATGGGTAATCATGAGAGTCATTTATAGGTTTCCTAAGTTAATATGCCTTAAATAGGTTGTGATATCAGTAGGATACCTTCCATTATGCCCAAGACGAGTTTAACCTTAATTTAAGCCCCGTAGGGGTATTTTGGTCATTTTAAGGATTATAAAAGAGATTAAATGAAATTCTGAGATTCGGGTCCGAATACATCAGTAAAATAACTTAGTTTATCAGGTTATATCAGTTGGTGATAAGTCTTATATGAAAAAATTGTTTTAAATCCATACTAGGTGTTTAATACGCTTAAAAAGCCGTTTTAAGCGATTTCTGGGTTATACAGGAAATCTGAGTTTTCTGATCAGGTTATAAAGTTCAAAATACTACATTTATTATATAAAATCAGTAGCAATTGTATTGTATTGGTGTCAAAATACTATGTAAAACTCATTTTATACACAAAAAGGGTATAATCGGTATTTACCGAATCAACGCCATAACCTTAGGTTATGAGCAGGTTAAAAATAATTAAAAATCTTCAAAAATCCCAAAATATTATATTACATCAGTGGGTAAAAGGTTTGGTGTCAAAATTGGGTTTAGATAGGCTTTATGCTAATGACGCCGTTAAATTACTAAAAAGCGTTCTAATTACGTCATTGAGCATAACTCCTAATCTAGACCTCAAACTGATGTGAAACTTTAGGGACATGTTTATAAATTAGTAATAAAGATTATTGTCCTCTCACATATCCAAAATTCTTGTTTTATGGTCAAAAAGGCGTATTGGTCAACATTAGGCAATTAACGGAAATATGTAAACGAATCGGACAATCAACGAACCAACCACAGAGAGTTATACTAACATGTAACCTGGTCCTAAGGAAGCTCTAAGGCATTTCCAAATCATACTAAATCGGGTCAGAACTGAAGTCAAAGCAAAAGTCAAAGTTTTGCGACTTTCGGTTCTGAACCGGGTCTTAAACAGAAAATTGTCGGGTCGAACATGCTTAGACATGTTCTTACACTTATTACTGAGTTATATGAGTGATAAAATAGGTTACATGCCTTCTACATTGCTAATTACATGTTAATTCGCAAATTAAGTTTCTGTTGACTTTTTATAAACAACTTTGACCCAACATTTGATCTAGTTAGAGTGGGAATCAGAGGGTGCCCTTTTAAGGGTTTAATGCCCACATAATTACCAACTTATAACTACCTTCAATTCGACTAATCACTGGACCATTAATGATTAATCGCTAAGTTAAACGTTAATTACGACGGTTTGACTTTTAAGCTAATAACTAAGCAAAACTCAACTAAGGAAGATCAAGGTTACTTACCAAGGTCTAATGCACGATTAGAGATGCTTGGGGACTGATCTTATGCTTCAGGAAGCTCCACAAATGCAGATGGAAGGTGTGATCAAAATGTTGCAACATAAGGGGCTTTTTATAGTGATTTTGATCCATTATGATCATGACAAACCATTCTATTATTGTTCCCTGATCATCAACATGTGTCCCTAAGGTCTAAAAAGCATGTAGGGGTCGCCCATGGAGTGGAAAATATCTCCTTAAGTTGGTTAAATGGCTAGGCAGGCTGCTGCCAGCGTTTTCTGTATCTGGGCGTGCCAGGCGGCCCGCGTAAGGGTCTGCCTGGGCTTACGCGGCCCGCTTGAGGGTGGGGCTCAGGTTAAAAAGTTTCTAGTTTTTGCATTTTGGCTCTTGGTTCTTCGAAAGGTCATCCCACCTTTATTTATTGCATTATGAGCCCTTAAAATTTACTTATAAGGGATTTAAGACTTATACCCACTTTGTTAAGTCCTTGGTCACCTTATGTTTACCCGAAAAGTCATAATTTTCAACGTTGACGCTTTAAACCCTCGTATACGAATTTGATCATAACTTTCTCATACGATAACGAAACTTTATGAAATTTTTATCCCATATTCTAGTGAGCATAATTTACCGTTACAAAGCTTTGGGTTTGCTAAAAGGTCACTCAGAGGTATACTTTAAACATGTTGACACATTTAACCCCTGTAGTTTGTAATCTCTCACTTTCTTTCATATTTAGCTTCGTATGATCCATGATTTATTCGTTTGAAGGTATAAACATTTTTTAGGGCTATTGTAAAGTATATTTATCCTTTGTTGACATTTTGAACCCTTATATTCACATACTATCCATGTTTGTCAACTTTAGTCCCTCTAGAGTATTCTTTTACACGTTCAAGCTTTATGACACGTGTCAACACATTATAGGACGTGAATTTTCGAGGTGTTACATCCTCACCCCCTTAAAAGAAATCTTGACCTCGAGATTTACTGAAATAAATGAGGGTACTTTTCTTTCATTGTGGACTCTATCTCCCATGTGTATTCGGGACCTCTACGGGCATCCCATTTAACCTTTACGATTGGTACATGCTTCCTTCGAAGCGTCTTAACCTGTCGATCCTCAATCGATACAGGTATTTCAACAAACTTCAAGCTCTCTTTTATGTGCACATCTGTATGTAGCATGACTAGTGATTCATCAGCGAAACACTTCTTCAGATTGCAGATGTGGAATACATTGTGAATACCACTGAGCTCTTCAGGTAATTTTAACTTATAAGCAACAGATCTGACACATTCGATGACCTCGAATGGTCCTATGTATCTCGGGCTTAACTTACCCTTCTTACCAAATCGCATCACTCCCTTCCAGGGTGATACTTTAAGCAACACTTTATCACCTACCTCGAATTTCAGAGGTTTACGCTTTAGATCTGCGTAGCTTTTCTGCCTATCCCTGGCAGCTTTTAGGCGGTCACGAATCTGGACAATCTTGTCCGTCGTTTCAAAGACTATTTCCGGTCCTGTCAGTTGGACATCTCCAACTTCCGCCCAACAAACGGGAGTTCTGCACTTTCTACCGTACAAGGCCTCGAAAGGCGCAGCCTTGATGCTGGTATGGTAGCTATTGTTATATGAGAACTCGATTAATGGTAGGTGGTTATCCCAACTATCACCTAAGTCGATCGCACATGCACGAAGCATGTCTTCCAACGTTTGGATTGTACGCTCACTCTGTCCGTCCGTCCGTCTGAGGATGCTAAGCCGTACTGAAATTTAAGCGCGTGCCCAAAGATTGTTGGAAACTTTTCCAAAAATGAGATGTGTATCTAGTATCCCTGTCGGAGATAATAGACACTGGTACGCCATGTAGAGATACAATCTTATCCACGTACAATTGGGCTAACATGTCGGAGCTATAGGTCTCCTTGATGGGTAGGAAATGTGCTGACTTAGTCAGTCTATCTACTATCACCCATATCGTATCATTTCCTTTCCTTGTCTTGGGCAACTTGGTGATGAAATCCATCGTCACCATTTCCTACTTCCACGTGGGAAGTTCAGGCTGTTGTAGCAAACCTGACGGCTTTTGATGTTCTGCTTTGACTTGCGCACACGTCAAGCATTTAGCTACATAGGCAGCTACAGACTTCTTCAAGCCTATCCACCAATAGTTTGCCTTTAGATCCTGGTACATCTTATCAGCTCCAGGATGAACGGAGTATTTAGAACTGTGGGCCTCCTGGAGGATAACATCTCGAAGTCCCCCATAAATTGGAACCCATATTCGTCCATTTAACCTCAAAATCCCGTCCTTGCCATAGGATAATTGTTCTTCAGTCACTCCTAGCTTTTCATTAGGATAGTTAGCTTCCAACACAGCTTCCTTCTGTGCAGCTAACAACCTTTCATTCAAACTGTTCTTTATCTCAATGCTCTTGGCATTGATTCGGATGGGTTTCACCCTTTCCTTTCTACTCAAGGTATCGGCGACTACATTCGCCTTGCCAGGATGGTATCTTATTTTACAATCATAATCATTCAAAGTTTCCATCCAACGTCGTTGCCTCATGTTCAAATCCTTTTGGTTAAATAGGTGCTGGAGGCTCTTGTGATCAGAATAGATCACACACTTGATACCATATAAATAGTGCCTCCATAGCTTCAGTGCAAATACAACGGCAACCAACTCCAAGTCATGGGTGGTGTAATTCTTTTCATGCACCTTTAACTGACGTGAAGCATAGGCAATGACTTTGCCTTTCTGCATAAGCACACATCCCATCTCGGTGTGTGATGCATCACAATATACCACAAACTCTTCTATCCCATCAGGCAATGTCAACACAGGTGCATTGCTTAGCTTCTGTTTAAGGATGTCAAAGGATTCCTGCTGCTTAGGGCCCCAATCGAAATTTATTTTCTTCCTAGTCAAAGAGGTTAGGGGTGTAGCAATCCTTGAAAAATTCTCAATGAAACGCCTATAATATCCTGCCAATCCCAAGAAACTGCGAATTTCTGTGGGCGTCTTTGGCTCTTGCCAATTCATGACAGCTTCAACCTTAGCGGGATCCACTTGGATACCACGCTCACTAACCACATGTCCAAGGAATTGGACTTCTCGAAGCCAGAATTCACACTTCGAAAATTTGGCGTAAAGCTTCTCCTGTTGAAGTAGTGAAAGAATACATCGAAGATGCTTCTCATGATCGGCCTGATTCTTTGAATAAATCAGAATGTCGTCAATGAAGACGATGATAAATTTGTCCAAGTAGTGCTTGCAGACGCGATTCATAAGATCCATGAATGCGGCAGGCGCATTAGTGAGCCCAAAAGGCATCACTAGGAACTCGTAATGACCATAACGAGTCCTAAATGCAGTCTTGTGTACATCTTCATCTTTAACCTTCAGTTGGTGATAGCCTGACCTCAGATCGATCTTGGAGAAGTAGCTTGCCTCTTGAAGCTGATCGAACAGATCGTCGATTCTGGGCAATGGGTACCTATTCTTGATAGTGACCTTATTAAGTTCACGGTAATCGATGCACAGACGCATCGATCCATCCTTCTTCTTGACAAATAAGATTGGTGCTCCCCAAGGAGACGAACTAGGTCTAATGAAACCCTTGGCTAGCAATTCATCTAGTTGCGTTCTCAATTCCTTCATCTCTGTTGGTGCCAACCTATAAGGCGCCCTTGCTACTGGTGCTGCGCCAGGGATGATGTCAATTCTAAATTCTACTTGCCTATCTGGTGGTAAACCAGGTAGCTCTTCAGGAAAAACTTCAGGGTATTCAGAAATGACGGGGATATCCTCAATCTTAGGCTTCGGCTCATCGATAGTAACTTGTGCCATGTAGATGACACAACCCTTCTTTAAACACTTAGAGGCCTTGAGCATAGTCACTTGCTCAGGCAGTCCATACTGGGTATCTCCCTGAATGGTAAGTGATTCACCAGACGGAGTCTTGATCACCACTTGCTTCTTATTGCAGACAATCTGGGCCTGGTTATGAGATAACCAGTCCATACCCAAAACTATGTCGAAACCGGCTAACTTCAAAGGAAGTAGTGACAAAGGAAAAGAGTGGTTCTTAATGGATATGAAACATCCATCTAATATGGTTGAGGCGGTTTCTAAGGTGCCATCTGCTAACTCCACCTCATATTTCACACTTAAGGTTTTAACAGGTAAATTCAGCAATTTGCAAAACTTATTATCTACAAATGATTTATCAGCTCCTGAATCAAATAGCACTCTCGCATAAACATCATTTATAAGGAAGGTACCTGTGATCACGTTGTCGTCCTGCACAGCTTCCTTTGCATCCATCCTGAAGACCCTAGCATTGGTCTTCTTCCCCTCCTCAGCTTTCTTTGCATATTTTGGGCAATTTGTCTTAATGTGCCCTTTTTCGTTACAACTGTAGCACATTGCGTCCTTCAGTTTCTTGCATTCTAGGGTCTTATGTTCCGAAGATTTGCAAATCCCACATGGCCTCGGCTGAGACTGGGATTTCGACTCAAGTCTGCACCTCCCAAAGTGGTGCTTCTGACAAGTCTTACACTTGGGCTTATCTCCAAATTGATGCCCATCCTTCTTAGAACCAGACCCCTTCTTGTGGTCATTGTTTCCCCGGTGCTTCTTGTCTGACCGTCGTGAATTGTCATCTTCACGCTTCCTTTTCTCGGCATCCGTGTTCCTCAGCGATCTCTGTCTGACCGCGTCCAATGTGAGGGACAAAGATATATCGGCTACAGATCTGAAAGTAGCTGGCCGAGAGGCTTTTACACTTGCCTTGATCTCTGGGGCTAAACCCCCAATGAAACGAGCTATTCTTTTGGGTTATGGGGTCACCAGATAAGGAACCAACCTTGACATTGTATTAAAGCTCGTAAGGTAAGCTTGGCAATCCAGATTTTTCATTACCAAGGATAAGAAATCAGATTCAATCTTTTCTACCTCATGTTGAGGACAGTAGTTTTCCCTGATGAGGGTAACAAATTGTTCCCATGTCATATTGTACAATGGAATCTTCCCAGTAGCTTGAATCAACGATCTCCACCAGGCTAAGGCCTCACCTTTGAACGATTGAGACACAAACTTTACCACATCTCTATCAGCGCACCCGCTGATATCAACCACTGTGTCCATCTCATCCAGCCATGTCATGCAGTCTATAGCCCCTTTTTCCCCAGTGAAATCCCTGGGTTTGCATGACACAAAGTATTTGTAGGAGCAACCCTTATCACGGGGTCCTTGATTCAGCACGATCCTTTGAGATGGGACACTTTGCTGGTTTGAAGAGTGACGATCGTCATCGTCTTTCTTTGGTTCATCCTTTTTGGAGGGTGGCTTGCTGTGAGCCTCAGAATGAGTCCTAGGCTTGGAATGGGGTACTGATTGGGCTCTGCTCCGAGTACCACTTGTTTCACTATACTGCCTATCCAAGGCTCTCGTAACAGCATTGTCGATTAATGTTTGGAGTTCCGCACCAGTCACATTGAACCTGGTGGCATCAGGATTCTCCTTTGGCCGACTATTGATTTCATCCGAGTCCGCCATGTATCTTGAACTGTTACATAAGATATCGACAATAATTTATTTGGGAGTTTATTACGAAATTGCCTTTTAGAGCAATTCATTAACCATGGTAAGCATAGACCACATTTGGCTAATTTATTAATCATGTTTATTTAGGATTTTTTATTTTAATTTATCCTAATTATAAGTCAATAACAGTATTATTAGTGGCACATAAGGCCTAGTCACAGGGACATTTTTAAATTATAAGCCATGATTTCGGAGAATCAAGGTAATAAGGTTTGAACATAGTTCATTACCTTTCTCTGACAGGGAGTCGTAGACTACTACTGTCTTTTGTCTTATATGACAATGAGTATGGCCCGTAGGCACTATATTACCAATGTATGGTCAAAATATGATCATCTTAATCGATGATTTAAACCCATGATTTATAGAGCATTAAGTTAGGTTAGGAATCTTTTGAAGAATCCTTATATAAGAATGACATGTGTGATTTAACGAATCACGTCTGCCAGGAGCGTTAACATGTTTTCAGATGTTAACAGGGATCCGAATCTTTTAAACAGATCTTACCATCTTGGCCAAGTCTTATAATAACATGTAAGCTAGGTTATACCTTTGAGATTCTTATTTAATATATAATAGGCAGATTATTTTAAAAGGAATGATTTTGATTTGTTTATTTCATGTATAATATATTTATGCATATAGTGACAAAATGAAATTTATAATCTTAACATTCCATTAACATTTAAAAGTACACATTGCCCTAAACGGGACTTTTAACAGAACAATTCACCCACGCAGGGGCCAAACTAAAATACAAATCCTCGCAGGGACCAATTACTTAAACAGATGTCCACGCAGGGACTAAAAGACAAGTCCATGCAGGGACTAAATACACAGATAATTGTCCACGTAGGGACTAAAAGACAAGTCCACGCAGGGACTAAATACACAGATAAATGTCCACGCAGGGACTTGATTGAAAATAGAAAATACAACAGTACATGTGGGGATTTAATGATCCCTCTTCTTCTTCCCCTTTAGCAAGCTTGCCAGGCCTTTGAGGAATCCCCTGTTGTTCCTGCGTTCTTCCTGAAACTCATGCTCCACCCGACTTAGTCTTTGGAGGATCTCCTCCTGTTCCGGTGGGGAAAATCGTGGTGGCTGCGACTGCTGTCGAATCGGTGGTCGAGCAGGTATTTGATATCCATGAGTTGGATATCCCACTCCCCAAGGAGCTCCATACGGTCCTTCCGGATGTAGGGCGTTGTAGTTTGCCGCGACCAGGTACGGGTCGACCTCAGCATAGTTATAATGAGTGTGAGCCGGCTGCTCAAACGAATTGTACGCCATTGAACCGGCGTATGCAGGAATCGGGTTATCAAAACCCATCGGTGGTGGCTGTGGTGCAACTGGTGCAGAACTCACCTCAGGAATTGGGTTTGAAGGCCCACCCATTTGCGGGTCTTCATGCAGTGGCGGATAGTGACTGCCACTGGAGTGTCGAGGGGTGCTAAAGTGGAAATCCCCTCCTCGCGCAGATATGCGTGCGCCTGTGCTCCTACGTCTTGGTGGTTCTGGAGGTGCTTGATGAACTGGCGGCGGTGGAGGCAGTGGCGTGACTGCCATGAAACGTGAATCCCCAGAGGGATCCTGCTGCTGCTGCTGCTGGTGAGGTGATGAATGGTGAGAAGGTGTGAAGTACCATTCATGTTGGTTAAACCTCGCTTGAAAACTGTCTGGACCACCGTAGGGTGATCCGTGGAAAGAAGATCCATCAGAGATCTCGATGGGATGGTTGAGGGTACCGCTTGCAGGTTCAACGGGATCCGTGTCCTCGTCCATGTCCATTCCATTGTCTTCTGAGAAGTGGTCCTCTGGTCCCAATGGGTTAAAACCTACTGGTTCTTGAATATAGTTTGCCGGGTTGAACCAACCCTGAAAGACAGGAGTGGGGTTGCCAAAGGAATTGTGCGAAAGGGATCGTTGGAGAAGTATATATGAAGGCTGTGGGTTATCGGGCTCGTTTTCTGAATGTGGCCCAAAGGAATGACGATAGGGAGGTATTGAGCTGTGCGAGACAGACCGTCTAGCAGGCTCTGTATAGGTCCTCCAGGCTCCTTGCGGATCGGCACTCGCAGTAGTAGAAGGAGCTCGCCGGTGCGAAGGCCCGGCTTCGTGATCGTTAGGGGCGGTGATTGGCCCCTTGCCTCTTCCTCCTCTTCTGAATCTTGGCGGCATTGTTAAACCTGTCAATATAAACAAAGATAACAACAAGAATATATATAAACTAAAAGACAAAATAAAACAAAATAGAATTTGTCCTATGTTATTTGTCTAGACTCGAAATTTAGGAATGTTCAATTGTGTCATTGAGATTAAACACAAAAGGCTAGTGTTTAATTCACTCAATGTTGGCTCTGATACCAACCTGTCACACCCCGCTATTTCCACGTATTACTGGTGGGCCCGGTGGGGGAGTATCGTGACGTAGTTGGTAACATTACAGTCAAACAACACAATATTTAAATGCACAGCGGAAGCAAAAGATAGATATATTTCAACCGAATATAATTGTAATATCAAGTATCACAAACAGTTGAAATTAATCCACATGTGGATAAAAACAAATAGGAAACATTGTTCAACAGTTTTGACATCCAAGCTTGCGAGACTTATTGTGGACGCTAGGAGAAGGCCAGCCTAGTTCGCGTAGTACCTGCACTTTAACCATTTTGAGAAAATACGTCAGTTTACACTGGTAAATACATTCAACCGACTCATTTTGAAAAGTTTAGTAAAATTGATTTGAATGCACGTGGCACAAACTTTTTATAATTTGGGATAATTATTTGAATATAATACTTGTGAAAGAATTACATGTTCCTTATGCGTTCAGTAGCCCGATCCGTAGACCGGGTTAAAGATCAATAGACACACCACATTATTTATTTATGCACTGACGGTTGTACGCCTACACCCCGTGCTCAGGTCGTGGCCATCTCGTAAGATAATGCCAAGGATATCCGGGACATGGTCATTAACCCCCAAAGGCTTTAAGCAAACAAAACATTTCAAAACGGAGCATATCAATGATTTAACCTCTATTCGATTAAAGATTCAATGCCGGACCAAGCGGTATTTTATATACCGTACCCCAAGCCCGTATAAGGGAAAATAAGTTAAAAGTATTTACCTTTGCAAGTATCAATCACAATTAGCAAGTGCGTGTAGCTTTTACCGGGTCTCCTATTCTGGAACGAAGGTTTATAATAACCTATTAGAATCCTAACGGGTCTTTGATTAAGCCTAAACTTAGACCGGTTAGTTTTAAAGAAAGATACGGTTCAAACGCATGATTAAGCGAAGACCGGAATAGAACGTGATTTAGACCCGAAAAGTTTGAAGACTTGTATAATATGTGTAGTCTAAATACATTCTGGATTTTGAGATAAAAACGATAAGGTTTGACCCGTTTCGGTTAGTTTATGCAAACTAGTTACATAAACCGAACCGAACGCACAAAAGGCGTAACGGGTAATCATGAGAGTCATTTACAGGTTTCCTAAGCTAATATTCCTTAAATAGGTTGTGATATCAGTAGGATACCTTCCATTATGCCCAAGACGAGTTTAACCTTAATTTAAGCCCCGTAAGGGTATTTTGGTCATTTTAAGGATTATAAAAGAGATTAAATGAAATTCTGAGATTCGGGTGCGAATACATCAGTAAAATAACTTAATTTATCAGGTTATATCAGTTGGTGATAAGTCTTATATGACAAAATGGTTTTAAATCCATACTAGGTGTTTAATACGCTTAAAAAGTCGTTTTAAGCGATTTCTGGGTTATACAGGAAATCTGAGTTTTCTGATCAGGTTATAAAGTTCAAAATACTACATTTATTATATAAAATCAGTAGCAATTGGATTGGTGTCAAAATACTATGTAAAACTCATTTTATACACAAAAAGCGTATAATCGGTATTTACCGAATCAACGCCATAACCTTAGGTTATGAGCAGGTTAAAAATAAATAAAAATCTTCAAAAATCCCAAAATATTATATTACATCAGTGGGTAAAAGTTTTGGTGTCAAAATTGGGTTTAGATAGGCTTTATGCTAATGACGCCGTTAAATTACTAAAAAGCATTCTAATTACGTCATTGAGCATAACTCCTAATCTAGACCTCAAACTGATGTGAAACTTTAGGGACATGTTTATAAATCAGTAATAAAGATTATTGTCCTCTCACATATCCAAAATTCTCGTTTTATGGTCAAAAGGGCATATTGGTCAACATTAGGCAATTAACGGAAATATGTAAACGAATCGGACAATCAACGAACCAACCACAGAGAGTTATACTAACATGTAACCTGGTCCTAAGGAAGCTCTAAGGAATTTCCAAATCATACTAAATCGGGTCAGAACTGAAGTCAAAGCAAAAGTCAAAGTTTTGCGACTTTCGGTTCCGAACCGGGTCTTAAACCGAAAATTGTCGGGTCGAACATGCTTAGACATGTTCTTACACTTATTACTGAGTTATATGAGTGATAAAATAGGTTACATGCCTTCTACATTGCTAATTACATGTTAATTCGCAAATTAAGTTTATGTTGACTTTTTATAAACAACTTTGACCCGACATTTGATCTAGTTAGAGCGGGAATCAGAGGGTGCCCTTTTAAGGGTTTAATGCCCACATAATTACCAACTTATAACTACCTTCAATTCGACTAATCACTGGACCATTAATGATTAATCGCTAAGTCAAACGTTAATTACGACGGTTTGACTTTTAAGCTAATAACTAAGCAAAACTCAACTAAGGAAGATCAAGGTTACTTACCAAGGTCTAATGCACGATTAGAGATGCTTGGGGACTGATCTTATGCTTCAGGAAGCTCCACAAATGCAGATGGAAGGTGTGATCAAAATGTTGCAACATAAGGGGCTTTTTATAGTGATTTTGATCCATTATGATCATGACAAACCATTCTATTATTGTTCCCTGATCATTAACATGTGTCCCTAAGGTCTAAAAAGCATGTAGGGGTCGCCCATGGAGTGGAAAATATCTCCTTAAGTCGGTTAAAAGGCTGGGCAGGCTGCTGCCAGCATTTTCTGTATCTGGGCGTGCCAGGCGGCCCGCGTAAGGGTCTGCCTGGGCTTACGCGGCCCGCTTGAGGGTGGGGCTCAGGTTAAAAAGTTTCTAGTTTTTGCATTTTGGCTCTTGGTTCTTCGAAAGGTCATCCCACCTTTATTTATTGCATTATGAGCCCTTCAAATTTACTTATAAGGGCTTTAAGACTTATACCCACTTTGTTAAGACGTTGGTCACCTTATGTTTACCCAAAAAGTCATAATTTTCAACGTTGACGCTTTAACCCCTCATATACGAATTTGATCATAACTTTCTCATACGATAACGAAACTTTATGAAACTTTTATCCCACATTCTAGTGAGCATAATTTACCGTTACAAAGCTTCGGGTTTGCTAAAAGGTCACTCAGAGGTATACTTTAAACATGTTGACACATTTAACCCCTGTAGTTTGTAATCTCTCACTTTCTTTCATATTTAGCTTCGTATGATCCATGATTTATTCGTTTGAAGGTATAAACATTTTGTAGGGCTATTGTAAAGTATATTTATACATTGTTGACATTTTGAACCCTTATATTCACATACTATCCATGTTTGTCAACTTTAGTCCCTCTAGAGTATTCTTTTACACGTTCAAGCTTTATGACACGTGTCAACACATTATAGGACGTGAATTTTCGAGGTGTTACAAGTGCTTCTGCTAGTTTATCGACCCACTCATCATCATCTTTTTCAATGTCCAATCTTTTCATTTCCAATACCAGATGACAATATCTATCAATGGTCTGCTTTGTTGTTTCATGATCAAAAGCTGAAAACATATCAAATGATTTCTTCAATAACGCCTTTTTGTTTTTGATCATATCTGCGCTTCCTTTGAATTTCTGAATCAATGTTTCACAAATTGATCTAGCTGTACCATTATGTTGGAGCAGAACAAAGATATCTTCTTTAATCGCTTGTTGAAAAATACTGATCATCATTTTCTCACTTGTAAATTTCAATTTGTCACCCTCTGAATAGTCACAAATAGCTTTTTCAATCCCACGTTCATTCTTTGGTTTCTCATAATCTTTCAACAAAGAATACCATGCATCAAATTTATAAGCTTGCACCCAGTTTTCAAATCGACTTTTCCATCCTTGAAAATCTTCAATGTACATGAGCTTTAGCGGTTTCTGATAAGTTCCTGTCTCATTTTCATTGTACACAGTTTCGGCAGCTGTAACAGGTGCAATCGGTGTCGCAAATGCATTGTAGAATTCCTCGGCCAAGTTTCGGAAATTTTTTACAAAAACACAAGTTTCACACTAAGTACAAGTTCAAATGGAATTAATCCACAAACAAAATCAATTCTTCAAACGAAATAACACTTTGAAGCGGAATAACCTCCTTGAAGCGAAATCACACCCTCAAACGAAATTACGTTGAAGCGGAATCACTGATTTCGCTTGAAGCAGCACACTTTCAAATGGAATAACAATCTAAAGCGGAATCAGGGAATTTCAAGCGGAATAAGATAAATTTTTCAAGCGGAATAGAAAACTCAAGCGGAATAAGGTGCTAATCTCAAGCGGAAACACAAATTCAAGCGGAATTAACCTGCTAATTCCGTTTGAAGTGTTGCTGACATCATCATTTTCAATCTGTTTTCAAACAGAATTAAGAATTTGATCAAGTTTTAATCTGATTTTAAGTCCAAATATCTCAAGGATTCATTAAAACACTAATATGCTAATAATATGTGAAATTCAAGACTTTTTGACAGTTAAAACTAGTTCAATTTCAAAAAGAAGGTGTTGAAGTCAGAAATAACGGCTGTTTTGGTAAGAACTCTTCTTCCTGAGCTCTGATACCAATTGTAGGATCGAGTTGTGACCCAAACGAGTCAATCAGAAGAGCTCTTGTCTGTTTCAGAGGCGGAAACTAAGAAACAGACTTGGAAAACAGCTTGTTTCACTATTAATCGTCTTGTATTATTGATATCACAGCTTTACAGATCAAATGACGCGTCGGCAGCAGTTCGGTACCGGAATCAAGAACATTACAAATGATTTCGCTTGGAAGGTATATATTGGGAGGCTGATTCCGCTTGAAAGTGACCGAGACCATTTCAAGCGGAACTAACTAAGTTAATTTCGCTTGAAATGGTACTTGACACTTTCAAGCGAAATTACCCTCACTCAAGCGAAATTACCTTTAATACACCCTAAACTCTCCTATTTTCTCGTACAACGTGCCCTGATCTAACAATTATAATACTAGACTCGATACAAGACGAAGTCGACAGACGTATGCACTAACAGAGATCACAAAATTCTGTCAAAGATTGGTCAAAAAGAAATATGAGTTTCAAAAGGGATAATCAGCCTGGTAACAGGTATTCTAACTCATTTCCCAAAAGAGTTTAGTATGACCTCATTGATGCACCACAAAATGCTTTACCTAGAGACTATGTGCAACCACCCTACAATAGGGTACCATACAGGTACACAGAACCAGCATCACAACCTCATAAGCCCAAGGTAAACATGCATCCACATGGGTATCAACATCTTTTTGGGAACGGTCAGCCTCCTATTGACCCAAGTGTTCTGGCACTTGCAGAGGGTCAAAAACATTTTTGAAGATTGTTCAACAACTCTTAGTGACCAAACACCAATCTCAATGAGAAATTGCAGTGGTCGATAACACCAAATCCAAGGCAGACAATGCTTTGGATCATCTGCAGGATTGACCCATTCACCACCATCTGCAGGAAAGGAAACCACTGATGGCAATTTTAAAGTGCCAACAGAGGCTATCTGCACAACTATCCTTCTATCCAATAAAAGAAAGAAAAATGTTTATAAAAAAACCCAAAATTATCTGTATCTTATTTTATTTTATGTCAAAAATCAGAAAAACCCAAAATCTTGTTCTAAAAATCCAGAAAAAATTGACAAAAAAAAAAAAAAAAAAAACCTCTGTTCAAAAGAGTTAAAACATCTGTTGGAGTGGTTCAAAATTCTGTTCAAGTGTACTAACCACTATTCAAGGCAAAAGAACCATTGTTTTCTTCAAAACGTTGTTTAACCCAACAAAGGTTTCAAACAAAGATTTTTCAAAACTCCGTTGACCAAGAGTCGAACAGAGGTTTCAAAACACTGATCAAGATATTCTAAAAGTCTGATAAGCCTATCAGAGGTTTGGACAGATATTTTTGAAAAACAGATCTTTGATATCTTCATCAGAGGGTTTCCTTATAGGACCCACTTTCTGAAAAGATGTTAGCTATGGCAAATAGCAACTGACCACATGGACAAAAAGGTAACCGTTGTACATGTAGGCATCCTTGTTCCATTAACCCTATAAAAACCCATGAGAATACAGAGTTTACCTCTATCCTCCATTATTGAAAATTTCAAAAGCATTTTAAAAGAGAAAAACTCTGAACTTGCTTCCATCAAACTCTGTTTCGATCAAAGGATTTTCTGGATAAAAGATTGTCAAAAGATTTGAACATCAATTCATCATGGATCTCAAAATCAAAACCCCACATAACTACATACCGTATCTTGTGAAACACAACAAGAATACTTATTTCCACCGCATTGTAGACATCATCAATTCATCCAAATGCCTTTACATACTCACCGCTGACGCCCCCATCATCAATTCATCTAAATGTAAATTTATCCTTGCAAAACAAAAAGCCCTTTATCATCACCTCTACAGTCAATAAAGAGCATGTGGAAATCACCACACAGTCCATCTCCACTATGTTCCAACTAGAGGATGTGACAGGTATGGAAACTTTCCCCAAAAAATGAATTACAAGCTGAATTCATAGAAAGGAGCTATGAAGGTCAGTTGGTGGGAGCAACACTTTTTAAATCAAAATTCCCACCTCAAATGAAATTCTTTTTCCATACTTTCTTGGTCTGTCTCTCTGCTAAAACCACCGCTTTTAATGAAATACCCCTGAACATCCAGTATCAGGGATATGCTATTTTAAGAAATTTAAACCATAAGCTATCCCAGGCACTGCTTTCTGACTTAGTAGCAAATTTGAGGGCAATCAAGAGAGGTACCGACAATCCTTTCTTAATCTATCCAAGGCTGTTGAGCTTTTACCTACAAAATGTTTTAAGAAAAGAAAGTTTTGAAAAAGGTGAAGCATTACAAAGAAACAGTTTATTTAATGAAACATTTACTCACATGATGGCTAAAAGCCATGAAAATGTGGTAAATGAAAATGTTTTGGAAAACCAAGCAACAGATGTTACAACATCTGTTGCTGAGCCCACTGCTCCTGGTGACCATAGTGCAAATCCCAGCACTGTGGAACCCACACCATACATTTCCATACAAACATCATCCATTCCCATCACCAAATCCAAAAGAAAAACCACAAAAAGGGTATCTCTGAGGGTTGAGATGCCAGAGATCCCTGTTGCAACACAAAAGCAACAAACACAAACATCTATTATTACTTTCTCACAACAGATGTAAACATCTCCACCAAGCCAAACTCATCACTCTTCCTCACAAAAGGAAGGTGTTGTAAGCACAGGGGAGATATATCAATTGATTATCTCTTCTCAAACCCCTCTCCCAGGGCTGCTCCTACCCATTCCATCACCAATGCCTACATCAATCGTCCATTCACCCTTATAAAAATTGCTTAAGGCAATTGATACATCTGACTTGCACATACCAAGTTCCTCTCAATCACAAATCTAAGAGAGTTTACTCCAACAAGTGACTAGGGAAAGTCTAGAGGTCATTGTTATCCCACAAGCAGAGGAGGCTACACCTCATGTATCTCGAGAGATACAGGTTGTTATCTCAAGTGGGGAAGCTACTACAACTGTTGAGACAACAGTCTCACAGTTGGACAATAGTTACATTGCTAAGACCCCCTTGAAGGCAACAAATGTTGAGACAATAGTCTCAACTTCAGTTGGCAGTCCCTAGTACCAAGAACAAGGGGCACTTGGTTCAAAACCAAGTTTAACCACTTCTGGTGGGAATTCAGATGATCTTGTTAAATCAAGTGATGGATTAAAATATCAAGAATTGATGGAGAGGGTAACCAACTTGGAAACATCTGTTGGGGAGATAAAAGACATGATGCAAATCTTGATAAAAAAACTCCAAGCCCACACCAACAAATGCAGAAATTGAAAAAGAAATGTGGGTACATGTTCAACCATGCCTACTTCTTCAAAAGCAAACTACGAATGAAAGATATGCCATGCAGATAGAGCTTATTCGCCAAACAGTGGATACCAGATATCAAGAGACACAAACAAAGGTTAAAGCTATCGAAGACTTTATCCTTGAGAACACTGGTAAAGCTCTAATTCTCCCTAAATACGATGATGCCATAAAGGGGGATATAGAAGACAAAATGAGAAAGCTTCAACCTTTGATCAAAAATGTTAGTAAAAAGCCTGACCTTGTTGCACTCAAGAAGGCTAGAAAAGCTGAGCTTGACAAAGAGATAGAAAAGCAGAAAAGAAGGGATACTAGAGAAGCCAACCTACAGATCACAGTGCAAGAGATTATCAAGAGAAAAGAAATCCAAGACAACCAAGGCTCTTCAGCAGAGGTTCCAAAGGTTAGTCAAAGCACTACTGCACCATCTATCCAAACCACTGTTCCACCCATCATTCAAACCCTTGTTCCTATTTCCACCTCTCAACCCATTACAACCACCACAACTACCACTGCCAAAACATCTGTTTCTACTAAAATTGTGACAACATATGTTACAACTATCCACACCCCCCCTTCACCTATCCCATTACCACAACAAGCACCATAAAAACACCAAAAAACACAAAAATTACCAACCAGATCCATGAGAATCAAATTCATTGTCCAAGATGATGATGAAGAAATTCCTGATGCATTTCATATCAATACAACCACAACTACCACTACATCTCACATCTCCACCACCACTACTATTGCACTCACCACTCATCCACCTTCAATTACCACATCTTCCACACCCACTATCCTTGATCCTTTAGAATTAGAAAATGTATCAAAAGAGATACAATCTTTCTATTCCACAACTCAACCTAGCCAACTTACCTTTCCATCCCTAAAAAGATATCAAAATGTATCATAAGAATATCTTGAAGTGAAAATTGTATAGGCCGAGAAGATAGCTGCTTACAAGAGCAAGGGTAAAAGTGATAAGGAGGCTTAGAAAATTATGTCTGCAGAGTTTACAAAGTAAACAGACTTGAAGACTATTCTAAGGAGGTCAGTAAAAGGCATCTCCTAAACCAGTTATCAACCCTGATCTCAAAAAGGATCTTAGGGAAGACTAACTAGACTACATCATGAAGAACAAGCCCTACGGAGCTTCAAAATCTCAGTTCACTAGATGGTCAGTTAAGGCCCTGCTAGAAGAAATAGCCAGAATAGAGCTAATGAAACTGAATCCTAATATCAAGCCCACTCTTCCCAACTGGGCATCAGGTAGAAAACCTGTTGGCATGAAAGCTGAAGAGCTAACCAGGATAAAGGAAGAGATGGTTGCAGCCAAATATGGCACCATGAGATCAATGGCTAAATGGGATGAGCCAATAACCAGGGCTACTTACAAACAGCTAGAGGCATTATGTCACACCCTGACTTTTGCGGAAGCGTACGATGTGTGACGGGTTTAATATCATTGCATTCAATCATAATAAACAACTACATGATTAAAACAATGTTCATCCATTCAGAAAATTTGAGTGTTACAAACACTAGTTACTTAAGTTTTAAAACACAACCTCTGAATAGGTTACAAACCAACAAAATTGGATGACACCTAATACTTGAAATTTACTTCTAATTATGACACTCGCGCCCAAGATCCATCCTGTCACCTGAAATACATGTAATTTTGGAAAACATCAACAAAAGTTGAGCGGGTTCATGCGTTTTGTATACCTTGTATGAAACATGGTATGTATCTTGTATAAATAAAATATAATTGTGAAATAAAGTATTCTTGTAAAATAAA
Organism: Helianthus tuberosus; assembly: GCA_030545235.1. NCBI lineage: Eukaryota > Viridiplantae > Streptophyta > Magnoliopsida > Asterales > Asteraceae > Helianthus > Helianthus tuberosus. Next base: position 95,192,202 of record CM060399.1, on the reverse strand, counting down.
GTATTCTTGTGAGATAAAGTATTCTTGTAAAATAAAGTATTCTTGTGGTACAAATCTTGTACCAATAAAGTATTCTTGTAAAATAAAGTATTCTTGTGGTATGAATCTTAAATAAGGTATTCTTGTATGCATCAAGGTTGTTAATGGGTTGCAAGGCCATTAACATGTGACACGACATAGGAAGTCACCAAACCATAGGCATTTTTCTAGTTGTCGATTCACGACGGAGACACAAAAGCACTGCTCGGTACTAGCTTTCACCAAGAGTGTGGCTGCCCGGACACCCGTTAGATCTAACCTTTTGTTCTGCGGTCTTAGTATGTACACGATTAATGGTGCTTATGGTACCCTATTCGTGGCACGATTTCTCGTATCATTTCTCGTATCATTCCTCAAAACGCATCATACTTGGTACTAGTTATCACCAAGAGTGCTTCTTGTTTTTGTATCCATCATACCATTTATAAACATTGTAACATTTGTAACATGTATTTCACCCCCGAAGTTATAAAACTGAAAACAGTTAAAAGAAAAGGGGGAGCATGAACTCACAACTTTGCGTTCCTGCGTCGTAAACTTCACCGGATTTGCTTATCTAGCGTCGTGACCTAAACGTGTTTCATTAACGTTAGTCACTAGACTTGTATCGCACAAGTACAAGTCACTATCTTTTGTATATGTTTTCTTGTGTTAAAAATATTTTATATTTTTAACTATGTGTCTCACTTATATTATCTTCTCAACAATAAATATAAGTGTCTTGTATTTTTTTTTCACTCGAATTATGTATTTTGTCTAAATCTTCACTTCATGTTCATAACTTATCCAAGTTATTTATTCTATCAAGTAATATATTTTCATAAATATATATTTTCTTGTATGTGTCTAAGCATGTTGTATGTGTATTTTGTATCTTCATTCCTTAGGAGTATTTAGTGTATTTTCAAGTCCTAATACACTATCACATATAATACATACTACATACACTTAGCACAAAATTTGGTGATCAATAAATATATATATTTTTCTAAAAAATATACATACTTAATATCAATTTTAATCTTGAAGAAATCATCATTTCTTAACACAAAAATTAGAAAACCTTGGTAAATAGTTTTAGATACATTTTTAGGGAATAAGTTTCTCAAAAACTTATATTTTCTAAGTGTCAAAATTTATAAAAATTTTGACATAGTTTCCCCTAAAAATGGAGGTTTCCCATGTTTTCAAAACATGTGTTTATTTTCTTTTAAATCGTCATCAAACATCAACAACTTATTCAACACTTATCAAGTGCCAAAATCAAGTAAATCACACTACATCATGAACTTGAAGTTTTGTAAAAACTTGTAGTAACTTACCATGTTATTTAGTAGGTTTAGGTACCCTTAAAAACATGGTTGTTTGTTTGTACCTCTCATTCTTGAAGGATTTAGTCATTTACAACTTGTAAGATGATTTTCTTAAAAATATTTCTTTTGTATGTTTCTTGTTTCATAAGTGTTCATACACTTGTTTTTCTAATAAAAGTAGTGTAGGTTTAAGTAATACCTAAGATTTTATAAAAATCATATTTTAAACTTGGTTTTCTTGGAAAGTTATTTATAAATCTTGGATCTACAAGTTCACTAGTTTACTTTGTTTAAAATCATTTTACTATCAAGTTCATGTTTAATCATGAAGATGATTATCTTTGTGCAAACACATAATCATCTCCTAATCTTGCTAGATCATGTGTTTAATCATAACCTAGCAAGCTTCATATGAAGATTAACATCATCATCTCTAGTAACAACTATCAAGTATCATTCATGCATCAAACAATATCATTTCAACACTATTTCATCATATTACAAGCTTTATGTTCATGTTTCATGTGTATGTCTTTTAATGTTCTAGTGTAAATCATCATACTATATCTTTTACCCACTAAAAATACGAAGTAAACAAGATCAAAAGAGCCTTACCACTAGCTTCAGGCTAGGGAAGAACAATGAAGAATATGGAGTGGATAAAAGCACACGGAAGAGGTCCTTCAAGATCCGAGAGTCCCACACTTTGTTAGCGACCTTCTTACACCTTATAGTGCACTTGGAATGCTTGTATGATGACCGAAAATGGAGGTGGTGTGGTGGTGGCTTGTAGCCGTGAGCAAGGGGAAGAGAGGGAGAGAGATTAGTGTGTTGAATGTGTTGGTGATTATGATGGATGATGATCTAGTGTGTAGTTCTTATAACTCCCAACATGAGTTTTAACCAAAGGGTCTTGTGCTTAGTAAGTACATAGCATATCTTACTAACAAATCATCAAGATCTTTTCATTAGGCCATGTGGCCGATTTTAAGCATGAGGGGGAAAGGGTCTAGTTGTAACTTATAGTACTTTGCAAAATCTCTAGTGAATCTTCCACAAGATCTATTAATATCTATGGAAATCCTATAATATCATTTTGAATCCAAGAAAGATCTTGTAGAATTTAACAAGATTTAGGCAAATATTTGGTGGGGCCACACTTATGGTGACCGTCCACTATGTAAAGGGGGGGGGGGTAATGTGTAACTTCCAATCTCTAGTAGGCTTTCAAGTATAGAGTTTAGGGATTTAATGTGTTATTATGTTTTAAGGGGTGTTATGGTGTTCTGGAACCATAACTAGCTCAGAAACATTAAAACAATGCTTCTAGCAAAATTTTGGTGTTCCGGGTAATGTCCGGTTGTTCGGTTAGATACCGGTTCGTTAAAGTGCTAAATTGCACCGTTTAGTGTCTTTTAAGTATTCTTTTGTGACACTTTCAATTCCCAACACTCGGGGAAGTATTCTGGATCAATTTGCCATATTTTTGCATGCTACAATCTTGTCATATTGCTGAATTTTGCTGAATTATATAAAATTCAGCTTTTAAAGTGTATTTCGGGTGCTTTTTAGTGCGTATTTTAGCTTCCGGAAAGTCTATATATAAACCCTTGTACGTACTCTTGGGTTTTAATGTATTCTTGTCGTTGGACCTACACCTAGGCTCCAATTCTATTGTCTAACTGCTTTCTGCAGAATCGTTGACACAATGTGTCTTACCGGTGAGTTTACTAGTATTTCTGACGCAACGCTGTTCATTAATGCATAAATAATTCTTGTAGTATAAAACGTGCATGAATTTACTTGTATAGAAATCAGAAATTTATTTGTCTGGTAAACTAGATCATACACAGTCATTAAAGCACAGATTACTGTTTATTTAGTGTACGAAATGTACGGGAAAGTGACAGTTGTCACACATTAAGAGCCAAAGATCCCTCAATCCCAAGAAAGCCAAACTATGATGACTTACCTATCAGTTCAAAGGCCACCAAATCTAAACTTCCATCTGCAAGTCAAGTCTCTTCAATGGTGAGAAACCACCTCAAAAGACAGAAGACATGTCTGCAGAGGATGAACAAAGATTTGAAGAAGATATCTTAAAGGAAGCTATCAAAAACATGATTGATTATGAACTTCCGGATACAAATCAGACTGATCCTTTAGGTCAAGTCAAGGAAATGCAAATCCCTTCTACTCTTCCAATAATATCACTCCCAGCAAACCTCATTGCTTCAAAATTCCAAAAGTGGTCTGCTAATAAAACTAGCCATGAATTGACTCTGGTCAGAGCTAATGGGGAAGTGCAAAGGACTTCAATGAACAACATCATGAGCTTTAAAACTAAAGATCTGCAAGACCTACTGAGTCTTCCACTTGAAAGGAATGTTGATGATTCACTATCCGAAAGATTTGAGAACAGCTTCAAAGCTCAAGTCAAGGGTATGTTAAAGAAAAGAAATAAAAATTGATCCAATAAATATCTGTTATGGCATCATCTGTTCTAGGGGGAGATTGTTGGACCTACAAAAGAACAAATGATATTCAAGAACCATAACATGATCCACTGATAAAGAAATAAGCAATAGATTGAACCAAACTCTCCCCCAAAGATAGTGAATCCTGAACACCTATTAAGAACATCTATTCAAGAGCATGTCTAACATCTGTTGAAGACTTGGAACCGCTGTTCATGGGTACAACAACTGTTGAAGGCTAGCATCTGCTATGAAGACCAAAGCCCTGATCAAGCAAAGGTCGGATGAAGAAGACCAAACATCTGTTAGGCCAAACAGATGTTTGGACAACTGCATCAGTGTTTAGATTAGACAATGTTTATTCAATGTAACAATACTTTATTTCAACAGTGTTTAGAATAGCCTAGAACAGTGGATAAGATTGCTCAGATATTTACAAACATCTGAGAATCTTTTCTGTTAGGAATGTTAGATGTCACTATCAGGATGACGTCAGTTGATCTCACAACAGAGCTTTTGTACTTGTGTATAAATAGATCACTCCAGTCAATGATTTATTTATCACACACATACTTACATTTTCTCTTGTATGAATTGCTCTGTTTAGTGTGATCAGTTGAAGGGGAGTCTGTAAAATCAATCGATTGTAAGCTTTCAAATCATTAATATTCATTGAAAAACATTCATTGATAATGGCTCTCAGCTTGTGAATATTATTTTTTTAACCGGTCCGGTTAATTACTTTAACCAGCCCTGTTAATAAACTGGTTATTTTGCCTTTTTTTTTGAATTTCTCGGTATGTTTTCGGTTAACCGGTCTATTGTTTAAAAAGCCGGTTTATAACCAGTTCCTATACTAAATACTTACAACCGGTTACTAACCTACGATTAAAAATAACCACTGACCGGTTATTAACCGGTTATTTTGTGCACATCTGCTTCAAAGTGATGCTAGTGAGAGTTAAACTTGGGGCATCAAAGAGAGAAACCAAGTGACTAACCACTAGACCAACTTGTTAGGACTATACTAAACCTATACCACACTATCTTTTTAGTCACACAGAAAAATAAACAATAATATACCATAAATGTTGTAAAGATAAAATATAAGTGGAGTTCTTCGAGTGGAGAGTTGCTCTAAACCGACTCCCTACAAAAGTCGATTTTGTTAGGAGAGGCCTGTCTTCAATTGCCAAGGCTTGTACATGGTATTCATAAAAAAATTAAGAATGTTTTTATTTAAAAAATAAATATTTTTTTGAAAACTTTGTTAAAACTATAAATTAATGTATAAAAAACTCATCCAATATGTTTTTATAAATTAATGTATAAAAAATAAATATTTTTTTGGAAAAAACCGAAACCGGTTTTTTTTGAAAAGCGGTTCCAACCCGAACCAGACCGGCGGTTTGTATAGCGGTTAGGGTTCTTGATGTTTGAAACCGGTTTAAAAACCGAAACCGGTTTTAAAAAACGGATTTAAACCGGTTAAAAACCGAACCAAACCAGTTGGACCGGTTGTTTTGTGTTTAGAAAACCAGTTAGTAACCGAAACTAGTTATAAAAAAAACGGGTTTTTGTTTTTGAAGAAAAAACCTATTCGGTTAAAAACCGGACCAGTTAAAAAGAAAAACCAATTTATACAACTCTAGGCTATACGACCCTCAATTTCGATTTAAGGATTACACTATGTTCCCGAGTTTCATTTAACAAGGGAAGAGAAAGGAATTAAAAGGAAGACAGTAAAAAATGTGTTCCAGAGTTTTTTTTAGGAAGGGAAGTGGTGAGAAAAGAAATGAAACAAGGGGATGATTGATGCAAATATTCATCCTCCCAATTTGGAGAGATTTGGTGAGAAAAAAATATTATGAATCTCAGACTTTTTTAAATTTCCTAAATTACCCTCTAATTCATTTAAAAACACTAAAATTGTAACTTTTTTTTCTTTTCCTCCTAACTCGGGAACTAGGGGTGTTCATGAGCCGAACCGAACGGAGGTCTGCTCGTGCTCGGTTCGGTTTGAAACCGAGCCGCTCGGTTCGGTTCGGATTTAGGTAATCGAGCGGAAATGTTATGCTCGTGCTCGGTTCGGTTTAGAACCGAGCCGCTCGGTTCGGTTCGCTTTTGCTCGGTTTTATTAACAAAAATACAAACATAAAAAGTCTCACAAAAAAAACACAAAATGTCATCTAAATGTTTAATGTTTAAGAACATCCAAAATGTAAAATAACTTCCAAAACAAGCGTTGAAGTCATTCCAAACATCTTCAATCAAAAACTGAATTCAAAACATAAAATTTTATAAAGTAACATCAATTCAAATCCATAAAAAACCCCTCTTTCGGCTCTTTCAGCTGCAGAAATTTGTCCACATATCTTGATCTATCATGTAATCTTGATCTACCTGTAACAAGGAGTCAAAGAAATTGAGAAATTAGAAAAATAATTTTCTATATATGCTGTATATTATTATGTATAAATAAATCATACTTTGAAGTTGAACATCTAGGTTCTAACTTCTAACCAACAATGTCACATACTCACATATCTTGTATATGTTTCCAGTGAACATCAAAGAATGGCCCAAATTGACAGTAAGCCCAAATTAAATTTTAGTGTAATGAGCTGAACATAACACACAAACTCAACATCTAGGTTCTAACTTCTAACCAGCAATGTTCTCAGGCTCTCACAATAAAAATAAATACCAGTTCAGCTTTAGAAACACATACATATTCAAACACAAAAAATAATACCTTCCATTATTAATTAGTGAGAAGACTTATCGGGAATCAAGACATCAATATCCAAGTTTTCTTCGTCTTTTGCAGATTGCTACAAATTAAAAAGTATAAAGGTTAGTATATAATGTATAAAATATAGAAATGAACGAAAAAAATGAATTTAATCTTACGGCCAATGTTTTTATCGTTGTCTTTGAGATGGATTTTAACCAATCACTTCCGCAAACGAGAAGTTCTACCATGTCCTTTGATAGAGAGCTTCGGTAGTCATCTAAAATACGCCCTCCCGCACTAAATGCGGATTCAGAAGCTACGGTAGTGATTGGAATTCCAAAGATGTGTTTTGCCAACCTGCTTAGAACAGGAAACTTGCTCGAATGTTGACGCCACCACATCAACACATCAAATTTTAGCTCTTTTGATCTATGAATAGGCTCTTCCAAATACACTTCAAGTTCAGTTTTCTGTCCGGTCTCAATGGGTATAGAGTTGAGGTAAGCCATAAAATCATCCCCTTGTGGATTTGGTTCGTCTAAAGATTGTGGTGGTGTTGAGCTACTCGGGAATCAACACTCTCCCCATCACTTAACTCAACACTATTCTCCATTACATTTGATGCCTTATGAGAAGACATCCTACAAATTAATAAATTAAAAAATTAGTTAAAGCTAGAAGATTTACAGGTTCAACAGTAAGTAGTAACTAATGACTCTTCAGTCAAAATAACTTTTCAAACAAATTAAAAGTTACACAAAACAGTTATATAACTCTAAAAGTAAACACTATACTTATGTAATCGAAAAACAAATGAACAAAGTCAACACAACTTAAAACTGAAAATGAACAGCAAAATCAAACATGCGAGAAACAATTTCAGGTCCAACAACAACAATTATTCAACTATACTTATGTAATCGAAAAACAATTTTAGGTCCAACAACAACAATTATTCAACTAAATACAAAAATTGAACGGTTCAATCTGCTCATGTAACCATTAAACATGCGAGAAACTGAATGTAAACAGAAAATCAACAAAAAATCAAACTTTGATGAAGAATATTCTAGAAAATCAAACCTTGAGGCTGTGCGTTTTGTGACGGGCTGATGGTTGATAGCCGACGGATGGGGAAGCGACAGCGGACGAGGGATGGTGAAGCGACGGCGGACGATGGACGGGAAGCGACGGTGGGACTGGATAAGCGAGGTCGGCGGCTTGAGAGTTGAGACTTGAGAGAGAATGAGAGATAAGACATAAGAGATTAGGGTTTTGTTTCTTTTTTTTTTTTAACTAGATATGAAGACCAGAAGACGAGGTGAGGATTTAGGGGCTGGAATGTGTATGGGCTCCTCCTACATCTTTATTATATTTAAAAATATAATATATATTTAATAAACATAATATATATATATATATATATAATAAATTCGATCAAAACCGAACGAGCGACGAGCGAGCGTACCTATGCTCGTGCTCGGTTCGTTTTTAAACCGAACCGAGCTGCTCGGCTCGGTTTTAACCGAGCAATGAATCGAACGAGCATATTTCCGAGCTTTTCCGAACGATCATCGAACGATCTTCGAGCGCCGAGCAGTTTGGACACCCCTATCGGGAACACATAAAATGTTAAATTTCCTTTCATTTCCTTTTCATTTCATTAAACTCGGGAACACGAATATAATCACATCTTTTCCTTTCCATTCCCTTTCCATTCCCCTTCCTTTCTCTTCTATCGTTAAATGAAACTCGGGAACACAGTGTTAGGGTAGCATAGAAATAATCGTTGAAATAATGGCACACAAACACTATTTTTAGGTGAGTGCATTTGAAAATTCTAGAAATCCCAAGAAATAAAGTATTCGGTGGTCTTCATCTCTAGATTTTAGGACAGACAGATCACAGACGTTTGCTTCGTTGTCAATTCTTCATTCGTTCTTGTGTCAAATTCATTCACGCATTTGCTGCATCAGTCGAGAAAGTGCAGTGATCTTATCCGAGCTCAATGATGACCTAATTCCAACACTCTGCAGATTCATTTCACGTTTTCCGATCGCAGATCTCAATCAACAAGGTACGATCTGTCAATGTTAGCAATCTCATATTCTTATTGGTGCTCCAATCTAGAACTAGACAGATAATTCATCCGATTACGATTCGCTTGTTTTCTGTGCTCGGAGTGTGTTAGGGTTTGAGTTGTTGATCGATTGATTGATATTACGTATCTGTATGGATGTATATGTATATGTATCTGTAGAATTTGACTTTGTGGAGTAGGTTTTGGACATATTATCCAAGCTTAGATTCCTTTTCAGTTTCCGGATCTTAATCAACTGATGTGAGGCTCGCTCGAATCTAATGCTGGATAGATAATTTATTCGATTACACTTCCCGTGTTTTCTGTGATTGGAATGTGTTAGGCTTCGAGATTCAATCCACTTCGCGTGTAGTAGAAATTGATTTTGGATATATTATCAGGATGTTTAAGATTATTAAGGGGAAGAAGAAGGGTTTGAAACAAGAAGCTATAGAACCACCACCGGGACCTAATGTTTCGTCTGATGTGACTGTAAACCATGCGTCTCGTGCAGCCGTTGTCAGTGAGCAACAGCCTAGTAGCGCCAGGTCACAGGCTGTCACCATATCGTCGTCTCCATCACAACCTGGGGTGGTTGAGGTATTACCTATGTTGAAAGATGTCCCCATGGCGGAACGGCATGTTTTGTTTCTGAAAAAGGTGCACATCTGTTCGTATATGTTTGATTTATCGGCTCCGTTGAAGAATGTCACGGAGAAAGAGATTAAACGGCAGAACCTTATGGAGCTTATTGATTTGGTTCAATCAGGTTCGAGTAAGATGAATGAAATCATGCAGGACGAGATGGTTAAAATGATATCTTTGAACATATTTCGTTGTTTGCCGCCTCAGTCGCATGAAAATTCAGGAACTGAAAATCTTGATCCGGAAGAAGATGATATGTATTTGGATCCCTCCTGGCCACATTTACAACTTGTTTACGAATTGCTTTTGAAATACGTGGTATCATCCGACACTGATACTAAAGTGGCCAAAAGATACATTAATCATTCCTTCGTGTTAAACTTGCTCGACCTATTCGATACAGAAGATCCACGGGAGCGTGAGTATTTGAAGACCATACTACATCGTGTATATGGTAAATTCATGGTTCATCGTCCCTTTATACGGAAGGCGATAAATAATATCTTTTATAGATTTATATTTGAAACCGAAAGGCACCCTGGTATCAGTGAATTGTTGGAGATTCTTGGAAGTATAATAAACGGTTTTGCAATACCAATGAAGGAAGAACATAAGCTGTTTCTTTCGCGGGCTCTTATACCACTTCACAAACCCAAGTCCATTAATTTATATCATCAACAGTTGTCTTACTGCATAACGCAGTTTGTTGAAAAGGATTATAAGTTGGCTGATACTGTTATTAAAGGGTTATTGAAGTACTGGCCTGTTACAAATTGTGCTAAAGAAATCCTCTTTCTTGGAGAATTAGAAGAAGTGTTGGATGCTACTCAACCTGCGGAGTTCCAACGATGCATGGTTCCTCTTTTTAGAAGGATTGGATGCTGCATAAATAGCCCTCATTTCCAGGTTTGTTATTTCTGCCTTTGTTTTTGTATTTCAGTTATAAAATCAGTTAATTTTTTCCTTTGGTATTAATATTCAAGCATTTAGCGAGCCAATCTCGAGTACCATACGAGCAGTTTGGCTTGTTAACATTTCTAGCATATCAACTCTGTGTTATACTCGTGTATCTTGGTTATCATACATATCTTTCAAGTTATGAGTGCTTGATTATCGACTTATTCAGCTTATGTAACAGAAAAATTCAGTGAAATGTTACCTATGTTTTTTAAATTATACACATAATAAGATGCTATGAAAGTTAAGCCAACTGAACTAGTTTTATCTTACAATATAAAGTAGATCTTATTCTTTTCAGGTTTTAGTATGGTTGACGTAGATTTCTAAAGAAGGAATAAAAACAATGAAATTAAGCATATCTCTTGTAGTGCTAACAGCTAACTATGGTCAAGCAAACATACGAGTTACGAACCATCGGAAACAAGCGCAGAAGCATCTAAAAAACACATCTAAAGGCTTTTTAAAAATTATATATTTCTTTTAAATAACCCTACAAAGATGGTCTGAGATTATTATTTTTTAATAATGTTGGGTTAATCAATGATAAATTGCGAAAGTCAAAGGGTAAACATGGGAGAAGCCGATTTTTCAGTCTTGGTTTAGTTATTTTGATTATGTTTCTTATCTGGACTGGTTATGTCAGTGGTATGAATGTCTGATATTTTATTTGGTAAGGTTTAAACATAGGGGATCATTGTAATGTGTGTCCTTTATTTTTTCCGGTTTGTCATATTAATAAAAGATTCTATCTAGGTTTTGATTAAATCCGATTTTCTTGTTTTCTGCTTCTGGGCCAACAAATAATTTGTTTAAAATTTATTGTTTGAGACTTTAAGGTAATTTTAGTTAAAGTGGGTGTGATACTTTTGAGTTTAGAGTAACAGGCTGAGAGGGTATATTTTGTAGATAGTGAAATTTCAATATATTATTCAGTAAATACTCTTATTGAGAGCATATTTTGTATATAGGGGCATTAGTAGTTGATCATATATAAGCAGGCTTCTGTTTCAAAACTATTTTCATGATAATTTTAAGGATTATGATACAGTCCAAATTTATTATTAGTTTTTAATTAATTCTTGTTAGGACATAGTATTAACAGGAATCTAATAAATAGAAAACAATACTACAAATTGTTACTCAAGTTACTTGGTGGCAAAACTTTATTTAATTGTCTAGCATATAATATTTAACTTCATTTGCATTATCTATCTTTAGTCTAAATAAAAGTTTTATTTATAAGAGAAATATTTATATTTCTTGTTGATCTTCTCTAAATAGGTTGTAATCTTATAGGTTATTAAAGATTTATTTCGGTCTGCCTTGTTATACTATTATAGATAGGGTCAAAATGGGTCATTCTTATAAACTTTCTAGCTTAGAACAGATCCAAATGGGCTAGCACCACCCACCGTCATTGTCTGTCATGAGTCATGACCACCGTTACCACCACCGTCTACACCTCCTGGATGCTGCTGCCACTATTAGGTGCCACCATCTATGGTTGCCATTACCGCTGTTTTCACTGTCGCTCTCGCTGCCTCCGCCTGCTGTCACTACCATAAAAACAAATACAGCGGGTGAACCCCCTTACGAATCGCCAACATACGACCACCGTTACCACCGCTGCCTACACCTACCAGCTGCTGCCTGCCGCTGTTATGGGTTGGCACCACCACAACCACAATTACCGCCGCTGCCGCCTGTGTCGTCACCATAAAAACAAATAAAGCTGGTGAACCCATTTTGATGCCTTTTATTCTTAAACAACCCGTTTAACCAAAGCCCATTTTCAGTTTTTTTTTTGAAACGACCTATTTTGAACCATCACCTGACTTGACCCACATCGCCAAGCTTTAAGTCCAGACTCCAGATGCTGCATATAACACCGTAACTAACTCTTTGTATTCCAGTTTTGATCCAAAAATATTCTGATTTTAAGTTTATTTGTCGCAGGTTGCCGAACGTGCGCTGTTTTTATGGAACAATGAACGAGTCGTGAGCTTAATCGCACTTAACAGACCTGTCATTTTACCAATAATATTTGAATCATTAGAAAGAAACGTACAAGGTCACTGGAACCAAACAATCAATGAATTAACCGCGAATGTCAAAAGAATGTTCATGGAAATGGACCCTGAGCTCTTTGAAGATTGCCAGACTCAATATATGGATAAAGAAGCCACACTCAACGAAAAGTCAAAGCAACGTGAATTGACCTGGAAAAAACTCGAGTCAATCGCCTCACCACCTGAATGAAATCATACGCTTCGCTTGTAATGAATTAAAGCAGCATTGGATGCAAAAACGACTTTTTCCTTCATTTCCTTCTGTTGATTTAGGGACTTTTTTTTCCTTTGCGGTTTTGGAAAGGTAATCTGTACCATCTGGTGCTATAGTTACGGATTCGGTTATTATTTGTAGTAAATTATCGGTACAGATGATAAGTGAAAGATGTCCCCATGTTAAACATTACAGGGGTGATATCAGTCTTCTGTGGTCAAATTAACCTTTTTGGCCATGTTTCTTGTCAATACAAACTTGCCTGTGAATCCAGTGTTCTTGCTGTGTGCAAAATATTGGTTTTTTGCTTTTATTTTTCTTATTATAATAAGGTTTTGAGTAAATTGCAATTTTACCCCCTGAGGTTAGGGGCCATTGGCACTCTTACCCCCCCTAAGGAAATAAATGCAAAATTACCCCCTACTGTTAACTGTTATGTCGCAGTTCTACCCCCTAAGCTCAGTCAACGGTAGTTTGACCATTATATGTAAGGGTATTTTGGTAATCTTACCCTATATTTATTATTATTTATATTATATATAGAGTAAACTGCAAATCCATCATCATCATCTTCTACCATCTGCAGGTTCCATGACCGTCATCTTCAAAAACCTCCATCATCATCATCATCTTCAACCATCACCGCCAAATCCATCATCATCATCTTCAACCGTCGCCAGCTGAACCGCCACAACCACCACCGTCGCCATCATCACCACCCCCGCCACAAACCTCCATCATCATCATCTTCAACCGTCACCGTCGCCATCTAAACCGCCACAACCACCACTGCCGCCACAACCATCACCGTCGCCATCATCACCACCCCCGCCACAACCCTAATTTTAAAAATACAGCCGCCACCACAATCTGCAGGTTCCGAACTTGAAATCAACGGTTAATTTTCTTGTTTTCTTCACTTTTTCGATGCAATTTGAACCTATAACCATCATCTAGGGTTTCTGTTACTCTAATTTCAGTTTGGGGCTTTCTTTATGGTTTTGTAGAAATTGTAGCTTGATCTGAAATTGGTTGTGGTGTTGGTGAACAGGTGGTTATGGTGGTCAGGTGGTGGTGGTATCAAGATTCAATTTTCTGTTCAACTCAAGTGACGCGGTAATGAACAAACCTTTACTATAATGGATTTCAAGTTTTCTGGGCATTTTTAGAGGATTATTTTCATCAAAACCAACCAGAAAATCACCAATTACCGATTCAAAATCTTGAATATTGCTCCTCCATGTTTGATGTAAGGTCTGTTCCATAACCCTGTAAAGAGAGCTACAGCTTTTGATCCAGAATCCAAAGGGTAAATTGTGAGAATTTGTCTAAGAAGTTCATCTGGTAGTTTACTAATGTAGTCTTCATCTATCTCTGACCTGCAAATTCTCCATTATATCACTGAAAAGCCCATTGATTTCAAGGTTTGTTCATTACCGCGTCAATTGGTTATGGTGGTTGTGCTGGCAGTCGTTGGTGTACAGTGACGATGACAATGGTGGTGGTGTGGTGGCAAATGGTGGCTGGTTGTTGCTATGGTGGGTGTGAGAGAAAGGGGTGGGTGGCTGGAGGTGGCAGTGGTGGTTGTGGTGGTGAATGGCGGTGGCAGTGGTGGCAGGGGGTAAAATTACAGAGTAAACAAAACACAGGGGGTAAAATAAAAGGGTATAATAGTCATTTCACCACAAAGTCAACAGATCAGTCAACAAAATTGAGCTTAGGGGGTAAGGTTGCGACATAACAGTGAACAGTGGGGGGTAAAATTGCAATTATTTCCTTAGGGGGGGGGGGGGGGGGTAAGAGTGCCAATGGCCCCTGACCTCAGGGGGTAAAATTGCAATTTACTCTAAGGTTTTAGAGTAAACTTCCGTTTTGCTCCTTGTGGTTTGATCACTTTAACGGTTTTGCCCAATACCTTTAAAAATAGCCATTTTCCTCTAATAGTTTGCTATGATTTTTCCATTTTGCTCTCCGCCTCTAACTCCATCCAAATTGTCTTTTTTCCATTTTGCTCCCCGCATGGAGCAAAATGGAAAAACCATAACAAACTATTGGAGGAAAATGACTATTTTTAAAGGTTTAGGGCAAAACCTTTAAAGTGACTAAACCAAAGGGAGCAAAACAGAAGTTTACTCAAGGTTTTATTTAGTTACTTAATGTTCTTACATTACAAAAGGTTTTTTTTTTTTTTTTTAATTTTATTAAATTATTTTTTTTTGTTATGTTGATGTGTGATTGTATTCACCATTGGGATGAGATGATAGTATTCTAAATGAACTTTTCACGAACTAATTTTAACTCTTAGGCTGGAGGGTGTGGGGGCGCCACCCAAACCAGCTGGGCTTCTATAGCGCCCCACGACGCTATCCGACCACACCCCCGGCGCTATGCCGGGGCGCCATTGAAGGCTCGCGAACATGGTAACGGGCTTCATTCGCTTGGACCGAGGAGAATTTAAAGATTTGACCGTTGAAAACGGTCATAATTTAAAAAAATATTTTACTTTCCATTTTATTTATAAATTAACACTGTAAATACCCACTATTCTTTAACTTTTTCACCTCATTCCACTCACTTTCTCCCTCACTTTTTATACAATTCTCTTCATATTTTTTAAAAAATTCTCAACAATGTTTCCCAACAACCTATGGGACCCGACCAATCCGTTTTGGCAAAATATGCAAAACAACGAACAAAAGGATCGCTATCGCCGAGACCCGCGTACGGGTGAGTTTGGATATTATCCAATGCCACCAACTTCTCCTCATCCCACCACTCAACCGATGCCCCCATATTTCGGGTATTATTCTCAACCCCCATTTTTTTCCCTCAAACATGCCCCAAAACATACCCGATACCCAAGACACAAGCGAAACCGAATACGTTCCCGAAACCCAAGTCGAGTCCTCTTCTATAAAAAAAAAAGAAGTCATAAAAAGAAGGATGAGACCGAAAAACGTACCCCTAAGAAGGTAGAATTTTGGTAAGGAAGACTTCGAGTTGGCAAAAACATGGCTCGACGTGTCGGAGGACGAGATTGTTGGTAAATATTTTTTATGCTTTTGTAAATAATTTTTTTAGGAGACAACCAAGACATAAAGGTATTTTGGGGTCGTATACGTGAGAAGTTTTTTACCGCAATGGGTCGTGGCGTGTATCGAACCGCCGACTCTTTTTCGGGAAAGTGAGGTGCTATGAGGACGAAGGTTAGCAACTTCAACAACATATACAATAATCTCGTCAATAATAATCGAAGGAAAAGTGGTGCGAGCGACGTCGATGTCATGACACAAGCCCACAACGACTATAGAATGCACCATGGGCATATGTTTACGTTGGTAACCACATGGGAGCTTCTTCGCAAATCTCCAAAGTGGCATCTTGTGCCACCGTTCGACCCAACCCGCCCTAGATCCAAACGGTCCAAATCGACATCCACCAGCGAATCATCTGGGTCCGATGCTCGTACAGTAATTAAGCTAAACGAGGATACTGACGAGTTTGAAGAACCACAAGAGCTGCCTCGTCCAACTGGTAGGGATAAAAGTAAGGCCAAGGCACGTGGAAAGTCTACTACATCAGATGGCCCGTCAAAGATGAGCGAGTTCGAGGCAGGTCTCAAGCAAATAATCTCCATTAGGGAAAAAGACCAACAAATGAGAATGGAGAAACAAATCCAAAGAGACATGGACTTTCTCGCAAGGGATGTGTCGCATCTACCAGAGAAGGACCGAGTCATTTTGGAAGCTCGTAAGGCACAAATTCGGGCTAAATATATGTAGTTTTTTTAAGTATATTGTCTTTTTTTTTTCTAGTATGTTATGTTTTTTATGACTTTGTAGTGTTTTTTTTAATGAAATTATGTTTTTTTTTAATTTTGTAGTTATTAAAATTGCCATTTAATTTAAAAAATAAATATTTAAATAAATAAATAATTAGTTAATCATGACACGGGGCTTTATCCACACCCTCCAAATTAAAGGGGGGCATGATAAAGCCCCCATGCTGACATGACGATGACGTGGATCCTAGTTGGCATGATAAAGCCCCAAGGGAGCTCCAACCATATCCCATAGCCTTATGGTAAATCAATATTTTTCTAATAATTGCTTTGTATTGATTCTCTTTCAAACAAAAATCATCTTATAATTCTTATAAGTTTATTTTCTTTTTTTTGTGTGTTGATTATCCCAGCTGAGATTTAATATTACTGTTGTCATATTTCTCTCAAACATAAAATCATATTTTAGTATTTATAGTTTTATACTTTTATTTTAAGTTGAGATTATGATTATGCATGATTAAATAAAAAACACATTAACATAAAAGCAGTAAATTGAACAATTTACTTAATTTTTTATTTTATAATAAAAGATTACAATTTAATTTTCAGTGTGTTACTGTTAATAATCAAATGTTATTTCATTAAAAAAGTTCAAAAATTCTTACTAGCCATAAATAATATATAAATTTGTCTATATGTTCAATTGCACATACAAAACAACCAAAAGAAGTCGACCATATATAATTCTTTTTCTTTCTTTTTTCTCCTTTTGTACTCAATTGTCCAAATCTATTACTACAATAATAACATAAAGAAGAAACCAACACCGTTGATGGTGACGATGTTAAAGTACAAAACTAAGAAAATTAGTGAAATCGAAAAGAGAGTGGTGGGCGGTGCTAATTTTGCGCTCGTGCCGCTACCAAACATCATTCCAAAGTAGTCATCGTCATATTGGTTGCCAGTATTCCTGCCTTCACCACCTCCTGTGGTCATCGGGCCGTTACCGAATGTCACGGTCCCAACATCATCCCTGCGCAATCAATGATCGTGTTATTAATCTAACACGCACGAATGATAAAAAAAGGGTAAATCGGTCATCACAGAAGGCACATTTTATGCATTTAAACACGTTGATTAGATTCGATCCACAATGATTTAGAGTATGTTTATTTATTTAAATCACTTTGGTCACATGTGGGAGGGACAATATTACACATTTTGATACCCTTTAGGCGGATGCCAATATGGGTTACCTTTTTAGGCCTTAAAAAGTAGAGGGTATAAGTTCCTTTCCCAATGAAAAAGACGCAAGATACACCTTTAAGGATCTTAACACTTTTTTATAATCTCACCTTGGGATGATGTGAATAGTAGGGTTCTACCCCAAAGAAGCCTTGAATTCAATAGAAAATTCAAAAGAATTTGTGTTCAGTTACAAGACTAGGTATGGGATGGATTATAGTTTTTTTTTACAGAGTTGGGATGTGTATGGTATTAGGTGATACTCGTTTCTTTACCTAAAACCAGTCTCATACTTGTTTACCCGTGCCGGAACCAAATGTATTAATATTTGATATATAATTTTAAAATATAACAGATGGTATTTTGAAGTTTGTAGAAATTTGAAATTGTTAAAAACATAGAATAAGTAGGACCGTATGCGTGTATATGATTTTCAAAGCTGATTTTTTTACGTTGAGTTTACGATTGAGTTTTTTCGTAACGGAATCCCAAATAGAAATTTTTGACCAGGTAAGATTATAAACCAGAATACCCGCTAGAAAACCTGAAAGCCCAATGGATACCTTGCTTGTATGAAATAACTTTATAGTCGAGTATTGAATTAGGGTTCCTAAAATCAGATCAATTGTCATCCCACTTATGGATGTTTGTGGACATAAAAAGTAATATTGGGTTGATTAAGTTAATCAAACTATTATAAAATGTTGAGATTATATAACTATGGAATTAAAAGAAAGAAGTATAATGATCGATATTTATCTATTTCACATGTAAGGTGTTCTAAAATATGAAATTAGCATATGAAAATGGGAAGTGATAATTGATTAAAGAGTTAGTATTGTAATGGATATTAAACATGTACCTAGGCGCACCAAAGACACCTGCGTTCATCGTTAGTTGGTCTACAAGGAAGGCCGATTTAGGATCAACACTAGTCGCCTTTGCATACATAGCATTTAGGTCTTCACCCGATGGCACAAAAAACGCACCATTTTCCATCAAGTCTCCTTCCGTCCTCCAATTCCACCCTACCCAATTCTTCTCATTTGCATCCACACGCTTTGTAACCTATTCTTGTATAAAATATGGACACAAGGTTAACATTTTACAAGCATTTGCTGATTTGTCCGAGTGGTTAGACCAACCAACAAATAAGATATTATTCTATATCCATTGACGAACCCAAAGTTTATTGAGGCTTCAACTAACGTTTTTTTTTTCTTGAAAAAATTAATAAGTTTGAGTGGGAAAAGACTAAAATGCTCCTCATGTGAGGGGCATATGACTAGGATTTAACAGTTGAATTGGATAGCGTTAGATGATATAGAGATAAGCTTTATGGATCAGAGAGTAAAATGTCTATTTTTAAAGGATTGGGTCAAAACCGTTAAAGCGACCAAACCACATAGAGCAAAACGGAAGTTTACTCTAGATTAAATAAACAAACAAAAAAATCACTCAAATTCCGTTAATCGGGTCAACCTACTCATTTGAGTTACCGTTAATCGGGTCAACCTATTTAACTCATTTGAGTTACAAAATTACCTCCTTTGCATTAGGATCGGGTGGCGCAATATAACGGTTACCCTGACTATTAATGGTCGGATTCGCGCTCCCACCAATCGCATACATCTTCCATTCAGTAAAATCGTTGTTCACTACATGAAAATACCCATGTCTACACCTCGGCATTCTTTGCACCAAACCCTTCCCATAATGATTAAATGCAAACGTAACCTATCAACACAAAGTACAAATAACATGACCAAAAGTACAAGCCACCAATGCATGAAAAAAATAAGAGTGAATTTCAAAGATTGTTCTTTATCTTTATACGCATTTTCAGGCGCTGTTCTTTATGTTCAAAATTGACGAGTTTTGTCCTTTATGTTTTCATATCATACACGTTTTGTCCTTTAGTCATAACCCAGTTAGTTTTTTCAGTTAAATTTGATCATGTACAATCATATGCTTTGCACATGAGAACATTTTTGTCAATTCAAATTTGGTCTCTTCCACCATCACAACCTGCTACCACCCACCCCACCCTACCTTGGAAATTTGAATTGACAAAAACGCCCTCTTGGTGGTGGCAGGTTGTGATGGTGGAAGAGACCAAATTTGAATTGACAAAATTGCCCTCATATGCAAAGCATATGACCAAATTTAACAAAAAAAACTAACTGAGTTAGGACTAAAGGACAAAACGTATATAATATGAAAACATAAAGGACAAATCTCATCAATTTTGAACATAAAGAACAATACCTGAAAATGGGTATAAAGATAAACACTCCTTCAAATTCACCCTAAAATAATAAACTTCACCTGCATTCCTTTATCCGGCAAGTATGCATCATCATGACCCATAAGCATAACTTCATTATGATACGTAAAATAATTGTTTGAAATTGTAATAGCCGTTGATCCCAAAATTGCATCAATCAAACCATCCGTACAATGAGATAAAGAACAGTGATCAATCCATATGTTTCTTGACCCGGAAATCGATATTCCGTCACCGTCCGATAACCCTCTCCGGCCAACATGGGTCGGACTAGATCGGATCATGGCGTTACCGGACGGTTTACAGTTGAAGATGCGAATATTATGGATAATAACATTAGTAACATATTGGATGGTGATGCACCCGCCTCCGGTGATGTCCACGTTGACCCCGCGACCGTCTATGGTCTTGAAGCTGTTGATAATGAGCTCGTGTTTGAGTTTGATCAGCATGCTCGAAGCGAAAACGATCCATAATGGTTCGGTTTGTAAGACGGCGTGGCGGAGGGTGCCCGGGGTTGGGTTCACGGTGTCGCGGTCGGAGGAGTCGGTTACCACGTAGTACTGCCCACCTTTGCCGCCTAACGCGTACCGCCCGAAGCCGATGCCGCAGTCGGCTAGGCGTTGGCGGTCGTTACCCCAATTCGGGTCGCATTTCCAGCAATCGTCGATCGGGTTTCCGGTGATACAACCGCCACCGATGTCGAGCATTGCTCTTCTATGTTGTATAGATACATTTATTCTCCTGCAGATAACAGGAGAGAATTTGATGTGAGCACACTAAAATTTAGTCGGAATGTGATCTTGTGGGTATCTTTTTTGAAAAAACGAAAGATACCCACAAGATCACATGTCTTAATAATAAGAACCCGGATAGGAATTAGTCTAAAAAAAAAAAAACATGAAATCCCCATGTGGGGTTTGTAGGTTACCTATGAACTTCTTGAACAACAACTTCAGGATTAGGGTGTTGATAAGGAAGAGAAAGATTAAGAGTGGCCTTGATGACAGATAGGAGAGAGGTTAAAAGGCAGAACAGGAGAATGTAGGTGATTGGAGGATGCATTTTGTGCAACAATATATGATATTAATGTGAGGGTAGAGGGTTTAATCTTTTTGTGTTTCTCATGAAACTAAAAAATTTGCTTCAAGTTGAATCATCCTCTGTTTTGGAGGGAAAGAATGTTAATTATAAGAAAATGAATGTGTTTTTCCTATAATTTATATAATAAGAAAATAGATGCTTTGGTTTGTTTATATAATATAATTGCAATTTGGTGACAAAATTTGGTTTGTGAGGCATGGTTTTTGCATAATTTGAGGGAGAAGTAAAGAAGATAATTGGGGAATTAAGGGGTGGGGGTGGGTAGGGTGGGGGTTCTCTCACTTCCAAGTCTTTGTTTTCCTCAAAAACTTTACATTCCAATCTTGTTTATAAATCATTCGATTTGGAAATAAGGAAGAAACCCAATTGATAAAGTCAAATATCCACAAAAAAAAAAGATGGAAATTTGAGAGGAATATAAAGGGAAAAAGTTGTCTTTTTTGGGTGATTAAAGGAATATCTATTGCATTCAAGTCAGTGTGTTCTACTTTCTTCATATTACACTTATCCTCCTTGACTTCTTTTCTTATCATTTCAACCACAAAATTCTTTCAACTTTTCATTTGGCCCCAACTTTGCAGTTCAATAACTTGATTTCATTTTCAATTTCTATTATTATTTTTTGGTATTACATAAATATTTTCTTTTAATATTTAATTTGCGAATTTTCCTAATGAAATAGTTTATACATGAATTTAAAGGAGTAATAATTATTTTATATTTATTTAAAACATAATGGTTAACTAATTTTTTTTCTTGATCCGACATCAAATCCGTCTTCGATGGAGTTCGGACCCTTAACCTAAAAATATTAACGAAGCAACACTTTAACTCTAATGGTTTGCTAATTAGACCTTCAACTAAAAATATTACTTAAGTCCGGGGGTAGCTTTCTTGTGGCTCGTGGGTGTCTTGACTCCCATCGATTTTTTTGCTCGTATTGTTAATTTTAACAAAAAGTTTTTGAAATTTTCTTTTGTAGTGTAAAATATTGGATTTTTAAGAGTTTGACTTTCATTGAGTTTTTGTTCAAACTCTGCCACTGCTCAACTCTTTATTGCATAAGGCAAGATTTAGGGGGCGTTTGGTTCACATGAATTCAATGGAATTGGAATTGGAATTTGAATTTGAATTTCATCTCTTAAGATGTTTGGTTCACTAAATTTGATGGAATTAGGTATGCATGCGTGATAAAACCACGTGGCAACGACTAGGTCTGTATCATGTAATCTCTCTTTACTTGCCACGTTGATACAATTAAAGGTTGAGAAGCATCATTTAGGCTATTCGGTATGGTGATGGACCATCCTTGGAGGATGATCCTCCACGTAGGCGCCACGTCATATTCCTCCCAAGGATGGTCCATCCTCCAAAACTAGAGGGCATGAGAGGATGGTCCTAGATGAGCCTACCCCACAAAAATATGTACAAGTATTAAAGCATAATGTACAAATCAAACACACACACAAACAAAAAGTGGCCCAGCATACTGGATCGTCGCCAACGTCGGTATATTGCCGGTGAGGACGGGGACGTGGGGGGCGGCATGGTGTTCCACCCGGCGCCGAAGCTCGACGGAGCCCATACCGCGTAGCCTTATACCTCGGGGAAAATATGAAGACATGTTTTCTGAGGGTATGTGTAGTGGGCGGCATGTGAGGGGCGGTATGCCTCATAGCGCCGCCATAACGCCATGAACACCGGGACGGGGGGCGGTATGAGGCAAAAAAATGGGTGTGGCGCGATGTCTATAGCGGGAGAAGAAGGGCGGTATGTGTGTTTGTTTGATTTTTTTTTTCTGGTTTTTCCCTTTTGTGTGTATTTTCTGGTTTGAAGGAGAAGAAGGGGGGGCTGTTTGAAGGAGAAGAACGGGTGATGGATTGAAGAGGGGTGGGGCGGTTTGAAGGAGAAGAAGAGGGGGGGCTGTTTTGTTGCAGGAAGAAGGAAGAAGGAAGAAAGAAAAAAGAAAAAAGGGTTTTTAAAATTTGTTTTTTAATTTTATAAAGTTAGAAAATAATTATAAAAAATTAGAAATTAATGGCAACTCGACTTTGAATTCTACTCCAAACCGCACGACCACCTTACCGAAAAAGCTTTGAAGATGGCGTTGGCCCAAAAGGAAAGGATCGGAAAAAAATATAATCTTTGAAGTGTTGTTTTTTTTATTTTTTTAGTCCAATTTTTTTTTAGTGGAACCGTTTTTTTTTAAGTGTAATGTTTTTTTTTTTAATTTTAGTGTAATGTTTTTTTTTAATTTAATGAAATGAATTTTAATTTTATAAAGTTAGAAAATAATTATTAAAAAATAGAAATTAATAATTGAGTAATGATTAGGCGGGGGCTTTATGACTACGGGCTTAAAATGCATAACGCCCCATAACGCCCACCCGCACACGTGGCGCGCCACGTGTCGCATAACGCCTAACGCCCCTTTGTGGGCGTTATGACTACACATGGCCTGATGTAAAAGAAGCTTTCCTCTTTGACTGAGTGGATTTTTGGCTACTTGTACACGCTTCTTCAACTTGGTTCTTTTGTTGACTTTCTTCATAAGCATATTTCATTAGAAATTTAACATCAGCGGGAACCTTTATACATTGTGCAATATTTCCTTTTACTCCACCTTGGTGATATTGAGCGCGCCTTGCTCCTTTGCAGGGGCGGACCCAAGCCCAGCCCAAGGTGGGCGGGCGCGCCCCCGGGGAAAAAAATTTTAGTGCTAAGTTCCGTCGAAAATCCCCTCCGCACCCTTTGGAATTTTTCGTCCGCACCCCTTGGAATTTTTCGACCGTACCCTTGAAATTTTTCGTCTGCACCCTTTAGCTAAAAAGTGATATGAATTTATATTTTTAATTTTTTTTAGTAAACTCTTATTTAAAAAAAAGAAACACTACCTAAATTATATAACTTTTAAAACCTAACTAACTAAACCTAAATACCCATACCTTTACCCACTTGTAATTCCTAACTAGCTAGCCCACTAAGTCTTAGCCCATTAACCAAACCCAACGATATTTCAAACTATAATAAAATAATTAAAGCCCAAAACCTTTAGAAATTATCTCCCGCTCTCTCTCTCTCTCTCTTGCGTCCCTGCACTGCCAACGAACAACATCACCTAGCGACAACAGTCCAGCAGCCGGCGACCACCGTAATCAGCCACCATACCACCGTCGTTTGACACCAAATCTTACCGGAATCCGAACACGGGTAAGTTTCTTTATTATTTTGATGATTTTGGTTGATATTATAGGAGAAAAAAGGGTAATAAAGTTGTTAAATATGTTTAAAATTTTGTGCGTTTTGACGTTGTTTAGATGATTTTTAGGGTGATTATGTTGTTTATATATTTTTAGGGTGATTACAACTTACGTTATGATTTCTAGGGCTTGAATAGTTGAAAATTAAAATTAAAATTGAAACATTATGTTATGGAGCGATGAACTTATGTTATATAGAGAAAGAATTGCTTAAGAAATTAGCTTTAGATGATGTTTTGGATAGATTTCAAAAAATAAAAACCCGTAGGGCGTCGATGTTTTAATTATGTTTGTAACAAGGTTTGACATGTTTTTGATGATTATATAAATTTAGTTTGATGTTCGTTTGTTTTACATGAACCGACCCGATACGAACCGATTTTTTTACTTATATAACTTGGGGCCTAAAATTTTTAAAAATGTTCCGCACCCCTATGGAAAAATTCCTGGGTCCGCCACTGCTCCTTTGGCAACTATGCTTTATACCATATTAATATAACTTTTTTTTATTATCAATACATGTACATACATAATTACATATATATTTGGGAACGCTAAAAAAGTAGGGAAACGGTGAACACTCTTAAAAATACAACTTAACATGACAAAAATCATTTTTTTTTTAAATTTCGGTGCCTTTTCTTATATATACATGTAGAAATATTTTTAATAAAAAATCAAAAACTAAAAATATAAAAAAAATGTTTAAAAATCAGTATAAAAAGGCTAAAATGTTTTTTTTTACAAAAATGATTTTTTTATTGAAATAGTTTCTACCCATTTTTATAAGGAAAAGTGCTGAATTTTTTTTTATAGAAAAATTGATTTTTAACATGTTAAGTTAATTTAAAAGATATTTTTATTTTATTTTAAACATTCTCTTATATTTTTAGTTTTTGATCTTTTTATTAAAAATGCTTCTACATGTATTTATAAGGGAAAGAGTCAGAAAAAAATTTAAAAAAATTGATTTTTAACATGTTAAGTTGAAATTTTAAAAGTATTCTCCGGTTTCCCACTTTTTTAGTGTTCTCCAAACACAGATAATTATATTGTATAAATAAACTTTAATAAATAATATAGAAGTCAAGCAATAACTTATAAAAGTACTTACGAAAAAGACTGCTTGTAAAATTACTTATGAGTTGAGCTTAAGTTAAGTTAAACAAGTTAGGCTCAAATAAAAGTATTTAGGATAAAAACTACTTGTGAAATTACTTATCAGTCGAGTTCAAACTCTACTAAATTAAACAAGTTAGGCTATAAAATGAGTAGACGTGGTACATGGGTACCGGTGTCAAGTGACTCAAGATTTGTGCTTTATATATAATCTTACATAACGAAAGTTAAATGTCCTTGTTTTCCGACAAATACTCCATAAATAACTTAAATGGGAAAAACAAAAGAAGATATATGCTTGTATCGGTAACCATATTGTCCATTCATTGACAACTGAATCAAGTCTTAAATCTATAATGAAAAACAAAAAGTGTTTTGATAACCCAACTCAATCCTAGTGTTTCACCATGGTGTGTCTTATGATGTGCGTCGAGTTCATTTTACCAAACAAAAGGTTTCATTATTTATTTATTTAAATAAGAGTTAAGTGTTATTTACGTCTTTGTGGTTTGTCTACTTTGTCATTTCAGACCAAATTTCAAAATTGTATTATTTTCCTCTCTGATATTCTCGAAACATGCTATTTCAGTTCAAAAAACTAACCCAGTTATAAAACTCAGAGACATAAATGGCGCTTAAACCCTAGGGACGTAAATGACACATAACTCCTATTTTTTATTTATTTCTTAAACTTTTATTTATTATTATTATTATTATTATTATTATTATTATTATTATTATTATTATTACACGCACAGTTAGGGATGAACATTTAGTGCTGGGCATCGATACCAAATTTTCCTTTACCGAATTATTTATGGTACTGATTCGGTACCCACTTTTTGACGTTTTCAGTATATGTACTTTTGGTTCGGTATGGTATTGGTAGTTTACCTTCAAATACCGCTACCAAAAATACCAGCGCCGAAACTCATACGGGTACCGGTATCGGTATCGAAAATGTTCGGTACGGTACATTACGATACCGGTATTTAAGAAAATTCGGTAAAATACTGGTACCGAAAACGTCAAAACGTGGGTACTGAATTGGTACTAGAAATAATTCGGTCCAGAAAATTCGGTATCAGTACCCTGTAGCAAATGCTCATTCTTAACTGTATGTGTATATATATAATAAAAAAGAAGTTTAAAAAAAATATAGGAGTTATGTGTCATTTACATCCTTAGGGTTTTAGTGTCATTTACGCTCACGAGCTTACTGAGTTTTTTAATTGGGTTTGCTTTTTAGACTGAAACAACGTATTTTGAGAATATCAAGGAAAAAACTGATAAATTTCAAAATTTAGCCTAATTTAAAAAAGCTAACAAACCACATAAACTTCAATGACAATTAATTCTTTAAATAAGAAGCATCATGTGATAGTGACGGACGACGGTATCTATAATACAGTTTTTTCAAACTTGATATGTAATATATTATATTAAATAGTTTTATTGATTTTTTTTGAACGGCAAATAGTTTTATTGATTAAACGTTAGATAGTTAGACAATGGATCAACAACAACAACAACAACCATACCCAGTATATCCCACAAATAGCAGACTATTGGTAGGGTCTGGGGGAGGTGGGATGTAGGCAAACCTTTCCTCTATTCAAGAATAGAGAGGCTGCTTCCTGAGAGACCCCCGGCTCCAAAACAACCAACAGACAGATAGACGAGAAACGGGTAAATAAATCACGTAGCAATAGGCAGATAAGTCATCAGTAAGCAACATATATGCAAATATACAAGAAAATCACGTAGCAATAGGTAGATAAGTCATCAGTAAGCAACATATATGCAAATATACAAGAAAATCATCATATGTTGGTCTACCTAAATCGTAAACGAAATCTAAACCCCCCCCCCCCCCCTCCGCACAGATAGGACACGTCTATACCCTCACCTACTAGTCCTTAACCTTAATCCTACGTCTCCACGAACTCCTATCATGAACCATGTCATCATTTCAATCAACTTGATATTATAACTTATGTGATATATGACAAAAGCTTTTGCTTCTGCTTGTTCGTTCACTTGTAATTTAGTTAGACATATTATTTAAAATTTGTAGGATGCATGCATCAGTTTATAATAATAATTTTTAATTAATAATAGTATAAAGTTATGTAGATGAAATATATTGCTTATATACATATAAAGCCAAAAAGGTTTAAGTGTAGTATAATTAATTTTTTTAACGGCAAATTTGGATCACTGACGGACCACTAGAGTATCATCGTGTCACCAGCGGAACCACCCGAGATCATATCCATCTCCACTAGGCATAATTAGGGGTGTTCAAAAAACTCGTGGCTAGCTGCTCGCTCGAAAAAAGCTCGAAGAAAGCTCGACTCGAAATTGGCTCGGTTGTAAACGAGCCAGCTCGGCTCGATTTGTAAACGAGCCGAGCTCGAGCTTGGCCTGGCTCGGCTCGTGAGCTGGCTCGATAAGGTATACATCTTTCATTTTTTTGTCCCACATCGCTTAGAAAAAAAAAACTAAGGGAGCATCTCTCCTATAAAAAAAATAAAGACAATGTACAAAGTGAATTAACTATTTATACTTGCATATTTAGTCATATGGTTAAATTAAATGGCAATTATGGTCCTCAATATCTTCCCCTCTTAGACCACTCGTAGTCGTATGAATTTGGGTGTTTTTTTTGGAAGAAAACGCCCCTCCACGCCTGACTAGTCCCCATGGGCTTTTTTTGCAAAAAAATTGAAGGAGCGTTTTGTATTCAACGCTGGATCCATTTTTGAAGTGGCCAATCACTTGTTTCCATGCCTTTTTTGTCCAATAACATTTTTATGGTTTTTTTTTTTTTTGATTCTATTACACCACAATGTCCACATCACCACTACAACCATTTTAGAAAACGCCTCATAATACCCCATTATTGACTGGACTGCCACATGACACAAAACGCCCAAAAATAAAGACATTACGTTCTTACAATCACATTAGCTCACAAACACCCCAAAAATGTGTAACACGATGCTCATAGGCAATCCACCATAGAAGATTCCAAAACCAGCTACACATATGCACTTGCCAACCTGTCCAGGCTTGGCCACTTGAATAGTCAAAACCAACACTAAAAATGCCCAAAAACATGCACATTGATCCTCTTGCCTCTCCCCTCTCACTTAACCTGTTTTAAGGCACTCTTGCACAACCCATCTCTCCTTACATCATCCCCACTCTATTTCACATCATCTAAAAAAGTTCAAAACCCACTTTTATGAATGCTATAACTGTGTTTGGTCTGCATGTGACAAATGACACGTCAAATACTACTTTTATATTGATTTTCCCGTTTCAATATTTAACCCTTTTTTCCTGTTTGGTTGCTATAAATTGAAAAGCTAGAAGAAGGGAAAAAAAGACATTGCATTTGTTTGGCCAAAACGCGTGGGATCCATGTCATGTAGGACCAAATTTTCAAAAGATGTTCCAAGTCGACCGCCGTCATGTATGTTCAGTGTATATCATTAAAGAATCTACGTTAGTGGTATTTCAAAGTTAAAACATAATCGTTTAAAATTTAAAACATTCCGGCATGGAATCGGGACCTTAATCAAACTCGAATATGATGGTAAATCCGAACCCGAAATATTTGGAAGTGGTAATAACACAGGTACTTAGGTATGAGATTTGTTTTAAAAGACTTTGTAGGGTATGGGATTAGCTGATACCCGACCAAATTAATCGGAAACATATTCCCGTTCACCCTAGCGATATACCTGATATTCATCTATTATTATTTTTTCATTTACTCTAGTCTAGTGATGGTTTACTCTAATAGTTTCATTATACAATGAGTTCATTTCAGAACTCTAAATAACTACAGAACTTTCAGAACTCCTAATAAACAATCATTTTATATATAAGTTTTTGTATTTAATATCTTTTTATCATCTGTTATATGTATTTCTTTGATTACATACATGTTAAAAGTAGTTTACATATGTTTAATTGCCAAAATTATATATATGTGTCATAACTAATTACATATATGTAAAAAAACTAGTTTACATATGTGTAATTATAAAATTAGATATAAAAAATGATAAAATTACTCTTAACATGTATATAATCGTAAGAATACACATAATAAATGATAAAATTATCCTAAACATAAAAATATATAAATAAAAAGATTGTTTATTAGGAGTTCTGCGAGTTCTGTAAATATTTATGGTTCTGAAATGATCCTGGCCCTATATATATATATATAGGCTAAAGATAAAAAAAAACCACTTTTATTGAGAAAACCCGGGAAACTCAAAGCTCCCGACTTTTTTTTTTTTGAAAAAAATACCACACGTAATATACATGTTTTTAAGAGTTTTGGGAAAAAAATCGAAAAAGCGCCGAGTAGATATTTAAAAAAAAAAATAAACAAGTTTTGGTGTAACATATGTTACATTCGCTGAACATATGTTACACCAAAACTTGTTTATTTTTTTTAAAATATCTAATCGGCGCTTTTTCGATTTTTTTTTGCCCAAAACTCTTAAAAACATGTATATTACGTGTGGTAATTAAAAAAAAAAGTCGGGAGCTTTGAGTTTCCCGGGTTTTCTCAATAAAAGTGGTTTTCTATATATCCTTACCCTATATATATATATTTATTTTATTTGCAATTTGTAATATTAAATATATCTTATTCTATTATATGAAGTATTAATTTGTCTTTTAAGATTTCTTTTTTTTGAACGTCGTCTTTTAAGATTTCTATCCATGACTTTAACATACTTTAAACTTTCTATCTTGAAAGTGATATGTATATAATTAATCATTATTATAAGACAAAATTATAGAAAACAACCTTTATGTTTGCTTCAAACTGCACTTTATACCTTTCACTATGAAATCAACAAAAACCAACCTTATGTTCATGCTTTATTACACCCTATAACCTTTAGCACTAACCACGTCAAAAAATTCAGTTAAATGGACTCACATGCCTTGCACATGAGGGCATTTAAGTCTTTTACTTTTAAATTAAAAGAGTAATTTTTTACTAATAAAAACCCTTTGTCTCTCTAAACTATCCCTTTGTTTCTCTATCTTTAAACTCAGTAGCCGACCTCACCACCACATTCATACCCACCATTTATATCCCAGTTCCCATGCCACAAATCATTCTAGATCACATGAACTGCAACCTGTTGGCTCATGTGGACCCCGCCAAAAGAACAGATGATTGAAAGCCAAAATAGTCTACAATCAACTGATCCATAATAACAGTGCTTGAAGTCATTCTCCTCCCATTGACAAAGGCATCAAACAACCGCTGCAAACAAAGGTCTGCTAGAAGCTAAAGTCTGCTGATTCACAAGGTCTGCCAAAGTGAACCACTGATGAAGACTAAAGTCTGCTGATAACAAAGGTCTGATCACCCTGTGTTTAAAGAAGACAAAGTCTGATGAAGAAAGGTCTGCTGAGGCTCAACAGATGATGAGACTCAACAGATGATAGAGCTCAACAAGATGATGAATCAACAGATGTTGATATCCGTGTTTTCAATGTAACAGTGTATTAGTTATAGCAGATGTTAGAGGTTGTTACATATTGTTAGATGTCACTGTTTAGGTGCCGTCAGTTTAGATTCCTCAGAGGTTTGCACTGTACTATAAATAGAACACTGCATGTACTGTTCTATTTATTACTTCAACTTGACATTTTGTACGAGCAAATAAAGTGATCTTAGGCTGAGGTGGAGTTTGTATTTCATGCATTCGTGAATCATTGTTATTTCATTCATTTAGTCAAAAGTATTCATGATGAAAGCAAATCTCTCATTGTTTGTGAATTAAAGTTTATCTTCATTCCGCTGCATTATTTCCATAATTGTTATCTTCTTACATCTTTCAACTTAAAGTTTTACAAACAATTCAAACTCAGATCCTAACAATTGGTATCAGAGCCTCAGGTCAATCAGATTCGATTTAACAATCAATTTGATATAAAAGATCAGCTCATTTCATTGATATCGTTTGTTCGTAGGAAGTTGAAAAATAGAGTTAAAAGTTTAATCATGATTCAAAGTAGTTTAAACAAAATCTTTGTAAAACAACCAAAATGTCACAAAACACACAAGATCCTCATAACACTGGCACCCTGTATAAACCACCTATGCTTGTTAGATCTGAGTATAATATCTGGCAACGTAGGATGGGTCATGTACTTGCACAGCAAAACACCGGATGTTGGAAATCGGTTATCTTCGGACCACATGTTCCGATGGTGCCGAGTGCAGAAGATCCCAAGGTCCAAGTACCTAAGAAACCTAAAAATTACTCCAAGCAGGATTTTCAGAAAATTGATGTGAGTGCATATGTCTATGCTTCCGTCAATCACGTATTGTATGTGACAACCCGAGATTTCAAGCTCTTTCATTTATGTATCGCTCGTGTCCAATTCTGTTTTGATAATTTGTTTTATGTTATGTAATGTGTACTGTTTGAAAGATTAGAGTCTTGAGGGTTATTGGATTTATTTATGCATGTTTTACAACTAAGACTCTTGTCATGAACCCTCGACGAAGATGGTTCTTCGTCGACATCAAACTCGACGAAATACAGGTCTTTCCTCATTGCTAAACTCGACGAAACTCAGGACATTCGTCATCACCCCACACGACGAAAGAGGTCTTTCATCACGACCTTAGGCCCAGGCCCACTGGTGTCCCATAACGTTCGGACTTTATATCTCTTATAATCATAACCGTAAACACAACACAAACCCTACTGTTCTCTCTCTGTTAGACGACATCCATTCTCCTTGCTTGAGAGCCCTCAATTGATATTTCCCTGTGTACAATCATCGTGTGGTTAGTAAACCTTTCATGAATAAACCTCTATGTGATTCCTGTTCGTGTGTGCTTGATTCGTTTATTGTGGAACCAATGAATGATCTAATGCTTAAGGGCTGTTTGGTAGCCTCTGAATGGTCATTAAGAGGCTACCTCTTAATGGAACCATTAAGAATTTTACCAATGAGAAGGTAGAAGAATGTGACATGTGATGATTTACCATTCAGAGGTTACCTCTTAACCATTCAGACTTGACATTACCTCTTATTCATTCAGAGGTTTTAAACCATTAAGAGGTAGCATCTGAATGGTCATTAAGAGGCTACCAAACAGCCCCTTAGTTAGTAATTCAATCTGATCGATGTTAGTTTTAGGGTTGCATGATAACAAGGTTTTGATGAATGACTGGTAACAACAAATTTATTAGATTTGGAACAGTGGGACTATGAGTAGGGTTAATCGTTAAAAAGGGGTTTTGATATTATGGTAATCAATCTAAGGAATTAAAACATGTATGATAAAGGTTAGATGATCTGTGTACGTTCACATTCCTTATGTGGTTTGCTAAATCTATTCGATAAACTAGTGTTAACAGGAAGTCGTTTGACAATTGTATGATGATACGTGAATGATGCGTGAAACTGTCTAGATTAGGGTTGTGGGGAACCCACACAGTCTATGCAGGTGCAGCGACGAAAAATGTAACTCTTCGTTGGCTGGCCTTCGATGAAACACTAGGTTCTTCGCCGAAGTCCCTTCCCGGCGAAAAACAGTTATTCGCCATTGTGGTCTTTCGTCACATCCTTGGGTGACGAAGAATGGTGTTTCGCCGAAAGGGGGTCCTTCGCCGTGGATTAAACAGACAGAATAGTGTTCACAAGACATAGAGTTTAAATAATTCATGGTGCATACAATGACGAATGTGTTGTCATACGATTACATCTGTTGCATGTTAACAACCTTAGTGAGAAACGAGGAATGTGAACTAACTAATGTGAATAACAAACCTATCTGTTAAATGCTATTAAGTGTCAATCATATGAGTATGGACTTGTATGAGTGACTGTTGGGTGATATATGAAGACTCTTACTATGAATGCAAACTGGGTTAATTACGTGACTTGGATGATTATGAAACTGATTTCGAATTGGTAACCACGGTAGGTTTGGTTGATTAACTGGAACGGGTAACTTGTTAAATACTGAGCAAATCCAAGGTGAGTTCACTGCTCTTTTTCCAAGCATGCATCACAGGGAGGGACATCTGGTAAACGTTCCGGGGAGGAATGTCAGGTAATTGGGGTTTGACTGGAATGTTAAACCTGGGATGTTGGTTAATACACTCATATCTATCATTCAAGTCCCTTCTACCGATTTGTTTCCGGGAGGCAACGGGGTATTAGTTAATAGCGCTATTTAGGTTTGGCACCCTCACACCGTACCGGGGAGGACGGGCGTGAACTAATGACCCCAGTCTTGACCATTGCTTTGATAGAGGCATTGGGGAATAGGGCAAATAATCTGGAGCCATCGGCGGTAATCGAGTTATTAACAACATCAAATCATTGAAATGTTTTATACTTGTATCTGGTAACTAAAATGTGTTAACAAACTTTGAACTCACCAGCGTCGTCTGACACACTTGTCTGCATGCTTGTAGGTCGTTAGATTCTTGGTTATGGACTTGCTATCTGGGAATGCTGGAGTGGTCAGGGGTCGAGACTCTTGGATACATGTTTCATTGGTTGTGAACGCTTGTTTTAAAACAGATGATTAACGATTTACATTGTGCTTCCGCTGAACGTTTACTTTGGTTTTAACTTATGACTTGGAATTATATTATGAAATGAATGGAATGTTTTGCTTAAATATTTATTATAGTTCAATGTGATTGGTGGCTTAGATCCTGGTACGTCATACGTCCCGCGATGTTTCCGCATGTGGTATTTTGGGGGTGTGACAGTTTGGTATCAGAGCCACTGGTTATAGTGAACTAGGTTTTTAAAACGTTTTTATAAAACTAGACTATAACCGAACAGCTTCGAAAATCGACCATGACACTCAGCTCCAGATTGCAAGGTTCGTATCTCGTTTACTTATTGCATAGCATATCTAGGGTACACTTACGTATGATGTTGCATGAGACTGCACACTTAGCACTACAGACTGAATTCATGTATACTTGTCTAGGTTATGTGATTGATAGAGTCACAGTGTGATATTCCGTTAGATTTTCGTGACTCATGTTTTGTGGTGTCTTCTGATTTGCTACTCGAATTTAAGGAACCTTGTAGCACGAGTTAGGAGGAGCTGAGATAAACATGCAAATTGCATTATTATTATGGGTGCACACATAATAATAATGTGGGGTGCATGTGAGTCCCAGTGAGACTTAACGAGTGTGAAAAGGGTTCCGCTCTATTATTTGATGTGAACTTAGTAGTCTATAAAGTCGTCGTGAGTCTTGACTCCTACCTTATCTCGACTCTTAACCAATTCTCTTTTCTCATATAGAATCATGAGCAGACAAGGCCATGGGCATGGTCACATTGCAATGACTCAGGCTGAACTGACAAATCTGATAAACACACGTGTGGCTGAGGCCTTGGCAGCCTACCAAGCTGGTACGAAATGTGCTAAATACTCTCTATTGTTGTGTCGCGTACACAACTCTGACCCTTGTGTTGAATTTTCTTTCGTCCATTAGGTCAGCAAGCAAATCAGAATCAAAACCATCCGCCTGCTTGCACTTTTAAGACGTTCATGGATTGTAAGCCATAGACATTCAGTGGGACTGAAGGGGTTGTGGGGTTACTATGTTGGTTTGAGAAGGCTGAGTCAGTGTTCGCTATGTGTAACTGTCCCGAGGGGGACCGAGTGAAGTATGCTACAGCACCTTGGAAGATGGTGCCTTGACCTGGTGGAATGCCCAAGTGCAACTGTTGGGCATCGAGATGGCTAATGCAACTAATTGGGATAATTTCAAGGAGTTGATGCGGGAGGAGTACTGTCCTCATGACGAGATTCAGAAGCTCGACTACGAGTACTACAATCTGAAGATGGAGGGGTCCGAGATCGAGGCTTATACGAAACGATCTCATGAGTTAGCAAATATGTGCCCTAACCTGTCTCG
Organism: Helianthus tuberosus; assembly: GCA_030545235.1. Taxonomy (NCBI): domain Eukaryota; kingdom Viridiplantae; phylum Streptophyta; class Magnoliopsida; order Asterales; family Asteraceae; genus Helianthus; species Helianthus tuberosus. Next base: position 95,156,907 of record CM060399.1, on the reverse strand, counting down.
ACCCCCACCTAGAGGAATTGAGTTATACATCAAAGGCCTGGCACCAACAGTAAAGAGTTTGGTCACTACTGCAAACCTTAACAATCTGCCCCAGATCATCCGTTTAGCACACAAGATTACTAACCAAGAGGTCGAACGTGGCTCATTGCCGCCACGTGTTTCTGCTACTACCCCTACTGCTGCTACAACTACCACACCTGCTAGTGATAACAAGCGAAAATGGAACGATGCTGACAAAGAAACCAGTGCCAGTCAATCTCAGAAAAGGCCTGACAACAGCAATAATCATAGTTTCAGTCAGTCGTCCTCAGTTAACCAAGGCTAGAGCAGCAATCAGAGCCAAGGCTCCTATGTTGGTAGGAAGCCAAAGTGTAGCAAGTGTGGGTATCATCATCACGGACCATGTATCCGATCTTGCCATAGGTGTGACAAGGTGGGCCATATGGCAAAAAACTATAGAGCTCCGTACCGAAGCAGCAACAGCAAAACCAGCAGCAGAATCAGCAGCATCAGCAACAGCAAAGGCAGCAGCCCCATCAGAACCAAGGCTTTAGGAAGGGGTGTTTCCAGTGTGGGGACGAGGGTCACATTAAACAGGATAGCCCTCAGCTGAATCAGAACGCCAATGATAACAACAATCGTCAGAACAACAACAACAATGCTGGGAACAACAATAATGGCAATAATGGGGGCAATGGTGCTCGTGGAAGGGTATTTATGATTGGTCCTGGTGATGCTAGGAACGACGGAAATGTCATGACTGGTATGTTTTCTGTGAACAACCTCTTTGCTTCTGTATTATTCGATTCCGGTGCCGATTGGAGTTATGTGTCCTTAGAGTTCAGACAACGATTAGGGTTAGCTCTAACACCTCTAGAAGCTAAGCATGTAGTAGAATTAGCCGATGGTAAAACGATTGAAGCTTCGCATGTCCTTTTTGGGTGTAAATTAGATCTTGTAGGTCAAGTGTTTGACATTGACCTCCTTCTTGTTACCCTCGGTAGTTTTGATGTAGTGGTTGGTATGGATTGGTTGTCTAAGCATCAAGCTGAGATTCTATGTAAGGAGAAGATCATACGTATTCCTCTCCCCAGTGGAGAGTCTTTATCGGTTCAAGGGCATCGTAGTGGGGCGATGGTTGGTATCATCTCAGCTATGCAAGCGCATAAGTGCCTACGAAAGGGGTATCCTGCTAATCTAGCACTTGTTACTGATACTCCGTCTAAAGAAAGAAAGATCGAAGACCTGCCAATTGTTCGTGAATTTCCTGAGGAACTACCTGGTTTACCTCCTCACCGTCAAGTGGAATTTCAGATTGATCTTGCACCAGGAGCAGCTCTGATTGCTCGTGCTCCTTATCGTCTTGCACCTGGAGAGTTGCAAGAGCTATCAAACAAACTTCAAGAACTGTTGGATAGAGATTTTATCTGACCCAGTTCTTCGCCTTGGGGAGCCCCAGTTCTATTTGTGAAGAAGAAAGATGAGTTCTTTCGTATGTGCATAGATTATCGGGAACTCAACAAGGTGACTATCAAGAACCGCTATCCTTTGCCACGTATCGACGACTTGTTTGATTAGTTGCAGGGGTTAAGTTTTTACTCGAAGATCGACTTAAGATCGGGCTATCATCAGATGAGAGTCCGAGAGGAGGGTGTTCCTAAAACGGCTTTTCGAACGCGGTATTGGCACTATGAGTTCTTAGTTATGCCGTTTGGGTTGACGAACCCACCAGCGGTTTTCATGGACCTCATGAACCGTGTATGCAAACCGTATCTTGACGACTTCGTTATCATGTTTATCGATGACATTCTAATATATTCAAAGAGCAAGGAAGATCACGAGCGACATCTGCGTCTCATTTTGGAGCTTCTGAGGAAGGAGCAATTTTACGCGAAATTCTCTAAGTGTGACTTCTGGATTCGAGAGGTACACTTCCTTGGCAACATTGTGAATGAATCGGGAATACACGTGGATCCTGCAAAGATTGACGCTATAAGAAATTGGGCGGCACCAAAGAATCCTTCGGAGGTATGACAATTTCTTGGTCTTGCAGGGTACTATCGAAGATTTATCAAAGACTTCTCGAAGATCGCTCAACCTCTTACCTCGTTAACACAGAAATGCGTTGTATACTCGTGGGGAACGAAGTAAGAAGATGCTTTCTAGATGTTGAAACAAAAGCTCTGCAGCGCACCGATCTTGTCTTTACCTGAAGGTACCGAAGATTTTGTAGTATGTTGTGATGCTTCTATTCAGGGTCTCGGTTGCGTGTTGATGCAACGCGAGAAGGTGATAGCTTACGCCTCTCGACAGTTGAAGGTTCACAAGAGGAATTATACGACACACGACTTAGAATTGGGAGCCGTGGTGTTTGCGCTTAAAATCTGGAGGGATTACCTGTACGGTACTAAATGCACTATTTATACCGACCACAGGAGCCTTCAGCATATCTTTGACCAGAAGGAATTGAATATGCGACAGCGTCGCTGGGTAGAACTCCTAAATGACTATGATTGCGCAATCAAGTATCATCCGGGTAAGGCTAACATTGTAGCTGATGCCCTCAGTCGAAAGGAATCGAAACCTAAACGTGTTCGTGCCTTGCAGCTCACCATCCATTCTAATTTGCCTGACCAGATCCGTTCTGCACAAACTGAAGCGTTGAAAGAGGAAAACATTGAAGCAGAGTACTTAAGGGGCATGGAAAAGCAGCTGGTAGAGAGATCTGATGGTATTCTCTATTGCATGGAATGAATATGGATCCCTTTGTTTGGAAATCTTAGAGAACTTGTGATGGACGAAGCGCACAAGCCTCGATCCTCTGTTCATCCGGGTTCGGATAAAATGTATCAGGACCTCAAGGTTTTGTATTGGTGGCCGAAGATGAAGGCTCACATCGCGACTTATGTGACTAAGTGTCTGACTTGTGCTAAAGTTAAAGTAGAATATCAGAAACCCTCAGGTCTACTTCAGCAACTAGAGATACCCATGTGGAAATGGGAGCAAATTACAATGGATTTCGTCACAGGATTGCCGAGAACTTAAAACGGAAATGATACCATCTGGGTGATCGTTGATCGTCTCACGAAATCAACACATTTTCTAGCAATCAAGGAAACGGATAAGTTCTCACAACTTGCCGCTATTTATCTTAAAGAGGTGGTTTCTAGGCACGGGGTGCCGACCTCTATTATCTCATATCGTGACCCACGTTTCATTTCGGATTTGTGGCAGTCGATGCATAAATCGTTCGGCTCGCGTCTCGACATGAGCACTGCTTATCACCCGTAGACGGATGGTCAAAGTGAACGAACCATCCAGACACTTGAAGACATGCTGAGAGCGTGTGTGATTGATTTTGGCAAGGGTTGGGAGAAACATTTGCATTTGATAGAGTTATCTTATAACAATAGCTACCATACCAGTATCCAGGCAGCTCCATTCGAAGCATTGTACAGACGAAAATGTCGTTCACCTCTTTGTTGGGATGAGGTGGGTGACAGCCAGATCACAGGTCCAGAACTCGTGCTTGAAACTTCAGAGAAGATCGTTCAGATCAGAAATCGTATGGCAGCAGCGCGCGACCGTCAGAAAAGCTACGCTGACAAGCGTAGGAAACCTTTGGAATTCGCTGTAGGCGATCGTGTTATGTTGAAGGTCTCACCCTGGAAGGATGTGGTACGGTCTGGGAAACGCGACAAGCTTAACCCTCGTTATGTCGGGCCATTCAAAATTCTGGAACGAATTGGTAAAGTGGCCTACAAGATAGAGTTACCTGCTGAGTTGGGTAACGTTCATGATGTCTTTCATGTCTCTCATCTAAAGAAGTGTTTGTCCGATGAAACACTTGTGGTACTGTTTCAAGAGTTAAAAATCGACGACAAATTGCAGTTTGTCGAAGAACCTATCGAAATTATGGATTGGAAAGTCAAGGTCTGTAAGCATAGTCGAATCCCTATCGTGAGAGTTCGTTGGAACTCAAGACATGGACCGGAGTTCACGTGGGAACGCGAAGATCAGATGAACCTCAAGTACCCACATTTATTCCCAGCTGACAAATCTAAGTCTAGCACAACTAGTGAATTTCGGGACGAAATTCCCATTCAAGTTGGGGATGATGTGGCACCCGTGGAAAATACACAGTCATCCTGACCTGACGCCGTGCTATTGGGGATTGCTTATTAAATTTCAGGATGAAATTTCTTTCAAGTTGGGGATGATGTGACACCCCGAGATTTCAAGCTCTTTCATTTATGTATCGCTCGTGTCGCAATTCTGTTTTGATAATTTGTTTTATGTTATGTAATGTAATGTGTACTGTTTGAAAGATTAGAGTCTTGAGTGTTATTGGATTTATTTGTGCATGTTTTACAGCTAAGACTCTTGTCATGAACCCTCGACGAAGATGGTTCTTCATCGACATCAAACTCGACGAAATACAGGTCTTTCATCATTGCTAAACTCGACGAAACTCAGTTAATTCGTCATGACCCCACACGACGAAAGAGGTCTATCGTCAAGACCTTAGGCCCAGGCCCACTGGTGGCCCATAACTTTCGGACTTTATAATATTTTATAATCATAACCATAAATATAACACAAACCCTACTGTTCTCTCTCTGTTAGACGGCAGCCATTCTCCTTGCTTGAGAGCCCTCAATCGATCTTTCCCTGTGTACAATCATCGTGTGGTTAGTAACCCTTTCATGAATAAACCTCTATGTGATTCCTGTTCGTGTGTGCTTGATTCGTTTATTGTGGAACCAATGCATGATCTAATGCTTAGTTAGTAATTCGATATGATCGATGTTAGTTTTAGGGTTGCATGATAACAAGGTTTTGATGAATGACTGGTAACAACAAATTTATTAGATTTGGAACAGTGGGACTATGAGTAGGGTTAATCGTTAAAAAGGGGTTTTGATATTGTGGTAATCAATCTAAGGAATTAAAACATGTATGATAAAGGTTAGATGATCTGTGTACGTTCACATTCCTTACGTGGTTTGCTAAATCTATTCGATAAATTAGTGTTAACAGGAAGTCATTTGACAATTGTATGATGATACGTGAATGATGCGTGAAACTGTCTAGATTAGGGTTGTGGGGAACCCACACAGTGTGTGCAGGTGCAACGACGAAAAAATGTAACTCTTCGTTGGCTGGCCTTCGCCGAAACACTAGGTTCTTCGCCGAAGTCCATTCCTGGTGAAAAACAGTTATTCGGCATTGTGGTCTTTCGTCACATCCTTGGGTAACGATGAATGGTGTTTTGCCGAAAGGGGGTCCTTCGCTGTGGATTAAACAGACAGAACAATGTTCACAAGACATAGAGTTTAAATTATTCATGGTGCATACAATGACGAATGTGTTGTCATACGATTACATCTGTTGCATGTTAACAACCTTAGTGAGAAACGAGGAATGTGAACTAACTAATGTGAATAACAAACCTATCTGTTAAATGCTATTAAGTGACAATCATATGAGTATGGACTTGTATGAGTGACTACTGGGTGATATATGAAGACTCTTACTATGAATGCCAAACTGTGTTAATTACGTGACTTGGATGATTATGAAACTGATTTCGAATTGGTAACCACGGTAGGGTTGGTTGATTAACTGGAAGGGGTAACTTGTTAAATACCGAGCAAATCCAAGGTGAGTTCACTGCTCTTTTTCCAAGCATGCGTCCCAGGGAGGGACATCTGGTAAACGTTCCGGGGAGGAATGTCAGGTAATTGGGGTTTGACTGGAATGTTAAACCTGAGATGTTGGTTAATACACTCATATCTATCATTCAAGTCCTTTCTACCGTTTTGTTGCCGGGGAGGCAACGGGGTATTAGTTAATAGCGTTATTTTGGTTTGGCACCCTCACACTGTACCGGGGAGGACGGGTGTGAACTAATGACCCCAGTCTTGACCATTGCTTTGATAGAGGCATTGGGGAATAGGGCAAATAATCTGGGTCCATCAGCAATAATCGAGTTATTAACAACATCAAATCAATTTTCAAACTTGTTTTCTGATCAGGATGCCCAGGCAGGGCGCGTAAGGATTGACTGTCCCTTACGCGGGCCGCGAGGCCCCTTCAGACCAAATTAAATGAATCTAATAGCTGTTAAGCACCTAACACTCAATTCCACTTGTCCCTTCCTGCTCATGAGGGGCCAATTGAGGCACCATAACATTCCAACAAGTGTACGCATGAGATTCGATCACGGTTTTCAAGAAACGATCCTAACGGTGGTCCTAATCCTATAAATACCCACCTCAACTTCACTCATTCCTCACAAATCTGATCTAAGAGTGCTCTAAGTTGGAACCATTGTTTCATACCTGAGCTACTTGGATAAAGATTAGCTTGCGTGGACCCTGGGTAAGTGTTCCTTCGTTCTTTTATTACTATTCGAGTCCGAAAGTCAAACTATGTTTGACTTTCGGCGTTGACCAGTTTATGGTCAACGCGAAGTTTGTTTGAACTTCATAACTTGATCGTAATCACGATGGTTATAGTCCCTAGTGGCTATACCTACTAACTTCCACGTTATCTAGGCTCAGTGACGAGCCGTAGTTTGGGTCAAAATGCGCACTTACGCGTATTTTGTAACCAAACTACTCTAGGATATCAAAACCGTTTGTTTTGATATCAAAACCTATTTTCTAAACATGTTCTAGCATGTTTAGCTCGTCGCTTTTTAGATTAGTGCTTGTGTAGAGTCGTAAGTCAAGCGGACTAAACACCCGCTTAGACTTACGAACTAGACCCGTTTGGTCGATCATTAGGATCCGACCAAACACATTAGGTGACCATAGTAAATAAGGAATAACCTTCCGAGGTTATACCTTATGGTCGCTTCGTTTAAGTAGTGATATGATAGGTAGTTTATATGACTTAGGTAAATTACCAAAATGCCCTTTTTACGCCAAAATTCATTTTAAGCATATGTAACATAACTTTTGGTATCTAAACTGATTTAGCAACAATATTAGACATGTTAAGGCATATTTTACTTGTCATAGGACTAGTTAGGCGGTCCGAACGCGTTTCACGCGAACGACGCGTTAAAGTAGCATAAGCTACTAAACGGGTCGTAACGGGTCATAAGCACTTAGGTTAGGTTTCATTTAGTATGTAGGCTTTGTTGAACCGTACTACATGAGTTCTTATACTCGTTTGGTTAATAAACCCTCATTCTATCCAATCCTCCGATTTAGGTCCGGTTTATTAACATAGTTACCTATATTAGGTGCCGTTTGATATCCGTGATCTCTATCATTGTTTGGTTGTTACACAAGGACTTCTAAGCAATCTCAAGTGAGTACATAGACCCCTATTTTACTGTTTTTCAAACATTTTGGGGTGAAACACATGTGCCTACTTGTTACTTTCATGCTTTCCTGTTTTCACATCATATACTTGCTATGTTTATTAGTACATTTATAGTACATGATTTCATTGTGTTTTATGCTATGTATGCCCATTGTGTGCGTACTTAGTACATTGTTTATCCTTTTCATTGTGTCCATTGAGGAAATGAATACCCGTTTGTTTATCCTTTTCATTTCCATTTCTGATGAAGCACCCGTTGAAAATGACTCCGTCTGTTCATTTTTCGTTTCTGAAGATTGTCCGTTGAGGAAATGAATACCCGTTTGTTTATCCTTTTCATTTCCATTTCTGATGAAGCACCCGTTGAAAATGACTCCGTCGGTTCATTTCCGTTTCTGAAGATTGTCCGTTGAAGAAATGAATCCCCGGTTGTTTATTCCTTCATTTCCGCATCTGAAGAATATTCGTTGAGGAAAATGACTCCGTCTGTTCATTTTCATTTCTGAGGAGTGTCCATTAAGGAAATGACAGGATATTTCCTTGCATATCTCTGATGGTCATTAAACACAAAGTCACAGACAGACTCCTACGAATAAATTTCGGGACGAAATTTCCTAAAGTAGGGGAGACTGTGACACCTGGGTCACTGCGACCATCAAACAAATACCAAGCCAATGAAATATTGTATTTCATACTTTGGATTTGTAAAAATATGTGTATCTTTTGCACATATCAATTCTTGTTCGATTTCAAGCTCCAAATCGCTTTCTGGAAGGTTATACGCGCACTGATGCGTAAATATAACCAGTTTAATGCAAGAAACACTCTGGAATAGTGAAATAGGCTTAACATACCTTAAATAACCTTTACATAACTTAGAAATAAGTTTTGAAGGCTTTGGTATGGCAAAATCAAGTTAAATCGCTTACAGGGACTAAAGTTGACAAACTACGAAAGTATGCCAATTTGAACTGTAACAGACATTCCGGAACATGGCCATAAGTTAAACATACCATAAATATCCTTTAAATAGCTTAGAAATAGGCTTTGAGGGGTTCGGTGTGCTAAAATAAAATTTTGGTTCATTCAGGGACTAAAAGCGTCAAAAAGTGCACAAGTTTGCATTTTCGCGCATAACTTACGTTCTGAATACCTCCGGACATCCAAAAATTTATGTAATCACTAAAATATTTTATTTTAGTGTTTGGCATAAGAAAAATCCATTCGTCGCGTAATTTGGATCGTTTTTCGCGCTTATGCGCATTCCATCGTAATTAAGCGAACATCGCGATCGTACGACCAAACGAACCAACATCCGGCATATTTTTGAGCATGTTTCATGTCCACATTGTTTAGGCATCATTTTAGGGCCTTAACGTTGGCTTAACGGGCCTTAAACATGTCGAAATGAGCCTTAAACACCAACAGGGACTGAAACTGTCAATTTTCAAACTTGTTTTCTGATCAGGATGCCCAGGCGGGGCGCGTAAGGATTGACTGTCCCTTACGCGGGCCGCGAGGCCCCTTCAGACCAGATTAAATGAATCTAACAGCTGTTAAGCACCCAACACTCAATTCCACTTGTCCCTTCCTGCTCATGAGGGGCCAATTGAGGTACCATAACATTCCAACAAGTGTACGCATGAGATTCGATCACGGTTTTCAAGAAACGATCCTAACGGTGGTCCTAATCCTATAAATACCCACCTCAACTTCACTCATTCCTCACAAATCTGATCTAAGAGTGCTCTAAGTTGGAACCATTGTTTCATACCTGAGCTACTTGGATCAAGATTAGCTTGCGGGGACCCTGGGTAAGTGTTCCTTCGTTCTTTTATTACTTTTCGAGTCCGAAAGTCAAACTATGTTTGACTTTCGGCGTTGACCAGTTTATGGTCAACGCAAAGTTCGTTTGAACTTCATAACGTGATCGTAATCACGATGGTTATAGTCCCTAGTGGCTATACCTACTGATTTCCACGTTATCTAGGCTCAGTGACGAGCCGTAGTTTGGGTCAAAATGCGCACTTACGCTTATTTTGTAACCAAAATACTCTAGGATATCAAAACCGTTTGTTTTGATATCAAAACCTATTTTCTAAACATGTTCTAGCATGTTTAGCTCGTCGCTTTTTAGATTAGTGCTTGTGTAGAGTCGTAAGTCAAGCGGACTAAACACCCGCTTAGACTTACGAACTAGACCCGTTTGGTCGATCATTAGGATCCGACCAAACACATTAGGTGACCATAGTAAATAGGGAATAACCTTCCGAGGTTATACCTTATGGTCGCTTCGTTTAAGTAATGGTATGATAGGTAGTTTATATGCCTTAGGTAAATTACCAAAATGCCCTTTTTACGCCAAAATTCATTTTAAGCATATGTAACATAACTTTTGGTATCTAAACTGATTTAGCAACAATATTAGACATGTTAAGGCATATTTTACTTGTCATAGGACTAGTTAGGCGGTCCGAACGCGTTTCACGCGAACGACGCGTTAAAGTAGCATAAGCTACCTAAACGGGTCGTAACGGGTCATAAGCACTTAGGTTAGGTTTCATTTAGTATGTAGGCTTTGTTGAACCGTACTACATGAGTTCTTATACTTGTTTGGTTAACAAACCCTCATTCTATCCAATCCTCCGATTTAGGTCCGGTTTATTAACATAGTTACCTATATTAGGTGCCGTTTGATATCCGTGATCTCTATCATTGTTTGGTTGTTACACAAGGACTTCTAAGCAATCTCAAGTGAGTACATAGACCCCTCTTTTACTGTTTTTCAAACATTTTGGGGTGAAACACATGTGCCTACTTGTTACTTTCATGCTTTCCTGTTTTCACATCATATACTTGCTATGTTCATTAGTACATTTATAGTACATGATTTCATTGTGTTTTATGCTATGTATGCCCATTGTGTGCGTACTTAGTACATTGTTTTACATTACATTTTATGCTATGTATGCCCATTGTGCGCGTACTTAGTACATTGTTTTACATTACATTTCATGCTATGTATGTCCATTGTGCGCATACTTAGTACATTGTTTTACATTACATTTCATGCTATGTATGTCCATTGTGTGCATACTTAGTACATTGTTTTACATTACATTTCATGCTATGTATGTCCATTGTGTGCATACTTAGTACATTGTTTTACATTATATTTCATGCTATGTATGTCCATTGTGTGCATACTTAGTACATTGTTTTACATTATATTTCATGCTATGTATGTCCATTGTGTGCATACTTAGTACATTGTTTTACATTTCATTTCATGCTATGTATGTCCATTGTGTGCATACTTAGTAAATTGTTTTACATTACATTTCATGCTATGTATGTCCATTGTGTGCATACTTAGTAAATTGTTTTACATTACATGGTTCATGATAGGAGTTCGTGGAGACGTAGGATTAAGGTTAAGGACTAGTAGGTGAGGGTATAGACGTGTCCTATCTGTGCGGAGGGGGGGGGGGGTTAGATTTCGTTACGATTTAGGTAGACCAACATATGATGATTTTCTTGTATATTTGCATATATGTTGCTTACTGATGACTTATCTGCCTATTGCTACGTGATTTACTTACCCGTTTCTCGGCTATCTGTCGGTTGGTTGTTTTGGAGCCGGGGGTCTCTCAGGAAGCAGCCTCTCTATTCTTGAATAGAGGAAAGGTTTGCCTACATCCCACCTCCCCCAGACCCTACCAATAGTCTGCTATTTGTGGGATATACTGGGTATGGTTGTTGTTGTTGTTGTTGTTATGTCCATTGTGTGCATACTTAGTACATTGTTTTACATTACATTTCATGCTATGTATGTCCATTGTGTGCATACTTAGTACATTGTTTTACATTACATTTCATGCTATGTATGTCCATTGTGTGCATACTTAGTACATTGTTTTACATTTCATTTCATGCTATGTATGTCCATTGTGTGCATACTTCGTACATTGTTTTACATTACATCTTGTTGCATATGCTCATCCAGCATATGAACACATTATATTACATTTTGAACCGTTGTAACTATTTGACTATGTGAACCGTTGTAACCATTTGATTATATGAACCGTTTGTAACTGTTGAACCGTGAGAACCATAATTGACCATACATAAACATTTCTACAATTGTTAAACATTACATCTTGGTGGTTTGGTTTGAGTAAGTGATTTAAGTAACGAGGCGTGTGTAATATGATACAAGCATGGTGGATACGCCGCTGGTACTTCCTATATATAAGTGTTTGTATGGTATTACATATCGTAGCGTTATTTGAATCATTTCAATTTGAGACATATAGCATTTTATACAAATAACATACTTTTCACAAGATATTGTTTTACAAACAACTTATCTTATACAAACTCATTTTACTTGGTTATTCATTTAACCTTACATTTATTTATACATATCATCTGATCTCATCGTTTTTCAAATTGATTTACAAAACAAAGCAAATTACAAGGTTCATGACTAAACATTTTCTCAAATATAAGTCATGAATCCTATTTTCACAAAACCTATGTATCTCACAGGCATTTTTATGCTGACGTACCTATTTTCACATGTGTTTTCAGGAGATGATGCATAGGACTTATCAAGACATACTTAGGCGGACCTGTGCCTTAGTGACTTAAAACGAGACAAGAACTAGTTAATTTATGTTATGTACTCTTTGTTTCTTGTTTAAAATAATGTAAACTCTCATGTTTGTTTAATAAAACGAAACTTCAATTGCCATGGATTTGAAACAATTAATTCTGTTACAACACTCCCCGCTGTTTCCGCCATGTTTCATTGTCTCACGTGGTCGGGGTGTGACATAAATATTTATTATAGTTCAATGTGATTGGTGGCTTGGATCCCGGTACGTCACACGTTCCGCGGTGTTTCCGCATGTGGTATTTTGGGGGTGTGACATTGTAGCTATTCAAATGAATCAAGACAGGGTTTGAAATGCTGAAGCATAACAACAAAGCAAGTTTGCATGGATGTAGATAGTCCATCCGCACGAACCAAGGTCTGTGCATAACCATGGTTTCAAGGTATTAAAGCTGATTCGCGCACAAGTCCGTCCGCACCAAATAGTTGATCCGCATGAGGAGTTGGTTCGCGCACATGATGCCCATCAATAGTTAAAGTTTAGTGCGGAACTACCTAGTCTATATATAGGAGTCTTGTGTTCTGTGAATGCATATGTCTATCGCTTGCGTCAATCACGTATCGTAGCTTAATCAGATGATACAAAACCGATGCTACACGAAACAAAAGACAAAGTTGATACATGTCATAGTCCATTCGGATGGATGGACACAAAGTCCATCCGAACGAATGCACAATATAGTTCATCCGGATATATAAAGAATTAGTCCATCCATTCGGATAGAGGCCCATCCATCCAGATGGAAGCCATCCGCTGAGTACAGCTATCCGGATGGACAATGCCTATATATATGTGGGTTGGGTCTTGACATCTGATAACTTTTCGTGACTAGAGTGGGGAAACTCTGTCCATTTGATTTTATGGTGTAAACACTGTTATATCAGTAATAGAAATCATTGTTAATTACTTCTTTGTCTTCAATTCACACGCGTATTTGAATTCCGCACATTATACGTGTTCGTATGCATTCAAAGGTTAAAGGAATCAATCTGGAAGCGAATTTACAAGTGGTATCAGAGCGGGTGTTTGATTGCATGGATTGAAGACACGAAGATTGAAGTTGTTTCATCATCATCAGAGATGAATTCATCTTCTACACACATCTTCTTGTACTCATCTTCTACATTTCCTTTTGAACTTAAAACTCAGACCTACAACGTTTCCACGGTTAAAAATGACCAAATTTTGGATATGTTGTGTGAAAAACGTTTTTGAACAATCTTACAAAGTTTCAGATCAAAATTCAAACAAAATCATACTCAAATCAGTAAAAATCATGAACTTCGGAACTAAGTTTGCTGACGTCATTGTCCATCCGGACGGATAGACTTGTTCATCTAGATGTATTGGCTTATTTGTTGTTCATCCAGAGATTTGTTCATCCGGATAAAGTTCATCCGGAAAAGTCCATCCGAACCATAAGCCATCCGGACCAAAAGTCCATCCGAACCAAAACTCATCTGGATCAGTTCATCCAGATAAGTCCATCCGGACCAAATATCCTGTATTGTTTGTTTTTCAAAGTTTGATCAAGTGTTTGTGTGTTTGCAGGTAATCATGGCTGAAGAATTCTACAACATGTTTTATAACGCGTTTACATCCGAATCAACAACTGAACCAACTCCAGTTACAACAAAAACGGTTTCGAGTGCTATTTCTGAGAGTTTGAAGTATGACAGTGTATACGGAAATCATCAACGACCACCAAAGCTCATGAACATAGAAGATTATCATTGGTGGAGCACGAGATTTGAAAACTGGGTAAAGGCTTATCCCTGTGAGAGTTGGATTATGATGACATTCGGATATAAAAAAACCTGTGAACGATCATAATCCAGATGAACTAAAAATGGTAATATTATTGCAACAATTTTCAGAAATCGACAAAACTAACCACTCTAATGAACTAAAAATGGTAATATTATTGCAACAATCGGTTAGAGAGGATATCTTGTTTTTACTTCAACATGGTGAAACATCCAAGTCGATGTGGGAAGCATTAAAGCTGAAAGCTGAAGGGGGTAAAGATATCAAGAAGAACAAAATTTCACTGCTGAAAAAGGAATTTGATCTTTTTGGATGTATGAAGGGTGAAAAAGTTAGACAAATGATTGAAAGATTCTGTCATCTGAAGATCGAGTTAGAAAGGTTTGGAATAAACAAGGACAGAGAAGAGATTGTTGATAAACTGATTGAGGCATTGCCTCATGTTGATGACTGGAAAACGTTTGTGATTGTTCTGAAGAATGATGCTAAGTTTGATGAGATCATGTTGGATGGTCTGATTGAAAAAGTTGAAGGATATGATCTAGAATTACAAAAACAAAACAAAATGTCCAGTTCAAGTTATCAGCAGAATGTTTATCTGTACTACCAAAAGAGTATGCTACTGAACAATCAGTCACCAAAGGTTGGTACAGCCTTTAGTACTGACAATGCTGGTGAATCATCAAACAACAAATCTCTGAGCTATGATTCTAGATATCATTCATCTTCCTCTTCATCAGCCAAATCCAATCAAAGCCAGAATTGGAAAGATTCTCCGCATTTGAATACTGATTTCGCTAAACAGCACATGAGTTTCTTAGCTTCTGTTCTGGAATCATATGAAGGCTTGATCATAGGAAAGATCGGTAATCCAAACATGACCAAAGAAGATTATGATCAAGTTGACCCAGAAGAAATGGAGCTGATGGATATTCGCTGGTGTTTGACGAGCGTTATTAGAAGAGCTCAAAGATTCATGGAGATCACCGGTAGAAAGTGTTTGGAAGGTCCTAACATGAAGATAGGTTTCGATAAAAAAAATGTTACTTATTTCAAGTGCAAACAAAAGTGGCACTTCAAAAGAGAGTGTACTAATCGTCAAGCGGATGATAGCGTGACTCCTTTTCATAAAGATTACTACAAAAAGGCCATCTATCATCGCAACAATGAGCAGCCATCAAGAAAAAATCAAAAGCAGATTGAGGAAGGATCGTCATCAAAAGAGAGAAACAAAGCTTATGTGACGATTCAGGAAGATGAAAAAGAATGGTTTGACTGGAGCAAGTACATAAAAGATGAGAGAAAAGAGAAAAAGACATTGGTTGCTGAGTTCAAGGAAAGTCGAGAAGAAAATCATGCCCGAGCATATTTGAGTAAAGTATATAAGGCGTTCATAGAAGCAAAGCGTGAAAACAAATGGGATAAAGAGAGAGAATGTTTTGTTGATCCTTAAGGAAACCTAGCAGTTGATCCTGACAAGGTAGATTTTAAAGCACTGGTTGCTGCTATTCCAACTGTGGGAGTTTGGTGCAAAGGGCTTGAAGAAATCCCTAAGTACAGAGAAAAGGTAGAGGAAGGAATATGGAAGGTGATAAATGCCAGTGTTGAGAAGAAGAAGAAGACCGTGGAAGATATTGTTGATGAAAGTTAGAAGTTAGTGAATGAGGTGAAGAAAGTTGATGTGAAACCTGAGAAAGTTGTTGTTGAGAAACAACAGGTGGTTGAGGAGAATCAGAATCAAAAGGCAGAAGAAGCCACAGTGCCAAAAGCTGAGGTAATAGCTAAAACCGATTCTTCCGATTCATCAAAGAAAGCTGAAATTAAAACTGAACAACAGTGCAAGAAATGCATGGAAACATGCAGTGCTTGTGCTGAAAAGGATAAAAATCTGAGATCCAGAGACATTGAATTTACTAAAATAGAAAAGATTTTCAAAGAAAAATGTCACGAAATGCTTGAAAATGAGAAATTTTTGAAAGAAAAAGAAAAGGAGTTGACACAGAAATGTGAAAATCTTGAAAAAGAAAACAAAATTTTGAAACAATAATGTTCAGCTGATTGCAACGAATGTGTTCAAAAAGATAAAATTATTCCAGAGTTGCAAAAAAGAGTATGATGGAATGAAATTGTCATATCATACTGTAAAAGAAGCTTATGAAACTTTGAAAAGTAGTGTGAAAAGTCTGGATGATAGATTGTCTGCATGCCAGAAAACAACCAAACTTCTTGAAGCCAGATATGAAGGAAAACAAATGGTTTTAAATAATTATATTGATGATGTTGCAAAACTCAAACAAGAACTGGCTGAAAAAGAAAAATTGGTTAATAAACTCCAAAGTTATCATGCTTCTTCATACATTTTAGAGCATATTTTCAACATCACACCCGATGGAAACGAGTCTGAAAAGAACAAAAAGGGAATTGGATCAGAATACCATCAAGTTCCACCACCGTTGGAGAATAATTATACATTCTATGATGGCGAAAAGGTGGAAAAAGCTATAAACATGGTTGACCAATTACCTGACAACATCGATGTGACTTACACCAAATCTGATGATCTTGGTGATTCAGAGGTGGTAGGTAAGGTTGTGAAAGCGTTCTGACAGAGGAGTCTACCATGATTGGATAGGATTGGCATATTCCTTGATTGGATTGGACAAATTATTCTCAGACATTGAATTCCCGATTCAAAATGCGATTTCGGAAAAGATTGACAAAGTTTTCAAATTGGTAGAAATTGAGAAGTCTGAAATTGAAAAATTTGCTGTGAAGAGCAAGAAAACTTTTTATAACAAACCTCGTTATAAAAAGAAAAAAAAAACAAAAGAAACGATTTGGAAAGACAAAACTTCATAAACAAACGAACTTTGTTCACGGAACAAGTTCAGAAGAAGAGAAACAACAACAACAAGCTAAAGATGTTTCCAAGAGAACATGCTTTAAGTGTGATCAAATTGGAAATCTTGGTCGCAAGTGTCCAAATCCAAAGCCTGTTGATGTTGAAAAGAGAAAGAAAGTTGATGATGACACATAGAAGTCAACCAAGTTTGGATCAAAACAAACTTGGAAATCGAAACCAACGACACCCAATGTTGTGCCACAAGAGATTTGGAAACAGAAAGTAAATGTTTTAGAACCAAAACAAATCTGGAAACCTATAACAACTGTGCTTGTAATCACTATGAACAGTTCCGTTATCAATAAAACAATGTTATTTGATCACAATGTTTGTTTTGTTATGTTATACATTTTTCATGTTTTGACTTTTATCCAATTCCAAACTCTATATCAATTTCTGGAGAGTTATACGCAAACTGGTGCGAAAACGTACTCAGTTTAACGCGACAAATACTCCGGAACATCAACATATACTCCACATACCTTAAATAACCTTTACATAAACTTAGAAATAAGTTTTGAAGGCTTTGGTATGGCAAAAACAAGTTAATTCGCTTACAGGGACTAAATATGACAAACTGCGAAAGTATGTCAATTTGAACTGTAACGAACATTCCGGAACATGACCATAAGTTAAACACACCTTAAATATCCTTTATATAGCTTAGAAATAGGCTTTGAGGGGTTTGGTGTGCTAAAATAAACTTTTGGGACATTCAGGGACTAAAAGTGTCAAAAAGTGCACAAGTTTGCATTTTCGCGCATAACTTACGTTCTGAATACATCCGGACATCCAAAATTTTATGAAAGCATGACTACATTATATTTTAGTGTTCGCCTTAAGAAAAATCCATTCGTCGCGTCATTTGGATCGTTTTTCGCGCTTATGCGCATTCCGTCGTAATTAACCGAACATCGCGACCGTACGGCCAAACGAACCGACATCCGAGATATTTTTGAGCACATTTTAAGTTCCCTATACTTTAACTTCATTTTAGAGCTTTGAAATGGGGTTAACGGGCCTTAAACGTGTCGGAAATGGCTGAAACAAGGTGCAGGGACTGAAAATGCAATTCTGCCAAACTAGGTGCTAGCGCACCGCTACAATATAAGTGTAACGGTGCGCTAGGGGTCTGCAGACCAGATTCAATGTTTAGAACAGCCTGTTTGCAGCTGGTTTCCACTCCCATTTCCCTTGCCAAGTGTTGATACCTTATGGTGAGTGGCCAAATTAGTCACCATAACATTCCGACAAGTGTACGGTATTGATCGTGCCTCCTTTTCCATGAAACGATCTCAACGGTTCACCGAAAACTATAAATACCCCATTACCCCCAACCTTATTTCTCACTAGAATCTGATTAATTGTGTTCTAAGTTGAAACCTTTGTTTCATACCTGAACTATATTGATCTAGATTAGCATTCGGGGACCCTTCGTAAGTATTCTTTCGTTCTTTTCCTTATTTTACTGCTTTTCGAGTCAGAAAGTCAAACTTTGTTTGACTTTCAGCGTTGACCAGTAATGGTCAATGCGAAGTTCGTTTGAACTTCGCAACGTGATTGTAATCACGATGGTCATAGTCCCTTGGGACTATGCCTACTGATTACCACGTTGTCAAGGGTCGTAGGGTAAGCGATCTAATAAATCGCTTATACCTCGAACCCGGCCCAGTTTGGTCGATCATTAGGATCCGACCAAATACTTTAGGTGACCATAGTAGGTAGGGAATAACCTTCCGAGGTTATACCCTATGGTCACATCGTTTAAGTAGTTGTATGATGGGTAGTTTATATGCCTTAGGTAAATTACCAGAATACCCTTTTCATACATAATTGGTAATTTAGCATATGTAACCTAAACTTTTGTCACATAACTGATTATTTAACATGTTTAGGCATATAATACTTGTCATAGGACTAGTTAGGCGGTCCGAACGCGTTTCACGCGCACGACGCGTTAAAGTAGCATAAGCTTCCTAAACGAGTCGTAATGGGTCGTAAACAATTATGTTAGGTTTCATTTAGTATGTAGGCTTTGTTAAACCAAATGACGCGAGTCTCTACACTCGTTTGGTTTATGAAACCTCATTCTATCCAATCATCCGATTAAGGTCCGGTTATTAACATAGTTACCTATATTAGGTGCCGTTTGATTCAGAGATCTCTAGCATTACTTGGTGATTATCTTTAGACATCTGAGCAATCACAAGTGAGTACATAGAACCCCTCTTTTACTGTTTTCCAAACTGTTTTGGGGTGGAACACATGTGCCTACTTGTTACTTTCATGCTTTCATGTTTTCACATCATATACCTGCTATGTTCGTTAGTACACTATAGTACATGATTTCATGACATTTCATGCTAGGTGTGCCCATTGTGTGCATTACTTAGTACATCGTTTTACATGACATTTCATGCTAGGTGTGCCCATTGTGTGCATTACTTAGTACATCGTTTTACATGACATTTCATGCTAGGTGTGCCCATTGTGTGCATTACTTAGTACATCGTTTTACATGACATTTCATGCTAGGTGTGCCCATTGTGTGCATTACTTAGTACATCGTTTTACATGACATTTCACGCTATGTATGTTCATTTGATTACATACTTAGTGCATTGTTTTCACATGTTTACATTTTGGTATGACATTTGGTTTGTTTACATGGGACAATACATTCATTAACATTAGCTACGCCGTTCGTTAGTAGGTAGTGGTACCATAGGAATTGACAACTCCCGTTCCGGACATCCCAGGGAAAGGGGACAGAAAGGAATGACCGAATTCGTTGACATAAGACAGATAGACCTTTAATTTGTTTAAAGGGTTTATCACCACAGTCGCCAGGCTTGGATGTATGCATTTTCACAATACCGCATAAATGTTCATATTAAATAGTTGCATGCATTTACACAAGACATAGCTTTGATTTAAACCAAGTTTTACTTCAATACTTTGTTTTTGTGCATATGGTTTAGTTGAGACATTTCACTTGCCATACATGACATTTTGACATAGACATTTGACATGGATATTTGACATAGACATTTGACATGGATATTTGACATAGACATAGACATTTGACATGGATATTTGACATAGACATTTGACATGATTTACATCTTGACATAAACACTTTGACATATTATTCAATACATTTGACAATTTGGTTAAACATAGACTTCTTACATTGGTTGGTTTGGTTTGATTAAGTGATTAAGTTAACGATGCGTGTGTAATATGATACAAGCATGGTGGATACGCCGCTGGTACTTCCTATATATAAGTGTTTGTATGGTATTACACGGCGTAACGTTATTTGAATCATTTCAGTTTGAGACATAGAACATTTTATACAAATAACATACTTTTCACAAGACATTGATTTACAAACAACTTATCTTATACAAACACATTTTTTTTTTACATGGTTATCTATTTAACCTGACATTTACTTATACATATCATCTGATCTCGTTGTTTTCAAATGATTTACATGACAAAGCAAATAACAAGGTTCATGACTAAACATTTTCTCAAATACAAGTCATGAATCCTATTTTCACAAAACCTATGTATCTCACAGGCATTTTTATGCTGACGTACCTATTTTCACATGTGTTTTCAGGTGCTTTTCCATAGGATGTTGATTATGATACTAAGGCGGACCTGTGCCTTAGAGACTTTAAAAGAAGATAGACTATGTTTAATTATGTTCTGAACTCGTAAATTTTCTGTTTGAAACAATGTAACACCCTTGTTTAATAAATAAAATACACTTTGTGTGCCATGGTTATGAAACAATTAATTCTGTCGCAACACGCCCCGATGTTTTCGCCGCGGTTTGTTGTTTTACGCGGTCGGGGTGTGACAGAAGAGTTGGTATCAGAGCCAATGGTTATAGGGAATTAGGTTATTAGTAATGCTTTGACCTAGACTATAACTTTTATAGGAACCTAACACAAGTTATCTTGTGTTTAGATCTTAAAACATGTACATCACCTATCCTTAGGTGATTAACAAAACAAGGAACCAAAATTATTTTTCCGAAACGATTTTTGAAAAACAATCATCTGTTTTTGAATAAATTTTTACAAGGTTTTGAACCCCCAATTGTAAGGTTTTGAACCCTCTGTTATATGGTTTTGAACCCTTTTTCAGTATTGATTTTTGGCCTTGTGCCTTCAAAATTTTCAAAAAATCTCGTCAAAAGTTTTGGGTTTTAAATAATGTGAACATGTGCAAACTGGAAGGGTGAATGCCTGTATTATGAGTTTTCTGTCTAGGCAAGCACTTCGTATACATCTCAACCAGACGCGAGACCAGTTGTGCTTACCTGGGAATTCTTGGAGTGAGTGTTCACTTATAGGCGAGCATGTCTTCATTATACATTATTTTTGACCCATTTACTTTGATTAGTCACTGTGAGTCGTTTGTTTGCTTTGTGATACGGACGAATGACCACCATCTATGCTGTTGGCAATTCTTGTTTTTATCATCTCATTCTTTTCATCCAATCATCTCACTCGTTTCTTTTCATGTTTTCCTCTTTTAGAATGCCTCCTCGACGCGAGAATCAGATAGCTACTGCCGAGCTGGCAGAAATTATTGCGCAGCAGATGGCTGCTCAATTCCCAAATCTCTTTGCTCAATGGAACCAGGCCAACAACAACAACAATGTTCCATGCAAATACAAGGATTTTAACCAGGCTAAACCACTCAAGTTTAGTGGTTCTGAGGGAGCGACTGGGCTTCTTCAGTGGTTCGAGAGCATAGAGAATACTTTTCGCCATGTGCAGTGTCCGGATAATTGCAAGGTCGAGTTCTCCTCGAGCGTATTTCAGAAGAGGGCTTTGACATGGTGGAACGGGGTTATAAGAGACCGGGGTGCAGAAGTTGCTCTCGCACAGACATGGGCTGAACTTAGAGCCCTTATGATGAGGGAATTCTGTCCTCGCCATGAGCAACGAGCGTTGGAGAAAGAGTTTGATGTTTTGAAGCAAGATAGTGGTGAGCACAGGGCTTATACTGATCGGTTTGAAGAATTGAGTCTGCTTTGCCCAACAATGGTCACCCCACTCGACAAGGCTATCGAGAGATACATCGATGGCCTACCTGACTCGGTACAAGACATTCTTACTGGTAGTAACCCTGCCACACTTCGTCAGGCGATCGAGTTATCTGCGACATTGACTGAGTCGCAGATCCGGAAGAACAAGTTACACAGGAAGGGTGACAAGGGCAAGAAGCAGTCGGCTGATAAGGAAGATAGCAAGAAAGGTCAAAACTTGAATGGAAAGAACTCTGGTTCTTCGAAGAGGTCAAGGAAGCGTAAGGCTTCCCAAAATTTTGCTATCACTGCCCAAGCTAATCTGGCAGCTCCCAACCAACCCGCACAGCCTCCAGCAAAGAAACCCTATACAGGGAATGCACCTTTGTGCAATAGATGCAACAGTCACCACCAGCCGCAACTTCCATGCCGTTTCTGTACTAACTGTGGGAAATCAGGCCATCTCGCCAATGTTTGTCGATCTGCTCAGAATCCCGCGGTTCAGAACCCGGCTCAACAAGTTGCTCAGCCTCCTGCTCCGCAACAGGGTCAAGCTGCACGACCACAATACACACCGGGTGCTTGTTACAATTGTGGGGATCTGACCCACTATAGAAATCGGTGCCCAAGACTGGCGAACCAGAACCAGAACCAGAACCAGAATCAGGCTCCGGCTCGAGGCCGAGTCTTTAACATGAATGCCCAAGAGGCGCAGGCGGATGATAATGTGGTGAACGGTACGTTCTTTATTAATAATCAGCCTGCATCTGTTCTTTTCGATTCTGGTGCCGATAAGAGTTTCGTGTCATTATCTTTTGAGCAAATGCTTCGCGTGTCTAGAACGAAACTAGGCAAATCTTTGACAGTAGAAGTTGCTAATGGTGAACCCATTATTCTTGATTCTGTTCTTCGCAACTGCCGGTTGAATCTTAACGACCATCTTTTTCCTATTGACCTCGCGCCTATGCAACTTGGAAGCTTCGACGTTATTGTGGGAATGAATTGGTTATCCAAGCATCACGCAGAGATAGTTTGTGCTAAAAAGATTGTTCGTGTGCCACTTTCGACAGGCGAGATCCTGCAAGTTCAAGGTGAGAAGCCTACCGGTGGTCTCAAACTCATGTCTTGTTTTAAAGCTCGGAAGTATCTGCAGAAGAACTATGTGGCTTTCTTAGCACATGTTACGGAAGATAAAGGCAAGGGTAAGTCTATTTCAGATATTCCTGTCGTTCGGGATTATTCTGAAGTGTTCCCTGAAGATTTACCTGGTCTACCTCCAGCACGCCAAGTCGAGTTCCGCATTGATCTCGTACCTGGTGCAAATCCCATTGCCAGAGCTCCATATCGTCTTGCACCGTCTGAGATGCAAGAGTTGTCTAAACAGCTTCAGGAGCTCTCTGACAAAGGTTTTATCCGTCCCAGTTTTTCACCTTGGGGTGCTCCCGTTCTTTTTGTCAAGAAGAAGGATGGATCCTTTAGGATGTGTATCGATTATCGTGAGCTTAACAAGCTTACCATCAAGAATCGATATCCCCTACCTCGCATCGATGATCTCTTTGATCAGTTACAAGGTGCTTCTTATTTTTCGAAGATTGATCTGCGATCTGGATATCATCAACTTCGGGTGCAAGAAGAAGACATTCCGAAGACAGCATTCCGTACTCGTTATGGACATTACGAGTTCACAGTCATGCCATTCGGTTTGACTAATGCTCCTGCTGTTTTCATGGACTTAATGAATAGGGTCTGCAAACCTTATTTGGATCAGTTCGTCATTGTTTTTATCGATGACATCTTGATTTACTCTAAGACGCGAGCTGATCACGAGCAGCATCTTCGTCTTACTCTGGAACTCCTGAAGAAAGAGCAACTTTTCGCCAAATTCTCCAAATGCGAATTTTGGCTTAAAGAAGTTCAATTTTTGGGACACATTATCAACGAACGAGGTGTTCATGTAGATCCCTCCAAGATCAGTGCGATTAAGGATTGGGATACGCCTACTACTCCTACTGAAGTTCGTTCATTTCTTGGTCTAGCGGGTTATTATCGCCGCTTCATTGCAAACTTCTCTAAAATTGCAGTTCCTCTAACTGCTCTAACTCAGAAGAAAATGCCCTTTTACTGGGGATTCAAACAAGAGGAAGCTTTTCAACACTTGAAGCAGAAGCTTTGCGATGCGCCTGTTCTATCATTGCCTGAGGGTGATGATGATTTTGTCGTGTATTGCGATGCATCTAAATTAGGTCTTGGCTGTGTTCTGATGCAAAGGAACAAAGTCATAGCCTATGCATCGAGGCAGTTGAAGATTCATGAGAAGAACTACACCACTCATGATCTTGAGTTGGGTGCAGTTATTTTCGCTCTCAAGATCTGGAGACACTATTTGTACGGTACAAAATGTGTGGTTTTCACTGACCACAAAAGTCTTCAGCATATCTTCAACCAGAAAGAACTCAACATGAGACAGCGACGTTGGGTTGAGCTTTTAAACGACTATGACTGCGAAATTCGCTACCATCCTGGTAAGGCGAATGTCGTAGCTGATGCATTAAGTCGTAAGGAACATACTAAGCTTCATTGTGTACGTGTTCAATCTGTTATTCAAGCTCGATCCGATATTCAAGCACGCATTTCTCAAGCTCAACAATCTTGTGTTTCACAAGGATTGATGGATAAGGAATTTCCTTATCACATAACACCTGCTCTTGAACAGAAGGACAATGCATCGTATTATTTCATGGACCGTTTGTGGGTCCCAAGCCAGGATGATCTTCGTGCCTTGCTTATGGATGAAGCCCATAAGTCTCGTTATTCTATTCATCCGGGCTCAGATAAAATGTATAAGGATCTTCGTATTCACTATTGGTGGCCTGGTATGAAGAAAGACATTGCCTTATACGTATCCAAATGCCTTACTTGTCTAAAGGTTAAGGCTGAACATCAGCGTCCTTCGGGTTTATTGGAGCAACCAGAGATCCCAGTTTGGAAATGGGAAAACATTACTATGGATCTTGTTACCAAACTCCCGCGCACAAAGAAAGGTCATGATGCCATCTGGGTAGTCGTTGATCGTCTTACAAAGTCAGCACATTTCTTGCCAATCCGCGAGGATTTTCCTACTGACAGACTTGCTCAAATCTATGTAGATGAAATTGTAGCTCGACATGGTGTTCCTTTGAACATCATTTCTGACAGAGATGCTCGTTTCACTTCTCATTTTTGGAGAACCATGCAATCTGCCATGGGGACCCAACTTAATCTGAGCACAGCTTATCATCCGCAAACGGATGGTCAATCTGAGAGAACAATCCAGACTCTGGAGGATATGCTTAGAGCTTGTGTGATCGATTTTGGTGGTAGCTGGGATTCCCATCTGAAATTGATTGAATTCTCCTACAACAACAGTTATCACACTAGCATCAAAATGGCTCCT
Organism: Helianthus tuberosus; assembly: GCA_030545235.1. Lineage (NCBI taxonomy): Eukaryota > Viridiplantae > Streptophyta > Magnoliopsida > Asterales > Asteraceae > Helianthus > Helianthus tuberosus. The sequence continues at coordinate 95,131,732 of CM060399.1, read as the reverse complement.
TTCGAAGCTCTCTATGGTCGAAAATGTCGTTCACCAGTCTGCTGGAATGAGATTGGCGAGGCTCAACTTACTGGACCTGCCCTCATTTTAGAGACAACTGACAAGGTCAAGAAAGTTCGTGATAACCTTCAGGCAGCTAGAAACCGTCAGAAGATTTACGCGGACCCAAAACGCAAAGCCTTTGAATTTCAAGTCGGTGATCGAGTATTACTTAAGGTCTCACCTTGGAAATGTGTGATCAGATTTGGAAAGAAAGGAAAACTTGCACCTAGATATGTTGGACCATTCAAGATCGTCGAAAGAATCGGAAAGGTAGCCTACAGACTTGAGTTACCTCCTGAACTGGGAAATGTTCATCCAACTTTTCACGTGTCCAATCTCAAGAAGTGTACAGCTGATGAGAATTTCTCCATACCGCTTGACGAAATTCGTGTTGGCACAACACTGAAATTTGTTGAGAAACCAGTGGAAATCATGGAACGTGAAGTCAAGTGGCTTAAACGCAAGCGCATTCCTTTGGTCAAAGTTCGCTGGGAAGCTAAACGTGGACCTGAGTTTACTTGGGAACGCGAAGATCAAATGAAGGCGAAATATCCACATCTTTTTCCACGAGTTTCCTCTAAATAAATTTCGGGACGAAATTTCCACAAGTAGGGGAGACTGTAACAACTGTGCTTGTAATCACTATGAACAGTTCCGTTATCAATAAAACAATGTTATTTGATCACAATGTTTTTTTGTTATGTTATACATTTTTCATGTTTTGACTTTTATCCAATTCCAAACTCTATATCAATTTCTGGAGAGTTATACGCAAACTGGTGCGAAAACGTACTCAGTTTAACGCGACAAATACTCCGGAACATCAACATATACTCCACATACCTTAAATAACCTTTACATAAACTTAGAAATAAGTTTTGAAGGCTTTGGTATGGCAAAAACAAGTTAATTCGCTTACAGGGACTAAATATGACAAACTGCGAAAGTATGTCAATTTGAACTGTAACGAACATTCCGGAACATGACCATAAGTTAAACACACCTTAAATATCCTTTATATAGCTTAGAAATAGGCTTTGAGGGGTTTGGTGTGCTAAAATAAACTTTTGGGACATTCAGGGACTAAAAGTGTCAAAAAGTGCACAAGTTTGCATTTTCGCGCATAACTTACGTTCTGAATACATCCGGACATCCAAAATTTTATGAAAGCATGACTACATTATATTTTAGTGTTCGCCTTAAGAAAAATCCATTCGTCGCGTCATTTGGATCGTTTTTCGCGCTTATGCGCATTCCGTCGTAATTAACCGAACATCGCGACCGTACGGCCAAACGAACCGACATCCGAGATATTTTTGAGCACATTTTAAGTTCCCTATACTTTAACTTCATTTTAGAGCTTTGAAATGGGGTTAACGGGCCTTAAACGTGTCGGAAATGGCTGAAACAAGGTGCAGGGACTGAAAATGCAATTCTGCCAAACTAGGTGCTAGCGCACCGCTACAATATAAGTGTAACGGTGCGCTAGGGGTCTGCAGACCAGATTCAATGTTTAGAACAGCCTGTTTGCAGCTGGTTTCCACTCCCATTTCCCTTGCCAAGTGTTGATACCTTATGGTGAGTGGCCAAATTAGTCACCATAACATTCCGACAAGTGTACGGTATTGATCGTGCCTCCTTTTCCATGAAACGATCTCAACGGTTCACCGAAAACTATAAATACCCCATTACCCCCAACCTTATTTCTCACTAGAATCTGATTAATTGTGTTCTAAGTTGAAACCTTTGTTTCATACCTGAACTATATTGATCTAGATTAGCATTCGGGGACCCTTCGTAAGTATTCTTTCGTTCTTTTCCTTATTTTACTGCTTTTCGAGTCAGAAAGTCAAACTTTGTTTGACTTTCAGCGTTGACCAGTAATGGTCAATGCGAAGTTCGTTTGAACTTCGCAACGTGATTGTAATCACGATGGTCATAGTCCCTTGGGACTATGCCTACTGATTACCACGTTGTCAAGGGTCGTAGGGTAAGCGATCTAATAAATCGCTTATACCTCGAACCCGGCCCAGTTTGGTCGATCATTAGGATCCGACCAAATACTTTAGGTGACCATAGTAGGTAGGGAATAACCTTCCGAGGTTATACCCTATGGTCACATCGTTTAAGTAGTTGTATGATGGGTAGTTTATATGCCTTAGGTAAATTACCAGAATACCCTTTTCATACATAATTGGTAATTTAGCATATGTAACCTAAACTTTTGTCACATAACTGATTATTTAACATGTTTAGGCATATAATACTTGTCATAGGACTAGTTAGGCGGTCCGAACGCGTTTCACGCGCACGACGCGTTAAAGTAGCATAAGCTTCCTAAACGAGTCGTAATGGGTCGTAAACAATTATGTTAGGTTTCATTTAGTATGTAGGCTTTGTTAAACCAAATGACGCGAGTCTCTACACTCGTTTGGTTTATGAAACCTCATTCTATCCAATCATCCGATTAAGGTCCGGTTATTAACATAGTTACCTATATTAGGTGCCGTTTGATTCAGAGATCTCTAGCATTACTTGGTGATTATCTTTAGACATCTGAGCAATCACAAGTGAGTACATAGAACCCCTCTTTTACTGTTTTCCAAACTGTTTTGGGGTGGAACACATGTGCCTACTTGTTACTTTCATGCTTTCATGTTTTCACATCATATACCTGCTATGTTCGTTAGTACACTATAGTACATGATTTCATGACATTTCATGCTAGGTGTGCCCATTGTGTGCATTACTTAGTACATCGTTTTACATGACATTTCATGCTAGGTGTGCCCATTGTGTGCATTACTTAGTACATCGTTTTACATGACATTTCATGCTAGGTGTGCCCATTGTGTGCATTACTTAGTACATCGTTTTACATGACATTTCATGCTAGGTGTGCCCATTGTGTGCATTACTTAGTACATCGTTTTACATGACATTTCACGCTATGTATGTTCATTTGATTACATACTTAGTGCATTGTTTTCACATGTTTACATTTTGGTATGACATTTGGTTTGTTTACATGGGACAATACATTCATTAACATTAGCTACGCCGTTCGTTAGTAGGTAGTGGTACCATAGGAATTGACAACTCCCGTTCCGGACATCCCAGGGAAAGGGGACAGAAAGGAATGACCGAATTCGTTGACATAAGACAGATAGACCTTTAATTTGTTTAAAGGGTTTATCACCACAGTCGCCAGGCTTGGATGTATGCATTTTCACAATACCGCATAAATGTTCATATTAAATAGTTGCATGCATTTACACAAGACATAGCTTTGATTTAAACCAAGTTTTACTTCAATACTTTGTTTTTGTGCATATGGTTTAGTTGAGACATTTCACTTGCCATACATGACATTTTGACATAGACATTTGACATGGATATTTGACATAGACATTTGACATGGATATTTGACATAGACATTTGACATGGATATTTGACATAGACATTTGACATGATTTACATCTTGACATAAACACTTTGACATATTATTCAATACATTTGACAATTTGGTTAAACATAGACTTCTTACATTGGTTGGTTTGGTTTGATTAAGTGATTAAGTTAACGATGCGTGTGTAATATGATACAAGCATGGTGGATACGCCGCTGGTACTTCCTATATATAAGTGTTTGTATGGTATTACACGGCGTAACGTTATTTGAATCATTTCAGTTTGAGACATAGAACATTTTATACAAATAACATACTTTTCACAAGACATTGATTTACAAACAACTTATCTTATACAAACACATTTTTTTTTTACATGGTTATCTATTTAACCTGACATTTACTTATACATATCATCTGATCTCGTTGTTTTCAAATGATTTACATGACAAAGCAAATAACAAGGTTCATGACTAAACATTTTCTCAAATACAAGTCATGAATCCTATTTTCACAAAACCTATGTATCTCACAGGCATTTTTATGCTGACGTACCTATTTTCACATGTGTTTTCAGGTGCTTTTCCATAGGATGTTGATTATGATACTAAGGCGGACCTGTGCCTTAGAGACTTTAAAAGAAGATAGACTATGTTTAATTATGTTCTGAACTCGTAAATTTTCTGTTTGAAACAATGTAACACCCTTGTTTAATAAATAAAATACACTTTGTGTGCCATGGTTATGAAACAATTAATTCTGTCGCAACACGCCCCGATGTTTCCGCCGCGGTTTGTTGTTTTACGCGGTCGGGGTGTGACAAAACCAAAAATTGATTTGACAAAACAAAACAGTCAAAATGATTCAAGGTTTTATCAAAGGAATGTTTAAAAGGACAGACTTGGGTGGTCAAGAAACAAACTTTTGTGAGTGATAATTGGAAAATCAATTCAACCAAGAAGGTTGAAAATAAAAACAAAAAAGTCTTTGTTAAGAACGACAGAGATTTTCTAAAATTGAACAATTTTCATCGTGTCATAATACCCAAGGTCAAACGGGCCTGGGTTGTACTATTCAAGTAATTGAATGAGTTAAATGTGAAGGTGCTCCAGATGAAAGCTGAGTGTCAACACAAGGAGGGGAGCAGCCTGGCACAAGAGGAGGCAGTCCCGTGCAACTGAAAAAATAGGGAGTTTGTTTGTTTCTGTACATAAATAAACCATAAATCAAAAACCCTAAAAATAGAAAAATTTAAAATCCAAAAATATGTTTTTATTTTGTCAAAAATTGAAAAATGAAAAAATATTTTTGTTTTTAAATTTGTTAAGAAAATAAAAAATTTAAAAAAATGTTGATTGAATATGCCGAATGTGACAACTGTGCCTACAGTTATCACTGAGCAATCCCGAACAATTTTGTAAGCAATAAAACTTTGTGTTTTATTTCTTGGATTGTATAATTATCTATGATACTTGCACAATAACAATCCTTGTTCAAATTCAAACCGTTAAACACTTTCTGGAAAGTTATACGTAAACTGATACGTAAACGTAATCAGTTTAACGCGAAAAACACTCCGTAATAGCGAATTATGCTTAACATACCTTAAATAATCTTTACATAACTTAGAAACAAGTTTTGAAGGGTTTGGTATGTCAAAAACGAGCTTATTCTATCATAGGGACTATTTGTGTCAAACTGCAAAAGTCTACCGATTCGTATAGCAACGTACACTCTGGAATAAGATCATAAGCTAAACAGACCATAATTAACCTTAACATAGCTTAGAAATAAGCTTTGAGGGGTTCGGTGTGAGAAAATATGCTTGTTTAATCTACATGGACTAAAAGCGTCAAAAAGTGCATAAGTTTGCATTTACGCGCATATCTTACGTCCTGAACATATCCGGACATCCAAAAATTTTTGTAATCATTAAGATATTTTATTTTAGTGATTGGAATGCTAAAATACCATTCGACGCATAATTTGGATCGTTTTTCGTGTACGTTTGAGTTTCGTCGTAATTAACCGAACAACGTGACCGTACGACCAAACGAACCGACATCCATGATTTTTTCAAGCATATTTCAAGTCTCCTATGCTTTAACATCCTTGTAGAGCCTTGAAAATGGGTTAACGGGGCTTAAACGCATCAAAAATCAAGTTTGGAGTCAAAGAGGCCTGTTCTGCCAAAATATAAAAGTTTTAGTCTGGAGTCTCTCGCTGGGTGCGAATCCTGGAGCTTCTGTCTTCGCGGCCCGCGATAGCTGGAGCTGGGCAAATTCTCAAGATCTTCAAAACAACCTGCTGTCCTTGTTTGTAATCCTAGTTTTTCAATACCTTGAGCTGGTTTAATTGTTCCCCAAGCCCCCAAATCAGTGTGCAACAAGTGTAAGGCCATGATCATGTTTTAAAACACTTGGAATGATCCTATTGATTAAAAAAATCTATAAATAGCCATGGGTTTTCAACATTTTTCCTTGCTCATTTGATCTTTCCTTCATTCCTGCTCTAAGTTGAGGTTCTCACACTTGTTGAAGACCTCATACCTGAGTTTTCTTTGTTCTATCTCCAAGCTTGGACTCATGTAAGTTTCTTTCATGCTTGCTTATGTATTTCAAGCAAGAAAGTCAAACAGTGTTTGACTTTTTGCTTTGACCATAATTTGGTCAAGTCAAAGTTCATTTGAACTTTGCAACGTGAGCGTAATCACGATGGGTTACCACATTGACTAGTCAAAGTGACAAGTCATAGTTTCGGTCAAAATGCCGATTATGTGCATTTTGCGACGAAACTATTCTCGGGTATCAAAACACTTTGTTTTGATATCAAACCTGTTTTCTAACTTAGTTAAACATGTTTTAACATGTTTAACTCGTCACTTTTAGTTTAGTGCTTACTTAGGGTCGTAAGTCAAGCGATCTAAATAACCGCTTAGACTTTCGAACCTGACCCGTTTGGTCGATCATTAGGATCCGACCAAACGTATTTTGTGACCATAGTTATATAGGGAATAACCTTCCGAGGTTATACCTTATGGTCACTTCGTTTAGTTAGTTGTATGATAGGTAGTTTATATGCCTTAGGAAAATGACCAAAATGACCTTTTCATGCATAATTTGAATTTAAGCATATGTAACTTAATTTTTGACACTTAAACAAATTATGCAATGTTATTAAACATGTTAAGGCATATAATACTTGTCATAGGACTAGTTAGGCCATCCGAACGCGCTTTTGCGCAAACGACACGTTAAAGTAGCGTAAACTACCTTAACGAGTCGTAACGGGTCATAAGCACTTAGGATAGGATCCAATTTAGAATGTAGGCTTTGTTAAACCATATCATATGAGTTCCAATACTCATTTGGTTTATGAGACCTCACTCTATCCGATCTTCTGATTTAGGTTCGGTTTATTAACATAGTTACCTATATTAGGTGCCATTTGATTCCGTGATCCTTCAAGCGTTATTTGATCTTTGTTTCTTGTCACACCCTGACTTTTGCGGAAGCGTATTATGTGTGACTTGGTTAATTTCATTGCATTCAATTTTAGCAAACAACTATATGATAGAAACCATGATGTTCATCCATTACTAAGTTTCAAAATATTACAAACCACATTGTTTAATACCAAACATAGACTACGAGTTTAAAATGCAAACCGACCAAATGTTTTAAGTTCCATAACGGACTTTGACAAAAGACATAAAAAAACACAAGGCTTTGATTCATGTATCTCATCAAAGATAGGATACACAATTCAAACCCTTCAAAATGGGATGACATCACTTCATGTAAACACATCTTGTAAACCTTAAACGCTCGCCAGATCCGTCTCAATTTCCTGAAATACATGTAGTTTGAAAACATCAACAAAAGTTGAGCGAGTTCATGTGTTTTGTATGTGTGCACGAATAACCTTGTAAACATTTGTAAGCATGTATTTGTAAACCGGTATGAAAGCGTCTATGAACAGATCAATTAATGATTTGTAAGGTCATTAATATGTGTGCAACGGCGTAGGAAGGCTCAAACCTAGCAGATTTTGTACCGGGCTTTCGGCTGGAAGATATAGTCACCACCTTCGGCCACTTCCGGCCCAGGGGTGGGGCTCGCAACACCCAAATAGATCTATCACTCATGTCCCTCGGTCCTTATACGAGGATTAATGGTCTTAAGTGTGCGCCTACCCATTCACATGATCTAACAATTCATTCCTTAGCTAACCATACCATTTGTAAATATTTGTAACATGTATTTCACCCCCGAAGTTATAAAACTGAAAAACAGTTAAAAGAAAAGGGGGACATGAACTCACAATCTTGCGTCCTGCAATCTGGTGTAACTCAAAGATCCTGTCCCGAAGTCGTGCAACTACCTACACACGTGCTATGCTTTATTAGACGGCTAGGTCGTGTAACGACTCTTAGTCTTAGTTGTTATGACTTAACATTCTTTGAGTTACGTCTTGTTGTACATTATATTATTCCAAAGTATATAATTATTGGTTAAAATAATAATATTTTAACTTCAATTATATTTATCAATTATTTGGAATATTTGTCAAAATAATATATATTAACTCATTTGTTTTGTAATCCCTTCATGAATATTTCCCAAGGATGGGTATAATTATATTTGTGTATTTTGCCAAGTGCTGGTGGCGTATTCCGGTGTGTATTTGTACGTACAAGAATACATATTTTCTTGTATTTATTAAGTATTCTTAAACTTAATTTTTGTGTTTAAAATTTCCGGAATATTATTTTTTAATCAAATGAAGATTCACCAATTTATATTCTTAAAATATATGTATTTTAAGAAACTTTTATAGAAAATTATCTATAAACCTTCCTTGGCAAAAATAATTATATTTTCATATAAACCTCAAAAATGATATATATTCAACTTTAACTTAGAAAATATTTATAAATCCATTTTTCACCCAAACTAATATATTCTTACTTTGCTTAAGAAAAAATATATATTTTCTCCAAAAATAATATATCTTCTAATTGTTCAAGAAAATATATTTCTAATTGTTCAAGAAAATATATATTTTCTTGAACAATTAGAAGATATATTATTTTTGGAGAAAATATATATTTTTTCTTAAGCAAAGTAAGAATATATTAGTTTGGGTGAAAAATGGATTTATAAATATTTTCTAAGTTAAAGTTGAATATATATCATTTTTGAGGTTTATATGAAAATATAATTATTTTTTCCAAGGAAGGTTTACAAATATTACAGACATATCATATTTTATCAAGAAGAAAATATGATATGTTTGTAATATTTGTAAAAATCATACTTTCCGTTCTTTTGGTTTCCAAAATACCCTTTAACTTATTTGTCAATATATATATATGAATTTAATTCCGGAATATATATAAGTGTAGTGCATATTCCTTGTTTGGTTTGTCCATAATTCGGGCATAAATTATATATTTATTTTCTTGGAATTTTGGCATTATTTTTGTATTACAATTTTTGTATTTTGGTAAGTTATATTATTTTCAAGTCCTAAAATAATATAACTAATACACATAATATACAAGTAGCACACAAATTGTGACTTCTAAATATATTTTCCTAAAAATATACTTAGTCACTTTTATTTATCAAAAACCAAACTCCAATATTTGTAATTTTTTAACCAAAATTATGGAAAATTTTATATGAAAAACCATGGTTAAAATTTACTTTTAAACACTTGTTTAAAAATATTTTTCTAAGTGTTTAAATTCTACAAAAATTTTTGCCATACTTTCCCCTTAAAAATGGAGGTTTCCTTGCTTTCAAAGCATATCATTTTCTTTTAAAATCATCATCAATCATCAACAATTCATTCAAGACTTACCATGAGTCAAAATCATGCAATTTACATTACTACATGAACTTGAAGTTTTGTAAAAACTTGTAGTAACTTAGTATGTTATTTAGTAGGTTTAGTTACCCTTTAAAACATGGTTCTTTGTTCATAAATCTCTTTCTTGTAAAATTTAGTCTTTTACAACTTACAAGATGATTTTTCAAAAGATAATTCTTTTGTATTTTTCTTGTTACAAACATGTTTCTAGCTTTGATTAAACACTTAAAACATGTTTAACTACTTTAAAAATCATGATCTTGTAAATATTGCAATTAACTTTAGCTTCTTGAGAAAATCATTTTTGATATCATCCATTTTCAAGACTTATAAGATGTATTCATCATCATCTTACACAAAAACATCTTCATTTTCAAGTTCATGTGAAACATAAAGGATGATCATTTTGATTTCTACAAGATTCATCCTCTCACTTGCTAGATCATGTGTTTAATCACAATCTAGCAAGCTTCTTATGATGATTAACATCATAATCACAAGAAATCAACAATCAAGATTCATACATACACTAAATCAACATAGATTTCTTATGATTTTAAGCTTTATGTGAAAAATTATCTTCTTGTTTCTTCATGATCTTTATGTTTAACCATTTACATAATCTTTTAACCATCAAAATGAGAAGTAAAATCAAGTCACAAGAGTCTTACTACTAGCACAAGGCTAGGGAAGAAATCAAAGATGAAGAAGATGATGAACAAGGTGGATAAAAGCTCTAGAGAGTGGTCCTTCAAGCTCCAATGGCTCCAAGATCCTTAACTTAGCTTTTTGAACCTTGGTTTCACCTTGGATTGTATGAGATTGAAGTGAAAGTGGTGGTGGTGTGGGTGGTGGTTCACGGTCGAGACAAGGAAGAGAGGGTGGTGAGTGATGAGGTTGTGAAGTGTGAAATGAGATGAAGTGTGGGACTTGTGGTTTATAAAACATGAACCTCCAACATTTAAAGAACCAAAGGTCTATATGTTTCTAAAGTTCAACACAAATCAAATAAACAATGCAAACAAAATGCATGGGTGGGTCCACCCATGGTGACCGTCGCCAAGGGGGGGGGGGGGTATGGTTACAATGTGATGGCTAGTTAAACAAGTTAGGTTAGTTTCTAAGTATATAGTTTAGTGTTTTAGGTGTTATATGTTTATAAGACATGTTATGATGTTCGGTGACCATAACTAGCTCGAAAATGTTAAAACAGTGCTTCTAGTGAAAATTTGGTGTTTCGAGTAGTGTCCGGTTGTTCGGTTGGTTACCGGTTCGTTAAGGTGCTAAATTACGCAGTTTAGTGTGCTTTATGTTCCCTTTTGTGACAGTTTTAATTCCCAACACATAGGAAGGTATTCTGGACCATTAAACCATAATTCTGCATTATATTTTAGTGTTAGAATGCTGAATTTTGCTGAAAAATGCCGAATTATGCAGTTTGTGTGAGTTTTAGTCACTTTCCGGCACTTAAACTATCTATAGGAAGACAGTTTTATGATCCCTACTTTCCTACACACTATACTAGTGTAACTCTTGGTTTCGGTCCCATTCTGTGTCTTAACATCATGTCTGTCTGAGTACTGTAACAAAGACATGGTACATTTTATACAAAGACACGACACATTGTTTACAAGACACTGCTTACAAATAACATATTTTATACAAACTCAATTTTACTTGGTTATTTATTTAACCATACATCATTCTTTTATATCATCTGATTTTCATATCGATTTTCACATGGTTTTATAAAAGAAAACATTTTACAAAATTCATGACTAGTTTTTGTTAAACACTTCTTTTAACTTACAAGTCATGAATCCTGCTTTAACAAAACCTATGTATCTCATAGGCATTTTTATGCTGACGTATCTATTTTCACATGTGTTTCAGGAACTAATGTATGATGATGATCGTGCTACACTTAGGCGGACTTGGGCCTTAGTGACTTAAAATGAAGCAAGACAATTTAATTTACGTTATGTTTTCGGTTAAATTCCAAGACATTGTAAAACAATTATTCTAATAAAACCAAACTTAAATTACCATGTGTTGTGAAACAATGATTCTGTTACTCCACTCCCCGACATTTCCGCCGCGGTTTGTTGTATTACGCGGTCGGGGTGTGACAGAAGAGTTGGTATCAGAGCTCATAGTTATAGGGAATTAGGTTATTAGTAATGCTCTTGACCTAGTCTATAACCTTCCTAGGACCCTAACGAGAGTTTACTTGCGTTTAGATTCTAAAACAATACCGTCACCTATCTTTAGGCGATAACCACAACAAGAACACAAAATATAAATCCGTTTTGAAAATCAATCATCTATTCTTAGATGATTTTTTATAAGGTTTTGAACTTTCAAAGTTTTCAAAATCTCGTCAAAGTTCGGGTCTTTATAATGTGAACACGTGCAATCTGGAAGGGTGGGTGCCTGTACCTCGAGTTTTCTGTCTAAAGCTAGAGTGTTCGTACAAATCCGCAGTATCGGACCAGTCACTCTTACCTGGGAACTTTTGGGGTGAGTGTCCACTTATAGGCTAAAGCATGTTTTCACGATACATTATTATGACCTATTTACTTTGATTAGCCGCTGTGCGACGTTTTTTTGTTCAAGATAACAGACAAATGATCGCCTTCCTTATGTATCGACGATATCTTCAATATCTCTTTGGTTTATCCAAATGTCAATCTCACTCGTTTCTCATGTTTCCCTATTCTTTAGAGAATGCCTCCTAGACGCGATCAAGCCCAGGATGCTGCCCTCGCAGCCCTAGTCACTCAGCAGATTGCTGCTGTGATTCCGAACCTCATTACCCAGATAAACCAAGCGAATAACAATAACAATGCACAGTATAGCTTCAAAATGTTCAATTCAGCTAAACCACTAAAATTTTCTGGGTCTCAAGGAGCAACTGCGCTCCTACAATGGTTCGAGAGTCTAGAAAGCACATTCCGACATGTTCAGTGTCCAAATGAGCGAAAGGTTGAATTCGCATCTAGTGTTTTTGAGAAACGAGCATTAACATGGTGGAATGTTGTGATGAGAGACAGGTGTGCCGATGTGGCTTTGGCTAAAACTTGGGAAGAGCTCTGAGCTCTAATGATGAAGGAATTATGTCCTCGTCATGATCTCAGGGCACTGGAAAGGGATTTCGATGATCTTAAACAAGATAGCGGTGAACATTGAGCCTACACGGACCGATATTAGGAACTAAGTCTGTTATGTCCAACCATGGTTACGCCTTTGGATAAGGCAATTGAAAAATACATAGATGGCCTCCATGACTCAGTTCAGGACATTGTTACTGGTAATAACCCTACCACAGTTAGACAGGCCATTGAGCTATCCGATACCCTGACTGAATCTCAAATCAGGAAGGGTAAACTTTTCCGAAAAGGCGACAAGAAACCATCCGATGAGACAAAATCAAAGGATGACAAGACTGAATCCTCCAAGAAGTTAAAGAAGCGTAAGGCTTCAAATAACTTCGCTGTAGTTGCTCAAAACAATCAAGCAGTCCCTAACCAACCAGCTCAACCCCCTGCTAAAAAGCCATACAATGGAACTGCACCTCTGTGCAACCAATGCAATCTTCATCATCATGCCAATGTACACTGCCGCAAATGTGGACTTGTTGGTCATACAGCTAGGATTTGCCGAGCTGTGAATACACAAAATCAGGTTGTTAACAACCCTGCTCAAGCTCGTTTTCCACCTGGCTCTTGCTATAACTGCGGCGAGATGGGACATTTCAGGAATAATTGCCCAGAGCTCGTTAATGCAAATCCAGCCCGTGGATGAGCATTTGGCTAACTAGAAGACAATGCTGCTTTGAATCAATCAAACTTTATGTATTATTTTCTTTTGTTATCCAAAACTATGAAACAATTATTTTTGTTATGCATAAATCTTTATTTGCAATCTCGATGTACAAAAACAAATGTGGTTACATATATATATGACATACCCCTATGATACCGACACCAAGGGACCATATTCCTTGCAAATCAAACTACTCTTGTAGTTCTCCCATTCATATGATCGCTCGCGATCTCTATGAAAATCCTAAGTACTCGTTTCCTTCTAAGGAACAAAGTACAAGATACAAGTTACAACTCTGGACGAATACTCAAAGTACCACTTTAAATCCTTGTTTGGATATCTAAGGGTACTTTTCATAAGTCCTTCAATAGTCTTATGCGATATGTCTATGTACATATCATTACATTCTGGTTTTCATAACAACATACATAGTATATGTTTTCAAAACATCCTTCATGATTTCAAAGACATTCCATATGGTTTAAAAACATTTTAACATAGTATATTTACTTAGTATATCAAGTGCCTAATTTCAAAAAAAAAAAAAAAAACATTATCCATGCTTTCAAAAATCTTATACATGATTTCAAAACCATCTCACATGGTTTTAAAACATTTTATAAACATATTTACCTAATTCACCTACCACATGATTTCAAAAGCATACGTAAGGTTTCAAAAACATCAAACACATTTCCAAAGAACCCCATGCATAGTTTTCTAGAACACTCTGCTCGTATGTTGACTTAACATACGTAGTACACGATCTCCAAATTCCGCTTCATATCTTGACTTAGCATATCCAGCCCCTTGACTTCGTGAACATTTCACTTCGTGTGTTGACTTAGCCCACCTAGTACAAGGATTCCGAAACAATTTCTCGCTACTCAAATTCCAAAATCCTTATAGGATCTTCCTATCTTCATAGTTAGATTCTTGTGAATATTTAAAGTACCAATTGAAATCCAATGATTGGATTCTTGGTATAGTTTAAATGCATATGAGCAAATCAACGACAAGTTAATAACAAATGATAACAAGATTAATAACAAGCAGATAACAAGTTGATAACCAAGTTGAAATTTATGTGATTAAGTGATTATGTGTTTATGTGTTGACTTAATTAGAGAGACCCTATGATGGTCAAAGTACGGGTTTTCACAAGGTTGTTCGTTTAAATTCTATCCCCTACACAATATAAAATAAACTGTGCGGACTGTGCAAGGAATTACGTAATTATGGATGCATACATAATTATGGAATTCAGTGCACATAAACCACAACAAGTTTTGTCATGTGTCAACTTAAACAAGAAACAAAGGTTGTCTATATTTATTTCCGTTTCTGAAGAAGTATCAACTGAGGAAAAATGAACTAGCTACTCATTTTTTGCTTCTGAAAGAAATATCCACTGAGGGAAATCAATAATCTATTCGTGAACCGTGTTCATTTTCGTTTCTTATGAAGTATCCACTGAGGAAAATGAACTATCCATTCATTTTCGCTTCTGAAGAAATATCCACTGAGGAAAATGAACAAATTCATTTTCGTTTCTGATGAAGTATCCACTGAGGAAAATGAATTATCCATTCACTTTCGCTTCTGAAGAAATATCCACTGAGGAAAATGAATAAATTTTTTCCGTTTCTGGTGAAGTATCCACTGAGGAAAATGAATTATTTAATTCATTTTCGCTTCTAAAGAAATATCCACCGAGGGAATGAATAATTCTGTATTGATTTTGTCATTTTCATTTCTAATGAAGTATCCACTGAGGAAAATGAACTATCCATTCATTTTCGCTTCTGAAGAAATATCCACTGAGGAAAATGAGTAAATTCATTCCGTTTCTGGTGAAGTATCCACTGAGGAAAATGAACTGCTCATTCATTTTCGCTTCTAAAAGAAATATCCACTGAGGGAATGAATAGTCCTGTATTGATTCTTTCATTTCCACTTCTGACGAAGTATCCACTGAGGAAAATGAATTATCCATTCATTTTCGCTTCTGAAGAAATATCCATTGGGGAAATGAATATTCTTTACGATAATCCTTCATTTCCACTTCTGTCGAAGTATCCACTGAGGAAAATGAATTATCCATTCATTTTCGCTTCTGAATAAATATCCATCGGGGAAATGAATATTCTTTACGATAATCCTTCATTTCCACTTCTGATGAAGTATCCACTGAGGAAAATGAATTATCCATTCATTTTCGCTTCTGAAGAAATATCCATCGGGGAAATGAATATTCTTTACGATAATCCTTCATTTCCACTTCTGACGAAGTATCCACTGAGGAAAATGAATTATCCATTCATTTTTGCTTCTGAAGAAATATCCATCGGGGAAATGAATATTCTTTACGATAATCCATCATTTCCATTTCTGACGAAGTATCCACTGATGAAAATGAATTATCCATTCATTTTCGCTTCTGAAGAAATATCCATCGGGGAAATGAATATTCTTTACGATAATCCTTCATTTCCACTTCTGACGAAGTATCTACTGAGGAAAATGAATTATCCATTCATTTTCTCTTCTGAAGAAATATCCATCGGAGAAATGAATATTCTTTACGATAATCCTTCATTTCCACTTCTGACGAAGTATCCACAGAGGAAAATGAATTATCCATTCATTTTCGCTTCTGAAGAAATATCCATCGGGGAAATGAATAATCTATTTAACTATCTTTTATTTCTACATCTGACGAAGTATCCACTGAGGAAATGAATAACCTATTCTACAATTATTCATTTCTACTTCTGACGAAGTATCCGTTGAGGAAAATGAATTATCCATTCATTTTTGCTTCTGAAGAAATAACCATTGAGAAATGAACAGCTTATACATTCATTCATTTCCATTTCTGATAAAAGTATCCATTGGAGGAAATGAATTATCTATTCATTTCCGCTTTTGAAGAAATATCCATTGGAAATGAATAACATATTCATCTTTCATTTCCACTTCTAACGAAGAATCCATTGAGGAGAATGAACTATCTATTCATTTCCGCTTCTGAAGAATAACCACTGGGAAAATGAAATACAAATCCTTACAAGACCCTTCTGTTTTATTAGTTAGATTCTTAAAGGACACTTACAAGTACTACTGGTTGATTTAGTTTTACCATTAACAGAATCCCTCATTCCCACTTCCTGCATTATCTAAGGAAGCATCCATTAGGGAATAATAAAGTTATGCCTTACGTGGAGATCCTTGAAGAGTTATTCTATGAAAATAGATGAAACTCTAGATTCAGCGCAAGACAATTACTTAAACAGACTCATACGAATAAATTTCGGGACGAAATTTACTAAAGTAGGGGAGACTGTGACAACTGTGCCTACAGTTATCACTAACCAATCCTGAACAATTTTGTAAGCAATAAAACCTTGTGTTTTATTTCTTGGATTGTGTAATTATCTATGATACTTGCACAATAACAATCCTTGTTCAAATTCAAACCCTTAAACACTTTCTGGAAAGTTAAACGCAAACTGATATGTAAACGTAATCAATTTAACACGACAAACACTCCGGAATAGCGAATTATGCTTAACATACCTTAAATAACCTTTACATAACTTAGAAACAAGTTTTGAAGGGTTTAGTATGTAAAAAACGAGCTTATTCGATCACAGGGACTATTTGCATCAAACTACAAAAGTCTGCTTATTCGTATAGAAACGTACACTCTGGAACAAGATCATACGCTAAACATTCCATAATTAACCTTAACATAGCTTAGAAATAAGCTTTGAGGGGTTCAGTGTGAGAAAATATGCTTGTTTAGTCTAAAGGGACTAAAAGCGTCAAAAGTGTATAAGTTTACATTTACGCGCATATCTTACGTCCTGAACATATCCGGACATTCAAAAATTTTTGTAATCATTAAAATATTTTATTTTAGTGATTGGAATGCTAAAATTCCATTCGTCGCATAATTTGGATCGTTTTTCGCGTCCGTTTGAGTTTTGTCGTAATTAACCGAACAACGTGACCGTACGACCAAACGAACAGACATACGTGATATTTTCAAGCATATTTCAAGTCCCCTATTCTTTAACATCCTTGTAGAGCCTTGAAAATGGTTTAACGGGGCTTAAACGCATCAAAAATCAAGTTTGGAGTCACAGGGGCCTGTTCTGCCAAAATTTAAAAGTTCTGGTCTGGAGTCTCTCGCTGGCCGCGAAGCCTGGAGCTTCTGTCTTCGCGGCCCGCGACAGCTGGAGCTGGGCAGATTCTCAGGATCTTCAAAACAGCCTGCTGTCCTTGTTTTTAATCCTAGTTTTTCAATACCTTGAGCTGGTTTAAGTGTTCCCCAAGCCTCCAAATCAGTATGCAACAAGTGTAAGGCCATGATCATGTTTTAAAACACTTGGAATGATCCTATTGATTCAAGAAATCTATAAATAGCCATGGGTTTTCAACATTTTTCCTTGCTAATTTGATCTTTCCTTCACTCCTGCTCTAAGTTGAGGTTCTCACACTTGTTGAAGACCTCATACCTGAGTTTTCTTTGTTCTATCTCCAAGCTTGGACTCTTGTAAGTTTCTTTCATGCTTGGTTATGTATTTCAAGCAAGAAATTCAAACAGTGTTTGACTTTCTGCTTTGACCATAATTTGGTCAAGTCAAAGTTCATTTGAACTTTGCAACGTGAATGTAATCACGATGGTTATAGTCCCTTGTGACTATACCTACTGATTACCACGTTGACTAGTCAAAGTGACAAGTCATAGTTTCGGTCAAAATGCCGATTATGTGCATTTTGCGACGAAACTATTCTCGGCTATCAAAACACTTTGTTTTGATATCAAACATGTTTTCTAACTTAGTTAAACATGTTTAACTCGTCACTTTTAGTTTAGTGCTTACTTAGGGTCGTAAGTCAAGCGGTCTAAATAACCACTTAGATTTTCGAACCCGACCCGTATGGTCGATCATTAGGATCCGACCAAACATATTTTATGACCATAGTTATATAGGGAATAACCTTCCGAGGTTATACCTTATGGTCACTTCGTTTAGTTAGTTGTATGATAGGTAGTTTATATGAGGAAAATGAGCAAAATGCCCTTTTCATGAATAATTTGAATTTAAGCATATGTAACTTAATTTTTGACACTTAAACAAATTATGCAATGTTATTAAACATGTTAAGGCATATAATACTTGTCATAGGACTAGTTAGGCCATCCGAACGTGCTTTTGCGCAAACGACACGTTAAAGTAGCGTAAACTACCTTAACGAGTCGTAACGGGTCATAAGCACTTAGGATAGGATCCAATTTAGAATGTAGGCTTTGTTAAACCATATCATATGAGTTCCAATACTCATTTGGTTTACGAGACCTCACTCTATCCGAACTTCTGATTTAGGTTCTGTTTATTAACATAGTTACCTATATTAGGTATCGTTTGATTCCGTTGATACAAGACATTGGTTGTTATCTGACATTTGATTATACAAGGCATAGTTTATACCTAAGATTGTGACATTATGCATTGTTTGTGCATAACATTTGACATTGGATTGACAAGACATTTTTGGTGGTTTATTTGGTAAGTGATTTAAATAACGAGGCGTGTGTAATATGATAAAAGCATGGTGGATACGCCGCTGGTACTTCCTATATATAAGTGCTTTTATAATATTAAATATCGTGGCGTTATCTAAACCACTTTGACAGAAACAAAGACATGGTACATTTTATACAAAGACACGACATATTGTTTACAAGACATTGCTTTACAAATAACATATTTTATACAAACTCGATTTTACTTGGTTATTTATTTAACCATACATCATTCTTTTATATCATCTGATTTTCATATCGATTGTCACATGGTTTTATAAAAGAAAACATTTTACAAGATTCATGACAACTTTTTGTTAAACACTTCTTTTAACTTACAAGCCATGAATCCTGCTTTAAGAAAACCTATGTATCTCACAGGCATTTTTATGCTGAAGTACCTATTTTCACATGTGTTTCAGGAACTAATGTATGATGATGATCGTGCTACACTTAGGCGGACTTGGGCCTTAGTAACTTAAAATGAAGCAAGACAATTTAATTTACGTTATGTTTCCGGTTAAATTCCAAGACATTGTAAAACAATTATTCTAATAAAACCAAACTTTAATTACCATGTGTTGTGAAACAATAATTCTGTTAGTCCACTCCCCGACATTTCCGCCGTGGTTTGTTGTATTACGCGGTCGGGGTGTGACACCGAAACCCTCACGGCTGAATAAACATGATTATTTGACAAGTGATTAAAAATGGTTTTAACATTGTTAAAAATCAATGTGTTTTAAATCATGGGGGTACTTTATGCAAGAAAGAGCGTGTTTAAGCAGAAAATGGATGGCGAGACAAAGCTATCTACATCAATTATCAAATTTTCTTTAAATGTTTTGAGTTTTAGGGGAAGTAAATATTTTCAGAAAATCCAAAAACATTTGAAAATTTGAAAAAGCCAAAAACAATAGAAAATGAAAAAGAGTTTTGTGTAAAAGAGGAAATGATAGTACATCAGTAAACAATCACAGTACGCTAAAGAAATGGTAAGTCATATGTGATAAACGGTCTCACTGATGATATGCCAGTAGGTTTTTACACATTTAGTAGATTGATTTCGAGATATAAACCTAAATATCAATAGCTTACTTATCTCATGGGGAACATCTCTCGGACATATGGATAACCTCCGAAATCTCGTTTGAGAGGTTGCCTAATTCTGAGATACTAGGTCTTTATACTTGGTCTTCTGATTTTGCGTCAGCAATGGCCTAGACCTCATATAATACTTTGCGTGCTTTAAACGCTTTCCCTCTACATAAAAATTGAGAAAATATCAAAAGATATAATTTAAGTGCAGTTGTAAAGAAGATCCTTAAGAGGGACACACCTAAAGTCGAGCCTTCATCTCTTTGACTGAACGGTAGTTCATACCTGAGCTCTCAAGGTCTTGCACTAACCCAGAGTACATATATCAATATAGTATATTCATCTTTAAGACTGAATCAAGGGAATCATGATACGGGAGTATATTATGAGGTGGGACACGCGAATAAATTAAGTTCCTAAAACAATAAATCTCGTATCTTGAATCAGTTGAACTCTGTGTGAAAATTTAAGTGGATCAGTATACTGACAATCTAAGTCAATCGTTTAGAACTTAAAGTGTTTATAGCTCAACGATGCTAGTGATTTGTCATAAACTGATATGATCATCTGACACGAACTCAAACAAAAAAATTGTCTGTAAATATTCCTTTATTGCATTTCATTAGAGAAAATTACAAAAACATTTTCGGAGTGTTTTAGCATAAACTTTGTAAAAAACAAAAAGATTTTGTTTCTGCTTTATTTTCAACAACCGATGTCTGAATGCTGAGTTTCAAAATCTAACTATGCTGAACATGTTTCTGAAAATAAACAAGTTCATTAACTTGAAACTTGAGTTTTTAAATTGAAAAATCTAAAATAGTTTGTGAAATCTCCAAAGTCATTAAGTTGGACTTAGATGATTATCTAAGAGGGTTTTGGATGCTTAAACTGTCAGACATAGTTATTTGATAGGGGGAGTAGAATCGGATTATTCTGGAAGTCTACATATTGTTACATCATTGTTTAGAGCTATGTTATTATTAAAAAAGTTATCATTGTTAAATATTTGTGATTTTCAGATGTAAAAGCCAGATTATGATCCCGATAGCTGAGACTAAGGGGGAGTCTGAAGACGAAGCAAGGGGGAGATTGTAATCGAAAAGCCAGGTGTCGATCCTGAAAAGCACGAAAGCTTAAAGAAAGGGGGAGCCTGGAGAAAGAGTCAAACGAAAGGGGGAGCTAAATCAGAACACAGAATTAAGAGGAGCTTGAAGAGGGAGTCTGTGGTGCTGAAGATGTCAAAGCTTCTAAAAGACTTAGAGAGAGAGAGAGAGAAAGAGAGAGAGAGAGAGAATGAAGACTGAAAGCTACGAGATTAACTGTAGTAATATCCAAGGGGGAGTCTGTGAGTGCATAATGTCTATCACTTCCGTCAATCACGAATCATAGCGAGAAACTGAACAAAACAAGGTTTTATATTGTTAAATATAGGGGAATGGCATAATTGTAAATAAGGAGATCTTCCTTATGTGAACCCTATAAATAGGAGCCTTATGTTTAGAATTTAGAACTTTTGCAACTGTTGGTGCATAAATGTCTGTTAACTTCGTCTTTATAGAGTCTTGTATTTAGATGGGATAAACCAGTGCTCAGCAGGCTAGAAAACAGGTTTTTGTGTAATTTCGCACGAAATAGCACTAAGCTATTTCGTACGAAATTAGGACATTGCTATTTCGCACGAAATAGCATGTGCCAATTTCGTGCGAAATTACATCGCCTATAAATACTGAGCTGGTTGATTCATTTGTAATTTTCCCGATTTAGAGCCGAGGTGCTGCCAGTTTGTCAAACGATCTGTAAAAGCTTTGAAATCAATAATAAGAAGATAATTAAGGAGAATCAAGTTGTTTCAAGTCTATTTCTCTGATTCCGCCTTTGAAATAGATCGTAAACTCTTCTGATTAACTCGTTCAGGTCACACATCAATCCAACAAGTGGTATCAGAGCTCAGGAAGAAGAGTTTATACCAATTCAGCTTGTTTTCATCACTTCTACTCATTCTTTTCAAAATTAAACGAGATTTTACGGTTAAAATGGCTTATTTTTCATACATTACACGTAAAACACTGTTTTAATGAATCCTTGAAAGAATTGGATCAAAATTCGAACAAAATCTAGATCAATTTGACAAAATGGTGGACGACATGCTGATGTCATCCTGATTTCGCATGAAATAACCTCTTAATTTCGCACGAAATTAGATTTCGTGTGAGATATTTCATACAAAATTACTATTTCGTTCCAAAGAGGCTATTTTCGTTTGAATTCTAGCTAATTTCGCACGAAATTATATTTCGTTTGGTCTGTTCGAATGAAATCACTATTTCGTTTAAAAACTCTATTTTCGTTTGAGTTGGTATTTCGTGTGAAAGCTTATTCCGTTTGAAGGCTGTTATTTCGTTTGTAGTTCTAATTTCGCGTGAACTAATTTCGTTTGAAGTCATTTCGTGTGAAGTAATTTCGTTTGAGATTGTTGTTAAAAATTCAAAAAATTTTCTAAGTGTTTGATTGATTGTTTCAGATACGTGAAGATGGATGATTTTATGAATCCATTCAGTGACGTTTTTGCTTTCATGGGAAACACTGGAGATGATACATCAAACAACACAAATGAAACTACTCCGAGTGCAAAGAAAACTCTTTCTGATGCTTTGAGTGTGGAGAGTGCATATGGCACATACAATAAGCCTCCTAAACTAATGGCGATTGAAGAATACAATAGATGGGCTAAGAGGTTTGAAGAATGGCTAAAAGAGTTTGCGTATCCAAGCTGGAAGAGCTTGAAGAATGGTTTTAATATGGGAAGATCAGATTATGAAAATATAACAGAAACTGAGGAGGTAGATAGTTTCGTTGCTGAACAAAAGTGCATTGCATTGCTTCATCAGTCTGTGAGAGATGACATAATATCGTTGATTGAGTACACAAATGCAAAAGATCTATGGGAGAAACTGAGAGTAAAATGCGTGGGTAGTGCCGAAATAGTTAAAAACAAAAAGAAGTTGTTAAGAAAAGAATTCGATTTGTTTGGATGTTTGAAAAATGAATCAGTGTCAAAAATGATTGAAAGATTTGGGCATTTGAAGCTGGAACTGGCAAGACACGGAATCATGTACACTCAAGAAGAATTGGTTGACAAACTGTTTGACTCGTTGCCTGATGATAAAGACTAGCAATACTTTGCTTTGATGTTGAAGAATACAATCAAGTCGGAGGATCTGACGGTTGATCTGTTAATTGAAAGACTGGAGAGTCATGAGCTGGAGATCAAGAAATCAAACAAAGTCAGTCATTCCTCATATCAGCAGAATGTTGAGCTGTATTATCGAGGAAGTATGATCCCGAAGAATGTGTCTCCTAAGACAGCTTTCTCAGCTGAAAGTTCTAACACGTCAAATCAAGAAAGTTCAAGCAGTGGTTTTCATAGTGGTTCATTATCAACTACTTCAAGTCAATCAGTTCCAAAGAATCAGTTCCAAAGAATCAGTTCCAATGTAATCTTGCTGTTGATATGAAGAATGCACAAAATTTCAGTGAAGAATCCGCAAAGCAGCAAATGGTGTTCTTAGCGTCTGTGCTAGAATCTTACGAGAGCCTTGTTGCAGGCAAGATTGGAAACACTAATCTCACCAAGGAGGATTATCACCAGATCGACCCAGAAGAGATGGAGTTAATCGATATCAGGTGGTGTATGGCTAGTGCAGTCAGACGAGCACAAAGGTTCATGGAGATTACAGGCAGACATTCAATTGGAGGACCGTCTACAAAACTTGGTTTTGATAAATCAAAAGTCACGTGCTTCAGATGTAAACAAAAGGGACATTTTAAACATGAATGTCGAAACACACCTGCTGATGATACTGCAAATCCATTTCGTGAAGATTACTACAAAAGAGCAATCTATCATCAGAACAAATCTGAACCGCCCAGATTGAAGCAGCTTGAAGATACCCCCAAAGAAAAATCAAGAGCTCTTGGTGTTATTCATGATGAAGAAGGTTTCGATTGGAGTGAACTGCTACCAGAAGAGGATGCAGTGGGCTATGCGTTTGTGACAAAGATTGTTCCTTTCAAAGACAACAGAACAGAAGAAGAAAAATTCGTCAACAGAAGGATGAAAGCCCAAAACAGGATGAGCAGAATCTATCATACATACAAAGAAGCTAAAAAGGCGAATAGATGGGATGCTGATAGAGAATGTTACCTTGATCCCAAGGGAAACATTGCTGTTGATCCAAATACTGTTGATGTTGAAACTCTCACCAAACAAATTGCTGAAGAAGAAGAAGCCAGACAGAGAGAGTGGTGGGGAGGAGGAGAAGCTGTAGAAAAAGAAAAAGAAAAAGAAAAAGAAAAAGAAAAAGAGAAAGAGTCACAGTTAAAGAAAGTTGATGACGGGATTATTGATACGTCACAAGAATTCACGGCTGAGAATTTGAAGAAGATGGCTGACAAAGTGTTTGCTGCGAAAGAGCTAGAGGTAGTTTCTGGTTCTGGCACTGAGTCTAAAACCAAGGTCAGTCAGATTGATGCAACCAATAAAACAGGTAAGAAAGCTAAAACTGAGAGCGACTGCAAAAATTGCATGAAAAACTGCAAGGTTTGTAGTACACTTGCTTACCTCAGTGGTAAAAAGACCGAAGAACTGACAGGAAGGGTCAGAGATGTTGAAGATCAAATCTTAAACCGTGACAAAATGTTAAAAGCTTCAAATGATAGATAAAAGATTTAACTGAGAAAATTGAAAATGATAAAATTGACGTAGAAAGAATTAGGAAAGAAAATGAAAAGCTAATTCATGAAAATCGTCAACTTTCAGAAAATTTTGAGAAGCTAAAACGAACGGTAAAAGATTCTGATGAAAGAAATGGTAAAACAACCAAAGAGAATCTTCAACTGTCAGGAGTTCTTAGGGTAAAAGAAGAGCTAATCAATCAACAACTGGATGAAATTGCTAAGTTGAAGCTTCAGTTTAAAGAAGCCAAAATTGAAAACGAACACATCCAGTTAAAATTAAACAGTTACAATTCTGCAAGCTTTGTTCTTCAACATATAGTTCCTAAACCAATTGGAAAGAACAAAGCAGGCGAAGATGTATATTCGGATGGAACTGGGGTTGGTTTTCATCAGGTTCCACCAATAGTTTTAAACAATTTTTCAAAGAAAAAATCAGGGTTGGTTAATGATGAAGAAGAAAATGAAATTAAACTTCCAGACACAATTGATGTCACATTCACTTCATCTTCCGATGAAGATAGTGTCCAATCTGAAGTTGTGAAAAGCATGGTTGAAAATGTTTTAAAGTCTGAAAGTGACACTACTGAGGATGATGAATGCTTTTTGGATAAATATATTCCAAAATCAAAATCCAAAAACAACTTAAATGAAGAACCTAATCTTGTGATGTACAAGATGGCGGGATCTAATAAGTTGTATTCGGATCGTGATTTTCCTTTGGAGAATGTGAATGTTGGTAAATTGAGAAATGTGTTCAAGTTAATTGAAATTGATGTGTCTGAGATCGAAGGTTTGAAACGTACAAAGAGGCATTTGAACTTTGAAAAGGATAAGTCTTATTATAAGAAACTTGTTATACCACCGCGTTTTTCTAACAACTATTAAAACAAATGGTCGGGTGGTTATCAGGGTGGTAAGAAAAATCAAAGAAGGAATTTTCAAAACAAAAATTTTGTTGAGAAAAAGGTGTTTGTAAAAAGCTCGAGTTCTCATTCCGAGCAAGAATCTGAGATTTTTTCAAAATCAAATGAAGAGTTTTTTTTTTTTAAAGAAAAGGCCTCACAGCCTCACACCAAAGGCACAAGTCAGGTAGTTGATACTCGTACATGCTTTAAGTGCAACAAAGTTGGACACATTGCATGAAAGTGCACTAACTTAAAGCCTAAGTCTGAAGTTGTTGAGAGTCAGAAAAAGAAAGCTGATGCAAAAGGTAAAGCTCCAATGGTTGTTGAGAAGAAAGTTTTGAAAAATGAAAACACCAAGATCAAAACTGAACCCGTAAAGAATGTGATAAATAAAACTGACAAATTTTACAAACGGGTTGCTTCGCCTCAACAAGCATGGAAACCAAAATCAGTTGAAAAGAAATCAAGTTTTCCAAAACCAAAGGTGTCTGAGACTGCAAAATCATCATCTTCAACTAAGAAAATGTATGTACCTTTGGATTACTATGAGAAACTTAAACCACAAGAAGCTACTACTTCTGAAAAGAAAGATGTACCAAAGAAAGACCAATCATCTGGTCAACCTCTTAAAAATGATTTCTTTTATACAAAGAGGTCGAGATTGGGTCTGAGGAGAGCTTAAAGATGAATGACAAGAATTTTCCGCCACTATACATTGCAAAAACTCACCTAAATGTCAAGGTACCTGAGTCGAAAGAGGCTTGGGTGGCATCAACATCTAACTAAAGTGTTTTTGAAATGTGCAGGAGCTTCCAAGATTCGTTTCATGTTGGATTATGGATAGTGGAGCTTCTCGGCACATGACAGGGAAGAAGACCCTATTGTATGATGTTAGAGGGTTTAATGGAGGATATGTGGGATTTGCAGGAAATCAAGGTGGTCGAATAGTTGGTGAAGGAACTTTATCGAATGGTATCGTAACGTTTGAAAGAGTAAACTACATCGCCGAGCTCGAAAACAATCTTCTGAGCATCTCTCAGATTTGTGATCGTATGTATACAACGCACTTTACAGAGAAAGAATGTTTGATCTTGAAACTAGGATTTGTTGTTCCCGAAGAGTGGGTTATCATGCGAGCACCTAGAGTGAATGATCTGTACGTGTTGGACATGAGTGTAGCAACTACTACCACGGGTCAGGCTCACTGTTTTATGTCAAGAGCAACAGAAAAAGAATCACAATTGTGGCATTGAAAGATGGGCCACATTCATCTGCGAAAAGGGAATCACCTGGTGCATAACGACTTAGTTATTGGTGTTCATGTAAAAGGTTTTCATCTTGAGGGGGAGTGCATTAGCTGTGTTAAAGGCAAGCAAAAGAAGAAATCTCACCCTGGAAAGAAGGTTAACTCAGTCTCAAGACCGTTAGAGGGACTCCATATGGATCTTTTTGGTCCTGTGAACGTCAAAAGCATAACTGGTGATTTCTACTGTCTAGTAGTAACAGACGACTACTCGAGATTTTCATGGGTATCATTTCTAAAGACAAAAGATGAGACGTTTGAAAGTTTGATGACGTTGTTCAGAAAGATTGAAAACTTGTACCAAACTCGAATTAGAAGAATCAGGAGTGACAACGGTACAGAGTTCAAGAACAACAAGATGGAAGAGTATTGTGATGAGAGAGGTATACTGCAAGAATTTAGTGTTCCTTACACTCCGCAGCAAAATAGAGTAGCTAAAAGAAAGAACAGGACGCTAATTGAAACGGCTAGGACGATGCTTGCTGATTCAAAATTACCAGTAAACTTTTGGGCAGAAGCAGTATCAGCCGCTTGCTATACACTCAACCGGGTTCTTACAGTGAAGAAATTCAACAAGACATGTTTCGAGCTGATTAACAACCGCAAACCTAACCTGAAGTATCTGGAACCGTTTGAGTCTCCCTACACAGTTCTAGAACCTTATGGTAAATTTGGTGCAAAGAGCATTGAAGGAATTTTCTTGGGTTATGCAAGTCCATTGAAACGAGTCTTTGTTCCAAGCTTGAAGCGGATTATCAAAGCACATAATGTTGAGTGTCAAAGTTATACCATGCCACTTCAGAATCCCGGCGACTCATGGCGTTTTAATTACGATACACTATGGGATTCGTTTGACATAGAAGAAGAACCAGATTTCTTTGACGAGTTGGATATTCTGAGAGAATATGAAGAATCACAAGAAAGGTTTCCAGCTGAGTATTCTAGACATCAACGGCAAACTTCAAATGACGATGAAGCCGGTCCAAGTAATGCTGGAGAACATGATGATATTCAACAATCCTCAGAACATGCTCCTGACAATCAGACGACAGTCAATGATAATCAAGAATCTGATGATAGACCTATTTTTGATCGTGGTGATTCAGATTCTGAGGGGGAGCAAATCCAGATATCAAGTCAAACTTTTTCAGTCAGTGGACAAGGTGCAAATCAGAATGTCACAAATTTGGAAGGCGAGGTAGATGTTCCAGGCGAGGTGATGTCGAGAACTCTTTCATACCATCCAGAAGAGCTGATTATTGGAGAATTACAACCAGGCGTTCGCACTAGACGTCAAATTGACCAAGGCCTTACTTGTTTTTATTCTACAGTTGCACCGTTGCAAACAGAGTTTTCACTAAGTTGTTTTATTTCGCAGATTGAACCGCGAACATACAAGGAAGCACTAACTGAAGATTCTTGGGTCAACGCGATGCAAGAGGAGTTGAGTCAGTTTGAGAAGTTGGGAGTGTGGAAATTAGTAGACTTGCCTGATGGCCACAGGAAGATAAATACCAAGTGGGTGTTCAAGTGTAAGAGAGATGATCGAGGGGTTATTATTCGTAACAAAGCTCGACTCGTAGTCCAGGGTTTCAGTCAACAGGAGGGTATAGATTTCCCTGAAGTGTATGCTCCGGTTGCTAGACTTGAAGCGATCAGAATCTTCCTAGCATTTGCATCTTGGAAAAATTTTAAAGTTTATCAGCTAGATGTTAAATCGGCGTTTCTCTATGGGAAGGTAAAAGAGGAGGTATATGTCAGACAGCCACTGAGCTTCACCGATCCAATCCACAAAGACAAGGTTTATTTACTAGATAAAGCGTTGTATGGTTTACACCAGGCCCCGAGAGCTTGGTACGAGACTTTGTCTCAACACCTGTTAGCCAACAGCTTCATCCGTGGAAAAGTGGATGCCACTCTCTTCACCAAATAAGTCGACGGACATCTTCTGATAGTTCAGATATACGTGGACTACATCATATTTGGGTCAACAAATGAAAATCTGTGCAAAGATTTTGAAAGAGTTATGAAGAAAAAATTTGAAATGTCATCGATGGGTGAGATGAAATTCTTCTTGGGACTTCAGGTTGATCAACTGCCTAAGGGAATTTTCATACATCAGACGAAGTATGTTCATGATATCTTAGAGAAATTTGGGATGTCAGGTTTTACTCCAGCTTCCACCCCATTAGCGACGAACCATGGGATAAATCCTGATCTCACCGGAGAGAAGGTAGATGAAACGTTGTATCGTTCCATGATCGGATCGCTGATGTACTTGACTGCTTCAAGACCCGATATCATGTATCCAACCTGCCTCGCAACAAGATTTCAGTCTAACCCGAGAGCTTCGCATATGGTGATCGTGAAACGGATATTACGCTACCTGAAAGGAACTCCATCACTGGGGTTGTGGTATCCAAGAGAAGGAGATTTCACGCTCGAAGGGTATTCCGATTCCGATTTCGGATGCTGCAAAGTTAACGCTAAATCAACAACTGCGGGGTGCCAGTTTTTCGGACCACGATTGGTTACCTGGCAATGCAAGAAGCAGACCACTGTAGCTTTATCCACATGTGAAGCCGAGTATGTATCTGCTAGCAGTTGCTGCTCTCAGATCTTGTGGATCCAGCAACAGATGAGAGACTACGGTTTGCAATTTCTTAACACCCTTATCTTTGTTGATTATGAGGCAGCAATAAACATTACTAAAAATCTTGTTCATCACGCTAAAACGAAACACATTGAAATTCGTCATCACTTCATCCGGGACTGTTTCGAGAAGAAGTTGATACGAATTGAGAAAATCCACACTGACGAACAAAAAGCTGATTTACATACCAAAACGTTTGATAAAACTCGTTTCCAATATCTTTTAAAATTGAACGGTATGAAGCTTTTATCGATGTCGGAGGAGATTCTTGGTGTAGATGTGTTGGACCGTTCTACGACCTTGAAACGTCAGTTAAGGCAGTTCATCTTTGAGTACGAAGGCGGAATCAACGTAAACAAAGTCATAACAGCTAGTTTCCTTTTAATCTTTCTTTTCTGATTTATTTACGTGCTTTTACAACGTATTCTAATACAAAACCGGCAGCACTTCGTCTCTCATACAATGACCATCACTTCTACAAATGAACCACACAATCCTATTTATAACCTGATGATTTCGCTTGAGACTGTTCAAGCCAAATCATGATTTCGCTTGAACCTGTTCAAGCCAAATCATGATTTCGCTTGAACCTGTTCAAGCTAAATCTCTGTTGTTGATTTCGCTTGAACCCATCTCAAGCGAAATCTTCATGTTCAAACATATAAAACCCTAAATTAAACTCTATTGTGTGTTCATTCAAACTATCTAGACACAAGACTTGATTATGACGTAATCAACAGACATTTAGTGCACCAACAGACTCCCCCTTGGATGTTGATGAAGTCTTTGGCTTCAAGTCTTTGTCTTTATCACTCTTCAAACATTGTAAAAACTCTCTTCAATCTTTATCTGCAAACTTTAAACTTCAATCTTCCCTTTGACCTTTGATCCAGACTCCCCCTCTCGATATGCTAGAATTTGAGATATCTGGTTCAAGCTTTGACAATTAGCTTTCGTTGGGAATAATGAAGTCCAAACCTGTTACTCAACCAACAAACATTACAATTCTATCTTTTCAATAATAACTCACAAACTCAATCAGTTTTAATAATCCACTCAAGTATTCAGGTCCAAGTTAATGACCCTGATCACTTGATTAATCTACCAAGTCCAAATTAATGACCTTTGTTGATCTTTTGACGAATCAATACTGATTTTAAAACCTCAATTTCAAACATTTTCTGAAAATAACAAGTATCAAATTAATGAACTTGTTTTTGACTTTTCAAACAATTCGAACTTCATCAAAGTAAGCTCTCCTCATTCTTCAGTCCAGAATCTCCTGCATCTGCTTCAAACATCTGAGAATCCAACAATCAACTCTCCACTTTGGTTTGTCAGAAAATAAAGCAGAAATAAAATCTTTTTGGATTTTATCTAAGTGTTCTAAACTAAGAAATGAAATACAGAAAACTTAAATTGCAGAAAGTAAACAAAGTAAACTATTTACAAACATATTTTTGGCGAGCGTGTCAGGGAATCATATCAGCTTTTCAGACAAATTACAAGTACCGTTAAGCTTCATTTCATACTCAGACTTAAACAATTCACCTCGATTGTCAATATACTGATCCATCTTAAATTCCCACACAAATTTCAATTTACTCAGGATACGATTTAGATGAATTATGAACTTAGCTCATTCATGTGTCCCACCTCTTGAATATACTCCCGTATCCAGAATCCCAATAATCAGTCTTACAGGTGAGAATACTACAATGATATATGTATATAAATTAGGTATGCGAGGGCCGAGGGATCTCAGGTCGATACTTCCGTATACGCAGAGAGATATCAGCTTCGACTTTAAGGTATGTCCCCTTTAGAGGATCTTTTTGCTTACAACAGCAGCGACTATCAATTTTATTGTTTCGGCATGCTGAGGGTTTAATGCTGTGTTTCAAGCATTGCAGAAAGCATTATCCAAGGACTAGGTCAGAACCACCGTTCAGCAGAAGTCCCAGAATAATACCCCAGACATCATTGAGTATAAAGACCTAGTATATCAGATTATGAGATCTTTCAAACGAGATTTCAGGGGTTACCTATATATCCAAGTAGTGTTCCCCACGAATTCACAAGTTTGAAATTTTAGGTTTATATCCCGAATAAATCTACTAAATGTGCGAAAACCTATCGACACATCATCAGTGAAACTGTTTAACTCATTTATACTTTACAAATCTTTAGCATACTGTAATCGTCTAGCCGATGTACTATCATTTTCCCTATATACACAAGCTCTTTTTCAGATTTTATCATGTTTTTGTATTTTTGCATTTTTTACTGTTTTTGAAATTTTCAAATTTTCTAATTTTTTTTTTTAAAATTTTTCTCCCCCTAAAATCAAAATATGTTTCAATTTTGATTTTCTGAGAAAATTTGAAAACAAACTACACAAGAAACGTGACAAACTGATATCAAATCGCTTCAATTCGCCATTCACTCGGCTTAACAATCAGAACTCCCCCTGACAACAAACTATTTTCCCATTATGATTTCAAAACACTTAAGTTTGTTTTAATCAAAATGGTTTTTCCGAAAAATTAGTTTTGTTTGTCTTTTCACAAACTCGGGGTTTCATCACCTTGTTCTTTTTCAACCATTTTAAAGAATTAACGATTAAGACCCTTGTCAACAACAAACACTAGTAGAAAATCAAGTACAACTTAATGTCCCTGATTTACCACTTGTAAATCGAAATATCACAGTTACCATCCTGTGAATTCCTCAAGAATGATGCCGATTCCTGCTTCAGGTTTTTCTATTTAAAAAGATTCACCCAAGCCTGACCAGCCTTGGGTGATTTTGAATTCTTGTTCAACAATGATGGAAAATTTTCATCATACATTGTTAAACCTGAATTCTCAGATTTTACCTCAACACTAGGCTCCTCTGGCTTTGATGGACCAGAATCATTGCCTGAATGTGGCTTGTCTGACTTTGAGATGTCAGATTCATCGCCAACACGTGACTCCTTTGTTTTTGAAGAAACAAATTCATCGCCAACCTTCATTGGTACCCAATTCTTACTAGATCTAGGTTTTCCAAATTTATTAGCCTGTGAAATGAATAAACTTTCACAATCTCTTTTATATTCGAAAACCTTGATCAAGATTTTGTCAGAAAAATTAACTTTCTTTGATTGGTTATCATTTTGCTTAGTTAATTTTTCTTTCTTTAACTCCCTTTTTGCTTTCCCGTTTGTCCTCAGATTTGTATCTGATGAATTTGTTTTGCTTGCTTTTGCAGTTGGGGAAAGCAATTCATCAGAACTTTTTCTCGGATTACCAGTTTTATCCGAGGACAAAATTTTCTCCAAGTATTCTCTTGCCTTCTTTCTTTTCTTTCTCAGTCTGTCTTTCTGCCCCTGTGAAAGCTTAATTTTCTTTTCTTGAACTTTCTGTTCTTGAACTTTTGGTTCTTGAACTTTCTGTTCTTTGGGCTTGACATTGACTGATTTCTTTCCCATTTTCTGAGATTCAGCCCTCGATCTTCCTTTTGATCTCATTGGGCAATCTCTGGCAATGTGTCCTCTGATGTGGCATTCATAGCATCTTCTTGTTTCAAATCTCTGACTTTGGCAGTTAACAACAATGTGTCCTTGATAGCCACAAGTGTAACACACTCTGTTATCATACCTCTCACTACTTTCATACCAAACACCGTCTTCATACCACACACTTAGATCAAAGCATTGATTTGCCTTGTGATAATCACCATTTCTTTGTTTTCTATCATTGTAATGATTTGTCCTTGAAGAATCTTCATCCCATCTTCTCTTGTAAGCTGGATTTGGCTTTTGAGCACTGTGGTCAAACCTGCACCACTTATTACCAACATTTTGTGAGTTTTCATTTTTAGATTTTTGTGATTTTTCAAAATGATTGGATGACTTATCTGATGAGCTTTTATTTTCATTTTTAGGATTTTCAAATTTTTATCTTTTTGTTTCTGTTCTACACTCTTCTTAACAGGTTTTTGTTTAGAACATTCACCTGTTTCAGTAGATTGCAAAACAGTATTTTTAAAATTTTCTTGTAAATCTAAAAATATTTTTCTTTTCTTTTCTTTTTCATCATCAGATATTTCATCACAATCTTCAATTTTGACTTTGTCAAAATTTGTGACATTGTCACTTATTGGAACATAATTGATTGGTTTTGGACACTCATATGGTGTCGAAGTCACAAAACCTTTCAATTTATACTCTAATTCAACAATTTTGTTCCGAGCAATTTCAGCTTCTTTTTCAAGCTGAATGATTTTAGCAAGATGAGAATTGATTTCAATTTGTTTTTCAAGATTATTTTTACCAAAAATATCTCTCTCATCTTCTAAAATCTTGATTTGATTTTGAAAATCTTTTTCTTTTTCTTTTAACGCTTCATTTTCCAATTTTATCCAAGAAACGTTTTCATTTTCAATTTTGATTTTTCCAAAAACTTTTTCTTTTTCTTTCAAATTGTTAATTTCCAATGTCAAACTGTCCAAACTACTCAACAGTTTGTCATTTTCTGACGTCAATTTCTCACAATTTTCTCTCATTTCAAGAATCTGTTTATTATCAGATTCTTTCTCATCCTTCAAGCTTTTGATTTCCACTGTCAAATTCTCCACATCTTTCAAGAGATTGAAATTTTCTGCTTCGGATTTTTCGCATTTTGAGCACACAACTTCACTTTTTGAAGTTTCATACTTCATTGATTCTTCATTCTTTGTCATTCCTTCTCTAATTCTGTTGATTAATTCAAGAAATTCATCCAAACTCATATTTTCTGAGTTTCTTTCTATTTCATCTATTAACTCTTTCTTTTTCTTTTTCTCTTCTTCATCTCCCCACCATTTCTTTTGCCAATAATCATCCTCTTCTTTATACTGCTGGATTATGGCTTCGATATCAAGTGTTTTGTCATCGATCGCAATATTTCCATATTCATCAAGATAACACTCTCTATCCGCATCCCATCTATTTGCTCTCCTCGCTTCCAGAAAGATACGAGATATTCTAATTATTTTGTTTTCAGCAATCATTTTTCTGTATCTATATTTCTGCTCTTCAGTTCGATCGTCTTTCCATGGAATAGGTTCGTCGTTTTTCGCCATGATTTTATGTCCTTGAATTACCTTGAAATCACCTACAAACAAAACAAACAAGCTATCAGTTCAAACAAACTGAATACATAACAGTGTGTTTGTAAAATCAATCTAAGACTCGTTGTCGAAGATTTGCGAAATCATTCCAAAGTTTTTCCGGTGAAATCACTATGAATGAGCCGAGAACAATGGACAATATACACACAATGAAAATTCAATCTAACGTTTTGAATTTTATAGAATTTCAACCCCACATGCAAACTGATATCTTCACATGCAATCCATTAATTAACTCAAATAGAACATGGCCTGATACTTGTTCACGTGATGTATTGTTCCAATGCAAATTTTTTAATCAAGAGCCAACAACTTTTCAAAACATTCAATATCACATGCAGCCGACAATGTTAAGTGTGCATTAAATCTGATTGAGCTGTTCAAATTAGTGGGTTGACAAAATGGTTATTCAATTAAATGGCATGACAATCGAGATTAGACAATCCTTTTTATTGGACCTCCTCACTAACTCAATGTCAATCACATGCAAATTTGACACCTTCTTTTAATTTGATTGAACCGAGACACTATATCGACAATTCACATGTGCCGACAACTGTTTAATTGTTCAATACAACCTGATTGGACCGTGAACTTAATGATCAGACAACAATTATTTCATCACACAACCACAAGAGCGAAATCCCTCGATATAAGTACAACAATTCAAGCGAAATCCAGCCAATCAATTTCGCTTGAACTGTTCAAGCGAAATCCTTTTGAATTTCAAGCGAAATCGACAGACAACAACAAGTTTCAAGTGAAATCTTCAATAAATTTCAAGCTAAATCTGCTGATGTCATCTTTTACGAAAAGTTTTCAAGCGAA
The DNA here is from genome assembly GCA_030545235.1 of Helianthus tuberosus. Lineage (NCBI taxonomy): Eukaryota > Viridiplantae > Streptophyta > Magnoliopsida > Asterales > Asteraceae > Helianthus > Helianthus tuberosus. The sequence continues at coordinate 95,096,302 of CM060399.1, read as the reverse complement.
AAGTTAAATTTTTATATAAATTCGATCGATTTTAAGTCCAAATCTTTCAAGGATTAGTTATCACACTAATTCGCTTGTTATATGTCAAATTCAGGTCATTTTCACCGCTGAAATATGTTCAAATCAGAAAAGTAAGAGAAGAAGTGAGTAGAGATAAGAAAATCAGGTAGAATCAAGCTGTAATGGTATGAACTCCTCGTCCTGAGCTCTGATACCACTTGTTGGACCGTTCTACGACCTTGAAACGTCAGTTAAGGCAGTTCATCTTTGAGTACGAAGGCGGAATCAACGTAAACAAAGTCATAACAGCTAGTTTCCTTTTAATCTTTCTTTTCTGATTGATTTACGTGCTTTTACAACGTATTCTAATACAAAACCGGCAGCACTTCGTCTCTCATACAATGACCATCACTTCTACAAATGAACCACACAATCCTATTTATAACCTGATGATTTCGCTTGAGACTGTTCAAGCCAAATCATGATTTCGCTTGAACCTGTTCAAGCTAAATCTCTGTTGTTGATTTCGCTTGAACCCATCTCAAGCGAAATCTTCATGTTCAAACATATAAAACCCTAAATTAAACTCTATTGTGTGTTCATTCAAACTATCTAGACACAAGACTTGATTATGACGTAATCAACAGACATTTAGTGCACCAACAAGATGAAGGTACCACTGTAGATGATGTTGAGACGCAATCTGCAATGGTTTGTCGATTTTTTACTTGTTTTGGTATTTAGGGGGAGTAAATATTTTCAGAAAATACAAAAACAGTAAAAAAAATTCAAAAATCCAAAAACATGAGATATTTTCAAAATACAAAAACAATAGAAAACCAGAAAAGAGCTTGTGTAAAAAGGGAAAATGATAGTACATTGGCTTGACAGTTATGGTATGCTAAAGATATGTAAAGTTTAAAAGTCTTAAACAGTCTCGCTGATGATATGCAGATAGGTTTTTGTACATTTAGTAGGTTTGTTCAGGATATAAACCTAAATCTTTACTTACTTATTTCGTGGGGAACACTACTTGGATATATAGGTAACCCCTGAAATCTTGTTTGAAAGATCCCTCTTTCTGAGATACTAGGTCTTTATACTCAGTGATATCTGGGGTATTATCCCGGGACTTCTGATTTTGTGGAAGCAATGGCCTAGTCCCCGTATAATACTTTACGCTTGCTTGAAATAAAAGCCTGCCCTCAGCATAAAATTGATGAAACATTGAAAAATGCTAATCATGTGCTGTTGTAAAAAGGATCCTCTAAAGGGGACCCACTTAAAGTCGAAGCCGTCATCTCTCTGATTTTGCGGAAGCAATAGCCTGAGCTCTCACGGCCCTCACATTTAACTCCTTACAGATATCATCTATGGTATACTCACCTGTAAGACTGAATATTGGGATTTGGATACAGGAGTATATTCAAGAGGTGGGACACATGAATGAGTTTAAGTCTCTAAAACACCTAATTCGTATCCTGAACATATTGAAATTTGTGTGAGAATTTAAGTGGATCAGTATATCGATAATCTAAGCGAGTTGTTTAATTCTGAGTATGAATCTAAGCTTAACGGTACTCGTGACTTGTCGAATAGCTGATATGATTCCCTAACACGCTCACCAAAAATATGTTTGTAAATAGTTTACATTTACTGCATTTTATTTCTGTTTAGTATTCTAGTTTAGAAACTTTATTCAAAATCCAAAAAGATTTTACATTTCTGCTTTATTTTCCGACAAACTAAAGTGGAAAGCTGATCTTCAGATTCGAAAGTTTGAAGAAGATACAGGAAGTTTCTAAGCTGGACAAAAGAGTTGTGAGCTTAATATGTTAAACCTGTAAATGAAAAGTCAAAACAAGTTCATTAAGTTGAAACTTGTAATTTTCAAGAAAAATGTTTTGTAATTTGTTGAACAAAAGTCAGTTTTGTTTTGTCTTAGATCAACGAAGGTCATTAAGTTGAACTTGGTAGATAAATTGAGTACTCAGGATCATTAACTTGGACCTGAATACTTAAGTGGATTATTAAAACTGATAAAAATAACAAATGAAGTCAATAGATTGTAATGTTATATTCTTGAGAAACAGGTAACAATATCCCCATGGCAAAGAAAGTGTAAAGTTTGAACCATAATTTGAATTCCAGCATATTGAAAGGGGGAGTCTACATTCTGGATCAACATTCAAAGGGGAGATTGAAGATAGAGATTGAAGGATGCTTACAGTGTCAGACAAATTGGATAGAGAAGAAGATAGATCAAGACTAAAGACTGAAGATTTGATGCTAAAGACTTCGTCAACATCCAAGGGGGAGTCTGTTGGTGCATAAATGTCTGTTAACTTCATCTTTATAGAGTCTTGTATTTAGATAGGATAAACCAGTGCTCAGCAGGCTAGAAAACAGGTTTTTGTGTGATTGTGTAATTTCGCACAAAATAGCACTAAGATATTTCGTACGTAATTAGGACATTGCTATTTCGCACGAAATAGCATGTGCCAATTTCGTGCGAAATTACATCTCCTATAAATACTGAGCTGGTTGATTCATTTGTAATTTTCCCGATTTAGAGCTGAGGCGCTGCCAGTTTGTCAAACGATCTGTAAAAGCTTTGAAATCAACAATAAGAAGATAATTAAGGAGAATCAAGTTGTTTTAAGTCTATTTCTCTGATTCCGCCTTTGAAATAGATCGTAAACTCTTCTGATTGACTCGTTCGGGTCACACATCGATCCAACAGCAACTTTGGAGCATTTTAGAAGATCTAGAGAGAGAAAGTGCTTCAAGGTGATTCAAGGTTTTGTACATTGTCATATCATCAATCGAATCATCATATTATTACGTTCTTGTGTTCGATCCACACACGTACACGGATTCTGCACGTGATATGTGTTCATCACAATCGTGTCGGAGTTTGAAATCGATCTGAAATAGTTTCCACAGGCACAAAGACTCAATTGGGCTAGGCCCATTCTCACTTGTGCAAGGCACTAAGACTCTCATAGGCTAGGCCCACTTAGGCTCGTGCGAGGCACGAAGACTCACGAAGGGCGAGGCCCGTTCGTACACATTGTGAATGCAATATATATATATATATATATATATATATATATATATATATATATATTAAAAGCAAATAAACGAAACAAATGCAAACATATTAAAATACACAAGGGTTCAAAATATAACAAATACAAACTTAATAACATTCAAGATGAGCAACGCGTACACGGTCTAGTAGAGACCTAAGTGTCTAATGAGTTAGATTAGTTGTAGGTTGACTCACGCCATTGGAACACCTATTGCTAGCACACTCTTTTGGACGCAAAACTATGAGTTCATGTCCCCCTTTTCTTCTAAATGTTTTCAGTTTTAGAACTCCCTAGGGGAAATACATGTCACTATAGTATGGTTAAGCTTTGGAATGAAACATTTGGATCATGTGCGAATAGGGTCTTTTTTAAACGCCATCAATTGTGTATAAGGCTAAGGAACAAAAGGGGTAGATCTATCGGATACGTGCGAGCCCCACTCACGGGTCCTTGTGTGGCCGCATGGGGTGCTTTTGTTGTCCCCGTCGGGTGGACCAGTACTAAATCATCTATAGGTTGGGTGCTTCCTATGTCGTTACACATATTAATATCCTTGCAAAACATTAACGATCATCGTTTTCGTAGACGCTTTTCATACTAGTACTAAAGGGATCTTGATGCGTTTTGTTAACATGAAGATTTTGGTAATCAAGTTGGCGATGTCATCAGCTTATGAAGGGTTTGGTCCATATGTTTCATCTTCGATGAGACATGGGATGCAAAGCCTTGCATTTTAAAACTTTATTTTGATCGAGTCTTTTTGTAAAACTTATTAACTTGGGTTGTCTTTTACTTTGGAACAACGTATGACTTGTAATCTCTTTTAACTTATGTGGACTGAATGAACATTGTGATTTTTATAGTTTAGTTTACTTATATCGTACGAAATTAAAACCGACCAAGTTCACACCGTGCGCTTCCGCCTATGAGCGGGTGTGACAGGTTTGACGAGAGGTCATCATGGTCCCCACACTACTGCCCAAAAGGTTTTTGATTGTGGGTTCTTTTGGCCAACTATCATGAAGGATGCTCAAGATTATGTTAGGAGATGTGATGCTTGCCAACGTACCGACAATATCTCATCCCAGGACGAGATGCCCCAAAAATCCCATTCAAGTTCTCAAAATCTTTGACATTTGTGGCATCGACTTCATGGGACCATTTTCCACCTCTAGTGGGAATAGGTACATCCTCGTGGCGATCGACTACGTTTCGAAGTGGGTGGAGGCTCAAGCTCTTCCCACAAATGATGCCCGAGTGGTGGTGAGATTCCTCAAGAAACTCTTTACCCGTTTTGGTACTCCTAGAGCCATTATTAGTGATCGTGGCACTCACTTTTGCAACGCCATGATGGATAAGGCGTTAGCACGCTACGGGGTCACTCATCATTTTTGTACCGCCTACCATCCCCAAACAAGTGGTCAAGTTGAGAATTCAAATCGTGGAGTCAAGCGAATCTTAGAAAAGACCGTAGGAAAAAATTGGAAGGATTGGTCCTAGAAGCTAGACGATGCATTGTGGGCGTTCCACACTGCTTATAAGACACCCTTAGGAACCACCCCATTTATGATCATTTATGGAAAAACATGTCACCTTCCCGTCGAATTAGAACATCGTGCACTTTGGGTGTAAGACCCATACTAATATATGAATATAACATTTATATAAGTTAGCATTTTATATACAAAAATGCCAATTACAAAACGCCAGGCATGATTTGTAGTTAATTCAAACTTAAAGATGTCCAAAAGTATGTTTTCTAACATTTAACAATGTTTAGATTTAACAAAAGAACTAAACAAGCGTGGAAGCTTTGACTTCTGATGTGTTCGGTTCTTGTACAAGCTTAATCCCATCCATTATTCGCATGCTAGAGATCTAACAACATTTAAAAGTCTTAGTTGTTAGTAATATAAGGTTTAAAGGTAAATTAGTAACATAAATTACCTTACAAAACAAAAATAAAAATTTGGACAAACCCCGCCGTAGGCTACGGTCTGCAGCTTACGGTCTCCTTAAAACAAACGGACAGAAGACCTTGGCCGTAACCTACAGCCTTCAACCGTAGGTTACGGTCAGTTCTGTAGGTTATGTTTTTCCAGTTTTGCCATTTATGCAAAAACGACTGATGTGCGTGAGTGTTATTAGTTTTTAATGTATACGTTAAGCCCATTTTTAACACTTTTTAGCCAAGTTTTAAATTTATAAAACACGATATTTTACTAACACCAAACACACATATGGGCAAGTTCACCCATCGTGAGCGTAGTATAGTGTTGGCAAGATACCGAGGTCGTCCAAGGACACAAGAGCTTTTAGTACCGGTTTATCCTCAACGTCTAATCAAATCAAAAGTTTAGAAAAAGGTTTTTAAACTAGAAAAAATAAAAACTAACTAAAATGCTGAAAAATAAAAATAAAAATAAAAACAGATAGACAAGATGAATCACTTGGTTCCGACTCGTGTTTAGTGTAACCTTTGATTATTTCCGCACTTTTGCACTTTTTAAGAGATTATCTTAGTTATTGTAGTAGGCCCCTCTTTTGAAGGTGACGTTACCCTCAACCCAGTAGTTTGAGTCAGCAAGGATACAATCCTAAAGGGTCGGATTATTGAAAGATAATTAATTAAGTTATTAATGCATATTATGGTAGGCCCCTCTTTTGAAGGTGACGTTACCCTCGGCTAAGTAGTCTGAGTCAGCAGAGATACAGTCCTAAATAGCTGGGTTAAAGTATTAATAGTAGCTTACATATGAGGGGATCAAAGAGTTTGGACCCCCGCCATCCAATACCGGTGGGTATTGAAGGAGGTCCTACTAAATTTGACCCAGGTCCTTGCAGGATCTATACACTGAACAAGGCAAGACTCTTACCAAACCGTTCCCTTAACCCCCGACCAGGTAGCCAACATACCTCCATATAGACCGTGGAGATATGAATGGTGAAAATCTTTTATTTTATATAGACAGTAAAATAATGCCAAGACACCACAGACAAACGATAAGGAAGAATCACCTTCAACATAAGAAACTAGTTATTAAAGTCATTAATACATAACCAAGTAAAAAGTGCGAAAAGATTAAAAATAAAAAGTATTAGACTAGACAATTGTCTTCACCAAGTGATGTAAGAGACTTAGGCAAACATGGCCTTTGATTGTCAAGAACTCTTACGATCAATCTTGGATCCCGAGACAACTCACACACTCTATAATGGACAATGGATGATGGTGGTGGATGATGGTGTTATGGTGGTGGTGGGTGGTGGGTGGTGGGTGAAGTGTGAGAGAGGTGGTGTTCCAAGGGATGGTTTGCAAATGAGCCAAGCACCCCTATTTATAGCCTGAACAGTAGCTCGGGCACGGCCCCGTGTCTATCCTTCTTCTCTGTCTTCATTAATTGCAGTTTATCTGCATTAGTTGACCACTACCCCGTGTCCGCTGGGCACGCCCCCGTGTGCAGAAGCATATCTGTACCATCAAGATTTGCCTGGATTTTGCGAATCTTATAGTTGACCACGGCCCCGTGTCCGCTGAGCACGGCCCCGTGGTGGGCGATGGAAGCTTCTATAGCTTTGTCTTTTATGCTGGCACTTGGGCACGCCCCCGTGTTCACTGAGCACGTGGTGTGTTCAGCCTTCTGTTCTCTTGTTTTGCTTGGGAAGATGCTGTCGGGGAGGTCGGGCATGCCACGTTTGTTCTTTTTCTTGTACTTATGTTAGATTTAGCTGCCTTTTTGCTTCTTTTGTTAATCTGAGCTCATTTAATCCTGAAAATACAAAAGGAAGACAAAAACACACTTTTTCCAACATTAGTACTAAAAAAGGGTTAGTTTTATGCCACAATTGATGTAATTTATATGTTGCATTTTGTGCACATCAAATACCCCCACACTTGAATCTTTGCTTGTCCTCAAGCAAAACTCTTTATAATGTGGCTTTACACTCCCAAATGGAATAGGTAGAAGAGAAAGTTTTTGAGCTTGTCATAGAGTGTCGGGATTTCCAAGATTCTTTATTAAGTTTTATTTTTATTTATTTACAATCCTATTCGTCATGATTTATTTAAAACATTACATAAGATAAATTACTTATTAGGGCATAACATGCCTTTTTTAAAATTTTATTTATATAAAAGTTCACATACCTCACGGGGGATCACTCAACATTCGGCCGAAGATGTATTTTAGTGAATCACTCGAGAGCGGCATGGAACTTACTCCTACCATAGGCTTGCCAAGCAATCAATCCTCCTCCTTTTTAACTATAAACCTTTGTAAATATCAAGAAGATTTTTGGGTGAAGGGTTAGGCTTGGGTTAAAGGTAGGTGGTTGGGTTAATGGTTAGTAGAAAAAGGGCCGAAAAGCGAAAAAAGCGTTGGTTTTCGTAAGACTTTTTATTTTTGCAATTTTTTTTGGATGAAGCCATTATTCAAACAAAGTTATTTTTGATGAACTTGCTTGTTTATTTCTTTTGCTTCATCATCAACATTTTTTTTTGGAAAGTCATACGAAAAACCGAGCTTGTTACTAAAACAAAGGGTTAAAAATAAAAAAGGTTTTGGTGGGTGAAATGGTGTTTGGTTTGGGTTAAGAAATGAAAAGGTTTAGGCTCAAATGGGTTAACTAGGGGGATTTTGGGTAGGTGGTAAAAAAAAAAGAAAAATAATGGTGTAGAAATAAAAAGTGTTAGTCCTAATGCCTCCATCATTTACTTACTTTGGGTTTAAGTTGGTAAGGATCGGGAATGTATCATCGTGGCAAGTTCTAGAGTTGTAAGAACCAAGCGGCTATTCACACAAGAAACGAAAAATGAGCATTTAGTTTAAAGATATGTATTTTTATGCTCAATAAAGGCTCAAAACTCACTTTTGTGGGAATGGGTTTTTATGTGATCAAGTATATATAATCAAATTTTAACTAAACTTGTCATGCCTTTTCATAATTTTCTTATGTTGGTTCTTTTTATCACGACGCTATCGGTTGTAAATTTGTAAAAATATAACCTTTATAGAATTTGAAATTCCCAAATTAAACCTAGACAAGTAAAAAAAATGAAATTTTTTTTTTGAAAAAAAATTGGGGTGATTAGCGGTTCCAATAGAGTTTTGTGTAATGCTTGTAATTAGGACTTGCAAGATTCAAATTTTTAGCATCCCCCCACACTTAAATTACACATTGTCCTCAATGTGTCCCAAAAATAAGTTTTTAGGTTGATTGAATGTGTAAAAAGGTGTGAAAAAGCAAAATTTTATGGTACTGGACGTCTAGACATGGCCCTGTGGTGTCCGGGCACGACCCTGTGTTCAGGTGCCAGTAACAAAAAGTTGTAAAAAGAAACAGAAGCCTGGAAACGGGGGCATGTTGGGTGAACACGGCTCGTGTCCAGTTTACCTGAACTGGGCATTTTCAGCAGACTGTGCAGCACGGGGTCGTGTTGGGCGGGCACGGCCCGTGCTGAACTTGCTGTAATGAAGAAAATTTTGTCGGATGGCCCTGTTTTCGTGCATGGGGTGCTTGTCCAAGTTTCCCTTATTATCCTTCACCATCCCGAGTGTGTTTTATCCATTACAACATCATCCAAACACCAAATTAGCTAAAACCATCATTCATTAAGTCATAGAGAGAATTACATAATAATCCGAAAAAGTTAAAATTTCTAGATAATTAGGTCAAAGAAACACAAGAAATCTAAACCAAGAAGTTCTAGCCTACTACTTATTCTATTAGCAAAATTTCCGAAAAGATAATTCACTCGGTTAGATGCGGCTTGAAAAACTTCTTTCTCCGGGCATGGGTCCCTCACATGTCGGCGAGCCACTCTTCTATCTCCCTAGGGAGAAGAAAGGTGGGCTCATTGGCATTGGTTTGAGGGGTTGCAACCTCCACCGGGACTTCTTGTAGATCTTCAAGAGGAGGTTCCGCTGGAATGTCGTCCCAACCGGTAGGATTGTTGATTCCAAGTGCTAGGTTCCAATCCTCTTGAGGGAGGATTGGTTCCATGGGAGGTGTTACAAGAATGTTTAACCTCTGGTGCAAGAGGTTTATTTCTTGAAAACTGTTTTCCAACCCCACCGTAAGATAATTTATACGGTCTATTAGGACCTCCTCTACCGAAGTCATCTCGTTAAGAGCTTCACGTAATGCCATTACGTAACGTACGTGAGTTGCTTCGATTGATGACCTTCTCTCCCTTTGACTGTTTCTGGAGTGCGCAGAAGAAGTTCCACTGTTTTGACTAGACATTCTATGAAAACAAACCAAAAATAGTTCATTTTAATGAAACAGTACATCGGACACGGCCCCGTGCTCAATGAGCACGGCCCCGTGTTCACCTTTCTGCAGATTTTTGGAACAAAGAATCTTGGAGTTTTAAATTATTTTTTCCACCTTATGAAGCATTTTTGAACAAAAATAACTTAAAACAATGTTACACAACTTATTTTTAACAAGATTCCTTGGACAAAAATCTAATAATCAACACAATAAAGCTTGAGAACAAGCTTCAATGGAGGTGTTGAGACAAGAAAGATGAAGAAGAAGGCAATGGATAAAAGTGGAAGGGACAAGATGGTTGTTAGAACCTTCTTTTAGAATATACCTAGGATGGTAGGTGAGAAGATCCTTTCAAATCTATGTCCATGGATGGTCCAAATGTGCAGGATTCTTGGCTGCATTTATAGAAAACGACAACATGCTGGACACGGCCCCGTGTGCAGGCAAGATCTTGACACATTTTGTCCGTATTCTGACAAAAAGTCAGAAAGGAATCTTTTGGTGGACACGGGGGCGTGTTGTCCTGGGCACGGCCCCGTGTCGAAAGGCTGTTTATGAAGTTTTGTCTATTTTTAAGGAACTTTTCCGTATCGGGCGGTTCCTTACTGGATGGAACAACCCCAAAGTGCCTAAGATACCTTAATTGCTCTAGATTAAGACGAGAACGCAAGAGGTTGTCGGTGAGGGTGATTCCTATGCTATATGTAGGTGGACAAGTCCAACCTTTTCCCGGGCTCTCGTTAAAGAAGGTGTATGCCGAATCGCTCAGGTCTATGTATGCATCGAACGAAGTCGATGGGGAGTCCTTCACGGCACAATCGACACAGGGACGACTATCGCTCGAGTCCTCACTAGAGTTAGAGGTATCGTTGGGAACAACGAAGTTGTTTGAATGCGATCCCAACAACTCTTCTTGGTTATCGTCTTCAGATAGATTATTGAAATCTATCCTAAGTTCTTTTAACCAATTAAGAATTAGATCTTACAATTGAAATAGTTCATCAAGAAGCATTTCTCCTAGAAGATCCGGTTGAGAGCATTCGAGGGAGAGATAGGGATTATTTTTACTTTCACCCCTCTTAAGGCTACGGGAAAACGATGGGTCTATATAGTGGGGCTTATAATTTAGAAAATAACATTCTAGTTCTTTATGGGAGCCGCCACATATTTGACACCACGTACCATAAGAGTGCCGAAAGTAAAAAATATCAGTATCACTCATGTTTGTGTCAGAAATTACCAACCGTCGGGATCTTACGGTTCTGTTTTCAGTTGCTGAATCTTGGGCACGGGGCGTGTTGAGTGGGCACGGCCCCGTGTTCAGCTTACTGTCTGACTTAAAATAGGATTGCCAGTTCCAATGATTGGGCACGGGGCGTGTTCAGCGGGCACGGCCCGTGCTGAGTTCTGCAGAAGCTGAAAAATTAAGAAAAATCCTAAAAAAACAGAAAAATAAAAAAAACGATTAGGCCGTTGATTCCTAACTTTCTTAAAATCCTTGTGTCCCCGGCAACGTCGCCAAAACTTGATGTGCGTGAGTTTTATTAGTTTTTAATGTATCTGTTAAGCCCTTTTCTAACACTTTTTAGCCAAGTTTTAAATTTATAAAACACGATATTTTACTAACACCAAACACACATATGGGCAAGTGCACCCATCGTGAGCGTAGTATAGTGTTGGCAAGATACCGACGTCGTCCAAGGACACAAGAACTTTTAGTACAGGTTTATCCTCAACGTCTAATCAAATCAAAAGTTTAGAAAAAGGTTTTTAAACTAGAAAAAATAAAAACTAACTAAAATGCTGAAAAATAAAATTACAAATAAAAACAGATAGACAAGATGAATCACTTGGTTCTGACTCGTGTTTAGTGTAACCTTTGATTATTTCCACACTTTTTAAGAGATTATCTTAGTTATTGTAGTAGGCCCCTCTTTTGAAGGTGACGTTACCCTCAACCCAGTAGTTTGAGTCAGCAAGGATACAATCCTAAAGGGTCGGATTATTGAAAGATAATTAATTAAGTTATTAATGCATATTATGGTAGGCCCCTCTTTTGAAGGTGACGTTACTACCCTCGGCTAAGTAGTCTGAGTCAGCAGGGATACAGTCCGAAATAGCCGGGTTAAAGTATTAATAGTAGCTTACATATGAGGGGATCAAAGAGTTTGGACCCCCGCCATCCAATACCGGTGGGTATTGAAGGAGGTCCTACTAAATTTGGCCCAGGTCCTTGCAGGATCTATACACTGAACAAGGCAAGACTCTTACCAAACCGTTCCCTTAACCCCCGACCAGGTAGCCAACATACCTCCATATAGACCGTGGAGATATGAATGGTGAAAATCTTTTATTTTATATAGACAGTAAAATAATGCCAAGACACCACGGACAAAGGATAAGGAAGAATCACCTTCAACATAAGAAACTAGTTATTAAAGTCATTAATACATAACCAAGTAAAAAGTGCGAAAAGATTAAAAATAAAAAGTATTAGACTAGACACTTGTCTTCACCAAGTGATGTAAGAGACTTAGGCAAACATGGCCTTTGATTGTCAAGAACTCTTACGATCAATCTTGGATCCCGAGACGACTCACACACTCTATGATGGACAATGGATGATAGTGGTGGATGATGGTGTTATGGTGGTGGTGGGTGGTGGGTGAAGTGTGAGAGAGGTGGTGTGCCAAGGGATGGTTTGCAAATGAGCCAAGCACCCCTATTTATAGCCTGAACAGCAGCTCGGGCCCGGCCCCGTGTCCATCCTTCTTCTCTGTCTTCATTAATTGCAGTTTGTCTGCATTAGTTGACCACTACCCCGTGTCCGCTGGGCACGACCCCTTGTGCAGAAGCATATCTGTACTATCAAGATTTGCCTGGATTCTGCGAATCTTATAGTTGACCAAGGCCCCGTGTCTGCTAAGCACGGCCCCGTGGTGGGCGATAGAAGCTTCTATAGCTTTGTCTTTTATGCTGGCACTTGGGCACGCCCCCGTGTTCACTGAGCACGGGGCGTGTTCAGCCTTCTGTTCTCTTGTTTTGCTTGGGAAGATGCTGTCGGGGAGGTCGGGCATGCCACGTTTGTTCTTTTTCTTGTATTTATGTTAGATTTAGCTGCCTTTTTGCTTCTTTGTTAATCTGAGCTCATTTAATCCTGAAAATACAAAAGGAAGACAAAAACACATTTTTTCCAACATTAGTACTAAAAAATGGTTAGTTTTATGCCACAATTGATGTAATTTATATGTTGCATTTTGTGCACATCAACGAGCAAAACTTTCGTTTTGTATATCCGTTTAACCTCCCGTTTCTTCCTACATGATTGTAATTTGATCCTCTATCATTTGAACTCGAAATCCAACATTCGGATTAAGGAAATTCTTAGCTTATAAGTTTTCGGCTTAAAGTTCATTTAGAAATTATTTGACCCGTTCGTGTTTTTAACAACCAAACTCATTGATTTCATTTAAATTTACATGAACATCATATTTATGAATGTTTCCTATTACCTAGGGTACTATCCACGGGATTTATGCGTCCGTTATCTGGTATGCATTTTAATTATTTTAACCCATTCAACCACAAATAGTTGAACTTATTAACACAATTTCCATATGCGAAATTGTTTATCTTTTAGTCATAACTCGCAATCCGAGTTCTTCGACTTTTAATCTGCGTTTCTGTTTCTCGGTTTACGCATATATTCGTAATCTTACGCATTATCCAAGTATTATACCGAAGTAATTATTTATGCAATCATTCCGATATGCATTAAGACTTTATTTTGACCCGTATGGTTAACTTAGCGAAATCCATCGCTTTTATACAACCAAACCTTTATCTTTCTATCATTTTGACTCGTTTGGTTAACTTAGCGAAATCCATCGCTTTTATACAACCAAACCTTTTCTTAGATTCGTTACTTGACCCGTTTGAATGTTTTCGTGAAATCCATCACTTCCAAACATTCGAACTTAATACCAATTTCTTATTTTTGACCCATTTGAATGTTTTAGTGAAATCCATCACTTTCAAACATTCGAACTTATCGATATTCAAACTTATCCATTCAGTTCATTCATATGAAATCCATCATTATAGAAGGAAACCAATTTCATGAATATAACTACATTTTTCAACATATTAACCAAATTCTACGAAGCGTAAGCCACGTACGTTAAAGCTTCTCTTTTAAACGCGCATTCGCTCCGGCTTGAATTCCGAAGCTTCTCCCGAGTTACCTATTAAGTGTAACTCATTATAATTAGAATGTTTATCCATTCTTTGGCATATAATTTTCCTACACTTTCAGTCATGGTTCTAATTAACAAATTTTTGTTCTTTATGCAAAAATGGTATTTCTTTTAGGCGTTTCATCAAACACCTTTCATGCATAAAGTTTTAGCTAACCATCTTAGTTCAATTAAGCCATGGATAGCCAAGAAACCCAAATTCATTAATTTTAATTACTATTCATAATTCATATTAGCATGAAATCTTAACAACCTCATGTTATTGAGCCTTCTATTTACACAAAAACATGGGGTTTCTAATATTAACATAAAACCCACTTCCATTACACTAACATAATAGCTTCAATACATAGTTCATATGATTTTATTAACTACTTTCAGTTGGGATTAAACCTTACACTTAATTTACACCTCCCATAGGTCACAACATCTATTAATTTGATCATAGGCTTAAATCCTAAATTTCACCAAACATCAAATATCAATAAAACTGAAATTGCAACTTACTTAGTGTTTAAAAGGCAAGGATGTTCGATAATTTTGATTCGGAAACAGATTCTACACCGAATTTTCCTTCAACTGTTTGAGTTTGTTGGAAACAAGGGTTTGGAGTTCTTGTTTCTCCTGGTCTTGTTCTTAGTCGCCCACACACACATCTGTGTGTTGTGTTTTATAATTTTTTTTGTTTTATAAATAATCAAGTTTCTTTTATTTACAATTTTAGTTCTCCAAATTTGTTTCCTTTACCTCTTTTAAAGGTTCATAATTATTTTCATTTGTTACTAAATCATGTATTGGTTAACTAGGTTAGTTAACCTTGGTCTTTTATAATTTAATATTTTTGGGGTGTTACATTGGGCTCTCAAAACCGTAAACCTAGATCCAACTGAAGCCGCTAGGAAGAGATTTTTCCAAATTCACGAGTTAGAAGAACTTAGGGATGCGGTATACACTCGTTCATGGAGTATTAAAGAGAAAACAAAGGCGTTGCATGATATGAGGCTTAAGGGGTTGAAGAAGTTTAAAACGGGAGATAAAGTACTTCTTTACAATTCCCGGTTGAAGGTTTTCATTGAGAAGTTGAAATCGAAATGGTCGAGACCATATTTGGTAAGTGAGGTTTTCCCGTATGGCACAGTTGAGTTAACAACTGAGGCCGATGGGGCCACGTGGAAGGTAAATGGCCATCGTTTGATGCATTACTTAGAGGGACCTTTAGATCCGAATGAGATGAAGGTAAATCCTCTTGAATTCCACCCGGAGCGCCTGTATAGAGCCTTGAGTGAAGACTCAAGTGTAGAGTTTGAACCGTTTGTATCGAGTCTTTATTTTGAGTTTTTTTTCCTTTCTAACATTAGTTTTTGTAGATTTTTGGTCTTTTGTTTTATGTCTTTGAGTCTTTTGTGGGAAATCATTACCGACGACGAGCGGAAATTTGAGAGAAAAT
Source organism: Helianthus tuberosus (assembly GCA_030545235.1). Taxonomy (NCBI): domain Eukaryota; kingdom Viridiplantae; phylum Streptophyta; class Magnoliopsida; order Asterales; family Asteraceae; genus Helianthus; species Helianthus tuberosus. Next base: position 95,081,228 of record CM060399.1, on the reverse strand, counting down.
GGAGTTCCAGGTATGTCGCAGTGTTAGAAAATATTTGGGATGAGTTTTTGGGAGGTTTGGTTAAGTTGAAAAAATTTTCTGAGGCATGAGAGGCTTCAAATTTCGAAACTTTCAGTGAAAAATGGCCTTGGCGTCACGCGACGGGGGTATAACATTTGTGTCGCATAGCGCAAGGCCCCTAAAACTATGAACAAAAAAACACACGTCGCGTCACGCGACGGTGTAACCCAAATGCCTTCGCATAGCTCGAGGCCTTAAACCTTAAATGAACCCTTTCAGTTAAGAGCCATTGCATCACGCGAGTTTAAACCGCAAAATTCGTCGCGTAGTGCGACGCTGTTTAAAACGCATATATCAGCAGCCTTTCCCACTTTCCCCTTTCTTCACCAAACTCAAACCTAACAAAAATTTCCGCCGCTACAACCAATTCCACCACCATTTCAGCCAAAAACACCACCATTCAACCTCCATTTTCACCCCATATCACCCATTTCACTTCCCCATCATCATCCACTATCAATTTTACCGATTTAATCGCACATTCACTCACACTATGGGGTTTGCTCTCCAAGTTCAAAGCTTGAAATTTTTTCTTGTTCAGTCGTGAATTTGGTATGTTTTCTTGTTTATTTTCTGTCTATTATTCATATCTTAGTAATTTTTAGTCTAGGTTTGCTTGTCAGGTGTCGGGTTTTTATCGGGTCTTGTTAAAGTCTTAGTTTATGTTTCGTCTAGTGTTTAAAGGTTGCGGATCGCATGGTTTGGGAATATTGTGGACATTTAGTTGAATTGTTATTACCGAATTATCATAAAAATCCCAACTTGCGTCTTGAATTCAAGAGTTAACCGGTTTAAACCTCCTTTTATGAATCGGAATTTTTCGATTTAAAAGTTCTGTTTTTAACATCAAAGTTTTCAAATTTAAGCAAGTTAGGACTCAAGGGCCAGTTTGGTAGGCACTTGGGTTAAATTGGGACAATTAAAGTGCCAGGAGGAGGTAGTGTACATTGAGTCTTGTATTAGTTTTCGGTCTTAGTTTAGCTTGAGTTTGGTCTTGGGTTTACTTATATGTGTGTAGAAGTACAAGACAACTCGCCCGTACCCAATCTCCATTCGGGCGAGTTTTCAGTCTATAACTTATGCTTTTGTAAATGATAATTAAACTTGGTTTTCAGATTCAGCCACGAACGTAATGCTATACAACCCTTTCCAATTAAAAAAATCTAAAATACAAAAATAAATTAAAAAAAATTAAAAATAACAAAAATAGTTTGTGATTGCTAACTTGTTGCCTGTTTTTCTATGTTTAACATTGTTTTGCAGAGATGTCAGGTGTAGGAGGCTCAAGCGGTGCTGGAGGAAAGCGAAGAAGAGGCCCACCAACACGCCCACAAGGAGACCCAACCCAACATGATTATAATCGAAACCCAGAACGCAAAAAGATTACATATCATACTCAAGAACAGGTTCCACTTCTACAGTTTCAGATAGGTTCGAAGGAAAGAAAGAAGTTTGATAAATTAAATGGTATGGAGCTTTTGGAACATAGAACTATAGATTGGGACTGGTTGGAAAGTATGGGTGAAAGAAAAAGAATAGAGACTTTGATGGGGCCTTGGCTCATATCTACAATTAACTGTGACTGGGACCAATATGAAGAGTTAGTGCTGGAGTTTCAATCCACCTTCTGACACAAGGAATGTGCTTTTGCTGAGAGAGACGCAGTTTCTTTTAGTCTGGGTAAGATGGTGCATGAGATGACCATCCCGTAGTTTGAAGTGGCTACTGGGTTTTATACAGTGTCAGAGGTGCAGTCGGCTGAATTTTTCACCAGTTTGAGGGGTGTTTATCAGACCCCTAGGGAGATGAGTATGGGTAGTGCTGATTTGGCAAGATTTTGGTCCACCATATCCAATCATCCGTTTGTTACCACTAATCTTATTACATCGGTTCGGGATCCTATTTACAGGTATTTGTTGAAGATATTTTCTACCACCCTGGTTGGTAGAAAGTCGGGTGAGAACAAGGCCAACTGGGCGGACTTGTTTATTTTGATGTGTTTGGTCAAGGGTCGAAGAATGAATCTAGCGAGTGTTCTAGCATGGTCGTTTACTCATACTCGTTGAGGGGCGCACAGGGTAGCACTAGATATGGGTCCGTACATTACTAGGATTGCACAGAATTTGAGAGTGTTTGACAAATACAATCCTGCGTATTTACATCAGGGCCCAGGTTTGGAAATTTTTGGGATTAGAGATCTACATCTTCCAGGTATTTTGTCATGGACTGAGCCGGTCACCTGGGAGGGTGATCTACATGGGGGTCAGGTTCAGCCACCAGAGGGTCATCCGGTAGCGGATGTGATGCACTCAATTGCTTAGACCCATCGACAAAGACCACACCAGAGACATGAGATCTCGGCGCCCCAGTACCCTAGACGTCAGCCACCACCGGAACCACTCACAGTGGAATACCTGTACAACAGGATGGATCTGGGGTTCGGGGAATTGCATGGTTGGGCAAACCAACAGTTTGGTGATGTGAGGCATATGATACAGACTGGTCAAGAACGGCTAGAAAATGCGCTTAGACATATGATGATGCGCATGAGCATTGGTATTCCAGTTTTTTTTCCAGACGTATTCAGCACCTGATCAGTATGGTAAGGGTGGTCAGTTTGGTACAGGTGGAGAGGGTGGATCGAGTCAGCCAACTAGGCATGAATATGGTTCGAGTCAGTAGTGGTATGTGGATCCAACTCCCGAGGTCCCAGTATATGAGCAGGGTGGTGATGAGAGCGAGGAGGACGAGGATTAGTGTTGTCCCATGCAATACTTCTTTGAAGAACAGATGATTCAAAAGCCAAAACTGGTTCCCAAATATTTGATCCACAATAAGCAGTGCATGATCTAAGTTCCCTCCAATGACAGTGTTTCTATCAGCTGATCATCCTAAAGTCTGATATACTCAACTACTGTTCCCCTAAAGACTGCTGGTTACAAATACTAATGAAGACCTATCAACTGCTAATTATCAAAGCCCTGTTGAAGTCCAAGTACTGCTGATTCAAAGGCTTGATCAACCTATGAGGAAAGCACTGCTCAGCTACATCAGTGCTTAAGCATCAACAGCGGATATGAGCATCAGTGGTTAGTGTATCAGTATTTCAATGTAGTAGTGTCTGTTTAGCATCAGTGTTTAGAGGTTGTTAGTCTGTTAGATGTCACTGTCTAGGTGACGTCAGCCAAGATGCTCAGTGGTTAGATTTGTACTATAAATAGAACAGTACCTGTACTGTTCTATTAGCTCTTTGCACACACTCATTTTGTGCGAACAACTGTGAGCTCAGGCTGAGGGGGAGTTTAGTATACATGCATACATAGTTGAACTTTTGTAATTGATACAATCTTTCGACTAATGAAATCATGAGTGTTGAAAACTATTCTTCTTTGATTGTGTTATAAAGTTTACTTTCAATTTCCTCTGCAATTGTTCTCAGATCTACCTTCTTTCATTATTCATTTTGTTAAACAACACAATCAGAACAAACTCAGATCCTAACAATTGGTATCAGAGCATAGGACAGACAGATTTGATCTAACAATCAATTTGACATAAAAGTTCAGCTCTAATTCATTGATACTATGTTGTTCGTATCAGTTGAAAAACAGAGTACAGGTGTAATCACGTCTAAGTTGATTATTCGGAAACTTCTATAAAACAACCAAAATGACTTCACACTCACAGGACCCTCACAACACCGGAACACTTTTCAAGCCACCTATGCTTGCCAGATTTGAATACAATATCTGGCAACGTAGGATGGGCCATGTAATCGCACAACAAAACACTGGCTGCTAGAAGTCTGTCATCTTTGGACCTCATGTTCCAATGGTGCCAAGCACAGAAGATCCCAAGGTCCAAGTACCTAAAAGCCTTGAAAATTACTCAGATCGGGATTTTCAGCTCTTCCAAATGACATATATGTTGGACTGTTACACTTTAACAGTGCCAAAGAGCTTTGGGATGCACTGAAAGAGCAATTCGGTGGGACAGAAGATGTTATAGAAAACAACAGGGAGGTTCTAAACCAGAAATACGAAACATTTTGTCATGTCAAAGGAGAGTCACTAACCCAACCAGTTTGAACGCTTTAGTTGTCTCATTAGTGAACTTAAACTAGTTAATGTTGAATTTTCTAAATCCACTTTAAATAGTAGGTTTCTTAGATCATTACCAGACAAGTGGGACACTATTGCTTTCGTGACCAGAAATTCTGTGGAATTCAAAGAGTTAAGTCTGACCCAACTTCATGGTAGGCTTCTCACATATGAGAGAGAGCTGAACCAGAAAAAGAAGTTCCAGGAATCTAGGAAAGTTGCTGATGATTACACTTTTGGTAACACAACACTTTTGGGTCAAGAAGAATCCGGTGGTAGTAAGGATCAGAGTTATGATCATTACATTGACATAACTACTGGTGGAGCCTTCAACTCTAAACATTACTCACCCAATTATGCTTTCACAGCAAATGGGGAAAACCAGATTTCAGATAACTTATCCTTTGAACTCAATGACCTCCAACATTTTGATCCCACTAATCTGGAAGACATGGACATTTTGCACCAATTAGCCTTACTGAGTGTAAGAACCAGTAAGTTTTACAAGAGAATAGGTAGAAAGTTTCCAGGACTGCTTGGGAATTTAAAAGTGGGGTTGGATAAGTCCAAAATTAAGTGATACAAGTATAACAGGCTAGGACACTTTGCTAGGGAATGCAGAAGTCAAAATAGTGGTCCAATCATTACTCACCCTAGCCCTAGACCTCAAAACACACAAAACACTGTGCACTATTCCCAATATACCCCTGCTGCTCATGTGCAAAGCACTGCCCATTTGGCACATCCTATAAACACTGTTCCAGTGCAATATGTTCAAACCTCTATTCCACAAATATATTATGTCTAAGCCCTAGTCTCTCAGGTCCAAGTGCAACAACCTGCACCACAACAAACTGCACAAACATCTAATGAAAATTTTGCTCTTTTTGCTAAGAATGATGTCCCTTGTGATGAATTTTTTTTTGCAGCATTAGAGTCAATTCAAGAAGGGCAGGAATCTGAAGAAGTTGAACCCAGTGCTGAAACAGTGGTTACTGCTGTTGTTGGTGAACAGCTGTTAGAAAAGACAGAACCTGAACCACTGTTGGGACCTCTTGCTGATCCATGGAGTGCTGATGAAGTTGAAAAGGATACCAGTGCTTGTGAAAATGAATGTGACTATGCCATGATGACTGCAGCTAAGGTATCCCCTCAGGTCTCAAAAAACCTATGTTCAGCCAAATGCGTCATTGCATTTGCTAATATAAAAGAGGTAAATGAAAACCTTAGGGACAAGATTTTAAAAGATGAAGTACAATTTGAGAAAATAGTCAAAGAATTGAAAAACAAATTGTATGAAAAAGATAATGAAATCTGCAGTCTGAAACATGAACACAACATAACCAAAGACCAACTCCAAACTATGGTAGAGAAATACCAAGTTTGTAAAAAGGAGCTTAAATCCACCCAAATCACATGTGAAAAATGGGTGGAGTCTTGTAAAGGTTATAAGCTGATGTTAGAAAAGCAGATCAAAAGCAATGTAAAGTTTGGCATAGGCTTTAGAAAACATGACCAAACTGAAAACACTGCTGAAATTGAGACTAGCTTAGTTGAAGTCATACCCAAAAACAAGGATGGTCAAGAAATTAAAATCACTGATAAAAATGGTAACAAAATCATGTTGGAAAAACTAGAGGGGTCATCAACCTTTGAAGAGATAGAAAAATATCAATTCAAACCCACCTGGTCAGATGAATGTGTCATCCTTGAGAATTTCAAACTAATGGATTTTTCCACAGTTGAGGGTGTCAAGGCACCTAAGGCTAAGGTCATTCCTCTCAAAGACATCCCAACAGAGGTTAAAAACTATTTTGAAAAGGAAATTGAAAAGAGGAAGAAAAGAGAAAAAAAGTTAAAAATTTGTTTTGTGACTTTTGTGAAAGGAGAAACCATTCCACAAAGGACTGTTTTCATCTAAAAGCTTTTGACATAAACAAAACAAGTATAATTGAGCCTGCACCTAGTTGCACCATCTGTGAAAAAACCAACCATTTGACTCATCAGTGTGTGTACCTCAAAACTTTTGAGGTTAAAAGAAAAGAGTACACTTCTAAAACACTTGAGAGTTCATCAAAATCTTCCATCAAGAACAAACTACCTTTTGTGCCTGTCCAAACAGCTGTTACAAAACATTTGAACAAAAACTCTGCTCCCAGAGATGTGCAAGTGACAGATGCACCACCATCAAACCAATTCCAAAGAGGAAAAGGTCAACCTCCATACCAAAGGGTCACACATGTTTATGAGGTTTACAAAAAGCCTTCTAAACCCAAAGTGAATAGGCAGCCTTTTGGTTTTCAACATCTGACAGGAAATGGTCCACAACAGTGGTTAGAGAAAAATATTTCAAAACCCTGACCTAACCACTGTCCATGTTCCTGGACTTGAGGCTGATCTGCCTGTGACCCCATCCAAAGCTTTATTGTCTTTGGAGGTCCTCCTGAACTAATTATTTACTTGATGTGCAAGGAGCTTCTGCATGCTTAGATAGTTTATGATATGTAGATAGTGGAGGCTCCAGGCACATGACAGGATGTAGAGCCCTGCCCAAAGATTTCAAAAAACATGGAGGGGGTGATATATCCTTTGGTAATAATTCTAAGGGAAAGGTGTTGGGGTCAAGGTCAGTTCAGGCTTGGAGGCTCAAGTTTGAAAATGTCAATCTTATTGACAATATAAAGTTCAATCTCCTTAGCTTTTCACAAATGAGTGACAAAAGCTATGGGTCATTCTTCACTAAGGATAGCTGTAAGATTGTTGGGCCAGAAATGGTGAAAAAGATTGAAGAAATCATAGTCGGGGGCAAAACACAGATTGTTACTCAAAGAGAGTGGCAATGTGTATGTAGTTGATATGTCAAAAGATAACCCAATGGCTGATGCTTGTCTGTTCTCAACTGCCTCTAACAAAGAGACAGGATTATGGCATAAAAGATTTGGGCACACAAATCTCAAGACTATCACTACACTCTTAAAACAAGGCCATGTAAGAGGTCTTCCACAAAAACTGTTTACTTGTCCTGAGCATTGTGTTTCCTGTCTAAAAGGTAAACAACATAAAAGCACATACAAGTCCATTGAAGAGTCCAAAACAACCAAGTGTTTTTGCAAATGCTGCACATGGATTTGTTTGGCCCAGTAAAAATCATGAGTTTGAAAAAGAAAAGATACTGTTTGGTTATTGTAGATGATTTTTCTAGGTTCACATGGACTTACTTTTTACATTCTAAAGATGAGACTGCAGGTATTTTGCAAGACTTTGTCAAACAGGTTGAAAATCATTTTGACTTGCCAGTAAAAATCTTTAGAAGTGACAATGGAACAGAGTTTAGAAACAAGGAGTTGGATGATTTCCATGTGTCAAAAGGGATTGTAAGGTAGTACAGCATCCCAAGAACACCAGAACAAAATGGGGGTGGTTAAAAGGAAAAACAGAACTTTGATTGAAGCTGCCAGAACAATGCTTGCAGACTCAGGTTTACCCTTAACTTTTTTTGGGCAGAGGCTGTAAACACTGCCTTTTATGTGTAGAGCAGAGTTTTGATCAACCCCAGGCATCAAAAGACTGCCTATGAAACTTTGTTCAAAATTAAACCACTGATCTCATATTTCAAAATCTTTGGCTGCCCATGTTCTATCTTAAACCTAAAAGATTCAATTTCAAAATTTGCAGACAAAGTAGATTGTGGTTATGATCTGGGATACTCAACCACTGCCAAGGCCTATAAAGTGTTTAACACAAGGACTAGGTGTGTGGAAGAGACTTTGAATGTAAAGTTCAATGAACTTTCTTCACTAAAAATCCCTGCAAACCCTGCTGAATTATTTGGCCTTGATAAATTTACATTTGAAGTTGCGTCTATCAAGACTAACCCTGCAGGTACTCCACAATCTCCACCACAAGACTATGGATATGATGTTGTAATTCCACAATACAAAATCACATCCACCACCAGAGTTGCAGATGTTCAAAACAGTTGTCAAAGCTCATCCACTGCTGCATCTAGGGCTGTGCAAACTGCTCGACGATCGCTCGAAAAATGATCGAAAAATGCTCGTTCGATTCCCGCTCAGTTTGTAAATGAGCCGATCGGATCGGTTCGATTCAAATTCAATCCGAGCATGAGCAAGGCTCCGCTCGCTCGACGATCGCTCGGTTTCGCTCGAATTATTTTTATTAATAATTAATATATATATATACATATATAAATATATATATTATAAATTTTGTAGATTAAAACCCCAAAAAAAATATAATAGCCCAACCAAATTTAATGTGACAACCCGTAACTAGATGTCATATTTTAACCAAAAGCCTACCCAAGTTATAAACTAGCATACCTAAAACTATTCTCTAGTCAAATCTTATCAAAGACCACACTATTTTACCTGTGTTGTTGACCAACAATAATCGACAACCATATTGGGCAACTACAATCCAAACTCCTATGCATATGAAAATTTTTATTATATAAACACATAGGATCCTCACATACATGGACCTGCTTTTAAAATACACACAATTATTACTCTCTCTCTCGATTATACAAACACAGACAAACCACAAAAATTATCTCATAGGATTCTTTTTCTCTCTCTCAATAACATACAGACAACACAGGGAGATCCCCATCTTCACAAACAAAACCCTATCCCCTCCTAATTACTCTCATCTACTGACCATGGCTAAACACCCACCCACGGCCGGAGCTTGGCTGAGCACTCCGGCGACCGGTGAGCGGAGGCAGAAGCGGGAGAGAGAGAGACCGAGAGAGAGAGAGACCGGAAGAGATGAAGAACCGGCGGTCAAAAGCTCGGACCGCCGGTCGGTTCTGTTTACTGGAGATGAGAGAGAGACGAAGGAAGAAACCGATCGAAATCGATCTGATTGATTTAAATTCGAACCGATCTCGAGCACCACTTTTATGCTCGGTTTTATAAATTCGAACCGAACCGATCCGATCGGTTGTAATTCGAACCGATCTCGAGCAGACCCTCGATCGGATCGGATCGGTTCGTGAACACCCCTAGCTGCATCAACAGTTGTTGACCAAAGTAGCCCTTTAACCTTTGCCACCACATCATCCCCAACCACTGTTGATAAAAATCCATCAATAGTGGATAAAAATCAACAATGTGCCACACCCATTTCTCCTATTCCTCCACCTCCAGTTCAAATAGATGTTGGATCATCAAAGTCACCAACAGATGTTAGCTCAGATGATTCACATCTGCAGCTTTCACCTTTAAATGCCATTGTTCCATACAAGGGAGATCTGATCTTTCTTAAATCTCCCCACCTGATCAAGTGATTGGCAACATCAATGAAGGGGTTCTCACAAGAAGTCAATCCCAAAACATTTGTCTTTTTGCTGGCTTTCTATCACTCCATCAACCATTCAAGTACCAAGAGGCAACAGTTGGGTAGAAGCTACGCAAGAAGAGCTCCAACAATTGTCTTTTTGAAAGACAACAGTTGGGTAGAAGCTACGCAAGAAGAGCTCCAACAATTCAAGAGACAACAAGTATGGGAACTTGTACCACTGCCAGAGGATGTAAGACCAATTGGCACAAAGTGGGTCTTCAAAAACAAAACTGATGAATGGGGCATTGTTGTCAAGAACAAAGCCAGGCTTGTGGTCCAAGGTTATAGAAAAGAAGAGGGCATTGATTATGATGAAACTTTTTCCCCTGTAACAAGACCTGAAGCTATCAGACTATTCTTAGCCTTTGCTGTCAACCACAACATCAAGGTGTTTCAAATGGATATCAAATGTGCATTCCTTAATGGCAAGATTCAGGAAGAGGTATATGTGTGCTAACCTCCTGGTTTTGAAGATCCATTTTATCCAGATCATGTCTACAAGCTAAACAAAGCTTTCTATGGCTTGAAACAAGCACCAAGGGCTAAGTATGAAACTTTTTCCACTTTTCTCATCTCTATTGGATTTACAAGAGATAAGATTGATAAAATACTATTCTTAAAATGGAGAGGAAAAGATTTGATGATTGTCCAAATATATGTGGATGACATCATTTTTGGAAGCACATGCAATGCAATGTGTGAAGAGTTCAGACAACTTATGACAGTAGAGTTTGAAATGAGTGCAATGGGTGAACTACAATGCTTTCTTGGTCTCCAAGTTAAGCAAATGCAAAATGGCACTTTCATTCATCAAAGAAAATATGTAAAAGATCTTTTAAACAAATTTGAGATGAATGATTGTAAACCATGTAGTACACCCATGGCAACCACAAAGCTTGTCATGTCTGATGAAAAAGATGATTTGGTTGATCAAATACTATATAGAAGCATGATTGGGTCTTTATTGTACTTAACTGCATCAAGGCCAGACATCATGTTTGCAACATGTGTTTGTGCCAGATCCCAATCAACACCTAGGAAGTCTAACCTCATTGCTGTGAAAAGGATATTCAGATACATAAAGGTGCTCCCATACTTGGTATCTGGTACCCTGCTAATGGGAATGTTAAGCTTTCAAGTTTCTCAGATAGTTATTTTGCTGGATGCAACATAACCAGGAAGTCTACATCAGGAGGGTGTTAATTCCTAGGCAATTACTTAGTGTCTTGGCAAAGCAAAAAGCAAACAACTGTTTTCACTTCCACTGCTGAAGCATAATACATTGCTGCTGTAAGCTGTACAGCCCAACTGTCGTTGCTTCAAAATCAATTGCTGGATTTTGGTATAACTGCCTTAAAGACTCATCTCATGTGGGATAGTCAAGCAGCTGAAAATATCATCAAAAATCCAGTCTCTCATTCAACCACCAACACATTGACATCAGACATCACTTTGTGAGGGATTGCTATGAAAAATGTTTGATTTCTCTGCATCATGTTTCAACTAAAGATCAGCTAGCAGATGTGCTAACAAAAGCATTAGACATATCTACCTTTAAAAGCTTGATCTCTAGAATTGGCATGCTTAACATGGACTAACAAGCAAAACTTGGTTTTCCATGAATAAAAAGCATTAAAAGGTTTTCAGAAAATCAAAAATCCATCCTTAAAAATAGTTAAAATGATTTTTTTCATAAATCCTTAAAAGTCTGTTCATATCCACTGATTGTTTCAAACCTCTGATTGTTGAAAATTCACCCACTGCTGAAAGACAACCTCTATTTCTTCATTTCCTTGTTGTCCACTGTTGCTTAAACATCAGTGTTTCAACCACCGATGTCTATCCACTGATAGATAAAAATCAGCCACTGATCTTATTATTCACTATCCTCAACCACTGATATTGCCCATCTGTGGTTTCCAAACAACTGTCTTCCACTTTGTCCATTAGAGGTTACCACGTGGGCAGATGTTAACCGTCCGGTCTTTGAAACCGCTGCCACATCTGCATTCACTTTTTCCCTTTAATAAAACCCTGATAAAACCCCCAAACAGAGTTTTCATTGCCGTTTCGAATTCAAAAAAATTCTCCAAAGCGGTTACCATCATCCTTTCATCTCTTTCTCATCCATTCACGATTTTTCACTCCGACCATGGCTCTCATCATCAAACATCCACACAATTATCTTCGTACCTTCGAAAAGACGGATAAAAATACAGACTTTCACTCCATCATTGATACCCTATCTTCCTCAAAGTACATGTGACATATGTGCCTCTATGACCATCATATAAATACAAAACCAATGAAATCTTGTGTTTCATACTTGGGATTTGTATAAATACATGAGACATTTGCACATGTCAATTCTTATTCGATTTCAAGCTCTAAATAGCTTTCTGGGAAGTTATACACAAACTGATGCATGAACATAATCAGTTTAACATGACAAATACTCCGGAGCAGTGACATAGGCTTAACATACCTTAAATAACCTTTACATAACTTAGAAATAAGTTTTGGAGGGTTTGGTGTGTCGAAACCAAGTTTATTCGATCGTAGGGACTATTTGCGACAAACTGCGAAAGTATGCCGATTTGTACGGTAACGAACATTCCGGAACTCAATCATAAGCTAAACATACCCTAAATATCCTTTACATAGCTTAGAAACAGTCTTTGAGGGGTTTGTTATGCGAAAATACACATATTTGATCAATAGGGACTAAAAGCATCAAAAAGTGCATAACTTTGCATTTACTCGCATATCCTTCGTTCTGAACATATCCGAACATCTAAAAAAATTTTGTAATCATTAAAATATTTTATTTTAGTGATTTGAATGCAAAAATACCAATAGTCGCGTAATTTGGATCGTTTTCGCGTCCGTTCGAGTTTTCATCGTAATTAACCGAATAACGCAACCGTACGACCAAACGAACCAACATCCGAGATGTTTTCAAGCATATTTCATGTTCCCTATGCTTTAACTTCATTGTAGAGCCTTGAAATGGGGTTAACAGGGCTGAAATGCATCAAAATCAAAGTTTTAAGCTTGTAGGGGCCAAAATTGACAAGTTCTGATAGTTGTCTGGCGGGCCGCGAAAGAGTAGACCTGTGTCTACATGGGGCGCGGCATATGGTGCTGGCAGATTCAATGAATTTGTTTCAGCAACCAGTTTTCACTAGTTTTAACCCCTGATTTGGCATACTATGAGCTTGTTTTTGGACTCCCCTTGTATTCTAAACTATGGGCCACATGTGTAGGGCCAAGATCATGCTTTGATCTTTGCAAAAACACATGTAATGATCTCAAAGATTCAAGGTTACCTATAAATACCCATCTTGGTTGCCACTTTCATTTGCACATTGATCTGAATTACTCTAAGTTGGAGCTCTCACATTGTTGAAGGCTTCATACCTGAGTATTTTTAGATCAATTCTTCCTAGCTTGGACCCTTTGGGCCACTTGAATTCCTTGATTTGCCCGAGCTTGTTTAGTTCACTTTAATCGAGGATACCTTGCAATCTCAAGTGAGTACATAGTTCCCCTTTTTTACCGTTTTCAAATGTTTTGGGTGATTCATATGTGCTAAACGATTTCAAGTTTCCAAAACAAAAGCTATGGTTTATATTAAACACAACGATTTCAATAATTGAACGAACTTGTTGGGGCGTTGGTCGAAAGACAATTGAATGACATTCAATAACTATATTCAAGCCGACCAGTAGTATGTTATGGTACCGTAGGGTGTTATGGTACCATAGGATCTGACGAATCCTGTTGTCAGACTATCACCATGGTTATGGGGATAATGTGGGTAACGACAGAACCTGATGAATTCTTAACTCTCCCTCTGGTGGTTTGTTAATACGAGTTGAATGATTAGGACGAGTCACACAGGTTTGAATATATTCAATGAAACGACCAGCAGTAGTTTTCACAATTAATACATGAACCACTGGAACTATTGAACTATGTGAACGATTTGAACTATTTGAACCACTGGAACTATGTGAACTATGTGAACGATTTGAACTATTTGAACCACTGGATCTATCTGAATTATGTGAACGATTGAACTATTTGAACCACTGGATCTATCTGAACTATGTGAACGATTTGAACTATTTGAACCACTGGAACTATGTGAACTATTGAACGATTCGCTTATGGTAAGTGATTAGGTAACAGGGAGGGTGTAATGTGATAAAAGCATGGTGGAAACGCCGCTGGTACTTCCTATATATAAGTGCTTTTAACACATTACATGTCGTTGCGTTATCTAGATCACTTGGACAAATGTTTTCAAAACGAAATTACACTACAAGGTTTACTTAAAAATATAAATCATACGATGTTTACTTTCGAACGATGATTTACTACTTGGTTTACAAAGACAAATGTTTTCAGTTAATATTCATGGCTACAACGGTTTTGGTTTATCCATATATCAACTTGTAAAATTTGATAGAAACATACTGCAATATCAAACTCTTTTGATTTCAAGGTACACACTCGACAACTCTCGTAGTTGGACGAGGTATTGCAATATGAACTCAAGGCCATGAATCTGACACACTCTGTGACAACCCGTAACTTCAAAGTATAAACCATTCATTTTCGTATCTATAAATCGAACCTACATACTTAGTTTATTTGACGAGTTAAGTTTATACTTAACTAAATTATATTATTAGTTTACATTGTAAAAGCGATTAAGTTGGAACCGAATCCATATCATGTTGAATCTACTCGAACCGTTTGAACCAAAGGCCATGTCTCGCTAATCGACCCAACCTACTCGCGTAGATCGGAACTTTTGAGTCCCGAGCTATAGCATGTTCATTATATTCTTTTTAGTTAATTAATTAATTAAATTCTTTAATATAATTAGTCGATTATAATAAAAAAACATATTTATGTATAATAATGTAAACAATCGAATGATATATATATGATTTACCAATAGTTAGTTGCCATATTTTTCCTTGCGGTGGCCTACCACAGCCCAAATCCTTGTGACACCATATCTAAAACCCTTTAACCATCGGCCCTTTTACATCAAACCGCCCAATATCAGTTTCTTTTATTTAGTTATGTATTAGCATGATTTTTTCATGACTCAAACCCTACACCCAATACCGCAAACCTGCTCTCATCTCCCCTCATTGCTTCCTGCCGACGCAAGCAAGATCTCCAAGAAGACTGTTTCACGACTCCGGTTCAAGTTCAATCGGCTCATACCCCCTCCTAACTCTCGGTAACACATTAGCTATTGTTTTAGTTTTTGTTAGTTCTTGATTAAATTGCTTGTGTATCTGGCTGCGTTTTTAATATTCACAGCATGGTTTCGTTGTTTATGATAATAATCTTGTAGTCTAGTGTCCTAAAGATCCGCTATGATGCGTAGTATGATCGTTTATGTATGTGTAGACATATATGTATGAATTAGGACTTAGATTCTCGATGCTTGAACATGACAAATCTGATACGAATGAATAACAACCTGATGTGATTAACGATTATGTGTCGCGGGTTCGCTAGATAGTCGTTTGCGGGATCGGATAGCGAAAACAGAAAGCTGATTAACATTTACAGCCAACTAACAGGTTGTTTTATATCGAAAAATTGATTTTCTGAAGTCTAAATCATACGTTTTCGAAAAACTCTTCAAATGACACTGGAATCATATTTTTTTGAGGTCGTTTGCTATTTTTAATGGTCCGTTTTGTACAGCAGCAAAAGCTGCACTTTTACTGCAGAAAATTTGTGTTATGTTTGTCATCATAACCTGAAATATGTGTAGAATTAGGTCATGAAATTTGTACTGTAGATGGCCACTGATGTCTTTGTATCTCTCCAACTGAAATTTCGTCAATCGGACTTACGATGAATTTTAAATGAATTTTTTCGTGGACTGCAGTCAGAAAGTGACGAATCTAATTGCAGCCCGGTAAATGATTTTTATAAAATAATTGGTAGTGAATTAGATCCCGAGATTTTTACATAATAATATTTGGATCGTTTAAGACACTCTGAAAAATTTGGGAATTTTTGGAATAAGTTAACTATTTTATTAAAATGCCCGAAAACAGCCCAGTTTGGGATGTTAAAGTTGAAACGACGTAAGTAGTAATTTGCGTGTCTAAATGTCGGGTAAGTTATCTGAGAATGATCTAACGTGTTAGATGTCAATGAAAGTTTATGTGCAATATCGTATTCTTGCTTTTTAATGGTTATAGACGGGATGTTTATATGGGCGTGAACTGTTAAAGTGAGTGCGTGATATGTGATAGATGCGTGTAGGAACTTTGTGTTTTATTTAAAACCATTAACAAACTAAATGGTAATCATATTAGGACGTGATTGACCAATCCTGACCGTTATCTATTTTTAAGAGTTAAACCGAGCAAACCAAGGTGAGTTCACACTTTCTACAAGGCATGAGATTCCCGGTGGTTTGGGAATGGGTTAAGAAGATAAAACGAAACCTACATATAACCTGCGTATTCTCGGTTGGGTAGAGTACGTACCTTCGTCCTCGGTTGGGAAGGACGACTACATTTAACCTGCGTATTCTCTGTTGGGTGGAGTACGTGCCTCCGTCCTCGGTTGGGAAGGACGCCAACTTATAAGTGGTTAACATGGGGTAGCCCCCACTGGTTATGGTTTGGGAAACAAGGAACTGATAACTACTGGTTTTTGAATGAACTTATGGTTTTTGGAACAACTTTAAAATGGACAACCAACTGTGAAATCGCTCAACTTTGTTGTTGATTCGTTGTTACATGCCTTGCAGGCTTTTAGGTGCATATTGTTTGGAACTTGCTGTCTGGGAGGCTGGAGTGGTCATGGGTCGAGATACATGGAAACGCAACACGAGACTAATGATTTTTACATGTGGTTTATAAACACTTAATGAATGAATTATGCTTTCGCTGTATACTGTGAATTATTTGTAACGTTGTAACACTAATGTTAATGAATGAAAGTTTTATTTAAATATACATATGAGTTCAATGTGATTGGTGGGTAGATCCTAGTACGTCACACGCCTCGCGGGGGTTTCCGCATGTGGTATTTTGGGGGTGTGACACACTCACAAAACCTATGTACTCGCCGGCATTTTTATGCTGACGTATTTTCACATATGTTTCAGGTACCGTAGTTTGATGATGTTTGATGATGATTATGATGCATGCTCACATAGGGATGGACGAGACCTTAGTGACTTAACAACAATAAAGGATAATATGTTCATGTTTTGCTTTTAATATTCGAGACAATGTAATAAACTTAATTCAATAAAACGAAACTTCAATCCATGTGTTGTGAAACAATGATTCTGTCGCTCCACTGCCCGACGTTCACGCCGCGGTTTGTTGTTTTAACGCGGTCGGGGTGTGACAGAAGAGTTGGTATCAGAGCTCATGGTTATAGGGAATTAGGTTATTTATGTAATGCTTTTACCTAGACTATAACCTTCCTAGGACCCTAACAGAAGTTATCTTGTGTTTAGTCTTAAAACAATACCGTTTCCTATCTTTAGGTGACAACCATAACAAGAACACGAATCACGAATCCGATTTGAAAACTAATCATCTCTTCTTAGATGATTTATTATAAGGTTTTGAACCTTCAAAGTTTTCAAAATCTTGCAAAGTTTGGGTCTTATTAATGTGAACACGTGCAATGTGGAAGGGTGGGTGCCTGTATCCTGAGTTTTCTGTCTAAGGCTAGAGTGTTCGTACAAATCCACATAATCGGACCAGTCACTCTTACCTGGGAACTCTTGGGGTGAGTGTCCACTTATAGGCTAAAGCATGTCTTCGCGATACATTATAAGGACCTATTTACTTTGTTCAGTCACTGTGCATCGTTTGTTTGTTCGAGGTAACAAACGAATGATCGCCTTCCTTATGTTTCGTTGATATATTCAATACCTCTTTTGTTTATCCAATTTTCAACCTCACTCGTTTCTCATGTTTTCTTGTTCTTTTTAGAAAATGCCTCCTAGACGTGATCAAACTGAGAATATTGCCCTCGCAGCCACAATCGTTCAACAGATGGCTGCTGTGATTCCGAACCTCATTACCCAGATAAACCAAGCAAATAACAATAACAACAATAACAATGCTCAGTGTGATTTCAAAACATTTAATTCAGCTAAGCCACTGAAATTTTATGGGTCTCAAGGAGCAACTGCGCTCCTGCAATGGTTCGAGAGTCTAGAAAGCACATTCAGACATGTTCAGTGTCCAAATGAGCGAAAGGTTAAATTTGCATCTAGTGTTTTTGAGAAACGAGCATTAACATGGTGGAATGGTGTGATGAGGGATAGGGGTGCCGATGTGGCACTGGCTCAAACTGGGGAAGAGCTTCGGGCTCTAATGATGAAGGAATTCTGTCCTCGTCATGAAATCAGGGCACTGGAAAGGGAATTCGACGATCTTAAACAAGATAGTGGTGAGCATCGAGCCTACACGGACCGATATGAGGAACTAAGTCTGTTATGTCCAACCATGGTTACGTCTTTGGATAAGGCAATTGAAAAGTACATTGATGGCCTCCCTGACTCAGTTCAAGACATTGTTACTGGTAGCAACCCTACCACAGTTAGACAGGCCATTGAGCTATCCGCTACCCTGACTGAATCTCAGATCAGGAAGGGTAAAATTTTCCGAAAAAGCGACAATAAACCAACCGATGAAACGAAACCAAAGGATAAGCAGACTGAATCCTCCAAGAAGTCAAAGAAGCGAAAGGCTTCCCAGAACTTAGCCGTGGTTGCTCAAAACAATCAAGTTGTCCCTAACCAACCAGCTCAACCCCCTGCTAAGAAGCCTTACAACGGAACTGCACCTTTGTGCAACCAATGTAACCTTCATCATTACGCTAATGTGCAATGCCGCAAATGCCTAAATTATGGACTTGCTGGTCATACAACCAGGGTTTGTAGAGCTGCAGCTGCACAAAATCAAGTTGACAACAACCCTGCTCAAGCTCGATTTCCACCAGGTTCTTGCTACAACTGTGGTGAGATGGGCAATTTCAGAAACAATTTCCCTAAGCTCGTTAATGCAAATCCAGCCCGTGGATAAGCATTCGACCGACTGGAAGACGATGCTGTTTAGAAACAATCGAACTTTATGTAGTATTTTTCCTTTTGTTATCCATGACTATGAAACAGTTATTTTGGTTTATCAATAAACATTTAATTGCTTTACGATGTACAAAAACAATTGTGGTTACATGCATGAAACGACATATCCCCTATAAATTACCGACACCAAGGAACTGTGTTCCTTGCAAAACAAACTATTCTCCTAGTTCTTCTATTTTAAGATCGCTCACGATCCCCAAATCCTAAGTACTCGTTTCTTCTAAGAAACGAAGTACAAGGTACAAGTTACAACTCTGGACGAATACCCAAAGTACCACTTTAAATCCTTAATTGGATACCCAAGGGTACTTCCGTAAGTCCTTAATTAGTCTTACGCAATCTTCCTGACTTCACGCTATCTTACACAACATATGATTTCAAAAGATTATGCATGTTTTCAAAAACCTCATACATGTCTTCAAAATCATATCACATAGTTTTAAAACAGTTTATAAAAATGTTTACCTAATATACTTAGTACATGATTTCAAAAAAAAAAACATTACAAAAGGTTTTCGAAAACATATTTTTAAAAATTCCAAGCATAGCTTTCAAAAACAACATGCCCGTATGTTGTCTTAGCCTATGTGGTACGCGGTTTTCAAGAACACCCTGCTTCGTATGCTGACTAAGCATGCTTAGCACAATAATTTCAAGGATCCGTTTGCTTCATATGTTGACTTAGCATATCTAGCACCTTGATTTCAGAAACACTATACTTCGTATGTGGTCTTAGCATACCTAGTACAAGGTTCTTGAACATTTTTTTCCCGCTACACGAATTCCAAATCATTATAGGATCTTCTTCATAGTTAGATCCTTGTGGATGTTTAAAGCGCAAAATCAAAGTCCTTAATTGGATTCTTTGTGTGCTTTAATACGAATGTTACGATTCTTTGTGAACGAAATTGAATTCTTATAAGATTTGCCCTATCTTTATAAGATAGATCTTCTATGATGTTTAAAGTACTAGTTGAAGTCCATTAATTGGATTCCTGGTATACTTTAAATGCACGTGTGCAAATCGACGAGATAATAACAAGTTGATAACGAATTGATAACCAAGTGAACAATTGTGTGACCATTATGTGCTTACGTGTGTTCGACCGATTCTATCCCCTACACATTATAAAACAAACTGTGCGGACTACGCAAGGAATTACGTAATTATGGATGCATACATAATTATGGAATTCAGTGCACGGAAATCACAACAAGCTTTGTCATGTGCCAACTTAAACAAGAAACAAAAGTTAACTATATTCATTTTTGTTTCTGATGACGTACCCACTGAGGAAAAATGAACTAGCTATTCATTTTTCGCTTCTGAAAGAGATATCCACTGGGAAATGAATAATCTATTCATGAACTATGTTCATTTTCGCTTCTGATGAAGTATCCACAGAGGAAAATGAATTATCCATTCATTTTTGCTTCTGCAGAAGTATTCACTGAGGAAAATGAATAGATTCATTTTCATTTCTGATGAAGTATCCACTGAGGAAAATAAACTATCCGTTCATTTTCGCTTCTGAAGAAATATCCACTTAGGAAAATGAATAAATTCATTCCGTTTCTTGTGAAGTATCCACTGAGGAAAATGAATTGATCATTCATTTTCGCTTCTAAAGAAATATCCACTGAGGGAATGAATGATCCTGCATTAAGTTTGTCATTTTCGTTTATGAAGAAGTATCCACCGAGGAACATGAACTATCCGTTCATTTTCTCTTCTGAAGAAATATCCACTGAGGAAAATGAATAATCCTGTATTGATTCTTTCATTTCCGCTTCTGACGAAGTATCCACTAAGGAAAATGAATCATCCATTCATTTTCGCTTCTGAAGAAATATCCATCGGGGAAATGAATACTCTTTACAAAAATTTTCATTTCCACTTCTGACGAAGTATACACTGAGGAAAATGAATCACCCATTCATTTTCGCTTCTGAAGAAATATCCATCGGGGAAATGAATAAGTTATTTAGCAATCCTTCATTTCTACTTCTGACGAAGTATCCACTGAGGAAAATGAATCATCCATTCATTTTCGCTTCTAAAGAAATAACCATTGAGAAATGAACCGCTTATACATTCCTTCATTTCCGTTTCTGATAAAAGTACCCACTGGAGAAAATGAATTATCCATTCATTTCCGCTTTTAAAGAAATATCCATTGGAAATGAATAACCTATTCGTCTCTCATTTCCACATCTAAAGAAGAATCCATTGGAGAAAATGAATTATCCATTCATTTTCGCTTTCGAAGAATATCCACTGGAGAAATGTAATACAAATCCTTACAAGATATTTCTATCTTAATAGTTAGATTCTTAAAGGATACTCTTAGAACTATTGGTTAATTTGATCTTTATCATTAATCAAATCTCTCGTTCCCACTTCCTACCTTATCTAAGGAAGCACCCATTAGTGAACGATAAAGTTATGCCTTACATGGAAATCCTTGATGGGTTACTCTATGCAAATAGATAACGCCCTAGATTCCCTGCAAAACGATTGTTTATCACAACGTTACAAACAGACTCCTACGAATAAATTTCGGGACAAAATTTCCTAAAGTTGGGGAGACTATGACATCTGTGCCTCTACGACCATCATACAAATACAAAACCAATGAAATCTTGTGCTTCATACTTGGGATTTGTATAAATACATGAGACATTTTCACATGTCAATTCTTATTCGATTTCAAGCTTTAAATCGCATTCTGGGAAGTTATACGCAAACTGATGCGTGAACGTAATCAATTTAACACGAGAAACACTCCAGAACAGTGACATAGGCTTAACATACCTTAAATAACCTTTACATAACTTAGAAATAAGTTTTGGAGGGTTTGGTGTGTCAAAAATAAGTTTATTCGATCGAAGGGACTATTTGCGACAAACTGCGAAAGTATGCCGATTTGTACAGTAACGAACATTCTGGAACTCAATCATAAGCTAAACATACCCTAAATATCCTTTACATAGCTTAGAAATAGGCTTTGAGGGGTTCGTTATGCGAAAATACGCTTATTTGATCAATAGGGACTAAAAGCGTCAAAAAGTGCATAAGTTTGCATTTATGCGCATATCCTTTGTTCTGAATATATCCGGGCATCCAAAAAAAATTTTAATCATTAAAATATTTTATTTTAGTGGTTGGAATGCAAAAATACCATTCGTCGCGTAATTTGGATCATTTTCGCGTCCGTTCGAGTTTTCGTCGTAATTAACCGAATAACGCAACGGTACGACCAAACGAACCGAGATCCGAGATGTTTTCAAGGATATTTCATGTTCCCTATTCTTTAACTTCATTGTAGAGCTTTGAAATGGGGTTAACGGGGCTGAAATGCATCAAAATCAAAGTTTTAAGCTTGCAGGGGCCAAAATTGACAACTTCTGATAGTTGTCTGGCAGGCCGCTAAAGAGTAGACCCGAGTCTACGTGGGGCGCGACATATGGTGCTGGTAGATTCAATGAAATTGTTTCAGCAGCCTGTTTTCACTAGTTTTAACCCCTGATTTGACATACCATGAGCTTGTTTTTGGACTCCCCTTGTATTTTAAACTATGAGCCACATGTGTAGGGCCAAGATCATGCTTTGAACTTTGCAAAAACACATGTAATGATCTCAAAGATTCAAGGTTTCCTATAAATACCCATCTTGGTTGCCACTTTCATTTGCACATTGATCTGAATTACTCTAAGTTGGAGCTCTCACATTGTTGAAGGCTTCATACCTGAGTATATTTAGATCAATTCTTCCTAGCTTGGACCCTTTGTGCCACTTGAATTCCTTGATTTGCCCGAGATTGTTTTAATTCACTTTATTCAAGGATACCTTGCAATCTCAAGTGAGTACATAGTTCCCCTCTTTTACCGTTTTCAATTGTTTTGGGGTGATTCATATGTGCTAAACGATTTCGAGTTTCCAAAACAAAAGCTATGGTTTATATTAAACTCAACAATTTCAATAATTGAAGGAACTTGTTGGGGCGTTGGTCGAAAGACAATTGAATGAAATTCATTAACTATATGCAAGCCAACCAGTAGTATGTTATGGTACCGTAGGGTGTTATGGTACCATAGGATCTGAAGAATCCCGTTGTCAGACTATCACCATGGTTATGGGGATAATGTGGGTAACGACATAACCTAATGAATTGTTAACTTACCCTTTGGTGGTTTGTTAATACGAGTTGAACGATTAGGACGAGTCACACAGGTTTGAATATATTCAATGAAACGACCAAAAGTAGTTTTCACAATTAATACATGAACCACTGGAACTATTGAACTATGTGAACGATTTGAACTATTTGAACCACTGGAACTATGTGAACTATGTGAACGATTTGAACTATTTGAACCACTGGATCTATCTGAATTATGTGAACGATTGAACTATTTGAACCACTGGATCTATCTGAACTATGTGAACGATTTGAACTATTTGAACCACTGGAACTATGTGAACTATTTGAACCATTGGAACTATTTGAACTATTGAACGATTGGGTTATGGTAAGTGATTAGGTAACGGGGCGGGTGTAATGTGATAAAAGCATGGTGGATACGCCGCTGGTACTTCCTATATATAAGTGCTTTTAACACATTACATGTCGTTGCGCTATCTAGATCACTTGGACAAATGTTTCAAAACGAAATTACACTACAAGGTTTACTTAAAAATATAAACCATACAATGTTTACTTTCAAACGACGATTTACGACTTGGTTTACAAAGACAAATGTTTTCAGTTAAGATTCATGGCTACAACGGTTTTGGTTTATACATATATCAACTTGTAAAAGTTGATAGAAACATACTGCAATATCAAAATCTTTTTATTTCAAGGTACACACTCGACAACTCTTGTAGTTGGACGAGGTATTGCAATATGAACTCAAGGCCATGAATCTGACACACTCACAAAACCTATGTACTCACCGACATTTTTATGCTGACGTATTTTCACATATGTTTCAGGTACCGTAGTTTGATGATGTTTGATGATGATTATGATGCATGCTCACATAGGGATGGACGAGGCCTTAGTGACTTAACAACAATAAAGGACAATATGTTCATGTTTTGCTTTTAATATTCGAGACAATGTAATAAACTTAATTCAATGTGTTGTGAAACAATGATTCTGTCG
This sequence comes from Helianthus tuberosus, assembly GCA_030545235.1. Lineage (NCBI taxonomy): Eukaryota > Viridiplantae > Streptophyta > Magnoliopsida > Asterales > Asteraceae > Helianthus > Helianthus tuberosus. The sequence goes on along the minus strand of CM060399.1, from coordinate 95,057,364 downwards.
CTCCACTCCCCGACGTTTCCGCCGCGGTTTGTTATTTTAACGCGGTCGGGGTGTGACAGTACAAAACTTTGATCTCCTGTAATGCACCCATTTATCAAGACACCCTATGAGATTTCTGGGCTAATGCTGAACTTCAAGTTCAAGATAAAAAGCCTTGGGCAATTTCATCAAAAGTGGGAGGTGTTTTGTCCTAATAACTCCACAAACCATTTCAAAGGTTTCTCAGATGAACAATTTAGCAGGTAAAACTTCCTTCCCTAAAACCGAGTATCAAATTGATTTGATCGAAAGAGGGTATGCAGGACAGTTAACAAAAGAAACCATGCAAAAAGGAGAATTTCCACCTCCAATGAAATTCCTGTTTCATACCCTGCTCACATGTGTTTCAAACAAAACAACTGCTTTCATTGAAATTCCTTTAAAAATCCAATACTTAGGGTATGCTATTATGTCAAAAACATATTTCAATTACTCCCAAGCATTTTTCACTGATTTGGTTAATAATTTGAAAAAAGTTAAAGAAAAGAAGCCAACAGCTTTCTTGTTGTTTCCAAGGTTCTTAAGCTATTATTTACAATAGAAAATTCCAAAAGAAAATGCACAAGCTTTTGAACAAGGAACACCTTTTCAAATAAACAGTTTATCTTCTGAAACATTTACTCACCTTATGGCTAAAGAGTCAAAAGTTTCTGAAACATAAGCAGAGGAGTATGTGCAAATTTTAGATGAGTCCACATCTGCTCCTCAGACTTCTGCTGTTGAGCCCACTACTCTTGGTGAACACAACAGCACAACCACTGTTGTGCAACCCCCACCAACAAAACACAAAAAGACCTAGAAAAAATACACCAAGCCTACCAAACCCACTAAAAAGGGTCTTCTGGAAGATGAGATGCCAGAAGTTAACCCAGTGAAAACACAAAAGTAAGCAAAAACCACTGTTGCTACTTCCTCACAACAGTTGGAAATATCTCCACCTAAAACCTCAACTCCTCATGATTCCTCACAAAAGGAACATGTTGTAAGCACAGGGACACCTCAATATGAAGTATTACCCTCACTTGAGAGTATGCTTAACAACCCTTCTCCCTGGGCAAATTCTCTTTCAACACCACTCCCCTCAACTCAAATTCCACCATCCATTATACCTCTGTTTGATGCCATTGAAATTCAGACACAAAACAGCCCCTCTCACGAACACATTACTGAGAGTACAACTTCTACATTAGCTGTGTCTGAACCAATTCAATTGGCTAACCCACAAATAGATGAGGAGGCTACATCACTAGAATTTCACAAATTCTTATTGGTAGTTCAAGTGGAGCAACTATTGTTGGTGCACTACGTCTGTCGACTACGTCTTATATCGAGTCTAGTAATGAATAGGTTAGATATGACACGAAAACCTAGAAACATGTGTTAAGAGAGGTTTCGCTTATGTGTCTTTACACTAGGTTTCGCTTATGTGTACTTGACCTAGGTTCGCTTATGTGTCATGTGGAGGTTTCGCTCATACGTACATGTCCGTATGAGCGAAACATGTTGGCCTATATATAGCTGTTAGAGCGAAACCACAGTAATAGTTGTAGGTGTTCTCTTCCGGTAAGCCACGAAGTGCTGCCGAAGTGTTGTTAGAGCTTGTAATCGCATTCATGATCAATACAACAATAGTTTAAAGTGAATATTGCTGAAATCGCACCAAAGCATTAGTTTCCGCCTCTTGTTTTGGATAGGAATTCTTCTGATCGACTCAATCAGGGCCGAATACGATCCTACAAGTGGTATCAGAGCTCAGGAGGAAGAGTTCTTGCCATTTCAGCTGCATTTATTCTGATTTTCTACACTTTCTTCAAATTTTTAAAATTTCTCACGGTAAAACCAGCTCAAATTCACACATAATACTCGTAATCATGTATTAATAAATCCTTGAAAGTTTCAAAACTAAAATCGATCTAGAACTTAGGAATTTTGAGGTTTCGCTCATATGAACTCGTGCAAAAAGTGACGTCATCAGTTTGATTTCGCTCCTAGGACACTTGTAATTTCGCTCTTATGAACCATTAACCTTGATTTCGCTCATAAGACATAGTGAGGTTCCGCTTTTGTGACAACTAGGGTCTCGCTCTTGTGGCACTCAGGTTTCGCTCATAATTACATCAAATTTCGATCTTAGTTTGAAAAGTCAGTTTCCACTCAAAGTGTTTAGGTGATCAGAATTACTTCAGATTGCATGTGATCATTAAATGAGTTGTCGGCCATGAAGAATTAAAAAAAAAACCTTTGCTTGTTGTCGGATACTCGGTATTGCATGTGACCCAAGTGTCTCGAATTGTGCATACTTTATTAAAGTGAGTGTTGTTGACAGCTTTAGTGTGTTTAGTTGGTCTCGATTGCATCGGTTGGATTAAGTGATTCAAAGTTGTGCATGTTAGTTTGTGACAGCAAGAGTTAATCAGATTCATGTGATTGTCATCGAGTAGTGAAGAGGTCAAAGTAAAATCATTGCATGTGTGTCTTGATCAAATAAAATAAACGTGATGTCAGCCTAGTGAGGGTTAAGGAGGTCCAATCATATTCATTTGTTCATTGATAATTGTCGGATACTACTCTGTTTGTGCATGTGAATTGTTTTGTCTTGAAAAAGAAATTGTTTGCTATTGTTAATTGAGGGTTAATCAGAGTAAATCAGTATTAGGCCCAAGTGTCAACATCATACAAATCAAAAGGCCCAATCACAATATAATATCAATTTTGAAAGTGAAGCCCAACAGAAGATATATTAATTTTTAGTCATCAGTCTATTTGAATATTTCACGAGGTGAATCGGATTATTGGAAATTTGTGAACTTGTGAACTTTGAACTATGGACAACGAGTTTTATAACGCTTTTGCTAGTCCGATATCAATTACTCAGAGTACATTGCTTGAGAATGAAACGGGGACATCACAGAAACCGCCTAAGCTCTTGGATATTGATGATTACAATGCGCGGTCCGAACGGTTTGGAAATTGGGTTGAGGCGTATCATTTGGATGCGTGGGAACACACTGAGGAACCATATGTTAGACCCACAACAAATAATGTGCAGTTAACAATTCGAGAAATGAGTACGGAAGATAAAAAGAAATATCGAGATGAGAAATTGATGGTGAGTCTGCTTCAGCAAGCAATAAAAGAAGATATCTTGATACTGCTTCAACATGATGGAACTGCTTACTCAATCTGGACAGAATTGGAAGCAAAATTTGTTGGAAGTGATGATATGCTCAAAAACAAAATGTCTCTCATGAAGAAAGAATTTGATTTATTTCGTGGTTTGAAATCTGAAAACACAAAGCAAATAATTGATAGATATTGTAACTTGGTGAGAAATATGACAAAACTTGGTATTAAAAAGGATACTGATGAATTGATTGAAAAACTTGCAGATGCGCTACCACATGAAACATGGGGAACGTTTCTGATGATGCTGAGATCCAACAGAAAAGATTATAAAAATATGACACTGGGAGATTTCATCAAACACCTGGAGGCTCAAGAGATGGAGCAAAGGAAGATTGCCAGGATGAAGAACTACGATGGAGAACAAGATATCAGCTTGTATTACAAAGGTGGTGTCAACGAAAAGTCAAATTTTTCTCAAAAAGTAGAAACTGCTTACAGTGTAAAAGATTCTTCTGAAAAGAAATCATCCCAGGGATCAAGCAGCACAAGATTTTCATCATTCGATCCAAACATTTCTGCAACAAAGAATGGAAGAAAACTTCAATGCAATATTGTATTAAATCTTGAAAGTGATCAAGATTATTCTGAAGAAGTAGCAAAAAATCAAATGTCTTTGTTGGGAATGGTTCTAGAGTCTTATAGTAGTTTTGTGGCCGGAAAGATCGGTAATCCAATGCTCACGGAAGAGGATTACGATCAAATCGATGCTGAGGAAATGGAATTGATGGATATTAAATGGTGCATGGCCAGTGTAATGAGAAGAGCTGAGAAGTTTAAACAAATTACGGGAAGAGATAATTTCCGTGATGCAAATGTTTCAACTTTAGGCTTTGATAAATCTAAAGTTACATGTTTTCGTTGCAGGGAAAAGGGGCATTTCAAGAGGGAGTGCAAAAATCGTGAAGCTACTGGAGCCCAGAATCCTTTTGGAAACAACGATTATCACAAAAAGGCGATTTATCATCAAGTCACACCACCAGCACCGCATCAGGCACAAACTGCACATGGGAGAGATGTGATTGAAGGTTCAAAAAGAGCATGTCTAGTTAATCAGGGCAAATATGATAATTTTACCTGGGATAAATATCTTCCAACAAACAGCAAAGTGTGTTTGGCAGAACAAGATGATGAAAAGTTGGCTGAAGGTTTCAGTTGGAACGATTTTTGTTCAGATCAAGAACTTATGGCCAAAGATGCTAAAGCTTTCATTGCAAATGCCTACGATTTGAAATGTGCCGAAAAGTGCAGAAAAGTAATGGAAGCTGCTGAAGCAAGACGGAGAAAGCTTGAAGAAGAGGAAGAAGAGGAAGAGAGATTAAAAGCTGAGGCAGAAGCTGAGAAAAAGAGAAGATCTGAATTTTTACGATCAAACAGAACAGTCAAAGAGGTTCCTGAATTTGAAGTCAAAGTTGATGCAAAATCTGTCAAAGTTCCTGAAAAGTGCATGAACTGTGATTCTTTAATCAAGCAGAACAATGAGTTGTTGCATAATATAAATAGATTAAAAGAATCCTATGATACAATGAACAGAGAAATCAACAAGTATACTGATTCAAACGGTGAGCAAGTTGTGGCAATGAATACGCTGAAGAGAGCATACTTGAGACAGCTGGATGATGTCAACTTTCACATAAAGAAATGTGCTGATCTAGAGTTGAAGTTAGCAACACAAAAGATAGAAACTGAGAGAGTCAACAAGTTATTAGAAAGTTACTCATGTTCTACTTTTGTTGTTGACAGGATTTATCCAGCTGTGGAGAATTTGAAGACGTTTAAAGAAGTAAAGACTTCAGAAGAAGAGAAATCTGTGATAGAAGACGAAGATAAAGTGAAGATTTCTGGTAAGAAACCAATTGTGGTCTACAACAAGTGTCCGCCCCCGGTCGAAAATGGATTTTCACCTCGAAATCCAAATTCCGAAAGAGTCGAAAAGGCAATAAACTTACAATGGGAGTCTGGGCCGTTGGATAACTTGCCAGAAAATATTGATGTCACATATACGTCATCCGACACTGATCATGAGTCAAAGTTGATAAAAAGTGTGGTCGATCAGGTGTTAGATAAAGATGACTGTGAGGAGTCAAAACCGGAGTCCAAATCCAAGTCAAAATCTGAGTCCGATGCGTCAAAGTCAACAGTAAAAAAGGACAAACGGGTTTATGATAAAGAGTTTTTGATATCAAAATCTAATTTGAATGATGAATCATTCAAAGTAGCATATACTTTGAAAGATTCTGACAAATTATATTCTGATGAGATTTTTCCAATAAGAAGTGTCAGATTTGAAATGATTCAAAAGGTTTTCAAAATTACAGAAATTAATATTTCTGAAATAAAAAATTTAAATCTTATCGGAAAACCTAAACAATACACTTCAAGAGATCAACAAAGATTAAACAAGAAAAATGGTTATAGTTCTGGTTCTGGTTTTCACAAGAAATCAAACCATAACTGTAATTTCAAAAAGAAAGGATTATGATTTAATCAACCGAAAAATTATAAAAATGAAAAATTTTCTAAACCAAAAACTGTATTTGTTTCAGGAAATTCTTTAGATGGTGAGAAAGAGCAAGCATTCAGAAAACAGACGAATCAGGAATTCCTTGCCAAAAAGCAAGAAGAGTTAAAGAAAAATGCTGTTACAAAGAAGATAGAAACCAGAACCTGTTTTCAGTGCAAGATTGCTGGTCATGTTGCTAGGAATTGTCCGAAAACATTCAAACCAAAACAGGAAGTATGTGGTAAATTGAAAGAGAAAGTTGTGGAGAAAACTGAACTTACAACCAAACCATTTACTGGCTTTGAAAATTCGACCTTTGAGATTGGTGAATGTTCAAAGAATGTGATAAAAAGAAAAGAAAATCTGAAAAATCAAAAATGGGTTGTTAAGGGTTCAGGTAATAATTCTGGTGATGAATCTGATTCCACAAAATCAGAGGAGCCAAGTGTTGAGAAAAAGGTTGAAAAATCAGTTCCAACTATGAATGATGAAAATTTTCCACCTTTGCGTGCTGAAAATTTTATGAAGAAAGTTGGGAAAGTTGAAATTTCAAATCAATTTTATTCTGACAAGAAAAAATTTGATGTTGATAAGGCTTTCAACGGAACTGTGAAACACATTTTTGGAAAAATGGTCGATGGTAAGGCTAAAGGAGTTAAAGAATTTTACGCTGCCAAAAGAGGAGTTCACAGGTTCGCTGAAAGAAAAGATGGAGAAGAAAATGTTGTTGCACCCAAGGAAGGTCAGGCTTGGGTGGATATATTTTTCAAAGAGTAAAAACCTGACTTGCGTCGTGGAGCATGAATCGGCATCATTCTTATGTTGTTTGTTTAAAAATTGAAAATTTTTGACAATTCATACTGCAGGAATAGCCGGAACTCCCAGGTTTTTAAGTGTGGAGTAGGAATCGGCACCTTGAGAATTCAACCAACAAATGGTAAATTGGTTGAAAAGCAGGTTTGAGTTGTATGGTTGTGATTTTTACAAGTGGTTCAGAATTTGAATCAGATTGATCTTACAAGTGGTAAATCAGGGACATTAAGTTGTATCTGATTTTCTACATATGATTGGTAAAAAAATGTGATGATTTGATCCCCAATTTTACAAGTGGTAAAATCAACAAAACTTATTTTCCGGAAAAACCATTCTGATTAAAACAAACTTGAGTGTTTTGAAATCATTATGGGAAAATAGTTTGTTGTGAGGGGGAGTTCTGATTGTGTATGCCAATTGGATGGAGAATTGAAGCAATTCGATATCAGTTGTCACATTCTTGTACAGTTTGTTTTCAAATTTCCTAAAATGTGTTTGCATTTTAGGGGGAGTAAGAAATTTTTAGAAAATCCAAAAACATTAGAAAATTTGAAAAAGTCAAAAACATGATAAAATGAAAATGAGTTTTTGTTGCATAAAAGAGGAAATGATAGTACATCAGTGGACTATCACAACATGCTAAAGAAATGAAAAGTTAAAAAGTGATAAATGGTCTCACTGATGATGTGTCAGTAGGTTTTTACACATTTAGTAGATTGTGACGAGATATAAACCTAAATTTCAAACTTGCTTATATCGTGGGGAAACATCTCTTGGATATATGGGTAACCCCCGAAATCTCGTTTGAAAGGTCTCATAATCTGATATACTAGGTTTTTATACTCAATGATGTCTGGGGTATTATTCCGGGACTTCTGCTGAATGATGGTTCTGACCTAGTCCTTGGATAATACTTTCCGCAAATGCTTGAAACATAGCATAAACCCTCAGCATGCTGATTAAACAATAAAATTGATAGTCGCTGCTGTTGTAGCTAAAAGATCCTCTAAAGGGGACATTTCATAAAGTCGAAGCTGATATCTCTCTGCGTATACGGAAGTATCGACCTGAGATCCCTCGGCCCTCGCATTACCTAATTTATGAACAGATATCATTTGTGTCATAATTACCTGTAAGACTGAATATTGGGATCTGGATACGGGAGTATATTCTGAGGTGGGACACGCGATTGAGTTTAAGTACTTAAGACATTAATCTCATATCTCGAAGCAGTTGAAGTTTGTGTGAAAATTTAAGTGGACAAACATACTGACAATCTAAGTGAATAGTTTAGAACTTAAAATGAAATGAAGCTTAACGGTGTTGGTGATTTGTCTCAAAAACTGATATGATCCTCTTGCATGAACTCACAAAAATATTGTTTGTATATATTTCATTTATGCATTTTCTTGTTTCTTCAAGTGGTGTTAGTTATTTTCTTTCAGAAAATCCAAAAAGATTTTAGTGTGTTTAGTATAAATTTTGAAAAATCCAAAAAGATTTTCGACAACTGATTTTGGAAAGCTGATTTTCAAAATTCTGAGTGCTAAACATGATGAACAAATGGTTTGGGTGAAAGTATTTGAAGATTGTTGAAATGAAATGAGAAATTATTTTGATATAAACGTTATTCCTGCAAGTGGTAAATTAGATTTGAAAATCTTATCCACAAATGGTTATCAGAAAAATTATTTTTGGGTAGAGTTTTTGCAGGTTGGCCGGGTTTCGATCCAGAGCAGGATGAAAGCCAGGTTATGATCTTGTGAATTCCAGACTACGATCCCAGCAGATTGAGAGGGGGAGTCTGAAGACACCATGATATTCAACATTTGAGAGAGATGAGTTTGTTGAAGATAAAGATAGAGAATGAGGATTCTTGCAATGACAAATACTTCAGAGGAAGATCGAAGACTGATAAAGATTGTAGGTTGACAATCAAAGACTCGACACTGAAGACTCCGTCAACATCCGAGGGCGAGTTTGTTGGTGCACTACGTCTGTTGACTACGTCTTATATCGAGTCTAGTAATGAATAGGTTAGATATGACACGAAAACCTAGAAACATGTGTTAAGAGAGGTTTCGCTTATGTGTCTTTATACTAGGTTTCGCTTATGTGTACTTGACCTAGGTTCGCTTATGTGTCATGTGGAGGTTTCGCTCATACGTACATGTCCGTATGAGCGAAACATGTTGGCCAATATATAGCTGTTAGAGCGAAACCACAGTAATAGTTGTAGGTGTTCTCTTCCGGTAAGCCACGAAGTGCTGCCGAAGTGTTGTTAGAGCTTGTAATCGCATTCGTGATCAATACAACAACAATTTAAAGTGAATATTGCTGACATCGCACCAAATCATTAGTTTCCGCCTCTTGTATTGGATAGGAATTCTTCTGATCGACTCAATCAGGGCCGAATAGGATCCTACAACTACTACAAATGTTGGATCCACTGATCTACATCTGGACAGTAGTTTCATAAGTAAAAATCCCTTGAAGGCAACCACTGTTGATGCTACCAAGGTATCCACTGGTATGTTCACATTAACCACTGGTGAGATTTCTAAGGTATCCACTGCAGAGGGAAGTCCCCAGTACCGAGAAAAAGGGGCATCTGTTGATGAAAATTTGGAGACTGCTCCTATTTCAACAGCAGATATAACCACCACTGGTGGGAAATCAGATGATCCCATTAAGTTGGGTGATGGTTTAAAATATCAGGATTTGACGGAGAGGATTTCCATAATTCAAATCACTGTTCTTGCAATGAATGAATCTATCAAAACACTGGTGGAAGCTTCCAAAAGTCAACCAACACATCAACAGTTATCCCAAGAGCTCTGGAATTCTGTTCAACCCATTCTTGCTGCTCAAAGGGAACTGGTTGCTGCTCAACATAACACACAAATGGAACTTATAAGGGTTATGGTTGAAGAAAGGTATAAGGATACTCAGGCTGACATCAAGTGAATCAAAGAAGCCCTTACAAAGATGACTGGCACTACCCCTGCACCTATCTTTGAAAAAGATGATGATCAAGATGATGCCAAAAAGGGGGAGAAACGTGACATGAAAAATTTTGGCAAACCCACACCAAGAAATATGCCAAAACAAAATCCAGAGCCTGCAAAGAAGTCTTCAACAACCTTTGCTGAAACATCTGTCAAAGAAAAGAAAAAGGGAGTTGATGAAAGCCTGAACATTCAAGCAGATGATGAAGTTGATAGAAAGAAGACTATAAAGAATCAAAATGAAACAAAGGTGAGGGTTTGGAAAAGGGAATAAAAGGAGTTGAAAGATTGGGAAATAAAGACAAAGGATCTTGGTACTTCAAACAAGAAGAAATCATACAAACACAACAAACCTCCACTTGCCATATTCCCTAAACCACCACCACAAAAACAAACTCCTGAAAAGCCAACCACTGTTGGTCTCAAAACCACTGCTGGTACCAAAAAGCCACCCACTGCTGCACCTAAATCAACACCCTCAACACAAAAACCACCTGCCGAAAAGCAGAAAACAAAACCTTCTTCACCATTAACATCCTCCACTGCAACAGATGTTGATGAAACAAAAGCTTCAACAGATGTTAAGGCAACAACGGTTGAAACACCAGTTGTTTCAACAGCTGTTAGTCAATCCACTGATTCCTCAACTTTCCAATTCCCATCACAATCAATTTTCACTCCTATAGCCCATTCTCCTTCAAAAACTCCTTCACCAAAATCAGTTTATACAAGAAAAAAGAAGTTCACAATGCATTAAGAAGACATACCTGCACCTACTCCTTTGTCATCCTCACCATTCATTCAAACTTCACCCAAACCATTCATACCACCTCCATTACCAACATCAAATCCACTTACTCAACCACTCACTGATCACACCCCTCGAAACATACCATTGGCAGTACAATATCCTCTGGAACTGCACGCAGTTCAAAGTGAAATGTTACAATTTTATGCAGAGGATGATCCATCCAAAAGAACCTTCCCATTTCTTCATGGCTTCAGAACTCCAAGGCACATGGATGAGTATCTGAAATTAAAAGCCAAACAGGTTGAATACATTGCTAAAGAAGAGAGTAAATGGTTAGGTGACACCAACTTATCAAGTTGAATGCAGCATGGGCTAAGTAAAGTCAGGAAATTGGAAGACTTTGCAAGAGACTTGAGCAAGAAGATGTCAAATCTGCCACCTAATGCTGATCTTCAAAAGGAACTGAGGAAAGATCTCGTAGAACTTATCATGAGAGACAAGCCATACCCAGCTTAAGAGTATCGGTTCAAAGATTGGCCTCTCACAGCTCTTAAAGAAGAAGCAAACAGATGTGAAAGAATGAAGAATGATCCTCAAATGAGGAAGACTGCTCCCAACTGGAACAAGTTTAAGAAATCTAGTACAGATCTTGCCTTAGAATACAAGAGGAAGAGAGCTGAGCTTGTTGCAGCCAAGTATGGGACTGCAAGGCCATTAGAAGATGGTCCAGACAGTATATTGATCAGATATATGAAAAGTTGGAAAAACTAAGAGAAACAGATCCTACAGCTCCCAAGAAGCCATTATACAAAGATCAAACCACTGATAAGCCTCAGCAGCAGACCCTCTCTCTTACAAAGCTGTTCACATCCTCTGATGTATCCATCCAGGTCTTAAATCAAAGAAAAAGACAACAGCAAATGGATGAGGAAGATGAAAAGAGAGAAGCTGATATCAAAAAAGAGGCTCTCAAAAATTAGTTGTTGTATGGATTGGATGATGCTTCATTAAAACTTCATGCTCAACTTGCTAAAACTGTCAAAAGGCTGAAAAGCAGACCTCCATCCCCAAACTCATCACAAATAAAACTTCTCCCAAGAAACCCATTGGACTCAAAAATACTAAATTGGAAGTCTGGCAAAAAGACCCACGTATTGACTTTGCTCAAGTCTAATGGTAGAGTTGAACATATATCAAGGGAGGATGCACTAGGTCTGGGTGCAGCTGACCTCCAAGATCTTTTAGAACTTCAAATTCATAGGGATGAAGATTCCTTGAATTTTGAGCTCCAATTCAAAGGGGCAAATTCGGGAAAAGCTGATGAGAGAATAAAGATAAAAATAAAGAAGTGTTTTGGCATCTTATGTTCTTGGGGGAGATTATTGGCCCATGCAATACTTCTTTGAAGAGCAGCTGATTCAAAATCCAAAACTAGTTCCCAAATAGTTAATCCACAATAAGCAGTGCATGATCTAATGAAGACCTATCAACTGCTGATTATCAAAGCCCTGTTGAAGTCCAAGTACTGCGGATTCAAAGGCCTGATCAACCTATGAGGAAAGCACTGCTCAGCTAGATTAGTGCTTAAGCATCAACAGCGGATAGAAGCATCAGTGTTTAGTGTATCAGTATTTCAATGTAACAGTGTATGTTTAGCATCAATGTTTAGAGGTTGTTAGTCTGTTAGATGTCACTGTCTAGGTGGCATCAGCCAAGATGCTTAGTGGTTAGATTTGTACTATAAATAGAACAGTACATGTACTATTCTATTAGCTCTTTGCACACACTCATTTTGTACGAACAACTGTGAGCTCAGGCTGAGGGGGAGTTTAGTATACACGCATGCATAGTTGAACTTTTGTAATTGACCCAATCTTTAGACTAATGAAATCATGAGTGTTAAAAACTATTCTTCTTTGATTGTGTTATAAAGTTTACTTTCAATTTCCGCTGCAATTGTTTTCTGATCTACCTTCTTTCATTATTCATTTTGTTAAACAACACAATCAGAACAAACTCAGATCCTAACAATTAGTGTGGGGATGGAAGATACATCAGGAGCTTAATGGAGCATCTTTTGCTTTTATTTTATTTTTATGTTGTTTTTGTCTTCCATTGGTCTGTATGTGTATTTGATAAACTTATGGTTGGGTTGGTGATGGATGTTTGGAGACACTATTATCTATCTATTATCTTTGTTGGTATATTTGTTATTTGATAGGTATGGTGTGATTGTTGCCGCTTCCGTTCGCGTGTGAGATTAGGAATTGTTTGCTGAGCGTGTTTGGATTGGAGGGCATATGTGGAATTGACTGGCACATTGATAGTCTCGCATATCAGCTAAGTCGTTTCCACTGTATTTTTTGTATATCTTATTTATTATTTATTTTTATTTTAGTTTAGTTAGCTTTGATCGTGTTCTAAGGTTGCATTAGGGACAATGCAAACCTTAAGTGTGGGGATGGGATATAGAGTCGTAGTGTTAGTTTGAGTCATAAAAAATCAAAAAATCCAAAAAACGTGAAAAATTAGAAAATGTCCCTTGATTTAGAGTTTGCAAATAAATATGGAAAATGATAGAAAAGTCGAGTATGTTCGGTTCTCAAATAATAATAATATGAATATATTAAGTTGAGAATGTGTTTAGCTTGGGATTTGTGGGTAGGATCTTTCGGGTTTTAGGTTCCTTTGAGCTGAAAATATTAAACATGTTAGGATATCGGTGGGTACTCATCTAGGAGAAACAGGGAAGCCGAAACTGCCAATAATAGTATAAGGAATACCATTATAAGCTAAAAGTCTTAGATTTTTTTGTCAAAGAAAAAAATTGTACAACACTGAAAAAACGAGCTAGATTGGACAAGAACGAGGCCTATGTAATCTTTATTGGGGATGGTGACTCTGATTTAGATTGCCTCTAGGTTGAGTTAAAAGAAAAATGCAAAAATGCCGAAGCTCATGTTATCGCTCTCTAGGATGGTGACTCTGGTTAAGACAACCTCTGGGTTAGGTATGTAAAAAGTCTAATGTTCAAGAAAAAGAAAAAAGAAAAGAGAAAAAAAAGCTTGATTTTAAATTCTTTGAGTTTTGGTATAAAACGGTTAGGAAATAGCCAATTGGTTGTTCCTTTTATTTCATAAGCTTGAGGTGGGATTAGGTGGAACCGTGACTCTCTAGTGTGAGACCCTAGGTTGACTAACCGAACTTGAACGTAAATAAACATGATAAGGGCCTAGGAACCAGTGTTGAGTTTAATAGAATCGTATACCCGCAATCATGAGTTAACATCTGTTTGATTTTTAATAAAATAATTTGAATTTTTGAGATCGAATATTGCTTTGTCTATGGTTCCGTAGCATATATCTTTTTCAAGGACGAAAAAAAGAGTAAGTGTGGGGATATTTGATGCATTGTAAAATACATCTATTTATCATGTATGGTTTGTATATATTTTGTTTTGTTTATGTCGGTTTTTAGTTTAGAATTAGCTACTATTGATAGTTCGGTTAATTGCAGGTCTCGGTTGCTGAAAATGATGAAAAACGCATAAAATATGATAAACTAGGTGAAGCAACGAGAACCGGGTGTAACCCAGCTGAATGGAAGTCGAAAAACGAAGAATTGCTGGAAACAACACCACATCGCATCGCATCACACCACCACTCTTGGAATATCCTTCGCGTGACGCCAAGGTTAAAATAACAATAAAAGTCAAATGACGTGCCACGCAACGCGACGCTATTGGAAGATCCCCTTCGCGTGACGCTAAGAGGTTGTTTGTTGCGGGTAGAGTTGTCTTGGTGCAAGATTCTTTGATGAAAACATATATAAACATATTTTTAAAAAAGTCCAACCCTATTTACGAATTAAGCTGATCTTGGGCGATTACTTGGACGAATTTGGAGCTTTTTCGGATATTTTTAAGCATCGGTTGAAGGTTAGAAGCTCAAGGGAACATATGGGTCACGATTTAACCATCCGGTTCACTTGTTCTTTGCTTTCAATTATCAATCATGTTTTAGTTCTTTAAAATTACTCTTATTTTATGCTTAATTATGAACATGTTAGGCTAAATACTTTGTATTGCCTAGATTGGATGAATGGATTAGTAAAGTTGTGATTTTTATTATGGATGTTTAATTAATTTATGGATTGTTTATGAAAGTAGTCGACTTGATTATCGGTTTGATGTATATGCATGCTTAGTTTTGTTTAATTATCGTTTATTGCTTCGAATGAGTCTTGGTGGATGTCTTTCACATAATAGGTTCATGCTAGATTATAATTTTATATTGTGATATTTTGGGTTAATTGGCCAATATACCTTAGAAGCGATAATTGATAGTTAGATAAGTCTAAGTGTTCTACTAATCTCAATAGCTGTGAGGTGCGAGGTTATTGTTAGGTCTAAGTCATTAAATTGTTAGGTAGGGTCTTCGTGAGGAGTCTAAACTAGTTTCCCTATTGACCGTTGTCTAACAAATCAAATTGAGAACTCAAGTTTATCCTAGGTTTATATCCTGTGAGGGAGTAGATCGAATTAGGATACTTCTGTAAACCACTCAGATAGCATGTGAGGGAGTCTAGACTAACTGGTGTCTATAAAAGCCTTTAAAGCTCCGTAAGTGTCTTCCTAAGAAGGGTCAGGGGTCTTGTTCGGTGTCTCGATAGTTTTAGCATTAGAAGATCCCGGTTCCATAATAATTAACATCCTAATAAATCATTACTAGTACAATCCAGGATTCCGGATAGGTAGCCTGTTCCATCATCTGAGTAAACCCAAGTTAGTTCGCGTTTAGTTAGTCTAGTTAATTAGATTTTAATTAAATCGCACTTTTAGGATATTTAGAACACCCCCCCCCCCTCAAAATATAAAAAACAGTTAGTGTCATGTTCGTGTCAGTCTAGATAAGTTAGTTAACGTAGTTAAATTGAGTCCTGTGGGTTAGATTTCCGGACTTGCTTAGCTTTATTAGAGTCAATCGGTTCACTTGTCAGTTAGTAGTTTAGTAGAGTTTAGAGAGTCTAGATTATTACTTAGTGTCTAGATTAGGTTAATTTAGGTCATTTTAATTAAACTACTTCCTTCTCTATGAATTCATTGTGGAGATCAGTTTTGTCACACCCCGACCACGTAGAACATACAAAACGTGGCAGAAATGTAGGGGAGTGTTGTAACAGAATTAATTGTTTCAAATCCATGGCAATTGAAGTTTCGTTTTATAGATTAAAAGAGTTACAATGTCTTGACAATCAAAGAAACATAACATAAATAACTAGTCTTGCATCTTTTATTGTCACTAAGGCCCAAGTCCGCCTATGTGTATCTTGATAAGTCTTATGCATCATCTCCTGAAAACACATGTGAAAATAGGTACGTCAGCATAAAAATGCCTGTGAGATACATAGGTTTTGTGAAAACCGAATTCATGACTTATGTTTGAGAAAATGTTTAGTCATGAACCTTGTAATTTGCTTTGTCTTGTAAATCATTTGAAAAACGATAAGATCAGATGATATGTATAAATAAGAGAATAATGTATGGTTAAATGAATAACCATGTAAAATGAGTTTGTATAAAATAAGTTGTTTGTAATTTGATGTCTTGTGAAAAGTATGTTATTTGTATAAAATGTTATATGTCCAAATTGAAATGATTCAAATAATGCTACGATATGTAATACCATACAATCACTTATATATAGGAAGTACCAGCGGCGTATCCACCATGCTTGTATCATATTACACACGCCTCGTTACTTAAATCACTTACTCAAACCAAACCAATCAACGTAGAATGTTTATGTTTAAACCAATTGCCAAATGTATTGAATAATTAGTCAAAATGTTTATGTCAAGATGTAAGTCATGTAATGTATAACCAATGTAAAAAATGTTTATGTGTCAAATGTAAATCATGTAATGTGTAACCAATGTCAATAATGTTTATGTGTCAAATGTAAATCATGTAATGTGTATCCAAAATGTAAGCATGTGATGAATAACAAATGTACTAAGTATGCAACAAAAGACATACATAGCATGAAATGTAATGTAGAACGATGTACTAAGTACGCACACAATGGGCATACATAGCATGTAATGTAAAACGATGTACTAAGTACGCACACAATGGGCATACATAGCATGAAATGCAATGAAATCATGTACTATAATGTACTAACGAACATAGCAGGTATATGATGTGAAAGCATGGAAAGCATGGAAGTAACAAGTAGGCACATGTGTTTCACCCCAAAACAGTTTGGAAAACAGTAAAAGAGGGGTCTATGTACTCACTTGAGAATGCTCAGTAGTCCTTGAGTGACAACCAAACAATGCTAGAGATCACGGATATCAAACGGCACCTAATATAGGTAACTATGTTAATAAACCGGACCTAAATCGGAGGATCGGATAGAATGAGGGTTCGTAAACCAAACGAGTATGGAGACTCGTGTAATATGGTTTAACAAAGCCTACATACTAAATGAAACCTAACATAAGTGCTTTCGACCCATCGCGACCCATTAAGGTAGCTTATGCTACTTTAACGCGTCGTGCGCGCAAAAGCGCACTCGAGACGTCTAACTAGCCCTATGACAAGTGTTATATGCCTAAACATGTTACATAATCAGTTATGTGACAAAATTTTAGGTTACATACGCTTAATTACCAATTATACATGAAGAGGGTATTTTGGTAATTTACCTAAGGCATATAAACTACCTATCATACAACTACTCAAACGATGTGACCATAGGGTATAACCTCGGAAGGTTATTCCCTACCTACTATGGTCACCTACAGTATTTGGTCGGATCCTAATGATCGACCAAATGGGTCGGGTTCGAAGGTATAAGCGATTTATCAGATCGCTTACCCTACGACCCTAGACAACGTGGTAATCAGTAGGCATAGTCCCAAGGGACTATGACCATCGTGATTACAATCACGTTGCGAAGTTCAAGCGAACTTCGCATTGACCATTAACTGGTCAACGCAGAAAGTCAAACAAAGTTTGACTTTCAGACTCGTAAAGCAATAAAAGAACGAAAGAATACTTACGAAGGGTCCCCGAATGCTAACCTCGATCCAAGTAGTTCAGGTATGAAACAATGGTTTCAACTTAGAGCTTCTCAAATCAAGATTCTAGTGGGTTTTGGAAAATGAAGGCAAGGGGTATTTATAGGTTTCGTAGAGCCGTTAAGATCGTTCCTCGTTAACCGTGCTTCAATCTCAACCCTCCACCTCAAAACCCTGGTTTTTGAAAACCATTAGAGCCCAAGGTATTGCCCCAAAACCATGTGCAAGAGGAATGGACCAGATTCAAAGTTTCTGCTATTCTGGGGACAACTTACAGACCGTAACACTCACAATGTTGAGGTCCGTAAGCTAACAACTTTACAGAATTGTCAGTTTTGGTCCCTGTTATGCATTTGAGCTATTTCTGACACGTTTAAGGCCCGTTAACCCCATTTCAAAGCTCTAAAATGAAGTTAAACTATAGGGAACTTAAAATGTGCTAAAAAAAATCTCGGATGTCGGTTCTTTTAGCCGTACGGTTGCGATGTTCGCTTATTTACGACGGAATGTGCATAAGCGCGGAAAAACGATCCAAATGGCGCGACGAATAGATTTTTCTTATGCCAAACACTAAAATAAAACATTTTAGTGCTTACATAAATTTTTGGATGTCCGGATGTATTCTGAACGTAAGTTATGCGCGAAAGTGCAAATTTGTGCACTTTTTGACGCTTTTAGTCCCTGAATGACCCTAAAGTTTATTTTAGCACACCGAACCCCTCAAAGCCTATTTCTAAGCTATGTAAAGGATATTTATGGTATGTTTAACTTATGGCCATGTTCCGGAATGTCTGTTACAGTTCAAATTGGCATACTTTCGCAGTTTGTCAACTTTAGTCCCTGTAAGCGATATAACTTGATTTTGGCATACCAAACCTTCCAAAACTTATTTCTAAGTTATGTAGAGGTTATTTAAGGTATGTTAAGCCTATGTCACAATTCCGGAGTGTTCGTTGCATTAAACTGGTTATATTTACGCATCAGTGCGCGTATAACCTTCCAGAAAGCGATTTAGAGCTTGAAATTGAACAAGAATTGATATGTGCAAAAGATATACATATTTATACAGATCCCAAGTATGAAATACATTATTTCATTGGCTTGGCATTTGTTTGATGGTCGCAGTGACCCAGGTGTCACAGTCTCCCCTACTTTAGGAAATTTCGTCCCGAAATTTATTCGTAGGAGTCTATTTGTGACTTTGTGTCAAATAACCACCAGAGATATATAAGGCATAATCCTATCATTTCCTTAACGGACATTCTTCAGAACGAAAATGAACAGACGGAGTCATTTTCCTCAACGAGTATTCTTCAGAAGCGGAAATGAAGGAATAAACAAACGGGGATTCATTTCCTCAACGGACAATCTTCAGAAACGTAAAATGAACTTACGGAGTCATTCTCAACGGGTGCTTCATCGGAAATGGAAATGAAAAGGAGAAACAAATGGATATTCATTTCCTCAACGGACAATCTTCAGAAACAAAAAAATGAACTGACGGAGTCATTTTCAACGGGTGCTTCATCAGAAATGGAAATGAAAATGATAGACAAACGGACATTCATTTCCTCAACGGACAATCTTCAGAAATGAAAAATGAACTGACGGAGTCATTTTCAACGGGTGCTTCATCAGAAATGGAAATGAAAATGATAGACAAACGGACATTCATTTCCTCAACGGACAATCTTCAGAAACGAAAAATGAACTGACGGAGTCATTTTCAACGGGTGCTTCATCAGAAATGGAAATGAAAAGGATAATCAAACGGATATTCATTTCCTCAACGGACAATCTTCAGAAACGAAAATGAACAAACGGAGTCATTTTCAACGGGTGCTTCCTCAGAAACGGAAATGAATAGAATTAACTTCTAGGCACATGACAAAGCTCGCTGTGGTTTCTGTGCACTAAATTCCATAATTATGTATGCATCCATAATTACGTAATTCCTTGCACAGTCCGCACAGTTTGTTTTGTAATGTTTAGGGGAGGAAAATCAAATCAGTGATGAGGGTGACTAGACTACCATAGGGTCCTTTTAATTAGATCGACAGATGATCTTATTAATTAGGCCACCAAGGAGTCCTTTCAGCTATATCATCACATGATGTTCCTAACCAGATTTTTGGATCAATCTGTTTAACTAGACCACTCAAGGGGTCTAATTATGGAGTAGTACTTTATAATCCAAGGGACTTAACTACAACGTAGTGGTCCATTAAGGATTTTATGTAGTACCTTTGGGTATCCTACTACGAATCTCTCATATGAAGATACGAAAGGTTCTACGAGGATTTGGATAACATAAATTGGATCACACAAAAACATAAAAGGGAACACATAAGCACTTAATCACATAATTGTTTTCTTGGTTATTAATTGTTATTAACTTGTTATTGATTACGCCTTGTACTTCGTTTCTCTTGGAAGAAACGGGTACTTAGGATTTTCGTGGAAAACGCAAGAGATCATAAAGTGGAAGAAAGTTTGGGGGTAGTCTGTTCTTTAAGGAATACGGTTCCTTGATTGTCGGTATTGTAGGAGATATGTTGTTTATACATACAACCACATAATTACATTGCAATGTAAAGAAAAGATTTATTTATAAACAATGATAACAACTGTTTCATGGACCATGACAACAAAAGAAAATAATACATAAGAAGTGATTATTTATTATTTCTACACGATGTTGTCGGTCAGATGCTCATCCCTGTGCTGGATTTGCATTAGCAAGCTTTGGGCAATTTCTTCGGAAATGACCCATCCCGCCACAGTTGAAGCAAGACCCTGGTAGGAAACGACCTTGAGCAGGGTTGTTGCCAGCTTGGTTTGGTGCAGCTGCAGCTGGGCAGACTCTTGCTGTATGACCTATAAGTCCACAAGTTTGGCATTTGCAGCACTTTACATTGGCATGATGATGGAGGCTACATTGGTTGCACAAGGGTGCAGTTCCATTGTATGGCTTCCTAGCAGGGGGTTGAGCTGGTTGGTTGGGGACGGCTTGATCATTGTGAGTAACCATGGCGAAGTTCTGAGAAGCCTTTCGCTTCTTTGACTTCTTAGGGGATCCAGTCTGTTCATCCATGGTCTTTGATTCCTCGATTAGGTTCGATTCCTCGACCGGTTTCTTGTCACCCTTTCGGAAAAGCTTACGTTTCCTGATCTGAGATTCAGTCAAGGTTGCAGCTAGCTCAAAGGCCTGCCTAACCGTAGTGGGGTTACTACCAGTAACAATGTCCTGAACTGAGTCAGGGAGACCATCAATGTATTTTTCGATCGCCTTATCCAGAGGCGTAACCATGGTAGGACACAACAGGCTCAGCTCCTCATATCGATCAGTGTAGGCTCGATGTTCACCGCTATCTTGGTTAAGATCGTCGAATTCCCTTTCCAAGGCCCTGATCTCGTGACGAGGACAGAATTCCTTCATCATCAGTGCTCGAAGTTCTTCCCACGTTTGAGCCAGTGCCACTTCGGCACCCCTATCTCTTATCACACCGTTCCACCACGTCAAAGCCCGTTTCTCAAAGACACTAGATGCGAAATCTACCTTTCGCTCGTTTGGACATTGAACATGTCTGAAGGTGCTCTCTAGACTCTCGAACCATTGCAGAAGTGCAGTCGCTCCTTGAGACCCAGAAAACTTTGATGGCTTAGCCGAGTTGAACGTCTTGAAGCTGCAGAGGGAATTATTGTTGTTGAGAGCTTGGTGACATTGAGCAACGATGTTCGGGATTGCAGCAGTTATTTGCTGTGTAATGACAGCTGCCAGATCCTCAATAGATACCGGATTTTCGCGTCGTGGAGGCATTCTAAAAGGGGAAACATGAAATGAAACGAGTGAGAGAATTAGACGAAAAGAATGAGATGAACAAATCTGATGAAAGCAAGGATAGTGGTCATTTGTTTGTTACTACAAAGCAACAAACGACCCCGGTGATTAATCAAAGTAAATAGGTCAAAAATAATGTATCGCGAAGACATGCTCGCCTATAAGTGAACACTCATCCCAAGAATTCCCAGGTAAGCACAACTGGTCTCGCGTCTGATGAGATATATACGAAGTGCTTGCCTAGACAGAAAACCCAGAATACAGGCATTCACCCTTCCAGTTTGCACGTGTTCACATTATTTAAAACCCAAAACCTTGACGAGATTTTGAAAACTCAAAGGGGTTCAAAACCTTACAATAGAGGGTTCAAAACCTTACAATAGAGGGTTCAAAACCTAGTAATCAATCATCGTAGAACAGATGATTAGTTTTCAAAGCGGTTTTGAAATTTATGTTCTTGTTGTGGTCGTCACCTAAGGATAGGTGACAGTATTGTTTTATGACTAAACGCAAGTAAACTCGCATTAGGGTCCTAAGAAGGTTATAGACTAGGTCAAAGCATTACTAATAACCTAATTCCCTATAACCATTGGCTCTGATACCATCTTTTCTGTCACACCCCGACCACGTAGAACATACAAAACGTGGCGGAAATGTCGGGGAGTGTTGTAACAGAACTAATTGTTTCAATCCATGGCAATTGAAGTTTCGTTTTATTGATTAAAAGAGTTACAATGTCTTGACAATCAAAGAAACATAACATAAATAACTAGTCTTGCATCTTTTATTGTCACTAAGGCCCAAGTCTGCCTATGTGTATCTTGATAAGTCCTATGCATCATCTCCTGAAAACACATGTGAAAATAGGTACGTCAGCATAAAAATGCCTGTGAGATACATAGGTTTTGTGAAAACAGAATTCATGACTTATGTTTGAGAAAATGTTTAGTCGTGAACCTTGTAATTTGCTTTGTCTTGTAAATCATTTGAAAAACGATAAGATCAGATGATATGTATAAATAAGAGAATAATGTATGGTTAAATGAATAACCATGTAAAATGAGTTTGTATAAAATAAGTTATTTGTAATTTGATGTCTTGTGAAAAGTATGTTATTTGTATAAAATGTTATATGTCCAAATTGAAATGATTCAAATAATGCTACGATATGTAATACCATACAATCACTTATATATAGGAAGTACCAGCGGCGTATCCACCATGCTTGTATCATATTACACACGCCTCGTTACTTAAATCACTTACTCAAACCAAACCAATCAACGTAGAATGTTTATGTTTAAACCAATTGCCAAATGTATTGAATAATTAGTCAAAATGTTTATGTCAAGATGTAAGTCATGTAATGTATAACCAATGTCAAAAATGTTTATGTGTCAAATGTAAATCATGTAATGTGTAACCAATGTCAATAATGTTTATGTGTCAAATGTAAATCATGTAATGTGTATCCAAAATGTAAGCATGTGATGAATAACAAATGTACTAAGTATGCAACAAAAGACATACATAGCATGAAATGTAATGTAGAACGATGTACTAAGTACGCACACAATGGGCATACATAGCATGTAATGTAAAACGATGTACTAAGTACGCATACAATGGGCATACATAGCATGAAATGCAATGAAATCATGTACTATAATGTACTAACGAACATAGCAGGTATATGATGTGAAAGCATGGAAAGCATGGAAGTAACAAGTAGGCACATGTGTTTCACCCCAAAACAGTTTGGAAAACAGTAAAAGAGGGGTCTATGTACTCACTTGAGAATGCTCAGTAGTCCTTGAGTGACAACCAAACAGTGCTAGAGATCACGGATATCAAACGGCACCTAATATAGGTAACTATGTTAATAAACCGGACCTAAATCGGAGGATCGGATAGAATGAGGGTTCGTAAACCAAACGAGTATGGAGACTCGTGTAATATGGTTTAACAAAGCCTACATACTAAATGAAACCTAACATAAGTGCTTTCGACCCATCGCGGCCCATTAAGGTAGCTTATGCTACTTTAACGCGTCGTGCGCGCAAAAGCGCACTCGAGACGTCTAACTAGCCCTATGATAAGTGTTATATGCCTAAACATGTTACATAATCAGTTATGTGACAAAAGTTTAGGTTACATACGCTTAATTACCAATTATACATGAAGAGGGTATTTTGGTAATTTACCTAAGGCATATAAACTACCTATCATACAACTACTCAAACGATGTGACCATAGGGTATAACCTCGGAAGGTTATTCCCTACCTACTATGGTCACCTAAAGTATTTGGTCGGATCCTAATGATCGACCAAATGGGTCGGGTTCGAAGGTATAAGCGATTTATCAGATCGCTTACCCTACGACCCTAGACAACGTGGTAATCAGTAGGCATAGTCCCAAGGGACTATGACCATCGTGATTACAATCACGTTGCGAAGTTCAAATGAACATCGCATTGACCATTAACTGGTCAACACAGAAAGTTAAACAAAGTTTGACTTTCAGACTCGTAAAGCAATAAAAGAACGAAAGAATACTTACGAAGGGTCCCCGAATGCTAACCTCGATCCAAGTAGCTCAGGTATGAAACAATGGTTTCAACTTAGAGCTTCTCAAATCAAGATTCTAGTGGGTTTCTAAGCTATGTAAAGGATATTTATGGTATGTTTAACTTATGGCCATGTTCCGGAATGTCTGTTACAGTTCAAATTGGTGTACTTTCGCAGTTTGTCAACTTTAGTCCCTGTAAGCGATATAACTTGATTTTGGCATACCAAACCTTCCAAAACTTATTTCTAAGTTATGTAGAGGTTATTTAAGGTATGTTAAGCCTATGTCACTATTCCGGAGTGTTCGTTGCATTAAACTGGTTATATTTACGCATCAGTGCGCGTATAACCTTCCAGATAGGGATGGCAAAAAAGCCCAAGCCCGACGGGTATACCCGAAACATACGGGCCGGGTATACCCGAAGCCCAATGGGTATGGGCCGGGTATGGGCTTAAAAATAGAAAAAATCCGGGTATGGGTACGGGTATGGGATTTAGTGATACCCGCCCAATACCCGGCCCATTTACCCGAATAATACCCGAAAGTATCATAATATATATTTCCATATATAGAAACTTAGTACATGTACTTATTACCTTCTCATAGTCATATGTGAATATGTATATGGCAAGTGTTTATTGAACATATAACTTAGTTTTGAGCATGTATATTAGATATGGAAGCTATCACCCTTTATTATGTGGATGTTTTGTGCAATTAGGTGGTTCTAATACAATTACTTAATTAAGTAATCATTTTAATTTAGTTTAGTATATGTGGTCTAAAATTGATATGTAAGTTGTTAATCATATTTTCATTTGTTATCGTCATTAAAATAGTAAATTAGACAAACATCAAAGTAAAAAATTGCAAATTTGTCCCAATGGGTATGTTTAAGAAATTAACGGGTATACCCGATACCCGCAGGTATGCCCGATACCCGACGGGTAACGGGCCGGGTATGGGACAAACAATTACAACCGGGTACGGGCCTGGGATTACCAATACCCGGCCCAAGCCCGGCCCATTGCCATTCCTACTTCCAGAAAGCGATTTAGAGCTTGAAATTGAACAAGAATTGATATGTGCAAAAGATACACATATTTATACAGATCCCAAGTATGAAATACATTATTTCATTGGCTTGGCATTTGTTTGATGGTCGCAGTGACCCAGGTGTCACAAGTTTTAGAAAAAAAGTTTCTTTACATGTCTCATCATTCAACGCAAAGGTAGTTGAAATTAACTCTGGTGTGATCTGGACATCAACATTTTTCACCTTTAGTAAAGGGCTTTTTATTGTGAAGTAGGAAATCTAAATTCACCTAAAATTCACGAAGACTATCAATATGTATGGGTGCATTGGTGTTGAGAATGGTGAGATATTTTGATGACGTGAGAAGATCTATAGTGGTATAAAATTCTTTGTTGGCATTAGTTTTCACAAGGTATGGAAGGTAGTTATGAGGTGGTTTTAGGTTTAGAGCCATTTTGAATACAAAATCCTTTTGAAGAACCTTTTGAACGAATAAATCTTTTGGATGATGGAAATATGTAAATCTGTTAGAAAATCTGTAAATAGATGGTCTTTTTGATTGTTTGTAGAGAGAAAAGTTTGTGATTTCTGAGTTTATCGCACTGGTAAGTGTAAACTCTGTTTGGTTAGGGTTTTGTAACGTTGGTGATGAAGTGGCCACATTTACTTTTTAAGTGTC
This sequence comes from Helianthus tuberosus, assembly GCA_030545235.1. Taxonomy (NCBI): domain Eukaryota; kingdom Viridiplantae; phylum Streptophyta; class Magnoliopsida; order Asterales; family Asteraceae; genus Helianthus; species Helianthus tuberosus. The sequence goes on along the minus strand of CM060399.1, from coordinate 95,031,855 downwards.
GTGGCACACGTTTATTTGTTAAGGCAAAGCTCTATTTGTCAAAGCTCTATTTGTCAAAGCTCTGTTTATTATAAAGTGGGCCCCACTAAAAAAACCCTTTACTGAAGAAAGAAAAGGTATGTTTTCAAGCCTCTGTTGGTCTCATCAGATGTTTGGATGAAAAAAACAATGGTTGGTACATCTGTTTGACTTTTTGGTTAACAGATGGATGAAAACACATGTTTGAAACCTTTGTAGGGTTAAAACAGAGTTTTGAAATGAAAAACAGAGGATCTGTTTGACTTTTGTAGTCAAACAATGGATAGTGAATCAGTGGTTCTTTGTTTCAAACTATGGTTAACAAAGGTTAAACAGAGTTTTGAACCCCTGAAACAGATGTTTCACTCTTTTAAACAGAGTTTTGTTTTTGGTAATTTTTAATGATCTTTTCTTGATTTTAAAAACATTTTTTTTTATTTTCAAAGTAACATTATAATGTTTTATTCAAGAAAACTAAAAAAATTCTTTCAGTCTCTATTTAGCATCCCAATGTTGGAGATCAAATTTTCAAAAGTAGATGTGTCCAGTGCTTTTGTAAACACATCTGCTAATTGATCTTTAGTGGGAACATGATGAAGTGAAATCAATCCCTTTTCATGATAATCTTTTACAAAGTGATGACGAATGTCAGTGTCCTTTGTTTTTGAATGTGCAACTGGGTTCTTGATAATGTTCTTAGTTGCTTGACTGTCCAGTTTTAGTGGTGTCTTTAAAGCAGTTATACCAAAATCAAGCAATTGATTTTGAAGCCACAAGAGTTGTGTAGTGCAACTTGCAGTAGCTATGTACTCTGCCTCTACTATAGAATTAGAGACTGTTGCTTTGCCATGAGACCAAGGCATTACCTAAGAATTGGCAACCTCCTAATGTGGACTTCCTTGTTTTGTGGCATCCAACAAAATCACTATTTGAATAACCTAAAAGCTCAATATTTCCATTAGTTGGATACCAGATACCAAGTGTGGGAGCACCTTTGTGGTATCTGAATATCCTTTTTACAGCTACTAAGTTTGATTTTCTCGGGGATGCTTGATATCTTGCACATACACAAGTTGCAAACATGATATCAAGTCTTGATGTAGTTAAATACATTAAGGACCCTATCATGGATCTATAGAGTGTTTGATCTATCAAGTCATCTTTTTCATCAGCTATGAATAATTTACTTGTACTCATGGGGGTGCCACATGGTTTACAGTCATTCATATCATTTTTTATGTGTTTTAACATATTTGTTTTGATTAATGAAAGTTCCATTTTCAAGTTGTGCTTGAAGGCCAAGAAAACATTGTAACTCCTCCATGACATTCATTTAAAATTGAGCTGTCATCATTTTTCTGAATTTTTCACATGTGGATCCAAAATGATATCAACCACACAGATTTTTACTATTAACAAATCTCTTCCTTTCCATTTTAGAAACAGAGTTTTATCAGTTTTACCTCTTTGAATTCATTCTATAAGAGAAAAATGGATAGAGGATCATACCAGTTGGTGCTTGTTTTAGTCCATACAAAGCTTTGTTTAGCTTGTAGGCATAATCAGGATAGAATGTGTCTTCAAATCCTGGTGGTTGACATATAAACACCTCTTCTTGGATTTATTGATAGAGAAAAGCACACTTTATAGCCATCTGATACACCTTTATGTTGTGGTTGACAACAAAGGCCAAGAAGAGTCTTATTGCCTCCAACCTTGCTACATGAGCAAAGGTTTCATCATAATCTATTTCTTCTTCTTGTCTGTAACCTTGAACTAGAAGCCTAACTTTGTTTTTTATAACAACGCCCATTTCATTAGTTTTATTTTTAAAGACCCATTTTGTACCAATTGGATACATATCCTTTGGTAATGGAACAAGTTCCCACACTTGTTTTCTTTTGAATTGAAGGAGCTCTTCTTGCATGGCTTCTACCCAATTGTTGTCTTTTAATGCTTTTTAGTATTTGACAGGTTGGATTAATGATAGAAGCCAGCAAAGAGGCAGCCATTTGAGGTTTGGCTTCTTGTGAGCACTCCTGTATTAACATCTACTATAACTTGCTAAGGTGGATATGATCTGAGAAACAAATTGTTTTAAGTGTAGGGAATGACGGAATTTTGAGGTGAGGGGCATATTTGGAAATTTTCGGGTGAAACCTCTGTTACCATTGTATTATGGTCAACAGTGGTTTCGAATGGTGGTGGTGGAATTGGTCCAAGTGGGGAATTTGTTATGGAGGATATATCTGTGGTTTGACCACATGCATAATCAGTGGTTTGAGGTTGGCATTAGTCAACAGTGGTTCCAGTTGTTGTGGACTGACTGTTGTTTTGTGTAGATGAACTCTGTGGGTCAGAAGAGACTTTGTATTGAGATAGCATTGCAATGTTAAATCTGTAATCCTGTTGTGCTGCCTTTGGTTTACCTGCATCAACCTCAGCCTTTGCAGTTACTTCATCAAAATTGAATTTATCAAGATCAAAGAGTTCTATTGGATTTTTAGGTATTTTTAAAGAGGAAAGTTCATTGACCTTTACATTCAAGGTTTCTACTATAATCATGGTCGTTGTGTTAAACACTTTATTGGTCTTGGTTGTAGAAGAATATCCCAAGAAATATCCACAATCCACTTTAGCTGTAAATTTTGAAATTGAATCTTTGAGATTCAAAACAAAGCATGGGCAGCCAAAGATTTTAAAAAATTGAGATTAATGGTTTTATTTTAAAGAGAATTTAATAGGCAGTTTTTTTGATGCCTAGGGTTTATTAAGACTCTGTTTTGAACATAGCATGCAGTATCCACAGCCTCTGCCCAAAAGGACAATCAAAGGCTAGAATCTGCAAGTGATGTGAGTGCGGGTGTATATGTTTTTAAGATATATTTTAGCTCTTTTTACTCGCAAATTCAAGTTTTAAATTTATAAAACACGATATACCACTATCACTCTACATACACGTTAGGGAAAGTGCACCCCTCGCGAACGTAATATAGTGATAGCAAGGTACCGAGGTCCTCCAAGGACACACGAGCTTTTAATACCGGCTTATCGTTAACGTCTAATCTAACCAAACTTTGAAGAAAAGGTTTAAAAGCTATAAAAAGATAAACTAAAAAGCAAAAATTAAATATAAAGAAAAACAAATAGACAAGAAGGAATCACTTGGTTCCAACTCCTCTTTTATGTATCCTTTAATGATTTCCGCACTTTGGGCATTTTAAGAGATTATCTGTAAGTTATAGTAGTAGACCCCCTTCCAGGCAGTGTTACCCTCAACCTATTGGTCTGAGTCAGCAGGGATACAGTCCAGTAAGGTCGGATTATTGAAAGATAATTAAGTAAGTTATTAATGCGAAAAGTGGCAGGCCCCCTTCCAAGCAGCGTTACCCTCAACCTTTGGTCTGAGTCAGATACAGTCCTCGCAGGGCTGGTTTAAAGTTTTAATAGTAGTTTATAAATAAGGGATTCAATCGGTTCTTACTTCTCCCGAGGGGGTTAAGACCGTTCTCTCGTGAAGTCCTACTAAGCTTGAACCAAGTTCTCGCGGGATCTATACACTGAACGAGACATAGAATTTACCCAACCACCCTTTTAACTCCCTTCCAAGTAGTTAACGCGCTTTATATAGACCGTAAAGACACAAATATATGAATCAACAACATATGAAGAATGATTAGATAAATTCGCCTTCAATATAAAAAACTAGTTATTAAAGTCATTAATACATACCCAATTAAAAAGGAGCCAAAGATTGGAAGTCAAAAAGAAATACATAAAATATTTGTCTTCACCAAGTGATGTAAGAGTTTAGCCAAGCATGGCCTTTGTTGACAAGAACTCTTACGATCGATCTTGGATCCCGAGACTACTACACACTCTAAATGATGGAAGATGGATGATGGTGGTGGAGTGGTGGCAAGTGTGAGAGAAGTGGTTTACCAAGGGATGGTTTGGAATGATACCAAGCACCCCTGTTTATTGTTGAAGACAGAAGCTCAACACGGCCCATGCCCACCTGGCATGGCCCTCGTGGCCATATCTCTCTCTCTTCCTCATTAACTACTGTGTCAGGTCTTGTACTAACATGGCCCCGTGTGTCAATGGAACGGCCCGTGGCCAATGTACTTGTTGTACTAACTCAGATTCTACGAATCTTAGAGTTCACCACGCCCCGTGTTGCCTTATGATGTGTGTAAAATGTAACATATAAATTACATCAAATGAGGCATAAAACTAACCCTTTTTTAGTACTAATGTTGGAAAAAGCTTATTTTTGTCTTCCTTTTGAACTTACAGGACCAAATGAGCATAAACGAACAAAAGGAGCAAATAAGAAGCCAAAACCAACATAAATAGAAAGAAAAGGAATAAACGTGACATGCCTGACCCCTCGGCAGCATCCCCAAAGCAAAAACAAAGAAACAGAAGACTGACCACAGGTTCGTGCCCAGCCGAACACGGGGGCGTGGTCAGGGTCCTGAAGAAAAGACAAACCTATAGAAGCTTCCACGCCCACCACGGGGGCGTGCCCAGCTCAGCACAGGGCGTGGTCAACACAGAGATACGCAGAATCTTGCAAAATCTTGTTAGTACAGATAGGATGCTGACCACGGGGCTGTGCCCACTGGACACGAGGCCATGTGGGACCCTCTGCTGACACTTGCATTTAATGAAAGAAGAGAAAAGGCTGGCCATGGGGGCGTGCCCGCTGGACACGAGGCCGTGGCCAAAGCACTATGCAGGCTATAAATAGGGGTGCTTGGTTCACTTCAAAGGCATCCCTTGGCAAACCACTACTCTCCCACTTTGCCACCACTCCACCACCACTACAACACCATCACCCACCACCATCATCCATCATCTATCTTTAGAGTGTGTAGTAGTCTCGGGATCCAAGATTGATCGTAAGTTTCTTGCCAATCAAAGGCCATGTTTGGTTAAGCCTCTTACATCACTTGGTCAAGACAAATCTTTATTGTATTACTTTTGATTTTTAATCTTTCGGCACTTTTTATTTGGTTTTGTATTAATGACTTTAATAACTAGTTTCTTATGTTGAAGGTGAATTCTTCCTATCATTTTTCCGTGGTGTCTTGGCGTTACTTTACTGTCTATATCAAGTAAAAGATTGCATCATTCATATTTTTATGGTCTATATAAAAGCATGTTGACTACCTGGTCGGGGGTTAGGGGAATGGTTTGGTAAGGTTCTTGCCTTGTTCAGTATATGGATCCTGTAAGGACCTGGTTCAAGCTTACTAGGACCTCCTTCAATACCCAGTGATATTGGATGGCGGGGGTGCGAATAGCTTGAACCCCTCATATGTAAACTACTATTAATACATTAAACCGTCTTCTTGGGATTGTATCCTTGCTGACTCAAACCACTTAGCCGAGGGTAACGTCACCTTCAAAAGAGGGGCCTACCACTTTTCACATTAATAACTTAATTAATTATCTTTCAATATTCCGACCCTTTGGGATTGTATCCCTGCTGACTCAAACCACTGGGTTTAGGGTAACGTCACCTTCAAAAGAGGGGCCTACTACTATAACTAAGATAATATCTTAAAAAGTCCGAAAGTGCGAAAATCATCAAAGGATACATTAAAGGCGAGTCGGATCCAAGTGATTCATCTTGTCTATCTGTTTTTATTTTGTTTATTTCTACATTTTAATTTTTATTTTCATGTTTCAAAACTTTTCTCACAAAAATTTAGATTGATTAGACATTGCGGATAAACCGGTACTAAAAGCTCTTGTGTCCTTGGACGACCTCGGTATCTTACCAACCCTATACTATGCTCACGATGGGTGCACTTGCCCAAGTGTGTGTTTAGTGTTAGTAGAATATCGTGTTTTATAAATTTAAAACTTGATTAATGCGTAAAATGGGCTCAAAATATTAATAAAATCATATCACGCCGAACGCACACCAAGTTTTTGGCGACGTTTCCGGGGACACAAGGATTTTAAGAAAGTTTAAAATCAACGGCCTAATTATTTTTACTTATTTTTTAATTTTTTTAGGATTTTTTTTTAATTTTTCAGCTTCTGCAGACTTCAGCACGGGCCGTGCTCAGCCAGACACGGGGTCGTGTCCATCTTTGTTACAAGCAATCCTGTTTTAAGTCAGACAGTAGCTGGCCACGGGGCCGTGCTCACTGAACACGCCCCCCTGTCCAACCTCCAGTTGCTGAAAACAGAACCATAAGATCCCGACGGTTGGTAATTTCTGACAAAAATATGAGTGATATTGATTATTTTTACTTTCGCTCCTCTTACGGTGAGTGGTGTCAAATATGTGGTGGATTCCATAAGGATTTAGAATGTTACTTTCTAAATTGCACTCCCCGCTATTTAGACCCATCGTTTTCCTATAACCTTAAGATGGGCGAGAAGTAAAAACGATCACTATCTCTCGCCCGAATGCCCTCAACCATATCTTTCAGATGGCATAACTTTCGAAGAGTTATGTCAGCTTGAACAAATAATTCTCCTAAAATTAAAAGAATTAGAGCTTGAGATGAAAACAAGTTATTTATCACAAGAAAACAATCAAGGAGAAATATTGAGGACACATTCGGATTCTACCAACATCGACGATTCCGAAAGCACCTCAAACTCTTGTGAAAACATGAGCGATAGTCGTCCCTGTGTCAATTTTGCCGTGAAGGACTCTCCATCGGTCCCCACTAATGCACTCATAAACCTAAGCGATTCGACATACACCTTCTTTAACAAGAGCCATGATAAGGGGAATAAAGGTTGGTTTCGCCCACCGGTTTTTAGTTTAGGTTTTACCCTTTCGGATAACCTCTTGTGTTCTTGTTTAAATCAAGAGCAATTAAGGTACCTTAGGCACTTCGGTGTTGTTCCCTCAAGTAAGGAACCGCCCGATCTGAATAAAATCCTTAAAATAAGACGAAACTTCATAACACACTGTAGCCACGGGTCCGTGCCCAGGTCAGCACGCCTCGTGCCCACCTCAAAATTGACCATGGGGTCGTGTCCAGGCCAACACGCCCCGTGTTCAGAATACAGACAAAATGTGTCAGAGTCTTGTCTAACCACGGGCCGTGTCCAACTGACACGGGACCGTGATCAGCGTGCTGTCATTTTCTATAAAGTCAGCATGATTCCTACACATTTGGACCCATTCCAAAGACCAAGATTTGCTGGGATCTTCAAACATACCTTAATAGGTATATTCCAAAGAAGGTTTCTCAACAACCATCTTGTCTTTGCCACTTTTGTCACTTACCTTTCTTCTCCAAAACTCCTCAACCTTCATTAAAGCTTGAAACTTCCATGGCTTCAAGCTTTATTGTGATATTTGCAAAGTTTTTAACCAAGGAATCTTATTAAAAATAAGTTTTACAAGACTGTTTTAAGTTATTTATGCTCAGAACTGTTTCAAAATTTAGAAAAATAATTTAAAACAATGAGATTCCTTGGTTCAAAAATCTACACAATGGTAACCATGGGGCCGTGGCCGGAGTTATAGTTTCATAATTTTGAAATTTTTGACTTGTTTTCTTATAATGTCGAGCCAAAACAGTGGAACATCTTCAGTTCACTCAAGAAACAATCGAAGGGGGAGAAGAACATCGGTGGAGGACTCCTTGGTCAACTATGTGTATGCCTTGTGAGAAGCCATTGATGAGATAACATCCGTGGAAGAAGCCTTAATTGACCGTATTAATCATTTGACGGTGGGGTTAGAGGGTTGCCTTCAAGAAGATAACCTTTTGCACCAAAGGTTAAATTTTCTTGCATCACCTCCCATGGTGCCAATTGTCACCCAAGGAGGATGGAATGTCATGCCGGAAATCATTATTCCAGCCGGGTTGAATGTCCTACCTCCGGAACCTCCTCTAAACATACTAAACGGGGTTCCGGTAGCCGTTGCACCTCCCCCACTAGACATTGTGGAGAATGAGCCCACCTTTTTCCTCCCTAGGGAGATAGAAGAATGGCTCAATGATATTTGAGGGACATCCTCCGGTTTCGAGTTCTAGAGGCCCTTAAGCACCGGAAAGTCATTCCCAGGTTTTTATCATTCTTATAATGTAAAACATCTAGGGTAGAACTCTATCGTGATTTAGATTTCCTGCATTTTATGACTTATCTATCTTAGGACCTTTGTAGCTTTCCATTTTTAGGACTTTTATCTTAAATTCTTAGGAACTATGTATTTTGCACTCTAAATGAATGATGGTTTAAGTTATCAAATGGTGTTTGGATGATGTTATAATAGTTTAATAAACAAGGAAAGATGGGGGTTACCAAGGGAACGTTAAGACCACACCCCATGCACGAAAACAGAGCCTCCCGATAACTTTTCCAGCCTTACAATAAGTTCAGCACGGGGTCGTGCTCAGCCCAACACGCTCTGTGCCCAGGCTCTGTAGAAATTTACCCAGTTCAGGTAACTGGCCACGGGGTCGTGCTCGTTGAAAACACCCCATGGCCAACCTTCTGTCTAATTTTGTTACTGGCGATCTGACCACGGGGTCGTGCCCGGACCAACACGGGGCCGTGGCCAGATGACCAATAACATAAATATTTGTTTTTCAAACACCTTTTTACACATTCAATCAATATAAAAACTTATTTTTGGGACACATTGAGGAAAATCTATAATTTAAGTGTGGGGGGATGCTAAAACCTTGAATCTCGCAAGTCCTAATAACAAGCCTTACACAAAACTCTATTGGAACCGCTAATCACCCTAATTTTTTTCAAAAATTTTTCAATTTTTTATTTGTCTTGTTTTAATTTGGGAATAACAAGTTCTAAAAGGTTATATTTCTATAAATTTACAACCGATAGCGTCGTGATAAAAAGAACCAAATAAGAAAATTATGAAAAGGCAAGACAAATCTAATTAAAATTTGATTATATATACTTGACCACATTATAAACTCATTCCCACAAGTGAGTTTTGAGCCTTTATTGAGGATACAAGCATATATCTTTAAACTAAATGCTTATTTTTCGTTTCTTGTGTGAATAGCTTCCTGGTTCTTACGACTCTAGAACTTGCCACGACGATACATTTCCGGTCCTTACCAACTTGAACCCAAGTAAGTAAATGATAGAGGCATTAGGACAAACCCATTTTCCTTTCAACACCATTACTTTTCATCTTTTTATCACCTACCCAAAATCCACCTAGTTAACCCCTTTGAGCCTAAACCTTTTGATGTGCGTAAGTGTGTATATGTTTTTAATGTATATTTAAAGCCCTTTTACACTTTTTAGCCAAGTTTTAAATTTATAAAACACGATATTTACTAACACTAAACACACATATAGGCAAGTGCACCCATCGTGGACGTAGTATAGTGTTGGTAAGATACCGAGGTCGTCCAAGGACACAAGAGCTTTTAATACCGGTTTATCCTCAACGTCTAATCAAATCAAAAATGTTAGAAAAATGTTTTTAAACTAGAAAAATAAAAACTAACTAAAATGCTGAAAAATAAAATAAAAATAAAAACAAAAACAGATAGACAAGATGAATCACTTGGCTCCGACTCGTGTTTAGTGTAACCTTTGATTATTTCCGCACTTTTGCACTTTTTAAGAGATTATCTTAGTTATTGTAGTAGACCCCTCTTTTGAAGGTGACGTTGCCCTCAACCCAGTAGTTTGAGTCAGCAAGGATACAATCCTAAAGGGTCGGATTATTGAAAGATAATTAATTAAGTTATTAATGCATATTATGGTAGGCCCCTCTTTTGAAGGTGACGTTACCCTCGGCTAAGTAGTCTGAGTCAGCAGGGATACAGTCCTAAGTAGCCGGGTTAAAGTATTAATAGTAGCTTACATATAAGTGGATCAAAGAGTTTGGACCCCCGCCATCCAATACCGGTGGGTATTGAAGGAGGTCCTACTAAATTTGACCCAGGTCCTTGCAGGATCTATACACTGAACAAGGCAAGACTCTTACCAAACCGTTCCCTTAACCCCCGACCAGGTAGCCAACATATCTCCATATAGACCGTGGAGATATGAATGGTGAAAATCTTTTATTTTATATAGACAGTAAAATAATGCCAAGACACCACGAACAAACGATAAGGAAGAATCACCTTCAACATAAGAAACTAGTTATTAAAGTCATTAATAAATAACCAAATAAAAAGTGTGAAAAGATTAAAAATAAAAAGTATTACACTAGACACTTGTCTTCACCAAGTGATGTAAGAGACTAAGGCAAACATGGCCTTTGATTGTCAAGAACTCTTACGATCAATCTTGGATCCCGAGACGACTCACACACTCTACGATGGACGATGGATGATGGTGGTGGGTGATGGTCTTGTGATGGTGGTGGGTGGTGGGTGAAGTGTGAGAGAGGTGGTGTGCCAATGGATGGTTTGCAAATGAGCCAAGCACCCCTATTTATAGGCTGAACAGAGACTCGGGCATGGCCCCGTGTCCACATTCCTTCTCTTTCTTCATTAATTGCAGTTTATCTGGATTAGTTGACCACGCCCCCGTGTCCGCTGGGCACGCCCCCGTGTGTAGAAGCGTATCTGTACTATCAAGATTTCCCCAGATTTTGTGAATCTTAGAGTTGACCATGGCCCCGTGTCCGCTGGGCACGCCCCCGTGGTGGGTGATAGAAGCTTCTACAGCTTTGTCTTTTCTGCTGACACTTGGGCACGCCCCCGTGCTCACTGAGCACGGGGCGTGTTCAGTCTTCTGTCTTCTTAAGTTTGCTTGGGAAGATGCTGTCGGGGGGTCGGGCATGCCACGTTTGATCCTTTTCTTGTATTTATGTTAGATTTGGCTGCCTTTTTGCTTCTTTTGTTTATTTGAGCTCATTTAATCCTGAAAATACAAAAGGAAGACAAAAACACACTTTTTCCAACATTAGTACTAAAAAAGGGTTAGTTTTATGTCACATTTGATGTAATTTATATGTTGCATTTTGCGCACATCAAATACCCCCACACTTGAATCTTTGCTTGTCCTCAAGCAAAACTCTTTATAATGTGGCTTTACACTCCTAAATGGAATGGGTAGAAGAGAAGGTTTTTGGGCTTGTCATAGAGTGTCGGGATTTCCAAGATTCTTTATTAAGTTCTATTTTTATTTATTTACAATCCTATTCATCATGATTTATTTAAAACATTACTTAAGATAAATTACTTATTAGGGCATAACATGCCTTTTTAAAATTCCATTTATATACAAGTTCACATACCTCACGGGGGATCACTCAACACTCGGCCGAAGATGTATTTTAGTGGATCACTCGAGAGCGGCATGGAACTTACTCCTACCGTAGGCTTGCCAAGCAATCAATCCTCCTCCTTTTTAACTATATACCTTTGTAAATATCAAGAGGACTTTTGGGTGAAGGGTTAGGCTTGGGTTAAAGGTAGGTGGTTGGGTTAGTGGTTAGTAAAAAGGCGAAAGGCGTAAAAAGCGTCGGTTTTCGTAAGACTTTTTATTTTTGAAGTTTTTTATTTTGATGAAGCCATTATTCAAACAAAGTTATTTTTGATAAACTTGTTTGTTTATTTCTCTTTTGCTTCATCATCATCATTTCTTTTTGAAAGTCATAAGAAAAACCGAGCTTGTTACTAAATAAAGGGTTAAAAATAAAAAAGGTTTTGGTGGGTGAAAGGGTGTTTGTTTTGGGTTATGAAATGAAAAGGTTTAGGCTCAAAGGAGTTAACTAGGGGGATTTTGGGTAGGTGGTAAAAAAAGAAAAATAATGGTGTAGAAATAAAAAGGGTTAGTCCTAATGCCTCCGTCATTTACTTACTCGGTTTTAAGTTGGTAAGGACCGGGAATGTATCGTTGTGACAAGTTCTAGAGTTGTAAGAACCAAGCGGCTATTCACACAAGAAACGAAAAATGAGCATTTAGTTTAAAGATATGTATTTGTATGCTCAATAAAGGCTCAAAACTCACTTTTTGTGGGAATGGGTTTTTATGTGATCAAGTATATATAATCAAATTTTAACTAAACTTGTCATGCTGTTTCATAATTTTCTTATGTTGGTTCTTTTTATCACGACGCTATCGGTTGTAAATTTGTAAAAATATAACCTTTTTAGAATTTGAAATTCCCAAATTAAACCTAAACAAGTAAAAAAAATGAAAAAAAAATTTGAATTTTTTTTTTTGGGGTGATTAGCGGTTCCAATAGAGTTTTGTGTAAGGCTTGTGATTAGGACTTGCAAGATTCAAAGTTTTAGCATCCCCCCCACACTTAAATTACACATTGTCCTCAATGTGTCCCAAAAATAAGTTTTTAGGTTGATTGAATGTGTAAAAAGGTGTGAAAAAGCAAAAAATTATGTTACTGGGCGTCTGGACACGGCCTCGTGGTGTCCGGGCACGGCCCCGTGTTCAGATCGTCAGTAACAGAAATTATCAAAAAGAAACAGAAGCCTGGGCACGGGGGCGTGTTCAGTGAGCACACCCCGTATCCAGTTACCTGAACTGGGCATTTTCTGCAGATGGTTGAGCACGGGCCGTGTTGGGCGAGCACGGCCCCGTTCTGCACTTGCTGTAATGAAGAAAAATTTGTCGGGTGGCCCTGTTTTTGTGCATGGGGTGCTGTTTCAAGTTTCCCTTGGTATCCTTCACTATCTCGAGTGTGTTTCACTCATTACAACATCATCCAAACACCAATTTAACTAAAAACCGTCATTCCATTAGTAGAGAAACTTACATAAAAATCCTAATTAAGTTAAAATTCTAGATAAATAGGTTAAGAAGCACAAGAAGTCTAAACCAAGAAGTTCTAGCCTAAAGTTTATTCTATTAGCAAAATTTCCAAAAAGATAATTCTCTCGGTTAGATGTGGCTCGAAGAACTTCTTCCTCCGGTCACGGGTCCCTTACACGTCGGTGAGCCATTCCTCTATCTCCCTAGGGAGAAGAAAGGCGGGCTCATTGGCATTGGTTTGAGGGGGTGCAACCTCCACCGGGACTTCTTGTAGATTTTCATGAGGAGGTTCCGCTGGAATGTCGTCCCATCCGGTAGGATTGTTGACTCTAAGTGCTAGGTTCCAATCCTCTTGAGGGAGGATTGGTTCCATGGGAGGTGTCACAAGAATGTTCAACCTCTGGTGCAAGAGGTTGATTTCTTGAAAACTGTTTTCCAACCCCACCGTAAGATAATTTATACGGTCTATTAGGACCTCCTCTACCGACGTCATCTCATCAAGATCCTCACGTAATGCCATTACGTAGCGTATGAGAGTTACTTCAATTGATGACCTTCTTTCCCTTCGACTGTTTCTGGAGTGCGCAGAAGAGGTTCCATTATTTTGGCTTGACATTCTACGAAAATAAACGAAAAGAGTTCATTTTAATGAAACAGTAACCTCGACACGGCCCCGTGCTCAATGAGCACGTCCCCGTGTTCACCTTTTTGCATATTTTTGGAACAAGGAATCTCGGAGTTTTAAATTATTTTTTCAATTTTTAAAGCATTTTTTAGCAGAAATAACTTCAAACAATGTTGCAAAACTTATTTTTACAAGATTCCTTGAACAAAAATCTAACAAACATCACCATAAAGCTTGGAATCATGGTAATCTCAAGCTCTAATGGAGGTGTTGAGGTCAAAGAAATGGAGAAGAAGGAAATTGACAAAAGAGGAAAGGACAAGAAGGTTGTTGAGAAACTTCTTTTAGAAAATACATAGGATGGTATGTGAGAAGATTCCCTCAAATCTCTGTCCCTGGAATGGTCCAAAGGTGCAGGATCCTTGGCTGCATTTATAGAAAACGACAGCATGCTGGACACGGCCCCGTGTCGGCTGGACACAGCCCCGTGTGCAGGCGAGGTCCTGACACATTTTGTTCGTATTCTGACAAAAAGTCAGAAAGGAATCTTTTGGTGGACACGGGGGCGTGTTGACCTGGACACGGCCCCGTGTCTAGAGGCTATTTATGAAGTTTCATCTATTTTAAGGAATTCATCCGGATCGGGCGGTTCCTTTCTGGATGGAACAACCCCAAAGTTCCTAAGATACCTTAATTGCTCTAGATTAAGACGAGAACGCAAGAGGTTGTCGGTGAGGGTGATTCCTATTCTAAATGTAGGTGGACAAGTCCAACCCTTTCCTGGGCTCTCGTTAAAGAAGGTGTAAGCCGAATCGCTCAGGTCTTTGTATGCATCGAACGAAGTCGATGGGGAGTCCTTCACGGCACAATCGACATAGGGACGACTATCGCTCAAGTCCTCACTAGAGTTAGAGGTAACATCGGGAAAAACGAAGTTGTTTTTATTTGAATGTGATCCCAACAATTCTTCTTGGTTATCGTCTTGAGATAAATTTTTGAAATCCATCCTAAGTTCTTTTAACCAATTAAGAATTAGATCTTCCATTTGAAATAGTTCATCAAGAAGCATTTCTCCTAGAAGATCCGGTTGAGAGCATTCGAGGGAGAGATAGGGATTATTTTTACTTTCGCCCCTCTTAAGGCTACAGGAAAACAATGGGTCTATATAATGGGGTTTATAATTTAGAAAATAACATTCTAAATCTTTATGGGAACCACCACATATTTGACACCACGTACCATAAGAGTGCCGAAAGTAAAAAGTAACAGTATCACTCATGTTTGTGTCAGAAATTACCAATCGTCGGGATCTTACGGTTCTGTTTTCAGTAACTGAATCTTGGGCACGGGGCATGTTGAGTGGGCATGGCCCCATGTTCAGCTTACTGTCTGACTTAAAACAGGATTGCCAGTTCCAAGGATTGGGCACGGGGCGTGTTCAGCAGGCACGGCCCGTGCTAAGTTCTGCATAAGCTGAAAATTAAGAAAATCCTAAAAAACGGAAAAATAAGAAAAAATGATTAGGCCGTTGATTCCTAACTTTCTTAAAATCCTTGTGTCCCCGGCAACGGCGCCAAAAACTTGATGTGCGTAAGTGTGTATATGTTTTTAATGTATATTTTAAGCCCTTTTACACTTTTTAGCCAAGTTTTAAATTTATAAAACACGAAATTTACTAACACTAAACACACATATGGGCAAGTGCACCGTTCGTGGACATAGTATAGTGTTGGTAAGACACCGAGGTCGTCCAAGGAAACAAGAGCTTTTAATACCGGTTTATCCTCAACGTCTAATCAAATCAAAAAGGTTAGAAAAATGTTTTTAAACTAGAAAAATAAAAAATAACTAAAATGCTGAAAAATAAAATAAAAATAAAAACAGATAGACAAGATGAATCACTTGGCTCCGACTCGTGTTTAGTGTAATCTTTGATTATTTCCGCACATTTGCACTTTTTAAGAGATTATCTTAGTTATTGTAGTAGGCCCCTCTTTTAAAGGTGACGTTACCCTCAACCCAGTAGTTTGAGTCAGCAAGGATACAATTCTAAAGGGTCGGATTATTGAAAGATAATTAATTAAGTTATTAATGCATATTATGGTAGGCCCCTCTTTTGAAGGTGATGTTACCCTCGGCTAAGTAGTCTGAGTCAGCAGGGATACAATCCTAAGTAGCCTGGTTAAAGTATTAATAGTAGCTTACATATAAGGGGATCTAAGAGTTTGGACCCCCGCCATCCAATACCGGTGGGTATTGAAGGAGGTCCTACTAAATTTGACCCAGGTCCTTGAAGGATCTATACACTGAACAAGGCAAGACTCTTACCAAACCGTTCCCTTAACCCCCGACCAGGTAGCCAACATATCTCCATATAGACCGTGGAGATATGAATGGTGAAAATCTTTTATTTTATATACACAGTAAAATAATGCCAAGACACCACGGACAAACGATAAGGAAGAATCACCTTCAACATAAGAAACTAGTTATTAAAGTCATTAATACATAACCAAATAAAAAGTGCGAAAAGATTAAAAATAAAAAGTATTGCACTAGACACTTGTCTTCACCAAGTGATGTAAGAGACTAAGGCAAACATGGCCTTTGATTGTCAAGAACTCTTATGATCAATCTTGGATCCCGAGACGACTCACACCCTCTACGATGGACGATGGATGATGGTGGTGGGTGATGGTGTTGTGATGGTGGTGGGTGGTGGGTGAAGTGTGAGAGAGGTGGTGTGCCAAGGGATGGTTTGCAAATGAGTCAAGCACCCCTATTTATAGGCTGAACAGAGACTCGGGCACGGCCCCGTGTCCACCTTCCTTCTCTTTCTTCATTATTTGCAGTTTGTCTGCATTAGTTGACCACGCCCCCATGTCCGCTGGGCACGCCCCCATGTGCAGAAGCGTATCTGTACTATCAAGATTTCCCCAGATTTTTTGAATCTTAGATTTGACCACGGCCCCGTGTCCTCTGGGCACGCCCCCGTGGTGGGTGATAGAAGCTTCTACAGCTTTGTCTTTTCTACTGACACTTGGGCACGCCCCCGTGCTCACTGTCAAGATTTCCCCAGATTTTGCGAATCTTAGATTTGACCACGGCCCCGTGTCCGCTGGGCACGCCCCCGTGGTGGGTGATAGAAGCTTCTACAGCTTTGTCTTTTCTACTGACACTTGGGCACGCCCCCGTGCTCACTGAGCACGGGGCGTATTCAGCCTTCTGTCTTCTTAAGTTTGCTTGGGAAGATGCTGTCTAGGGGTCGGGCATGCCACGTTTGATCCTTTTCTTGTATTTATGTTAGATTTGGCTGCCTTTTTGCTTCTTTTGTTTATTTGAGCTCATTTAATCCTGAAAATACAAAAGGAAGACAAAAACACACTTTTTCCAACATTAGTACTAAAAAGGGTTAGTTTTATGCCACATTTGATGTAATTTATATGTTACATTTTGCGCACATCACCTTTTCATTTCAAAACCCACAAAAACAAACACCCTTTACCCACCAAAACCTTTTTCTTTTCAAACCCCTTTGTTTTAGTAAAAAACTCGGTTATCTTGTGACGTATGAAAAAAATGAAAGTCTTGCAATAAACAAACAAGTTCCTTAAAGAAACTTTGTTTGAATATGCTTAGTTTGAATAAAAGTTACAAAAAAAAAAGTTTTACGACAACCGACGTTTTTTACGCTTTTAGCCATTTTCACTAACCACTAACCAAAACCACCTACCCTTAGCCCAAGCCTAACCCTTCCCCAAAGTCCTCTTGATATTTACAAAGGTTTATAGTTAAAAAGGAGGAGGTTTGATCGCTTGGCAAGCATATGGTAGATGTAAGTTCCATGCCGGTCTCGAGTGTTTCACAAAAATACATCTTCAGCCGAGTGTTGAGTGATCTCCCGTGAGGTATGTGAACTTGTATATAAATGGAATTTTAAAGAGGCATGTTATGCCGAAATAAGTAAATTTTCTTATAAAATGTTCTAAATAAATCATGACGAATAGGATTGTAAATAAAATAAAAATAAAACCCAATAAAGATCTTGGATTCCCGACACTCAAGATGAGCCCAAAAAAAAAACTTATGCTCTACCTCTTCCATTTGGGTGTGTAAGCCACATATAAAAGAGTTTTTCTTGAGTACAAGCAAAGATTCAAGTGTGGGGGTATTTGATGTGTGCAAAATTTAACATATAAATTACATCAAATGAGGCATAAAACTAACCCTTTTTTAGTACTAATGTTGGAAAACGCTTGTTTTTGTCTTCCTTTTGAATTTACAGGACCAAATGAGCTTAAACGAACAAAAGGAGCAAATAAGAAGCCAAAACTAACATAAATACAAAGAAAAGGAATAAACGTGACATGCCCGACCCCTCAGCAGCATCCCCAAAGCAAAAACAAAGAAATAGAAGACTGACCACGGGGCCGTGCCTAGCCGAACACGGGGGCGTGGTCAGGGTCCTGTAGAAAAGACAAACCTGTAGAAGCTTCCACGCCCACAATGGGGGCGTGCCCAGCTCAGCACGGGGCGTGGTCAATGCAAAGATACGTAGAATCTTGTAAAATATAGAAAGTACAGATACAATGCTGAGCACGGGGCCATGCCCACTGGATATGGGATTGTGTGGGACCTTCTGCTGACACTTGCATTTAATGAAGGAAGAGAAAAGGCTGGCCACGGGGGCTTACCAGCTGGACACGGGGCCGTAGCTAGAGCACTGTGCAGGCTATAAATAGGGGTGCTTGGTTCACTTCAAAGTCATACCTTGTCAAACCACTACTCTCCCACTTTGCCACCACTACAACACCATCACCCACCACCATCATCCATCTTTAGAGTGTGTAGTAGTCTCGGGATCCAAGATTGATCGTAAAGGTTCTTGCCAATCAAAGGCCATGTTTGGTTAAGCCTCTTACATCACTTGGTGAAGACAAATCTTTATTGTGTTACTTTTGATTTTTAATCATTCAGCACTTTTTATTTAGTTTTGGACTACCTGGTCGGGGGTTAGGGGAATGGTTTGCTAAGGTTCTTGCCTTGTTCAGTACATAGATCCTGCAAGGACCTGGTTCAAGCTTACTAGGACCTCCTTAAATACCCACTGATATTGGATGGCGGGGGTGCGAATAGCTTGAACCCCTCATATGTAAACTACTATTAATACATTAAACCGGCTTCTTGGGATTGTATCCTTGCTGACTCAAACCACTTAGCCGAGGGTAACGTCACCTTCAAAAGAGGGGCCTACCACTTTACACATTAATAACTTAATTAATTATCTTTCAATATTACGACCCTTTGAGATTGTATCCCTGCTGACTCAGACCACTGGGTTGAGGGTAACGTCACCTTCAAAAGAGGGGCCTACTACTATAACTAACATAATCTCTTAAAAAGTCCGAAAGTACGAAAATCATCAAAGGATACATTAAAGGCGAGTCGGATCCAAGTGATTCATATTGTCTATCTATTTTTATTTTATTTATTTCTGCATTTTTAATTTTTATTTTCATGTTTCAAAACTTTTCTCACAAAAATTTAGATTGATTAGATGTTGAGGATAAACCGGTACTAAAAGCTCTTGTGTCCTTGGACGACCTCGGTATCTTACCAACTCTATACTACGCTCACGATGGGTGCACTTGCCCAAGTGTGTGTTTAGTGTTAGTAGAATATCGTGTTTTATAAACTTAAAACTTGATTAATGCGTAAAATGGGCTCAAAATATTAATAAAATAATATCATGCCGAACGCATACCACCTTAGCACAGCCACATGTTGGTTGTTTGTTTTTTCCTTTGCTGTTGTCTTTTCTTCTGCAGAGATTCCAGTTTTAGACACGGCCCATGTCTGTTGATCACGACCCCGTGTCAGGTCTTCTGATCTTGCTATTTCCTTGGTTTGGATGTGGATTGGCACTTGGCAAGTTGCGTCAATCCTCCTTCTTTGTATTTATGTTGGTTTTGCTCTTATTTTGCTCCTTTTGTGCGATTAGGCTTTTTTGACCCTGTAAATTAAAAAGGAACAAAGAAACAAGCTTTTTCCAACACTAATGCCGAAAAAGAGTTGATTTTACTCCGTATTTGATACAATTTATATGTTGTATTTTGTGCATATCAACAAGCATAGTTCTTGTAGCCTCAATTAGGGTTCTATTTTTTTATTTCAACAACCCTATTTTGTTAAGGTGTTCTAGGAATACTAAAATGTGTCACTATTCCTTTTGATATACAGAATTCATCAAGCTTTTGGTTTCTGAATTCTGTCCCATTATCACTTCTGAGAGACTTCATAGGTTAATCATATTGTTTTTAATCTTTTATGATAAATTCCTTTAGGATACTTGTAGTCTCATCTATTGAATAGAAAAATAAGTCCATGTAAACCTAGAAAAATCATCAACTATTACTAAGCAATATCTCTTTTTTCCTTAAACTTATATTTTTACTAGGCCAAACAAGTCTATATGCAACATTTGTAAACATTGGGTTATTTTGGACACTTCAATGGGTTTGTATGATGCCTTGTGGTGTTTACCTTTGAAACAGGAAACACAATATTCATCACACTTGAATTGTTTGGTTGGTTGGTAGACCTGTGACAAGGTTTTGTTTTGTCAAAGTAATAATAGTTTTCAATTTAACATGTCCTAACCTTCTATGCCATAACTCTGTTTCTTTTGTTGAGGCAATAGAGAATAGGCATACATTTGTTTTTAGGTTATCTTTTAACATGTCCACTACATAAACATTGCCACTTCTGTGAGCAACAAGTTGTGTAGTGCTTTCAGCTATAATTTTGTCAATCTTTTTTAACTACATTAGGTCCAACGATTTTACAGGTTTTCTTAGTAAAAAATGAGCTACAGTCTTTGTCACTCATTTGTGAGACACTAGGTAGATTGAATTTTAAATTGTCAATAAGATTAACATCTTCAAATTTTAGCCTACCAGCCTGGACAATTCCTGACCCCAACACTTTTCCTTTTGAGTTATTTCCAAAGAATATATTACCTCCACCATGTGTATGGAAGGTTGATGGTAGAGGTTTGGATCCAGTCATGAGTCTGGATCCACTTTTTACATACCATAGGCTATCTAGGCATGTAGAAACTTCCATTTTGGTGGCCAATAATGCACATTCGCAATTATTCTCATCTTTAGTCGTATTCCATGGATCATTGTTTTTTACAATATTTGCATCAACCTTTTCACAAACTTTTTTTTGTACTGAGTTATATGCATGCTCAACCTTTAGTATGTCAAGGGTTTTCAGGTTGTTTTAACAATTTCCTCAGTTTTACTAAATTTCTCTTTTAACTCATCCCATAACTCTTTTGTGCTACTAAAATGTAATAGCTCTGTATAGATCTCGTTTGGTAGAGTCGTTGAAACCATATTAAGTGCTTTGGCATCTATTTCAAACTTTTTGAAATCTATCATAGAGTAATCTTCCGGTATCTTTGGCTCTTGTACATTAGGATTTTCGACACTGGATGCCATTAGAATATAAGGTCCGAATATTACAGACTTCCAACATCCTATATTTTGTGGAGCAAGATAATGCACCATCCAACGTTGCTAGATATTGTAATCTGATTAGATAAGCATCGGTGATTTTCTTATGTAACTGGAGATAAGGGAATCGTGGTTATTGAGTGACATTCTCTTTTGATCTTTTGTAGAAAAATAAAGTAAGTGTAAGACACTTTTTTGAGTTCTACACTTTTTCTACTCTAAGCTACGAACAAATTGTATCTTTCTGAGCTGATCTTTAAATGTTAAACTGATTGTGAAAGCAAATTTAACGTAACAAAGCTTTGATACCAATTGATAGGATCTATGTTTGATTCTTGTCAATTAATTCAAGTTAAAACATGCAATTATAATTGCAATATAAATAATAAATTCACAAGTAGGAAGATATCATCAACAATTGTTTTTTAATAGAACAAAAAAATTACCAAAAGTTTTACAAAATGATTCTACAATCTCCCCTTAGCCTGATCACTCACAAATTTGTTTGTACAAAACAGAATGTGTGTGAAGTGATGAATACATCCCTAATAGGTGAGATCTATTTATATTAAGTACAAATGTTTGTTTGTGATTGGCTTATATCACCCTGATAGTGATATCTAACATTCCTAAAAAAGACATTCCACAGATGTTGCAAACATCTGTGGGAATCAAACATCTGATCTAGCTATGCTAAACGCTGTTAATAAACTAATATTGTTACATTGGGAAATATCTGTTAGTCTATCCTTTGTTGCTTTGTTCCAAACATCTGTTTAGCCAGACATATATTTGGTCTTCATGAACAGACCTTTGCCTCAACAGACTTTAGGACTTGAATAGACCTTGCTTCTTCATGAACAACGGTTCCAAGGCTTCGAACAAACGTTAGCTAGTCTTTAACAGAGGCTCTGATTTAGGTGTTCAAGATTCACTATCTTTGGGAGGAGATTCATTCATCAACTGTTTATTTCTTGATCTCTTGTTCATGTTTTGTATTTTGAATATCTCTGTTCTTTTATAGGTCCAACAGTTTTGTTACATCGCAATATTAAGCAACAGAACTAGTTTCACTAGCATGAAGTTTGTGATGTTAGATAGTGTATTAGGTTGATTTGATTGAATTTCTCTGGTTTTAGATGATGAAGAAGTTGTTTCTATTGTAAGATCTAAAAAAAGTATGACGAAAGAAGAAGTTGTTTGTTGGACAAGGTTACAATTACCGAAAAACTATAACTCATTGGAGAAGAGCATAATCACAGGGAAGACTTAAGCTCTTATATCATGAATAAACGCTTGTTATTATGGTTGTTACGGTTGGTAGCAGGTAGTGATTGTGGTGAGGAGGGGTGGGTGGGGTGGTGGCTCGTGGTGAGGAGACTGGTGGCAGGTGGTGATTGTGAAAGGTGCAAGATTACAGAAATACGCTTTGACCCGATGATCAAACTGTCACACCCTGACTTTTGCGGAAGCGTGATTATGGTGTGACTTGCTTAATATCATTGCATTCAATCATAACACAACTATATGATAAAACCGAAGGTGATCATCAATTAACTAGTTTAGAACATGACAACATTGATTAAAACACAGACATCAAATTCGAGTACAAACCATGCAACTTGTTTTAGAGTTCACAAAGACTTGACAAAAGACATTACTTTAAACTAGGCTTTGAAAGTTGTGTCTTATCTAGAATAAGGCACACAGTCCAAATCCTCAGACATAGGACGACACCTTTTATTCTCAACTTTACTTGAAACATCCAAATGCCCACCAGGTCCATACTTAATTTCCTGAAATACATGTAGTTTAAAAACATCAACAAAAGTTGAGCGAGTTCATGTGTGTGTTTGTGTGCACGAATAAACCTTTATAATCAGTGAAAGCATGAATGTATGTTTGTAAACTCCTGGTATGAAAGCAACAAGGAAAACAGATCACCAATGGTTTGCATGGCAATTGATATGTGTGAAGTGATGCAGGAAAGCTCAAACCTAGCAAATTTGTCTCCGGAAATAAGACATAGTCACCACATGGGCCACCCTGGTCCGCATGGGTGTGGGCTCGCTACACCCAAATAGATCTATCACTCATGTCCCTCAGTCCTACAAAGAGGATTGATGGCCTTAAGCGTTATACCCACCACTCACATGATCAAGCAGTACCCTTCCTTAGCTAACCATACTGCATAAAATGTTTGTAAACAGTCTGTAACATGTAATTCACCACTGAAGTTATAAAACCAAAAACAGTTAGAGAAAAGGGGGTCATGAACTCACAAGATTGCGTCTTCAATCACCGTAACTCAAGCTTCTTCGGATAAACACGACTACCTACAACGTACTAATGATCTATTAGACGAGCGTGTCGTGCCTTGACTTAGTATTGATGTCTTTGAGTTACGTTTCTTGTATCTTCGGTATTATTCCAAGTTATATAATTATTTGTTAAGATAAATAATATTTTAACTTAGATTATATTTATTAAAATTTGGAATAATTGTTAAAACAATATTACTGTAACTTAATACTTCCCAAGTATTTACACTTGTATTTTCTTCCCAAGGATGGGGGTGTTTGTATCTATATTCTTATACTTGTATATTTTGCCATGTATTAGGGTCGTATTCCGGTGTGTATTTATACGTACGAGAATACGTATTTTTACTGTATTCCTTGAGTATTCTTATACTTAATTTCATATTAATTATTCCGGAGTACTATCTTTAATAAAGATCCAATATATATTTCCCAAATATATATTTTAAGGAATATTACTTAGAAAAATTATTTATAATTTTTCTTTGGCAAAAATATTTGTATTCTCTTATAAGTTCCAAAAATTAATATATTTTCAAGTCTCACTTGGAAAATATATATATATATATATATATATATATTTATATTTATATATATATAAACTCATTTTTCTACAACAATGATATATTTCATATTTGTATGAGAAAATATATCTTTAATCCCAATAATATTGTATTTTACGTTTGTGTAAGAAAATATATATTTCTTAAAAATAATATATTTTCTAAATTTTTCAAGAAAAATATATATTTGCATTTACCCAAATAATATATTTTTCTCTTGTCAAAATACGATATATTCTTGTAATAATTGTAAAAATCATATTTTTGTTTCCTTGTGTCCAAACTATTATTTACCAAAATATACTTTTTGAATAAATTCCGGAATATTTTTGCAAGTCTTGTTCCAAAGTTCGTATTTGGTGTAAATGTGTATATCTATTTGTTGGAATTTTGGTAATATTTTGGATTGTAATTTTTGGTATTAATATGTGTTATATTATTTTATGTCCTAAAATAATATAACTAATACACAAAATATACAAATAATCACACACATGGTGTCTTCTAAATATATATTTCCTAAATACATATTTAGTCAATTTTATTTATGAAAATCAACCTCCAATAATTATATTTTTGTAACAAAAATTATGACCAAGCTTTTGTAGGAAACTCATGGTTTAAAATACACTTGTAAGTGTAGGTTAATGAATATTTCTCTAAGTGTTTGGATTTTTAGAAAATTTTGCCATAGTTTCCCCTAAAAATGGAGGTTTCCCATGCTTTCAAGCATATCATTTTTTTTTTGTAAAAATTAACACAATCAATTTACAATCATCAACAAACAACCTTTACTTACCAATTTTGCCAAAATCATGCATATTCTACTACTTCATGAACTTGAATATTTGTAAAAATTTGTAATAACTTACTAGTGTTCTTATTAAGTCTTGTTACCCTTTAAAATGTGATTAGTTCTTTAAAAACTTCATTTTTAAAGAAGTTAGATGTTTACAACTTCTTGTCACATTTTCTAAAAATGTTTCTTTATGCATTCTTCTTGTTACACAAGTGTTTCTACACTTGTTTAACCACTAAAAATAAGATTTGTTTGTGTAAGAACCAAGATTAAATGAAACTCATATTTTTAACTTGGTTCCTTTAAAGAACCATTCATAAATATTTAAATCTATATGATTAATAACTTGCTTTGGTCATTATTTTTCAAGAAAACCACTTAGTCATTCAAGTTCATGATTCATGTGTGGATAATCCATCATCCTACAACATTTCTATTTTCTCATTTTGCTAGATTATGTTTTTAATCATGAACTAGCAAGATCATATGATGATCAACATCATTTCTACAAAAAAATCAATGATCAACAAGCATAACAACTCATATTCATCAAGATTACTTCATTAAATAAGCTTATGTTCATGTTTACTTCTTATGTTCTTTAGTGTTCTTCAAGTTTTTTATTATGATTCTTCTTTAACCACTAAAAATGGAAGTAAAATGGAGTGTACAAGGTTCTTACCACTAGCTCAAGGCTAGGGATGATTCAAGTGTAGAAAACAAGTGGATAAAAGCAAACAAGAGAGGTCCTTGATCTTCCACAAGCTCCTAGCTTCTTTGTATGATCTTCAACACCCTTGTATATGCTTAGATTGGATGAATGAAGGTGATGATGGTGGTGCTTGGGGTTGGTCGAGAACAAGAGAGGGAGAGGAGGAAGATGTGGGTTTTCTAGTGTGTGAGAAATGAGTTCAAGACCTTGCATGTTCTTTATATAACCATTTCAAGCTCTTAACCCTTGTATAACTTGTTTAGTAAAGTATTAACATATCTAATTGAATATTGAAATAAAATCCTGGGGCATGCAGGAGGGTATGGGCCGATTACTATGGGGGGGGGGTCTAGCATAGGTTTTAACCATACTAGGTACTATAAGGTAAAAATTCAAGTATTAGTTAGTTATGTTAGTTACTAGATATTTATAGGGTGTTATGATGTTCAGGGACCATAACTAGCTCGGTAATGTTAAAACAGTGCTTCTAGTGTAAATTTGATGTTTCGGGTAGTGTCCGGTTGTTCGGTTGGTTATGATTTGTTAAAGTGCTGAACTTGCAGTTTAGTGTGATGTATGTATCTTTTTGTGACACTTTTGATTCCTGACACTTAGGAAAGCATTCAGGACCATTTTACCATGTTTCTGCATAATATTAGATTGTTAGAATGCTGATTTTTGCTGAATTCAGCACTTTGGGTGAGTTTTAGGCACTTAAACTATCACTAGAAAGGCAGTTTTATGATCCTTATTTTCCTACACACTACACTAGTGTAATACTTGGTTTCTGGCTCATTCTATGTCTCAATGCACTATCTGTCTATGTGCTGAGTTCTGTCAGCATTTTCCTGATTTATCAAATAGTTGTGCTAACTGTACTTAATGCATCATTTGAGGCAATAAAGCTTTCATGCAATATTGGTATAACATTAAACAATGTATGATGCACATGTATGCATATGGCAGTAATCAGAAAGCAGTTAATTGTAATTCAACACAGTCATTAGGCATTAATCATGGTTAATTAATTGTACGGATACCTGGATTTTTGACAGTTGTCACATTCTCCCCCTTATAAGAAAATTACGTCCTCGAAATTTATACTACCTTAACTCCTTAGGGTTACGTCATGCAGGTATGGATATGAATAACACCACAGTAACGAACCACAACACCAAATCAAGACCTGTTGAATTAGGTGAATCCAAGAACATCTTGCTATAATAAGAATCCAGTGGTTAAAAGGTATGTCTCTCAAAATTCGATGTCAAGGGATACGAGATGTATAGATGTAACATCTGGTGTCACTTATATCACAAGGACCCAATAAGAGGAGTTCTGGCCAATAGAATTTCAACGGATTGTTTACAATATGCAAATGAATTTTAGTAACAATAACATCCGCTAGACGAACTCCAAAATCAGCAAGTTCAAATGTAACAGTAACATGAAAATGTTCCGTCAACTTTCGAACAAATGAATGAATAAAATTGGTGTGTTGACAGTATTGGATCACAAGAATACACCGAAATTAATTACAATCGAAGCTTGTGTACCATTGTCTTAATTCATGGTTGCACTAAGAATGTTTAAAAGACAAGTTGAGTAAAAATATGGGTAGTTGCGTGTGAAACGGTTGACCATGACTAGCCCAAGCTACAAGTTTGTAACGATACCACAAGGTGTCATAATTGACATAATTCAATAATAGCGGTGACCGAACAAGTTCACCGTGTTTGAAATTAAATGAAAGTGTAATGAAGCGAACCTGAGAATTTGATTCGAATGGAATCGTAGGATTTTTCAATCGAATATAGAACTCCAAAGAACTACTGTTTCCAATCGAATGATGAAAAATAATGAATACTGCAAGGCATTCGATCGATAGAGAAAGAACCGTTAGGAGGTACACTGGAATATAAAATGAATTTATGTATCATTGTCTCAGCACACGATTGTGTTAAGACTGCTTTAATCATGATAAAACAAAATGCATTTAGAGCAAGTCAATAAATAAACAATTAAACCCGTGTATGAGGTGCGTAACGAATTAGCGCAAGCTTCAATTTTTGTGAAAGCATCACCACAAGGTGTCGAAAGCAACAAACGATTTAATGGAGTCGTAGGTCAAACAAGTCTACTACGACTCGAAACAAAAGAAACACTTGCAAAGATGAATTTGAATATGATGCCCTCAATACATCACATGATGTCTTGAATTGTATATATGAAATGGATAAGTTCAAGCAATTGAACTTGATTTTAGCGAAATTTGACAATAAATACATGTATCGACAAGGGGTTTTCGGCATGGTTACAAGGTTAAGCCATGTATATAAAGAAAAGAGGTTTCAAGAAAGTGTGTTGACTTGAAAGCAAAGGAGCCAACAGTTACAATAATGTAGGTCATTCGAATTACAAATCAATAATTAACTTTAGCAAACAATATTTGAACTTTGATGAAATGCTTATTTGAAAACAAAACCACATGCATAGCAAATGGTGCATGCGTAACATATGAATTTCCAAGAAATGAAACAATGAGCATTTTTCAGAATGAAGAAATGATCAAGTGCCTAGACAAAAGAGTGTTTACTTTAATGAATAGAATTGTCATGATGCGATTACCATTAAGAGGAATGGAGATGTAAGTAGAATCTACTTGCTAGATGCAAAAGTGGGAATTTAAATAAAAGAGATTCGAGTACTTCACCTGGTCGGTTAAAATAGCATGCTTGACAGAATAATGGTGCTTGCCCGAGCTAATAGACGTAGTTCCTAAGTGATATCTTTTAATAAGTTTTGACCTATGCCCCTGGTAGTTGATGCACATACGAAAGCTATCGTCCTTCTTCTTTGATGAACAACACTAAAGCTCCCCAGGACGAGAAGCTTGGTCTGTTAACTTCCTTCTCTAGCAACTCCTGAAGCTATACTAACAATCCTTGCATCTCCGAAGGTGTAAGCCGATAAGGTGTCTTAGCTACAGGCGTGGCACTTGGAACCAAGACAATATGAAATTCTACTTATTATTGAGGGATATTTTTGGCAAGTCTTCGGGGAAGACTTCAGGATATTCCCTTCCACAAGGATATTTTCGAGCTTCGGTTCTTCGGCTTCCTTGCCCACGACATGAGCCAAGAAGGCAATACACCTTTTACGCAAAACTTCCATGCCTTCAAACAATTGGCAATCTGTAGGAGTGTATCCTGCTTCTCTCCATGAATCACGATCATCCCTTCATTCGCCATCGGGATGCGGATAGTCTTCTCCTGGCACGCAACCTCTGCACGAGCACTTGGCAATCAATCCCTTTTAACAAGTACATCAAAGCTTCCCAACTTACTGGCAGAAGATCTATCGAAACTCACATTTCCCCAAGCTCTACAACGCAGTCCCTAATATTTCCTTAGGCTTCTACTAGCCTCCCATTAGTTAGTTTTATCAAGTATAGGATATCTATCTTATTTGCTACTAACCCAAGTATATTCTTAAGACCTAGATGTACAAAGTTATAGTTGGTACTAGCATCAGATAGCACAGATGCAAGGTGTTGGTTAGTAGGGAACATACCAGTGACTTCGTTCGGACCCTGGCACGCTTCACGAGCTCCAATGTTGAATGCTCCTTCCCGGTCTTGGTTAATCTCCCTTGGGCAATCTTTCCTAAAGTGCCCCACGTCACCTTAGTTAAAACACCCTTGAACACGTTCTTGATTGTCGCCATTTCCGCCTTGATGGTTGTTGTTGTTTCCTTTGCGATTTCCGCTACCATCTTGGCCTTCTTTTCCATACCCATCACCATACCAACACGTCTCCTTAAGATGACCAATTCTCCCACAAGTTTCACATTTCCTATACCTACATCGCCCAATATGATGTCGTAGACAGTGGTCACACTTAGGGAGAATACCCAAGTATCATTTTCCCTTTTTGGCCTTGCTGTTGTTGTTCGCCCGATCACCTTCTTGGAAATCAGTGGGCTTCCTTTTGTTCTTTCCAGATGACTCTACCTGAGTTTCCTTCTTCTTGTCAGGGGTTGAAAGCTTTTCCAGTCTAGCCGCTTCTTTAGTGAGCGCCACACGTAAGTCATCTGCTTCGATACTTGTTGGAGGTTTCGATGCTGTTATCAAGCTTAGAACCTGAGGCGCCATCCCCCAGATGAGTTGTTCGATTCTCTCAATCTCTGGTTCCACCAAGTATGGGACAACACGCACCAAATCATGCAGTCTCTGCGCGTACTCCACCACCTTTGGACCTTCCATCTTTAGTCTCCAGAATTCAAATTCCAGCTTCTGGATCTCCATCTGAGAACAATACTTTCTATGCATCATTTCTTTCAGCACATCCCATTTTAAAGCATTCGTAACAGCTTCCCCCATTATTTGAACCGAAAGGTTCCACCGTAACAGAGCCTCGTCTTGAAACAGTCCAGAAACGTATGGGACTTGTTGCTCTGGCGTACAACCGCTCATTCGCAAAATAGAATCCACATTCTTGACCCATTTCACAAAAGCTATGGCACCTCCAGTGCCGTCAAAGTTCTGAGGCTTGCAGTCTAAAAACTGCTTGTAGGTACAACCTGTACCCAAGCAATCTTCATCATAGAAAGCATTAGCAAAGCACACTTGGAATTGTCCAAACGTATTGTAATGTGTCTTAGGTGACTTAAACATTACTGTTAGGCGGGTTATTCCCTGAGGTACTTTTGCTGTGTTTGTAGCGAAGAACCTCATGCCGAACTATGGCCTGTGAGATGTGCGCTTGCCATTCTGCCTTGTTCAGCCGAATGATTCCTTGATGAGACATCTTCTAAGAAGAATTCAGATTGGTCAGGTCTCATTTGTTCAGGGAGTGTATATAGTTGTTTAGAGGCCATATGTACATACACATAATAAATTATCGTATAAACCAACCAAGCAACAGCATAATCATAGCATAAACAAGTAAATGGAAATATGTTTAATGAGAGTATAACAGACAAACACGTAACATTACAATCATAGCACAAACCTGTATATCAACAACGTGTTTAACGAGAACATTACGATTGGGCTTTCATTAATCATTGACCACAAAGTATTGTTACATGTTTTGCAAAGTGTATCATCTCAAAGGGAGCACAGGGTCACTCTACCCTTGTCCCACAAGTCTTACCAATCTACAAAAATCATACAATCAAATAGTGGTCTCCAAAAGGCTTCAGAAGCTCAGTTCAATGGTGGTGTTCTCATCACAGGTAATGCATCTGCATAAAACCAAAAACCTGCTGTACTGATGGCGGAGGAGGAGGAGGGAGGAAACTCAAACTGAGAACATGGAGCTCATCCTCGAGCTTGTGTACACAACGAAGCAAATAACAGACCTGCTGCTCAACCGTAAGAAATCGAGCATCAAACTCCGGAAAAGGAGTAAGAGGAACAGGTGGTCGTGCAAAAGAAGGCGGTGATGAACGAGGGGGAACGAAAGCATGCTGACAAGGACACGGTAAAGGACGCGGTATCGACTCAAGCTCCAAGACTCTGCGACTCATAACCTCAAGTCGAAATTGAAGCGAATAAAGTAACTCATCTTGTGTATATCCAGCAAAATGCGAGGGATGGTAGGGGTCTGAGGTCGGCATGGAATACCGTGGGGATCCTCTAAATGACTCATTAGTTGGTGAAGAAGTAAAAGGAGCAAAAGGTGCAGATAGGTGAATGTGCGGATAAGCTGCTGAAACATGAAGGTCATGACTAGGCTGCTGGCCCGAAGTACCTTTTCCTGGACGGGATGCGGGTATATTTTGCAAGGAACCAATGGGTAAATCTCCACGATGAACGTCTGACTCCACAGAATGAAAAGGAGCAACATCAGCGGGTGCGTGTGTAAGTAGAGGAACAAAAGGCTCAACAGCAGGAGGATCAACGGGCGCAGGAGCTGGACCAGGTATGAGGGGTGTAATGTCAGGTATGCCAAAAGGAATAGTGTCATCATCAGGTAAAGGTTCAGGAACTGGTATCGGCCCAGGATCAGCGGGTGCATCAACAGGCTGATCATCAGGAACAAAGTCAGGCTCATGTCAGGCTCAACATCATGTGGAGGAATCGGTGCAGCTGACATGGCTGTATCGTCGTCAGAGTCAGTGGCATAACGTCGCAAACCAACTACCTGTAAGGCGGATGAAGACACAGACTCAAAAGAATCGGGGACAGAATGTAAACTAGAATCAGAAGAAATCTCAATAACAGGAATCCCCAAAAGTGGAATAGTAACAACGTCCTCATCTAGCCTTCCATCACCAGGGGCTTCACCAAAAGGACCATCAACAAGCAAGTCAATGTGAACATCAATCAAATCATCAAAAGGCAAATCCTCGAGAGGAATGACCACCAAGGGATCGGGAGCGAGGATCGGTGCCACAACATGCTCACCATCGGGATGCCCGATGACAAGATGATCGTGGACTGGAATGGGAGCTACAAAAGGATCCCCGTCTGGAATGCCATCAGTAGTCGGTGTATCATCTCCCAAGTCGGGCAGCGCAAATGGTTGGAAATCGTCATCGTCGTCGGACATCACCTCCGGGTCACTCTCTTTATCGAAAGTAAGGATCTCTGGCTCAGGGGCAATCTCATCGGACAATCTGTTATCGAATGACGACATGGTATCTGTAACATAACAATCACCACATATGCACATATATCAACTACTAACATTAAGCATATAATCCATGACAGGGTAATCATGTAATCAGGTATCCTCGTGATTCCTCACGAACCCTTCCTATCCTTCCTAGTCTCCCATACTAAACCACCTAGCCTCCCAGACTAAACCACCCAGCCTCCCAGACTGAACCACCTAGTCTCCCAGACTAAACCACCCAGCCTCCTAGACTGAAACACCTAGTCTCCCAGACTAAACCACCTAGTCTCTCAGACTGAAACACCTAGTCTCCCAGACTAAACTACCCAGTCTCTCAGACTGAACCACAAACATAAACCTTGAAATGTGTTTCGTGTATTTTATTTAAAAAAATGTTTGTTTCTTGGATCTGGACGTTTCGTGTATGCAATGAAAACATGTTGTAAAAATATTTTCGTGGGAGCCCTAATGATTGTAGTCTAGACTCGAGAAGGAATCCTAGTTCGCTACAATCGAAGCTCTGACACCAAACTGTCGCACCCTGACTTTTGCGGAAGCGTGATTATGGTGTGACTTGCTTAATATCATTGCATTCAATCATAACACAACTATATGATAAAACCTAAGGTGATCATCCATTAACTAGTTTAGAACATGACAACATTGATTAAAACACAGACATCAAATTCGAGTACAAACCATGCAACTTGTTTAAGAGTTCACAAAGACGCGACAAAAGACATTACTTTAAACTAGGCTTTAAAAGTTGTGTCTTATCTAGAATAAGGCACACAATCCAAATCCTCAGACATAGGACGACACCTTTTATTCTCAACTTTACTTGAAACATCCAAACGCCCGCCAGATCCATACTTAATTTCCTGAAATACATGTAGTTTAAAAACATCAACAAAAGTTGAGCGAGTTCATGTGTGTGTTTGTGTGCACGAATAAACCTTTATAATCAGTGAAAGCATGAATGTATGTTTGTAAACTCCTGGTATGAAAGCAACAAGGAAAACAGATCACCAATGGTTTGCATGGCAATTGATATGTGTGAAGTGATGCAGGAAAGCTCAAACCTAGCAAATTTGTCTCCGGGAATAAGACATAGTCACCACATGGGCCACCCTGGTCCGCATGGGTGTGGGCTCGCTACACCCAAATAGATCTATCACTCATGTCCCTCAGTCCTACAAAGAGGATTGATTGCCTTAAGCGTTATACCCACCACTCACATGATCAAGCAGTACCCTTCCTTAGCTAACCATACCGCATAAAATGTTTGTAAACAGTTTGTAACATGTAATTCACCCCCGAAGTTATAAAACCAAAAACAGTTAGAAAAAAGGGGGTCATGAACTCACAGGATTGCGTCTTCAATCACCGTAACTCAAGCTTCTTCGGATAAACACGACTACCTACAACGTACTAATGATCTATTAGACTAGCGGGTCGTGCCTTGACTTAGTATTGATATCTTTGAGTTACGTTTCTTGTATCTTCGGTATTATTCCAAGTTATATAATTATTTGTTAAGATAAATAATATTTTAACTTAGATAATATTTATTAAATTTTGGAATAATTGTTAAAACAATATTACTGTAACTTAATACTTCCCAAGTATTTACACTTGTATTTCCTTCCCAAGGATGGGGGTGTTTGTATCTGTATTCTTATACCTGTATATTTTGCCAAGTATTAGGGTCGTATTCTGGTGTGTATTTATACGTACGAGAATACGTATTTTTACTGTATTCCTTAAGTATTCTTATACTTAATTTCATATTAATTATTCCGGAGTACTATCTTTAATAAAGATCCAATATATATTTCCAAAATATATATTTTAAGGAATATTACTTAGAAAAATTATTTATAATTTTTCTTTGGCAAAAATATTTGTATTCTCTTATAAGTTCCAAAAATTAATATATTTTCAAGTACCACTTGGAAAATATATATATATATATATATATATATATATATAAACTCATTTTTCTCCAACAATGATTTATTTCATATTTGTATGAGAAAATATATCTTTAATCCCAATAATATTGTATTTTACGTTTGTGTAAGAAAATATATATTTCTTAAAAATAATATATTTTCTAAAATTTTCAAGAAAAATATATATTTGCATTTGCCAAAATAATATATTTTTCTCTTGTCAAAATACGATATATTCTTGTAATAATTATAAAAATCATATTTTTGTTTCCTTGTGTCCAAAATATTATTTACCAAAATATACTTTGTGAATAAATTCCGAAATATTTTTGCAAGTCTTGTTCCAAAGTTCGGTTTCACCAATATTTGGTGTAAATGTGTATATCTATTTGTTGGAATTTTGGTAATATTTTGGATTGTAATTTTTGGTATTTTGATGTGTTAAATTATTTTATATCCTAAAATAATATAACTAATACACAAATATACAAATAATCACACATGGTGTCTTCTAAATATATATTTCCTAAATACATATTTAGTCAATTTTATTTATGAAAATCAACCTCCAATAATTATATTTTTGTAACAAAAATTATGGCAAAGTTTTTTTAGGAAACTCATGGTTTAAAATACACTTGTAAGTGTAGGTTAATGAATATTTCTCTAAGTGTTTGGATTTTTAGAAAATGTTGCCATAGTTTTCCCTAAAAATTGAGGTTTCCCATGCATTCAAGCATATCATTTTCTTTTGTAAAAATTAACACAATTAATTCACAATCATCAACAAACAACCTTTACTTACCAATTTTGCCAAAACCTTGCATATTCTACTACTTCATGAACTTGAATATTTGTAAAAATTTGTAGTAACTTACTAGTGTTCTTATTAAGTCCTGTTACCCTTTAAAATGTGATTAGTTCTTTAAAAACTTCATTTTTAAAGAAGTTAGATGTTTACAACTTCTTGTCACATTTTCTAAAAATGTTTCTATATGCATTCTTCTTGTTACACAAGTGTTTCTACACTTGTTTAACCACTAAAAATAAGATTTGTTTGTATAAGAACCAAGATTAAATGAAACTCATATTTTTAACTTGGTTCCTTTAAAGAACCATTCATAAATCTTTAAATCTATATGATTAGTAACTTAGTTTGGTCATTATTTTTCAAGAAAACCACTTAGTCATTCAAGTTCGTGATTCATGTGTGGATAATCCATCATCCTACAACATTTCTATTTTCTCATCTTGCTAGATTATGTTTTTAATCATGATCTAGCAAGATCATATGATGATCAACATCATTTCTACAAACAATCAATGATCAACAAGCATAACAACTCATATTCATCAAGATTACTTCATTAAACAAGCTTATGTTCATGTTTACTTCTTATGTTCTTTAGTGTTCTTCAATTTTTTTATTATGATTCTTCTTTAACCACTAAAAATGGAAGTAAAATGGAGTGTACAAGGTTATTACCACTAGCTCAAGGCTAGGGATGATTCAAGTGTAGAAAACAAGTGGATAAAAGCAAACAAGAGGGGTCCTTGATCTTCCACAAGCTCCTAGCTTCTTTGTATGATCTTCAACACCCTTGTATATGCTTAGATTGGATGAATGAAGGTGATGGTGGTGGTGCTTGGGGTCGACTGAGAACAAGAGAGGGAGAGGATGAAGATGTGTGTGTTTTCTAGTGTGTGAGAAATGAGTTCAAGACCTTACATGTTCTTTATATAACCATTTCAAGCTCTTAACCCTTGTATAACATGTTTAGTAAAGTATTAACATATCCAATTGAATATTGAAATAAAATCTTGGGGTATGGGGGAGGGTATAGGCCAATTACTAGGTGGGGGGGGGGGGGTTGTCTAGCATAGGTTTTAACCATACTAGGTACTT
Source organism: Helianthus tuberosus (assembly GCA_030545235.1). Taxonomy (NCBI): domain Eukaryota; kingdom Viridiplantae; phylum Streptophyta; class Magnoliopsida; order Asterales; family Asteraceae; genus Helianthus; species Helianthus tuberosus. Next base: position 94,996,108 of record CM060399.1, on the reverse strand, counting down.
TCAGGTAAAAATTCAAGTATTAGTTAGTTATGTTAGTTACTAGATATTTATAGGGTGTTATGATGTTCGGGGACCATAACTAGCTCGGTAATGTTAAAACAGTGCTACTAGTGTATATTTGATGTTTCGGGTAGTGTCCGGTTCGTTATGGTTCGTTAAAGTGCTAAACTTGCAGTTTAGTGTGCTGTATGTATCTTTTTGTGACACTTTTGATTCCTGACACTTAGGAAAGCATTCAGGACCATTTTACCATGTTTCTGCATAATATTACATTGTTAGAATGCTGATTTTTGCTAAATTCAGCACTTTGGGTGAGTTTTAGGCACTTTCCGGCACTTAAACTATCACTAGAAAGGCAGTTTTATGATCCTTACTTGCCTACACACTACACTAGTGTAATACTTGGTTTCTGGCTCATTCTGTCTCTCAATGCACTATCTGTCTATGTGCCGCGTTCTATCAGCATTTTCCTGATTTATCAGGTAACTGTGCTAACTGTACTTAATGCATCATTTGAGGCAATAAAGCTTTCATGCAATATTGGTATGATATTTAACAATGTATGATGAATATGTATGCATATGGCAGTAATCAGAAAGCAGTTAATTGTAATTCAGCACAGTCATTAGGCACTAATCATGGTTAATTAATTGTACGGAAACCTGGATTTTTGACAGTTGTCACACAAACTAACAGAGACTTGACAGAAGGACACAAACTGAAACAAAATGGAAACCCAAGGGACGTGGGTATCCATTTTTTAGAATAGGGACGTCGGTTGATGTTTGCAACATGCTACAGGGACGCCTATTGATTTTTGCAACGTACCATAGTGACGCAAATTGCACTTTACCCTATGATTTTCATGCCAATGGGTCATTTTTCTTCTAATAAAATCAATAGGTTCAGTTATTGAAAAAACACATTGGGGTCATTTGGTAATTTCCTATTATATGTTTTATATAATATACAAAATAACTTGATGTTGGGTAAACCCGATCTTTCCTATGTGACTCCAAAGTTGAAGGTATACTATAAAAACGTTATTTTTGTGTTCTTTTGTTAGTTGTATGTATATATATATATATGTATATATATTTATTTATAAGGAGAAGAAAAAAGTTAGCATTGTTTTGAAACAAGCCTAATTGCTAAACAATAAGAGAAAGAGATGTAGGGAGAAATATATTTTATATCATTGATAGGTATGTTCTTTACAATGAAATACATAGAATATATATATAGGTAAACGAAATCTTGGAGAACAAGCCAATATATTTTAGGAGTTGATAACCACAACAATATAATATATTTATAACACTCCCCCTTGGTTATCAACTAAATACGCTTTGAGATGCTGCCTCGTTAAAAACCTTGCAAGGAAAACCAAGTGGGACAAAACCTCAGGTAAGGGAAAAAGAGTGCAACGCGTATTTTCTCATTCTGATACCTCTAGATTAGGTATGTTGGCTCATTAAAAACCTTACTAAGAAAACCCAATGGAACAAAATGTCACGGCCCCCGACCTGGTTTAACCCGTTTCAGGAGCCGCGGGACAGAAAATCCCGTGGTATTTATTTAACAGCGGAAGTTTCTTCAGGATCGTTTTAAAAACTGAAATATTTCCCGATTGTTGGTGCACTAAATGTCTGCTGATTACGTCTTAATCAAGTCTTGTGTCTAGATAGAATGAACGAGCACACAATAGGGTTTAAATTAGGGTTTTACATGTTTAACTAGAAGATTTCGCTTGAAAGTGTTCATGTTTGGTTCAAGCGAAATCAAGACATGAGATTTCACTTGAAGTAGCCTGTTACAAGTTCAAGCGAAATTAAGACAGGAGATTTCGCTTGAAGTATTCTTGTCTTGTTCAAGCGAAATCCTAGGGTCTATATATAGGTTAGTGTGTTGTTCATTTAGAGTAGACTTGTATGTGCATGTAAGGGAAGGTGATGCCGGATTTGTTTCAGAATACATTGTAAAAGCACGAAAATCAATCAGAAAAGATAGATTAAAAGGAAAATAGCTGTTATGACTTCTTTTACGTTGATTCCGCCTTCGTATTTGAAGATGAACACTCTTTACTGACTTTTCAAGGTCCTAAAATGATCCAACAAGTGGTATCAGAGCTCAGGACGAGGAGTTCATACCATAGCAGCTTGATTCTACCGGATTTTCTACTTTCTACTCATTTCTTTTTATACTTTTCTGATCTGAACGAGTTCTAACGGAAGAAATGGTTTGAATTTCACATATATTGTGTAAAACATTGTTTTAACAAAGCCTACAAAGAATCAGATTAAAATACGGATTAAAACTTGTGAAAAATGGACTAAAACAGCATTTCGCTTGAACTGGTTCGAAGTAAAGGATCGATTTCGCTTGAAATTTAGACTATTTCGCTTGAAAAAGTTCAATCGAAATAGATTTGTTGGATTTCGCTTGAACTAACTGATTCAGATTAACAATTTCGCTTGAAAGTCCAAGCGAAATAGGAGATTTCGCTTCAATAGTTCTGTTTCGCTTATACTTGTTGATTTCGCTTGAAGTGATTTTACTTCAAGTAATTTCGCTTGAACTTGCTGATTTTTCAAAACCTAAAAATTTTCTAAGTGTTTGCTGATTTTTCAGGTATATTCAAAATGGATGATATTTTCTTGAACCCATTCAGCGATATGTACGCGTTTGCTGGAAATTCCGGAAACGATGATACATCATCAAGCAATGTGAATGAAATTCCACCGAAAGAAAAGAAAAAGGAAGCTTGGGAATCGGAAAGTGCCTTTGGAACATTCAATAAACCCCCAAAGCTAATGGCTATCGAGGAGTACAGTCGGTGGTCCAGAAAGTTTGAAGATTGGATGATGGCATTTGCATTTCCAAGTTGGAAAAGTCTGAAGAACGGTTATGAAAACGGAAACAAGAATGGTGAAGCCTTAACATCTACTGATGAGATTGAATCATTCGTAGCTGAACAGAAATGTGTGGCTTTGTTGTTCCAATCTGTCCGAGAAGACATTATTTCCTTGATTGACTATTCAAATGCAAAAGATCTGTGGAACAAACTTCGAGCAAAATGTCTAGGAAGTACTGAAATTGTAAAAAGTAAAAAGAAACTTCTTAGGAAAGAGTTTGATATGTTTGGTTGTCTTAAGAATGAGTCAGTGTGTAAAATGATAGAACGGTTCGGTCATCTGAAGCTGGAATTAGCAAGACATGATATCAGTTATTCTGATGAAGAACTTGTTGACAAACTGTTCGATTCATTACCAGACGAGATGGATTGGAGATATTATGCACTGATGTTGAAGAACACTATTGTTCCCGAAATGTTGAAACCAGATTTGGTGATTGAGAGACTTGAAAGTCATGAACTGGAATTGAAGAAGACGTACAAAGTTAATCATTCATCTTATCAACAGAATTTGGATCTATATTATCCAAAGAGCATGATGCCAAAAGCAACTTCTCCTAAAACTGCGTTTTCTGCTAAGAATGTGTCGACAGCTGGCAAAGAAAGTCAAAGCAGTGGAAGTCACAGTGGTTATCACAGTGGATCGTCATCATCTGCAAGTCATTCTGATGCAAAGAATCGTTTTCAATGCAATATTGCAATAGATTTGAAGAATGCTCAGAATTTTGACGAGGAGTCAGCCAAACAGCAAATGATATTTCTAGCAACGGTGTTGGAATCATATGAAGGATTAGTAGCAGGGAAGATAGGCAACACCAATCTGACGAAAGAAGATTATGATCAGATTGATCCTGAGGAAATGGAGCTGATCGATATTCGTTGGGCTATGGCCAGTGCTGTTCGTCGAGCACAGCGTTTCATGGAAATTACAGGCCGGAAAACAATTGGTGGTGCATCTACTAAGCTGGGGTTCGATAAATCCAAAGTAACATGCTTCAAGTGTAAGCAGAAAGGTCATTTTAAACGAGAATGCAGAAACGCATATGCTGATGAGTCAGAGAATCCTTTCAGAGATGATTATTACAAGAAGGCAATATATCATCAGAATAAATCCGAGCCGCCTAGACTGAAGCAGGTTGAAGACAATAGAGAGAAATCTAGAGCTCTTGCGGTGATTTATGATGATGAGGGGTATGATTGGAGCAAAGAAGTGCTACCAGAGGAAGATGCGGTTGGTTACGCGTTTATGGCGAAAAATGAACCTATTCCGTGGAAAGATAATCAAACTGAAGAGCAGAAGTATAAATACAGAAAAATGATTTCTGAAAACAAAATTATTAGACTTTCTGGTATCTATTTGGAAGCAAAGAGAGCGAAAAGATGGGATCCGGACAGGGAATGTTATCTTGATGAGTATGGAAATATTGCGATCGATCACAAAACTCTTGATCTGGAAGCCTTAATCAAGGAGATGAAAGATGAGGATGAGTATTGGCAGAACAAATGGTGGGGAACTCCAACCGAGAAAATGAAAGAGGAAGAGAAGAAAGAAAAAGAAGAGAAAGAGAAAGAAGAGATCGAAAAATCAAAGAAGATTGGTATTGGAGTTATCGATACAACGCAGGAGTTGAATGCAGAGAACCTGGGAAAAATGGCTGATAAAGTGCTGGCTGCTAAAGCACTTGAGGTAGACTCTAACTCCGTGTCTGAGTCAAAATGTCACACCCCGACCACGTAAAACAACAAAACGTGGCGGAAACATCGGGGAGTGTTGTAACAAAATTAATGTTTCACAACCATGGAAATTTAAGTTTCGTTTTATTCATCAAACAAGCGAGTTACATTGTCTTTAAACAAGAAATAAAGAGTACATAACAAAATTTAACTAGTTCTTGTCTCGTTTTAAGTCACTAAGGCCCATGTCCGCCTAAGTGTATCTCGATCAATCCTATGCTTCATTTCCTGAAACACATGTGAAAATAGGTACGTCAGCATAAAAATGCCGGCGAGTACATAGGTTTTGTGAAAATAAGATTCATGACTTCTGTTTAAGAAAATGTTTAGTCATGAACCTTGTAATTTGCTTTGTCTTTGTAAATCATTTGAAAAACAATAAGTTCAGATGATACGTATAATTAAGAGAATAATGCATGGTTAAATGAATAACCAAGTAAAATGAGTTTGTAAAAGATGAGTTGTTTTGTAAAACGATGTCTTGTGAAAAGTATGTTATTTGTATAAAATGTTATATGTCATAAACTGAAATGATTCAAATAACGCTACGATATGTAATACCATACAAACACTTATATATAGGAAGTACCAGTGGCGTATCCACCATGTTTGTATCATATTACATACGCCTCGTTACTTAATCACTTACTCAAACCAAACCAACAATGTATAAAGTCTATGTTTAAACCAATAGTCAAAAGTCCTTGTATAAACCATGTCAAATGTTTATAGTCCAAAAGTAGTCAAGTAATGTGTAACCCAAATGAATATGTATGGTAAGTAAAATAAGACTACTTAAACCATAAGTAAAAATGTACAAAACAAAGTATTGAAGTAAAACTTGGTTTAAATCAAAGTTATGTTTTGTAAAATATATGCATGCTATACTGAATATGAACATTTATGCGGTATTGTGAAAATTCATACATCCAAGCCTTGAGACAGTCGGATAACTATGTAAAAGTGAGTTATCAAAAGAATATGTATTTGGATTCGGTCATTCCTTTCATCCCCACCTACCCGGGATGTCCGGAATGGGATTTGTCAAGTCCTATGGTACCACTACCTACTACCGAGCGGCATGATCGGTGTTAATGAATGTATAGTATAGTTTAAACAAACCAAATGTCATATCAAAATGTAAGCATGTTTTATGAAGATATTGTACCTAGTATGCTAGAGTAAACATACAAGGTAGAGCTGTAAAACAATGTGTCCATATGTTACTGGAACATATGCAACAGAGATGCAGTATAAAACAATGTACTAAGTATGCAAAGTCATCATACAAAGCAGAAAAGTCATGTAAAACAATGTACTAAGTATGCAAAGTCATCATACAAAGCATAAAACACCATGAAATCATGTACTATAAATGTACTAATGAACATAACAAGTATATGATGTGAAAACAGGAAAGCACGAAAGTAACAAGTAGGCACATGTGTTCCACCCCAAAACAGTTTGGAAAATAGTAAAAGAGGGGTTCTATGTACTCACTTGAGATTGCTCAGTAGTCCTTGAGTAACAACCAAACAATGCTAGAGATCACGGAAATCAAACGGCACCTAATATAGGTAACTATGTTAATTAACCGGACCTAAATCGGAAGATTGGGTAGCATTAGGGTTTGTAAACCAAATGAGTGTAGGAACTCATATGATATGGTTTAACAAAGCCTACATACTAAATGAAACTTAACCTAAGTGTTTACGACCCATTACGACCCGTTTAGGTAGCTTATGCTACTTTAACGCGTCGTTCGCGTGAAACGCGTTCGGACCGCCTAACTAGCCCTATGACAAGTGTTATATGCCTAAACATGTTACATAATCAGTTATGTGACAAAAGTTTAGGTTACATATGCTTAATTACCAATTATACATGAAAAGGGTATTCTGGTAATTTACCTAAGGCATATAAACTACCTATCATACAACTACTTAAACGATGTGACCATAAGGTATAACCTCGGAAGGTTATTCCCTATACACTATGGTCACCTAATGTGTTTGGTCGGACCCTAATGATCGACCAAACTGGGTCGGGTTCGAAGGTATAAGCGATTTATTAGATCGCTTACCCTACGACCCTAGACAACGTGGTAATCAGTAGGCATAGTCCCAAGGGACTATAACCAACGTGATTACACTCACGTTGCGAAGTTCAAACGAACTTCGCATTGACCATAACTGGTCAATGCAGAAAGTCAAACAAAGTTTGACTTTCAGACTCTAAAGACTCGAAAAGCAATAAAAGAACGAAAGAATACTTACGAAGGGTCCCCGAATGCTAATTTCGATCCGAGAATCTTAGGTATGAAACAATGGTTTCAACTTAGAGTTTCTAAGATCAAAATTCTAGTGATTTTAAAGCATGGGGGATGGGGTATTTATAGTAAAAGGTCCACCGTTAAGATCGTTTCATGGAAAACGTGCCTTAATCGCATCCGTACATGTGTCGGAAACTTGTGGTGGCTAAGAATTGATCCTTATCAGCTGACTAGACAATTTAGAACATGTGGGTGTGAATCAAACAGCTGCAACCTGCTGTTTAAAACACTGAATCTGGTCTGATATGCAGATGCGGCCCGCATGGGGATTTACAGAAACTGAGGCGGGCCGCCTGGCCTGCACAGATCAGAAATAAGTTTGCAGAATGACAGTTTCAGTCCCTGCACGTGTTTAAGGCCATTTCCGACACTTCTAAGGCCCGTAAAGCCAACTTTAAGGCCCTAAAATGATGCCTAAACATTTTGGACATGAAACATGCTCAAAAATATGCCGGATGATGGTTCGTTTGGTCGTACGAACGCGATGTTCGCTTATTTACGACGGAATGCGCACAAGCGCGTAAAACGATCCAAATGACGCGACGAATGGATTTTTCTTATGGCGAACACTAAAGTATAATATAGTCATGCTTATATAAATTTTTGGATGTCCGTATGTATTCAGAACGTAAGTTATGCGCGAAAATGCAAACTTGTGCACTTTTTGACACTTTTAGTCCCTGAATGATCCAAAAGTTTATTTTAGCACACCGAACCCCTCAAAGCCTATTTCTAAGCTATGTAAAGGATATTTAAGGTGTGTTTAACTTATGGTCATGTTCCGGAATGTCTGTTTCAGTACGAATCATCATACTTTCGCAGTTTGTCAAGTTTAGTCCCTGTAAGCGAATTAACTTGTTTTTGCCATACCAAAGCCTTCAAAACTTATTTCTAAGTTATGTAAAGGTTATTTAAGGTATGTTAAGCCAATGTCACTATTCCGTAGTGTTTGTTTCATTTAAACTGGTTATATTTACGCATCGGTGCGCGTATAACCTTCCAGAAAGTGATTTAGAGTTTGAAATTGAACAAAAATTGATATGTGCAAATGATTCACATATTTATACAAATCCCAAGTATGAAATACAATATTTCATTGCTACAGTATTTGTTTGATGGCCGTGGAGGCACAGGTGTTACACAAAAGGCCAGGTCAGTCCAAACTTGTCAACAAATGCGTCAGGTAAAAAGATCGAAGGAAATGCTGATTGCAAAAATTGCAACAAAGAGTGCAAATTTTGTAATACTGTCACGTATCTCAACGGTGAGAAAATTAAAGATCTGACAGCAAAGGTCAGAAGCATTGAGAATCAGATTCTTGGTCGTGACAAAACAGTTAAAGCTTCAACTGAACAGATAAGAGAATTAACTAGCAAATTAAAAATGATAAAATTGATCATGACAAAATTAAACAAGAAAATGAAAAGTTAATTCTTGAAAACCGTCAGATTTCTGAAAAATTTGAAAAACTCAAAACACAATGAAAGATTGTGATGATCGAAATGGTAAAACTTTTAAAGAAAATGAACATCTAAAAGCAGTGCTTAGAGTCAAAGAAGAATCAATCAACCAACAACTGGATGAAATCGCTAAACTGAAACTTAAATTTCAAGAGGCTGAAATTGAAAATGAGCGAATCCAGTTGAAGCTTAACAGTTACAGCTCCGCAAGCTTTGTGTTGCAACATATTATTCCCAAACCCATCGGGAAAGACAAAGCGGGCGAAGATGTGTATTCTGATGGAACTGGGGTGGGTTTTCATCAAGTTCCACCACCTGTTCTTGATAACTACACAAAAAAGCAATCTGGGTTGGTTGAAATTGAGGAAGAACGTGAAGTTAAACTTCCGGAGAACATTGATGTCACGTTCACATCTTCTAATGACGATAGTGTCCAAAATGATATTGTAAAAGGTGTTGTTGAAAATGTGCTAAAAATGGATAGTGACACTACTGAGGAAGATGGATGTTTCTTGGACAAGTACATTCAGAAATCAAAATCCAAAAACAACTTAAGTGATGAACCGGGTCTTGTGATGTACAAGATGGCTGGATCTGATAAGTTGTATTCGGATTCTGAGTTTCCCATTGAGAATGTTAATGTGAAAAAGTTGACAAATGTGTTCAAATTGATTGAAGTTGAGTTGTCAGAAGTGAACAGTTTGAGTCAAACAAAGAGAAAAATGAGTTTTGAGAAAGATAAATCATACTACAAGAAATCTGTTAATCCGTCACGTTTTTATAATAACAATCGAAATAACTGGTCGGGTGATTATCAGGGTGGTTGGAATTATCAGAGAAGAAATGTTCAAAACAAGAGGTTTGCTGAAAAGAAGGTGTTTTTGAACAGTTCAAGTTCACTTGCTGATGAAGAGAAAGAATTTTTTTCAAAATCGAATGAAGAGTTCTTTGAGAAAAGAACTTCACAGTATCAGTCTGAAGGCACAAGTCGAGTTGTTGATACTCGTACATGTTTTAGATGTAATCAAGTTGGTCACATTGCACGAAAGTGTACCAATGTAAAGCCTAAGACTGAAACTGTGAAGATTCAACAGAAGAAAGTTGACGTGAAGGGTAAAGCACCAATCATTGTTGAGAAAAAGAATGAGAAAAATGACAACATCAAAATGAAAAATGAACCTGTAAAGAAAGTGGTAACTAAAAGCGACAAGTTTTATAAAAGGGTTACTTTATCTCAACAAGTGTGGAAACCAAAAACTGAAATGAAAATTTCAACTTCTGAAGTGAAAAAGGCTGAAGAATCAATTTCGGTTGATTATGATGCAAATTTTCCACCTTTGAAGGCTGAAAATTTCAAAATTCAAATTGCGAGGGTCAAGGTTACACCTAAGGCTGATGAGGCCTGGGTGGACACCATGTTCAACTAAGCAATTTGAATTGCCGGAGCTTCCTTGATCGCGAAGCATGAATCGGCATCTTTATTGAAATATTTTGAAATCAACTTGTGGTATGTGCAGGATCTTCCAAGAGCCATTTCAAGATGGATCATGGATAGTGGCGCATCTCGACATATGACAGGAAAAACTGCATTGTTGTATGATGTGAGGAATATCAATGGTGGTTATGTGGGATTTGCTGGTCATGAAGGTGGTAGAATTGTTGGTGAAGGAACGTTATCCAATGGGATTGTGACGTTTGAGAGAGTTAACTACATCACTGAGCTGGAGAACAATTTGCTTAGTATCTCGCAGATTTGTGACAATATGTATACTACTCACTTCACGGACAAAGAATGTTTGATCTTGAAACCAGGTTTTGTTATCCCTGAAGAATGGATTATCATGCGGGCACCGAGAGTGAATGATTTATATGTGTTAGATATGAGTGTAGCAACTACAACTACTGGTCAAGCACATTGTTTTGTGTTTAGAGCAACTGAGAAAGAATCAAGATTGTGGCACCGCAAGATGGGGCATATTCACCTAAGGAAGATGAATCACTTGGTGCACAATGATTTGGTTTTGGGTGTTAATATCAAAGGTTTTCATCTGGAAGGGGAGTGCATTAGCTGTGTCAAAGGTAAGCAGAAGAAAAAGTCACACCCTACAAAGCAAGTCAATTCAGTCTCAAGACCTCTGGAAAGACTTCACATGGATTTGTTTGGTCCTGTGAATGTCAAAAGTATTACAGGAGATTACTACTGTTTGGTTGTTACTGATGATTATTCCAGATTTTCGTGGGTTTCTTTCTTGAAAACGAAAGATGAGAGATTTGAAAGTTTGATGGCGTTGTTCAGAAAGATTGAGAATCTGTACCAAAGGCGTATCAAAAGAATTCGTAGTGGTAATGGTACTGAATTCAAGAACAGCAAGATGGAAGAATTTTGTGATGAAAGAGGTATTTTGCATGAGTTTAGTGCTCCGTATACTCCGCAGCAGAATGGAGTCGCAGAACGCAAAAACCGGACACTAATCGAGACGGCTAGAACTATGCTCGCAGATTCAAAGTTACCAATTAATTTTTGGGCTGAAGCTGTTTCCGCCGCATGCTATACGCTCAACAGGGTTCTCACTGTCAAGAAGTTCAACAAAACATGTTTTGAGCTAATCAATAATCGCAAACCGAATTTGAAGTATCTAGAACCGTTTGGGTCACCCTGTACGGTTATAGAGCCTCATGGAAAGTTTGGTCCGAAGAGCATTGAGGGAATTTTTGTTGGTTATGCAAATCCAATGCGACGTGTTTTCGTTCCAAGTGAGAAGCGGATTATTGAAGCTGTAAATGTGGAATGTCAAGGTTATACTATGCCGCCACAGAATCCTGGTGATTCATGGCGTTATCATTATGACAAACTGTGGGATTCGTTTGACATGAGAGAAGAATCAGAGGATGATGAAGATTTCTTTGATGAGTTGGATATTTTGCGTGAATATGAGTCGCAGCTAAGGTTCCCAGCTGAGTATTTGAGGAGACCACAGGAAACTTCCAATGACGATGAAGCAGGTCCGAGTAATGCTGGTGAATATGATGTTGTCCAACAGAATGAAGTTGCTCAGGATATTCAGTCGGCTCAGAATGATAATCTAGAAGCTGAAAACATGCCAGTATTTGATCATGGTGATTCAGATTCTGGGGGGGAGCAAATTCAGATTTCAAGTCAAACAAACCAAGTTGGTGAACAAGATGCAGAACAGAATGTTACTATTCTGGAGGGAAATGTAGATGTTCCAAGCGAAATGATGCCGCGAACTTTTTCATATCATCCAGAGGAGTTGATCATAGGAGAATTGCAGATAGGCGTTCGCACTCGAAGACAGATTGATAAAGGACTTACATGTTTTTATACAAAAGTTGCTCCTTTGCAAACTGAATTCTCATTGAGTTGTTTTATCTCGCAGGTTGAACCAATAACTTACAAAGAGGCGCTTACTGAAGACTCTTGGGTCAATGCAATGCAGGAGGAACTTAGTCAATTCGAGAAATTAGGAGTGTGGAAGTTAGTTGATTTGCCGGATGGTCAGAGAAAGATTAACACCAAGTGGGTGTTCAAGTGCAAAAGGGATGATAGAGGAGTTGTTATAAGAAATAAAGCTCGACTCGTTGTTCAGGGATTTAGTCAACAGGAGGGGATTGATTTTACTGAAGTCTATGCTCCTGTAGCACGACTAGAGGCAATCAGAATTTTCCTAGCATTTGCGTCTGGGAAGAACTTTAAAGTTTATCAGTTGGATGTTAAATCGGCGTTTCTTTATGGGAAGGTTAAAGAGGAGGTTTATGTCGGTCAGCCACCGGGCTTCACCGATTCAATCCACGAAAACAAGGTCTACTTATTGGACAAAGCGCTGTATGGTTTACACCAGGCCCCGAGAGCCTGGTACGAGACTTTGTCTCAACACCTACTAGCCAATAAGTTCATTCGTGGAAAAGTGGATGCCACTCTCTTCACTAAAGAGGTCGATGGTCATCTTCTGATAGTTCAGATTTATGTGGACGATATAATCTTTGGGTCGACAAATGAAAATCTATGCAAAGATTTTGAATCAGTGATGAAGCAAAAGTTTGAAATGTCATCAATGGGGGAGATGAAATTCTTTATGGGTTTACAAGTTGAACAACTTCCTGAGGGAATTTTCATTCATCAGTCAAAGTATGTTCATGATATTCTAGAGAAATTTGGGATGTCAAGTTCTACTCCAGCTGCTACCCCACTTGCAACAAATCATGGGATTCAGCCAGATCTCACCGGAGACAGGGCTGATGAAACTTTTTACCGTTCCATGATAGGTTCTTTGATGTACCTAACTGTTTCACGTCCTGATATCATGTACCCAACGTGCCTCGCAGCAAGATTTCAATCTAACCCGAGAGCATCGCATATGATCATTGTGAAGAGGATATTGCGCTACCTGAAAGGAACTCCTTCATTGGGGTTGTGGTATCCTAGAAAAGGCGACTTTACGCTCGAAGGGTATTCCGATTCGGATTTCGGATGCTGCAAAGTCAATTCAAAATCAACAACTGCAGGATGCCAGTTCTTTGGTCCTAGATTGGTTACCTGGCAGTGTAAGAAACAAACGTCTGTGGCGTTATCTACATGTGAAGCGGAGTATGTTTCTACTAGCAGTTGCTGCTCTCAGATCTTGTGGATACAGCAACAGATGCGCGACTACGGTTTGCAGTTTCTTAACACACCTCTTTTTGTTGATAATGAGGCCGCTATAAATATAACAAAGAATCCAGTACATCACGCTAAAACTAAACACATAGAAATTCGTCATCACTTTATTCGTGATTGTTTTGAGAAAAAGTTGATACGAATTGAGAAAATCCACACTGATGAACAGAAAGCTGATTTACATACCAAAGCTTTTGATAAAAATCGGTTTCAATATTTGTTAAAATTGAACGGTATGAAGCTTCTTTCGGTGTTGGATGGAATTGTGGGCGTTGATGAGAGTACTGTTGCGGATGAAGACGAGAAACAATCTGCAATGGTTTGTCGATTTTTTACTTGTTTTGGTATTTAGGGGGAGTAGATATTTGTATATAGTTTATATTTTCAGAAAATACAAAAACAGTAAAAAATACAAAAATACAAAAACATGATAAAATTTGAAAAAGAGCTTGTGTATATAGGGAAAATGATAGTACATCGGCTAGACGATTACAGTATGCTAAAGATTTGTAAAGTATAAATGAGTTAAACAGTCTCACTGATGATGTGTCGATAGGTTTTCGCACATTTAGTAGATTTATTCGGGATATAAACCTAAATTCAAACTTGTGAATTTCATGGGGAACACTACTTGGATATATAGGTAACCCCTGAAATCTCGTTTGAAATGTCTCATAATCTGATATACTAGGTCTTTATACTCAATGATGTCTGGGGTATTATTTCGGGACTTCTGCTGAACGATGGTTCTGACCTAGTCCTTGGATAATACTTTCTGCAATGCTTGAAACATAGCATAAACCCTCAGCATGCCGATTAAACAATAAAATTGATAGTCGCTGCTGTTGTAGCTAAAAGATCCTCTAAAGGGGACATACCGTAAAGTCGAAGCTGATATCTCTCTGCGTATACGGAAGTATCGACCTGAGATCCCTCGGCCCTCGCATACCTAATTTATATACAGATATCATTGTAGTATACTCACCTGTAAGACTGATTATTGGGATTCTGGATACGAGAGTATATTCAAGAGGTGGGACACATGAATGAGCTAAGTCCATAAGACATCTAATTCGTATCCTGAGTAAATTGAAATTTGTGTGGGAATTTAAGATGGATCAGTATATCGACAATCGAGGTGAATTGTTTAAGTCTGAGTATGAAATGAAGCTTAATGGTACTTGTGATTTGTCTGAAAAGCTGATATGATTCCCTGACACGCTCACCAAAAATATGTTTGTAAATAGTTTACGTTGTTTACTTTCTGCAATTTAAGTTTTCTGTATTTCATTTCTTAGTTTAGAACACTTTGATAAAATCCAAAAAGATTTTATTTCTGCTTTATTTTCTGACAAACTAAAGTGGAGAGTTGATTGTTGGATTCTCAGTCGTTTGAAGCAGATGCAGGAGATTCTGAACTGAAGAATGAGGAGAGCTTACTTTGATGAAGTTTGAATTGTTTGAAAAGTCAAAAACAAGTTCATTAATTTGATACTTGTTATTTTCAGAAAATATTTGAAAATGTTTTTCAAAATCAGTTTGATTCGTCAAAAGATCAACCAAGGTCATTAATTTGGACTTGGTAGATTAATCAAGTGATCAGGGTCATTAACTTGGACCTGAATATTTGAGTGGATTGTTAAAACTGATTGAATTTGTGATTTATTGTTGAAAAGATAGAATTGTAATGGTTATTGGTTGAGTAACAGGTTTGGACTTCATTATTCCCAACGGAAGCTAATTGTCAAAGCTTGAACCAGATATCTCAGATTCTAGCATAGTGAGAGGGGGAGTCTGTGAAAGAGGGAGTCTGGATTAACAGTCAAAGGGGAGATTGAAGTTTAAAGTTTGAAGATAAAGATTGAAGAGAGTTTTTACAATGTTTGAAGAATGATAAAGACAAAGACTTGAAGCCAAAGACTTCATCAACATCCAAGGGGGAGTCTGTTGGTGCACTAAATGTCTGCTGATTACGTCTTAATCAAGTCTTGTGTCTAGATAGAATGAACGAGCACACAATAGGGTTTAATTAGGGTTTTACATGTTTAACTAGAAGATTTCGCTTGAAAGTGTTCATGTTTGGTTCAAGCGAAATCAAGACATGAGATTTCGCTTGAAGTATTCTTGTCTTGTTCAAGCGAAATCCTAGGGTCTATATATAGGTTAGTGTGTTGTTCATTTAGAGTAGACTTGTATGTGCATGTAAGGGAAGGTGCTGCCGGATTTGTTTCAGAATACATTGTAAAAGCACGAAAATCAATCAGAAAAGATAGATTAAAAGGAAAATAGCTGTTATGACTTCTTTTACGTTGATTCCGCCTTCGTATTTGAAGATGAACACTCTTTACTGACTTTTCAAGGTCCTAAAACGATCCAACACCGATTATTTTATTTCACAACTCAGGATAAAACCCTGTAATTTACAATCTTGAGATTTCACGAAGAAATCTTTTATTTTACAAAACATGTTTCTTTATTTTATACTGAGCCACTTCCTTAAGCTGATAGTGCTTCACGGCACTTTTCCTGGATCACAACAGATCACCTGAAACATGTTTGAAAAAGGTTTTGTCAGCGGGAAATACTGAGTGAATCATTCTTTTTATTAAAATGACTCATTTGTTATAATTTACAGTATTAAGAGCGATTACAATGTTTCTGATATCAAACCAACTACCCACGTATTTGTCACTCGACCGGATCTGTGACTATGGTCATATCCCCCATTGGCTGCCCCAATGGTGACGATTATCAAGTAATGTATACAAAACCCCACATACCGGCTGTAACTTGGTGATTACAAAGACTTAATCCCCGTAATTATAACTTTGAAAATAAACATGCTTTTATAAACAAATTTGGTAAAAAGAGAGAATGACTCACATTGCAGATTTAATTTTGAACAGAGCTTAGCCTACTGATTAGCCTTGATAACCTAGTTTAAATAATCAGGCACACGAACTAGGTTAGTAACTTAATACAGCATTTACGATAACTCACGAGATTAAAACCTTCACAACGAATGACAAAGTGCGATACTTAAACATCCATCGATTTAACGACGAATGACAAAGCATAAACCCTAATGTGGGCAGCACTTAAACATCCATTGGATAGTTTAATCGATCGGACATTGAATCGTAGCAGCGATCGAGTTATTACCCTGAATTGTGGCAGCACTTCATGACCAGTGTGTGTTTTTGTAGTAAACAGTGTCTAACTTTGTGTACGTAAAGAATTTTAACGTCGAACTGAAGCCAGGAATCAAGTCCCAAGCCCCTGTATTTATACCCTAAATTTGCACCTCCCGCTAGTCGCGGAAGAATCCGTGGCACGTGCCGCGTGTCGCCTGGGGTGACATTTTTAGGGTAGGGTAGGTGCGTGTCCAAGTAGCTTAGCTGAGTTGGTCTTGCATGCAAATTCGAATTACACGTTAAACTATTTAGATATTACCAACTAGGGTTTACCCCCCTTGAGTTTTAGGGGCCCTAATCCTGATTCCAAATATTCTGAAAATTTTAGGGATTATGCAGAATCACTTGGGTTTCTCAATTAGGGTTTACTATTGGACAATTTAATTAAATAATTATGACTTTTGATGAGAGTTGTTACATTCTCCCCACCTTAATAAAAATCTCGTCCTCGAGATTTACTGGAATAAATGAGGATACTTTCGCTTCATTTCTGATTCCAGCTCCCAAGTGTATTCAGCTCCTCTCTTTGAATCCCATCTGACTTTGACTAAAACTAGTCGTTTATGTTTGAGAAACTTGATCTTTCGATCCTCAATTTGAAGAGGTTTCTCAACAAATTTCAGCTTTTCGTTTACCTCTATATCTCGAAGAGGTACTACCAGTGATTCATCTGATAAGCATTTCTTGAGATTGGATACATGAAATACATCATGTACTCCATCTAATTCTTCTGGTAGTTGTAAACGATAAGCAACTGGTCCTATACATTGGATCACTGAAAATGGTCGTACATACCTTGGACTTAGCTTTCCTTTCTTACCGAATCGAACAACTCCTTTCCAAGGGGAAACTTTTAATAGTACTTTGTCTCCCACTTGGAATTCAAGTGGCTTGAGCCGATTATCTGCATAACTCTTCTGACGATCGCGAGCCGTCTTCAGTCTTTCCTTGATTTGAGTAATCTTATCAGTCGTCTCTTGCACTATTTCAGGACCTGACAATTGACTTTCTCCTATTTCTGCCCAACAAACTGGAGTTCTGCACTTTCTTCCATACAGTGCTTCAAATGGGGCGGTTTCAATACTTGAATGATAGCTATTGTTATAGGAGAATTCAATTAATGGTAAATGATCATCCCAATTTCCACCAAAATCTATTACACATGCTCGGAGCATGTCTTCTAGAGTTTGGATCGTCCTTTCACTTTGTCCGTCTGTTTGGGGATGATATGCAGTACTCAGATTGAGTCGAGTTCCCATAGCTTGCTGGAAGCTTTTCCAGAAATGAGAAGTAAAACGACTATCCCTATCCGAAACAATGGAGAGTGGAACTCCATGTAAGGATACGACTTTATCTACATACAATTTTGCCAACCTTTCCATATTAAAGGTTTCTTTCATTGGTAGAAAGTGAGCTGATTTGGTTAATCGATCCACAATTACCCAAATCGCATCATTACCTTTTCTTGTTTTGGGTAACTTAGTAACAAAATCCATTGTTATAAGTTCCCATTTCCATATAGGCATTTCTAATTGTTGTAGTAACCCTGAAGGTTTCTGATGTTCTGCTTTAACTTGTGAACAAGTGAGACATTTAGAAACATATCGCGCTATATCCTTTTTCATTCCTATCCACCAGAAGTTCTTTCTTAAATCTTGGTACATCTTATTGTTTCCTGGGTGCATAGTATGCCTAGATTTATGGGCTTCTTCTAAAACCTTAGGTCTTAAGTCTCCTTGCTTAGGTACCCAAATTCTACTTTTGTGGAATCTCCAAATTCCATCTGCTCCTTGTTCTAATTCCTTTATTCGTCCTTTCATTCCTTTAGCATCATCCTTGATTGCTGTAGCTTGAACATTCTTCAATTGTTCCATTAAATCTATTTGTAGATTTAATCTGAGAGTACGAACCCGTCGTTGTTTCTCATAATACTTACGACTTAAGGCATCTGCAACTACATTTGCATTTCCTTCGTGATACTGAATATCACAGTCGTAGTCACTTAGGATTTCCATCCATCTCCTTTGCCTCATGTTTAACTCTTTTTGCCCAAATATATATCTTAAACTTTTATGATCTGTATAAACAGTAAATTTGCTTCCATACAGATAATGTCTCCAAATCTTAAGGGCAAAAATTACGGCTCCTAATTCTAAATCATGAGTCGTATAATTTTCTTCGTGCTTTTTCAATTGCCTTGAAGCATATGCAATCACCTTTTTGCGTTGCATAAGCACACATCCATATCCTAGTTTTGAAGCATCACAATATACCTCAAAATCTTCAGTTCCTTCTGGTAAGGCTAAGATTGGTGCATTTGTTAATTTCTGCTTTAATATTCTAAAGGCTTCTTCTTGCTTTGGTCCCCATTCAAACTTAACTGCTTTACAGGTTAGCTTAGTTAATGGTACAACTATCTTGGAAAAATCCTTAATAAACCGTCGATAATATCCAGCTAAACCTATAAAACTTCTAATTTCCATTGCAGTTTGCGGAACCTTCCAATTGGTAATTGCCTCTATCTTAGCAGGATCTACGTGAATACCTTTGTGATTCACCATGTGTCCTAGGAATTGCACTTCTTGCAACCAAAATTCACACTTCGAGAATTTGGCATAAAGCTTTTCTTTTCTTAACAAAGTTAAGAGTGCGTGAAGGTGTTCACAATGCTCTGTCTGACTTTTGGAATAAATAAGTATATCGTCTATAAAAACAATTACAAATTTATCCAAATATGGTTTACAGATCCTATTCATCATGTCCATGAATGTAGCAGGTGCATTCGTTAACCCAAAGGGCATGACTGTAAACTCGTAATGACCATACCTAGTTCTGAAAGCAGTTTTAGGTATGTCTTCTTCTTGTACCTTCAATTGATGATATCCGGAGCGTAAGTCTATCTTAGAAAAATATTTAGCTCCTTGAAGTTGATCAAACAGATCATCAATCCTAGGTAATGGGTATCGATTCTTAATTGTAATCTTATTTAATTCTCTATAATCGATACACATTCTCATTGAACCATCCTTTTTCTTAACAAATAGTACTGGTGCTCCCCAAGGAGATGAACTAGGTTGTATGAATCCTTTACTTAGTAATTCATCTAATTGCTTTTTCAGTTCTAACATTTCTGTGGGTGCTAACCGATAAGGTGCCTTGGCTATCGGTGTAGTTCCTTGAATTAGATGAATCCTAAATTCTACTTCCCTATCTGGGGGTAATCCCGGTAACTCTTCTGGAAATACATCCGGATATTCTGAGACTACAGGAATTGCCTTAAGTTCTTTACCCTTAGTACTAATGATTACTGAAATCATATATACTATTCCTTGTTTTCGTTCATAATTAGCAACTTTCATTACTGATATGAACTTCATGGGCTTACGTGGTTTATCTCCTGTAATCCTAATTACTTCTCCGGTGGGTGATTGAATTTCTATGGAATTCTGATCACAAAAGATTCGAGCATGGTTGGTTACTAACCAATCCATTCCTAATACAACATCAAATTCAGCTAAATTCATTGGCAATAGGTTTGCAGAGAATTCATGTCCTAAAAGTTTTATATTTCTTTCCAGCAAAACTTTATCTATTTTAACTGAATTTCCGTCTGCCGTTTCAACTGTAAAAATCTACCTAATATTGGTTAAAGGTAAATTAAGAGCTTGATAGAATGAAGTATTTATAAAACTTTGGTTTGCACCAGAGTCAAATAATACTTTTGCGTATACGTTGTGAACTAAGAACGTACCCGCTATCACATCTGGGATGAGTTCTGCTTCTTGAGTGGTCAGCTGAAATGCCTTGGCATTCTTCTTAATAGTTCCGTCGGTCGCCTTGGTTTTGTTGTCTGCTGGTTTGCCCAATTTAGGACATTCTGTTTTAAAATGTCCATTTTCTCCACAGTTATAGCAAACTATTGTTTTCTTTCTGCAGTTTTCTTCACGATGTCCGACAGTTTTGCAAAAATTGCAAGTTATATAGCATCTTCCATAATGTTTCTTCTTGCATTTCCTACAGAATGACGGAGTTGAGAATTGCCCAGTTCCTCTTCTCTTGAAATTACTACTGTTACCCGCACGAAATCCTTGGGTAATTTTCTGAGCCAATTCTTTCTTTTTGTTTTCATCTTGTGTACGTATCAGTTCGTCAGTTAGGGTGTTAGCTAATTCCACAGCATCGTCAATAGTGCGAGGTCTCGCAGCTTTAACGATATTGCGGATTTCACTAATCAGTCCCCAAATGTAGCGAGAAATGAGTACCGGTTCTGGCGAAGCCAGCGTTGGTACCACTCTAGCATATTCAAAGAATGTAGAAGTATAACCACGACAATCTACACCCATCATCCGATGATTTAGGAACTTATTTGTCATTTGTTCCTTTTCATACTCGGGACAGAATTTTCTTTCTACAAGGCCCTTAAATTCTTCCCAATTCATGGCATAAGCTATTATTCTTCCTTTTAATTGTAACACAGTGTTCCACCATTCGAGTGCTCCTTCCTTGAAAAGATTTGATGCGTACATGACCTGATCATTTTTAGCACATTTACTTATTGCAATTACTGCTTCGGTTTTCTCTAACCAACGCAGTGATGCAGTTGCTCCTTCATTGCCTGCAAATTCAGTGGGTTTACAAGCAAGGAATTCTTTGAAAGTGCAACCAGGCGTTGCGGCTTTCATTTTCTTAGGAAATGGAGCTTGATGTGGTTCCTCATTATGATTAACATGATCATTGCCTCCGTTTACACTATTACTGAAGTTATCTTCAGAAATACGTTTACTAGGAACGATTTGTTGCGGTTCGATTGGATTCTTTACAGCAGCAACGATTGCTGGAATAGCATTGGCTATCCCTTGAGCAACAATATTTTCGATATCTTGCCTAGTCATATATTGATCTCCTGGATGTTGCTCAGACTGATTAACCTCATTTACTGGTTCGTTACCAATATTTGCCATCTGATAATTAATTTTATATAAATAATTAGTATAAATACGAATATAATAAAACAGTTTACACATAATCACATTAACATGTATAACCAAAAATTATCGATTTCCCAAGTTTCATTTCTATATATTATATTATGCCTCGTACACACGATTATCATACAACGTTTTATTGTTAAGTTATTACACATACTGGTTCTTATGATTATTTATTAAACAAATATTCCTGCAAACTCCCATTATCTGGTCAGCTAATTTCTTAAAAATGACGCTCCCTTTCGTCGTACTTCCAAGTAACTCTTTCTCCAACATCCCTAATCCTATTTCCTGCATTAATTAACTCTTCGCCCCAGAGACGAAGTTCAGTCAGATTCTCCGGGCTCATAGTTGGGTATAGTGGAGGTTCTGGGTCAACTTGTGGGAAAAATGTATCAGGGTTGTTTAAAAGATTTTGGTATTGCCAATCAGTTGTCCACCATTCATCTAATTCTACTGGTAGTGGTTGAGGTTGGACAATAGGATCTGGAATAGCAGGTTCCAGATTGATTGGAATTGGAGCTTCTAGTGGGTAGTTGAAAAGATCTTCTTCAGTAAATATAAGGTTTGGATTAGCTGGTTCAAGGTTTCCATCGGCAGGTCCGATGAGGTCACTCATCACTAGTTTATGATCTAAAACTTCCCAGGGAGTCATTTTCTGTTTCTGTCTAGAACTTTCTCCGACTTCTCTTTCTATTTGCTTAAAACTCTTCTCGTCTTCTATCTCTACTTGATTAACATTTTCCTCAATTTCTACCCCTTTTCCTTTGTCTTTTGGTTCTTCAGTTTTGGTAACCTTTCTTGTTGCTGGCTTTTTCCTACGTACACGCCCCCAGCCCACAAATCTGCTTCTTTTCTTGGGTTTAGGTTTTGCCAGTGGTTTGGATTGAAATTCCATGGGTTCTTCTTTATCAGCGAAGTAACCAGTGAATTCCTTGGAAACTTCTATCTTAACGGGATAGAGGTTAAGATTTTCTAAAGCTTCATATATCTCATTCATGCTGTTTAGCATATATGCAAAATACATACCAAATGTTAAAATAAAATAACAAAATTTCATAGATAACCCTTAAATATTATTGCATACCATACATAAAACAACTGACAAGTAAAATATACTACGATTTACTGTGAACTTATTTATTTACTGAATAAGGTTTCTGGATTGTAGATAAATAAAGGTGCTAAAACTTGAGTTAGAGTATTTAGAGATTTGCATTTTCTGCTACTGTGGCTAGCATATAAAGATCTGCCCATTTCTCATCTAATTTGTCCTCCCAGGGTGATTTACTGATTAATTCCTGGGTTTCCTGTTTAACTTTCTTCTCTCGGTTTTTCCTTATTTCCTCCTGACTTTTCCTAATAATCAAACTTCTTTTATTAGGAGAAAGTGGTTTCTCATAATGTGCCTTTCTCACAAATATTCCTTCTTCAGGAATTACAAAGTGATTTGAGGATTTGGGTTGGGATGAACTTCCCTTCTCGTTGGATGACCTATCTAGTTTAAGATAGATGTTTGACAGCTTTTGTTTACCCATACTGTAACTAACAAATAATCAGTTAATAAAACACATAATCACATAATTGGCAATCAGTAAAATTAAGTATTTCTAAATACTTAATAGGGGCTTAAATCAGTGGCTCTGATACCACCTTTTTCTGTCACGGCCCCCGACCTGGTTTAACCCGTTTCAGGAGCCGCGGGACAGAAAATCCCGTGGTATTTATTTAACAGCGGAAGTTTCTTCAGGATCATTTTAAAAACTGAAATATTTCCCGATTATTTTATTTCACAACTCAGGATAAAACCCTGTAATTTACAATCTTGAGATTTCACGAAGAAATCTTTTATTTTACAAAACATGTTTCTTTATTTTATACTGAGCCACTTCCTTAAGCTGATAGTGCTTCACGGCACTTTTCCTGGTTCACAACAGATCACCTGAAACATGTTTGAAAAAGGTTTTGTCAGCGGGAAATACTGAGTGAATCATTCTTTTTATTAAAACGACTCATTTGTTATAATTTACAGTATTAAGAGCGATTACAATGTTTCTGATATCAAACCAACTACCCACGGTATTTGTCACTCGACCGGATCTGTGACTATGGTCATATCCCCCATTGGCTGCCCCAATGGTGACGATTATCAAGTAATGTATACAAAACCCCACATACCGGCTGTAACTTGGTGATTACAAAGACTTAATCCCCGTAATTATAACTTTGAAAATAAACATGCTTTTATAAACAAATTTGGTAAAAAGAGAGAATGACTCACATTGCAGATTTAATTTTGAACAGAGCTTAGCCTACTGATTAGCCTTGATAACCTAGTTTAAATAATCAGGCACACAAACTAGGTTAGTAACTTAATACAGCATTTACGATAACTCACGAGATTAAAACCTTCACAACGAATGACAAAGTGCGATACTTAAACATCCATCGATTTAACGACGAATGACAAGGCATA
The DNA here is from genome assembly GCA_030545235.1 of Helianthus tuberosus. NCBI lineage: Eukaryota > Viridiplantae > Streptophyta > Magnoliopsida > Asterales > Asteraceae > Helianthus > Helianthus tuberosus. The sequence continues at coordinate 94,972,335 of CM060399.1, read as the reverse complement.
AACCCTAATGTGGGCAGCACTTAAACATCCATTGGATAGTTTAATCGATCGGACATTGAATCGTAGCAGTGATCGAGTTATTACCCTGAATTGTGGCAGCACTTCGTGATCAGTGTGTGTTTTTGTAGTAAACAGTGTCTAACTTTGTGTACGTAAAGAATTTTAACGTCGAACTGAAGCCAGGAATCAAGTCCCAAGCCCCTGTATTTATACCCTAAATTTGCACCTCCCGCTAGTCGCGGAAGAATCTGTGGCACGTGCCGCGTGTCGCCTGGGGTGACATTTTTAGGGTAGGGTAGGTGCGTGTCCAAGTAGCTTAGCTGAGTTGGTCTTGCATGCAAATTCGAATTACACGTTAAACTGTTTAGATATTACCAACTAGGGTTTACCCCCTTGAGTTTTAGGGACCCTAATCCTGATTCCAAATATTCTAAAAATTTTAGGGATTATGCAGAATCACTTGGGTTTCTCAATTAGGGTTTCCTATTGGACAATTTAATTAAATAATTATGATTTTTGATGAGAGTTGTTACACAAAACTTAGTCACGGGAAAAAGAATGCAACTTGAATAAGTCTACCCCTCATTTTAACATGTATCCTTTAAGTGACGTGTGTCCATCTTCCTTGAAAGTTGATCAAAGCTTTGGTAGCCAATGATTTGTCATTTGATCCCTTAATGTGCAATCCTTTAAGTTGAGTAATGTTGTATAATCTTCTAACGAGACTTTAGGTGCCTCCTTCCAAAAAATATCAGATGTCCACGACTGTGTTTTGTTACATTCCTGCATCTACATGACTAACCAAACTTGTTTTGATGGGTTAGTAAAATATAATCAAATATCATTTATACTCTTTCCAATGTCTCTTTGCTTGACAAAGGTTGTATCATGACAATAAGCTCAAGTAAAAGATATTATAACCATACATAGCTAGAAAAACATATTAATGCACTTATGCATTTAACAAATGTACTTCTAGAATGAGAATCTCTACTTTGGTAGGAGACGATAATAGGCATTTCTTATAACAAATGACTTAACAACCTTTAACATACTTTAAGGTTCAACTATGCCCATACTAAAATATCCAAACATCATCTTCTATATGTACTTGCGGGATTGGTAAAATATAATTACATATATACTCGAACTGTAGTTCGAGTAATAATTAGACCATGCCAAGGTCATTCAAAAATTTCTCCTCTAAAAGCTCGACAATTTCTCTCGTAGATGCCTAGACATCATTACTGTAAATTGCGATTATAGTGAACTTTTAAAAGTAGAATGTTGATAGAACATGACTAATTTAATCAAACTTATATCCCTCTTTATCCGAATGGCTCGAGTTGTACAACACTCGTCTCGACTATTTAGTCCATACGTATTTTGTCAATTTCATATAATACATTCTTGAGGTTTTGGCCTCATTAATGCTTCTAGCATTATCAATCCATGAGGGAATTCTTTCCATCTTATCCTAATATGCATGTGCTTCCACTCTTTAGAAGTTTTGCTACATAAATTTGCCCGTTTAACACTTGATATCTATATCATATGCAAAAAATGTCATGAACACTTGCTTTTATCTCCAAAATCCATATTGTACTATGCGTGTACACTATTTATTGAGATATCACCATCACCGGGTACAAATTTTCTATGTATGTTTCTTGGTGCACAAGTATTACATCGTTAAGATGTTTAAATTAACATTTTAAGCGCTCAATTACTTTAGAAACTCATCAGGAGTTCCAATTATATCCAATATGTAAAATAATCATAACTTATTCAAATCTGAATATGCATACAATGATCACATTGTTCTCGAGAACTTACATGACTTACATAATTTAATCCTTCGGGACTTTCATGTAAACTTTTAGTATCAAGAGATATATAACATTCATAAGACGTGTGTCAATTCTCTCTTTATATGTTACCAGACTAATAAGATATTGGAAAGTCATTGCATCCACCATTGAAGAATACTTCTCCTCATAATCAGTCATAGGTCTTTGAGAAAATTCTTGTGCCACCAATTTTGCTTTATATCACGTAATTTGATTTTAACATGATTCACATAAAGACCCATTTGTATCCAACATATATAACAACTTCAATTTTATGGACTATTGGTCCATAAACTTTCCACTTTATTAGAGAATTCAACTCTGCCTTCTTTGCGTCTTAAAATTTTGGACATTTCTATGTTTACATTCGTAGGCAGATGTTAAATCTTGATCCTTATCATTTAACCATTTCAAGCCCTACATTATATACAAAAGTATATCGACGTCGAGTTTTATTTCAATTCCATACATATCTTAGACATGATACAACTTATCGAGATCTCTTTATTTTCAGGTACCTGAGGTTCTTCTTGAACCATCATGTCTACTGTCTCTTCAATAGATTTTATTACTATAACCTCAACTTGACCATCTTAATTACTTGCTCCAATTTTCGAGTAATTTTATAATTGGAATCAACTAGTCTACCACGCTTTAGGCGTGCAATAGACTCACTACAAAATATGTGGTTGTCCTCTTGGGACACAAATATGACTGGAGCATAAGCAGTTGATTATGTGACTTACTTAGTCACTCTATGTAGGTCAGTGAACTCGTCTGGTAATTTATTCTTTAATATTGGTAAATGAATTATCCTTTGAACTCCTGGTTCATAGTTTATAGTATGAGGATCAAGATAACATGATGATTCATACCACTTTTCACTTTCCAACTGCTATCTCCCACTAATGTTGGGAACATTCATTCATTAAAGTGAAAATCAATGAGCCGTAAGCAAATCTCTCACCACTGGCTTTAAGTATTTAATCATAGACAATTATTTTTTACCCAACATAAATTCACAACCCTTTTAGAGGTCATAACATTGTGCTAGTGGTGGATCAATATTATATATACCGCATAACCAAAATCTTTCTTAAGACATCTTTTATTCCTGACCAAAAACCAACTATATGGGGAGAAATTATTATAACTTGTTGGCTTGATGTGAATTAATGTTGTACATGTGGAATACATATACCCAAATGAAACGTTGCTCTTATGGTTATTTGCTTTGTAATCAATTGTAGACGTTGAGTGATCGTCTTAACAAAATCAATTTGTGTTGAGTATAAGCTACATGAAGTTCAACCCTTATTCCAATGATCATTTATACTTGGGAAATTAATTTACCATTACTACCAATAAATGCATGCAATCTGGAATAGTGTGCTTGCTATCTCATTAGCTAAGCCATAAATCACACAAACTTCAGGTTGTGAATGTGATAACCATTTAGACGATGCATCAATTTTAAAACACTAAATGGTATCATGTTTGTATATTTATTTCCATTATCATTTCTAGAATATTTGGGGATTCACGCCCTATTTTTATTGATCAATACTTAACTTCACTTGAGAGCAAACTTGACATGTATAATTATCAACTTGAAGAATCTTCCTTTTCTTCATTATGTTTCACATCATCATTGACTCGGTGTGGTTTAACCGGTCGTGCCAACTAAATAAATAATTATGATCCATAAACTTCTAGTTTATGATCATATATGTATTATTTGCACTTATGTAATACAAAATGTTAGATACAAAAGAATGTCTTGTAACTTTTAAGTTCAGCCATGATGTTATATAACCAGTCCTTAGTTTGCCACTTTTAGTGGTCTATCTCATCATTAACATGACCATCATTACAATTCTAAATGGTCAATCTCATACAACTTTCTCAATTATGTCTATGATGACTATCAATACGTAATTACATTCACTTCAGGGAATGAAATATAAACTTTTATGGATTTTCATTAATTACTCAGTCACACAGGTATGAAATCATAAATTATTCATACTCTTTAAATGATCTTGCTACTTCAGGGTCATATCTCAAGTGTGACCAATGGAAAAAAAATTTATCCAACTTTTCCTAACAAAGAATCTTCTTTTCATATAATATATGAGATATAGTTACATGACTAAGTCATATAAGATTTTTCGGTCTAAAATCTTATGACCTATAAAATGATAATAAGATTTACGGGAGTATGACACTTCGGATGTCATATCTAACCATCGTTCATAATATGGTGATAAACCACAACCTTGTTTGGTTGTTATATTTAATATTATCGATATAAATAAATGATTGCATATAAAAGACATATATAAATGCAATAGTGGTAATATACACAAAGTTAAATTATGCAACACCTAACGTTATAACATGTTACTGTAAAACAAGCTATGCTAAATACATCTATAATATAAGATGTTTTTCTTTCATCATTCATACGAAAATATGCATACATAAATGCACATATATATAGCACAATAATTTTTCTTATCACATATACATCTCCACTTGCCTATACAAATATTTAAAGCATATCATTAAAATTTTTACCATTTTACAAGTTATATTTATAACTTTAATGACATTAGTAAAATGGCAATACCGATAATCTTACAATAAAAAGACTAGACACCATTCTCTATTTTATCAACATTAAGCATGCGCATTAAAATTGTTGTTCAGTAAAAAGACAACATTGATATATGAAGAAAGACACCACAAAATGCTACATCTTGAATCATAAATTAGAGTTATATAAACATATAGAAATATGCTATTCATACTAAACATGTTGATAAAATGTAATCAAAACCCCATATTGGTCTGACCTAATTTTTCAATTTTTATGACATAAAAGGATAAACGTTTTAATCAACCAGATAAAAGCTAACAAATTATATCATTCATACCTCCATTTTCCTGTTGTTTTCAACATCAACACAAAAGGTTTATCAAATTATCATACAAGCTTCAAAATAGGTTAAATAATATTGTCTTTATATAACTCTATCAAACAGGATCAATAGAATATATTGATCACTGTCTTAAATAAACTTTTAACTAAGAATTTATTATAACAATCAAATATTTATACATTAATCAATATAAATATTTATATATTTTTTGTTTAATATCCACAAATTAATGTTTACAATGGCCAGTTTGAAAATCATAATGCAACTACACATACGTGATATAATCGTTATGAATACAATTTACGTACAAGTATTTTTTTTCTTTTTGTTTATCCTTATCAAGAGTCCTTAAAAATATTTACCAATTAAGGATAGATATGATAATAATATAATAAAATATACAACACATACACTAAAACGATTAACATAAATATTTGATTTTTAAGCAAACAATATATTCTACTAAACGATGTATTCTGGAATTGCTCTATATACTGGTTAAATGACTAATTTATAAATTTTATTATAACGTGGGCTTATATTGTCATACCCCGACCGTGTTAAAACAACGAAATCGTGGCGGAAACGTCGGGGAGTTGAGCGACAGAATCATTATTTCACAACACATGGATAAAAAGTTTCGTTTTATTTAAATATTAAGTGTTTAACATTGTCTTAAAGTAAAAATAAACAAGTTCAAACATATTATCTTTCTTGTTTTATAGTCACTAAGGCCTTGTCCAATCCTACATGAGCATGCATAGTCATCATCAACATCATCAAACAACAGCACCTGAAACATATGTGAAAATAAAGTCAGCATAAAATGCCGGCAAACATATAGGTTTTGTGAGCGTGTCAGATTCATGGCTTGTATACATGTTGCAATAACTCGTACGGCTACAAGAGTCGATAATAGAAAACCTTGTTTTGAAAAGTGTTTTGTATTGAAATATCATTAACCAACTTAAAACAAGTTGGTTATAGTTTATAAACCTCGTTTCCATGAATCTTGACCCAAAATGTTTGCTTTTGTAAACCAAATCGTAAATCGTTCTTGTAATAAAGATTGTATGGTTTATATCATTTAGTAAACATCGTTGCGTGTAATCAATCGTTCAACTGAACTAAATAATGCCACGGAATGTAATATGATAAAAGCATTTATATATAAGAAGTACTCGCGGCGTATCTACCATGCTTTTATCACGTTACACCCGTCCCGTTATCTAATCACATACCAAAAACTAATCGTTCAAATCGTTCTATCATTCAAGTTGTTCCATTCGTTCAAATCATTCCAATCATTCAAATCATTCTAATCGTTCAAAGAGTTCAAATCGTTCAAATCGTTCGTGTTTTAATTGTGAAAACTAACTTTTGGTCGTCTCGTTGAATATATTCAAACCTGTGTGACTCGTCCATCGTTTAACTCGTATTAACAAACCACCAAAGGGTAAGTTAACATTCATCAGGTTCTGTCGTTACACACATCACCCCCATACATAACCATGGCGATAGTCCAATAACGGGATTTGTCAGATCCTATGGTACCATAACATACTACTGGTCGGCTCGGCCAAAGCTAATGAATGTCATTCGTGTTATATAATAACGTCCCAACAAGTTCGTTCACATTATCGAAATCGTTGTGTTTAATATAAACCATAGTATTCGTTTTTGAAAACATCGAAATTGTTTAGCATATATGAATCACCCCAAAACAATTGAAAGCAGTAAAATAGGGGAACTATGTACTCACTTGAAATTGCAAGATATCCTCGATTAAAGTGAACTAACAAGCTCGGGTAAATCAAGGAATCAAGTGGCACCTAGTATCGGATCACTATGTTAATAAATCAACACCTAAATCGGGAGATCGGGTAGAACGAGATCTTTTAAACCAAATGAGTATTGGAACTCATGGGATATGGTTTATCAAAGCCTACATTCTGATTCGGAACCTATCCTAAGTGCTTATGACCCGTTAAGGTAGTATACTCCTTTAACGCGTCAATTGAGCAAAAGCTCATTCGGATAGCCTAACTAGTCCTATGACAAGTATTATATGCCCTAACATGTTTAATAACATTGCGTAATCAGTTTAAGTGTCAAAATTTTAGTTACATAGGCTTAATTTCAAATTATGCATGAAAAGGGCATTTTAGTCATTTTCCTAAGGCATATAAACTACCTATCATATAACTAATTAAACTAAGTGACCATAAGGTATAACCTTGAAAGGTTATTCCCTATACAACTATGGTCACATAATATGTTTGGTCGGATCCTAATGATTGACCAAACGGGTCAGGTTCGAAAGTCTAAGCGGTTGTCAAGACCGCTTGACTTGCGACCCTAAATAAGCACTACACTAAAAGTGACGAGTTAAACATGTCAAAATATGTTTAACTAAGTTAGAAAACTGATTTGATATCAAAACAAAGTGTTTTAATACCCAAAAATAGTTTCGTTGCAAAATGCACATAATCGTGCATTTTGACCGAAACTTTGGCTCGTCACTTCGACTAATCAATGTGGTAATCAGTAGGTATAATCGCAAGGGATTATAACCATCGTGATTACGCTCACGTTGCAAAGTTCAATTGAACTTTGATTTGACCAATTCGTGGTCAAAGCTGAAAGTCGAACACTGTTTGACTTTTTTGCTTAAAATAAACAACCAAGCATGAAAGATCACTTACAAAGGGTCCAAGCTTGGAAATAGAACTAAGAAAACCAGATTGGAGGCCTTCAACAAGTGTGAGAGCCTCTCAAATGCATATTAGAGAAGAAGATGGTGATGAGCAATGAATTAGGTTGAAATCCCTTGCTATTTATAGCAAATTTGAAGCCTTAAGATCATTACACATGTCCATTGTGTTGTCATGATCATAGGAGGGTGTTAACAAGTGTCAAATGTAGATTAAATGGTGGCAATTTCGAGTTATGAGTCATAAAAACTTGGTTTTAGGGGCTGCCACATAGCTGCTGATGCAGTAATGAACTTTTTGACAAAGGCATGCTGTCACGTCGCACGACAGAGATGGGCTTGAGTCGTCACGTGGCGCGACCCTTTACACCACAGTTTCATAAATTTACAACTTTGGTCCCTGCACACACTTTAATGCATTTTCGACGCGTTTAAACCCCGTTAAGCCAATTTTAAGGCTCTACAAGGATCTCAAAGCATAGGGGACTTGAAATATGCTTGAAAATATCACGGATGTCGGTTCGTTTGGTCGTATGGTCAAGTTATTCGGTTAATTACGACGAAACTCGAACGGACGCGAAAACGATCCAAATTACACGACGAATGGTATTTTTACATTCCTATCACTAAAATATAATATTTTAGTAATTAAAATTTTTTCTGGATGTCCGGATATGTCCAGAACGTAAGATATGGTCGTAAATGCAAACTTATGCACTTTTTGACGCTTTTAGTCCCTATTGATCAAATAAGCGCATTTTCGCATACCGAACCCTTCAAAGCCTATTTCTAAGCTATGTAAATGATATTTAGGGTATTTTTAGCTTATGATCATGTTCCGGAATGTTCGTTGCTATACGAATTAGTAGACTTTGCAGTTTGTCGCAATTAGTCCCTGTGATCGAATAAACTTGTTTTTGACACACCAAACCCTTCAAAACTTATTTCTAAGTTATGTAAAGGTTATTTAAGGTATGTTAAGCATGTGCCACTGTTCCGGAGTATTTTTCGTGTTAAACTGATTATGTTTATGTAATAGTTTGCGTATAACTTTCCAGAAAGCGATCAAAAGCTTGAAATCGAACGAGAATCAAAACGTGAAATCGTCAAACACAAATACAAAAATATTGAGACCAAAACACATTGCTTCATTGATAATTGATATTTTTTTACATTGTACATCATTTACAGAGCACAAATGTCACAGTCTCCCCTATTTTAGGAAATTTCGTCCCGAAGTTTTAACTAGAGAATACTTGTGAAAACAAATGTGGATATTTCGCCTTCATTTGGTCCTCACGTTCCCAAGTAAACTCTGGGCCTTGTTTGGACTCCCAGCGAATCTTGACTAATCATATTCGTTTGTTCTTTAGTCGCTTGACTTCACGGTCCATTATCTCCACAGGTTTCTCAACAAAGTGCATTGTGTCATCAATTTAGATTTCGTCGAGTGGAATGTGAAGATTAGTATCGGCTAAACACTTTCGTAAATTGGACATGTGGAATGTTGGGTGAATATTCCCAAGTTCAGGAGGTAGCCCTAGTCAATAGGCAACCTTTCCGATTCTTTCAACAATCTTAAATGGTCCAACGTATCGGGGTGCAAATTTTCCTTTATTTCCAAATCTCACCACTCCCTTCCAATGGGATACCTTGAGTAGGAAATGGTCTCCGACCTGAAATTCCAAGGGCTTGCATCGCATATCCGCATAACTCTTTTGACGGCTTCTAGCTGCCTGAAGATTATCACGAATTGTCTTGACTTTGTCCGTTGTTTCCTGAATAAGTTCAGGTCCAGTAAGCTGAGCTTCACCAAGCTCATTCCAATAGACAGGTGAACGACATTTTCGACCGTATAAAGCTTCGAACGGTGCCATATTGATACTAGCGTGATAACTATTGTTGTTAGAGAACTCGATCAACGGTAGATGAGAATCCCAATTACCACCAAAGTCTATCACACATGCTCTAAGCATATCCTCCAATGTTTGTATCGTCCTCTCGGATTGTCCATCCGTTTGGGGATGATAAGAAGTGCTCAGATTTAGTTGGGTTTCCATAGCAGATTGCATGGTCTTCCAAAAGTGAGATGAGAATCAAGCATCACGATCAGATATGATGTTCAAAGGAACACCATGTCGAGATACAATCTCGTCAACATAGATCTTGGCGAGTTTATCAGCAAATAGATCCTCGCGAATCGGTAAAAAGTGTGTTGATTTCGTAAGACGATCAATGACTACCCAAATGGCATCATGACCTCTGGATGTGCGTGGTAACTTAGTGATGAGATCCATTGCAATGTTCTCCCACTTCCATACCGGTATCTCTGGTTATACAAGCAAACCAGATGGTCGTTGATGTTCAGCCTTGACTTTGAGACAAGTTAGGCATTTAGACACATACAAGGCAACATCCCACTTCATACCAGGCTACCAGTACTAAGTACGAAGATCCTTGTACATTTTGCCAGCACCAGGATTGATAGAATAACGAGACTTATGAGATTCGTCCATCACTAGAGTGTGAAGATTGTTTTGTTTCGGAATCCACAAACGATTCTTGAAATAAAGTAACCCATTGTCTTTCGTTTTGAGTAGAAGTTCAAGTTGAAGTGGTAGCTCATATTTCAATAAGCCTTGGGTTACACATGTTCGTTGGGCTTGAAGGATACGTGATTGGATATCAGATTGAATTCGTACACAATGTAGCTTGACTCGTTCCTTTCGACTTAGCGCATCGGCTACGACATTCGCCTTACCAGGATGGTAGCGAATCTTGCAATCGTAATCGTTCAAGAGTTCAACCCAGCGTCGTTGTCTCATGTTTAGCTCCTTTTGATTGAAAATGTGTTGGATACTTTTATGGTCTGTGAAAACCACACATTTCATTCCATAGAGATAGTGTCTCCAAATTTTGAGAGCAAAAACCACAGCGCCCAAGTCAAGATCATGAGTCGTGTAGTTTTTCTCGTGAATTTTCAATTGTCTTGACGCATAAGCTATGACTTTGCCTCGTTGCATAAGAACACAACCAAGCCTAGATTCAATGCGTCACAATAGACAAAGTGTTTTGATACCCAAAAATAGTTTCGTTGCAAAATGCACATAATCGTGCATTTTGACCGAAACTTTGACTCGTCACTTCGACTAATCAACCTGGTAATCAGCAGGTATAATCGCAAGGGATTATAACCATCGTGATTACGCTCACATTGCAAAGTTCAATTTAACTTTGATTTGACCAATTCGTGGTCAAAGCTGAAAGTCGAACACTGTTTGACTTTTTTGCTTAAAATAAACAACCAAGCATGAAAGATCGCTTACAAAGGGTCCAAGCTTGGAAATAGAACTAAGAAAACCAGATTGGAGGCCTTCAACAAGTGTGAGAGCCTCTCAAATGCAGATTAGAGAAGAAGATGGTAATGAGCAATGAATTGGGTTGAAATCCCTTGCTATTTATAGAAAATTTGAAACCTTAAGATCATTACACATGTCCAATGTGTTGTCATGATCTTAGGAGGGTGTTAACAAGTGTCAAATGCAGATTAAATGGTGGCAATTTCGAGTTATGAGTCACAAAAACTTGGTTTTAGGGGCTGCTACATAGCTGCTGATGCAGCAATGAACTTTTTGTCAAAGGCATGCTATCACATCGCGCGATAGAGATGGGCTTGAGCCATCACGTGGCGTGACCCCTTACACCACAGTTTCAGAAATTTACAACTTTGGTCCCTGCACATACTTTAATGCATTTTTGACGCGTTTAAACTCCGTTAAGCCAATTTTAAGGCTCTACAAGGATGTCAAAGCATAGGGGAATTGAAATATGCTTGAAAATATCACGGATGTCGGTTTGTTTGGTCGTATGGTAATGTTATTCGGTTAATTACGACGAAACTCGAACGAACGGGAAAACGATCCAAATTACACGACGAATGGTATTTTTGCATTCCCATCACTAAAATAAAATATTTTAGTGATTACAAAAATTTTTGGATGTCCGGATATGTCCAGAACGTAAGATATGCGCGTAAATGCAAACTTTTGCACTTTTTGACGCTTTTAGTCCCTATTGATCAAATAAGCCCATTTTCGCATACTGAACCCTTCAAAGTCTATTTCTAAGCTATGTAAATGATATTTAGGGTATGTTTATCTTATAATCATGTTCTGGAATGTTCGTTGCTATACGAATCGGTAGACTTTCGTAGTTTGTCACAATTAGTCGCTGTGTGATGCGTGTGAAGTGTCGTTAGTTTTTAATATATTTATTAAGCCCTTTTTAACACTTTTTAGCCAAGTTTTAAATTTATAAAACACGATATTTACTAACACTAAACACACATATGGGCAAGTGCACCCATTGTGAGCGTAGTATAGTGTTGGCAAGATACCGAGGTCGTCCAATGACACAAGAGCTTTTAGTACCGGTTTATCCTCAACGTCTAATCAAATCAAAAGTTTAGAAAAATTGTTTTAAACTAAGAAAATAAAAATTAACTAAAATACTGAAAAATAAAAATAAAAGAAAAACAGATAGACAAGATGAATCACTTGGCTCCGACTCGTGTTTAGTGTAACCTTTGATTATTTCCGCACTTTTGCACTATTTAAGAGATTATCTTAGTTATTGTAGTAGGCCCCTCTTTTGGAGGTGACGTTACCCTCAACCCAGTAGTTTGAGTCAGCAAGGATACAATCCTAAAGGGTCGGATTATTGAAAGATAATTAATTAAGTTATTAATGCAAATTATGGTAGGCCCCTCTTTTGAAGGTGACGTTACCCTCGGCTAAGTAGTCTGAGTCAGCAAGGATACAGTCCTAAGTAGCCGGGTTATAGTATTAATAATAGTTTAACTTATGAGGGGATCAAAGAGTTTGGACCCCCGCCATCCAATACCGTTAAGTATTGAAGGAGGTCCTACTAAATTTGACCCAGGTCCCTTGCAGTATCTCTAAACACTGAACAACGGCAAGACTCTTACCAAACCGTTCCCTTAACCCCCGACCAGGTAGCCAACATACCTCCATATAGACCGTGGAGATATGAATGGTGAAAATCTTTTATTTTATATAGAGAGTAAAATAATGCCAAGACACCGCGGACAAACGATAAGGAAGAATCACCTTCAACATAAGAAACTAGTTATTAAAGTCATTAATACATAACCAATTAAAAAGTGCGAAAAGATTAAAAATAAAAAGTATTACACTAGACACTTTGTCTTCACCAAGTGATGTAAGAGACTTAGGCAAACATGGCCTTGATTGTCAAGAACTCTTACGATCAATCTTGGATCCCGAGATGACTCACACACTCTATGATAGACAATGGATGATGGTGGTGGATGATGGTGTTATAATGGTGGTGGGTGGTGGGTGAAGTGTGAGAGAGGTGGTGTGCCAAGGGATGGTTTGAGCTTGAACCAAGCACTCCTATTTATAGGCTGAACAGAAGCTCGGGCACGGCCCCGTGTCCAGTGGGCATGGCCCCGTGTCCACATCTTTCTCTTTCTTCATTAATTGCTCTTGTCTTTATTAGTTGACCATGGCCCCGTGTCCGTTGGGCACGACCCCGTGTGCAGAAGCATATCTGTACTATCAAGATTTGCCTAGATTCTGCGAATCTTATAGTTGACCACGACCCCGTGTCCGCTGAGCACGGCCCCGTGGTGGGCAATAGAAGCTTTTACAACTTTGTCTTTTATGCTGACACTTGGGCACGCCCCCGTGCTCACTGAGCACGGGGCATGTTCAGCCTTCTGTTCTCTTGTTTTGCTTGGGAAGATGCTTTCGGGGAGGTCGGGCATGCCACGTTTGTTCCTTTTCTTGTATTTATGTTAGATTTAGCTGCCTTTTTTGCTTTTTTTGTTAATTTGAGCTCATTTAATCCTGAAAATACAAAAGGAAGACAAAAACACACTTTTTCCAACATTAGTACTAAAAAGGGTTAGTTTTATGCCACAATTGATGTAATTTATATGTTGCATTTTGCACACATCACTGTGATCGAATAAACTTGTTTTTGACACACTAAACCCTTCAAAACTTATTTCTAAGTTATGTAAAGGTTATTTAAGGTATGTTAAGCATGTGTCACTATTCCTGAGTGTTTGTCGCATTAAACTGATTATGTTTACATAATAGTTTGTGTATAACTTTCCAGAAAGCGATCAAAAGCTTGAAATCCAACGAGAATCAAAATGTGAAATCGTCAAACACAAATACACAAATATTGCGACCAAAACACATTGTTTCATTGATAATTGACATTGTTTTACATCGTACATCGTTTACAGAGCACAAATGTCACATATATTTTTCTTTTGGGCTTAATACAAAATTAACAGCCGGAACCTATGTGACAAATTAAGAAAACTTATTTTTAGAACGGACAATTAGACCTCCTTCACAATTTAGAAACCCTAAATCACAGTCATCATATGTTTTTTTTTAAATTCACTGTTAAAACTTAGTCTCCATAATTTACGAAAGTATTTCAAAGTTATAATAACACAAATATTAACATGTAACAACGATAAGTGACAAGGAGATTGATTCACTTACTTGTAGTAGCACGGTCTGATCCAACTCCAACAACAACTCATGTCAACTCCAAAAGCAACTCGTGTTGATAACGTATTGTGAAACAAGCCTAATAGCTAAACAATAAGAGAAAGAGATATAGGGAGAAACATATGTTATATCATTGATAGGTATGTTGTTTACAATGAAATACATAGAATCTATATCTATCTATACTTTCTATAAAAGGAGAAATCCCAATGACATAAGAAAAGCCGATGTGTCAGCCAAAGAGGCTGTCCAACAATGCTTTTCTTATGTCATCAACAATGAGGTGGCAGCCATAGAGGGAGCGTAGTGACATCCTAAAGCTTAGTTTAAAATACATTTAAAGTTCAAACATCTGCCATCAAACCACCGGCCCACTTTCAAATTTCAAAAGTCTGGCCCACATTCAAGCTCTGCTCACATTCAAATTCCAACCTCTGCTCTCCAAATTTCAAACATTGGCTTCAGATTCAAAATTCAAAACATATACACATATAAACTGAGTTCACTAATCAAAAATTCAAAATCTGGGCTTCACTTTCAAAATTCAATCCATTTCTCTCTCAACCCTTTCTCTCTAAAACCCACTTTCTCTCTCTCAAATCCAGACCAAACCACTGTATCATGTGCTTAATTATTCAGTTCATAGGTGTTGATTATTAGTTTATTACTTTTGACATTGTTGTTTCTTTGAATGATTTAGCGTGATTTAGTTAGAGACGTCGGCCGGTCCTCCACCGCCGGATCAAAACATATCTCACCGATTGTGAAAATTAGGGATGACAGGTTGACCATTTCTTCCACCGATCGTTGTTACGATTATATGTCCTGTCTCTGTCCCGTTGTCATCAACTATTGCAGGCTCCATTTCCTAATGGTAAGAAATTATGATGATATATATGTTGATTATTAGTTTTGAATTTTGATATTGTTGTTTCTTTGAATGATTTAGTGTGATTTAGTCAGAGACGTCGGCTGGTCCTCCGCCGCCGGATCAAAACATATTTCACCGATTGAAAAACCTAACCCTAATCACCATCTTCCTTCTATTGCCGATTTATTACTTCAAGGTATTATTGTTCTAAATCTCAATTTCGCATCTCAAAATCATATATTTGTGTTATATGAATGTTATGAGTAATTGAGTAGCCTGTGAGAGGTTAATTTGTAACATGTTTGTACACCTATGATTTTTATGAAACGCTGAATTGATGCATTTGAAGTTGATTGAACAGTTACTTGTATTTGTTAATTGACGTGTAATGTGTTCGAGTTTGGTTTGAGACTCGCTTTAAGTGTTTTAGATTAGTAGATAAATATTGAGTATTGAGTTGTGTGGTTAAGGGTGTAAAACAATGAAATAAACACAGATAGTAGTGTATACAAACCTAATTGGTGCATTTGAAACTGAAAACACACACACACATATATGTCAATTGGTCTGTTTGTTCAATATGAGGCTCGGTTCAAGTGTTTGTGTAGACGTACTGAGTATTGAGTTGTGTAGTTGAAGGTTGATTATTTTGATAGCAGGATATGCAAACCTATGTGAGAAACCAGGTGTTGAAGTTGAGACTTCTCCGACGTTCAGAACTGGATCGGGGAAACCGGTTGTTGTGAAGCAGCCTTCCTTGGTGAAAGCGTCGTGTATTCTTGGAGATCAAGACACTGGAGCTAATGCAGATGCAGGTTATTTTGTTTGTAAGCTTTTGTTATGGCTGATGAATGTGATTTTAAAGAATTTACTTGAGGAAAACAGGTTTACCTACGCATCTTAGGATACTGCAGTACTGAATGGCTGATGAATGGTTGTTGTTATTATTAACAGTGTCTCACTATTTTAGCTTAGGTGCGTTGGTATCAAATTCATTTGTGGCGTTTCCTGGCTAGACATTAGGTGGTGTTTCCTGTAATGCTTTGATAAATTGGCAGCTTTATCAGGAGAAACCTCTAGATTATGAATTAATCATATGCAAAACTTAGTGTCCTATTTTTTCTTAGTTTTAAGCTGTAGTGTTACATTTGTTTTGGTTGCTTTAAACTTATTTGTTTTGTTTCATTAGATGGATGGGAAACTGGTGGGTTAAATCTGACTGGAAGAAAGAAGATAACATGGCTTGAGAATGGAACCACATTTCTGGTAAATGGAATGGAGATGCCAATGACAAAGGTAACCCATTTGTTTTGAAGAATGGTTGTGCAAATTTATAAGTTGCTGACACTTTTTATTTTCTTTTCCTTGAACAATAGGTATACAGACCAGTGAAGAGTACAGGTTTTACGCCATATCTGCTGAGTATCCTGAATTCAGCAACAAGGACAAGACACTAGATTGCTTATTTTCATTGTTTATTCAGATACCATATTTTAATGACACCATGGAGATATTGATTGCTGCATTGTTTATTCATTGTTACATTTGTTTTGGTTGCTTTAAACTTATTTGTTTTGTTTCATTAGATGGGTGGGAAAGCCGGTGGATTAAATCTGACTGGAAGAAAGAAGATAACATGGCTGGAGAATGGAACTACACTTCTGGTAAATGGAATGGAGATGCCAATGACAAAGGTAACCCATCTGTTTTGAAGAATGGTTGTGCAAATTTATAAGTTGCTGATGTGTTTTTAGATTGTCCGGTACTTTTTATAGTTTTTTATGACAGTTGTCTGTACTGAGCTCTAAAGTTTCTGGTTTTGTAATGTTATGGTCAGGAAACAAAGGCTTTACATCAAGCAATGGAGAAAGCAATTGCTAGAATTGAGGTACTTTATTCACCATACGCTCATGCTCTAACTATAGTTTGATAACTATTGTATGTGCTTACTGGGATAAGTTTAAAAAAATGATCTAATTAGTCAGTTGCAAAAAGTTGTATGTTAAGCTTGACACACATGATTTAAGTAAAAAAATGATCTCATTAGTCACTAGAATACTATTTGGAATCTATCATTTGGACTATTATGATTAGGTGTGCAAACGAGCCGAGCCCGAGCTCGGCCAGGCTCGAGCTCGTTTAACATATGAAAGCTCGAGATCGAGCTTGGCTCAATTCGAGCTTTATTTCTAAAGCTCGAGATCGGCTCGAAGGTAATTTTTCAAGCTCGAGCTCGGCTCAGGCTTGACTCGTTTAGTATTTATTAATTAATTTATATTAATTATAATTATTATTATACATATAATTAAGTTATTTTTTTATATTTATATAAATGGTAATTATTTTTATATAAATATATGTTTAATATGTTAATAAAAAATATATCAACAGAAAGCTCGTTTAGCTCGATAAGCGAAGCTCGGGCTCGTTTACTAAACGAGCTTGTTTTTTAGGCTCGTTTACTAAACGAGCTCGATAAGCGAAGCTCGGGCTCGGGCTCGTTTACTAAACGAGCTTGTTTTTTAGGCTCGAGCTCGTTTAAGCTCGACTCGTTCGAGCTTTTTTTCAAGCCGAGCTCGAGTAGCTCGCGCGTAGCTCGGCTCGTTTGCACCCCTAATTATGATGAATTAGTTCTTTAACTATTAGGAATGAACCTACATGAGTGCGGGGAAACTTGAAGGACCTTTGATACTTCTGTTGTAGTTTAGAATACGTTCGTTAGTTTTATGTTGTAGTTAAAGTCACCTAAATTCTCAGTAGCAAGAAATTGTTGTGTTTTTAGGGTAAAAAAGGATTGTTAATTTGTTATGTTCTTGCAGGGTTCATGTTCTGGTTCTTCACATTCCAAATCAGCCATAGAGAAAGAAGCTGATTTTGTAGATGTCGAGATAGATAGAACTGAACATTGGGGAAAGAATTGGAGTTCGACATCTTGAGGTTGTGAAGGAGTTGTTGAGTATTCGAATAAAGACACTTTTACATGATATTGATTGGGTGATCAAACTACTATTGATGATGCCAACTGTCAAAATGGATAGGTTGGGTAATCACATTTGATTCATATCATATATTGTTTTTTTTTCATTTTGTTGGGTATCCTGTTATAAGATAATGTGTCAAAAAAACGATAAGCAAATTTAGGAACCTTTTTTTTTTGGATATTATAGACACTTTTACATGATATTGATTGGATTTGCAGGTCAATATGGTAGCCATGGAGTTCCGATGAGAGAGGGATTAATTAAGAGTCGGCTGATGGATCTTCTACATGGTTCAGAGTATGGGTGACCTACAAAGACAAAGATGGTGACTTGGTGACCTACGAAGACAAAGATGGTGACTGGATGCTGGTTGGTGATGTACCATGGGAGTAAGTTTCCTTTTTTTCATTTATATAGACACTAGGACATAACAATTTAATGAGTTACATATTTAAGCACGTAAGAAACAATTCAATTCAAAAGAAAATAGTAATAGAGGGCTTGGAGAAAACAGTGGTTGAAGGGGTTAAAAGGGATCAGACAATACAGGTTAAAAGAGTCAGTTAACAGAGGGCTTGGAGAAAACAGTGGTTGAAACCATTGTTGGGTAATATTTTATTGGGTTTATTAGGTTAAAACAGTGTTTTGTGGAGAAAACAGTTGGTTGAAACAACTGTTGGGTTAAAACTGTGGTTTGAAACCACTGTTCGGCTAAAACAGTGTTTTGTGAAGAAAACTGTGGTTGAAACCACTGATGGCTTAAAAGTGGTTTCAACCACTGTTTTCTCCACAAAAAAACTATTTTAACCCAACAAAATATTACCCAACAGTGGTTTCGACTACCAAGAGCATTTATTTGTTCTCTGATATAGCAGTTTAATTCATTATGCTTGTGTTTCTAGGTTCAGCCGGTTTCGCTAAAGAAAACAATGGGATATATCAAGACTATGATTCTTTGGTGGTTGAATTGCAAGTCTAAGGAGAGGGCCCTTAACTGGGAAATATGGAGTAGGTTTAGTTTGTGAAATATTGGATGGTTGTCCATTTCTGTTGTTGGTGTAATGGTGTTGGGTTAGCTACCTGCTACTTCCATTGTTCCTTGGTGAGATGCTCATGAAGTGAATTTGATGAGCCTCTTTTGTACACGCCTCTTATGTATCAACATCTTCATTTAATATAGGTATTCAATTCATATTTTTTATTGTTAATTGTGTGATTTTAGATGTGAATTTGAATATAAATTTGAGCAACTATGAGGAACGGTACTTGTGGATTACTATAATATTATTTAGTAGCATATGTTAAAACTTCTAAAACTACCCATGTTTAATAAAACGTGTTATATAAAATTTCTAAAAACCACCCGTGTTTGCACACGGGTTTTACTACTAGTACTATATAATAAAAGAAACCATTTTTTGGACACTTGTTATCATATTAGGTCATGTATCTTATGGATAATTATTATTTGGTTTAATCCCTTTTGATTAATTGTAGAAAACCCTCCTATTAAATATTATTTTAGTTTAATCTCTTATGGATAATTATTATTAGTTTAATCTCTTCTAATTAATTATAGATTATAGATAACTCTCATGCTAAGTATTATCTTGTTTAATCTCTTCTACTTAATTATAGATAATTATTATTTAGTTTAAATTTTATGTATACTTCTCATTTATAATATTATGTATTTGATTTTTTATGTCATATGACAAACACCTACTTTTATTTATAATATACACATTTAATCTTTATTTTTCTCGATGATATAATTTTTTCTAATAAACTTTAAACCTTTACCATAGTATATATAATTCTACACATAAAATCGAAAAACATTTTGGATAACATCAATAACTTAAGACACAATATAATTATATGTATAAGATGCACTTTTTAATAAAATAATACCAAACAAAATTACAAATATAAACTCATTGATTCTACTAATAATAACAAAGTTTTATTTTTTAAAAATAATTCAAAAAATATATAACTAAAAACATATGACACGATAATACAATTAACCCATTTATCATCATACAACCTCCCAATTATTCAATCATATTTTTGTCTATCTTATACTAACTAAATAAATAAAAATTAATATTAAATCTTATCATACTTTAAATGTCGAATAGTATACTTCTATTTTTCTAATAAAATTGTTAATTTAAAATATTTTTAAATAACCAAATTATTTATCACCAAAACCAAACTTTGTGTTAGTATATTATTTATTTTTATTTTCATTATTAAAAAAAGTATTATAACCATTTTATTACATAATTTTTAAACAAATTGTATATAACTTTCATTATTACTTTATATATAAAATTAGATTTATTACGGTTTTTTAAATGTTATTTATATTTTTCACTCAAATGCCTGCTTATTTGCTTCTTGAATAACATGACCATTGTATCTTTTTTTTCAATAATCATCTCCTCAATCAACATATCTATTGCGTACTGAGTATATCCATTAGTTTTTTTTAAATATAATTTTCTTATTATTTGGTATATAAATCATATTTATTCAACTCGAGTAATACACGAGAGTTTTTTAAAATATAACTTATTATTATTTGGTAAACAATATTACATTTATTCAACTCATGTAATACACGTGGTCTTAAAGATATAAACTTTTTTAATATTCGGTATATAAAATTACATTTATTCAACCCGTACAATACATATGGTTTTTATAGATATAACTTTTTTATTATTTAATATATAAAATTACATTTCGTCAACCCGTACAATAAAGAAAGTTTTTAAAGATATATTGTTTGATTATTTAGGGTGTGTTTGGCAAAAGTAGCTGGTGGCTGGTAGCTGAAAGCTGGAAGCCGGTAGCTGGTGGCTGGAAGCTGGTAGCTAGTAGCGGTAGCTTTTTAGATATATTTGGTGTTTGGTAGAGTAGCTGGAGCTTTTAATAAAATGTATAAAATGACAAAAATACACATAACTAAAAATTTAGAAAGTTGTGCATTAAAAAGTTTCTTATTTTTAGAGGTTAAAATAGTCATTTTTTTCCCTAAAAGCTTGTAGCTCCTTCTAAACGCTACTAGTAGTAGCGTTCAATACCGTCATTCCCATATAGTTCCATTTGCAACTTCTTTATTTATATTGAACTAAAGTGTACAAGTATAGGCATACATCCTTACACCAACTTTTTGACTAATCCACAACTATAATAAAGTTTTCTTCTTTTATATATAATCAGCTATAAAAACACAACTTGCATTTGGTATATCATAAAGGGTGTAAATATATATTTGGTAGGCATCAAATCCTTTTATCCTATTCATAAACTAATAAAGTTGGACCAAGATATATAAAAAGGTCGATGAGTAGGTTAATGGTTCAATCCTCTTTTCATCGCACAAAATCTTTGATTTTTTTCCGTTGGTGGGATTAACTACACAATGTTCCCTCTATGTTTTTTTAGGTTTTTTGATGGTGTAGTGGGTTTATTTTGTTGTGTTCACGTTGGTTCTTGTGATTCTCGCAATAAAGGTGGTTCTCGCATATATATATATATAGGATTAGGTTCAAGAGTGAACACTAGTGTAGTTTCCAAACTGAGCGAACTAATCCTGGCCATACATGTGTGTAGATCAATGGCCAGGATTTGATGATGAAATACACTAGTGTATTTTACGATTTGATGATGAAATCCTAGTCATCCACGTGTGTAAATCAATGGCCAAGATTTGTTCACTCAGTTCGCAAATACATTAGTGTTCACTCTAGAACCCCACCCTATATATATATATATATGACCAAAAGTGTGAGAAGGGTAAGAAAGAATCTCAGCCATTAGATCTTTTGATCTAATGGTTGAGATCAATAGGGACCAAATTGTAAAATGTTTTTATTAGTTTTGACTGATTTGAAATTTGTATGGGCAATTGTATCTTTTACATCCACATGAAAATAGGAAACTGTAAATCAATTCCCTAAAATTACTAATTCTCTTTCTTCTTCATTCGAATCCTCCTCCTCCTTCTTCCAGAATTCGAATCATAAACATCATCATCAATCGTCATCAAACTGTGAATTTCAAATCAGATAATATTCTAAACAAGATAAGGTGGTTTCCGGACGGAACAGCGCCCCCTTCTCGTTTTTCCGATGACTGCGGCGGCGGCTGTGTCGTTCCGGCGGTGGTTTGGGTGTCCGAAGGGGCAGGGGTTCCGGCAAGGTGGTTTCCGGTGGTTTGGTTCGAGCGACAAAAAGACATCCAGCAAGGTGGTTTCGGGTGGTTGGCCACCTCTACACGACAGCGGCGGCAGAGCGGCAGTGGTGGTGCCAGCAGTGGAGAAGAAGATGATACAAAGATGTAATGATTATTGAATGGTGTTATATATGTGCTGAATGGTGTTATATACTTTATTGAATGGTGTTATATATGTGCTGAATGGTGTTATATGGTGTTATATATGTGCTGAATGGTGTTATATACTTATTGAATGGTGTTATATAGTTTATTGAATGGTGTTATATACTTTATTGAATGGTGTTATATATGTGCTAAATAGTGTTATATACTTATTGAATGGTGTTACATATGTGCTGAATGATGGTTTTTGCAGTGTTATTCGTAGTGTTTTTACAGAGATCTTTAAAATGGTGTTATATACTTAATGAATGATGTTATATACTTATTGAATTGTGTTATATATGTGTTGAATGGTGGTTGCAATGTTATTCGTAGTGTTTTTTAGAGATCTTTTAAAAAAATCCAGTTCCTATAATTAAGGTGGTGGTTATGGAAAGTTTTTAATTAATTGAATTAATAATAAAATTACTTGTTTACCCTTTTGAATTAATTTAGATTTAGGACACATGTCATCTCCACAATATTTCTCACTTTTCTCACACTTTTTACCTTTTTTTACAATAACCTTACCATATATATATATATATATATATATATATATATATATATATATATATAGGGAGAGAGAGGCCGGTTAACGTACAATACCACTTATCCTACATTACGTATGCGTTATTCTCAGCCGTAGGATCTTCAATCCATCAAACCAATTTAAATCATTAAATTAATCATATTTATGTACTCAAATATTGAAAAAAAGGTTAAAATCGTCATTCCGATATCTTAATCTCTGTAACTGACGGAGATTCGAATCTTATATTCATAATCGTATTCGAAAATCCAGCCATTAATCAAAAATCAATCCATAAATCAAATACAAATTCTTATTCACCAACCTCCTTCTTCGATTTCATATCTGCAGAATTTGGAAGTTCTGAACTGAAACAATATCGATATACCGTCTATCGAAGAAGATGATGCAGGATGAAAATTATACTATGCGAAATACATATTGAACGTGCGAAAAAACCATTGATAACAAAAAGAAAGGTTTTGTTTTTTTATAGTGTGCGAATTCTTGTTTTATACATACGATTTTAAAAAAGGTAATAATGTTTAAGATTTATTATAGTGTGCGAATTCTTGTTTTATACACATGCGATTTTAAAAAATGGTAATAATGTTTGAGATTTCTTATAGTGTGCGAATTCTTATTTTAAACACATGCGATTTTAAAAAGTGATCTTATCTGTTGTTTCTTAAAGTGCGCGAATTCGTTTTCGAATCACATGCGATATTGAAAAAAAATGTTGCTGATGATTTCAAGTAACTTTGTCCCACGATGATTAAAATGCAAAAACAAAAAATTATGAATTCATAATTAAAATAAATATAAATTAACTATTTTATATTAAAAAAATGAATTTAATACCGATGTGACTGTAATGTGACTTGTAATGATCAATTTTACCATAAATACTACTGAACATACCTCTCTACCTACATAATAAATTTACTATTTTAATATAAAATACCCAGGTGTAACTACCTTCCATATTAAGACACTGAACACAAACACAGACAAAACACACACCAAAAATGTCATCTGGAGATTCAGAACAAATAAAAAACATTGCAATAAAGGAACTATTGTCAACTTGCACGTTGACAGAAATAAGCACCGATGTCACCTCTTCTCATTTGATTCTTGATGTGCAGGGAAAGATTCTTGAAGAAATCAAGAAAAATCAAGAGATGTGAGAGAGACTACTTGAAGAACCACCACCAAGCTTCAGAGACGCAGCTTTGGATCACATAAAGGAATAGTCTCGAGCTGATGAGTTAGCCTTCTCTTTCCTGAAAGATGCTCTAAACACTGTGAAAGAGAAGATGGAATTCAGCTCGGGTAAACGTGACAAAATATTTGCTTTAATTAACTAGATTTCTGTTTAATCGTTTTATGGTTTTAGTTGTGTTAAACAATAACAACTACTTTATATTTATGTTTTTTGTATAAGTTTTGAAAACATCTTATGCTTCATTATTATATAAATCGCATGAATAATTTAGACATCTTTGTCAAAAAAAAAAAAACAAGAAAACTCAAAATTGCATGTAATAAAATGAAATCGCATGTTAAACTACTTATGTACTGATGCATATAAAATTGCATGTTTAAATACTAAATCGCATTATCGTATGATATAAACTCATATGTATTATATCGCATGTTTGTCGTATAATATCGCATGTACAGTAAAAAAATTTAATCTTCCTCATCTAAAACCTCCTCCCGCTCATCTTCTTCAGTGCCATCATCACTACCTCCACTGTAATCTTCAAACTCATCTTCCTCTTCATCGTCTTCAACCTCGTTGGCTTTGTGCCTGGGATCTTTTTCAATCTGGACTCCCTTCATCTTCTTTTGTTGTTTGCCTTTCAGTATCTCGCAAGTCCGAATATCATGACCTTTTTCCTTGCATACACTACATGCCCTTGACCTTTTTCCTTTGCGGCTGATCATTTGTTCCTTCTTCGATTTAATCCTTTTATGTGAGCCACGTCCTTTGTTTCTTATACCAGCCGGCACACGGACAGTAGGAGGTGCATTAGTTACTATTGTTGGTAACCAATCAACTTTGAAAACCGGTCAAACTTTGGATCAAGCTGCTTCGTTATACGACTTTGATCAACTTTTTCTTTAATCTGCTTCATTTGATCCCAGACTAAAACAAGTTGATCAAGGTCGGAAATCAAATTGCTAACCAAATACTCCCCAGTGTAGATGATTTCGCGAGCAATCTGTTTAGCCTTGTGTTGCTCATCCTTATTATCCACCTTTACATCGAACGTGCCGTTTAAATCATTCGGAACCACATCCTTTGTCCATCTCTTCATAACATATTTGTTTGGTATTTCTTTAACACCAAACATCTTGAAAAGAAAATAGATGTGTTTACATAGCATCCCATATTGTTCAAAACGCAAACAGCTACACTGTGTAGTTACATCATTTTCAAGATTCTTGAAACACACCTAAGAAAGCCAAAAAAATTAAACATTAAAATCGCATGTGTACATGAACAATTTCGCATGTCTAACAAAATCATTTTATTCAATTAATTTAAAATCGCATGCGTTCATCAAAATCGCATATTGCAAAAATCATGTTGCGTATGAAATTCGCATGTGGGTTTTCAAAATCGCATGTTTTAAATATATATGCTATATTACATCTAATAACCCATCTCCATGAGCCTTAAAGTCTTTCAACGATATCCTTATCTATGGACCCTCGATTTTGGTGTCCATCGCCAGACATTCGGTAATAGTTCCATATATCTCTGTTTGCTGATCAAAGAATATAGACCTGGTGTATATCTTAGCAGCATCTTTTTCTAAAGTAGTTTTGCTCCAATCATCAGGCTCAGTATATCTTGAAATATGATCACTCTTTCTGTGATTTGTGATTGAACCTTTGGACATCCATTGCACAGTCAAAATGATTCATAAACTCTACAAGAGTGAGTTGTGAATTTGCCACCTGGCAAAAAAATGATTCTCGCTCTTTGATCTCGAAGTTGTTCACATGAGTCCAGACATGGGCTCATGCTGGTAAAAAGCCGGAATCCACATGTATCTCATCGCAAACATATCATCAATCCATTTATTTTGTGTGAGACCATACTCAATCATCACCAACTTCCACTGTCTCTCAAATTCTTCAGGCTCAATGGAATCATCCATACAATATCGCACATCCTCCTTTTAAACTCATCATTATTGCACAACTCGTGTCCAACCTATACAGATAAATGGTTTTTATATCAGCCTATAACGAAATCTATATTATAAAAAAACGCTAACGAAAGACAATATAGCATGCTATACCTTATCTACCACTTTTTTCATTATGTGCCACATGCACAATCTGTGTCTATCGCAGGGTTTTGGTTCGTCACTACAACCTTTGGCTGCCGTCCAAATAACTTTACGAATGAATTGAGAAGCCATTTATAAGAGTCAATGCTCTCCGATGCCAACAACCCAGCTCCAAGGGTTACATTTCGACAGTGGTTGTCAATCCCAATGAACGGAACAAACACCATCTTGTACCTGGAATTCCATATAATTAAAGATTTAGTACACATGCGAAGTACACATTGTAACATGCAAAATAGATAAAACATAACATAACATGCGAAATACACAGTATAACATGCGATATATTCATCATTTAATGTTCAATGTATATTAACATGCGATATTGCAAGTTTATGAAATCATATAACATGCGAAAAAAAATTGAAAACCATTTTATGTAACACTTACTTGTTTGTCTTGAAAGTTGCATCGAACGATATCACATCCCCGAACTCCACAAAGTTACACTTGCATAACCCATCGACCCAGAACAAACCAGTTAACCGTTTGTCCTCATCAACAGAATATTCAAACGAAAAATCAGCTAAATACTGTTTTTTGTCGGTCAACCTATTGATCACCATGTCAGCATCATATTCTCCTATATAGCTGTTAATTCGAGTCCTAAAGTTTTTGCAATCATCGACCGTGGCGCCAACATTCTCGAAACCACCATAACGTTTCCTCGTTATATGAAAAGTTTTGACAGGGCCAAGGTTTAGAGTGCCTAGTTCCCATATCATCTCCTCCTGGACATCTGACAATTTTCTGTACGCTAGCAACATATGAATATCGTGTGGACATACAAACTTATGATTATGGCCATCAACGAATCTCTTTACTGTATATGATCTACCACCCACCGTGCAAATCATAAGTTGAGCTTTGCACCCAGTTCTGATGGTCCCCCTGTTCCTTGATTTGAATGGCTTTTTTGACTTCGAATAAGCATCATCAATAAACAATAGCTTATGTCCCTCTTTAGAACAAACAAAATACTTAGTTTTGGTTATACCACTGTGTACTTCACCACCTTTCCGAGTGGAAAAACTAGCTAACTTAGCATATGTTTGGTAAAACACGTATGCTTGTTCGATAGAGGTAAATTGCATTCCAACCACAGGTGTAGCTGATGGTTCAACCTCCGGAGTGTACAGCCTTTCATCTACATAAATCAAATAAAAAAAGGAAAACACATGCGATTTATCGGACTAGTAACATGCGATATATTAAACACTCCATAATTTCATCATAAGAACAACAACACATGCGAAATGCCAGACTCATAACATGCGAAAATGACCATTTTGATAAATATGTTTTACACATGTGATTTATGATATCAAAACATGCGAAATCAGCATTTAGAATAAACATCACATGCGAGTTGCTAGACTCATAACATGCGAACTTATACAATTTGCTTTCATATCAATTATCCTCAACATTTAAACTTGAAATTAGTTATAATAATGCAAAATCATTACTATGATTAAACAAAACACATCTACAAACAATTTAAAGATCTGAATTAACATAATTACCATTCGAACACTCATTTACACCACTTGTATTTGCATTTCGATTTGGATTTGCATGTTCCGGATTTAAAACATCGTCAATCGTAACTCTCTAATACGCAGATAATTGAACCTGATCACTGATCGATCGAGCTTCTTCAAAATCAACATATGTGTTTCGTCTGGTGCTGCTCTGTGGATCCATTGAAAAAAACAATTGAATCAAAACCCTATCGCAGAAGAACGAAAACTGCAATTTGAGAATTATGAAAAATTTGAAACTGATTCGAATCATAATTACCTGGATATTAGTGTAACGAACTTCTCGCTGATTGAATGAACAGATGAATTTGCCCTCAGCTGATTGAATGAATTGTCTGATTTAGCCTTATGAGTGAAAAATGAATCAGGACACGTGTACGGCCAATAAACTCGCATATGTAATGTACGATTAGGGGATTTGTATCCTACACTTCCTCTCTCTCTCTATATATAGGGTAAGGTTCATTTGAGAACCACCTTTATTACGAGAACCGCGAGAACCAATGTGAACACAAAATAAAATCTAAAAAAAAATGAAAAAGCACTCAAAAAAAAACTTTTTTTTTCGAGTAACAGTTATCCATGCACATGTGCATATGTATCATTACTTCAACAAATTTCGTAATACGTTATCAGTAATAGACAATTGCACTTTAATTTACAATACCCTCCGTAATACACTACTTTTTACATTACTAATATTCAAAATGCACATGTGCATCATTATGTATAACCATGATATAACGTGTTTTGGTACAAAAAAGTTTGTGATTTTGAATGGAGAAGTAGGCCCATATACATGTTTTTGGTTAGTTATATCTAGTGGTTGATGGTTTGGTTATAGTTGTCAATTTATGATGTAATATGTTGATTGGATGGTATAAATGGTGTTGATATACATGTAATAAAGTGAACATATTGGTAATGGCATTGTATTATAGATGGTAGGAGGTAATGGTATTGTATTATGGATGGTAGGAGGTAATGGTATTGTATTATGGATGGTAGAAGGTAATGGTAGTGTATTATGGATGGTATGATAGATGAAAGGGAAAGTGTATTCAAAGTAGTGTACTAAAACACCTTATTTCATGTTGATACATATAGATGCACATGTGCATTTCTAATATTGGTAATGTAAAAAAGTAGTGTATTACATATGGTAGTGTAAATGAAAGTGCAATTGTCTAATATTTGTAACGAATTACAGAATTTGTCAAAGAAATGACAAAAATGCACATGTGCATGTTTGTGTATTATGGATGGAATGATAGATGAAAGAGAAAGTAGTGTACCAACACACCTTATTTCATGTTGATACATATAGATGCACATGTGCATTTCTAATTTCTAATATTGTTAACGTAAAAAGTAGTGTATTACACGTGGTAGTGTAAATGAAAGTGCAATTGCCTAATGTTTGTAATGAGTTACGGAATTTGTCAAAGAAATGATACAAATGCACATCTGCATGGATAACTGTTGTAGGATCGTTCCGTGACCCAAACGAGTCAATCAGAAGAGTTCTTGTCTGTTTCAGAGGCGGAAACAAAGAAACAGATTTGTAAAACAGCTTGTTTCACTCTTAAACGTCTAGTTTTATTGATATAACACCAATACAGATCAAACGACGCGTCGGCAGTAGTTCGGTACCGGAATCGTGAAGGTTACAAATGATTTTGCTTGAAGGCCTATTTATAGGCGATGTGATTCCGTTTGAAAGTGTCAAAGCCCATTTCAAACGAAATTAATAAGGTTAATTTCGTTTGAAAGTGACAATGTCACTTTCAAGCGGAATTAGCCCATTCAAACGAAATTACCTTAAAACCCTCCTATTTTCTCGTACAACGTGGCCTGATCTAACAATTCTAATACTAGACTCGATACAAGACGAAGTCGACAGACGTAATGCACCAACAGACTCCCCCTCGGATGTTGACGAGTCTTAAGTGTCGAGTCTTCAACATCTTCAGTCTTTATCAGTCTTCGGGCTTCTCTTCAAAGTATCTGACATAGTAAGCATCCTCAATCTTTTATTGAATTTTCAGGATCAAATTTCTGGCTCCATTCCTCACAGCTTCTCTTCTCTAACAGACTCCCCCTCAAGTTGTACTGGGATCATATTCTGACTTTCACAGGTTTCAAGATCGTGACCTGGCTCACATCCTGCTCAGATACCAGAAACACAACCTGGCTCTCTCATATCCATAACCTACACATTCTCTACCCAAAAGTAAATTTCCCAAATTTTAAAATTTTGACAAATTTAAACTCTGCTTACCACTTGTAGACACAAACTGAACACAACATTTTCAAGTATCGTACAAAATGATTTAACATGTTAATCTCTGATAAACTACTTGTATGAATATCATTTTAAACACACACTCCCAAACCTGTTCGTCATGTTTAGCACTCGGAATTTTGAAAAACAGTTTTTCAACATCAGTTGTCTAAAATCTTTTTGAGTTTTTCAAAATTTATGCTAAAGCACACCGAAAATCTTTTTGGATTTTTGATATAAAATGAAATGAAATTCAGTAAAAAAATATTTACATACAATATTTTTGTGAGCTTGTGTAAGAGGATCATATCTGTTTATGAGACAAATCACCAACACCGTTAAGCTTTAAACATTTTAAGTTCTAAACGATTCACTTAGATTGTCAGTATACTGATCCACTTAAATTCTCACACAAAGTTCAACTGTTTCGAGATACGAAATTAATGTTTTAAGATACTTAAACTTATTCGCGTGTCCCACCTCAGAATATACTCCCGTATCCAGATCCCAATATTCAGTCTTACAGGTGAGTATACCTAGATTATATCTGTAAGGGGTTAAATTGCGAGGACCGTGAGAGCTCAGGTCAGAACTTCCATTCATCAGAGAGATGACGGCTTCGACTTTTGGTGGGTCCCCTTTAGAGGATCTTTTTTACAACAGCACATGATTTGCATTTTGTAATGTTTCATCATTTTTTATGCTGAGGGCAGGCTATGTTTCAAGCAAGCGTAAAGTATTCTCCGGGGACTAGGCCATTGCTTCCGCAAAATCAGAAGTCCTGGGATAATACCCCAGATATCACTAAGCATAAAGACCTAGTATCTCAGAAAGAGGGGTCTTTCAAACAAGATTTCGAGGGTTACCCATATATCCGAGAGATGTTCCCCACGATATAAGCAAGTTTGAAATTTAGGTTTATATCTCGTCACAATCTACTAAATGTGCAAAAACCTACTGGCACAACATCAGTGAGACCGTTTATCACTTTTTAACTTTCCAATTCTTTAGCATGCTGTGATCATTCACTGATGTACTATCATTTCCTCTTTTTAACAACAAAACTCATTTTTGAATTTTATCATGTTTTTTACTTTTTCAAATTTTCTAATGTTTTTGGATTTTCTGAAAAATTCTTACTCCCCCTAAAATGCAAAACCATTTAAAAGAAATTTGAAAACAAACTTTACAAGTAAATTGACAACTGATATCGAATCACTTCAATTCGCCATCCACTTGGCATAAACAACCAGAACTCCCCCTTTCTACAAACTATTTTCCCATTGTGATTTCAAAACACTTAAGTTTGTTTTAATCAAATGGTTTTTCCGGAAAATTAGTTTCATTGATTTTACCACTTGTAAAATTGGGGTTCATCACATTGTTTCTCAAACATTTGTAGGAAAAACAAGTACAACTTAATGTCCTTGATTTACCACTTGTAAGTGAAAACCTTCTTCAACCACTAGTAGGTTCACTCACCAACCAAAATCACTTGTAAATCAAAATATAACAAAATAAAGATATCACCTGTAGATTTACCAACCAATATATCCAAGAATGATGCCGATTCCTGCTCCACTCTTACCAACCTGGGAGCTCCGGCAAGTCCGGATTTTCAGTTAGGAAATACTTTCCCCTAGGCCTGACCAGCCTTGGGAGATTCTGGTACACATCTATCCCACCAACATTTTGATTTGTAAAATTCTTTTGCACCTTTAACCTTTCCATCAACCATCTTCCCAAAAATATGTTTAACTTTTCCATTAAACACTTTTTCAGCATCAAATTCTTTCTTACCAGCAAAGAATTGACCTGAAATTTCGGTTTTACCCACTTTCAACTTCAAATTTTCCTTTGACAGTTCTGGAAAATTTTCATCGTTCACCTCTGGAACGGAATTTTCATTATTCTTCTCAACAGATGACTCCTTGATTTTATGGAATCAGATTCATTGTCAGAACTACTCTCAGATTTTACAACCCATCTTTGTTTGTTTAAATCAACTTTTCTTTTGTAAAAACGTTTTGAACTTTCACCAGTTTCAAAAGTTGAATTTTCAAACACTTTAGATTTCTCAGTTGATTGTATGGTTTTATCAACACATTTATTGTTTGTTTCAAAGTTAGAAGAAACTCCCTGTTTTGAATAAGTGGACTCTTGGCAATTCCAAGCAATATGTCCAACTTTTTGAGACTTAAAACAGGTTCTTCTGTCAACTCTTTGAGCAAATTTCTTCACATTATTTTTTATTTCAGCAAGAAACTCTTGATTTGACTGTTTCCAGAATGGTTTCTTCTGCTCATCTTCAGAACTTCCTCCTGCAACAAATGTTGTTTTTTTATTTATAATTTTTCTCATTTTTATAATTTTCTAAAGAACTTAAACCTAATCCTTTCTTTTTGAAATTACTGTTATGGTTTGGTTTCTTTCGATAACCTGAACCAGAACTGTAACCTTTTTTCTTGTTCAATCTCTGTTGAACTCTTGAAGTGTACTTTTTAGGTTTTTCATGAAGATTTAAATCTTTTATTTCAGAAATATTAATTTATGTTAATTTGAAAACCTGTTTGATCATCTCAGTTTTAACACTTCTTATTGGAAATTCCTCATCAGAATATAATTTGTCTGAATCATTCAAAATATATGCTACTTTGATTGGTCCGTCATTCAAATTAGATTTTGATAACAAGAATTCTTTATTGTAAACCCTTTTAACCGGTGAATTCGGACTCTTTTCTGATGAACTCGGACTATCAGATTTAGACTCCGATTTTGACTCTTCATCCATATCCAACACCTGATCGACCACTTTCTTTAACAACTCAGACTCATGATCAGTGTTAGACGCTGTGAATGTGACATCAATATTGTCTGGTAATTCATCAATGATTTCAGACTTTAACTTGATGTTGAGAGCCTTATTTACACGTTCTTCATTTGGCTTTCTGGGAGAATAACTTTCATGAATCGGGGGCGGACATCTGTTATACTTGACACTTTGTTTCTTACCAGTATCAGTATCTTCAGTCTTTTCCTTCTTGAATGCTTCAAGACCTGCAACAGTAGGATAAACACGATCAATCAAATAATCACATGTTGTATAACTCAACAACAAACGTTTAATCCTTTCACTCTCAATCTTTTCAAGCTCTAAATCCTGCTTCAGTTTAGCACAGTCTTCAATATACTCATTGATGACTTTCTGCTTCATCATTAATGTCGAATTCATTTTTGTCATTGCGTTTTCAATTTCTGAATTCGTTCTTTGCAGACTATAAACTGTTTTGTTCAGCACATCATATGATTCCTTCACATACTTTACATCAGACAGTAAATTCTCTTTCATCTTTTCTAGTTCACGAATCTTCTTGTCTTTCTCCTCACAATGTGTGCAAGACTCCACACATTTCTGACAAGGTTTAATGACTTCTACTATCTTTTCAATCTCAACAGTCTTTTCAACTTCAACAAGTTTCTCAAATTCAACATTTTTTTCTATCTCGACAATTTTCTCAACTTCGACAAGTTTCTCAACTTCAACTATTTTTTTCTACCACTTTCTCCACTTCAACGATTTTTTCTACTACTTTCTCATTTACTTGATCAACATTAGCTTCTCCAGCTTCTGTCTTTGTTTTTTCATCAGCAAGGATTCTAGCTGCTTCCAGCTCTCTCCTCAATCTGGCAATCTTCTTCTGATTCAGCAACTCAACTTTATCTGCAAAAAACAAATTAAAACTGTCAGGATCTATACATTTTCTGGTTTTATTAATGTAGTCTTCTTCATCATCAGTATCTATATCACTTCCAAGATCTGGAAAAATCTGTATTCTTTTCCAGACTAGATTTGGCTTCATCTTCATCCAGAATTCTAGCAACAAGACCTGAACCTGGTGGAATATATTTATCCCAACTAAATCCCTCTGCAACAAATTCATCATCTTGATCAATTATACCAAACAAAGCTCTTTTCTCTTGAATGGTACGAGCATGAGCAGTTTGTGGTTGTTTATCAATTTGTGGTTGTTGATCAATCTAATGAAAAATTGACTTTTGATAATAATCATTCTTTCCATCTTGTCTTCCTGTTGCTTCTTTGTTTTTGCATTCTCGTTTAAAATGTCCCTTTCCTTTGCAACGAAAACAGGTAACTTTCGATTTGTCAAACCCTATTGGAGATTCGCTCATTCCCCGAAAATCATCTCTACCAGTGATTTGTGTAAATTTTTCTTCTCTTCGAATAGCACTGGCTAAACACCACTTCACATCCATCAACTCAAGTTCCTCTGCATCAATCTGGTCATAATCCTCTTTAGTAAGCATCGGATTTCCAATTCTGCCACCAATCAAGCTTTCATATGATTCCAACATAGCAACAAGTGATGCCATGTGTTGCTTAGCAATTTCTAGTGAAAGATTTTGACCATTTTGAATGTTCAAAGTAACATTGCACTGCAAATTTGTAGAATCGTGTTGTTGAGGATTTGGTGTTGTAAAGTTTGGATCAAAGCTTGAATACGAAGACGAAGATCCACCACTTTGATTCACAGTACTTCCCTTTGATCCAGAAGAACTATCAGCACTGAAACCTGTTTGGATCTTTGGGCTCGGGCTAGGGGTAGCCTCAAACTTGTTCCATCTGTAATATAAACTGAAATCTTGTTGAGCATTTGGATTCTTCATGATTGCCGTTTTCTGAATATCCAACTCGTGCTCTTCAATCTTTTGAATAAACTGTGCCAGATTCATATTTTCTGATTTTCTCATGTGTTTCACAATCAACAGATAAGTTCCCCACTTATGCTGTGGTAATGCATCAGCAAGTTTATCAACCCATTCATCATTATCTTTCTTAATGTCCAATCTTCCCATTTCCAATACCAAATGACAATATATATCAATAGTCATCTTTGTTGTTTCATGATCGAAAGCTGCAAACATATCAAATGATTTCTTCAATAACGCCTTTTTGTTTTTGATCATATCTGCGCTTCCTTTGAACTTTTGAATCAATGCCGTCCAAATAGACCTAGCAGTACCCTCATGTTGGAGCAAAACAAAGATGTCTTCTTTAATCGCTTGTTGAAGAATACTAATCATCATTTTTTTCACCTGTATACTTCAATTTATCAATCTCTGTAAAGTCACTGAAACCCTTTTCAAGCCCACGTTCATTTTTCAGTTTTTCGTAATCTTTCTCCAATGAACACCATGCGTCAAATTTGTAAGCTTGCACCCAGTTCTCGAATCGATTTTTTCATCCTTGAAAATCTTCAATGTATATCGGTTTTGGTGGTTTTTGATGAGTTCCGGTTTCATTCTCACTGTACAATGTTTCGGCAGCAGTAACAGCAGCAATCGGTGTCGCAAACGCATTGTAAAATTCTTCTTCCATGATTCGGCAAATTTTTCACAAAATTACAAGTTTCAAACGGAATACAGTTTCAAACGGAATTACTAAACTCAAACGGAATTACTTTCAAACGAGATCACTTCTCAAACAAAATTCTTTTTCAAACGGAAACACCCTTCAAACGGAATAACCTGATTTCGTTTGAACAAGCACACTTTCAAACGGAATACCTATTAAAACAAAATTATCTAATTTCGTTTGAAACGTCTCAAACGGAATTACACTTCTGAAACGGAATCAGGTATTTTCAAGCGGAATTAGGTGAAATTTTCAAGCGGAATAGCACTTTCAAATGGAATCAAGAGCTAATCTCGTTTAAAATGTTGCTGACGTCATCTTATATGATCTGGTTTTCAAACGGAATTACAGTTTTTACCAGTTTTAAGCCAAATTAAGGTCTAATTCTTTCAAGGATCCGTTAAAACACTGTTACGCACACAATATGTGAAAATCAGACCATTTTGACCGTAAAAATTTGTGAATTTTGTAAAAGAAGGTGTAGAAGTCAGAAAATAAGGCTATTTTGGCAAGAACTCTTCTTCCTGAGCTCTGATACCACTTATAGGATCGTTTCCGTGACCCAAACGAGTCAATCAGAAGAGTTCTTGTCTGTTTCAGAGGCGGAAACAAAGAAACAGATTTGTAAAATAGCTTGTTTCACTCTTAAACGTCTAGTTTTATTGATATAACACCAATACAGATCAAACGACGCGTCGGCAGCAGTTCGGTACCGGAATCGTGAAGGTTACAAATGATTTCGCTTGAAGGCCTATTTATAGGCGATGTGATTCCGTTTGAAAGTGTCAAAGCCCATTTCAAACGGAATTAATAAGGTTAATTTCGTTTGAAAGTGACAATGTCACTTTCAAGCGGAATTAGCCCATTCAAACGAAATTACCTCAAAACCCTCCTTTTTTCTCGTACAACGTGCCCTGATCTAACAATTCTAATACTAGAATCGATACAAGACGAAGTCGACATATGTAATGCACCAACAACTGTTACTCGAATTTTATTTTTTTTGAAATTTTTTTTTATTATAAACGAAATATAGCGATTTTCCAAAAAAAATAGTAAAAAAAATTGGGTGTTTTTTAGATTTTTTTTTAGGTATTACTTTTTGTGTTCACACTGGTTCTCGCAATAAAGGGTGGCTCCTAATGGATCCTTCTCCTATATATATATATATATATATATAAAGCATCAATTTTATAGTTTATGTTTTATACACACATGTGTTTTTGTTGTAAATTTTTAAATGTAGAATATAATATCAAAAATCAGATGAAACATATCGTGTTCATGTTAACCCACAATACGCATTTTATCATTCAAAATATTGGCATCCCCTTAGACCAAACGTAGTGGTATGCGGTTTGGCCAACCACACACTAACCACGAGACCAACACCACCCCCACTTAACGTTTTCCTCCAAATCTGGTCGGGTCACGTTGTTGCCACCACGAAATCAACTTTGCCAAAATGAAGGAAATCAACAAATTATCGGCTTATCACTTGTTATTCTTTGGGCATTATTTTTTTTTCAATTCCAAACTAGGTGGTTGCATCCCTCGTTACTACAACTTTTCACCAAGTGGTTTGATTAAGATGACGTTGACGCCACGTGTCAAGAAAGACTAAACCACATACCTGACCACTACACATGGTCTTATAAATAGTTTCTCGAATTAATTGATATCGTTTTCATATATACCTAGAAAAATGTGGTGGCCTAGGCCCTATTACTTGCACAATGATACATGTGATGTCATAAAAAGTATAAATTAGGTCAACGAGTTAGTGGTGTAATGATAAGGAAGAGACCTACTGTTCCAAGTGACACAGGTTTAATTCCTACTTCCCGGTATAATTTGCCCCTCTACATGGAATCTGCAACAATATCTTCTTAAAAGTCTTCTAGTACATAAAATCACCATTCGGACTAAAAATAGATTTTAGTTTTGATTAAAAAGTGTAACGATGTACACTTAGCTCCTATTTCACATCTATATACATGAAAAAGATTAAAAAAAAAAAAAAACTTTGGTTCTCTTAACCTACTTAAGGATGTTATTGACAACCATCTAATGTTTCTCACATGGCTCTTGTTGATACGGTGATACCTATTGGTAACCCTTAGTGACGGACCCATCAATTATTTCAGGGGATGCGAACGAAGGGTTCAACCAAATTTTCAAGGGTGCAGTCGGGAATTTTACCTCGAAAATACACTAATTTTTTTTCAAGGTTTGGCTTGGGTCCGCCCTTGGTAACACTTATTGTTTAAAAGACATATTGTCTAGTAAATAACATGGCATACGCGAGAGAGCCTGTTGATGCAACAAATACTAGACCGTTGATAGTAGCTAGACTGGTTGGGCAAATGGGTTGGAAGGTTCCAGTTTGCCTAATGCAGGCCGTGGGGTCCCCCCACGTTTGCAAGACGTGGAGAGAGGTTCACTAGTTATATTTTGTTGTTTGTTCAAGGTCCTCAACTGAAGTGTGTTCAGCTTCGGATGCAAGAACAGTGAAAATGTGTGTGTTGAATGTGAAGAAAGGAGACTTGCATGAAACAAGTGCTCGAGAAGGAAGACCAGAGATCCCAAGGGAATCAGAACTGATCGGAATGTCCTTTAGCACTAAATGAAGGGTCATTTTATAGAGGAAGATATCGCCCAAAGAGGAAACCTTGGACTAGTGAACCATGCTTGCAGTGGGAGACTTACCCTTTTAGAGGTTGAACGGTTTAGACCTGCGGGTAAAAGGTTGTTCTCTGTGCACATGTTCTCTTTTACGGCTGTGAGAAGGCTGGACACGCAATCAATGAAGTGATGGCTTACTGTTCACATCCTTTTTGTTGTTCACCCGAGTTCGCGGGATTTAAACCATTTAACCTTTCAAGCGTTTATGTGCCTAAGTCATTTTATTTAGTCTTGGGCTACCCCCGTCATCAGCCCCCCAAGTCAGAGGTTTCTGGGAAATGAGCTCAAAGACTTCTGACTTTTACACATTTATTTGTATTGCTTAAAGGCTTCAAGGCTTGAAGGGTTCGTTGCAGTTGAGTTTTTTAAA
This sequence comes from Helianthus tuberosus, assembly GCA_030545235.1. Taxonomy (NCBI): domain Eukaryota; kingdom Viridiplantae; phylum Streptophyta; class Magnoliopsida; order Asterales; family Asteraceae; genus Helianthus; species Helianthus tuberosus. Next base: position 94,933,785 of record CM060399.1, on the reverse strand, counting down.
ATTTGAATTTTGACAAGACGGTTGATGTGACTGACGGTGGTTTTTTGCAGAGGGCAGTTTAATTAACTGTCGTGTAATCATAACCTCTATTGGCTTTATATTTTCATTTATTATCAAGATAATCACCAATCTTTCTCCATTTTCTCTCAAGTTTCATTCCATATCTTTCCTTACCTTTGCCCAGGTTAGTTTCGATTTCTTATTTTCTTGTTATTTTTTATAGCATGTGTTGCAACCCCCGCCCCCTTATCTGTCCCAGGAACGGGCGGCCGTGAACACGAGTGTCGGTGGTATCATTTTGTTTATTAATTTGGCAGCGGAAATTTCATCAGGACCGTAGTTAGGAAATGTTTATCAGAGTAAAACCACCATATTTTATATTAATAACCATATGGGTAAAACTCAAGTTTCTTATTACAACATAGGGATAAACCCTATTTTATTGAATTTAAAACATCGTCTTTTAGGTAACTTTTATAGCCACATTTTTCCAATCCGTCAGTGCTCTCAAGCTGGCTTTCTTCTAATTTGGCTTTCACATTTTGTTACCTGAAACGCGTTTAAAAAAAACATTTGTCAATGGGAAATACTGGTGAGTGAATCCCAGTTTAATCAAGAAGAGTTTTATCAATTAACACAGTATTGAGAGCTATCACATTGTTTATTTCTACACAATTACTCATTCAGTATTATCAATCCTGACGGGTGGGTCATATTACCCATTGGCTACCTCGTTGTCCAATGGTTACGTGTTCCACATTTTGTATACAAAAGCCCAACATACCGACAGTAATTGAAGAACTACAAAGACTCAATCACTGCTTAATCACATTGTAAAGCATTTAAGGTTTTGTAAAACAGTTCACAAAAAGGTTTACAAAAAGAGGATAAACTCACATTGCTGTCTTAGACTTCTTTTAGGGTTTCCTGGTGATTTATCTATATCAATCGGGCAGCGTATCTAATACGTAACCGAGGTTAGAATACTTACAACAGAGCATAACTTCATTAATTAGGGGGATATTATACCCGATTATAATGCCTACTATCAGAAATTCGTGAGAAAGGAAAAAGAAATGAGCGAATTGGACTGAAAGCCGATGCCTGCTATTTATAGGGCTGAAATTCAAGTCTCTCGCGACCCGCGTAAGGTTAGTCCTGGGTTTACGCGGCCGGCGTAGTGGGGGGTCTAGGTCGTAGGTGATCCGGGTCACGGTATAGGTTCAACACGTGTTGCCACGTGTCAACACCGGGTGCGGCCACGTTGTTGATCTCTCGCGGCCCGCGTAGGCAGTAGCCAAAGGCTGCGCGCCCTGCGACAGCCTATAAAATTTTGTTTTTTAATTATTTTTAATGACATTTCATATTTTGGTCTCGGTTTTCACGTACGGGGTGTATTTTGAGACATATAGGGGTATTTTAAAATATATTAGGGTGTCAGAAAAAAAAAATTCAGGAGGGTTGTTATATCCTCCCTACCTTGTTTTAGAGCTCGTCCTTGAGGTCTATTGGAACAAGTGTGGATATTTCCTTTGCATTTCTGATTCAAGCTCCCATGTGTATTCTGGTCCTCTTTTGGAGTCCCACTTCACTTTGACCAGAACTAATCTCTTGTGTTTGAGATTCTTGACTTTCCTGTCTTCAATTTGTAGAGGTTTTTCTACAAATTTTAACTGTTCATTTACCTCTATATCCTTAAGAGGTACTATCAGTGATTCATCAGCTAAGCATTTCTTGAGATTAGATACATGAAATACATCATGTATTCCTGCTATTTCCTCTGGCAGTTGTAGCTGATAGGCTACATGTCCTATTCTTCTAATAATCTCAAAAGGTCCAACATACCTGGGGCTTAGCTTTCCCCTCTTGATGAATTTTACCACTCCTTTCCAAGGAGAGACTTTTAATAATACTTTATCTCCTTCTTGAAATTCCAACGGCTTTTGTCTGTTATCAGCATAACTCTTTTGTCGATCACGTGCTGCTTTCAGTCGTTCCTTGACTTGAATGATTTTGTCTGTTGTTTCTTGTACTATCTCAGGTCCAGATAGTTGTTTTTCTCCAATTTCTGCCCAACAGACTGGCGTTCGGTACTTTCGTCCATAAAGTGCTTCGAATGGTGCAGCATTGATACTTGTGTGATAACTATTATTATAAGAAAATTCTATCAATGGTAAGTGATCGTCCCAATTACCTCCGAAATCAATTACACAATCTCTAAGCATGTCTTCCATTGTCTGAATTGTCCTTTCGCTTTGTCCGTCTGTTTGAGGATGATAAGCTGTGCTTACATTTATCTTGGTTCCCATTGCTTTTTGGAAACTTGTCCAAAAATGAGAGGTAAAACGACTATCTCTGTCAGAAACAATTGATAGAGGAATTCCATGTAAAGAAACTACTTCATTTACATACAATTTAGCTAATTGTTCCATACTGAAAGTTTCCTTCATTGGTAGGAAATGAGCTGACTTGGTTAGCCTATCTACAATCACCCAGATTGTATCATTACCTTTTCTTGTTTTGGGTAATTTAGTAACAAAATCCATTGTTATTAATTCCCATTTCCAAACAAGAATTTCTAACTGTTGCAATAAACCTGAAGGTTTCTGATGTTCAGCTTTGACTTGTGAACAGGTTAAACACTTGGCAACGTATGCTGCTATATCCTTTTTCATTCCTATCCACCAAAAATTCTTTCTTAAATCCTGATACATCTTATCACTTCTAGGATGCATCGTATACTTAGACCTATGGGCTTCTTCTAATATACGGTGACGTAGGTTTCCTAATTTAGGTATCCACATCCTTTTCTTATGGAATCTCCAAATTCCATATGTTCCTCGTTCTAATTACTTAATCATTCCTTTTAACCTCTCAGTATCATCCTTGATTACTGATTCTTGTGCTTTTCTAATCTGTTCATTTAAATCTACTTGCAGATTTAATTTAAGTGAACGTACTCTTTTTGGCTTTTCATGATACTTTCGGCTTAAAGCATCAGCAACTACATTTGCTTTCCTGCATGATACTGGATATCACAATCATAATCACTAAGTAATTCCATCCAGCGTCTTTGTCTCATATTCAATTCCTTTTGCCCGAAGACATACCTTAAACTCTTATTGTCTATAAAAATGGTAAACTTACTACCATATAGGTAATGTCTCCAAATCTTAAAGGCGAAAACTATAGCTCCTAACTCTAGATCATGGGTTGAATAATTATCTTCATGATTCTTAAGCTGTCTAGAAGCGTAAGCTATAACCTTTTGACGTTGCATTAACACACATCCATAACCTAACTTAGAAGCGTCACAATAGATTACAAAATCTTCAGTTCCTTCTTGTAAGGCTAGTATGGGTGCATGGGTTAATATTTGCTTAAGGATTCTAAAGGCTTCTTCTTGTTTTGGTCCCCATTCAAACTTAACAAATTTACAGGCCAGCTTAGTTAAGGGAATGGCTATTCTAGAAAAATCTCGAATAAATCTTCTGTAATAACCGGTCAATCCTAAGAAACTTATAAACCTCGGTTGGTGATTCAGGGGTTTTCCAATTGGTTATTGCCTCGATCTTGGTGGGATCTACATGAATTCCTTCATGATCAACTAGATGTCCGAGAAATTGTACCTGTTCTAACCAAAACTCACACTTCGAAAACTCAGGTCTTACATGCCCAATAATGCCTAAACATGTTACTAAATCAGATTACATGTCAAAAAGTTGATCACATATGCAAAATATGGATTTATGCTTCAAAAGGGCATTTTGGTCATTTCCTATGGGCATATAAACTACTTAACAAATAACTAACCAATCCTAAGTGATCATAAGGTATAACCTCAGAGGTTATTCCCTATGCAACTATGATCACTAAACATGCTTGGTCGAATCCTAATGATCGACCAAACGGGTCGGGTTCGAAAGTCTAAGCGGTTGTCTAGACCGCTTAACTTACGACCCTAAATAAGCACTAAACTAGTAGTGACGAGTTAAACATGTCAAAACATGTTTAACTAACTTTAAAAACTGATTTGGTATCAAAACACTCAAAGTGTTTTGATACCTAAAAGTAGTTCTGTTGCAAAATGCGTGCTAAAACGCATTTTGACCGAAACTTTGACTCGTCACTACACCTAGTTAACGTGGTAATCAGTAGGTATAATCGCTAAGGATTATAACCATCGTGATTACAATCACGTTACAAAGTTCAAACAAACTTTTTGTTGACCATTGACTAGTCAAAGCTGAAAGTCAAACACTGTTAAACTTTCACGCTAGAAAAGCGATAAAAGCATGAAAGAAGCTTACAAAGGGTCCAAGCTAGGGAGAACTTGATCTATAACACTCAGGTATGAAGCAAATGCTTCAACCTAGAGCATTAATCAGATCAAGGGTGAGGAAAACAAATGAATGGCAAGGCTATTTATAGTTTTGGATGAAGAACAAGATCATACCATGTGTGTTATGTATTGCCCAAGCAATAATCTGGTCCACACAAGTGTTTGGTGCAGGTTTAAAGCCTTGATGATCACACAAGAGCCCACAAGTTTGCAAAAACTTGCATTGAAAACAAGGGCTGAAGCTAATTCAATGAATCTACCCAGATAGGGATGTGGCTACCCGCGACGGATACAGCCTTAGGCTGTCGCGCCCCGCCACGCCCTCAGATCAGAATTTTCTTTTTTGGCAGAAACAGTCCCTGCGAGCTCCAAACTTGTCTTTCGACGCGTTTAACCCCCGTTAACCCAATTTCAAGGCTATACAAGGATGTTAAAGCATATAGGACTTAAAATATGCTTGAAAATATCACGGATGTTGGTTCGTTTGGTCGTACGGTCACGTTGTTCGGTTAATTACGACGAAACTCGAACGGACGCGAAAACGATCCAAAATAAACGACAAATGGCATTTTTGCATTCTGAACACTAAAATAAAATATTTTAGTGTCTACAAAAATTTTTGGATGTCCGGATGTGGTCAGAACGTAAGATATGCGCGTAAATGCAAACTTACGCCGTTTTTGACTCTTTTAGTCCCTCTTGATCAAATAAGCGTATTTTTGCATACCGAATCCATCAAAGCCTATTTCTAAGCTATGTAAAGGATATTTAGGGTATGTTTAGCTTATGATCAAGTTCCAGAATGTTCGTTACTATACAAATCGACATAGTTTCGTAGTTTGACGCAAATAGTCCTTGTAAGCGAACACACTTTTTTTGATTTCTAAGTTATGTAAAGGTTATTTAAGGTATGTTAAGCCTATGTTGCTATTCCTGAGTGTTTGTCGCGTTAAACTGATTATATTTACGCATCAGTGCGTGTATAACCTTCCAGAAAGCGATTTAAAGCTCGAAATTGAACAAGAATTGATATGTGCAAATGATACACATATTTATACAAATCCCAAGTATGAAACAAAATATTTCATTGGTTTGGTATTTGTTTGATGGTCGCAATGACACAGGTGTCACAGTCTCCCCTACATTAGGAAATTTTTTCCCGAAATTTGATTTTAGAGGAAACTTGTGAAGACAACTGTGATTGTTTCGCTTTCGAATAAATCCTCCGTTTCCCAAGTAAAACTCCAGGTCACATTTGGATTCATAGTGAATCTGTTAATTGTTAAAGTGATGTCCTTGTTGTAACAAAAACATGGAGTTTCGAACAACGGATAGGAGAGTGTTTCCTATGAAGACCATTATAGGAAACTTGTGTGTGCTCGAAATCAGAGTCGGAGAATGCAAGATAAAATAACAATGGTCAAGGTCCAGGACTTCTAGTTACTTAATTAACACTACGCTCGCAATGTAATAAGGAACACTTATATATAGGAAGTACCTGCGGCGTATCCACCATGCCCTTTTTACATTGTTCCCGTCTCGTTATTCTTATCACTATAGGTCTTAACACATGACAAAACTTGATGTGGTTTCTGTGCACTGAATTCCATAATTATGTATGCATCCATAGTTACATAATTCCTTGCACAGCCCGCACAGTTCATTTTATAATGTGTAGGGGAAAAATCAATTGAACAAACCGGTAATGACTTGACTAGACCACCAAAGGATCTTTCTAACTAGATCAATGAACGATCTTTTTAACTAGATCAACACATGATCTCCTTAACTAGATCGTCGTACGATCTCTTTAAATAGACCACTTAAGGGATCTTTGCAACTTTGAATCAAATAATCGTTTTGAAACAGCACTTGGAATCCAAGGGTCTGACTATTTGTATAGAAAACTCCTTAAGGATTTAAGATAGTACTTTGAGTATCCTTTTGAGAATCTAACATATGAAAATACGGAAGATTCTACCAGGACTTAGATAGTGAGCTTTGGAATTACACATAAACACAAAATCACAAAATTGTGCATTCGTTAATTTAGTTATTAGCTCGTTCGTTAATTTGAATTAATGCATTTGAAGTACACTAGAAATCCAATCACGGACTTCAATTATTACTTAAAACATCCTCACGAATCTAACTATGAAGATAGGAAGATCTTATAAGGATTTGGAATTTGTGTAGTGAAAATGTTTTGAAACCCATGTACTAGGCATGTTAAGGCAACACACGAAGCAAAATGTACTTGATAATCGTGTACATAGTCACATAACATGGGTCCAGTTAAGGACTTATGAAAGTACCTTTAGATATCAAATCAAGGATTTGAAATGGTACTTCAAATATTTGTTTAATAATTTGTAATTTGTACCTTGTACTTTGTTTCTTTAAAAGAAACGAGTACTTAGGATTTTAGGGGAGATCACAAGTGATCATAGAATGAAAGAACCACACGAGGAGTTTGTTCTGCAAGGAACACGGTTCCTTGGTGTCGGTATCGTAGGGGTATGTCTCGCAGACACACAACATAAAAGCTTCGTAAGAATAAATTGGAACAACAATTTTATTTATATAACAGCTGAATTGTTTCAAAAGATAACAACAAAGGAAAATACAAGGTCTAATTGTTCACTGCTGCATTGTCGTTTGCGTTTGCCTCGTTTATGTTAAACACTCGTCCACACGCTGGATTTGCATTAACAAGTCTTGGGCAATTGTTTCGGTAGTGAGTAAGATCACCACAGTTGTAGCACGATCCAGGTGGATATGGTGCTTGAACAGCAGCAGGATTTGCAGCATTCTGGTTTTGGATAAAATGACGGCATTTATTTACCAAATGTCCCAATCGTCCATAGTGGGTACATTTGTGACACGGTGTCTGATTCACATGATGACGGTTGCATTTGTTGCACAAGGGTGCAGTACCAATGTAGTTTTTCCTAGCACGAGGCTGTGCTGGCTGGTTTGGTGCAACCTGATCATTCTGAGCAACTACTGCGAAGTTTTGTGAAGCCTTACGCTTCTTCAGCTTCTTAGAGGACTCGGTCTGTTTATCCTTTGGTTTTTCTTGTGCCGACTTGTCAAAAGGTTTCTGGTCGCCTTTTCTGAAAAGTTTACCCTTCCTGATTTGAGATTTAGTCAGGGTAGCAGATAGTTCAATGGCCTGTCTAACGGTAGTAGGGTTACTACCAGTAATAATGTCCTGAACTAGGTCAGGAAGACCATCGATGTATTTTTCAATTGCCTTCTCCAAAGGCGTAACCATGGTAGGACATAACAGACTTAACTCCTCATAACGATCAGTGTAGGCTCGATGTTCACCGCTGTCTTGTTTAAGATCGTCAAATTCCCGTTCCAAAGCCCTGAGCTCATGACGAGGACATAATTCCTTCATCATTAGAGCCCGAAGCTCTTCCCAGGTTTGTGTCATTGCCACATCGGCACCCCTATCACGCATCACACCGTTCCACCATTGCACATGTCTGAATGTGCTCTCCAAACTTTCGAACCATTGCAGGAGCGCGGTTGCTCCTTGAGACCCAGAAAACTTCAAAGGTTTAGCAAAATTGAAGGTTTTGAAACTACACTGAGCATTGTTGTTGTTATTGTTGTTATATAACTGATGGATCTGGGTTCCTATGTTTGGAAGCACTGCAGCCATTTGCTGAGAGACAAGGGCTGCGACTTCTTCGTTGGTTAGAGGTTGTACATCTCATCGAGGAGGAATTGTCTAAAAGGAATGAGGGAACATGAGAAGTGAGTGAGGTCGACATTTGGAAAAACAAAAGAGGTATTGAAAACATTGACAAAACACAAGGAAGGAGATCATTCGTTCGTTACCTCGAACAAACAAACGACACGCAGTGACCAATCAAAGTAAATGGGTAAATATAATGTATCGCGAAGACATGCTTTAGCCTATAAGTGGACACTCACCCCAAGAGTTCCCAGGTAAGAGTGACTGGTCCGATACTGCGGATTTGTATGAACACTCTAGCCTTAGACAGAAAACCCGAGGTACAGGCATCCACCCTTCCAGATTGCACGTGTTCACATTATTTAAACCCAAACTTTGACGAGATTTTGAAAACACCAAAGGCTTAAAAGCCTAAAAGCAAATCATCTAAGGATAGATGACTTCTTGTGATGTTTTGAAAATTTTTGACTCGAGAGAATGAATTGTGTTTTGTTTTTGTTAATCACCTAAGGATAGGTGAAGTGTATTGTTTTAAGACTAAACACAAGATAACTTGTGTTAGGGTCCTAGGAAGGTTATAGTCTAGGTCAAAGCATTACTAATAACCTAATTCCCTATAACCATAGGCTCTGATACCAACTTTTCTTTCACAACCCGACCACGTAAAGCAACAAATCATGGCGGAAACGTCGGGGAGTGTTGTAACAGAATCATTGTTTCATAACCAGGGATTAAACAGTTTCGTTTTATTGAATTATTGAACTCATTGTTTTATTTCAAATTAGATAAATACAAATATTATCTTTCAAGTTTTAAAGTCACTAAGGCACGAGTCCATCCTATGTATAGCATGCATCAACAATCATCACATAGCAGTACCTGAAACATATGTGAAAATAAGTACGTCAGCATAAAAATGCCTTTGAGTAACATAGGTTTTGTGAATTAGATTCATGGCTTTAGTTAACACAAGAAAAAGGTTTTATGTTTATAAAATAATAGCCATGAATCCTTGTAAAAAGTTTTGTTTCTAAAAATGCATTGTTTTGATAAAAAGGTATATAGTATATACGAAAATATACTTTGGTTTGAAATAGTTTAATAGATAGTATATCAAAAATACTTTGGTTAATATAATTGTAGGTTTGGTAGTATATCTCAAGTATACTTTGGTTTTGTAAATAGCATCTCAAACTGTGCTTTGGTTTGGAAATAACATATCAACTATGCTTTGGTTTTGAAAATAGCATATCAACTATGCTTTGGCTTGAAAATAGCATATCAACTATGCTTTGGTTTGAAAATAGCATATCAACTATGCTTTGGTTTGAAAATAGAATATCAACTATGCTTTGGTAAATAACAAGGTCAGTAGTATATTAAAACATATGTTGGATTTTGTACATAGTATATCAAATTATACTTTGGTAAATAATATCACATTTGAGAGCACATCAAACTGTACTTTGGTAGTATATCAAAATATACAAAAGAAACTGTGATTTAGTATTCATTCAAACCTTAGTGCATCAAACTACACTTTGGAGACTATAGAAATACCACAAAGGCAATTTCTATTTGGTTAAAACTTGGTTTCTGACATTCCATACAACAGGAATGGGGTGTCTAGTCCTATAGCGCTATATTGTACTACCAATCGGCTTGGTGAATGTATAAAGAAAGTACAATCCAACAATTATTTTTAAAATCTTTGAAAATTTGTGTTTAAACCATAGATAATTGTTTAATTCGTCAAAAGATAAGTACTAACATGTATAGTCATATAGTTGAAATCATGAAAATAACAAATAGGCACATATGTTTCACCCCAAAACATTTGAAAGTAGTAAAAGAGGGGACTATGTACTCACTTGAGATTGCAAGTATCCTTGATTAAGTGTCCTAACGAAGCTTGGGAAATCAAGGAATCAAGTGGCACCTAGTATGAATCACTATGTTAAATAACCGGATCCTAAATTGTGAGATAGGATAGAATGGAGTTCTATAAATCAAATGAGTATTGGAACTCATATGGCATGATTTAATAGACCTAACATTCTGATTTGGAAGTCTACCTAAGTGCTTTTGACCCGTTTCGACCCATTATGGTAGTATAAGCTACTATAACGTGTCGTTTGCGTAAAAACTATGGTCGGATGGTTAACTATGTGCTATGTCAGGTCTTACATGCCCAATAATGCCTAAACATGTTACTAAATCAGATTAAATGTCAAAAAGTTGATCACATATGCAAAATATGGATTTATGCTTCAAAAGGGCATTTTGGTCATTTCCTATGGGCATATAAACTACTTAACAAATAACTAACCAATCCTAAGTGGTCATAAGGTATAACCTCAGAGGTTATTCCCTATGCAACTATGATCATTAAACATGCTTGGTCGGATCCTAATGATCGACCAAACGGGTCGGGTTCGAAAGTCTAAGCGGTTGTCTAGACCGCTTAACTTACGACCCTAAATAAGCACTAAACTAGTAGTGATGAGTTAAACATGTCAAAACATGTTTAACTAACTTTAAAAACTGATTTGGTATCAAAACTTTGTTTTGATACCTAAAAGTAGTTCCGTTGCAAAATGCGTGCTAAAACGCATTTTGACCGAAACTTTGACTCGTCACTACACCTAGTTAACGTGGTAATCAGTAGGTATAATCGCTAAGGATTATAACCATCGTGATTACAATCACGTTACAAAGTTCAAACGAACTTTGTGTTGACCATTGACTGGTTAAAGCTGAAAGTCAAACACTGTTTGACTTTCACGCTAGAAAAGCGATAAAAGCATGAAAGAAGTTTATAAAGGGTCCAAGCTTGGGAGAACTTGATCTATAACACTCAGGTATGAAGCAAATGCTTCAACTTAGAGCATTAATCAGATCAAGGGTGAGGAAAACAAATGAATGGCAAGGCTATTTATAGTTTTGGATGAAGAACAAGATCATGCCATGTGTGTTATGTATTGCCCAAGCAATAATCTGGTCCACATAAGTGTTTGGTGCAGGTTTAAAGCCTTGATGATCACACAAGAGCCCACAAGTTTGCAAAAACTAGCATTGAAAACAAGGGCTGAAGCTAATTCAATGAATCTGCCCAGATAGGGCTGTGGCTACCCACGACGGATACAACCTTAGGCTGTCGCGCCCCGCCACGCCCTCAGATCAGAATTTTCTTTTTTGGCAGAAACAGTCCCTGCACGCTCCAAAGTTGTTTTTCGATGCGTTTAACCCCCGTTAATCCAATTTCAAGGATCTACAAGGATGTTAAAGCATATAGAACTTAAAATATGCTTGGAAATATCACGGATGTCGGTTCGTTTGGTCGTACGGTCACGTTGTTCGGTTAATTACGACGAAACTCGAACGAACGCGAAAACGATCCAAAATAAACGACGAATGGTATTTTTGCATTCCGATCACTAAAATAAAATATTTTAGTGTCTACAAAAATTTTTGGATGTCCGGATGTGGTCAGAACGTAAGATATGCGCGTAAATGCAAACTTACGCCGTTTTTTACTCTTTTAGTCCCTCTTGATCAAATAAGCGTATTTTCGCATACCGAATCCCTCAAAGCCTATTTCTAAGCTATGTAAAGGATATTTAGAGTATTTTTAGCTTATGATTAAGTTCCAGAATGTTTGTTACTATACCAATCGACATAGTTTCACAGTTTGACGCAAATAGTCCCTGTAAGTGAACAAACTTGTTTTTGCCATACCAAACCCTTTAAAACTTATTTCTAAGTTATGTAAAGGTTATTTAATGTATCTTAAGATTTTGTTGCTATTCCGGAGTGTTTGTCGCGTTAAACTGATTATATTTACGCATCAGTGCGCGTATAACCTTCAAGAAAGCGATTTAAAGCTCGAAATTGAACAAGAATTGATATGTGCAAATGATACACATATTTATACAAATCCCAAGTATGAAACACAATATTTCATTGGTTTGGTATTTTTTTGATGGTCGCAGTGACACAGGTGTCACATTTGATCCTCTTCTCGTGTACGGACTAATTCATTTGTCAAGGTATTGGCTAGTTCTATAGCTTCTTCAATAGTTTGGGTCTAGCTGCCTTGACTACATGCCTTATCATTCCAATTAATCCCCAGATGTAACGGGAGATTAATACTGGTTCAGGTGAAGCAAGGGTTGGCACTATTCTAGCATATTCAAAGAATAACTTAGTGTACCCCTTACTATCCACACCAGTCCTTCTAAGGTTTAAGAACTTGTTTGATATCTATTCTTCTTCATTAGGAGGGTGGAATTTCCTTTCTACCATGTTTTTAAACTCCTCCCATTCCATATTGTAAGTTCTATCACTTCCTCTAGTCTGGAGGATAGTATTCCACCATTCTAGTGCTGAATTCTTAAACAGATTGGAAGCAAACATTATCTTATCCTCTTCCGCACATTTACTTATTCTTAAGACTGCCTCAGTCTTTTCTATCCAGCGTAGAACTGCAACGGCCCCATCATTGCCCGAGAATTCCATTGGTTTACTAGACCAGAATTCTTAGTAAGAACAACCGTAAGATACGGTTCTTCTTCTTTTGGGAATGGGCACTTGAAGTACAGTTCCATTGTTCACGTTGTGTTCAGGTTCAGTTGGTCTGTTACTACTATGCTTACTTTTATTATCAGCTTCCCTAACCGTTTGAATAATATATGGCATTGCATCTATTATTCCTTGTGCCACTATGTGTTGGATGGCACTGTTATCCACTTGGTTTCCATTGTTGTTTTTCGGATTTTTGTTACCCGCGTTATTGTAACTCTGGTTATCGTTATTCAGATTTTCCTGATTCACTTCGTCGTTCATCTGAATTTTAAACATTTATCACGTATTAATATCACAAGATAATATCTTAATAATTTTAGGCAACAATCACACAACACACATATTGGTCAAAAGCGTCGAGCATTGCGGCTTTACTCTTTCTATTATAGCATGCGTCAAATACACACTAAGACTGGAATTAAAATTACAACACTACTATGCATCACTAACCACAAAGTGGTCTATACTACAACATATATTATTATTACACATATTATTATTATTAATTTTTTTTTTCATAAAAACATATTATATATTATTATATTATTATTATTATTACCAACTCCACCATCATCATTACTGGTCTGGATTCATCCTGTAATACATATTGCGCTCGTCGTATTTCCAGACGAGTCGCTCTCCTACCTGCCTCATCCTCTCACTACTATCTAAGATTTCTTCTCCGAAAGTTTGGAGCTCATGCACATTTTCTGCACTTATTGGGGGTGTAGGTGCTGGTACTGGGTCTGGGTACTGGGGCATGGGATTCTCCTGAGGGTACGGATTTTCTAAGATCTCCCTAATGTATTCATCGTTGTCATAGTAGGGATCTAGAGGGTCCAGACCTGGATATGCTGCTAAGTTCGGCATGGTTTCATCGTTTAGGTGGTAGCATGGCACATAATCCCTATGATCATCGAACCATGGATCATAATTTGGGTCTAAGGGATTAGGGGCTGGTATCCTAGGTATCTCCTCAGGGTTGAAATCATGCATTTCTATCTCCATCGGCTGAGTGGGGAACAAAGGTAAGGGTTGTGGGGCTACTAGTTGTTCCAGATTTGGGTCGGCAGCAGTTGTTGCTAGGATGTGAAAATTGGCTAAGCTCCTATTAAGCATATCCTGTGCATGGGCATCTGATTCTCGCTTAGCGGCTGCTAGGACTCTTTGCTGTTGCAACTTTCGCATTCTTTTCCTACGCTCGAATGCTCCCTTACTGAACCATCTTCTCTTTGTCTGAGGGAATGGCTCTTCAGACTGAGCCTTAAAGACAAACATCCCTTCTTCCTGATCAGCAGAATACCCAGAGAGGGTAGGCTGGGAAGAAGTACGTTCACTCCTAGGTGAATCAGACAACTGACTTTCTAAGCCGTCAGTGCTCTCAAGCTGGCTTTCTTCTGATTTGACTTTCACATTTTGTTACCTGAAACGCATTTAAAAAAAAAACATTTGTTAGTGGGAAATATTGGTGAGTGAATCCCAGTTTAATTAAGAAGAGTTTTATCAATTAACACAGTATTGAGAGCTATCACATTGTTTATTTCTACACAATTACTCATTCAGTATTGTCAATCCTGACTGGTGGGTCATATTACCCATTGGCTAACTCGTTGTCCAATGGTAACGTGTTCCACATTTTGTATACAAAACCCCAACATACCGGCAGTAATTGAAGAACTACAAAGACTCAATCACTGCTTAATCACATTGTAAAGCATTTAAGGTTTTGTAAAACAGTTCACAAAAAGGTTTACAAAAAGAGGATAAACTCACATTGTTGTCTTAGACTTCTTTTAGGGTTTCCTGGTGATTTATCTATAATTTACACAAATGTACATATGTTAGTATAATAACCCTTTATTTATATTAACGATACCCTCCGCGAGACGACATTCCAACAACTACGTCGGGCAGAACCACGACAGTCGTTACGGAATCCTAGATCAATCGGGCAGCGTATCTAATACGTAACCGGGGTTATAATACTTACAACAGAGCAGAACTTCATTAATTAGGGGGATATTATACCCGATTATAATGCCTACTATCAGAAATTCGTGAGAAAGGAAAAAGAAATGAGCGAATTGGACTGAAAGTCGATGCCTGCTATTTATAGGGCTGAAATTCAAGTCTCTCGCGGCCCGCGTAAGGTTAGTCGTGGGTTTACGCGGCCCGCGTAGTAAGGGGGTCTAGGCCGTAGGTGATCCAGGTCACGGTATAGGTTCAACACGTGTTGCCACGTGTCAACACCGGGTGTGGCCTCGTTGTTGATTCCTCGCGGCCCGCGTAGGCAGTAGCCAAAGGCTACGCGCCCCGCGACAGCCTATAAAATTTTGTTTTTTAATTATTTTTAATGAAATTTCATATTTTGGGCTTGGTTTTCACGTACGGGGTTTATTTTGAGATATATAGGGGTATTTTAAAATATATTAGGGTGTCAGAAAAAAAATATTTCAGGAGGGTTTTTATAGCATGGGTGCTCGTAAAGATCTACCAAAATCGTTTTCTTAATTAACTCAAGAGGAAGTAGAATTTTTTTTTATGGAATGGGGGATTGGGATGAAGTTTAAACCGGTTGCAACGGCTTGCGATGTTTCAATCGATAAGTGTCCCCCTGGTTCCATTGCTCTCTATTGTCGCCATTTTGAGTTTTCGAACCTTCACCACCCCTTTTCGACCTTTGTTCTGAACTTCTTAGAGTATTATCGCATATCCTTTGGCTAGATTCACCCTCAGGGTCTGGCTAGGGTTTTGCACTTTGAACTTCTGTGCCGGGCTTCTGGGTATAATCCCACCCTTTTATCGTTCCGTCGTTTTTTCCGGTTCGCCAAGAATGGTGACTAGTTTACATTCGAAACATCTCAGGTTGATACTTGCTTAATTTCATCTATGGTTTCTAGTCTTGGTGTTTGGAAAGACCGGTTTTTATGGGTTTCCAATGAAAATGTTCCTTTTAAGCTTGTTTGGAGGCATCCGGATGCCGTTTTAAATGAGCCTGAACCCTCTGCCTATAACAACCCTCCTGAATATTTTTTTGACACCCTAATATATTTTAAAATACCCCTATATGTCTTAAAATACACCCCGTATGTGAAAACCGAGCCCAAAATATTAAATACCATTAAAAATAAATAAAAAACAAAATTTTAGTGGCGCTCGCGGGCCGCGTAGCCCTTGGCTACATATTACGCGGGCCGCGACAGCTCTAGGGTCAGGCGAGCCCCGATGTTGACACGTGTCATAACGCGTGTTGAACCTAGTCGTGACCCGGATCACCTACGGTCTAAACCCCCTACGACGCAAGCCGCGTAGGCCTTAGCCTAACCTTACGCGAGCCGCGAGGACATTAGATTTCAGCCCTATATAAGAAGGCATCGGGATTTCGTTTTCCGTCGCTCATTTCTTTTCTTTCTTAACGAATTTCTGAGAAGTAGGCATAATATTCGGGTATTATATCCCCCTAATTAACGAAGTTCTGCTCCGTTGTAAGTATTATAACCCCAGTTACGTGTTAGATACGCTGCCCGATTGATCCAGGGTTCCGTAACGACTGTCGTGGTTCAGCCCGACGTAGTTGTTGGAATGCCGTCTCGGGGAGGGTATAGTTAATATAAATAAAGGGTTATTATACTAACATATGTACATTTGTGTAAATTATAGATTAACACCAGGAAACCCTTAAACGAAGTCTAAAACACCAATGTGAGTTTATCCTCTTTTTGTAAAACTTTTGTGAACTGTTTTACAAAACCTTAAATGCTTTACAATATGATTAATCAGTGATTGAGTCTTTGTAGTTCTTCAATTACTGCCGGTATGTTGGGGTTTTGTATACAAAATGTGGAACACGTTACAATTGGACAACGAGTTAGCCAATGTGTAATATGACCCACCAGTCAGGATTGACAGTACTGAATGAGTAATTCTGTAGAAATAAACAATGTGATCGCTCTCAATACTGTGTTAATTGGTAAAATGTTTCTTGATTAAACTTGGATTCACTCACCAGTATTTCCCACTGACAAATGTTTTTAAAACGCGTTTCAGGTAACACAATGTGACAGCCAAATTAGAAGAAAGCCAGCTTGAGAGCATTGCCGGCTTGGAAAAATGTGGCTATAAAAGTTACCTAAAAGTCGATGTTTTAAATTCAATAAAATAGGGTTTATCCCTATGTTGTAATAAGAAACTTGGGTTTTACCCATGTGGTTATTAATATAAAATATGGTGGTTTTACTCAGATAAACATTTCCTAACTACGGTCCTGATGAATTTCCGCTGCCAAATTAATAAACAAACTGATACCACCACAAATGATGTTCGCGACCGCCCGTTCCCAGGACAGATAAGGGGCGGGGGTTGCGACAGAAGGTGGTATCAGAGCTAAGCCACTGATTCAGCCATAGAAGTGTTCTGCTGACATCAATATATTATTCAAATTGTTAGGAAATAAATTATTAAAATACTTACATATCTGTATTTTATTGTTATGTCTTATTTGACTATTTGTTAGTTTACAGTATGAGTGATCAAGGACCCTCGGACGTGTATCGTCAGTTGTCTGATTCACCAAGGAGTGAAGGAACTTCTTCCCAGCCTACCCTATCTGGGTATTCTGCTGATCAGGAAGAAGGGATGTTTGTCTTTAAGGCTCAGTCTGAAGAGTCATTCCCTCAGAAAAAGAGAGGATGGTTCAGTAAGGGAGCATTCGAGCGTAGGAAAAGAATGCGAAAGTTTCAACAAAAAAGAGTCCTAGCAGTTGCTAAGCGAGAGTCAGATGCCCATACACAGGATATGCTTAATAGAAGCCTAGCTAATTTTCATATCCTAGCAACAACTGCTGCCGACCCAAATCTGGAACAACTAGTAGCCCCACAACCCTTACCTTTGTTCCCCACTCAGCTAATGGAAGTAGAAATGCATGATTTCAACCCTGAGGAAATACCTAGGATACCAGCCCCTAATCCCTTACATCCAAATTATGATCCATGGTTCGATGATCATAGGGATTATGTGCCACGCTACCACTTAAACGACGAAACCTTGCCAAATTTAGCAGCATATCCAGGTCTGGACCCTCTAGATCCCTATTACGACAACGATGAATATATTAGGGAGATCTTAGAGAATCCGCACCCTCAGGAGAATCCCATGCCTCAGTACCCAGACCCAGTACCAGCACCTGCACCCCCAATGAGTGCAGAAAATGTGCATGAGCTCCGAACTTTCGGAGAAGAAATTTTAGAGAGTAGTGAGAGGATGGGGCAGGTAGGAAAACGACTCGTCTGGAAATACGACGAGCGCAATATGGATTACTGGATGAATCCAGACCAGTAATGTGATGGTGGAGTTGGTAATAATAATAATATAATAATATATAATATGTTTAAAAAAATATAAAAAAATAATAATTTTATAATAAATAATAATAATAATAATAATAATAATAATAATAATAATAATATGTGTAATAATAATATATGTTGTAGTATAGACCACTTTGCGGTTAACGATACATAATAATATTGTATTATAATTTTTAATTTTTAGTATTGGTTTGTATTAGAAGCATATTATAATAGAAAAGAGTAAAGTCGCAATGCTCGACGCTTTTGGTTAATATGTGTGTTGTGTGGTTGTTACTCAAATTATTAATTATCTTGTGATATTAATATGTAGTAAATGTTTAAATTCAGATGGCCGACGAAGTGAATCAGGAAAATCTGAATAACGATAACCAGAGTAACAATAACCCGGATAACGGAAATCCAAACAACAATAATGGAAACCAAGTGGATAACAGTGCCATCCAACACATAGTGGCACAAGGAATAATAGATGCAATGCCATATATTCTTCAAACGGTTAAGGATTCTAATAATAAAAGTAGACATGATAGCAAGCGACCGTCTGAACCTGAAAACAGTGTAAACAATGGACCCGTACTTCAAGTGCCCATTCCTAAAAGAAGAAGAACCGTGTCTTACGGTTGTTCTTACCAAGAATTCTGGTCTTGTAAACCAATGGAATTCTTGGGCAATGAAGGGGCCATTGCAGTTCTACGCTGTATAGAGAAGACTAAGGCAGTCTTAAGAATAAGTAAATGTGCGGAAGAGGATAAGATAATGTTTGCTTCCAATCTATTTAAGAATTCAGCACTAGAATGGTGGAACACTATCCTCCAGACTAGAGGAAGTGACATAACTTACAATATGGAATGGGAAGAGTTTAGAAATATGGTAGAAAGGAAATTCTGCCCTCCTAATGAAAAGGAACAGATAGCCTCCTAATGAAAAGGAACAGATAGCAAACAAGTTCTTAAACTTAGAATGACTTGTGTGGATAGTAAGGGGTACACTAAGTTATTCTTTGAATATGCTAGAATAGTGCCAACCCTTGCTTCACCTGAACCAGTATTAATCTCCCGTTACATCTGGGGATTAATTGGAGAGATAAGGCATGTAGTCAAGGCAGCTAGACCCTAAACTATAGAAGAAGCTGTAGAACTAGCCAATACCTTGACAGATGAATTAATCCGTACGCGAGAAGAGGATCAAAGGAGAAACCAAACCCAGAAGCTTACTCAAGAATTTAGTTTTGGAAATTCTAACCGTGGGAGAAATGTAGGCTCTACCTCTGCACCCTACTGTAAGAATTGCAAAAGAAAGCATTCTGGAAGATGATCCATATACTGTAACTTCAGCAAAATATCGGGACACAAGGAAGAAGATTGAAGGAAAAAGATTAACAACAGGATATGTTACAACTGCGGAGAACAAGGCCACATCAAGCCAAATTGTCCAAAGCTAGCTCTAGCTACGAACACCAAGAATACTAAAAATGCAAGAGCATTTGTTCTAACTGCAGAAGAAGCAAAGATGATCCCGGATGTGATCACCGGTACGTTTTTAGTTAATGATGTTTTTGCTAAAGTATTATTTGACTCTGGTGCGAACCAAAGTTTTATTAGTAATTCATTTTGAAAATTACTCAATCAACCATTAACGAAACTTCCACAAGAATGTCTAGTAGAGACAGCAAATGGGGAAACTATTAAGATTTATGAGATCTTACAGGGAGCAAGAATAGAAATTTTAAATCAGAAATTTATTGCAAACCTTTACCCAATGAATCTGGCAGGATTTGATGTTGTGTTAGGAATGGATTGGTTAATAGCCAATAAAGCCAGTATTTTATGTGATCAAAAGTCAAGTAAATTCACCAAGGGGTGAAAAGATCACAATGAAAGGAAATAAGTTCTCTAAATCTACAAAATTCATCTCTATGATGAAAACTGCAAGTTATGTAAGGAAAGGATCATTAGTGTATTTGATTTCTATAATCACTAACACTAAAGGAAAAAGATTAAAGGATATTCCAGTAATATCCTAGTTTTCAGATGTATTCCCAGAAGAGTTACCAGGGCAACCCCCATACATGGAAGTTGAATTCGGAATCCATTTGATACCCGTAACTGCACCAATTGCCAAAGCACCCTACGGTTTGGCACCCGCAGAAATGCAGGAACTGAGGAAACAAATAGATGAATTATTGGAAAAAGGATTTATACAGCCAAGTTCATCACCCTGGGGAGCACCGATTTTATTCGTTAAAAAAGAAGGACGGATCAATGCGTATGTGCATTGATTACCGTGAATTGAACAAGGTCATAATTAAGAATCGGTATCCATTACCAAGAATTGATGATCTGTTTGACCAGTTGCAAGGAGCACGATTTTTCTCTAAAATCGATTTAAGGTCAGGATATCATCAATTAAAGGTACAGGAAGAGGACATTCCCAACACTGCTTTCAGAACAAGGTATGGCCATTATGAATTTACTGTCATGCCATTTGGTTTAACCAATGCCCCAGCTGCATTCATGGACATGATGAACCGAATATGTAAGCCATATTTAGATAAATTCATAATTATCTTTATAGATGATATTCTCATTTATTCTAAAAGTAAAGAGGAACATGCAAAACATTTGCACGCACTTCTAAGTTTATTGAGAAAGGAAAAGCTTTATGCTAAGTTTTCAAAGTGTGAGTTTTGGTTAGAACAAGTACAATTTCTTGGACACCTAGTTGATCATGAAGGAATTCATGTAGATCCCACCAAGATCGAGGCAACAACCAATTGGAAAACCCCTGAGTCACCAACCGAGGTTAGAAGTTTCTTAGGATTAGCCGGTTATTATAGAAGGTTTATTCGAGATTTTTCTAAAATAGCCATTCCCTTAACTAAGTTAACCTGTAAATCCATTAAGTTTTAATGGGGACCAAAACAAGAAGAAGCATTTAGAATTCTTAAGCAAAGATTAACCCATACACCCATACTAGCGTTACCAGAAGGAACTGAAGATTTTGTAATATATTGTGACGCTTCCAAGTTAGGTTATGGATGTGTATTGATGCAATGTCAAAATGTTATAGCTTACGCTTCTAGACAACTTAAGAATCATGAAGAGAATTATTTAACCCATGATTTAGAATTAGGAGCCATAATTTTTGCCCTTAAGATTTGGAGACATTACCTATATGGTAGTAAGTTTACCATTCTCACAGACCATAAGAGTTTAAGATATGTCTTCGGGCAAAAGGAATTGAATATGAGACAAAGATGTTGGATGGAATTACTTAGTGATTATGATTGTGATATCCAATATCATGCAGGAAAGGAAAATATAGTTGCTGATGCTTTAAGCCGAAAGTATCATGAAAAGCCAAAAAGAGTACGTTCACTTAAATTAAATCTGCAAGTAGATTTAAATGAACAGATTAGAATGGCACAAGAATCAATAATCAAGGATGATACTGAGAAGTTAAAAGGAATGATTAAGGAATTAGAACAAGGAACAGATGGAATTTGGAGATTCCATAAGAAAAGAATGTGGATACCTAAATTAGGAAACCTACGTCACCGTATATTAGTAGAAGCCCATAAATCTAAGTATACGATGCATCCTGGAAGTGATAAGATGTATAAGGATTTAAGAAAGAATTTCTGGTGGATAGGAATGAAAAAGGATATAGCAGCATATGTTGCAAAATGTTTAACATGTTCACAAGTCAAAGCTGAACATCAGAAACCTTCAGGTTTATTGCAACAGTTAGAAATGCCTGTATGGAAATGGGAATTGATAACAATGGATTCTGTTTCTAAATTACCTAAAACAAGAAAAGGTAATGATACAATCTGGGTGATTGTAGACAGGCTAACAAAGTCAGCTCATTTCCTACCAATGAAGGAAACTTTCAGTATGGAACAATTAGCTAAATTATATGTAAATGAAGTAGTTTCTTTACATGGAATTCCTCTATCAACTGTTTCTGACAGAGATAGTCGTTTTACCTCTCATTTTTGGACAAGTTTCCAAAAAGCAATGGGAACCAAGTTAAATCTAAGCACAGCTTATCATCCTCAAACGAACGGACAAAGCGAAAGGATAATTCAGACCATGGAAGACATGCTTAGAGCTTGTGTAATTGGTTTCGGAGGTAATTGGGATGATCACTTACCATTGATAGAATTTTCTTATAATAATAGTTATCATTCAAGTATCAATGCTGCACCATTCGAAGCACTTTATGGACGAAAGTGCCGAACGCCAGTCTGTTGGGCAGAAATTGGAGAAAAGCAACTATCTGGACATGAGATAGTACAAGAAACAACAGACAAAATCATTCAAGTCAAGGAACGACTAAAAGCAGCACGTGATCGACAAAAGAGTTATGCTGATAATAGACGAAAGTCGTTGGAATTCCAAGTAGGAGATAAAGTATTATTAAAAGTCTCTCCTTGGAAAGGAGTAGTAAGATTCATCAAGAGGGGAAAGCTAAGCCCCAAGTATGTTGGACCTTTTAAAATTATTAGAAGAATAGGACCTACAGCCTATCAGCTACAACTGTCAGAGGAAATGGCAGGAATACATGATGTATTTCATGTATCTAATCTCAAGAAATGCTTAACTGATGAATCACTGATAGTACCTCTTAAGGATATAGAGGTAAATGAATAGTTAAAATTTGTAGAAAGACCTCTACAAATTGAAGACAGGAAAGTCAAGAATCTCAAGCACAAGAGATTAGTTCTGGTCAAAGTGAAGTGGGATTCCAAAAGAGGACCAGAATACACATGGGAGCTTGAATCAGAAATGCAAAGGAAATATCCACACTTATTTCAGTAGACCTCGAGGACGAGCTCTAAAACAAGGTGGGGAGGATATAACAACCCTCCTGAATATTTTTTTCGACACCCTAATATATTTTAAAATACCTGTAGGATCGAGAAACGACCTAACGAGTCGATCAGAAGAGTGCTCAGACAGAATCAGAGGCGGAATTCATTGATTCTGTCTTTGTTTAGCTTATATTCACTATTAACTGTCTCGTATATTGATCTCTGAACAATTTACAAGCTGGAGACACTTCGACAGCACCTCGGCGTCGGAATCAAGAAAGTTACAAATGAAATCGTTTGAAGGGTATTTATAGGCCAACCCCTTTCGTTTGAAGATGTCATGTCATGCTTCAAACGAAAACCTTCAAACGAAATGCTTCAAACGAAACATTCAAACGAAACATAACAAAAGTCAATTTCAAACGGAAATGTTTCTTGTTTTGTCTCATGTGCATCATTTCATGTACTGTGCATATGATGATGTCACTATTATGATGTCATCATTCAATATGATGCCATCATGCTTGAACAAATCCGCAACGCAACCCAGACTCGATATAAGACGAAGTCGACAGATGTATACACCAACAGACTCCCCCTCAGATGTTGACGAGTCTTAAGTGTCGAGTCTTCGCATCTTCAGTCTTTATCAGTCTCTTTTCTTTCTTAGCATATACCAGGATCTTCTCTTTGGCTCTAGCCTCGTCAGACTCCCCCTTTCATCATGATGGGATCGCCGTCTGGAATTAGCTTTCACCTTGAGATCAATTTCTGGCTTTATCTCTGTTTAAGCTCATTTCCTGCACAATATTCTCTCAAACATATAAGTTTTTACTTAAATCAATAAGAAAAACTTACTAATTGAAACCATTCAATCATAATAGTTACATCAAGTTCAAATTAATGACCTTGATTAACTAATCAAACTTTTCTTTTACAAAACAAATTTCTTCGGTTAAACTCACACTCCCAAACTAGTCCATCATGTTCAACACTTGGAATTTTGAAAAACAGCTCTTCAACATCAGTTGTCTAAAATCTTTTTGAATTTTTCAAAATTTATGCTAAAACACACAAAAAATCTTTTTGGATTTTTATGAAATGAAATGTAATGCAGTAAAGAAATATTTACAGACACTATTTTTGTGAGCTTGTGTAAGAGGATCATATCAGTTTATGTGACCAATCACTAGCACCGTTAAGCTTTAAACATTTTCAGTTCTAAACGATTCACATTGATTGACGATATTGTTGTCCACTTAAACTCAATCTAAAAACTTTCGAAATGCTTACCGATACGTTAAGGTATATTTAGATAGCACTAAATTCTTATGGACCCCACGATCTCAGCATATCCCCTCATCATGCAATACACTGACCCAAATAATGCCTTTAAACTTTTATCAACTGTGATTTGTGCAAAAACAAAGCAGAATGTTTAAACATTAACAATCAGGTCGATACTTCCGTATACGCAGAGAAAGTCCAATGTTTAAACAACATAAGAAAAATAAAACAAGTTGAAGTTGTTTAGGCTTTAACCACCAGGTCGATACTTCCGTATACGCAGAGGAGGTCCAAAGCTTAAACAAAACACCAAAGAAAATAAAGCAGAACGTTTAGGCAATAACATCCAGGTCGATACTCACGTATACACAGAGGATGTCCAATGCTTAAACAAAATAAAGAAATAAAACAAGTTTAAGTCTTTTCAAAATAAAATGCACAATCACAGTGACTTTTTAGCAAAGTTGTGAAAGTTCACAAACTTAACCAGTTTTATGTCTTTCGACAATCAGCGATTACTGAGTAGGCACACAATCAAGAAGGACAAAACTAAGTACTATGCTTTCGATCATGTTTCCCACTAGAACTAGGCTTTTCATTTTAGGTTTGTATCGTTCTCGCAAATCTACTAGTCTAGCTGAGCCTACCGTCACATCTTTAGTGAGACCGTTTATCACATTTTATCTCTCCATTTCTTTAGCAACAAAACTCATTTCCTCTTTTTTACAACAAAACTCATTTTTGCATTTTTCAATGTTTTTGTAATTTTCTAATTTTTAAAATTTTTTTACTCCCCCTAAAATCAAAATATGTCTCAATTTTGATTTTCTGGGAAAATTTGAAAACAAACTGTACAAGAAATGTGACAACATGATGAGAATCACTTCAATTCTCCATTCACTTGGCTTAAACAATCAGAACTCCCCCTGACAACAAAACATTTTCCCATGGTGATTTCAAAACACTTAAGTTTGTTTTAATCAAAATGGTTTTTCCGAAAAATTAGTTTTGTGAGTCATTTCTCAAACATGGGGATCATTCATCACCTTGTTTTCCTTCAATCACTTGAAAAATTTACCAAATTTTCAACACACTCATTTGTAGAAAATCAAGTACAACTTAATGTCCCTGATTTACCACATGTAAGTCGAAATCACTTTCGTGAATTTCTCAAGAAATATGCCGATTCCTGCTCCACTCTTACCAACCTGGGAACTCCGGCAAGTCAGTTTTTCTATTTAAACAGATTCACCCAAGCCTGACTGTCCTTGGGTGATTTTGAATTCTTGTTCAACAATGGTGGAAAATTTGCATCATCCATTGTTAGACCAGGATTCTCAACTTTTACCTCAACACATGGCTCTTCTGGCTTTACCACACCAGATTCATCGCTTGATCGTGGCTTGTCTGACTTTAACGAGTCAGATTCATTGCCAACAACTGGCTCCTTTGTTTCCGGAGAAACAAATTCATCACCAGCAACTTTCTTTTTCATCTTTCTCTCTTTCGTCCTCAGATTTGTATCTGATGAATCTGTTTTGCTTGATTTGTCAATCTTTGGAGAGCAAGATGATTTATCAGAACTTTTATCTGTTTTACTAGTTGTATCCGAGGACAAAATCCTTTCGAGATACTCTCTCGCATTCTTCCTATTTTTCCTCAGTCTGTCTTTCTGCCCCTGCGAAAGCTTTACTTTCTTTTCTAGAACTTTCTGTTTTTGAACTTTAGGTTCTTGAACTTTCTGTTCTTTGGGCTTTGCTTTGACATTGACTGGTTTCTTTGCCATTTTCTGAGAATCAACCCTCGATCTTCCCTTTGATCTCATTGGGCAATCTCTGGCAATGTGTCCTCTGATTTGGCAGTTATAGCATCTTCTCGTCTCATAACTCCAATTCTGGCAGTTAACATCAATGTGTCCTCTCACACCACATGTGTAACACACTCTGTTATCATACCAATCACCATTCTCAGTCCAAACATTCAGATCATAGCACTGTTTGGCTTGGTGATAATCCTTGCTCCTCTTGTATGCTGTATTTGGCTTTTGAGCACTGTGGTCAAACCTGCACCACTTATTACCAACAGTTTTTGAGTTTTGATTTTTCGATTTTTGTGGTTTTTTATCATGATTGGATGATTGAACTGATGAGCTTTTATTTTCTTTTTGAAGTTTTTTCGGCTTTTTATCTTTTTGATTTTGTTCCACATTCTTCTTTACATGTTTTTGCGTTGAGTATTCACCTTTCTCAGTAGAATGTAGAACGGTTTCTTGAAATTTTTCTTTTAATTTCAAAAATATTTTTCTTTTCTCATCATCATCAGTTTTCTCATCACAATCTTCAACTTGGACTTTGTCAAATTTTGTGACATTGTCACTTATTGGAACAGAATTGATCGGTTTTGGACATGGATAATCTGGTGTTGATGACGAAGTCTCAAAACCTTTCAATTTCTTCTCAAGCTCATCAATTTTTTTCCGAGCAATTTCAGCTTCATTTTCAAGCCGAATGATTTTCTGAAGATGAGAATTTATTTCAATTTGTTTTTCAAGATTATTTTTAAAGATAACATATTTCTCATCTTCTAAAATCTTCATTTGACTTTGAAAATCTTTTTCAATTTTTAATTTTTCATTTTCAAAATCTTTTTCGTTTTCTTTCAAATTGTTGTTTTCTAATGTCAAACTGTTCAAATTACTTAACAATTTGTCATTTTCAGATTTCAACTTCTCACAATTTTCCTTCATTTCAAGAATCTGTTTAACATCATATTGCTTCTCATCCTTCATCTTTTTGACTTCCAATGTCAAACTTTCCGCATCCTTCAAGAGTTTGGCATTGTCAGCTTCAAGTTTATCATATTTAGAGCACACTGATTCAGAACCAGATTCTTCTTTCACAGATTCTTCATTCTTTGGAATTTCCTTTGTTTCCATCTTGTATGTTCCTGCACAAAAGAGTTTAACGAAATCAAAAGGATTCAGACTTTCATCAACATAACATTTCCTTTTAATATCATATTTCAGAATCCTCTTTGTTGCAAGACACACACGAATTCTTTTATCAATTTCAGTAATTACATCCAATTCCAATTTTTGTAAATTCTTTTCCATTTCGTTCAAAAATTCCTTCTTTTTCTTATATTCCTTACGGAACTCTGCATTAACCTCATTAAAGAACTGTTTTGGATAAAGTTCTGTAAAAATATCCTTCCTTTTTAGTTCAACCAAGAATTCATCCCATTTAGCAGGTAAATCAGCTGCCAATTTTGATATCTGTTCATCTCTTGATATTCTAATATCTTTTTTCCTCAAATTTTCTGTTAAAATTTCAAATCGTCTTTCCAACTCATCCAACATTTCATCCTTTTGACACATGAAATGTTCAAAACTTTTAACCCAAATGTCCGCACTTACATTTCTATAATTGCTATCCACAGTTCTCATATACCAACTATTTAAACTTTCAAGATAATCATTTTCTTCTTCGTCAAACATTTTCGCCATATTTCAAAACAATTTCAAACTTCACTGATTGGGCCGATTGTTTTAGTGAATATGTTTAACGAATGATTGGGCCTCTAGAATTTGGATAACATGGGCCGACAAATTCTAAGTCACAATTCAATTCTATTTGGCCTTCTCACCAACTCACATGGATCGACACCCACTAAGACTAAATGATATTACCGAGACTTTGAATTTATCAGCTATCACATGCAACTTACAACAGTGGCCGACAACAACATAGATCAGATCAAAAGTTCATATGTTCTCGAGATATTTCACATGCAGACATTTAATTTCTATTGAGCCGTTCGATATTGATCTAATCAAAACAGATATATCACGTGATGACTTTTCAATTATCAAGATAATCAGCCGACAAATTTGTTTTAATATCTAAAATAAATGGGCCGACACTAGTTCACGTGATTTATAGTCCCAATTTAAAACTACCTGACAACTTCAATCAATGTTTCACATGAAATTATATTCTTTCAAACGTGATCACACTCTCAAACGGAATAGGTGTATTCCTCAAACGAGATCACCAAACGGACTTCCTTCAAACGAGGAGTTCAAACGGAATCCCTCATTTCAAACGATACAAGAGATTACGTTTGAAACTTTTGCCATTTTCAAACGAGAATGTGATGTTCAAACGGAAATATCAGATTTTCAAACGAAAATGTCAGTTTTCAAACGGAAAACCAAGCCTCGTTCAAACGGAATCCAGTTTTCAGTTCATTTTTACCAGTTTTACTTTGAGTTTAGATCTGATATTCTCAAGGATTTGTTAAAATACAATTACGCACACATTGTGAAAGTTTCAGCCGAGTTTAACTGTAAAAACTTGTTCAATTTTGAAAAGGTGTAGAAATCAGAATTTTTCAGTGAAAACAAGCTAAACGGTAAGAACTCTTCCTCCTGAGCTCTGATACCACATGTAGGATCGAGAAACGACCTAACGAGTCGATCAGAAGAGTGCTCAGACAGAATCAGAGGCGGAATTCATTGATTCTGTCTTTGTTTAGCTTATATTCACTATTAACTGTCTCGTATATTGATCTCTGAACAATTTACAAGCTGGAGACACTTCGACAGCACCTCGGCGTCGGAATCAAGAAAGTTACAAATGAAATCGTTTGAAGGGTATTTATAGGCCAACCCCTTTCGTTTGAAGATGTCATGTCATGCTTCAAACGAAAACCTTCAAACGAAATGCTTCAAACGAAACATTCAAAAGTCAATTTCAAACGGAAATGTTTCTTGTTTTGTCTCATGTGCATCATTTCATGTACTGTGCATATGATGATGTCACTATTATGATGTCATCATTCAATATGATGACATCATGCTTGAACAAATCCGCAACGCAACCCAGACTCGATATAAGACGAAGTCGACAGATGTATGCACCAACAATACCCCTATATGTCTTAAAATACACCTCGTATGTGAAAATTGAGCCCAAAATATGAAATACCATTAAAAATAAATAAATAAAAATTTTAGGGGCGCTCGCGGGCCACGTAGCCCTTGGCTACATATTACGCGGGCCGCGACAACTCTAGGGTCAGGCGAGCCCCGGTGTTGACACGTGTCATAACGCGTGTTGAACCTAGTCGTGACCCGGATCACCTACGGTATAAACCCCCTACGACGCGGGCCACGTAGGCCTTAGCCTAACCTTACGCGGGCCGCGAGGACATCAGATTTCAGCCCTATATAAGAAGGCATCGGGATTTCGTTTTCCGTCGCTCATTTCTTTTCTTTCTTAACGAATTTCTGAGAAGTAGGCATAATATTCGTGTATTATATCCCCCTAATTAACGAAGTTCTGCTCCGTTGTAAGTATTATAACCCCGGTTACGTATTAGATATGCTGCCCAATTGATCCAGGGTTCCGTAACGACTGTCGTGGTTCTGCCCGACGTAGTTGTTGGAATGCCGTCTCGGGGAAGGTATCGTTAATATAAATAAAGGGTTATTATACTAACATATGTACATTTGTGTAAATTATAGATTAACACCAGGAAACCCTTAAACGAAGTCTAAAACAGCAATGTGAGTTTATCCTCTTTTTGTAAAACTTTTGTGAACTGTTTTACAAAACCTTAAATGCTTTACTATATGATTAAGCAGTGATTGAGTCTTTGTAGTTCTTCAATTACTGCCGGTATGTTGGGGTTTTGTATACAAAATGTGGAACACATTACAATTGGACAACGAGTTAGCCAATGTGTAATATGACCCACTAGTCAGGATTGATAGTACTGAATGAGTAATTGTGTAGAAATAAACAATGTGATCGCTCTCAATACTGTGTTAATTGGTAAAATGTTTCTTGATTAAACTGGGATTCACTCACCAGTATTTCCCACTGACAAATGTTTTTAAAACGCGTTTCAGGTAACACAATGTGACAGCCAAATTAGAAGAAAGCTAGCTTGAGAGCACTGACGGCTTGGAAAAATGTGGCTATAAAAGTTACCTAAAAGACGATGTTTTAAATTCAATAAAACAGGGTTTATCCCTTTGTTGCAATAAGAAACTTGGGTTTTACCCATGTGGTTATTAATATAAAATATGGTGGTTTTACTCTGATAAACATTTCCTAACTACGGTCTTGATGAATTTCCGCTGCCAAATTAATAAACAAACTGATACCACCACAAATGATGTTCGCGGCCGCCCGTTCCCGGGACAGATAAGGGGGCGGGGGTTGCGACACTGCCTCTAAGATAAATACCCATTTCCTTGATACTCTTAGGGAGTGCCCTTCAAGGCTTCTTCCTTTCTCCGAGCACTTACTGGTGTTGCTGGGTCTCAGTAAGTTGTGGGACAAACGTGATCGAGATCCGGTGCTTATGAGAGATGGGCAGGGTATGCATTTGTTTTGTTGCACTATTGTGTTCCTACTTTTTGTTTGCTTATGTATTTTATTTTTGTTTATTTTGCAGTTATATCTGCACTTGATTTTATTAAGAGTGATGATACTTCCGATGTTGTGTTTGGGGATGTTGCGGCTACTCCGGGTGAAGATGCAGTTGTTAGGGGATCCGAGCATAGGTCCGAGGGTTCTGGCTATGTGAATGTTCCTAATGTTAAAGGTTTCACAAAGGCTCCGGGTTCCAAGGTTTCTGTTTGTCGTTCAGACCGTTGCTTGAAAGGTGCTGATCAACCTTCTGGCTCAGAGGCCATTGATGTTAGTGATGATATTGAGGTATCTGTAGAACAAGTTCTTGAGGTTGATGTGGAAAAGGGTAAGGAAAAAGAGTTAGTTGTTTCTGGTAAGAAGAAGATGTTGGTTAAGAAAGGTTCCACTCCTACCATCCAGGGTTCATCGGGCAAGAGTGGCAAAAGCTTGGAGGGTCCAGAATCTGAAGAGGTTTATGTTCCCAACTGGGATGTTAAGGTTGAGGATAGCTTCAAGGATCCAGCTGTTTGTGCTGAGGTGTTAGCCCATTTTGCTCCTCCTGGTGTTCGGAGTGCAATTTCTGAGATGGAAGCTGATCACTTTATTTCAAGATTGATGCTAAGCTCCTGTAACCTTTTGGCCCTGTTGGCTGAAGGTGTTACCCATTTTACAAAAGGTATGCGGGAGTATGAGGAAGCTTCCAAGAAGAAGGACAAGATGAAAGCCTCCATGGCTGCTATAAAGAAGGAGGTTGAAGGGTTCTCTAAGAAAGAAGAGGCCCAGGTGAAGAAGGTTGGAGAGTTGACAAAGGGACACGAGATTGAGATGAACGATCTTAAGAAAAGTTTCGAGGCTGATCGATTGAGACTGAAGGCTGATAGGGAAGCCTTGGATGTTCAGCAAAGGGCCTTCGAAGAAGAGAAGGAAGGTTTAAAGGCTTTGGTTGCTCAAGCCACTGGTGATAACCAGTGGCTTATTGAGCAAGGTTTTCATCAAGTTATCACCTACCTTCTTCACTCTAAGGAGTTCAATTCTGCTCTTGGAGAAGTTTACACCAAACTGCTAAACTTGGGGAAACATCAAGGCCTTATTGCTGGTTATAAACTTCATGAATCTGGTCAGCCCTTGGAGCAGTCTCCCCTGTATCGCCCTGAAGCTTCTGAGGTTTTTAAAGGTTCCATTCAACAGATGGAGAGGTTGACTTACCCTTATGTAAGTCAGGTTGCAGCTTGTTTTGGTAAGCCCGTTTCTGTTTTACAAGAGCTGAAGTCGGATGGGCTTAATGAAAAGGTATGTGCTGAAGTGCTTGATTCCCTTTCAAGGAAGCATTCTCGTTCGGGGGATAGTGAAGAGACCTTTTCGGGAGAACCTGATGCTTCCAAGGATGCAAGCCTCGAAGGTTCAGCAGTTGGTGATGATGGTGGTTCAAAGGCTAAGAAGTCGAAGAAGGCCAAGAAGGCTAAAGGTAATGGTTCTGGGGCTTCTAAGCCTCCTTCTGATGTTTGAACAATATTCGTAGCTTTCTAAGCACCCCTAAACAATTTAATGGTTTGTATGTTACTTTGAACAAATTACGGTTTTGCAGAAACCCTTAAGGTTTCTGTTTTGTGGTTGTGGTTGGCCTTAGTGGCCATTTGAACAATATCTATGTTTACAAACTGTTAAGGTTTGTTTTAACTTATTTGAATATTTGGGAGCCTTTGAAGCTTCCTATGCTATTAACTTTGACTTCCTGCCTTGTGTTGTGGTTTTGTGGGATATTTGTATCTTGAAGCCTTTGATGCTTCTGGTTGCTACTTTTTTTTTTGTGACTTGGTGCCTTGGTTTATATTTCTGAGTTTGGGTTGTATGCAATCTTTTACTATTGTGTTGCTCCTTGAATCGTCCTTTATGTTTATGGCATTGTCTTTGTTGGGTTTGCGTTGTCTTTATGTTTGTTATACCTTAAAGGGTTCAGTGTTGTAGTCACTTAGCCTTGGTATTTTTAACAAGGAGACATATCACCTATCCTATCTATATTTTTTTCTTTGGTTTAATTTTGGTTCATAAGCCTGTTTTTTATAAGTTTTCTAAGGCTTAAGGAACATTTGGTGTAGGCTGTTCAGACCCATCTATGAGACAACTTTGTTTTTGATAGTTTCATAAGTCTCATGGAGTTGTATTGATTTAGGAACTCACCCCTTATATAGGTTCATTTAACCCTTGAACCTATTGAGCGATATGGCCTGGGAGCTCATCCCCTTACATGGACCTTGCCATGGAGTTTTGTGTTAGGTTCTCAACCTGATTTTAGGATAGAAAAACAAATTTGATAAAACATCATCATTCATTCAAGAGATATTGTTTTACAAAAAGTGAGCATGAAACAACTCTTGAAATACAAACTAAACTTTCTTGATCAGACATGGAGCCTTTTAAGGGTCTTGCCATTCCAATGTCTGGGAAGCTTTTTGCCTTCTGCGTCGGCTAGTTTATAGGACCCTCCCTTATGTGCTTCAAGGATTGTATATGGCCCTTCCCATTTTGGGCCAAGTTTTCCTTGGTTCTCTTTCTTACTAGCCTCATTGTTTCTAAGCACCAGGTCTCCTGGCTTGAAGCGTTCATACTTGACTCTTTTGTTGTAATAAGCTTCCATCTTTTGTTTGTATTTAGCTTCTTGAATTGCAGCTTGGTCTCGTGTTTCCTCGAGGAGTTGCAAGTTCAACATGGTCTCTTTGTTGTTTACTACGGGATCCATGTTGAGTGTTCTTTGAGTCACAACTCCTACTTCGGTTGGAATCACGGCTTCCGATCCGAACACCAAGCTGTAAGGTGTTCTTTTGTGGCTTATTTTTTCCGTTGTTCTTATAGCCCATAGAACGTTTGGCAACTCTTTGAGCCAATTGCTTTCATGCCTTCCCAATCGAGTTTTGATTCCTTCCACTATGCTTCGATTCATCCTTTCAACTTGGCCGTTTGATTGTGGGTATGCAACTGAGCTGAAAACCTGAGCTATTCTGAATTCTTTGCACCAGGTGCTGAAAGGTTTCTCAGCGAATTGTTACCCATTATCTGTGACCAACACTCCCGGCAACCCATAGCGACAAATAATGTATTTGACAAGAATCACATTTTCATTGAAGGCCAAAAATACCCTATATTCATTAGCTTAGCAACCACCGTTCTTACTCCAAAATGAGCTCCGCATATCCCTTCATGAACCTCTTTGACCAAGTACTGGCTTTGTTCAGGGCCGACACATCTCAGTCAAGGTGCAAGGTAACCTTTTCTGTAGAGGATTTCACCTTGCAACACATACTGCCTAGATTTGATTTTAACCCTTTCAGCCTCTGTTTGATCAGCAAGTAACTCACTGTTTTTAAGGAATTCTTTAATAGGAGTCATCCAATTGGGGCCTTCTTTGGTGATTACATCTTGAACCTCCAATTCTTCAATCGAAGGAGTTTTCAACACCTCCACTAATACCTTTTTGGTAAGGTGGGCAAAGGTGAGAGAAGCAAGTTTACTCAAAGCATCAGCTTTCTTGTTTTGAGACCTTGGGATTTGCTTGATGGTACATGTTTGGAATGTGTTCATCAACTCTTTAGATTTTTATTTGTATCTCTTCATGTTAGGCTCCTTTGCAACATAACTGTCATTCATTTGACTTGACACCAACAACGAGTCTGTGAAGACTTGAAGCCTTTGAACCTTCATTTCCTTGGCTAACCTCAAGCTGGCTATCAACGCTTCGTATCCAGCTTCATTGTTGGTGGTCTGAAATTCAAATCGAAGAGCATATGTAAATTCTAACCCTTCAGGGTTGATCAGAATGAGCCCAGCTCCTGACCCTTCAATGCTTGAAGCCCCATCGATAAAAAGCTTCCAGGCTTCAATGTCAGAGGGTTCAGTGGTAGTTGTGTTAACTTCCGTGACGGTTTATTTTGGGATTTCTACAATGAAATCGGCCAAGACTTGGGCTTTGATGGCTTTTCTAGGGACATAGGTGATTTTGTGTTCACCTAGTTCCACGGCCCACTTGGCTAATCGCCCTGAATTTTCTGGTTTTTCAAGCAGACTCTTAATGGGTTGGTCGGTGACCATTGGTATAGGGTGTGCTTGGAAATACCTTCGAAGCCTTCTAGCCATTTGGACTAGGGCTAGAGTAAGTTTTTCAAAAGGAGGATACTTGATCTCTGCCAATTTTAAAATTTTGCTGAAGAAATAAACGGGTACCTGAACTTTGTCTCGTTCGATGGTTAAAACCGCACTTATTGCTTCTTCAACAACCGAAAGGTATACAAAGATTAGTTCTCCCGTTTCTGGGGCTGCAATATCAGGAAGTGAAGCTAGGTGTTGCTTCATCTGGTTGAAGACTTCCTCGGCCTCTTCAGTCCATTTGAAATCTTTTTTGTCAGAGCACCCCTTGAGCGTTTTAAAGAAAGGCAAAGATTTTTCAGCCAATTTTGAGGTAAAACGCTTCAGGGCTGCAAGCTTTCCATTTAGGCTTTCTACTTCCTTTTTGCTTCGTGGTGGTTTGGTTTCAAGAACAGCTTTTACTTTGTTTGGGTTGGCCTTTATGCTTTGTTTTCCCACAATATGCCCCAGAAACTTACCTTCTTCAAACCCAAACGAACATTTCTCGGGGTTGAGTTTCATGTTAACCTTCCTTGGGTTCTTGAAGGTTTCTTAGATGTCATCAAGCATTTGGTATTCTATTTTGCTTTTGATTACTAAATCATCGACATATGCTTCCATGTTTCTACCAATTTGACTAGCAAAAGCTTTGTCAACCAGGGGTTGGTAGGTTGCACCCGCATTTTTAAGGCCAAAAGGCATCTTTTGGTAGCAAAAGATAGCCTTATCCGTGTGAAAAGCGGTATTTTCTTCATCTTCTTTTTTCATAAGGATCTGATGGTAACCCTTATAAGCATCAAGAAAACACTTGAAAGGGTAACCAATGAGGGAATCGACCTTAGGATCGATTTCTGGTAACGGGTAAAAATCTTTGGGACAAGCCTTGTTCAAGTCCTTGAAGTCGATGCACATTCTCCAAGAATTGTCGGGCTTTCGAACCATGACTGGGTTTGCAATCCAGGACTGATACTTAACTTCCCGGAGAATTCCAGCTGATACAAGCTTTTCAACCTCTTGGCATGCTGCCAAGCTTCTTTCAGGTGCCAAAATTCGCTTCTTTTGGACAATAGGCTTGACATTGGGTGGTATCCTCAGCTCGTGTTCAGCAATGCTTCGAGGGATACCCGTCATGTCTTCCAGGCACCAAGCAAAGACATCGCTATAGTGTACTAGCAACTTTTCAAGGTACGAGAGAGTTTCTTGAGAAAGGCTTGGATTAACCCTTATCCTTTGTTCAGGATATTTGGGGTTTATGATCAGCCTTTGCTTATCTTCTTCATTTTTTGAACTTTCCCCTTCGACCATGTAGGCTTCTTGAGTGGGTTGAAGGGTTGCAATCCCTCTCTCGGTAGGGAACTTGACTGTGCCATGACCAACAGAAACAGCCATATAGAATGCACACTGCCCCAGCCTTCCTATGATGACATCATAGTAGGAAGGTATATTGATAACTACAAAAGTGAGAGGCTGGACTCACTCCATCTTTCCTTCACTAAAATGGACATCAAGGGTTAGTTGCCCTAAAGGCTTGAGGGGTATGTCAGCAATACCTTTTATGGAGGTTCTAGATGGCTGAAGCTTCGAACGTTCCTCATTGCTCAAGCGGTTGAAGAACTTCTCAAACATAATTTCAATGGCTACACTAGTGTCTATGTATGCTATGCTTGTCTTTAGTATACCCACCGTTGCTTCCACCGCTGCCGCTTGTGGGGAACCTTTCCATCAAAATCCACCATGTTAACTTCCTTGCTCTTCCCTTCGGCTATCTTGTCCCTTACCCCCTTCACTAAGTGGGCAAGCTCCCCGGACTTGGCGGCCTCCTCAATCCTCTTTTTGAGTTGGAAGCAATCGTTAGTATGGTGACCCTTCTCTTCATGAAATTCACAAAATTGGGTGGAATTTTCATTCCTTTTGCTTTTAGGGAGAGGTAAGGGAGGTCGAAAGCTTTGTTTCACTTCCTCTGTAGCAAGGATCTCTTGGGGGTTTTGGTAAGGGGTGTGAAGTTCATGGCTTTCTCCCTACAGGGAGGGTTCCGGCCTTCAGACCTTCGTTGCTCTGAACCCTTTTGACGTCTGTCATAGGAATGGAAATTTCCCTTTTTTCTA
The DNA here is from genome assembly GCA_030545235.1 of Helianthus tuberosus. Taxonomy (NCBI): domain Eukaryota; kingdom Viridiplantae; phylum Streptophyta; class Magnoliopsida; order Asterales; family Asteraceae; genus Helianthus; species Helianthus tuberosus. The sequence goes on along the minus strand of CM060399.1, from coordinate 94,897,035 downwards.
GCTGGACTATTGCCTCGCCAGCTAGATCCCCTTTTTCTCTGTTCCTTTATGTCTATAGCCTCTTCTCCTCTGATATGGGCTTCAACCCTTTCGAGAGCTTCTTCCAAGGTCTTGGGTAGGGATTTGTTGAAATCCCTTGTAAGGTATTTGGAGGTAATGGCGTTCATAAAACCGGCTACTCTCATCTTTTCATCCGCCCCCACATAACTCAGACCTTCCTTTTTATACCTCTCTATGAACTCTCGAAGGCTTTCATCATCCCTTTGTTTTATCTGGAAAATCACCGTGGCATCTTTAACATACCGCCTTTGCAGGGAGAAGTTTGCCAGGAACCCTTTGCTAAGGTCATCGAAGCTTCGAACGCTTCTGGCAGGTAAATCATTGAACCAGATTCTGGATGACCCAACAAGGGTTTGCATGAACATGAGACAGCATTCAGCATTAGACCATTTCTCGATTCTAGCAGCACTAGTAAAGATCTGGAGATGATCCTCTGGATCTTCAGTCCCATCATATGTTTTGATATGGGACGGCATTTTGATCTTTGTTTGAAAATCAAACTCAGCAATTTGCTGGGAGAAACATGACAAATTACTTGGTTTATATGGCTTGGCCAAATCTTCTTCCACCCTTACACCTGCGTTGTTATTGTTATTGTTGTTCCCTTGGGTAGCTAGCACTTGATTAATAAAATGTTGCCATTGGAAGCTTGCCATCATCTAAGCCATCATCTGGGGCATAAGGTTGAAGGCTTCCAGGTGCAACTGGGCAGTTTACCCCTAAGGGAGTGCTCATGACGGCACTTCGTGCCAAAGGGAGCACAGACAAAGCTTTTTCCCATGTAGTTGTTGCTGAAGGTGGAAGGCTGGCTACCGGAGATTGTTGGAGCTGGTCCAAAGTCAGCTCGTGCCCCAAGGGAGCACCGGAGGCAACTGGTTAGGAGGAAAAGAGGGGAAAAGACGTTGGATCTGGCCTCCTGTACATATATGGGTTAGGATTCGGAGGAGGATTGCTGGGACCAGCCTCATTCCTAGACACGGTTGGTTGTGAACTTGTAAAAGGAAGAGCGGGAGGTCCAGGAGATAGCGATGGTTCTGGCTCGTCATAATCCAGACGGATCCTCACTCCCTTGTCTCTTTCTCTACTCACGTATTGGTTAAGAAGAGACCTTAACTCTAGAAAGTTATTGGCGACCCCTTCGGGAGTACGCTCAACAAATGAGGGGGTGTTAGAAGCACCAACATTGGGAGATGGTACTCCGGAACGGGATGGTGTCGGCATTTAGAAAGTGAGAAATTCGGGGTAAGTTGCTCCAGTTGGAGTGCTTCCCGGTGTTGAGATGGACGTTGGTATAGCCACATGAGTTTGGCTAGTGTTGGGGGTAGAGGTACGTGGGATTTGGTTTACCTCTCCCGGAGACTCACCTTCCGACATGCTGACTTTTGAGCAAAAATGGAGCTACACTACTAGGTCTTTTGAAGAAAATTAGTGGCGTAGCCCCACGGTGGGCGCCAACTTGTTGATGCAACAAATACTAGACCGTTGATAGTAGCTAGATTGGTTGGGCAATAGGGTTGGAAGGTTCCGGTTTGCCTAACGCAGGTCGTGGGGTCCCCCCACGTTTGCAAGACGTGGAGAGAGGTTCACTAGTTGTATTTTGTTGTTTGTTCAAGGTCCTCAACTGAAGTGTGTTCAGCTTCGGATGCAAGAACAGTGGAAATGTGTGTGTTGAATGTGAAGAAAGGAGACTTGCATGAAACAAGTGCTCGAGAAGGAAGACCAGAGATCCCAAGGGAATCAGAACTGATCGGAATGTCCTTTAGCACTAAATGAAGTGTCATTTTATAGAGGAAGATATCGCCCAAAGAGGAAACCTTGGACTAGTGAACCATGCTTGCAGTGGGAGACTTACCCTTTTAGAGGTTGAACGGTTTAGACCTGCGGGTAAAAGGTTGTTCTCTGTGCACATGTTCTCTTTTACGGCTGTGAGAAGGCTGAACAAGCAATTAATGAAGTGATGGCTTACTGTTCACATCCTTTTTGTTGTTCACCCGAGTTCGTGGGATTTGAACCCTTTAACCTTTCAAGCGTTTATGTGTCTAAGTCAATTTATTTAGTCTTGGGCTACCCCGTCATCAGAGCCTCTCATTAATGCATATACAATTTTAGCCATGTAGTATTTTTCAACTCTTGAACTTGGATGTTAAGTCTTGCTTTGTATTATGTCAAGTCACATAACTTCTTATTGATTCTCTTTAAAATATTACCCATACATAAACGTTGACTTAGTGTGATAAGTCACTTTGATCTATCCATATAAGTCTATAGCGAGGGGATATCTTTTCATTGATATATAAGACCAAGAATGTTACTACACTACACCCCCGAATATTTTGAAAACAAATGGCTCAAATTTGTTATGGTTAAGCAGACCCTTCGATTTTCTCGTCAAAGCATAAGACCATGCTTAATGGGGGTTTATGCAGCCGTGATGGACCTCATGGTGCCGCATAGCGCCGGGGAACACCCCCTCCCCACCCGACATTATGGCTTGTGAAATTTTTTCCCTGTGATAGTGATACGGGGATCAAGGTGAGTTGAGGAATGTGTTTTGTTAGGTATGTAGTGTTAACCGCTTCACTCAAATATTATATGGGGTTATGTGAGTTAGTACTTTAAATCATAAGATCACCTAGATGTTTGCATTAAAGTAGTTCCAACTCTTGGAATCAAAAAACCCTTATGGCCATGTTAAATGCAGGGCCGGCCCAAGGGTAAGCTAAATGAGGCTTGGGCCTTGGGCCACCAAAACTATATGGCCTCCATAATTTGATAAAACCACAGTCCATTTATAAAAGATTTAGGGTGTGGGTTATCAACAGATTGAAAGTTGGTAGTGTAGTGGTTTTGTGTATGTATGGATGTTGGTGAGACTCGGGTTCGAATCCCTGGTTCGCCATTTTTTTTCTTGTTTTTAAATTTTAACACAATTTTTCAAATAATTACACTTGGGCACTTCAAGTTTAACTTTCAATCACATAATTTTTTTGGGAAAAATGCCACAAGATTTTACTTCGCTTTAAGCCACCAAAATGGTTGAGCCGGCCCTGGTTAAATGCACATGCAATACATCTTTTATAAAGTTCCCTTTACGGAAATCAGTTTGACATCTATTTTTCATATCTTACCTATAATTAATAAAGAAGTAATGGTGACGTCATGTGTCACAATTTTGTTAGGTCAAATTTTTTATCTCGCTTTTCTTATTTCACTCATTTGTATTCTATTTTTTAACTAAAAAAATTATGATTTCTAAATCTTCGTTAGTAACTATTCAATGTTTTTATTTATTCAACCCACGTAATACATGAGTTTTTATAGATAGTTTAAAGTGATCCCTAACTAACCCGTCATCATTACAAATGAGATCCCATATCTATCAAGATCCTGATGAACTCTATCAAACCCGTGAAGATTGTGTCTCTATGGGCTTCTTCTTGAAGACTAAGTATATCTTGTTAAATTGGAGTTTCTACCATAAACATTTTTCTTTTCTTTGCTAAGAGGTACAATTTATCATCAATAAAAACCTATAATTTTGGACGGATTGCAGAAATGGCAACCCTTAGTTTTCTTAGGTAGAAAAAGGGTGAGTATACTTGTACCTCCCCTTTCCCTTAGGCCACAGGGTGTGGCATCGGGCCACCCCACCACCTCACCTTTTATAGCGCCCCGGGACGCCAACCACCATACCACCGCCGTTAAGTGGGGGGCGCTAAAGGCTCTCCGCCAAGGTGCTAACGGGCGTTTTTTGACTTGATCGAGGCATTTGGTCAAGATAAGGGGGCACAATGGCATTGAGTGAGCTTTAAACCATTGCATGCAAGTTAAAGGAAAGGTCTTTAAAGCCCTCTATGTGACGTGATGTTCGTGATAAAGCCCCTCGTAGTTTTATACCACACCCTCCAGCCTTATGAGAGAAAAAGTGACGGGTCCCACCTTTAAGTATGTGAGAAGGTGGGGGTAAGTAAATTTAGTAGCACCCTTTCATGTAAAATTCTGATTTCGCATTCATGAGGTAGCAGCAAAAATCAACACAGTTGAATTTGACGACTTTTTACCCCAACATGTGAAATCTTTAGGTCGTCGTCATCATCTTTATCATACTCAGTAAATCTCATCAATACCAAAGATCAGGTAGGGTCTGAGGAGGGTAAAAAGTAGACAGTCTTATATCCACCCTGTAGGAATAGGGAGACTATTTCCAGTGAGACCTCCGGCACATAACACTCAACAATTGAGACAAATGTTGATTAGTGCATGTATCCCCTTGTCTTTCGGTTATCAACGCCACCACATGATGCATGATTAACCATCCCCTTCTTTTAACGTTATTTTCACGAAATTAGTAAAATAACGTTAAAATTAGTACACTTCCACTTTTTCCCTCAAGCACCCACACATATATATTATATGCGCATACCGTAAGCGGGGTGGCATGTGAAATCTTTAAGTCATCATGGTAATAATGTCCTGCTTAAGTTTTCAATCACTTTTTTTTATTGATTTTGTAGTTAATCTTGATCTAGACTTGATTTAATTACATTAACTTGAAATTCCAGATTTTATAACTAATATTAAGAAACCAAACGGTCTTCTGGGTGGGCCTTGGTTCTTAGTCCATTAGGCTCACTAATGATAAAATTAAAAAACAGGCTCGCAGATACAAGATAGTAAAGTCTCCAGATCTAGGGGTGTTCAAAAAACTCGTGGCTCGCAGCTCGCTCGAAACTCGCTCGAAAAAAGCTCGAAGAAAGCTCGGCTCGAAATTGGCTTGGTTGTTAACGAGCCTGCTCGGCTCGGCTCGGCTCGGTTTGTAAACGAGCCGAGCTCGAGCTTGGTCTGGCTCGGCTCGTGAGCTGGCTCGATAAGGTTTACATCCTTCATTTTTTTGTCCCACACCGCTTAGAAAACAAAAAGTAAAGGAGTATTTCCCCTATAAAAGATGGTAAAGACAATGTACAAATTGAATTAACTATTTATACTTGCATATTTAGCCATACGGTTAAATTAAATGGCAATTATGGCTCGGCTCGTTTACAGCCCTATCCACATCTCAGTGCCAATTAGGGTTTAATGTCAGTGCCAATTAGGGTTTAGTTCTGCATCACTAGGATTAGTTAGACTATGGGGTATGGGACGGGGGCTGGGGAGTGGGTTGAGTGAAAACGCCCAAGTCACCACCCCGGGTGGGCTTGGGTTTCAGCGTGGCCATTTGGGCGGGGGATTCAGCCCGGGCGTTGGGCATGCCTAGCGGTCCTATGTGGCCGGCTCTTATTGGCTTGTTGGCTAGAGCATAGCGGGCCATGTTTAAATTTTAAAATATAACCGTTTGGCCAAGCCAAACGGTTCACCCACCCACCTGTCCACATCGCTATATAACCCCTATGCCTACTACGACAGTGTCCCGGGCGGTGAGATAAGTCACGAATACCGGGTGGCGGTGGCCAACATCGAGTTCCGGGGCAAGGAGCGGAAGCCATTTGACAAGCTCGCCCTTTTCGAAATCTACCTAACGCTTTAGGTTTTTTTTTTATTATTATTTTGTAATCCTTGTTTTTTTTTTGTAGAATTTTGTAATTTTTAGGAAACTTTAATAAAATTTTAGGCTTTTTTTTTAAATGTTGTGTTTTAATTTTAGGTTTTTTTTTTATTATTTTAATAAACCTGGCCTAGCCACACGGGCTAGCCACGCCCCGCCATACCCCAAGGACACGTCACTCACCAGCAGGGGGGAGGGCGAACTCCACGTGTCAACCCATGCACCCCCGCCCCACCATACCCCACGGTCTTATGCATTACTATCAACTTACTATATAGGGTTTTACTAAAAAGTTTATAAATTCTATATAGGTTCTCATCAAAAATTTCAAACCGAGTAGATTCTTGAGACCCAATAATAGTGGCTAGATCCCCCTTGGTCCTTCTGTTAAAATATACTAGCATTAACCCTTCTCAAAGTTTCAAGAGACGGGTGTTCATTATTCGGTTTAAACCTAACAAAACTAAACTATCTAAAACATAACCGAATTACATATCTAATTTTTGGTATATCTGTGTTCGGTTCAAACTGAATAAACAGGATATCAAATAATTGTAAAAAAAAAAGGTATTCGATGTATATGGTTGAAAATAGAAACTGAACGGGGCTTTATCCCACATTGTTGATGTTTAGGGGGGAGCCATTGTTGCTCTAAAACCTACGTGACGCTAATTTGGCGTGATAAAGGCTTTATCCCACACCGGATAGCGTAATTGCATCTGGCTATAATGATTACATCTAGTATGAAAACTTGATACAAACATTCCTATCCTAGATATTCAGATTTTACATCGAATCCGGCCTAAACATGCAGAAAGGTTATCAAAAGTGTTAGAATAGTTATAAATTTGAAGGTTTAAGTTCATTTCTGTTGATGCATTTATAAAATTTGATGTCAGACTAGATAAGCCCAAAGTAGAAAAATTGGTAAGAGAATTCTGTTCTAAACTTCACCAAAGCCCTATAATGTGACTTTCGGCCTTGAGTTTTTGTTTTGGGCTTTTTTGTTGTGTTTTTCATCTTCTTCTCTTGTCTATAGACTCTGTATTCTCTTTGAGCTTGTTTAATTGGTTAGAAACATGGTTAAAAAAGGAGTGAGGCATTACAAGGCGTTTAGGTCTCAAAAACTGAGGCACGTGACACACACATCACATAGCGAGATTTTGCTCTATGTACAACTAAATAAGCTTTATTTATAACCAGAAGTTGCGCCTCTCTCATATGTTCTACATAGGAACTTTTTTATGTAAACCTTTCATAATTTCTTCACCCCTTTGGTTGTTACTACATATCACCTTCGTACATACTCTAATTTTGGCCCTGAAGTACATTAGACACCTTAAGCCCTTGGGGTGTTTTCTAGCTCACTCTGCACTTCAGGTGCGCCTTTTAAAACCAAGGTTATAATTAATGATTTCAGGTGCTGGCTATATAAGAGCTTTAGTTATATATGGGAAGTAGTATTAGTTTTTTATACGTATTCTTTATTTTTTTTCATTGTGATTTTATTGTCATGAGCTTCTATTTTAATCGTGCGTAGGCGACATGCCATCCTTTGTCCCTTGAGTGCGCCTTTGACTACCGGGGGCTTCATGTAGTTCCAAGAATTCCCAAATAAACCTTCCTTGCTTGAGCATGAATATATGAGTTTTTCTTAAAAAAACTAGTCGGGTTATCGATCTAAGTAAAGCCGAGTTACACAATATAGGGATCTTTCTTATGCAAAGCAAAATTTGCATCTTGTTCACTCAAATAATTAAATGCTAGCGGTTTGTTTTCTTGTCATAATATGTTGAATATGCTCTAGTTTTTCTTGTTAGAAACATTGACACAGGGTATTCTCTTGTTTTGGGTGGCCAGTTTTATCTGTGTCTTTTTATGATTATACCGAGCCCTTTCTTGTTTTGGGTGGCCAGTTTTACCTGTGTCTTTTTATGATTATACCGAGCCCTTTTCTTGATTTTATTGTGATTTAGCTAAATTATCCGCAACATCAGCTTGGATGCAAAAATGCTTTGCTTACAGCGAAGAACAAGGCTAACTTGGTGGTGGGCGAGTCGCATCCCGGTCGAGGCCCGATCTTTTTAAGGGCCTATTTTTTATATGGCTCAACTATTTGCACACCTTGGCAGGCTATCTACACACTTAGGGTTTACATACGCTGCGTAGAGACCTATACGCAGCGTATAGGGTTACCTCTATACGTTGCGTATAGGTCTCTACGCAACGTATGTAAAGGGCAGGTACACGACCAGACAGTCAAACCTAGTACCATTTCAAATCAGTCTGATCTATACGCAGCGTATGTCAGACTGATTTGACAATGATACGATGTTGTCCGGGCACGTGAATAAAGCAATACGGGGAGTAGAGAGCTATACGCTGCATATTTCAGTAAATTTAAAAGTCTATTTATCCATGCATCTCTGCTTCTCTTCGACTTCATCTGTGCATTTATTTGTTCTGTTTTTTGTTCAATTCATATGTTCTGTATATCTTCAGTTTCTCTGTATCAAACACAATATTGTTAAAATGTCATCATTTTGGGACGAGAATTATTTCTACAATCGCTATTCTAACGACGCATGGGGAGTAAATGATGCGAATGAGGAGGCGAATGAGGATGAGGAGGTTGTGTCTGGAGTCCCTGTTGATCAAAAAACACAATTGCCAGACTTAAACGAGGCTCCGACTCCACCTGTTGATGAACCAAATTACACGGTGCATCAAGTGTATCCGGATTACGGATACGGGTATGAATCTCCGTACGTTCAACAAAGTGGATACGGTGCTGAGAATGCACCTGTTGATGAACCATATTACCCGACGCAACAATCGTATCCGGGTTACGGATACTGGGGTGAAGGTGGATACAGAGGTTACGGTGGATACGGGGGTGAAGGTGGATACGATGGATATGGGGGTGAAGGTGGATACAATGGATACGGAAGCTACGGTGGATACGAAGAATACGGTGGATACGGTTATGAGCCTCGTAACACACCAATGTATGATGATTATGAACCATCTACCCCGGGCAATCCGTTTCAAATAAAGGAGATATATTTTAACGACGAACTTAGTTTCGACGATCGTTAGGGACCTACGCGCCTTACGGTTCGACTTCGACTAAATAATAAAAAAAAAAATTTAACAACGAACTTAGTTTCGACGCTCGTTAGGCCCGTACGCGCCTTACGGACGACGTCGACTAAGTAAAAAAAATTATTTAACGACGATCTTAGTTTCGACGCTCGTAAGGCGCGTAGGTCCGTTACGCGTGTCTAAATCCGTAACGAGTAAAAAATATATTGTTTTTTTATCCTCATTTAGTCGATGTCGTCTGATTATTATTTACTGACTGGTTTCCTTTTGTGCAGGTATTTGCACAAGATGATTTCCACTTTGATCACCGCTCGAAACAAGAGCCGGGAGTGGTGCACCAGTGGTGACTAGTTTTTCTTATACTGCCTCTTATACAAGAGGCCGTGCACTCTCGCCCACGGGTTGGCACAGTACTTCGCCTCCGCACATCATCGACAGGAGCGCGGACTGTTATACGGCGGCGCCTACGTGACCAGGATAGCCCTTTCGTTGGGCTATCATCTGGAGAATGATCGCGACCGTGTAGGCCCGGAGAAACAGCCGAAGCGGATGGGGATGAAGACAGTATCCGGAATGCACGTTACCAAGAATTCCCATGCGGTAAGCGGTTTAAGAATCACGACGGCGGGCAATACCAGCTTACCCAGCTGCCGGCTCAGTTCGATCCGATATTTCCCCCGCGCGAGCCGGCCGTCATCATTCCGGAGCCACCACAGCCGCGTGGACCACCCGGGGCGCCTCAGTTCCCATGACATGTTTGGCCCGGTCCTGACCCATCATATCAGCGGCTACGTCGCGACGTTGACAGGCACAACTATCTGTAGGAGTGGGTGGTTGCGGAGCTGCAGGAGCGTTGACAGCGTGACGGGTTACCTCCACAACCCTTCATTACGGATGCGAAATGGGATCAGCATCAATAGCAGGAGCAGCAGCAGCAGCCATAGTATTTTATCATTTTATCATTTTGTTATGTATACACAAACTTTTGCTGTATATATCAAACTTTTGGTGTACATATAAAACTTTTGCTGTAAACGGTTTAACATATTCGAACAGTACCCGGGTATTTCCACTTATTTAAGCTATAATATATTAACGTTATAGTATTCGAAACGTATATACGCTTTTCAAAATTTTAACATTATACACTTTTTCGACGACATCGACTAAATAAATTAACAATGACGTCGACTAAATAATCAAAAACATTATATATTTTTAACTCGTTATATATTTTAAGTGAGTTAACGTTGTAACCGGGAGATAATTTATACCACAAATAGGCCGAATGATGAAACAAAATTCTGAAAGGTTATATACGCTGCGTATAGCTCTCTACGCAGTGTATATAAACCTTGTAAAAATCTGATACTTCAAACCTACCAAAATGACCCCAAATTTTCAGATGGTTTATATACGCTGCGTAGAGAGCTATACGCATCGTATATAAACCCTTGTTTTCTGTGCAATGATTGGTGATTAGGCACTGAGATCCATGGTTTACCTACGCAGCGTATAGGGTTAACGCTATACGCTGTGTATAGACCTATACGCTGCGTAGGTAAACCCTGATTTTACTAGGGTTTGGTGTGCCAATAGGCACATTGGTGTGCCAATAGGTACACCCTTTTTATATACTTGTCATTTCTCCCCACCCCCAACCCCCTTGAATAAAAAGTGATGAGGTACACTAAAATTAATAATTGTTTCAATGGAGTGTCCGAGTTGTTTATTTCAAGAATAGGTTGGATCCAACTATATGTACATTTTCTATTATAACTATGAAAGTTATATCTAAGAAAAAAGAGTGCCTGATCTCGAGTATATATTTAAATATGTGAAACCGAAAAATTTATTAGACCCTCTCTATAAGCATGTAATCTTAAGGGTCTAAATCATTTTACTTTTATTCGTATAAAAAATCTTATAGCATAATGGGTCCATTAGTCTTATTGTGACCCATATCCTAATCCAAACAACCATCTAATCTAATTAATAACAAAAAGTAAACAAAAAAAACTAAAAACAAAAGAAAGCGACGTTGCTGCTACTTTGTTCAATTCTAGCAACTGGCCCACAACCACCACTACATCGTCACTTCACACCACTACCACAGGCACACTGTCGACCAGCGCAGACTATCGAAATTGAAGTCGGCGACCACCATAACCGAATCAAGGTATGTTTTTTTGTTCCACTTTTTTTATTCACACAATTTTCCCAAATTTATAATTGTTAATTTAGCCCTATATTGGGTGTTTTCTTAAATGTTGAACCCTAAATTAGTTGTCTTTTTTATTTTTATTTTAATGTTGAGCCCTAAATTAGGTGTGTTGTTGGTTGTTTTCTTGATTACTAGACTTTGAAATTAGACTTGAGTAATTGTTGATTGTTACACTTAGAATTAAGTAATTGTTAATTTTTTTAATAATGATACATAATTGAGTAATGCTTTTGACTTTTGAATTTTGGATTTAATTTTTAAATCTTAGAGAATATAAACTGCGAATAGGTGATCAAACAATTTGCTATCAAGAATGCTAGGAGAGCTTCACAAATCATTGGTTAGCTATTACAATATGTTATTCTATTATTCTAACTAGGTTATAGACCCGTCTATTACCCGAGTTTGTACAATATAAATGATATGATTATATAATCTTTAGAAAAAATATATAACTAACAGCCTATGATAATTAGTAAAGAAACTTTATATAAACAATTTTTATTACCATATGATAGTTCATACAACTAACTTGAATGTATCACAAAACCCGACTCCTCTTAGTTAGTAACACTGAAAATACCATAATCACCGTGTATTACAAAGGTTGAATTCTGAAAAACATGTATTATACTAATTTATATATTATTAATATGGATGAAATTACGTATTACGTTACATATAACAGTGTATAAAAATAATAATAATTTTGTCATTGTATATCTTTTAAATATAACTTTTATTTAAAATAATCTCTTAGACCTCAATTCTGTTTACAAAATTCATTATTTAAGTTGTTCTTTTTCTCTTTATTGGTAAAAAAACTGATTCTATTGGTATGAGATAAATTAGATTTGTTATTCTTACTAATAATTGTTATGCGGGTTTAAGTAATAAATAGTTATTGTAAAGTTATGATATAAGTTAAAGGTTTGTATATGATTAATAAAATCTTTTCATCATTAAAGGTTAAATGACAATATCACAAATGGGTATAAATTGAAATTAATATATTTCTTAGCTCTATTAAATTGGAAACACATTTATTGATCACAAATCAATGTAGCTACAAACCTTAATATTATCTCATCTATAAAACTTCAAAACGTTAAGTTCTCTCCGTCTATAATTTTAAAACAGAGTTCAATAAAATTTTAGTCTTTTTGCAAGATAGTCCTCCAGTTTGTTGCACTTTTTTAGCTTTTATTTATACGTTAGAAAAACTCATATATCGATTTTATATATAATCACATATATGGATGACAATTTTTTGTAATTTAAACTATTTTATTTTAGTGTAAACTGCCATTTTGGTCCCTGAGGTTTGGTCACTTTTGCCACTTTAGTCCAAAACTCAAACCTTTTGAATCTGGTTCCCTGTGGTTTCAGTTTTATTGGCATTTTAGTCCAGAAGTGAAATCAGGTCATATTTATTGTATAAAATCCTGCTATTTTTTCCTTTTTCTCACGGGCAAAATGGTCATTTCATTTTTATTTTATTTAAAGCTTTTATTAAAGGAAATATTTGTGTAAATAGGTTCAAGTATTGGACCAAAATAAAAAAATTATATATTTTTAAACAAAAACCTACAACACCTTGTATCAAAATTCAAAAGCACATAAAATCAACAACAATAAACAAAGCAAATGAAGGGGTTTAATGTTTAAATAAATTGAAATCTGACCAGAAACTCATTGTATAAGAACAATACCCATATCAAATTAAACTCCAACTGTCAAAAAGATTTGATCTTTGAAACTTTGAATCCATCAAACATTAGATGACGTCACTGCAACTGCCGGCGACGAGGTTGTGGTGGTCAATGACTGGATCTAGGGTTGTAAATCGGAACTCGAAATCGGACTTCGGATGAATACACAAGCTGTGACACGACATCCTCCGGTACGCAGCTTGTAGAATAAGACTCGTCAGCACGTGGGGCTTGTCGGTGGAGTCCGATGAATTTCTCCGTTTTGATATTTGAGTTCAGAGCACTGTTGCGAGCTTCGTTAGCAAATCTGGTAACTTGTTTAGCTAATTGGATGGACATTGTTGAACTGAGTTTGTGGAAATGAAGGGAGATAAAGAAGAATTTTGAGAAGTGAAGGGATATTGTTTAGCAAATCTGGTGACTTGTTTAGCTAATTGGATGGATAAATGAGGGGATATTGTTGAACTGAGTTTGTGGAAATGAAGGGAGATAAAGAAGAATTTTTATTTTGCTCCAAAACTTGAACCTATTTACACAAATAGTCTCTTTAATAAAAGCTTTAAATAAAATAAAAATGAAATGACCATTTTGCCTCTGAGAAAAATGATAAAATAGCAGGATTTTATAAGATAAATATGACATGATTTCACTTTTGGACCAAAATGGCAATAAAACTGAAACCACATGGACCCAGATGCAAAAGGTTTAAGTTTTGGACTAAAGTGGCAAAAGTGACCAAACTCAGTGACCAAAATGGCAGTTTACTCTTTATTTTAAGAAGTACGAAAATCATGATTTTTAAAATAATAGATCATTTATGTATATTTTTAATCATAAATTAGAATTAGATATTAATTAGAAGAGAGAATGACATGTGACATTAGATGTAATTCTTTATTAGTATTAGATACTATATTTTAGCTATGTTTAGTGCTATAACATTAATCGGTGTTTTTTTCAATTATAGTTTATATAATTCTTTAGGTCTAAAGGATTTTATTTTCTTCTAGGTTGAGGCACTTAAATCCTCCAAGATGGCTTTGGTGAAGATGTTGAAGATGTTGGATTTAGAGATAAATGTGTTTCTAGTTCTTCAAATTTAGTTTTATTGGTTAAAAATGTTTTGATACAAGTTGTCTTTTGTTTTAGGGTAAAAGAATATGAAACACGTGAAACAAATGACATTAAGGTTAGCATTTGAATCTCATGAATAACTATACCCAAAAATCTGGGTAAATATTTATCCTTTGAACTTGTAGGAGACGAAAGTATTTGATTTAAAAGGGACGAAAGTCTGTATAATAGCGGAAAAAAACCAACACCGTAATACAAACAGAAGGCCGAAATACAAAACGCGGTCTACCTTTTTATTGATACATAATGTATGGAAGAGTTAACGTGTGTATTTGATTTTTGTGTTTCTTTAGTATAGCGCAAGAGTGATACACAGGGCATCACTCCTGCGCAGCGTATGACTGATGCTCACTAGTTGTCATGTGCTAGATCCTAGATGTCTATAAATAGGAAATGTCATGCGCTATGTTAAGTAGTTATCACATTTGGAGCTTTTTGATTGGAGTGTCATTATAACTGTAACAACTCTCGAAAAGATCCTACAACAATCCGTAATCAAAACCCTGAACAAGTGCCGACAAAAAAAAAACCAAAAACAAAAAGGGTTAAAAAATTTGTCGAGTAGTGCGACAGAGCGAGATTCACCGGAAGCCACGTGTCGCCACATGGCAAGCCAACGTGGCTGACTCATGACACCTATGTCCTAGCTTGCCTCATCGCGTGACGTGACACGTTGTGTTGATTCGTCGCGTGGCACGACGAGCACCAGATTCCAATTGGATAAACTTGACCTCGTCGCGTGTCGCGACGGGGAAAACATGTCTCGTCGCGTGGCGCGATGATGTCAAATTTCAGGTATACGAGGGGCCATGAGATTTCATACTGCTCCAACAAAGTTCAAAAATTTGATTCCTACGACCCTCAGTTCTCTGTTCCTGAGTCTCTGTCCCAATTCCCGTGTATGAAACCCTAATCACTGAAACGATATCCGATTAATCGGAAACGCTAGCAACGAAAGGCTGAAATTCTGCCTAAATAAGGTAAGACTTTATACGTTGTGGTTTTGATCTTGTGATTATCGTTGAAGTTTGATTTGGTTTCTTACACTAATACATGTTGCATTGTGTGTTTATCTAGGAACCAGGACTTAAACCCAAGAGGCTTAAAAACCCTAAATTCTTCAATGTGGGTCATTCTCTTTTATCAAATGCTTTCAAAACCCTAAATGTTTTCCAATTGTTACTTATATTATAGTGATTAAGTCTTTGTAGTCTTACTGGAAAACTACTGTCAGTGTGTGGGGTTTTGTATACACTACTTGATAAGCTTCACTAGTTGGGAGAATGACCAACAGTGATATGCACACAGCCACAGGAACTGCCGAGTTACAAATACTCTTAATGTTGTAATTATAAGAAAGTGTCTTTTATACAATTGAATGAACTCACCAGTATTTTCTGTTGATCATATGTTTTTAAAATGTGTTTAAGGTGATTTACTGTGAAAAGAAGGAAAAAGTGCTACGAGGAACTAAAGCATAAATAAGTGGCTATGTAACCTGAATAAAACATGTTTTGTAATTAAGAGTTTATCCCCATGAAAATCCTTTATGTAAATATGTGTTTTATCCCATAGTTTATGAAATAAAAACTACGGTGTTCGAAAACTCTGATATTTTTCTTGACACCCGGGAAAACTCTGATATTTTTCTTGACACCCGGTCCTGATGAAATTTCCGCTGCGATAATTTTAATAAACACCGGTACCACTTGTGTTGTTCACGATTCCAGTCTAGGGTAGGGTCGGGGATTTTGACAGAAGGTGGTATCAGAACCACTGGTTTAAGCAAGATTAAGTATGTGATAATACTTAAACTTAGAAGTCAGGAAATAAATGAATTAACTTCTATGTTATTGTGATGCTAACCAAATGTTATACACACAATTTTCGGAGTTCCTGTTTTTATTGTTTTTGGCTAACAATATGAGCGATAGAGAATTAATTGAAGCTTCCCAAAGCATATCTGTTAACAATACAGATATGGAAACCACTGAAGAACAAACCAGATACAAAACAAATGATGATGAACCCATGGTATTCAAAGCTCAGCCTTCAAACAAAGCACCACCCAAAAAGAGAAGATCGCACTGGAAAGTAAAAGGGAGTAAAGAAATAAAAAGAAACCAGTTGCAGCAGGAAAACCACAACTAACGGAAGAACCAATTGGAGAAAACACAATTTTCGCCCCCATACCGCTATCATGGGAAGAACTTGATCAGCGCCTGGCCAACTGTAAAAATATTTAGGCCAATAACAGAAGAAATAAATTTTAACATGCCGTCCTATTCTTTGATACCAATAAACCCAGAACCAATCCTAATGAACCCTGAACCGATCATTCCACAAGAACCACTTACAAACCAAGCCGAGCAACGGTGGACTGACGATTGGGCATAACCTATAAAACTAAACTATACTAATATATATATATATATATATATATATATGTGTGTGTGTGTGTGTGTGTGTGTGGCTATGTATGTAAAATATAAGAAGCATAATATATATAAAAAGAGTAAATGTCGCAATGATCAACGATTTTGACAATATGCTCTGAGTATATGTGGGTTCATAATATTTTGATTGTATTATTTTCTCTATGATAATAATATTTGAAATATGTTTACAATACAAATGTCAAACGAAGCTTCTGCTAACAAGTCAATCCATAAAAAATCAGGAAAAATCTTTGGATAAAAGTGCTATAGAGAATATACTAGCTCAGGGAATAGGGGACGCATTACCTATCATTATTGAAGTTGTTAGGAACCCTGTGTCCGTAGACAACAATAAGACTATGAGTAGCAAATGTAATCATAGCACTAGTTTTAGTCATAGTGTAAATGGAGATGATGATTTCCTTATCAAAGCTCCACTTCCTAAAAAAAATGAAGGCAATAACTTCCGGATGCACTTACAAATAGGTTATGGAAACATTGTAGATTTGAAAATGTTTAGACGATTAGAATTTTGACAGCCTTCTGTGTTGTCTTTGTAAAATATATTAAAAATACTGAACTTTGTCGAAAAAATTATTAAAATTTCCAGTTTACTAAATCAAAGTGTGCTCTACAACTTTATTTAGAAAGTTTTTCTGTTTGGAACCTGGAAAATGGTCAAAATTGTGGATCTTTGCAAATCATTCAGTTTTGACCTTCAGTTTGGTTTTTAATGGTTGAGGGTCCAAATGGAAGTGTTTTTAAGCATATAATATATCGTTGAATTTTTTTTCGATGTACTTAATCATGAGTAAGAGTTCCCCCCATTTGGTTAAGTTTTAACCAAGTTATGGTCGCTCAAAGTGACAACACAAAATCTATCCAAAATAGGAAAAACACTTATGTGTTCCCGTTGGTATTTTTACTATGCGTAAATATACGGGTTTGGACAGAAATAGGCTACGAAACTATTTGTTTATTGTAAGAGCTAATGGAAGGGAACTTACTAACTTTAGGGGGACTTCTCCAAAAGACTAGAAGAGAAAGCTCAAAGTAAGAAGGAAGAAAATCTTTATAAGACTTCTAAGTGAAGTGTTTGTATTTTGAGTTGGTGTGAAGAAAATGGGGTTCAAAGTGTGCTATTTATATTGAAGGGAGGTTAAGGAGATTAAGACAAGTGTCCATGGAGGCCTAAGAATGTGATTAGTGTCCTTGAGGTGTTAACACTAGAAGAAGTGTGGCAAAGGAGAAGTTAGCTGGCAAAATATGGGCAAGACAAGTGTTCATGGGTGTCTTATGAGATGATTAGTGTCCTATGATGTGTTTAGAGCTTGACAAGTGTCCATGAGTGAAGTGATTAGTGTCTTGATAGGTGGCATAACATGGTAACTATAAGGTTTTTGGTATTTGTAGTCCCTAGACTTTGAGTTTTGGTGTTTTGACGATTTTAATCCTTTAGTTAAATCCAGGAAGGTTTCAAGGTATGAGATACTTAGATTTATTCCGGTAATGATGCTAAGTTAAAATTATAATGTTTTTATTAACGAATATTTATTACGAAAATTAGAGGCTTGAAATTTTCGCGGGGTTTACACACATATATATATACACACACACACACACACACAGACACACACATACAGGGGCAGGATTTAGGGAAAACGCCTAAAAGTGTGACAACGATTCTGATCCGTCTGATCAAAACAATCTATGGATTAGATTGGCACGGTGGCATTTTCATAAATAACATCAACTTTCTAAAGTGGACGCGCTTCATTAAGGGCAAAAAGGTAAATGTACATCTAAAAAACCCATCAAACGGGACCGAAACATATATACTTCCCAGAGAAACCTCCCCAACTCCTACAAAAAATGCGAAAACCCTAGAAAATGCAAAACCACAAATATTATGGCGTCTAAAGATCAACAAGATTCAGAGGCGGAAAACAGAGTGAGTTAACTTTGATTTACATTATGCTAGTTTTATGATGTTTTTGGCGTTCTAATTTTATCAGTAAATGTGCAGTTTCTATGTGTGTGGAAGATGAATGGTAACCTGCTCCAAAACGCCAAAGAACCACCGAGCAAAGAAAGAAGACAACAACAAAACATGGTACAGATGGTTACTTTTTATGCTGTTTGTTTGTAAAACTCCATATATCATGTAATATACTTTGATAGTTTGTTACTAAATGCCAATACATGTATCGTTTGTATAATATTGTTTAACTGTATGAGAACGCCATTTTACATATATCATTTGTGTTATTAAACGCCATGTATCATCTGTGATTGTCTTTTTGAACAACATATATAATTTGTGTGTGTTATTAAACGACATGTATCATTTGTGTTATTAAATGACATGTATCATTTGTGTTATTAAACATCATGAAAAACTAAAACGCCATGGAAATTAATCATGTTTTATAGGCGAAGAGGGGTTAAGAGTAAGAAAAAATGTGCACACTGGCAAGGCCTAAAATGCCAATAAGAGGAAGGCCTTAAGTCAGGATGTTGAGGTTGAGGAAGAATCATTTTTTGAGTTCAGTGGGGCTAGGGTTTTGTCAAGAGTAAAACCTACAAACTTGACCACTTGGTTTATAAATCTATATCAAAATCATAGACAGGCAGTAGAAAACACGGGGTGTGGTGCTGCCCTAAGGATGAAAATAGATAGCAAACCCACAATGCTTAGGTACTGGTTGGTTGAAAATTACAATGAAAGAACAAAGAACCTAAACGTTGGCAACCATACAATACATATGAATGAAGAACCGAATGGAGAGGTGGCTGTAAAGGGGAAAAGAAGGTCAACAACTAATGAGCAAGTAGTGGCTGAGTGGAGAGCACAGTTCAAAGGGACTGCCTGGATTAGTAGACCAAGTGTGAAGTTCTACTTTGATGACAACTTGCTTGAGATGGATAGCTTCGGGAGAAACTTTTCCTAAATTTCCTTGTAGCATTCTTTACTATAATTGGGCATGTAAGTGATAATGCGGTCGTCAACTAACAGTTCTTGCACAACATTAAACAAAATGTTCAAATAAACCAACTGAACTGGTGTGGTTATCTCATCCAATGCTTGCGACACGTCAAAACCGCATGGTCTCCAAAAAAGCATTTCACAGGGCCCTTGATCATACTTGCGGTAAGAAAAAAAAATTCCATATATAATAGTTTGCACAAAATAACAATTTAAAAATTAAAAATGTCTTGTGTTACTGCTTGCCTTGGTGAATGATGCTTGCAATAGAAAAAAGATTGGAACGAAAAGAAGGATACCCGATTGAGTGGGTTACAATGAGAACTCTTGACATGTTTGAGGGTGCACTAGTTAAAAAGAAATATGGTGGAGAGCCAAAATGCCATGATGGCAAAGAAGTTAAAAAGAAAACTGTTAAGAAGGCTAAGGAAGCCATACCCAAGACAACAGAAAAAATGTAGGGTGTTGATGAAGAAGATACTGACGGTGATGATGTTGAGAATGAAGATGAAGATGAAGTTGGCAATGTTGATGAGCTTGCTGATAATGATGATGATGAGGTTGATGATGATGATGGTTTTGATCATGATGATCATTATGATTATGCTGAACTCGACCCTGAAGTGCAAAACGCCATGCAAATCAATGATGAAAATGTGAATGATGAGGCTTTCATTCAAAAGGTTGTGGCTGAAGATGTAGAAAGCCAGAACAGGATGTTTGAAGTTTCTGCATCATGGAACCATGCTCTGGTCAGAGCACTAACACAGTAGGAAAACCATGGTGTTGGTGAATGTAACAACTCTCATCAAAAGTTATATTTATTTAATCAAATTATCCAATTAGGAAACCCTAATTGAGAAACCCAAGTGATTCTGTATAATCCCTAAAATTTTCAGAACATTTGGAATCAAGATTAGGGCCCCTAAAACTCAAGGGGGGTAAACCCTAACTAACGATTATCTTTAAAATGCGCAGTAAAATATGAGAATTAACGAACTATCAACTCAGCAGGCCTATACTAGTGACAAGGCTACTATAGGATAGGTTGACACCTCAGGCGAGTCGTGACAGGATCCGCGACACCTTCCGCGACACGCGGGGGGACCAATTTTCAAGTATAAATACCAGGGTTGGGACTTGAACTGTTTGCATGTTACGATGATAAAATTCGTTACGTACAATCACTTAGACGCTGTTTACTACAAAAACACACACTGATCACGAAGTGCTGCCACAATTCAGGGTAATAACTCGATCGCTGCTACGATTCAATGTCCGATCGATTAAACTATCCAATGGATGTTTAAGTGCTGCCCACATTAGGGTTTATGCTTTGTCATTCGTCGATTAATCGATGGATGTTTAAGTACCGCACTTTGTCATTCGTTGTGAAGGTTTCAATCTCGTGAGTTATCGTAAATGCTGTATTAAGTTACTAACCTAGTTTGTGTGCTGATTATTTAAATTAGGTTATCAAGGCTAATCAGTAAACTAAGCTCTGTTAAATCTGCAATGTGAGTCATTCTCTTTTTATCAAATTTATTTACAAAATCATGTTTTATTCAAAGTTATAATTACAGTGATTAAGTATATGTAATCACCAAGTTACAGCCAGTATGTGGGGTTTTGTATACATTACTTGATAATCTTCACCATTGGACAACGAGTTAGCCAAGGGGTGATATGACCATAGTCACAGACACCATTGGACGAATGGGCCAATGGGTCGAGTGACAATTACTGTGGGTAGTTGGTTTGATATCTGAAACATTGTAATCTCTCTTAATACTGTAATTTATAACAAATGTGTCGTTTTATTAAATAGAATGATTCACTCAGTATTTCCCGCTGACAAAACCTTTTTCAAACATGTCCAGGTGATCTGTTGCGATCCAGGAAAAGTGCCGTGAAGCACTATCAGCTTAAGAAAGTGGCTCAGAATAAAATAAATAAACATGTTTTGTAAAATAAAAGATTTCCTGGTGAAATCTCAAGATTGTAAATTATCAGGTTTTATCCCGAATTGTGAAATAAAATAATCGGGAAATATTTCAGTTTTTAAAAAGATCCTGAAGAAACTTCCGCTGTTAATTAAATACCACGGGATTTCTGTCCCGCGGCTCCTGAAACGGGTAAAACCGGGTCGGGGGCCGTGACAGAAATAAGGTGGTATCAGAGCCACTGATTTAAGCCTATTAAGTATTTAGAAATACTTAATTTTTACTGATTGCCAATTATGTGATTATGTGTTTTATTAACTGATTATTTGTTAATTACAGTATGGGTAAACAAAAGCTGTCAAACATCTATCTTAAACTAGATAGGTCATCCAACGAGAAAGGAAGTTCACCCCAAACAAAACCTTATGTAATTCCTGAAGAAGGAATATTTGTCCATAAGGCACATTATGAGGAACCACTTTCTCCTAATAAAAGAAGTTTGATTATTAGGAAAAGTCAGGAGGAAATAAGGAAAAACCGAGAGAAGAAAGTTAAACAAGAAACCCAGGACTTAATCAATAAATCACCTTGGGAGGACAAATTAGATGAGAAATGGGCAAATCTTTATATGCTAGCCACAGTAGCAGAAAATGCAAATATCTAAATACTCAAAAGTTTTAGCACTTTTATTTCCCAGAAACCTTATTTAGTAAATAAATAAGTTACAGTAAATCGTAGTATAATTTACTTGTCAGTTGTTTTGTGTATGCAATAATATTTACGGGTTATCTATAAAATTTTGTTTTAACATTTCGTATGTATTTTGCATATATGCTAACCAGCATGAATGAGATATCAGAAGGTTTAGAAAATCTTAACCTCTATCCCGTTAAGATAGAAGTTTCCAAGGAATTCACCGGTTACTTCGCTGATAAAGAAGAACCCATGGAATTTCAATCCAAACCACTTGCAAAACCTAAACCCAAGAAAAGAAGCAGATTTGTGGGCTGGAGGCGTGTACGTAGGAAAAAGCCAGCAACAAGAAAGGTTACCAAAACTGAAGAACCAAAAGACAAAGGAAAGGGGGTAGAAATTGAGGAAAATAGTAATCAAATAGAGATAGAAACTGAGAAGAGTTTTAAGCAAACAGAAAGAGAAGTCGGGGAAAGTTCTAGACAGAAACAGAAAATGACTCCCTAGGAAGTTTTAGATCATAAACTAGTAATGAGTGACCTCATCAGACCTACCGATGGAAACCTTGAACCAGCTAATCCAAACCTTATATTTACCGAAGAAGATCTTTTCAGTTACCCACTAGAAGCTCCAATCACAATCAATCTGGAACCTGCTATTCCAGATCCTATTGTCCAACCTCAACCATTACCAGTAGAATTAGATGAATGGTGGACAACTGATTGGCAATACAAAAATCTTTTAAACAACCCTGATACATTTTTCCCACAAGTTGACCCAGAACCTCCATTATACCCAACCATGAGCCCGGAGAATCTTACTGAACTTCGCCTCTAGGGCGAAGAGTTAATTGATGCAGGAAATCGGATTAGGGATGTGGGAGAAAGAGTTACTTGGAAGTTTGATGAAAGGGAGCGTCGTTTTTAAGAAATTAGCTGACCAGATAATGAGAGTTGCAGGAATATGTGTGAATAAATAATCATAATAACCAATATGTGTAATAAACTTAACAATAAAACGTTGTATGATAATCGTGTGTACGAGGCATAATATAATATATAAAAATGAAACTTGTGAAATCGATAATTTTGATTATACATGTTAATGTGATTATGTGCAAACTGTTTTATTATATTTGTATTTATACTAATTATTTACATAAAATTTATTATCAGATGTCAAACATTGGTAATGAACCAGTAAATGAGGTTAATCAGTCAGAGCAACATCCAGGAGATCAATATATGACTAGACAAGATATCGAAAATATTGTTGCTCAAGGGATAGCCAATGCTATTCCAGCATTCGTTGCCGCTATAAAGAATCCAATCGAACCACAACAAATCGTTCCTAGTAAACACATTTCTGAAGATAACTTCAGTAATAGTGTAAAAGGAGGCAATGATCATGTCAATCATAATGCAGAACCACATCAAGCTCCATTTCCTAAGAAAATGAAAACTACAACGCCTGGTTGCACTTTCAAAGAATTCCTTGCTTGTAAACCCACTGAATTTGCAGGCAATGAAGGAGCAACTGCATCACTGCGTTGGTTAGAGAAAACCGAAGCAGTAATTGCAATAAGTAAATGTGCTAAAGATGATCAGGTCATGTACGCATCAAATCTCTTCAAGGAAGGAGCACTTGAATGGTGGAACACTGTGTTACAATCAAAAGGAAGAATAATAGCTTATGCTATGACTTGGGAAGAATTTAAGGGTTTAGTAGAAAGAAAATTCTGTCCCGACTATGAAAAGGAACAGATGACAAATAAGTTTCTAAATCATCGGATGATGGGTGTAGATTGTCGTGGTTATACTTCGACATTCTTTGAATATGCTAGAGTGGTACCAACACTGGCTTCGCCAGAACCGGTACTCATTTCTCGCTACATTTGGGGACTGATTAGTGAAATCCGCAATATAGTTAAAGCTGCGAGACCTCGCACTATTGACGATGCTGTGGAATTAGCTAACACCCTAACTGATGAACTGGTGCGCACAAGAGATGAAGACAGAAAGAAAGAATTGGCTCAGAAAATTACCCAGGGATTTCGTACGGGTAATAATAGCAATTTCAAGAGAAGAGGAACAGGGCAACCCTCAAATCCGTCATTCTGCAGAAATTGCAAAAGGAAACATTTTGGAAGATGTAATATAATTTGCAATTTTTGCAAAATGATAGGACATCGTGAAGAAAACTGTAGGAAGAAATCCACAATTTGTTACAATTGTGGAGAAACTGGACATTTCAGGCCAGATTGCCCGAAATTGGTCAAACCAGCAGACAACAAAGCTAAACCAGCAGATGGAGCTACAAAGAAGAATGTCAGAGCATTTCAGCTAACTACTCAAGAAGCAGAACTTATCCCAGATGTGATAGCGGGTACGTTCTTAGTTCACAACATTTACGCCAAAGTATTATTTGACTCTGGTGCAAACCAAAGTTTTATTAATACTTCATTCTGCCAAGCTCTTAATTTACCCTTAACCAACCTTAGGCAGATTTTTACAGTTGAAACGGCAGACGGAAATTCTGTTAGTATAGATAAAGTTTTGCAAAAGGAAAATATAGAACTTTCAGGTCATAAATTCTTTGCAAACCTATTTCCTATGAAATTAGCCGAATTTGATGTTGTGTTAGGAATGGATTGGTTAGTAGCCAATCATGCTCGAATCCTTTGTGATCAGAATTCTATAGAAATTCAGGCACCTACTGGGGAAATAATTAGGATTACAGGAGATAAACCATGTAAGCCCATGAAGTTCATATCAGTAATGAAAGTTGCTAATTATGAACGAAAGCAAGGAATAGTATATATGATTTCAGTAATCATTAGTACTAAGGGTAAAGAACTTAAGGAAATTCCTGTAGTCTCAGAATACCCGGATGTATTTCCAGAAGAGTTACCGGGATTACCCCCAGATAGGGAAGTAGAATTTAGGATTCATCTAATTCCAGGAACTACACCGATAGCCAAGGCACCTTATCGGTTAGCACCCATAGAAATGGTAGAACTGAAAAGCAATTAGATGAATTACTAAGTAAAGGATTCATACAACCTAGTTCTTCCCCGTGGGGAGCACATGTGTTGTTTGTTAAGAAAAAGGATGGTTCAATGAGAATGTGTATTGATTATAGAGAATTAAATAAGGTTACAATTAAGAATCGATACCCATTACCTAGGATTGATGATCTATTTGATCAACTTCAGGGAGCTAGATATTTTTCTAAGATAGATTTACGCTCCGGATATCATCAATTGAAGGTACAAGAAGAGGACATACATAAAACTGCTTTCAGAACTAGGTATGGTCATTATGAGTTTACAGTCATGCCCTTTGGGTTAACGAATGCACCTGCTGCATTCATGGACATGATGAATAGGATCTGTAAACCATATTTGGATAAATTTGTAATTGTTTTTATAGATGATATACTTATTTATTCCAAAAGTCAGACAGAGCATTGTGAACACTTTCATGCACTCTTAACTTTGTTAAGAAAAGATAAACTTTATGCCAAATTCTCGAAGTGTGAATTTTGGTTACAAGAAGTTCAATTCCTAGGACACATGGTGAATTACGAAGGTATTCACGTAGATCCTGCTAAGATAGAGGCAATTACCAAATGGAAGGTTCCACAAACAGCAATGGAAATAAGAAGTTTTATAGGTTTAGCTGGGTATTATAGACGGTTTATTAAGGATTTTTCCAAGATAGCCGTACCATTAACTAAGCTAACCTGTAAAGCGGTTAAGTTTGAATGGGGACCTAAGCAAGAAGAAGCCTTTAGAATATTGAAGCAGAAATTAACAAATGCACCAATCTTAGCCTTACCAGAAGGAACTGAAGATTTTGAAGTATATTGTGATGCTTCAAAACTAGGATATGGATGTGTGCTTATGCAACACAAAAAGGTGATTGCATATGCTTCAAGGCAATTGAAAAAGCACGAAGAAAATTATACGACTCATGATTTAGAATTAGGAGCCGTAATTTTTGCCCTTAAGATTTGGAGACATTATCTTTACGGAAGTAAATTTACTGTCTACACAGACCACAAAAGTTTAAGATATATATTTGGGCAAAAAGAATTAAATATGAGGCAAAGGAGATGGATGGAAATCCTAAGTGACTACGACTGTGATATTCAGCATCATGAAGGAAAGGCAAATGTAGTTGCAGATGCCTTAAGTCGTAAGTATTATGAGAAACAACGAAGGGTTCGTGCTCTCAGATTAAATCTACAAATAGATTTAATGGAACAATTGAAGAATGTTCAAACTACAGCAATCAAGGATGATGTTGAAGGAATGAAAGGACGAATGAAGGAATTAGAACAAGGAGCAGATGGAATTTGGAGATTCCACAAAAGTAGAATTTGGGTACCTAAGCTGGGAGACTTAAGACCTAAGATTTTAGAAGAAGCTCATAAATCTAGGTATACTATGCACCCAGGAAACAATAAAATGTACCAAGATTTAAGGAAGAACTTTTGGTGGATAGGAATGAAAAAGGATATAGCACGATATGTTTCTAAATGTCTTACTTGTTCACAAGTTAAGGCAGAACATCAGAAACCTTCAGGGTTACTACAACAATTAGAAATGCCAGTATGGAAATGGGAACTTATAACAATGGATTTTGTTACTAAGTTACCCAAAACCAGAAAAGGTAATGATGCGATTTGGGTAATTGTGGATCGATTAACCAAATCAGCTCACTTTTTACCTATGAAAGAAACCTTTAGCATGGAAAGACTGGCTAAATTATATGTAGATGAAGTTGTATCCTTACATGGAGTTCCACTCTCCATTGTTTCGGATAGGGATAGTCGTTTTACTTCTCATTTCTGGAAAAGCTTCCAGCAAGCTATAGGAACTCGACTCAATCTAAGTACGGCATATCATCCACAAACAGACGGACAAAGTGAAAGGACGATCCAAACTCTAGAAGACATGCTTCGAGCATGTGTGATAGATTTTGGTGGAAATTGGGATGATCATTTACCATTAATTGAATTCTCCTATAACAATAGCTATCATTCAAGTATTGAAACCGCCCCATTTGAAGCATTGTACGGAAGAAAATGCAGAACTCCAGTTTGTTGGGCAGAAATAGGAGAAAGTCAATTATCAGGTCCTGAAATAGTGCAAGAGACGACTGATAAGATTACTCAAATCAAGGAAAGATTAAAGACGGCTCGAGATCGCCAGAAGAGTTATGCAGACAATAGATGCAAGCCGTTAGAATTCCAAGTTGGAGACAAAGTACTATTGAAAGTTTCTCCTTGGAAAGGAGTAGTCAGATTCGGAAAGAAAGGAAAGCTAAGTCCAAGGTACGTAGGACCATTTTCAGTGATCCAACGTATAGGACCAGTTGCTTATCGTTTACAACTACCAGAAGAATTATCTGGAGTACATGATGTATTTCATGTATCCAATCTCAAGAAATGCTTATCAGATGAATCACTGGTAGTACCTCTTCGAGATATAGAGGTAAACGAAAAGTTGAAATTTGTTGAGAAACCTCTTCAAATTGAGGATCGAAAGATCAAGTTTCTCAAACACAAACGACTAGTTTTAGTCAAAGTCAGATGGAATTCAAAGAGAGGAGCTGAATACACTTGGGAGCTGGAATCAGAAATGAAGCGAAAATATCCTCACTTATTCCAGTAAATCTCGAGGACGAGATTTTTATTAAGGTGGGGAGAATGTAACAACTCTCATCAAAAGTTATATTTATTTAATCAAATTATCCAATTAGGAAACCCTAATTGAGAAACCCAAGTGATTCTGTATAATCCCTAAAAATTTCAGAACATTTGGAATCAGGATTAGGGCCCCTAAAACTCAAGGGGGGTAAACCCTAACTAACGATTATCTTTAAAATGCGCTGTCAAATATGAGAATTAACGAACTATCAACTCAGCAGGCCTATACTAGTGACAAGGCTACTCTAGGATAGGTTGACACCTCAGGCGAGTCGCGACAGGATCCGCGACACCTTCCGCGACACACGGGGGGACCAATTTTCAAGTATAAATACCAGGGTTTGGGACTTGAACTGTTTGCATGTTACGACGATAAAATTCGTTACGTACAATCACTTAGACGCTGTTTACTACAAAAACACACACTGATCACGAAGTGGTGCCACAATTCAGGGTAATAACTCGATCGCTGCTACGATTCAATGTCCGATCGATTAAACTATCCAATGGATGTTTAAGTGCTGCCCACATTAGGGTTTATGCTTTGTCATTCGTCGATTAATCGATGGATGTTTAAGTATCGCACTTTGTCATTCGTTGTGAAGGTTTCAATCTCATGAGTTATCGTAAATGCTGTATTAAGTTACTAACCTAGTTTGTGTGCTGATTATTTAAATTAGGTTATCAAGGCTAATCAGTAAACTAAGCTCTGTTAAATCTGCAATGTGAGTCATTCTCTTTTTATCAAATTTATTTACAAAATCATGTTTTATTCAAAGTTATAATTATAGTGATTAAGTATATGTAATCACCAAGTTACAGCCAGTATGTGGGGTTTTGTATACATTACTTGATAATCTTCACCATTGGACAACGAGTTAGCCAAGGGGTGATATGACCATAGTCACAGACACCATTGGACGAATGGGCCAATGGGTCGAGTGACAATTACTGTGGGTAGTTGGTTTGATATCTGAAACATTGTAATCTCTCTTAATACTGTAATTTATAACAAATGTGTCGTTTTATTAAATAGAATGATTCACTCAGTATTTCCCGCTGACAAAACCTTTTTCAAACATGTTTCAGGTGATCTGTTGTGATCCAGGAAAAGTGCCGTGAAGCACTATCAGCTTAAGAAAGTGGCTCAGAATAAAATAAAGAAACATGTTTTGTAAAATAAAAGATTTCCTGGTGAAATCTCAAGATTTTAAATTATCGGGTTTTATCCCGAATTGTGAAATAAAATAATCGGGAAATATTTCAGTTTTTAAAAAGATCCTGAAGAAACTTCCGCTGTTAATTAAATATCACGGGATTTCTGTCCCGCGGCTCCTGAAACGAGTAAAACCGGGTCGGGGGCCGTGACAGTGAAGAACAACAAAACAATGAAACTGAGGAGGTATGTTGTTCGAATAAT
This sequence comes from Helianthus tuberosus, assembly GCA_030545235.1. NCBI lineage: Eukaryota > Viridiplantae > Streptophyta > Magnoliopsida > Asterales > Asteraceae > Helianthus > Helianthus tuberosus. Next base: position 94,868,063 of record CM060399.1, on the reverse strand, counting down.
AAGTTTAACAAAAAAACACAAAACATCATACTTAATAAATTCCTTTTTTATTTAACAGACAATGGCTGAGAAGTTAGATAGGCCATACAAAGAGTTAGAAGACTGTTACAATAAAATGAACACATTATTAAGACAGTTAAAGATTGAACATCGAAACAGCCTCTTGGTACATATTAAATACTCACAATGGCTGACATTGTTGGAGAACATGTCAAAATTTGTTGATGAGAATGCCAAGGAAGTGGCAGCTGAGATAGAAGAAGGTGAAAATGAAGGTGAGGTTGAAAAAGAAGTTGAAGGTGAAAAGGAAGTGGAAGTAGAAGGTGAAAAGGAAGGAGAAGGGGAAGGCGGAGATGGCTGGAAAACAAAACGCCATAGAAGTGGAAACAATTGTTGATGAAAACGCCAATGAAGTTGATGGTGAAAAGGAAGTGGAAGTAGAAGGGGAAGGGGAAAGAGAAGTGGAAGGGTAAGGAGAAGGGGAAGGGGAGATGGCTGGAGATCGAAACGCCAAACCCTCAACTGCTACACCAACCCCCATAAATGATGATGCTCATCATGAAGATGAAAGGGAGACTGATGGTGGTGATGAGAATACTATATTCTCAGATGAAGATATAAACGGAAATGATATTGAAAGCTGGGATTGTGATTTCAAGACACTTGAATATCACATTTTCAGATATAATGGGGGAAAAATAACTAAAAGGAGTATTGCTGAGGTTTTGGAACTGCCGGGACAAGAACTAAAACAAATGATTAAACTAAAATAAGGTTTAGATTGTCCAAAGATGGTGGATCAAATGATTTAAGCTATAAAAAACCACCTGCACCCTGCTGAGGTGACCCAAAAAATGCTTGTATTTGATACATCACCAAAAATCCCTCCAACAGAAACACAATACAGTCAGGGGTTCATGACTGAACTAGAAAAGCTGAAGGGGTGATGGTGAACAAAAGTGTTAACCAGCAAGGTGTAGTAGTTGATAAAATGCCATGTCAGCAGCCACCATCTGCAAGTGGAAAGAACCTCTTACAAACTTTTGAAGAAGAAGAGACACCCTAGAAACCCCAATATGAAAACGCCACTGACACATCACCAACCAAAATGCCAAACAGAGCAGATGTGCAGGAGAAGGGTGATGAGGACAAAAGGCCAGACATCACAAAGTTGATGCAAGATAACACAATTTTTAACCCAGAAAAGCTGATTGGTGATGAAGAAGATGATGAAAATAAAAAGGAAAAGACTGTGGAAGAAAAGGAGAAGAGAGAAACAAAGAAGAGTTGGGCATGTTTGTCACCTTATGTCAGGAGGCAAGTGGTTATAAATGCACCAAGGGCGACCCAAGAAACCAGCATTTCCACATACATATTCACTGGAATGGGTGAATGGCTGTATGCGCACTTCTCTCTCCTAAAAACACCAAACTTTGCATTTATTACATTAAAAATATACATGCATATTCATGTAAACACCCAACAACGCCATGTCTTATATTAAAATGAGTTTGCATAACTAAAACGCCATATGTTGTTTTTTTTCAGGAGTACCATGTTCAAGATGGAAGGAGTATCAGAACTTTCAAGGGTGATTTGTGAGAGCATGAGACCAGGATTCTATGCACACATCGCCCTTGTTCAATGTTGGGCGAATATCCTGAACTATGAAGAAAGATACAAGGCTCCAGAATTACCCTCAAGATTATTTTGCACAGAAATAATGTTGTTAACTCTTTTTCCTATATTTAATTGATGCAATTATATTATGACTTTGTTTTGTTGTTAAAAATGTGGTTCCTCAAAATTACAAAATACGCCCGCGTATGAAAAGACAAACAATTATCAATACAAAGAATTCAACAACAACATGGCATTGGTTTTGAAAATCGCCTGTTTCAAAGAAGACCGGAAAAATAGAAAGATAAATGAATATGAATTGGTCTTTGTGCCAATAATATGGGAAAAACATTTCTATGTTGTCTGCTTCAATCTAAAACACAGCAGAGTTGATGTATTGGATAACAGCGCTGTAGAGGATAATCTCAGCATCAAAGAAAAGTATAATGGATGGGTGGGAAATGTGGTAAGTATCTTAAAAACTTTGTATGTAGAAACTATGTTGACAAAACGCCATACTAATATATGCAAAAATGTGAAACTGCAGCATGATACTTTTGCAAACTACTTGCGTATTAAAAATGCCCAATGACTATGATCATGAAGTCGGCGCCTGTTATCAGACAAAAGATGGATTGGAGGACAACGTCTAACGTGATCGACTGTGGGATTTTTTCAATGAGGCATATGGAAACGTATATGGGGCAGATGGTCGGTTAGGGATGTGGTCTGACAAAAGAAGATGCCCCAAATGACCTACAGCAAAAACAGCTAAATGACCATAGGATCAAATACATTGTAAAAATCCTGCTGCATAGCCAAAATGAAAACAGAAGACAGGTGGTCAAATCTATAAGAAAATTATTGGATTTAGGGGGGAGCAAAAATAAATGAATTGTATAAAACATGGCACAAGAGAATAGAACAAATAATGGAGGAATATGTAGATTAGCTTAAACGCCATGAATTGCTTACATTTTATAATTTTAATGTTGACTAATGTATTTTGGTTTAGACGATTACATCTACTTGTTTCTTAATAAAAACATATTTCGTTATGGTGTATTCATCATGGCCTTTTCAATAATATGTGTGCCTAGATGTGAGAAATCCATGAAAACACCATGATGAATAATCCATAATGAAAACACCATTAGTTGAATAATAAATAATAAGAACTGATGTTACTGTCTTCCTAAAACATGTTAATGAAAACGCCATGATTTGAATAATTAGCAAATAGTAAACAGGTGTAAAACGCCATTGATCATAAACAATAAGCATATATTAGAACCCAAACGATAATTAACATTAATATTTAAAACGCCAAATATTGAATATAGGAAGAACGCCATTGAAACATAAACGTTATTTCAAAAAAAATACTTTGAAAAAAAACGCCATTGAAACAAGCAAAAAGAACAAAACGTCATATCTGTTGAATATAAGAAGAACGCCATTGAAACATAAATGCTTTCGAAAAAAATTAATTTGAAAAAAAAAACGCTATTGAAACAAGCATAAAGAACAAAACGTCATTTCTATTGAAATTTTGTTTGAAACGGAATTATAACGCCATTTATTAAGGGGGACGTGGACAACGACAATCGTGCCCCTGCATATCATTTAGTGCCCCTTGCCACGTGTTCGACTAGGATCCGTTCTCACTGTTTTCACACTTCCAACCATTTTCTCCTGATCCATTTCTATATATATATAGTGGAAGGTTCAAATGAAAAGAAATTTTTTTGTAAAAAGAAAAAAGAATAAGTTTCAACCAATAAGAATGTTTCATTTTACATCATTTAATATTTGCATTTAGTTTTAATGTAAGGGTATATTTGTAAACTTACATAGTTCCTTAATTTCTAGTCTTCCTTTCTAATAGTTAACTACATTAAATTTGTAACTTATTTTCAAAATATATATTTTTTCAAAAAACAAAAAAATATTTTAGAGTGTAGGACAAATTACTAGGTGTGTAGGATAAATTACGAGTTGTGTAGGATAAATTTACGTATGTATAGGATAATTTTCGAAATGTGTAGGATAACTTTTTATGTGTGAAGGCAATGAAAATTAGTGTAGGGAATAATAGTTTTTATGAGTAATTAATTACTTAGAGATTGTAATAAATGAGATGAAAGAATAACTATTTGATATTTTACAATTGTACCCTTTGTTCTTTTTCTTCTCAATTAAATTTTCTTCTCAAATGAACCTCCTCCTATATATATACACTAGTCGTTTACCCGCGCGATGCGGCATGAAACATATCACTTAGGTTGGTGAGTTTTGGGCTATATATGGGGCAGTTCGGTTTTAAGCCATAACCAAAACCGAATTCACTTAGGTTGGTGAGTTTAGGGTTATTTCCCCTGCGATAACTGAAGTTGGTACAAAAGCTTTGTGCAAAATTTGCCATATAGAATCAGCAACTTTGAACTTATGTTAGGCCATCTGCATATTTGATTTGAGATATGGATAAGATTAATTGTTTAAAAGAGCTAAAAGAATTTTGTAAACATCATTTTGCTGGTGTGATTTTTTGGAAAATTATAAATATCTATTGCTAATGAGATTGCTACCTAGGCTATTTCTGAAGCCAAAAAAATTATAATTTAAGTAATTTTCCCAAAAATAAAAATTTTAATCAAATGATTGTAAGTTGGTTAGAAATAAAATAATGATGAATAAACAGAAAAGGTTTAATTGAAACCCCGTTTAAAAACTTAAAAACTTTCTTAAATCTAAGAGAGCCAAAAGGTTAAATGGGTCCAAAACCATAGGTATGCCCTATGACATGAGCAAACTTAGAAGTATGAAAAAACACTTTATACTAAATTTACCATAGGTACACTATGTTCCTGGGTACATGAACCACCCAAAGTCTCACTGCGCCTCACAACCGGTCTCTACTCCTATGCATAATTTGGTGTATCAAGTATCAACTATTTGTAATCACTCTCGTCATATTTAGGCTTCATTTTGAAAAGAAAGCAAATAATAGTAATTCAAGATGTCTAAACTTGTTCCGTCTTTGCAAATATTTATGGCTTTTGTTCTTCTTTCTTGAGTAAAGGGGTAACTTATGAGAGAGAGTAATCTTATTTTTTTATTTTATTATTATTATTTTTTTGGTGGGGGGGGGGGGGGTGGGAAGGCAATATCATTAAAGCAAGGAGAAAGAAACGCCTCCAACAAAGAGCTGTTGGATACAAACGAAAAAAACAAAGAACAACTACGGCATATTACAAGTTACAAAGGAGATTCGAGGACCAAGAGTTCAGAAAGTTTCCATATGATTGGTCCTACGAGAAATGCAGTTGGATGGATTTTTGCGCTTGGCGGTAACTGTAAACGATACGCGACTGCTCCAATTCGCTCGACGACTTTGAATGGGCCAAAAAACCTCTTAGAAAACTTTTTGGGTCCCCTGCGCTCCACTGTTTTTTGCCGATAATCCTGTAGGCGCAGAAAAACCATGTCACCGACTTTAAACTCTTTGTCTTGACGATGTTCATTTGCCATAGTTATCATCCGTTGTTGTGCTCTTCGTAAATTCTCTTTCAACACTGACTGGAGTCAATGAAGCTCGGTTAAAGTGATATCAATGGAAGGAATTTCAGCTGAACCCGGTTTGTAATGGACTACATCCGGAATAGGTTGACCATATAATGCTTGAAACGGACTCATGTTGATGGCGGAATGATACGATGTGTTGTACCAATATTCTGCCAAGTATAAGTATTTACTCCAGTCTTTCAGTTCCTCACCTGCAAAAGCACGTAAAAATTTTTGCAAACAACGATTAACAACTTCAGTTTGTCCGTCGGATTGCAGATGATAGGCGGTGGAATATTTGAGTTTCGTTCCAATTTGCTTGAAAAGTTCTCTCCAGAATTTGCTAAGGAAAATAGGATCGCGATCGGAAACAATGCTTCGTGGTAAACCATGTAGGCAGTAAATGTTTTGAAGGAAAAACGTAGCTAACATGACAGCCCCATAACGTGGTGGCAGGGAAATGAAATGGGCGAATTTTGAGAATCGATCTACGATGACCCATACCGCGGTTTTGCCATGTGAGAGAGGTAAATTAGTAATGAAGTCCATCGAGACGTCTTGCCATACGTTGGACGGAATCGGTAAGGGTTGTAAAAGGCCATAGGGTTTATGGGTGGGGTATTTTATTTGTTGACACATTTGACAAAGGCTAATAACGATACGGCATCGGTCTTTAATTTTGGCCATGCAAAGGCCGCGGCTAGGCGTTTCATGGTAACCCTTATCCCCGAATGGCCACCAGCATGAGAAGCATGGAACTCATGCAACAACAAGGACTTAACTGAATGATGAAAAGGTATAAAAAGTTTATTGTGGTGATAGAGTAAACCTTCTTTGACCGAAAAAGCAGGACCAATAGCTTTTGACTTGCACTTTTCTATCAATTCTTTCCCTTCACTTGATTGATAAAATTTTCGCAATTCTGTAACCCATGTAGGATCGGTTATGGAAATGACCATTAGTTGATCTTTGTGCAAGCGACTGAGAGCATCGGCTACCCCATTTTCTCTACCGGTTTGTAATGGATTTCAAAGTTGTACCCAATTAACTTTGTCGCCCATTTGTATTGCTCTGGCGTTTGGCCGACTTGCGATAACAAGTGCTTCAAGCTCCTTTGATCCGTAAAAATGTCAAACTTTCGCCCAAGTAAATATTGTCGCCATTTTTTACGACTTCCGTAACCGCGTATAATTCACGAACATAAGCGGAGGCGACTTGCATCCGGGAACACATTTTTTTTTACTAAAGAAAGCAATAGGGCGGTCTCCTGGAGACAAAACCGCACCAATAGCGACGGTCGACGCATCAATTGTGACATCAAAAGGTTGAGAAAAATTCGGAAGTGTGAGAGTTACTAGTGAAACCATTGCTGATTTTAAAGCCTTGAAGGCTGCGTCACTTTGCGTTAACCACTTGAAAGAAGGTAACTTGAGAACACCAGTTAACGGTGCCGCGATTTGAGCATAATTTTGAACAAAACGGCGATAATAACCCGTTAAGCCTAAGAAGCCACGTAGTTGTGTGATGGTAGTGGGTGTTGGCCATGACTGAATGGCCTTGAGTTTTTCTGGATCAGCTTCTACACCTTTAGCCGAGATAATATGCCCAAGATAATCAATAGAAGAAACCACAAAAATGCATTTGGAAGGTTTTGCAAAGAATTGGTTTTGAGAAAGTGTCTCAAAAACCTGTTGTAAGTGGTGATAATGTTCTTCTTTTGTTTGGCTGTAAACAAGAATATCATCGAAAAACACCAATACATACCTCCATAAGACATCTCGAAAAAGATCGTTCATTGTGGCTTGAAAAGTCGACGGTGCATTTGTTAAGCCGAAGGGCATAACAAGGAATTCGTAATGTCCGTCTACTGTTCGAAATGCGGTCTTATGAGTATCTTCCGCGGCTAATCGGATTTGGTGGTAACCGGCTGTCAAATCGATTTTGGAGAATACTACCACGCCATGTAACTCGTCGAGAAGCTTGTCGACTGTGGGAATTGGAAAACGATCCTTGACAGTGATGGCGTTTAGAGCGCGATAATCTACACAGAAACGCCAAGACCCGTCTTTCTTACTAACCAAAAGAACCGGAGACGAGAAGGGGTTGTGACTTGGCTTGATGATCCCATCTCGTAGCATCTCAGCAATTAAAGTTGACATGATTTGTTTTTGATATTGAGGGTATCGGTACGGACGAACGTTAATCGGTTTCGATAAGGGAAGTGTTGGAATATGGTGATCTTGGCTACGGTTTGGAGGGAGCTGTGTAGGAGGTTGAAACCAATGATCATATGTTTGAAGTAGTTGGTAGATGGTAGGATCAGAATGTTGGCTGGTGGTTTATATTTGTGAAGGAATGGGGGCGGCTACGTGGAAAAATAATGCATGCAAGGAAGTTACATCATCTTTTGATAATAGGGTTTGAAGGGAAGTGGATGACACTTGGGTCGTAGGTTGTTCCCCACGCAGGGTAATGGTATGTGGGCCCACATTGAAAGTTAACTGTAGGATCAAAAAATCAGCTAGGATTGGGCCTAGAGTTTTGAGCCAAGCTAACCCTAGGATGATATCTGCGCCTTCAACCAGAAGAATGAAAACCGGTATTGTAAAAGGAGTTTCTTGTAGGGTGATCACGACCGACGGGCAGACACCGTTACACTTCAGATTATCACCATTTCCGACCATCACAGAAAATTCAGAAACCTCCTGTTGTGGAAGCTTAAAAAATGAAACGAAGCGGGGTTGCACGATGTTATGAGTGCTACCCGTATCAATCAAAACCTGAACCGGTTGATTGTTAATATACCCCCTCACCTAGAGAGCCTGTGGAGAGGACAATCCGAAAAAGTCTGCTGAAGAGAGGGAAAACAATTGGTCAGATGGAGATGGATCAAGGATGTCGGCTGGAGTTGCACTATCGACAAGATCGGAAGAAGAGTTTGTATGATCATCGGACTCGTTATCGGCGATTAACAAAAACTGTTGTGACACCTGTGCCTCCACGGCCATCAAACAAATACTGTATCAATGAAATATTGTATTTCATACTTGGTATTTGTATAAATATGTGTATCCTTTGCACATATCAATTCTTGTTCGATTTCAAGCTTTAAATCGCTTTCTGGAAGGTTATACGCGCACTGATGCGTAAAGATAACCCGTTTTAATGCAACGAACACTCCGAAATAGTGAAATAGGCTTAACATACCTTAAATAACCTTTACATAACTTAGAAATAAGTTTTGAAGGCTTTGGTATGGCAAAAAACGAGTTAAATCGCTTACATGGACTAAAGTTGACAAACTGCGAAAGTATGCCAATTTGAACTGTAACAGACATTCCAAATCATGGCCATAAGTTAAACATACCATAAATATCCTTTACATAGCTTAGAAATAGGCTTTGAGGGGTTCGGTGTGCTAAAATAAACTTTTGGGTCACTCAGGGACTAAAAGTGTCAAAAAGTGCATAAGTTTGCACTTTCGCGCATAACTTACGTTCTGAATACATCCGGACATCCAAAAATTTATGTAAGCACTAAAATATTTTATTTTAGTGTTTGGCAAAAGAAAAATCCATTCGTCGCGTCATTTGGATCATTTTTCGCGCTTATGCGCATTCCGTCGTAATTAACCAAACAACGCAATCGTACGGCCAAACGGACCGACATCCAAGATATTTTTGAGCACATTTTAAGTTCCCTATACTTTAACATCATTGTGGAGCTTGAAATTGGGCTTGACGGGTGTTAGAAGTGCCAAAACATGACGATACGCGCACAGGGGTCTGTTCTGCCATTTTTGAAAGTTTCAGGCCTGCAAGGTCCTTACGGACCTCAACATTCTGAGTGTTGAGGTCCGTAAGCATGGGTCAGATGCAGCAAAACGTTTTTTTCAGCTGTTAACAGCCCTTAAACACTCTCCAAAGGCCAAGTGCCACATGTTAATCTCTTGTGGTGGCCAAAATCAGTTACCACAACATTCCGACAAGTGTACGGGCTAGATCATTCCCTCTTCTCCAAGAAATGATCCTAACGGTGAACCGAAATCTATAAATACCCATCACATTTTCACTCATTCCTCACAAGAATCTGATCTAATGTGCTCTAAGTTGAAACCTTTGTTTCATACCTGAGTTATTTTGATCTAGATTAGCATTCGGGGACCCTTTGTAAGTGTTCCTTTGTTCTTTTATTGCTTTTCGAGTCTGAAAGTCAAACTTTGTTTGACTTTCTGCATTGACCAGTTTATGGTCAATGCGAAGTTCGTTTGAACTTCGCAACGTGATTGTAATCACGATGGTTATAGTCCTGTAACAACTCTCATCAAAAGTTATATTTATTTAATCAAATTATCCAATTAGGAAACCCTAATTGAGAAACCCAAGTGATTCTGTATAATCCCTAAAATTTTCAGAACATTTGGAATCAGGATTAGGGCCCCTAAAACTCAAGGGGGTAAACCCTAACTAACGATTATCTTTAAAATGCGCTGTCAAATATGAGAATTAACGAACTATCAACTCAGCAGGCCTATACTAGTGACAAGGCTACTCTAGGATAGGTTGACACCTCAGGAGAGTCGCGACAGGATCCGCGACACCTTCCGCGACACGCGGGGGGACCAATTTTCAAGTATAAATACCAGGGTTTGGGACTTGAACTGTTTGCATGTTACGATGATAAAATTCGTTACGTACAATCACTTAGACGCTGTTTACTACAAAAACACACACTGATCACGAAGTGCTGCCACAATTCAGGGTAATAACTCGATCGCTGCTACGATTCAATGTCCGATCGATTAAACTATCCAATGGATGTTTAAGTGTTGCCCACATTAGGGTTTATGCTTTGTCATTCGTCGATTAATCGATGGATGTTTAAGTATCGCACTTTGTCATTCGTTGTGAAGGTTTCAATCTCGTGAGTTATCGTAAATGCTGTATTAAGTTGCTAACCTAGTTTGTGTGCTGATTATTTAAATTAGGTTATCAAGGCTAATCAGTAAACTAAGCTCTGTTAAATCTGCAATGTGAGTCATTCTCTTTTTATCAAATTTATTTACAAAATCATGTTTTATTCAAAGTTATAATTATAGTGATTAAGTATATGTAATCACCAAGTTACAGCCAGTATGTGGGGTTTTGTATACATTACTTGATAATCTTCACCATTGGACAACGAGTTAGTCAAGGGGTGATATAACCATAGTCACAGACACCATTGGACGAATGGGCCAATGGGTCGAGTGACAGTTACTGTGGGTAGTTGGTTTGATATCTGAAACATTGTAATCTCTCTTAATACTGTAATTTATAACAAATGTGTCGTTTTATTAAATAGAATGATTCACTCAGTATTTCCCGCTGACAAAACCTTTTTCAAACATGTTTCAGGTGATCTGTTGTGATCTAGGAAAAGTGCCGTGAAGCACTATCAGCTTAAGAAAGTGGCTCAGAATAAAATAAAGAAACATGTTTTGTAAAATAAAAGATTTCCTGGTGAAATCTCAAGATTGTAAATTATCGGGTTTTATCCCGAATTGTGTCTTTAAAATAATCGGGAAATATTTCAGTTTTTAAAAAGATCCTGAAGAAACTTCCGCTGTTAATTAAATACCACGGGATTTCTGTCCCGCGGCTCCTAAAACGGGTAAAACCGGGTCGGGGGCCGTGACAGAAATAAGGTGGTATCAGAGCCACTGATTTAAGCCTATTAAGTATTTAGAAATACTTAATTTTTACTGATTGCCAATTATGTGATTATGTGTTTTATTAACTGATTATTTGTTAATTACAGTATGGGTAAACAAAAGCTGTCAAACATCTATCTTAAACTAGATAGGTCATCCAACGAGAAAGGAAGTTCATCCCAAACAAAACCTTATGTAATTCCTGAAGAAGGAATATTTGTCCGTAAGGCACATTATGTCACACCCCGACCACGTAAAACAACAAAACGTGGCGGAAACATCGGGGAGTGTTGTAACAGAATCATTGTTTCATAACACATGGAAATTTAAATATTGTTTTATTAAGTACACGAGTTACAATGTCTTGACAATCAAAGAAACATAACATAAATAACTAGTCTTGCATCTTTTATTGTCACTAAGGCCCATGTCCGCCTAAGTGTATCTTGATCAATCCTATGCTTCATTTCCTGAAACACATGTGAAAATAGGTACGTCAGCATAAAAATGCCGGCGAGTACATAGGTTTTGTGAAAATAAGATTCATGACTTCTGTTTAAGAAAATGTTTAGTCATGAACCTTGTAATTTGCTTTGTCTTTGTAAATCATTTGAAAAACAATAAGTTCAGATGATACGTATAAATAAGAGAATAATGCATGGTTAAATGAATAACCATGTAAAATGAGTTTGTATAAGTTAAGTTGTTTGTAAAACAATGTATTGTGAAAAGTATGTTATTTGTATAAAATGTTATATGTCTAATTTGAAATGATTTCAAATAACGCAACGATATGTAATACCATACAATCATTTATATATAGGAAGTACCAGCGGCGTATCCACCATGCTTGTATCGTATTACACACGCCTCGTTACTCAAATCACTTACTCAAACCAAATCAACAATGTAAGATGTCTATGTTTAAACCAACTTCCAAATGTATTGAAATAATATGTTAAAATGTTTATGTCCATATGTAAATCATGTAATGTATAACCAATGTCAAAAGTGTTTATGTGTCAAATGTAAACCATGTAATGTGTAACCAAAAATGATATGTATGGCTAGTGAAATGCATCAACTAAACCATATGCACAAGAACATAGTATTGAAGTAAAACTTGGTTTAAATCAAAGTTATGTTCTGTGAAAATGCATGCTATACTGATATAAACATTTATGCGGTATTGTGAAAATTCATACATCCAAGCCTTGCGACAGTCAGATAACTATGTAATAATGAGTTATCAAAAGAATATGTATTCGGATTCGGTCATTCCTTACGTCCAAACAAACCCGAGTTTTCAGGAATGGGATTTGTCAAGTCCTATGGTACCACTACATACTACCGAGCAGCATGATCGGTGTTAATGAATGTACATTGTCTCATTTAAACAAACCAAAAGTCATACCAAAATGTAAGCATGTGATGAAGATAATGTACCTAGTATGCTAGAGTAAACATACAAGGTAGAGCTTTAAAACAATGTGTCCATATGTTACTGGAACATATGCAACAGAGATGCAATGTAAAATAATGTACTAAGCATGTACTAAATGGACATACATAGCATGTGATGTGATGTGATGTGATGTAAAACAATGTACTAAGTATGCACACAATGGACATACATAGCATAAAATGTAATGAAATCATGTACTAATAGTGTACTAATGAACATAGCATGTATATAATGTGAAAACATGGAAAAGCATGAAAGTAACAGGTAGGCACATGTGTTTCACCCCAAAACGTTTGGAAAACAGTAAAAGAGGGGTCTATGTACTCACTTGAGATTGCTCAGAAGTCCTAAGATAACCACCAAGCAATGCTAGAGATCACGGAATCAAACGGCACCTAATATAGGTAACTATATTAATAAACCGGACCTATAATCGGAAGATCGGGTAGCATGAGGGTTTGTAAACCAAATGAGTGTAGGAACTCATGTAACATGGTTTAACAAAGCCTACATACTAAATGAAACCTAACCTAAGTGCTTACGACCCATTACGACCCGTTTAGGTAGCTTATGCTACTTTAACGCGTCGTTCGCGTAAAACGCGTTCGGAACGCATAACTAGTCCTATGATAAGTAAAATATGCCTTAACATGTCTAATATTGTTGCCATATCAGTTTAGATACCAAAATTTATGTTACATATGCTTAAAATGAATTTTGGCGTAAAAAGGGCATTTTGGTAATTTACCTAAGGCATATAAACTACCTATCATACAACTACTTAAACGAAGCGACCATAAGGTATAACCTTGGAAGGTTATTCCCTATATACTATGGTCACCTAATATGTTTGGTCGGATCCTAATGATCGACCAAATGGGTCGGGTTCGAAAGCATAAGCGACTGATCAAGTCGCTTACCCTTACGACCCTAGACAACGTGGTAATCAGTAGGCATAGTCACAAGGACTATAACCATCTTGATTACAATCACGTTGCGAAGTTCTAACGAAATTCGCATTGACCATAAACTGGTCAATGCAGAAAGTCAAACAAGGTTTGGCTTTCGGACTCGAAAAGCAATAAAAGAACGAAGGAACACTTACAAAGGGTCCCCGAATGCTATTCTAGATCCAAATAACTCAGGTATGAAACAATGGTTCCAACTTAGAGTCTTTTGGATCAGATTCTTGTGAGGAAAAGTGAAGGGTGGAGGTGGGTATTTATAGTAAATGGTCCACCGTTAGGATCGTTTGTCGAATATCGTGCCTTAATCACATCCGTACATGTGTCGGAACCTTATGGTACCCAAAATGGCCACTCACCATAAGAGATCAACATGTGGCAAGGGGTTAGGGAGTGGTTAACAGCTGTTAACAGCTGTAAAAAAGACATTTTGCTGCATCTAGCCCCTACTTAGGGACCTAGTTTGACAGATTTACAGTTTCAGTCCCTGCAACCTCAAAACTTGGTTTTCAAAGCGTTTTTTTGACACGTTTAAGCCCCGTTAACCCCATTTCAAAGCTCTAAAATGAAGTTAAAGTATAGGAAACTTAAAATGTGTTCAAAAATATCTCGGGTGTCGGTTCGTTTAGCCGTACGGTTACGTTGTTCGGTTAATTACGACGGAATGCGCATAAGCGCGAAAAATGATCCAAATGGCGTGACGAATGGATTTTTCTTATTCCAAACACTAAAATAAAATATTTTAGTGCTTACATAAATTTTTGGATGTCCGGATGTATTCAGAACGTAAGTTATGCGCGAAAATGCAAACTTGTGCACTTTTTGACGCTTTTTGTCCCTGAATGACCCCAAAAGTTTATTTTAGCATATCGAACCCCTCAAAGCCTATTTATAAGCTATGTAAAGGATATTTATGGTATGTTTAACTTATGGTCATGTTCCGGAATGTCTGTTACAGTTCAAATTGGCATACTTTCGCAGTTTGTCAAGTTTAGTCCCTGTAAGCGAATTAACTTGTTTTTGCCATACCAAAGCCTTCAAAACTTATTTCTAAGTTATGTAAAGGTTATTTAAGGTATGTTAAGCCTATGTCACTATTCCGGAGTGTTTTTTGCATTAAACTGGTTATATTTATGCATTGGTGCGCGTATAACCTTCCAGAAAGCGATTTAGAGTTTGGAATTGAAAAAAAAATTGATATGTGCAAATGATACACATATTTTTACAAATCCCAAGTATGAAATATAATATTTCATTGGTTCGGTATTTGTTTGATGGCCGTGGAGGCACAGGTGTTACAGTCTCCCCTACTTTAGGAAATTTCGTCCCGAAATTTTATCTAGAGGAAACTTGTGTGAGTTTGAAAACATGAAGTTGAAAAGATCGAACAACATTGGTTAGGGTTCTGAACTTCTAGTAACATTAATAACATCATGATTGCAATGTAAGAGGGATACTTATATACAAGTATATAAAGCGTTATTGGTGCGTCCACCGTACCTCCATTACATCGTTCTCATTTCGTTATTGTTGTCACTATCGGTTCTTACACATAATAAATCTTACTGTGGTTACCGTGCACTGAATCTCATAATTATGTACGCGTCCATAATTAGACAATTCCTTGCATAGTTCACACAGTCTATTTTATAATGTGTAGGGGAAAACCAAATGAACAAACCTGTGATGAGTGTGACTAGACCGCCATATAGTCCTTTTAATTATATCAATAAATGATCTAATTAGACTATCAAGGAGTCTGTTCAGCTGTATCACTAGATGTCGTTCTTTAACCAAATTGTGAATCAATCTTTTTTATTAGACCTCTAAAAGGGTCTCTTATGAAACATGGAGTGATACTATAAAATCCAAGGGTCTTAACTATTACATAGAAGCCCATTAAGGATTTAAGGTAGTACCTTTTGAATATCCTGCTACGAATCCCTCATATGTAGATATGAAAGATTCCGCGAGGATTTGGATAACGAATATCCAGAGTAAACACAAAAATGCATAAAAGAAAACATAAGATGAATAAACACATAGTCACATAACCACAAAATTGTTTTGTTAATTTGTCTTGTTAATTGCGTACATGCATTTAAAGCACACTAGGAATCCATTCCGTGGATTTCATTTGGTACTTTAAACGTTTTCAAGAATCTAACTATAAAGATAGAAAGATTTTTTTTAAAGAAAATTCGGTTTCGATTATTAGGAACCGAAGTGTTCGAATTAAAGTACATAAGGAATCCAATTAAGGACTCTGATTTGAATGATAATCATCCACAAGGATCTAATTGTGAAGATAAAAAGATCCCATATGGATTTTAGAAGTTGAAGATGTTTTGAAACCTTGCACTGGATGTGCTTATGTCAAAACATGAAGTAAGAATGCTTGTGAAGTTGAGATGCTTGATATGTCAAGGCGACATATGAAGCAGAATTTGAAGGTTAAGTCAATGTATGAGGAAAATATTTTTTGAAAACCATGCATGGGGTTCTTTTAAGAAAAATGTGTTTAACGTTTTTGAAACCTTATATATAATACTTTTGAAATCATGAAGTAGGTGTATTAGGTAGATATATTTACAAAAATGTTTTAAATTCATGCAAGAAAAATTTTGAAATTATGTATAAGGTTTTTGAAAGACATGAATGATGCTTTTCGAAATCATGCACTTGATAAGAAAATGTATTGTGTTAATATTGTCTTCAGACTATATGAAATATTTTGAAATTAGGAAGGTTGGTTTTGATAACATGGCCAATGTTTTTTGAAATAACATAGACAATGCATCTAGAAAAATTGTTTTCAAACTATATGAAATGTTTTGAGATCATGAAGATTGTTTTGAAATACCTGTACTGTGTATGTTGAAAAAATCAAAACGTAATGGGTATGAGATTTGAAAATACCCTTAGTTATCTAACCAAGGATTCAAAGGTACAGATGTGCAGAAGCATGATTACTCATAATGTCACTTCATTTTCTGTACTTTGTTTCCTAGAGTGAAACAAGTACTTAAAATTTTCGAGGGAATCATGAGCGATCATTTGAAAGAGAGGAATCACAAGAGTAGTTTGTAAGGTACATAGTTTCTTGATGTAGGTATCATAGGAAAAGGTATACACACATGTAACTACACTTGCATATCCGAATTGTGAACAACAATTTATTTATGAACGAGACATATTGTTTCACAATACACGAAAACAAAAGAAACAAAGGCATAAGACTACAACATCCTTTGTTCAGCCAATTGCTCATCCACGGGTTGGATTTGCACTGACAATCTTCGGGCAGTTGTTCCTGTAATGGCTCGTCTCGCCACAGTTGTAGCAAGTACCACGCGGAAAACGAGCTTGAGTAGGGTTGACTTGGGGTTGATTTAGACCACCTTGGTTTGGGTAACATCGATAAGTACTTGCCAGGTGACCAACTCGTCCACATGATACACACCGACGGCACTGTAAGTGAGCTAGGTGATGCCCCTTACATTTGTTGCATAATGGTGCCGTTCCCTTGTATTGCTTCTTAGCAGGTGGTGTTGCCTTCTGGCTAGGTCCTGCTTGATTTGGTATAACTGCTGCGGGCTTCCTTGAAGCCTTACGCTTCCTTGATCTTGGTGCAGGCTTGACTTCTGCTTCCTTCAGTGGCTCTTGAGTGACTTCATTGTCGAGACGAGAGGCTTCATTGTTGAGATGAGCCATGGCAATGCCTAAATCCACAGTCTTCTGAATCACTTCGCCTATTTGCTGGGCAAATTTGGCTGTTCGCTCGGACATTTGACCAGTGCTGAGAGGAATAGACATTCTAGAAGAAAATGAAAGACAAAGGAAGAAACAAGTTAAAGGTTTATTGGATAATCAATACAGAATGGTATCGAATGAAAATTGTGATCATTTGTTTGTTACCTAAGGCAAACAAATGAGATGGTGACAAATCAAAGTAAATGGGTCAAAAATAATGTATCGCGAAGACATGCTCGCCTATAAGTGAACACTCATCCCAAGAATTCCCAGGTAAGCACAACTGGTCTCGCGTCTGATGAGATGTATACGAAGTGCTTGCCTAGACAGAAAACCCAGAATACAGGCATTCACCCTTCCAGTTTGCACGTGTTCACATTATTTAAAACCCAAAACCTTGACGAGGTTTTGAAAATTCAAAGGGGTTCAAAACCATATAATAGAGAGTTCAAAACCTTACAATAGAGGGTTCAAAACCTAGTAATCAATCATCCTAGAACAGATGATTAGTTTTCAAAGCGGTTTTGAATTTTGTGTTCTTGTTGTGGTTGTCGCCTAAGGATAGGTGACAGTATTGTTTTATGACTAAACGCAAGTAAACTCGCGTTAGGGTCCTAGAAAGGTTATAGACTAGGTCAAAGTATTACTAATAACCTAATTCCCTATAACCATGAGCTCTGATACCAACTTTTCTGTCACACCCCGACCACGTAAAACAACAAAACGTGGCGGAAACATCGGGGAGTGTTGTAACAGAATCATTGTTTCATTACACATGGAAATTTAAATATTGTTTTATTAAGTACACGAGTTACAATGTCTTGACAATCAAAGAAACATAACATAAATAACTAGTCTTGCATCTTTTATTGTCACTAAGGCCCATGTCCGCCTAAGTGTATCTTGATCAATCCTATGCTTCATTTCCTGAAACACATGTGAAAATAGGTACGTCAGCATAAAAATGCCGGCGAGTACATAGGTTTTGTGAAAATAAGATTCATGACTTCTGTTTAAGAAAATGTTTAGTCATGAACCTTGTAATTTGCTTTGTCTTTGTAAATCATTTGAAAAACAATAAGTTCAGATGATACGTATAAATAAGAGAATAATGCATGGTTAAATGAATAACCATGTAAAATGAGTTTGTATAAGTTAAGTTGTTTGTAAAACAATGTATTGTGAAAAGTATGTTATTTGTATAAAATGTTATATGTCTAATTTGAAATGATTTCAAATAACGCAACGATATGTAATACCATACAATCATTTATATATAGGAAGTACCAGCGGCGTATCCACCATGCTTGTATTGTATTACACACGCCTCGTTACTCAAATCACTTACTCAAACCAAACCAACAATGTAAGATGTCTATGTTTAAACCAACTTCCAAATGTATTGAAATAATATGTTAAAATGTTTATGTCCATATGTAAATCATGTAATGTATAACCAATGTCAAAAGTGTTTATGTGTCAAATGTAAACCATGTAATGTGTAACCAAAAATGATATGTATGGCTAGTGAAATGCATCAACTAAACCATATGCACAAGAACATAGTATTGAAGTAAAACTTGGTTTAAATCAAAGTTATGTTCTGTGAAAATGCATGCTATACTGATATAAACATTTATGCGGTATTGTGAAAATTCATACATTCAAGCCTTGCGACAGTCGGATAACTATGTAATAATGAGTTATCAAAAGAATATGTTTTCGGATTCGGTCATTCCTTACGTCCAAACAAACCCGAGATTTCAGGAATGGGATTTGTCAAGTCCTATAGTACCACTACCTACTACCGAGCGGCATGATCGGTGTTAATGAATGTACATTGTCTCATTTAAACAAACCAAATGTCATACCAAAATGTAAGCATGTGATGAAGATAATGTACCTAGTATGCTAGAGTAAACATACAAGGTAGAGCTTTAAAACAATGTGTCCATATGTTACTGGAACATATGCAACAGAGATGCAATGTAAAATAATGTACTAAGCATGTACTAAATGGACATACATAGCATGTGATGTGATGTGATGCGATGTAAAACAATGTACTAAGTATGCACACAATGGACATACATAGCATAAAATGTAATGAAATCATGTACTAATAGTGTACTAATGAACATAGCATGTATATAATGTGAAAACATGGAAAAGCATGAAAGTAACAGGTAGGCACATGTGTTTCACCCCAAAACGTTTGGAAAACAGTAAAAGAGGGGTCTATGTACTCACTTGAGATTGCTCAGAAGTCCTAAGATAACCACCAAGCAATGCTAGAGATCACAGAATCAAACGGCACCTAATATAGGTAACTATATTAATAAACCGGACCTATAATCGGAAGATCGGGTAGCATGAGGGTTTGTAAACCAAATGAGTGTAGTAACTCATGTAACATGGTTTAACAAATCCTACATACTAAATGAAATCTAACCTAAGTGCTTACGACCCATTACGACCCGTTTAGGTAGCTTATGCTACTTTAACGCGTCGTTCGCGTAAAACGTGTTCGGAACGCATAACTAGTCCTATGATAAGTAAAATATGCCTTAACATGTCTAATATTGTTGCCATATCAGTTTAGATACCAAAATTTATGTTACATATGCTTAAAATGAATTTTGGCGTAAAAAGGGCATTTTGGTAATTTACCTAAGGCATATAAACTACCTATCATACAACTACTTAAACGAAGCGACCATAAGGTATAACCTCGGAAGGTTATTCCCTATATACTATGGTCACCTAATATGTTTGGTCGGGTCCTAATGATCGACCAAATGGGTCGGGTTTGAAAGCATAAGCGACTGATCAAGTCGCTTACCCTTACGACCCTAGACAACGTGGTAATCAGTAGGCATAGTCACAAGGACTATAACCATCTTGATTACAATCACGTTGCAAAGTTCTAACGAACTTCGCATTGACCATAAACTGGTCAATGCAGAAAGTCAAACAAGGTTTGGCTTTCGGACTCGAAAAGCAATAAAAGAACGAAGGAACACTTACAAAGGGTCCCCGAATGCTAATCTAGATCCAAATAACTCAGGCATGAAACAATGGTTCCAACTTAGAGTCTTTTGGATCAGATTCTTGTGAGGAAAAGTGAAGGGTGGAGGTGGGTATTTATAGTAAATGGTCCACCGTTAGGATCGTTTGTCGAATATCGTGCCTTAATCACATCCGTACATGTGTCGGAACCTTATGGTACCCAAAATGGCCACTCACCATAAGAGATCAACATGTGGCAAGGGGTTAGGGAGTGGTTAACAGCTGTTAACAGCTGTAAAAAAGACATTTTGCTGCATCTAGCCCCTACTTAGGGACCTAGTTTGGCAGATTTACAGTTTCAGTCCCTGCAACCTCAAAACTTAGTTTTCGATGCGTTTTTTTGACACGTTTAAGCCCCGTTAACCCCATTTCAAAGCTCTAAAATGAAGTTAAAGTATAGGAAACTTAAAATGTGTTAAAAAATATCTCGGGTGTTGGTTCGTTTAGCCGTACGGTTACGTTGTTCAGTTAATTACGACGGAATGCGCATAAGCGCGAAAAATGATCCAAATGGCGTGACGAATGGATTTTTCTTATTCCAAACACTAAAATAAAATATTTTAGTGCTTACATAAATTTTTGGATGTCCGGATGTATTCAGAACGTAAGTTATGCGCGAAAATGCAAACTTGTGCACTTTTTGACGCTTTTTGTCCCTGAATGACCCCAAAAGTTTATTTTAGCATATCGAACCCCTCAAAGCCTATTTATAAGCTATGTAAAGGATATTTATGGTATGTTTAACTTATGGTCATGTTCCGGAATGTCTGTTACAGTTCAAATTGGCATACTTTCGCAGTTTGTCAAGTTTAGTCCCTGTAAGCGAATTAACTTGTTTTTGCCATACCAAAGCCTTCAAAACTTATTTCTAAGTTATGTAAAGGTTATTTAAGGTATGTTAAGCCTATGTCACTATTCCGGAGTGTTTTTTGCATTAAACTGGTTATATTTATGCATTGGTGCGCGTATAACCTTCCAGAAAGCGATTTAGAGTTTGGAATTGAACAAAAATTGATATGTGCAAATGATACACATATTTTTACAAATCCCAAGTATGAAATATAATATTTCATTGGTTCGGTATTTGTTTGATGGCCGTGGAGGCACAGGTGTTACACATTACGAGGAACCACTTTCTCCTAATAGAAGAAGTTTGATTATTAGGAAAAGTCAGGAGGAAATAAGGAAAAACCGAGAGAAGAAAGTTAAACAAGAAACCCATGATTTAATCAATAAATCACCTTGGGAGGACAAATTAGATGAGAAATGGGCAAATCTTTATATGCTAGCCATAGTAGCAGAAAATGCAAATCTCTAAATACTCAAAAGTTTTAGCACTTTTATTTCCCAGAAACCTTATTTAGTAAATAAATAAGTTACAGTAAATCGTAGTGTAATTTACTTGTCAGTTGTTTTGTGTATGCAATAATATTTACGGGTTATCTATAAAATTTTGTTTTAACATTTGGTATGTATTTTGCATATATGCTAACCAGCATGAATGAGATATCAGAAGGTTTAGAAAATCTTAACCTCTATCCCGTTAAGATAGAAGTTTCCAAGGAATTCACCGGTTACTTCGCTGATAAAGAAGAACCCATGGAATTTCAATCCAAACCACTGGCAAAACCTAAACCCAAGAAAAGAAGCAGATTTGTGGGCTGGAGGCATGTACGTAGGAAAAAGCCAGCAACAAGAAAGGTTACCAAAACTGAAGAACCAAAAGACAAAGGAAAGGGGGTAGAAATTGAGGAAAATAGTAATCAAATAGAGATAGAAACTGAGAAGAGTTTTAAGCAAACAGAAAGAGAAGTCGGGGAAAGTTCTAGACAGAAACAGAAAATGACTCCCTGGGAAGTTTTAGATCATAAACTAGTAATGAGTGACCTCATCGGACCTGCAGATGGAAACCTTGAACCAGCTAATCCAAACCTTATATTTACCGAAGAAGATCTTTTCAGTTACCCACTAGAAGCTCCAATCACAATCAATCTGGAACCTGCTATTCCAGATCCTATTGTCCAACCTCAACCACTACCAGTAGAATTAGATGAATGGTGGACAACTGATTGGCAATACCAAAATCTTTTAAACAACCCTGATACATTTTTCCCACAAGTTGACCCAGAACCTCCATTATACCCAACCATGAGCTCGGAGAATCTTACTGAACTTCGCCTCTAGGGCGAAGAGTTAATTGATGCAGGAAATCGGATTAGGGATGTGGGAGAAAGAGTTACTTGGAAGTATGACGAAAGGGAGCGTCGTTTTTAAGAAATTAGCTGACCAGATAATGAGAGTTTGCAGGAATATGTGTGAATAAATAATCATAATAACCAATATGTGTAATAACTTAATAATAAAACGTTGTATGATAATCGTGTGTACGAGACATAATATAATATATAAAAATGAAACTTGTGAAATCGATAAATTTTGATTATACATGTTAATGTGATTATGTGCAAACTGTTTTATTATAATTGTATTTATACTAATTATTTACATAAAATTTATTATCAGATGTCAAACATTGGTAATGAACCAGTAAATGAGGTTAATCAGTCAGAGCAACATCCAGGAGATCAATATATGACTAGACAAGATATCGAAAATATTGTTGCTCAAGGGATAGCCAATGCTATTCCAGCATTCGTTGCCGCTATAAAGAATCCAATCGAACCACAACAAATCGTTCCTAGTAAACACATTTCTGAAGATAACTTCAGTAATAGTGTAAACGGAGGCAATGATCATGTCAATCATAATGCAGAACCACATCAAGCTCCATTTCCTAAGAAAATGAAAACTGCAACGCCTGGTTGCACTTTCAAAGAATTCCTTGCTTGTAAACCCACTGAATTTGCAGGCAATGAAGGAGCAACTGCATCATTGCGTTGGTTAGAGAAAACCGAAGCAGTAATTGCAATAAGTAAATGTGCTAAAGATGATCAGGTCATGTACGCATCAAATCTCTTCAAAGAAGGAGCACTTGAATGGTGGAACACTGTGTTACAATCAAAAGGAAGAATAATAGCTTATGCTATGACTTGGGAAGAATTTAAGGGTTTAGTAGAAAGAAAATTCTGTCCCGAGTATGAAAAGGAACAGATGACAAATAAGTTTCTAAATCATCGGATGATGGGTGTAGATTGTCGTGGTTATACTTCGACATTCTTTGAATATGCTAGAGTGGTACCAACACTGGCTTCGCCAGAACCGGTACTCATTTCTCGCTACATTTGGGGACTGATTAGTGAAATCCGCAATATAGTTAAAGCTGCGAGACATCGCACTATTGACGATGCTGTGGAATTAGCTAACACCCTAACTGATGAACTGGTGCGCACAAGAGATGAAGACAGAAAGAAAGAATTGGCTCAGAAAATTACCCAGGGATTTCGTACGGGTAATAATAGCAATTTCAAAAGAAGAGGAACAGGGCAACCCTCAAATCCGTCATTCTGCAGAAATTGCAAAAGGAAACATTTTGGAAGATGTAATATAATTTGCAATTTTTGCAAAATGACAGGACATTGTGAAGAAAACTATAGGAAGAAATCCACAATTTGTTACAATTGTGGAGAAACTGGACATTTCAGGCCAGATTGCCCGAAATTGGTCAAACCAGCAGACAACAAAGCTAAACCAGCAGATGGAGCTACAAAGAAGAATGTCAGAGCATTTCAGCTAACTACTCAAGAAGCAGAACTTATCCCAGATGTGATAGCGGGTACGTTCTTAGTTCACAACATTTACGCCAAAGTATTATTTGACTCTGGTGCAAACCAAAGTTTTATTAATACTTTATTCTGCCAAGCTCTTAATTTACCCTTAACCAACCTTAGGCAGATTTTTACAGTTGAAACGGCAGACGGAAATTCTGTTAGTATAGATAAAGTTTTGCAAAAGGAAAATATAGAACTTTCAGGTCATAAATTCTTTGCAAACCTATTTCCTATGAAATTAGCCGAATTTAATGTTGTGTTAGGAATGGATTGGTTAGTAGCCAATCATGCTCGAATCCTTTGTGATCAGAATTCTATAGAAATTCAGGCACCTACTGGGGAAATAATTAGGATTACAGGAGATAAACCACGTAAGCCCATGCAGTTCATATCAGTAATGAAAGTTGCTAATTATGAACGAAAGCAAGGAATAGTATATATGATTTCAGTAATCATTAGTACTAAGGGTAAAGAACTTAAGGAAATTCCTGTAGTCTCAGAATATCCAGATGTATTTCCAGAAGAGTTACCGGGATTACCCCCAGATAGGGAAGTAGAATTTAGGATTCATCTAATTCCAGGAACTACACCGATAGCCAAGGCACCTTATCAGTTAGCACCCACAGAAATGTTAGAACTGAAAAAGCAATTAGATGAATTACTAAGTAAAGGATTCATACAACCTAGTTCTTCCCCGTGGGGAGCACCTGTGTTGTTTGTTAAGAAAAAGGATGGTTCAATGAGAATGTGTATTGATTATAGAGAATTAAATAAGGTTATAATTAAGAATCGATACCCATTACCTAGGAT
The DNA here is from genome assembly GCA_030545235.1 of Helianthus tuberosus. Taxonomy (NCBI): domain Eukaryota; kingdom Viridiplantae; phylum Streptophyta; class Magnoliopsida; order Asterales; family Asteraceae; genus Helianthus; species Helianthus tuberosus. The sequence continues at coordinate 94,843,397 of CM060399.1, read as the reverse complement.
TGATGATCTATTTGATCAACTTCAGGGAGCTAGATATTTTTCTAAGATAGATTTACGCTCCGGATATCATCAATTGAAGGTACAAGAAGAGGACATACCTAAAACTGCTTTCAGAACTAGGTATGGTCATTATGAGTTTACAGTCATGCCCTTTGGGTTAACGAATGCACCTGCTGCATTCATGGACATGATGAATAGGATCTGTAAACCATATTTGGATAAATTTGTAATTGTTTTTATAGACAATATACTTATTTATTCCAAAAGTCAGACAGAGCATTGTGAACACCTTCATGCACTCTTAACTTTGTTAAGAAAAGAAAAACTTTATGCCAAATTCTCGAAGTGTGAATTTTGGTTACAAGAAGTTCAATTCCTAGGACACATGGTGAATTACGAAGGTATTCACGTAGATCTTGCTAAGATAGAAGCAATTACCAAATGGAAGGTTCCACAAACAGCAATGGAAATAAGAAGTTTTATAGGTTTAGCTGGGTATTATAGACGGTTTATTAAGGATTTTTCCAAGATAGCCGTACCATTAACTAAGCTAACCTGTAAAGCGGTTAAGTTTGAATGGGGACCTAAGCAAGAAGAAGCCTTTAGAATATTGAAGCAGAAATTAACAAATGCACCAATCTTAGCCTTACCAGAAGGAACTGGAGATTTTGAAGTATATTGTGATGCAAAACTAGGATATGGATGTGTGCTTATGCAACGCAAAAAGGTGATTGCATATGCTTCAAGGCAATTGAAAAAGCACGAAGAAAATTATACGACTCATGATTTAGAATTAGGAGCCGTAATTTTTGCCCTTAAGATTTGGAGACATTATCTTTACGGAAGTAAATTTACTGTCTACACAGACCATAAAAGTTTAAGATATATATTTGGGCAAAAAGAATTAAATATGAGGCAAAGAAGATGGATGGAAATCCTAAGTGACTACGACTGTGATATTCAGTATCATGAAGGAAAGGCAAATGTAGTTGCAGATGCCTTAAGTCGTAAGTATTATGAGAAACAACGAAGGGTTCGTGCTCTCAGATTAAATCTACAAATAGATTTAATGGAACAATTGAAGAATGTTCAAACTACAGCAATCAAGGATGATACTGAAGGAATGAAAGGACGAATGAAGGAATTAGAACAAGGAGCAGATGGAATTTGGAGATTCCACAAAAGTAGAATTTGGGTACCTACGCAGGGAGACTTAAGACCTAAGATTTTAGAAGAAGCTCATAAATCTAGGTATACTATGCATCCAGGAAACAATAAAATGTACCAAGATTTAAGAAAGAACTTTTGGTGGATAGGAATGAAAAAGGATATAGCACGATATGTTTCTAAATGTCTTACTTGTTCACAAGTTAAGGCAGAACATCAGAAACCTTCAGGGTTACTACAACAATTAGGAATGCCAGTATGGAAATGGGAACTTATAACAATGGATTTTGTTACTAAGTTACCCAAAACCAGAAAAGGTAATGATGCGATTTGGGTAATTGTGGATCGATTAACCAAATCAGCTCACTTTTTACCTATGAAAGAAACCTTTAGCATGGAAAGACTGGCTAAATTATATGTAGATGAAGTTGTATCCTTACATGGAGTTCCACTCTCCATTGTTTCGGATAGGGATAGTCGTTTTACTTCTCATTTCTGGAAAAGCTTCCAGCAAGCTATGGGAACTCGACTCAATCTAAGTACGGCATATCATCCACAAACAGACGGACAAAGTGAAAGGACGATCCAAACTCTAGAAGACATGCTTCGAGCATGTGTGATAGATTTTGGTGGAAATTGGGAAGATCATTTACCATTAATTGAATTCTCCTATAACAATAGCTATCATTCAAGTATTGAAACCGCCCCATTTGAAGCATTGTACGGAAGAAAATGCAGAACTCCAGTTTGTTGGGCAGAAATAGGAGAAAGTCAATTATCAGGTCCTGAAATAGTGCAAGAGACGACTGATAAGATTACTCAAATCAAGGAAAGATTAAAGACGGCTCGAGATCGCCAGAAGAGTTATGCAGACAATAGATGCAAGCCGTTAGAATTCCAAGTTGGAGACAAAGTACTATTGAAAGTTTCTCCTTGGAAAGGAGTAGTCAGATTCGAAAAGAAAGGAAAGCTAAGTCCAAGGTACGTAGGACCATTTTCAGTGATCCAACGTATAGGACCAGTTGCTTATCGTTTACAACTACCAGAAGAATTATCTGGAGTACATTATGTATTTCATGTATCCAATCTCAAGAAATGCGTATCAGATGAATCACTGGTAGTACCTCATCGAGATATAGAGGTAAACGAAAAGTTGAAATTTGTTGAGAAACCTCTTCAAATTGAGGATCGAAAGATCAAGTTTCTCAAACACAAACGACTAGTTTTAGTCAAAGTCAGATGGAATTCAAAGAGAGGAGCTGAATACACTTGGGAGCTGGAATCAGAAATGAAGCGAAAATATCCTCACTTATTCCAGTAAATCTCGAGGACGAGATTTTTATTAAGGTGGGGAGAATGTAACAACTCTCATCAAAAGTTATATTTATTTAATCAAATTATCCAATTAGGAAACCCTAATTGAGAAACCCAAGTGATTCTGTATAATCCCTAAAATTTTCAGAACATTTGGAATCAGGATTAGGGCCCCTAAAACTCAAGGGGGGTAAACCCTAACTAACGATTATCTTTAAAATGCGCTGTCAAATATGAGAATTAACGAACTATCAACTCAGCAGGCCTATACTAGTGACAAGGCTACTCTAGGATAGGTTGACACCTCAGGCGAGTCGCGACAGGATCCGCGACACCTTCCGCGACACGCGGGGGGACCAATTTTCAAGTATAAATACCAGGGTTTGGGACTTGAACTGTTTGCATGTTACGACGATAAAATTCGTTACGTACAATGACTTAGACGCTGTTTACTACAAAAACACACACTGATCACGAAGTGCTGCCACAATTCAGGGTAATAACTCGATTGCTGCTACGATTCAATGTCCGATCGATTAAACTATCCAATGGATGTTTAAGTGCTGCCCACATTAGGGTTTATGCTTTGTCATTCGTCGATTAATCGATGGATGTTTAAGTATCGCACTTTGTCATTCGTTGTGAAGGTTTCAATCTCGCGAGTTATCGTAAATGCTGTATTAAGTTACTAACCTAGTTTGTGTGCTGATTATTTAAATTAGGTTATCAAGGGTAATCAGTAAACTAAGCTCTGTTAAATCTGCAATGTGAGTCATTCTCTTTTTATCAAATTTATTTACAAAATCATGTTTTATTCAAAGTTATAATTATAGTGATTAAGTATATGTAATCACCAAGTTACAGCCAGTATGTGAGGTTTTGTATACATTACTTGATAATCTTCACCATTGGACAATGAGTTAGTCAAGGGGTGATATGACCATAGTCACAGACACCGTTGGACGAATGGGCCAATGGGTCGAGTTACAATTACTGTGGGTAGTTGATTTGATATTTGAAACATTGTAATCTCTCTTAATACTGTAATTTATAACAAATGTGTCATTTTATTAAATAGAATGATTCACTCAGTATTTCCCGCTGACAAAACCTTTTTCAAACATGTTTCAGGTGATCTGTTGTGATCCAGGAAAAGTGCCGTGAAGCACTATCAGCTTAAGAAAGTGGCTCAGAATAAAATAAAGAAACATGTTTTGTAAAATAAAAGATTTCCTGGTGAAATCTCAAGATTGTAAATTATCGGGTTTTATCCCGAATTGTGAAATAAAATAATCGGGAAATATTTCAGTTTTTAAAAAGATCCTGAAGAAACTTCCGCTGTTAATTAAATACCACGGGATTTCTGTCCCGCGGCTCCTGAAACGCGTAAAACCGGGTCGGGGGCCGTGACAAGTCCCTTGTGACTATGCCTACTGATTACCACGTTGTCTAGGGTCGTAAGGGTAAGCGATCTGATAAATCGCTTATACCTTCGAACCCGACCCATTTGGTCGATCATTAGGATCCGACCAAACACATTAGGTGACCATAGTATATAGGGAATAACCTTCCGAGGTTATACCTTATGGTCACGACGTTTAGTTAGTTGTATGATAGGTAGTTTATATGCCTTAGGTAAATTACCAAAATACCCCTTTAATGCCAAAATTCATTTTAAACATATGTGACATAACTTTTGACATCTAAACTGATTTGACAACAATATTAGACATGTTAAGGCATATGTTACTTGTCATAGGACTAGTTAGGCGGTCCGAACGCGTTTCACACGAACGACGCGTTAAAGTAGCATAAGCTACCTAAACGGGTCGTAAGAACTTATGTTAGGTTTCATTTAGTATGTAGGCTTTGTTAAACCATATGACACGAGTCTCCATACTCGTTTGGTTTACGAACCCTCATTCTATCTAAATCTTCCGATTTAGGTCCGGTTTATTAACATAGTTACCTATATTAGGTGCCGTTTGATTCCGTGATCTCTAGCATTGCTTGGTGGTTATCTTAGGACTTCTGAGCAATCTCAAGTGAGTACATAGACCCCTCTTTTACCGTTTTCCAAACTGTTTTGGGGTGAAACACATGTGCCTACTTGTTATTTTAATGCTTTCCTGTTTTCACATCATATACTTGCTATGTTCATTAGTACATTTATAGTACATGATTTCATTGTGTTTTATGCTATGTATGCCCATTGTGTGCGTACTTAGTACATTACATTACATTACATTTTATGCTATGTATGCCCATTGTGTGCGTACTTAGTACATTATTTTACATTACATTCTATGCTATGTATGCCCATTGTGTGCGTACTTAGTACATTATTTTACATTACATTCTATGCTATGTATGCCCATTGTGTGCATACTTAGTACATTTATTATTCATCACAAGCTTACATTTTGGTATGACATTTGGTTTGTTTAAATGAGACAATGTACATTCATTAACACCGATCATGCCGCTCGGTAGTAGGTAGTGATACCATAGGACTTGAAAAATCCCATTCCTGTAATCTCGGGTTTGTTTGGATGGAAGGAATGACCGAATCCGAATACATTTTTTTGATAACCTTTACTAAAAGGGTTATCCGACTGTCGCAAGGCTTGGATGTATGAATTTTCACAATACCGCATAAATGTTTATATCAGTATAGCATGCATTTATTACACAAAACATAACTTTGATTTAAACCCTGTTTTACTTCAATACCTTGTTTTTGTGCATTTTACATATGGTTTAGTTGATATATTTCACTTACCATACATATACATTTTGACATTTTGACATTTACATACACAATTTATGATTTACATTAAACATAGACATTAGACATGGTTTTCACATAAACATTTTGACATTTGATTATACATAAACATTTTACTTTGGTGGTTTGGTTTGGGTAAGTGATTTAAGTAACGAGGCGTGTGTAATATGATACAAGCATGGTGGATACGCCGCTGGTACTTCCTATATATAAGTGATTGTATGGTATTACATATCGTAGCGTTATTTTGAATCATTTCAATTTGAGACATATAACATTTTATACAAATAACATACTTTTCACAAGACATTGTTTTACAAACAACTTATCTTATACAAACTCATTTTACTTGGTTATTCATTTAACCATACATTATTCTCTTATTTATACATATCATCTGAACTTATTGTTTTTCAAACAATTTACAAAACAAATCAATTTACAAGGTTCATGACTGACTTTTGCTAAACAACTCTTTTCTAAACTTACAAGTCATGAATCCTATTTTCACAAAACCTATGTATCTCACATGCATTTTTATGCTGACGTTCCTATTTTCACATGTGTTTCAGGATGTGATGCATAGGATTTATCAAGATACACTTAGGCGGACTTGGGCCTTAGTAACAATAAAAGATGCAAGACTAGTTATTTATGTTATGTTTCTTTGATTGTCAAGACATTGTAACTCTTTTAATCAATAAAACAATATTTCAATTTCCACGTGTTATGAAACAATGATTCTGTTACAACACTCCCCGACGTTTCCGCCACGATTTGATGTTCTACGTGGTCGGGGTGTGACAACTGTGGTGGGTTACACTTATGACCCGGAAAATAGCGTTCCGGACAACGGAAGCATAAGCCCTCGGAACGACATTTTTGAAGTGCCTCCGGAGATAGTTTAGTGAACGGAAGTTGTGGTCTAGGGGCTGTGAGAAGTGGAGGGGTTCCACTTTTTGTGGTAGTGTTTGGTTAGGTTAGTTGAGGTATGGCTGGGGTAGAAGACGTAGTTGTGGAGTTAGAAGATGATGAGGGAAAAGTTCGTGGCTGGAATGATTTAGGTTTCGTGAGATTTAACTTGTCTTCAACGCGCTTAGATAAGCCGTAGGCTTGATGAAGGGAAGTGGGCTTGATGATTGCAAGTTAGGCTTGAATGTCGTTTTTGAGACCAGAAAGGTAACAGTTAAGGAGTGCTTCACTCGAGAGATCAACGACACAGTTGCAAAGTTTCTCAAACTCGGCTTAGTCGTTTGTTTGAGTTTGAACAGAGTCGCTTGGTAATTCTCGTAATCCGAAGGACCGAAGCGAAGCTCGAGAGATCGGGATAATTCTTGCCAAGTACCCAACAACGCATTGTTGTGAAGGTACTTGTACCAACTCAATGCTTCACCCGTGAAGTAAAAAGCGGCCAAGGAAATACAACGATCGGTGGAAATATTATAATATGTGAAATAGTTTTCCGCTTGGAAGATCCAATCCAACGGGTTGGACCCGTCGAACAACAGAAGATTGATTTTCGGGGGACGTGGAGTAGGAGGGTCGCCGGGAGGGTTGGATGTGGAGTGTTTAACAACGATTTTAGGTTGTTCGGTATTATTGGCAAGGATGGCTAACAAGCGATTTTTGGAATCGGTTTGCTTTTGGATCGTTGTTTGAAGGGCTTCGAATTGTGCTAAGGCTCGGGTTTCGGATTGGGCAGAAGTGGTGGTGTAGTGTGTGAAGAATTGTGTGAATTGCTCACACAGATTGTTGAGAGGATTGGGGTCATCAGTTGTGGATTGGTCTTTGCGATGAGGCATGGTAAGGATGATGAAAGCACCAAATGTTAGGCCTGTAAGTAGGCTACACTCCAAAGAAAATTAGGAACAGAACAAGATCAAGTTTTGGAACGATTTTATGATGATTCTCAAATGCGAAGTACAAGAATATAAATATGCATGAGATTACATGTCCACCCATGAAAGCATGTACACCATGTCCTATCCCTTATTTTTAGCCATGACTTCCACTAACACCTAAATGCACATGTGACTCTAAAACTAACGCAACTAACTCTACGTCTCTACCATGCAACAACAAAAAAATAAAGTGCAAAACTAAAAAAAGATGCGAATATAAATTCAGTGGATTCCTTGGACTAGCCCATCAGCCTAGCAGGCTTCTTAATAATCCTTTTGGGCCTGGACGTTGGGCCTTCTGCGATTGGACCCGTAACACAAACATCTGCATATTTTTGGTTAGTTATTAGACAATTTTTATTCTTTTAAGTTGGATGCTAGTCGCTAGATAATTGAATTCTTGTAAAAAGCTTCATGTTTGTTGACTAGGGAATGCATTAATTTTGATTTTTTTTACCCAATTATAAAACTGATTTACATTTTATGTTCAAATCTTAAAGCATAAGCACTCTTAAAATGAGAGGATTAATGCCATTTTTGGGCAACTATGTATGTATTTGGTTTTTATTTGATTGCTAAGTAACCTTTCAATACATAATGGAAAGAAGCGTCACTAGGAAATAAAGAAAAGGCAATACAATATCCTTTTCAGCTTGTTACTTTTAATTGAACCGGTGGATGGTGGTGATGGTGATGCTTAAGGATCGATGTCACGGCATATGATATAAATATAAAGGACGAAAATTGTAATTTACCCTAAAATGAGTGAATACGACAATGACTTGGCATTTTGTGTTAAAAAAGGAAGTAGAAGATGATTGTTTACCAAAGAAATTAAGTGAAGAAAATCGAAGATCATCCATTTTTAAAGCATCTTGTAAAACAGCTAAAAAGGTTCAATTTTATAAGGAAATTAGCCTTAATTTGAAAATGCGTAGACCTTAGTGAATGTTTTTCTAATAATTTGACTTGCAAAAGTCTAGTTGATCGCTCATTTTGTATCAGTCATGACTTTTCTTCTGATTTTCTAATGCATTTTATCAAACAATAAAAAAAATAGATTTTAATAGTCACAACTTTTACATATTGGCTGGCTATCCCAATTAAGGAAATGTTTTATGATAGCCCTGACTTTTAACATATTTCCCGTAGTGATTACATACTCAATAAAAGTTAACCCAATTAGTTTTTGCTAATGTAAACTACCACATAAGCAGTCCAAGGTATCAAAATTTTGCCACATAAGAAGTGCACGTCATCAAAACTTTGACTTATTTGCTACATTATCAGTCCACGTAAGCAAAGCTGACTTTTTTGACACATAAGCAATCCACTTCAACAAAAACTAAGACCACACGGTGTGGGCGTCGAAACCTGCCGTTGTTGCCAGTCCAAGCCCACTTTTCCACCCAGTGCTCCGCGTTGTTAACTGCGTTGTCCACATGGCGACGGGATTTCCACCGGCATTGTACCTTTCTCCGCGTTGACGTGACACGTGTTGATTCGATGTGGAGATGAGCCGTTTTAACCCCATCGGTTACTTTTTAAAAATTAAAATTATTTACTTTCTAAAATTCATTTTTTACATCTATAAATATCACACACCACATCTTCACCCCACACCCATACGTTTTACAAAACCCTACACTTCCAAACCCAAAACTGACACAAGAAGAAGACATGGCAACCATCCCTAGACGCAAGAGGAAGACATCGCACTTTGCGAGTCGTTGGTTGAAGCCTTAAGCCACTACACGCCACGCAGCCGGTCTAACGGCCCATTTTGGGTAAGAATTTTAAAACACTTCTCGGTCCATAGGGGTGATCACACCCGAACCGTCGACGCCATATCCTCTCGCTTTAGGACAATCCGTATGGATTGTGAAAGATTCGAGCAACTCCACGCCGCAGTGGAGCACCAAGGGGATGACCTCAGGGAGGACGGCATCATACAAGTCGCGCTTATCAACTATCGACATGAGGTTGGACGTGAATTCAAACATGTTTCGGAGTGACAAATTATTAGGTTTTTTTATTTAAATTATGTGTTTTTTAAATTTTATAGTATGTTATGTATATTTTGTGTGTTTTTTTATGTAATGTTTTTTTTTTTAATTTTAATGTTATGTATTGTTTATTTATTAATGTTATTAGCTTAGTTTCTAGTAATGTTATTAATTTAGTTTCTAGTAATGTTTATAAAAAAATAATCAAAAAGGTTGTGCCACATGTCCGAAAACGCCTTGCATCAACGCCGTGTGCCACGCCGTCGTTTTAACCACCACGTCATGTTATGAGGGTCGGTCCACATGGCGCATAATGACCCATCTTCAAGCCCCACAACACCGTGTGGTCTAACCGGGCGGCCCCGTAAAATAATTTAGTGTATTCTGTCAGTAAAAATACCGATCGTTCTCCTTAAAAGAATTTTGTGTATTTTATAAGGATGCATAATATGATTTTAACACATTCATACTACAATATATTTTAGAAAAAAAAAGTATTAAACACGTGTAATACACGAGTTTTTAATATAGTTATATAACCATAATCAAGTTTTACTCATTAGCTCATGGAATATACATGGTTTTTAATATGGTATTTTTATAAAAGGGTTTATTTAAACACGAGTGTTACAAGTTTCTATCACATAAAATGATTTAAGTATTCTGAAATGTGATTCTTAGACTTAAACTTATATTGCTCATGTATTTATCAGCTGAGTGGTTAACTCGGATACGGTGTTTAAGAATCAAAGATAATCTTATTGTCTATTTAGTTTGCCATAGTTCAACAAAGTGTAACGAAATTAAGGAGCAAATTAATTATTATAACTATTAATTTCATTTTCATATTACAGGTCGTGTGTTTAGGGCATGAAATCAATATGGGTCCCAATCGAAACATGGAAAATTAATAGAGGTTTTGAAAAATTAGAAACCATGTCACATGGGAAGGCCAAAATATTCAATGTTACGAGGGTCACCATCACATCCATTCTGTTAAACACCAAAAACCGCGTTTATGCACGAAAGAAAACAATACTCATACGACTAATTATAATTAGTTATATCTATTTTTTTTTTGTTTTAATAACTAAGACAAAATCATTACAAATTCTGTTGTCACATCATCTTTTGGCTCCTCGTATGCATAAAACTATAATCAATATGTATGAATATCATTCATATAAGTCATCTATTTTTTAAAGATAATTTTAGATAAATAATATAGACTATCTATTTTTATAGATAATTTTATATTAATAATATAGACTATTTATGTTAAATAAAATATATTTTATTTTTATGATTAATAAAAATAATAAGGGAACCCATCTTAATCTTTTAGGGAAGGCATCTTAATAGTGGATTTTAGCCAAAACAAAAGATATCGTAGATCTATAAGGCATCACGTTAATATCAATTAAAACATAACAATAAAAATAAATTTAATATAAATTAAAATAATTCGTATAGGAGATAATATAATATTTTAAAATATTTATCAGATTTCAAAATTATTTCTTTTATTAAAGAGTTAATTACATAGTTAGTCCCTGTGATTTGCAAAAAATAACAACCTTAGGTACTAATAGTTTAGAATCACATTCTAGGGTATTAACTTTTCATTTTGTAACGTTTGAGGGTATTAGCACTGTTTAAAGGCTTAAAATCACATTTTATTAGTACCCTCAAACGTTACAAAATGAAAAGTTAATACCTTCAAACGTTACAAAATGAAAAGTTAATACCCTAGAATGTGATTTTAAACTATTAGTACCTAATGTTATTTTGTGCAAACCACAGGGACTAACTATGTAATTAACTCTTTATTAAATTAAAGTAGTTAAGAGTAGAACATATTTCAAAAATATTTATAAGGGGTAAACCAAAATATTAATCAATGTTTATTGGTTTTATACTTTTATTTTCGTGTTCAACTCTCAACTCAAATACGGTAATCACTATGTTTGCGTGACATTTATAAGAACTATCACCGCAGTCACCACATCCATTGTATATCAGGTATATCTATTAGTTTTTTTAAAGAAGTAAATTTTTATTAGATTCATTCAACCCATGTAATAAACAAGGTTTTTTAAAGATATGACATTTTTATTTTTTATCAATACAAAATTACATTTATGCAACTCGTGTAATACACGGGGTTTTTTAAAATATAGCTTTTTTATTATGTAATATATAAAATTAGATTTATTCAATCCATATAATACATAAGATTTAAAAAAATATAACTTTTTATTGTTTGGTATATAAAATTACATGTGCTTAACCCGTATAACACATGAGATCCTTAAAAATGTAACTTTTTTCATTATTTAATATATAAAATTAAATTTAATCAACCCATACAATACACGGAGTTCTTAAAGATATAATTTTTTTATTATTTAATATATAAAATTACATTTATTCAACCTATGTAATAAATGAGATTTCTAAATATACATTGTTTTATTATTTGGTATATAAAATTACATTTTTTTCAACTCGTGTAATAAATTAGATTTTTAAAGATATATTTTTTATTATTTAGTATATAAAATTACATTTATTCGACCCGTGTAATACACGGGGTTCTAACCTAGTTATTACATATTCTAATATTGTTCCTCTATATTTTTTATACGATTATCTTGATATTCAAGCATTAATTAGCATAACATTTTAACACATATAACTATTTTAAAAACACATAAATCAATAATATCAAATAAATTATTTAGCTTCTATATCGATAAAAAAGTAGACTTTGATGACGGATTTTAACGGTAATGTTGAGAACCTGTCACGAAAAGGAAACATGTGATTCTATCAATACCGTACTAACAAATAAAATCAGAAATTGAAATCAGGCTGAAGTTCTCATGGTCATATTTCGGTTTGAAAGGTTTCGGTTTCAAGGTTTTTCTTTCTTATTTTTTACCGAAAGGTTTCGGTTTCAAAGTTCATTTTAGGCCATAAAAGAGGTTAAACCGCCCTTCTGGACATGCTTCAATCATCTTAAGTATAAGCATTAGACATTCTTAAAATAGTGAAGTTATATTTTCTTTTGGCCTTTGGTTACAAAAGTGTTGATAAAAGATATCTGGGATGATATTGTTGTCTCCAATTTTGGTATATCTGAGGTAATAGATAATTATTATGTCATTTTCATAAATGAAAAGATTGGGTATCGAATTATTAAGTTAAAGTTTCGTGTGGACCAACACACACCTTAGCATTTTAGTGCCTAATAATGTATTATTATATATGCAAGATATGAATATTGTAGGTTCGAAGCTTTTTATTTATTATGGAATACAATTTTCCTAATATTCCGGTAAGTTGGGCATATAGGAAAAGGATCGTAGAAAGAAAACATTGGGTTAAAGTTCTAAGATATTTAATAATGTAAGGATTGTAAAGTCCACTTTTTTTTTTTTTTTTTTTTTTTTAAACAAAAGTGCGATATCTATAACCGGCTTGTGTCATTTCATTACCACTCACATTTGGTTATTTTATACGTAATGCTATTTTTTACGAAAGTGCTATATCTGTAACCGACTTGTGTCATTTCATTAACCAGTCACCTTTGTTTTTTTTTATCCGTAATGTTAGCTTACTAATCACACATGGATGATAGCAAATGCTTATGTATGTATGTATGTATGCATGCATGCATGCAATCAAGTATGTAAGTATCTATGCCTATATCTCAATATAAATCAAAGAAATTTTATTGATGAAAGATATCCGTCATAGGGATATTTTGTCCGATAACAGTTATTATTTATATTTAACGAGCTAAATGAATATATTTTTTTTTTAACAAGATACTCCAATTCAATTTTCCACCAAAAAACTTGCCAAGTTACATCAAAATAGATGGTAGACGGGCAACAAGCTGCGCCGCCACCCCTTTCTGAATTGCAAACCCTAACATTCCAAAGACAAACCCCTGCCCGCCTGGGGTTGAACAATTGTTGTGGATAACCCGTTGGACCATGGTCAAAAAGCGGATAGCTTCTGGCACTAGGGAGCCAAATGTATCAAAGGCAAAAGGGACAAAGACATGTTGATTCTCTGTGCAAGCTTTAGCGTGTTTATCCACTTTCTTTGATTCTGCCTTTCTTGCTGCTTGTCCAGCTACAAACCGTTTTCCCTTAAACCAACCAAAGGGGAAACTCCCGTAAGGTCCACACAAGCATGTTTCCCCCCAGCCCAGCCAAAGACAAGCAGATCCACTGGTCGCAGAGTAGATCTCCCTTCCATAGGGTCCGTGAGAAAATTCACAGGAGCCTCTTTCTTAGCAGAAATCCCAGCTCTTCTTAGAATGTCCCACAAAGCATCCCGAACCCAGTCATGCCGATATTTGAATCCAGGGAGATCTTTACAATGAACTGCGTGTTCCCATTATTTATCCATACAAGCTTTACGACATATCGGGCAGGTTTCATCTTCCGGGTACATGGGGATCCTCAACCGATATTTGAGAATGGCTCTGTATTCTACTGCAGACATGCATTGTCCCAACCCCTCAATCGGGATGACGGTCAAGAAATCCTGAGCATGGGGACCCTTCAGGCACTCAAACACCGCCTTCTGGCGGGATGACAAATCAAAAACTTCTCCCAGGCTTTGAGCGATTTTGCTAAACAGAGCATTCGCCAAAGTTTTTTGTGGCTTCGAGGGGGCGGTGTCCTTATTTGAGAAACCGCTAATATCCAAGTCTAGGAGAAAGACATTTAAACGTTCGAGCGCCTGCTGATAATCCGAGTCAAGCCCGACGACCCCACTATTTCGAAGGATATAATCCTGTAGTTCCCAAGACTGAGCCCTAGACGCTACAAAGGCATAAGTCCCAACATCTCGAGCTGAAAGAAGGCCCAACCCACCGAGGCGCATTGGCAGAGATGCCAAACGCCACTGGAGGTCACCAAAGAAGGGGCCACGACCCACGACTATGTCTTCTATAGCCTCCCTGAGGCCATCATCGAACCGAAATATCGCATCTTCCATCAAATGGGGTTGACAAGTCCGCAACCCAAAAAGTAACTTAGCAACCCCCATGCACGACCTTAGCAGAAGGAGTTCACATTGGGGATCCCTAAGGCAGGGCAAGAGTTTCATGAGCTCAACCGCCCCCGAGGCTCGCCGCCCTGCCAACTCCTCAATAAAGCTAGGATCACGGCTAACAGCTCCACCAAGGAGTTTAACCCCTCTCTCTGGTCTCTCAATAAATAAAAATTATCATATCCGTCATGAACTTTGATTCTATGTGGCTTTTAAGGTTGTTTATATTCGTAACACATATAACAAGTATGGTGTTGGGTGGTAGAAAATTGAGGATTATGTACTAAAAACTTGGCTTTTTGACAAGAAACGAATAAAACAAACCTTAACCAAAAAAGATGGTCTAAAAGCCTTGATTGATGATAGTGAATACATGTTTGTGTTGTAAATGATGTGTAGGCATTGTACCTAATTTGGTTCAGGCTCAGGAAGCTTAGAAATCGCTTGATTGATCGAGAAACGCGAGGTATAATACCCGAAAACTGAATTTAGAGGCTATAAACTTTGTTTTAGCATAACTTTTTGTGTGGTTATTGACTTAAAAATTTACAGGATGATTATATGTGATGAAAATAATACTCGTGCAAAATGTGGTAATCTTTCGAATTTTTGACATTTTTAGTGAATTTTACAGTATTTAAAGGCATTTATTCGGGAAAAATACTAAACCGATCTGAAAAATTACGAAATTTTGTAGAGATGTTGGGTTTGACATGGGAAACAACTTGAAAAAATTCAGGTCCATTGAATGAGTTTGAATATTGTTTTAAAAATCGTGTTTTCGCGAAGTTTTGGCAGCCGGAAACCCAGTTTAGAAAATTCGGAAAATTGATTTATTTGAGGAGTTCATGGATACATTAGAAGGTTTCTGTAAAATTTTGGGAATTTTTAAAAATTGGATCATCGTAGTCGCCAAATTATCGGTTATATACCATTTAAAAACGAATTTATTAAATTAACAAATTAATTTAATAAATTCTGAGAATATTTTTTCTGAAATGTGCATATTTTTACAAATTTATATAAAAAATTTTAGAATTTTATTAAATAGACACAATTATTTATAAAAATGTGAATGTTAAAACATATAATCTATACTTTCTATAAAAGGAGAAAATGCAGTGACATAAGAAAAGCTGGAGTGGCAGCCATAGAGGTTGTCCAACAATGTCTTTCTTATGTCATTATTGCATCATAAGTCTTAATATATAAAATCACTTTAAAATCTATTTAAAACACTGCCATCAAACCTCTGCCCATATAGATGTATTCATGCATACGAAATTCAAACCTTTGTTATCAAAATCTCTGCCTAGATTCAAAATTCAAAATTCTGGCTCCAGACTCAAAACTCAAACTATACACATATACATATATAACACAACTGATTCTGGCTCCACATTCAAATTTCAATTTATCTCTCTTACTCATATCCGCGAGCAATCTTTCTCTCTCTCAAATGCAGAATTTCCATATTCAGTCGGTTAATCTCTGATTACAGATCTTTGTGTTAGTGCCTAATGTCTATAGCCTACGTCTTAAGTCTAGGTCATGTTTGTATAGGGTTTACAGGGGTCTAAAGTGTAATTTTATGTATTTTGATGTAATTCCGCTTGAAATGACACTTGGTCATTTCAAGCGAAATCAGAAGTTGTTATTCCGCTTGAAATGACATGTGTCATTTCAAGCGAAATCATATGCCTATAAATAGGCTTGTCTTGTTTCTCATTTGGCACGAAATCACAAGTTGTATACCGAACTGCTGCCGGATTTTCTAGTGAAATATTAATGAGAAACATGTGTTAAAGTGATATTCTCTGTTTTCTACTCCATTCTTCACTGATTCTACTCTGTTTGTTTGATTCCGCCTTTCAAACAGTGTGTATTGCCTCTGATTGACTCACTTGGTCGGTAAAATGATCCTACAATTGGTATCAGAGCCAGTTATGAGCCAATACACTTGAATCAGTGCCTTTTTATACACTTTTTTGGACTTCTGAACAATTGAACGGACAAAATGGACTGATTTTCTAGTATTGTGTGTAAAACAGTGTTTTAACAAACCCTTGAGAGAATCATATCAAAATTCAGACTAAATCTGATAAAAATGGACTAAAAACCTTATTCCGCTTGAACGAGACATCTATTTCCGCTTGAAAAATTGTGATAATTTCAAACGAAATAAGTGATTCCGCTTGAAAACATCTGTTTCCGCTTGAAAAGCTGAAGTAGTTTCAAGCGAAATAAGTGATTCCGCTTGAAATACAACCGATTCCGCTTGAGAAGGTTATTCCGCTTGAAAATCACTTGATTTCGCTTGAAAGTGCTTATTCAGCTTGAAATCTAATTTCGCTTGAAAACATGTGTTTGTTGTGAAAGTCCATTTCGTTCGTGGTATTTCGTTTGAAGTTCATTGCGTGTAGAAAGTGCTTTCACTTAAAAATAACCTGTTTTCAAAACTTGAAATTTTTTTCCGTAAATTGAATTTGTAAAATGGATAACGAGTTTTACAACTTGTTTTCTGGTGGTGGAATGACGGCAGCACAAACCCCGACTAGTATAGTACAAAATGTGAATATGGAGAATGAGCTCGGGACGATGCAGAAACCACCTAAACTGATGAATATCGATGAGTATTCGGGTTGGTCTAGAAGGTTTAAGACATGGGTTCAAGCAAATCACTTTGAATGCTGGATGAAGATTAAATCGAAATATGTTCCTCCAAGAGATGGTTTAAATCTTGTGAAGTCGATTGGCAGTTTGACACAAACTAAACAAGAAGATTTTAAGGCAGAGAAGAAGATGATGAGTATTTTACAACAGGCCATTAAAGAAGATATCTTGGTATTGTTGCAGCATGAGGATAATTCACAATCCATTTGGCAGTCGTTGAAAGTAAAGTTTCAAGGGAGTGTGTCCATGATCAAAAGCAAAAAGGCTTTGATAAAGAAACAATTTGACATCTTCACTAGTATGAAAGGTGAAACTACAAAACAATTGATTGAAAGATACTGCCATCTAGTTGTGGAGATGGGGAGATTGGAAATAACCAAGACTAATGAGGAGTGGATCGATAAATTGGTAGATGCATTGCCATACGATGAATGGGGTACTTATTTGCTGGTGATGAAGAACAATTCAGATTATGTTAATTTGAATCTTAGTGGTTTCATAGAGAAGATCGAAGCACATGAGTTAGAATTAACAAAGATTAAACAAATGAATTCTGCAAATGTTCAACAAGATGTCTCTCTGTATTACAAAGGTAGTATTCCAACAACATCAAACTTAAGTCCAAAAGTGCAGACAACTTTTAGTGCAGATTCAACTTCCGGTGCTTCGTCTAGTACTTCAAGAAACAACAAGCCTTCACCGTTTGCAAGTTATGAGTTGAATCCCAAGACATCAGAACAAATGTCTCCACAAAGCTCTTCAAGCTCGAACAATCAGGGATATGTTTCTGGGATACAGTGTAACATTGTTGTAAACATCAAAAATGGACAAGAGTTTACAGAAGCAGCTGCAAAGCAACACATTGCACTGTTAGCTTCCGTTCTTGAGTCATATGAGAGTTTGGTAGCTGGGAGGATCGGTAATCCAGGTATGACAAAGGAAGATTACGACCAAATCGATCCAGAGGAGTTAGAATTGATTGATATTAAGTGGGGGATGGCTAGTTTGGTTAGAAGAGCCCAAAGGTTTATGGAAATTACGGGCCGAAACTGTTTTTCAGATCCGGATCAAAAGCTTGGTTTTGATAAGTCTAAAGTGACTTGTTTCAGGTGTAAAGAGAAGGGTCATTTTAAGCGGGAGTGTCCGAATAGAGAGGTCAATAACCATCAGAATCCTTTTACCAACGATTACTACAGACAGGCGATCTATCATAACACAAATCAACAACCTGGCATTCAAAGACCTCAGATCGAGAACAAGCCGGAAAAAGCTCTCATAGTTAATCAAGATGATGAAAAGGTAGCTGAAGGTTTCAGTTGGGATAAGTATATTCCGGGCAGTGAAAGTAGAGCAATGATGGCTAAGATTGTGGAGGTGTTAGAGAGTGTTGTTGAAACAGAGGTTGTTAGTGAAGTGGTGCCTGAAGAAAGTTTGGTTGATCTCGAAGAAATTGTTGCAGAAGTCTACTATTATCAATCCGAACAGGAGGTGTTAGCTAGTTCTTTAATATCAATTATGCCTCCTAATGTGTTTGATTCTTTTGCAGGTTTTTTCAGTGATCCAACAACCGGATTGTGCCCACAATATGATGTTGAGAAGGATCCGATTGAAGAAATAATTGATGTATCCAAAGAAATGACTGAAGAAACACTGAAAGAGATTGCTGACAAAGCCTTAATGGCAAAACTGAAAGAGGTAGACACAGAATCTGTAAAACCAGAGTCTGTTGATACTGAGTCAGTTGAAAACGTGTCGGTCAAAACAGAGTTAGGTCAAAAGGAGTCTGACGGGAAATCCGAAAGTGAGGAGGTCAAAATCGAAGGAGTGTCCGAGTCAGAGTCTGACGATGTCGGTAAACAGGATGTTAAAATTGATCAAGAGGAAAAGATTGTTGAAAGGATTGATTCAATCTCTGAAACTTCATGCAAAAACTGTTCAAAACCATGCATGGCATGTCTTGAAAAAGACAAAAAGTTTCAGGAATTGAAACAATACACTGATGAGGTTAAATTTGATCTGAGTGAAGTAAAAGAAGCGTATGACAAGTTGGCTAAATCTATCAAAATGATTCAAAAGGAGAGTCTTGAGAATGATAAAGCCACAAAATTGTTAAAATCAACAGTTTTTGATAAACAAAAAGAAATCAACTTTCATTTGGACACGATTGCTTCATTGAAAAAATAATTGAAGTTAACAAAAATTGAGAATGAAAGAATTGATAAGAAGTTGATGAGTTATGTTGCATCTTCATATGTAATTGAACAGATTGTCCCGAAACAACCAGATGCAACACCCGTCTTTAACAGTGTTCCACCCCCAATGTGGAGTCATTACACTCAGAAGTATCCAGATGGGGTGGAAGCTGCTTTGAACCTCAAACTGAGAACCATTGAGAATGAATTACCTGAGAATATTGATGTTACATTCTCTTTGTCCAACACTGACAATGAGTCACAGGTGATCAAAACCGTTGTTGACCAAGTGTTAGACAAAGAAAGTGATAACTCGGAGTTTGAGACTGTGAAAACTCAATTTGAGAACTCTGTTTCTGATTCTGAAGAAGATGGTAACTTCTTAGACAAATTTATACCAAAATCAGACAAAGTCGCGAATGATGATTCGATCATTGTGGTTTACACAATGGTTGGAACTGACAAGCTTTATTCTGATTTTGAGTATCCGCTCCAAAATGCTAGAATTGAGAATGTTGAAAAGGTGTTTAAATTATTCGAAATTGACATTTCTGAGGTGAACAACAAAGAGTTCTTTTCAAAACCCAAAAAGTCTTTTGTTAAGTCACAACCTAACAACTCAGGAAAGAAAGAGTGGGAGGGAAATGGTGGTAGCAACAAGAGAAATGGAAACAATTTTAAAAACAACGGAATTGGATTTGAAAAGAAAATGGCTAAAAAGGAGGTAAAGCCAAAGGAAAAGATGAATGATGTTTTTGTGGCAGGAATGAATTTTGTTGATGAAAAAGAGTATATTTTCAGTCAAAAAGCCATTGATGATTTCAATGCAGCGAAGAAGCTGAAAGAAGAGTCGTACAAATCAACTTTTGTCGAATATGACAAAAGAGTTTGTTATCGCTGCAATGAGATTGGTCATATGGCCAAACAATGCATGAAAGTCTTTGAAAAACCTGTTTTGCAAAAACCCCGACCTAAAACTCCAACTGATAACAAGGGTAAAAAACCAATGATTTCACCGGTTCGTATTTTGAAAAGAGGTGAATCTCTGAAGCCCGAAGAAAAGTCAAAATCAAACTTTTGAGGTTGGCGAATCTTCGAAAGTCCAAAAGGCTTCAAAGATTTATCCAAAAAATGAAAGTTTTTGAGAATCAATCATGGGTTGCAAAACCAAAATCGTCAGTTGAAGAGAAAAAGATGGAAAGTGTTTTGAAAACGAAACCAAAGGTTTTTAAAGATGATGTGGAAAAGCTTGAATTTGAACTTGATAAGTTGCTTGAGGAATTTCCTCCAATCAAAGAGGGAAAGTCAAAGCCAAAATCTAAACCTGTGATCCCAAATGTCATTTTTAGTATTCCGAAAGTTGAAGTGGATTGTGATCTTGTGTTTGGTAGTGTTTCAACTGTTAAGAAATCATGGGCCTCATTATTTGAATAGATTGTCTGTGATGTTTGCAGGGGCTTCCGAAGTCGTTCATCTCGAAGTGGATAATGGACAACGGATCGTCAAGACACATGACCGGAATGCTAGCATTGCTTTATGACATTAAATCTTTAAATGGTGGATAAGTGGGGTTTGCTGGGAATCAGGGAGGAAGGATTGTTGGTCAAGGGACTCTAACAAATGGAGTCATTTCGTTTGATAAAGTGAACTATATAATTGAACTTGAAAACAATCTGCTGAGTATCTCACAGATCTGTGACAATTCCTTTACAGTACATTTTACTAAAAATGAATGTTTAGTCTTAAAACCTGGTTTCAAAATTCCTGAGGAGATGGTGTTGTTGCGAGCTCCACGAGAAAATGATTTATATATTCTTGATATGAGTGTTGTAACACCAACAGATCATCAGAAACAATGTTTTGTGTCAAAAACCAAAGCGACTGAAAAAGAGTCGAAAATGTGGCATCGAAAGATGGGCCACATTCATGTGCGTAAAATGAACTTTCTTGTACACAATGATTTAGTTGAAGGTGTGAATCTTAAAAGTTTTCATTTAAATGATGATTGTGTAGAATGCAAGAAAGGAAAGCAGATAAAGAAGTCACATTCACAGAAGTTGCTGAATTCAATCAGAGTACCACTCGAGAGACTCCATATGGATCTCTTTGGACCGGTCAATGTGAAAAGTATAAGTGGAGATTTATACTGTTTGGTAGTCACTGATGACCTCACCAGATTTTCTTGGGTGGTGTGTCTAGAGAGGAAAGATCAAACGTTTGAGTCACTGATGATCCTATTCAAAAAGATGGAAACGCTGTATAAGCTGCCGATCAGGAGAATAAGAAGCGATAATGGAACGAAGTTCAAGAATAATCGAATGCTCGAGTTCTGTAATGAAAAAGGGATTCTTCATGAATTCAGTGCACCACACACTCCACAGCAGAATGGTGTAGTTGAAAGAAAGAATCGCACCTTGATTGAAACAACTCGAACAATGCTCGCCGATTCCAAGTTGCCAATATTTTTCTGGAGTGAAGCAGTTGCAGCAGCGTGCTATACATTGAACCGCGTTCTAACTGTGAAGAAATACAAGAAAACGTGTTTTGAACTTCTTCATCGTTACAAACCAAACTTGAAGTTTTTGGAACCGTTTGGATCTCCGTGTACTTTTATAGATGAAGATGGCAAATTTGGTGCTAAAAGTAATGATGGTTTCTTTGTAGGTTACGCGAGCCCGCTCAAGAGGGTGTTTGTACCGTGCCTGGGGAAGGTAATTCAGGTTCAGCATGTGGATTGTCAGAAACATACTGCGCCACCGCAACTTCCCGGACAAAGATTCTTGTTCGATTATGAAAAGTTTTAGGAGTCTTTCCAGTTGCCGACCGAGCCGAGTGTAGAGGAACTTGTTTACTTATACCAACAACAACAATCTAGTTCACAAGATCATGTGCCAAGACCGTTGGTAGTTTCCCAGCCCAACATGGGTACGCACGATCATGAGGCAGGTCCAAGTGGAACAACACACGAAGACTCAGAAGAACCAGCTCCTATATTTGATCATTCTGACGACTCAGAATCGGAAGACGGTCCGATTTTTTACGAGGAACCAAATGTGGCATCGACAGAAGCTGTGGATCACACCGGTGATCAAGACATAACGAACTTGCAATCGGAAGTAAATGTGCCTGACACTGCAATGCCGAGAACTTTGTCTTATCATCCTTCAGAGCAGATTATCGGAGATCTTCGTAGTGGAGTGAAAACAAGAGATCAAATCAACAGAGCACTTACTTGTTTTTATACATCTGTTTCTCCTTTACAGGAAGAATTCTCACTTAAATGTTTTATCTCGTAGATTGAACCCAGAACGTATAAGGAAGCTTTGACCGAAGACAGCTGGGTGAACGCTATGCAGGAAGAGCTGCAGCAGTTTAAGAAGTTGGGAGTTTGGAGATTAGTAGACCTTCCTGAAAATCAAAAGCTTATAAAGACAAAGTGGGTTTTCAAGTGCAAAAGAGATGATAGAGGAATCGATGTTCGAAACAAAGCACAATTGGTAGTACAGGGATTCAGTCAGCAAGAAGGCATTGACTATGACGAGGTTTATGCGCCGGTTGCTAGACTTGAGGCTATTAGAATCTTCCTGGCGTTCGCATCATGGAAAGGATTCAAAGTCTACCAGCTTGATGTGAAATCTGCATTCCTGTATGGAAAAATTAAAGAAGAAGTGTATGTGGGACAACCGCCGGGTTTCACTGATCCAAAACACAAGAACAAAGTCTATCTTCTGGATAAAGCGCTTTACGGACTACACCAGGCCCCGAGAGCCTGGTATGAGACGCTTTCCCAACATCTGCTGACCAACGGATTCACCAGAGGGACAGTTGATAGTACTCTGTTTACAAAGGAAGTTGCAGGCCATCTTTTAATCGTGCAGATTTACGTCGACGATATCATTTTTGGTTCAACAAACGACGACTTATGTAAAGATTTTGAGAGAGTTATGAAGAAGAAGTTCTAGATGAGTTCAATGGGGGAGATGAAGTTCTTCCTAGGGCTGCAGGTGGAGCAAATGCCCGAAGGAATCTTCATTCATCAAACCAAATACGTGAATGATGTTCTGGAGAAGTTCAACATGGCTCAATCTAGTCCAACATCAACCCCCTTAGCTCAGAATCATGGTATTTGCCCAGACGAGAGTGGAGAGAAAGTGGAAGAGACACTCTATCGGTCGATGATTGGATCTTTGATGTATCTTACTGCTTCCCACCCAGACATCATGTATTCGACGTGTTTATGCGCCCGATATCAGTCTAGCCCACACCAGTTACACTTGACGATAGTGAAACGCATCTTACGGTATTTGAAAGGCTGCCCAAGCATCGGCTTGTGGTATCCTAAGTCTGGCGATTTCTCTCTCATAGGTTTTGTTGATTCGGACTTTGGTAGTTGCAAGCAAAATGCTAAATCCACCACTGCAGGTTGTCAGTTCTTCGGAACTCGACTAGTCACCTGGCAGTGCAAGAAACAAACCTCGGTAGCGCTCTCTACGTGCGAGGCTGAATACGTTTCGGCCTCGAGCTGTTGCTCTCAGATCCTTTGGATCCAACAGCAGATGCGAGACTTTGGTTTGCCGTTCTTGGACACGCCTTTATTTGTGGACAATGAAGCGGCTATTAACATAACAAAAAACCCGGTTCACCACTCCAAAACTAAACATATTGAAATTCGGCATCACTTCATCCGTGATTGTTACGAGAAGAAGTTGATTCGAATAGAACATATACACACCGATGAACAGAAGGCTGATTTTTATACAAAACCTTTTGATAGAAAGAGATTTAACTATCTTTTGAAATTAAATGGGATGAAAAATCTGGTTTATGGGAGGGTAATTGAGTGTGAAGCCGAGGAGGACGGCGATTTGATGTGATCCACGTTATGTTGTCAAGTTTTTGTACAGTTTAATTTCTGCTTTTGATAAAAACAAAAACACAAAAATATGTCTTTATTTTTAGGGGGAGAAAGTTTGTAGAAAAATACAAAAACATGATAAATTTCAAAATCCAAAAACATTTGAAAAAGTAAAAATGAGTTTGTGTCAAAAGGGAAATGATAGTACATCAGCTAGACGGTGCAGTACGCTAAAGAAATGTAAAGTAAAAATGTGTTAAGCAGTCTTGCAGATGATATGCCGATAGGTTTTTACACATTTAGTAGGTTTGTTCAGGATATAAACATAAAATTTCTTGCTTTTATGTGGGGAACATCTCTCGGATATATGGGTAACCCCTGCAATCTTGTTTGAAAGGTCCCTCTTTCTGAGATACTAGGTCTTTATGCTTAGTGATATCTGGTGTATTATCCCGGGACTTCTGATTTTGCGGAAGCAATGGCCTAGTCCCCGGAGAATACTTTACGCTGCTTGAAATAAAAGCCCCCCCTCAGCATAAAAAATGATGAAACATTGAAAAATGCTAATCATGTGCTGTTGTAAAAAAGATTCTCTAAAGGGAACTCACCAAAAGTCGAAGCCGTCATCTCTCTGCTAAACGGAAGTTCTGACCTGAGCTCTCACGGCCTTCGCATTTAACCCTTACAGATATCATCTAGGTATACTCACCTGTAAGACTGAATATTGGGATCTGGATACAGGAGTATATTCTGAGGTGGTACACATATAAAAGTTAAGCCTTAAAACATTAAATCCGTATCCTGAACAGATTGAACTTTGTGTGAAAATTTAAGAGGATCAGTATATCGGCAATCAATGTGAACTGTTTAATACTGAAAATGTAATCTAAGCTAAGCTTAACGGTACTTGTATCTTATCGGCAGCTGATATGATCCCCTAACACACTCACAAAAATATTGTGTGTACAGTTTATTGCTTATCATTCTCTAAAATCCAAAAAGATTTGCTTTTCATCTTATTTTCGACAACGAACGTTGGGGAACAGATGATCAAAGTCTTATGTGCTAAACATGTCTGGATCATGAGGGTTGGGTAAGCAGAAGTTTGAATATGATTGGTAATTGCTTGAATGTGTAAAAGTTCATTAATTTGAACTAATTTCAGTGTCGGAAAGTCAGCAAACTTCATAAAGTGGTCAACCAAGGTCATTAACTTGGACTTGGTAGGCTGAACAGTTGACCAAGGTCATTAACTTGGACTTGGTTAACTGGGTGTGTCGGTAAAATCTGAAGAAGTTAAAAATTTGAAATTTTGAAAAGTTGATTTCGCTTGAAAAACTCTAATTCCGCTTCAACATGTAATTTCGCTTGAGTGGTGATTCCGCTTGAACTTACTTGTGTCATTTTCAAGCGAAATTATGTCGTCTATAAATAGCTGGGGGTTCTGCTTGAACGGCTCATTTATGATATTCCGCTTCAGAGTCTCTTCTCCGGCGATTTCAAGCGAAATCCCAAAACCTCGTTTTACAGCAAAAACTCTGCCCGATTGTTGTTAGATTTCGTGTTTTTAGTTGGTTTGCTCAACTATAAACACGGGAAAGGTGAGATATTTGGTCGATTTGACCCAGATCTGTTTGTTTTTTGTTTGTCGGCGAAGATCTGGAATAATATCGTAGATCTAGGGTTTATATGTTAACTAAAATGAACAATAAACATGTGTGTGTGGTCAGAATTAATTGTAGATCAGTCTTAGAGTTGTGATTGAATCAGATTTGTTGGTTCCATTTGAATGACGATTGAACTGTTATTTCAGACTTAGATCTAGGGTTGTTTGATGATGCAAAATAGATAAAAATCATACCCACATGCTCCGAATCTATCATAGAACAAACCCAGTTGATTGATTTCATCATAAGAAAAGTTTTGAAAATTTGTTCATGATTCCGCTTGAAACAGTTGATTTCGCTTCAAAAGATATTCCGCTTGAAATGGGCATTATTTTAAAACAAGAGATATCGCTTCAAAAGATATTCCGCTTGAAATGGACATTATTTTAAAACAAGAGATTTCGTTTCAAAATGTTATTTCACATAATGTGTGATTTCGCTGGAATAATGTTTGAGGAGAAAAATTTTCAAAGTATTTGATTTATTTGTATTGTGTTGTTTTTCAGGCTTCAAATGTGATTTTTGATCCATTGCACAACAGTTGCTGTGATTTTGATGAGGATAAGATTCCAAAGTTGTCTGAATTCAGGAGTATTCTGGAATTTATGAGAAGGTTGCCTATACAAAAAGCCTTGATGAATCAACATCTGGTGTTTAGATCTCATATCAAACGTTTTTTGGGAAAAGGCAACTTATGACGAAGAAAGCAAAGTGATCAATTCAGTTGTTAAGCTTAATGGCAAAGAAAAACCAATTATTATCTCAGAGGCTCTTGTTCGTGAGGTGATAGATTTTCCGGATGATGAAAAGTCTCCATCAGAGTTTCCAGAGAGGATGGTCAAAGGCTGTATGCTGCGGATGGGTTATGTTGGTGCTCTAAACAGTGCTAATTATTTGAAGTCAAAGTTTACAAAGCCTTACAAGTTTCTGATTCATTCAGTATTGCATTCTCTAAGTCATTGCAAGGGAGGTTATGACGCTATGAGAGATTATCAAATGAACATGGTGACAGCTCTCGTATTGAACAAGAAGTATAATTTTTCGAAGATTGTGTTTCATTATATGGTTGAAAACATTACTTCAAAGAGCAAAACTTGGGTGTATCCACGGTTTGTTCAAATGATAATAGATCATGCCTATCCAGATCTTGAAAGAGATGAAAACAATGATCTGTTGGTGTTATCTCACATGAGTAATGATTCTTTGAAACAATTGGCCAGATATCATCCGAATCATCCAGAGCCAAAGACTAAAGTTGAATTTTTTGGCTTCATCAAGGATAAGAATTATGTAGATCCAGATCCTGTTAATCATCAGAACTGGAGAAATGAGGAAGAAATGAAAGAGAAGAGCTATGCAAATGAATTAAAAATACTTGAAGAATTCAAAGGAACTCGAAACGATTGGTTCGTAAAAGAAAAGAAAAAGAGGGGCAGGAAAGCTACTCCTAAAGTACAAGTAGAAGAGGGTTCGTCTTCTCAACCCAAAAAGCGTCAAAAGAAAGCTGCTAAAACATTGCTTGTTGATGAATCAGAGGAGGAAGCTGAAGTTGAAGCTGAAGCTGAAGTTGAAGCTGAAATTGAAGCTGAAACTGAAATTAATGTTGAAGGAGATGTTCGTTTGTCTCCTGCGTCTACAAAATTGTTGAAATCTCTTACTGATTTTAATTCTAAAAACAAAGAAGCAGCTGGTGATGAAGAAAGTGAGGATGTTAACAAAAGTACAACAAGTTCTTCTGAAGATGAAGTTGATGAGACTGAACGTTATAAGAAAGTCATGTCTGCTGTAGAGAAAGAGAAACAGAAAAAGAGAAAAAGAAGTGGTAAAGATGACGATGATGTGTACATTCCTTCTCAAGAAAATATTGAAGATGTTCAAACACCTCCATCATCAGGTGGTAAAAAGAAAGCGGGTGCAAGAAAGAAAGTTGTTACTCCAAAGGTGAAAAAGACATTAAAGATCTTGCTAAACAAGAAACCTATCCAAGAAACCAGTAAATCACCATCACCACAACCTGAACCACAACATCAACTATCACCAATCCAATCACCAATTCACCAATCACCTCCTAGACAACCATCACCATTACATCAAACACCACCGCATTTATCACAACTACACCAAACACCAATCCAAGAACAACCTATTCTAACTTCACAACAAATCTTTCAAACACCACCACTCACACAATCACCTGTCCAAACTACACCTGGTTCTTCTGGTTATAAAACCTTTCCAACTGTTCCAGAAGGTCTTAATCTTGATATTGGTGATTTCAATTTTGCGACTGATGAGCAAGTTAAGTTTTTGGAAAAGAAAGTTGAAGAAGTTTTAGCTGAGAACAAGAAGTTGGTTAAAGGTGTTAAGTCTGTGGAAGCTGAAAACTCTTCTTTGTTGAAAAAGATTGAAGCTGATGAATCTGAAATTGATGTTATGAAAGTTCAGATTGCAGAATTGCTAGAAGAAAAGGCTCGAAGAGACGAGCAGAATAAGTATTTTGAATTGAAGAACAAAGAATTAGAAGCAGCCAAAGCAGTGAAAGAGCATGAAATTTATATGATAAACAAAGTATTAGAAAAAATGCTTGGTAAGTCTGTTGAGCAACAATTTGATGAGATAAAGATAGTAGAAGTTAGAGCTCAAAGACAGGCAGAGATTGATGCTGATATAAAAAATAAAGGTAAAGGTCTTGAAGGTGAAGTTTCAGAAAAAGCAATGGTTGTATCTGAACCTATAGTAGAACCAGTATTATCTGTTCTGCCAATTTCGTCAGTTTCTGGTATATTTGATGCTGATGTTGAGATTGATGATATTCTTGGTAATAATGAAGAGGATGAGGATAAAGAGGATGATGAGGAAGATGACGGAGATGATGTAGATGATGTAATCTCTGCAAGTAGTAGTGATGATGACAATGATGGTAAAGATGACGATCAAGGTACATCTGGTGTTAAAGTTACTGAAGCATCAAATGAACAGAATGTTCGATGATTATATGCATGATGATGCAAATGAAGAACATGAAAGTACTGAAGGTGAGGGGGAGCACGTGGATGATCAAAGTGTTGATGAAGTAGAGAAGTTAATTCTGCGTCCGGAGCCTGAAATTGAGGAAGGAGAATTTAGGCATACGTATACAATGGCTGATATTAAAGAGATGACGCGTATTGTTGATCCAGATTTCAAATTTGACTTTGAAGAAGAATTGAACGCATTTGATATCAACCTACAACCTGACTATGAGTACAAGTATGTTGAAGAGGCAGACGTCTATGATAGGGTTGAGATTGAAGATTGTTCTGATGAAGAAAGTGTGAATGAAGACACTTCAAACTTTCCAACTCTGGTTGAGTTTTTCAGTCAAGAGAACAGAGATGAACTGAGAAGAAAAGTTGCTGAAATTTTGAAAGATAAGAACTTTGATGGTACAGTAAAAGATGAACAAAAGGAAGAAAGAAAGAAGTGGTTTAGACAAAGTAATGAAAGAAAGTTCAAGAGGCCACTGAAGTTTTATAGTAGACACAGGAATGTGTCACTAGGTGACATCATTAGTTGGGGATTTCTACCACATGTGAATGCATATGCTATCAGAAGAGAATACGGTGTACAGTACTTTGAACGTCTTTATGATATCATGTCACTTCCATGGTGGGATGTGGAAGAGTTGTCAAAGGTTAGAACATTGAACTATCCTATCAGGAAAAATGATGTGCCTATGTGGGGTCTGATAAAGTATGAAGCTAAAAAAAATTTCAAACACTGGAAGCCACATTACCCGAAGAAAGTGAAGAGGGTAAATCCAGTGACTGGTACTGAAGAAACAATCTTACATGTGAAGAAGCCTAAAGTGATCAAGAATATTCATGTGCCAAAAATGGAGCAGGATTTTCATAAAGGATTTGTATGTTGGGTATACAGCTGTTTGTCAACAGAAGCTGTGATTACCTATAGGGCTGAAAATGAAGTTAGAGAAATCTTTGTGTATGATCCTCTATGGCTGGTGAATTGCTCTGCCAAAGACATAGAATGCTTGTTTGTGAACAAGATATGGTTTAAAGCTGAAGATAGAGATCAAGCGATGCAATTTCAGAAGGTTGTATCTATATGTTTCCAGAAAAATATCAACGCTGAGAGCAAATGGTCATCTAAATGGTGAAAGATAAAGCAAGAAGAAAAATTGAAAGCTGAGAAAGAACGTAAAGCACGTGAAGACAGAGATAACATGCTGAGGCATACTGTCGTTCAACGAATGGCTGCGGAAGAGAAGAAAAAGGTTGATGAGAACGAGAGGCTTAGAAAGCTGCTGAAGAAAAAGCCTAAACCAAGAGAAGAAAAGTTTAAGTCGCTGTAAAGAGCTAAAGACCAGACTAAAGACTCCGGCAATATTCAAGGGGGAGTTTGTTAGTGCATAATGTCTATAGCCTACGTCTTAAGTCTAGGTCATGTTTGTATAGGGTTTACAGGGGTCTAAAGTGTAATTTTATGTATTTTGATGTAATTCCGCTTGAAATGACACTTGGTCATTTCAAGCGAAATCAGAAGTTGTTATTCCGCTTGAAATGACATGTGTCATTTCAAGCGAAATCATATGCCTATAAATAGGCTTGTCTTGTTTCTCATTTGGCACGAAATCACAAGTTGTATACCAAACTGCTGCCGGATTTTCTAGTGAAATATTAATGAGAAACATGTGTTAAAGTGACATTCTCTGTTTTCTACTCCATTCTTCACTGATTCTACTCTGTTTGTTTGATTCCGTCTTTCAAACAGTGTGTATTGCTTCTAATTGACTCACTTGGTCAGTAAAACGATGTACTTCACATAGTTGTTCCAACATCGTTGAAAGTATGTTTTTTTTTATTTTGTAATTTTGAATTTTAAATTTTGAACTGATCTACTCTAATTCTCGCTTTAAGCCTAATCAGAGTTGTTTGAAATTCATACAATCGTCTGCGGGTTATTTTAGGTTTGTGGATTTTTTTAAACTATTGATAATTTTTATTTTAAAGTGTTGATATATTTCAGCTCTGTTTTCTTCGAGCGACCAGTGGTAGAAGCATCTGTGGAGCCAGAATTGTTTTAGAATATGTTAATATGGATATTGATAGTATTAAATTAAATACAGAGAAACATTAAACACTTAAAAATACATAAAATATTACATGCTACAGTTAAGACTTGCTAGGATTTCGTAGACTCTCGCATTCTTCCCAGCAATTTTCTTTTTTCTTTTGTTTTGCAGAATTGCTAGCATGTCGTAGATTTTCTGATCCTGTTTTAGCATCTGTGTGATAAACTCTTCTGCATTGTTCTTGAAGTCTGATGTAGGAGAGTGGAGGACTTCATCAAGCAATCCGATGTTGCTCCAGGTTTTCTTGTAATTATTATCACTGATTATGTTGATTTTTCTGTTTAGTTCTTCATCAGCTCTGTCTTCTTCCAGCGACCATCTAAAGAATTGCATTTTAACATCGTTTGTGTCCGACCAGTGATAGAAGCATGTGTTTGCCATGTAGAGTATTGTTGGTGTTGCAGATTTTGATTTGTTTTTTGAGAGAACATGTTTTTAAAAGACAATTGTTGATGTTTTGAATCAAACTAATCATCAGTCTTTATAGTGTTGAAAATGCATCTTTATGGTAAACGAAGAGGTTAATCGTAATTATGATAACCTGTTTTTTTATTTTTGATGCCAGAGGTTTAAAATTTGTCCTTTCGGTTTATTGATATATAATTTTATAGTTTTCATATGAAACTTATTTTTGAAAGGTTTGGCGTTAAATGACTGCTGTTTTTAAATATGAATTTATATGTTAATATTAAATGTACACGTTTTTCCTTCCTAGATTATTAAATGTATAGTGAAATTAAATATGACCTTTGGGTTGTTAGCTATTTCACTATATAATATCATTGCCAGTTCACCTGTTTTTCATCACGTTTTACTACCAACATATCCTTCTTTCACATCACTTGAGTAATATATAACTTAAAGTGCCATCATACACTTCTGCAGACTCTAATGATTTAAAGCAGCTCCTTATCAAGCAAGTTGAGAATCAAGTATATGAGGATAGGGCTACTCTTCAAGAGTTGAAGAGTTGTTTTGATGGACTGCATCTTGGTCTGTTCATGAGAGACTAGGTTTCCAGAAACCTGATGGCGATGCCTTCAACTTTCGTTCGTGACCTTTGTGTTGTCAGTAATATAGAGTGCGGTGATAGAGACGTGGAGTTCATGGCGATGCTCAAAGATATACATCGAGAGGTTCAGTACTCAATGGAGTTGAAGCTAAAATTTCTTAATTCTTGCTGTTAGATTCTTAAATTTCTTGGTGTTATTGTTAGATTTTAAAGTTTCGTTGTTCAGTACTAGATGTAATTGTTGATCTTTTAATGTCATAAATAAATTTTAATCCTATTAATCTTTGTGGAGCATTTTATTTTTACTAATTTTAGCATGCATAAGTATTATTATATAGTTTTTAATGTCATCTAAGGATTGCAGATCGATATTGATGTAGATGTGAAATTGTCTCTGAGTTTGGTTTAGATTATGTTGATGTTGAATTGTGCTTGAACAGGTTTTTGAAGAATCATCTCCAAATTACAAAGAATCAATATCTGCTACTGTAAAGGTCTGTCAAAGCTAAAGTTTGCCAAAAGAGAACATCCGCTTGAAATCATCGTCTGCTGATGATGAAAGCATTATAATGTCTTCAGAACATCAAAAGTCCATTCTTAAAAAATAGCCATTTTTTAATTTTTTTTTTAAAAATCTTTAAAAGTCCATTGAAAACAATTGTTTTTGAAACCTTTGTTTGGCTAAAAATACATCCACTGCTGAAAGGTATTGTCTGTTCTCATCCTCTTTTGATGTCTTCAGAACATCAAAAGTCCATTCTTAAAAAATAGCTATTTTAAAAAAAATTTCAAAAATCCTTAAAAGTCTGTTGGAAACAACTGTTTTTGAAACCTTTGTTTGGCTAAAAATTCATCCACTGCTGAAAGGTATCGTCTATTCTCATAAGTTCTGTTTATCCTAGCGACTGTTGACTTACCATTGTTCCCAACATCTGTTGTTGCCCAACAGAGGTTTCCAAACAACTGTCATCCATTATCACCACAGAGGTTCTGACGTGGACATATGTTAGCCATCAGATCTTTGTAAAATGTCTTCAGCAGAGTTATTAAAGCAAGCGCCCAGGCGCGCCTAGGCGCAAATAAAGCCCTGGGCCAAACAAATCACCCTGAGTGTGTCTCGCGCCTTTAATAACTATGGTTCGTGTCATAGTTATTAAAGCGAGCGCCCAGGCGCACCTAGGGGCAAATAAATCCCCAGGCCCAACAAATCACCTTGAGGGCGCCTCGTTCCTTTAATAACTATTGTCTTCAGAACATCAAAAGTCCATTCTTAAAAAATAGCTATTTAAAAAAAAATCAAAAATCCTTAAAAGTCTGTTGGAAACAACTGTTTTTGAAACCTCTGTTTGGCTAAAAATTCATCCATTGCTGAAAGGTATCGTCTGTTCTCATAAGTTCTGTTTATCCTAGCGACTGTTGCCTTACCACTGTTCCCAACATCCGTTGTTGCCCAACAGAGGTTTCCAAACAACTGTCATCCATTATCACAACAGAGGTTCTGACGTGGACAGATGTTAGCCATCAGATCTTTGTAACTTCTGCCATGTAAGCATTCACTTTTTCACTTTATAAAACCCTGTTTCATCCCCAAACAGAGCTTATACTACCGTCTCGAATTTAAAATTCATCAAAGCGGTTTCCACCTTCTTCTTCAACACTTCTTCGTCAACCTCTCACAAGTTTCAATTCCGACCATTGCTCTGACAAGGAAAAACCCCCATAACTACCTGCCTATTTTTGAGAAAACCGAGAAAAATACTCTCTATCATTCAATGATTGATGTTTTTACATCATCAAAATATAAGGCCATTCTTACTACCGATGCACCCATTTACCAAGAAACACTCCGCGATTTCTAGGCAAATACGAATATTGAAGAACAAAACAATGAGCCATTCAGTATAACTTCAAAAGTTGGAGGTGAAATGCTATTACCCCCACACCATATCAACAACATTTGGGATAAACGACTTGGCAGGTAAGACATCTTTCCCGAAAAATGAGTTTCAAACATAGCTGATTGAGAGGGGATATGATGGACAGTTGAATAAGGCAACTATGTATAAGCCAAATTTTCCACCACCAATGAAATTCCTGTTCCATACTCTCTTAACCTGTCTCTCAAATAAAACCACTGCTTTTAATGAAATACCTTTGAAAATTCAGTACTTGGGGTATGCAATTTTGATAAATACTGATTTTAACTACTCTTAAGCATTGTTTACTGACTTGGTTACAAATTCGAAAAACATTAAAAACGGGAAAAATGTTGCTTTTCTTATGTTTCCTAGACTATTAAGCTACTACCTGCAAAAACAAGTTTCTCAAAAATCTTTACAACAAGGTACAACTTGTAAAATAAATAGTCTAACATCTAAAACTTTTACTCGCCTTATGGCCAAAGACTCAAATGTTTCTAAAACACAAGCAAATAGGAATGAGCAAATTTTAGATGAGTCCACATTTGCTCCTCAAAGCTCTGTTGTTGAGCCCACTGCTCTTGGTGATCACAGCACTACAACCATTGCGGTGAAACCCCCACTAACAAAACCCAAAAAGACCAAATCAAAATCCAAAAAGTCCACCAAACCCACAAAAATGGGTCCTCTGGAAGATGAGATCCTAGAGGTTAACCCTGTGATAACACAAATGTCACTAGAAACCACTGTTGCTATTTCCTCACAACATGTGGAAAGATCTCAACCCTTAAACCAAACTCCTCATGATTCCTCACAAAAGGAACATGTTGTATTCACAAGGACACCACAATATGATGCCATACCCTCATTTGAGAGTATGCTTAAAAGCCCTTCTCCCGGGCAATGTCTCTTTCCACACAAATCCCTTCATCTTCTATTCCACCAACCTAGGTAACACTGTTTGAAGCTATTGACATTCAGACTCATAGCAGCCCCTCCCACCAACACATTACTGAGAGTTTAACTTCAACAATAGTTTTATCTGAACCTGTTTAATTAGCTAACCCATAAATAGTTGAGGAGGCTACACCTCTTGAATTTCACAAAATTCTTGATGGTATTTCAAGTGGAGCAACTACTACAAATGTCAAATCCACTAATTTACATTTGGACAGTAGTTTCATTTCTAAGACTCCATTGAAGGCAACCACTGATGTGGCTACTACGGTAACCACTGATGCAGAGGGAAGTCCCCAGAACCAAGAAAATGGGGCATCTGCTAATGATGATTTGGAGTTTACTCCTATCACAAAAGCATATACAACCACCTCTGGTGGGAATTCAAATGATCCTATTAAATTAGGTGATGAATTAAAATACAAGGATTTGACGAAGAGAATGTCATCCATTGAAACCACGTTGGTGAAATGAAAGATCTGATGAAGCAGTTGGTGGATGCTTCCAAAAGTCAGCCTACTCATCAGCAACTATCCCAGGAGCTTTGGAATTCTGTGCAACCAATCTTAGCAGCTCAAAGGGAATTGGCTGAACTTCAACATAACTCACACATGGAATTGATCAGAATTATGGTTGAAGCAAGGTACAAGGATACCTAGGCAGATATCAAGGGCATCAAAGAATCCCTTGCAAAGTTAACTGGAACCTCCCGTGCTCCTGTGTTTGAAAAAGATGATCAAGATGATGATGCCAAAAAGGGGGAGAAGGATTCCTTGAGGAAATTTGATGTACCCCAAAGTGAAACGAAAGGGTCAGCCAAAATCTGCCAAAGACACTTCTACAAAATCTTCTTAAGAGTCTGATGCTGGA
Organism: Helianthus tuberosus; assembly: GCA_030545235.1. Lineage (NCBI taxonomy): Eukaryota > Viridiplantae > Streptophyta > Magnoliopsida > Asterales > Asteraceae > Helianthus > Helianthus tuberosus. The sequence continues at coordinate 94,807,872 of CM060399.1, read as the reverse complement.
AAGAAAAAAGGAATTGATGAGACCCTTAATAAACAGATAGATGATGAGATTTTGGAAAAGCAGAAGAGAAAAAACACTGCAGAAAGCAAAGTGGATGTTTGGAAGAAGGAACAGGAGAAAAAGATGAAATGAGAAAACAAAATACAAAACATTGGCACTTCTGATAGAAGAAACTCTTTCAGAAACAACAAACCACCACTTGCCATATTCCCCAAAAGAACTGCTTCTAAAAAGCCAACCACTGCTGCAACCAAATCTAAACCTTCACCTCAAAAACCACCTCAAAAGAAGCAGAAAACAACTTCATTGCAACCAACATCCTCCATCAAACTAACAGATGTTGATGCATCAAAAGCATCAACAAATGTTAAGGTAAAAACTGTTGAGACATAAGTGGTTTCAACAGTTGTTAGTCAATCCACTGTTGCCATTCACTTTGATTCTCCACCATCAACACAATTACCACCAACATCCCAAAGATTCCCCTCACAATCAACCTTTTCACCTAAACCACCCTCTCCATAAAAAAACTCCTCCTCCTACAAAGTTTGCTTATGCTAGAAATAGGAAGTTTGTGGTGCTTGAAGAAGAAAAAGAAATACCAGCACCAATTCCTTTATCATCTGCTGCTGCTACATCATTTATTCCACCCTCATCACCAAAAATCAACCCAATTAAACAACCACCTATTGGTCCACGAATCATTCCCTTGGAATCTCAATATCCTCTTGAGCTGATCATTGTCCAATCTGAAATGGAAAAGTTCTACAAAATAGAGGATCCATCCAAAAGAACCTTCCCATCTCTGTTTGGCTTCAGAACACCACAGAATATAGATGAATACTTAAATTTGAAAGCCAACCAAGCTCAAAGTATTGCAAAAGAAGAGAGTAAAGGGTTAGGGGATAGGAGATACCAAAGTCTCTATCAACATGGGCAAAGTAAAGTCAGGAAACTTGAAGACTTTGCTAGAGACTTGAGTAAATCCATGTCTGAGTTGCCACCAACTGTTGATCTTCAAAAGGAACTAAGGGTTGACTACTTGGATCTCATTATGAAAGACAAGCCCTACAAAGCCAACAGGTCTTAATTCAAATACTGGTCTCTAGAAATGTTGGTGCATATTTCGTACGTCTGCCACTATGCGAATAGCTAGATAGAGTGTGTGTTGAATATTGTATAGAATAGAGTGAAATCCAGTACGAAACCAAGGTTATGTGATGTAACAGTGCCTTCATACAAAGGGAGTGACTTCGTATGAAAGGATTGCATAATAGGTTTGTACTGAAGTTCCAAGACCAAGCTGGGTTGGTACAAAGCCAGGAGTAGCTTCGTACGAAGCCTGAATGCCTATATATATGGTGCTTGGGTCTTGTGTTGGATAAGCTTTTGGTCCCTGAGGGGAAATGTTGTCCAACTGGTCTCACGGTTTTGTAACGTTGGATTATGAATAAGAGATTAGATTATAAGTGACTGTTCGGTGTTCTATTCTATCTTCTACTCATTTCTTATCGTTTCATTATCACCAAACACGTCATTTCGGGAGCAAAGCTCCATCAAACTGGCTGGATCCTGAATTCAGAATTGGTATCAGAGCTACGGTACCGATTCAATCGATCTAACAGTTGATTAAATCACCTACGCTCAATATTTTTGGATGTGTAGTGTGTTTTGACGTTAAAACATAGAAAAACATCAAATTGAAAGTCAATTCAAGGATAAAATTTGAAATTAAAGACATCATTCTGTTCGGAATTGACTTTTACACAATCCTGTGAAGTTTCATGACGAAATTCAAAGAATTGAAGACTCTGGATCGAAATTTGTGTTCGAAATGTATTCTTGGTGACATCAGCTCAGCTTCTACGAAGGTAGGGCTTCGTACGAAGGTACATATGAATACTGTTATATATACTGGGTTCGTACAAAGGCTCATGGGTGTATAACTGTCAAATTTTTATGTGTTCGTACGAAGGGGCTATGGAGCTTAATTGTCTCAATTTTTTGTGAGTTCGTACGAAGGGGCTATGGAGCTTAATTGTCATATCTTTACAGCTTCGTACGAAGGGGTGGTTCTAGCTTCGTATGAAGGGAACACATGGTATTTCATTGTCAATTCAATCCGGGTCTTTAGCATACAGATGATCACAGATTGTGAAGATTAGTGGAGTAGTCAGGATATGGGTGCGTAATGTTTATCATCCGGTATCTGACTATTTATGAGCCAAAATTGTTAAATCCGTATAGAAGAAAAACTGATGTCTAGTGGCAGAACTGTTACATTCTTCTTAGAGTCAAGTTTTTCAGAGATGTTAAAAGACTGAATTGCTCAGTTTTAGGGGGAATTCAGTGATAGAGATGTCAGAATTTGCAGAAATGAGGGGGAATAAAAATTTCAATGTCATATGTTGAAATTCCGGCATTTTTGAAATTCGTAACACTACAACAGTATTCGGGTGGTTCCGACTTTAGAGTTGTCTGGAGATGCAAAGGATCTAGATTCGTGATTTCGTGATTATTGGAAGTTCAAACTCTACAGATCAGGGTTAGATTGATGTCTTAGGGTTTGAGTCCCGGGTCTACGTCAAGACGGTTAGTAGGATTAACATCATGATATGATACTTATAAGTTATCACAAACGTGTGATAGTCTAAATTGTTAGTATGGTTAATCTTCAAGCAGATGAATTGTTTTTTGGACTAACCGCCGGGGAATTAAGATGTTTGTTGGTTAAGTTACGGAACTAGCCGAGAAGACTATACATCTGTTATAGTGACTGAAGAGGAAGAATGTGATTCTGATCATGAATGATTGCTTCAAAGATCTGAGTGCGTTACCAGATGATTTGTTATCCGATGAAGATTTGCTGATTGTGGAGAATACCATTTACACGGATCTATCATTCTTGAAAGGTGCTGAACGTTGATCACGGAAAATGGGATTTCAGATCTTCAGGAGGAATCACGGATTTGAAGTTAACCAGTGTGGTATTTGAAGTTTCTATCAATTGCTGGTTGAGTTTTTGTACATTCTTAGATCGAGCGAGCGGAATGCGAGATCGTTTTGCTGAAAGGTTATATCAATAACTAAACATGGATGTGGTTAAAGCTGAAACAGAGAATGCTGCATTGATTAGTTTCAACCTGGTGAATGTTCGTGAAGACTGCAGTTTAGCAAATCAGAGGAGGAGTCGGGAACTGTGCAAAAGACTAAAGATTCATTTCAGGGGGAACGTGCTCGATATTTTCAAGGGGGAATCAAATGAAGATTTCAAGATTCCCGATTGAAGTTATAGAATAGTTGAAGATTGCAAACTATTTAAACACAGCTCAAGGTTTTGTGACGATTCGACAGTGACAGCCGAGGGGGAATCTGTTGATGCGTATTTCGTACGTCTGCCACTGTGCGAATAGCTAGATAGAGTGTGTGTTGAATATTTTTTTAGCATAGAGTGAAATCCAGTACGAAACCATTGTTTTGTGATGTAACAGTGCCTTCGTACGAAGGGAGTGACTTCGTACGAATGGACTGCATAATAGGTTTGTACTGAAGTTCCAAGGCCAAGCTTGGTTCGTACGAAGCCAGGAGTAGCTTCGTACGAAGCCCTGATGCCTATATGTATGGTGCTTTGGTCTTGTGTTGGATAAGCTTTTGGTCCGTGAGGGGAAGTAATGTCTAACTGGTCTCACGGTTCTGTAACTTTGGATTATGAATAAGATACCGGATGATAAGTGACTGTTTGGTGTTCTATTCTATCTTCTACTGATTTCTTATCGTTTCATTATCACCGAACATGTCGTTTCGGGACTAAAGCTCCGTCAAACTCGCCGGATCTTGAAATCAAAAAAATGCTTATGGAACCTATCAAAAACCACCCAAACTGATGAACATGGAAGATTACAGTAGGTGGAAAGATAGATTTGAGAGTTGGGTTAAAGCGTATGCTTATGAAAGTTGGATTATGTTAACATTTGGATATGAAAAACCAACAAACTAGGGCTGGCATATCGTGTATACCCGTACACGATAAGACACGACACGATAAGACACGATACACGATACACAAAATCCCATACACGAACACGACACGATAACTTATCGTGTCCTTTTTTTCAAACATGAACACGAACATGATACGATATACACGAAAATTACCTGTTAATACCTGTTAACACGACTGTTCGACTGTTATACACGAAAATTACCTGTTAATACATGTTAACACGAACAAAAAAACGAACACGACATGCTATCTGAGAGTTACAGAGGGAGTTTAGGGGTTTTTTTAATTGAATAAGGAATGAAAATAGAAAGGAATTAAGGAACCCACACGCACATGGCTGATGAGTTTTATTTAATTTAATTTCTTATCATGTACTAACGGGTATTAACAGGTAAACAGGTATTTAACCTGTTTATACATGAAAATTAACAGGTAATCTCGTGTCTACCTGTTTGGTACACGATACCTGTTAATGCCATACACGATACCTGTTAACTTCATGTAGGTTCGTGTCGTGTATTCGTGTAAAATTGCCAGCCCTACAACAAACGATAAGGGAGAAATAATACCAATTAAAGAATATGATGAACGTGATAAAAAAAGAGTTCTCTAACGAGAAAAAAATGATTACACTATTACAACAATAAGTTAGAGACGATATTCTTTCTCTGCTTCAACATGATAAAACTTCAAAATCTATGTGGAAAGCATTGCAAAACAAATATGAAGGCGGAGAAGAGATGATAAAGAACAAAAAGTCACTGTTAAAGAAGGAGTTTGATTTGTTTGATTATCTGAAAGGTGAAAACGTCCGACAGCTTATAGAGCGTTTCTGGCATTTGAAACTTGAGCTAGATAGATTTGGTATAAAAAGGACAAAGAAGAAATCATCGACAAACTCATTGAGGCATTACCCCATGAAAATGATTGGTAAACATATATCACGATTCTTAAAAACAATGCAAAGTTTGACGAAATGAATCTAGAGCAGCTGATTGAAAAATTGGAAGGTCATGAGATGGAACTTCAAAAGTAAAACAAAATGAACAGTTCAAATTATCAGCAGAACGTGAATCTGTTAGTGCAGTTGTCTGTCGACTTCATCTTAGTTCGAGTCTCAGATTGTGAAAGAGTCTGAAGACTGCATTTTATATCGAGTCTCAGTTTTCGTTGCGATTCGGAACAAGAATTATGTCATCATTCTTGATGATGACATCATCTAAGTGACATGATGATTGCATCATTATTACAACATCCTCACGTGAAACCAAATGAAATGCTCACTAGAAGACAAAAGAGAATGTGTGTGTGTGTATTAGATTGTGATTTCGCTCATAGGGTATTGAGTAGGTGATTTCGCTTATGTGGTAATGGTTGATTTCGCTCATGTGGACCTGTGTCCCTTGGAGCGAAATCTCAGCACTATATATATGTGAGATGAGCGAAATCAGGGAGTAGTAGTTGTGTTTCCGACGGCGAAGCTCCGTCGAAGTGTCTCCGCATCTGTAACAGCTTTATAATCAATACAAGAGACAATTATTAGTGAAATCAAGCTAAACAAAGACTGAATCAATGAATTTCGCCTCTGATTCAGTCTGAGCGCTCTTCTGATCGACTCGTTAGGTCGTTTTTCGTTCCTACAAGTGGTATCAGAGCTCAGGAGGAAGAGTTCTTACCGTTTAGTTCGTTTTCGCTGGAAAATTCTGATTTCTACACCTTCTTTCATCATCAGATCGAGTTTTAACGGTCAAAATTCGCTCAAAATTTCACAGACTGTGTATAATTGGATATAGACAAATCCCTGAAAGTTTGAGACCTAAACACGGACTAAAAATGGACAAAATTAGCATTCGAGTTGATTTCGCTTTTACGGACTTAGTCTAATTTCGCTTTTGTGTCAGTCCTGATTTCACTTTTATGACATCATATCATGGGATTTCGCTCCAAAGGTCACATAAGTTGAGAGATTTCGCTCATAGATCATTCTGATTCCGCTCATAGTTACCAAAGTCTGATTCTGCTCCAAAACTTTAAATTGTGAACTGTTTGAAAGTGCATTGTGTATTGTGAAATATTTGACGAGGTTGTTAGTTTGCATGTGAAAGTTTTAATGGTGTCAGTACTTTGGGACTAGAAATCATGAGTTATTCAAGAATTGCATGTGATAAAGTGCATCGAGTTGGTCCGTTCAAGGTTGCATGGATTGAAATTTAAAATTGTCGGATTAGTGGAATTAGCGGCCCAATCATGTGAATACGTTTATTAATGTTGTTGGCATGATATAAATCACATTCAGAATTTGCATGAGATCAGTCCACGTGATCAAGTCGGTCAAGTCTTTAAATGGATACATGTGATTTGCAGTGTTAGCCCACGTGATTCATATATGCGGCCAAATTGAATCAAGTATCATTTAAAAGTTATCAGGCTTTTGCATGTGAATCTGATAAAGTGTTCGGCCCATGTGATTATATTTTTGTTCAAGGTTTTGGCTCAATCATTAATCAAATAAAAGTAATCAAAAGTGCGGCCCAATTAGCTTTGGTGAAATTGTTCGGCTCAATCACAGTCAAGTGCAGCCCACTTCATACTCGAACAATTGAAAGTGTGTTTTGAAGGAAATTTGTCTGGACTATTTGAAAAATGGAAGAGATCTTTGATGAAAAAGAAAACCATTATCTTGAAAGGATAAATGATTGGTATCGAGGATATTTCAGTAGTCATTATCAAGATTTGTCCAAGAATGTTTGGGCTAACCGGTTCGAATGTTTTCTGTGTAAGAAAGATGAGAAATTAGTTGATTTGGAGAAGAGATTTGACTGTTTGATTGACCATTTGAAAGAAAACCAGATAATGATATCAGAAGCTGAAAGAGTATCAAAGTTTGCTAATGGATTACCAGCTGAATGGAATGATTTTTTGGAAAATCTAAGAAAGAATTCTAGTTTTTCAAAATTATCTTTAAGTAAATTCATCAGTAAACTTACAACACATAGATATGATAATGAAGAGAAAAAGAAAGAGTTGTTGAATAGGATAGAAAATAATTTGAGAAAATTAAGTTTGGATGTGGTTGTAGAACTGAACAAAAGAGTCTATGTGTGTCTTAGTGCAAAAGATGTTATGAAATACGATATGAAGAGGGGTTGTTATATTGATGAGAATATGAATCCTCTTGACTTTGTTAAAATCTTTTGTGCAGGAACATACAAAACAGAGATAGAGCAAGTTACAAAGAATGAAGAATCAGAAAAACTTGAAGCTGACAATGGCAAAATCTTGAAAGATGTGGAAAGTTTGACATTGGAAGTCAAAAGGTTGAAGGACGAGAAGCAAGCTGATGTTAAACAGATTCTTATTTTGCAGGAAATTTGTGAGAAGCAAAAATCTGAAAATGTTAAACTGTTAAATGACTTGAACAGTTTGACATCAGAAAACAAGAAGTTGAAAGAAAATGGAAAAATTTTTGAAGATAAAATTAAAGGTTTTGGAAATGAAAAATCAAAAATTGAAAAAGAATTTCAAAGTCAAATAAAAATTCTTGAAGATGGGAGATCTGTTTTTAGCAAAAATGACATTGAAAAGCAACAAATGATAAATTCTCATCTTCAGACGATTATTCGACTTGAAAAAGAAGCTGAATGTGCTCAAAAGAAAATCAAAGAGTTAGAAGGTAAAATCAGGGAATGGGAAGAAAAGTTGAAGGTTTTTGTGAATACTTCAGCTATTCCTTGCCCAAAACCAGTTAATTCAGTTCCAATAAGTGACAATGTCACAAACTTTGACAAAGTCAAAGTTGAAGATTGTGATGAGAAAACTGATGATGATATTGAAAAAAGAAAAATATTTTTGAAATTAAAAGAAAAATTTCAAGAAACTGTTCTACATTCTACTGAGAAAGGTGAATGCTCAACGCAAAAACCTGTAAAGAAGAATGTGGAACAAAAACAAAAGGATAAAAAATCGAAAAATGTTCAAAAAGAAAATAAAAGCTCATCAGTTCAATCATCCAATCGTGATAAAAAGCCACAAAAATTGGAAAATCAAAACTCAAAAATTGTTAGTAATAAGTGATGCAGGTCGGACCACAGTGCTCAAAAGCCAAATCCAGCAAACAAGATGAGGAAAGATTATCACCAAGCCAAACAGTGCTTTGATCTGAATGTTTGGATTGAAAATGGTGATTGGTACGATAACAGGGTGTGTTACAGATGCGGTTATCAAGGACACATTGCTGTTAACTGCCAGAGTTGGAGGTTTGATTCAAGGAGATGTTTTAACTGCAACATCATTGGCCATATTGCTAGAGATTGTTCAATGGGATCAATGAGAAGATCGAGGGCTGAATCTCAGAAGCATGTGAAGAAACCAGTCAATGTCAAGCCCAAAGAACAGAAGGTTCAAGAACCTAAAGTTCAAGAAAAGAAAGTGAAACTTTCTCAGGGACAAAAAGACAGACTGAGGAAGAAGGCCAGAGAATATCTGGAGAAGATTTTGTCCTCGGATACAACTGGTAAAACAGATAAAAGTTCTGATAAATCGTCTTGCTCACCAAAGAACAACAAATCAAGCAAAACGCATTCATCAGATACAAATCTGAGGACGAAAGAGGGAAAGAAGAAAAAGAAAGTTATTGGCGATGAATTTGTTTCTTCGGAAACAAAGGAGCCACATGTCGGCGATGAATCTGGCTCCTCAAAGTCAGACAAGCCACGTTCAGGCGATGAATCTGGTGTGGTAAAACCAGAAGAGCCATTTGTTGAGGTAAAAGTTGAGAATTCTGGTCTAACAACGGATGATGAAAATTTTCCACCATTATTGAACAAGAATTCAAAATCACCCAAGGACTGTCAGGCTTGGGTGAATCTGTTTAAATGAAAAACCTGACTTGCCGGAACTCCCAGGTTGGTAAGTGTGGAGTAGGAATCGGCACTTTGAGAATTCAACCAACAGATGATGATTGGTTGAAAATGCTTGATTGGATTGATTTTACAAGCGGTAAATCAGGGACATTAAGTTGTATCTGATTTCCTACAAGTGATTGTAAAACAATGTGATGAACCAAATCCCTAACCTACTAATGGTTTACTAAATCAACAAAACTAATTTTCTGGAAAAACCATTTTGATTAAAACAAACTTAAGTGTTTTGAGATCATAATGGGAAAATAGTTTGTTGTGAGGGGGAGTTCTGATTGTTTATGCCAAGTGGATGGAGAATTGAGGCAATTCGATATCAGTTGTCATGTTTCTTGTACAGTTTGTTTTCAAATTTCCTAAAATGTGTTTGCATTTTAGGGGGAGTAAGAAATTTTTAGAAAATCCAAAAACATTTGAAAATTTGAAAAAGCCAAAGACATGATAAAATGAAAAATGAGTTTTTGTTGCATAAAAGAGGAAATGATAGTACATCAGTGGACTATCACAACATGCTAAAGAATTGGAAAGTAAAATGTGATAAACAATCTCACTGTGGATGTGTGAGTAGGTTTTTACACATTTAGTAGATTGTGACGAGATATAAACCTAAATTTCTAACTTGCTTATATCGTGGGGAAACATCTCTCGGATATATGGGTAACCCCCGAAATCTCGTTTGAAAGGTCTCATAATCTGATATACTAGGTTTTTATACTCAATGATGTCTGGGGTATTATTCCGGGACTTTTGCTGAACGGTGGTTCTGACCTGGTCCTTGGATAATACTTTCCGCAATGCTTGAAACATAGCATAACCCTCAGCATGCTGATGAAACAATAAAATTGATAGTCGCTGCTGTTGTAGCTAAAAGATCTTCTAAAGGGGACATACCATAAAGTCGAAGCTGATATCTCTCTGCGTATACGGAAGTATCGACCTGAGATCCCTCGGCCTTCGCATTACCTAATTTATGTACAGATATCATTGTAGTATACTCACCTGTAAGACTGAATATTGGGATCTGGATACGGGAGTATATTCTGAAGTGGGACACACGATTGAGTTTAAGTGCTTAAAACATTAATCTCATATCTCGAAATAGTTGAACTTTGTGTGAGAATTTAAGTGGACCAGTATACTGACAATCTAAGTGAATCGTTTAAAACTTAAAATGAAATGAAGCTTAACGGTGTTGGTGATTTGTCTCAAAAACTGATATGATCCTCTTGCACGAACTCACAAAAATATTGTCTGTAAATATTTCTTTACTGCATTTAATTTCTGTTATTGCATTTATATTTCAAATTTAAAAAAAAAAATTTAAAAAGATTTTCGACAACTGATGTTGATGAGCTGATTTTCAAAATTCCAAGTGCTAAACAAGATGAACTGGTTTGGGAGTGTGCGTGTAATTGAAAAGTTTTGATTTAAGAAAGAAATTGAGTTTAGTTAATCAGGGTCATTAATTTGAACTTGATGTAACTATTTCCAGTAAGTTTTTCTTATTGTTTTAAGTAAAAACTTATGTTTTTGATAAGAAAATGTGTGCAGGATATAAACTGAACTGAATTAAAGCCAGGATGTAATCTCAAGGTGATAACTAATTCCAGACGGCGATCCCAGCATGATGAAAGGGGGAGTTTGAAGAGGTTAGAACCAAAGAGAAGATCCTGGTACATGCTATGAAAGAAAAGAGATAGATCAAGATTGAAGAGTCGTTATGATGAAGACTCTCACTGAAGATTCCGTCAACATTCAAGGGGGAGTCTGTTAGTGCAGTTGTCTGTCGACTTCATCTTAGTTCGAGTCTCAGATTGTGAAAGAGTCTGAAGACTGCATTTTATATCGAGTCTCAGTTTTCGTTGCGATTCGGAACAAGAATGATGTCATCATTCTTGATGATGACATCATCTAAGTGACATGATGATTGCATCATTATTACAACATCCTCACGTGAAACCAAATGAAATGCTCACTAGAAGATAAAAGAGAATGCATGTGTGTGTATTAGATTGTGATTTCGCTCATAGGGTATTGAGTAGGTGATTTCGCTTTTGTGGTAATGGTTGATTTCGCTCATGTGGACCCGTGTCCCTTGGAGCGAAATCTCAGCACTATATATATGTGAGATGAGCGAAATCAGGGAGTAGTAGTTGTGTTTCCGACGGCGAAGCTCCGTTGAAGTGTCTCCGCATCTGTAACAGCTTTATAATCAATACAAGAGACAATTATTAGTGAAATCAAGCTAAACAAAGACTGAATCAATGAATTCCGCCTCTGATTCAGTCTGAGCGCTCTTCTGATCGACTCGTTAGGTCGTTTTTCGTTCCTACAGAATCTGTATTATCGCGGGAGTTTGCTATCAAACAATCAATCGTCAAAGATTGGCACCGCAAATAGCGCAAAAAGTTCAAATGATTCAACACTGAGTAGTTCTTCGAAGTGTGGTTTTGGTTATTCAAGTTCAAATATCAAGAATCAATCATCTTCAGCACCAAATAACTCTAACTCAAATGTGGTACAATGTAACATTGCATTAAATTTGAACAATTCTCAGAGTTTGAGTGCAGATTCAGCAAAGCAACAGATGATCTTCTTAGAATTAATTCTAGAATCTTACGAAAGTCTGGTGGCAGGTAAAATTGGAAATCTAACATGACAAAAGAGGATTACGGTCAAATCGATCCGGAAGAGATGGAGCTGATCAACATCAGATGGTGTATGGCTAGTGTAATAAGAAGAGCTCAGAGATTCATGGAGATTACTGGTAGGAAATGTCTTGGAGGTCCTACAACAAAACTGGGATTTGACAAGTCCAAGGTTACTTGCTTCAAATGTAAATAGAAAGGACACTTCAAGAGAGAATGCTCGAATCAGGATGTTGATGATAATGTAAATTTGTTCCATGATGATTACTACCGAAAAGCAATTTGTCATCGCAACAACGAACAACCACCAAAGAACAATCGATCACAAATCAATGAAAGTTATTCTAAAGAGAAAAAGCAAGCACTGGTGATTACTCAGGAAGATGAGGGATTCAATTGGAACAAATACATTCCAAAGGAGGGAAGTACGTTGGTTATTGAGGTAAGATGGAGTCGAGAAGAATGCTTTGCGCGTAGGAGGTTGGATGAAGTGTATGTAGTTTTTAAAGTAGCAAGAAATGCCAAAAGATGGGATGAGCAGAGGAAATGCTACATAGACCCTCAAGGGAATCCAGCTATAGATCCTAAAACAGTACACTTTGACGCACTGGCCGCAACTATTCCTACTGCAACAAAGTATTATTCAAAGATAAAAGAAGATAAAAATTTTGCTGAACAAGTAGAGAAGCATATAGAAAAAGTGATTTATGCTAGTCTAGAAAAGTCGACAGAGACTTTAAAAGAGAATGGGGAAGAAACCTTTGATGAGAACCAAAAGAGGATAGATGAGAATCTGAAGAAAACGACTGACAAAACAATGATGGCAGATCAAACAGAGGTAAAAACTCAAACTAAATCTACTGAGACATCATACCATGTTAAATCAATCGGTAATAATGATGAAATTGGTGACAAATCTGAACACAAAAATGAAGAGTAGTGCAGGAAATGCATGGAAACATGCAGTGCCTGTACTGAGAAGGATGAAAACTTAAGATGTAGAAACATTGAATTTACTAAAATCGAGAATATATATTCAAATAAAATGTAAAGAAATGTTTGAAAATGAAAAGATTTTGAAACAAAAAAAGAGGAGCTGACACAGAAATGCACCGGTTTTAAAAAAGAAAATGAAATTTTAAAGCATAAGTGTTTAGAAAATTGCAACGAGTGTTTACAAAAAGATAATATCATTCGAGAGTTGCAAAAAGAATATGATGGGATGAAATACTCACATCATAGAGTAAAGGAAGCATATGAAACTTTGAAAGGTCAAGTTAAACGTCTTGAAGGAAAAGTTTAAAAATATTCTGAAACGACAAAATTTCTTGAAGCCAAGTATAAAGGTAAACAATTGGTATTAAATCAGTATATTGATAAAGTAGCTGAGCTAAAACGAGAATTGGCTGAAAGGAAAAGAAAAATAATAAACTTCAAAGTTATCATGCTTCTCGTACATTCTCGAACGCATTTTCAACATCACACCAGATAATAATGATTTTGAAAATAATAAAAAGGGGATTGGAACAGAATAACATCAGGTTCCACCGCCATTGGAGAAAAATTATACTTTCTATGATGATGAAAAGGTGGAAAAGGCAATAAACATGGTCAATCAATTGCCTGAAAACATTGATGTGACATACACCAAATCTGATGTGGGTGAATCAGAGGTGGTAAGTAAGGTTGTTGAAATCGTTTTGAAAGAAGAAATTCAAAATGATTCTACCAAAAATAAAAATTCCGAATCACAGATTGAAGATGAAGAAAGTTTTCATAAAAATTATCTGAAGAATTCAAAATCTGAGATAAATGCGAATGATGATCCAATAATGTTAGCATATGATATGGTTGGATCGGAAAAATTATTTTCAGATATTGAAATTCCGATTCAAAATGTGATTGCGAAAAAGATTGGAAAGTGTTTAAATTGGTAGAAATCGAAAAATCTGAAATTGAAAAATTTGCCGGAAAAGCAAGCAAGAAAGCTTTTAAAAAAAAAAACAAGTTACAAAAAGAAAAACACAAAGGCTAGGTTGGGTTATAAAAAAACAAAATCAAAAGAAAAGGTTTGAAAAGATAAATTTTCATAAAAAATAAACTTTGTTCACAGAACAAGTTCAGAAGAAGAGAAAGAACTCCGATTTAGTCGACAAACTAATGAAGAATTCTATGCTCGAAAGAAACAACAACAACAGGCCAAAGATATTTCGAAGAAAACATGTTTTAAATGTCAACAAGTTGGACACATTGGTCATAAATGTCCACAAAATATGAAGCCTGTTGAAGTTGAAAAAGATAAAAAGAAATACGATGTTGTGAAACAAAAGTCACCTAAATTTGAACCAAAAAGATTTGGAAACAAAAGGTTGATATGTCAAAACCAAAACAAATTTGGAAACCAAAAATTGATTTGTCAAAACGAAACACTCAAAATGATTCAAGATTTTATGAAAAAAAATGTTTCAAAAGGACAATTTTAGGTGATAAAGAAACAAAGTTTCAAAAGGACAAAAGTGGTTAATGGAATACGCCGAAACCCTCACGGTTGAACAAACAAAACTTATCAATGTTTTGGTAATCATGAGGGTGTGTGTGCTAAACAGAGAATGTGAAGCAGAAAACGGATGGCGAGATACAGCTGAATACATCGGTTTGTCAAATTTTCTTCAAAATGGTTTGGATTTTAGGGGTTTTAAAAATATTAAAAACTCAAAAACATTTGAAAATTTAAAAAAGTTCAAAAACATGAAAGGTGGCCTGATTTTGAGATATTAGGTCTTTATACTTTTGTGTAAGAGGAAATGAGAGTACATCAGAAAGACAGTCACGATATGCTAAAGAAATGGAAAGATAAAAAGTGATAAACGGTTTCACTGATGATATGCCAGTAGGTCTTTACACATTTAGTAAATTGATTTCGAGATATAAACCTAAATCAATAATTTTTTTATTTCGTGGGGAGCATCTCTCGGATATATGGACTTAGTACTCCGAAACTTCGTTTGAGAGGTTGCCTGATTTTGAGATATTAGGTCTTTATACTTATTGATATCTGGGGTGTTATACTTGGTCTTCTGATTTTGCGTCAGCAATGGCCTATACCTTGTATAATACTTTTGCGCTTATAATCCCCCACTGCATAAATGTGATACCTGTGTCACTTCAACCATCATACAAATACCAAACCAATGAAATATTGTGTTTCATACTTGGGATTTGTATAAATATGTGTAACGTTTGCACATATCAATTCTTGTTCGATTTCGAGCTTTAAATCGCTTTCTGGAAGGTTATACGCGATCTAATGCGTAAATATAACCAGTTTAATGCAACAAACACTCCAGAATACTGAAATAGGCTTAACATACCTTAAATAACCTTTACATAAATTAGAAATAAGTTTTGGAAGGTTTGGTGTGGCGAAATCAAGTTTATTCGCTCACAGGGATTATTTGCGTCAACTTGCAAAAGTCTGCCGGTTCGTAAGGCAACGTACAGTCCGGAACATGATCATAAGCTAAAAATACCATAAATAACCTAAACATAGCTTAGAAATAAGCTTTGAGTGGTTAGGTGTGCGAAAACATGCTTATATGATCTTACAGGGACTAAAAGCGTCAAAGAACGGCGTAAGTTTGCATTTTCGAGTATATCTTACGTTCTGGCCACATCTGGACATCCAAAATTTTTGTGTACACTAAAATATTTTATTTTAGTGATCGGCATGCAAAAATATCATTTGTCGCTTAATTTGGTCGTTTTCGCGTCCGTTTGAGTTTCGTCGTAATTTAACGAATAACGCGACCATACGACCAAACGAGCCGACATCCAAGAGTTTTCCGAGCACATTTTGAGTCCTCTAAACTTTATTGACCTTGTAGAGCCTTGAAAATGGCTTAACGGGGGTCAAAAGGCGCTGAAATGGGCTTAAAACAAGTGCTGGGACCTAAACTGTCAAACTGGAAACTTTTGCTGATCTGGGGAGGCCAGGCGGGCCGCGTAAGTGTTCCCCCATATCTTACGCGGGCCGTGTGAGCATGCCAGCGACCAGAAACTTGTTTTCAGCAACTGTTTGATACTTCAGGGGCTGTTATGGCAATTCTTTTGTGTGATGGGCAAGTTTAAGTGATCACCAAGGTTACTAATCAGCTCCTAACAATTGTATGGCCATGATTTAATCCTTGATGGCCACACAAACACATGGAATGATCTTGTTCATCATGCTCAAGTATAAATAGCCAACACTTTCATTTGTTTCATTGCTCATTCCTCCCATTCTCTTCTCTAATCTGAATTGGAGCTTCCCAAGTGTTTGGAACTTCCTCTTTGGTTTTCTTATTATCTTTCTTCAAGCTTTGGACTCTTGTATGTATTCTTTCATTCTTGTTCTTTATGTTAATGCAGAAAGTCAAACAGTTTGGCCAACAGTTTGACTTTCGGTTTTGACCATCAATTGGTCAAGTCAAAGTTCAATTGAACTTTGTAACATGATTGTAATCACGATGGTTATAATCCTTAGTGATTATGCCTACTGATTACCACGTTAACTGGGTGTAGTGACGAGTCAAAGTTTTGGTCAAAATGCGTTTTAGCACACATTTTGCAACGGAACTACTTTTAGGTATCAAAACACTTTGTTTAGATACCAACTCAGTTTTCTAAGTAGGTTAAACATGTTTTGACATGTTTAACTTGTCACTACTAGTTTAGTGTTTGTTTAGGGTCGTAAGTTAAGCGGTCTAGACAACCGCTTAGACTTTCGAACCCGACCCATTTGGTCGATCATTAGGATCCGACCAAGCTTTCTTAGTGATCATAGTTGCATAGGGAATAACCCCTGAGGTTATACCTTATGATCACATAGGATTGGTTAGTTATTCGTTAATTGGTTTACATGCCCATAGGAAATGACCAAAATGCCCTTTTGTAGCATAAATCCGTAATGTGCATATGTGAACATATTTTTGACATCTAATCTGAATTAGTAACATGTTAGGGTATAATTGGGCATGTAAGACTTGATATAGCTCATAGATAACCATCCGAACATAGTTTTGCGCAACCGACGCGTTATAGTAGCTTATGCTACCATAATGGGTTGAAACGGGTCAAGAGCACTTAGGTAGACTTTCAAATCAGAATGTTAGCTCTATTAAATCATACCATATGAGTTCAATTACTCATTTGATTTATAGAACATCATTCTATCCTATCTCCCGGTTTAGAAGCCGTTTCATAACATAGTTACCTATATTTGGTGCCGTTTGATTCCGTACTCCCTCTAGCTTTGCTTGGTTATTATTCAAGACTTCTAAGCACCCTCAAGTGAGTGCATAGTCCCCTCTTTTACTGTTTTCAATGTTTTGGGGTGAAGCATGTGTACCTATCTGTTATGTTTATGATTTCAAAGTATAATTGATTATACATATTAGTACTTATTTTTTTACAAACTAAATGGTTATTTATGGTCTAAACTCTGATTTTTCAAAGATTATAAAATTAATTGTTGAATTGTACTTATTTATGTTCACCAGACCGATTGTTAGTATGATATAGCGCTATAGGATTTGACACCCCATTCCTGTTGTCATGGAATGTCTGAAACCAATTTATTTCTCCATCCAAATAAGGATTGCCTTTGTGGTATTCCTATAGTCTCAAAGGTGTATTTTGATGCACTAGGTCTGATTGAATTCTTAAATCACATTATTGTATATTTGGTTATACTCCCAAAAGTATACTTTGATATACTCTCATATCTGATATTGTACAAAACAACATATATTTGCTAATTACTAAAACATATTTTGATATGTTAGTTATAAAACCAAAGCATATTTTGATATGTTAGTTATAAAACCAAAGTATACTTTTGATATACTACCAAAATCGATTATTTTGACTAAAGTATATTTAATATACTATTTGTTTAACGATTTTGGAACCGAAATATATTTTAATATATTACTTATTCGACTTTCTTAAAACCAAAGTATATTTTTATATATACTACAAACCTTTTTATCAAAACATTGTTTTACAAACTCATTTTATTTACATATTTACTTATGCAACATTCTTTTATATCATCGAAATTCTTGTAAAATTTCGCATGATTTATAAAGAAAACATTTTTAAAGTTCATGACTACTTTTTATTAAACATTCTTTTAAACTTATAAGTCATGAACCATGCATTAATAAAACCTATGTATCTCACAGCCATTTTTATGATGACGTACCTATATTTTTACACATGTTTCAGGTTCTGCTATGTGATGATTGTTGACGCATGATACACATAGGATGGACTCATGCCTTAGCGACTTAAAAACTTGAAAGATAATAATTGTATTTATTTGATTTGTAATAAACAATGAGTTCAATAATACGAAATTATTTAATCTATGGTTGTGAAACAATGATTCTATTACAACACTCCCCAACGTTTCCGCCACGTTTTGATGTTTTACGTGGTCGAGGTGTGACAGAAAAGTTGGTATCAGAGCCAATGGTTATAGGGAATTAGGTTATTAGAAATGCTTTGACCTAGACTATAACCTTCCTAGGACCCTAACACAAGTTATCTTGTGTTTAGTTTTAAAACAATACCGTCACCTGTCCTTAGGTGACAACCACAACAAGAATACAAAATTCGAATCCGTTTTGAAAATCAATCATCTGTTCTAGGATGATTTATTGTAAGGTTTTGAACCTTCAAAGTTTTCTAAATCTCGTCAAAGTTTGGGTCTAAATAATGTGAACACGTGCAAACTGTAAGGGTGGATGCCTGTACCCTGAGTCTTCTGTCTAAGGCTAGAGTGTTCGTACAAATCCGCAGTATCGGACCAGTCACTCTTACCTGGGAACTCTTGGGATGAGTGTCCACTTATAGGCGAGCATGTCTTCGCGATACATTATATTGACCCATTTACTTTGATTAGTCACCATCTCATTTGTTTGCCTTAGGTAACAAACAAATGATCGCAATTTCTATGCGATGTCATTCTGTTTTGATTTTCCGATATCAATTCACTTGTTTCCTCCCATATCTTTCATTATCTTCATGATTCCTCTTCATCGCAACAACAATGTCAGAACCAGGTGCTTCAATTGCCCAAGAAATAGGCGTCGTACTCCAGAAGACCGTTGATTTAGCTATCACCATGACTCGCCTCAGGGATGAAGCCGTACAAAGGAACCGCTTTTTGGTGCAATCAATGTAACCGTCATCATCCGAATCAAATACTGTTGGTGCATGCGTCTGTAAACTTCGTCTTGTATCGAGTCTTGTTTTAGAATGTTTGATCAGGGCACATATTTCGAGATAAAAGTAATTTCGCTTGAAACAAGGTAATTCCGCTTGAAAGTGTTTGGTTGTAATTCCGAGCGGAATTAGATTCCGCTTGGAATCTAATCTCGCTTGAAACCTCTTCAAGCGGAATCACTCTTCTATATAAACCCTTCCAAGCGAAATCATTAGGAACAGTTCCGGTTTGTGCAACGAAGTGCTGCCGAAGTGTTGTCTCGCTGTAATTTGTTGTGAAATCAATAATACGACAGTTTAAAGTGATATTCTTGCTGAATTGATCCCAATACGTCTGTTTTCGCCTTTCGTATTGAGTAAAGCTCTTCTGATCGACTCGTTTGGGTCTGAAAACGATCCTACAGGTGGTATCAGAGCTCAGGAAGAAGGGTTCTTACCAATTCAGTTGAAATTTCTGTTTTCTACACCTTATTTTTCAAAATTGACCGTGAAAAGTGGTCAAAATGTTCTGATTTTTACATATCATACTCGGAATTTTTTAACTAATCCTTGAGAAAATTGGACTTTAATTCGATCTAAAACAAGTAAAATCTATAATTCCATTTAAAAATGAACGCGAGAATGATGACATCAGCAGTAATTCAAACGGAATTAGTCCCTGATTTCGCCTGAAACCAGTATTTCGCTTGAGAAATTGGGTTGATTTCGCTTGAAATAGTATTCCGCTTGAAAAGTTCTGTTGATTCCGCTTGAAACTTGCTTATTCCGCTTCAACTGTGTGATTCAGTTAGAAAAAGATGTAAGTTCAAGCGAAATAAGGTATTTCGCTTGCAAGGTATTTCGCTTCAAAGGAGATTTCGTTTGAACGAGCTGATTCCGCTTGAACAGGGATTTCGTTTGAAAGGAATTCCGCTTGAGATTGTGATTCCGTTTGAAAACACTGTTTGAAATTTTTTTTGAAAACCGAATCATGGAAGAGGAATTTTACAATGCATTCGCTACCCCGGTTACCCCGATCACTCTTGCACAAAACACAATGCTGGAAAATGAAACGTGGACTATGCAAAAACCGCCTAAGCTCATGAACATCGAGGAGTATAAGGGTTGGGAAGGACGTTTTGAGAACTGGGTACAAGCTAACTACTTAGATGCTTGGGAATGTGTTGAGACGAAGTATGTTAGGCCGATGACTGATGATGAGGAGATTATTGCTATTAAAGATCTGAGTGCTGAAAATAGAAAGAAATACAAAGATGAAAAAATGATGTTAAGTCTACTACAACAAGCTGTGAAAGAAGATATTTTGGTTTTATTTCAACATAATGGAACTTCTTATTCAATATGGAAAGCATTAAGAACGAAGTTCGTTGGAAGTCAAGAGATGGTTAAAAACAAAAAGTCACTTTTGAAGAAAGAGTTTGATCTATTTCGTGGGTTGAAAAATGAGAGCACAAAGCAAATCATTGAAAGATACTGCAATTTGTTAGCAAACATGAAGAGATTGAGCATCGACAAAGATAATGAAGAGTTGATTGAAAAGCTAGCTGATGCATTGCCATATGAGACTTAGGGTACATATCTCATGATGTTGAGGAACAAGAAAGGGTTTAGCAGTCTGACATTGAGCAAATTCATTGAAAAGATTGAGGCTCAGGAGATGGAACAGAGAAAGATTTCAAGAATGAAAGATTTCGACGGTGAACAAGACATTGGTCTCTATTACAAAGGTGGTGTCAGTGATAAATCCACCAACATGTCACCAAAGATTGAAACCGCATTCAATGCAAAGAGTTCATCTGGAAGTTCTTCTAAAGTATCAAACAGTAACTCAAGTTTTTCATCATATCCATCATTTTATCTGAACATTTCAGCAACAAAGAATGGCAAGAAGCTGCAATGCAACATTGTTTTGAATCTTGAAAATGATCAAGATTATTCTGAAGAAGTTGCTAAGAGTCACATGTCTTTGTTGGGAACCGTGTTGGAATCATATGGTAGTCTGGTTGCAGGGCGAATCGGGAATCCTATATTGACAAGAGAGGATTACGATCAGATTGATGCTGAGGAGATGGAATTGATGGATATAAAATGGTGTTTGGCTAGTGTGTTGAGAAGAGCTGAGAAATTCAAACAGATCACAGGAACAGATGACCTCCTTGATGCATTTGTTTCTAATTTAGGTTTTGATAAATCTAAAGTTACTTGTTTTCGTTGCAGGGAAAAAGGACACTTCAAGAGGGAGTGCACTAACCGCGAAGCAAGTGGAGCTCAAAATCCGTTCAACAACAACAATGATTACTACCGGAAGGCCATTTATTATCAAGTTGCTCAACAACAACAAGAACCACAAGTAGCACATGGTAGGAAAGTAATCGAGGATTCTTCAAAGAGAGCTTGTATGGTGAATCAGGATGACAAAAAGTCAACGGAAAGTTTCAGTTGGGACAAATATATCTCAGCTGATAACAAAGCATGCCTGATAAATCAAGATGATGAAAAATTACTAGAAGGATTTAACTGGGAAGGTTTTAGTTGGGATGATTATGATCCTAACAAAACTTCAAATCACAAAGCTTTTGTTGCTCGTATTAAAGAAGATAGTGATGATGATAAAGAGTATTATGCAAAACGAATGGCAGCTCATTTTAAAATGATGGAAGAGAGTGACAGTGATGATGAAAAAGCTAAAAAAAAAGAAAAAGGTCAAAACATCAGTTAGTAGTGATGATGAAGAAGTACCAGTGATAAGGAAAAAGGTGGAAGTTCTAAGGTTTAAAGTTGATGAAGAAGCTAATGCTAAAAATGTTCCGGTGATTTGTGAAAATTGTGAGATTATGAAAAAGAAAAACAGCGAATTGATTAACAACATAAACAGGTTGAAGGAATCATACGATGTTCTAAATAAAGCAATGAATCATTACAATCAAACAAGTGAAGAACAAGCAACAGCAATGAAGACACTTCAAGGAGCTTTTATGATAAAGCAGAAAGTGGTGAACAATTACATTGAGAAGTGTGCTGTGCTTGAACAAAAACTGGAGACACAAAGTATTGAGACAGAAAAAGTAAACCATTTGTTAAAAAGTTACTCATGTACTTCTTATGTCATTGACAGGATTTATCCAACTGTTGAAGGCATGAAGGCATTTGAAGATGATGAACTTACTGAAGAACAGAAGGTATCTGAAGAAAAGACTCCAGAAAAAAAAGAAGAGTACTAAAGTGAAGAATTCTGGTAAGAAACAAGGTTTCAGTTACAACAAGTGTCCACCCCCGCTTGAAAATGGATATTCTCCGAGAAATACAAATTCAGAAAGAGTCGAAAAGGAAACAAATTTCAGTGGGAGTCGGAGTCTTCAGTTAACTTTCCAGATAATATTGATGTCACGTTTACATCATCTGACACTGATCATGAGTCCGAGTTAATAAAGAAAGTGGTCGATCAGGTGTTGGATAAAGATGAAACAGAGGAGTCAAAGTCAGAGTCTATGTCAGAATCAAAGTCTGAATCCAGCACTCTGAGTCAAACCGTCAAACAGGGCAAAAGAGTTTACAATAAAGAATTCCTGTTATCAAAATCTAATTTGAATGATGAAACATTTAAAGTGGCTTATACTTTGAATGATTCTGACAAATTATATTCTGATGAGGAATGTAACACCTGTGCCTCCACGGCCATCAAACAAATACCAAACCAATGAAATATTATATTTCATACTTGGGATTTGTAAAAATATGTGTATCATTTGCACATATCAATTCTTGTTCAATTTCAAACTCTAAATCGCTTTCTGGAAGGTTATACGCGCACTGATGCGTAAATATAACCAGTTTAATGCAACAAACACTCCGGAATAGTGACATTGGCTTAACATACCTTAAATAACCTTTACATAACTTAGATATAAGTTTTGGAAGGTTTGGTGTGGTGAAATCAAAGTTTAATCGCTTACAGGGACTAAAGTTGACAAATTGCGAAAGTATGCCAATTTGAACTGTAACAGACATTCCGGAACATGACCATAAGTTAAACATACCATAAATATCCTTCACATAGCTTAGAAATAGGCTTTGAGGTGTTCGGTATGCTAAAATAAACTTTTGTGTCATTCAGGGACTAAAAGTGTCAAAAAGTGCACAAGTTTGCATTTTCGCGCATAACTTACGTTCTGAATACATCCGGACATCCAAAAATTTATGTAAGCATGACTATATTATGCTTTAGTGTTTGGCTTGCCAAAAATCCATTCGTTGCGTCATTTGGATCGTTTTTCGCGCTTATGCGCATTCTGTCGTAATTAAGCGAACATCGCGTTCGTACGACCAAACGAACCAACACCCGGCATATTTTTGAGCATGTTTCATGTCCTCAATGTTTAGGCAACATTTTAGGGCCTTAAATTTGGCTTTATGGGCCTTAGAAGTGCCGGAAATAGGCTTAAACACGTGCAGGGGCTGAAACTGTCATTTCTGAAACTTGTTTTCTGATCTGAAGAGCTAGGCGGCCCGCCTCAGCCAAGCTTAAATCTTAGGCGGCCCGCGTCAGTCCTTCTGACCAGATTAAATGCATTCAACCACAAGTTGCAGTTGTTTGATCCTCCACCACATGTTCTAACTTGCTTAGTCAGATGATAAGCATCAATTTTAGCTTCCATAACCTTCCAACAAGTGTACGGATGGGATCGAATCACGGTTTCCATGAAACGATCTCAACGGTGCACCGAATACTATAAATACCCCATGCCCCCCATTGCATAACTTACAAGAATTCTGATTTGAGAAACTCTAAGTTGAAACCATTGTTTCATACCTGAGATTCTTGGATCGGGATTAGCATTCGGGGACCCTGGGTAAGTATTCTTTCGTTCTTTTCCTTATTTTATTGCTTTTCGAGTCCGAAAGTCAAACTTTGTTTGACTTTCAGCATTGACCAGTAATGGTCAATGCGAAGTTCGTTTGAACTTCACAACGTGAGTGTAATCACGTTGGTCATAGTCCCTTGGGACTATGCCCACTGATTACCATGTTGTCTAGGGTCGTAGGGTAGGCAATCTGATAAATCGCCTATACCTTCGAACCCGACCCATTTGGTCGATCATTAGGATCCGACCAAATACATTAGGTGACCATAGTAGGTAGGGAATAACCTTCCGAGGTTATACCCTATGGTCACATCGTTTAAGTAGTTGTATGATAGGTAGTTTATATGCCTTAGGTAAATTACCAGAATACCCTTTTCATGTATAATTGGTAATTAAGCATATGTAACCTAAACCTTTGTCACATAACTGATTATGTAACATGTTTAGGCATATAACACTTGTCATAGGGCTAGTTAGGCGGTCCGAACGCGTTTCACGCGCACGACGCGTTAAAGTAGCATATGTTACCTTAATGGGTCGCGATGGGTCGAAAGCACTTAGGTTTGGTTTCATTGTAGTATGTAGGCCTTGTTAAACCATATCATATGAGTTCCAACACTCATTTGGTTTACCAAGCCTCATCCTATCCGATCTCCCGATTTAAGTCCG
Source organism: Helianthus tuberosus (assembly GCA_030545235.1). Lineage (NCBI taxonomy): Eukaryota > Viridiplantae > Streptophyta > Magnoliopsida > Asterales > Asteraceae > Helianthus > Helianthus tuberosus. Next base: position 94,783,502 of record CM060399.1, on the reverse strand, counting down.
GTTTATTTATATAGTCTTAGATTGCCGACTGATTCCGTGCTCCCTCTAGCTTTGTTTGGTTGTTGTTCAAGACCTCCAAGCATTATCAGGCGAGTACATTATTTCCCCTATTTTACTGCTTTCAATTGTTTTGGGGTGACTCATATGTGCTAAATGTTTTCGATGTTATAACGATGGTTTCAAAAACAATTAAGACGATTTATACAAAACTAATAACGATTTCAATAAAGTGAACAAACTTGTTGGTTGTAGTTACATAACAAATGACATTCATTAGCAATGATCAAGCTGACCAGTATTAGGTTATGGTACCATAGGATCTGACAAGTCCCGTTATTTACTACACCCGTAGTTATGTGTGGGTGTTGTGGGTAGCGACTGAATCTGTAATTGTTAATTTACTCTTTGGTAAGGGTTTATTAATGCGAGATGTTAATCTATCCTTTGGTAAGGGTTTATTAATGCGAATTATTAATCTATCCTTTGGTAAGGGTTTATTAATGCGAGTCAAGAAGGTTTGAATGTTATTAGCGAGACGACCATTTAAGTAGTTTCACGACCTAAAACGAATTAGACGATTGGGTAAACGATTGGTTTTCACACGATGTTTTAACGATTGGGTAAACGATTGGCTTCAAAGCGATATACGATTGGGTTTTGGTTACATATTACATGATTTACATTGGGCATGAACATTACTTTGGTGGTTTGGTTTGATTAAGTGATTAAGTAACAATGCGTGTGGAATATGATACAAGCATGGTGGATACGCCGCTGGTACTTCCTATATATAAGTGTTTGTATGGTATTACATATTGTAGCGTTATTTGAATCATTTCAGTTTGAGACATAGAACATTTTATACAAGTAACATACTTTTCACAAGACATTTATTTACAAACAACTTATCTTATACAAACTCATTTTACATGGTTATTCATTTAATCATGCATTATTCTCTTATTATACATATCACCTGAACTTATTATTTTTCAAATGATTTACAAAGACAAAGCAAATTACAAGGTTCATGACTAAACATTTTCTTAAACAGAAGTCATGAATCTTATTTTCACAAAACCTATGTACTCGCCAGCATTTCTTTGCTGACCTCGTTTTCACATATGTTTCAGGTATTGTTGAATGTTATCGATTGATAAGATGCATGCTCACATAGGACTGGACAAGGCCTTAGTGACTCAATAACAATGATAGACTATGTTTAATTTGTGTATTTAGATTTCCAGACGATGTAATTATTCAATGTTTAATAAAACGAAACACTTTTTGGTATCCATGGTTATGAAACATTAATTCTGTTGCAACACGCCCCGATGTTTCCGCCGCGATTTGTTGTTTTACGCGGTCGGGGTGTGACAAGGAATTTCCAATAAGAGGTGTTAAAACTGAAATGATAAAAAAGGTTTTTAAACTAATAGAAATTAATATTTCTGAAATAAAAGATGTAAATCTTTCTGATAAACCTAAAAAGTACACCTCAAGAGTTCAACAAAGAGAAAACAAGAAAAAGGGTTACAGTTCTGGTTTTCAAAAGAAACCTAACCATAACAGTAATTACAAAAAGAAAGGCATAGGTTTTATTCCACCAGAAAATCATAAAAATGAAAAATATGTTCGAGATTTTAAATAAAAAATGATATTTGTTTCATGTACATCTTTTGAAGAAGAGAAAGAAAATTTGTTCAGAAATCAGTCGAACAAAGAATTCCTTGCGAAGAAGCAAGAAGAGATGAAGACTACTGATCAGATAAAAGAAACGAGAACCTGTTTCCAATGCAACACTGTTGGTCATATTGCCAAGAATTGTTTCAAGGCAATACAATCAAAACAGAGAGTTTCTCGTAAATTGAAAGATAAAGAAGTTGTGTTTGAACCACCAATTGAGAGAACTAAACTTTTCAAAAATTCAACTTTTGAGATTGGAGAATGTTCAAACAGGTAAACAGGTTTTACAAGAAAAAGGGAAACCTTGACAACCAAAAATGGGTTGTTAAGAACTCTGATGATAGTTCTAGCAATGATTCTGATTCATCAAAATCAGAGGAGCTATCTTCTGGCGATGAATCTGATTCCACAAAGTCAGAGGAGCCACAATTTGAGATTAAAAGTGAGAATTCAGTACCTCCAATGGATGATGTCAATTTTCCACCATTGAAGGCTGAAATTTTTAAACAAAAAGTCGGTAAAATTGAGATTTCAAATCAATTTTTCTTAGAAAAGAAAGAATTTGATGTTGAAAAAGCCTTTAATTCCAAAGTCAAACATATTTTTGGTAAAATGGTTGACAGAAAAGTTAAAGGAATAAAGGAATTTTATGAGAAAAAATAGAAGAAATCAGGTGAAGTTGTGTCATCCCAGTTTTTTGGCTGGGATGGAACATATTATGAACAGTAAAAATCTGGACTTGCCGGAGCTCCCAGGTTGGTAAGAGTGGAGCAGGAATCGGCATCTTTCTTGAGAAATTCACGAAAGTGATTTCGCCTAATAAGTGATAAATCAGGGACATTAAGCTGTACTTGATTTTCTTACAAGTGGTATTTTGAAAAACAAAGTGATGAGTTTATCCCCTAACCTTCAAATGATGTTATAAAATCAACAAAACTTTTTTTCCGAAAAAATCATTTGATTAAAACAAACCTAAGTGTTTTGAAATCAATGGGAAAATAGTTTGTTGTGAGGGGGAGTTCTGATTGTTTATGCCAATTGGATAGCGAATTGAAGCGATTCGATATCAGTTGTCAATTTACATTTACAGTTTGTTTTCAAATTTCTTTAAATGTGTTTGCATTTTAGAGGGAGTAAGTTTTTTTTAGAAAATCCAAAAACATTTGAAAATTTGAAAAAGTAAAAAACATGATAAAATTCAAAATGAGTTTTTGTGTCTAAGAAGAGGAAATGATAGTACATCAGTGGACGATCACAGCATGCTAAAGAAATGGAAAGTTAAAATGTGATAAACGGTCTCGCTGATGATGTGTCAGTAGGTTTTTGCACATTTAGTAGATTGTGACGAGATATAAACCTAAATTTAAACTTGCTTATATCGTAGGGAAACATCTCTCGGATATATGGGTAACCCCCGAAATCTTGTTTTGAAAGGTCCCTCTTTCTGAGATACTAGGTCTTTATGCTCAGTGATATCTGGGGTATTATCCCGGGACTTCTGATTTTGCGGAAGCAGTGGCCTAGTCCCCGGAGAATACTTTACGCTTACTTGAAATATAGCCTATCCTCAGCATAAAAATGATGAAACATTGAAAAAAAAAATGCTAATCATTTGCTGTTGTAAAAAATAACCTCTAAAGGGGACCCACCAAAAGTCGAGCCGTCATCTCTCTGCTGAACGGAAGTTCTGACCTGAGCTCTCACGGTTTTCGCAATTAACCCTTACAGATATCATCTGTGGTATACTCACCTGTAAGACTGAATATTGGGATCTGGATACGGGAGTATATTCTGAGGTGGGACACGCGATTAAGTTTAAGTATATAAGACATTAATCTCGTATCTCGGATCAGTTGAAATTTGTGTGAAAATTTAAGTGGATCAGTATACTGACAATCTAAGTGAATCGTTTAGAACTGAAAATGTATAAAGCTTAACGGTGTTGGTGATTTGTCTCATAAACTGATATGATCCTCTTACACAAACTCACAAAAATATTGTCTGTATATATTTCTTTATTGCATTTCATTTCATTAAAAAATCCAAAAAGATTTTAGTGTGTTTTAGCATAAATTTTGAAAAATACAAAAAGATTTTCGACAACTGATGTTGGAGAGATGATTTTCAAAATTCCAAGTGCTAGACATGATGAACAATTGGGTTGGAAGAATGTGTTTTGAAAAGAAAAATAATATTTCTTCTAGTGATTCATCAAAGATTAAAACTGTAAGATCATTCGTTGATTGAATAAATTCACAAGTGGTTAGCAGAGTGTATATCTATCAAATTTTAAATTTGTGAAACTTATTTTTGGGTAGAGATTGTGCAGGTAAGCCAGATTTCGATCCTGAGCAGGATTTGAGCCAGGTTACGATTTTGGAACTGCTAATACTGATGAACTTAAGGAATCAATTGCGATTCTGAGATTGAAGATTAGATTAACATCCGAGGAAAGACTATTTCTTCGAGGAGAGTCTGTTGGTGATGAAAAGAGAAGAGAGAGATTTGAGGATGTTTTACAGTGTCAGATACTTCAAAAGAGAAGCCCAAAGACTGATAAAGGCTGAAAGTGCGAAGACTCGACACTTTAAGACTCGTCAACATTCGAGAGGGAGTCTGTTGGTGCATGCGTCTGTAAACTTCGTCTTGTATCGAGTCTTGTTTTAGAATGTTTGATCAGGGCACATATTTCGAGATAAAAGTAATTTCGCTTGAAACAAGGTAATTCCACTTGAAAGTGTTTGGTTGTAATTCCGAGCGGAATTAGATTCTGCTTGGAATCTAATCTCGCTTGAAACCTCTTCAAGCGGAATCACTCTTCTATATAAACCCTTCCAAGCGAAATCATTAGGAACAGTTCCCGTTTGTGCAACGAAGTGCTGCCGAAGTGTCGTCTCGCTGTAATTTGTTGTGAAATCAATAATACGACAGTTTAAAGTGATATTCTTGCTGAATTGATCTCAATACGTCAGTTTCCGCCTTTCGTATTGAGTAAAACTCTTCTGATCGACTCGTTCGGGTCTGAAAACGATCCTACAAATACCCTGTTTCAAATGTACCCACGGTGGACGATGGGGACATTTGGTTAACATGTGCCGCTTTGCTATCCAAGGCAAAGCTGTTGCAAACCCTGCTGCTGTTTAACCTCTAAATTCTGCTTCATATGTCGCCTTGGCATATCTAGTACCTCAACCTCATGAACTTTCTACCTTGTGTATCGACTTAAGCACGTTTAGTGCCAGGTTTCGAAACACCTCTCGTTACACAAAATTCTACAATCCAAAATAGGATCTTTTTATCTTCAAAATTAGATCTTTGTGGATGATTATCGCTCAAATCAGAGCCCTTAATTGAATTATTCGTATGCCTTAATACGTACATTACGATTCAATAAGGACAAAGCCGAATTCCTATTAAGATCTTTCTATCTCAATAGTTAGATTCTTGAAAATATTTAAAGTGCCAAACAGAATTCATGGATTGGATTCCTAGTGTGCTTTGAATACTCGTGTGCTCAATTAACAAGAAAATTAACAAAATGAAGATCAAGATAAACAATTATGTGATTATGTGTTTATGTGTTTTCTTCTATCTTTCATGTTTTTATGTGATTTCATCCAAATCCTCATAGAATCTTCCATATCTCTATATGAGGGATTCATAATAGGATATCAAAAGGTACTATCTTAAATCTTTAATGGACTTCTACGTCGTAGTTAAGTCCCTTGGATTATAAAGTACTATTCTATAATTGGACCCCTTGAGTGGTCTGGTTAAACAGATTGATTTGAAAATCTGGTTAGAAATATCATGTGATGATATAATTGAAAAGATCCGTTAAGTGATCAATTTAAGGAGATCGCTCATTGATCTAGTTAAAAAGATCCTTTGGTGGTCTAATCAAGTCACTTCATGTTTATTCGATTGATTTTTCCCCTGCGCATTATGAAATGAACTGTGCGAACTGTGCAAGGAATTACGTAATTATGGATGCATACATAATTATGGAATTCAGTGCACAGAAACCACAGCAAGTTTTGTCATGTGTTAAGACCTATAGTGATGAAAATAACGAAACGAGAACAATGTAGAAAGGAGCATGGTGGATACGCCGCTGGTACTTCCTATATATAAGTGTTCCTTATTACATTGCGAACGTAGCGTTATTTAAGTTACTAAAAGTTCAGGACCTTGACTAATGTCATTTTATCTTACACTCTCCGACACTGATTTCAAGCATACACCAGTTTCCTATGATAAGTCTTCATAAGAAACGTTCTTCTGTCCGTAGTTCGAAACTCCATGTTTTGTTACTACAAGGACTTCACTTTGAGAGTTGATAATTTCGCTAAGAATCCTAACATGTCCAAGTGTTTTACTTAGGATTCGAGGGATTTATTCGAAAGCGAAACCATCACAGTTGTCGTCACAAGTTTCCTCTAAAATTAAATTTCGGGACGAAATTTCCTAAAGTAGGGGAGACTATGACACCTGTGTCACTTCAACCATCATACAAATACCAAACCAATGAAATATTGTGTTTCATACTTGGTATTTATATAAATATGTGTATCGTTTGCACATATCAATTCTTGTTCGATTTCGAGCTTTAAATCGCTTTCTGGAAGGTTATACGCGATCTAATGCGTAAATATAACCAGTTTAATGCAACAAACACTCTAGAATAGTGAAATAGGCTTAACATACCTTAAATAACCTTTACATAACTTAGAAATAAGTTTTGGAAGGTTTGGTGTGGCGAAATCGAGTTTATTCGCTCACAGGGACTATTTGCGTCAACTTGCAAAAGTCTGTCGGTTCGTAAGGCAACGTACAGTCTGGAACATGATCATAATCTAAACATACCATGAATAACCTAAACATAGCTTAGAAATAAGCTTTGAGTGGTTAGGTGTGCGAAAACATGCTTATATGATCTTACAGGGACTAAAAGTGTCAAGAACGGCGTAAGTTTGCATTTTCGCGTATATCTTACGTTTTGGCCACATCTGGACATCCAAAATTTTTGTGTACACTAAAATATTTTTATTTTAGTGATCGGCATGCAAAAGTACCATTCGTCGCTTAATTTGGTTTGTTTTCGCGTCCGTTTGAGTTTCGTCGTAATTTAACGAATAACGCGACCATACGACCAAATGAGCCAACATCCGAGAGTTTTCCAAGCACATTTTGAGTCCTCTAAACTTTATTGACCTTGTAGAGCCTTGAAAATGGCTTAACGGGGGTCAAAAGGGGCTGAAATGGGCTTAAAACAAGTGCAGGGACCTAAACTGTCAAACTGGAAACTTTTGCTGATCTGGGGAGGCCAGGCGGGCCGCGTAAGTGTTCCCCCGTATCTTACGCGGGCTGTGTGAGCATGCCAGCGACCAGAAACTTGTTTTCAGCAACTGTTTGATACTTCAGGGGCTGTTATGGCAATTCTTTTGTGTGATGGGCAAGTTTAAGTGATCACCAAGGTTACTAATCAGCTCCTAACAATTGTATGGCCATGATTTAATCCTTGATGGCCACACAAACACATGGAATGATCTTGTTCATCATGCTCAAGTATAAATAACACTTTCATTTGTTTCATTGCTCATTCCTCTCATTCTCTTCTCTAATCTGAATTGGAGCTTCCCAAGTGTTTGGAACTTCCTCTTAGGTTTTCTTATTATCTTTCTTCATGCTTTGGACTCTTGTATGTATTCTTTCATTCTTGTTCTTTATGTTAATGCAGAAATTCAAATAGTTTGGCTAACAGTTTGACTTTCGGTTTTGACCATCAATTGGTCAAATCAAAGTTCAATTGAACTTTGTAACGTGATTGTAATCACGATGGTTATTGTGACAACTGTGCTCTGTAATCGATGAACAATGCAAAACAATGTTAGTTATCAATAAAACAATGTGCTTTGGTGTTATTATATGTGTTATTATGTGTGTATTTATGTTTGGTGATTTTACAATTCGATTAGATTCCGATTTCAAGTTTTAAATCGCTTTCTGGAAGGTTATACGCAAACTAGCGCGTAAACATGGTCAGTTTAACGCAACAAACACTCTAGAATAGTGACATAGGCTTAACATACCTAAAATAACCTCCACATAACTTAGAAATAAGTTTTGGATGGTTTGGTGTGTTGAAAACAAGTCTATTCGATCGCAGGGACTATTTGAATCAAACTGCGAAACTATATTGATTCGTATGGTATCGAACAGTCTGGAACTTGATCATAAGCTAAAAATACCATAAATAACCTAAACATAGCTTAGAAATAAGCTTTGAGGGGTTCAGTGTGCAAAAATATGCTTATTTGATCTTATAAGGACTAAAAGTGCCAAAAACGACGTAAGTTTGCATTTTCGCGCATATCTTACGTTCTGACCATATCTGGACATCTAAAATTTTTGTACACACTAAAATATTTTTATTTTAGTGATCGGCATGCAAAAATACCGTTCGTCGCTTAATTTGGATCGTTTTTGTGTTCGTTACGACTTCCGTCGTAATTTACCGAACAACGCAACCGTACGACCAAAGGAGCCAACATCCGAGATGTTTTTGAGCACATTTTAAGTTCCCTATACTTTAACTTCATTTTAGAGCTTTGAAATAGGGTTAACGGGGCTTAAACGTGTCAAAAATGCATCGAAAACCAAGTTTAGGGCTTCAGGGACTAAATCTTCCATTTTTGAAAGTTGCTGATCAGACGCAGGGTCCTTACGGACCGTAAGGGTCCCCTTGCTGACCGTAAAGCATGCCCAGCGACCATAAAGTTGATTTTTTGCAATCTGTTTGATAATTCAGGGGCTGTTATGCAAAGTTCTTGGTGTGTTAACCAAGTTAACACCTCTCCAAGGCTTTGAACCTGCATCAAACACTTGTATGGTCATGATCATTGCTTGGAGGCTACACAAAACACTTGTTATGATCCTATGATCTTGCAACAAGTATAAATAGCCAAGCTCTCTTCCATTTTCATTGCTCATTCCTCTCTTCTCTTCTCTACAATCTGATTTGGGAGCTTTCTAATCTGATTCGAAACTTATTCTTGGTAGAAAAGATAGCTAGGACCCTTTGTAAGTCTTCTTTCATGCTTATTCTTTATGTTTAAGCAGAAGGTTAAATAGTTTGGCCAACAGTTTGACTTTCGGTTTTGACCATCAATTGGTCAAGTCAAAGTTCAATTGAACTTTGCAACGTGATTGTAATCATGATAGTTATAATCCTCAGCGATTATACCTACTGATTACCACGTTAACTAGGCGTAGTGACGAGTCAAAGTTTCGGTCAAAATGCGTTTTAGCACGCATTTTGCAACGGAACTATTTTCGGGTATCAAAACCCATTGTTTTGATACCAAATCAGTTTTATAAGCTAGTTAAACATGTTTTGACATGTTTAACTCGTCACTATTAGTTTAGGATCGTAAGTTAAGCGGTCTAAACAACCGCTTAGACTTTCGAACCCGACCCATTTGGTCGATCATTAGGATCCGACCAAGCTTGATTAGTGATCATAGTTGCATAGGTAATAACCACTGAGGTTATACCTTATGATCACATAGGATTGGTTAGTTATTTGTTAAGTAGCTTGTATGCCCATAGGAAATGACCAAAACGCCCTTTTGAAGCTTAAATCCATATTTTACATATGTGAACAAGTTTTTGACATCTAAACTGATATGGTAACATAATTAGGCATAATTGGGCATATAAGACTTGACATAGCGCATAGTTAACCATCCGAACATAGTTTTGCGCGAACGACGCGTTAAAGTAGCATAAGCTACCTTAATAGGTCTTAACGGGTCAAAAGCACTTAGGCTAAGTTCCGAGTTAGGATGTAGGCTTTGTTAAACCATATCACATGAGTTCCAACACTCATTTGGTTTACAAGACCTCATTCTATCCGATCTTCCGATTTAGGTGTTGATTTATTTACTAGTAATCCGATTACTAGGTACTACTTGAATTCCCTTGGTTTGTCTAAGCTTCGCTAAGTTCTTTAGATCAAGGATACCCTTCTATTCAATGTGAGTACATAGTTCCCCTATTTTACTATTTTCAGTTGTTTTGGGGTGATTCATATGTATTAAAACGATTTCGATATTTTAACAATGTTTTCAAAAAACGATTAAGATGGTTTATATTAAACTAACAATGATTTCGATAATGTGAACAAACTTGTTGGTTGTAATTACATAATGAATGCCATTCATTAGCATTGATCAAGCCGACCAGTATTAGGTTACGGTACCATAGGATCTGACAAATCCCGTTATCAGACTACACCCATGGTTATGTGTGGGGGTTATGTAGGTAACGACCGAATATGATGTTTGTTAACTTACCCTTTGGTGGTTTGTTAATATGAGAAACGAGGTAGTCGAGTCACGAAGGTTTGAATGTTATTAGCGAGACGACCAAAAGTAGTTTCACAATTAAAACGAAAACGATTTTGGGACGAGTTAAATGATTTGGAACGACTTAAACGATATAAACGATTTGAACGGATGATTGGTTTGGGTTGTGATTAGGTAATGGATGGGTGTAACATGATAAAAGCATGGTAGATACGCCGCTGGTACATCTTATATATAAGTGCTTTTATCATAATACATTTCATGTCATTATTTAGTTCACTTGGGAAACGATTTGAAACGATGTCACACAACGAGGTTTCCGAAATGATATAAACCATGCGAGTTTTATTAACGAGTTATAACGAGATGTTTTAAGAATTGGTTTACTAAAACAAAAAAGTCTTTGAGTTAGGAATCGTGGCTACGAGATTTTATAAATTATAACCATCTTGATTTGAGTTGGTTAATCATGTTGCAATATTATATACTTTTCAAAACAAAGTTTTCAAGGTATTGCAATATATATAAACGAGCCATGATTCCGATACTCTCACAAAACCTATGTGCTCGCCAGCATTTCTTTGCTGACTTTGTTTTTACATATGTTTCAGGTGATGTTGCGTGATGATTGCTAGGAAGCATGTTCACTTAGGATCTGGACAAGGCCTTAGTGACATAAAAACGATAGTAGACGATGTTTAATTTGTTTGTTTGGTTTTAAGACATTGTAAATTACTTAATGAATCAATAAAACGAAACTTTTAACTACCATGGTTGATGAAACGATGATTCTATTACAACACTCCCCGACGTTTCCACCACGGTTTGTTGTTTTAACGTGGTCGGTGTGTGACAGAAGAGTTGGTATCAGAGCCAATGGTTATATGGAATTAGGTTTTTAGTAACGCTTTGATCTAGACTATAACTTTCTAGGACCCTAACGCGAGTTTACTTGCGTTTAGATTTTAAAACAATACCGTCACCTATCCTTAGGTGATAACAAGAACGAGAACACAATAACAAATCCGCTTCGAAAATTAATCATCTATCCTTGGATGATTGATTGTAAGGTTTTGAACCCTCTGAGTTTCCAAAATCTCGTCAAAGTTTGGGTCTAAATAATGTGAACACGTGCAAACTGGAAGAGTGAATGCCTGTACCCTGAGTTTTCTGTCTAAGGCTAGAGTGTTCGTACAAATCCGCAGTATTGGACCAGTCACTCTTACCTGGGAACTCTTGGGGTGAGTGTTCACTTATAGGCGAGCATGTCTTCAGCGATACATTATTATGACCTATTTACTTTGATTAGTCACTGCGTGTCGTTTGTTTGTTCGAGGTAATGAACAAATGATCGCACTCCGTGTGTTTTGTCGATGTTTTCAATACCTCTTTTGTTTCTCCAATTGTCGACCTCACTCGTTTCTCATGTTTCCTTGTTAGACAATGTCTCCTCGACACGATGCTCAAACTTTTACTGCTGAAGAAGTTGCAGCCCTTGTCTCTCAGCAAATGGCTGCTGTACTTCCAGGCGTTGTGACCCAAATCCATGACCTATACAACAATAACAATAATAAACAACAATAACGCACATTGTAATTTCAAGAATTTCAATTCTGCAAAGTCGCTTATGTTTTCTGGGTCACAAGGAGCAACTGCGCTCCTGCAGTGGTTCGAGAGTATCGAGAGCACATTCAGACATGTGCAGTGTCCAAATGCGCGTAAGGTTGAGTTTGCTTCAAGCGTGTTTGAGAAGCGAGCTCTTACATGGTGGAACGAAGTGATGCGTGATAGGGGTGCAGAAGTGGCATTAGCGCAAACTTGGGAAGAGCTCCGAGCTCTCATGATGAGAGAGTTCTGTCCCCGTCACGAGATTCAAGCTTTGGAACGAGAATTCGATGATTTGAAACAAGACGGGGGAGAACACCGTGCTTATACGGATCGAATTGAGGAGCTCAGTTTGTTGTGTCCCACTATGGTTACCCCACTGGAGAAAGCAATCGAGAGGTATATCGATGGTTTACCCGATTCCATTCAGGATATTGTGACCGGTGTTAATCCTAATGCCGTCCGTCATGCAATCGATTTGTTGGCTACCCTGACTGAGTCCAAAGTCAGGAAGGGTAAACTCACCCGCAAGGGTGATAAAAAGAAGTCAACCAATTCTGATAAGGAAAAGGGTAAGGGTAAGAAAGGTGAGTCGTCGAAGAAGTCGAGAAAGCGAAAGGGTGCTCAGAATTTTGTTGTTACAGCACAAACTCCTCAGAACCCACAGACTCAACCTCCTGCAAAGAAAGCATATGCTGGTACCGTACCTCACTATGCTCGATGCAACGGTCACAATGTTGCTCAACAGGCCTGTAAACAGTGTGCTACGTGTGGTAGACTTGGGCATTTGGCCAACATTTGTCGTTTTGGTCAAAATCAAGCTGCTCAAGTTCCAGCACAAGCTCAAGGGAATGTTGCGAGATTCCCACCTGGTTCGTGTTTCAATTGCGGAGAAATGGGTCATTTCCGCAACAATTGGCCGAGATTGGTAAATGCAAATGCGAATCCGAACGCGATTGCAAATATGAATCCCGCTCGTGAACGAGCATACAATCTGAACGCAAATGAGGCGAGGGCGGACAACGAGGTTGTTAACGGTACGTTCCTTGTTAATAATCAACTTGCATCTGTTCTTTTCGATTCTGGTGCCGATAGGAGTTTTGTTTCGTTATCCTTTGAGCCTTTACTTGAGATACCTAGAACTAAACTGAGGAAACCCTTATCTGTTGAAGTTGCTACCGGTAAACCTCTTGTTCTCGATTCTGTTATTCATGGTTGTCAATTGAACCTCGATAACCATCTTTTCCCCATTGACCTCGTACCGATGCAACTTGGGAGTTTCGACATTATCGTGGGGATGGATTGGTTAACCAAACACCATGCTGAGGTGGTTTGTTTCGATAAGATCATTCATATCCCTCTTTCGTCTGGAGATGTCCTAGAGGTTCGTGGTGAGAAACCATCTGGTGGATTGAAACTCATGTCGTGTACGAAATCCCAAAGTTACTTGCGAAAAGGATATGTTGCTTTTCTGGCACATGTCACCGAGGAGAAAGGCAAGAACAAGAGTATTCAGGATATTCCGATTGTTCGGGATTATCCAGAGGTGTTTCCTGATGAACTGCCTGGTTTGCCTCTAGTTCGTCAAGTCGAGTTTCATATTGACTTTGTACCCAATGCTAACCCAATTGCGAAAGCACCTTATCTCCTTGCACCGTCTAAGATGCAAGAGTTATCAAAACAGCTTCAAGAGTTATCTGATAAAGGATTCATCCGACCGAGTTATTCACCTTGGGGCGCTCCTGTCCTCTTCGTGAAAAAGAAAGATGGATCTTTTCGAATGTGTATTGATTATCGTGAGCTTAACAAGCTTACCATCAAGAATCGATATCCCCTACCCCGAATCGATGATCTCTTTGATCAGCTGCAAGGTGCTACCTGTTTCTCCAAGATCAACCTGCGTTCTGGGTATCATCAGCTTCATGTATTCGAAGAAGATATTCCCAAAACTGCTTTCCGAATAAGATATGGGCATTACGAGTTCACTGTCATGCCTTTTGGTTTGACAAATGCTCCAGCTATCTTTATGGACTTAATGAATAGGGTCTGTAAACCTTATTTAGACAAGTTCATCATTGTGTTCATCGATGATATTCTTATTTATTCGAAGTCTCGAACCAATCACGAGCAACACCTTCGTTTGACCTTGGAACTCCTGAAGAAGGAACAACTTTTTGCTAAATTCTCCAAGTGTGAATTTTGGCTTTAAAGAAGTTCAGTTTTTGGGACATATTGTCAACGAGCAAGGTATTCATGTGGATCCATCCAAGATTGTTGCAATCAAGGATTGGAATACACCGACGACGCCTACTGAGATTCGATCTTTTCTTGGTCTTGCGGGATATTATCGTCGTTTTATTTCTAATTTCTCGAAGATTGAGGTTCCACTCACTACTTTGACTCAAAAGAATAAGCCTTTTGAGTGGGGACCCAAACAAGAAGAAGCGTTCCAAATGCTGAAACAGAAGCTATGTGATGCTCCTGTTTTATCTTTGCCCGAGGGAAGCGATGATTTCATTGTCTACTGTGATGCGTCCAACTTAGGCCTTGGTTGTGTTCTTATGCAACGAGGTAAAGTTATACCATATGCATCTAGACAATTGAAAGTTCACGAGAAGAACTACATGACTCATGATCTTGAGTTAGGAGCTGTGGTTTTCGCGCTTAAAATCTGGAGACACTATCTCTATGGAACGAAGTGTGTGGTTTTCACAGACCACAAAAGTCTCCAGCATATTCTTAATCAGAAAGAGCTCAACATGAGGCAACGTCGTTGGGTTGAACTCTTGAACGACTATGATTGCGAGATTCGCTACCATCCTGGTAAGGCGAATGTCGTAGCCGATGCGCTTAGTCGAAAGGATCGAGTCAAGCTTCATTCTGTTCGAACTCTATCTAATCTCCAAACTCGTGTTCTTCAAGCTCAGCAATTTTGTGTTTCACAAAATTTGATGGGTAAGGAATTACCACGTCAACTTGATCTTAAACTCGAACCGAAGGATGATGGTTTACTCTATTTCAAGGATCATTTGTGGATTCCAAAACAGGATGATTTTCACACTTTAGTGATGGACGAATCTCATAAGTCTCGATATTCTATCCATCCTGGTGCTGATAAAATGTACAAGAATCTTCGTACTAAGTTTTGGTGGCCTGGTATGAAAAAGGATGTTGCCTTGTATGTATCGAAATGCATAACTTGTCTCAAAGTCAAGGCTGAACATCAACGACCTTCTGGTTTGCTTGTACAACCAGAGATACCGGTTTGGAAGTGGGAGATCATTGCAGTGGATCTCATCACTAAATTACCGCGTACATCTAAAGGTCATGATGTTATTTGGGTTATTATCGATCGATTAACGAAGTCAGCTCATTTTATTCCAATTCGCGAGGATCTATCTGCGGATAAACTTGCAAAGATTTATGTTGATGAGATTGTATCACGACATGGTGTTCCTTTGGATATCATTTCCGATCGTGATGCTCGGTTTTCATCTCATTTCTGGAAGACCATGCAATCTGCTATGGGAACCCAACTAAATCTAAGCACTGCTTATCATCCCCAGACAGATGGACAATCTGAGAGAACGATTCAAACTTTGGAGGATATGCTTAGAGCATGCGTGATAGACTTTGGTGGTAATTGGGATTCTCATCTGCCATTGATCAAGTTCTCTTACAACAATAGTTATCATGCTAGCATTAATATGGCACCATTCGAAGCTCTCTACGGTCGAAAATGTCGTTCACCTGTTTGTTGGAACGAGACCGGTGAAGCTCAGCTTACTGGACCGGAGCTTGTTCTGGAAACAACAGACAAAATCAAGAAAATCCGCGATAATCTTGTGACAGCTAGATGCCGTCAAAAGAGTTATGCGGATGTGCGACGTAAACCCTTAGAATTTCAAGTTGGAGACCGTGTCCTACTCAAGGTGTCACCTTGGAAAGGAGTGGTGAGATTTGGAAAGAAAGGAAAACTTGCACCACGATATGTTGGACCATTTAAGATTGTTGAAAGGGTTGGAAAGGTTACCTATCGACTAGAGCTACCTCCAGAGCTTGGAAATATTCATCCGACTTTTCACGTGTCCAATCTGCGAAAGTGTTTAGCTGACGTTGACCTTCACTTTCCTCTCGACGAGATCCAAATCGATGAAACGATGCACTTTGTCGAGAAACCTGTGGAGATAGTGGACCGTACATACAAACAATTGAAGAACAAACGAATTCATTTGGTCAAGATTCGCTGGGAATCCAAACGTGGCCCAGAGTTTACTTGGGAACGTGAGGACCAAATGAAGGTGAAATATCCACAACTGTTCTCACAAGTTTCCTCTAGTTAACATTTCGGGACGAAATTTCCTAAAGTAGGGGAGACTGTGACAACTGTGCTCTGTAATCGATGAACAATGCAAAACAATGTTAGTTATCAATAAAACAATGTGCTTTGGTGTTATTATATGTGTTATTATGTGTGTATTTATGTTTGGTGATTTTACAATTCGATTCGATTCCGATTTCAAGTTTTAAATCGCTTTCTGGAAGGTTATACGCAAACTGGCGCGTAAACGCGGTCAGTTTAATGCAACAAACACTCCAGAATAGTGACATAGGCTTAACATACCTAAAATAACCTCCACATAACTTAGAAATAAGTTTTGGATGGTTTGGTGTGTTGAAAACAAGTCTATTCGATCGCAGGGACTATTTGTGTCAAACTGCGAAACTATATCGATTTGTATGGTATCGAACATTCTGGAACTTGATCATAAGCTAAACATACCATAAATAACCTAAACATATCTTATAAATAAGCTTTGAGGGGTTCGGTGTGCAAAAATACGCTTATTTGATCTTACAGGGACTAAAAGTGTCAAAAACGACGTAAGTTTGCATTTTCGCGCATATCTTACGTTCTGACCATATATGGACATCCAAAATTTTTGTACACACTAAAATATTTTTATTTTAGTGCTCGGCATGCAAAAATACCGTTCGTCGCTTAATTTGGATCGTTTTTGTGTTCGTTACGACTTCCGTCGTAATTTACCGAACAACGCAACCGTACGACCAAAGGAGCCGACATCCGAGATGTTTTTGAGCACATTTTAAGTTCCCTATACTTTAACTTCATTTTATATCTTTTAAATGGGGTTAGCAGGGCTTAAACGTGTCAAAAATGCATCGAAAACCAAGTTTAGGGCTTCAGGGACTAAATCTGCCATTTTTGAAAGTTGCTGATCAGATGTAGGGTCCTTACGGACCGTAAAGCATGCCCAGCGACCATAAAGTTGATTTTTGCAATCTGTTTGATAATTCAGGGGCTGTTATGCAAAGTTATTGGTGTGTTAACCAAGTTAACACCTCTCCAAGGCTTTGAACCTGCATCAAACACTTGTATGGCCATGATCATTGCTTGGAGGCTGCACATGTAACACCTGTGCCTCCATGGCCATCAAACAAATACCGAACCAATGAAATATTATATTTCATACTTGGGATTTGTAAAAATATGTGTCTCATTTGCACATATCAATTTTTGTTCAATTCCAAACTCTAAATCGCTTTCTGGAAGGTTATACGCGCACCGATGCGTAAATATAACCAGTTTAATGCAACAAACACTCTGGAATAGTGACATAGGCTTAACATACCTTAAATAACCTTTACATAACTTAGAAATAAGTTTTGAAGGCTTTGGTATGGCAAAAACAAGTTAATTCGCTTACAGGGACTAAAATTGACAAACTGCGAAAGTATGCCAATTTGAACTGGAACGAACATAACGGAACATGACCATAAGTTAAACACACCTTAAATATCCTTTACCTAGCTTAGAAATAAGCTTTGAGGGGTCGGTGTGCTAAAATATACTTTTGGGTCATTCAGGGACTAAAAGTGTCAAAAAGTGCACAAGTTTGCATTTTCGCGCATAACTTACGTTCTGAATACATTCGGACATCCAAAAATTTATGTAAGCACTAAAATATTTTATTTTAGTGTTGGCATAAGAAAAATCCATTCGTCACGCATTTTGGATCGTTTTTCGCGCTTATGCGCATTCCGTCGTAATTAAGAGAACATCGCATTCGTACGGCCAAACGAACCAACATCCGACATATTTTTGAGCATGTTTCATGACCACAATGTTTAGGCATCATTTTAGGGCCTTAAAGTTGGCTTTACGGGCCTTAGAAGTGACGGAAATGGCCTTAAACACGTGCAGGGGCTGAAACTGTCACTTTTGAAACTTGTTTTCTGATCAGAAGCTCCAGGCGGCCCGCCTGAGTTTTATCTGATCCTGAAGTGGGCCGCATCAGCCTTCCAAACCAGATTCAATGTCTTAACAGGCTGTTATCAGCTGTATTACCCACAAAACCCACTTGCATATGGTAAATCTGATACTAGGGGCTTGTTTTGGATGTGCACATGGTATTACAATACCATGGGTGCAAGTGTATGGCCAAGATTCGATCACGTTTTCCATGAAACGATCTTAACGGCTCACCGAAAACTATAAATACCCCCCCCCATGCCATTGCAAAACCCACAAGAATCTTGATTTGAGAAGCTCTAAGTTGAAACCATTGTTTCATACCTGAGCTACTTGGATCGAGATTAGCATTCGGGGACCCTTCGTAAGTATTCTTTCGTTCTTTCCTTTTTTTATTGCTTTTCGAGTCCAAAAGTCAAACTTTGTTTGACTTTCTGCGTTGACCAGTGTATGGTCAATGCGAGGTTCATTTGAACTTCGCAACGTGATTGTAATCACGATGGTTATAGTCCCTTGGGACTATGCCTACTGATTACCACGTTGTCTAGGGTCGTAAGGTAAGCGATCTAAACAATCGCTTATACTTTCGAACCCGACCCATTTGGTCGATCATTAGGATCCGACCAAACACATTAGGTGACCATAGTATATAGGGAATAACCTTCCGAGGTTATACCTTATGGTCGCTTCGTTTGAATAGTTGTATGATAGGTAGTTTATATGCCTTAGGTAAATTACCAGAATACCCTTTTCATGTATAATTGGTAATTAAGCATATGTAACCTAAAATTTTGTCACATAACTGAGTTTGTAACATGTTTAAGGCATATGTTACTTGTCATAGGACTAGTTAGGCAGTCCAAACGCGTTTTACGCGAACGACGCGTTAAAGTAGCATAAGCTACCTAAACGGGTCGTAATGGGTCACAAACACTTAGGTTAAGTTTCGTTTTAGTATGTGGGCTTTGTTAAACCATATTACACGAGTTCCCATACTCGTTTGGTTTACGAACCCTCATTCTATCCGATCTTCCGATTTAGGTCCGGTTTATTAATGTAGTTACCTATAGTAGGTGCCGTTTGATTCCGTGATCTCTAGCGTTGCTTGGTGGTTATCTTAAGACTTCTGAGCAATCTCAAGTGAGTACATAGACCCCTCTTTTACTGTTTTCCAAACATTTTGGGGTGGAACACATGTGCCTACTTGTTACTTTCATGCTTTCCATGTTTTCACATCATATACTTGCTATGTTCATTAGTACATTTATAGTACATGATTTCATTGTTTTACATTACATTTCATGCTATGTATGTCCATTGTGTGCATACTTAGTACATTGTTTTACATTTACATTTTATGCTATGTATGTCCATTTGTTACATACTTAGTACAGTTGTTTTCAGCACATGCTTACATTTTGTTATGACATTTGGGTTGTTTACAATGGAACAATACATTCATTAACATTAGCTATGCCGTTCGTTAGTAGGTAGTGGTACCATAGGAATTGATAACTCCCGTTCCTGAAATCCTGGGTTGGTTTGGATTGGAAGGAATGACCGAATTCGATATACATAACTTAGATAAACCTTTAAATTGTTTAAGGGTTTATCGCCACAGTCTCAAGGCTTGGATGTATGCATTTTCACAACACCGCATAGATGTTCGTATCAGTATAGCATGCATTTCCACAAAACATAACTTTGATTTAAACCAAGTTTTACTTCAATACTTTGTTTTGTGCATTTTACCTATGGTTTAGTTGATGCATTTCACTAGCCATACATATCATTTTGGTTACACATTACATGATTTACATTTGACACATAAACATTTTCGACATTGGTTATACATTACATGATTTACATTTGACACATAAACATTTTCGACATTGGTTATACATTACATGATTTACATTTGACACATAAACATTTTCGACATTGGTTATACATTACATGATTTACATTTGACACATAAACACTATTGACATTGGTTACACATTACATGGTTTACATTTGACACATAAACATTTTGACATATTATTCAATACGTTTGGCAATTGGTTTAAACATAGACATCTTACATTGGTGGTTTGTTTGGGTAAGTGATTTGAGTAACGAGACGTGTGTAATATGATACAAGCATGGTGGATACGCCGCTGGTACTTCCTATATATAAGTGATTGTATGGTATTACATATCGTAGCGTTATTTGAATCATTTCCATTTGGACATATAACATTTTATACAAATAACATACTTTTCACAATACATTGTTTTACAAACAACTTAAATTATACAAACTCATTTTTATATGGTTATTCATTTAACCATACCTTATTCTCTTATTTATACATATCATCTGATCTTATCGTTTTTCAAAAGATTTACAAGACAAATCAAATTACAAGGTTCATGACTAAACATTTTCTTAAACAATAAGTCATGAATCCTATTTTCATAAACCTATGTATCTCACAGGCATTTTTTTGCTGACGTACCTATTTTCACATGTGTTTCAGGATATGATACATAGGATTTATCAAGACACACTTAGGCGGACTTGGGCCTTAGCGACAATAAAAGATGCAAGACTAGTTATTTATGTTATGTTATGTTTCTTTGATTGTCAAGACATTGTAACTACTTTAATCAATAAAACAATATTTCAATTTCCAAGTGTTATGAAACAATGATTATGTTACAACACTCCCCGACGTTTTCCGCCACGTTTTGTTGTTCTACGTAGTCAGGGTGTGACAACACAAAACACTTGTTATGATCCTATGATCCTGCAACAAGTATAAATAGCCAAGCTCTCTTCCATTTTCATTGCTCATTCCTCTCTTCTCTTCTTTACAATCTGATTTGGGAGCTTTCTAATCTGATTGGAAACTTATTCTTGGTAGAAAAGATAGCTAGGACCCTTTGTAAGTCTTCTTTCATGCTTATTCTTTATGTTTAAGTAGAAAGTCAAACAGTTTGGCCAAAAGTTTGACTTTCGGTTTTGACCATCAATTGGTCAAGTCAAAGTTCAATTGAACTTTGCAACGTGATTGTAATCATGATGGTTATAATCCTCAGTGATTATACCTACTGATTACCACGTTAACTAGGCGTAGTGACGAGTCAAAGTTTCGGTCAAAATGCGTTTTAGCACGCGTTTTGCAACGGAACTATTTTTGGGAATCAAAACCCATTGTTTTGATACCAAATCAGTTTTATAAGCTAGTTAAACATGTTTTGACATGTTTAACTCGTCACTATTAGTTTAGTGCTTGTTTAGGATCGTAAGTTAAGCGGTCTAAACAACCGCTTAGACTTTCGAACCCGACCCGTTTAGTCGATCATTAGGATCCGACCAAGCTTGATTAGTGATCATAGTTGCATAGGGAATAACCACTGAGGTTATACCTTATGATCATATAGGATTGGTTAGTTATTTGTTAAGTAGCTTGTATGCCCATAGGAAATGACCAAAACGCCCTTTTGAAGCTTAAATCCATATTTTACATATGTGAACAAGTTTTTGACATCTAAACTGATATGGTAACATAATTAGGCATAATTGGGCATATAAGACTTGACATAGCGCATAGTTAACCATCCGAACATAGTTTTGCGCGAACGACGCGTTAAAGTAGCATAAGCTACCTTAATAGGTCGTAACGGGTCAAAAGCACTTAGGCTAAGTTCCGAGTTAGGATGTAGGCTTTGTTAAACCATATCACATGAGTTCCAACACTCATTTGGTTTACAAGACCTCATTCTATCCGATCTTCCGATTTAGGTGTTGATTTATTTACTAGTAATCCGATTACTAGGTACTACTTGAATTCCCTTGGTTTGTCTGAGCTTCGCTAAGTTCTTTAGATCAAGGATACCCTTCTATTCAATGTGAGTACATAGTTCCCCTATTTTACTATTTTCAATTATTTTGGGGTGATTCATATGTATTAAAACGATTTCGATATTTTAACAATGTTTTTAAAAACGATTAAGATGGTTTATATTAAACTAACAACGATTTCGATAATGTGAACGAACTTGTTGGTTGTAATTACATAACGAATGAAATTCATTAGCATTGATCAAGCCGACCAGTATTAGGTTATGGTACCATAGGATCTGACAAATCCCGTTATCAGACTACACCCATAGTTATGTGTGGGGGTTATGTAGGTAACGACCGAATCTGATGATTGTTAACTTACCCTTTGGTGGTTTGTTAATACGAGAAACGAAGTAGTCGAGTCACGAAGGTTTGAATGTTATTAGCGAGACGACCAAAAGTAGTTTCACAATTAAAACGAAAACGATTTTGGGACGAGTTAAATGATTTGGAACGACTTAAACGATATAAATGATTTGAGCGAACGATTGGTTTGGGTTGGGTTGTGATTAGGTAATGGATGGGTGTAACATGATAAAAGCATGGTAGATACGCCGCTGGTACATCTTATATATAAGTGCTTTTATCATATTACATTTCATGTCATTATTTAGTTCACTTGGGAAACGATTTGAAACGATGTCACACAACGAGGTTTTCGAAATGATATAAACCATACGAGTTTTATTAACGAGTTATAACGAGATGTTTTACGAATTGGTTTAATAAAACAAAAAGTCTTTGAGTTAGGAATCATGGCTACGAGATTTTATAAATTATAACCATCTTGATTTGAGTTGGTTAATCATGTTGCAATATTATATACTTTTCAAAACAAAGTTTTTGAGGTATTGCAATATATATAAACGAGCCATGATTCCGATACTCTCACAAAACCTATATGCTCGCCAGCATTTCTTTGCTGACTTTGTTTTTACATATGTTTCAGGTGATGTTGCATGATGATTGCTAGGAAGCATGTTCACTTAGGATCTGGACAAGGCCTTAGTGACATAAAACGATAGTAGACGATGTTTAATTTGTTTGTTTGGTTTTAAGACAATGTAAATTACTTAATGAATCAATAAAACGAAACTTTTAGCTACCATGGTTGATGAAACGATGATTCTGTTACAACACTCCCCGACGTTTCTGCCACGGTTTGTTGTTTTAACGTGGTCAGGGTGTGACAGTTATAATCCTTAGTGATTATGCCTACTGATTACCACGTTAACTGGGTGTAGTGACGAGTCAAAGTTTCGGTCAAAATGCGTTTTAGCACGCATTTTGCAACGGAACTACTTTTAGGTATCAAAACACTTAGTTTTGATACCAAATCAGTTTTCTAAGTAGGTTAAACATGTTTTGACATGTTTAACTCGTCACTACTAGTTTAGTGCTTGTTTAGGGTCGTAAGTTAAGCGGTCTAGACAACCGCTTAGACTTTCGAACCCGACCCGTTTGGTCGATCATTAGGATCCGACCAAGCTTGCTTAGTGATCATAGTTGCATAGGGAATAACCCCTGAGGTTATACCTTATGATCACATAGGATTGGTTAGCAATTCGTTAATTGGTTTACATGCCCATTGGAAATGACCAAAATGCCCTTTTGTAGCATAAATCCGTAATGTGCATATGTGAACATATTTTTGACATCTAATCTGAATTAGTAACATGTTAGGGTATAATTGGGCATGTAAGACTTGATATAGCTCATAGATAACCATCTGAACATAGTTTTGCGCAACCGGCGCGTTATAGTAGCTTATGCTACCATAATGGGTCAAAACGGGTCAAGAGCACTTAGGTAGACTTTCAAATCAGAATGTTAGCTCTATTAAATCATACCATATGAGTTCAATTACTCATTTGATTTATAGAACATCATTCTATCCTATCTCCCGGTTTAGGAGCCGTTTAATAACATAGTTACCTATATTAGGTGCCGTTTGATTCCGTACTCCCTCTAGCTTAGCTTGGTTGTTATTCAAGACTTCTAAGCACCCTCAAATGAGTACATAGTCCCCTCTTTTACTGTTTTTAATGTTTTGGGGTGAAGCATGTGTACCTATTTGTTATGTTTATGATTTCAAAGTATAATTGATTATACATATTAGTACTTTTTTTACAAACTAAATGGTTATTTATGGTCTAAACTCTGATTTTCAAAGATTATAAAATTAATTGTTGAATTATACTTATTTATGTTCACCAGACCGATTGGTAGTATGATATAGCGCTATAGGATTTGACACCCCATTCCTGTTGTCATGGAATGTCTGAAACCAATTTATTTCTCCATCCAAATAGGGATTGCCTTTGTCGTATTCCTATAGTCTCAAAGGTGTATTTTGATGCACTAGGTCTGATTGAATTCTTAAATCACATTATTGTGTATTTGGTTAAACTCCCAAAAGTATACTTTGATATACTCTCATATGTGATATTGTACAAAACAACATATATTTGTTAATTACTAAAACATATTTTGATATGTTAGTTATAAAACCAAAGAATATTTTGATATGTTAGTTATAAAACTAAAACATGATGGGATTTTAACATGTTTATCAAAGAAATTTCATCCATATGAAATAAAAACGCAGCGGAAATAATGTTTAAAACATGTTACTTTTATAAGATATAAAACCATTTATATGCAAAATCCCAAAACCCGGATCCATATATGAGATGTATACTATCAAACACAACCATAGGATGTTTAGAAAACTACCTTCTTGAAGTACAAGGATGATGAAACGGATGATGCTTCTTGAAATGGTTGTCTTCAAGAGTAGAAAACCTCAAGCTTGTATACCCCAAGCCTTCCAACAAACACCTTATGTTTTAGCTAGGATTTCTACACTTATGAACTCACTATTGAAACCCTCTTGAAGCCATCATATGGCCGAAAATATGAGAGGAGGTTTTGGAGTTCTTGCACTTGATTTATGAACTTGAAACTCTCCACTAGATCAACCATACATGACCCGATTTTTTAGAGTCTTACACTTGATTTTTCCAAATAAAAATCAACTCTTGGATGATCATGTTGAGGCCGAAAAATTTTCAGCCATTTCTACCTATCTTCTTCAAGTTCTTCAAGTTCAAAATTCATCAAAATGAATATATAAGACATGAGAGATTTGCCACCCCATTGCCCAATTACAAGATGTCTAGTTATGACAATTGCATGAAACCTCATTGGACCCAAATTTTCACCCAATGAAGTGTCATCTAAATATGACATCTTGCATGAAATGTTATTGGAGCAAAAACCTTTTGGGAATTCCCATGGGGGGGGGGGGCGGCCCACTTGTATTTTTATAAAAAAAAAAATTCAAATCTTTCTTTTATAAATTTAAGTCTTGATTAATTTTATAACTTTTATAAAATTATAACATCATATGTTATAAGACTTATACAACCTTTTATTATGTTATTTAACCCATTAAATAACAAAATAAAATATTCTCTCAAAATAAATTATCCATATAATTTATTAGTTTGTCAAGTGCAATTATTTAGAAAACCAATTTCTAAATATTCTAAGTGTTGATATTTATTTATTTGATCATATCATAAATAAATATTGTAAGTGTTTGTCTAGCTTGTTATTGGGTATGACTCGACTTGGATCATAACGTACTAGCCACATCAATTTAATATGTGTCTTGGGCATACAGAGTCCAACAATCTCCCACTTGCACAAGATACATAGAAGATTGATGCAAGCAGTAAATAACGCCTAACTACGGTTTACTACCCCTAATACGTATGACTATATGTGCCATTCAATAACATCATCCCCTTCAAGTCCCTTACTTGAACATGATTTAGGTGAATCTATCATTTATCCTTTCGTTACAGATGTCATGTCAAATCCAGAGACACAGAGTGATCACTCTCTGTTGATTTAACTTTAGCAGGCCTTAGACATCTTACTCTCAACGAATAAGAGGAACAAATCCCATCTTGACTACATACGTCTCTCACAATCACCTTGTACCACACCTGAGCTTAGCCTTATGTACTGTCATATTACTGACAGCGAAGAAATAAGTCAAGGCATAATATTTGGTGAATATCAAGACCCAATATGTATCTCAGGGCTGAGGATACTATGATATTCTCCTTTACTCAAATTTACTTATGATCAATCACAGATGATTCCATGCAGTAATATTTGAGAGCGAGTCAGTCCAATATTTGTATCCCACAAATATCTATGAACCTTGGTAGCAACACTTTGCTCTATATTCATATCTAATGAATATCCACCAATCCAAATTCATAATAGTCTTACATTCATATTTGTTCCCACAATTATGATCGACTACGGACATTTAGAATAAGTAACTTATTCACGGATTTAAACATGCTAATATGGAACATAACTCAACATACCATAAAGAGTTATAATAACAATTGTTCCAATATCCAAATACAAAATAGATCAAATCCAATCACTAGAATATCGAAGTCCTAAGGCACAAGTATGACCCTTTCATGCTTTGCCCATTCAAGGATCTTCGTGAGTGGATCCGCAATATTTTGATCAGTGTGAACTTTGCGAATACATATCTTTCTCTTTTTCAACTTCATCCCTTATGTAGTTGAAAGTCCGCTCAATGTGCCTAGTCTTTCGATGTACACGAGGTTCCTTGATTTAAGCAATCGCACCATCGTTATCACAAAGATCTCTAGGGGTCCTGAATGGTAGGGACTACCCCTAGATCGGCAATAATTCAAGTGGCAGATCCATATGAATTATCACAATCATTGAAGCGGCGATGTATTCTGATTATGTAGTGGACAATGCTACCCTGTTTGTGATCGAGAACCATCTTGATCAGTTTGGAAACTCGAATCCATGTAACCCTTTACAACGAATTCCGAAACTCGCATCCCTGTAACCTTTTACAACGAGTTCTTTTCACCAGATCCATATATTAGAAATATATCCTTAGTCCTTCTAAGGTATTTCAATATACTTTCTAATAGTCATCCAATGACCGTTATTTGGATTTTACTGGTATCTTCTCGTCATGCTTAAAGCGCATAACTTGTCCGGTCTAGTACATATCATTTCATACATAATGAATCCTATAGCTGACGTATATGGGATTCCTTTCATTCTTTCTTGCTCATCCTTTGAGCTTGGACATTGAAACGCATTCAATATTGTCCACTCTTTGAATAGGTACCAAACCTTTCATAGAGTTCTCTATCTTGAACCCTTTCAAGACTTTGTCAATGTATGCACTTTAGTTTAAACCAATCAAGCGCCTTGATCTATCCCTGTAGATCTTTACTCCCAAAATATAGGCGGCTTCTCCAAGATCCTTAATTGAAAAACAACTTTCAAGCCAGGCTTTTACACCTTTCAAGGTTTGGAATGTTATTCCAAATAGTAGAATGTCATCGACATATAATTCTAAGAAAGTAATAATGCTCCCACTAGCTTTCTTATACACACAAGCTTCATCACCGTTCTTGATGAATCCAAAATTCTTAATTTCTTCATCAAAACGATGATTCCAACTTCTAGATGCTTGTTTCAATCCATAGATTGATTTCTTTAACTTGCATACTTTGTCAGGATGTTTTGGATCGACAAAACCTTCAGGCTGAACCATATAGACATCTTCATCAAGATATCTATTAAGAAAAGCCGTTTTGACATCCAATTGCCAGATCTCATAGTCATAATATGCAGCTATGGCAAATAATATCCTGATTGACTTTAGCATCGCCACAGGCGAGAAGGTCTCATCATAATCAATCCCTTAAGTTTGAGTGAAACCTTTTGCTACAAGTCTTGCTTTGTAAGTATTCAAGTTGCCATGCGTTACAGTTTTCTTCTTGAAAACCCACTTACTTCCAACTACTTTAGAGTTAAGTGGTGGCACAACCAATTCCCATACTTGGTTGTCATACATGGATTGCATCTCTACGTTCATAGCCTCAAGCCATTTGTCGCAATCAGATTTTGACATTGCATCATGGTATGTGGTAGGTTCACCCAAATCTACCACGTAGCATCCATCCATGAAAAAATCCATATCTTTTAGGTGGACTACTTATTCTACCAGATCTGCGAACGTTTTGTGTGTAATGATCAACCACCTGATCATTTTCAACAACCTCTTGTTGAGTGCTAGTATCAACCAAACGTGTATCGGCTTGTGGTTCTTGATCCTCATCAAGTTCCACTGTTCTACTAATTCCTTCCACAAGGAACTTAGCTTCCAAGAACTCAGCCTTTTGAGCAACAAATACCTTTTGCTCTGTTGGATCGTAGAATTAATATCCTATACCACCTTTAGGATATCCTATAAAGATACACTTAGTGGATCGTACTTTTATTTGGGGTGTATTGCTTCACAGAAGCTACACAACCCCATACCTTCAATATGATAATGATGGAGCCCTTCCATGCAATATTTTAAAAGGAGTCTTATCCATTTTCTTGGTTTGGGCCATACGGGCCGCGGAGAGCAAAGCGTAACCCTAAAGTGATAGAGATAATGCGCTCCTAGCCATCATAGATCGAACCATATCTAATAGAGTTCGACTCCTCCTCTATCGAAACGAAGAACTTTAAAAGAGTTGATTTTGTACTTCACCTTTTGAAGATTCTGAACGTTTCAAAACTTCTTCTTTGTGTCAAGTACACATAACCATAACTACTATAGTTGTCGGTTAAAGTAATGAAGTGTCTTTCACCATTCATAGTCATTGGCTTAAAAGGATCACATACATTCGAATGTATGATACCTAAGAAATCTATTGCCCTTTCCCACTAAAGGATTACTTGGTCATTTTACCTTGTAGATAAGATTCGCATGTATCAAATGAACCAATTTCATTTGTTTCCAAAAGACAATTCTTTCGAAGTGTTTACATGCGACATCTGTTTATATGACCAAGGCGATAATGCCAAAGATAAGTCTCACTCAAATCCATTTTGAGTTTGTTGGTGATTGCTTGGTACATTGAACTATCAAATGATGTATTATTATGAACCAATTCATAACAACCATTTGAAGGCATAGTTTTAAAGTAAAACATGTCATTCATCGAAATATAAATGTCATTGTTTACAAACTTTAAATCAAAACATATTGTCACAAAAGGGAAACTTAAATAATGTTCCTAGTCAAACTAGGAGCATTCAAAACATTTTAAAACAATTTCCAAACTTATTTGGAAGTTTCAAAACATAGTCTCCTTTCTTGTAATGTTTATTTCTTTTGAACCTTTTGCAACGAATTGCAAACATGAGTTCCACATCCAGTATCTAATACCCATGTGTTAGAAGAAATAACATTAAGGTCAATATGTATCACAGGTCTGTACCTGAGGTTTGCCTAGCATCCCTCTTGTTTTTCAACTCTTTGAGATAGGTTGGACAATTCCTATTTAAATGCCCTATCTCACCACACTTAAAGCATGGATCGTTCGTGGCAACCTTTGCCTTCTTTTCTATTGGTTTCGGTGGTTCTGCTTTAGTCTTTCTTTTCCTTCCCTTTGATGTGCCCCTTTCCTTTGGCAACATTTGCTTTGGTGTCGGGGTGATGCCCTTTCTTTGTTACCACCCTCATTGATCGTTAGAATGGATAAAAGCCCTTTTACCCATATTGAGCCTTTCGAAGCGATTAATGTGGCTTTTCTTCTTAAAGATATAAGATGAGAACGATTGGTTTTCCTCTATTCGACATGCATGAAGTGCTCGAACCGTTTCAAAGCGTTCAACCTTTAGGAACATTTCCTACAATTGGTTAATCATGTCGCATGCTCATGATGTTCAAAATCCTTTTGAATCTCGGGAATCATAATTCCTAACATGAGGCAAGAGGTTTGCATAGTATTCTCGATATACTTAACCCAGTCGTTATAGGCATCCTTATCTTCCATAAGATGTTCATCGAGATTAGGATCGTTTTCTAGTGATAGGTTACGGACGGTTTGGGTAATTTTGTTAGCGGCCATCTACAAAATTTAACAAGGTTCAATTTTAGTATTTTCGATATTATTATATTTTAATCATTAATACCCTTTGTGTCTCATAGACAATTAATAATTAAAATCTAGAATCCAACGTTACATTTAAATATTGGTTAGGTGACCTTTATCCCTCTATTTAAATTAACAAGGTAGTCAACGTTTGACAATTGCAACTCTTTGCAACTTCTAGCCATATGGGATCGGTTAAACATCTTTATGTTTAGTTGGCATGTTTAATCCCATCAACACCTTTGTTCCCCATGCTTCGGTGACCCTAAGTTCATGGTTTCCAAATCAAGTCGTCCAACTTACACACACGTGTGAGTTTATACACATAAGTGGTTAGGTGACCTTTATCCCACAAACATGGTAAACCCACCTCGAATAAACAACCACACAAGCACAACATATATAACAATAGGTGCATAACCATAGCCAACTATTTTGACAACACTTGTTAGCCGAAACAAGTGTGCCAAAAGGTCCTTCCTAAAGGGTGAAAAATGACACAAGTATTGTGTCGTTGAACTCCCACTTGATCCCGCATCCAAATGCTTCAAGTCTTCCTTTTGTGTTGTGATTTCTCCACTTTCTTTGATCTTCCAAATGTCTTTTATATTCAGCTCCAAACTCCTTTGGACTTCAAAAATGTGTTTTGGTTATCGGGCTAAAATCCCGTTTAGAACTATGAAGTCCTTTATGCCCGAAATTGGCAAAAACCAAAACCGCATTTTTGTGTGCATCTTCTTTTACAAAATATATCCTAATACATTTTTCTATTAAAATAAAATGCACCAAATCTATTTATTTTACATACCAAATGAAAATAAATAAATTACATAACTTTACAAGTGGAAGAACAAAATAATAATTATTACAACCTTTGAAATAATTTAATAAATAAATCACAAGACAATTATTCAACGCAAGGTCATGGCTAGGTTATATGCACCAAAATATATATCCAAATATATATATATATTAATTTCAAGAAGCATAAAAAAATGGTTCCCTTTTAATAACCATTTTCGGCTATGTCCAAAAAACCGAAAAGGTGAGTTTTGTCCAAACAAACAAATCATCCATATGAAATAATTTTTCAAGATTCATTTATGCATGTAAGAATATAATCTTGAAAAACAAAGGGATAACCATACTTAAGATTTCGGCCATAGGGTTTTCACCAAACCCGAAACCCGAAAATTTTAAGTCTATTGAAGCATGCACTCATATAAGCGGCTCTAGATGCCATTGATGGGATTTTAACATGTTTATCAAAGCAATTTCATCCATATGAAATAAAAACGCAGCGGAAATAATGTTTAAAACATGTTACTTTTATAAGATATAAAACCATTTATATGCAAAATCCCAAACCCGGATCCATAGATGAGATGTATACTATCAAACACAACCATAGGATGTTTAGAAAACTACCTTCTTGAAGTACAAGGATGATGAAACGGATGATGCTTCTTGAAATGGTTGTCTTCAAGAGTAGAAAACCTCAAGCTTGTATACCCCAAGCCTTCCAACAAACACCTTATGTTTTAGCTAGGATTTCTACACTTATGAACTCACTATTGAAACCCTCTTGAAGCCATCATATGGCCGAAAATATGAGAGGAGGTTTTGGAGTTCTTTCACTTGATTTATGAACTTGAAACTCTCCACTAGATCAACCATACATGACCCGATTTTTTAGAGTCTTACACTTGATTTTTCCAAATAAAAATCAACTCTTGGATGATCATGTTGAGGCCGAAAAATTTTCAGCCATTTCTACCTATCTTCTTCAAGTTCTTCAAGTTCAAAATTCATCAAAATGAATATATAAGACATGAGAGATTTGCCACCCCATTGCCCAATTACAAGATGTCTAGTTATGACAATTGCATGAAACCTCATTGGACCCAAATTTTCACCCAATGAAGTGCCATCTAAATATGACATCTTGCATGAAATGTTATTGGAGCAAAAACCTTTTGGGAATTCCCATGAGGGGGGGCGGCCCACTTGTATTTTTATAAAAAAAATTCAAATCTTTCTTTTATAAATTTAAGTCTTGATTAATTTTATAACTTTTATAAAATTATAACATCATATGTTATAAGACTTATACAACCTTTTATTATGTTATTTAACCCATTAAATAACAAAATAAAATATTCTCTCAAAATAAATTATCCATATAATTTATTAGTTTGTCAAGTGCAATTATTTAGAAAACCAATTTCTAAATATTCTAAGTGTTGATATTTATTTATTTGATCATATCATAAATAAATATTGTAAGTGTTTGTCTAGCTTGTTATTGGGTATGACTCGACTTGGATCATAACGTATTAGCCACATCAATTTAATATGTGTCTTGGGCATACAGAGTCCAACAAAACATATTTTGATATGCTAGTTATAAAACCAAAACATATTTTGATATGTTAGTTATAAAACCAAAGTATACTTTTGATATACTACCAAAAACGATTATTTTGACTAAAGTATATTTAATATACTATCTGTTTAACGATTTTGGAACCGAAATATATTTTAATATATTACTTATTCGACTTTCTTAAAACCAAAGTATATTTTTATATATACTACAAACCTTTTTATCAAAACATTGTTTTACAAACTCATTTTACTTACATATTTACTTATGCAACATTCTTTTATATCATCAAAATTCTTGTAAAATTTCTCATGATTTATAAAGAAAACATTTTTAAAGTTCATGACTACTTTTTATTAAACATTCTTTTAAACTTATAAGTCATGAACCATGCATTAATAAAACCTATGTATCTCACAGACATTTTAATGCTGACATACCTATATTTTTACACATGTTTCAGGTTCTGCTATGTGATGATTGTTGACGCATGATACACATAGGATGGACTCATGCCTTAGCGACTTAAAAACTAGAAAGATAATAATTGTATTTATTTGATTTGTAATAAAAAATGAGTTCAATAATTCAATAATACGAAATTATTTAATCCATGGTTGTGAAACAATGATTCTGTTACAACACTCCCCAACGTTTCCGCCACGTTATGTTGTTTTGCGTGGTCGGGGTGTGACAATAAAATTGAGAAAATATTGAAAGATATATTTCAAGGGCAGTTAAGAAGATTCCTAAGTGGAACATACCTTAAGTTGAGCCTTCATCTCTCTGTCTGAACGAAAGTTCTAATCTGAGCTCTCAAGACCTCGCACTAACATAGAGACATATATCATTTAGGTATATTCACCTATAAGACTGAATCTGTGTATTTATTTAAGCTCTCAGGGTACAAAAACGCCATAAAATGTAAAACGCCATAATATATAACGCCAAGCCTTACATCCGGATAAAAGGTAATTGCATTTATTGTTATAAAATAATATCCCGCCTAAACTACGTGTAACAACTCTCGCCAAAATTACTATTTCTTATTTTAATATGTCCAATAGGAAACCCTAATTGAGACCCCCCAAGTGATATTGCATGGCCCCTAAAATTTTCAGAACAATTGGAATCAGGATCAGGCCCCCAAAAACTCAGGGGGGGTATCCCCTAATTGAAGATTATCCTTATATCTCGCTGTAAAAATCGAATTTCATCGATTTTTGACTCACCAAGGCTATAATGGAAACGTGGCTACCCTACCCTAAAAAGGGCGCCGTCGCGCCACGCAACAGCCTGTCGCGCCACGCGACAGGGCCGATTTTTCAGTATATATTCCAGAGGTTGGCACTTGCATGGCGCTGTTATTACGACGATCAAATTCGTTTCCTACACTGAGTTATACTCTATTTCGTTCAAAAACACACACAAGCACGAATATCTGCTGCGACAACAGGGTAATAACTCGATCACTGCTACGATACAATGTCCAATCGATTGAAACCGATCCGATGGATGTTTAAGTGCTGCCCGAATCTGGGCTATACTTTGTCATTCGTCGTGAGGGTTTTGATTTCGTGAGCTTATCGTAAAAGTTGTATTAAGTTATTGACCAAGTTTCGTATGCATTGTTATTTAAATTAGGTTATCAGGCTTATCAGTAGGCTAAACTCTGCCCAACTAAACTTGCAATGTGAGTCATTCTCTTTTTATCAACAATGTTTTACAATACTTAAACTGTTTTCAAAAGTTATAATTACAAGGATTAAGTCGTGGTTATCTTGAATCACTGGCAAGTGGGGTATTGTGCACATTACTAATCTCTCACGGTTAGGTTCACCAACCTAACAGTGAAAATCATCACTACTTGGGTGAAAGGACCCAATAGTGGTATGACCATCGTCACAAGGCTGTGACACGGCGCCAGATAAAAATAAGATAGTAGCCATTGTAATCGCTCTTATGCTGTAATTCATAGCTATGTGTCGTTTTATCAAATTTGAATGACTCGCCAGTATTTCCCCGCTGATAAAATATTTTTAAAACATGTTTCAGGTGACCTATTGTGAATCAAGGAAAAGTGCTACGGAGCACTAATAAAGCTTGAAGTGGTGGCTCAGTTAAATAAATAAACATGTTTTGTAAAACAGGGAATTTCCTCGTGAAATTCCTCCACTGTAAATTACGGGGTTTGTCCCAAATTATGAAATAAAATAATTGGGCATTGTCAAGTTTTAAAAGATCCTGTTAAACTTCCGCTGTCAACTCAAATTAATTAAACTACCACGGGTTTTCTGTCCCACGGCTTCTGGACTGGGTCACACCGGGTCGGGGGCCGTGACAGAAAAAGGTGGTATCAGAGCCACTGATTTAAGCCAATTAAGTATTTAGAAATACTTAATTTTCTGATTGCCCTTCTGTGATTCTTTTAAAATTTAATTTACAAAAGTTTAACTTAGAATTTTGCGTGTTTCTTCATGTATGCTAACAGCATGAATGAACTATCAGAAGCCCTTCAAAACCTTACTATCCATACCACAGATATGGATATCACTGGTACCTTCACTGGCTACCAGGCTGATACTGAAGAGCCAATAGTATTCAAAGCCCAATCTCAGGAGAAACCGAAGCCGAAAAAGAGAAGAAGACTCGTAGGCTGGAGGCGTATGCGTAGGAAGAAGCCAGAGGTACAGAAAGTTATAAAGACTGAGGATCCGAAGGATAAAGGAAAAGGAAAAGAAATCGGGGAAAGTTCCGGGCAAGCCCAGGAAATGCCACCATGGGAGGAGCTGGACCGCCAACTGGCAAATAGCGACCTCATCGGACCTGCCGATGAAAACTTCTTCAATTACCTAGCAGAAGCACAACTTCCAGCCAATCTGGAACCTGCTATCCCAGATCCTATTATCCACCCCCGACCTCTACCAGGAGAGCTAGAAGAATGGTGGACAACTGACTGGCAATTTCAGAATCTCTTGAATAACCCTAACACCTTTTCCCCCCAGTTTGACCCCGAGCCTGCACTAAACCCACCTATAAGCACAGAAAACCTGGCTGAACTCCGCCACTATGGCGAGGAACTGGTGGACGCAGGAAATAGAATCCGGGAAGTGGGGGAGAGAATATCATGGAAATACGACGAGAGGGAACGTCGTTTCTGAAGTGCCAGCTGACAAGGATCGTTTGTGGTTGTGTAGTCACGTGTTTAATAAAAATAAAATAATAATAATAATAAATATTAAAAAAAATATAATCATATAAAATGACTTAAAATAAAACTTTTGTAATATATTGGTGTGTACGGATGCATACTAAAATATATAAAAATATGAAAGTCGCAAAGTCGATAATTTTGGCTATACGTGTTGACATGATTATATGCGATTGTTTTATTGTGTATAGTTGTTATTTATTTTGTGCTAATCACTTATATATATTAATTACCAGATGGAACACGCTGGTAATGAACCAGTTAACGAGGTTAACCAATTTGAGCAAAACAGTGGAGGCCAATTTCTTAATAGAGAGGATATAGAAAATATCGTTGCCCAAGGAATAGCTAATGCTATTCCAGCAATCCAAACCTATCAATAATTTCCTCTCGTGTTTTAACAATTCCAAACCTATCAAGTTCGACTTTAAGGTGACAAAATCTTTCAATCATTTGTCGAACTGATTCACCTTTTAGACTATCAAACAAATCAAACTCCTTTTTAAGTAAAGCAATTTTGTTCTTTTTGATTTGTTTACCCCCATCAGCTTTAATTCGTAAAGCTTCCCAAACAGATTTAGAAGAACCATCATGTTCAAGTAAAGCAAAGATATCATCTCTAATCGACTGTTGGATTAGAGCAACCATTCTTTGTTCGTATGAAAAATTCTTTTTATCATCTGTGGATAAGCTCTTGAGTGGGATTTCTTCGCCTTTGTCATTGACAGGTCTATCATATCCAAACTCCATGCAAAACCAGCTTTCATGTGCATAAGCTTTGGCCCAGTTGATGAATCATTCTTTCCACCATGTGTAATCTTCAATGCTTTCGAGTTTAGGTGGTTTTGAATAAGTCCCATAGAAGTTATCATGTTTAATATTATCATTGATTGCTTTTGTTATGGTTTTTGGTGTAACAGTTGAAGTTTCTGAAGATTCTGATGTGTAAGCCTTGTAAAAAGTGTTGTAAAACTCTTCAGCCATGACGTTTCTCGTTTATCACCTCGAATCACCTTGAATCACCTGCAAACGATCAAATAAAAACGGCCAGTTTAAAAACTATCAAACAGCTGGATCGGATGGGTATCTAATCGAGTGTGGTCAACGAGGGTCAACAAAATAACAATGATCGGATGATAACGGATCGGATGGTGATCTGACACTTGGACAATTTGTGTTAAGGATCGAATTGTGTTCCGATCAAGTGACACCAATAAAGTATCGGATGGTGATCTGATCGAGTGACACCAACAAAGTATCGGATGGTGATCCGATCTAGTGACACCAATAAAGTAACGGATGGTGATCTGATCGAGTGATGATCCGACACTTGAACCTGTGACACAAACAAATAAGGTGATTAGAATCGGATGGCAATCCGTTCGGATTGCCACTCGATACTTTGAACTTTAAAACTGAATGAACAATGTGATGTGGATCGGATGTCAATCCGATCGAGTCAGAGTCAAGAAAGTCAACTTTTAATGACTTGCAATGGATCGGATGGTGATCCATTCGGATTGCAATCCGACACTTGACACTATGTACCAATCAAACAAATATGCTATGGATCGGATGGTCATCCGATCGGATTGCCATCCGATCGGTGATCATCACTAAGAACAGTAACGAACATGTTGGACGAATCAGACTGAAAAATCTTGATTTCTCTCAAAATACTTGGAATTTTGATCTGAAATTTTGTAGGCTTATAGATCAATGATTTTCGCACATAATATCCAAAAATCAGCCAATTTTAACCGTAAAAGCCATGTTAATTTTGTGATATTCAGACTAAAAGAGAAGAAGATAGAAAAATGAAGAAATTTGACAAACCTGGATGAATTTTTTATCTGAATCTGATGAAATCTTCTTCGATTTTGTGTGTGAGATCCGTGCAATCGAGCTCCTGCTTTGATACCACTTGTTAGGACCGGTTTTCAACTCTGTAATGATTGCGTATCGACACGTGTGACGTGCGGAATCCGTACACGTGCGTTGACCGAACACGAGAACGTACTATAAACGTGATTCTATTGATAATCTGAAAACGTACAAAGCACCGTGAATCACCTCTTGCACTTTCTCTCTCTAGCTTCTCTTTCTAGCTCCTAAGCTCCAAAAGTGCAAATGGCAAAAAGTTCTAAACATAACATCTAAATGTTATATTTATAGGCCAAGGCAATAAGGAGTGTTTCCTTATTTACAATTATGCCACCTTGCCTTTACTAACTAGATATTATAATATAAGCTCTAGATTTCTTTAGTTTCTGCTACGAACTGTATTGACGGAGGCGATAGACATTACTTCACTAACAGGAGTGTTCTTGAGCTGTTAGAACATATCCGATCGGATGGCAATCCGATCGGATGGCAATCCGATCGGATGACCATCCGATCCATATCACTATCTTGAAGGCTTATTGGAGGATAACTGTTTTTCAATCGGATGGCAATCCGATAGGATGACCATCCGATCTATGTCACTATGGGGTGTTTGAAAGTTAAGTTGTTTTCAATTGAATGGCAATCTGATCGGATGGCAATCCGATCGGATGACCATCCGATCCACAAACACAAGTCTGCCCACTTTGTCCTTCGATCGAATGACAATCCGATCGGATGACCATCCGACACATGTCATTCGACCAGATGATCAAATGCCTAAAAAAAGGCATTTTTTGATCGCAACGACGAGGAGAGCTCCAGAAAAAATTTGACGAATGGCAATTTTTCGGGTTTTTAACGACCAAGCTGGGTTGTTCGGGGACACGGTCGGGGGCTTCAGTGAACATATTTGATGATGCGATCACAGATTGTGGAAATTAGTGGGGTAGTCATGATAATGGTGCAGAATGTTTATCATTCAGGTTATCTGACAATTTTTGGGCCAAATCGTAAAATCCGCAATTATGAAAAACTGACGTTTTGAGGAAAATTGTCATATTTTCGGATTAGTTGAGTTTTTTTCACAGATAAAAGAGGATTGAATTTCTTAGTTTGAGGGGGAATTCAGTATTAGAGACGTCAGAATTTGCAAAAATGAGGGGGAATAAAAATTTCACTGACGTATGTTGAAATTCCGGCGTTTTTGAAATTCATGACACTGCAACAGTATTCGGGTAGTTTTTTACTTCAGATTGTCAGGGGGAATGTGAATCTGATCGTGAGTGTAAGCTTCTGAGATCAAGAGGATCCGAGGTGTTGATATCTGATCGTGGATGAAAGCATCAGAGATCTGAGAGTGATCGTGGATGATAGCTTCTGAGATCTAGATTATCCGAGGAGATGAATCTGATTGTGGACGATTGCTTCAGAGATCGGATTACATCACCAGATGATTTGTTTTCCAATGAAGATTTCCTGATTATGGAGAATACTGTTTACACGGATCTGTCATTCTTGGGGTGCGTTAACGTGGATCACGGTAAACAGGATATCAAGATCTTCAGGGGGAATCACGAATTTGAAGTTAACCAGTGGGGTATTTGAAGTTTCTATCAATTGCCAGTTGAGTTTTTGTACATTCTTAGATCGAGCAGGCGGAATGCGAAGATCGTGGTGCTAACGTGTGATATCAAAAACTGAGCTCGGATGCGATTAAAGTTGAAACAGAGGATGCTGCATTGATTAGTTTCAAGTTGGTGATTGTTCGTGAAGGTTGCAGTTTAGCAAATCAGAGGAGAGTCGTAAACTATGCAAAAGACCTGAAGATTCATTCCAGGGGGAATTCGTGCTTTTCTTTGAAAAAAGCAAACCCGAATCATCAATCGAGGGGGAATTTGGATAGTCAGATTTCAAGATACCTAATTGAAGTTGCAGAAAAGTTGAAGATTACAGAATATTCAAACACGGCTCAAGGTTCTCAAAGTTTTAAAAGACGATTCGACAGTGACATCCTAGGGGGAATCTGTTGGTGCATATTTCGTACGTCTGCCACTATGCGAATAGCTAGATAGAGCGTGTGTTGAATATTTTATAGAATAGAGAAAGTTGGACAGGTTTTGTAATTGTCAAAGTCAATCCGATCGGATGGCAATTCGATCGGATGACACATAGTGTAGGTGATGTCTATAAATAGGGACTTGGGGTTCCCATTTGGACAAGCTTTTGGTTCCCTGAGGGGAAATGCTGTCCAACTGGTCTCGTGGTGCTGTAAACGTTGAATAATCAAAGGAGACCAGATTTAAATTGACTACTCGGTGTCGTATTCTGTTTCTACTCTTTCTTAGTCGTAATAAACGCACCGAACACGTCGTTTCGGGACCGAAGCTCCGTCAAACTCACCGGATCCTGGAATCAGCAATGGTCACCCTCATCCAAGTTTTTAAATCTAAACTCTTTTGTATTTTTGTTATTCATGATTGTGAATAACGCATATTTCCCACCCAATTTCTCTTAGAAACATCATCTTGGATAGGTATCCTATCTAGGTTTCCCAAGTCTTACATTCCCGTATGCAATTGTCATGAATTACTTGAATGTTGCATAATATCGTTCATACAGTAATTTAAAGTAGCACCTAGGTGATACTCACCCTTATGGGCTTTCATTGTCGTTCGACCTTTATTCGGCATCATTACTTGTTTTAGGTCCTTAGCGAGCATGCTTTCCTTGTCATACTTCTGACCATTCAACCATCACCTCGGTAGATCATCAGACTCCTGTTATCTTTAGTTGCGAGCATCATGTTACTCAAACGTTCACAAGGATTAGTAACTTTAAAATTAATAAGTGTCGGTATTATAATACGAGCCATCCTATAATACTTGTTAACTAGGTAATTCGTTAACCATATCGGTCTTTTACTAATTCATTTGAGCTTAACGTGCGTTCACACAATAGCCCTATGTGTTGTTTATAACAAATTTCATCCATACTAGACCGTTGTTAATCATAATAGCATAACAGACCATGCGACCAAGTCTTGAACTGAACACTATTATCCTTTAAACCTTAAGCTCTCAATACCACTTGTAACACTCTAACCCGTCATCATATAATATATTGAAGAAATGCAGATAACTTGGTCCAGATTTTTTTTAAATATTTAACGTACGAGTCTGGGTTAACGGATAACCGAGACAAGTCAACTTAATGGGTTATTACACAAATAAGTTACCACCAAAAACAATAAGGTTTTAATACATAAAATTTTATCACGCGTGATCATATTTCAACTTTCTCGTGAAACGTCTCCAAAGAGATATTGGTTTAGTAGTGTTCGGTTCTTCATGTGCTTGGTCGTCCATCCAGTTCCCGTCCTTGAGATAGCATATCATAAACACTAAAAACAATTAGTGTTTAAGTTAAACCCTCAAATGATTTGTAATCAAACATTTGAACGAAAAATATTAAACACAATAAATTTCATCTAAACATGTTTTTATTCAG
This sequence comes from Helianthus tuberosus, assembly GCA_030545235.1. NCBI lineage: Eukaryota > Viridiplantae > Streptophyta > Magnoliopsida > Asterales > Asteraceae > Helianthus > Helianthus tuberosus. The sequence goes on along the minus strand of CM060399.1, from coordinate 94,742,664 downwards.
CCCCCCTACCCGGGCTGGTCAGGTTTCCACCCGGCCATGTCAGCTGAAACGTACCTTTTTCTCAGCACCCTTACCCGGCTGGTCAAGTTTCCACCTGGCCGTGCCAACTAAAAAACGTGTTTTCTTTTCAAATCACTTTTTCGGTTCGAAGTTAGGTACCCAACCGACCCGTTAAAGAGAAAAGTGTGATTGAGTAGAAGAGACTGGGGACAACCATTAACCCTCTCTTTCCTCTTCCCTTACCGGTAAACAATCCCCGATTGTTTGGGTTTTTGGATGAGTAAAAGGGATTGGCGACGGTATTCCCGCGAAGGGATCCCTCTTCTCCTTTCACAGCATGCGCCTCGTACACCCTTAATCTAAGTTAATATAAGTTACTCATGGTTTTTCAGTACAACCTTTTAACATGTTAAGAGATCAATCAACTACAAAAAAACATGTGCATATAGAATAAACAAAAATATCTACATGATGATATGGGTTATAATTCACTTACGGTTTTTAAGCGAATCATTCCAAATTTGTATGGATTATTTATGATGTTTTTAGATAAGTGTTGCTTGTTGGACAGAATCCAAACACACTGCAAATGATGTTTTTAGATAAGTGATGCTTGTTGGACAGAATCCAAACACATTGCAAATTTGACATTTTTCTACCTAGCATAGCATTGTTGGAAGGTTGTAGACCATGGTCATAGATCATGGATGTGGTAAATGAAGGGATGACAATAGGTAACATGTATAAGAATAATTAAACCTGTTTACTGAAAAGTATACTATGTGATTTTTTACTTTTCTTAAAAATAATTAAAATTAGAAGGTTAGAATCCATTGTTTTTGATACAAAGTAGTTAAACGAGTTGTATTCATGTTTAGAATGTGAGTTGTTCGCGTCGTCAAAAACCTATTAAAGCCGCTAAGACACGATGTGCGAGCCTGTTTTGAATCTACATGTTACAGTTTCATATGATTTACAAATATGTGTAGCAAGGTTAAAAATGCATATTTGAAAATTATGTTTAGACTTTAGAGAATAGATGAAACTTATTTGTGCGTCATGCTGAAAGATTTAGCACAACATACAAAGTAGAGTTAGGATTTTTTTTATCATGTCACTCTTTTCCGATACTTAGATTTGTAACAACCTGACATTAAAATTTTTGGGTCGGATCAAACAACTCATATAATATAATTTGATATAAAAAATATCCTTAAAAACAACAACAACAACAACAATAATATAAAGTCATGTAAAATAAAAAATAAAAACACATTTTATAGTTCTCTAGGAGTTTTCTTGTTTTAGAAACGATCCATAACATGTGCCATTAATTGGAATTAATTTATTAGGCTTGACAATAGGAAATATGCCTTTAGTTGGTTATTGGGTATGAGCATTCACTAACAATTTCACTATTTTCTACTTAATAATTTAATTAGAAATCATCACTTTATAAAATTATCTCTTATTTTAAAAACCTTTCATATCTCATCTATCATTTTTATTTTTATCTTACTCAGAAACACTTATTTAATTATATTTCTCGCTTATTATACATTCATATTAATTTGATACAGGGCGGATAGTAACTTTTTATATATAAAAAGTTATTGTAGCAATTTTTTGAAATTATAGAAATGGTGTATAGATATGACGGTTCTGACGTGGATTAAAAATGATGATTTTTTAGACATTTACCTTAAAATTTAAAAACGGATGGTGGTATGGTGGATCTGTTGTGACTGCTCTAGTTATCTTATTGGGTTTAAAACTTAAAAATAAGACATTGGTCTTTAATTGATTAATGTATACTGTATAACGTAAAACGTTTATATAATTTTTTTATTTATGAAGAATATATATATATATATATATAGGTTCATGCGAGAACCACCTTTATTGCGAGAACCAATGTGAACACAACCTAAAATAGCTAAAAAAACCTTAAAAAAACCTAACCCCCACCCCCCCCCCCCCCCCCAAGCTAAATGCTAAAAACTAAACCCCCAAAAAACCTAAAAAAAAAACCTAACCCCCCCCCCCCCCCACCCCCCAAGCTAAAAAGCTAAAAACTAAAAAACCTAAAAAAATCAAAAAAAAATCTAAATTTTTTTTTTGATTTTTTTAATATTTTTTATGTTAAAATCGCTACTTTTCGCATCCAAAAAAAAATATATATTTTTTTTTCAAAAAAAAAAAAAAAAATTAAAAAAATTTTTTTTTTTTTTTTGGTTGCGAAAAGTAGCGATTTTGTTATAAAAATTTAAAAAAAAAAATTTTGTGTGATTTTTAGCTATTTTTAGGCATTTTTTGTTGCGTTCACATTGGTTCTCGCGGTTCTCGCAATAAGAGGTGGTTCCTAACGGATCTTTGTCCTATATATATATATATATATGGCTAGGAGTTGGCTAGAAAGTCCAAATTTCCTAAAAAGTGTAAAAAGTCATAAAACACCATAATGATAACAATAAAACACACCAAAAACCCACAAATAACATAATGAAGATTACTAAAACATCATGTATGTGGGTTTTGTGTTGTGTTTTAGATGTTAAGGCTCTGATTATGGAATGACAAATATTATTGTGTTTTATGTTGTTTAGCCTTTTGTGTTTTAAATTCATAGTTCTACGATGGTGTGTTTGAAGTTTTTATGGACTATTAGAGTTTGAATATGGTGTTTTAGTAATCTTCATTCTATTATTTATGAGTTTTAGGTGTGTTTTATGCCTGAAATTATTGTGTTTTATGACTTTTTACACTTTTGATGAAAAACACACTTTCCGTAGGATCCCTATATATATATATATATATGAAAAGTGTATCGTACAATTGCCCATAACGTACATTACGTACGCGAGTATAAATCTCACGTTATAAAAAAGCACGTTCATGGATCTGGGAAATCGCATGGGGATGAAATCGCATGTTGTGTTTTATGGGGTGAAATCGCATGGGGGTGAATTTGCATGGGGTGAAATCGCATGGGGGATGAAGATCTGACGGCTGGGGTTATCGTGTACCCAATATACGATTAAAATCAATGGGTTTAATCATAAAAACCTTTTACTAGGATCATTCGGAAATTTTCTATTACATGTTTCATATAATACATGACATACATTGGTGTCGAGTGACCTTCTTATACTCTATGTGGCTCCGACAGTAACAATATAGGCATATAATAGTCATGCCAAAGTATGTGGCAAGCCTTGCCAACCTTGCTGGAGAACTATTATTTTGAAATTCATAGTTTATTTATATCCAAGTAAATTTTAAATGCCTAGTATATGGCCTCGTTCGAAGACTAAAAGCAACCACAACGGTCCGCAACCAGTCCAAAACCAAACCAACATTCCAGACAAACCCCCAGTGAACCTGTTATACTTATGTGGCTCCACCAATGACGATATAATCATATTGGTCATGGCGAAGTATGTGGCAAGCCTTGCCAATCTTGCTAGACAACTATCATTTTCAAATTCGTAGTTTATTTATATAAAGTAAGTTCAGATTGCATAATATATTGCCTTGTTCAATGACTAAGAGCACCCACAACGGTCCCCAATTGGATTAGTCCAAAACCAAACCAACAATCCGAACCCCCTCCCTCGGGTTAGAGATGCCCTGATCATATGGACCCGCTTGCCCCATTGGACCTGTTCGGTATGACACAATTGGGTCCCCCCATATTTTAATTGGTTTTAATTTAAAACAAAAAAAAAAGCTTTTTTGTGTTTTAAATAAAAGAAAAAGATCTTTGTGTTTTAGTTTAAAAAAAACTTTAAACATATTTAAATTAAGCAAAACATTATATAAACCTTTAAATACCACACAATCCTAATTAAAATATTACTTAAACCTAACTAAACTATTACACAAACCTAATTACAATATTATACAAACCTAAATAAAATATTACACAAACCTAATCAAAATATATGTTTTTAATATAAAAGAAATACAACTATCATTTATATAATTGATAATTATATCAAATAAATTAGATATAGATAATAAAAGCAAAAGTTGGTGATAAGGTGGAGGTTTGGAATAGTTTGTTGTCGGAGAAAAAAGTGGGTTTGAAATGATTGAGGTTTGAAATGATGTGGCATGTTTAGATTTTGTACCAAGCTTATTGGTGCGAATACTCTAATGTGGTTATTTGTATAAACCTTATTGTTGCGAATATTTTCCTTGTAAAAGTATCGGAATTTTGATTTTTATTTTAGCTAGATGGAGTTAACACACGCGTTGTGGCGCATACTGGTACAATACGAACAGTCGATATAACAACTACCACTTGTTATCTAGATCAAGTGGTGGAAGGCTTGCATTTCTCTTGGGAGATGCTGGTTCAACTCCCACTTAGTGCAGAGTGGGGCATTGGTGGGCAATAATAGGAGACTCAGGGAAAATTGGATTCGATCCTTTAGCCAAACGGGTTTTACCGGTAATTTCACTGTCGTGCCTACAGGCGAGTGGGTTACCAGGTTTTCCCCGGAATTGGTGGTGGACTTGGGTTACTCTCGAAGTACTCCATTTGGTCTAGTAGGTGCCCCAAGAGTGCTCGTGAATGATTCTGTTGAACATTAAAAAAACATTTGTTTTACCTTGATTAGAAAAACATCAAAAGCACATACGAATATTGGTAACAATGTTGTTCGGGTGCTATTGGTTTGGTTCGTCAATGTACTGGTGCGATCCTTGCAATCGATATAGCTTCCAATACTTAAAAAATACCATGCTGTGAATACAACCAGGTTTTCGATAATTTATATAATGGAATGTTAAAAAAAACCTATAAAAATAAGCATAATACCATTACTCGTACCGAATAATACAAAAATAAATAAGTTATTTAACAAATTTAACATTTCAATTATAGTAAAGTGCAATTTGCCTCTATGAGGTTTGGTCCAGATTGTTGTCTGACCCCCTGTCTTTCACTTTTTGCTCGATGAGACGCTGACGTGGGTATTTTATTGCCAAATGCCCCCAGACGCCAGTCAAAAGTTAAGAAAATATTGTTTGACCGTCCACTGGAGGGCTATAATAGTAAATTCACATCTCTTTCTTCTTTAAAACCCCAAATCCATTGTTCCGTATGTTTGCGGTCATGTGGTATCCTCAAATTTGATGCTCTCGTTCGGTTGATAGTCCTCAGAACACTAAACATTTATTGATTAGAGCTTCTATTATGGTGCCATTATCATTATGGCCAGTGGAGATTGGAGAGTTCTTCCAAGTGAAGACCATTTTGTTGGAACCTGAGGTTTATGTATAGTGGGTTAGTATAGTGTGTAACTTGTAACTATATTTAACTTATGTTTTGGGTCGAAATCAAGTGTAATGGGTCTAGGTTTCGGTTGGGCTTGTGTAGGGGCTTTAGGCCCAAGTGGTTAGTATATAATGAAACCCCTAATGATGTTTTGGGGTTGATCAGTTTACACGAATTCTAAAGAGCCAGCCGAAACCCTTTTGTGTCTTGTATCATTCTCCTTAATTGGTGAATGCAAGATAAGTTATTTGGTTTATTACTGTTTGTGGTTTATTGCTCTTGAATCATCTCGTGTTTGGATTCCGCACAAACACTAGATTATTGTTTATATCATTGAAAGATCCGTTAACGGGATTTACAATTGGTATCAGAGCAGTGAACCTTTTTTCTTGCTTCGATCGATATCAACAGGATTCAAGGTCAGTTGTGTTTTTGGTACTGATTTGTTTTTCAAGGCTGATTTGAAGGTTTAGATTGTGTTTACTGTTGTTTTTAGGAGGTTCCGAGTTACTTCGTTGCTGATTTGAAGGTTCCGACTTGCTGAGTTCATAGTCTGTTCATCAATTTTCATCAAATTTGTGCAATTTTGGTTTCGGGAATATTCATAGTCTGTTCATCAATTTTCATCAAATCTGTGCAATTTTGAAAAGTCCGGATTATTCGGGATTGCGAGTCAAAAATTTCTGACGAATTGTTTTGCAGGTTTCGAGTTATAGTTTCAAGGTTCCGACTCGCAATCAGCTGTGGTTTCGAGTTATTGATTCAAGGTTCCAACTCAAAAGCTACTAGAGGTTGTGACTTGGTCTGCAATTAAGGACTTGAAATCAAGATTCCGGCTCAGGGTTTCGACTCATAGTTTCGACTTGTTTTGCTTTTGTTTTATGGTTTCGTCTCATTGTTGTGACTTGTGTTGTTGCTAGTGATTCATGGTTCCGACTCGTGCTTCCGATTGGTGGTTGTGACTGGAGAGTTTAATCGAAATCAAGAGATTTCGACTGGTGCCTTCTTGTGACTCGCAATCAAGGGATTTCGACTCAAGTTGTCTTTTGTTCTGACTCGAAATCTGTAATCTCGACTAGGATTTCGACTAAAGGTTGTTACACGTTCTGGTTTCGACTTGAAACGACATTGATACACGTTGTTTTGACACTTTGACTTAAAATATTATAAAATGACTTCCACAAATCAAACTGTTGACCTGGCTGCCATGAACAAACATCAAGAACTGGACTCCATCATAGGAACGATGACTAGTGTTCCAAGACGGCTGAGTGCTGAAGACTTTCCCGAGTGGAAGTTACGATTTGAGCAGCACATTAAGGTTAAAGATGCGAAAATTCAAAGAAGCATTATTCATGGTCCAAGAGAAATCATGTATGAAAAGAAAGATGCACCATGAATTAAGTTGAAAAAAGCCTCCTGTAGACTACACGGATGTTGATTTTGCAATAGTTGAAGAGGATGAAAAGGCTCTTTCTTACTTGACGAAGGCTTTGGGTCCTGACATTGCTATTGGGTTTCGAATGTGTAAATCTGCTAAGGAACTATGAGAGTCCTTGCTTGATGTGTATGAAGGAAATGAGGATATGAAAGAAAGTAGAAGGAACATGCTGAGCCAAAATTTCAACAACTTTAACCATATCTATGGAGAGACAGTTGAAAATCAGGTTTAGAGATTTGTTAAGCTAGTCACTCAAATGACCATGGCTGAATCACCACTGTCGAATGCCTCGGCAAATAGACAACTTCTGAATGCCCTACCAAAGAGCTAGGATCATCATGTAGCCATGATCAAGAGAACAAAAGATCTTGCTCGATGTAGTTTGTCTAAAATGATTTCTCATATTAAGGCTTGTGAGTTGGACGACAAATAGAGGGAAACTAATCACAAAAATAGTTTGTTGGCTGCCGGTTTCACCACAACACTCTCTGCTTCCAACAACAACGCTACTCTCATGTCACAAGCTGGATTTCAAATGTTCAGAAGCTCGACGTCTGCTAAAGCTACACCAGAGTCCACACCAGCAAATCTCTTCAACTCTGCTACCCCAGCACCGTCAGTCAAATCATCTTCAAACACTACTGCCACTGCTGCTTAAAATACCACTGTTGTCAAGAACGAGTTCATTGCTTTCTTCTCACAACAAAGCAAGGAGAACCTTGAAATCGAAGCTTATGTGATAAACTATTTAAATGCTTTTGTTGTAGGTCAAATAGAGCCTCTTAACTTTTCTATGGATGACTTAGATCAAATGCATCCAGATGATGTAAAGGAAATGGACATCACATGGCAAATGGCTATGGCAATATTTAGGGCAAAAAACTTTGTGAAAACAACTGGAAGAAACAGATGGGAAATCAAACCCTTTATGAACCTAACAAGTTGGGAATTGACAAGTCCAAGATTTACTGCTACAACTGTCATGAACCAGGACATGTGTCACGAAACTGCACCAAGCCTTAGGTTAACAGGAATCAAGCGCCATCTCCACCTACTGCACGGAACAATGAAAGAGCGATTACTACAACTAACACCACCACTACTGCCTCAAGTGGTATAATAACCCTCCTAAGACACTTAGACACCCCTAAAACGTTCCTCATATACCCCGTATATGAGAAACGAGCCCGAAATACATTTATATTTATAAAAACCAAATAAAAAAATATAGGGTTGTCGCGGGCCATGACCCGGACTCCCGTAGCCTTTGCGAGGCACGAGGCCCAGTAACTTGCCGGACACACATAGGCGCCACGTGTCGACACGTGGCAAAGCTATATTCGCTGACTAATCACAGCTAGATCCTACCCTACGCTCTCGCGGGCAGCGAGGGAGTTAGAAGAGGGCTTTGTGGGCCACGAGCCGCCCTTCAACCAGCCTATAAATAGAGGCTTTGGCCTCATTCTTCAACGTTCAATTCTTTTCTTTTCTTTTCTGATCACTAGTGAGCAATTATACTCGAGAAATAATACCCCTAAAAAGCGAAGTTCTGCCTCGTTGTAAGTATTATAACCCTGCATGTTACCCTACACGATCGATCTAGGGCTCCGTAACGCATGTCAAGGCTCTGCCTGACTCAGCCGTTGGAGTTCTGTCTCATGTTACACCCAATTGATATAGGACTCTGTAATGCATGTCAAGGCTCTGCCTAACTCAGTCATTGGAGTTCTGTCTCGAGTTGTACGGTCAATATGATTTGGGTTATTTTACTAACACGTGTGCATTGTTTAAATTTTAATAGATAATAACCAGGAGAATTACGAGGAAGCTATAGTAGTATCACCTAAGTCAACAATGTGAGTACATTCTTCTTTTATAAACACTTTTTGTGAGTCAAATTGTTTTACCAAAACCTCAAATATTTTCAAATACAATGACAGTGATTAAGTCATTGTAATTCTACAATTGCTGCCAGTATTATGGGGTTTGTATATAGTACTTGATAACCTTCACAATTGGGCACGAGTATCCAATGTGTGATGTCACACCCCTATTTTCCACGTGTCACCGGTGGGCCCGGTGGGGAGTATAGTGACGTAGTTGGTATCATCATAGACAAACAACACAATATATAAATGCACAGCGGAAGCAAAGATAGATTCATTTCAACTTTAATAAAGTGTAATATTAAATATCACGAATAGTTGAAACGGATCCACAGGCGGATCAAAATAAAAGAAGATGTTGTTCAACAGCTTTATTGACATCCAAGCTTGCGAGACTTATTGTGGACACTTAGAAGACAGCCAGCCTAGTACGAGTAGTACCTGCACTTAACCTTTTTGAAAAATACGTCAGTTTACACTGGTAAATACAATTTAACTGACTCATTTTGAAAAGGGTTGAAAATTGATTTGAATGCACGTGGCACAAAACATTTTATAACTTGGGATAATTATGTGAAGATAATCTTGTTAGGGATTTACATGTTACTTATGCGTTCAGTAGCCCGATCCGTAGACCGGGTTAAAGATTAATAGACACACCACAATATTGAGTTATGCACTGAAAGGTGTACGCCTACACCCCGTGCTCAGGTCGTGGCCATCTCGTAAGATGATGTCAAGGATATCCGGGACATGGTCATTAACCCCCCAAAGGCTTTAAGCAAACAAAACACATTCAAAACATAGCATATCAATAAATTTAACCTCTATTCGATTAAAGAATTCAATGCCGGACCAAACGGTATTTTATATACCGTACCCCAAGCCCGTATAGGAAAAATAAGTTAAAAGTATTTACCTTTGTACGTATAAATCACAATTAGCGAGTGCGGGTAGCTTTTACAGGTCCTTCTATTCTGGAACAAAGGTTTATAATAACCTATTAGATTTCTAACGGGTCTTTATTTAAGCCTAAGCTTAGACCGGTTAGCTTTAATGGAAGATACGGTTCAAACGCACGATTAAGCGAAGACCGGATAGAATGTTATTTAGACCCGACAAGTTTGAATACTTGTATAATATGGGTATACTAAATACATTCTGGATTTTGAGACCAAGATGATAAGGTTTGACCCGTTTCGGTCAATTTATGCAAACTCGTTACATAAACCGAACCGAATGCGAAAAGAGCGTTACGGGTAACCATGAGAGTCATATGCAAGTTCCCTAAGATAATATGGCTTAAATATGTTATAATATCAGTAAGATATCTTCTATTACGCCCCAAATGAATTTAAACTCAACTTATGCCTCATAAGGGCATTTTGGTCATTTAAAAGATTATAAAAGACTTTAATTTGTAATCTGAGTTACAGGTATGATTTATACAGTAAATACACATAATTTAATAAATTATAACAGTAGGGTATGACCTATATGTGAAATTTATCATTTAAAACCAAACTATGCACCTTAGGGGTATTTTGGTAATTTCACTTAGGCTTAAAAGGTCAAAACTGGAAATCTGAGTTCAAAAACTTGTACTTACTGTTATTATATAAAAATATGCTAGAAATATCAGTAGGTATCAACCTTATATGTTTAATATGGTTTTAGCACATACTATGCGTTAAAAACGCTTAAAAAGGCGATTTGGAGCCATTTCCGGGTTTTTAAAGGAAAGCTGATATTTTTTTATAATTATAGAAGGCTCAAAATATTTTATTTAACAAATAAAATCAGTAGAAAAAGGTTTGGGGTCAAAAGGGTTTGTAAAACTCATTTTATGGCTTAAAAGGGCAAAATCGGTATTTACCGAATTAAACTTAGAGACCTATGTTATGCTCAGCCAAAAATTAAATAAAAATCTTCAAAAATCCCAAAATATTATATTACATCAGTGGGTAAAAAGTTTGATATCAAAAAGTGGGTTTAAATAGGTTATACGCTAATTACGCCGTTTAAGTAACATAAAGCTTTCAAATTACGCTAATGAGCATAACTCTTAATCTAGACCTCAAACTGATGTCAAATTTTAGGTGCAAGTTTATAAATCAGTAACTAAGGTTTCTACTCTTTCACTTTTTCAAAAATCACGTTTTATAGTCAAAAGGGCATAATAGTCAACATTTAAGCATTAATCGGAAACATGCATGTGAATCGGATAAGTATTGAACCAAGTTGTATAATCTCAGAGAGTTATACTTATATGAAACCTGGTCCAAAATAAGCTCTAAGGCAGATCTTAAACATGCATAAACGGATCAGAACTGATAGTCAAAGAAAAAGTCAAATTATGCGACTTTCGGGTCCGATCCGGGTTTATACTGAAAATTGTCGAGTTGAACATGTTGAGACATGTTCTTACATTAGTTACCATGTTATTTTAATGATCAAATAGGTTGCATGTACCCTATATTGCTAATTATGCTTAATTTTGAAAATACACATTCTGTTGAAATTTTAAAGTAAGTTTTGACTCGACAATTAACATAGTAAGAGTGGGAATCTGAAAGTACCCTTTTAAGGGTTTGTTACCCACATAAATACCTACTTGTAGGTACTTTCAATTCGATAAATGACTGAGCAAATTTCATTTAATCTCAAAGTCAAACTTAAATTAAGATGGTTTGACTTTTGGTTAATTAACTAAGCTAGAACGAATTAGAGAGGGTTAGGAATATTTACAAGATTCCTAATTACGATTAGAGATCACTAGAAAGCCTGAGATTGATCAGAGAAGCTCCAGAAGTGGTCTTGTGAATTTTTGTAAATGCAAGTGATGAATGTTGCAACTTCAAGACCCTTTTATATCTATTTTGATCTCATTAGATGATGCCACAAGAGTCTACATATGTTGTAAGATCTGTCCAAGTGCCCCTCTATGCATGTAAAACCATTGGTGAGCTCATGGTATTAGATAACAGCTGTTAAGCATCGTTTCAGACCTGAATAACTGGCATCTGTGAGTTTCTATCGCTGGTAGGTCGTAGGCGGGCCGCGTACAAGTTGGCAACCAGCCAAACAAGTTTCTTTGTTTTGCATTTCAGTCCTTGGTCCTTTGATACGTGGTTTTGGCTATTTATCTTGCACTCTTGACCCTCAAACCTGATTTTTAAGGGCCTTAGGACATCTACAAACTTGGGTAGGTCCTTGGTTAACTTTGTGCTTACCCGAAAAGTCACGAAATTCAACGTTGACGTATTTAACCCTTCGTGCACGGTTTTGATCATAACTTTCTCATACGTTAACGAAACCTTATGAAATTTTTATCACATATTATAGTGAGTATATTTTATCATTACAAAGCTTCGGGTTTGCCAAAAGGTCACTCAGAGGTATACTTTCAACATGTTGACACATTTAGCCCCTGTAGTTTGTGATTCCTCACTTTCTTTCATTTTCCGCTTCGTATGATCCATGATTTATTCTTTTAAGATTATAAACACCATGTAGGGTTATTGTAGGGCCTATTTATCCATTTTTGACACTTTGGACCCTTATATTCACATAGTTTCACTGTTTGTCAACTTTAGTCCCTCTAAAGTGTTTTCTCACATATTCAAAGCCTATGACACGTGTCAATACATTATTGGACGTAAATTTTCGAGGTGTTACATCCTCACCCCCCTTAAAAGAAATCTCGACCTCGATATTTACTGAAACAAATGAGGGTATTTTTCTTTCATCGTGGATTCTACCTCCCATGTGTATTCGGGACCTCTACGGGCATCCCATTTGACTTTTACTATAGGCACGTGTTTCCTTCGAAGCTTCTTCACCTGTCGATCCTCAATCGACAATGGTTTCTCCACAAATTTCAAGCTCTCATCTATATGTACATCCGTATGTGGCATGACCAGTGATTCGTCAGCGAAACACTTCTTCAAATTACAGATGTGGAACACATTATGTATACTACTCAGCTCTTCAGGTAAGTTTAACTTATAAGCAACTGACCCGACGCGTTCAATAACCTCGAAATGTCCTATGTATCTCGGGCTTAGCTTTCCTTTCTTACCAAATCGCATCACCCCCTTCCAGGGTGATACTTTAAGCAATACTTTGTCACCTACTTCGAAGTGAAAAGATTTACGCTTTGGATCAGCGTAGCTTTTCTGCCTATCTTGGGCAGCTCTCAAGTGATCGCGAATCTGGAGAATCTTGTCCGTGGTTTCAAAGACCAAATCAGGTCCTGATAATTGCACTTCTCCTACTTCTGCCCAACAGATGGGTGTTCTGCATTTTCTACCATATAATGCCTCAAAAGGCGCAGCCTTAATACTAGTATGGTAGCTATTATTATAGGAGAACTCGATCAATGGTAGGTGGTTATCCCAACTGCCACCTAAATCAATCACACATGCACGAAGCATGTCTTCCAGCGTTTGGATGGTACGCTCACTCTGTCCGTCCGTCTGTGGATGGTAAGCCGTACTAAAGTTTAAGCGCGTGCCCAAAGACTGTTGGAAACTTTTCCAAAAATGAGAGGTGTATCTCGTATCTCGGTCAGAGATAATCGACACTGGTACACCATGTAGAGCTACGATCTTATCTACATATAATTGAGCTAACATGTCGGAGCTGTAAGTTTCCTTAATGGGTAGGAAATGTGCTGACTTGGTCAGCCTATCTACTATGACCCATATAGTATCGTTTCCCTTTCTCGTCTTTGGCAATTTGGTGATGAAATCCATTGTCACCATCTCCCACTTCCACGTGGGAATTTCAGGTTGTTGTAACAAACCTGACGGCTTCTGATGCTCAGCTTTGACTTGCGCATAAGTCAAACATTTAGCTACATAGGCAGCTACAGACTTTTTCAAACCAATCCACCAGTAGTTGGCCTTTAGATCCTGGTACATCTTATCAGCTCCAGGATGAACGGAATATTTGGAACTGTGGGCTTCCTGGAGGATAACATCTCGAAGTCCTCCATAAACTGGAACCCATATTCGTCCATTCAATCTTAGCATTCCGTCCTTGTCATAGGATAACTGCTCCTCAGTTACTCCTATCTTTTCCTTAGGATAGTTAGCTTCCAACACAGCTTCCTTCTGTGCAGCTAACACCCTTTCGTTCAAACTATTCCTTATTTCAATGCGCTTGGCATTGATTCTTATCGGCTTTACTCTTTCTTTTCTGCTTAAGGCGTCAGCAACTACATTTGCCTTGCCTGGATGGTATTTTATCTCACAATCATAATCATTTAAAGTTTCCATCCACCGTCTTTGTCGCATGTTCAAGTCCTTCTGATTGAACAAATGTTGAAGGCTCTTGTGATCTGAATAGATCACACACTTGGTACCATACAAGTAGTGTCTCCAAAGTTTTAATGCAAATACAACGGAACCCAGCTCCAAATCGTGGGTGGTGTAGTTCTTCTCGTGCACCTTTAGCTGTCGTGAAGCGTAGGCAATAACCTTGCCTTTCTGCATGAGTACACAGCCCATACCAGTGTGTGATGCATCACAATACACCACAAATTCTTCTATACCATCGGGCAATGTCAATACTGGTGCATTGCTCAACTTTTTCTTCAGAATGTCAAAGGATTCCTGCTGCTTAGGGCCCCAATCAAACTTAACCTTCTTATGTGTCAATGAAGTTAGGGGCGCAGCAATCCTCGAGAAGTTTTCGATAAAGTTCCTATAATATCCTGCTAAACCTAGGAAGCTACGAATCTCAGTAGGCATCTTTGGCTCTTGCCAATTCATAACTTCTTCTACCTTAGCGGGATCCACTTGGATACCACGCTCACTTACCACATGTCCAAGGAATTGGACTTCTCGAAGCCAAAACTCGCACTTCGAAAATTTGGCGTAGAGTTTCTCATGATGTAGAAGTTTGAGAATACAACGAAGGTGTTTCTCGTGGTCAGCTTGGGTTTTCGAGTAAATAAGAATGTCGTCAATAAAGACGATGACGAATTTGTCTAAGTAAGGCTTGCAGACGCGATTCATGAGATCCATGAATGCGGCCGGTGCATTAGTGAGCCCAAAAGGCATCACTAGGAACTCGTAATGTCCATAACGAGTCCTAAATGCAGTTTTGTGCACATCTTCATCCTTGACCTTCAACTGATGATAGCCTGACCTCAAGTCGATCTTGGAGAAGTAGCTTGCCCCTTGCAATTGATCGAACAGATCGTCGATCCTGGGCAAAGGATACCTATTCTTGATAGTGACTTTATTAAGCTCACGGTAATCGATGCACAGACGCATCGATCCATCCTTCTTCTTGACAAACAAAATCGGCGCTCCCCAAGGAGACGAACTAGGTCTAATAAAACCTTTGGCTAGCAGATCATCTAATTGCGTTCTTAACTCCTTCATCTCCGTTGGTGCTAACCTATAAGGCGCTCTCGCTACTGGTGCTGCACCCGGGATGATGTCAATTCGGAATTCCACTTGCCTATCTGGTGGTAAACCAGGTAGTTCTTCGGGAAAAACTTCAGGATATTCCGAAATGATAGGGGCTTTGGCTCATCAATAGTAACCTGTGCCATATAAATGACACAACCCTTCTTCAAGCATCTAGATGCCTTGAGCATGGACACTTGCTCAGGCAATCCATGCTGGGTATCCCCTTGAATGGTAAGTGACTCACCAGACGGAGTTTTGACTACCACTTGCTTTCTGCTGCACATAATCTGGGCTTGGTTATGCGATAACCAATCCATACCTATAACTATATCAAAGCCGGCTAGCTTAATGGGAAGTAAGGACAAAGGAAAAGAGTGATTCCTAATGGATATAACACATCTATCTAACACAGTTGAAGCGGTTTCTATGGTTCCATCAGCTAATTCCACCTCGTATTTCACACTTAAGGGTTTTACAGGCAATTTCAACAACTCACAAAACTTATTATCCACAAAAGACTTATCTGCTCCAGAATCAAACAATACTCTAGCATAAACATCATTTATGAGAAAAGTACCTGTGATCACGTTGTCATCCTGAACAGCTTCCTTAGCGTCCATCTTGAAGACCCTCGCGTTGGTCTTTTTCCCTTCCTCGGTTTTCTTGGTGTTCTTTGGGCAATTGGACTTAATGTGCCCTTTTTCATTGCAACCGTAACATGTTGCATCTTTCAGCTTCTTACACTCCAAAGTCTTATGATCCGTAGATTTGCAAATCCCACAGGGTCTCGAGTGAGACTGGGATTTCGACTCAAGTCAACACCTCCCAAAATGGTTCTTTTTACAAGTTTTACATTTGGACTTATCCCCCGATTGTTGCCCATCCTTCTTAGATCCCGACCCTTTCTTGTGGTCGTTATTTCCTCGGTGTTTCTTATCTGATCTTCGTGAGGTATCGTCCTCACGCTTCCTCTTACCTTCTTCTGAGTTTCTGAGCGCTCTCAACCTGACTACGTCTAAGGTAAGAGATAGAGATAGATCAGCTGCTGATCTGAAGGTTGCAGGCCTTGATGCCTTAACACTTGCTTTAATCTCTGGGGCTAAACCCCCGATGAATCGAGCAATCCTTTTAGGTTCTGGGGTTACCAAGTACGGAACCAGCCTAGATAGGGTATTGAAAGTGGTGAGGTATGCTTGGCAGTCTAAATTCTTCATCACCAATGATAAGAAATCCGATTCGATCCTTTCCACTTCGTGTTGCGGGTAATAATTCTCTTTAATAAGAGCAACGAACTGATCCCATGACAAGTTGTAGAGTGGGATCTTTCCAGCAGCTTGGATGAGTGACTTCCACCACGCCAGTGCTTCTCCCTTGAACGACTGGGATACATATTTCACTACGTCCTTTTCAGCACATCCGCTGATGTCCACTACCGTATCCATCTCGTCCAACCAGGTCATGCAATCGACCGCTCCTTTCTCCCCAGTAAAGTCTCTGGGTTTACAAGAAATGAAGTACTTGTAAGTACATGACTTGGTATGTGGTTTAGCATCAAACTCTATCTTCTTTGAGGGAACACTATTTTGATTTGATGAGTGTCGATCATCATCCTTCTTGGGTCCATCCTTTTTAGAAGGTGGTTTGCTATGACCCTCAGAGTGAACCTTTGGCTTGGAATGTGGTGCGGATCGGGTCCTACTCCGGGTCCCGCTTTCTTCACTATACTGCCTATTTATTGCCTTGGTAACAGCATTATCTACTAATACTTGCAGTTCCGCACCAGTTACCAGTATTTTAACATTTTCAGGGTTTTCCTCTGGACGACTGTTTATTTCTTCTGACTTGGCCATGTAGTTTTAATTGCTACATAAAGGAAATAAGGACAAGGTTTATTTAGAAGCCTAAACAGTATTATCGTTCTTGACGATTTATTAACCATGGTTTTAATAGCCATACTAGTTAATTTGTTAAATAATTTCATTTAGGACTTTTTATTAGCATCCCTATCCAGAATGAAAAATATTGGCACAATAGGCCTAGTCACGTGGACAATTCCAAATTATAGAGTTAGACCTTATAAGATCTAGTTATTAGGGTTTAAATCAAGGTTCATTACCTTTCTAGACAGGGAGTTTTATAATCTACGACTGTCTTTTGTCTTATATGACATTGGTTATAGCCCGTAGGCAATATATATCACAAACAGATGTTTAAATAATAATAAGAAATTTGAATAATTATGAGAGGGTGACATGTGTGATTTCGCGGATCACATTAGTCAAGAGTGTTAACATGTTTGCAGATGTTAACAGAGATTTGAATCTTTTTAAAACAGGTTCTACCATGTTGGCCAGGTCTTTAATATGACATTCAAGCTAGGTTTTACCTTTTAAGATTCTTATTATTTTATTTTATTAAATTGGCAAGTTAAAATAATAAATGTTATTTTTCATTTATTCATATATTATATTCATGCATATAATTTAAAAATGAAAAACTTAAATTAACCATTCCAATTAAAATTAAACTAGTACGAGTTTGCCCTAAATGGGACTTTAACAAAAATAACACACCCACGCAGTGGCCAAATTAACAAACAAACCCACGCAGGGGTCAAAAAGAAAAACATGCCCACGCAGGGGCAGAACAGAAAGGAAATATGCCCACGCAGGGGCAGGGTACAGAAATAAATGTCCTCGTAGGGACATGATTACAATACTAAAACAAACAAACAAAGGATTCAGTGATCCTTCTTGCTTTTTCCCTTGATCAAATCCACCATCTTCTTGAACATCCCCCGGTTATGTCTACGTTCTTCCCGCAACTCATGTCGCACCTCTTGTCGCACCTCATGTATCCCTTGAAGGATTTCTTGAAATTGTGGTGGCGACATCACCGATGTCTGCGGTGGTTGCTGATAATGCGGAGGTTGAGGAGGCTGTGGTTGCTGATAATGCGGAGGTTGAGGAGGCTGTGATTGCTGATACCCATATGATGGGTATCCATAGGTCGAGTGTCCCGTAGTCCAGGGACCTCCATAGTGACCTCCCGGTTGGAGAGAGTTTGCAGCTACCCAGTAGGGATCTTCTGTAAAGTTGTAATTGGTGTGGATCGGCTGCTCGAAGGGATTGTACGCCGCCGCACCAGTGTAAGTAGGAATTGGGTCTCCAAAACCCAGTGGTGGTTGTGGCGCGACTGGCGCAGAGACTACTTCAGAGACGGGGTGTGAGGATTCTCCCATCTCTGGTTCTTCGTGGACAGGCGAGTATCGGCTGCCACTTGAAAGTGGAGGGGTGCTGATGCGCACTCCCCCTCGTGCGGATATTCGCACGGTCGTTCTCCTTCGCCTCAGGGGCGAGGGAGGCTGAAGCTGAGGTGGTGGTGGCGGCGGAGTGACCGCGACAAGTCGGGAATCCTCGGAAGGATTCTGCTGCTGCTGTAGCTGATGCAGGGGAGAGTTGTGCTGAAGCTGGTGCAGGGGAGAGTTGTGCTGCGGCTGGTGCAGGGGAGAGTTGTGGTAGCTGGGAGTAAACACCCAGTCATAATGCCGGAATTTCTCCTCGAAGCTATCGGGACCATTATATGGTGATCCCACAAATGGTGACCCATCTGAAATTTCAATGGGATGGTTGGGAGTTCCAGATGGTGGCATTGCAGGATCGGTGTCCTCGTCGATATCCATCGGGTTGCCACCAGAAAAGTGGTCTTCGGGTCCAAGTGGGTTAAAACCCACTGCTGCTCCTAGGTAATCAGCAGGGTTGAACTGGCCCTGGAAGACGGGTGATGGATGGTCAAAGGGTGAATTGTGTCCTAGAAGAGGAATGTAGGACTGGTGAGAGTTGTGGGGCTCATTTTCAGAATGAGGCCCGAATGAGTGTGGGATAGATGGGGAGGTACTCAGTGATACTGAGCGCCTAGCAGGCTCGATGTAGGTCCTCCATGGCTCCTGAGGACCCGGGTTGTTGGGGTCGGATGGTGTTCGCCGGTGTGACGGTCCGGCCTCGTGGTCGTTTGGGGCGACATATGACCCTTTTCCTCTGCCTCTTCCTCTCATTCGTGGTGGCATTTTGTCAACCTGTCAAAAACAAACAAGTGGTACAACAAGACAAACATATAAGACAAAGTTAGAAATAAAACAAAAAATTTGGAAAATTCCTAAGTTCTTTATCTAGACTCGAGAATCGAGGAATGTGCAATTGTGTAACTGAGATTAAACACAAAAGGCTAGTGTTTAATTCACTCAGAGTTGGCTCTGATACCAACCTGTCACACCCCTATTTTCCACGTGTCACCGGTGGGCCCGGTGGGGAGTATAGTGACGTAGTTGGTATCATCATAGACAAACAACACAATATATAAATGCACAGCTGAAGCAAAGATAGATTCATTTCAACTTTAATAAAGTGTAATATTAAATATCACGAATAGTTGAAACGGATCCACAGGCGGATCAAAATAAAAGAAGATATTGTTCAACAGCTTTATTGACATCCAAGCTTGCGAGACTTATTGTGGACGCTTAGAAGACAGCCAGCCTAGTACGAGTAGTACCTGCACTTAACCTTTTTGAAAAATACGTCAGTTTACACTGGTAAATACAATTTAACTGACTCATTTTGAAAAGGGTTGAAAATTGATTTGAATGCACGTGGCACAAAACATTTTATAACTTGGGATAATTATGTGAAGATAATATTGTAAGGGATTTACATGTTACTTATGCGTTCAGTAGCCCGATCCGTAGACCGGGTTAAAGATTAATAGACACACCACAATATTGAGTTATGCACTGAAAGGTGTACGCCTACACCCCGTGCTCAGGTCGTGGCCATCTCGTAAGATGATGCCAAGGATATCCGGGACATGGTCATTAACCCCCCAAAGGCTTTAAGCAAACAAAACACATTCAAAACATAGCATATCAATAAATTTAACCTCTATTCGATTAAAGAATTCAATGCCGGACCAAACGGTATTTTATATACCGTACCCCAAGCCCGTATAGGGAAAATAAGTTAAAAGTATTTACCTTTGTACGTATAAATCACAATTAGCGAGTGCGGGTAGCTTTTACTGGTCCTTCTATTCTGGAACAAAGGTTTATAATAACCTATTAGATTTCTAACGGGTCTTTATTTAAGCCTAAGCTTAGACCGGTTAGCTTTAATGGAAGATACGGTTCAAACGCACGATTAAGCGAAGACCGGATAGAATGTGATTTAGACCCGACAAGTTTGAATACTTTTATAATATGGGTATACTAAATACATTCTGGATTTTGAGACCAAGATGATAAGGTTTGACCCGTTTCGGTCAATTTATGCAAACTCGTTACATAAACCGAACCGAACGCGAAAAGAGCGTTACGGGTAACCATGAGAGTCATATGCAAGTTCCCTGAGATAATATGGCTTAAATATGTTATAATATCAGTAAGATATCTTCTATTATGCCCCAAATGAATTTAAACTCAACTTATGCCTCATAAGGGCATTTTGGTCATTTAAAAGATTATAAAAGAGTTTAATTTGTAATCTGAGTTACAGGTATGATTTATACAGTAAATACACATAATTTAATAAGTTATAACAGTAGGGTATGACCTATATGTGAAATTTATCATTTAAAACCAAACTATGCACCTTAGGGGTATTTTGGTAATTTCACTTAGGCTTAAAAGGTCAAAACTAGAAATCTGAGTTCAAAAACTTGTACTTACTGTTATTATATAAAAATATGCTAGAAATATCAGTAGGTATCAACCTTATATGTTTAATATGGTTTTAGCACATACTATGCGTTAAAAACGCTTAAAAAGGCGATTTGGAGCCATTTCCGGGTTTTTAAAGGAAAGCTGATATTTTTTTATAATTCCAGAAGGCTCAAAATATTTTATTTAACAAATAAAATCAGTAGAAAAAGGTTTGGGGTCAAAAGGGTTTGTAAAACTCATTTTATGGCTTAAAAGGGCAAAATCGGTATTTACCGAATTAAACTTAGAGACCTATGTTATGCTCAGCCAAAAATTAAATAAAAATCTTCAAAAATCCCAAAATATTATATTACATCAGTGGGTAAAAAGTTTGATTTCAAAAAGTGGGTTTAAATAGGTTATACGCTAATTACGCCGTTTAAGTAACATAAAGCTTTCAAATTACGCTAATGAGCATAACTCTTAATCTAGACCTCAAACTGATGTCAAATTTTAGGTGCAAGTTTATAAATCAGTAACTAAGGTTTCTACTCTTTCACTTTTTCAAAAATCACGTTTTATAGTCAAAAGGGCATAATAGTCAACATTTAAGCATTAATCGGAAACATGCATGTGAATCGGATAAGTATTGAACCAAGTTGTATAATCTCAGAGAGTTATACTTATATGAAACCTGGTCCAAAATAAGCTCTAAGGCAGATCTTAAACATGCATAAACGGATCAGAACTGATAGTCAAAGCAAAAGTCAAATTATGCGACTTTCGGGTCCGATCCGGGTTTATACTGAAAATTGTCGAGTTGAGACATGTTGAGACATGTTCTTACATTAGTTACCATGTTATTTTAATGATCAAACGGGTTGCATGTACCCTATATTGCTAATTATGCTTAATTTTGAAAATACACATTCTGTTGACTTTTTAAAGTAAGCTTTGACTCGACAATTAACATAGTTAGAGTGGGAATCTGAAAGTACCCTTTTAAGGGTTTGTTACCCACATAAATACCTACTTGTAGGTACTTTCAATTCGAGAAATGACTGAGCAAATTTCATTTAATCTCAAAGTCAAACTTAAATTACGATGGTTTGACTTTTGGTTAATTAACTAAGCTAGAACGAATTAGAGAGGGTTAGGAATATTTACAAGATTCCTAATTACGATTAGAGATCACTAGAAAGCCTGAGATTGATCAGAGAAGCTCCAGAAGTGGTCTTGTGAATTTTTGTAAATGCAAGTGATGAATGTTGCAACTTCAAGACCCTTTTATATCTATTTTGATCTCATTAGATGATGCCACAAGAGTCTACATATGTTGTAAGATCTGTCCAAGTGCCCCTCTATGCATGTAAAACCATTGGTGAGCTCATGGTATTAGATAACAGCTGTTAAGCATCGTTTCAGACCTGAATAACTGGCATCTGTGAGTTTCTATCGCTGGTAGGTCGTAGGCGGGCCGCGTACAAGTTGGCAACCAGCCAAACAAGTTTCTTTGTTTTGCATTTCAGTCCTTGGTCCTTTGATACGTGGTTTTGGCTATTTATCTTGCACTCTTGACCCTCAAACCTGATTTTTAAGAGCCTTAGGACATCTACAAACTTGGGTAGGTCCTTGGTTAACTTTGTGCTTACCCGAAAAGTCACGAAATTCAACGTTGACGTATTTAACCCTTCGTGCACGGTTTTGATCATAACTTTCTCATACGTTAACGAAACCTTATGAAATTTTTATCACATATTATAGTGAGTATATTTTATCATTACAAAGCTTCGGGTTTGCCAAAAGGTCACTCAGAGGTATACTTTCAACATGTTGACACATTTAGCCCCTGTAGTTTGTGATTCCTCACTTTCTTTCATTTTCCGCTTCGTATGATCCATGATTTATTCGTTTAAGATTATAAACACCATGTAGGGTTATTGTAGGGCCTATTTATCCATTGTTGACACTTTGGACCCTTATATTCACATAGTTTCATTGTTTGTCAACTTTAGTCCCTCTAAAGTGCTTTCTCACATATTCAAAGCCTATGACACGCGTCAATACATTATTGGACGTAAATTTTCGAGGTGTTACATGTGATATGACCATAATCACAGATCTGTCGAGTGACATGTACTGAACGACTAATTGTGTAGATATAAATATTGTAATCGCCCTTAATACTATAATGTGTAACAACTGATGCTTTACAAAATGGGATGTACTTGCCAGTATTTCTTGCTGATAAAATGTTTTTAAAACGCGTTTCAGGTAACTTAATGTGAAGCCAATAGAAGCCAGCAGGAGAGCACCGAAGGCTTAAAGTTGTGGCTATAAAAGTTACCAAATAAGAAACGGAGTTTATATTTTCAATAATTATGGTTTACCCCTATAAATGTATTGTCAAATGAAACTCAGGTTTTATCCCCTTCATTATTATAAAAAAGTGTGGTGTTTAACTCTGATAAAAATATTTCCTAACTACGGTCCTGATGTATTCCGCTGCCGAATTAATAAACACCGATACCACCCGCTTCGCGCACTCTAGCAGTACCCGCCTCCCGGGGCAGGGGGTCGAGGGCTGCGACAGAAGGTGGTATCAGAGCTACAACCACTGGTTTAAGCCAAAGAAGTGTTCTACTGAAACTTAGATTCTGTGTTAGGAAATAACTTATGTGATTACGTGTATATATTATTTTGTGTCATTTGACTATTTGTTAGTTTACAGTATGAGTGAGCAAGGTACATCAGACGCTTATCGTCATATATCTAGTTCACCAAAAGATGAAGGAACATCATCTCAACCAAATTCCTCAGGATACTCAGCTGATACTGAGGAAGGGATATTTATTTTTAAGGCACACTCTGGGGAACCCTTCACTTCTAAAAAGAGAGGTTGGTTTGATAGAGGAGCACATGAGAGAAGAAAAAGAATAAAGAAATTAAAACAACAGAGAGTGATAGTCAGAGATAATAAGGAAACGAATGCCCAAACTCAGGAAACAATTAATAGGCCACCCTGGGAAGAAGAATTAGATAGACAGTTATCAGATTTTCATATGCTAGCCACTACAGAAGTAGACTCTACCCTAAACCAAATAGTCGAACCGCCATTGTTACCATTATTCCCAGACCAACAAATGCTAGAACCCAACCAGGAAGACTAGTTTTCAATCCCAGATATAGATCCCTATGAGATTCCCAGAATTCCCCACCAAACCCCATAGCTCAGTACACTGACCTCAACCCTTTAGGCCCTTTTGGAATAGCGACTGGTAGAAGCAGAATGTGATACACAATCCATACCCTCATGGACACCCTATTCCTTGACACCCTGATCCGGTACTAGCACCCATGCCACCTATGAGCCAAGAAAATTTGGAAGAACTTCGCTCACATGGTGACGAATTAGTAGAAGAAGGAGATAGAATTCGTCAAATAGGAGAAAAGCTTATGTGGAAGCATGTCGAGCGCGATATACATGATTGGATACATGACACTTAGAAAATGCCTAGATATATGTGTAATTTTGTATTTTGATAAAAAAAAAACTAGACCAGATAGACTAAAATGAATACGGATGCATAACTACTAGTATATTTTATTTTCAGCTGTAGTATGTAACCGATGCATATATATATATATATATATATATATAGAAAGAGTAAAAGTCGCAATGATCGGCGTTTTTGATCAATTTGTTTATGTAATTGTGTATAAATATTTGTATTAAATTTTATTCTGTGATAATTAATACCTGATAAATGTTCACAATTCAGATGAACAACGAAGTAAATCAGGAAAACCAGAATAATGAGAATAACAGAAACCAAATAGATAACAGTGCCATCCAACATATAGTAGCACAAGAAGTATAGATGCTATGCCCTATATTATCAAGACTGTTAAAGAAGCAGAAAATAATAGATCTGCAAATGGAAGTAAACGTCAACACACTGAGCCAAGTCATAGTGTGAACGATAATAACAGACCTTTGATCCAAGCTCCATTTCCTAAAAGAAGAAGAACCGTCTCTTACGGTTGTTCTTATAAAGAATTCTTGGCCTGCAAACCAATAGAATTCTCAGGCAATGAAGGAGCCATTGCAACATTCCGCTGGATAGAAAAGATAGAAGCAGTCATAAAAATAAGTAAATGTGCAGACGAAGATAAGATTATGTTTGCTTCTAATCTTTTAAAAAATGTAGCCTTAGAATGGTGGAATACTATTCTCCTGTCTAGGGGAAGTAACAGAGTTTATAATATGGAATGGATCAACTTTAAGGAAATGGTTGAAAGAAAATTTTTTCCTCCTAATGAAAAGGAACAAATCGCCAATAAGTTCCTAAATCTTAAAATGACTGGAATAGACTGCAAAGGTTACACTACCATATTCTTCAAATATGCTAGGATAGTACTTAGCCTCACTTGAACCAATGTTAATCTCCCGTTACGTTTGGGGATTAATTAGTGAGATTAGACACGTAGTCAAGGCAGCTAGACAACAAACCATAGAAGAAGCGGTAGAACTAGCCAATACCCTGACTGATGAATTGGTACGCACACAAGAGGAGAACCAGAGAAAGAACTTAGCTAAAAAACTTACCTAGGAATTTAGTTTTGGTAATTCCTACCACAAAAAAGGAACATGTTCTTCTGCACCCTACTGCAAATTTTATAGGAAGAAGCACTTAGGAAAGTGTGATGTATCCTGTAACTTCTGCAAGTACCCAGTACATAAGGAAGAAGATCGTAGGAGAAAGGCTAGTGCCAGAATATGCTACAATTGTGGAGAGGCTGGTCACATCAAACCAAACTGTCCGAAACTAGCTCTAGCAACAACCAACAAGGCTAAGACAACTGAAGGACCAAAGAAGAATGCCAAAGCATTTGTTCTGACAGCTGGGGAAGCCAAGATGATTCCGGACGTGATTGTCGGTACATTCTTAGTTAATTATATATTTTCCAAAGTATTATTTGACTCTGGTGCAAACCAAAGTTTTATCAATACTTCTTTCTACAAACTTCTCAACCAACCCTTAATCAAACTTCAACAAGATTGTCTGGTAGAGACAGCAAACGGAGAATCCATTAAGATAAATGAAATCTTGTAGGGAGCAAGAATAAAATTTTTGAATCATAACTTTTCAGCTAACCTTTACCCAATGAATCTAGCCGGATTCGATGTTGTATTAGGAATGGATTGGTTGGTAGCCAATCATGCCAGTATTTTATGTGATCAAAAGTCAGTACAAGTAAGTACACCAACAGGTGAAAAGATCACAATCAAAGGAGATAAGCCGACCAGATCGACAAAATTCATCTTTGTGATGAAAGCTGCAAGTTATGAAAGGAAAGGAGGAATGGTATATATGATTTCTGTAATCATTAATACTAAAGGAAAATAATTAAAAGATATCCCTGTGATATCTAAATTTTCAGATGTCTTTCCAGGAGAGTTACCTGGATTACCGCCTGATAGAGAGGTTGAATTTAGGATTCACCTAATACGAGGGACGACACCAATTACCAAAGCACCATATCGATTAACACCAACGGAGATACAGGAACTGAAGAAACAATTGGACGAACTTATTGACAAAGGTTTTATACAACCTAGTTCATCGCCATGGGGAGCGCCGATATTGTTTGTTAAGAAGAAAGACGGATCGATGCGTATGTGCATTGATTACCGAGAATTGAACACGTTACGATTAAGAATCGGTACCCACTACCGAGAATCGATGATTTGTTCGATCAACTTCAAGGAGCTCGATTCTTTTCTAAGATCGACTTACGCTAAGGATATCATCAACTGAAAGTACAGGAAAAGGACATTCCT
Source organism: Helianthus tuberosus (assembly GCA_030545235.1). Classification (NCBI taxonomy): domain Eukaryota; kingdom Viridiplantae; phylum Streptophyta; class Magnoliopsida; order Asterales; family Asteraceae; genus Helianthus; species Helianthus tuberosus. The sequence continues at coordinate 94,716,091 of CM060399.1, read as the reverse complement.
AAAATTGCTTTCAGAACAAGATACGATCATTATGAATTTACCGTCATGCCATTTGGTTTAACCAATGCCCCAGCTGCATTTATGGACATGATGAACAGGATATGTAAACCATACCTAGATAAATTCATAATTGTTTTTATAGATGATATTCTAATTTACTCTAAGGGTAAAGAGGAATATGCAGTGCATCTGCATACACTTCTGACATTATTAAGAAAAGAGAAGCTTTATGCTAAATAATCAAAATGTGAATTTTGGTTACAAGAATTGCAATTCCTTGGACATCTGGTTAATCATGAAGGAATTCATGTGGATCCCGCAAAGATCGAGGCAATTATTAATTGGAAAGTCCTTGAATCGCCAATAGAAGTAAGAAGTTTTCTTGGACTGGCAGGATATTATAGACGATTTATCCGAGATTTCTCTAGAATAGCCATTCCATTAACCAAACTGACTTGCAAATCAATTAAGTTTGAATGGGGACCAAAATAGGAAAAAGCTTTTAGGATTCTTAAGCAAAGGTTAACCAACGCAACATATTCGCATTACTAGAAGGAACTGAAGACTTTATAGTCTATTGTGATGCGTCTAAGTTAGGATATTAATGTGTGTTAATGCAACGTCAAAAGGTTATAGCTTATGCCTCTTGACAACTTAAGAAACATGAAGAGAATTACACAACCCATGATCTAGAGTTAGGAGCCATAGTTTTTGCACTTAAGATTTGGAGACACTATTTTTATGGAAATAAATTCATTGTCTTCACAGATCATAAAAGTTTAAGGTATATTTTTGGGCAAAAAGAATTAAATATGAGACAGAGACACTGGATGGAAGTTCTTAGTGATTATGACTGTGATATTCAGTACCATGCTGGGAAAGCTAATTTAGTAGCTGATGCTTTAAGTCGAAAGTACCATGAAAAGCCAAAATGAGTACGTTCTCTCAGGTTAAATCTACAAGTAGATTTAAATGATCAAATTAGAAAGATAAAGGAAACATCATTCAAGGACGATGCTGAAGGTATAAAAGGAATGATTAAGGAGTTAGAACAAGGAACAGGTGGAATTTGGAAGTTCCATAAGAAAGGATGTGGATACCTAAGCAAGGAAACCTACGCCACATAATTCTAGAAGAAGCTCATAAGTCTAAGTATACAATACATCCCATAAGTGATAAGATGTATCAAGATCTAAGAAAGAATTTCTGGTGGATCGGAATGAAAAAAAGATATAGCAAACTACGTTGCTAAATGTCTAACCTATTCACGAGTTAAAGCTGAGCATCAGAAACCCTCAGGATTATTGCAACAATTAGAGATGCCAATATGGAAATGGGAATTGATAACAATGGACTTTGTTACCAAATTACCCAAGACAAGAAAAGGAAATGATACAATCTGGGTGATTGTAGACAGGTTGACCAAATGTGCTCATTTCTTACGAATGAAGGAAACTTTCAGTATGGAACAGTTAGCCAAGCTATATGTAAATGAAATAGTTTCATTACATGGAATTCCTTTATCTATCGTATCTAATAGAGATAGCCGTTTTACTTCTCATTTTTGGACAAGTTTCCAAATGACAATGGGAATCATGTTAAATCTAAGCACAACTTATCATCCACAAAGGGACGGACAAAGCGAAAGGACAATTCAGACAATTGAAGATATGCTTAGAGCCTGTGTAATTGATTTCGGAGGAAATTGGGACGACCATTTACCATTAATAGAATTTCCCTACAATAACAGCTATCATACTAGCATTAATGTTGCACCTTTTGAAGCACTTTATGGATGAAAGTGTTAAACTGCAATCTGTTGGGCAGAAATTGGAGAAAAGAAACTATCTGGACCTAAGATAGTGCAAGAAACAACAGATAAGATAATTCAAGTGCAGGAAAGACTAAAAGCAGCACGAGATCGTCAAAAGAGTAATGCAGATAACAGACGGAAACCTTTAGAATTTCAAGTATGAGATAAGGTATTATTAAAAGTTTCTCCATGGAAGGGAATAGTTAGATTCGTTAAAAGAGGAAAGCTAAACCCCAAGTATGTTGGACCTTTTGAGATTATTAGAAGAAAAGGACCTGTATCTTATCAACTACAACTGTCAGGGGTAATGGCAGGAATACATGATGTGTTTCATGTATGTAATCTCAAAAAGTGCTTAGCAGACGAATCATTAGTGATACCTCTTAAGGACATAGAGGTAAATGAGAAACTTAAGTTTGTAGAGAAACCCATTCAGATTGAAGATAGAAATATCAAGAATCTCAAACACAAGAGACTAGTTCTGGTTAAAGTGAAATGGGATTCCAAGAGAGGACCATAATACACTTGGGAGCTCGAATCAGAAATGCAAAGGAAATACCCACACCTATTCCAGTAGACCTCGAGGACGAGATCTAAAATAAGGTGGGGAGGATATAACAACCCTCCTAAGACACTTAGACACCCCTAAAACGTTCCTCATATACCCCGTATACGAGAAACGAGCCCGAAATACCTTTATATTTATAAAAAAACAAATAAAAATAAAAATATGGGGTTGTCGCGGGCCGTGACCCGGACTACCTTAGCCTTCGCGGGGATCGAGGCCCAGTAACTTGCCGGACACACATAGGCGCCATGTGTCGACAGGTGGCAAAGCTATATTCGCTGACTAATCATAGCTAGATCCTACCCTACGCTCTCGCGGGCCGCGAGAGAGTTAGAGGAGGGCTTTGCGGGCCGCGAGCCGACCTTTAACCAGCCTATAAATAGAGGCTTCGGCCTCATTCTACAACGTTCAATTCTTTTCTTTTTTTCTGATCACTAGTGGGCAATTATACTCGGGAAATAATACCCCCAAAAAGCGAAGCTCTGTCTCGTTGTAAGTATTATAACCCTGCTTGTTACCCTACACGATCGATCTAGGGCTCAGTAACGCATGTCAAGGCTCTGCCTGACTCGGTCGTTGGAGTTCTGTCTCGTGTTACACCCAATTGATCTAGGACTCCGTAATGCATGTCAAGGCTCTGCCTGACTTAGTCATTGGAGTTCTGTCTCAAGTTGTACGGTCAATGTGATTTGGGTTATTTTACTAACACGTGTGCATTGTTTAAATTTTAATAGATAATAACCAGGAGAATCACCAGGAAGCTATAGTAGTATCACCTAAGTCAACAATGTGAGTACATTCTTCTTTTATAAACACGTTTTGTGAGTCAAATGTTTTACCAAAACCTCAAATGTTTTCAAATACCATTACAGTGATTAATTCTTTATAATTCTACAATTGCTGGCAGTATTATGGGGTTTGTATTCAGTACTAGATAACCTTCACAAATGGGCATGGGTATCCAATGTGTGATATGACCATAGTCACAGATTTGTTGAGTGACATGTACTGAACGAGTAATTGTGTAGATATAAACATTGTAATCTCCCTTAATACTGTAACGTGTAACAACTGATGCTTTACAAAATGGGATGTACTTGCCAGTATTTCTCGCTGATAAAATGTTTTTAAAACGCGTTTCAGGTAACTTAATGTGAAGCCAATAGAAGCCAGCTAGAGAGCACTGAAGGCTTAAAGTTGTGGCTATAAAAGTTACCAAATAAGAAACTGAGTTTATGTTTTTCATAATTAGGGTTTACCCCCTATAAATGTATTGTCAACTGAAACTCGGGTTTTATCCCCGTTATTATTATAAAAAAAAGTGTGGTGTTTAACTCTGATAAAAATATTTCCTAACTACGGTCCTGATGTATTCTACTACCGAATTAATAAACACTGATACCTCCCGGGGCAGGGGGTCGGGGGCTGCGCCAAGTGGAAGTGCTTACAACTCAGCTATGGTGGTGCAGCAGGGTGTTTTTTTTTTACTGGAGCATGGAGATTCAACAGGTTATCCTTTCAGCTCCTGAGAATCAGACACCTTCAATTCAGACACCTCTAGACAACATACCATTCATGACTCAGGTTCTTTCAACTCCTGTTCATGGACTTACTGCAGAAGAGGTAAATTCTTATTTATGTACTCCTGAATGTAGAGGTAGGGTAGCAGCTTATCACTTACACAATTCAGAACTGATCTCAGATCTTCAACACATAAAAAGGCATAACTCTTATCTAACTAAAAATGAACAATTATACAAAGAAAAGATTGAAGCTCAACGTAAAGATATTTCTAAGCTTAAAGAAGATCTGAGTATCAAAAGTTGACACCATGGGGATGCCAAAGTGAAGGGGTAAGGTCCCAAAAACCTCATATCAAGTACTTGGGACCATACCACAATCTCGTCATTCAACCCTCTTTTAGACCTTGCGCGGCCGCGCACTGGTCCTACAAAGAGGGTTAGAAGAAAGACAGCAAGTAACGCCCGCGCGCCAAAAGGAAGTTAGTGAATCCTTGCGCTTTTCACCATAATAGACAAAGGATGAGAATCCTAGTTCAACACCTCCGCTTAAATAATATCCAGACTTGGATATTATTTATTACACCGATTCCACACGATCAGGAGTCACACCGGATTATGGCAATAACCTTCTAGAAGAGTCAATCGTGCACCACTAGACGGTTATAACCGTCTGGGACACGTGTCTTCATCCCAGGCCTCCCTGAAATCACGATGATGGCATGGAAATGGAGAGTAACCTCCACTTACCCACTTTCCACGTGGCAATCCCCCAGCCATTGATCTAAACAGTAATCCGTGTGCTCCCACATCAGATCCAGAAGATTAACGGAAGGAAAAATAACCGCTTACGGGGTTAGCATCTTCCGTTAATATTTCAACAACAAGTTTTCCCACCCAAACTCCCGGCTATAAATATGAGAGTAATTCAGGTATGAACTTCAAGTCACACACACTTCATCAATACTTCTTCTTCTTTATAAACACATACTTATTCTCACGCCGGAGTCGGGTCACGGAGAAAACCTCCATTTTCCCCGTGACGAGGCTAACGGTGTTCTGTTTTGCAGTGTTCACTGGAGAAGAAGACTAGTCCCTTTGAATCAAACGAGAGAGAACCACCCTTTTTATGCAGAACCTAACCCCCTGGATAATTTGATTCCGGTCTTTTATCCAGTGTTTCTTCACAAAGAAACTATAGATGCTTTGACCAAGGAACTGGGAGAAATCAAACAAAAATATCAAATTAATGAAGTGAATATTAAGAAATACGAAATTCCAGCAAATTAGTCAAAGATTTATGTGACATCCAATTAGAGTACAAAGAAAAGAAAGGGTGTGGTTTAGGTTACAATAAAGTGCCTCCTTCATTCAATCACAACTACACATATTTACCATTAACCGTGGAGGAATTAGTAAATGCTGATACTATGACTTACGGTCCAAAAATTGATAAGACACCGATCAACTGTTAATTTGTTAAAAATCGAACAAATCAGCCAATCACCTTTATTTGTCCATCTGTGAATGATACTAATGCTTCATCTTCCCTTTGCAGATGAAGTAAAAGTTGAAGATGTATTTGGGAATGAACAAGCATCAAAGTCTGACTCTCGTTTGATGCATGACATTTTTAATTCGTTTTTTGGTACTATGTCGTCTTTTGGGCCTGATGTTTTGGGCAAAATTGTGGATTCTTGTGATGATCATTTAGATACTATGCATGATGATGGTTGTTTTCAGTTGTTGATGATTGTGATGCTTCTAGTTTTACAGCTACTGAAAGTGTGTCAGCAGATGTCCCTAATGATGCATTCGGTGGGACCACCAAAACTCTTTCTCAAGAAGATCAAAAGTGTTCTGATTTTTCTTCTGAATCTATCTCAGTAGAAGTCCCTAATGATGTATCTAGTGGGACCACTGAAACACATTCTCAAAAGAATCAAGAGACCTCTTTGAAAACCAAAGCTGCCAGTGAACCACTTTTGAACACACATGATTCATGTGTTGATGAAACTTCTAAATCATTCTAAAATTGAACATGATTTTGAAAAGGAAAAGGTGGTCACATCAGATATTAAATCACAAGATAATTTTCCTGAAAAAGAAATTAAAATTGAATCGTCTTCGGAAAATAAACTCGAAAATGATATAAAAGACAATGACCATCATAGATCTAAATCTCATACATGTGCTAGTTCTGATCAACAGGTACCTAAGAGCTCAGAAAAGGCACATGGAAATCAAGCAAATAAAACTAAACAAGCTCACTCTTTCAAACCCAACAGAACAGCTTCTGTTACCAAGTATCAAAATTTCCACATGTTGAAATGACAAACATGTTTCAACTGTGGAATTGCTGGACACATTGCTAGAAACTGTGTTCATATCCCAAGTGTGCAACAAAAGAGCAAAGTGCACAAAATCAGAAGGTCATGCAGAACCGACAACGTTATTCAAAGTTTTTGACAACTACAAAGTCTGAGACAATGAAGAGTAATTCACGCAAAGCTAAACCTTCTGATTAAGATTGGAATGCAGCTAAACAAAGAAACCAAAATTGACAAAATGGTTTTCAAAGAAATCCAAATAAATCTTTTGGTAAAAATGATTATAAATGGTCACATAAGCATTGGAAACCTAAATTTAATGTTGCTGAATCTTCTACATCTCAGCTGAAATCTGCCAATAATGAATCTTCAAAGTTTTTAAATAAATAAAACTTAGTTTGGGACGAGTCACACCCTCACCGTGCCAGGATCACGTGCTCATGCTTCTCAAAGTGATGGCCCATCCCACGTCCAGATCGAAGACACGGAGGTTTACTCTAGATCTCCATCGAGATATGAGTATACTCAATCAGAAAGCCGTCGAAGAGAGCATCGGAGACCATCAGTTCACACCAGGTTGGGTTCTCAACGGAGCACCCACACCAGTGAATATGATCCAACTTACCGTGTAGGTGAAAGTGCCAGCGTGTTTAGTCGGTTACAACCGAATTACAACAAGTGTAAACCCCGTGCGGTTTACAATCCCGAGGCTGGGCACAATTATGATCTGATTTATCGTCCTACGGAGGCGGCAGAGAATTCAAAATTTATTACCGAAATTGCTCTGGCCTCGCTAGAGAAAGCAAAGCTACCGTCGAATGTGGGTAAGTTCAACGGGATGACAGACCCTGACGAGCATTTGCGAGTTTTCACAAGCGCAGGGCTGGTAGGAGGCTAGACCCTACCATTATGGTGCCACCTTTTCGTCCTAACCCTTACAGGCGCTGTAAGAATCTGGTTTGATAACTTGCCCATTGGGAAAATCACGTCATGGAAAGATTTGCGCGAGAAGTTTCTGGTTCATTTCAGCCAATAAAGGCGGTCCATCCGCGACACAGCGGATGTGATGAACAGCTGGCGTCATGATGACGAAAGTCTAGAAGACTTCATCACCTGATATAACAAAGAGGTACTCGAGATCGGGGACGTCCATGAGCAGTTGATTCGCGCTCAATTTAAATACGCAGTTAGGTGCGACGATATGATAAAAGTCCTGTCTGGGACGGAAGGACTCCCGAAGAGCTGGGAAAAAGTAATGGCGGCGGCTAAAGTCTACGCCCAAACAGAAAAGAATCTCACTACCAACAGGCCCCCACCACCGCACAACCGACCTTCAGATTTAGGCTCAGGTGGCGGGAAGAGATTTAAGAAAGGGTGGCGCGATTCTAGCTCAGGGAACTATTCATCGGAAGATGCTCGAGCCACAATCAATAAACTTTCCACGCAGAGAGAAGCCAAACAAGAGAACAGGGAGAGACAATGGACTCCCTTAACCAAAACTCCTGCGGAAGTTTTAAGCATGGAGGATTATCAGTTTAAGCCTCCACCACCCATGAAAAACAAGCGTGGATAGGACCCAGCTCAGTATTGTGATTACCACAAGGACAGTGGTCATACCACCAACAATTGCATCTCCTTGCGCACCGAGATAGAAAAGGCCCTTAAAAGTGGTGAGCTCACTCACCTACTACAAAATGTGCGCAAGGACATAAAATAAATCAGGCGGGGCGATGAAGGCCCGAGCAAGAAAGCGAAAAATTCAGAAGTAACTCTATGATCTCCCTGGAAGAACAAAACAGACTCTACAGTTTATCAAGTTAAAGCAGGAAATAGAGTGTAAGTTAATTCTCGTGTATTTATCTTAATAGACTTTGTAGCGGCCTCTGCGCCTTATAAAAAACAAAGTTTCTATTATTCTTGTGTTTTTTTTTACAAAGTGCATGCAATTTCTTTTGGTAAGCGCAAAAACATTATGGTAAAATATAATACAAGTCTCATGAACGGTCAAGTGATTACATCACACAAGACCACACGTTCACACATGAGCTTTACACCAACTCCATTCGCCTTACCTCATCAAAGTAATTGTACCCATGCAAAATATTGTAAACTAAACACATACATCATACTATTATTGGCGCACAAATACACCTTAAAAAACTATCAAACACGGCAGTGTTTCAGAATAAGTTACTTGCGCAGCAGCGCATTAACAAAAGAAGGGATACACATCCCAAAAGACTACAAAAAAAATTTGTTCAATACAATTACAAAAGGAAACCTACGCTAGATCTTCACCTTCATCTGGGAAGATTTCCTTTAGTTGCGCCGCGTGATCATCGGATTGCAATGCAACATTTATAAGGTCCATAACAGGAAGCTGCAAATTGTTGAATTCTGTTTTTAAAGCTGCAAGCGCAGCGCCAGTATTAATGCCATATGTAGCAGATCTGCTAGTATCCCAATTAACCTTCAGAGTGTTATTTACATGGTGCGAACACTCAGCATAGCCTTGGGAATACCCATCATTTCGCGCAGCAACCACCAAACGCGCAACAGTTTTATCCAGCTCTTCAGAATTCAACACTGATTCAGCAACCTACAAGAACAAGATAAGATAAATAAACAAGAAGCACAAAGCATTCCTGCAAAAGAAAACAAACAAGAGGCAACTTACACAGGCAATCCCACGCTCCTTCAACCATAACATATCACTTTTCAAAGGTTCCAACTCGCTCTCTATTGTTGCCCGCGCCGTTTCGGAAGCCTCTAGTTTTTCTTCAGTATCAGCCAGACGGCGAGAGGTTTCAGTTTTCTTGGTACGCGCAAGTTCCAGATCTTTCTTGAGTTATTCCTGATCAGAAAGCAAAGCGGTAAGTTCTTCTAACTCTTTATCTCTAAGAGCAAGGGTGGCGCAAGCTTGTACCTCTCGTTGTTCACTTCGCTCCCTGTGCAAACGCGCCTCATCATGCGCAGCTTCAGCATCAGCTTTCTCTTTCTTCAACTTTTCAATCTTAGCATCTTGTTTTTTCAATTTCTCAACCTCAGCCTTGAGATTATTGATAACATTGCGGAGATTCATCTTTTCGGAGTTATCTTTTTCACATATTTTCTTCCAGTTCTTGCGCTCCTTGGAAAGAAGAGCAACCTCAGCTTTCGCTTTTCTCTTCCAGCCCGCAACGGACCATTCTTTAGTTTTTCGATCAGCCTCAAACTTGGCCTGATCAGCTTCCAGCTTAGCCTTCAACTGGGCAATTCGGTTTTCATCATCAGCAATTTTCTTCTTGGACACCTTGAAAGCATCCCACTCTTTATGCATACTATGCCACTCACGCACTATGCAATGAGTGGTCGATGCATGAGAAGCAGCTTCCTCAAGGTAGGCATGATAAGTTTGCTCATGAAGCCGACTTTCTTGAAACTTAATCTCCGCTGGCGGAAATATCCCCTGCAACTAGTCCCGGCACACGCGTCAATCTGAGAAAGTATCACCCTTCTTCAGATTCCAAACAAGGACATGGATGTCGGAAGCATCCTTTTCCGAATAAGTTCTATAGTAATAATCCCCCAGAGTCTCATCTGGGCGGATTGGGGAATTCTTGCCAGCATCAGAGAATGAGCCTTGATCTTCAGCAGAAACCTTCTCGATATTTTCAGGCATAGAACCAGAAACTTTAGAAGGATACGCTGTAACAGGGATTTCTTCAGCAGTTTTCTCTTTCTCAAACTCATGAGCAGCAAAATCAGGAACTTGTGGGTCACCAGCACCATCCACAACCCCTGGGCTAATAACCTTTTCTGCATCCGCAAAAACGTTAACAGGCTTATCAGCTTCAAGATCCTCAACCCCAACAGTTTTCTCCGCACCACCCTCATGAACATCAGTATTCTTTAACTAATCAGCAACAGGAGCGCGCGGAGGAGAGGGTGGGAGTTCTTCGTTAACCACAGGCAGCGGTTCTGTGAGAACAGGAGAAGTTGGGTTTTCTGAGAAAACAAAGTCTATAAATATTCAATGCGCATAAGAAGAAGAAAGCAAAGATGACACTTACTAGGAGCAGACTCTGAAATAAAGGTGTCCAGATTGCCTTTCCTGATAATCTTCTTCCTCTGAATCTTCTTTGCAGGCTGACCTTCAGCCTCAGCGCCAGCCTGTTTTCTTTTCCCTGCTTTATTCCGCACCAAGTGCTCAGGACTTGATTCCAAATCAATGGGATCATCTGGGTTGGACGGAGGGATATCAGCAGTGTCTTTCGGTTCCGGTTTCGGCCTTCTAATAATAACTACAGGCGCAAGACCCTCCAAAGAATCAGAAACCACCACATAATCACACCAGGAGTCAGAGGAACGGCGCATACCTTTCTTCTCTCCTCCAACATTTTTGACCTTAGACGATTGAGCTTTCTCAGCATCATTCTTCTTTGGCGCAGTAGTAGTGGTTGTCGCGCGTCTTTTCTTCTCAGGGCCTATGCCCAAATTAGATAAGTCGCCTATTAACAAAGCGCAGAATAAAACTTATTCAAACGCGCAAAAGAAGCAAACAGAAAATAATATGATGAAAGCTTACCAGCACCAGCAGCAGGTTGTGCAGACAAATCCGCATCCCGCGGAAGAACAAAGTTCTTTACAATACGATGATACCACAACTCTTCATCAGGTTTCTTCGGAAGGGTAGCCATTTTCCCACCTTCCCTCTTGAAAGCAACAACGTACAACGAAACAACTGCACAAAGGGAAAAGTAAAGGCAAATTCAAAAAAAAAAAAAGAGAAAGAAAAGACAAGGAAAAGGGCAAAAATCTTACTTTTGCCATCTTCCATGTACACCGGATTCTCCTCTCGTTCCATCCTCCAGTTCAGACTCATACCGGCACCAACAAGGGCTTTCTCCGGCAAAGCAATAGACGGAACGTCTTTTAGGTCTTGGTACCAATTTTCGTCAACAGGAGTTTGAAGGGTCTCAGTAGGAACATCTTCCTTTCCCCTAAAAATCATCCTCATTGGAACAACTCCGGCCTTGATAAAGAAGAATTTTTGTTTCCAATCATGAAAGGATTTTGGGGGTTGCAGCAAAATTTTCTTCGCCGATGCTCTTTGAACGAAAGAATAAAACCCTTGGGTACAGTGCATTTGATGAAAAACTCGGAATCGAGAAACTGTCGGTTCAATATGCATCGTCTGGCACACAAACTCAAAATGCCGAACCCTAACCATACCAATTGGGTGCATCTGGGAGATATGAAACTTGTAATACTCAAGAATTTCAAGGAAAAATTTTGTCACAGGCAGACGAAAGTTGCCTTCACAAAAGAAATCCCAAAAGAGGGTTATATACCCAGCCGGAGCATCTACCGCCGTCTGACCCTCTTCAGGGTATCGGGCACCCCAGTTCTCCGGAAATCTAAGGTTCCGAACCAATCCATCAAAGGTTGCCCTGGACCACTTCAACGGTGGAAGTTCCACAGACATTTCTTCCATTGAATCTTCGTGAAGATCTCCGTTTGACATAGGAGGAAGCGATTGCAATTCCTTCTAAAAAGACGGATAAAGAAGACGAAGAAGGGGAATTGTTTCAACAAAGTAATGATTACTGGAAGTAGGAAATCCAAAACACTTATATACCCACCGCCATAAATAGCTTCGGTTACTGCAACAACACCTTTTCGGGGTAGCACAGTTACCCAAGCGACAGGGGCGAGTGGGAAGCAACACAAACGCGAGTTCTCGTGCGCATGTAAAGCATGGTCAGTAATGTGCACCTGACAATGACAGCCTGTCACACAATCCTTAGTGTACCTTTCTCATCCAAATTCAAAGATTTTCAAAATCACCATAATAAGCAAAGTAAATCTTCTCATAGAAGTTCCCTACTTTCGCGCCAAAAGCATTTCTCTCATATAGTCCAGTGTTCCACTTATTTGCATAAGAGCAACACTAGAATGGGGGGACTTGAAGAGGTAAGGTCCCAAAAACCTCATATCAAGTACTTGGGACCATACCACAACCTCGTCATTCAACCCTCTTTTAGACCTTGCGCGGCCGCGCACTGGTCCTACAAAGAGTGTTAGAAGAAAGACAGCAAGTAACGCCCGCGCGCCAAAAGGAAGTTAGTGAATCCATGCGCTTTTCACCAAAACAGACAAAGGAGGATAATCCTAGCTCAACACCTCCGCTTAAATAATATCTAGACTTGGATATTATTTATTACACTGATACCACACGATAAGGAGTCACACCGGATTATGGCAGTAACCTTCTAGAAGACTCAATCGTGCACCACTAGACGGTTATAACCGTCTGGGTCATGTGTCTTCATCCCAGGCCTCCCTGAAATCACGATGATGGCATGGAAATGGAGAGTAACCTCCACTTACCCACTTTCCACGTGGCAATCCCCCAGCCATTGATCTAAACAGTGATCCGTGTGCTCCCACATCAGATCCAGAAGATTAACGGAAGGAAAAATAACCGCTTACGGGGTTTGCATCTTCCGTTAATATTTCAACAACAAGTTTTCCCGCCCAAACTCCCGGCTATAAATATGAGAGTAATTCAGGTATGAACTTCAAGTCACACACACTTCATCAATACTTCTTCTTCTTCATAAACACATACTTATTCTCACGCCGGAGTCGGGTCACGGAGAAAACCTCCATTTTCCCCGTGACGAGGCTAACGGTGTTCTGTTTTGCAGTGTTCACCGGAGAAGAAGACTAGTCCCTTTGAATCAAACGAGAGAGAACCACCCTTTTTATGCAGAACCTAACCCCCTAGATAATTTGATTTCGGTCTTTTATCCAGTGTTTCTTCACAAAGAAACTATAGATGCTTTGACCAAGGAACTGGGAGAAATCAAACAAAAATATCAAATTAATGAAGTGAATATTAAGAAATACGAAATTCCAGCAAATTAGTCAAAGATTTATGTGACATCCAATTAGAGTACAAAGAAAAGAAAGGGTGTGGTTTAGGTTACAATAAAGTGCCTCCTTCATTCAATCACAACTACACATATTTACCATTAACCGTGGAGGAATTAGTAAATGCTGATACTATGACTTACGGTCCAAAAATTGATAAGACACCGATCAACTGTTAATTTGTTAAAAATCGAACAAATCAGCCAATCACCTTTATTTGTCCATCTGTGAACGATACTAATGCTTCATCTTCCCTTTGCAGATGAAGTAAAAGTTGAAGATGTATTTGGGAATGAACAAGCATCAAAGTCTGACTCTCGTTTGATGCATGACATTTTTAATTCGTTTTTTGGTACTATGTCGTCTTTTGGGCCTGATGTTTTAGGCAAAATTGTGGATGCTTGTGATGATCATTTAGATACTGTGCATGATGATGGTTGTTTTCTGTTATTGATGATTGTGATGCTTCTGGTTTTACAGCTACTGAAAGTGTGTCAGCAGATGTCCCTAATGATGCATTCGGTGGGACCACCAAAACTCTTTCTCAAGAAGATCAAAAGTGTTCTGATTTTTATTCTGAATCTATCTCAGTAGAAGTCCCTAATGAGGTATCTAGTGTGACCACTGAAACACATTCTCAAAAGAATCAAGAGACCTCTTTGAAAACCAAAGCTGCCAGTGAACCACTTTTGAACACACATGATTCATGTGTTGATGAAACTTCTAAATCATTCTAAAACTGAACATGATTTTGAAAAGGAAAAGGTGGTCACATCAGATATTAAATCACAAGATAATTTTCCTGAAAAAGAAATTAAAATTGAATCGTCTTCGGAAAATAAACTCGAAAATGATATAAAACACGATAACCATCATAGATCTAAATCTCATACATGTGCTAGTTCTGATCAACAGGTACCTAAGAGCTCAGAAAAGACACATGGAAATCAAGCAAATAAAACTAAACAAGCTCACTCTTTCAAACCCAACAGAACAGCTTCTATTACCAAGTATCAGAATTTCCACATGTTGAAATGACAAACATGTTTCAGCTGTGGAATTGCTGGACACATTGCTAGAAACTGTGTTCATATCCCAAGTGAGCAACAAAAGAGCAAAGTGCACAAAATCAGATGGCCATGCAGAACTGATGTGTGTGAAGTGTCGTTAGTTTTTAATGTATATGTTAAGCCCTTTTTAACACTTTTTAGCCAAGTTTTAAATTTATAAAACACGATATTTACTAACACTAAACACACATATGGGCAAGTGCACCCATCGTGAGCGTAGTATAGTGTTGGCAAGATACCGAGGTCGTCCAAGGACACAAGAGCTTTTAGTACCGGTTTATCCTCAACGTCTAATCAAATCAAAAGTTTAGAAAAATGTTTTAAACTAAGAAAATAAAAACTAACTAAAATGATGAAAATAAAAATAAAAGAAAAACAGATAGACAAGATGAATCACTTGGCTCCGACTCGTGTTTAGTGTAACCTTTGATTATTTCCGCACTTTTGCACTTTATTAAGAGATTATCTTAGTTATTGTAGTAGGCCCCTCTTTTGGAGGTGACGATACCCTCAACCAAGTAGTTTGAGTCAGCAGGGATACAATCCTAAAGGGTTGGATTATTGAAAGATAATTAATTAAGTTATTAATGCATATTGTGGTAGGGCCCTCTTTTGAAGGCAACGTTACCCTCGGCTAAGTAGTCTGAGTCAGCAGGGATACTGTCCTAAGTAGCCGGGTTAAAGTTTTAATAGTAGTTTAACTTATGAGGGGATCAAAGAGTTTGGACCCCCGCCATCCAATACCATTAAGTATTGAAGGAGCTAAATTTGACCCAGGTCCTTTGCAGGATCTATACACTGAACAATGGCAAGACTCTTACCAAACCGTTCCCTTAACCCCCAACCAGGTAGCCAACATACCTCCATATAGACCGTGGAAAATCTTTTATTTTATATAGACAGTAAAATAATGCCAAGACACCACGGACAAACGATAATAAAGAATCACCTTCAACATAAGAAACTAGTTATTAAAGTCATTAATACATAACCAATTAAAAAGTGCGAAAAGATTAAAAATAAAAAGTATTACACTAGACACTTTGTCTTCACCAAGTGATGTAAGAGACTTAGGCAAACATGGCCTTGATTGTCAAGAACTCTTACGATCAATCTTGGATCCCGAGACGACTCACACACTCTATGATGGACAATGGATGATGGTGGTGGATGATGGTGTTATGGTGGTGGTGGGTGGTGGGTGAAGTGTGAGAGAGGTGGTGTGCCAAGGGATGGTTTGAGCTTGAGCCAAGCACTCCTATTTATAGGCTGAACAGAAGCTCGGGCACGGCCCCATGTCCATCCTCTTCTTTGTCTTCATTAATTGCTTTTGTCTGCATTAGTTGACCACGGCCCCGTGTCCGATGGGCACGACTCCGTGTGCAGAAGCATATCTGTACTATCAAGATTTGCCTGGACTCTGCGAATCTTATAGTTGACCACGGCCCCGTGTCCGTTGAGCACGGCCCCGTGGTGGGCGATGGAAGTTTCTACAACTTTGTCTTTTATGCTGACACTTGGGCACGCCCCCGTGTTCACTGAGCACGGGGCGTGTTCAGCCTTCTGTTCTCTTGTTTTGCTTGGGAAGATGTTTTCGGGGAGGTCGGGCATGCCACGTTTGTTCCTTTTCTTGTATTTATGTTAGATTTAGCTACATTTTTGCTTCTTTTGTTAATTTGAGCTCATTTAATCCTGAAAATACAAAAGGAAGACAAAAACACACTTTTTCCAACATTAGTACTAAAAAAGGGTTAGTTTTATGCCATCATTGATGTAATTTATATGTTGCATTTTGCACACATCAAATACCCCCACACTTGAATCTTTTCTTGTCCTCAAGAAAAACTCTTTATAATGTGGCTTTACACTCCCAAATGGAATGGGTAGAAGAGAAGGTTTTTGGGCTTGTCATAGAGTGTCGGGATTTCCAAGATTCTTTATTACGTTTTATTTTTATTTGTTTACAATCCTATTCGTCATGATTTATTTAAAAATTTTCATAAGATAAATTACTTATTAGGGCATAACATGCCTCTTTAAAATTCCATTTATATACAAGTTCACATACCTCACGGGGGATCACTCAACACTCGGCCGAAGATGTATTTTAGTGAATCACTCGAGAGCGGCATGAAACTTACTCCTACCATAGGCTTGCCAAGCAATCAATCCTTCTCCTTTTTAACTATATACCTTTGTAAATATCAAGAGGACTTTTTGGGTGAAGGGTTAGGCTTGGGTTAAAGGTAGGTGGTTGGGTTAGTGGTTAGTGGTTAGTGAAAGGGCGAAAAGCGCAACAAGCGTCGGTTTTCGTAAGACTTTCTCTATTTTTTTCAACTTTTTATTTTGATGAAGCCATAATTCAAACAAAGATATTTTTGATGAACTTGCTTGTTTATTTCTTTTGCTTCATCATCAACATTTTTTTTTGAAAGTCATACGAAAAACCGAGCTTGTTACTAAAACAAAGGGTTAAAAATAAAGAGGTTTTGGTGGGTGAAAGGGTGTTTGGTTTGGGTTAAGAAATGAAAAGGTTTAGGCTCAAAGGGGTTAACTAGGGGGATTTTGGGTAGGTGGTAAAAAAAATAATGGTGTAGTAATAAAAAGGGTTAGTCCTAGTGCCCCCATCATTTACTTACTTGGGTTTAAGTTGGTAAGGACCGGGAATGTATCGTCGTGCAAGTTCTAGAGTCGTAAGAACCAAGCGGCTATTCACACAAGAAACGAAAAATGAGCATTTAGTTTAATGATATGTATTTGTAAGCTCAATAAAGGCACAAAACTCACTTTTGTGGGAATGAGTTTTTTATGTGATCAAGTATATATAATTAAATTTTAACTAAGCTTGCAATGCCTTTTCATAATTTTCTTATGTTGGTTCTTTTTATCACGACGCTATTGGTTGTAAATTTGTAAAAATATAACCTTTTTAGAATTTTGAAATTCCCAAATTAAACCTAGACAAGTAAAAAAAATGAAAATTTTTTTGAAAAAAAATGAAAATTTTTGAAAAAAAATTGGGGTGATTAGCGGTTCCAATAGAGTTTTGTGTAAGGCTTGTATTTAGGACTTGCAAGATTCAAGGTTTTAGCATCCCCCCCCCCCCCACTTAAATTACACATTGTCCTCAATGTGTCCCAAAAATAAGTTTTTAGGTTGATTAAATGTGTAAAAGGTGTGAAAAAGCAAAAATTTGTGTTACTGAGCGCTTGGACACGGCCCCGTGTTCGTTGGATACGACCCCGTGTTCAGGTGCCAGTAACGAAAACTTACAGAAGGTGGACACGGGGGCATGTCGGCTGGACACGACCCCGTGTCTGTCAAAAGTCTGCAGATTAAGACAAACAGCAGGTCTGGGGAAGTGGGCACGGGGGCGTGTCGGCTGAGCACGACCCCGTCTAGACAATCTGCAGGGTTGAAAAACAGGTTTCTG
This sequence comes from Helianthus tuberosus, assembly GCA_030545235.1. Taxonomy (NCBI): domain Eukaryota; kingdom Viridiplantae; phylum Streptophyta; class Magnoliopsida; order Asterales; family Asteraceae; genus Helianthus; species Helianthus tuberosus. The sequence continues at coordinate 94,698,439 of CM060399.1, read as the reverse complement.
GCTCTAGTTTTCCTGTCCCGGCTTTAGTAGCACTAAGGTTTAGTGCTCTAAGCCTCGTATGTACCTGTTTTAGCAATAAACACTACACCAAACCATAGCAAACATCCTAAATTACCAAGTTCAACATCCATGTCACAAAGCTAAAAAGAAAAAGAAATGCAGAAAATAAAAAGAGTTAAAAGAAAGTAAATTGTTCAACACACGGCACGCAGGCCGGAAATTGTTCAAGATAAAAGGGGGTTAACCTGTGGGATCACCAACCAACCGCTTCCGCCTCCGCTCCTCCCGCCTAGTCCATGTCCTCGTCCTCATCATCTCCATCATGCTCCGCAATGTACTCCCGGATATTTCCAATATCATCTTGGATATCGGATATGTTTCTCTCGATTGCTCCAACCCGGTTGTACGTGTTGCTCACCATGTTATAGGTGTTCCTGGTGCACATAAGGTTTTCCTGCAATAAATCATGTAAACTTTGGAAGTTAGGAAAACCGCCTCCTGAGGAGGATTGGCCCGGATCACCGTGGGGCTGGTACTGGTACTGATGATGTTGTGGAGCGTGAAGGACAAGTGCCTCTTGCGGGTTCCATGCATGCCCCTGCATCCTTTGGAAGCTAACCGTCCCGTCTTCAGCTTCATAAATTAGGTTCATTGAGCGGCAAATGTGTATGTCTACCCTACCCGACCATGGGCTCCTTTCGGATGACCTAGGTATGTTGGTGAAGTGCTTGAAGAGACGGTATACCCATCCTCCAAAGAAGATAGGGGTTGGTGAAGTAGCAAGTCGGTTTAAATGCATGTTTCAGAGCAGGAGGAATGGAACATCAAGGTGTCTGCGGTTATGGATGCAGGGGAGGACAACCAAATCTCTTAACCCAACAACGCCAGTGCTATCATGCCTTTGGCTAAGAGAGTAGCCGAGGAGCCTATGGATGTATCGGTAGAGCGGATCCCTCAACTTAGTGCTCTTAGTGCTGCTCGGATTGTAGTGCCCTTCACCAATCTGAGCCCACACGGTTTGGCGATCGTTCTCATCTATCTCTCGCATCCCTCCAGTATTTTCCTCGTTACCCGCATCTTCCTCCGCATACAACCCGACAATCGACCCAAATTGTGCCATTGAAATCGAGTACCTAGTTCCACCACATCGGAATGCTACCCCATCGTTGTCAAATGGGTCGCACCTTAAATTGAACGTGAAGGTGCTAAAGAATTCCAAAGTGCACTCGTGGACGGAACGAAGTCGAGTGGTTAAAGCGACTCTTAATGGGCCGGTGACAAGGTTGTTGAAACGGTCAAGTTGGTTCACCAATGCTAACAAATCCATACATAACTTGGGTATTCCTCCGGTCTTGTTTGAAGTACTTCGTATCTAGCCCTAGCCTCGAGCTCATTTGCGTTAAACCTCGTGAACTTCCTAGACATCTGAAAGAATACACCAAAAGTTAGCACGAAAAAGTGAAATTTTCGGACAAAACTGCAAACAGCTTGCTGGACACGACCCCGTGTTCAGCGGACACGGCCCCGTGTCCAGGTGTCTGTTACTCAAAAACATCATTTTTCGACCCGGTTTCGAAAACTTGAAAATTTTTGGTCCAATAGGTGTGGTTTCCCCCGAAAATGAAACCCCAAGTGTCGTTTTTCCCAAAACAACCCGTTTACCCATTCAATTTTATCTTTTTCGGTTCAAAAACAAGGGTTTGTGGTTCTTGTGAGAAATCGGGCGAATCTATGAACAATACAAGTGGGTTTACTTCCTATAACACTAATCTAACTAAATGCTAACAGATTTAGGCAAAAATTTTAAGTTCAATCCGGATGGAGTTCATGAACCCTAGATTTTTCCCCAAATTTTTGGAGTTTTAACTACATGCAAATGCTTAATCTAACTAATGATAGTGATAGAATCATACCTTGATGTTGTTAGAATGATAGGAGACGTCGAAAATCTGCGGAAAATCGCCTGGAACCAGAGCGTTTTCGGGGAAACGGGGCGTGTGGAATGAAGTAACTGTTATGAAAAGGGGAATATATCCCGACAGTAGCGCGGACACGGCCCCGTGTCCAGCGGACACGGCCTCGTGCCGAGCAAAGTTTTTTTTTATAGTGCTCGTGTGAGTGCCCTTTGTTTCCCAAAAACTTGGTTGGAAGACTTACCGATTAAGATGTCATCCCATTGGTTCGTAACTTACCAGGTATGATGTTGTTGCCTTTAATCATCGACCGTTTGAAGCGAGATTTCTTCCTCTTCATCCTCAATAAATCCTTGATAGAGTTTCAGCCGTTGGCCATTGACTTTGAATGGAGGTCCATTCCGAGATTTAATTTCTACTGCACCGTGTGGGAAAATATGGGTGATGGAAAAAGGTCCTGACCACCTAGACTTTAATTTACCAGGAAACAATCGAAGTTGTGAATTAAACAAAAGAACTAGATCTCCCACTCGAAATTCATTAGGTTTAATATGTTTGTCATGCAAGTTTTTCATTCTTTCCTTGTAAATTTCTGAGTTTGAGTATGCATAATTCCTAAGCTCGTCTAATTCATTTAATTGGCAAAATCGATTTTTACCAGCAAATTCTAAATCTAAGTTTACATTTTTAATTGCCCAGTAGGCTTTGTGTGCAATTTCTACTGGCAAGTGACAGCTTTTTCCATAGACAAGCTTATATGGGGTTGTACCTATTATTGTTTTATAAGCAGTTCGAAAAGCCCATAAAGCATCATCTAATTTATCTGCCCATTCTTTTCTATTTAACCCTACGGTTTTTTTGAGTATTTGTTTTAAACCTCTATTAGTCACTTCGGCTTGTCCGTTTGTTTGAGGGTGATATGCTGTTGAGACCCGGTGATAGACCCCATATCTTGTTAAAAAAATTTCAAGTTGATGGTTGCAAAAATGGGTACCTCTATCACTTATTAATGCTTTAGGTGTGCCAAAACGAGAGAATAATTTCTTCAGAAATCTTACCACGACTCTTCCATCATTTGTTGGAAGTGCCTCGGCCTCGGCCCATTTAGACAAGTAGTCTACTGCCACAAGTATATATTTGTTTCCTTTCGACGGTGGGAAAGGTCCCATAAAGTCGAGTCCCCACACATAAAAAATTTCACAAACAAGAATGCCATTTTATGGCATTTCGTTTTTGGAAGAAATATTACCTGTTCTTTGGCAAGCATCACATGTCTTGACAAGACTTTGGGCGTCTTTGTAAATGGTTGGCCAATAAAATCCTGAATCAAATACCTTTCATGCGGTACTTGCGGCACCATGATGTCCTCCATATGGACCTTCGTGACAATGGCGGAGAATTCTTCGTGCTTCACTACCATGTACGCATCGTCGGATGAGTTGGTCGGCACACATTTTGAAAAGATATGGATCTTCCCAAAAATAGTGTTTCACATTGGCAAAGAATTTTTTTCTTTGATGATGTGGCCAACCCTTAGCGACTATACCGCTAGCTAGGTAGTTAGCATAGTCGGCGTACCATGGTTCTTCCTTGTATTCCACCATTTCTAGGGACTCCGTTGGAAATTTTTCGTTGATTTGCTCGTCCCTGGTTGCCTCCAAAGTAATAAACGAATTTTGAAAGAAGCATGGAACCAGTGTAATGTTAATTTCAAATGGGTCTTCTTTTATTAGTGAGGTTTGATCAATAGTTAACTTAACACTTACCATTTCGTCAATTTTAGTGTTAGTGTTTAATTCTTTTAAAAACTTAGCATGAGTTGGAACTAAACAATGATTTTCAAAAGAAGGTGACAAGAGATTAATTTCTTCAAAGTTAGACTCTTCTTGTATTTTAGCGTTGTCGGACTCACCTTTTTCGTTGTTTAACTCATGTGTCGGTTCTTCACTTATTTGTTCTTCCATTTTTACACTTTCAGTTATCTCTTCTTTATTTAATTGTTCTCTTGCGCGGGACTCCTCTTCCCTTGCGCGAGATTCTTTTATATAGCGATTGATAACTCTAAGGTGTTCTAATATCCTATCGGTCACTTCGGTGATAGAGTAAGGATCGGGATTTTCAAAGCTTGAATCCGGTTGTTCGATCCTTTAATCCTCATAATACCCATATGAAGTAGATGGTTCACACCATTGTTCTTCATTGTAAGCATATGATGGATAAGGGTCGTAATTTTGTTCTTCATAATACTCATATGAGGTGGGTTGTTCACGCCATGGTTCCTCATAATAAGCATACGAAGGTGGTGGCTCATATCTTGGTTCCTCAAAGTATGAGTAAGAAGGCTCATACCTTGGTTCATCAAAATATGAGTATGAGGGAGGAGGTTCATACCTTTGGTCTTCATAGGATGTGTATGAAGTTGATGGCTCGTACCTGGGCTCCTCATAGTAGGTGTATGAATTGGATGGTTGATATAAGTGACAATATTGAACCGAGTGCGGGTCACCAAAATTAGTGCAATAGTTACTCCTATAATCATCCTCCTCACAGGTGTAGTTGTAACCTCCTGAGTATTGATCCATAAGAATCACTCAGCAGACCACAACCAACTCTCGAGATCAGAAAACAAAAATAAAAACGGAAACCGAGGCTGGACACGGCCCCGTGTTCAGTGGACACGGCCCCGTGTACAGAATCTGTATCTGGGCATTTTAATTAAAGTTACTGATTTCGTTGAGCACGGGGAGTGTTCAGTGAGCACGGCCCAAGTTCAAGCTACTGTTACTGGGTGTTTTATGAAAAATGTGCAGCACGGCCCCGTGTTCAGTGAGCACGGCCCGTGTTCAGGTCACTGTAATGCAAAACTAAACTAAAATGCAGAAAAATGTGCGCGTGTTTTAAAAAGATTTTGAAAAACTGATTAGGCCGTCGATTTTAAGCTTTCTTAAAATCCTTGTGTCCCCGGCAACGGCGCCAAAAACTTGATGCGTGTGAAGTGTCGTTAGTTTTTAATGTATATGTTAAGCACTTTTTAGCCAAGTTTTAAATTTATAAAACACGATATTTACTAACACTAAACAAACATATGGGCAAGTGCACCCATCGTGAGCGTAGTATAGTGTTGGCAAGATACCGAGGTCGTCCAAGGACATAAGAGCTTTTAGTACCGGTTTATCCTCAACGTCTAATCAAATCAAAAGTTTAGAAAAATGTTTTAAACTAAGAAAATAATAACTAACTAAAATGCTGAAAAATAAAAATAAAAGAAAAACAGATAGACAAGATGAATCACTTGGCTCCGACTCGTGTTTAGTGTAACCTTTGATTATTTCCGCACTTTTGCACTTTATTAAGAGATTATCTTAGTTATTGTAGTAGGCCCCTCTTTTGGAGGTGACGTTACCCTCAACCCAGTAGTTTGAGTCAGCAGGGATACAATCCTAAAGGGTTGGATTATTGAAAGATAATTAATTAAGTTATTAATGCATATTGTGGTAGGCCCCTCTTTTGAAGGCGACGTTACCCTTGGCTAAGTAGTCTGAGTCAGCAGGGATACAGTCCTAAGTAGCCGGGTTAAAGTTTTAATAGTAGTTTAACTTATGAGGGGATCAAAGAGTTTGGACCCCCGCCATCCAATACCGTTAAGTATTGAAGGAGGTCCTACTAAATTTGACCCAGGTCCTTTGCAGGATCTATACACTGAACAATGGCAAGACTCTTACCAAACCGTTCCCTTAACCCCCGACCAGGTAGCCAACATACCTCCATATAGACCGTGGAGATATGAATGGTGAAAATCTTTTATTTTATATAGACAGTAAAATAATGCCAAGACACCACGGACAAACGATAAGGAAGAATCACCTTCAACATAAGAAACTAGTTATTAAAGTCATTAATACATAACCAATTAAAAAGTGCGAAAAGATTAAAAATAAAAAGTATTACACTAGACACTTTGTCTTCACTAAGTGATGTAAGAGACTTAGGTAAACATGGCCTTGATTGTCAAGAACTCTTACGATCAATCTTGGATCCTGAGACGACTCACACACTCTATGATGGACAATGGATGATGGTGGTGGATGATGGTGTTATGGTGGTGGTGGGTGGTGGGTGAAGTGTGAAGTGTGAGAGAGGTGGTGTGCCGAGGGATGGTTTGAGCTTGAGCCAAGCACTCGTATTTATAGGCTGAACAGAAGCTCGGGCAATGCCCCGTGTCCATTGGGCATGCCCCCGTGTCCATCCTCTTCTCTGTCTTCATTAATTGCTTTTGTCTGCATTAGTTGACCACGGCCCCGTGTCCGCTGGGCACGACCCCGTGTGCAGAAGCATATCTGTACTATCAAGATTTGCCTGGATTCTGCGAATCTTATAGTTAACCACGGCCCCGTGTCCGCTGAGCACGGCCCCGTGGTGGGCGATGGAAGCTTCTACAACTTTGTCTTTTATGCTGACACTTGGGCACGCCCCCGTGTTCACTGAGCACGGGGCGTGTTCAGCCTTCTGTTCTCTTGTTTTGCTTTGGAAGATGCTTTCGGGGAGGTCGGGCATGCCACGTTTGTTCCTTTTCTTGTATTTATGTTAGATTTAGCTGTCTTTTTGCTTCTTTTGTTAATTTGAGCTCATTTAATCCTGAAAATACAAAAGGAAGACAAAAACATACTTTTTCCAACATTAGTACTAAAAAGGGTTAGTTTTATGCCATAATTGATGTAATTTATATGTTGCATTTTGCACACATCAAGAACCGACAACGTTATTCAAAGTTTTTGACAACTACAAAGTCTGAGACAATGAAGAGTAATTCACGCAAAGCTAAACCTTCTGATTAAGATTGGAATGCAGCTAAACGAAGAAACCAAAATCGACAAAATGGTTTTCAAAGAAATCCAAATAAATCTTTTGGTAAACATGATTATAAATGGTCACATAAGCATTGGAAACCTAAATTTAATGCTGCTCAATCTTCTACATCTCAGCTGAAATCTGCCAATAATGAATCTTCAAAGTTTTTAAATAAAGAAAACTTAGTTTGGTAGAAAGTGTCTTATATCGATGCTCAAGGAAAACCCTGGTCGACTATGGGCTGGGTTCCTAAATCTAACTAATCCCGCTACTCATGCAGGAACAACTATGGAGGAGTATCGTGCGACTTTGGTACATGGATAGTGGTTGTTCCAGGCACATGATAGGAGACTTGTCCCAACTCGTTAATGTTAAAGAATACGATGGAGGATATGTCTCATTTGCGGGAGGAGAATATGGCAGAATCACCTTAAAAGGAACAGTACATAACAGAGTATTAAGCTTCGAGAATGTGAACTATGTTCTTGAACTGAAACACAATCTGTTGAGCATCTCACAGATTTATGATAAAGGAAACACGATTCATTTTACGAAAAGGGATGTTATGTCTTGAAACCGGGAATTGTGATACCTGAAGATTGGTTTTTAATGACTGCTGAACGAAGAGGAAATGCATATATCGTCGACATGAACAAGAAGCCTTGTGAAGAGATTACTTGCCTCTTCTCGAAAATTTCAAAACATGACGGTCCTTTGTGGCATCGTCGCCTTGGACACATAAACATGAAGAAGTTGAATCGACTTGCCAAAGTCAAATGGTTCGCAATCTACCGATTAAGGATTTCATGTTGGTAGTGAAATGTGTTGCTTGTGCGAAAGGGGAGGTACATCGAAAGCCGCATAAACCCAAGTCAATGCCATCTACCAAAGTTGTGCTTGAGTTACTTCACATGGATCTCTTAGGTCTGGTAAATGTACTGAGCATTGGCAAAAAGTCATACTGTCTTGTGATAGTTGATGTGTGAGTGCATATGTCTATCGTTTGCGTCAATCATATATCGTAGCTGAAACAAATGGCACAAGACAGGTGCTGAACATAATGAAGTATGAAGATTACATGTTAAAGAGAAGCTTCGTACGAAGCTGGCTTCGTACGAAGACACATTCATGGCAGCTTTTATACGAAGCCAATCAGTCCTTTTGCGAAGCCATGAACTCTATAAATAGGAGTATAGGTCTTGTCATTTGTATCTTTTAGGCATTCTTGAGGCGAAGCTCTGCCCGTTTGTTTTCATGGTTTTTGTACTGTCAAATCAGTAATAGAAAACAGTTATAATTACATCCTCGTGTTCTCATCCACACACGTGATTGGATTCCGCACATATCACGTGTTGGTACGCATTCATCGGTTGAAGATTCGATTCAGGGTTCGAATTCACAAGTGGTATCAGAGCGGGTGACTGTTTGCAAGGATCAGAAACACGAAGATTGAAGTCTCTACTTTAGAATCAGAGCAAAATCCTCATTTTCTACTCATATCTTCTTCTACACTTCTTCTACATTTTGTTTGAAACTTTAAACTCAGACCTACGAAGTTTTAACGGTTAAAAATGGCTGATTTTTGAATATGTTGTGTGAAAACTGTTTTTGAATAATCCTACAAAGTTTCAGATCAAAATTCCAAACAAATTGTATTCAAATCAGTAAAAAGCCATGAAATTCGTAACATTGTTCATCGCAGCATAGCTTTGTACGAAGCCACATAACCAGCTTCGTACGAACCCAAGTCAATATTGTCTGATTTGTTCAATTGATGGCCTCGTACGAACGTACCCATACAGCTTCATACGAACACACCTGTATAGCTTCGTACGAACGCAGGGTGTTAGGTTGTTAATCTTCAAGTTTGATCAAGTGTTTGATTGTGTTTTGCAGGTTATCATGGCTGAAGAGTTCTATAACACGTTCTACAAAGCATACACTTCCGAGTCTTCTGAAACATCAATTGTTGCACCAAAAAGCATTTCTAAAGCTATAACTGAAAACATAAATCATGATAATTTTTATGGAACTAATTCAAAGCCACCAAAACTTGAACGTATTGAAGATTATACTTGGTGGAAAGAAAGATTTGTTAACTGGGCAAAAGCTTATGCACATGAAAGTTGGTTTTGTATGGAATTCGGGTATAGTAGGCCAATTGATGATTAAAATGAAGAAATTCCACTTAAAAGTTTGTCAGTTGAAGACATAATTTTTTTTTCTTATGAACAAAATATGATTGCTTTAATCCAACAGTTGATCAGAGATGACATTTTTGCATTGCTTAATCACGATGGGTCATAAAAATCTGTGTGGGGAGCGTTAAGAGTGAAACCAGAAGGTGGAAAGCAGATTAAAAAGAATAAAATATCATTACTTAAAAAAGAATTTGATTTGTTTGATGGTATAAAAGGTGAATCTGTAAGACAAATGATTGAAAGATTTTGTCACCTTAAAATTGAGCTTGACAGGTTTGGGATAGTCAAAACACGTAAAGAAATCATTGACAAAATCATCGAAGCTTTACCACATGCTGATCATTGGCAAACATTTGTTTTCATTCTAAAAAACGATGTATTGAATGATACCATTACTTTGGATGCTTTGATCGAGAAAATTGAGAGTCATGATCTTGAGTTGCAAAAACAAAGCAAAATGAGCAGCTCTTCGTATAAGCAAAATGTGGGTCTTTACTACAGGGGAAATGTACCTTCAGTGTCGACTAGTCAGTCACCAAAAATTGGTACAGCTTTCAGTGTCGAAAAGTTGAAAGATTCACAGAAAAGCTCTTCAAGTTACAATCTAGGGTATCATTCGTCTTCAACAGCTTCAAATGAAGAAGAACCCGAAGAGATTCATTGCAACATTGCATTAAAGTTGAAAAATTCTCCAAAAATGAGTATCAATGCTACTAAACAACAGATGAGCTTCTTAGCATCAATTCTGGAATCATATGAGAGTTTGGTGGTGAGGAGAATCGGAAACGCCGAAATGACAAAAGAAGATTATGACCAAATAGATCCAGAAGAGATGGAGTTCATTGACATCAGATGGTGTTTAGCTAGTGGCATTAGAAGAGCACAACTGTTTATGGAGATTACAGGCAAGCAATGTCTTGATGGTTCAAACACAAAGCTGGGATTTGACAAGTCAAAGGTTACATGTTTTCGATGTAAGCAGAAAGGTCATTTCAAAAGAGAGTGTGTCAATCAAGAAATAGCCAATCATGCCAATCCATTTCATGATGACTACTATAAGAAAACCATTTATCATCAAAACTGTGATCATCAAAGTCAGATCAAAAGCAGATTGCTGAAGGGTTATCTAAAGAAAAGAAACAAGCGATGTTAACAATTCGTGATGGTAGTTCTAGACCCAGGGCGGTTTATAATGATGAAGGTTTCGATTGGAGCAAATATATACCGGAAGATAATAAAAGAACGTTGGTTGCTGAGGTGAAAGAAAGAACAAAAGAAGAGATTCTGAAAGAGAAAACGTACAGGAAAAGATGTATTGTAGACTACATAATCGAAGAAATGCCGGAAGAGTATGAAGAAGCTAAGAATTTTGGAAGATGGGACAAGAAACGAGAGTGTTATATCAATAGCAAAGGAGAATCGGTTGTCCATCCAAGTAAATTGGTGTAGAATGACGTTCTTGCAGTAATTCCGCTGCCAGGCGAATACTATTCAAATGTCAGGAAAGATAAAGATTATGTTAAAAAGCTGGATAAGATCATCAGAGATGTCATGACAGCGAGCCCGAGACAGAGAAATGAAGAGAGAATGAAGAAGAATGTTGAAAATTTGGTGGATGAATTGAAGAAGGTTGCAGAAGAAAAAGTTGAAGAGGTGAAAGAAGAAGAATCAGCTGGTGAAGAAGAACAGAAACCAGCAGAAGAAGCTGTTACTGAAAAACAGCAGAATGAAGAGAATTTGAAGAAGAAATAAGAAGTTGATGAAGAGAAATAGGAGGAAGCTGATGAGAAGTTGGAAAAGTCAGTTGGTGTAGCTGATGCTGGTGAAGTTGTTGCTGAGGAACGGCAGGAGAAGGAAGTTGATCAGAAGCAGACGACAGAAAAAGCCGAGGTGTCAACTACTGAGGTAAATATTTCAACTGAATCTTCTGAAATATTAAATAAAATTGTTGAACAGTGCAAGAAATACATGGAAACGTGTAGTGCTTGTATTGAAAAAGATGAAAAATTCAGAACAAGAGATATAGAATTTACTAAAATTGAAAGAGTCTTTAAAGATAAATGCAAAGAAATGTTTGAAAAAGAAAAGGTTTTGATCAACGATGAAAATTGACACAAAAATGTAAGATTTTGGAAAAAGAAAATGAGATTTTGCAACAAAAGTGTTCAGCAATGACTGAAGAATGTTTTTAAAAAGAAAACGTGGTTCAAGAAATGAAAAGGGAATATGATTCAATAAAATTGGCATATCACATTACAAAAGAGTCATATGAAGATGTGAAAAGTCAAATGAAACTTGTTCAATCTAGATTGAAACATTGTTCTGAAACATTAGATACGCTTAAGCGACAGTATGAAATAAAACAACAAGTTGTAAATTCGTATATTGAAAAAGTTGCAGAGCTTAAACGTAAAATGGCTGATTTAGAACAAGATAATAACAAGTTACATAGTTATCATGCTTCATCATATGTTCTTGAACGTATTTTCAATTTAAAACCGGATGATAAAGATTTTGAGAAAAACAAGAAAGGAATTGGCTCAAAGTATCATCAGGTTCCACCACCGTCTGAGGAAAAACTCACACTTTATGATGACGAGAAAGTGGAAAAAGCTTTCAACATGGTTGATCAATTGCCAGATAATATAGACATAACCTATTCCAAATCTGATAATACTAGTGATTCAGAGGTGGTAGGTAAGGTTGAAAATGTTTTGCAAGATGAGTATACAAAAACAGATAAATCTAAGTCACAGGATGGAAACGAGGAAAGTTTTCATGAAAGTTATCTGAAAAATTCAAAATATGAAAAAAATGCGAATGATGATTCAAAAGGATTGGTTTATACCATGATTGGATCGGACAAATTATTCTCAGATATTGAAGTCCCGATTCAGAATGTGATTTCGGATAAGATTGGTAAAGTTTTCAAACTGGTAGAGATTGAAAAGTTTGAAATTGAAAAATTTCTGGAAAGAGCAAGAAAACTTTTTATAACAAACCTAGTTATAAAAAGAGAAACATGAAGGCTGGGTTGGGTTATAAAAAGCAACAAAACAAAAAGAAACGGTTTGAAAAACCAAATTATCAGAAAAAGACGAACTTTGTTCATGGACCAAGTTCTGAGGAAGAGAAAGAACTCCAATTTGGACGACAGTCTAATGAAGAGTTCTATGCTTAGAAAAAACAACAACAATAAGTCAAAGATGTTTCAAAGAAAACATGTTTCAAATGTGATCAAACAGGACATGTTGGTCGCAAATGTCTGAATCTAAAACCTGTTGGTGTTGAACAAAAGAGACAGCAAACTGAAGTTGCTAAATAGAAGTCAAACAAGTTTGAATCACAACAAACCTGGAAACCAAAATCAAAGATACCCAGAGTTGAGTCTAAACAGATTTGGAAACAAAAGGTAGATTTTCAAAAGCAAAAACAAACTTGGGAACCAAAAACATCTAAGTTTGAACCAAAACAAATCTGGAAACCAAAACTTGATCCAAGATTTTATCAAAGAAAAGTTTCAAAAGGTCAAATTTGGGTGGAAAAGAAACAGACTTCTGTGAGTGATAATGAAAATGTTTTTGAAAAGAATGATAAGAACTATCCAGTTCTATCTGGAAAGATACACATTCAGCTACCTGAGTCAAAGCAGGCTTGGGTTTCTTTGTTCAAGTAATTGAGATTGGGTGAATGTGCAGGTGCTCCAGCAGACGGAAGAATGTCAAAATGAGCAAAGGAGCAGCCTGGCACGCGAGGCGGTGGAGGATCCCTGCAACTAAAAACAGGGAGTTTGTTTGTTTTTGTACATAAATAAACCATAATTCAATACCCCAAAAATAGAAATTTTAAAAACCAAAAATATGTTTTATTCGTCAAAAATTGAATTTCTTAAAAATAAAAATTTGAAAATTTGTTGAGTGAATACGCCAAAACCCTCACGGCTGAACAAACATGATTATTTCACAATTGAAAATGGTTTTAACATTGTTAAAAATCAGTGTGTTATAAATCATGGGGGTATTTTCTTTTACAAAACAGTGCATGTAAAGAAGAAAATGGATGGCGAGACAAAGCTATCTGCATCTGCTTGTCAAATTTTCTTAAATGTTTTAAATTTTAGGGGGATTAAGAAAAAAAATATTTGAAATTTTGAAAATTTGAAAAAGCCAAAAACATTAGAAAATTCAAAAAGAGTTTTTGTGTAAAAAGAGGAAATGATAGTACATCAGTAGACAATCAAAGTACGCTAAAGAAATGGAAAGTTAAAATGTGATAAACGGTCTCATTGATGATATGCCAGTAGGTTTTTGCACATTTAGTAGTAGGGCTCGCATAACGGGTCAACCCGATCTGTTAAGACACGAACCCGAAACACGTAAACATGAACATGACACGAAATCTTATCGTGTCAGATTTTCGAAACACGAATACGAACCTATTAATAAACAGGTTACATGAAACGACCTGTTAAGACACGAAAAAAATTATCAACGTATCATACGACCTGTTTAAGACACGAACACGACCTGTTAAGACACAAACACGTTATGTTTAAGACACGCACACGACATATTAAGATATGAACACGATCTATTTAAGACATGAACACAATCAAATTGGGGAAGCTGTGAACTGAATTGGGAATGGTGGTGTTTGTGAGAGAGATTTAAAAATTAGGGTTTGGATTGTGGAAAAAAACGCATGTGTTTGTGTATAATTCATCCCAGGTCCCACGACTGATGACCCCATGTCCACACCCACATATAATATTTTTTAATTTTTAATTATTAACATGTACTTAACGGGTCTTAACAGGTTAACGGGTTTTAACCTGTTTAGACACGAAACCTGTTAAGGTCTAATCGTGTCGACCTGTTTTAGACACGAAACCTGTTAAGGTTAAACACGAAACATGATAACTTTGTGTAGGTTCGTTTCGTGTTATCGTGTTCATGTCATAATTTCCAGCCCTATTTAGTAGATTGTGGTTAAGATATAAACCTTAATATCAATAACTTACTTATCTCGTGGGGAACATCTCTCGGATATATGGGTAACCCCCGAAATCTGGGTTGAGAGATTGCATGATTCTGAGATACTAGGTTTTTATACTGTTTGATATCTGGGGTATTATACCTGGTCTTCTGATATTGTGGAAGCAATGGCCTAGACCTCGTATAATACTTTATGCGCTTAAAGCTTACCCTCTGCATAAAAATCATAAAATATCGAACGATATGAATCAAGTGCAGTTGTAAAGAAGATCCCTAAGTGGGACACATCTCAAAGTCGAGCCTTCATCTCTTTGACTGAACGGTAGTTCATACATGAGCTCTCAAGGTCTCACACTAACCTAGAGTACAGATATCAATATAGTATATTCACCTGTAAGACTGAATCTAGGGAATCTTGATACGGGAGTATATTCTGAGGTAGGACACATGAATGAGGTAAGTGCTTAAAACACTAAATCTCGTATCTTGAATCAGTTGAACTTTGTGTGAAAATTTAAGTGGATCAGTATACTGACAATCTAAGTGAATCGTTTAGAACTTAAAGTGTTTAAAGCTCAACGGTGCTAGTGATTTGTCATAAACTGATATGATTCACGATACACCTGGGTATACTTTTTGAGTCACAAAAATGAGACTCCGGGTTTAGTTAAACAGTTTATTACTCTGGCTGAACATCAAGCGAGTACAAAAGTCAAGGCTATTCGATATGATAATGGGACAGAGTTCAAGAATATCACCTTGGATACATTCTGTGCTAAAAAAGGAATTGATAGACAGTATAGTGCACCATGAACTCCGCAACAGAATGGAGTGGCTGAGAGAAGAAATCGTACTCTTATTGAGGCTGCACGAACTATGCTGGTCGACTCAAAGCTTCCTAGTTTATTTTGGGCTGAGGCAGTTAACAAGGCTTGTTATGTCCAGAATCACGCATTAGTAAATCAACGTTATATGAAAACTCCTTATGAGATTCTGGAAGGACGTAAACCCTCGGTGTCAAAATTTTGCATCTTTGGTTGTCCATGTGTATTATTGCTTACGGACGCCAATGGAAAGTTTGAGGCCAAGGGGGACGAGTGTTTCTTCATTGGATACGCTAAAGGTTCATCCTATAGAGTATACAATAAAGTAACCAAAAAGGTCGTCGAGTCGTGCAACATTGAATGGCTTGAAGAGAATGCCACGGATGCTAGAGTTGGTCCAGATTGGTTATACGATTACACAGATTTGTTTAAATCTTTTAACATTCTGTCTATTGTTCCTATAGATGCAGGTGTTTCAACTCCACAACAACCGTTACCATATGGTGATACTGAAGAAGATGAACTAGAAGAAGGGAGCTCAAGCGTGCATGCCATAGATCCACCAGGAATGTTTTTTCTCTGAGCACCCTCCGTCTCAACAAACGTCCCAACAAGTGTCGATAACTCCCACTCATGTTCAAACCCCTGAAGGTGCATCACCAGGTAGTGTAATTTCTAATGGTTCAGGATCTGCACTGCTTCCTGACCCAATTTCAGAAGATTGTACAGTTACTGCTCCGGTAGTTAACAGTACTACATCACCTAATGAGGGGGAGACGAGCAACACCAATGCTGATAGTTTGAACACCTCAACTCAAGGCGTGACCGTACCTGATGTGGCAATTTCAACAAGTGATCAACGGAATCATCCAATAGAAAACGTCATTGGTCCTGTCAATGCCCGGGTTTTAACCAGGAGCCAATCAGGGACTATCAATACATGTTTATATTCTTGCTACATTTCTCAAATAGAACCTAAAACTATTGATGTAGCTTTGCAGGAACCAGGCTGGATAGATGCTATGCACGAAGAGCTGAACCAGTTTGAAAAGCTGGGAGTATGGAAGCTTGTTGAGTTGCCAAAAGGAAAATGTGCTCTTGGTACTCGATGGGTGTACAGAAATTAGCAAGATTTTGCTGGATTTATTGTACAGAATAAAGCAAGATTGGTAGTTGTAACACCCCAAAACCCGAATGTTTATATTTGTCGTGTGTTCCTATATGACTTATTATGAAATAAATAACTAGGCTATTTAACCTAGTTAAGTGGGTGGTTAAAAGTATTAAATGACGAAAATTGTACCAATTATGTCTTAGTGGCTAACACAAGGGACTAAAGTGGGTTAAAAATGAAAGATGAATTAATATATGAAAAACTGCACACACACAAACACACACTTCGTGTGTTCAAGAATGATCAGGAGACTCCCATGGAGCCAAGAACCCTAACTTCATCATTTTCATCAAATTGAAAGACTAAATGGTGCTTAAATTCATAACCGAGCATGGATTAATGATCACCTTCACAAGGGGATCATAAGGTATGTCTTAAAAGTTAGATTGGTGATTATGCACGAAGTGGGTTATGTTGTAAATCATGAATTGGTATGAAATTGAATATGAGGATATGTTAGAATCATCATATAGAACATGGGTTATGCATGATTTAAGTTAATTTGATGTTTAGAGGTGAAACCCATTAGTTATGGTGAGAATGATGAGTTGAATCATCATCCATGTTTAATTCTTATTGAATATTGATGTATTATGTGAGTAATATGGAGTCTTGTTAGAGGAATTGAAATAAATATGATGATAATATGTTTGAATATTTATGTGTGAATGATATATGCTAATTAGTATGAGGATTTGATGAATTATGTATGAAATTAGGAGATTGTGCATGAATTAGTTGTACCTTATGTTTAGAAGGTTGTACACACACCAAGGGTATGATGAAATTAGAGATAATTGAGCTTAGATCACTAGTAAGTGATTAACAATGTAGTTATGAAATGGGTTTTGTATAATATGATGATATGTTATTGTTAATGATGTTTGAAATCACATACGTGTGTAAATGTTTAAAGGATTTCGGCTAGGATTTGATAGATTAATATGTTTTGAGTTTGAATGGTAATTTCCGAAATAAGATCCGTGTGATGAATGATGAACAAGCTAACTATCTTGAGAATGATATATGATAGTTGATGCTTGATGCTTGATAAGCATATTCGGATGTTAGGTAAGGTAAGCTTTCACCCTCCTTGTAGAATACTTATTCATTGTATAGATTATGAATATGGTAAGTTTATAAATGAAGTACGATGTTCTGATAAGTATTGATATGGGTCGGAACATGTGTCCATGATAAGAACTATGGTTGAAGGAGAAAATGGGGTAAAAGGGATGGATATTATGGTAATTTCGATTATGAGTTAACGAAAGAATAAGATACATAGAAGGGATAAGGAATAATTACAATCACACAAGGACGAAATGGACATTTAGACTTAACGGGTCAAATGGTGAAGCTATCACCATTTGACGATGTCGACTAATGATTGTATTGTCAAGCATTAAGAATTCACAGGAAGAATAGCGAAAGGAATTGCATTGCTATTAACTAGAATCTTAGTGGACGACGTATTAAAACGGGTCTTAGCTTTGATCCGAGCCAGGTACGTGTGAATACAGTTGTAGTTATGTCGTAAGATTGGTTAAATATGCAATGAAGTCCTTTGTTGTAAAGGATGGAGCAAAGTTGACAAAAACGCCCTTGATAGGTATATCGGGCAAACGACCTAAAAAGTCATTTGGAAATAAGCTATTTGATTAGAGTAATGTTTTGGTCAAGCATGAAAGCGGATAGTATGGTTTTGTATGTCCTAGATCATTTAATGCGTAATTACCCATAACGGGTCAAAATAAGCTTTTGAGCGAAATTGGGTTAAAAGGATGCAAGACATCCATGAATTTAATCTTTTACGATAGACAACGTTGAAATTATAAGGTTCATGAGAAATTGAGGTCAAATAAACATATAATTTTGATAAATGCATGAACGGGTCAAAACTTTGTAAAAAGGTGATAAGTCGATAGCTTAAAAGTCTAGAATTTTGTTAATTCGGATGTCGGATGTTGACTCCATGTGATGGAGAATTAAATTACGATCACGTAGGAAAAAGAATCGGGTAAAACGGATCAAAAACGAGAAAGTTATGCTCGTTTCCGTAAAACTGAGTTATGTTGGGAATATGCAGCAACAGCTGCAAACATTCTGATCATTTTGGGTGGTGGCGTGACGCGACGGCGAAGGCTAGTTGCCGTCGCGCGACGCCACGGGCTCCAGAGTTACAAAAAATTAATATTTTAATGTATGTGCAATGCAAACCCGTTTAAACCGTTTTTAAACGCTTATAAATTAAGTATAACTGATTTATTTCATGTTTTAGGAGATGTAGACATGTGTGAGGAGATGTATGTATGTATGAATGTATGTATGTATGTATGTAAGATTGTTTGTATGTATGTAAGTAATTATGTATTAATGTATACATGTATGTAGTTATGTTTGAAAGTATGTATGTATGTGGGTACGTATGTATGCATGTAAGCAAATAAGTATGCATGGTTGTATGCAAGTATGTAGTCATGTATGAAGGTATGTGCGTATGTAAATATGTGAGTGAGCACGTATGCAATCAGGTATGCATGGATTTTTGCAAGTTTTTAATACTATACAGTATTAACTCTATTAATAGTGCACCTCGAGAATGAAGTGTAATGCAGGTACACTATTGAAGTCTCACCAGGATTGATGTTTACATGGAAAGCTTAAATGTAGAGGAATATCGGAATGAGAAGTATACGAGTATGAATCTGGTTATGTTTATAATGTGTGCTAACGTAATGAACGTATGTGGTGAGTGCAGGTTGTACGAGACACGAAGGATCATCGAGGAGTAGATATCAAGGACGAGTCACAAGATAGATTGTACGGGGAAAGTTGGTGAATGTAATATGGTAAAAATAAGTTATGATTTTACTTAGTAAATGAGTTCGATTGATGTAATCATTGTAAAAGTGTTACCTTAAAATGAACTTCAAGTAAGTTAAGATGTTTATAATGAAAGAAATTTTATGGTATGAAATTTCGCTCCGACTTTTGGTCAAATACAAATTAGGGTCTTACAAGTTGGTATTAGAGCCCCGGTTTGAGAGAATCAAGTATGAGAGTATAGGTACTTGAACTCAAACCTGTGTGCTCTTGTGATAAGGAACCCGTACAATCCATGACTCGATCAAGATCTAAAGGTAGAAATGGAATGAAAACGCGTATGTATGCATTCATATAAAGAAACTAACGGTTATACTATGTGTAAGATAAGCATAACTGCTTGGAAAGGATGATCTGTGAATACGGTCTAGAACCGGCATCAAGGCAAGTGATAAGACAAATGGACCCTAGGTACGTAAATTTAACGTGTGGGCATATGAAGTGGTATAATTAAGCGAGTGAAAGAAAATTTTAAATGAAATATAATAGTGATATGGCAATGAAGTTTTGAAAATGATACACATGCCGAAACTTAATTCTTCGGACATAAGGTGGCGATTACACGAAGACACGAAACTAGTATGTGGAATGTGTACCTGGCCAGTACACAAGAAACATATGACGTTCGTGAGACCGTGATAATTGTTACAGGTATGTCCGTTAGAATTGGGTAGTAGGTGGACGTGAGGGTGAAGAGAAACGTAAGACTTTCAGGAATGAAAGTATGAATGATAAGTTAGAATCCGCGAGACGGATTCAAAGCATGAAAAGAATGAAGGTATGAATGATATGTTAGAATCCGCGAGACGGATTCGAAGCATGAAAGTAATGAAGTATGAATGACCTGTTTGAATCCGTGAGACGGATTTAAGGAATGAAAGACATGAATGGAATGTTTGAACCCGTAAAACAGATTCAAGGAAATGAAATGTAGAAATGATATGTCAGAATCCACGAGACGGATTCAACACATGTAAGGAATGAAAAATGTGAATGATATGTTTGAATCCGTGAGATGGATTCAAATCATAGAAGGAAGAAAAGGTATGAATGGTACGTTTGGAACCGCTGGATGGATTCGA
The DNA here is from genome assembly GCA_030545235.1 of Helianthus tuberosus. Lineage (NCBI taxonomy): Eukaryota > Viridiplantae > Streptophyta > Magnoliopsida > Asterales > Asteraceae > Helianthus > Helianthus tuberosus. Next base: position 94,678,517 of record CM060399.1, on the reverse strand, counting down.
AACATAGAAGTAATGAAAGGTATGGATGTTACGTTTGAATCCGCGGGACGGATTTAAAAATATAAAAAGGATGAAATTAGCCTACATCAGAATGTGCCAATAGTTTGACCTTGGTTGCGTCAAATGAGTCATATGAGTAAATGTAAAGTAACTGAATGAAAGAATGATTGTAATTGGCACGCAAACCTAAATTTTAAAACGAAAGGAAGAAGAAGTTTCGAACAAGTTATGTGTTAAATGTGTTAGTAATCGACTCTTAGGAGTCATAATAAATGACGGGCTACGACCCGGACAATAATTTAAGTATGAATGAGAAGGGTGAGTTTTGTTAAGAATACCGAAATGATGTAATGAATGTCCTTGCAAGTAAGCATGAAGGGAAAGAAGTACGAATGTGTACCTCTTTACATCTACGGTAAGTAAGAAATGTCGGTTTGACCTTGAAAAGTCAAACTGCAAAGGTCGACAAAATAAGTAACCAAAATAAAAGAATTGCATGTAAGGAATGAAGTGTGGAAAATGTTATAGCATGTACGTAGGAAATTGTAAAAGAATTATAGGTGAGTAATCACCTAGTATAATGAATGTTTGAATGAAAAGTGCTAACCGCTGATTTTGTAGATGTCAATGGTAGAACTCTCAATGTGATGAAACCAAACGAATTGGTGAATGAATGTGCATAAGTAAAAGCTCAGTACAAGGATGAATGAAAGCTGGCCTGGTACGGTTGGTACACGCGAATGAGCGGATCGATCTGGTTTACGGATCGCAGAAGCACGAAATGAAATCAAAGTAAGTATAATGTTTTAACTCATATCGGATGGATATGGATTAGTAAATTGAAAGCGACCTACGAGATGAATAATGGAATAGGTATGGTAGGGTATGGAATGTATGACTTTTAATAGTTGATGTAAGAAGAGAACTATGTCATTAAGAAGTAAATCTCAAAAGTTGTGAGTGAAAGTTCTGAGTACTGATTAAACTCTCGTATGAATAACTTGCACGACACGCTTAGTTGTGTAGATTAAGTAATACACGAAATGAGAGTAATAGTAATGTAACATGAATGAGATGATTTAAAGGTAACGTAAAGTTATGCAGGGTACAAGTAGTTATAGAAAATGTAGAATGATGTTAACTTTGGAGTTAAGTGAGTATATGTGACTATGAGATAATAGTTTTGTCGAGATAACAAAACAAGAACTAAATATTATAAAGCATATGTATAGAATGTAATCTTAAGAAAGGAGATGGAGGTATTAGATTTGTTATAAACGGGTCAATGAAATGAGGATGTTATGTGAAAAATATGGTATGAAAAGTATGGACTTGTTAGAAGGAAGTCAACTATATGAATAGTTATGAATTGAGAATGGATAATTACTTAGTATTATGATGTACCTGTCGAAATCGAACTTAGACGTGTATGTATAAATTATGAATTTAGACAGTATGGTCGATGAAAATAATAAGAATGTTGATATAAACAAAAAGGGAATGTTATTAATGGGAAGTAGGAATTGTTTCAAGTAAACAAAAAGATATATTGCACATGATATACTAGTATTAGAATGATGAATGAACCACTAGCTATGAAGTGCGTTAGGAACTAGCGTTATTAGTGAAAGCGACACTAATAAGAACTCTGAGACGGGTTCTTGAAGATAGAAGATTGTTAATGGGATGTGCTAGTGGTCGTGTCGACGAACTGGAAAAAAAGGTAATTAGTGTTTAATGAAAATGAGAAAGGTTTCGGGGACGAAACCTCATTTAAGGGGGGTAGACTTGTAACACCCCAAAACCCGAATGTTTATATTAGTTGTGTGTTCCTATATGACTTATTATGAAATAAATAACTAGGCTATTTAACCTAGTTAAGTGTGTGGTTAAAAGTATTAAATGACGAAAATTGTACCAATTATGTCTTAGTGGCTAACACAAGGGACTAAAGTGGGTTAAAAATGAAAGATGAATTAATATATGAAAAATTGCACACACACAAACACACACTTCGTGTGTTCGAGAATGATCAGGAGACTCCTATGGAGCCAAGAACCCTAACTTCATCATTTTCATCAAATTGAAAGACTAAATGGTGCTTAAATTCATAACCGAGCATGGATTAATGATCACCTTCACAAGGGGATCATAAGGTATGTCTTAAAAGTTAGATTGGTTATTATGCACGAAGTGGATTATGTTGTAAATCATGAATTGGTATGAAATTGAGTATGAGGATATGTTAGAATCATCATAGAGAACATGGGTTATGCATGATTTAGGTTAATTTGATGTTTAGAGGTGAAACCCATTAGTTATGGTGAGAATGATGAGTTGAATCATCATCCATGTTTAATTCTTGTTGAATATTGATGTATTATGTGAGTAATATGGAGTCTTGTTAGAGGAATTGAAAGAAATATGATGATAATATGTTTGAATATTTATGTGTGAATGATATATGTTAATTAGTATGAGGATTTGATGAATTATGTATGAAATTAGGAGATTGTGCATGAATTAGTTGTACCTTATGTTTAGAAGGTTGTACATACACCAAGGGTATGATGAAATTAGAGATAATTGAGCTTAGATCACTAGTAAGTGATTAACAATGTAGTTATGAAATGGGTTTTGTATAATATGATGATATCTTATTGTTAATGATGTTTGAAATCACATACGTGTGTAAATGTTTAAAGGATTTCGGCTAGGATTTGATAGATTAGTATGTTTTAAGTTTGAATGGTAATTTCCGAAATAAGATCCGTGTGATGAATGATGAACAAGCTAACTATCTTGAGAATGATATATGATAGTTGATGCTTGATAAGCGACATGGAAGCTTGGGAAAGAAGTGGGTCAAATGGGACTAATGCGCATGGGAAGCATATTCTGATGTTAGGTAAGGTAAGCTTTCACCCTCCTTGTAGAATACTTATTCATTGTATAGATTATGAATTTGGTAAGTTTATAAATGAAGTGCGATGTTCCGATAAGTATTGATACGGGTCGGAACATGTGTCCGTGATAAGAACTATGGTTTAAGGAGAAAATGGGGTAAAAGGGATGGATATTATGGTAATTTTGATTATGAGTCAACGAAATAATAAGATACATAGAAGGGATGGATATTATGGTAATTTTGATTATGAGTCAACGAAAGAATAAGATACATAGAAGGGATAAGGAATAATTACAATCACACAAGGACGAAATGGACATTTAGACTTAACGGGTCAAAAGGTGAAGCTATCACCATTTGACGATGTCGACTAATGATTGTATTGTCAAGCATTAAGAATTCACAGGAAGAATAGCGAAAGGAATTGCGTTGCTATTAACTAGCATCTTAGTGGACGACGTATTAAAACGGGTCTTAGCTTTGATCCGAGCCAGGTACGTGTGAATACAGTTGTAGTTATGTCGTAAGATTGGTTAAATATGCAATGCAGTCCTTTGTTGTAAAGGATGGAGCAAAGTTGACAAAAACGCCCTTGATAGGTATATCGGGCAAACGACCTTAAAAGTCATTTGGAAATAAGCTATTTGATTAGAGTAATGTTTTGGTCAAGCATGAAAGCGGAGAGTATGGTTTTGTATGTCCTAGATCATTTAATGTGTAATTACCCATAACGGGTCAAAATAAGCTTTTGAGCGAAATTGGGTTAAGAGTATGCAAGACATCCATGAATTTAATCTTTTACGATAGACAACGTTGAAATTATAAGGTTCATGAGAAATTGAGGTCAAATAAACAGATAATTTTGATAAATGCATGAACGGGTCAAAACTTTGTAAAAAGGTGATAAGTCGATAGCTTAAAAGTCTAGAATTTTGTTAATCCGGATGTCGGATGTTGACTCCATGTGATGGAGAATTAAATTACGATCACGTAGGAAAAAGAATCGGGTAAAACGGATCAAAAACGAGAAAGTTATGCTCGTTTCCGTAAAACTGAGTTATGCTGGGAATTTGCAGCAACAGCTGCAAACATTCTGATCATATTGGGTGGTGGCGCGACGCGACGGCGAAGGCTAGTTGCCGTCGAGCGATGCCACGGGCTCCAGAGTTACAAAAAAATTAATATTTTAATGTATGTGCAAAGCAAACCCGTTTAAACCGTTTTTTAACGCTTATAAATTAAGTATAACTGATTTATTTCATGTTTTAGGAGATGTAGACATGTGTGAGGAGATGTATGTATGTATGTATGTATGTATGTATGTATGTATGTATGTATGTATGTATGTATGTATGTATGTATGTATGTATGTATGTATGTATGTATGTATGTATGTATGTATGTATGTATGTATGTATGTATGTATGTATGTATGTATGTATGAATGTATGTATGTATGTATGTATGTATGTATGTATGTAAGATTGTTTGTATGTATGTAAGTAATTATGTATTAACGTATACATGTATGTAGTTATGTTTGAAAGTATGTATGTATGTGGGTACGTATGTATGCATGTAAGCAAATAAGTCTGCATGGTTGTATGCAAGTATGTAGTCATGTATGAAGGTATGTGCGTATGTAAATATGTGAGTGAGCACGTATGCAATCAGGTATGCATGGATTTTTGCAAGTTTTCAATACTATACAGTATTAACACTATTAATAGTGCACCTCGAGAATGAAGTGTAATGCAGGTACACTATTGAAGTCTCACCAGGATTGATGTTTACATGGAAAGCTTAAATGTAGAGGAATAACGGAATGAGAAGTATATGAGTATGAATCTGGTTATGTTTATAATGTGTGCTAACGTAATGAACGTATGTGGTGAGTGCAGGTTGTACGAGACACGAAGGATCATCGAGGAGTAGAGATCAAGGACCGAGTCACAAGATAGATTGTACGGGGAAAGTTGGTGAATGTAATATGGTAAAAATAAGTTATGATTTTACTTAGTAAATGAGTTCGATTGATGTAATCATTGTAAAAGTGTTGCCTTAAAATGAACTTCAAGTAAGTTAAGATGTTTATAATGAAAGAAATTTTATGGTATGAAATTCCGCTGCGACTTTTGGTCAAATACGAATTAGGGTCTTACAGTAGTCCAAGGATCCAAACAGATAGAGGGTCTGGACTATGATGAAGTTTATGCCTCGGTTGCACGACTTAAAACCATCCGGATCTTCTTAGCTTACGCATCCTACATGGGGTTCACTGTTTACCAGATGGACGTCAAGACTGCGCTTTTATATGGAGACGTGAAGGAAGAAATCTACGTTGAGCAGCCACCAGGATTTGTTCATCCTGATCATCCAAGATATGCCTACAAGCTTGAAAAGGCATCATATGGATTGCACCAAGCACCACGGGCTTGGTACGCTACTCTGACTGAGTATCTTCTGGCTCATGGTTACACTCGTAGCACAATTGATTAGACGTTGTTCATCAAGAGAGTTGGCAAGGATTTAATCTTGGTTCAGATCTATGTTGATGATATTATTTTCGGATCAACGAGTGATTATCTTTGCAGAGAATTTGAAGGAGTGATGAAGAAGAAATTCGAGATGAGTGCTCTCGGGGAGATGACTATGTTATTGGGTCTACAAGTTCGGCAAGATTCTTGAGGCATTCTTATTCATCAGGGAAAATATGTGGATGATATGCTTGCCAAATTCAAGTTTACTGACGCAAAATCGGTTAAAACACTAATGGTAGAAAGACCTTTGCTGACTGAAGATGCAGATGGATCCCCTGTCGATCAACGCCTATATCGGTCTATGATCGGATCTCTGATGTATCTAACTGCGAGCCGTCCAGACATCATGTTTGTTGTCTGTCAATGCGCGCAATATCAGGCTAATCCTAAACTTTCTCATCTCACTGTTATTAAATGAATTTTTAGATATCTTAAAGGCAGACCTCAGTTTGGCTTGTGGTATCCAAGAGATTCAAATTTTGACCTATTTATGTTTTCTGATAGCAATTTTGGAGGAACTGACAGTGACAGGAAATCCACATCAGCTGGATGTCAATTTTTGAATGACAGGCTCATCACTTGGCAATGCAATAAATAGCAAACGGTGGCGATCTCCACAGCTGAGGTAGAATATGTTGTTGCTTCTGCATCTTGCTCACATGTGGTGTGGATGCAACTTCAATAGCAGGAGTACAGTTTGACCTATCTCAACACTACTATTTACTATGATAATGATGCTGCAATCCAAATTGTCAAAAGCCCTGTCTTTCACTCCAAACCAAGCACATTGATATTAAAGTCCATTTTATAAGAGACTGCTTTGACAGAGGTCTTATTAAACTGGAGCAAATTGACACAGATGCAAATGCTGTCGATTTGTTCACAAAACCTGTCAGCAGCTCGAAGTTCAAGGTGCTTGTGGATTTTCTGAAAATGATCTGATATACCGATTGAGCATGTTTTTTGTTTTCGTAGGTAAATTTGTTCATAAAGTTTTCTATTCTTAGGTAGTTTTTATTTATGCACAAATTTAGGGGCAGAAATTTTGAAAAATACAAAAACATTGAAAATTTTGAAAATACAAAAACATTAAAAAATTGAAAAATTCAAAAAGAGACATTGCATGACATGGGAAATGAAATGAATTTTCACTTTGTGGAATAGGACTGACTCATGTAAGACCCGTATCGAAATAGTTTGACTCTAGAATGATATGTTGGTAGGCTCTATCCTTAAGGCTGGAAACTTTGGCTGTTTCTGTACAGAACTTAAAATTAGTCTATGACCTCAGGAAAGAACGTCACTTGGAATTAGCTCATTTCTATTTGAATTCCTGTGTGATGTCCCGATACACACAATTTTGGTCTAGTTCTGAAATCTTTTCTGACAAAGTCGTGTATCTCCTTTGTTTTGTGTGAGCAAAGACCTAGAGGTGCTAGGCTGCATTAGCTTCTATTTTACGTGAGCAAAGACCTAGTTGTACGTCTGTCTCTTTATAGAACTATCTACACCTGAAGAGACCCTCATGTGCCAAAAGAAACCCAAAAACCTATATCAAACTGAGAAAACTCATTTTATCTGTAGATTATATCAACATCTCTGCTTATGATCTATTATGTTCCCTTCTCAATCAAGTCCCAGTCAAGGTTTCAGAAATCTAGGACAGGCTTGTGGAAATATGTGGTAGAGAAACTGCTTGCATGATAGAGTGTGCTGATTATAATTCCAGGATTTGATTAGTATTTGTTTGGGTGTTCATTTTTAAAATATCAAAACATGATAAAATTAGTTATAAACAGTCACATGGAAAAGGTCTAGGGGGATGAGTTTAGGTGGATAAATATACTGGCAATCATTCGGATCACTCGGTAGTAGATCAATGTTGATAAGTGAAGTCTAGCCCGAAACACCATGATTTGATCCCTGAGCAACAACTATATTTCCTATTTTTATTTTTGTAACTAATTGTTAGATATTATTTATTTTTGTTTTTATAGGTTTTAGTCTCGTAAAACATGCTCGGGAGGGTGAGGATCATTTAAATAATAATATGATTTTTGGGTAAACTTGAAAAATAAATTGAAAAAGGTGAGTCGACGTCAAGAAAATGGACTGAGAACAGATTCCGACTCGAAATGATGGTCTCGGCCCAATTTCTTTTGAAAAACATTAGGCCTGATTTGAATTGCACTGGCCGGCCCATGTCCTTGATGAAATAAAATGGAGGTTCTGAGTCGAAACCTCATTCCACTCGAATTCTCTCTATTGATTTCAAGATTTTCTTTCTGATTCCGACTCGAAATCTCTGATTCTGACTCGAAATATCCGATTCCGACTGATAAACAACTTTAAATTCAAGGTAGTCTCGATTAAACATTGTTTTTTGTTTGATTATTGGTTGAAGAATTGAAGAAATTTATGAAGATTTGAAGAATGTCATGAACCCTAATTATCTTCATATTTTGGTCTTCAAGATGTTTATTGGGTGTTTATGGATTTTGATCCATATTATTTGTTAATGCTGATCATAATGGTGTTTATGAGGTTCTGACTGAGGTTGCGAGTGAAGACTCATCAAAAGACTCGAGACACGTCCGGTTGCAAGTCGAGACCTCATTGGTTCCGACTCAAAACCTGACTCGAAATCTTGAGGTTTCGACTGATGTTTCCAAGTCGAAATCTCTTGGTTCTGACTTGAAACCTCTTGGTTCTGACTCGAGATCTCGACTTCTTTGTTAAAATAATTATTATGTCCACTCGCAACCTATTCTGATTGTATGGTTTCGATTTATTTCTTCAGTTTGACTATACTGACCATTGACTTTTGACTTAGTTAATTTTCAAATTAACTAAGTTATAATGCTAACCATGTGTTGGTAAAATTCTATACTTAACTTGATTTGGTTTTGTGTAGGATCATGGAGCTAAATTCATTTCAGGTCATAATCAAGCTGGGTATCGTCACCACCACCCGAAAAGCACAAAAGGATGTTTGCTTCACTAATCAAGGGTCTAAATAACTGCAAGATCGTTCACGCTCTCTGAGAAAACCCCGTTGTCTATGAAAATCTACTTTTGGATTTCTAGAAGACAGCAAAGTTTGAAGCACAGGGAGGTGAAGGAAAGGGATCGATAGAAGCCGTTATACAACAGTCAAATATTGTGATTACAGAGCAAATAATTTGGGAAGTGCTGCATTTTGGCGATAATAAGACAGATCCAATCAACCATCCACCTGAAGTTATCGAAGCTGTTTTGCCTCGTTTGAGCTATGAAGGAACCTACCCTCCTCTGATGAAGAAGTTCGTTCATCCATATTGGCAATTATTAATGCACGTGTTCATTATGTGCATGACAGAAAATCGAGGAGGAACCGATCAGCTAAACATTACCCAGTCTGCAGCATTCATCTCGCTGATTACAAATCAAGATTACAACTACTCGAAGTACGTGTTTGAAGGGATGAAGAGGAACACTACTAGAGTTCATAAGGATAAGTTTATGATGTATCCAAGATTTATACAGATCATTCTGAATGCTCGGTATCCTGGTCTAGTAAAGAGTGGAAATACTTTGGAGTTGAAGCCAATGGGACCAACTTGCTTTGGAGTGTTGGCACCAAAGAAGAAATCTATTAATCAGCTTGAGGGGAAGATACCGTTAGAAACGTTTAGCCAATTTCCTTAGACTGAAGGTGTGGTGGCTGAACCTGTAAATGCTCCGGTCAATACTGAGATTGCTGAAGAACACAATGTTCAGATAATCGATGTGGAAGAGCCTGAGATAGAGTTTCAGAATCTTGACTCTGACAATGAAGGCATTATGATTAGCTATGATGGAGATGATGAGCTTCCCCCTGAAGCTGAAGTTAGTACTACCGTGTCAACTGTTCCATCGGTGATTATTGCAAAAAAAAAATCTGGCTTTGCTTCTAAAGTCAATTAGCGAAAAGATTGGGAATCCTTCTCTTGATTCTTCGTTACGAAATCAGAAGCCAGTGATTGAAGACCCACGGGACTCTGATTCTCAGTCGATAAAGCGAAGAAAAAGATATCCTCAACCCGAAGTTTTTGTAGAACAGATACAAGAACAACCAGTCAATGATGAAGATGATGATGGCTTGTATGATTTTGATTTTGAAACTTCCAAAGCTATGACAGAAACAACGTTCGATTTTGAAACTGCTACTACTACAACAGAGACTGTGTTTGATTTTAAAGCCACTGAGACGAGAATGGATGTGAGCTCGGAGTTTGCTGAAGTTTCAGTTTATTCAGAGATTCCTGTTAGTGTCTCAGCTCCACCAGAAACCCCTGTCAGCGTATCAACTCCACTAGAAACTACTACTGTTGGAAGTTCATCTACTGCAGTGCATGACGAGCCATGCAGTTCTAGTGGCATAAGGCATGAAGAATCGATGTTTACACATTTAAAGTTGTCGTTTGTTGATGATTCAAATGATGATGATGAGTTTATCAGTGTTCGGGAGTTGAAGAAGAGAATCGTGGTTCTTGAACAAGATTCTATTCACAAAGACGCAAAGATGCAAAGATTATTTAGTTAGAAGACACAGTTGTTCAAAAGAATCAGCAGATAGATCAGTAACAAGGACATGTCAGTTTGTTGTTCTCCATTATATACGATATCTGTGGAAAGTTGGAGAAGAAGTTTGGTCAAGAGTTTGCTAATCCAACTGACACTGAGAAATATGAGAAAGTTGATGCGGATCGAGCTCGAGCTTTTGCAAAAGATGATGTTGAGCGAGCAGCTGCTATGGATTTGTACTTCAAAACTGCTGGTGATAAAAAAAAGATAAAGAGAAGGCCAAGAGGTTGAAACAGAAAAGGGAACTGGTAGTTGTGAAGAATAAAAATTTAAATCCTGCTGATCCTGATGTTCAAGCTACTCATCATTTGATGGATGTTGGTGATAGTCATTATGACAAGGTTGGAAACAAATCAGGGATTGTGAGTTGGGGGTTTGACCATGATCGAAAGATGTGGTGGATTAAGAGAAAAATAGGTCCAATGGAATATTATTCAAAGCCCGGTCAGCTCCAGTCGTTAACAAAGGTGGATTTATCTATGCTTACGAATGCACCGTATACTGATGACAAGCCTAATGGTAGAGGATATTTGTTCTTTGAAAGGTCAAGCGAGAGGTTGCACGAGGATTTCCATCTATGAAAACTATGGAATCCATCTTGAAACCTGCTCTAGGATTACGTGATCCTCAAACTAATAGGAGAATGAAGAATGTGGTTTGGCCACCCATAGACTAAGAGAAGACGATACCATTAGTGAAGAAAATCCCAGAGGGTGGTTTAAAGAATTTGCATTTCTGGGCATACGATGAGACTGTGGGACAAGCTTTAATTGTTTGTGATGATGACATGCAGTACAGATTGACTGATCTAATTGATTTATTGACAATGAGTCTACAAGATTTGGAGGTGCTAGCACAAACCAGATTAGGTCTACTGAGAAGTATAAGATATTAGCTAAGCAGTGGACTGCATGTGTTGTTGGTGCACTGCACGTCAGGAAGAAAGGATTTGCTGGTTATAATGATCAGATTGGTGGCAGTGGAAGCAGTTAAAGATTGACGTGCCCCTATGCTATAAACCTAGGGGAGATTGTTAGAACCTGAGGTTTATGCATAGCGGGTTAGTATAGTTAATTGGGTTGAACTTGTAACTATATTTAACCTATGTTTTGGGTCGAAATCAAGTGTAATGGGTCTAGGTTTCGGTTGGGCTTGTGTAGGGGCTTTAGGCCCAAGTGGTTAGTATATAATCAAACCCCAAATGATGTTTTGGGGTTGATCAGTTTACACGAGTCCTAGAGAGCCAGCCGAAACCCTTTTGTGTCTTGTATCAGTCTCCTTAATTTGTGAATGCAAGATAAGTTATTTGGTTTATTACTGTTTGTGGTTTATTGTTCTTAAATCATCTCGTGTTTGGATTCCGCAAAACACTAGATTGTTGTTGATATCATTGAAAGATCCGTTAACGGGATTTACACATTTTGACCCATACCGATTATACCATGATAAGTATCGATTGTAATGTTCAGTGTATAGCAAAGGATGAAGCTTTTCATATGAAACTGAAATTTCTTGTTGTCTCTGTTTATAGCCAATGAAGTAACATTATTTACGTTGAAGATATTCCATGGAGGTGAGTTTACTCAACCTCCTGACCAAAACTACCTGCTAGGTGACATTGCACATATAGATTTTGCCAATTTTTCTGATACAAACGATTTTGGAATAGACATGTTGGAAGAGATGGTTAAACGGGTTGGTTATGATGTATATATGGTTTTCTACTTCCATTATAAAGAGTCTAATTTGTCTTTAGATGATGGTTTAAGAAGTTTGTCTGTTGATACTGATTTTGAAAATATTAGAACTCATGTCCAGGTGTTAAGTTAATTAAGATTTACGTTGAATATTGGGTTTCACGGTTGTTAAACTCCAACCAATCATCTCAAGAGTTATCAATTTTTGCTCCATGTAAGGACTCAGTTATAATTGAATCTAGTGAACCAGTTCCGTTAAGTCCCAGCTTCGGTCTAGAAATGGACATTACTGAAGATCTTAATGACCCACCCAGATTAGAAGAAGTCTTAAATGATGATATAAAAAAGGAGAAGAAGGTGATGCAGGATCGAAAAATCAGACAAGGATGATGCTGACTACATGGTAGTAGATAACAATCATTGAATGGATAGTTTAGAAGTCGACATGAGCAACTTTAAGGAAATGGTTGATCATGATGTGGTAGAGGGTGACCTCAACGATGATTGTTTTGATGAAGAAGATGAAGACTATAATGTTGATATGGACAACTTTGACACTTGTAGTGAAAACTTAGGCGATAAGGTTTGTGTGTTAAACGAAGCAACTAGGCGAATTAGGAAGCAAATAAGAAAAAGTAGAGAGCATATCCATTGTATATTGGCCAACTTATCAAAGATAAGCATTAGATTAATCAAATTGTTAAAGCATATGCTCTAAAGGCTAAAAGGGACATTTACATTGGTAGAAATGAACCACTAAGGTAAAGGTTAGTATGCAAAGGTGCTAATCCGAAATTGGTAGGATTTGAGGGTGTAGAAATGGAAATTGGCCAAAATAGTGGGGCTAAGGATGCAAAACCTAAAGTTTGGAAAAGGAAAAACACCTACCTACCCATTTGATGTTCAAATCTCTAGAAAATCAACCCTAGATGCACGGTGTGTGAAAACAATTCAGCCTCAACATAACTGTCTTCATACATGAGAAGTAGGTGTCTATACTAGAAGTTTCATAGCCAAGGAGATTGAGCCGATTGTTGAAAACAACCCTCATATACCCCTGTCGGCTCTTCAAGATATTAACCAGAAAAAACGACTGGTGCACGTTTCAATTATATAAGTGTTTTGAGCAAAGTGTATTGCCTCAACAAAAAATTAATGGTGACTATATAGATCAGTATGGGTTATTAGGAACCTATTATGATGAACAATTAAAGGCTAATCCAGGTAGTTCAATTAAGATTGATGTGGAGCCTCATGCTAATTGTAGTGGTGATGTAAGGGAATTCAGGAAGATTTACATATGTTATGCTGGTATGAAGAGAGGTTTTAAGCTTTGTGGTAGAGAATTGCTGGGATTAGATGGTCGTTTCATTAAAGGTCCATATCCTAGAAAGATCTTGAGTGTTGTAGGTGTGGATGGTGGTGTGTGTAAGGTGTGATATATTTTTATTAATATTTTAAGCTCATTTTACACATTAGTCAAGTTTTAAATTTATAAAACACGATATTCTACTAACACTAAACACACACATGGGCAAGTGCACCCATCGTGAGCGTATTATAGCGTTGGTAAGATACCGAGGTCGTCCAAGGACACAAGAGCTTTTAATACCGGTTTATCCTCAACGTCTAATCAAATCAAAATTTTTAGAAAAGGTTTTAAACATAAAAAAACTAAAAAATGTTGAAAATAAAAATAAAATAAAACAGATAGACAAGATGAATCACTTGGATCCGACTCGTTTTTAATGTATCCTTTGATAATTTCCGCACTTTTGCACTTTTTAAGAGATTATCTTAGTTATAGTAGTAGGCCCCTCTTTTGAAGGTGGCGTTACCCTCAACCTAGTGGTTTGAGTCAGCAAGGATACAATCCCAAAGGGTTGGAATATTGGAAGATAATTAATTAAGTTATTAATGCGAAAAGTGGTAGGCCCCTTTTTTGAAGGCGACGTTACCCCCGGCTAAGTGGTTTGAGTTAGCAGGGATACAATCCCAAGTAGCTGGTTTAATGTATTAATAGTAGTTTACATATAAGGGGATCAAGCCATTCGCACCCCCGCCATCCAATTCCAGTGGGTATTGAAGGAGGTCCTAGTAAGCTTGACACAGGTCCTTGCAGGATCTATACACTGAATAAGGCAAGAACCTTACCAAACCATTCCCTTAACCCCCAACCAGGTAGCCAACATATCTCTATATAGACCGTAGAGATATGAATGGTGAAAATCTTTTACTTTATATAGACAGTAAAGTAATGCCAAGACACCACGGACAAATGATAAGGAAGCTTCACCTTCAACATAAGAAACTAGTTATTAAAGTCATTACTACAAAACCAAATAAAAAGTGCGAAAAGATTAAAAATCAAAAGTATTACATTAAAGACTTGTCTTCACCAAGTGATGTAAAAGACTTAGCCAAACATGGCCTTTGATTGACAAGAACTCTTACGATCAATCTTGGATCCCGAGACTACTACACATACTCTAAGGTGGATGATGGTTGATGGTGGTGGATGTGGGTGTTGTAATGGTGGTGGAGTGGTGACAAAGTGAGAGAGAGGTGGTTTGCCAAGGGATGCCTTTGAAGTGAACCAAGCACCTCTATTTATAGCCTGAACAGAAGCCCGGCCACGGCCCTGTGTCCGCTGGACACGCCCCCGTGGCCATCCTCTTTCTCTTCCTTCATTAATTGTCCTTGTCTGCATTAGGCTCCACACGGCCCCGTGTTCACTGGGCACGGCCCCGTGTGCAGAAGCGTATCTGTACTACCAAGATTTGCTAGATTCTGCGAATCTTAGCGTTGACCACGCCCCATGCTCAATGGGTACCCCCCCCCCCCCCATGGTGGGCATTAGAAGCTTCTACAGCTTTGTCCTTTCTGCAGACATCTGTCCACGCCCCCATGCTCAGTGGGCACGGGGCCGTGGTCAGCCTTCTGTTTCTTGTGTTTGCTTGGGAAGATGTTGTCGAGGGGTCGGACATGCCACGTTTATTCCTTTTCTTTGTATTTATGTTAGTTTTTGCTGCATATTTGTTCCTTTTGTTCATTTAAGCTCATTTGGTCCTGAAAATACAAAAGGAAGACAAAAAGCACACTTTTTTCCAACATTAGTACTAAAAAGGGTTAGTTTTATGTCTCATTTGATGTAATTTATATGTTGCATTTTGCACACATCAAATACCCCCACACTTGAATCTTTGCTTGTCCTCAAGCAAAACTCTTTATTATGTGGCTTACACACCCAAATGGAATGGGTAGAAGAGAAGTTTTGGGCTTGTCTTGAGTGTTATGAATCCAAGATCTTTATTGGGTTTTATTTTTTATATTATTTACAATCCTATTCGTTATGATTTATTTAGAACGTTTAATAAGAGAAATTACTTATTTGGGCATAACATGCCTTTTTAAAATTCCATTTATATACAAGTTCACATACCTCACGGGAGATGACTCAACACTCGGCCGAATATATATTTTTGTGAAACACTCGAGACCGGCATGGAACTTACTTCTACCATATGCTTGCCAAGCAATCAATCCTCCTCCTTTTTAACTATAAACCTTTGTAAATATCAAGAGGACTTAGGGAAGGTTTAGGCTTGGGCTAAAGGTAGGTGGTTTTGGGTTAGTGGTTAGTAAAAAATGGCTAAAAGCGTAAAAAGCGTCGATCGTCATAAAACTTTTTGTTTTGTGACTTTTATTCAAACTAAGCATTTTCAAACAAAGTTTCTTTGAGGACTTTGTTTGTTTATTGCTAGACTTCATTTTTTTTCAATAAGGAAACGTCACAAGAAAACCGAGCTCTTTACTAAAATAAAAGGTTGAAAAGAAAAAGGGTTTTGGTGGGTAAAGGGCGTTTGTTTAGTGGGTTTAGAAATGAAAAGGTTTAGGCGTAAAGGGGTTAACTAGGTGGATTTTGGGTAGGTGATAAAGAAAATGAAAAATAATGGTGTTGAAAAGAAAATGGGTTTGTCCTAATGCCTCCATCATTTACTTACTTGGGTTTGAGTTGGTAAGGACCGGGAATGTATTGTCGTGGCAAGTTCCAGAGTCGTAAGAACCAAGCGGCTATTCACACAAGAAACAAAAAATGAGCATTTAATTTAAAGATGTATGCTTGTATGCTCAATAAATGCACAAAACTCACTTATTGTGGGAATGGGTTTATAATGTGATCAAGTATATATAATCAAATTTTAACTAGACTTGTTATGCTGTTTCATAATTTTCTTATGTTGGTTCTTTTTATCACGACGCTATCAGTTGTAAATTTGTAAAAATATAACCTTTTAGAACTTGTTATTCCCAAATTAAACCAAGACAAGTAAAAAAAATGAAAAGTTTTTGAAAAAAAAACTGGGGTGATTAGCGGTTCCAATAGAGTTTTGTTAAAGGCTTGTTATTAGGACTTGCAAAATTCAAGGTTTTAGCATCCCCCCCCCCCACACACACACACTTAAATTACACATTTTCCTCAATGTGTCCCAAAAATAAGTTTTTAGGTTGACTGAATGTGTAAAAAGGTGTTTAAAAACAAAGTTTTATGTTACTGGGCGTCTGGACACGAGCCCGTGTTGGTCCGGGCACGGCCCCGTGTTCAGATTTCCAGTAACATATTAAATAGAAGGTTGGGCACGGGGGCGTGTTCAGTGAACACGGCCCCGTGTCTAGTTACCTGAACTGAGCGTTTTCTGAAAAACCATGGGCACGGGGGCATGTTGGGCTGAGCACGGCCCCGTGCTGAACTTGCTGTAATGAAGGAAAATTGTAGGGAGGCTCTGTTTTTGTGCATGGGGTGTGGGTTCAAGGTTCCCTTAGTAATCTCCACCATTTCGAGTGTGTTCCAACCATTACAACATCATCCAAACACCATTTAATCCTTAAAAACCATCATTCATTCAAGAGTGAATTACATAACTTCTAGAAAACTAAAAACTAAATAAGTAGGTCATAAAATTCAAGAAATCTTAAATCTCAAAGAAGTCCTAGCCTAGATATGTTTATTATAAGGGCAAAATTTCTGAAAAGATAATTCTTTTGGTTGAAAAGGCTTGTAGAACTTCTTCTCCGGAAAGGGCTCCTCACACATCGTTGAGCCATTCCTCTATCTCTCGGGGGAGAAGGAAGGCGGGCTCATTATCTTCCTCATGTGGAGAAGGTGCGACTCCTACCGGAACCTCTTGTAAGGTGTCAAGAGGAGGTTCCGAGGGGATGTCATCCCAACCGGTGGGATTAATAACTTCTTATGCCAAGTTCCAATCTTCTTGAGGGAAAATTGGTTCCATAAGAGGCATCACAAGAATATTCAACCTTTGGTGCAAAAGGTTGATTTCTTGGAAGCTATTTTCTAGCCCTACCGTTAGATAGTTGATACGGTCGATCATGATTTCTTCTACGGATTTCATCTCGTTGAGTGCCTCTATTAGCGCCATTACGTAACGCACAAGGGTTGCTTCGATCGAATGCCTTCGTTCCCTGCGACTGTTCCTTGAGTGAGCTGAAGATGTTCCGCTATTCTGGCTCGACATTCTAAGAAAACAAGTCGAAAATTTCAAATTAATGAAACAGTAACTCTGGCCACGGCCCCATGCTCGCTGAGCACGGCCCCTTGGCCACCAATCTGCAGATTTTTTTTCTGGCTTTTGAAACATTTCTGGGCAGAAATAACTTAAAACAGTGTTGTAAAACTTATTTTTGATAAGATTCCTTGATTAAACATCTAACAAATATCACCATAAAGCTTGAAAACTTGGAGATTTCAAGCTTTAATGGAGGTTTTGAGGAGTTAGTGAAGAAGAAGGCAATAGACAAAAGTAGTAAAGACAAGATAGTTGTTGAGAAACTTCTTTAGAATATACCTTGTAGGGTATATGTGAAGATCCCACCTGAACTTTGTCTTTGGAATGAGTCCAAGTGTGTAGGAATCTTGCTGCATTTATAGAAAATGACAGCACGCTGACCATGGCCCCGTGTCGGCTGGACCCGGCCCCGTGTTCAGACAAGATCCTGACACATTTTGTCCGTATTCTGACTTAAGGTCAGACACAAATCTTCAGGTGGGCACGGGGGCGTGTTGACCTGGACACGGCCCCGTGGCTAGAGGTTTTTATGAAGTTATGTCTTATTTCAAGGAATTTATCCAGATCCGGCGGTTCCTTACTGGGTGGAACAACACCGAAGTGCCTGAGGTACCTTAATTGCCCTTAATTTAGACAAAAACGCAAGAGGTTATCGGAAAGGGTGAATCCTAAGCTAAATACCGGTGGGCGAGACCAACCTTTATTTCCCTTATCCGGGATCTTGTTAAAGAAGGTATATGTCGAATCGCTCAGGTCTATGTATGCATCGGTGGAGACCGATAGAGAGTCCTTCACGGCACAATCGACACAGGGACGACTATCGCTCAAGTCCTCACAAGAGTTAGAGGTGCTTTCGGGAGCAACGATGTTGTTATATTCCGAATGCGATCTCAATAATTCTCCTTGATCGTCGTCTTGAGAAGAATTATTTATTTCCATCTCAAGCTTTTTTATCAATTGGAGAATTACTTCTTCCATTTGAAATAATTCTTCGAGAATCATATCGTCTAGAAGAGATGATTGAGAGCATTCGAGGGAGAGATTGAGATTGTTTTTACTTTCGCCCATCTTAAGGTTACAGGAAAACGATGGGTCTATATAGTGGGGAGTGTAATTTAAAAAATAAGATTTTAAATCTTCATGAGATCCGCCACATATTTGACACCACGGACCATAAGAGGAGCAAAAGTAAAAATGATCAGAATCACTCATGTTTGTGTCAAAAATTACCAACCGTCGGGATCTTACGGTTCTGTTTTCAATAGCTGAAACTTGGGCACGGGGGCGTGTTCAGTGGGCACGGCCCCGTGTTCAGCTACTGTCTGACTTAAAACAGGATTGACAGTACCAAAGATTGGGCACGGGGGCGTGTTCAGCGTGCACGGCCCCGTGCACGGCCCCGTGCTGAGCTCTGCAGAAGCTGGAAAATCTATAAAAATCCTAAAAACAAGAAAAACGATTAGACCGTTGATTCCTAACTTTCTTAAAATCCTTGTGTCCCAAGGGGCGTCTAATCAAATCAAAATTTTTAGAAAAGGTTTTGAACATGAAAAAAATGTTTAAAATAAAAATAAAATAAAACAAATAGACAAGATGAATCACTTGGATCCGACTCGCCTTTAATGTATCCTTTGATAATTTTCGCACTTTTGCACTTTTTAAGAAATTATCTTAGTTATAGTAGTAGGCCCTCTTTTGAAGGTGACGTTACCCTCAACCATGTGGTTTGAGTCAGCAAGGATACAATGAATATTGGAAGATAATTAAATAAGTTATTAATTCGAAAAGTGGTAGGCCCCTCTTTTGAAGGCGACGTTACCCTCGGCTGAGTGGTTTGAGTCAGCAGGTATATAATCCCAAGTAGCCGGTTTAATGTATTAATAGTAGTTTACATATGAGGGGATCAAGCCATTCGCATCCCCGCCATCCAATACCAGTGGGTATTGAAGGAGGTCCTAGTAACCTTGACCCAGATCCTTACAGGATCTATACACTGAACAAGGCAAGAACCTTACCAAACCATTCCCTTAACCCACGACCAGGTAGCCAACATATCTCTATATAGACCGTAGAGATATGAATGGTGAAAATCTTTTACTTTATATAGACAGTAAAGTAATGCCAAGACACCACAGACAAATGATTAGGAAGTTTCACCTTCAACATAAGAAACTAGTTATTAAAGTCAGTAATACAAAACCAAATAAAAAGTGTGAAAAAATTAAAAATCAAAAGTATTACGTTAAAGACTTGTCTTCACCAAGTGATGTAAGAGACTTAGCCAAACATGGCCTTTGATTGACAAGAACTCTTACAATCAATCTTGGATCCCGAGACTACTACATACACTCTAAGGTGGATGATGGATGATGGTGGTGGATGTGGGTGTTTAGTGGTGGTGGAATGGTGGCAAAGTGAGAGAGAGGTGGTTTGCCAAGGGATGCCTTTGAAGTGAACCAAGCACCTCTATTTATAGCATGAACAGAAGCTCGGCCACGGCCCCGTGTCCACTGGACACGCCCCCGTGGCCATCCTCTTTCTCTTCCTTCATTAATTGCTCTTGTCTGCATTAGGCTCCACACGGCCCCGTGTTCGCTGGGCACGGCCCCGTGTGCAGAAGTGTATCTGTACTACCAAGATTTGCTAGATTCTGCGAATCTTAGCGTTGACCATGCCCCGTGCTCAGTGGGCACGCCCCCGTGGTGGGTAATAGAAGCTTCTACAGCTTTGCCCTTTCTGCAGACATCTGACCACGTCCCCGTGCTCAGTGGGCACGGGTGATCAGCCTTATGTTTCTTGTTTTTGCTTGGGAAGATGCTGTCGAGGTGTCGAACATGCCACGTTTATTCCTTTTCTTTGTATTTATGTTAGTTTTTGCTGCATATTTGTTCCTTTTGTTCATTTAAGCTCATTTGGTCCTGAAAATACAAAAGGAAGACAAAAGCACACTTTTTCCAACATTAGTACTAAAAAGGGTTAGTTTTATGTCTCATTTGATGTAATTTATATGTTGCATTTTGCACACATCAATGCCAATAATGGTATCTATATTATGTTTTGCTCTTGTACTATGGAGTCTAATTTCGCATTTATCAGTGACCGACAAAAGGTATGTTCATCATCTGTGTGTTTGAAAGTTTCTTATGTTTGTTCCTATCCATGACATGTAGGGTCTCAATCTAGCTTTGAGAAGGGTTTTCCCTCATGCTGAACATAAGTATTGTCTGAGACACATACACAAGAACATGAAGAAGCAATGGCCATGAGATGTTTTTAAAAACATGTTACAAAGAGCAGCTATGATGACAAGCATACCTTACTTCCAAACTGCCATGCATGAAATCAAGGTTACTAACAACAAGTTACATAATTGGCTGCTTCAAATCCCACCAGAATCATGGTCAAGAGCTCCTTTTACACCTAGGGCTCAATGTGATATTTTTTTATATGTGAGGTGTTTAACAGGCAGATAAATGGGGCTAGAGATAAGTCTAAAATCACATGTCTGGAGCTCAACAGGGAATACATGACAAAAAGAATTGTTAACGTGAAAAAGCTTCAAGCAAGAACAAAAGGTCCATTAACACCGTATGCTGTAAAAGTCCTCAAAGATGCTAAAGAAAAAGCTTCAGAAATGAATGTCCTCATGGTTAATGCAGCAAAATCCAGGTGAGTGGTACAAGATCTTAGTGTTTGGTCAAAGTGGTATAGAAGACATGTTCATGTAATTTGGCTGGGATTCCTTGTAAACATGTTGTTGCTATAATTTGGGACATGTTGAGGAATGGTAGGGCTGGCATTCCCGAAATTGGGTGCCTAAAGTTTATCGGATGGAAACATGGGAAAAAGCTAATGACCATTGCATTGAACCAATATGTGGACCTAAAATGTGGACTCCTTCCCAATGCCCAACAACATTAATTCCTCTAAAGCGTCATAAGCAGGTATGTCATGACATGGCTTTCCTTTTGTGCTAATCAGAAAAGTTATTAATATATTTGTGTGTCGTTGTTGTAGGTTGGGAGACCTAAGAAGAAGAGAAAGGTGTATGTTGAGGAGGTGTAGAAAAATTTTGTAAAAGCAGGTAAGATGAGCAGGAAAGATAAAAGCATAAATTGTACGAAATGTTGTGACAAAGTTCATAACCGCAAGAGCTGCAAAGGCCAGAGTTGTACTGCCCAATCCGCTCAACAACCTGTTTCACAAAACTCAACACAGGGTGTGGTGTGCGTTAGGTGTGATATGATTTTATTGATATTTTAAGTCCATTTTACGCATTAGTCAAGTTTTAAATTTATAAACTAACACTAAACACACACATGGGCAAGTGCACCCATCGTGAGCGTAGTATAGCGTTGGTAAGATACCGAGGTCATCCAAGGACACAAGAGCTTATAGTACCGGTTTATCCTCAATGTCTAATCAATCTTAATTTTTGAGAAAAGGTTTATAACATAAAAATAAAAACCAAAAATGCAGAAATAAAAATAAAATAAAAAACAGATAGACAAGATGAATCACTTGGATCTGACTCGCCTTTAATGTATCCTTTGATAATTTTCGCATTTTCGAACTTTTTAAGAGATTATCTTAGTTATAGTAGTAGGCCCCTCTTTTGAAGGTGACGTTACCCTCAACCCAGTGGTTTGAGTCAGCAAGGATACAATCCCAAAGGGTCGGAATATTGAAAGATAATTAATTAAGTTATTAATGCGAAAAGTGCTAGGCCCCTCTTTTGAAGGTGACGTTACCCTCGGCTAAGTGGTTTGAGTCAGCAGGGATACAATCCCAAGTAGCCGGTTTAATGTATTAATAGTAGTTTACATATGAGGGGTTCAAGCTATTCGCACCCCCGCCATCCAATACCAGTGGGTATTGAAGGAGATTCTAGTAATCTTGAACCAGGTCCTTGCAGTATCTATACACTAAACAAGGCAAGAACCCTACTAAACCATTCCCTTAACCCCAGACCAGGTAGTCAACATGCCTCTATATAGACCGTAGAGACATGAATGATGCAATCTTTTACTTTATATAGACAGTAAAGTAACGCCAAGACACCACGGACAAATAATAAAAAAAATCACCTTCAACATAAGAAACTAGTTATTAAAGTCATTAATACAAAACCAAATAAAAAGTGCCAAAATATTAAAAATCAAAAGTAATACATAAAAGACTTGTCTTCACCAAGTGATGTAAGAGGCTTAACCAAACATGGCCTTTGATTGGTAAGAACCCTTACAATCAATCTTGGATCCCGAGACTACTACACACACTCTAAAGGTGGATGATGGATGATGGTGGAGTGGTGGCAAAGTGGGAGAGTAGTGGTTTGCCAAGGGATGCCTTTGAAGTGAGCCAAGCACCCCTATTTATTGCCTGCACAGAGTACTGGCCACAGCCCCATGTCCAGCGGGCACGCCCCCGTGGCCAGCCTTTTCTCTTTCTTCATTAAATGCATGTGTCAGCAAAGGGTTCCACACGGCCCGTGTCCAGTGGGCACGGTCCCGTGGTCAGAAGGTATCTGTACTCTCAAGATTTTGCAAGATTCTGCGTATCTTAGCGTTAACCATGCCCCGTGCTGAGTTGGGCACGCCCCCGTGGTGGGCGTAGAAGCTTCTACAGCTTTGTCTTTTCTACAGGGTCCTGACCACGCCCCCGTGTCCAGCGGTCACGGCCCCATGGTCAGTCTTCTGTTTCTTTTGTTTTTGCTTTGGGGATGCTGCCGAGGGGTCGGGCATGTCACGTTTATTCATTTTATTTGTATTTATGTTGGTTTTGGCTGCATATTTGTTCCTTTTGTCCGTTTAAGCTCATTTGGTCCTGTAAATTCAAAAGAAAGACAAAAATACATTTTTTCCAACATTAGTACTAAAAAAGGGTTAGTTTTATGCCACATTTGATGTAATTTATATGTTACATTTTGCACACATCAGGGTGCACCACAATTTGTTGAAGGTTGATGTTTATTTAGTCCATTTGTGTGTCATTGTCATTTCATGTTTCTTTACTTTAAGACAATGTTTGGTTGCATGGTGTGTTTTTAAGACAATGTTTGTTTGTTTGTATGTTTGGAGGATATGTTGCATTGTATTCAAAGACAATGTATGTTTGGCTTGTTATGTAACTGTTGACTACAGAAAGTCAAACAAAGTGTTAAAATCATTTGACTTTAGTTAGGTATAAAACTGTTGACTACAGAAAGTCAAAGATGGTAACAAACATGATGGTGTTTAGTTTGTTATGCAACCAGCCATTTTTGGTTTGTTTCTAACCTTTTGACCGAAGAAAGTCAAAACACATCAAGAAAGGTACCAAAATAGGCCATTTGTGGCCTAATACATTACTTTTCATATAACAACCATTACATAATAAGTTTTGTTATCCACCCATTACATAACATAATTCTGACTACACTAAAGATGACAACACGGATCATTACAATGACAATCATCGTTGGACCATTCAGGATCCGACTCATGCTCACCAAGATACGGATCATGAAACCACCACCTGTCACTTTCTTCCAGCCTGTTGTAGTACCAAGCCTCTTTGAACACCTCACTGTCAATTTCCAACTCCTGCTCATTTACATGTTCCCCTTGCACATCTTCTTCAAACACCTTGATTTCATCCCTGTAAAACAGTTGCAGCAACTCATTTTCAGGCAAATTCAGTTCCTTCACAAAATTATCTTCAACCACTTCTTTTTCTTATGCCTTTACCAAAACTTCCTTTGCACTTAGAATCACACGCTTACAATAACGCTATCAAAATAGCAAACATATTAACGCAACAACATAAATAATAATGCACACTTAAGATGTAATAAACATAGACGAAATAAGTGAAAATGATCAAATCCATTACAATACTTTAAAAGGTTCATTACATTAAAAAATCAAGCATATCAAACGATAAACAAAAGCCAGCTAACTACAATCTTCCAAAATATCACTTGCTTAGCTTGGGATTTGAGCATTTCGTTTTTCTTGTCAATTTCCATAACAAAGTGGGAACTTGCAACTATCACATTTGGGATTATCAGCCCAACTTAAGAAACCACATTTCCTCTACTGTTCAACACACATAATCTCATCAATTCAAGGACTCGAAACACACAAAATTCACATAATTTTTTCAAGACACAAACAACTCAATCTGATGATGCAGGTTTTTCACTTCAGTTACAAGAATAGAATTGAAGTAAAATAGAATAAACACTTACACAACGTAGGAATGGTCTTTCAAAGTTAGCTTCAGTTAGGACAGTTTCAGGGTTGTCACACCTCCACACATGAGCAAACACCTTTTAACAAACCCCCTTTCGAACCCTCATGATCGGTGTGCTCCATTTTATGGTTCCGACATTGTTCTTGATGATCGATTTGGAGCTAGCTTGCGATTTGTAGACGTGGAATCAAATTAGGGCTGGAGAAGAGAGGGAGGATACTTAATAAAGTAGTTGAGGGTATATAAGTAAATTCAACCATTTCTAATGGTCAACTTAACAGTCGACTAACGTGTCACACCCCAACCGATGGCGGAATCACCGGGGCATGGCACTGAGCGAAACAGATTGTCCAGAAGTTCCCATAACAACTATCATTACCATTTAATTTAAGTTAACATGTCCCATACCATGTCTCAAATAGTAAACAAATTATTACAGATAAACATCAAGACAAATATCCTGTTCCGACAACTCAGATTCAAACAAAATAGTTTATTTATTGGTTTCTAGGACTCCATTTCCTAGCTTCGGTTTCATCACAGCGCAGAGAGCATCCTAGACCTTTCCTAGCCTCAAGTTCACAGCATGCTAAGCATGTAAACTTCCTAAGCACCTGTCACATACGTTAAAATAAAGTCAATACATAAAATGTAAAGGTGAGCATACAAGTTTGATAATAGCATATAGAGTTCGAATTCGTTTACGCATAACCAGCACGTACACATAGTGAAATGAAGCACGTTAGTTATCGACATAGATCCATCGATACCAATGACTGCGGGTTGACTGCCTGAGGCAGATCCCAATACATGATTACCACCGTAATCCATGCAAGTAAAACATCCTTAACAACCCCTGAATGAACGGGTGCTGAGTCCAAACTATAGTACTATCGTTGCTAAGGCAGGTAGACAGCATTCCATGTGTAAACATAACAAACAAGCATTCATAAGCCACGTATAACATGCATTAACGGTTAGCGTCCAAATAGTTTGAGTAGTGTGATAGTTGTAGTTTGAATATTCGTAACGTATGTAACACCCAAAAGTGCTTAAAGCAAAAAGGGATCGAGTATACTCACAGTGATTTATGGATTGAAGGGAGCGCTTAGCGAATACGGTTAGCCTGAATAGATTTGGTAGCATAACGATAAGTGAGACGTAAAACAGGAAACAAGTATTGAGGAGTCGGACAGCTGGTCGATCGGGCGTCAGTTCGATCGGACGGCTGACCGTTCGGCTGACAGTCCCTACGGTCTGCTGTTCGGTCGGTCGGTATGCCGATCGGATGGCTGTACGAGTGGATTGTTCCTTTCTCTGAGAAGGATGTGTTTGTGTATGATGGCTTGACCTTTGAAGTTTTCGTTGTAGCATTTTGAAAACATTGAAGTACCTTTGCCTTTCAGGTCGGTCGATCGGCCGGCAGCCCGATCGGTTAGAATTTCAAGGTTTAGCCTTTGGATCGGACAGGTGTTCGATCGGACAGGTGTTCGATCGGTTGGCAAGTCAACAAGTAAAAGACTTTAATGAATTGCAAGGTATTGTTCAGTGGATCGGATGGTTGATCGATCGAGCAGCATAACTGTTGTTCGATCGGACAACAGGGTGTCACCTGATCGGACGGCTGTTCGATCAGGTGGCACTTCTAGTGCATTGAACATGTTGAAAATTGATTAAGTATTGAAGCATAGTATCTCATGATCCGAAGAGTAATCCGATCGAACAATAGTTCGATCGAACAACAGCTCGTTCAATACCATTCTTCAAAACAAGTTGTTTGTGTGGGACCATGTGCTAGCCGATCGGCTGGCTGGTCGATCGGCTGACTATCCGATCGGCTGGCTGTCCGTTCGGACAGTATTCTGATCGGTCAGCATCCTGACCTGATTTGTCCCTTTCATCTAACACTTGGTCGTTCTGTTCGTGTGTCGTTTTATCGAGGTATTTTGACAGCGAGTAAAACCATAGGTGCCTCGTCCTTACTTGGCTTCCCGGGTCGACAGGAATCACCCAAATACGGTCGGTGGTCTGTTCGGAACGGAGTTTTACATTTGACCCGAAGTCGGTTAACCTCGTAGATAGAATCCAGATCTTGAGCCGTATGACCACCGAAGTGATTTGTAAACCAGCTCAGGTTCCGTTTCTACTGGTTCGGAGTTACTGAGTGACAATGAGTTGAAGGAAAGTTGGTAAATCCGTCTTTCCGCCCTTGTCACTGTGTATATGTCTAGATCTAGGAAAGATCCTTGTTTGTTTATGTGGAAATCGGCTAGATCCAAGTCATTCTTGGTGGATTGAGGCCAAAACATGAAGTTCTTCAAGAACTCATGATGACATCATCCTAGAACAGTTGATTCTTGATGATTTCACAGTTACAAGTTTAGATTTGAAAGATAGAAAGGTGTAGGAGTGTGCATAGATCAAGAAAGTACAAGATTTAGGACGAAAACTTACCGGAATCGAGAGAAATCTGAGAAAAGGCGGGTTGAGCGTGGAAAGTCGGGTGGACATGTAAGTCTTGGTCGGCGATGCACTTTCGGAGGTTTGACACGTGGAAAGTCGGGTGGACGTTGCTAAGTTCCTCCGGTAGTTCGAGTCTGTAGGCGACTTTTCCGATCCTTTCCAGAATCTTAAAAGGTCCAACATATCAAGGCGCGAGTTTCCCTTTCTTGCCGAATCGGACTACACCCTTCCAAGGTGATACCTTTAGGAGTACGTAGTCACCAACGCCAAATTCACGGGGCTTGCGCTTTTTATCGGCGTAAACTTTCTGTCGATCCCGAGCTTTTACCAGGTTGTCTCTGATTTGGAAAATTTTGTCTGTCGTTTCTTGTAATAGCTCAGGACCGGTTAATTGCGAATGACCGATCTCGTGCCACACAATAGGCGACCGACATCTTCTTCCGTACAATGCCTCGAAAGGTGCCATCTCGATGCTAGAATGATAGCTATTGTTATACGAGAATTCGACTAACGGCAGGTGTTTATCCCAATTACCACCGAAGTCTAGAACACACGAACGGAGCATGTCTTCAAAGGTACGGATCGTTCTTTCAGTCTGACCGTCAGTTTGTGGGTGGAAAGCAGTACTTAGATTAAGCGTTGTACCGAGTGCCGTTTGAAACGTTTCCCACAATCGCGAAGTAAACCGAGCATCACGATCAGAGATGATGTCCCGAGGCGTCCCATGATTACAAATGATCTCGTCGGTGTAGATTCGGGCTAATCGTTCTACCTTATAGTCTTCTCGTATGGGCAGAAAGTGAGCTGATTTAGTCAAACGGTCGACTATTACCCAAATGCTGTCGTGGCCTGATGACGTGGGTGGTAGCTTGGTTACGAAATCCATAGCTATGCTCTCCCACTTCCATATGGGAATTGGTGGTTGTTCGAGCAAGCCAGAGGGTCTTTGATGTTCAGCCTTGATCCTAGCACAAGTTAGGCATTTTCCGACGTAGCGAGCGATATCCCTTTTCATACCCGGCCACCAGTACTTATAGCGAAGATCCTGGTACATTTTGTCAGCACCGGGATGAACAGAGTAGCGGGATTTATGGGCTTCGTCCATGATAATCTGTCGCAAATTGGTTCGCTTGGGAATCCAAATTCGGTCTAAAAAGTGGAATATCCCATTTGATTTGCTCACAAGCTGGGCTCCATCGTGGTAGATCCTTTCTTTCTTCAAGGTGCGTTCGTTGAAACATGCATGTTGAGCGTCGCGGATGAGAGTTTCGAGGTTGTGCTGGGCTTGAACATTACGAGTGCTAAGCAGGTAGCTCCGTCTGCTAAGTGCGTCGGCAACAACATTTGCCTTGCCTGGGTGATAACGAATCTCACAGTCGTAATCGTTGAGAAGTTCTACCCATCGGCGTTGACGCATATTAAGTTCCTTCTGATTAAAGATGTGCTGTAGGCTCCTATGATCGGTGAAGATCGTACACTTGGTACCATACAGGTAGTGTCGCCAAATCTTTAACGCAAAAACAACTGCGCCTAGCTCGAGATCATGGGTTGTATAGTTCTTCTCGTGGATTTTGAGCTGACGAGATGCGCAAGCTATGACCTTGTCTCGTTGCATAAGAACACAACCGAGACCAAGGTTGGAAGCATCACAGTAGACAATGAAATCATCGTTCCCGTCGGGCAATGTGAGAACAGGAGCATTGCAAAGCATGTGTTTAAGGGTTCGAAAGGCAGTCTCTTGTTTAGTTCCCCAAACAAAAGGCTTATCTTTATGAGTAAGAGAGGTAAGCGGTACAGCAATCTTCGAGAATCCTTTGATAAACCGTCGATAATAGCCCGCTAGTCCGAGAAAGGAGCGGACTTCGGATGGGTTCTTAGGCATAACCCAGCTCTTAACAGCTTCAATCTTCGCAGGATGGTCGTGAATACCTTGACTATTAACAATGTGACCCAGAAATTGAACTTCCCCTAACCAGAATTCGCACTTGGAGAACTTGGCATAGAGTTGGTTCCCCTGGAGTAACTCGAGAACCAAACGTAGATGTTGCGCGTGTTCGGCTTTCGATTTGGAATAGATCAAGACATCGTCGATGAATACGATGACGAAACGGTCGAGATATGGTTTACACACGCGATTCATCAGATCCATGAAAACCGCTGGTGCGTTGGTTAGACCAAAAGGCATGACAACGAATTCGTAATGGCCGTATCGAGTACGAAACGCGGTTTTGGGTATATCCTCCTCTTGAATACGTAACTGGTGGTATCCCGAACGCAGGTCGATCTTTGAGAAACACGTGGCGCCTTGTAGTTGATCAAACAAATCGTTGATACGAGGTAGGGGATAGCGGTTCTTGATAGTTAACTTATTCAATTCCCGATAGTCGATGCACATCCTGAACGACCCATCCTTCTTTTTGACGAAAAGGACTGGCGCGCCCCAAGGAGAGGTGCCCGGGCGAATGAAGCCTTTTTCAAGTAATTCTTGGAGTTGGGTTAAGAGTTCGCGCATTTCTGACGGTGCGAGTCGTTAAGGAGCTTTGGCGATACGATTTGCTCCAGAAATGAGGTCAATACGAAAGTCGATATCACGACTTGGAGGTAATCCGGGAAGATCCTCTGGAAAAACATTAGGAAATTCTCGAACCACGGGAACGTCTCTCACTTCCTTCTTCTCTTTCTTTTCCTTCTCCGCTACTACGATGTTTGCCAAGAAGGCCATGTATTCCTTGCGGAGATACTTGCTGGCTTGGATACATGACATAAGTTTGAGCCCCTTTGAAGTAGTATCGCCATATACACACAATAAGTCACCATTCGCGAGCGAGAATCGAATCATCTTGTCAAAGCATACAACTTCAGCATGGTTTTCTCGAAGAAAGTCCATGCCTATTATGACGTCAAAGCTTCCGAGTTGCATCGGGATAAGGTCGATCGAAAAGATGTGATTGTTGAGCTCAAGAGTACAATCACGGATAACAGAATTAACAACGACGGTTCTTCCGGTAGTGACTTCTACATCGAACGTCGAGGAGAGTTGGGAACGTTTACGACTAAGGAGTTTCTCAAATTCGAGTGACACAAAGCAATTATCGGCTCCGGTATCAAATAAACATGAAGCATAAATACCATTCACAAGGAACGTACCATTGACCACGTTGTTGTCGGCCTGGGCTTGACGCACGTTGAGGTTGAAAGTTCTGGCGCGTGCGGCCTGTTGTTGCTGTTGCTGTTGTTGCTGCTGCTGTTGCTGAGGCTCTTGTTTCACAGCCCTGTTCGGGCACATGTTGGCGAAATGGTTCGGGTCGCCACATGCGAAGCAGGCTCTGGCTTTGACTGCGGGTGCCGGAGGAGCTTGTTGACCCTGTGGGACAGTGAGTAGAGCTTGGTTGGCAGGAGCTTGACGAATACGGCAGTTGGCAGTGAAATGGCCGTACACATTGCAATGAGCACAAAAGCGGCATTGAATAGCAGTGGGGTGGTGGTAGGTGCAAGTAGGGTAGAGCGGGTGTGGTCCAGTGTATGCACGCTTTGCAGGCGGTGCATTGGCCACAGGCGCCGCTACTTGACGCTGTTGGGCAGGTACAGCTTGAATCGGTGTAGCAGTAATCGCACAGTTCTTGTTAGTGGAGCTGTTCTTTCTCTTGTTCTTTCTCTTGTTGCTTGATGAGGTAGGTTCAGCAGTGGGTGCGGTAGCGGTAGCTTGATGCAGATGCTTCGAAGTCTTATCCCAGACACCAGCCTTAACCCGCTTATCGTTGATTTCAGCGGCCAGTAGATAAGTTTCCTCGATCGTCGTAGTCTTAGCCGCTTGCACGAAATCAGCAACGCAGTCGGGCAGGGCCCGGATGTACTTCTTGATCGTCATGTCGGGAGTCTTGACTTGATCGGGATAGATAATGCTGAGCTGTTTGAAACGAGCAGTGAGACCAGCACTGTCTCCATCCTTCTGCTGTATGTGCCAAAATTCATCTTCCAGCTTTTGACGTTCGTGAGGAGGGCAGAATTCCTCTAGCATAACTTCCTTGAGCTCGTCCCACGACAGACCGTAGGCTGCATCGTTCCCTCGCTTGTTCCTCTCGGCCGCCCACCAGTCTAGAGCTCGGGACTGGAAAACGCCGGTAGCATTCAGAGTTCGAAGGTCATCAGGGCAACCACTTTGTCGCAGAGTAACCTCAATGGAATCAAACCAGTGAAATAGTGCAGTAGGACCTCCTTCGCCAGTGAATTCCTTTGGCCCACACGACTTGAATTGCTTGAAACTGAAGGGCCTTGCGGCAGTCTTAGGAGCTTCGGTCCTTGATTCCTCGGATGACTTGCTGGCATTCTCGTAAACATCACTCACGGCCTTTGCCACACTTTTGGCGATGATAGAAGCAAGGCGTTTGTCCATCTTTTCCTGACGAGAGAGTGCATGACGGGATCCATACGACATGGTCTGCAACAGACATCGTCACAGGACTCATCATATTGTATTCGAATCTCACCTCACATGTCTGTTACTTACTAAAGCTCAGGAACACGTACACTTACGTAAATACTTATCACGAAATCACATAATCACATAACACATAGAACACATAATCATTTAGTACCTAAGCACGTAAGCACAGAAGCAAGGAAACACATACGCATTTAACCAATAGAGGCAATCAGAAGACAGAAACCTATCCTTCCAAGTCTGCGATAGTTCGAAAAGAGCATAATGTGAGCTAGGGAGAGAAACTTGAAAGAAAGGCAAAAGGTGATTCACGTTTCTTGCACCTTCTACGTCTATATCGAATCACAGATTATATCACGTCTCGTGTGTTTCGGTCTCGTTCGTGTACGGATTCCGTACGTCACACGTTCGGTTCGCAATCGTTTCGGAGTCAAAACCGGGACGTAACAAAGATCACGGTAAATTGTACATCTAGTGCGTTTGGTCACGCACGTTCACGGATTTCGCACATTGAACGTGTCGTTACGCAATCGTTTGGGAGTCAAAATAAGCACACAAATGGGAAGTGACACATAAAACACATAAAATCAGCAAACTATCTTTGAAATGCTTAAAAATCGAGAGGTAGATCGCCCGCGGCTAGTGGACTTCGACTACCCAAGGTGGTTCAACTATTCACAAGGACTTGTTGTTCACGTTTGACCCCCGGAATTATGCCCTTGCCTCGATTCTTGGGCGTTTGGCGCACGTTCCGTTAGTCATGTCGTAACCTCAGGTCGTTGGAGTCCGTCGATACCTTGGTGGGAGTTTTGTAAAAGATGCGGAACAAGTCGTCAAGGTTAGGGTTTCACCCCTGGCTTAACAACTTCGTCCCTGCTTTGATAAAATAGAGGAAATTATTCATCAAAATATGGATTTCACTCCTGATTTGGTATAATTTCCCCTTGCTTGTAATTAAAATGCGGGCTGAGTAAGCAACTTTAGTCGAGAGTTTGCGGTTTTCACACCTATTCCTGACTTTATTGCCCACTCATAGTTGGAAATTTCGAGTGTGGTGTTGGTGTGGAATAAGCGAGAATTAGCAAGGAGTAAGCTCGTACATAGTCCCTACTGGTTATGCACAAGTCGGTCTTGCTGGTTCTTAACTATAGTCTAGGTATCTAAGACTTCGACCCGGACTAGGTAGAGTCTTGCCTAATTCCCTATAGTTATGGCTCTGATACCAATCTGTCACACCCCAACCGATGGCGGAATCACCGGGGCATGGCACTGAGCGAAACAGATTGTCCAGAAGTTCCCATAACAACTATCATTACCATTTAATTTAAGTTAACATGTCCCATACCATGTCTCAAATAGTAAACAAATTATTACAGATAAACATCAAGACAAATATCCTGTTCCGGCAACTCAGATTCAAACAAAATAGTTTATTTATTGGTTTCTAGGACTCCATTTCCTAGCTTCGATTTCATCACAGCGCAGAGAGTATCCTAGACCTTTCCTAGCCTCAAGTTCACAGCATGCTAAGCATGTAAACTTCCTAAGCACCTGTCACATACGTTAAAATAAAGTCAATACATAAAATGTAAAGGTGAGCATACAGGTTTGATAATAGCATATAGAGTTCGAATTCGTTTACGCATAACCAGCACGTACACATAGTGAAATGAAGCACGTTAGTTATCGACATAGATCCATCGATACCAATGACTGCGGGTTGACTGCCTGAGGCAGATCCCAATACATGATTACCACCGTAATCCATGCAAGTAAAACATCCTTAACAACCCCTGAATGAACGGGTGCTGAGTCCAAACTATAGTACTATCGTTGCTAAGGCAGGTAGACAGCATTCCATGTGTAAACATAACAAACAAGCATTCATAAGCCACGTATAACATGCATTAACAGTTAGCGTCCAAATAGTTTGAGTAGTGTGATAGTTGTAGTTTGAATATTCGTAACGTATGTAACACCCAAGAGTGCTTAAAGCAAAAAGGGATCGAGTATACTCACAGTGATTTATGGATTGAAGGGAGCGCTTAGCGAATACGGTTAGCCTGAATAGATTTGGTAGCATAACGATAAGTGAGACGTAAAACAGGAAACAAGTATTGAGGAGTCGGACAGCTGGTCGATCGGGCGTCAGTTCGATCGGACGGCTGACCGTTCGGCTGACAGTCCGTACGGTCTGCTGTTCGGTCGGTCAGTATGCCGATCGGATGGCTGTACGAGTGGATTGTTCGTTCCTCTGAGAAGGATGTGTTTGTGTATGATGGCTTGACCTTTGAAGTTTTCGTTGTAGCATTTTGAAAACATTGAAGTACCTTTGCCTTTCAGGTCGGTCGATCGGACGGCTGTTCGATCGGCCGGCAGCCCGATCGGTTAGAATTTCAAGGTTTAGCCTTTGGATCGGACAGGTGTTCGATCGGACAGGTGTTCGATCGGTTGGCAAGTCAACAAGTCAAAGACTTTAATGAATTGCAAGGTATTGTTCAGTGGATCGGATGGTTGATCGATCGAGCAGCATAACTGTTGTTCGATCGGACAACAGGGTGTCACCTGATCGGACGGCTGTTCGATCGGGTGGCACTTCTAGTGCATTGAACATGTTGAAAATTGATTAAGTATTGAAGCATAGTATCTCATGATCCGAAGAGTAATCCGATCGAACAGTAGTTCGATCGAACAACAGCTCGTTCAATACCATTCTTCAAAACAAGTTGTTTGTGTGGGACCATGTGCTAGCTGATCAGCTGGCTGGTCGATCGGCTGACTATCCGATCGGCTGGCTGTCCGTTCGGACAGTAGTCCGATCGGTCAGCATCCTGACCTGATCAGTCCCTTTCGTCTAACACTTGGTCGTTCTGTTCGTGTGTCGTTTTATCGAGGTATTTTGACAGCAAGTAAAACCATAGGTGCCTCGTCCTTACTTGGCTTCCCGGGTCAGACAGGAATCACCCAAATCCGGTCGGTGGTCTGTTCGGAACGGAGTTTTACATTTGACCCGAAGTCGGTTAACCTCGTAGATAGAATCCAGATCTTGAGCTGTATGACCACCGAAGTGATTTGTAAACTGGCTCAGGTTTCGTTTCTACTGGTTCGGAGTTACTGAGTGACAATGAGTTGAAGGAAAGTTGGTAAATCCGTCTTTCCGCCCTTGTCACTGTGTATATGTCTAGATCTAGGAAAGATCCTTGTTTGTTTATGTGGAAATCGGCTAGATCCAAGTCATTCTTGGTGGATTGAGGCCAAAACATGAAGTTCTTCAAGAACTCATGATGACATCATCCTAGAACACTTGATTCTTGATGATTTCACGGTTACAAGTTTAGATTTGAAAGATAGAAAGGTGTAGGAGTGTGCATAGATCAAGAAAGTACAAGATTTAGGACGAAAACTTACCGGAATTGAGAGAAATCTGAGAAAATGCGGGTTGAGCGTGCTGGTCGAACAAGGGTTTCCAAAAGTGGAAAGAATGACAATGACAGGGGTATTTATAGGATGACAAAAGAGGAAAGGGTTGGCCGATCGGCTGGTAGCTCGATCGGACAGCCTGTCCGATCGGACAGCAGTCCGTTCGAACAGCAGTCCGTTCGGATGGCTGTTCGATCGGCTGGGAAGCCTGATCGATCGGTCGCCCCTTTCGAGTGTTTTGCGCGACGATTTCCGATATTTCGATTTCGGTTGCGAGCGGTTCGATACGATAGGGTTTCCTAGTCAAATTACTTTCAGTCTCAACTACTTCGTGTTTAGCTTAATCTCTTTCCCACTGTCTATCATGGTTCGATTGTGATTTGAGTTCGAGTTCGATAGCATCCGAGTTTCGATTGAGTTCGCTTGATTACACAACACAACATAAATAAACATGCGCAGGTAACACGTAAGGCACACACACACGTATAATGATAAGTAAAAGTACGTAGTTCGAGTTACGATTCGATGTCGATTTGATTAGCATAACTTGATTAACTTTATCGCATTGTTACTTCCTATGGTTCACAGTCGTAAGTCGATTGAAACACGATTGATACTCATCGGTTATTGCAATTAACAACACTTACTCCACATAATATAAGTAAAATAAAGACATTTCTACAAGTCAAGTTGCGCGAAATCGGTCGTTGACTTTGACTTTCACTTACGAAAACACGGGGTGTTACAAACGTCTGGGGGCATTTGGCAATGAAATAACCAGGTTAGAGTCTCATCGAGAAAAAAGTGAAAGGCAAGGAGTCAGACGACAATCTTGACCAAACCTTAGGGAGGAAAATTACACTTTACTTTCAATTAATTTGAACATTTTTAAAATATTTGGTTGACATTAATAAGACTCAATAAATATTGGTTTAGCACCACATATCATACCAGTGGATGGCTCATTTTAGCAATCCCACATATTCACAACCAAATGGAATTGTTATATAGAGAGAGAGAAAAAGTGTATCGTACAAACCGTCTTAACATACGAACTGTACGCGATATCAATTTCACACGTTATGTTAAAATAGAATAAAATTCGCATGTTATAACAAATTGCTTTTTAATCAAGAAATCACATGTTCCAATGATAATCACATGTTCCAACATTCAAATAAAATGATTTTGAAATCGCATGTTCTGTTTCAATAAAATGCTTTTGAAATCACATGTTTCAATATTTGCTTTTAAACATTATTCACATGTTATATTAAAAACAAAATTTCGCATGTTGTAAAAAAATATCAAAATCGCATGTTGAAGAATTAAATCGCACGTTGAAAATACAATCGCGTACAGTTCATATGTTAAGCCATTTTATACGTTAACTGATCTATATATATATACACACACACATATATATTTGGTTACTAACCCATGAAGTTGCGATTATCACCGGCGGGTTACTAACGTGGACCACTGAGGCGAGTAAAATCATATTTGGTTGTTCGCTGTTAGTTGTCACTCGATCATTTTCATGCCTTAAGATAATTAGATAGAGTGTTTGATATTGGGAATGACATTGTATTTTGTAACTATAATTGGTGAAAATGAAGTTCGCATCGTGTGTTTTGTAATATTTGTGTGTTTCTTTTGGGATCTTAGAAAAGATTTTTCAACGGCATAGAAAAAGCATTATGGGTGAACTTTCTATTGCAGTCACTTTTGGCTATTGTTTTCCCATGGTATCTCTCAACCTCATGTCCCCATTGTGAAGAAAACCCCACCCCAAAAGAAAAAGCAAAAGTTTCAAAAGAAACCACCACATCCTCTACATAAAACCCTGCCCTTCACTCCTCTTCCAAACACACATATACTGTCTTTCTTCTTTCTTCTCTTAAGAACATGGATGATGAATGTAGCCCTTTCAACTGGGATTCTTACTACCATGAAGAGGTAATCACCACTTCTTAAATATTCTTCATTATGGTTTTGAATTCCTCAAACAATATCAACACATTTTGATTCTTTTTGGTTATGTTTTTTTTCTCAGGGCCAAGGAATTGAAGAGTTGAAACACACTTTACTATACACATTGGAGTTGGAATCAACCATTGCTTGTGCCCATGAAGAGATTTCAAGAAAAGGAGATGAAATTTTGCATTTCAAATGCCTTTTAACAAAGACTGTTAAGGAGAGAGATGAAGCCCAGTTGAAGTATCAAGAACTAGTTTTGGAAAACATGATTCTCCAACAAAAGATTCAAGAACTTGAATCTTGTCCTACTTCTTTTGCTATTACCACCCCCACTGGCTACATAGAAGATGATCATCTTTTAGGGGTAGATTCATCTTCTGGTTCTGATGACAACTATGTTGGAACTCCAAGATTGGAAATTAAGGTTCCATTGCCACCAACTGACCAACAACCAAAACCAGAACTAACTGACAAAGTAGTACTAACAAAAGGGTTGCCAGAGAATGGTAAGTTTTTGCAGGCAGTAGTGGAAGCTGGACCCTTACTCCAAACCCTTCTTCTAGCCGGCCCACTTCCTCAGTGGCAACATCCACCACCTCAACTCAACTCAATTGAGATCCCACCAGTGACCATCCCATCAACTCCCACTACCAACACCCCCACCCCCACCTCCACCACCGTGCCTCGGATGCTCCTCCACCAAGACTCTTGTGTTAGCACAATCACTAGAAAAAGGAGTTTTGAGCAATGTTGTGAAGATGATTATAAACCCTACCCCCTTCACCAAAAACCAAAAGGTTGTTCACCAATCATCATTGACCAGAAGTTAGTGTTTTGATCCATAATCTAGCCACAAAATATGTTAATTAATTTCCATCCTTTTCTTCAGGCTTTGAAAAGTTTATTAGGATGAAAGGGATGGTCATGATGATCTTGAATTTTCCCTTTAGGTTAAGTGTACATTAATTGCTTTTTCTCCCTTAGACCTCAAGTTTTTAACTATTATTAGCAAAAAGAAAGAGAGAGGGCACAATCAAACCCTTGGAGCCTCTATGTTTGATTGAGGGCTTTCCTTATTCCATTAGGCTACATCCAACTGTAGGTCAGATTGGAATTGATATTCTTGACAATATTTGAGGTATGTAATCAGAGCTCAAGTCATCTGAAACATCTTATCCACATTGTATGCTTTTATTATGTTGTTGATGTGTTTAATCAATTTATCATTATTATTTTCATTGTCTTGGAATGTTATATGGTTTATACGTTATAGTTTTATTATAATATAATGTGAAAAGTGTGGATTGGATGGTGGAGTTTTTGTTCGTTTGTGCGCACTTAACATGACATAATTGCATTGTATTACTAATGTTTCCTTTTCCATTTTTGCTTCTATTAATCTTGGTTAATTTAAGGTATTTTTTAATCATTATAAATATAGTTTTGATTCAATCAATTAGATCTTTGGGTATACTTTAACCCATCTTAACTTCATCTAAGTGTCACATTAATCTATCTTCTCCATTTCACCTTGCGTCACTATAAGGAAATGGTATAATCTTGTTAACTTTATCTAACCCTATTTTTTAGTAGTTTTTGCTTAAAAAAGAAAAAAAAAATATTTCAGTCTCTTAACATTCGGTTAACATGTTAACATATAACCCCTATAATTCCCCTTAATACAAGAAGAGAGTTGTGTGCAATGTTAGATAACACGTCATGTCACCGTTAACACCCAAAATGTTAGAGTGCATCCCATGGCCTTAGAGTAAACTATACGACGATCCTGATTAAAGTTGGCTCTTGTTTTTTTTTTATAACTCTTTATAAGACTAATTACCTTCTTATACGGCGTGATTACCGACGGCAATATCCCTCTATGAAAGTTCGTCGGAAACCATGTGTGGGTAACTTGGTTTCCCACATATTACTGGTAGATCACGGACATGCATATCACCAACAAAGTATCGAGAACTTGTTGGCGTCACCCTTTGTTTTTTTTCTGATGCTTAGCGATAGACTCATTACTGACCAATGACTGATGGAAATTCACCCACCAGAGATTAATGACAGCTTTAATGATCTCCATTCGCTAGTTTCACCAATGAGTTTTCACTAACTCTATATTATTCGGAAATTCACGAATGTTGTTGGTTTTAATACAAAGTAAAATTAAAATATTTTAAAAGTTTTTTATCTGAAAATCTTATAAAGATTAAGTGGCTGGTTCATGTACAAGACAATATTCACACGTACGAAGTATACGTGAGAGGGGAGAAGGACAAGTGTCATTAGTAGTAAGGGTAATTTAGACATTTCTCACTTGAAACAACTTCTCCCTTATTTTAAACGTCTATAACTTTTTCATACGTTAATAATTTAAAACAAAAATTACACCATATTAACGAGCATTTCATTTTCTTTAGTTCGAACAACTTATTGCTATAGTTTTCTTATAAAAATATAAAAGATTTTGAATACCCAGCACATGACTACGTGATTTTGAATATTCATTACGTGATTACACATTCAACATAAACCATTACGTGATTTCACATTCAATATAAATCTATTACTTGATTACAAATTCAATATGATTTGTTATAACTGATGTTATTACAATTATGCTTATTGCGTGATTATACATTCAATAATAAGAACATAATCACGTAATCATTCAGTGTGGTATCACATAAAATACTATAATGAAATCACGTAATAATACATAGTCAACAATTGTTACGTAATTACCTAATCTCTTAGGGGCTGTTTGTTTACCTCTTAATGAGACTCTTAATGGTTCAGACCTCTTACTGGTTCAGCACTTAATGGTTCAGACTGTTTGTTTCACGAGCAGATGTCTGAATGATTCAGACATTTGCCTCTTAATGGTTAAGATTTATACAAAGTCTGAATGGTTAAGACCTCTAATCTGAATTGG
Organism: Helianthus tuberosus; assembly: GCA_030545235.1. Taxonomy (NCBI): domain Eukaryota; kingdom Viridiplantae; phylum Streptophyta; class Magnoliopsida; order Asterales; family Asteraceae; genus Helianthus; species Helianthus tuberosus. Next base: position 94,638,701 of record CM060399.1, on the reverse strand, counting down.
TCAGACATTTGCCTCTGAACGGTTAAGCATTATACAGGCTCTTAATGGTTCAGGCCTCTTACTGGTTCAGCACTTAATGGTTCAGACCTCTTACTGGTTCAGTACTTATCCATTCAGATGTTGCCAAACAGCCCCTTAGACCGACCGTAATGGGGCGTGTTTTATAAAAAAAATTGCACAAAAACGCCCAATCACGCCCCGACTCCACTACACCCCGGCGTTTTCGGGCGTGATTTTTGAGAAAATTGTATGTGGTGTGATTTGAAAAACGACGGAACTCTATTTCTTTGCCCAATTGAACATTGCCATGTGTGTATACTTAGTTTAATTAAAAAAACAAAAGAAATTAGTTTTAGTTAGTTTTAAGGAAAATTTACACTTTTCGTCCTTTATGTTTGTGGTGGGTTGCAATGGGTAGCCTTTAACTTTAATAATTACAGTCACAGTCCTTTATTTGGAAAACGCATTACACCTTTCGTCCTTTACCACTAACCAAGTTAAAATTTTCAGTTATGTCTATCCACTTAAGGGTATTCTGGTCATTTCATGTTTTTATTTAAAATATTTATTAATAAATAAAACCAAAAATTGACACACACACATATATATATTTATATATATATATATATATATATATATATATATAGTGTGAGGTTCATTAGGGAACACTAAAAAAGTGGGGAACAGGGGAACCAATCTCTTGACCCTTAGATTAAAAATATCAACGGCTGTAATTTAATTGATCTTTTGGTTGTAGAAAACACACGGAAGGGCATAATCGGAAAAAAAAAGTGACCCGGTTTCAATTTCTTTTCCATTCGATAGTCCCCTGAAGCCTCTGGATTCCATGAACAACCACCGCCATCGGTGGCGTCCGGCCGCCGATCCTCCCTCGCTAAAAACGGATCCTTACAGAGTTTCTCTATTGCTCACTTCATGTGCAAATCTCGTGTTACCAGATCGTGTATTTCGGCGCCAAAATTTGAAGAACCTGATGCTTCCGAAACGCGATTTTATAGTGTTTTATATGTACAATTGATAAAGGATATCAAGTTAAGGCTCGATTTAACGATGACGATGATGAATAGGCAAGTTGCATAAACAGTTAACTTTGTAGTTTTTGTTCAGCACCACAATTTGATCATGTAAATTCGAGTTTTGTTCATTTTCGTTTCAGTATTGCACACATTGATTGGATCTAAAAGTTCTACGGTTAGCTATCGTATTTCAGTATTTGACCTGTCCTGTTATTGCAAGGTACGTGATGTTTTAATCAACTTTCAGTTATTTAATTTATTAGGATTTGCTTCTGTTTTCCTTTGATTAACATTAATTAAGTTTTGCTGAATGATTGCGTTAGATAATTGTTTATGATGTAAGAGTTGATACCAGATCTGATGAAATCGATCTCGTTATCAGCTGTCACCAATGTGAAGTTTGATAAGTATGACACACTAGATCAATCACATGCTTTGATTTCTTCTGTTCCTAGCATCATTAAGAGAGGATTACATTGACTTTCTCAAGTTATATATTTATAAAAAGCATATATTGATGCAGTTACGGAAGCAATCAAATGGCTCAAAAGCGTAATGATTAATCAAAGACGATAGACGAACCAAAGGTTAAATCATAATATAACTAGGAAACAAATACGATAAAATAGGAAATTGAAATCTAAATAAATAATAAAAATAAATATTAATATAATCTGCATCATATATCAATTGAATCATAATTATGATTATTTAGTTTGCCTATGGTGTATCATCTTAAAGATTCACTAAATAATACTTCCATTAATTGATAAAAAACCCAAGTTATCCAGTTTTGAATCGATATGAGTGTTTGAATGGACAAGAATTTTGTAAACGGAGTATAAGATTATGAAACTAGATTCAGTTGAGGTATGCAGAATCCAGAACTTGTACCTTATGTGCTCTAACAAGTTGTAACTTGATGTATTAGAAGATTTGATGTTGTTATGAGTTCTTTTATGAAAAAATAGAAAGAAACACTAGTGTTGCATGATAAAAAAAACCTAAGCAGTCAATAGCGGTGCTATAGCGGTTAGCGGACCTCAGGGTGTGTAGCGGTCCAAATAGCGGTGGCCTATAGCGGTTCTGCTATTAGCGGCGCTAAATACCGCTATTTGGCCGCTATTTGGAAACCTATTTAGCGGTAATAGCTTCAACTCATTAAAAACCAACAAATCTTTGGATCCTATATCACCGCTATACCACCGCTATAACCTATATAGCGGACCTTGACTGCTATTCGATTTTGGACCGCTATAACTGCATAGAAAAAAACTATTTATATTTTTATTTATTTTTACATGTAAAAAACATTTATGCTAATTGTTCGTTCATGCGACGCCGCAGGTGCTTGAAAACATCATATTGTTTTGTGTTTTTTTTGTCATATTTAATGATTTTTGACATTACTTTGTGGCCTTTTCACTGATTCTTAGTAGTAATGCAGGGTTACAGTTCTAGTGATCCCAAAGGAAATATGTTTGAGGATTGGGAAATATGTTTGGAGGCATCTTCAGTTTTTTTGTTTCTTATTATAAGGAACAAAGTTAAATATGTTCATCAGTTTAACCCCATGCCACAAATATGTTCACTCTTATAAATATGGCAGTTCCAAGTGACCTAGTGACTTCGGAGACATCTTATTGTCCATCAATTTAAACTCCAAACTTTATTTACTGATTTATGACATCTATTACCTGAATTTGTTGTTTTTTTAATCTTACTTCAATGATTTTGCATTTGAACGCTTGCGTGAGACTGAAGAGGTATGTTTTTTTTTACTTGCTGACTGTTGTAGGTGTTTTCTTTATTTATTTTCGGTAGGTAGCAAAATGGGCAGGTTGGGTAACTGGTCAAAACAGGCTCAGTAAGGATAATAATTGAATACCCAAGTGGGTCAAAATTAGCACCTTTGTTAATGGTATTTTTGTTGTAACAATACAATAGCTGGCTTTTGTGAACTTGTTAGGAATTAAGGCAGTTAAAGGAGAGCAGAGGGGTGCTGACAACTGAATTGGATAGGACGAAGGCTTGTAAGGTACTTATCGTCTTATCCTATTATATAGATCAAGGTTATTAACATGAATGACTAAGAATACATTGGTGTATGTATACCTCATTTTGCTTCTAACATGTGACAAAATGTGATTTCTACACCATGTTGTCAAGGGAGCTAGCATTTGTTAAACTTTTTATATACAGGCTTTCGCTCATCTTGCCATATTGGAGTTCTAGCTAATGTTCCTACAATTGGCATTGCGGAGAATGTAGTCATATAAAGCAATTTATGGATTCACCGTTTAGTTTTTCTTGTAATCTTTGAATTTTTATTGTCCACTTGCAGATACATCAATTTACAAAAGAGATAGCATAGTCGAACTTATATTCTCACAAACATATTAGCTACAAAAATAGTGCACAAGGGTTGAGTTTAATGGGGAACACTGAAATGTGGGCAACTGAGAAACCATTCAAAATTCAATGTATAATTTGGTCAAATAAAGGTAAATCGAACCTAGTTGATCAATGCAAAATTTCATTTAACATGTTAAAGTTTATCGTAAAAAACTTATTATAACATGTTTGGTCAAATAAAGTCAATTTGAGTTTAGTTGTTCAATGCAAACGCTCATTTAACATGTTAAATTTATTTAATTTAATATTTTGGGGCCCTAGACTCCATAGAATACTTTATTTAAATATTTTGAACTACAAATTTTGTCAAATAAAGTTGAAGCGAACATAATTGATCAATGCAAAATTTCATTTAACATGTTAAAGTTTATAGTTAAAAACTTATTTTAACATGTTTGGTCAAATAAAGTAAATTCGAGTTTAGTTGTTCAATGCAAACGCTCATTTAACATTTTAAATTTATTTAATTTAATATTTTTAGGCACAATAGACACCATACAAAATTTTATTTTAATATTTTGAACTAGAATTCGAAATTCAATGTATAATTTGGTTAAATAAAGTTGAATCGATCCAAGTTGATTAATGCAAAATTTCATTTAACATGTTAAGGTTTATAGTAAAAAAACTTATTTTAACATGTTTGGTCAAAAAAAGTCAAGTCGAGTTTAGTTGTTCAATGCAAACGCTCATTTAACATCTTCAATTTATTTAATTTAATATTATGAGGCCCCCTAGACTCCACACAAAACTTTGTTTTAATATTTTGAACTACAATCCTAAATTCAATGTATAATTTGGTCAAATAAAATTGAATCGAACCTAGTTGATCAATGCAAAATTTCATTTAAAATGTTAAAGTTTATCGTAAAAAACTTATTTTAACGTGTTTGGTCAAATAAAGTCAGTTCGAGTTTAGTTGTTCGATACAAACGCTCATTTAACATGTTAAATTTATTTAATTTAATATTTTGAGGCACCTAGACTCCACATAAAGCTTTGTTTTAATATTTTGGACTATAATCCGAAAGTCAATGTATAATTTGGTCAAATAAAGTTGAATCGAACCAAGTTGATCAACGAAAAATTTCGTTTAACATGTTAAAATTTATCTTAAAAAACTTATTTTAACATGTTTGGTCAAATAAAGTCAGTTCGAGTTTAGTTTTGCAATGCAAACGCTCATTTAACATTTTAAATTTATTTAATTTAATATTTTTAGGCCCCATAGACTCCACACAATTTATTTTAATATTTTGATCTAGAATTCGAAATTCAATGTATAATTTGGTCTAATAAAGTTGAATCGAACCTAGTTGATTAATGCAAAATTTCATTTAACATGTTAAAGTTTATAGTAAAAAACTTATTTTAACATGTTTGGTCAATTAACGTCAAGTCGAGTTTAGTTGTTCAATGCAAACGCTCATTTAACATGTTCGATTTATTTAATTTAATATTTTGAGGGCCCCTAGACTCCACACAAAACTTTGTATTAATATTTTGAACTACAATCTGAAATTCATTGTATAATTTGGTCAAATAAAACGGAATCGAACCTAGTTGATCAATGCAAAATTTCATTTAACATGTTAAAGTTTATCGTAAAAAACTTATTTTAACGTGTTTGGTACAAATAAAGTCAGTTCGAGTTTAGTTGTGCAATACAAACGCTCATTTAACATGTTAAATTTATATAATTTAATATTTTGAGGCCCCTAGACTCCACACAAAACTTTGTTTTAATATTTTGGACTATAATCCGAAAGTCAATGTATAATTTGGTCAAATAAAGCTGAATCGAACCAAGTTGATCAACGCAAAATTTCGTTTAACATGTTAAAATTTATCGTAAAAAACTTATTTTAACATGTTTAGTCAAATAAAGTCAATTCGAGTTTAGTTGTTCAATGCAATCGCTCATTTAACATTTTAAATTTGTTTATTTTAATATTTTTAGGCACCATAGACTCCACACAAAATTTTATTTTAATATTTTGACCTCGAATTCAAAAATCAATGTATAATTTGGTAAAATAAAGTTGAATCGAACCTAGTTGATTAATTCCAAATTTCATTTAACATGTTAAAGTTTATAGTAAAAACTTATTTTAACACGTTTGGTCAAATAAAGTGAAGTCGAGTTTAGTTGTTCAATGCAAACGCTCACTTAACATGTTCAATTTATTTAAATTATTATTTTGAGCCCCCTAGACTCCAAAGAATACTTTATTTTAATATTTTGAACTACAATCTGGAATTCAATATATAGTTTTGTCAAATAAAGTTTCAAAAAAAAGTTTTGTCAAATAAAGTTGAATCGAACATAATTGATCAATGCAAAATTTCATTTAACATATTAAATTTTATTGTTAAAATAAGGTATAAAACTTATTTTAACGTGTTTGGTCAAATAAAGTCAGTTCGAGTTTAGTTGTTCGATACAAACGCTCATTTAACATGTTAAATTTATATAATATTTTGAGGCCCCTAGACTCGATAGAATACTTTATTTTAATATTTTGAACAACAATCTGAAATTCAATATATAATTTTGTCAAATAAAGTTGAATTGAACATAATTGATCAATGCAAAGTTTTATTTAACATGTTAAGGTTTATAGTTAAAAACTTATTTTAACATATTTGGTCAAATAAAGTCAATTCGAGTTTAGTTGTTTAATGCAAAAGCTCATTTAACATTTTAGATTTATTTAATTTAATATTTTTAGTCCTCATAGACTCCACACAAAAGTTTGTTTTAATATTTTGAACTAGAATTCGAAAATCAATGTATAATTTGGTCAAATAAAGTTGAATCGAACCTACTTGATTAATGCAAAATTTCATTTAACATGTAAAAGTTTATAGTAAAAAACTTATTTTAACATGTTTGGTCAAATAACGTCAAGTCGAGTTTAGTTGTTTAATGCAAACGCTCATTTAACATGTTCAAATTATTTAATTTAATATTATGAGGGCCCCTAGACTCCACACAGAACTTTGTCTTAATATTTTGAACTACAATCCGAAATTCAATGTATAATTTGGTCAAATAAAAAGGAATCGAACCTAGTTAATCAATGCAAAATTTCATTTAACATGTTAAAGTTTATCGTAAAAAACTTATTTTAACGTGTTTGGTACAAACAAACTCAGTTCGAGGTTAGTTGTTCAATAAAAACGATCATTTAACATGTTAAATTTACTTAATTTAATATTTTGAGGACCCTAGACTCCACACAAAACTTTGTTTTAATATTTTGGACTATAATCCGAAAGACAATGTATAATTTGGTAAAATAAAGTTGAATTGAACCAAGTTGATCAACGCAAAATTTCGTTTAACATGTTAAAATTAATCGTAAAAACTTATTTTAATGTGTTTGGTCAAATAAAGTCAGTTCGAGTTTTGTTGTTCAATGTAAACGCTTATTTAACATCTTAAATTTATTTAGTTTAATATTTTTAGGCCCCATAGACCCCACACAAAATTTATTTTAATATTTTGATCTAGAATTCGAAATTCAATGTATAATTTGGTCTAATAAAGCTGAATCGAACCTAGTTGATTAATGCAAAATTTCATTTAACATGTTAAAGTTTATAGTAAAAAACTTATTTTAGCATGTTTGGTCAATTAACGTCAAGTCGAGTTTAGTTGTTTAATTCAAACGCTCATTTAACATGTTCAATTTATTTAATTTAATATTTTGAGGGCCCCTAGACTCCACACAAAACTTTGTATTAATATTTTGAACTAATCCGAAATTCAATGTATAATTTGGTCAAATAAAACGGAATCGAACCTAGTTGATCAATGCAAAATTTCATTTAACATGTTAAAGTTTATCGTAAAAAACTTATTTTAACGTGTTTGGTACAAATAAAGTCTGTTCGAATTTAGTTGTTCAATAGAAACGCCCATTTAACATGTTAAATTTATATAATTTAATATTTTGAGGTCCCTGGACTCCACACAAAACTTTGTTTTAAAATTTTGGACTATAATCCGAAAGTCAATGTATAATTTGGTCAAATAAAGTTGAATTGAACCAAGTTGATCAACGCAAAATTTCGTTTAGCATGTTAAAATTTATCGTAAAAAACTTATCTTAACATGTTTGGTCAAATGAAGTCAGTTCGAGTTTAGTTGTTCAATGCAAATGCTTATTTAATATTTTAAATTTATTTAATTTAATATTTTTAGGCCCCATAGACTCCACACAAAATTTATTTTAATATTTTGAACTAGAATTCGAAATTCAATGTATAATTTGGTCAAATAAAGTTGAATCGAAACTAATTAATTAATGCAAAATTTCATTTAACATGTTATTATAGTAAGAAAATTATTTTAACATTTTTGGTCAAATAAAGTCAAGTCGAGTTTAGTTGTTCAATGCAAACGCTCATTTAACATGTTCAGTTTTTTTAATTTACTATTTTGAGGCCCCCTAGACTCCACACAAAACTTTGTTTTAATATTTTGAACCACAATCCGAAATTCAATGTATAATTTGGTGAAATAAAGTTGAATCGAACCTAGTTCATCAATGTAAAATTTCATTTAACATGTTAAAGTTTGTCGTTTAAAACTTATTTTAACTTGTTTGGTCAAATAAAGTCAGTTCGAGTTTAGTTGTTCAAAGCAAACGCTCATTTAACATGTTAAATTTATTTAATTTAATATTTTGAGGCCTCTAGGCTCCACACAAAACTTTGTTTTAATATTTTGGACTATAATCCGAAAGTCAACATATAATTTGGTCAAATAAAGTTGAATCGAACCAAGTTGATCAACGCAAAATTTTATTTAACATGTTAAAATTAATCATAAAACACTTATTTTAACATGCTTTCAATAGAGTTCCATGTGAACTGTCCCAAATTTGAACACTTACCATTACCATCTGCACTCACGAAGGTCCACACTTGATAGAACATCTACACAACAATCAAAAATCTTTTTCTTATGGCAATGCTGATATTATTAAATACCACTGGAGAACAAGATACAAAGCAAACAACACAACATGGCCTTGAAAATGTCAAAAAAGAAAACCCTTTTACAATAGCACAGGTGCAAAAAGAACCTCAACCCAGCCTAACCTTAATGAATATTGTCACAAAACAATCAAATTACTAAGTTAAATCTCACATTATTTATACGGGCATGATACACAAAGGTCATATTCACAAAACTATTAATTTTCTTCTGTTGGGAGTGCGATGCGCACTGAAGGCATTACAATGCCATGAACAGATTATAAAATGAATACTGAGCAACTGGATTCAAACCTTGCTGGTGAAACAGTTGCAGCAATTGCATTCATGCCTTATGAGTTATAACTGTTCTTACTCTGATTTGCTATTGGTTCATGCTAAACAGGCCTTGAACAAATACCAAATACTTGCATCATTTTTAGCTCCTGAATGACTTGGTTGTGATATTTTGATTTAACTTTTGGCTTTACTGTTATAACTGCAGCTTTTCTGGTTTGCTAATCAGTTTAGGGGCTTTCCACGGACTCAACACCGTATGCGAATTTTCCGGTACCTGTCTAGCATATGATCTGCGGGTATCATGCGCCTCCACTACCCTCTAACAAATATTACATAGGCATCTGCGGCGTACATGAAAAATCATGACATTAATCAATCTGCTAAGTCAAAAACAAAACAACACAGTCACTTACTTCCCAACGCCATGGAGTTGAGTGATGTGTGTCCAGTCATCCCATAAATATCCTTCAGATAATCTTTGTATCCTATCCGTCTTTACTTTTTGCAGTCCAAGTGGTGTGAGACGATTTTCAATCGCCTCTGCTGGAACCTTTGTATCAGTCTTTGCATCAGGACATAGGTTAAAGAAATCCGATATCACCCCTCTCACCTACATAACACACATATTAACCACAATATTTTAAAATCCACACTCAGGCGATGACGTTTCCTACATCAAAGAAACTGCAATTAAACCATAAATAAAATAGACAGGCAGACAAATAGGAAGAACAGAAGAGACTTGCACACCCTGTGTCATATTTAGGAAGATATATAATGAGAATCCTCTAAGGATCATGGATATTGCTCTTGTCTAATATTCTCAAATTAGCTGTATGGCACAAGCATATTATACTTTTTAAGCAAGTGAGAGAATTGCACAAGTATATCTAAGGACATGTTAGCTACTCAAAGATTCAAGCAATGGCAAAAACAGCTAAAGATCCAACAAACCACATATAAATAATAGCAATATGATCCTATCTTTTTCAGATAAGGGCAAGAGATAGATACCTCACAATTCCAGTTGACATCCTTGAGCCTCTTGATTATTTATTATACATGTAAAATTAACATGTTAAAAATAGTCACATAATTAAATGGCAATGTTGTGTTACCTGTAAAAGGAAATCCATTTAACATGTTAAAACTTTTGTAATCTATATTTTTACACCTCACACGATTAACCAAGTTTAAAATCTCGAAAGACGTAATTCATCGCCAACCGTTAGTTTTCACCATCCCTAACTACCTAACAAATCATTTAAAATGAAACACTACTCAACACATAATCAATAAACTCTTCACTAAATGAACAAGTTTAAGATCAGAATAAAAGATAAATTCCATCAAGATCATCAATACACACCTTCTTCACAACAAATAACTACTACAAATACAAGCAAACACACATAGATTTCAACATTCATAACCGATTAAAAGCTAGATCTGAAATTATCATCAAACGCACATTACACATACATCAAACACATAGATCCACAAGTAATTCGCACAATATCATACAAAAAACCTATAAACATCATAACCGATGAATCTAGAACAAAATTGAAACCGAACACTGAAAATTTACCTGATGAATTGATTTCTGAATGATGAAACCCTAGATCTAAAGGGTGAATGATGTTGTTAGTAATCCGGATTCAAACAAAATGGAGTTAAATTGGATGAATTGCAAGTTTAAATCATAAACGTAGATGAAAATTGGCCGATTTTCACCGGAATCCATTGGTGGAAATCGGTGGTTTGACGGTTATTCAGGATCATCGTGGTGGTGGTGGTGGCTTATGGCAGCCGGAAAAGACTCCCGTTCAAATAATAATAATAATAATAATAATAATAATAATAATAATAATAATAATAATAATAATAATAATAATAATAATAATAAACGCATTATATTTTGGAAAGTATTTTGACAAAATTGCCCCTGTTCCCCAGTTCCCCACTTTTTTGGTGTTCCCCAATGAACTATCCCCTATATATATATATATATAACATATTCTTGCCCAATTCAATCATCTCTCTCGATTCTCAAATCCTAAACCATAAATCTGTCCATCTCTCTTCCTCTTTCTCTCTATCCCTCTTTCTCAAAACCACAGGTCCGAAACTGACTCACTCTGGCAGGATTTTCGGTTTTGTAAAAGTTTGAGGCAAAAATATTTAAGTATTTTATGATTCACTTTTGTTGTTTTTGTACACTTTTGTTGCGTGATTCACTCTGGCAGGATTCAGTTTTGTAAAACTTTTGAGGTAAAATATTGAAATATTTTATATGTGTTTATAATAGTTTGAAGTGTATGCGGTTTTGTCTCCGGGATGGTTTTCTGTTGATTCCGGCTAGGGTTTTGTAGTTGTTTTCAGCTAATCCTGAGTGAGATATTGGTAGATTTGATAATTGTGTGTGTTCATATGTGAATTTGTAACTTGTTTATTGGGTCTCTGTCCCTCTTTCTCCCAATTCAGTCTTAATGGATTTTCCGGTAGACACGCTTACGACGGCGTATTCTCCGGCCACCGTCCCGGTGGAGCTCCGTTCGATACGTTGCCGGAAAAGCTTCTGATGTACAGATCTCCGTTATCGACGTGTTTTTCGGTGGTTACTACACTGGATGTTGTACCTAGGGTTTCGGGAGAGAAAACTGAGGCGATGACAGTGGTCGTTGGAGTAACACGGCGGCTGACAGCCTGAGATCTGCTCCGGTGCACCGCCGTCATCAAGGTCGTCGGAGAGTTTGGGGGAATGAGATTGGGAGGATGGCTGGTGATGATGATGTTATTCTCTTATTGATGCCATTGAGGGTTTTATTTTTTAGTTTAATTTTTTTTTGTGAAAGGACATAAATGCCCTCACATGAGTTGTACATGATATGACTTAACGTGTAAAACAAACTTGGTTAGGGCCAAAGGACGTAAAGTGTAATAAGTTTTCCAAATAAAGGACTGTAACTGTAATTATTAAAGTTAAAGGTCATCCATTGCAACTCGCTATAAACATAAAGGACGAAAAGTGTAATTTTTCCTAGTTTTAATTAGAAGATGATTTAAAAAGAAAAGTTGCAGGTTGTTGTTCTTGTGGGTGAAAGGAAGAAGAAGAAGTTTTTTCATTTTAGTCCCTGTATTTTGATTATATTTAAAAAAAAAGATCTAACTTCAAAAGTCTTTAAAAAAGGATTTTGCATTTCAGTCCCTAAAGTTTTAATTAGTTTTAATTAGATTTTGGAAATGTAATTTTCTTTTTTACTTTTGAATAGGTTTTTTTTATTTCTAGAATTGTATTTTTTTTTTTATTTAATAAAGTATTTTAAGTTTTTAATTAAAAAAAAATAATTGTGTAATGATTGGAAGGGGCGTTATTGGGCATTATTCCCACTACGGCACTTTTGCAATAACGTCCAATAATGCCCCCATGCTGACTGGACTGCCACATGGCAAAAAACACCCCATGGTGGGGGCATTATTGAGCTAACCACTACGCATGGTCTTAGTGTGGTTTCACATACTATAATGAAATCACGTAATGGGTATTCAAAATTACGTTGTCATGTGGTGGGTATACAAAATCACGTAATAGGTATTCAAAATCATGTAAAAAGTTTTATGAAAACTATAGCAATAAGCTGCTCAAATTAAAGAGAATAAATTGCTTGTTAATACCTCAAATTAAAGAGAATAAATTGCTCGTTAATACGGTGTAATTTTTAAAATATATATATATATATATATATATATTAACGTATGGAAAAGTTCTAGTCGTTTGAAAAACATGGGAGGAAGGAGTTCAAGTGAGAAAGGACTAGAGTACCCTTCTTCTATTTGTTTTTTCAATTGTCTGAACTTTATAATTACGAAAATGTCACTACCTAGTTTTGAGTTATTAATCTCGAAAGATCATTGACCCAAAAAATCACTTATGCTTCGTTAAGATTTATCTCTTGTACATGTACAAAAGCCATGCTATCTTTAATACATAATTTAAACAAACTAAATCATACATAATTTACAAATATTTTTCTCAACTTTTAATCCAATATTAAATGTTAATTATGTTTCTTTATTGAGTGCATCTATAAGACTATGATTCATGGTGTGTATGTCTGCCATTAAAATGGCATATATAACTAACTTATTCAAACTTTCAACTCTTGCGGGTAATTCATTATCATGTAACTAATCTCACCTTTTACTCCGTTAATTACTTTTAATGATTAACATACACCCTCTAAATATGTTAATTACATTTTTAATCACTAACAAACCCCATTCTACCAATGGGGTGGTGGTCCATCAGGGCCGGCCCTGAGAATTCGTGTACCCTGTTCGAGCTCGAAAAATTGTGCCCTTAGGCCTTAACGAAATTGGGTATTGGGCTCACTAAAGGTCTAAACCTAATGCCAAAGGGGTTAATAACTAATCTAAACCATAAGAATAGTTTTGTAATGAGGCCTATGTTAGTGCTTGCATGTGTGTACCCTATTAAAAAAATATTTTACATATACATGTCGTTTTTTTCTTAAAAACGTGCCCCTCGAACTATCGGGCCCTGGCCGGTGGTCCTCCCCGCCCACCCCCAGGGCCGGCCATGTGGTCCATTAGCAAAGGCAAAGCCTTTAAACACTTTGGGAGAGAAGAGATTTTGGGTGTCACACAGACAACAGGAATAAAACAAATTTGTCGTTAAAAAAAAAAAACAAACCCTATTCTAAAATTAGTCAAAAGTATACACCAATATTCATTATGGTACTAAGAGCATTCACATTCTATCCATCAAAATATGTGAGGGGGAGTTTTTATATTATAAAGGGTATAAAAAGTGGTTGTAAGTGGAGGAGAGAGAAAATGTTACTGTTCATCTGTATATTTGGGGGGACACTGTTCACCCAGTATAATTTTTTTAATATATATTGAAAGTGGTTGTGAGTGAAGGAGAGAGAAAAATGTGATGATAATATTATTTAATTGAAAATGAGAGAGAAAAAGTATTTGTTTTTAGTGGAAATATATTGATATAAGAGTTGTTTTTTAGTGGAATGTATGTATAATTTAATGGTTTGGATGTGAATGCTCTAAAACCCTTAAAAGGAATGATGAGGTGTGGTTCCTCATCCCCATCCCCACGTCCACATCAGCGTCACATCACCCTTTCTTCTCCTTCATTTTTTAATATTTTTTATTTAATGTATTTTATTTATAAATAATGTCTTTTTATTTGATTAACTTGTTAAAATAAAAATCACTAAACATATTTTTAAATTAAATCAAAATTTAAAACACTAACATATACAGCTAAAAACAAATTTATGGGGTCTCTTTAAAATGAAAACCCAATTTTAAGGGTTTTTTTTTCAATTAAAACTAAATTTGAGTTATTTTTAAATTAAAACCAACATCTAAAGGGTCTTTTCTAAAATTAAAACTAAATTTGAGAGTCTTTTTTAAAAAATAAAAACATTCTATTTTATCTCCCTCTTCCCTACTTCCTCTTCATCCTACAAAAACAACAAGAACCAGAGTAAAAGAAAAAACAAAAAAAAAAAAAAACATAATGCAAAACATCACAGACATTGAGAAAAAAAAAACATAATGCAAATACCCACACAAAATAAGAAAAGATGAACTGGGAGGACGAGGAAATTCCCCCCATGGCACCGAAGCGGAGACGGTGGACGGTGTTCCCCGTTGGGGTCCACCTCAGAGGCGGAACTATAATATTAGGAGCCGTAGTACGGGCTATAGCTCAATTCCGTATTCGTACTGTTTTTTCCGGTTTTATACAAATGATACCCCTAAATAAAATACGAGGATACCCCTAACTAAAAAATAAGATACTTGATATTACTAAAATCCAATTTTTTTACAAGCCTAAACATTTTACAACGCGAAAACTTGTAGAATAACTAAGCCTGAATGATAAAATAAGCCCAAATTTTAACAATAATAGAATTGAAAGGAAGCCCTAAATATAATTGATATAGTTAGCCAAAGACCCAAACAATAATCTTTTTTTTTTTAACGGCAAAAACGCTTTATATATATATATAAAGAGCCAGCAAGAAGCTGAGAAACGAAACAACAAAAAGCAAAACGAATAACAAAACAGCAAAAAACGACACAATTACATCATATTTAAGATGTCAAAAACGATCCATTTTCCCCACTTCAACGAGCTTCGCTTCGATATGTTCCTTGTCCATTGAAAAGCATCCTCTTTGATTTGGTCCACTGTTTTGGATATAGGAATGAACTTGTCTTCGAAAACCTTTAAGTTCCTAACATTCCATATCCTCCAAACCGTAGCGATGGCTACAGTGTATACCGTCTTCTTCCAACTCGAATCGCCTGACTGAATCTTGATGAACTCAATTAAATCCTTCAAGTTGTGAATATTAACCGTAAAGCTCACCCGCATCCATGCCAAGATATTCCACCAGATACACTTGGTCCAAAGGCAGTTAATAAATATATGATTCGGGTCTTCTTCAGCCAACCCGCAACGAGGACACAAACTGTCTCCGATCTGAATACCTCTATGAAGCAGCCCCTTCTTAGAAGCGATGTTGCCGAGCATCGCCCTCCATATTAAATAGTTGGACTTCGGTGGCGCCTAGTTGTTCCAAGTATAGGAAACGGGTTCGGTCATGCCATTAGAGCTGGCATCTTCGATATCTAATCGGGCATATTTGATAGAAAAAGACCCATTCGGGTCATTCCTCCATCTCCAAACAGCCCTATCCTAGATCAGATTGTCTTTTAAGGTAATGCCGATTTTTTCTAACTCCGATTCAACCGCGACTATTCTTTTCCAAACACTTGGGATCGATTTTTTCAGAGGCAGGAAAGGAAGAGGAGAATTAGACATGTTGACGCTGTGTATCGCACGAATCACTTCTGCCCAGAGTTGGTTCGGGTTTTCTTTATATCTCCAGCACCATTTTGTTAGCATCGCTTGATTGAATCCATGGATGCCCCTAGACCCATACCACCGGCTTTTTTAGATTTGAGCAAAAACTCCCATCGAATCCATCTCAATTTATTTCCCGTGGTCGATTTACCCCAAATAAACTCCCTCCT
This sequence comes from Helianthus tuberosus, assembly GCA_030545235.1. Classification (NCBI taxonomy): domain Eukaryota; kingdom Viridiplantae; phylum Streptophyta; class Magnoliopsida; order Asterales; family Asteraceae; genus Helianthus; species Helianthus tuberosus. The sequence continues at coordinate 94,622,871 of CM060399.1, read as the reverse complement.
GATCTTCTCAAGCCTGTTTAGAATACATTTAGGAGCCGCAAAAAGCGAGAGGTAGTAAGATGGAAGACTTCCAAGAACCGACTTGGCTAAGGTCATACGTCCCGCGAACGAAAGGTGATTAGCTTTCCATTTAGACAATTTAGACGAGAATTTGTCTATTACCGGTTTCCAATGCTTTGCTTTTTTCATGTTGACCCCGATAGGGATACCCAAGTGTAAGAACGGGAGCGAACCAATCCCACAGTTAACTAAAGCCGCAAACTCAGCCACCTCTCTCTCTCTTGAACCCCCACCCCGATAAGCTTACTTTTTTGGCGATTTACTTTCTGCCCGGAAACTAGGTTAAGCCATCTCAACATGCGGTTTAAAGCAATAACATTATGTTTTGACCAAGTGCCAATGAAAATCACATCATATGCATAACAAAGATGCGAAATTGATGGCCCACCGTTAGGGAGTTGACAACCTTGGAATAAACCCTAACTTTGGCGATCTTGTAAAACCCTAACTTTCTCTTGCTAATCCTCGTCTCGATTGCTCTTGCTTATCAGCTTAGGGTTTATGATCGATCCTTAGGTGATATTCAATTGTTCTCGGATTAGGGGTTTGTAGTTAGGGTTTGATTTTCGGCGCTTCTTTCTGAAGTTACGGCTCTGATTTCGATTTCGTTGTTCTGATTCCGATTTCGTTGTTCTGATTTCGATTTCGTTGTTCTGATTTCGGATTTACATCTGATTTCGGCTTAACTCTGATTTCGTTGATCTGTTTTCGGCGCTAATAAGGTCATTCCAGACTTCGAGATTAGGGTTTTGAAATCATTGTTTTCTGATTAGCGAAGGGGGTGCGGCTGGTTCCTTATTGTTTTAGGGTTTCAGCAGGTTCTTTATCATCGCTATTCTTTGTATTGGTTGTTTTTGCTGATCAAATTTTGTCCGTATGGATGGCCAAAATGCAGAAAACTCAAATGTGTTTGCGAATAAAATCAAGAACATTGACGGTAAAACATTTGAGCCAAGACAAACATCATTTTTGGCGACTAGGGTTTCTGAAATGCCGAGTAAGAAGGTATGTTTGATGATGCCGCTTAATGATACTGAACATGTTATTGGCTATTCTGATTCACCCAATCAGAATTATGCGAAAGTCTTTGATAAGAGAAAGGTAGCATTTGTGTTACCAGTGAATGATATTAGTCCTACTCGAGTTCAAAATCTGAATCAAGATGATAATGCTCATGTCCAATCTTATGCGGATGTGGTCCTACATGAACGAATTGAGCAGGGTGATATTAAGTGGGGTGGGGATTCAATTCAGAATCAGAATGTAGATGAAAACACTAGAAAGGCCAATGATGTGGCTGATCAAGTTCCTAAAGTCCATTTTCGACATCTTAACTCAGATGTATCATTGGATGGAGTGGATGTAGTGCTTCCGATTGCTTCAGTTCGCCAGGTTAATAACAGGTTAGCAAACACTCTTTATGGTTATTTCCTGGGGGATAGGATTGCATATCCGGTAGTTGAATACTTTGTCAGAACAAATTAGAAAAAACATGGTCTTCAGAAAACTATGATGAATTCAAATGGTTTCTTTTTCTTCAAGTTTGAAGACAGAAAGGGTATGGATGCTGTTCTTGAAGGGGGACCTTGGATGATCCGTAACAAACCTATGTTTCTCAACATTTGGTCTCCTACAAACACCCTTAAAAAGATGAGGTTAAAAAGGTTGCAGTTTGGGTTAAATTGCATGATGTTCCGCTAGTGGCATATTCTGATGATGGTTTAAGCATGTTGGCTTCAAAAATTGGGTCCCCTGTGCGCCTGGATTCGTATACTAGTGATATGTGTAATGAGGCTTGGGGAAGGAGCAGCTATGCTAGGGCTCTCATTGAAATATCAGCTGATCATGAGTTGAAAGAGGCTCTAACCATGGCTATTCCTGAATTGGATGGGAACAATTATGTTAATGAGACTATTCGGGTGGAGTATGAATGGAAACCTCCTAGATGTGCCCACTGTTGTGTTTTTGGGCATGATTCTGAGGAGTGTCCAAAATGCATTCGACAGACAGTGAAACCTCCTACATATAGTCCGAAAGTAGATGAGGATGGTTATACGGAAGTCAAGACAAAGAAGAATGTAAAGAAGAGCGGTTTTCAAGTTAACAATCAAAAGCCCAAGTTTGAATATAGACCTGTGGATAAAAAGAAAAAGGCAGTGAGTTCTGCATACATGAGTGCGCGGAGCACTAGTTCATCTAAGGTTCAAACACATAATTCTTTTAGCGCCCTTGGGTTTGTTGGAGGGAACGGGGATAAAGGGAGACGTGAGCCAAATGAGGAGTCTGATGATGATGAGGTAGAGGTTGTATATGATGAAACGAATGAGTTTATGACATCGGGTACACATCCTACGTCTTCCAGTACAGGGGCAAGCACCTCTCACATAAAGTTGTCTAATGGATAGGTGGCTTCTATTTCATGCTAGGGGGCTGCCAGTTGGTAGCAATTTCATTTTTGATGATGGCGGTTGACGTCTTTTGTTTGTTTTTTCGTTTGTCTACTAGTTAGTCATTATCATGATTGTAGTAGGCTAGATTAAGGTGGTAACTTGGTTTGTTTGGTTTTTGTTTACATATATGGGGCATGTCCTGTATATGAACTAGTGGGGAATTCATCCTCACTACTTGTACTTATTTGGCGGTTGTCTATAATAGAATCACCGGGGTAACCCTTTACCCAAAAAAAAAAAAAAAAACCAACTGACACGCTCTATTCATGAATAAGCTGACAATCTCCATAGCGATAACAAAGAGAAAAGGGGAGAGGGGGTCCCCTTGCCTTAAACCTCTTTTGTACTTAAATTCTTTCGAAGGCGACCCGTTGACTAGCACGGAACCCCAACCCGAAGAAAGACACCCTTTTATCCAACTGACCCATTTCTCCGGGAACTCCATTTTTTCCATCATGCGATAAAGGAATTTCCAATTTATAGAGTCGTACGCTTTTTGGAAATCCACTTTCAACACTAACAGCTTTGTTTTAGACTTTTTAGCCCAAGCAACGACTTCGTTCAATATAAGCGGGCTGTCCAAAATGTTTCTTCCTCCCACAAAGGCCGATTGGGTATGCGAAGAGATCCCGTTGATTACGAGCTTAAGTCTATTGGCTAAGACTTTAGCAAGAATTTTATAAAGCGAGCCCACAAGAGTGATCTGACGAAAATTAGAGAGCTCCTGAGGATCCTTCGTTTTAGGAATTAAGGCGATGAAAGAGGAATTACATCCATGACTGATGGTGCCTTTTTGATGAAACTCATTCATGAAGGCCATAATAAGGTGTTTGAATTTCTCCCAATAAGCTTTGAAAAACTTTAGCAAGAACCCGTCCGGACCCGGGGCTTTTTCACCGTCACAATTTTTCACTGCCAAGTGAACTTCCTTATCCGAAAACTGCTCGACTAGAATGGCTCTGTCAAGAACGGATATCGCTGGGAGGCCGCTACTATTAAAATCCGGTCTTCGTCTTATAGGTTAGGATAACTGTTTTTTGAACCATTTCTTTATTTCTTCCTTTAAATCCACTGGATTCGAAATTAAATTATTATTGAATATCAGCCCGTTGATCCTGTTTCTAGACGAATTAACCGCTATGATTTTATGGAAAAATGCGCGGTTTTCATCCCCGTATTTCAGCCATTTAAATCGAGCCTTTTGTTGGATATCTTTAGCTCTATTGAGCTTAATTTTGTCTACTTTAACCGAAGATCAATTCTAAGGCTTTTCTCATCAGCCGATAGGACGTTAGATACTGCTTTGGTTTCAATTTTTTCGATAGCTTCCTCCATATTTTTCAGGTCTTTGACAGCGTTATCCGAGGATTCTTTTCTCCATCTCTTAATCTCAGATTTAATGTCCTTGAGGATCTTCATGATAAGCTCGTCTTTGTTATCTCCTGTCAAAGTAGAAATACCCTCGGCAAACTGAGAGTTAACGGCAAAATCAACAATCTCCAATAGCTTCTGTTCACCAATCCAAGAGTTAAAGAATTTAAAAGGGATTGGACCAAAATCCACAACCGAGCAAGCTAACGATATCGGACAATGGTCTGATAGACCCCTTTCATGCACAGTAACTTTAACATTAGGCCAAGAGCATAAAAAATTCTCGTTGACCAAGAACCTGTCGAGTTTGCTTAATTTTACATCTCTGTGACCAGAAATGAAGGTGAACTTACCTCCGCTCATCGGGTATTCATGTAAACCAGCTGTCAATAAACCCGTTGAACGCATCAGAAGATCCTCTGTCGAATCTTGAGTTTACTCTTTCTTCCTCCAACCGAACTTCATTATAATCCCCCAAAAGAATCCAAGCACCTTTGTGTTGATCGATCAAAGCTCCCAGATCACCCCAAAACGCTCTTCTATTGCTTGACTCGTTTGGGGCGTGCAGGTTAAGAACGTTGATCCGATCAGCCAAGCCCGACATGGTTCCCGAAACCATAAGAAATCTATGGTTTTTAATAACCTGATCCACGGTGAACACATCTGGGTTCCAAACCGAAATCAGGCCCCCGGATCTCCTAATCGCATCCACCGATTCAACTTTCATCGGGGATTGATCCCAGAAGCGGCGTATCTCCAACTCAGACAAACCCGATTAGTGAGACTCTTGAAAGCCTAAAAAATCAGCTTTCACCTTCCCTTTAAGCTTACGGATCCATAAACCCTTCCTAGGATCTATTACTCCATTAATATTGATGGATATAAAATTCATTGGTACCTGTTTTGTTCCAGCTCCCCCATTAACAAGCTTCCTCACATGATTATCAAAACCATTAACGTTAATTCCCAAGCAATTACCGAAATCCATCGTATTGGCCACCTCCTCTTCAAAATTAGAACGATTTTGATCTCCATCAGGGTTAGAGACCAACTCTTCTTCTTGATTTTGATCGTTTAAAGGGCCCTCCATGTCGTTTAGTCTATTCCCCTGTTTCTCCATCCTGAAAATCTCTTCAATATTGAAGGGATCGGAATTCAACGTGTTCTCCACCTCTTGGTTAAGGTCTGGAATATTCTGTGATTGGGCCAGACTCTTAGAATTAACACCACGTTTGGGCCTCAATGTTATATAGTTGGGCCTGTTTTCATTGAATCTTGGCCCACCCTGCTCCCCATTTTGATCCAATCTTATATCTGGACCCACTTATTCTCTCTCTTCTTGATTGATGTTTGTCGACGGCAGCTGGTTCCCAGAATACTGACTTTTGTCTACAGCATTGGGAGATGAAAAGCCTTCAATATTTTCCATGCACGTATTTGGAATATCGAAATCATGTCCTTTCGGTTCACCGCTTACTGAAGCCGAAGACTTTTCGAAATCCGACGACCACTCCGGGGAATGTAATTCCGATTCGGCATCCACCAATTTCAAAAATTTCGGGCACCATTGGCCGGGTATTTCCTCCACCCAAACTTTGATCTGCTGATCCTTCCAGTTTAAGATAACTTCCGAAGAGATTCTTTTACCTGAGTTAAACTAAATAGCCATTCTGTCTTCCGCCATATTCCCATCCGTAGCCTCGATCCTGGAGTGAACTAGTAACCGACCGCATCGCTCTCCAATCTTATTCATTACATGTCTATCCCAGAGTGATATCGGAACCCCCATAACTTTGATCCAGGCAACTCTCTCAAAGATCGGAGGGATCCCTTCCCAAACATATAGTCTCGAAAACTATTTTTCCCATTCCTCCACTTTTTGACATCGGAACTCTTCTGCTTCTTCAGGGAGATTGAAACTGAGTAAAACTTTGAGGCCCCCAAGATATCTTAACTCTATTCCTTCATCCATAATACCAGATAAATGTGACTTCAGATCGTTAAGGATATCGATATCTTTCACTTCTCCAATAAGAGACCTAAACTCACATTTTTTATTTGTCTCTGAGTTCAAAGGAGGTAACTCAATCTTTATTTCACCTTTCTCCTGATAATTGGGAGATACCACAGAGCTGTAGGATTTCATATTCGTGACAGGAACTTTGTTCAAGTTCATCTGCTTTCCAGGGTTTGTATCTTTCACCGGGGGATTGAGCCTATCGAAAACCGATACTCTTTCCCCCATGAATTGAGAGTCAATCTTTGAGCCGTATCTATCAAAATTAGCCAGACTTACATTAATAACAACACCATCGATCTGAGTCCCGTTTAGTTTCTCGATCCACCCGTTCGGGTCCGTAACGTTCGAAAGTTTTTAAAAAACCAAATTTATTCCTTGCGCGATCGTTTTTGAACGGGACGAAGACGTCCTCCAGATTTTCCAAATGCTCAAAAGCTTGCCATAGAGATGCCCGGGTACAGTAGTCAGGAAGATTGGAAATAAAAAACGACGTGGCATTTCTGAGTCTATGTTCCCTGTTAGCAAATCTCTTTTCCTGCAAAGCTTCCTTCTTACTGAGGACCGTGTACCACCTGTCGTCTTTATACTGATTGTTCTTGATATTGATATTTTCCATCTCTTTTCTCCTCCGAAGCTCATGAAGCGAGACCGGCTCTTGCCTAAAGACTTGACCTTTCCTGCCTCCTCGACCCATAAGGAGAGAGAGTCGCGATCTTTAAAAGGTTAATAGGACGAATCAGTCTAGCTGAACTATAAAGATAGCCGCGACCAATATCAGACCTGTTAATCAATCAAGAACCGGAATGGACGAGGAAGCACTTCTGAAGACGGGATGAAACTGGAAAACGAAGAAAGGAGGCCACCCCCGACCAGGCTCACAACTTTGCTAACAAATCTCGTTATGCTCAAGCGGAAAAGAAAACCACTTGGACAATCACAGGCTGTTATGCAAAGAGAGAACAAGATCAAGCAAGGAACAAAAAAAGGACCTATCGACGATCGGCTCACAACTCTGCTAACAAATCTCATTATGATCAATCCATTAATCAAAAGATTAACAACACAACTACTATTTTGTACCGATCATGAACATCTTTCTAGCTACTTGCCAGTTCATAATTTTTCGTTTTTAAAAAAACTTCCAAGTTTCCGGAGCATACAACTAACACGATGCCCAAAAACAATAATCTATTAAGTATTTGTTTTACTTTATTTATTATTGTTTTTTATTATTATATGATTGCAAGGTAAAAAAATTGGGATACCCCTAAATTAATGGGCTAGCTCCACCACTGGTCCACCTCCACGTTTGCATCCCGATATGCTTTCGTGAACAACAACCAAGCGTCTAACTACTTAGAAAGGAACACATTTCTATAAACACATATTGGTATTGCTAGACAACAAACACATTGATTTCTACTCAATCCATCGTACATATTTTTCATGATACTTGAAAACACAAGTGGATGGGCTAACTGACGTATTAATTTTTAAATTTATATAAAGCGTGTAATACATAAATTTTGATTAATCTCAATCATTTTCAAATTTTGACCTCACTGACTTTATGAATGTAAACCCAAAACAATTAAAGATTTGTATATACTTATAGCCCCCCATAAAAAAAAAGTAACTTCTATTTAAAAAGATAAAACTCTCAAGCCGAAATTAAATAACTATATATTAATTTATAACATTTTGTTGCATTATTAGTTGTAATTTTAGCAAAAATGGTTGTACCCACTTGATTTTTTTTGTCTTTAAAATTTTTTTGTCTTTAATTATTATTTTACTTTTAACCCAAATACTTTAATAATTTTACAACTTAATCACAACATCATTGGTTGTAACATGTGCTTAAGTGGTTGTACCTTAGTCAAATATAGGTTGTAAGTTGTGCTTAAGTGGTTGTACCTTAATCAAATAATAATGGTTTCATTACCTTACCAAATTCAATATGTTTTGTATGCATGTATGGTTGTAAATTGTGCTTAAGTGGTTGTACCCTAATCAAATAATGGTTTTATTATATTACCACATTTAATCGGTTTGATCCATTCAAAGTTGTGTTGTTTTATTTGTAAATTACTATTATTTATAATAATCTAATTAATTTAGCCAAAATCTTGTATAAATATAATTTGCAACATATTGATGCAATGGTTGTTGTAATGTATGCATTATGGTTTGTATAGTGGTAATGATATATATTATATATAGATTACGATGAACCTGTCAAACAGGAAAAAATAGACGCGGGTTCATCGTAACGCGCGAGTCCTAAATCAACTTGGTTATTTTATTCTATGTTTTACGTTTCGGTTAAATTTCTTCGCATTAACACCGCAACTTCAGTGTCGGTGGTCGCTGATAATAGTGTGGCATTAGTGCTCGCCCCCGCCGCAACGCGGGGGTGTTTAATACTAGTTTTCTTATTATTTAATAACAAAGGTTAGGAATAATTAATTAATGATTTTTTATTTAATTTTCATTTTCACCCTTGTACTATATACAATAAATGCGTTTAACCCAGTTAAACCTTGTGAAAATTATCTTATTATTTAAAAACAAAGTTTAGGAATAATTAGTTTAATTTATAACATAATGCAAGTTTTTTTTATAATTATTAAAATAAACGTTTTAACTTGTGAACACTGTCACACCCCCAAAATCCACACGCGGAGTATCACCGTTTGGAGGCGTGACATGACCAGGATCAAGCCACCAATCATATTGAACAATGTATGTAGTAAATATAATTCGACCAAACAATATGAAAGGTGTTCAAAACCAAAGCATAGTTAAGTGTTTAGCGGAAGCATAATTGTAAAACCCAAAGTAAGTATTAAGTATGAAATAAAGGAATGTTTTTAGCATGGCACACACTGCCAGGTCCCACAACGACCGCGCCTCCCTGTGCAAGCTCCAAGAGTACCTAACGACCTGCAAGGCATGTAACAACGAGTCAACAACAAAGTTGAGCGAGTTCACAGTTGGTTGTTTAGTTATAGCATTCGTTTCGTAAATCGTATGTTCGTTTTGTAAACCATGTATCGTATTAATTCGTATCGCGGTCTCCCATATATGTTTGCGAAGATTGGTGGGGGCTTCCCATGTGTTACTAGACCACGCGTATCGACTGCTACGAAAATGTAAGAGGTGCCCTAAGTCAATGTCTATCAGCATTGACCCTTTGCCCATAGTCATTAGTACACGCCCGTCCGACTGGCACGGTGTGAGGTTTGTTAAACCTAATAGCGCTATTAACTAATGACCCGCTCGTCATAGGCCTCGGCGATTAAGTCGATAAATGAGGGACTTAAAGTGATAGAGTTGATGGTCTTATGGTCGTACGTATCCTGTTGTATGGGGAATAATCAAGTTTGTAGTTACCGTTCAGTATCTTTAACCCATTCCCAACCCTTGGGAATCCCATGCCTTGGATAGAGTGTGAACTCACCTTGGTTTGCTCGGTATGCTAAACTATGTGCTCGCAAACAATCAATTAAAGCCTAGAGTATGCATGTATACACAGTCAGTACATGTTGATAAAGTTTCACACACGCTCTATGTCACAAGGTGTTTGACAGTTAATATCATGTAACACATAAGCAGTTAATCGAATCATGCAGTTCATGCTTCATATAATGTCTTTCATAGTTTGTTCTACCTTTGTTATTCATTAACATGCTTGACAGGGTTAACAGACTTATCAAAGTTTACAACTTAACGGAACTAACATACATACAGGAATATAAACTAACAGAGATAATAAACTAATAATGTTAGTTAACTAATTGAGTTAGTAAAGTTAACCACGTAACAACTTAACAGGGTTTACATGCTTAACAGAGTTACACATTTAACTTAACAAAGTTTATAACTAACGGAGTTAACAAGTAACAGAGTAAACGTGCCAGAACACTTGACGAAATCCCCATGTAGCGAAATCCCTTAGGCGACGAAATCCCAAGGGATTTCGTCGAGATTGTGTTTTCGTCGGACAAGGTATCAGTTATCCATAATCACATGTAAACCCTAAACGTCATCTAGCAGCCACTACACCGTAATCCACCGATCATACAGTTAATCTCGATTTCAATAAACATCACATGTTACTTTCCATTATTCTACAATCAACACAATCCTTAATGTCTAGCATGCACCCTAAATTATAACATACCCTATGTGATCTAGATAGCAACAGGTATGAGTTCGATGTACAGATCTAGACACTCACAAATACCAAATCAAGCAGCAACAAGTTTTCACAATTCCAATTACCCAAACTGTCAGAACCTTAGATCGATATCAAGGTTTACATAACACATGAAATCATTCCATCGCTAGATCCATCACAGTTACGAACATGTTTACAACATAACCATATATATATATCTAGAATTGAATTCAAACTAAACGTGTAAATCACTGACCGCACAAGAATGATCAACAAGGAAGAATCTGGATTCGAATGGGAGGATAACTGCCGTCGACTTGAAGGGGAGAGTTAGGGTTTGTCGATTAACTTTCACGTAAAGGTTGGAAATAATAAATAACTAGTCCACTACTGGGCCTAAAGCCCACTTGATTTCGTTGGCCACATATTGGACGAAAACACTAAGTTGTTTTCGTGGGGAGGGGTGTTTTCAAGTGGGGTGTTTTCGGGTGTAGGGTTCCACTATCTTGTTTTCCATTATACAATCAAATAAACAATACAATATACATATAACATCTATATACATATCATGTATACTACAATTTACACCCAACACGTGTATTGCACATCAAGTAATTATAAAAGCACACTTAACACCCACCATATATAACATACCAACCACAATACGATTTAACATATTATAACGTGTACAGTTGTGAAACAAACAAGTCGTGTCAACAAACAATCTAAACAATTAACGTGCAATAGTGCGAAGATGGAATCTTGGAAACTCGAGTTGTCACAAACACGTCCTCTATAATTAATTGAAAAATGTTTGTGAATATGACCAAAACTACACTTGTTTCTATTAAATCCAAACACAAGAATTTTATATTATCTTATTACTTAAAAACAAAGTTTAGGAATAGTTAGTTTAATTTATAACATAATGCACTTTTTTATAATTATAAAAATAAATGTTTTAACTCGTAAACACGTCCTATATAATTAATTAAACATGTTTGCGAATATGACCAGAACTACACTTGTTTCTATTAAATCCAAACAAGGGAATTTTATATTAAATTGATATAAAATTTTAAATTGGTAGGTATCTAAATCCCTTAATGCTAGAAATGAGAAGACGTTCAACAGTTGGTTCATCCCCATCACAAGAACGGTAGAACAAATCATAGAGAACTCTTACTTATGGATAGGGTGTAGATACAAATTTTGTAATCTAGATTGGGATAGGTGGTGTGTGAGTGACATTATCTTGTAATCGGGTCTCAGTTTCTTGCTAACCCATTTTGTCTTTTTCTTTATTTTTACGAAAGTTCCATCCGGAAAAATAAGTCTAGACGCCTTAAAACTCAAATTCCAAATACTCTTTTGTTTTTCGATTAGTTTTTAGTGTAGTACGTCTCTCAATTCACAATGTTGATCCCATAATATCAGTTTACTTTCCACGTTTGACACAAAAATTTTATTTGCTAAATGCTTATAAGTAATTTACTTTTTATATGATAAATATTTAATTATATGTTTGTCTATTTAAAATTTATCGTTAATTACGTTGATAAATAAAATAGAAATAATTTTCTATACGGTCTTCTGACAATTTTTACAGTTTTCATACTCAAGTATTAGAGATGTATGATGTATCACTAAAAGGCTAAATCCAAAATTCAATGTATAACTAAAAGACTAAATCAAGCATTCTATTTCAAGAAGTATGCCAAGCGAGAAGATGTTATTGATGCTTTGGATAGGATTAGGCGTCTCTTCTTTCGGGGTGGATCGGATGAAAACGTGAAAATAAATTGGGTCGCGTGGCAAAAGGTTATCGGTCCAATAAATGACGGTCTGGGGTTGGGTTCACTACAAGACTCAATGTCACACCCGGTCATAGGCGGGAGCACGAGGTGTGATCGTGATTGATTCTCATTGCATACGAATTAGCAAACACACTATATGAGTAAAATAAACTCCAAATGTCATTCTATAAGTTTCAAAACACAAACATAAGTTAACAATATTGTTTACGTTACTTTCAAAAGGAATTAAGTTTTAAAAGTCATTCTACATAGTTCAAGTTTTTAAAGATCAAGGTCTTGTTCCTTATATCACAGCAAGGAAGCGGGATATAACGAGCAAACCCTTCAAAAGATGGCATGGAGTTATAACGTTTGACGTCCTGATGCAAAAGCCCGCAAAGATCTACTAATTTACTGAATACATGTAAGTTTGAAAAATGTCAACAAAGTTGGTGAATTCATGTAGATTTTTTGTGTTAAATGATTATTTGTAAAATGTGAGATGTATTTGTATAATAACCGGTATGTAAACGTGTATGAAATCGTGATCATTGATGTTTAGCTAGGACATTAACATGTGTGACGACATAGGAAGCAATCCATACCTTGATGATTTTTGTGCCGATTACCCTCAACTGGGACACAAAAGCACTCTTCCGTGTGGGTCCTATGGACCAAGAGTGGGACTCGTCAAAACCCAATAGATCTACCCCTTTCCGTTCCTCGGTCTAAACTAGATTAATGGTGCTTAAGTACAACCCTATTCGCACATGATCTAGTTGTTTCATATCCCAGTCTAACATACCTTTTGTACATGTATTTCCCCCAAAAGTTTTTAAGAAAACTAGAAAACGTTTAAAAGATGCGACATGAACTCACTGATTTGCGTCCTGAAGCGTAGTAATTTCACCGATACTTCTCTTGTTTCACTCTGTAACCTACAAGTGTCCTAAATATGTTAACCACCTAAGTTTACGATTACTATGTACAAGTTATCCATCTTTTATTATGTATTGGCTTTGTCTTAAGTGTATATGTTCTTGAGTTGTTATTATATATTTTACAAAATATATATAGTTTTGTATACTTGTGAATTGTGTTTACGGGACTAGGCTCATTTGCGACTTCGTGTCTCGCATGAGTAAAATGTGCGTGTCCGCGACATGTGTGGGTCGTGCCCATTGTAGTCGGGTCTCACCCTTTCGTCACGTTATCGTTATTTTTAAAATGTATTTTCTATTGTATGTATAGATATTTTTATTCCCAAATAAATATATTTATAGAATTTAAATGAGACAAGTGTTAAAAACAATATATTTTTTAACTTGTCCTTGTAAACGTATACTTGTATTATTTTGTGTATTCTTGTCTTGTATTTGTTTGACCAAGTCAAGGTAGATTTATATTTTTTATTAAATAATATTTTCAATATTATTTTAGTATAAATATACTTGTAGTTTTACCAAATGTATACTTAGGCAAGTATACATGTATTTAGGTATATATAACAACCCTCCTGAATTTTTCTGACACCCTAAAATATATTAAAATATTCCCATATGTCTTAAAATACACCCCGTATGTGAAAACCGAGCCCAAAATACAATCTAGCATTAAAAATAAAATAAAAACAAGAAAATAAAGGTTGTCACGGGGCGCGTAGCCTTTGGCTACTGTCTACGCAGGCCGCGAGCAAGTAACAACGAGGCCTCACCCGGTGGTGACACGTGGCAACACGTGTTGAACCTATACCGTGACCCGGAACAGCTACGGCCTAGACCCCCCTACGACGCGGGCAGCGTAAGCCTAAGCTTACTCTTACGCGGGCCGTGAGAGACTCGTATTACAGCCCTATAAATTGCTTTGCTCGGCCTTCAGTCGAAACTCGCTCACGTTCTTTTCTCTCTCAATTTTCACATAGTAGGCATAATTTTCGGGCATTATACCCCCTAATTAACGAAGTTCTACTCCATTGTAAGTATTATAAAACCGGTTACGTATTAGATACGCTACCCCATTGATCCAGGGTTCCGTAACGGCTGTCGAGGTTCTGCCCGACGTAGTCGTTGGAATACCGTCTCGGGGAGGGTATTACTAATGTAAATAATGGGTTATTTTACTAACATGTGTGCATTGTGTAAATTATAGATAATCACAAGGAAACCCTTACAGAAAACCTAAGACGGCAATGTGAGTAATCCTATTTTTTGTGTAAACCTTTTTTTGAGTAATCTCCTTTTTGTAAATTGTTTTTACAAAACCTTAAATGTTTTACAATGTGATTAAGCAGTGATTGAGTCTTTGTAGTTCTTCAATTACTGCTGGTATGTTGGGGTTTTGTATACAAAATGTGGAACACGTTACCATTGGACAAAGAGTTAGCCAATGTGTATATGACCCACCAGTCAGGATTGACAATACTGAATGAGTAATTGTGTAGAAATAAACAATGTGATAGCTCTCAATACTGTATTAATTGATAAAACTCTTCTTGATTAAACTGGGATTCATTCACTAGTATTTCCCACTGACAAATGTTTTAAAACGCGTTTCAGGTAACAAAATGTAAAAGCCAGATTAGAAGAAAGCCAGCTAGAGAGCACTGACGGCTTGGAAAAATGTGGCTATAAAAGTTACCTAAAAGACGATGTTTTAAATTCAAATAAAATAGGGTTTATCCTTATAAACATGTGGTAATAAGAAACTTGGGTTTTACCCATGTGATTATTAATATAAAATATGGTGGTTTTACTCTGATAAACATTTCCTAACTATGGTCCTGATGAAATTTCCGCTGCCAAAATGATAAACAAAAATGATACCACCACAACTGGTCTCGCGGCCGCCCGTTCCCGGGACAGATAGGGGGCGGGGGTTGCGACAGAATGTGGTATCAGAGCTAAGCCACTGATTCAGCTACAGAAGTGTTCTGCTGACATCAATATATTATTCAAATTGTTAGGAAATTAATTATGGAAATACGTGTATATCTGTATTTTATTGTTGTGTGTTATTTGACTCTTTGTTAGTTTTCAGTATGAGTGATCAAGGACCCTCAGACGTGTATCGTCAATTGTCCGATTCACCTAGGAGTGAAGGTACCTCTTCACAGTCTGCCCTCTCTAGATATGTTGCTGATAATGAAGAAGGGATGTTTGTCTTTAAGGCTCAGTCTGAAGAGCCATTCCCTCAGAAAAAGAGAGGATGGTTCAGTAAGGGAGCATTCGAGCGTAGGAAAAGAATGCGAAAGTTGCAACAGCAAAGAGTCCTAGCAGCCGCTAAGCGAGAGTCAGATGCCCATACACAGGATATGCTTAATAGGAGCTTAGCCAATTTCCATATCCTAGCAACAACTGCTGCCGACCCAAACCTGGAACAACTAGTAGCCCCACAACCCTTACCTTTATTTCCTACTCAGCCGATGGAGATAGAAGATAACCCAGGAAATCAAGTAGAAATGCATGATTTCAACCCTGAGGAGATACCTAGGATACCAGCCCCTAATCCCTTAGACCCAGACTATGATCCATGGTTCGATGATCATAGGGATTATGTGTCGCGCTACCACCTAAATGACGAACCCATGCCGAGTTTAGCAGCCTATCCAGGTCTGGACCCTCTAGATCCCTACTACGATAACGATGAATACATTAGGGAGATCTTAGAGAATCCGTACCCTCAAGAGAATCCCATGCCCCAGTACCAGCACCTGCACCCCCAATGAGTGCAGAAAATGTGCATGAGCTCTGAACTTTCGGAGAAGAGATTTTAGAGAGTAGTGAGAGGATGAGGCAGGTAGGAGAACGACTCGTCTGGAAATACGACGAGAATAATATGGATTACTGGATGAATCCAGACCAGTAAAGGAGATAATGGAGTTGGTAATAATAATAATAATAATAATAATAATAATAATAATATAATATAATATAATAATAATAATAATAATATGTTTGTATGAAAAGAAATATATATATATATGTGTAATAATAATAATAATAAATGTTGTAGTATAGACCACCTTGTGGTTAGCGATGCATAGTAGTATTGTATTGTAATTTTTAATTTCTAGTATTGGTTTGTATTAGAAGCATACTATAATAGAAAAGAGTAAAGTCGCAATGCTCGACGCTTTTGGCCAATATGTGTATTGTGTGATTGTTGCCTAAATTATTAATTATTTTGTGATATTAATAATTGGTAAATGTTTAAAATTCAGATGGATGACGAAGTAAACCAGGAAAACCAGAATAATGATAACCAGAGTAACATTAACCTGGATAATGAAAACCCGAACAACAACAATAATGAAAACCAAGTGGATAACAGTACCATGCAACATATAGTGGCACAAGGGATAATAGATGCAATGCCATATATTATCAAAACAGTTAGAGAAGCCAAAAATAAAAGTAAACATGATAGTAAGCGACCCTCTGAACTTGAAAACAACATAAACAATGGACCCGTACTTCAAGTGCCCATCCCCAAAAGAAGAAGAAGAACCGTGTCTTACGGTTGTTCTTATAAAGAATTCTGGTCTTGTAAACCAATGGAATTCTCAGGAAATGAAGGGGCCGTTGCATCTCTACGCTGGATAGAAAAAACTGAGGCAATCTTAAGAATAAGTAAATGTGCGGAAGAGGATAAGATAATGTTTGCTTCCAATATGTTTAAGAATTCAGCAATAGAATGGTGGAACACTATCCTCCAGTCGAGGGGAAGTGATAGAACTTACAATATGGAATTGGAGGAGTTTAAAAACATGGTAGAAAGGAAATTCTGCCCTCCTAATGAAAAAGAACAGATAACAAACAAATTCCTAAACCTTAGGATGATTGGGGTAGATAGTAAGGGTTATACTACATTATTCTTTGAATATGCCAGAATAGTACCAACCCTTGCTTCACCTGAACCAGTTTTAATCTCTCGTTACATCTGGGTATTAATTGGGGAAATAAGACATGTAGTCAAGGCAGCTAGACCTCAAACCATAGAAGAAGCAGTAGAACTAGCCAACACCTTGACAGATGAATTAGTCCGTACACGAGAAGAGGATCAAAGGAGGAACCTAACCCAGAAGTTTACCCAAGAATTCCGTTCTGGAAATTCTAACCGTGGGAAAAATGTAGGTTCTACCTCTGCACCCTACTGTAAGTATTGCAAAAGGAAGCATTCAGGAAGATGCTCCATATACTGTAACTTTTGCAAAATATCTGGACACAAGGATGAAGATTGCAGGAAAAAGCCTAACAACAGGATATGCTACAACTGCGGAGAACAAGGTCATATCAAGCCTAAGTGTCCAAAGCTAGCTCCAGCTGCGAATACCAAGAATACTAAAAATGCTAGAACATTTGTTCTGACTGCAGAAGAAGCAAAGATGATCCCGGATGTGGTCACTGGTACGTTTTTAGTTAATGATGTTTTTGCTAAAGTATTATTTGACTCTGGTGCGAACCAAAGTTTTATTAATACTTCATTTTGCAAACTTCTTAATCAATCATTAACTAAACTTCCACAAGAATGTCTAGTAGAGACAGCAAATTGGGAAACCATTAAGATTTCTGAAATCTTGCAGGGAGCAAGAATAGAAATTTTAAATCAGAAATTTATTGCAAACCTTTACCCCATGAATCTAGCAGGATTTGATGTTGTGTTAGGAATGGATTGGTTAATAGCCAATAAAGCCAGTATTTTATGTGATCAAAAGTTAATTCAAATAAATTCACCAAGGGGTGAAAAGATCACAATTAAAGGAAATAAGTTTTCTAAATCCACAAAATTCATCTCTGTGATGAAAACTGCAAGTTATATAAGAAAAGAATCATTAGTGTATTTGATTTCTATAATCACTAACACTAAAGGAAAAGAATTAAAGGATATTCCAGTAGTATCCCAGTTTTCAGATGTATTTCCAGAAGAGCTACCAGGGCAACCTCCAGACAGAGAAGTTGAATTCAGAATCCACTTAATACCAGGAACTGCACCAATTGCCAAAGCACCTTACCGTTTGGCACCCGCAGAAATGCAGGAACTAAAGAAACAGTTAGACGAATTGTTGGAGAAAGGATTCATACTGCCAAGCTCATCACCATGGGGAGCACCGATTTTATTCGTTAAGAAGAAAGACGGATCAATGCGTATGTGTATTGATTACCGTGAATTAAATAAGTCACGATTAAAAATCGGTATCCATTACCAAGAATCGATGATCTGTTTGATCAATTGCAAGGAGCACGATTTTTCTCAAAAATCAATTTAAGGTCAGGATATCATCAATTAAAGGTATAGGAAGAAGACATTCCTAAGACCGCTTTCAGAACAAGGTATGGCCATTATGAATTTATTGTCATGCCATTTCGTTTAACCAATGCCCCAGCTGCATTTATGGACATGATGAACCGAATATGTAAGCCATATTTGGATAAATTCATAATTGTCTTTATAGATGATATTCTTATTTATTCCAAAAGCAAAGAGGAACATGCAGCGCATCTGCACGCACTTCTAAGTTTATTAAGAAAAGAAAAGCTTTATGCAAAGTTTTCGAAGTGTGAGTTTTGGTTAGAACAGGTACAATTTCTTGGACATTTAATCAATCATGAAGGAATTCATGTAGATCCCACCAAGATCGAAGCGATAACCAAGTGGAAAACCCCTGAGTCACCAACCGAGGTTAGAAGTTTCTTAGGATTGGTCGGTTATTATAGAAGGTTTATTCGAGATTTTTCTAGAATAGTCATTCCCTTAACTAAGTTAACCTGTAAATCCGTTGAGTTTAAATGGGGACCAAAACAAGAAGAATCCTTTAAAATTCTTCAGCAAAGATTAACCCACTCACCCATACTAGCATTACCAGAAGGAACTGAAGATTTTGTAATCTATTGTGATGCTTCCAAGTTAGGTTATGGATGTGTGTTAATGCAACGTCAAAAGGTTATAGCTTACGCCTCTAGATAACTTAAGATGTCACACCCTGACTTTTGCGGAAGCGTATGATGTGTGACTTGCTCAATATCATTGCATTCAATTATAATAAACAACTATATGATTTAAAACAAGATGTTCATCCATTCATAAGATTGAAATGTTACAAACACGAGCCATTTAAGTTTCAACCAAAACCCTCAAGTGATGATACAAACAAAAGTGGATGACATCTAAACTTGAAATTTACATCTTGAAAACAACACCAGCGCCCAAGATCCAACTTGTTTCCTGAAATACATGTAAGTTTTGGAAAATCGTCAACATAATGTTGGTGTGAGTTCATACAGTTTTTGTATAGAGTATTTGTATACTTGTATCAAAACATGGTATGTAATTTGTAAGACGTATCTGAAACTGAGTTCTGTAAATGTAAGGAATACGAGATCGCTAGTGGTTTGCAAGGTCACTAACATGTGTAACGACATAGGAAGCATCCACACCATAGGCATTTTTAGTTCTCGATTCACGACTAGAGACACAAAAGCACTCCAGGTAGCACGTGGCCCAGAGTGTGGCTGCCTGAAACCCATTAGATCTAACCTTTTGTTCCGCGGTCTAGGTATATTGTTGATTAATGGTGCTTATGGCACCCTATTCGTCACATGATCTTTAGTATCACTCCTTAGTTTTGTATTCATCATACCATTTGTAAACATTGTAACATTTGTAACATGTATTTCACCCTCGAAGTTATAAAACTGAAAACAGTTAAAAGAAAAGGGGGACAAGAACTCACAACTTTGCGTATCCTGCGCCGTAAACTTCACCGGTTGGTTTGTAGCGTCGTGACCTATACGTGTTCTATGTATGTTAGTCACTAGACTTGTATCACACAAGTACAAGTCACCATCTTTTGTTTATGTATATGTTCTATGTATGTTCATTCTTTATGAGGTTGTACCCTTGTTTGCCGGGTCTCGACCGTTTGTCATGCCTTTGCACTTTATGTATGTAATGTATTTTTGTAAATATATATTTCACTTCTCAAATATATATTCATTCATGTAGTCCCGATTCAAGGTAATAGATGTTAAAAATAATTTATATTTTTAACTTTTCATGTATGTTACTTATATTATTTTCTCAAAAATAAATATAAGTATTTCGTAAAATAATATCCTCAATATTATTTTGGTACAAGTATTCTTTGTATTTTATGTAAATACTTGTGTATTTTGTATTTTTCACCAAAAATCAATGCTTCGATTTCTATTATTTTCCGGAATTATATTTCTTAAAAACAATATATTTTTAAGACTTGTAAGAAATAAATATATTTTGTCATGCTATAAAATATATATAATCATTCTCGTTATTCACCTGATTTTTTGTATATTTGTATACTTATGTATTCTCATGTAGTTGTATGTGTATTTCTGTATTCATACTCCTTGGGAATATTTAGTGTATTTTCAAGTCCTTAATATACTACTACATATAATACACACAATATACACTTAGCACAAAGTTTGGTGATCACTAAATATATATATTTTCCTCAAAAATATACTTAAGTTTCACCAAAACTTATATTTTTCTAAGTGTCAAAATTTTATAAAAATTTTGACATAGTTTCCCCTAAAAATGGAGGTTTCCCATGTTTTCAAAACATGTGTTTATTTTCTTTTCAACATCCAAACAATTTTCCAACAACAATCATCAACAATAAACACTAACTTCTTCTTATGAAACATCATGGTGAACTTGTCTCTTGTTAAAATGTGTAGTCTTTTAGATATACACTTTACATATTATGATCTTTCCAAAAACAAGTGTTCTTTTGTATTTTAAACAAACTCATGTGAAACTTTAATCCACTAACTCATTCATCCATGAGTTTTATGTTTTCAAACCTTGTATATCATGTTCTAAAACTACTTTTATGTTTATTAGAAGGATTATCATTTTTAATATCATGTTTAACCATGGATCTTTCAAGATCCATGCATAATATTTTTAGATCTTTCATAAACAAGCTTTGTGTTAAACTTTTAACAAACTTTTCATAGATATTAGTTTCAAAAATTAGTTTAACACACACTTTGTTACTTCAAGATTACAAGTTTATGTGTAAAAATTCCTATTTCAAGTTCACATCATGCTTCACATGTTCATCTTCAAGTCTAACCATGGATCCTTCAAGATCCATGCTTAAACTTGGTAGATCTAAGCTTTAACATACTTGATCTAATCATAAACTCAAGATATAATATAAACAACTTCATTACATACACTAAAATTTCATGTAATCACTTATTTTCTTCATGAATATGTTAGATCTTTTCATTTTTAACATTAGAGGTTTAAGTTGTTTAGATGGTGAATCTTGTACATAACATAAACATGACTTAAATTAGTGATCAAGAAGCTTACTACTAGCTCTAATGGCTAGGGATGAAGCTCAAGAAGATGAAGATGATAAATGTGATGGATAAAAGCAAATGAAAGAGGTCCTTCAATCTCCAAGACCACCAAGCTCCTTAATCTTGCTTCTAACACCTTGTGAGTACTTGGAAATGGATGGAAGTTGGATGAAAGTGGTGGTGGTGTGGGTGGTGATTCTTGGCCGAGATCCAAGAGAGGGAGAGGAGAAAGATGGTGTTGATGAGAATGAGCTCTATTACTTCCATGTAACTCTTATAACCAAGCTTAGGGATTATCCAATGTATATTGTGTTCTTTAAGTATAAGACAATATCTTCTAACAAATCAAATAAGATTAAGGGAAATCAAGTAAGATCAAGGGTGGGGGCCACCCTTGAAGCCGTAAACACAAAGGGGGGGGGGGGGTATTGGTTGAGTTGTGATGGATAGTTAGAGATATTAGTTAGATTCTAAGTGTGGTGTTTAGTGTTTAAGTTGTTATGGTGTTATATAGTGTGTTAGGGTGTTAGGGGATCATAACTAGCTCAGAAATATTAAAACAATGCTTCTAGTGTAGTTTTGGTGTTTCGGGTAGTGTCCGGTTGTTCGGTTAGATACCGGTTCGTTAAAGTGCTAAATTATACCGTTTAGTGTCCTTTATGTACCCTTTTGTGACAGTTTCAATTCCCGACACTTTGTAAGTTATTTTGGACAATAAATCATAAATTCTGCATGATATTTTGAGGTTAACAAGCTGATTATAGCTGAATTATTGTTGAATTATGTAAAATTCAGCATTTAAAGTGTGTTTCGGGTGCTTTCTAGTGCATAGCTTAGCTTCCGGGAAGTTTGTAAGTTAACCCTTGTATCCATACTAGGGTTTTAATGTATTTTAGACGTTGGACCTACTCTTAGGTCATAATTCTATTGTCTGATTGTTTTCTGCGAAACTGGTGACACAGTGTGTCTTACCGGTGAGTTTACTAGTCTTTCTGACGCAACGCTAAAGTAATGCATAAAGCAATATTTGAAGTATAAAACGTGCATGAATTCACATGTATAACATGAAATTAGACAATGTTGACATTTAAGCACATAATTGCAGATATTTACTAATAATTAGACTGTATGGAAATTACCGGTTTTGTGCCAGTTGACACAGTCTCCCCCCGTTAAAAGAATTTCGTCCCGAAATTCAGGCTGAGTTATCTCCCGCAGGAGCTTTCTCGAAAAGGTGGGGGTTCTTGGCTTTGAACCGGTCTTCACATTCCCACGTATACTCAGGTCCGTGCTTAGAGTTCCAACGTACTTTGACAAGTTTAATGCGAATCCTCCTTGTTTTATGGATCTTCCAATCCGTTACCTCAACAGGTTGTTCTGTAAATCGGAGTGTGTCGTCGATATGCACCTCATCCGCAGGGATGATAACTGTTTCTTGGGTTGGACTCTTTTTGAGGTTGGGTACATGGAACGTATCATGTACTCCGTTCAGTTCTTCTGGTAATTCTAGTTTGTATGCTACGGTACTAATCTTTTCTAAGATCTTGAATGGAAATTTTTATGCTCGTCTTGATTCTGAACGTTTGACGACGCAATTTTGGTGGATACATTAGACCATTTACCATGGATTCGACTTTCCACGTTTTTTCGAATCTTGCTACACCTTTCCAAGGTGAGACTTTCAACAAAACTTTGTCTCCCACCTCGAATTCTAAAGGTTTTCGTCTTCGATCAGCGTAGCTCTTTTGTCGATCATGAGCTGCCTTAATGCGCTCTCGGATCTGCACGATCTTGTCTATTGTCTCTTGAACGAGTTAAGGACCAATCAACTATTTGTCTCCAGTATCTGCCCAACACAACGGTGAGCGGCACTTGCGGTCAAACAGAGCTTCGAACGGTGCGGTTTTTTTTTATGCTCGCATGGTAGCTGTTATTATAGGAAACTCAACTAAAGGCAGATGGGTATCCCAGCTACCGCCTAGAGCCATGACACATGTGTGAAGCATATCTTCCAGTGTTTATATTGTTCGCTCGCTCTGACCGTCTGTTTGCGGATGGTGGCCGTGCTTAGATCTAGTTGAGATCCAAAGGCCTCCTGGAAGGATTGCCAGATCCTTGATACGAAACGTCCATCTCTGTCTAAAATAATTGAAACAGGCATTCCATGCCGTGCTACAATTTCCTTAAGATACAGCTCAGCAAGCTTTTCGGTGCTATCCTTCTCTCGGATGGGTAGGAAATATGCAGACTTCGTCAATCGATCAGCTATCACCCATATCATAGCATGTCCTCTAGGGGTCCTGGGTAATTTCGTTATGAAGTCCATCGAGATTTGATCCCACTTCCACGTGGGTATCTCTGGTTGTTGCAGTAGACCGAACGGTCTCTGACATTCAGTCTTGACCTTGGCACAGGTTAGGCATTTTCCAACGTAAACAGCTACGTCGCTCGTAAGCCTTGGCCACCAGTAGTATTCTTCAGGTCTTGATACACTTTGTCCGATCCTGGGTGGATCGAGTATCTCGACTTGTGAGCTTCATCAAAGATGACTTCTCGACTACCGCCATAGAGCGGAACCCAAATATGCCCCATAAAGTATAAGGTTCCCGCTTCATTTGGAACCAAATTCTTCTCCGTACCTCGGCGATATTCAGATCTACGATTTTCCTTCTTAAGGGATTCTTGTTGTGCGTCATGAATGTGTGTAGTAAGATTTGTTTGAATAGTCATCTCCAATGCTCGAACCCTCAGGGTCTTAACCCTTTCCTTTTGACTTAACGTGTCTGCTACTACATTCGTCTTACCATGATGGTATTTAATCTCACAATCATAATCGTTTAGCAGATCGACCCAGCGTCGCTGACGCATATTTAATTCTTTCTGATCAAATATGTGCTGTAGGCTTTTATAATCTGTGAAGATTGTACATCGAGTACCATATAAATAATGTCGTCAGATCTTCAAGGCAAACACCACCACACCTAGCTCCAGGTCTTACGTGGTATAGTTCCTTTCATGAACTTTCAACTGTCTTGATGCATAAGCGATGACCTTTTGGCGTTGCATGAGCACGCAACCCAATCCTTGACACGAAGCGTCACAGTATACCAAGAAGTCTTCAGTGCCTTCGGGTAAAGATAGTATCGGTGCATCGCATAGCTTACTCTTGAGAAGATGGAAAGCTTCTTCCTGCTTATCACCCTAGTCGTACTTCTTGTCCTTCTGCGTAAGGGAAGTCAGCGGTTGAGCTATTTGGGAGAAGTTCTCGATGAACCGGTGGTAATAGCCCGCTAATCCCAAAAATTGTCGAACTTCAGTTGGAGTTTTGGGAGCTTCCCAATTCTTTATCACTTCTATCTTGGTTGGGTCTACATGAATACCCTTCTCGTTCACAACATGACCAGGGAACTGCACTTCGCGAATCCAGAATTCGCACTTTTAGAACTTTGCGTAAAGTTTCTCTTTCTTAAGTAGTTCGAGTATGGTCCTGAGGTGTTGCTCGTGCTCTTCTTTCGTCCTGGAATAAATCAGAATATCATCGATAAATACATTCATGAATTTATCGAGATATGGTTTAGAAACACGATTCATTAGATCCATCAACACTGCTGGTGCGTTCGTTAATCCAAATAACATTACAAGGAACTCGTAATGCCCATCACGAGTCCTGAACGCAGTCTTCGGTGTACTTTCCTCTTGGATCCTTAGCTGATGATAGCCAGACCGAAGGTCGATCTTGGAGTAATAACTCGATCCTCGCAAATGATCGAATAAATCGTCAATCCTCGGTAGTGGATATCGATTCTTAACAGTGAGCTTATTCAATTCTCTATAACCGATACACATCCGCAGTGTTCCATTCTTCTTCTTTACAAACAAAATTGGAGCTCCCCAAGGCGAGAAGCTCGGCCTTATGAATCCTTTATCCAGCAACTCCTGGAGTTGTGTAGATAATTCTTGCATCTCAGATGGCGCAATTCGATAGGGAGCCTTGGCTATAGGAGTGACCCCTGGAACCAAGTCAATATGGAATTCGACTTGTCGTTGCGGAGGTAGTCCTGGCAGATCTTCGGGAAAAACATCAGGGAATTCCTTCACCACAGGAATGTCTTCGAGTTTTGGCTCCTCAGCCTTCTTGTCTACACGTTTGCCAGGAATGCAACGCATCCTTTCCGAAGGCATTTTTGCGCCTTCATAACCAATGTGGGATGTCGCAATCCACCGCCTTTGGGGCCCAGCGTCCCTGCATCAACTGCATGAAAGCCGTGTACTATAAGTGGTTCATCATCCGCAAGAGGAAGGCGAATAACTTTCTCATGACAACCACTTCAGCCTTATTCTTGGATATCCAATCCATGACGACTACCACATCAAAACTAACTAAACCAATTGGTAGAAGGTTGATAGAGAATTTTCGTTTCCCCAAGTCCAAGTATACAACCCTTAATAACTTTATCCATTTTGACTGGTTTCCCACTTGCCAACTCTATAGCATGTGGGGAGTCTAGCTTACTCGTTCCTAAGCCAAGTATATCCTTAAGTTCCATAGACTTAATACCAAAGTCGGCGACGGTATCAAATAGAACGGATGCAATGTGTTGGTTTATAAGGAACGTACTCGTAACTACGTTCGGGTCTTAGCGTGCCTTGCGTATTCCCTTCATGAAAATGCTCCCAAGAGCTTGAACTTTTCTTCGAACAGTCCCTCCGATATTGTCCTTTGTCGCCACATCTGTAACAACTCTTGGCCTTTGCCATTGCTATTACTGTCCTAAATTCCATTCACATGTGTCATACCAGACCAGCATGCCTCCTTGCCATGCCCGGTCTTGCCCCAATTTCACACCTACGAGTCCTGCACAGACCTGTGTGATAATAACCACATCTATCACACTTTGGTAGTTCTCCTTGGTAGTTTTTATCACCTATCTTGGTCGTGACAATGAATGCCTTGACTTTCCTAGTCGCAACGGTTTCCTTATGTTTGTTGTTTGCTTTAGAGCTTTACTTGGGATGTGTATACTTCCTCTTATCTCGCCGTTGTTTTCAGTGTTGTTTGCTTCGTATTGGACGATTGCTTCAGCAACTTATTGGTCCCACAGAGCTTCAGGCTCAGCTCTTGTTGCAGGTAAAGGTACTGATTAAACTCGGCCAGCGTTTCCTTTGTTGTGGTTCCCAGGGTGTGAATGCATTACCCAAACGATGGGGTGCACCACGGGATAATAAGGGTGGAAGTACTGATGGGTGCGTCGGTGTTGTAATATGGGTAGGAGTGTCAGACACGAAGTAGGCAAAGACATGTTTCCTACTTGTAAGGTGCTATAGCAATTATCTAGGTATTGCCCTGCTAGATGAAAGTGTGAACACTTAGAAAGTTTTGGATGGGTGGTGATCATTAGCTTGACCCGCAGAGTCCACCGGGATTTCCAAGCACTACAAGTCGTTATTACGTGGGCCCCCATAATAATAAATTGTCTTGCACGGTCACCCTAACTTTCCCTCATTCAAAGTAGATGATCAACCACAGAGGGGACACTACTGTCCTTATACCTTCGACATGGAAAGGACCATTATGGTGGTCCACGCGCCATCATTTGTTATCGCTACGCGCATATAGCCACAATGCTTAGACATAATAGGAATAAGGGGACTCCTTGGAAGTTGGAGGGGCACCTTCAAGATGAGTACTTCATCTTCCTTGATTGGACGGGAGTGTCGTCAATCGCGCTTCGTAAAAGTCGACGGGGTCTCGTCTTTACTGATAAGGTCGCTGTCCGCGGTTGCCTCCTCCACCTCGCCGTCACTGCCATAGTCAGGCACATTCGCATTCAAGGGGGAAGAACAACCATTTTCTACAGAGTCAAGCTCGGGGCCTTATTTGGCAATCAACCATAAGCTCCGCAGTGTACGCGAGGTCAATAATCTCATTGCGCAAGTCAAGAACAATAATAGGATTCGAAGTCGAAGGTATCTCGTCAATAATCATTCAGTACACATA
Source organism: Helianthus tuberosus (assembly GCA_030545235.1). Classification (NCBI taxonomy): domain Eukaryota; kingdom Viridiplantae; phylum Streptophyta; class Magnoliopsida; order Asterales; family Asteraceae; genus Helianthus; species Helianthus tuberosus. The sequence goes on along the minus strand of CM060399.1, from coordinate 94,595,637 downwards.
TATGCATATATCTTAATATATAGTAATGTTACTTAGTATACACAAGCAAATAAATGCTACATGTCTCATATAACTCTGTTTTTTTTTTCCTTTGAAAAAATGTTGGATTCATGGATCTTGGCGCTTTTTGTAAATGCAATGATAAACCTTTTGTAAAAATGTTTTCGTGAGAGAGTCCTAAAGATTGTAGTCTAGACTCGAGAAGGACTACTAGTTCACTACAATCGAAGCTCTGATACCAAACTGTCACACCCTGACTTTTGCGGAAGCGTATGATGTGTGACTTGCTCAATATAATTGCATTCAATTATAATAAACAACTATATGATTTAAAACAAGATGTTCATCCATTCATAAGATTGAAATGTTACAAACACGAGCCATTTAAGTTTCAACCAAAACCCTCAAGTGATGATACAAACAAAAGTGGATGACATCTAAACTTGAAATTTACATCTTGAAAACAACACCAGCGCCCAAGATCCAACTTGTTTCCTGAAATACATGTAAGTTTTGGAAAATCGTCAACATAATGTTGGTGTGAGTTCATACAGTTTTTGTATAGAGTATTTGTATACTTGTATCAAAACATGGTATGTAATTTGTAAGACGTATCTGAAACTGAGTTCTGTAAATGTAAGGAATACGAGATCGCTAGTGGTTTGCAAGGTCACTAACATGTGTAACGACATAGGAAGCATCCAAACCATAGGCATTTTTAGTTGTCGATTCACGACTAGAGACACAAAAGCACTCCAGGTAGCACGTGGCCCAGAGTGTGGCTGCCTGAAACCCATTAGATCTAACCTTTTGTTCCGCGGTCTAGGTATATTGTTGATTAATGGTGCTTATGGCACCCTATTCGTCACATGATCTATAGTATCACTCCTTAGTTTTGTATTCATCATACCATTTGTAAACATTGTAACATTTGTAACATGTATTTCACCCTCGAAGTTATAAAACTGAAAACAGTTAAAAGAAAAGGGGGACAAGAACTCACAACTTTGCGTATCCTGCGCCGTAAACTTCACCGGTTGGTTTGTAGCATCGTGACCTATACGTGTTCTATGTATGTTAGTCACTAGACTTGTATCACACAAGTACAAGTCACCATCTTTTGTTTATGTATATGTTCTATGTATGTTCATTCTTTATGAGGTTGTACCCTTGTTTGCCGGGTCTCGACCGTTTGTCATGCCTTTGCACTTTATGTATGTAATGTATTTTTGTAAATATATATTTCACTTCTCAAATATATATTCATTCATGTAGTCCCGATTCAAGGTAATAGATGTTAAAAATAATTTATATTTTTAACTTTTCATGTATGTTACTTATATTATTTTCTCAAAAATAAATATAAGTATTTCGTAAAATAATATCCTCAATATTATTTTGGTACAAGTATTCTTTGTATTTTATGTAAATACTTGTGTATTTTGTATTTTTCACCAAAAATCAATGCTTCGATTTCTATTATTTTCCGGAATTATATTTCTTAAAAACAATATATTTTTAAGACTTGTAAGAAATAAATATATTTTGTCATGCAATAAAATATATATAACCATTCTCGTTATTCACCTGATTTTTGTATATTTGTATACTTATGTATTCTCATGTAGTTGTATGTGTATTTTTGTATTCATACTCCTTGGGAATATTTAGTGTATTTTCAAGTCCTTAATATACTACTACATATAATACACACAATATACACTTAGCACAAAGTTTGGTGATCACTAAATATATATATTTTCCTCAAAAATATACTTAAGTTTCACCAAAACTTATATTTTTCTAAGTGTCAAAATTTTATAAAAAAATTGACATAGTTTCCCCCTAAAAATGAAGGTTTCCCATGTTTTCAAAACATGTGTTTATTTTCTTTTCAACATCCAAACAATTTTCCAACAACAATCATCAACAATAAACACTAACTTCTTCTTATGAAACATCATGGTGAACTTGTCTCTTGTTAAAAATGTGTAGTCTTTTAGATCTACACTTTACATATTATGATCTTTCCAAAAACAAGTGTTCTTTTGTATTTTAAACAAACTCATGTGAAACTTTAATCCACTAACTCATTCATCCAGGAGTTTTATGTTTTCAAACCTTGTATATCATGTTCTAAAACTACTTTTATGTTTATTAGAAGGATCATCATTTTTAATATCATGTTTAACCATGGATCTTTCAAGATCCATGCTTAATATTTTTAGATCTTTCATAAACAAGCTTTGTGTTAAACTTTTAACAAACTTTTCATAGATATTAGTTTCAAAAATTAGTTTAACACACACTTTGTTACTTCAAGATTACAAGTTTATGTGTAAAAATTCCTATTTCAAGTTCACATCATGCTTCACATGTTCATCTATAAGTCTAACAATGGATCCTTCAAGATCCATGCTTAAACTTAGTAGATCTAAGCTTTAACATACTTGATCTAATCATAAACTCAAGATATAACATAAACAACTTCATTACATTCACTAAAATTTCATGTAATCACTTATTTTCTTCATGAATATGTTAGATCTTTTCATTTTTAACATTAGAGGTTTAAGTTGTTTAGATGGTGAATCTTGTACATAACATAAACATGACTTAAATTAGTGATCAAGAAGCTTACTACTAGCTCTAATGGCTAGGGATGAAGCTCAAGAAGATGAAGATGATAAATGTGATGGATAAAAGCAAATGAAAGAGGTCCTTCAATCTCCAAGACCACCAAGCTCCTTAATCTTGCTTCTAACACCTTGTGAGTACTTGGAAATGGATGGAAGTTGGATGAAAGTGGTGGTGGTGTGGGTGGTGATTCTCGGCCAAGAGCCAAGAGACGGAGAGGAGAAAGATGGTGTTGATGAGAATGAGCTCTATTACTTCCATGTAACTCTTATAACCAAGCTTAGGGATTATCCAATGTGTATTGTGTTCTTTAAGTACAAGACAAGAACTTCTAACAAATCAAATAAGATTAAGGGAAATCAAGTAAGATCAAGGGTGGGGGCCACGCTTGAAGCCGTAAACACAAAGGGGCAGGGGTATTGGTTGAGTTGTGATGGATAGTTAGAGATATTAGTTAGATTCTAAGTGTGGTGTTTAGTGTTTAAGTTGTTAGGGTGTTATATAGTGTGTTAGGGTGTTCGGGGATCATAACTAACTCAGAAATATTGAAACAATGCTTCTAGTGTAGTTTTGATGTTTCGGGTAGTGTCCGGTTGTTCGGTTAGATACCGGTTCGTTAAAGTGCTAAATTATACCGTTTAGTGTCCTTTATGTACCCTTTTGTGACAGTTTCAATTCCCGACACTTTGTAAGTTATTTTGGACAATAAATCATAAATTCTGCATGATATTTTGAGGTTAACAAGCTGATTATAGCTGAATTATTGCTGAATTATGTAAAATTCAACATTTAAAGTGTGTTTCGGGTGCTTTCTAGTGCATAGCTTAGCTTCCGGGAAGTTTGTAAGTTAACCCTTGTATCCATACTAGGGTTTTAATGTATTTTAGACGTTGGACCTACTCTTAGGTCATAATTCTATTGTCTGATTGTTTTCTGCGAAACTGGTGACACAGTGTGTCTTACCAGTGAGTTTACTAGTCTTTCTTACGCAACGCTAAAGTAATGCATAAAGCAATATTTGAAGTATAAAACGTGCATGAATTCACATGTATAGAATGAAATTAGATAATGTTGACATTTAAGCACATAATTGCATATATTTACTAATAATTAGACTGTACGGAAATTACCGGTTTTGTGCCAGTTGTCACATAAGAATCATAAAGAAAATTATTCAACCCATGTTCTAGAGTTAGGAGCTATAATTTTTTCCCTTAAAATTTGGAGACATTACCTATACGGTAGTAAGTTTACCATATTCACCGACCATAAGTGTTTAGGGTATGTTTTTGGCAAAAAGAATTGAATATGAGACAAAGACGCTGGATGGAGATACTTAGTGATTTTGATTGTGACATCCAGTATCATGCAGGAAAGGCAAATGTAGTAGCTGATGCTTTAAGTCAAAAGTATCACGAAAAGCCAAAAAGAGTACGTTCTCTTAAGTTAAATCTGCAATGAGATTTAAATGACCAGATTAGAAAAGCTCAAGAATCAGTAATCAAGGATGATACTGAAAAGTTGAAAGGAATGATTAAGGAATTAGAACGAGGAACAGATGGAATTTGGAGATTCTATAAGAAAAGAATGTGGATACCTAAATTAGGAAACCTACGCCATCGTATATTAGAATAAACCCATAAGTCTAAGTATACGATGCATCCTGGAAGTGATAAGATGTATCAAGATTTAAGGAAGAATTTCTGGTGGATAGGAATGAAAAAGGATATAGCAGCATATGTTGCAAAGTGTCTAACATGTTCACAAGTCAAAGCTGAACATCAGAAACCCTCAGGTTTATTGCAACAGTTAGAAATGCCTGTATGGAAATGGGAATTAATAATAATGGATTTTGTTACTAAATTACCCAAAACAAGAAAAGGTAATGATACAATCTGAGTGATTGTAGACAGGCTAACCAAGTCAGCTCATTTCCTACCGATGAAAGAAACTTTCAGTATGGAACAGTTAGCTAAATTATATGTAAATGAAATAGTTTCATTACATGGAATTCCTCTATCAATTGTTTCTGACAGAGATAGTCGTTTTACCTCTCATTTTTTTAGAAGTTTCCAAAAAGCCATGGGAACCAAGTTGAATCTAAGCACCGCTTAGCATCCTCAAACGGACGGACAAAGCGAAAGGACAATTCAGACAATGGAGGACATGCTTAGAGCTTGTGTAATTGATTTCGGAGGTAATTGGGACAATCATTTACCATTGATAGAATTTTCTTACAATAACAGTTATCACACAAGTATCAAGGTTGCACCATTCAAAGCACTTTACGGGCGAAAGTGCCGAACGCCAGTCTGTTGGGCAGAAATTGGAGAAAGGCAACTATCTGGACCTGAGATAGTACAAGAAACAACAAACAAGATCATTCAAGTCAAGGAAAGACTAAAAGCAGCACGTGATAGACAAAAGAGTTATGTTGATAACAGATGAAAGCCATTGGAATTTCAAGTAGGAGATAAAGTGTTATTGAAAGTCTCTCCCTGGAAAGGAGTGGTAAGATTCATCAAAAGGGGAAAGCTAAGCCCCAGGTATGTTGGACCTTTTGAGATTATTAGAAGAATAGGACCTGTAGCCTATCAGCTACAACTGCCAGAGGAAATGGCAGGAATACATGATGTATTTCATGTATCTAATCTCAAAAAGTGTTTAGCTGAGGAATCACTCGTAGTGCCTCTTAAGGATATAGAGGTAAATGAATAGTTAAAATTTGTAGAGAAGCCTCTACAGATTGAAGACAGGAAAGTTAAGAACCTCAAGCACAAGAGACTAGTCTAGTCAAAGTGAAGTGGAACTCCAAAAGAGGACCAGAATACACATGGGAACTTGAATCAGAAATGCAAAGGAAATATCCACACTTGTTCCAGTAGACTCGAGGACGAGCTCTAAAACAAGGTGGGGAGGATATAACAACCCTCCTGAATTTTTCTGACACCTAAAATATATTAAAATATTCCCAAATGTCTTAAAATACACCCGTATGTGAAAACCGAGCTCAAAATACGATCTAGCATTAAAAATAAAATAAAAACAAGAAAATAAAGGCTGTCGTGGGGCGCGTAGCCTTTGGCTACTGCCTACACAGGCCGCGAGCGAGTAACAACGAGGCCTCACCCGGTGGTGACACATGGCAACATGTGTTGAACCTATACCGTGACCCGGATCAGCTACGGCATAGACCCCCCTATGACGCGGGCCGCATAAGCCTAAGCTTACTCTTACGCGGGCCGATAGAGACTCGAATTACAGCCCTATAAATTGCTTTGCTCGGCCTTCAGTCGAAACTCGCTCACGTTCTTTTCTTTCTCTCGATTCTCACATAGTAGGCATCATTTTCGGGCATTATACCCCCCTAATTAACGAAGTTCTGCTCCATTGTAAGTATTATAACCCCGGTTACGTATTAGATACGCTGCCCGATTGATCCAGGGTTCCGCAGGTTCTGCCCGACGTAGTCGTTGGAATACCGTCTCTGGGAGGGTATTACTAAGGTAAATAATGGGTTATTTTACTAACATATGTGCATTGTGTAAATTATAGATAATCACCAGGAAACCCTTACAGAAAACCTAAGACAGCAATGTGAGTAATCCTATTTTTGTGTAAACCTTTTTGTGAGTAATCTCCTTTTTGTAAATTGTTTTTACAAAACCTTAAATGTTTTACAATGTGATTAAGCAGTGATTGAGTCTTTGTAGTTCTTCAATTACTGCCGGTATGTTGGGGTTTTGTATACAAAATGTGGAACACGTTACCATTGGACAAAGAGTTAGCCAATGTGTAATATGACCCACCAGTCAGGATTGACAATACTGAATGAGTAATTGTGTAGAAATAAACAATGTGATAGCTCTCAATACTGTATTAATTGATAAAACTCTTCTTGATTAAACTGGGATTCACTCACCAGTATTTCCCACTGACAAATGTTTTAAAACGCGTTTCAGGTAACAAAATGTTAAAGCCAGATTAGAAGAAAGCCAGCTGGAGAGCACTGACGGCTTGGAAAAATGTGGCTATAAAAGTTACCTAAAAGACGATGTTTTAAATTCAAATAAAATAGGGTTTATCCCTATAAACATGTGGTAATAAGAAACTTGGGTTTTACCTATGTGATTATTAATATAAAATATGGTGGTTTTACTCTGATAAACATTTCCTAACTACGGTCCTGATGAAATTTCCGCTGCCAAAATGATAAACAAAAATGATACCACCATAACTGTTCTCGCGGCCACCCGTTCCCGGGACAGATAGGGGGCGGGGGTTGCGACAGTATAAATACCTATGTATTTTGTATTAATTTCAAAAATTATTTCTTATGATTTTATACTTTCTGGAATTATGTTTCTTAAAAATAGTATATTTTTAAGGCTTGTTTAATATATGTATTTTTATCATACTTGTTAAATATATATATTTTGCTCTTCATATATATATATAGAAACGGGATCAGGAGAAAACGCTCAAAAGTATGAGAACTGTGAGAACGCTTCCTGGCCTAACACGTGTCATGCGGCATAGAGTGTGACAACCGGTGATTACGGTTCCTAATTACGCGATTCACAAACATTATGACGATAATAAATAGTGTTTAAGACGAAAATTAACTTAATTAGGCTTTTGGAGTGCCTAGGAACGCCTCTTCGACCGTACAGTGCCCGTATAACGATCTGCGAAGAAACTGCTGGAAATTTAACGGGAATAAAAGGAAACCGAACAAAATACTGACAACGCTGACAAATATAAAATTTTCATGATATATTTAGTTCGTAATTAAATTTTAACTACCGTAGCCGAAACCGAATCAAAATACGGATTAAAAACGACGGACTACGCAGTTACGCGATTTAACGCACCGACAACTTACGTGATTAATGACAAGTACCGGTACCATTTTTGCATATTTTTAAGACAAAAATTTTATATTATGATGTTTCAACGATTTCGGGCCTTGAAAACAGGTTCATCAGTGCGTTTGGGCCACCTTAAAAACATGGGATTGGGCTTGTGGGCCTTGGGCCCAAGTCCAAGCCCATTAGTGAACAACCTAAGTATATAAGGCCCTACACTTCACTAAACTTTCATTTGCAACATGAGACCTAAATTAAACCCGCCGCAACCCCTCTGATCTTCATCTTTCTGTCGTCCGGTGACCGGAGCCGGTACTCCGGCGACGCTCCGGCGTCGGTTCCTGGTCGGCCAACACACAACCCTAACCTCACAAACCTCCCTCAACCACACAGACACCTTTCACCTCTCGGCTCCCCCCCCCCCTCTCCTCTCGACCTCCGATTCCGGCGACCAGCACGGCGGCGTTGGGTGACGTTTCCGATCAGGCGACACCCCCCCTCTCTCTAATTTCTGATTTACGGCTACCACCACCAGATGGTGGTGGCGTGCGGCGGCGCTACCAGAGAGAGACGAGAGAGAGAGACCGAGAGACGAAGAGAGAGAGAGAATCGTGAAGAGAGGGAGAGAGAAGGAGAAAATCTCCGGCGGTCGGAGACTCGGACCAGCTCTGATCGTCGTTTCCAGCGACGATGATGAAGAACGGCGGCGGTCTGTGTATCGGACCGACGAGTTTTCCGGTAACCTACACCTCACTCGTCTTTTTCTCTTCATTTCTTTTTTTTTAGAGCTGATGATGATGACAGTGGCGTGGGTGTGTGGCTCGGTCGTCTCAGATTTCGGGTTCGGGACTGTTACGGGTCGGGTTAGCGGCTTAGGCAAACCGGGTCTGACTTCGGGTCAACAGTCAACAATGGTCGGGTTGGTCAGCATCAGTCAACATATGGTTCGGGTCTCGGGTTGCGGGTCAAGTTTTGGTTTGGTCAACAGTGGTCAACGCCTTCGGTTCGGGTCACATTCAATCAACAACGGCCAACAGAAGCTTCAGTTTTGGTTCGGGCCGACTCGGTCAAACCGAGTCGATTCGGTCAACCCCGGTCAACACAGCGAGTTGACTCAGTCAACTCAACCGGTCAACTCAGTTGACCCGGTCAACTCAGTCAACATCTTTCGGCGTTTCGACCCGAAGATTCGGTAAAAGATTTAAGACGAATGTTATTTTCGTTAACTGTTCCTTATTTTAATATTACGTGATAACGAGCTCGAATCGACATGATTATAGTTTACATTTTATGAAATATTTGGCAAAATTATATATTGATAATTGAATAATTGTTGAATTTTGATAAAATAACGACAACTTGTGTTGTCGGGGGCGTCCAAAAACAGAGGAAACTCTGCCCGTTTTTCAAGAAAATCCGTAAAATAACTGTGTTTTGTTATAAAACAAACTATCGGATTTAAGTAATTATTTTATAAAAACGAATACAACTATGAAATTATGTACGACAACAACTTACTACTCACGAAAACAACGATACGGAAATTATTTCGACAACAAATAAATATAGTTATTATATTTACTTTAAACTTTGGAAATTCAACAAATCTTTTATAAAATCAATATAATTATTTATATTGTTTCAAACGCCAAACCTGCCTTCATTTTATAAAAATAAATATAGTTTATGTATTTATGTCCAATACCCAAACAACCCGCATTCGTCTTATAAAAATAAATATAGTTTACATATTTATTTCAAATATCGTACGACACGAATTCTTTTATAACATAGATATAGTTTATCTATTTATCTCAAACATTCAACAACTCAATGATACTTTTGTAAAATAAATATAACTTTTTATATTTATTTCAAACGCCGAAACGGCATATACGTATATTTTGGCTAATATATACAAGACGTACTATATATAATACAAGTTTATTTTATATTACTTTCATACGCATATTCCTATATACACAAACGACTTCTCGGGACGACAAACGATCTTAACGATATATTTATATATTTTGATATAAATATTTATTTATTTTTAAATCTCTCGAGAATCAAGTCTTTTCAAGACTTATTAGTTATTATCTACGATAAACGATACTTATCAAATATGGCTTAATCGTTTCCATTAACTTAACAACTTAACCGTCGAATCGTTCGGTCAACGATTCGGTAGAGCTCGGTGACACGTAGTTTAGTTACCGCTTTTATTTAGAAACTTATAAGATATTCCGTGTTAGGAATATTGTAGAATGCACGCTAGCGAGTCACGTCTTGGAAACGACATCACGAAGTCGTATTTAGCTAGCCTTGCACATGGAAATCCAGGTGAGTTCATAACCCCACCTTTTTACAGTTTTACATTTTTCTAAATGTTTTCGGGGTGGAAAGGCATGCACATTTTGCAAAGCAGACAAGGTTTTCAATAAACATGAATTACATATTTCTAAACCATTTTACAAACAAGTTTTAACTGACATAAATGGTTTACGAAAAGCTTATGTTTTATACCGGTTTTTCAAGCAAGAGTATTTTTCGAAATGTGCATACACATGTATTCTAGTTCTAAAATTTGGAAAAATACAAGTACAAAGAGGTACATCAAACTAAGGAATGATACATAGATCACGTGACGAATAGGGTACCATAAGCACCATTAGTCAACGTATACATTTAGACCGCGGAACAGAAGGCTTAGATCTAATGGGTTTCAGGCAACCCCACTCTTGGCCTACTGTAACACCCTAATTCTTATTAGACATAAAGTCGCAGCGGAATTTCGTGCCATAAAATTTCTTTTACAAAACAAAAGCATAACTCCCGTTTACTAAAGTACATGCTCGATTATTCCCGTACAATCTACCTTGTGACTCGGTCCTCGATCTCTATTCCTTGTGATAATCACCCGCGATCTGTATGACCCTGCACTCACCCCATTCATTCATAACATTAGCACACATTATATGAATAAGATTCATTCACGTACACTTCACATTTCGTCATTTTTCAAACTTTAGGCATTTCATCTGCGTATCCATTTCCTGGTGAGGCTTCAATAATGTACCTGCATTACTTTTCATTCTCAAGGTACACCATTAATAACGTTAACACTCAATGTGTCTAAGTCATGCATACATACGTACTTACATACAAACATACATACACATCTACATACATTCACCCTTTCTTACAACTTTACATACGTGCATATACTCATACATGTCTTTATACACATCCACATACGTGCATACCTTTCCTACATCATCGCATACATGCATACACTTGTACATACCTTTATACATACATACATACACATCTACATACATACATAACTTTCCTACAACTTTACATACGTGCATACACTCATTCATGTCCTTATACGTACATACATACACATCCACATACGTACATACCTTTCCTAACATCATCACATACATGCATATACTCGTACTTACCTTTACATATACATACATACACATCCACATACGTACATACCTTTCCTACATCATCGCATACATGCATACACTCGTACATACCTTAACAAACATACATACACATCTACATACGTACATACCTTTCCTACATCATCACATACATGCATACACTCGTACATACCTTTATACATACATACATACACATCTACGTACATACATAACTTTCCTACAACTTTACATACGTGCATACACTCATTCATGTCCTTATACGTACATACATACACATCCACATACGTACATACCTTTCCTAACATCATCACATACATGCATATACTCGTACTTACCTTTACACATACATACATACACATCCACATACGTACATACCTTTCCTACATCATCGCATACATGCATACACTCGTACATACCTTAACAAACATACATACACATCTACATACGTACATACATTTCCTACATCATCACATACATGCATACACTCGTACATACCTTTATACATACATACATACACATCTACATACATACATACCTTAATTAACTAACACATATCTGTACGTAAACAACTAAGAAGTGATTACGGAAATCACTTACCTCATGCATCCGTGTTCACATCCGCTTCCTCGCCTCTTCTTGACCCGTTAGCTTTTCGCGCTTGAGTCCGTTTCGACATGATTCCTATACTTTCATATCATCGCAATTACATTCTTGTTAGCATACACATTGCACATGTTAACGATCATAACAATTACATCCTTTACATTTGACTTTAATTAGTCAATTCCAACAAGCATAGCACATGTGACCAATTTCACATTCTTACAAGCTCATGTAATTCATCATATCATTCCATTTAAAACGTATCGTTATAACATGTATCATACGACTTCCTATAACCATATCTTTACGACAATGAGTCAAATCATGCTTCTTATTCGTAGTTGACTTTCAGAAAGTCAACAATTCATTTTATTTAACTTATGACTTATCATTTTATACCCTTATCATCATGATAGGCTATACGGACGACACTATATCCATTTTATCATACACGTGGTGTGCGTACTACCTTCTTAGCATAACGTACAACTCATTCATGCACAATCTTCTAATTTCATACATAATTCATCAATTTCTTCCTTCTAATCAACACGAATCATACATGCATAATCATCAAACATATAATCATCACATTTCTTCCAATCCTTCTAACAAGAATCCATCATACATAACATGATACATCAATTTTGGACAAGAATTGGACCTTGATGATATATCCATGCCATCATCTTCACCCTAACAATTGGGTTTCACCTTTAAACATCAAATTAACACAAACCATACATAACATATGTTCTATATGATGATTCTAACACTTATACATGATCAATTTCACATTAACTTACGGATTAGAACATAACTCACTTCACACATGATCACCAATCTTTGATTCAAGACATACCTTACGATCCCCTTGTGAAGGTGATCACTAATTCATGCTCGGTTGTGAATTTGGGCCTTGATTCATTCTTCAATTTGAAGCTTTTGCATGAACTAGGGTTTGGGGCTCTTGAGAGCCCCTGATCGATCTATCCAAAACACACACGAAAATGTGTGTGTGTGTGTGATCTTTTATTTATTAACATAACTTTCATTCCATACCACTTTAGTCCCTCGTGTTTACCTCTAAAACATAATTGGCACCACTTTCATCTTTTAATGGTTTTCACCATACACTTAACTAGGTCAAATAGACTAGTTATTTATTTCATGGAATATTCATTGGGAACATAAAACGAATATAAACATTCGGGTTTTGGGGCGTTACACCTACTTCTACCAATGAGTGCTTTTGTGTCTCAGTCGATCTCGACAAAAATGCCTAGGTTTGGTGGCTTCCTATGTCGTTACATATATTAGTGGTCTCGCGAACCATTAGCGATCTCGTATTCCTTACATTTGCAGAACTCAGTTTCAGAGACGTCTTTACAAATTACATACCATGTTTTATACGAATTCAAAGCATATGATTACACATGCATGTTGTCAATGTCAGGGTGGACATCGACGGTTATACAAATTTTACAAACACAAGAGTTTACAAAAGCAAGGTTTTTGTGGATATGATGCGTTACAAATACAGAGTTTCCATATAATATGATAAGAAAATGATTTTAAATTTGTTTTCTCAACAATATTTCAAAAACCGGTTATTCAAAAAGATTTATTTCAATTCTTTCACAAACAAACTATGCACTCGCTCAACTTTATGTTGATTTTTCGCATGTTTCTTTCTCAGATTACTTTTCAGAAATTATGGCACGGTTGGAATAGGAGAATCATTGGAGATTCGAGTACTTAGTGGGCGTTCGTTTACTAGAAGTCCTAGCTTATTTGCTTCCGCTGTGCAATGAAGATACCGGTCCAGTCACGCCAAACTCTGATATTTCGGGGCGTGACATAGAGAAGGGTGGAAGGGCTTTTTTGTCCTTTCATATTTTCTTTTTTTAAACGCGTGTCACATCCCGTTTCCATTTTTTTTGGCGTTTAATAAATATGCCGCATTTTATTGTTTGTAGATCAGGATCATATTTAATATTTTTGGCGTTTAATTATGTTTTGCCGTTTTTATTGTTTTTTTAATCAGGTTGCACGTCTACGATGTAAAAAACATCAGTAAATTTCTTGATGTTTATTATATCAAGTAGGATACAGGTCTATAATTTGACAGACAATTATGGCGTTTTGAAAAGATAAATAAATTCAGTTTTCCATGTAATGGTTTTTAATATAATAAATGTTTGGCAATAATGTTACCGTCTCTTCCTTTTACTGTTTAGCATTTACTTTTTCGTTCATTTTCATCAGTGAATTAGCGTTGATTTTTCAGAAATACCTTGTTTGGCGTTTTTGGCGTTTTATAGCAAACATCGTGCTTTGCTAGCATTCGTTCTCTCAGTTTTCAGACTATCAGTCATTTTGGTGTTTTTGGCGTTTTATATTATTTTTTTAATAGAGAATTAGATAATAAAATCAGAGAATTAGATAACAATCAAAATAAACTAAAAAAAAATTATAATCTAACTTCTCTTCCAAATCTTCACTGTCATCAACCTCTTTTACTTTAACCTTTTTGGCGTTTTGAACCTCTTTTGAATACTTTATGTAGATCCTTTTTTTCCTTCATAACGCTCGTCTTTATTAAGGGGTAAAAGTCTTTTTTTCTTCGTTTTTTCATGAAAATTTGTCCATCTCATTCAGCAAAAGCTTATAGATATACCCACCTCAGAGTAGAATCCATTCAGTGAAATTTCATTCAGAACAATACTCAATAAAGAAGAAATGACGTTCTGCATCTGTGGCTTTTTTAAGTATCTTTTTTGGCGTTTTAAAGTGAATGGTTTGTTGGAAAGATGGCGTTTATTTTTTTGGTGGTGTGATCAGTTGATTGTGCACAGACGTCCCCCTTATAGGATGTTTTTGTCGTGTAATTGAGGCGGGATTTTTATTTATAATAAATGATATTAATAAAGTAGTCGTCTTTTCAGTTACTGTATGTATTTTTTACTGATTTTGTTCAGGTTTTTATGAGTTTTTATGGTCTTAGACATTCAATCTTCCAAGTTTGGCGTTTTTATTGACTTTAAGTAGTTTTTGGCGTTTGTTTCTATTTTTAGCTTTTAATAATTCTTCTCTAAATTACTTTTATTATAGGTTGGGAGTTTTTGGCGTTTTACTTCATTATGGCGTTTCACATTATTTATGACTTTTGACGTTTTATTAATATAATGTTATTTTTTTATTCTATGTTGAAAAATACATAACAAACAACGGAAAAACAAAATTAAAAAAAAATAAAAATAGAAATAATTCATCTTTTTAAATCTTCACTGTCGTCAGTCTCTTTCTTCTTTGAAACATGTTCACCGACGGTTTGACTTTGTCATGCTTGTGTTTTTTTGGCCGTTTGGGACAATATGACGTGAGTTTTTTGTTTTAATATGTATCTTCAAACCACTAATCAGTGTCATTCGTCTAATTCATGCCATTATAATATTCACCAATAATAAAACACAAAAACTGACATAAGCCTGACCCCAGTATCTTTTTCTTGAAGTTTTGTCCATCTCATTCAGCAAAATGTTATTTGAGTTGCAGCACCTCAGGAAGGAATGCATTTTTCCGAAACTTCGCGTAGAACAATATTGAATAAACAAGAAACCATTTTTGGCATTTTTGACGTTTTTCTGAGTGAATAGTGTATCTGAAAAAGTCCATTTTTGGAAATTTTTGATATTTGAGAGATTTTGGCGTTTTCTAAGATGATTGGTATATTTTTGGATTTTTTGGCGTTGTAAGATGAATGTTATATAGTAGAAATATGGCGTTTTCAGGTTGGGGGAGGTGTGTTCTTATGTATGAGAATGTTTTGTTTATATAGGGATGCGTTTTGGGCAGTAATGGTGTTTTATTCATTAGTTGGTGTTTTGGTTTAGAAGTGTAAAGACCTTTTTACCCTTAATGAAGCGCGTCGACTCAATAGAATTCGTGTTATTTACGAAAACGCCACCGCGCCAATCTAGTCCATAGATTGTTTTGATCGGACGATCAATAAGCATTCTCACCGTTCTCACACTTTTCATCGTTTTCTCTAAATCCTGACCCTATATATAGAAACGGGATCAGGAGAAAACGCTCAAAAGTGTGAGAACGGTGAGAACGCTTCCTGGCCTAACACGTATCACGCGGCATAGAGAAGGGTGGAGGGGCTTTTTTGTCCTTTCATATTTTCTTTTTTTAAACGCGTGTACATCCCGTTTCCATTTTTTTGGCGTTTAATAAATATGCCGCGTTTTATTGTTTGTAGATCAGGATCATATTTAATATTTTTGGCGTTTAATTATGTTTTGGCGTTTTTATTGTTTTTTTAATCAGGTTGCACGTCTACGTGAAACGCCCAAAATCCAACAAAGGTGAAAACGCCATAAAAAATTAAACTTTCATACCGTAACATAAGTTTTACCAAAACACCCTTATGATTAATATAACAATAGCAGCCATCAAAGCGTTTTATACACCATTAGCCCAAACTACCAAACCACAACTACCAATTTAACTTACTTACAAAAGACATTAAGTATAAAATTGACATTTACAACCCAAAAAGAGTTTTGACCCGCTTGACATTAAACATAACTGGAAGCGCATAGAGGGCAATGAGGTGTGTTCGTCCCAAGCTCGCCATTCCTAAGCATGCAATTTACCTATCATTCAGATCACAAAAATACATTCATAAGTATATGTCATTAAACACTAAGACTACATTTTTCATTCTTCATCTTATTTGACCCGTTAGCAAGGCCATACTTCCATATCATACTTTATGTAAATATTTCATCCGTACCACAATTCGTCTACAACGAATTTGTTCTTCATCAATCCATCATCATCAAAATTACACATTCCATCCGACCCATTCATTTCGGGTCCAAAATCTAACCATCTTCATATTCCATCATCTTTGGGTTATTTGACCCATTCATAACAAGTCAACATAGTGACCATTATTCTTATTACTAATTCATTCATCTTGACCCATTTGACAACAAATCATATCATATACAATATCATCAACATAAACTTCTACTCATTTTGACCCGTTAGTAACGGGTCAATACGCATCCTTTACTTTTTCATTCCTAACCATTACTTCAAAACTCAACACATCAATTTACCATGTTCTATACTACAACTTCCAGCTATAATTAATATAATGAGACTATCACCTTAATTTACATTAAGAATAGACGAAGTTCATATGAACTTACCGGGATCTTGCGTTCCTAGCGCCTTGGTTTGACTTGTACCTTCCTCTTTCTTCACCCCTATAAGGTGCAACATTTTCACGTTTAGCTTTCGCATTATCCATTGCATACGCACACTTTAACTATCTATTACGGCGTTAATCAATCGCATACAATTCTATTTCCATGTTATTTCATCAATTCATCAAGTTTTGGTGTCAAAACCCAACTAAATCGAATCAAGGCATTTCATCAAACATGTGGTGTGCGTACCATAAATGAAGCATAATGTACAAGTAATTAAAGCACATTTTTCCTATTTCATCCATAGATTAACATAATCATTCAATCTTCACAATTATAATCATAACCATGTATCTTATGTTTTATATCAAATTATCCACCAAAATACCTTCTACAACACTACTTCAACATCAACATTACACTAATTTACATACAAACTTCACCAACCTCCATTATCCTACAATTACAAGTGGGTTTTATCCCAAATCATCAATATAATCAAAATTTAAACACATTACAACTCCTAAACATTGACATTCACTAACATTCATGCTCAATTTCGTAATATATTCACGGATTATACATAACCCACTTCATCATACATCACTAAAACATAAATTTTAACTTACTTGATGTCAAGAACACTTGGGTGATTCAAATTCTTAGCACATGCATCAATTTCAACTTCAACTTCCTTTTGATTTGGTAGATTTCTTGTTAACAAGGGTTTTTCCTTGTTCTTCCCTTGTGAGGTCGACACACACACACACATCTGATATGTGTGTGTTTGTGTTTAATTTAGTTTTATTAATTCATCTTTCATCTTATTCATTATTGGTCCCTCAACTTTGGTGCTTACATTATTGATGACTAACAATTTATTTCTTACATATTCACCACTAACCTTTATTAATTAGCACATAGAATTTGGGGTGTTACAAGTCTACCCCCCTTAAAGAAGGTTTCGTCCTCGAAACCTGAATACGTACCAAATAACTGCGGGTAGTGCTCCCGCATTTCATTCTCCGCTTCCCACGTAAGATCTGATCCCTTTCGGTGTTGCCATTGAACCAACACTTATCGAATGGCTTTGTTGTGAAGTTGTTTCACTTTGTAGTCTTTTACTGCCATGGGCTTTTCAACATATTTTAATCTTTCGTCCACCTCGATGTCGTCCAAAGGCACATATGTCGTTTCATCCGCGAGGCATTTTCGTAATTGCGACACATGGAAGGTGTTGTGAATTTCATCTAATGCCGGTGGTAATTCTATCCGATATGCCACCGTTCCGACCCGAGCTTGTATACATTCTGACAAGTCTACTCGTATCCTTTCGTAAGTACATACCTAGAACTTTGACAACAAGTTTTCATCCGATCACCTGTCATGATGAATTGGTCACTACCACTTTACAACTTGTACAATACACTTTGTAATTCAATATTCTATGATTCAATACAATCCTGTTACATTATTCCATGATCAACGTTCATTCGTTTGAGCTGATTTTCTTAAATCTTGTGTGTCAGACTATGCATACCCACATACCTCTAACACCCACTTAGGGAAACATTTATCATAATATTCATGCTTGTTCATTCCTATTTATTCATATAAAATCACAAGTCAAACACCATTCACTAGTTGCTAACTATTTAGCTTCTACATACACCCCACCCTTTCCTAGGTCAATATCAAGCAAAATTTATTTCATGTCACTGGCTTGGTAATTCTTTTCACACTTTTCTTGTAATGCCTACGTATGATCTCTACCCTTGACCAACATTTCTTTCATTGATAATCTATCATATCTGCAAGGTTAACCGCAATTCAATGCATACAGTTATACAACTCGCGTATATACTATCTTGCTCCAACCCCTCTTACCGTTTATCCCTTGGTTATAAGGGCCTACATAAGGCTTTAATCACACAACCAATATAATTGTGTATCAAAACTTATATCCATGTAACTCATATTACACCCAAGGTGTTATACGCAACTATATACGCTATCACATTCTATAGTTGTCATACATATATAAGTCCTTCTAACATTGCAATACAAAGGCAAATACTTAACATCATACCACAATGGATAACTCTACCTATATACCTACTAAAGTTCCGTTACATGCGAGATTATAAGCTTATTACACATGCCATTCCATTCCAATTATGAGTTACATAAAACTAAGTATAACCATTCATTCGATAATTTGTTTATACTTTACCTCATAGGGTTGTCCAATAAAACGAATCAAGAATCCTTACATATACAAACTCTAACTCGTGACATTTCTCGAGAGGTTTACCTTCTAAAAAGTCCTCACATGTGTTAGAATACCCAACTAGGGGTAGGATTCATTCAAATATCCATTCATTTACTCACTTAGTCCAAAATTTCTTGCCATAACGTAATCCCGTCTTGCACTCTTTGCAAGACTTACTTGTGGCAAAATATCTTTTAGGCCACATTCCCCTCAATTATTCCTTATTTGACATTCCACTCAATCATTCTTTATGTAACGTTTCACCTTTCTAATAGTTATGCATTCTATTGTTTTCATTCTAACTTCCTTCCACGTTAACCTTTCAAATCTTCCATACAATTCTTTCTAATTATTTTAAATTTGGCATTGTAAGCATTTACCTTGCTTTGTTACCAGTTCCTTATTTTCCTTTCTACAATGACATTTTAAGACATCTAATAACTATCCTTTGCAATAAACAAGAATTTAGAGCCGCTCTAATTTCCTGTATTGATATGAAGTTTATAATTCAATTGCTAGCATAATAAGTCATTTACTTCTACTTTCTAAGTTACTAACCATACTTGTCCCTTCACTATACCGTTAGTAATGATAACGTTAATCATGAGCCTACTACTCAATCCCTCCATTATTATTATCATCATTCTTTCTAATCGCCTCCTGTGTGACGTAAAATTCTGATTACCAATATATGTGTGTATATATATACACGCCACAGGCATTTACTAACTCCGTTCCTATTAATTGCTTGTGTTTTCAATCATTCATAAATTTCTTTCGTATGCAATTTCTAGTTATTTACCTTACTATGACAAATTTAATGTTTTACTTCCCAACCATATTACATGTTCAACTTCGTTAATTAAAACTCATGACATTTGGTCATTGCCCTTTCCATCCCCACAATGGACTAATTCGCACATTTGTACTTCCTTGTTAATTTTAGACATACTTATGTAAAATACATTCATAAGTATATGTCATTAAACACTAAGACTACATTTTTCATTCTTCATCTTATTTGACCCGTTAGCAAGGCCATACTTCCATATCATACTTTATGTAAATATTTCATCCGTACCACAATTCGTCTACAACGAATTTGTTCTTCATCATTCCATCATCATCAAAATTACACATTCCATCCGACCCATTCATTTCGGGTCCAAAATCTAACCATCTTCATATTCCATCATCTTTGGGTTATTTGACCCATTCATAACAAGTCAACATAGTGACCATTATTCTTATTACTAATTCATTCATCTTGACCCGTTTGACAACAAATCATATCATATACAATATCATCAACATAAACTTCTACTCATTTTGACCCGTTAGTAACGGGTCAATACGCATCCTTTACTTTTTCATTCCTAACCATTACTTCAAAACTCAACACATCAATTTACCATGTTCTATACTACAACTTCCACCTAGAATTAATATAATGAGACTATCACCTTAATTTACATTAAGAATAGACGAAGTTAATATGAACTTACCGGGATCTTGCGTTCCTAGCGCCTTGGTTTGACTTGTACCTTCCTTTTTCTTCACCCCTATAAGGTGCAACATTTTTACGTTTAGCTTTCGCATTATCCATTGCATACGCACACTTTAACTATCTATTACGGCGTTAATCAATCGCATACAATTCTATTTCCATGGTATTTCATCAATTCATCAAGTTTTGGTGTCAAAACCCACCTAAATCGAATCAAGGCATTTCATCAAACATGTGGTGTGCGTACCATCAATGAAGCATAATGTACAAGTAATTAAAGCACATTTTTCCTAGTTCATCCATAGATTAACATAATCATTCAATCTTCACAATTATCATCATAACCATGTATCTTATGTTTTATATCAAATTATCCACCAAAATACCTTCTACAACACTACTTCAACATCAACATTACACTAATTTACATGCAAACTTCACTAACCTCCATTATCCTACAATTACAAGTGGGTTTTATCCCAAATCATCAATATAATCAAAATTTAAACACATTACAACTCCTAAACATTGACATTCACTAACATTCATGTTCAATTTCATAATATATTCACGGATTATACATAACTCACTTCATCATACATCACTAAAACATAAATTTTAACTTACTTGATGTCAAGAACACTTGGGTGATTCAAATTCTTAGCACATGCATCAATTTCAACTTCAACTTCCTTTTGATTTGGTAGATTTCTTGTTAACAAGGGTTTTTCCTTGTTCTTCCCTTGTGAGGTCGACACACACACACACACATCTGATATGTGTGTGTTTGTGTTTAATTTAGTTTTATTAATTCATCTTTCATCTTATTCATTATTGGTCCCTCAAGTTTGGTGCTTACATTATTGATGGCTAACAATTTATTTCTTACATATTCACCACGAACCTTTATTAATTAGCACATAGAATTTGGGGTGTTACACTACGATGTAAAAAACATCAGTAAATTTCTTTATGTTTATTATATCAAGTAGGATACAGGTCTATAATTTGACAGACAATTATGGCGTTTTGAAAAGATAAATAAATTCAGTTTTCCATGTAGTGGTTTTTAATATAATAAATGTTTGGCAATAATGTTACTGTCTCTTCCTTTTACTGTTTAGCATTTACTTTTTCGTTCATTTTCATCGGTGCATTAGCGTTGATTTTTCATAAATACCTTGTTTGGCGTTTTTGGCATTTTATAGCAAACATCGTGCTTTGCTAGCATCCGTTCTCTCAGTTTTCAGACTATCAGTCGTTTTGGTGTTTTTGGCGTTTTATATTAAAAAAAATTAATAGAGAATTAGATAATAAAATCAGAGAATTAGATAACAATCAAAATAAACTGAAAAAAAAATTATAATCTAATTTCTCTTCCAAATCTTCACTGTCATCAACCTCTTTTACTTTAACCTTTTTGGCGTTTTGAACCTGTTTTGAATACTTTATGTAGATCCTTTTTTTCCTTCATAACGCTCGTCTTCATTAAGGGGTAAAAGTCTTTTTTTTCTTCATTTTTTCATGAAAATTTGTCCATCTCATTCAACAAAAGCTTATAGATATACCCACCTCATAGTAGAATCCATTCAGTGAAATTTCATTCAGAACAATACTCAATAAAGAAGAAATGACGTTCTGCATCTGTGGATTTTTTAAGTATCTTTTTTGGCGTTTTAAAGTGAATAGTTTGTTGGAAAGATGACGGATATTTTTTTGGTGGTGTGATCAGTTGATTGTGCAGAGACGTCTCTCTTATATGATGTTTTTGGCGCGTAATTTAGGCGGGATTTTTATTTATAATAAATTATATTAATAAAGTAGTCGTCTTTTCAGTTACTGTATGTATTTTTTACTGATTTTGTTCAGGTTTTTATGAGTTTTTATGGTCTTAGACCCATCTTCCAAGTTTGGCGTTTTTTATTGACTTTAAGTAGTTTTTGGCGTTTGTTTCTATTTTTAGCTTTTAATAATTCTTCTCTAAATTACTTTTATTATAGGTTGGGAGTTTTTGGCGTTTTACTTCATTATGGCGTTTCACATTAATTATGACTTTTGGCGTTTTATTAATATAATGTTATTTTTTTATTCTAAGTTGAAAAATACATAACAAACAACAGAAAAAGAAAATTAAAAAATAAAAATAGAAACAATTCATCTTTTTAAATCTTCACTGTCGCCAGTCTCTTTCTTCTTTGAAACATGTTCACTGGCGGTTTGGCTTTGTCATGCTTGTGTTTTTTTTTTTGGCCGTTTGGAAATACAATATGACATGAGTTTTTTGTTTGAATATGTATCTTCAAACCACTCATCAGTTTCATTCGTCTAATTCATGCCATTATAATATTCATCAATAACAAAACACAAAAACTGACATAAATCTGACCCCAGTATCTTTTTCTTGAAGTTTTGTCCATCTGATTCAGCAAAATGTTATTTGAGTTGCAGCACCTCAGGAAGGAATGCATTTTTCCGAAACTTCGCGTAGAACAATATTGAATATACAAGAAACCATTTTTGGCATTTTTGGCGTTTTTCTGAGGGAATAGTGTATCTGAAAAAAAAAGTCCATTTTTTGGAAATTTTTTATATTTGAGAGATTTTGGCGTTTTCTAAGATGATTGGTATATTTTTGGATTTTTTGGCGTTGTAAGATGAATGTTATATAGTAGAAATATGGCATTTTCAGGTTGGGGGAGGTGTGTTCTTATGTATGAGAATGTTTTGTTTATATAGGGATGTGTTTTGGGTAGTAATGGTGTTTTATTCATTAGTTGGCGTTTTGGTTTAGAAGTGTAAAGACCTTTTGCCTTTAATGAAGCGCGTCGACTCAATAGAATTCGTGTTATTTACGAAAACGCCACCGCGCCAATCTAGTCCATAGATTGTTTTGATCGGACGATCAATAAGCGTTCTCACCGTTCTCACACTTTTCATCGTTTTCTCTAAATCCTGACCCTATATATCAATATATATATATATATATAGGGGACCGCTAAAATGAGAACCACCTACAGTTGTAAGAACCGTGAGAACATTTTGATCCGGGGCGAGTTGGACAAAAAAAAATTTCATAAACATAGATGCTTGTATTATAAACACATTTGTAAAAAAAATTCAAAAAAAAATGTCGTGTGTGTAGTTTTGAACACCACAAGTTTGTGTTTACGGGTACCGTAAATTTTAAATAAAATTTACGGGTTCCGTAAACGCAAACTTTGGGTGCTCAAAACTACACACCCGACATTTTTTTTTTTAATTTTTTTTACAAATGTGTTTATAATACATCCATCTACGTTTATGAAAAAAATTTTGGTCCACCTCGCCCTGTACGGTGTAGTTCTCACGGTTCTTACAACTGGAGGTGGTTCTCATTTTAGCGGTCCCATATATATATATATATATAGGGAGAAGATCATGCGAGAACCACCTCTTATTGCGAGAACCGCGAGAACCAATGTGAACACAACCAAAAAATGCCTAAAAATAGCTAAAAATCACACAAAAATTTCCATGGATTTTGTTACTGGCCTGCCTAGATCTCAACGTGGGAATGATACTATTTGGGTGATCGTGGATCGACTCACAAAGTCTGCTCATTTCTTGGCTATCAAGGAAACGGATAAGTTCTCCACTCTAGCAGACGTATACCTTAAGGAAGTTGTTTCGAGGCACGGGGTGCCCACCTCTATTATTTCCGATCGTGATGCACGTTTCACATCAGAACTTTGGCAAGCGATGCACAAATCTTTCGGCTCACGATTAGACATGAGCACAGCTTATCACCCTCAGACGGATGGGCAGTCTGAGCGCACTATTCAAACTCTAGAAGACATGCTTCGGGCGTGCGTAATTGACTTTGGCAATGGCTGGGAAAAACATCTGCCACTTGTGGAATTTTCGTACAATAACAGCTACCACACCAGCATTAAAGCTGCTCCATTTGAGGCATTGTACGGACGTAAATGCCGGTCACCTCTTTGTTGGGCAGAGGTGGATGATAGTCAGATCACGGGTCCAGAACTTGTAGTTGATACTACAGAAAAGATTGCTCACATACGACAACGCATGGCGGCAGCTCGTGACCGTCAGAAAGCATACGCCGATAAAGACAGGAAACTACTCGAGTTCCAGGTTGGGGATCGAGTGCTACTAAAAGTTTCACCCTGGAAGGGTGTTGTTCGTTTTGGCAAACGAGGCAAGCTCAATCCGCGATATGTCGGACCATTCGAAATCATTGAGAAAATAGGCAAAGTGGCCTACAGACTGAACTTACCAGCTGAACTCAGTGCAGTTCACAACGTTTTCCACGTGTCGAATCTGAAGAAGTGTCTGTCAGATGAGACCCTCATAGTTCCTTTGAAGGAGCTCACTATCGACGAACAGTTGCATTTCGTCGAAGAACCGGTTGAAATCACGGACCGGGATGTTAAGGTCCTCAAGCACACTAGAATACCTCTTGTTCGAGTTCGTTGGAACTCCCGTCGTGGCCCAGAGTTCACCTGGGAACGAGAAGATCAAATGAAACTCAAGTATCCCCAGTTATTCGGAAACAATGCAACCACTACTGAGGCTGAAGCTACTACAGAATTTCGGGACGAAATTCCAAATCAACGGGGGGATGATGTGACACCCCAGGAAAACCAGTAAACGATACAACTTACCTAGCTTCCTCAGTAACCGCATGCTAAATTTCGGGACGAAATTTCTTTTAAGTTGGGGATAATGTGACAACTCGAGTTTCCAAGATTTCCTATTCGCATTTATTGCACGATAACTGTTTAGTTGTTTGCTTATTCGACTTGTTTGCTTTGTAACTATACACGTTGTGATATAATATAACGAATTGTGATTGTTACAAATATATGGTTGCTGATATAACATGTATCTTGCTTGGAAATACTTAAACTAATTAAGCTTTATATAAGCTCGACGAAACAAGTGCCATTCGTTATATACATCTCGACGAAACAGATGTGTTTCGTCGGCCCACTGATTCGCCGAAGCCCATTAAGGGCCTAGTACGATTACACGTATATTAATTAGGTTTTACGGTTCCATTCGGCACACTTTAACAAATTTGAAAACCCTAGAGCTCTCTCCTCGGTGTGACAGCAGTTTGGAGTTCTCGAAGCCCTTCTTAGTGATCAATCCTTTATTCATTCTTTTCCGGTTAGCAACACTTTTGTTTAATTGATTCTATGATTCTTGAACTGATAGATACATGTTTACATATATGTTTTTGATTGATGGAACATACTGTGGACATAGGGTTGATTATAGAAATCACGACTATATGTTGAACTGATTAGGGTTTCATGAATCTTACATTGTTGTGCACGATAATGATTGTTAGAGTAGAATCTGATACCGTGATTGTATGTGAATGGGCTTGATGTTCTTGTTGATCGGATGTTAAGTATTGGAACCATGTTTACTGATTTGAGGAATACCGAATGATTTCTGTATGATTACTGGTTGTTTGTTGATTATTGATGATCGATGATTAGGGTTTCTGTGTAACCGATAACATGACGTAACTGACTTGTTCACGAAACGGAATTCACGGCGAAACGGGAGGATGTGTTTCGCCGAAGGGTATATGACGAAACAGATTGTGATTCGTCGAGGGGGTTCACGGCGAAACAAGGGTGTTTCGCCGATTGGGTAATTTGCACAGTAACTATTTCTGTTAAAACTTAACTGAGTTAACTAACTGCTGTTAGATGCTATGCCTGACTTGTATGATCATGAATACGTGCAATGTGCTGCTTGGTGATTATTGATGCGTTGTCCACTATGATTATACTTACGTGCCAACTTCGTAAATACAAACTGATTATGTATACGTGCGTACTTTAGGACGTGATTGATTTACTGTGAGCACATACTTAGCATACCGAGCAAACCAAGGTGAGTTCACACTCTTACCAAGGCATGGGATTCCCGGGGTTGGGAATGGGTTTGGATGATTACTTATGCTTGAGTTGTTATTGGAATTACATACCATAGGCCTCGGGAGAGGAAGGTTATTGGTAGATACTGCTAGACTAGTGATACCTATACTTCTCTTCGCACACACGCCGGGATTGGCTGCGATAATAGAACTAATCTTCGCACACATGCCTGGAATGGTTGCGAACCATACTTTAAACTTCGCACACATGCCGGGTGGGCTGCGATACAAATATACCTAGTCTAGAAAACATGGGAAACCCCCACAATCTTCGCACACATGTCTAGGAGACTGCGATTCAAGTACATACGATATATGGGTTACTAAACGAACATACGGATTACAATACAATTACTATAACTGAACAACCAACTGTGAACTCGCTCAACTAGGTGTTGACTCTCTGTTACATGCCTTGCAGGACCATAGGTACTCTTGGAGCTTGCACGGGAGGCGCGGTCGTTGTGGGCACGGATTGTGGATGTTATGATAAACTCTTTTATGACATTTCAACTTAATACTTATGTTGGGTTTTTACATTATTGCTTCCGCTACACACTTGTTTATGTTTGGTTTTGAAAACACCTATCGTATTGATGAATAACATTTACTATTTACTTATATGTTCAATATGATTGGTGGCTTGATCCTGGTCAGTCGCGCCTCCAAGCGGTGGTACTCCGCGTGTGGATTTTGGGGGTGTGACATATATATATATATATATATATATATATATATATATATTTGTCCATGTATTTGTCCATATGTCCATTGTCCAAATGTCCAGGATATTTGTTAAGGAAATATATATAAATAAATATTTTGTATTTTTGTCCATACACCCATTTTGGGCAAGTATAAGTATCTTTATACTTAGTCGTATTTCATGGTATTTTGGGTGTATTTTATATTTGTATTCTTTGTGTGTATTTTTTTAGTTTTTGAACCCTACATGTATACTGATATATAATACACATACATAAATACACAATTTTAATCTTTAAGAAAAACACTATTTTCTTAACTTATATTTTATATAAAAATTTGGGGAAAAATTATGGCTAAACACTTTAAACATTTATCTTGTAAAATCATATTTTTCTAAGTGTTAAAATTTCTACAAAAAATTTGCCATAGTTTCCCCTAAATTTGGAGGTTTTCCAATGTTGAAAAACATGTGTTAATTTGTCACAAAACTCAACAATCATCCACAACAATTTTTGCAAGCATAAATATACAAAACTATCCATACTTTTCATGTAAATAAACTTGAAATTTCATATGAGCTTATAGGGTTTTAGATCTACACTTTTAACATGGTGATTTACTTGAAACAAGACTTATTTGTTATACTTTACGAACTTTGTAGAAACTTATTTTTGAAAACTTGTTCATCCTCTTTATTTGTGAATTTATATACATAAACATGTCATTTTAACAACACTTACAAGTTCACATTTCATGTCTTTCAAGTCTACTAACATATTCACCATAGATCTTGTAAGATCCATGTGTATAGTTATGCATATGATGAACTTGTAGGGTTTTAGATCTACACTTTTAACATGGTGATTTACTTGAAACAAGACTTATTTGTTATACTTTACAAACTTTGTAGAAACTTATTTTTGAAAACTTGTTTATCCTCTTTATTTGTGAGTTTATATACATAAACATGTCATTTTAACAGCACTTGCAAGTTCACATTTCATGTCTTTCAAGTCTACTAACATATTCACCATGGATCTTGTAAGATCCATGTGTATAGTTATTAGATCTACACCTCTAACAAGCATGCATATGATGGATCTCATTCATATCACAACAATCAACCACAACTAAACAACTTCAACATAACACAAGAATCACTTATTTCTTATAGATTATGTTGTTTCTTCAAGTGTTCATCTTTTAAAGTTAAGATTCATGATGGTTTAACTTGTACATCTTTGACATTCTACTAATAAGTATCATAGTGGAGGTTGAAGAACACTTACAACTAGCTCTAGTGGCTAGTGAAGAAACACAAAAACAAGAAGATGAAGATGAGACAAAGTTGGTGGTTAAAAGCTTCCTAGAGATGTCTTTGCACTTCCGAGTGTTGAAACCTTCTTTGCTATGCTTGAGACACCTTTGGGAACCCTTGGATTGCTTGTCGTTGCAGGCCTTGTTGTAGCCTCATTTGTTGCCACTGCTGTCATGTGTACTATTTGTCCCTTTCGAGAGTTGTCATGGTGTGCACACGTGAGTGTCCTCATGCAGGTGGACTGATGAGCTAGCTAAGTGTTTGCTAACTAAATGTGGGTATGATCCTGTGTGCGCGTGCCCGTGAGCATCGTTCTAGGCCATACCTCTTCACTTGGTTATATAAGAAGTCTTGTTTATGTAAAAAAAGCCTTCAGATTGATTTGTTTTTACAAAAATATTTAAGAGTGATTATTTAATCTCATGGCTTTGCTTCACCAAATATGTATTTGCGTATGTCATTTTGTCGTTGTTGAAGTAAGCGACTTTACCTTAAAACAGTTGTTCACAGTCTGTACTGTAGATCCACGGTAAATCGAATTTGGAGATGCTTCTTTTCACCTGGTTTAATTAATGCAAGGTTTACTGTCAAGCTATATTATCATAGAAAGTGTTACTTAACTTTTATAATCTAACTACTATCATCGTCAAAATATTCAACTGACCTATAATCATCTCACTTGTATTATTTTGGTTTTTCTAACAAAATTGTCAAAAACATGTTAACATCTTTATCAAATTGTTAATCTCAAAAATCTTGCAGTAATAATTATCTCAGACAAACTATAATATTTCCTTTACCACCCTCAACTTGTCAAAGCTAGAAATTAAATTCAAAACCTAATTGGATGGATGTAATCTTGGCAGTTGTAGAACTGTCAACACAAACAAAGTATAAGCAACCTAGCTACATAAGGCGCCCCACATAATGAGCCCGAGGATATTGCTTTTGTAGTGGCGGCCACTGCACAAACAACCGATCTGCCATGCGTAGTTTGTAAAGAAGCAAACCACTCAGTGATAGCCTTTTGACTCTTGCAATACTCTCAACATAGAAGATATGTGACCATCTGATTCCCAAAACCTGAAGTTTCAAATGCAAGACACAGTGACTTTATGGACAGTTTAAGGACCTTGTTTGACTCGTAGGTGTTTGAATCAGCACAATGTTTTTTTACTTTTTAGTAGACGCGTTCAACAAATTTACTTATTAATAGATGGATTCAGGTTATAACTTATCTCAAACGTGTCAACTGATTAAACAAACAAGCATAAAGGGAAACACACAAAAGGGGATAGAAGTCACTAAAGTGTACTTTTAATGTAAAAATGCATCTTAATCAATTAAATACGAAGAATAGATTATTATCGTAAAAGAATGACTTTTGTAATAATATTTGACTAAAATCCTAAATTAATTAATTACAATAAAAAGTTTTTGGGTCAACCCGAACCCATTTTGAGCCAAACAAAATATAGCGATACCCTTGAGGCATGCCTAACGAAAAGGCATAAGGGACATAAAGAGTAGTATTTTAGAGTTAAAAGATTAAAACCTTGAAAACAAAGGCGATTGCACATATGGGAATACAAGTCCCGGGACCATTACATAGAATCTGCATTGTGTATGACATACTTAATGAGGATAACAAAAGGAAGAAATAAGATTAGTAGTGAAGTAAACAAAGATAGTAAGTACCACTTGAGGTCTGATTTTGACCATGAGCCACAAAGCATGAGCTAAAGCGTATAATGTTGTCCCTACTGAGGTGATATACGATTGACCCACTTCACGGCTTCTATATATCTGCATAAATTGGATAGAATCGGCCCCCTTCAAACTTATCTGAACACGTAGGGACAAAAAGGCATAATTTCCAGTTAGAAATAATATGAAAAAAATATATATATAAACTGAGACCAAACTTAAGTACAAGAATCATGGAAATCAAAGCAATAGATTCCATGAGAGGAACCAGATTGCCTATAAGAAAATGATGCATCTAGTGACAAGATGTACTTTTGGGTTACTAATGTATGTTATCATTATGAAAAGAAGTTAAAGCCATGAACTCCGTTAATCCGTTTATTATTGGTTTAAGTGAATACAGCCCATGTTTCAGTAAAATCCCAACGCCAAAAGGTTGTCAAGATTCAAAAAAAAATTATAACTTCATTACTCTGCCCATAGTTGTTAATGGCAAATAGTGATAAATAGTGAAAAGGTAATATGCTACATAGCGAATAGCGGGCGTTGTTTTATAAATAGCGATACACTAGAAAAAAAAAATTGTATGTATATTATATCAAAATACCCTGGTATATACGCTATTTTACATGTATATTTAACAAAAACCTAAAATCCAGCTATTTTATAGCTATATTTAATCGCTATATATATTATATCTAAAAAAAATTAAAAAAATTTAAATAATGACATTTATGGCTACATACCCTGTAGCAACCTTCGACCTATATGCTACGCTATTCGCTATAGCGACCATGGTGACCGCTATTGACAACTATGACTCTGCCAATAAACGAGCTTGTTTACAATTTTTCTTTGCCTTGTAACAAGGGTCCTGTTCAACTTTTGAACTTAATTTAAATCTAATTTTACTTTTATGAGGTTGTTAAAAAAATATATATCTTGCTTCCTTTCAGATTCCAAGGTAGACTTTTTTGCTAACAATTAAAGCATTATAAATAAACACAAGCATCCAGAAAAAAAAAAAAAAAAAGAACCACAAAAGCATTATAGTGGCCAATATCATTTTTTTTAACTACCTTATCATCCAGCGCGTCCTCAAAAACACGCGCCTTCTGAAGACTCATGTTATCCGTTGCTGCAGCAATGTAAAATCTTGGAGCAAATCGATCTTTTTGCAGAACAGACAGCAAATTTATCATCTCTGCCGTGTGCCCCCCTACACGAAGGCAAAAAAAATATGATGACAAATGAGATAAAACTAAAAAAATTATACATTCCCACCATCAAAAAGGATGGTATGGTTTGACTTTCAGGTAAATCTATGACTTCCCAAATCAAATTTGGCAAGAGTTTGGTTAGGAGTTAGCCAGTTAGGAACCTCGACAGCAGCTTTTGATAGAGTGTTTGTGATGAAATTATAAGACCTTTGAGTTTGAAAACTAGTCACATTGTGTAAGTTACCTTTTTTGAAGGACCAAAAACAGATATATGTTTGAAAGCATACCTGAACCCAAAACAACAAGGGTACTTAAACTCTTCTGAGAAGCGTTACGGGCAGGCTTACTACTCTGAGATATAACATAAAGAATCCGCACCACAAGTAGTGTGGAAGCAATAACAAAAACGAGAGAAACCGAGACAAAATCCACCATTTTCCAATAGGCAACAGGCTATAATTACTACGTGTTCGAGTACGAAGTACGTTACCTGCATCACATCAGTAAATAAATATGAAATAACGAGAATTACTCGAACCAAGGCTTCATAAGTGTTCACTTAAAAGGACAAAATGATTATACCATAATACCTTTCATTCTTAAAATGTTTTGCAATGTCAGATAGATGGAACTCTTTTCAACAAATAAGTTGATAACGTGACATAGTTCCATTTTATTTGGGTTGTTCGAAACGTACCCCCTCTTCATTATTACTGAATTTGTCAAATCAGTCTACGAACCGTATAAAAGAGCGAACTTTACTTAAACGGGGCATATAAAACGCGACAGTTGTATGTTACAGCTTATAAACGTGCCATATAGTTCGTATGCTACATGATCTTATATCAAGAAAAATCTTCCACTACATCACAAATTATATCAAGTCTTCCGAACATAGAAACTATGGACAAACGAAAAGCTAAGCCTTAAGTCAATGAGGCATTTCATCGAACACATAATATGCATATCAAATTGTGAGACATATAACCTTCCAATTCTAAAAGATCTCCAATAGGTCAATTAATCAGCGAATTCAATGATCAATACAAGATCTTTCATCTATGAATCGTTAATCTGACACAAGGTACTCAATTAAAGCTACAGATCAAGTAGAAGATCGAAGATGGAAATTAATATAACTGGGAATGGGAATAGTTTACCTTAGAAAAGAACTTCCATTGGGGATTAAGAACCCTAATTTAATTTAAGAGAATTTGATACTTTAGGAGGGGAGTTCCATCCCTTGATGGAACTGGTAAAGTAGAATACAAGTCAACACACAGGTTTTTCAAACATATTTATTTTAGGTAAACTACTGGTTTTGTAAGAGTAAAATGTTCAGATAGTTCCTCTGGTTTTGTAAAACACCTATGGTACCTGTGGTTTACTTTAGGGATGAGATCGGTACGATACCGGTACCGTACCGGTACCGATACCGTAAATACCGTTACCGAAATTGAGGAAATGTGGATACCGATTACCGTACCGTATTTATAGATTCGGTAACGGTACCGGTATCGGTACCGGTATTTCGGTACTTTACCACATTGGTACCGCTTTGGTGTCATCCATTGTTTTACCAAAAAAATATCATGTGCAACCCATCCGTCCATTATTAACTGAACTAGAGTAATATATAGAGTAATGTAAACAAAAGGTAAACATATAAAGAAGTAAAAAAAATCAAAATGTAAACATCCATGGGTTCGACTTTTAACATCCAAATTTCAATATGCCTAAAAAACATCATAATTGATTAAAAATAACCAAACAAAAGAAATTTGATATTGGTTTAATCTCGCTAATCACTTTGCATTTTCCTTTTTCCTCTTTAGTTTTGCATATTTATCCCATCTTCAATCCAACCTAAAAACCCCTTGGAATTCATTATTAAATTCGGTATTAATACCGGTATTTATCGAAAACTACCGGTACCGATACCGTTTTTTACCGATACCGAATTTCGAAAAATCTATTACCGATACCGGTACCGTTTATGATCGGTACGGTACGGCATCGGTACGGTACCGGTACGGTACCGGTGCGGTACCGGTATTTCGGTAAAAAATCTCATCCCTAGTTTACTTTTTGTTACTCGGATGGTCTCTAAAGTGGATGTCCGTTAGTTTTCACCGTTAACTTCATATGAAATTACTTATTTACCCATCTCTTTAAAAAAAATTAAAAAAACAAATATTATACACACTCATATTATTAAGTGACTGGGAAATTACCTAAATATCTTTCATTAAAATAATACCTAACCTTACCCTTACCCTTACCCTCGTTCTTTCTTTCTTTCTTTCTTTCTTCTCCTCCCCATAACACAGGCAACAATAACCACCATTTCATTAATTTCATCAACCTGCAAATCAATAAAAATCTCATACGCAAACCCAAAAAATTTCAAAACTAACTACTATCTTTTACACGCCGGTACCTGAAAACCAAAAAAAAGACATCCCTCCGCAAGATAATTGATTTGCAGTACTGGAAAACTAAAATCCGGCCGGAATCGTAGCTGTAACACTGATCACTGCCGCCGTCACCGACTTCTCCCTTGAAATCCTAGCCATCGTCACCATAATCTGGTCGGAATCGTAGCCATCCTCGTCGTCTTGCAGCTCCTCATCGTCATTCTCGTCGGCCGTCAAAAAAGAATGCCGACCAGAATCTCTTCGAGCGTTTCTCTCTCTGTCTCCATGTTTGTTATGTGTGTGCACCATATGAAAGAAAAGAAATTACAGGGGACACGTATGGTAATAAGAAAAATCAGATACTTGCGTTATTGGTGTTGTGATTTTTTTAAAGGATCTGGTGGTATGGTATCTGAACCGATGGATAGTTGCGGGTGGTTCCAGTTCGAGAATGAAGATGAACAGGTAGGAAGAAAGGTGATGGCGATTTTCAGGCGAGGGGTGGTGGTTTTCCGATGAAATTTCAGGAAGTGATGTCCGGTAAGGTGGATGGTGGTGTTCGGCAATTTTCCGGCGGGATGAACGAGAGAGAGGGTGGAGTGGGGTTAAGTTTTTATAATCTAATAAAATGGTGGGGTAAATAAGTTTGTGGGCCCCACACTTTCAATATAATAATATAATATAATAATATGAGTGTGTATAATATTTATTTTTTTTATTTTTTTAAAGAGATGGGTAAATAAGTAATTTCATATGGAGTAAACGATGAAAACTAACGGAAATCTACTCTAGGGATCATCCGAGTAACAAAAAGTAAACCACAGGGAGCACCGGTGTAATTTCCAAAAGTTGGGGATTATAGGTGTTACTTTACAAAACCACAGAGACTATCCGGGCATTTTACTCCAATTTTAATAAAGTGGTAAAAATAACCATGGGTGGCCCTTGGAGTGTGTGGGAGAACCACCGGCCAGAGCATGTGATTTCCATGGGCACATTATTTTTTCTAAAAATCCGATAGATATATGTAAAAGAAAGTTTAATAGACTATACCTATACAAAAACCAACATAGACTCGTTTACAAAACAATTTTTATGGTTTAGATTAATTAGGCCATTAGCATTAGGTTTAGTGAGCTCAATACACATTTGATTTTGAAAATTAATAATAATAATAATAATAGTACTAATAATAATGACAAATTACAAGTTTTTTGCTTTATGTTTACACCAAATTGCAGGCGATGTCATTTGCGTTTAATATTGATGGGTTTTGTACTTAATGTTTTCAAATGTTACACGTTTTGTCATTTGACCCTAACGGCGCTAGGTTACACACTCCGATAGGGTCTTGTTCATTACGGAGTTGTTCACATTCGGTCAAAAATATGTGGTGGTCTAGAGAGAAGAGAGGTCATGAAAATAAGATAATTAGTTAAACATTATACATATTAAACCAAACTGGCCATGAACAGTACTCAATTTTTTATAATGTTATTTATACTTTTGATTATTAATTGATTTCTATGATTATTATTATATATACTTAAATCATTATTATTATTAACTCTAACAAATTACGATTTTGTCCCCGCTTTAAAATTGTGATTTTTTCATCAGTTTAAAATTACGGTTTTACCTCCGGTTCAAAATCAAAATATGCTTTTGCCCCAGTTAAAAATTAAAAATTTTCCCTCGGTTCAAAATTACGATTTTGTCACGTTTAAATTTACAGTTTCGCCATTATTTTTGTTTTGTTCCTCCCAGCTAAATTAAGATTTTGCCCTCAATTTAAATTTACATTTTGTCTTCGTTTTGGTTTGTTTTCCCAGTAAAATTCCCGCTTTAAATTTACGAATTTTCATCAGTTTAAAATTACGATTTTACCTCCAGTTCAAAATAAAATTATGCTTTTGCCCGAGTTTAAAATTACAATTTTGCCCTCGGTTCAAAATTACGATTTTGCCCCGTTTAAATTTACAGTTTTGCCATTATTTTTGTTTTGTTCCTCCCAGCTAAATTACGATTTTGCCCTCAATTTAAATTTACATTTTTGCCTTCGTTTTTGTTTGCTTTCCCAGTAAAATTACGATTTTGCCCCCAGTGTATAACTATAGACACAAGATGGGGGGAATAGTGCTAGGAAGCTGTCTGGAAATCACCCATTGGCCCAACCAATTTACGATTTTATCTCCGCTTTAAAATTACGATTTTGCCATCAGTTCAAAATTACGTTTTTACTCGAAGTTCAAAATAAAATTATGCTTTTGCCCCTAATTAAAAATTATGATTTTGACCCGTTTAAATTTAGAGTTTTGTCATTAGTTTTGTTTTTTCCCCACCCAGCCAAATTACAATTTTGCCCTCAATCTAAATTTACATTTTTGCCATCGTTTTTCTTTGCTTTCCCAGTCAAATTACGATTTTGCCCCCAGTGTAAAATTACAGTCATGCCATCGTTTTAGTTTTTTTTTACAAATCTATAGTAGTGTTTTGTTTTAATTGTTTGACTCGGTGTAGTTTTTATTTGTGTCTGGCGGCTGCCTGGCACACGCTCATTTATCTTGAAAATTTACAAATTTGCCCCCAGTTTAAAATTATTGTTTTTCTATCGTTTTTGTTTTTCTTAAACAAAAGTATGATAGTGTTTTAATTTAATTGTTTGACTCAATGTAATTATTTTGAGATCGTGTTATGAGTAGTATGTACAAGTAACCGAAACACAGACGTACATGTTATGAGAGATAAATCTTCAGCTTAGTGCCCCGTAACGCGTGCGGGGAAACATCTAGTTTTAAATAAATAGTTAAAGTGTGATATATTGACCAAACAATCTTATGTCATTTTGCTTAATGTTTATATCATAAATTTTTACAAGCAACACACTTGTATTCCCTTCAACAATATTAATGGTCGTACAATCTGTGG
This sequence comes from Helianthus tuberosus, assembly GCA_030545235.1. NCBI lineage: Eukaryota > Viridiplantae > Streptophyta > Magnoliopsida > Asterales > Asteraceae > Helianthus > Helianthus tuberosus. The sequence goes on along the minus strand of CM060399.1, from coordinate 94,558,807 downwards.
CTGGCTGAGTTGGCAATTTGCATTGCACCATTACAGGATGGTCTTAGAAAAGATTTGGCCTTTAATTTATTAAATTTTGTGTGCCATCCACTAATCACCACTTCTCTCTCTCCATCTCCCACCCACATGCACAACAATTTATAAATATGCCTCACCGCCTCTTACTACTTGCATTACTTCCTCTTAACCCACCCTATATTTTCTGCCCATGAATTTTTCTATCTTCAGGTGGCTGAGTGCTTATTCCAATTGTAATCATAAACCTAGCCAGCCATGGAGGCTGCCCAAGAACAAACCACCACCGTTGCCACCACCGCAGCAGCAGCAGCAGCAGCGGCTGGTGGTGATGACGATGATTATGATGATGGTCCCAAGGATGTGACCAACATCGCTAAAGGCAAACGCACCAAGCGTCAAAGGCCACAATCCCCAATTCGTTTCACATTTTCATCCTCCAACAATGATTTAACGTCGCTGTCGTCTTCCGGTTTTCCCGCGGATAGCATTACCGTGGAAGATGAGGACACCGCAGAGTCCCTCATCCTCCTGTCGAAAGGTCTGTCATTAGACCTTTCGACGTCTAGAAAACACAAAGACGAGTATGATGGAATTTTCAAATTTAACAGCAAAAGGTTCATACAATCATCAACCACCGGAGCAGCCGGTATGTTTGTTTACGAATGCAGGACATGCAGCCGAACCTTTCCGTCATTTCAAGCTCTCGGCGGCCATCGAGCCAGCCATAAAAAGCCGAGAAACAATGAAGAGATGCGAAAACCGCTACCCTACACGGCTGTCATAGAAAACAATGAGCCACCACCGGAATGCGAAAACCGCTACCCTAGGAATGACCAATATTATGCCTCCTCCTCATCTTCTCTCTCTTTTCAATTAAATAATCGCACTTCATTGAAGGCCTCCTCCAGGCTTCACGAATGCTCAATTTGTGGCACCGAATTTAATTCCGGTCAAGCGCTGGGCGGCCACATGAGGCGACACCGCGTAACCGGTGGCAGAAACAAAGGCGGACAGGCCACCGCCACCGCGACCACGTTGTCTTTGGTTCCGTATAGTCCGGTGACCACCATGGTGGTGCATGATCAGAAGTCTAACAATGATGCATTATGTTTAGGTTTGGATCTCAACCTTCCGGCACCGCAAACAACCGCGGCTAAGGACAAACAACAATCGGTCGTTGATTTGTCCTCCGCCCCAACATTGGTGGATTGTAACTACTAAAGAACCTCCTCATCTTTTATTTATTAATGATAACTTAAATTAATCTTGTGAAGGTAGATGTTAAATCGTTAATCAAAAGAGAGAAACATTTGTACTATAAATTACTAGTTCGTTCTATTATTGTTTTTAAAGACATTAGGTTGTTGATGCATTGTCAAATATGTAAATGACTGACTACTGAATAAAACTTGATTTTTTCTTTCCAAAATTTTATTGTTTAAAGTTACTTTACTTTAATAGCTTTGTTGGTATTCAGTTGCACACTTTTCGGCCATTCGTGACCCTCCAATCAGGCTGGAGAGTGTGGGATGGAGCCCCTAGGGGCTTTATCAAGACACGTTAGAGACACGTAGGATCCACGTCAGCCAGGGGGCTTTATAACGCATTCCCTTAACTTGCAGGGTGTGGGATAAAGCCCCATATTAAACAAAATTAAAAAAAAAAGATTTGATTGTATTAAATCATGTGGGCCCCACCTGAACATCTCCTTCTTGGCGTTACCATGGTGGCGGACAACTCCATGGCGCCCCGGTTTAACTGCCACGGTATGGGTGGTGGCGCCGGTGGGGCGCTATCGGTGATGAGGTGGCTGGGTGACGCCCCCATACCCTCCGGCCTTATGAAGCAAAACAGCTGATTGGAAAAAAAAGTATGAAGCAAAACAACTGTTTGGAAAAAAATGTATGAAGCAAAACAACTACTATTCAGCTTCAACTCACCTTGGTTGAAGAAAGTTACTTCCTCAAAATTAGAATCGAACGAACACGAACAAGGTTTTTTTTGTGTCCGTTCATTAACAAAAAGTCGAAACAAACTGACCCAGATTAAAGCAATGCAAACGGTTCAGAGGATTCATCGACCAGTCAGAATCCGATAACAACCAATATCTCATCTGCACTTGTTGAATTCCCTTTACTAGAACCGATTTCAGCCAAGGAAAGTCAACCTTTGACAGCCTCACCGTCATTTGACACTTCTACCCTTGAGAAATCGGTGCCTCCAGGGTATCTGAAATTCATTAGTAATTTGGAAAATGAGATTTTAAATGCGTCGATGGAGAAGGAGACTTTGAAGATTGAAGTGATGCGAGCCCAAGCAATGATCAGCATTCTTCAGTGTCGCGTTGACTGCTTGACTGAAGAGAATAATGAATTGAGGAAGGGTGTTTAGGTAACTACAGCTCTATACTTGTGTTCATTACTTTTAACCATGTAGCTAATGAACACAAGGTCATGGGGAAAGGGCCATTTCTAGGTAACATGACTCTTTATCGCTTATTTTTCTCGGAGATCTTAATCAAATAAAGTCTTATGTCAAGACCTTTTCCTGTTAGAAGCTGTGGAAATGCTAGAGTCGGTTAGTGTTGTTAATCTATGGTTAGAAGAGATTAGTTCTGCTCCGTGTTTACAGGCATATTTGACAAACAAAAGATAAAAGGTATCTAAGCTGTCTCGGGTTTTAGGGAAACCTGGGTACGCTGAAAACCGGGTACGAAAAAACTCGGGTTCTGGTTCGGATATTGAACAGAATATGCATACCCGGTCCCTACCATGCGGGTAGGGTCGTGTTCGGGTTTAAAAAATAAAAATAAAAAAACCCAGTTTTCTACTACCCAGGTTCGGGTTTTTTCCGGTTCGGGTTATTCGTGCACCCCTACATGTATCCATCACTGCCTAACATGTTCGAATTATTTGAATAGAAGTATGAGTTATACTAGGATTACGCATGTGCTAGAGTAATAGAGTTCACAACATATTAAAGATGAGATCATAATACTAACAATGTGTAACGGGTACCATGAACGTGAGACCCTTCTCCGACATCGGCACCATGCCCACAGAACACAGTTTCGTGGTTTCGTGAGTGGGCCGTGGTTCTTCCTTCTGTGAGCCACGCAACGGGCGTGATAGATAATAAAGAGTCGTTGGGGTCCTTGACCAAGGGTAAAAGGCTTAACATTGTTGCATAACTCGATTAATAAAGCAGCATAGTTGCATAATAACACGGGAAACAAAAGGCTTAACATTGTTGCAATCTAATCCTACACGCATACTCAAAACTTGTTAACAAAACCCATGTTGATTAGACTCGAGAATCAACTCTAATTGCAACAGTGCTTGATTGGGAGTTGGCCCGTTTGTGATGTTCTTGATGGCAATATCGGTATGTTTCCATGTATCCCCGCATCCCGTCTTGAGTTGTCGAGAATGGAAGCAAGTTGTTAAAAGGCAGCCAGCGGCAAAGCCATGAGGACCATCTTCCAAGTTATCCAATGATTTTGCAAACATCTGATCTAACTCAAACCCATGTTAAGGAGAATCTCTACCGGAAGCAAACATCTGACTTCAAAAATAACAATGATTTTGCAAAAAGATTAAGATTACAGATGATTTTCCGGTTGGTACAAGTACATTTATCCACCTCAGGTTATCCAATAGCTTGATCATTAACTTTTGGTATCTGAATGAATATCAACAATTCCCGGCATCAGGCAAGGAATACGGGTTCAGCTGGAAGTGGAAGTCGAATATCGGGCCAGAGGAACCGCAAGCTGAGTTCGCAAACTTATTGGGGCTGAATAACATTTATCAATTTGGTGGAGGGGAGGATGAGTGGAGCTGGAATGTTGAGGGGGAGGCTGAATTCTCTGTTCTTGAGATTAAGAAAAGGCTGATGGTGGAATATTTCAATAATTCTAGCAGAGGTCATGTGTGGAATAATTGGGCTCCAAGCAAAGTTAATATTTTTGTATGGAGACTCCTTCGGGATAGACTCCCCACAGCTAACAACCTGTTTAATAGGGGTATAACGTAGCGGTTAGATTATTGTAAGTTGTGTGGCGGAATGACGGAAACAGCAACTCGTCTGTTTTCTTTTTGTTACACTGCTTGTTTGGTTTGGCAAAGGATCGGAGTGTGGTGTCGCATCCCTCATATCTCGTTCCCATCAATTCAGGATTATATGAATATCCATAATCAAGCTAAGGGTTCGGAGCAAATAAGGAAAGCGATAGACGTTGTCTCGATGGCATCCCTTTGGTGTGTTTGGTTAGCAAGGAATAAAGCGATCTTTGAAAACGAAGTGAAGCCGGAGAAGATCCTAGGCGATATCAAAGCAATCAACTATGTGGATCAAAAATTGTAATGTAGATTGGAAACGTTGGATGTTATTTGATTTGTAATTGTTGTTTTGGCCCATTTCTAGCGGCTTGTTAGGGGGGGGGGGGGGGGGGGGGGGGGGGCGTTTTTTTAATGAAAGTTGTCGTTCCAAAAAAAAAACTAAGCACGCCCGTGGGACATGTGGAAGAGATAGGAGGGCCCTTGCAGATGGGCGAGGAGAGGCAAGGGTCAACAAGGCTGCAGATGGAAACCTTGTCTTCCTTCCCACTTAAATATTACAAATGATTTACACATAAACAACTCAGGATGGCCAACAGCACCAGCAAAAACATCACAGAAAGTATTTTTATCTCTTTCATTATAAAATTAAAAAAAAAACTCTAATCATGAACTAGAAATGACACAAACATCTAACCTTGATAGTAATATATAAATGAATTAAAGCCAACTTGTGCCTTAACAAGCAAAGATTTTAGTGACTGGACAAGATTAAATAACCAATTCCAAACACAGTATATTCAAAGATTAAACTTTTACAAAATTCTTCCACAAACCCTAAGTGACCAAACACATCCCCAATCTGCTCTTAAACTAAGCATCAACATCCCCTTTCATTCATTCAAATAACAAAAACTTACAAAATGCTTAAACATCTAAAACAAAAGTTCATAAAGCATATGAACTTCACTTCTTAAAAACAACCAATTACGATAGATCTAAACATACCAAACAAACAAACCTAACCGCTAGTAAACTTGGTGACAGCCTTAGTCCCCTCAGAAACCGCATGTTTGGCCAACTCACCAGGCAACACAAGCCTGACAGCAGTCTGGATTTCCCTCGAAGAAAGGGTGTTCTTCTTGTTGTACCTGGCGAGTTTGGAAGCCTCAGCCGCCAACTTCTCGAAGATATCGTTGATAAAGGAGTTCATGATCCCCATAGCCTTGCTCGAGATTCCGATATCCGGGTGAACCTGCTTCAACACCTTAAAGATGTAGATCTTGTACGTTTCTACCGATTTCTTGTGCCTCTTCTTCTTCTTGTCGGTTGCTGATGCGTCCTTTGGTATCTTCTTCTCGGCCTTTGGTTTGGGGGTTTTCTCTGCTGCTGGTTTCTTCTCTGCTGGCTTCTTCTCGGCTGCCTTTGGTGCCATTTTTTGTTTGGGGGTTTGGAGTTGTTTTTGATGAAAGTGTACTGAAAAGTGATGATGGTGGTTGTGGGGAAAGGGTGTTTTGTTATATAGGGTGTGATGAAACTGTTGAAGAGATTTGATTGGTTGGTTTTGAGTGAGGCGGATTGAGAATGTGGACTGTTGGATTGTAGTTAGTGGAAAATGGACGGTTGAGATTGAGGGGGAAGTTGGGACTGGAAGCCATGTGCAGTGCAGAGTGATTGTTAACTTCTTCTTTTTACATAAAAAAAATATGATTTTAAATTACATTAAACGTATACCCAAAGACCAAACTTTCTCCTACTAATTTTTCAAATAACTAGGGTAATTGCCCGACGCGCGTTGCGCGATTTACATTCTGGTTAGCATATATGATTATAAAGCGTTTTTTTCAAATAACTAGGGTTTTTTTCTTTTGGATTTCTTGCGTCACATGTTTGGTTTCTAGGTTTAATCTTTGTGCTAAAATCTTTATCATGCTTCATTTCTAGGTTTTGTTACTATGAATGGACATTGATCCTAATAATCAATAGAAGAAATGGCAACTTTAGTTTCAAAGCGTTTTTTTTTCTTGTTGGAGATACTCTATCCATAAAAAAAACTCCCAAAGATTTCAAGTTGCTATGTTTCACAACAGTACATACATGTTGAATTTGTTTAGTACTTCAAATGGCCTATTAATTCTAAAAGGGCTTCCACAGTTTCTACCCTTCAGGTTATCCAAGATTCGGTTGAAGAAGTCAAAAGCAAGAGTTGCAAGACACATCCAAAATCTGATAACATCTAAATACAAAATTGGTCCATCCCATTCCTTAAAATCAGTATAACAAAACTCAATTTACAAATCCCATTTATATTCAGGTGAGCAAAACAGTTCAAACAAAAACAATCATTAATTCACACAACAGAAACCTCCAAATCAAAGATTATAAGATCATGATTATACCTCACAAACATTCATTAAATCAAAGCAAATTGAGACCCGAACATGAACGGAGTAGAACCACTAACCTGAAACAGCGACCACCGCCACCGCCGTCGTCATCTCCAGCGGCTACAGCCGCCGTCGTGAAGATCCACCGCCACAGCCGTCGCCGCGGCGGCGCCGAAACCCTTCGCCGTCTCTCTCTCTTCTGCTCCTTTTCTCTGATCTCCTTCTCGTTCTACTCTCCGGAATAACCGGCCGGAGATCACCTCCAGTCGCCGGATTCGAGAGAGAGGAAGGGAGTGGTTTTGTGGTGTGGGTATTTGGGTCTTCTTGAAAGAGAGAAATAAAGAAAATGAAGTTATGGTCCATGTTTGTGTGTGTAGGTTGCAGTAGAGATCAAGAGAGGATGGTGAGTTAGTGTGAGGGTTTCTTAGATGAGAAAGGGTGGAGAGGATGAAAAAGTGACGGTGGGGTGTACTGTGTTGAGGGTATGATGGAAGTAATTGTATGATGAAATTACCAAAATGTCCTAATACTATTCATAAGCTTGCTTTATTAATATATAGGAGAATGTCCTAATACTATTCATAAGCTTGCTTTATTAATATATAGGAGAATGTTTTAAATTTTTTGTATTGATGTCGTACAGTTATCTTAGCCCATGAAAAGTTTTTGTAAATTTATAACATAAGAGAGAACTAGAGGTGGGAAGTAAAAGCACTAGCTGCGTCAAAACATAATGATACTCAAGCTCGGATACGATTCGGACATGTCGCTTTTAAAGAGAGCTCAATTCACTAAATAGCCTTAAAGATTGAGATCAACTTGTTAATTAGCTTGGTTGTCTAAAGAGCTTAAAGGAGCTAAAGCTCGTTTGTCCATGAGCTTGAACAGTGGCGGAGCTAGACCTATCCTTTATATAAAATCGTATTTTTTTAGGGGTATCCTTTATATAAAATCGAAAAAAAAATCAAAAAATTAACACTGCGAACACGACTTTGAGCCGTAGCCCGTGCTACGGCTGGTTCTTAGCTATCTCCGCCCCTGAGCTTGAACTCGCCTCTAGATTTAGCATTTGAGACTAAGCTAACAATGTCGTTAACAAGACCAGATTAGCTTAAAACAATGCAAAAATACTCAAACCAAAATGACTTATTTCATCCTGCGGATTACAAGACCTAGACTCAAAAGTCATACAAAATAGCTCAAGAAATTATATTCAAATCGTACAATAAAACTAAAGGCATGTTTTGGATTCCTTCTCAAAAGAACTTTTTAACTTATTTGAAAAGTTAATAAGTCAAAAAGTCTGACTTATTAACTTCTTCACTCACATCATATGCAATCCCAAACACCTTATAAGTTTAAATTTTGGACACAACCACAAAAGTTCTCGACTATTCAGTTGAAAAACCAAGATTGCACAAAAGTTAGGGAGCCTTTTATATTGTTAAACAAATATATGTAATCTAAAATTTGAGACTATTTATGGTATCATTTGAGGTTCAAATGACATTAATAAATTAAACAAGTCACCCGAGTTATTCATTAATGTTGGATCTTGAATTCGATTTAATACGATGGTTAATTGATTAATGAATAAACTGTTTTGATTAACAATGGAAGTCTTAGACTAACTTTTTTTTGGAAGTCTTAGACTAACTAATCAAAAACAATGGTTGATCAAAAGCAAGATTCAACAATAACTCGTAATTAGGTTTTACAATCAAATTGATCAATTTATGTGAATCATATCTATACTATACTAGTCGTTTACTCGCGCGATGCGGCGGGAAACATATCACTTAGGTTGGTGAGTTTAGGGCTATGTACGGGGTTGTTCGGTTTTGAGCCATAACCAAAACCAAATTCGTGATGCAACGGAAAACACAACACTTGTTAGTAATTCTAAGGGTGTTCATGAAAAGATTCAGTTCAGTTGGGTCATAACTAAAATCTAAATTTTTTTTGCCTTAAAGAATGGGCCAGACAGGCTACATGTCATTTATTTTTATTATGGGTCTGAATTTCTGACACGACTCGAAAATACGAGCATAAATGAACGAACGCATCATCTGTTAATGTTCGTTCGTTTAGCTTAACGAACGGAATTTCTAGTTCGTGTTCGTTCATTTAATAAACGAATGGACATAAACGAACTTCCCGCTGAACGGTTCACGAACTGTTCGCTGAACATTCGCTGGTTTTCAAGTGGGCAATGGGCGTTTCTGGTGATGTTCTTGGTGTCTAGTTTAGAAAGTGATGCGTATGGTGAATTGGTGAGATGCTTTTATGTTAGAAATTAGAAATACTATCTGAATGTGCAATTATGCATCATTGATGGAGAATTGCATTGAAACTGATTATCGGTCATAACTAATTACTCGAATTGAATTTCGATCATGCATCATTGATGGAGAATTGCATTGAAACTGATTATCGGTCATAACTAATTACTCGAATTGAATTTCGATCATCTATAATATATTAAAAATGAGAAGTGATGGATAAGATAGTAATTTTATTTGCGTATAAATTTTGAAGCATTATGTACAATAGAGAGAAGCCATTTTAAAGGGGCTAAAGTTGCAACTTTTCCAAAATTTTAAGACACCATAGGGGTGTTTTAGGTATTTGATCATGGAATAACCGTACATTAACTTCTCAGACAATTGAATCATTTCTTATCCTGGAATTGAATATATATAACCCTAATACCCAAATCACAGTTTCCTCTCATCTCTTCACCTTCATCTTGACTGAATCCTCCATAACCCTAATATCCCTGTAAAGACTGCAATGTAAGATTAAATATATTATGGTATAATATTTAATCTACTAGCCATTATAATCATTTACATTATATGGATCAAAATATATAACAACCTATTAAATAATTAGTTGGTAATTATTGATGGGCCTAATTACCCTTATTAACTAATTAGGGTTTCCTCCTGGGTGCATATATAAGGAGAATAATGTGGAGGTTAAAGGGTTAGACAATTACACAAACCCTAATAACACATAACATCAATGTCGCCTCCCTCTCCATAACCGATTCCCCTTTATCGGTTTTCTTCATCACCATCATTAGATTGCACCCTAAGGAGGAACCAGATCAAGCTGACAATCATGTCAAACTATGTTGCTGCGTCTCCATATGGATTCTCTGCTGGCCTGTACTGATGCAATCAAAGGTATGTTTTCATGTTTTCCATTATGTCTAAACAGAACTGATCAACATGTGGTATCAGAGCATATGTTGATTAGTCGGTTCTGTTTTCCTATCCTTAATTCTGGGATTGAAATCTGGAAAACATAAGTTTTGAAAATTTAATGAACATCACGGCTGGTTTCGAGTCTGATGTGCCGAAGTCAATTTTTCGGAAAAAGAATGTTATATAAATGACTCGAAATCATAATGGTTAAAATCAAGTCCGAAATCTGTTTATAAAAATCTTAAAAATTCAGGTTTCGGGTTCCAGAATTTTGTTTTTATGTTTAGGGTTCATCATGTGTTCTTAGGAAAATTCGAAAATTCCCTTATGTTTTGGAATGTAATTAGGATTTATGAGTGTTATTTCCTGTTTTGATCGGTTTTGCATTCTAAAGATTTTCGAAATCTGTTAATAGATAATCAGATAAAATTTTCGAAATATTTTGATAAAATTAGATCATCACTATAACAGGAAACCATATCTCGAAATCCCAAAAAAAAAATTCGAATTTTCAGTTATTTTCACAACAACAGCTGTTAACAGTGGACTCGAGACCATCAGGTTTCTACTCGAGACCATCAGGTTTCGACTCGAGACCAAGATCTCGACTCGAGACCACAAGGTCTCGACTTGAAATCATAAGGGTTCTCATATCATCTCTACTCGAGACCATAAGGTCTCTACTCGGAATCATAACTGTTCTCAAACCTTTACAACTCGAGACAACGATTTCGACTCGAGACCATAAGGTTTAGACTCGAGACCACTGAGGTTTCGACTAAGGGCTTCAAACTTCACAACTCGAGATCTCATCAAGCACTCGAGATCTCATAAAACATAGTAGTCGAGACCATGATTACGACTCGAGACACTGAGGTTGCGACTCGAGACCATTAATGAGTCGAGACCTCATAATGTTGCAAGATGAGTCGAGACTTGACTCGAGATCTCACTCGAAACCTCATTATTTTAGGCTGTTTAATGTGAACTAAGACTTAGCTCGGGGCTCCGCCCCGAACCCCGTGCGGGGGCACGCCGTTCCCCTGCACCCCCCAGTGAACTCACCGCGGAGTTCGATCCGCGCTAACAGGTGGTTTGCTATTAAATGATTGGTTTTGTAAATACTTAGTTAATTAATAAGGATCAAATAATGTTTTACAAACCCAAAATGACTTTACTTGAATGAGCTTCTGATGTATCATTTCTGGCCAAAGCTGATTTGATACATCTACTAATCATCCAAGTATTACGAAAGCTATGTTAAGTGTGCATCATAAACATGAATGTCTTAATATCTGGCCAAAGCTGATTTAATTCCTTCAAAGATGGCATACTTAACAAGTGCATAACTAAAGTGATTGTCTCAATTTCTGGCCAAAGCTGATTTGTTACAACCACTTTGCACACATGCTTAAATGATTACACTTCTGGCCAAAGCTGATTTGTCTTCGTTTAAGTAGAACTTTAAATAAGTCTATTATTTTGATGTTAGTAATAGACATATCACAATCTCTTCACATAATGATCCTTCATTATTTTTTTATGATCATTTCGTCTGCCTTATTTTAAGTACCCATAACTTTTCTCACTATAACTTTCTTCTATAAATCAATATCTCACCCACTATAATTCTTAAACCTAAAATGTTTTGCTTTATTTAAAGTTTCTAGAGTAAATTGTCATTTTAGTCCATGAGTTTTGTCCAAATTTGCCACTTTGATCCAAATAGTTTTTTTTGTGCCTCTGGGTCCCTGACTTTTACATTTTGTTGCCATTTTGATCATTTTGTCTAACTCCATCCAAAAACCCAGTTTGTACTTAATCACTAATGTTTTCAGTTGCCATTTTGATCCAATTCTAAAAAATCAAAAAAATTCCAAAAAATTCACAAAAATCTAAAAAATCATAAAAATTCAAAAAAATCTAAAAATCAAAAAAATTCTAAAAAATCATAAAAATTCTAAAAAATCCAAAAATCATTAAATGTTTCGGCACGAACCGTTTCGAACCCGTACCGTATCGAACCGTATCGTTTCGACCCGTACCGTTTCGAACCCGAACCGTTTCGATACGGTACGGGCTCGAAACGGTCTGCGTCGAAACGGTTCGGTTCGATACGGTACGGTTCGCGTCAAAACGGTTCGGTTCGAAACGGTTCGCGTCGAAACGGTATGGTTCGAAACGGTACGGGTCGAAACGCTTCGCGTCGAAACGGTTCGGGTTCGAAACGGTTCGGGTTCGAAACGGTACGGATCGAAACGCTTCGCGTCGAAACGGTTCGGGTTCGAAACGGTACGGTTCGTGTCGAAACGGTTCGCGTCGAAACGGTACGGATCGAAACGCTTCGCGTCGAAACGGTTCGGGTTCGAAACGGTACGGGTCGAAACGGTTCGTGTCGAAACGGTTCGGCTCGAAACGGTTCGCGTCGAAACGGTTCGGTTCGATATGGTACGGGTCGAAACGGTTCGCGAAACGGTTCGGTTCGAAACGGTTCGCGTTGAAACGGTACGGGTCGAAACGGTTCGTGCCGAAACATTTAATGATTTTTGGATTTTTTAGAATTTTTATGATTTTTTAGAAATCTTTTTTGATTTTTAGATTTTTTAGAATTTTTATGATTTTTTAGATTTTTTTTTATTTTTAAATTTTTTTGGAATTTTTTTGATTTTTTGGATTTTTTGGAATTTTTTGGAATTTTTTTTATTTTTAGATTTTTTTGGAATTTTTTTGATTTTTTGGAATTTGATCAAAATGGCAACTGAAAACATTTTTAAGGAAATCCCCAAAATACCCCTGTTACAAACTGGGTTTTTGGATGGAGTTAGACAAAATGATCAAAATGTAAAAGTCAGGGACCCAGAGGCACAAAAAAAACTATTTGGATCAAAGTGGCAAATTTGGACAAAACTCAGGGACTAAAATGGCAATTTACTCAAGTTTCTATAAGAATTAGCTCTTAAATTAAATCCTTGATTATCTCTTAAGACACGATAATCCTACTGCTCTCTTCTGGTAAAGGTACTACAGAAGATAATTAGAGCATGATGAACAGGACAAATCGAACATGATGTCTCTTATGATAATCAAGATCTCTCTAACATAAATGCTATCACTAAGGTTATTCCAGATTAAGTTTTTCCAAAGACTAATCTATTATGTGTGGTTTAATCACAAGAACTCCTAAGATGCATGCCTTTATTTAAATTCTAAACTATAAAGTTAAGTGGTATATGTGAATACATTATAGTATACAATACCATGACCCATAAAGTTAAGGGCTTACGCATGGAAATAAGTACAATTTTCCAGTACATAACATACTTAGATTTTCACTTGTACAATTTGATGCCTTATAAATCAACTATAACACTCAAAAGTACCAAAGTATAATGAGTGTGTTGATAAGCAACATATGTACAAAGAAATAAATATTAGAAACTGGAAAATAAGTTGGTACTCACCTTACAACCACTTAAAACTTTAAAAGAGGATTGTTCTAAGGCCCATAGACAAATTACAAGTAAAAAAATTCCAACTCTAAGGTTTTTCAAGGGAAAATCTCACTGCATAATTATGCCATTAGACTAGGCATAAGCAACGAGACTATCCATTATTCAGAAGAACAGTTGGATAAGTTAATTAGGTAGTCACTTCCTAATGATATCTAAGTCTGCTAATTTTTTAAATATTCCTATTAACACATGATTAGTTGACTCTAGTTCTAAACGTTTCCTTACCAGAAGTCAAACAAATAATTAACATGAGAGTTAGTGACAAAATTAAATGTTAAGGCTATAAGAACCATAATAAGCAGTCTTCTAACAACGCTTTTCGACACCTTATATATTCTGAAGATTAATCAGAATATAGTATCATAATTAAGCAAAGTTATGAACGTTGTGAGGTTTGCATAGTCAACATAAAGTCACACTTACCTTAAACTCTCATCTTATTTGTTCTAAATATCTGGATTGAAACATTACTAAGATCGAACTAGATGATACCTTACACTTTCACAACTTTTGTCATCATGCAAATGAGAATTTGACAAAAGGAAAATGAGACTTATAAATTTCATCCATTATAACCAAAATTCATGAGAAATCATGACATGGTTAACAAGGATGATTATTCAACTAATCTCATTCTAAGTGATTTTAAATCATGACGTTAAAGCCGTAAAATATGACTTGGCTTATGGAACAAGTATGGGTCCATCATAAGTCATTCATTGACATTCGTGGAACTTATTCAAAATGGAATATTCAGACATAATTCATTTATCATTTAAAAGACTATCAACTTGTATCTAAATTTTGTCGCATATGGCTGACGGTCTTAGAAGAAATCTATTCATATATATATATATATATATATATATATATATATATATATATATATATACACTTAATAAGATTTCTATTAAATATGTCCTTAAGTTTCTTATGATATTTGGACATTAAGGAAATTCAATAAAGTCTAACGTATATATGATAAGTTCCCACGTCACGTAGCTCATTGAAACTTCTCTTGTAGCATTTCTAGAGATATCAAAGATTAGTGGGAGCATTAAGTGTCTTAATAATAACTTGCAATATCTGCAAGAGGTCGGGGAGTGAAAACTTTATATTACTTCAATTTACACCTCTTGTACTCCTCTTGTACAAGACACCGCTCCATCACACTTCTGTTTCATCAATACTTGTCTCCTTAAAATCTAATGCTACTCTTACAAAAGTTTCATTGTTGCTTAATTGTGGACACACTTAGATTTCTTACCTAAACTAACATAATCCTCAACAAGAGAAACTACAACGACTGACATCATTAACTTGTTTCTCTATTAGAATTTGTTGGTCGTTAAATATTGACCCTAAGCATGCTGAGTTCCTAAAGATTTCTAAGGTCAGTGGGAGCAGTCAAAGTTCTTATCATGACTTGCAAGGAATACAAGAGGCGGGGGAAGAGTGTCATTAAATTTCACTCGGAATTTAACTCCGATTACACCCCTTGTACACCATACTGCACCAACTCTTACAAACTTAGAATCCTAAAAATGATAGCAACCTAACCAAGAGCTAATCCATAAAATTGAAACTTCTAATAAACCCAATAATCAACTCAGGAGGTCATCTAGGTTTAAAAGCCTACTAACTTTGATGATTACATAACCTCCCTAATGAAGTTGAAATGGACTTTGGAAAAGTTTACTGATCCTATCTCTTCTAATTAAGCCATTAGTGTCAATCAATCTTCTAAATGGAATAAAACAATTTTATAGTAAAACTGATTTTATATGTTCGTATAACGTTTGGGATTTGATTGAATTACCTAAGAGTGTTCATAACTAAACCAAATCCTAATATAAGCGTTAAGACACGAAGAAGCATGATTGATTGTCAAAGGTCATACTTAGAAAGAGATAAATTATCAAAGAGTTTTTTCTTACCTATCTTACAGAAGATTTCTTTGAGGATCATCACTGTTCTAGTAGCTTATAATAGTTTTAAGCTACATTAGATGAACATTAAAATGATTTTCCCTAACAAATGGCTGACACATTTACATGTTCATTAGATAACAACCTAAAGTTTCAAACTAAAGGTTAAAGAACACTTTATTTGTAAGCCAACAATATCCATGTATGGGTTAATGCAAACATCATAATGTGATGAAAAGCTAACGTAATTATTTTCATCAAGAATCAAGTGGATTAATGTATCTACCTCAAAATGAGTGGGAGCAACTAAGATAAACTTGTCAATATAGATGATATTCTTTTGACAAGTATATGTTAGATAAGTCAAAGCATTGTTAACACAAACTTTGATATAATAAATCTCAGAGATATCTCTTACGTGATTGATATCATAACATACTGAGATAGACCCAATGGGATATTAGTTTCGTTCCATAAGTTTAACATTAAACGGGTCCTTACATGTGTAACAAACAATACTGCTCTCCTTTAGAGGATAATAGGATAAATGAGATTATTTATTTACGCTTCATTAATTAGAAGCCTTATGTAAGTTCAAGTCTATACTCGTTTAGATATTACTCACATTGCAACACACTAGATATGTCTAGATTAATGTGAAGCATTTAATAGAGTATTACAATATCTTTAAAAAGAAACGAGAGGCTACAATTTAAAGAAGAAGTGAGAATTAAAACTGGTTTATTACTTTAACTTTGAAATATTCAAAGATGATAAAATGTAATTTCGGGTATATCCTTATGTCAGCAGACAAATCCATCTTATGGAGGAGTCATAATAAACTGATAATAACAACCTAAGTTATAACGACATAATATAGTCACTAAATGTTGTTGAAAATTTATCAGTGGACTCATAAGTTTATTAACTCCATATAATTAATATTTTGAAGACTTAGTGTGATAAAGTCAGCTACCATGACTCCTTGAACAGTAACAGTTCAAGAGGTGCTGCATTAAGTTTCGATACGCAATTAATTATTCGTTTATGAACGAATTGAGGAAACTAAGTTTTGTATCGAATACATTCATGATATGCTTAAGGATCCTATAACTGAAGGGCTATTACCCATAAGTCTTATTAAGAGAGCTCAGAGACGGGTATTAATTGATGGTCATGCGCAACTGCATATCGTATTATGAATGACTAAGTATTAGTTAATTTTCCTCATCAGTTTGATTTTGTATGTCTCTAAGAATATGTCAAGCTAGCATAATGGCATATAGACAAATATAGTTACAAATCAAACAAAGGGCTTATGCATATTTTGATCATAACGATTAGGTTTTAAATTAAGGCTATAGTATGACTAATGGGGGTCCTGAGTCGCATAATGATTCAACGGCTGTATTTCTCTGCTATAGTACTTGTTTAAGGCTAAAATGAGTGTTAACTCCTGATCAGGCTTATCTAATACTCATAGTAAATGATTACTCGGCTAAGTTGGAGAATGTAAGATTAAATATATTATGGTATAATATTTAATCTAGTAGCCATTATAATCATTTACATTATATGGATCAAAATATATAACAACCTATTAAATAATTAGTTGGTAATTATTGATGGGCCTAATTACCCTTATTAACTAATTAGGGTTTCCTCCTGGGTGCATATATAAGGAGAATAATGTGGAGGTTAAAGGGTTAGACAATTACACAAACCCTAATAACACATAACATCAATGTCGCCTCCCTCTCCATAACCGATTCCCTTTTATCGGTTTTCTTCATCACTATCATTAGATTGCACCCTAAGGAGGAACCAGATCAAGCTGACAATTATGTCAAACTATGTTGCTGCGTCTCCATCTGGATTCTCTGCTGGCCTGTACTGATGTAATCAAAGGTATGTTTTCATGTTTCCCATTATGTCTAAATAGAACTGATCAACATGCAAATGAATCGTCCCACCTTCAATTTGTCCTCTCAAATCCCCCTTACGTTCTCACTCCACCCTCTGCCGGCGACAGTGGTTCCAGGGGCTGTGGTATTGGTGGTCGTCAAAGGCCAACGGCTAGGATTTTCCATGAAACACTGTAGTTATCGAATTACACTCTCTATTTGCTGAAGATTTTTGATCGATTCTGTGTATTGTAGCAAGGATGTTGGTTACATATTTTCATCTTTTTAGATTTCAACAAGTTTGTTCCTCATAAACACCTTGAATTGCATATATCGGTTCATCATTTTATATGTTTGAAATTGAAACAAGTTCCTTTTCAATCGCAGGTTCTAGGTCTTGAAACTGAAATCAGATTGTTGAAATCGCTAGATCTTGAGTCACTGGTATTCTGGTAATTGAATTGATTCGTTTCTGCATTTTTTTTGACATTTCATTTATGTTTGCACGTATATCTGTATGAAAATAGCAACAGTTCAATGATATGCATACATTTAGCTGGTCAACTGTGGAATCTATGTTGTTATTTTAGAAAACATTGGAATTTAATTCTTTGACTCTTGGCCTGTACAATCAATTTGAATTTGATGGCTTTTGACCGCCATGAAATGTAATTTATGTTCACCATTATCCTAAAGATAGGTGGAACCGCGATTATAGAGACGATGGGCCGCCTGGAGTTGACCGGGTCATCGGTTCCTTGCCGTCTAGCTTCTCGCCTAGGTACCCTGGTTATGACTCTAGAGGGTTGAGTTATCGAAGACGAAGCACGTTGAAACGTGAAACGAGTTCGAGTCATGATGATGATCAGTGGCACCCTTACTCATCTGACTCTTCGTCTCACCGAAGGGCGCCATGAAGACCGCCACCATTGTTGTTGGCGGTAAGCTTAATCGCCATGGGGGTTGTTTTCTATTTAGGGCCAGAAAAAGCATCAAGTGTACATGGGAACTCGAGTGCATGGCTTCGGGTCAAGAAATTGATGATTCTTCAAATAATAACAGCTCGTAAGCTTCTACATCTCATATAGTGTGGATATAAGTTATCATAATATTCTACCATGTGTCTGACTTGAGTTTTGTTACAGGCCCAAAAAAGTATACAAGGATCCAGACGATGGGTGTCAAAGATTTTTGCTTGAACATGAATTTGTCCAGTGCTTTGCTAATCCAACCTATATTCACTGTAAGTTAAAGTTACAATGTAAAATCAATATTATGAAGGATTGTACTAAAAATGATGAGAAATATTTGCAATAGTGATGTGGTTTCTACATTTGAAATTTGGAAACAAAAATTAATTGATTTGGAACCTTAAACAAATAGAATAAGTGGTATCCATTTATTCTAGGAGATCTTTAAGTCACTAAATGTAGAGGTAGTTTATAGTCAGTTTCTTCTTTATGTTTTTTGACTTCTTTTACCCTTTATGAAGTTCAAATTTGTTCATTGACGTAGATCTAGCTTAGAACCGTTATTTTGAAGATGAAGCTTTCATTGGCTACTTGAAGTACCTTTAGTACTCGCAACGACCTGAATACATAAAATATATTATGTGAGTTGTGCTTTGCCTTTTAGTCTAACAATCTTATTATGTTGAATGTTTGTATCAAGAGTCATTCTTTTCAACAGTTTATTAATATCTGTTTATTTTTGGAGGATTGCAGGTATCCACATTGTCCCTACTTTCTGGAACTTCTTCAAAATGCAAGTATTTGATTATTGATTAAGTATTAACTAACGAAAGTATTTGATTGGTGTTTCTATCTTTTAAAGTATGATGTTCATGGTAATGTCTTCTTCGCTGTTGATGAGTTGTTCCTGGTGACAGAACTGTTGGGTGCCTGGGTAAGTTCGTACCCCGTGAAACTCAGTTGGCTCAAGATCTACAAACATCGCTCCCGTAATGCATTTTTCGAACCAGTCTCGCTGAAAAACTTGGTGAAGGCATCGTCTCTAGCCTAACCAATGTGTACAACAATGTACTCTCATCTCTGCAAAAGTTTGCTGGTCAAAATGGTTCAAAAAAAGAGTAAGTTTGTAAATTATTGTTGTTCAATAAGCTGGTTCAAATTAAGCACTTGAATTATTTGACTAAATGAAAAAATAAAATAAAATTGAAATATGATTCTGTAAAAAATCTACAATGAATGTCATGCATGTTGTTGGTGTTCCACTCGGTGGAAGTAACAGACTTTATAAAACAATCTCTCTATAAAAGCCAAGGTAAACTTTAAAGAAGAAGTAACAAGCTTTTTACTTGCATTTTTGGTCCTTTTGGTTTGATTGAATTTTTAGCCTCTTGGCTACATTAAGTTGCACTTTGGGTTGTTTTATAGTAGCAATTTGGCTTGTTTTTTTTTTGCTTTAGATCACTTTTCAAACCTGGCCGAGTTGGCTCGGAATTTATTGTGTCCAGTTTGAGCTCAGTATTTTAGCTTGATTTTGTATTCAAGACGTAGTTGACAATTAGGCGAAGCATAATGCTTTATCATAATTCTGGAGTTTTATTCTGCATCTTTTTAGTATTATTGTTATATGTTCTTTTAAATGAAATAAAAAAATCAAAGTTACCCACTCATCTTTTAGTTGTTAACGTGTCTATTTTAAGTCTACCTGGTAAATGGTGTTTGGTACCCAGTGAAGACAATGGTGGTGTTTTCTAGCAGTTAAGCAGCGGCATCAACATCTCTGTAAGGCTTTGTGTCGAGAGGAGAAGTGTCTCACTGTAAGGGCCGAAGCATGACTGCTATTAAGCGTATTGATCTGAAGTATGGACATGGAATCCCTAAGTTCTTGAAAAAGATCAGGACTCTTTCCTGTTACAGGCATGAAAATATTGTCTCTCTTCTGGGATTTGTTACCAAGGGGATGAGACGATCCTTGTGTATGAGCATGTGTCTCGTGGAAGCCTTGACTGCTATTTGGACTCCTCTCATCTCACGTGGTCCCAACGTCTCAAGATATGTTTGGATGCCGCAAAGGGGCTAAGGTACCTTCATGATCACCAAAGACTTATCCACTGTGATGTAAAAAGCGCCAACATCCGACTTGATGACCAATGGAATGCTTAAGTTTCTGACGTTGGATTATCAATAATGGGCCCCGCTAATGAGCATAGCTCTGTTATATTGTGATTTCTTACTAATCTATATATTGTGTCAGATCTTCAGCTTGATGTCAAAGGTTGCCGAGATGTGTATGCCTCATTTGACAAGTATGTTGAAGTAGAAAGGCTTGAAGGTGACAACAAATATCATGCTGAACAACATGAGTTACACAGGTTGGATGCTGAACATGTGTTACAAATATCATGCTGAACTACATTATTATCATTACCACCTACTAATAAACTATCTAATATGACCTTTCAGGATGCAAAGAACGGCGTTCTGTTCATCGATTTCCCACCTGCTCTAAAGATAGTTGTATTAGGCTCAAGTAATATAATTTGTAGATCAGTGAGATAAGGAAAAAACTAACAAACATGCGTCAAATGAGTTAAACTATAATTAAGTTATGTGTTTTTTAGATGGATTTTGGAAATGGTCTTGTTAGTTCTTGTATATGCTATTACATTCTTACCTTTGATTATTATTATTATTATTATTATTATTATTATTATTTTTGCATCTGGTCATAAATTTTGTTATGCTTGTAAGTGCTTCAAATCGAGTGTACTAGCGAGCACATACACGTGTCAAAATAATACATACAATAAGAAAACTTTAGTAGTGAACATATGATTCTTTGCCGTTTTAATGTTTGAATTATGTTCCCGCCTCGTATTGTCGACTCCGCCACAACGCGCGGGTTTCCCACTGGTCTTCCAAATGTTTGCAAATGAATGTATAATAAGTTTCAAATTAAGTTTAAATACAAAACATATAAAACACAACCAACGCGTTTGACCAAAAAAAAATCTCAGAAACTTCATTACATTCATACATTCATGAACCCTTCAAAAAAATGTTTCTTGTTTCTGTGGTGATAATAAAAAATGTGCACTTCGAGTCCCTGGAGTTAGGAACTTTATTCACTATATACTCATATTATCTTTGGAGAAATGACCAGTAGGTCCCCGCATTTTAACTGCTATTGACTTTATTCACTTCTAACGCTGACTTCTACCAATTTTGACTTTACTTCCAACATATCTTATGGGAGTGGCTCAACAACTAAGGAAAAATATGTCCCACCAACGGTAGGGAGTTGGGGTCATACCATTTTCAATCCAAGGCATGACAAAGTCAGTGAACCTCGATCATACGCCAGATGGAATGGTTGGTCCTCAGGATTCAAGGACATTGTACGACGCTTGCAAGACGCGTATGTGACAAGTGCCAACAACACGTGATGATTTTTTCTTGAGGCGAACGCATTGATTGGTGATATGATAGTTCCTAATGTCTTATCTTATAGTGTTGAATTGCGTCTCAAATTTAGCCACTTACTTACTATAATAGTGTTACTTAAGATGATAAAAGACCTGCACATTTGTTTGGAACAAAAAGAATACATATCGTACTGGTAAAACAAATTAAAAAACTGTACATAAATATTGGTTATTTTATGATATGAAAATATACATGAACAAAAATTTAACCAAAAATAAAGAAAAAATCATACAAAATTCTTAACCATTTCTCTAACTTCTTCAATCACAAGCCATGCTTTATTGTAACACCTCGTAAAATCGTGTCCAATTATATAAAGGCACGTGTCCTAAACCTTAAACGTGTAACGGAATTATTCTGAAGGACTAAATTTGACAACATTGAAATTTCGTATACGAAGGGACTAAAAGTGTCAACATGCAAATTTATGCCTCTGAGTGACCTTTTACTAAACCCGAGACTTTATAATGTTAAAACAAGCTCTCGGAAATGATTAATGATGATTATAAAAGTTGAAGGACTAAAGGTGTCAAGTTTGAAAGATTTCAAGTTTCTGATCAACCTCTTATGGACCGCAAGGACCCATGCTTACGGTCCGTAAGAAGGGTACCTGGGCGATACAAATTTAAATCGGTTACGGACCGTAAGGGGTCAGGCTTACGGTCCGTAAAGCCTGTATCTGGGCAGTAATTTTTGGACAACTGCAAGTTTCTGCCATAAACCGACTTATTCGCTTAGAACTCGATACCAGGAGCTTGTTGATGGTTTCTAAAACCACCAAGGACACCTGTGAAGATCTCTTAACATCCATAACACCTGGCTTGATCCTAGAATGCTTCCTTCAACTATAAATAGGGATTTCAAGTGCCTCATTCTTTGCTCACTTCATTCTAATCGTTCTTCTCACTCTTGCTTGGAGATTCCTGATAAAGGAGACTCCCTCTAGTCTTAAAGATTCAAGCTAGAACCCTTTGTAAGTGTCCCTAGCCACTTTAGTTCAGTTTTAGAGGTTTATGACCCAAAGTCAAAGTTGTCGTAAAATAACTTTGACCTTCGGTTAAAACCCAAATGGTCCAGCCGTTGTTCGAGGCGAATGTGGCTATGTGACCATAATTAGGTAGGTGTTAACCTCTCAATAGGGCACCTCCTAATTTTCTCGTTTGCTTAGTTAATTGTCAGGTTAAACTAATTAATTAAAAAGGCAACCAGATCAGATTTATAAATAATAATCAAAACTGATAATGTAGGTGTTATGAATCACATTTTGTCACATAAATAACTTGGTAAATATTATTAGAACATGTCTAAGCATGTTCAACCCGACAATTCTGAGTTTAAGCCCGATTCGCAACCGAAAGTCGCCAAAGCTTGACTTTTGCTTTGACTTTCAGTTCTAACCTGATTAAGCTTAATTCCTTTATGTTTTAAGCTTTCATTGTGACCATTTAATATTATAGTATAACTCTCTGAGGTTATATTACCTGGTCACTAAGTGTTTTGAATTACATGCATGTTTGTGTTATTATGCTTAAAGTTGACCATTATGCCCTTATGTTCTAAAAATAGGATTTTTTTAATAAATGGTCATGCAAATAACTTAGGTACTGATTTATAAACATGTCTAAATCATTTTGACATTATATTCTGGTCTCAAATTGATGTTATGCAAAATATCGTAAATTTAGCTTTTATAAAGT
This sequence comes from Helianthus tuberosus, assembly GCA_030545235.1. Lineage (NCBI taxonomy): Eukaryota > Viridiplantae > Streptophyta > Magnoliopsida > Asterales > Asteraceae > Helianthus > Helianthus tuberosus. The sequence continues at coordinate 94,535,637 of CM060399.1, read as the reverse complement.
CTAAATTACCCTTTTATGCATAAATCATGTTTAAACATAAATTTTGACACAAAACTCATTACCTACTATTATGATATCATTTTTATGAATTTTTGGAATGTTGAATCAGATTACATACTGACTTTAATATGGAGTTCTTGTATAAATCCTATAATTGACGAAATTTCCCTTTTTATAAATAAAATGAGTTTTACAAATAATAAACATGCCAAACTTTTTGCTACTGATCTAATATGAAAAATAAAATATTTTGACCATCCAAGGCTGGTCAAAATATCAGAATCACATAAACTTTGCAAATTTCATCAATTATCGATTTTTACGCTAAATAGGTGCATAGTATGGTTTAAAACCATAATTAGCACCCAAGACTTGTTACCTACTGAAATTATAAATAATTGTTAATATTTTTACAGTAGGTATAAGTTATGAACTCTGACTTCCAATTATGTCCTTAAAAGCATATGTGAAATGACCAAAATTCCCTTTCGGGGCATAGTTTGGTCATAAATGGTAAACCACACATATGTATGATATCCTAATGATATAACATCATAAAATAAATATTTTTACAGAATGCTTTTGACCAGAACATCAGTTTACCTATAAACCTCTTTTATAAATCCTAAAATGACCAAAATGCCCTTATGAGGCTTAATTCGGTTTTAAATACTTTTTTGGGCATATATGTTGACATCCTACTGATGTCTTAGCATATTTTAAGCATAATAATGTATGAGACTTGTATATGATTCATTAGGCTACCCGTTGTGCTTATACGCGTTCGGTTCAGTGTATGTAACTAGTTTACATAAATTAGCCGAAACGGGTCAAACCTTATCATTTAAACTTCAAATTCCATAATGTGTTTAGTTTACCCATATTATGCAAGTATTCAAACTTGTTGGGTCTACATCACATTTCATTCCGGTCTCCGCTTAATCTAGCGTTTCGAACCATAAAACATATTTATAACTAACCGGTCTAAGTCTTTGACTTAAATAAAACCCGTTAGTATCCTAATAGGTTAATAAACTTTCCATACAGATTAAGTAGCTTCGGTAGAAGATATTTGCATAAGGTATTAGGAAACATACGGCTGAGTAGCATCTTTGCACAACTAGCTCAGGTAAATACTTTTAACTTATTTTCCCTATACGGGCTTGGGATACGGTAAATTATTACCGCTTGGTCGGGTACGGGTTTATTTAGTCGGATTGTGATTCAATAAATCCGCATAACCCGTTTTAATCTGTTTTGTTTGATAACATAAACATTGGGGGTTAACGACCGTGTCTTGGATATCCTCGGCTCATTTAAATTATAAATGGCCACGACCTATGCACGGGGTGTAGGCATACACCTGACAGATGTAAATGCTAAATATTAAATAACCCACATGTTGGGGATAACTCTTTTGTGGGTTTTATAAGTGGTGAGTCGGTTAATCATGACCGGCTTCCAAACCGGCCCCAATTGTATGACAAACATGTAAATCAGTATACAAGATTTTAATAAAGATTATCCCAAGTTATAAAAGATTTTGTGCCATGTGCGCCTAAACCAATTTTCATAAACTCTTTTCAAATGAGTCGGTTAATTGTATTTACTAGTGAAAACTGACGTATTTTCCAAAGACTAAGTGACAGGTACCTCTCGAAACTAGGCCGGAGCTACTTGGTGTCAAATAAGAGGATCTTGCAAATCCTTAGATGCCTGAAGTATGTTAAAACTTTGTTTTATGTATTTGTTTTCATGATCCGCCTGTGGATCTCTATTACAATCAGTATGTATATTCTTTTATTTTCGAACTCTCGGACATTATGGATTGTAATAGTAATTAATCTACCAAGCCTTCCGCTGTGCTATAATTGTGTTAATTGACTATGATGATATCAACTATGTCATGATACTCCCCACCGGGCCCACCAGTAATATGTGGAAATATCGGGGTGTGACATTTATGCCCGTCGATTACTTCTGCTTTCATCTCGCCATCTTTCCGCAACTACATGAATGTAACATCTAAGAGTTCAGAACCAAAACATTTATACTAAACTTACACAGTTGACTAAAATTTAGTCAAGATGATCTAAAACTCACCTGAATTGTTGACATTTTCTGCATCAACAAACAACATAAACAAGACGATGAAGTGAATTGTTAGCAACGTCAAAACCAAAAAGATTTATAATTTGGAAAATTTGACGTACGGACATCTTCCCACGTTTCACGAGAGCTTGTGGTATTTTATTCACATCCACGTAATAAATTTTGAGTCTGTTTAAAAATTCACGAGTCGAAAAAAAACTCCATAGTACCCCACTATTCAATCTATACAACAGAGAACATATATGAAAAGAAGTAAATCATAAAAAAAATACTCAAGATTAAAACAAAATTACATGATTACAGTACCAGTTGAATATGGGTTGGCTACTGGTTGTCTTGAAATGGTTCGTTTTCACTACCTGTCCAAAAAATAATGTTGGTTACACCTTTTAGTTTGTTAAAGATGAAAAGCTATTATTGATCAAACGACAGCGGGGACCAGCAGGTTCATAGCGTAAAAACCAGCTCCTAAAGGAGTCTGATGCCACCAGCTCTTGGAGGCCCAATTCTTGTAGCCTAACATACTTCCAAGATCTCATTTTTAACTTAGACATGTTTATATATCAGTAACTATTATATGACCATATATTCAAAAATCTCATTTTTAAGCTATAAGGGCATAATAGTCAAAATTAAGAATAATAACGGAAACAAGCAAATAACTCAGATTTCTAGTATGATCGTGTAATATAACCTTATAGGGTTATGATTCATTAATTTACGATCATAACGGAACCTAAAATCAGTAGCAAACTAAATTTAATTCGGTTCATAATCGAAAGTCAACGCAGAAGTCAAACTTCGCGACATTCGGTTGCGAACCGAACCTAAAACTGGAATTGACGAGCCGGACATGTTTACACATGTTCTGATAATTATTACCAAGTTGTTTAACTGATAAAACGTATTTTAGAATACTTCTAAAAATATATCGCAATTAATTCGAAAACTGCCCCGTTGACTTTTTAAAACAATATTACGTTGACCCGTCAATTGACCAAGCAAACGTGATTCTTAGGAGGTGCCCTTTTGAGGGTTTAACACCTACCTAATTACGATCACGTAGCCATGTTCATTGCAAACAATGGCTTGACCGTTTACGGTCTAACTAAAAGTCAAAGCGTTTATCGTAAACGCTTGACTTTTCAGCTTTTTAAGCCAAATAAAATCAACTAGTCATGAAAGGCCACTTACATATGGTCCTAAGGACTGAAAATAACTTAGAGGATGCTCCAAAAATGCAGGAACTTCCAGGAATTGAGAGATAGGAAGATATGAGTGAATGATGCAAGTTTATAAGCAAGAACCTACCTCTATTTATAGTGTTTGGAGGATGATTGGATGATCAACAAGTGTTTTGGGGATTGCTTAGGATCATTAAAGGTGTATTACTGGTTCTAAAAACAATCAACAACTCAAGGTTTTGAATTACATGGTTTAGATTTGTGTGGAGAGCAAACAAGAACCCAAAAACAACAACTTAAAACAACTTGTTGCTGTTGTTTGGGCTTTGGCGGCCCATGAACGAGACAGGTCCTGGCCTATGTGGCCCGCGAGCCGGCCCAGTCCAGCAAACAAGTTTCTGCTTTGGCAGTTTTAGTCCCTGTCATCTTTTATTCATTGTTTAGCTTTTATAATGACATATATCGCCCATAATTTTCTAGTTTCGTAATCATAATGTTGCTGTTGCTGCTGCATGTTCACAGCCCTCGTAAGGGCAGCCCAAGAGGGCTTTACAGCCAGCCAGGGCATCTGGCCCGACTTAAATGTTTGGCAGTTTGTCGAGTTTGGTCCTTGATTCAATTTTTCTCACAAACAACAAACATACAGCTGCTGTTTGCTGTTCTGGCAGCCCGTGAGAAAGGAGTCAGGCCTGGTTCGCAGTACGTGACTTAGTCCTGCCTAGCCTAAAACTTTGGCAGTTGACAGTTATGGTCCTTGTAACTTTTAAAGACCAAACACACTTTCACACTTGACGATTTTGGCACACACTTTACATATTCATGTGTAATATTAATATAAAGTACAAGAATCTTTAACGGCAAGTCCTAGGCATACTCAGGGGTGCGACTGAGCGTTGCGGAGTTCCTAGTTTGTTTAAAAGACCACCCTAAAGTGTAGTTTCGCGCGTTGCCGCTTTTAACCCCTTAATTTGTGAATTTGCGCGCATCATCGTGAAATGGCATAAAAGCCTTACATGGCCAATATTAGGCACATTCAAGAGTATGATCGAGCATCACGGAGTTTCTGGTTTGCTCAAAAGGCCTCTCAAAGGCGTAGTTTACACATTGACGCTTTTAGTCCCTCTAACGCGCAAATTTGCGCGCATTATCATTTTATTGCGTCAAAGCCCTATGTTATCCATATTAGGCATTCTCCAGAGTATTATCAAACATCACGATGCTTCTGGTTTGTTAAAAGGTCACTCAGAGGTAAAAATTAACATGTTGACACTTTTAACCCCTTTTAACGCATAAACTAGTGCGTATAATCATTTATCGGCATTACAGCCCTATATGGACAATATTATGTATTCCCCATAATACAATCAGATATAATAACGCTCCGGGTTTGTTAAAAGGTCACTCAGAGGTAAAAACTAACATGTTGACGCTATTAACCCTTTGTCGCGCAAACTTTTAAATATTTACGCAAACGGTTCCTCTTGATCAACAAGTGGCTTATCTGTGAGTACGAATACCGTGTAAGGTTATTCTGAGGCTTAGTTTAAGCACGTCGACACTTTTAGTCCTTAGACATTCATAGTTTTTTATTTTTCACAAAATTTGTCCTTAATAGTCAATGTTTGACTTCATTAGGGTTTAGTACACGCGTCAACACATCATTGAACGTGATTTTACGAGGTGTTACATATTACTTCTTGTTTGAGAAAAATTTCGGAAAATCGATGTTGTAACATCAACTTATCTTATTTAAACCATTATTTCAACAAATGAATCCCGATTGAAAACTAAAAATCATTTATCGGCATTACAGCCCTATATGGACAATATTATGTATTCCCCATAATACAATCAGATATAATAACGCTCCGGGTTTGTTAAAAGGTCACTCAGAGGTAAAAACTAACATGTTGACGCTATTAACCCTTTGTCGCGCAAACTTTTAAATATTTACGCAAACGGTTCCTCTTGATCAACAAGTGGCTTATCTGTGAGTACGAATACCGTGTAAGGTTATTCTGAGGCTTAGTTTAAGCACGTCGACACTTTTAGTCCTTAGACATTCATAGTTTTTTATTTTTCACAAAATTTGTCCTTAATAGTCAAAGTTTGACTTCATTAGGGTTTAGTACACGCGTCAACACATCATTGAACGTGATTTTACGAGGTGTTACATATTACTTCTTGTTTGAGAAAAATTTCGGAAAATCGATGTTGTAACATCAACTTATCTTATTTAAACCATTATTTCAACAAATGAATCCCGATTGAAAACTAAAAATCACAATCGGTAAACAAACCTATCAGATCTGAATGTAAAACTCAGATCTGAAGAAGAAACAAACACATATCTGAATGTAAAACTCCTAAATGTTGCTAGAATACTCAGATCTATAAATTTTTGTCATCTTCCTCGGTCCCGTAACCTCCCTGGCTCGCCCCATCTTCATCTAACACAGAACAACCAAAATCGTCAAAAATGATCTTATATATGAGAAAATATTCAACAAAAAAGAAAAGATAAACCTACCTTGCTTACTACGCAGATCTGAAGAAGAAACAAACACATATCTGAAGAGGAATCGTATACCTGAAGAGAAACAAACTCTTATCTGAAACCCTAGATCTGAATCGCCAGAGAGAGAGAGAGAGATAGCAGAAGATGAGAGGTGGTTGAGAATGAAAGAAATCTAGAAACCCTAGTTTGATATTGGTGTCCGTGTTTAGTTTGTGTGAAAGGGTATAATTGGAAAGTGAAGTCCAATATTTATTTTATGTGCTTTAAACACTTGTACATCATGCTTTAATGGTGTTTTAAGTAAAGTGACAAATTACCTTAAGCTATCCTTCGGATATGCTTTATAATATAGTATAGATAAAATATACATATTGGAATGGCAACTTAGGTCATTTATCACTTCCCTTAAAACTGATACGTTTAAAGCACATGAATTAACAAACATTGGCTGGCTGCTTCTTTTTCATTTGGCTCCATCATTTGTGAATTTTGAATTTTGAAACATGGTTTTGAATCACGTTTAGATCTCAGTGCCTCACTTCTTCATCTTCACCCCCGTACCCTCTCTATCATCTGTCATGTCACAGGAATTGTAACGCCTCGCTTTTAGAACTTTCCTTATTTAGAAAGTTGTCTTATAATCTATTTTGGGAAACCCGTATCTCTTGTAGTCATATTTTCGAGGCCTTGATCGTAATAAAACTTGATCATTTTTAAAGGAATTATACATTGAATATTCATACTTGTTTATACATTCAATTCATGTACATACTTGATACACATTCGTCACCCTCGTAAACACATGCTTATTTTACACGCAAATGATCGTAAACATGTATTTTATACATTTTATACATTCAAATACTTAATTTTATATTTACAATACATAATCCATCCTTTTATATGTATTATATACTTAATTATGTGTTAAATATACAAGAAATACCATAAAATACCTCAAGAACCAAACTTCAGGGACTAAAAGAGACAAAAGACGAAAGTTGCCCGGTAAGGGGCGCGAAGCTACCCGTAGCCCACCCCCTTTCACCTCTGTGGGGCGTCTAGCCCCTGAATCCGCAGAAAATTGTTTCTAGTCACAAGATTGGCCAACTCTTAACCATATTTCTCACCTAATCACTTCTAATCTTCATTTAACACCAAACCCTAATCCTCCACTATATAAACAAGCCTCCTAACACTCATTTTCACTTTTCTAACCCATTTACACTCTCAAAATGCTCTCAATTCAGCTGGAAACACTAGTTTTGGCAGATTATTCTAAGTGCCAAAGTGAACACTTTTCTTCAACTTTCTTCACCATTTCTTCTTCTACAAAGCTTGGAACACCTCTAGGAGTGTTTCCACTAGATTACCATGGTAATCTAAGGTGGAACATCACCATTTTGAGGTCCAAACTTTCTGTTTTGGAAGAATACTTGTAGAACTTTTATAAAACTATGTTTTCTTGATTGTATCTTGTGCCTACTTGTTCTTGAACCTATCTAAGGTTATGAGACTTATTAGGAGTTGATTCGTATAAAGTTTAAGAGGTGCAAACAGCTCTAAACTTTCTGTTTTGGTTCAATGTTCATGTACTTTTGTTATTTGCTAAAACTTGGTGGAATTTTGAATCCACCAAGCTCACAACTTCACCTATAGTTGTGGGTTTGTGTTGAGATTGATTCTCACCAAGATTTAAGTTCAAAAACTCTTTAATTTCAGTTTATACATGTCCTAATTCGAGTGATGAAAACAAGCTTGATTTAACATCTTCTATATGATGAACTCATGACTTGTGAAGTGTGAACAATGGAAGCTTGGGCTTTCTAGTCTAGTTCCACTCCTTCACTTGTGGAACTTTGTGTATAAAAACTCAAGTGATTTACTAGTATCAAAGTACCTTAGCCCCGTCTAGTCTCCCTCACTTAGTTAATTCTTTTCATGATGTGTTGGCATACCCGTGTTAGAGAGTACTTGGTCACTTGAGCTTATAATAGATAGATTGTCACGGCCCCAGCCGCAGTTTGACCCGGTCAGGAGCCGCGGGACAGGAACCCATGGTAATTATTAATTGATGCGACAACGGAAGATTTAACAGGATCTTTTTAAAACTTGAAAATGCCCGATTATTTTATTCCGTAATTCGGGATAAACCCCGTAATTTACAATAGAGAAATTTTACTAGGAAATTCCCTGATTTATAAAACATGTTTATTTATTTTAACTGAGCCACCTCTTCAAGCTTGTTAGTGCTCCGTAGCACGTTTTTCCTTGATTTACAACAGGTTGCCTGAAACATGTTTTAAAATATTTTGTCAGCGGGGAAATACTGGTGAGTCACTCAATTTGATAAAATGACACATAGTTATAAATTACAGCATAAGAGCGATTACAATGGCTTTTATTTTATTTTTATCTGGCGCCGTGTCACCTGGTGACGATGGCCATACCACTATTGGGTCTTTCCCCAAGTAGTGACGTTAATCACTGTTAGGATTTATTAGCCTAACCGTGAGAAATTAGTAATGTGCACAATACCCCACTAGCCAGTGATTCAAGATAACCACGACTTAATCCCTGTAATTATAACTTTTGAAAATAATGAAGTATTGTAAAATATTTTTGATAAAAGAGAACGACTCACATTGCAGATTTATACGGGCAGGATTTAGCCTACTGATTAGCCTTGTAACCTAATTTAAATAACAATGCACATGAACTAGGTCAGTAACTAATACAACATTTACGATAACTCGCGAGATTAAAACCCTCACAACGAATGACAAAGTGCTATATTTAAACATCCGTCGAATTCACGACTAATGACAAAGTATGGCCCTAATGTGGGCAGCACTTAAACATCCATTGGATAGTTTTCAATCGATCGGACATTGAATCGTATCAGTGATCGAGTTAATACCCTGTATCGTAGCAGCACCCCACTAATTTGAAAGTGAAATTCGAGCAGAATATGATTGATTTTGAATGTTTTGTCGACACCAGTGAACTGCTCATGACCCATCCTATTTATAGCTGAAAATGGGGCTCTCGCGGCCCGCGTGAGCCATGGGCTCACCCTTACGCGGCCCGCGTGGCCACCTAGTCTACGCGTAGGCTTGCTGGGTCACGAATAGGTGTGCCAGGTGGATGACACGTGGCCTGGGAACGCTTATCCGGTCAAACACATGTTGATGCGGCCCGCGTAAGGCTAAGCTATCCCTTACGCGGCCCGCCTGAAACCTAAAAATCTTGATTTCTTGATTTTTCATGCACAGTAGGGTTTCAGGGGTCCGGGTTTTTACTTACAGGTTGGTTAGGGACATTTTTGAAAGTCCTTACATCCTCCCCACGTTATTTAAAATCTCATCCTCGAGATTTATTGAAATAAGTGAGGATACTTTCGCTTCATGAAGAAACACTAACTAAATGGTCGGAACCGAGATAGTTAGGGGTTTTGAATCCGCATAAAAGGGTTAGCTCTCTCTCGGTTGATTCAGTTGCAATGGGATTTCTTCTCCGGTGGTTCTGCAAAAAAGAACACCGTTAGCCTCGTCAAGGGGAGAAGAGGGTTCTCTCCTTGACCCGACTCCGGCGTGAGAATAAGTATTGGTAATGGAGAAGATAAGTATTTGAGAAGTGAGTGTGATCTGAGTTCATACCTGAACAGTTCTTGTATTTATAACCGGGAGTTTGGGAGGGAAAACCTGTTATTGAAAAGATGACGGAAGATGCTAACGCCGTAGTGGTTATATTTCCTTCCGTTAAGTTCTTTGATCCAACGTCAAGTTGTCTCGATCCGATGTGAATGCACACGGATCGTGGTTTGATCTATGGCTGGGGAGTTGCCACGTGGAAAGTAATTAAGTGAAGATTATTCTTTAATTGCATGCCTTCGTTGTGATTTCAGGGGTGTCTGTGGTGACGACACGTGTCCAGACGGTTATAACCGTCTGGGGGGTGCACGATCATATTCTCTCTAGAAGATTACGGCTGTAATCTAGTGTGGCACCTTACTGTGTGGAGGCCACTGAATAACTCCTAAGTCTAAATTATCCAAGTCTGGATATTTAGGCGGAGGTATAGATCATCCTTTGTTTAGAAGGCGCAAGGATTTATGTTTTCCTTTGGGCGCGCAACTATAAATTGCTGATTGCTTTCTTCCTTTTGTAAGACCAATGCGCGGCCGCGCAAGGTTAAAAGGTTGAAAGGCCGGTTTGTGGTATGGTCTTAAATGCTTATTATGAGGTTTTTGGGACCTTACCCCTTCAAGTCCCCCCAGTCTAGTGTTGTACTTATGCGAATAAGTGGAGCACTGGACTTATGAGAGGGAAATGCTTTTGGGAGCGAGAAATAAGAAATCTTCTATGAGAAGATTGAATTTTGATTTTTGTAAAGATTTTTTGAAAAATCTTTGACTTTAACGAGACTGGTACAGTAAATTGATTGACAACCTGTCATTGTCAGTTGTTTTTTACTGTCCGTGTCTTACACGTGCGCGTGTAAACGCGAGTGTGTCTGATATTAACCTTTCCTGCTGCTTGTTTCTTCTGTGTCCTCTTTGTTGGACCAGTGCGCGGCCGCGCAAGGTCTAAAGAGGATTAAAGATGAAGTTGTGGTTTTTCCCTTAAGTCTTCTTTATTGGACCGGTGCGCAGCCGCGCAAGGTCTAAAGAAGGTTAGGAAATCGAGGTTGTGGTATGGTCTAAACGCTCGGAACGAGGTTGTTGGGACCTTACCCCTTCAAGTCCTCCCAGTCTAGTGTTGCTCTTATGTAAATAAGTGGAGCACTGGACTATGAGAGAGAAATGCTTTTTGCTGCAGGGTTTTTTGGCGCGAAAGTAGAATTTTTTATGAGAAAATACTCTTGCGCATTATTTTTTGTTTTTTCGATAAATCTTTGGGGAAAACTTGTGAGTTTTTTTCTTTGTCCTGACCTACTTTGCTATGATCTGGCATTTATTTGAAAAATAAGACATAAATACATGTAGTACCTTTTCATCTTCCCTTCTTCTAAGGGTGTTGATGATGGATGTGCCATTGGACTGTTTGCTAATGCTTTGAAGGAGTATCTTCCGGTTAACCGGAAAGATCAGCCTTTGCTTGTGTATCGGTGACGTCGAAACGGGTGTTATTCTGATCCTTTATCTGGGAATGAAGGGATACCAGTTGTTGATGGGGAGATTGAGCTGGCTGTTGTTCCCCCTTGTTAGGGTGTTCTGGGAAATACTGTATACCTCTAACGAGGCTGCAGTTATGTTTTTTTTTTTTTTTTTTTTTTGGTGTTTATTTTGTAAAGAACGTTTGATGTTCTGCTGCTGTAAATGTTGCTAAAAGTGCCTTGCTGCACTAGTAACTTTTCCTTGTTAATGCAATGCTATGCATTCATGGTTTGTGTTTATTGATTTTGAATTACAATATGTTGCATGTGTATAATTACTTTTTGTTTAGGTAGAGCGAATGAAAATGGTATTGTGCTCATGTGCGAACGTAAGTCTAGACTGTGCGCATGATTTGTTTCTTTTCTTTTTTTTTAGACCGTTCATGAGGCTTACAATGTTCACCATACTGTTTTCGCGTATACCAAAGGAATTACATGCAATTTGTAACAAATAAAATCATGTAAAGATATTTCTTGTATTAATAGGGCGCGAGGTTAAAAAATACCTTGCCTGTATAAGTCTGATTTGTTGAACAGCTTGGCTGGTTGTTGCGCGTTGTGAGGAATAGTTGTTGATCATGCTAGTTGAGTATGTCCTTAACTGTGAGTAGGGATGTAGAGATAATGAATAGTATGTGATTGCTCATTGTGGGAATTGGTTGTGCAACCCTTGGTGCTCGTTGATTGTACTAGCGTATTTCCATGGGTTGTCAGGGTTGCGCGTATGTAAAGGAGCGAGTGTATGTGTGTTCGCTCGTAAGCAAAGGAGCATGCGCGTATGGCGAGTTACATGCTTGTATGTAAAGGAGCGAGCGCGGATGGCGACTTACGTGCTCAAATGTAAAGAAGCATGCGCGTATGGCGACTTACGTGCTTGTATGTAAAGGAGCAAGCGCGGATGACGACTTACGTGCTCAAATGTAAAGAAGCATGCGCGTATGGCGACTTATGTGCTTGTATGTAAAGGAGCAAGCGCGGATGACGACTTACGTGCTCAAATGTAAAGAAGCATGCGCGTATGGCGACTTACGTGCTTGTATGTAAAGGAGCAAGCGCGGATGGCGACTTACGTGCTCAAATGTAAAGAAGCAAGCGCGGATGGCGACTTACGTGCTCAAATGTAAAGAAGCATGCGCGTATGGAGACTTACGTGCTTGTATGTAAAGGAGCAAGCGCGGATGACGACTTACGTGCTCAAATGTAAAGAAGCATGCGCGTATGGCGACTTATGTGCTTGTATGTAAAGGAGCAAGCGCGGATGGCGACTTACGTGCTCAAATGTAAAGAAGCATGCGCGTATGGCGACTTACGTGCTTGTATGTAAAGGAGCAAGCACGGATGGCGACTTACGTGCTCAAATGTAAAGAAGCAAGCGCGGATGGCGATTTATGTGCTCAAATGTAAAGAAGCATGCGCGTATGGCGACTTACGTGCTTAAATAAGGAGTATAAGTTTTACCACAATTTTTGATGTGATTTTTTAATCGGCGGTATTATACCGCAACAATAGGATTTATATTGTTCCCATCATCTTGAAAAGATAACGGATTGCGTATGTCTTTTTTAATGATTTCCTTCATCCATCAAATGTTAAGTACCGGTTGTACAGATATAGACGCTCTAATTATGCTAGTCAATATAAATGCTTGTGCATATATCTCCGTTATAGCGCAGATAAGTGTCAGATTGTAACACTTGCATGTTGAAAAGTCATGGCACTTGAATTAGTATAAGTGCTAGTTTAAATGTTTATAAGTGATAGCACCAACTGTTTTAGTGTATGCTAGAAGGTGTTGACGTTATGTAAAAGAATTCGGGAATTGTTCTCTTTCCCTCATTTTGTTTAAGGAAAAATCAAAAGGATCTTTCAGAGGAATTTGTAGTACCTAGGTTTTGACGAAAACCGTATTAGTCAAGGCTTATAGCCTAAGAAGCAAAGCTCCGGAAGTTATGCGTTACGCGACCTCAAATCTGCAGCTTCGCTGATCATAGAGTTTAAATGAAACCCCCAACTCTGGAGTGTTTGTGCAAAATTTGGTTCATGGCAATCTGGAACCTGTTGAACCAGTACTCTGGAGTTTTTCTTCATGAATAGATCTGAACGGTTATGAACTCCCTGCGCTTTTGTGCAGCAGTTTGTTGTAGGACATGCTTTTCAGGTTGTACATGTACGTAATTGGATAAATTATACTAGAAACATATAGTTCGTCCGGTAATGTCCGAATATACCAGTAATAATCACTGGTCGTTCTTCCTGAGGGCCCCCAGGAACAACAGGAAACACAACTTGCTGTTTTCTCCAATGTTGATCATAGTTTTGTTTATTTGGTCTTCGTGACGGACCTCCTTGAACCATGTGTATTTGTTTAGGTTTCTGATAACTGCTATATCTGGATTGTATTTTAATGGTACGACTGGATTAGATGTCCCCCCGACGTGGTGTTGGTGGGTCTAATACTGTAGTGTTGATTTCTTCTCCAGATTTGATGTTTGGGAAATCAGATCTGGCGATTTGTATAACGATTGTGTCTAAAGCAGCTTGGCATCTGCTAAACCAATGTTCTGGAGATTCTTCTATTTGTAAATTGTTTTTGACGTTTGGTCGAGGACCAGGTTGTCGGTGAGATGACGAATTTTCTGCCATGTATAAAAACAGAAAATGGAATGAACTGAATCGAAACGAGGTAGAAACTAGAAAAACTGAGAAAACGGTGGGCGCCAATGAAGAAACACTAACTAAATGGTCGGAACCGAGATAGTTAGGGGGTTTGAATCCGCATAAAAGGGTTAGCTCTCTCTCGGTTGATTCAGTTGCAACGGGATTTCTTCTCCGGTGGTTCTGCAAAAAAGAACACCGTTAGCCTCGTCAAGGGGAGAAGAGGGTTCTCTCCTTGACCCGACTCCGGCGTGAGAATAAGTATTGGTAATGGAGAAGATAAGTATTTGAGAAGTGAGTGTGATCTGAGTTCATACCTGAACAGTTCTTGTATTTATAACCGGGAGTTTGGGAGAGAAAACCTGTTATTGAAAAGATGACGGAAGATGCTAACGCCGTAGTGGTTATATTTCCTTCCGTTAAGTTCTTTGATCCAACGTCAAGTTGTCTTGATCCGATGTGAATGCACACGGATCGTGGTTTGATCTATGGCTGGGGAGTTGCCACGTGGAAAGTAATTAAGTGAAGATTATTCTTTAATTGCATGCCTTCATTGTGATTTCAGGGGTGTCTGTGGTGACGACACGTGTCCAGACGGTTATAACCGTCTGGGGGGTGCACGATCATATTCTCTCTAGAAGATTACGGCTGTAATCTAGTGTGGCACCTTACTGTGTGGAGGCCACTGAATAACTCCTAAGTCTAAATTATCCAAGTCTGGATATTTAGGCGGAGGTATAGATCATCCTTTGTTTAGAAGGCGCAAGGATTTATGTTTTCCTTTGGGCGCGCAACTATAAATTGCTGATTGCTTTCTTCCTTTTGTAAGACCAATGCGCGGCCGCGCAAGGTTAAAAGGTTGAAAGGCCGGTTTGTGGTATGGTCTTAAATGCTTATTATGAGGTTTTTGGGACCTTACCCCTTCACTTCATTTCCGATTCTAGCTCCCAAGTGTATTTGGGTCCTCTTTTGTAATCCCATTTGACTTTGACGAGTACCAATCTTTTGTGCTTGAGAAACTTTATCTTTTTGCCTTCTATTTGTAGTGGCTTCTCAACAAATTTTAACTTTTCATTTACTTGGATGTCTTGAAGAGGCACTACCAGAGATTCGTCTGCTAGACATTTCTTGAGATTGGATACATGAAATACATCATGTATTCCAGCTAATTCCTCTGGTAGTTGTAAGCGATAAGCAACTGGTCCTATACGTTGGATTACTGGAAATGGTCCTACGTATCTTGGACTTAGTTTTCCTTTCTTACCGAACCGAACTACTCCTTTCCAAGGAGAAACTTTCAAAAGTACTTTGTCTCCTACTTGGAATTCTAACGGCTTGCGTCGATTATCAGCATAACTCTTCTGGCGATCTCGAGCCGTCTTTAATCTTTCCTTGATTTGAGTAATCTTGTCGATAGTTTCTTATACAATTTCAGGACCTGATAATTGGCTTTCTCCTATTTCTGCCCAACAAACTGGAGTTCTGCACTTGCGTCCATACAGTGCTTCGAACGGGGCAGCTTCGATGCTTGAATGATAACTATTGTTATAGTAGAATTCAATTAAAGGTAGGTGGTCTTCCCAGTTTCCACCAAAATCTATTACACATGCCCTAAGCATGTCTTCCAGGGTTTGGATCATCCTTTCACTTTGTCCGTCTGTCTGAGGATGATATCCAGTACTTAGATTTAGTCGGGTTCCCATTACTTCCTGGAAACTGGTCCAGAAATGGGAAGTGAAATGACTATCTCTATCCGACATAATGGAGAGCGGAACTCCATGTAAGGATACTACTTCATCTACATACAACTTGGCTAACATTTCCATGCTAAAGGTTTCCTTTATGGGTAGAAAATGAGCTGATTTGGTTAATCGATCCACAATTACCCAAATCACATCGTTACCTTTTCTGGTTTTGGGCAACTTAGTAACAAAGTCCATGGTTATAAGTTCCCATTTCCATACAGGCATTTCTAATTGTTGTAGTAGACCTGAAGGTTTCTGGTGTTCTGCCTTAACTTGTGAACAAGTAAGACATTTAGAAACATATCTAGCTATGTCCTTTTTCATTCCTATCCACCAAAAATTATTCCTTAAATCTTGGTACATCTTATTGTTACCGGGATGTATGGTATACCTAGATTTATGGGCTTCCTCTAAAATCTTATTTCTTAATTCTCCTTGCTTAGGTACCCAAATTCTTTTCTTATGGAATCTCCAAATTCCATCAGTTCCTTGTTCTAATTCCTTTATTCTTCCTTTCATCCCTTCAGCATCATCCTTAATTGCTGTTTCTTGAACATTCTTCAATTGTTCCATTAAATCTAATTGTAGATTTAATCTCAGAGCACGAACTCGCTTTTGCTTTTCATGATACTTACGACTTAAGGCATCTGCAACTACGTTTGCCTTTCCTTCGTGATATTGAATATCACAGTCGTAATCACTTAGGATTTCCATCCATCTTCTTTGCCTCATGTTTAATTCTTTTTGCCCAAATATGTACCTTAAGCTCTTTTGATCTGTATAGACAGTAAACTTACTCCCATACAGATAGTGTCTCCAAATTTTAAGGGCAAAAATTATGGCTCCTAACTCTAAGTCATGAGTCGTATAGTTTTCCTCGTGCTTTTTCAATTGCCTTGATGCATACGCAATTACCTTCTTGCGTTGCATAAGTAAACATCCTAATCCTAATTTTGAAGCATCACAATAAACTTCAAAATCTTCCGTTCCTTCTGGTAAGGCTATAATTGGAGCATTGGTTAACTTCTGCTTTAAAATCTTAAAGGCTTCTTCTTGCTTAGGTCCCCATTCAAACTTAACTGCTTTACAGGTTAGCTTAGTTAATGGCACGGCTATTTTGGAAAAATCTTTAATGAATCGTCTATAGTATCCAGCTAACCCTATAAAACTTCTAATTTCCATAGCTGACTGTGGAACCTTCCATTTGGTGATTGCTTCTATTTTAGCAGGATCTACGTGAATGCCTTCGTGATTCACCATGTGACCTAAAAATTGCACCTCTTGTAGCCAAAATTCACACTTCGAGAATTTGGCATAAAGTTGTTCCTTTCTTAACAATGTTAAGAGTGCATGCAGGTGCTCGCAATGCTCTTCCTGGCTTTTGGAATAAATAAGTATGTCGTCGATGAAGACAATTACGAATTTATCCAAGTACGGTTTACAGATTCTATTCATCATATCCATGAATGCTGTGGGTGCATTCGTTAGTCTGAAGGGCATGACTGTAAACTCGTAATGACCATACCTAGTTCTGAAAGCAGTTTTAGGTATGTCTTCTTCTTGTACCTTCAATTGATGATATCCGGAGCGTAAATCTATCTTAGGAAAGTATCTAGCTCCTTGTAATTGATCAAAAAGATCATCAATCCTAGGTAATGGGTATCGATTCTTAATTGTAACCTTATTCAATTCCCTATAATCGATACACATTCTCATTGACCCATCTTTCTTTTTCACAAACAACACTGGCACTCCCCACGGGGATGAACTAGGTTGTATAAATCCTTTGCTTAATAATTCATCTAATTGCTTTTTCAATTCTAGCATTTCGGTGGGTGCTAACCGATAAGGTGCCTTGGCTATCGATGTAATTCCAGGAATTAGATGTATTCTAAATTCGACTTCCCTATCAGGTAGTAATCCAGGTAGTTCTTCTGGGAATACATCTGGGTATTCCGAGACTACAGGAATTTCCTTAAGTTCCTTACCCTTAGTGCTAATGATTACCGAAATCATAACTAGCAATTTTCATTACTGAAATGAACTTCATGGGTTTTCGCGGCTTATTCCCTGTAACCATGATTACTTCTCCAGTGGGTGCACGAATTTCTATGGAGTTCTTATCACAAAGGATTCGAGCATGGTTGGCTACTAACCAATCCATTCCTAACACGACATCAAATCCAGCTAAATTCATAGGTAACAGGTTTGCAGAGAATTTATGAGTTGAAAGTTCTATATTTCCTTCTCGCAAAACCTTATCTATTTTAACAGAATTTTCATCCGCCATTTCGACTGTAAAAATCTGTCTAAGGTTGGTTAAGGGTAAATTAAGAGCTTGGCAAAATGAAGTATTTATAAAACTTTGGTTTGCACCAGAGTCAAATAATACTTTTGCATAAACGTCGTGAACTAAGAACGTACCAGTTATTACGTCAGGAATTAGTTCGGCTTCCTGCGTAGTGAGTTGAAAAGCTCTTACGTTCTTCTTTGTAGCTCCTTCTGCAGGTTTGACTTTGTTGTCAGTTGGTTTGACTAATTTCGGGCAGTCTGGCCTAAAATGTCCAGCTTCTCCACAGTTGTAGCAAACTGATGCTTTCTTCTTTCTGCAAATCTTCTTCTTGATGCCCCGGGATTTTGCAGAAATTGCAATACCCTTTGCATCTTCCAAAATGCTTTCTTTTGCAGGCATTGCAAAATGGAATAGTGGAAGATTGCCAGTTCCCTTTCTCTTGAAATTGGCACTATTACCCACACGGAATCCTCGGGTAATCTTTTGAGCTACTTCCTTTTTCCGGTTTTCTTCTCTTGTGCGTACCAGCTCGTCAGTTAGGGTGTTAGCTAATTCCACAGCATCGTCAATAGTGCAAGGTCTCGCAGCTTTAACGATATTACGGATTTCGCCAATTAATCCCCAAATATAGCGGGAAATAAGCACTGGCTCTGGCGAAGCCAGGGTTGGTACTACTCTAGCATACTCAAAGAATGTCGAAGTATACCCTCGACAGTCTATACCCATCATCCGATGATTCAGGAATTTATTTGCCATTTGTTCCTTTTCGTACTCAGGACAGAATTTTCTCTCCATTAGCTGTTTAAAATTTTCCCAACTCATGGCATAGGCCACATTTCTTCCTTTGGCTTGAAGTACTGTATTCCACCATTCTAGCGCCCCTTCTTTAAAAAGATGCGACGCATACATGACCTTGTCTTCCTCAGCACATTTACTTATCATAATTACTGATTCGGTTTTCTCCAACCAACGCAGTGCTGCAGTCGCCCCTTCATTGCCTGCAAATTCAGCTGGTTTACAGGCAAGAAATTCCTTGTAAGTGCAACCAGGTGTTGCAGCTTTCATTCTTTTGAGAATTGGGGTTTGCAGTACGTCATTATTGTTGTTAGTATGGTTGCCGCCTCCGTTTACGCTATTACTGAAATTGTCTTCATGAGTATGTTTACTAGGAATAATTTGTTGAGGTTCAACAGGTTTCTGGGCAGTAGCAAGGATTGCGGGAATAGCATTGGCTATTCCTTGAGCAACGATATTCTCGATATCTTGCCTATTCAGAAATTGATCTTCATTGATATGCTCAGATTGATTAACTTCATTATCGGGTTCATTACCAGCATGTGCCATCTGGTAATTAATTTATATAAGTGATTAGCAGAAATCATTAACAATCTAATATAACAAAATAATCGCACATAATCACAACACACGTATAGCCAAAATTGTCGACTTCTCGACTTCCATTTTTATAGATTATATTATTCATCCTTACACACTGTTATCTTACAAAAAGTTTTATTTTTAGTTATTTTACAGAATTTATATTTTTATTATTATTATTATTATTATTATTATTATTATTATTATACAACCATAGCTTCACATCCACACTTTCCCCCCGTTAGCTGGTATTTTAGACACGACGTTCCCTCTCGTCATATTTCCAGGAGATCTGTTCTCCTACCTCCCGGATCCTATTCCCTGCATCTATCAGCTCCTCGCCAAAATGGCGGAGTTCAGCTAAGTTTTCATTACTCATTGGTGGGTTTGGTGCAGGTTCTGGGTCGAACTGAGGGAAAAGGTATAAGGATTATTTAGGAGGTTTTGAAACTGCCAGTCGTTGGTCCACCATTCGTCAATTCCTAGAGGTTGGGTGTGGATCAGAGGTTCTGGGATGGCTGGTTCCAAATTTATTGGAAGTTGAGTTTTGGCAGGATAAGGGAAGAGGTTTTCATTGATTGGCCTAATGATATCACAACTTGCCAGTATGCGATCTATTTCTTCTTGCAGTGGCAATTCCTCGGCTTGCTTAGAACTTTCCCCAATTTCTATTCCTGTTTGCCTAGAATTTTCTCCAATTTCTATCCCTTTTCCTTTATCAATGGGATTTTCTATATTGGGAACTTTTCTAGTTGCAGGTTTCCTTCTGCGCACACGCCTCCAGCCCACAAATCTTCTTCTTTTCTTTGGCTTTTGTTTCTCTGGAGGTGGAGCTTGAAATTCCATAGGTTCCTCCACATCAGCCAAGTAACCAGTAAAGTCTCTGGAAACTTCTATTTTCACAGGATAGAGATTGAGATTCTGAAGAGCTTCAGATAACTCATTCATGATGTTTTAGCATATATGCAAAATGTACACAAAATGCTAAGTTAAAATTTTGTAATTAAATTTTCACAGAATCACAGAATAGCAATTTAGAAAATTAATATTAATTACGAATATCTAATAAACCATTTTATTGAAACAAAATATTTATTTTTAGTACAACTAAAATTTTAAAGTTTCGGGATTGTAGGTGATATGGATGCTAGTACTGGGTTAGGTATTTAAAAGCTAGCATTTACTGCTATAGTGGCTAACATATAGAGATCTGCCCATTTTTCATCTAACTCATCTTCCCATGGTGAATTATTGCATATTTCCTGAGTTTCCTTATTGATCATTACTCCCTTTGGTTGTGACTTCCTCACTTTCTCTTGACTTTTTCTAATAATCAAACTTCTTTTATTAGGGGAAAGTGGTTTCTCAAATTGTGCCTTGCGGACAAATATTCCTTCCTCAGTATCTGCTGAGTATCTTGAGGAATTTGATTGGGATGAGTTTCCCTTATCTTTCGGTAAACTATCTAATTTAAGATAGATATCCGAAATTCTTTGCTTACCCATACTGTAACTAACAGATAGTCAGTTAAAAACAAATAATCACAAGACGATAATCAGGAAAATTAAGTATTTTTTTTAAATACTTAATAGGCTTAAATCAGTGGCTCTGATACCACCTTTTCCTGTCACGACCCCAGCCCCGGATTGATCCGGTCAAGAGTCGCGAGACAGGAACCCGTGGTAATTATTAATTGATGCGACAGCGGAAGATTTAACAGGATCTTTTTAAAACTTGAAAATGCCCGATTATTTTATTCCATAATTCGGGATAAACCCCGTAATTTACAACAGAGGAATTTTACTAGGAAATTCCCTGATTTATAAAAACATGTTTATTTATTTTAACTGAGCCACCTCTTCAAGCTTGTTAGTGCTCCGTAGCACGTTTTTCCTTGATTTACAGCAGGTTGCCTGAAACATGTTTTAAAATATTTTGTCAGCGAGAAAATACCGGTGAGTCACTCAATTATATAAATTACAGCATAAGAGCGATTACAGTGGCTTTTATCTTATTTTTATTTGGCGCCGTGTCACCTGGTGACGATGGTCATACCACTATTGGGTCTTTCCCCAAGTAGTGACGTTTATCACTGTTAGGATTTATTAGCCTAACCGTGAGAAATTAGTAATGTGCACAATACCCCACTAGCCAGTGATTCAAGATAACCACGACTTAATCCCTGTAATTATAACTTTTGAAAATAATGGAGTATTGTAAAATATTTTTGATAAAAGAAAATGACTCACATTGCAGATTTATACGGGCAGGATTTAGCCTACTGATTTGTGACAACCCGTGATTTACGGCTCTTAATTACGTAATTAACAAGCGATTAACGCGACAATAAATAGTGTTTACAGCACGAATTAACTTAATTAGGCCTTTGGAGTGCCCAGGAACGTTTATCCGACTTTACAATGCGCGAACGGTGGTTTACAGAGAAACATGTGAAACGTTAAACGGCAACGGATTGAAACCGAACAGGATACTGACAACGCCGACTGGTATTAAATTGTTACAATATATTTTAGCTTCGTAATTAAATTTTAGTGACTAACAGTCGAAACCGGATCGAAAAACGGATTAAAGACGGCACCAATGGAATTTTTCGCGATTATTACCGTGACCGACGAACGGGCGTGCAAACAACGACCACCGACCGTAATTTTTGTGTATTTTTGACGCTAAACGGAGTTCGGGTTTTATCGACGGGTCTCGTAGAAATTTCGGGCCACTTACTCACGAGATGGGCTTGTGGGCCCTGGGCCCAAGCCTAAACCTACACATAATATGCTAGATCTAATAAGATCTCTAAGGATCTAAAAATCTGCTCAAGAATCTTATAAAATCTACATATAATAATTATATGAGATCTTTACAAAATCTTGAAAATCTGTATAGGAAATCCTTCCAAAATCTTGAGATAATCTCTACAAATCTCTTCAAGAGATTTTAAACCAAAGATTAACATGTTTGACCTGCATGTATTATAAATACACAAAGAACCTTAGTCCTCAAAATCTCTATTTATAAGACCCTCTTTTGTCTGCATAACCACACAACAATAACCCACCTCTCATCTTATACCCTCTCTCTCTCTCTACGATTAATACAAACACAGAGAATCAGTTCCTCATAAACAAACAACCGAACACACACACACCAACACTCTCGGTCCCCCTTTCTTCCCCGATTGCACCCGACAAACAACCCCCCCCCCCCCCCCTTTTCTGTCTTCTGCTTATCGGCAGCCACCACCAGATGGTGGTGGCGTGTGGCGGCTGCAACAGGACGGAACGAGAAGAGAGAGAGAACTGCGGAGAGGAGAGAGAGAGAGAAACCGGCGGTCGGCTCGATTACCCGGCGGTCAGTTCTGTTATCCGGTGGTCAATTCGTTATTCCGGCCGATTGATGGTTGTTTCAGGTAGGGGTGAGCCACGAAAGTGATGGTTCCGGCACGATGGTGGTCCGACAGCGGCAAGGGTAGGGGTGGTGCCGTACGACTCGGTTCAATTGTGGTTCGGGTCTCGGTTAACTCAGATGTTATCTCGGTTCGGTTGACTCGGTCAGACCGAGTCAACAGCGGTCCAACAGTCAACAACAGTCAACTGGTTAACTCGGTTCGGGTTCCCGGTACAAGACGGTCAACGAGTTTCGGTTCGGTCAGGCGGTTCGGTCGTGGATCAGTTTTGGCTCAGATTCAGTCTCGGTTTCGGTTGACTCGGTCAACCGAGTCAACTCAGGCAGCGGCTTCGGAGACGGGCTCGGCTCAACTCGGTGCATTTCGGCTCGATCCGATCCAACTCAGTCAAACTGAGTCAACCCAGTCAACTCAGCGAGTCAACTCGGTCAACCCAGTTGACTCGGCCAGCCGGTCAACTCAGCTAACATAACAACGAGCGTTTTGGGTAATGGTTTAAACCGCGATTACTTTCGTTAACTATTCCTTATTTTAATTATGCGTGATAACGAGCTCGAACCGACATGATTATATTTTACATTCTATGAAATATTTGTCAAATTGATATATTGTTGATTGAATATTGGTTGCTTTTTGATAAAAATAACGACACTTTAGTTGTCGGGGCCGTCCAAAAATAGAGGAAACTCTGCCCGTTTTTCGAGAAAAACCCTTAAACACGACACGTATTATATTTCAAAAAACGACGCTTAAAGGAATTCGATTTTATAATACTTCAAACCTTGATAATTCCAAACGCTTTTACAAATAAATATAATGTTATATTTATTTCGAACGTCGTCAACTCGTATACTTTTACAAAATAAATATAGTTATATATTTATTCTAAATGTCGTACAACGCGAAATCATTTACAAAAATAAATATGGTTTATATTTATTTTCAAACATAACAACTCGACGATTTCTTTATAAAATAAATATAACTCTTCATATTTATTTTATACGCCTAAACGGCCTATACGTATATTTTTGGCAAATATACACAAGATGTGATATATATAATACAAGTTATTATATATTATTTTCATACGATTACTCGATACATACTTGTACGACTACTCGCGACGGCTAACACACTTACAACGATATATTTATATATTTTTATACTTATTCATTTTAAGTCTCTCGGAAACAGTGGCGAAGCTTGGATTTTTCGGCCGGGGGGGTGAAAACATATATACCCAAAAATTTCTATAGAATACCCAAAAATTTCTATAGAACCGGGGGGGTGAAAACCTATATACCCACAAATTTCTATACGAAAACTACATATATAACACTATTGAGCGAAAAATCCCGGGGGGCGGGCGTCCCCCCCCCCGCCCCTTGTAAGCTTCGCCCCTGCTCGGAAACTAAGTCTTTTTCAAGACTTATTAAATTGATACTGACATTAAACGAGACTTAACAAGTATAACTTAATTATTTTCGAATCGTTCGATTAACGATTCGGTAGAGCTCGGTGACACGTAGTTAGTTACTACGTTTATTTAGAAACTTATTAGATATTCCGTGTTAGGAATATTGTAGAATGCACGCTAGCGAGTCTCGTCTTGGAAACGACATCACGAAGTCGTATTTAGCTAGCTTAGCACAGGAATATTCAGGTGAGTTCATAACCCCACTTTTTACTGTTTTACAATTTTTGTAAATGTTTTCGGGGTGGAAATACATGCACGTTTTGCAAAAACAAACAAAGTTTTGAACAAACGCAAAACTCGTATTTCTAAATCATATAACGAAGGGATTTCGAGGAACGCAAATGATTTACGAAAGGTTATACTAAACATACCGGTTTTTACAAAACAAATGCTTATTTTCGAAATAGGAATGATTCTGGCCAGGGTGACCAGGGATATTTTTTTTACATGGTATGGTTAGCGTAAGGAGGGTTTACTACTTAGATCATGTGAGTGGGTAGGCGGGAACTGGAGGCCATTAATCCTCATTGTAGGACCGAGGGACGTAAGCGGTAGATCTATCTGGGTGTAGCGAGCCCAACTCTAGGCCCAACAGAACGGACCTTGGAGTGACTTTGTACCCAACGCGAAATCTGCTAGGTTTGAGTCTTCCTACTTGCACTTCACACATATCAATGGCCTTGCAAACCATTGGTGATCTCTTTTTCCTTATTTGCTACATACCAGGGATTTTATACTTACGAAACATACTTGTTCATACAAATTAAATACCATGTTTTATACAAAATTTAAGGCATAAGATTATGCGGGTCAAAGTCAGGGTGGGCATTGATGATTTTACGAACATTACAAAAACATGGTTTTATGAACATAACGTGTTACAAACACAACGTTTCCATATAACCTTGCAAGAAAATGGTATTTAAATTCATTTTCTCAATACTACTTCGAAAACCGGTTATTCCAAAGATTTATTTCAAATCTTTCACAATTCCAAAGATTTATTTCAAACCTTTCACAACTCAAAAGATTTATTTCAAATCTTTTACGAACAAACTATGAACTCGCTCAACTTTATGTTGATTTTTCGCATGTTTCTTTCTCAGGTTGCATTTCTAAGACAAGGCACGGTTGGAATAGGAGAACCATTGGAGACTCGAGTACTTAGCGGGCGTTCAATTTCTAGAAAGTCTTAGCTTTTTGCTTCCGCTGTGCAATGACGATACCAGTCCAGTCACGCCAATGCTCTGATAATTTCGGGGTGTGACAGATTGGTATCAGAGCTACAGGTTACAGCGAATTAGGTTCCTGTTGTGATACCTAGGCTCTAACCTCACTTTTCTCTGGGACTTAGATTATTGAGACGTTGAATACATACAGAACGCCTAGTACTCGAATATGGTCTCCAACCGTTGCCGAAAAACAAACAGTCAAAATTTTGTTTCCAAACATGCACCAAAGTTATGTTTTATACACGGTACACCAAAACGGTTACATACAGTACCCAACACTCTGAGAGTTTAGGAAACATGCATTTAAGACCTTTGGAAAAGGAAGTCAGTCTGAGAGGCTGGGAGGCTAGTGGGACTAGGAAGAGCAGTCTGAGAGGCTGGGAGGCTAGTGAGACTAGGAAGAGCAGTCTGAGAGGCTGGGAGGCTGGGAGGCTAGTGAGACTAGGAAGAGCAGTCTGTGAGGCTGGGAGGCTAGTGGAACTAGGAAGAGCAGTCTAAGAGCCTGAGAGAATTTGGCTAGTGGGACTAGGAAGAGCAGTCTGGGAGGCTGGGAGGCTAGTGGGACTAGGAAGAGCAGTCTGAGAGGCTGAGAGAATTTAGCTAGTGGGACTAGGGAGTCAGTCTGAGAGGCTGAGAGGCTAGTGGGACTAGGAAGAGCAGTCTGAGAGGCTGAGAGAATTTGGCTAGTGGGACTAGGGAGTCAGTCTGAGAGGCTGGGAGGTTAGTCTAGTGGGACTAGGAGATTCAGTCTGAGAGGCTGGAAGGATAGACTAGTGGGACTAGGAGAATTACTTGATTGCTTATTGGTGATTAACATGCTTATTTGATTATATAATTAATTATTTGTGCACGTGCGTGGATATTAAAGGTCATCACGTAGGAACCGCGAATATTAACTCGGGCACACGCTGTTATCCATATTGTCTATAATACTTAACTTCCCGAGCAGGCAGCCTACGCATAACAAAACGCTAGCGCATGAGAATACATGGAACTCAAATTTTACGCCAACGGATGTCGGGGTACATCCATGATACTACATGTTATCTATGATTGGACTTAGTTTTAGGATGATATTATAACTATATAAATACATATATACATAAGAACATGGCTGATTCATGATAGTAATCAAGTCATGATTATTCGTCATAAACTTGGGCCATTATATCTAAGATTCTAAGCCACTTGTTATTGATTCTAATGGGCAATTTAGGACCCATGAAACCACATAACATAGTTTCTTAAACGAGTGGTTAGAACTAGATATTACTTTGGTATACATACTTTTGATACTTTAAATTATCCCGAATCTTACCACTTCCTAAACGTCACGTAACCTTACCATTAAATCCTTATTCTCCAACAACTCGCCACTCATGGATAATCGGAAAGCATGTGCAATATTGTGAGTACACTTGACCCTTTTTTCGCTTTAACACACTTTGCGTGTAACATGTTTAACTTATCAAAATACACAATTCACACAAACATACTTATTCACTCAATCTGCCATACATGTTATTTGTTATGCTTAGGTTTTATGCTAGATTACATGCATGCTACTTGTTATTAACTTAGCTAGCCCACCTTAACAATTAGAGTGCTATAGGAGTAGCACGCCACCCGACGGGGTATTGTCAAGTCAACATATTACGGTCTCGATAACTTCGGTGTCGAAGGATGCACATTATTATACATAACGGTCTCGTTCACTTCGGTGGCGAGGAATGCTTATTATTCTTGTGGACACTCGGGTTTGACTTTGAGTTATGCATGCTAGATCAACCTTGTATACCAAATTGCCATGTTGGATTCAAGAAATTCTTTTATACTTATGCTATGTATCCAAAACTTGTGTACTCGCCAATACTTTGTATTGAACTACGCTTTTAAAACATGTTGCAGGTTTATGATGATGTTGATGATGCATGGAACTTAGTAGGATGCCTAGAAACACATTTAGACTTTATATACTTGTTGTAATGTAATTCTTTTGTTTCAAGTTGTTTTTTATTTCAAACAATGTAATTGATCCTTTTAGCAATGAAATGAAATTCGTTATTTAAATACTTGTCGCAATTTAGTGTTATGAGTAATGAACAATCTCGTTTTCGTCTCACTCCGATGTTTCCGCCATCAGTTGGGGTGTGACAGGAATCCTAATGGAGCTCATCTTTACTGATTCCAACTATGAATCCACCAATTCCCTCTGTTCAAAACTTGTTCTCTTCTAATTCATGTGTAGTTGAAGCAGATTTGGTGATTTCAGCACCCTCTTTGGAAACATAGACACCTAATTTTGGTGGTTACATCAAAAGCTGCCAAAGGCTTGAAGACTTCAACATCTAATCTATCTAATCTGAATAGGATTCAGACCCCTGTGAAGCCTCTTGTAAACACCGCTCACACAAAATTAACGTTTTTAGGGTTCATGTGAGTTCTTCATTCGATTGAACTCTTTTTTTTTCCGCTATTTGTCTGGTCCGAAACTTACTCTAATTTAAAGAATTGTTAACCGTTTTGGTAGTCTAAGTCGTTAACAATTTTAGGGTTCATGGGATTCGTTTTTTCTAGGTCACACCGCCATAATCATCGTCAGAACCACCACCTCATTCTAAAGAGCCGATAACCTTGGTAAGTCATGATTCTTCTTCTTCTTCTACATATGGTTCAGCTTCAGCAATGTGATGAGGGTGCGCTTTAATCCATTTTTGTTTCATCAAAAAAGTCTATAAACTTTCTAGGTGATGTTACTATGTTTTATTGAACATTAGTTGCAATAATTAAAAGGTCATTTCCAGAGGCCTGATCCAAGTTTTTGTTTTGGATTTTGAATGCATTATGAGTTATGTTCTTTTTGTATTAAGGCTTATATTCATTTACTTTGTATGCATATACATTTTACAGGGCTTGGTAGGATTGTTCCAAATTTGATATCTTGGAAGCACACAAATAGTGCTGCTACAATCAGTTGACCCTTTCCGTTTTAGATGATTGTTAGACATAAATATTTGTTACGATTTTTAAGAGTACGTATTTTTTGCTTGCGAATCTCACATATGAACATTATTATGCGTTTTCTGTCATATATAAATTGCTTATAAAATACGAAGATGGGCCGATATCTAAATTGTTGTTCAATATTGCAGTTCTTTATGTCTTTTATTGGCTCGTGTTTGCTCTGTATTGCTTCGGGATCATATCAAAAGCATATCATAAGAAGGAGATGGAATAAGTATGTTTTATCTTTATTTTTTTATATTTTTTGCACTCTTAACACTAGATAGCCCTTTAGTGGATGTTACTAGGGCAATTGTTGAATATATACTAGCATTTTTGTTGAAAACAAATTAAATTCCTGGTTATCTTTTTGGTATATTACATCCTGAAGTTTAAAAACCTATTGAGAAAGTCCTTGTGCATGAGTAAATCATTAGGTTTAACGATTAGGCTCTTCTTGATTGCATGATTACATCCTGAAACTTTATTAAAAAGTCTTTTCATTTTGACCTGGTTCTCAACCTGCCTTGCCACCTCAATTTTATGCTACGTTGTTAAGTTTTATTTTATGGATTTAACTTAGTAGATTGAAGGAAAAAGCTGGTAGATCAACCTACATTGATTTTAATCGGCTAAGTATTATTTTAAACAAATTATTCAGGTAGACAATATAGTGCTTACGGATGGGAAGTGGTGGATCTACTGCAGTCACAACAATTTTAGTCAACGGTTGTAAATTATGGGTATTGAATGTTGGTGATTCTCAAGTAGGCAATTCAAATGAGTATTGATCATGAACCCAGTGCTGAAAGGGGCAACACTGAAATAGAGGACATTTTGTATCTAACATGGCAGGTAGTGTATGTGTATATATATATATATATATATAGGATAAGGATCATTACAGAACACTAATTATTACGAGAACAAAAAGAACAACTCTAAATCACTAAATTTTTGGATTTAAAGTTCATATTTCTTAAATTTTATGTTTCTTACATTCATATCCGTATTATATATACATAAAAAATCATATATTTTTCCCTACACATAGTCAACATACATGTAGGTAATTTAGCCTACATATAACCTACATGTGTGTAGGTTATTTAAAAACTGAAGATTTTTCATATTTTGTTTTAAATTCTAGTGTGAGAAACAATAAATCTTACATTTATAACATTTTCATTTACTTTTTAGGTTTTTAGGATTGAAAAAATGAGTGATTTATTTTGTTTTGCGTGTTCCTGCAATATTTAGCCTTCTGCATAGAACCTTCCCCTATATATATATATATATATATCAACGCTAGGTTTTGTTTTATATTGAAAAAATATATCTTATTTACTTCATTAATAATCTTAGTGTAAACATTTATTCAATAATATTGCAGGAGACATTGCACAAGTGAAAGGGCAGCAAGCTGTTTCATGAGCATTTGGAGAAATCACATATATAACTAGTTTCTTTAAGTTCGTTTAGGGTTTCTTTCATTCATATACTATGTAGATAGATCATTTAAGAAATCACATACTTAAGAACCTGAGATTGGCCTGCACGTCCAACTTTGGGTGTCAAGTATGATGTCATTGGTTGTAATTACCTGCACTGTTTTAACACCGAACATAAATCTATACATATGTATATTGAGTATTACTACAAAACAATTTGGTTTAATAAAAGATGAAAGTTAAAACATCTGTTATACACAAGTTAAATGCAATTTAATTATCAAACGCAACTTAAAACATCTGTTAACAATCTAAATTTCCCAAAAAAATCTTTTGGTGTTCTTTTTTTAGAAGCCTACCAAGTAAGTTTAATTACATAATTGGGTGAACAATATTTTTGTATACAATAAACATGCACTTTGTTTGACTCATTCCCTTTTTATTTAAAATTCGGATTTGACCCGTTTAAGATATAAAATAACCCAAATGGCTCATAAGCAAATGAATCGGAAATAAATTACTATATTTCACATCACACTAACTTGTTAGGTGGTCACAATGATGTAAGCAATTATCTTTTCGCAATTTTCACTATCATCAAGTATAATGTATAATGCAGTTTTCTTTTTATAGGTGTTTGCTGGTTGCATTAGTGGTTCCGCTTAAATAATTTCTCAAGTCTATAAACAGTTGTGGTAAGGGACCTCCTCTGTTGACCTATAGGAGCAACTGCTTTCAGTGTCATGATTCCACCTGTCAATTGTTTCAGAAATGGATGGGGACTCTGTAAGGGTGAACATGCTCACTTATGTTATCGTTGCGCGTAAGCTTCTCCGATTTGCCTACTTTATTTCAATGTTTGTTTTTTGTTGTTCGATAGTTTTATGTGTTAATCGTTTATGTAATTGAGTGAGTTTTAGGGGTGATACAATTGCTTGTGTTGCAAGCAATCTGGTAGGGTTGAAATTCGTCTCGGTATGAAATGCTATATTTATTATTTTAGTCACATAATACATCTCTAAAAGTTGTCTTTTTAACACTTAATCATTTTGACCCGAGCTAACTGTTTTGCAAGGTGTATCTCTGATGTTTATAGACTGAAATCCCTTCAAATTGTACATGTTTTGATTTGGGGTTTTTTATCATGTTAAATTAGCTTCTTTGGATCTAATGCTTTGTTATAGTGTTTCTTTGCAAGATAATGCAGGTAGAAGTGGACCAGATGGTAAATTAGACACATTTCTTTTCTAATTGTCAGTAGAGAGTTGAATTTGGATTTTATAAGTATGTGTATCAACTTATTAGTGTGCCATGTGGAATACTACTTGGCACTTGCTTTTTATACTGCTTGCTTTATTCTAATGTTGATGTTTCTAGAAACATTTGTTTAAATATACTTGAGGTACTTTTATAGTTTAATATTTTTTTACTTGTTGTTATTGTTGCATATTATTAAGACATTTATATTATTATGGGACCTAGCCTGATAAATTTTATTAAAATGAATGACATAATACAATACAACACATCTTATAACTTTACTATTATAAAAATTAATTAAATGATTTGATGTTTATGCACTAGATAATAAAATCCAAATCTTTTTTTTATGTCATGTTCTTATATCGATCACTATTTGCCGAAGGGATTGAGTGGGATTAGAGGAAGCCAGCCGAAGCTTGATCGAAACAATAATTCAACCATTACTAATGAGGTTCAACAGGAATGTGGCGAGCGAATCGAAGCTTAGAGGTTCAACCGAAGCTTGATCGTAACAATTATGCCAACTCATTCCAGGTTAGTGTTGGTGCTAGCCGAAACCTCAAATAAAACGCTCAAATCACCCAAGAACTTCACCTTGTTTGCACCTGGACCTATTACACATGTGGGTCGGCTATAGTATAGATTGGCATCACAAGGTGATTATTTTAACTGATTTCAAGTTCAATTGGGTCATAACTAAAGAAATTGGCCCTGTGATTATTCGAGTTGCATCTTGGTTTAAAAATATGTGCATTTAAACTTATGTTTGGCTGATAAGTTTTGTAATATTTACAATGATAGGATGTGTATATTCACGTTGGTTGCCCTTTGTACCAGAAGTATGGGCATGCATTCGAGGTGGGTTGTAAACAACACTACTAAATGAATTTTTGGTAGTTTTTTTTTTCTTTGTGTAAATCTCATAGCTGTTCTATTAAATTGAAGGCATATAAGTTAGTTGTTAATGATCCAGACTACATTCTTAATATTTGGCCTACTCATTGTTAGGTGACAAAAGTGGTTCCTGCTTTGACTGAATAAGTCAAAGATGCATTAGTAAAGAACATTAAAAGGATGACACCACAACCTTTGATGATCAGGGCAAATATTGAGATGAAATGCTTTCAGTTTGATGGAGTTCTTTGTAAGATTAAATATATTATGTATTAATATTTAATCTATAGCCATTATAATCATTTACATAATATAGATCAAAATATATTATAACCTATTAAATAATTAGTTGGTAATTGTTGATGGACCATATTACCCTTATTAACTAATTAGGTTTCCTCCTGGGTGCTTATACAAGGAGAATTATGTGGAGGTTAAAGGGTTACTCAGTTACAAAATTAGACACACCCCATTAGCCATAACATCATCATCGACCTCCATCTCTAAGCCGATACCCCTTTTCGGTTTTCTAAGTCACCATCATCAGTCAGCACCCTAAGGAGGAACCAGATCACCTTGACAAAGATGTCGAACTCCATGTCGTCTTCTCTCACTGGATTCTCCACTGCACTGTCTGCGGTGACAGGTATGTTTTCATGTTTTCCATTATGTTTAGAACAGAACTGAACCAACATGTGGTATCAGAGCATATGTTGATTAGTCAGTTCTGTTTTCGTATCCATTAATTATGGGATTGAAATCATGAAAACAAAAATTTTAATTTAATAAAATTACAGCCGGTTTTGAGTCGAATATGTCTACTCGAAATCCCTGTTTTCGTTAAAGGTTAATCACATGTTCATTCGAAATCAACTGGATTATGTTATGACCGAAATCTGTTTTAAAAACCTTAAAAATTCAGGTTTCGGGTTCCAGAATTTATGTTTTATGTTTTTAGGGTTCATAATGTTCTTAGTTAAAATTCAAAATTTCCCTTATGTTTTGGAATGTGTTTTGAATTGTGTAATGTTTTTCCTAATTTGATCTTATTATATCTAATAAGGTT
The DNA here is from genome assembly GCA_030545235.1 of Helianthus tuberosus. Classification (NCBI taxonomy): domain Eukaryota; kingdom Viridiplantae; phylum Streptophyta; class Magnoliopsida; order Asterales; family Asteraceae; genus Helianthus; species Helianthus tuberosus. The sequence continues at coordinate 94,502,783 of CM060399.1, read as the reverse complement.
TTCGAAATCTGTTAATGGGATATAAAGATTATGATTTTCAAAATTTTCTGATAAAATTAGATCAATGTTATAATAGGAAACTCTATCACAATTCTTAATTTTCGAATTTTTAGTTATTATCACAATAAACAGCTATTAACAGAGGATTCGAAATCATTAATGTACTAATCGCACAAGTTTCTTTAGTCGCACAAGATCAGATGACATAAGAGATGATCTGATTGCACAAGATTTGTGGATCGCACAAGATTTGTGGATTGCACAAGACTTGTGGATCGCACAAGTCCTTACTGATCGCACAAGTCCTTACTGATTGCACAAGTCCTTACCGATCGCACAAGTCCTTACTGATCGCACAAGATTTGGGCATTACTGATCGCACAAATTTTGGGCCTTACTGATCGCACAAGACTTGGGCCTTACTGATCGCACAAGACTTGGGCCTTACATACATTGATCATCAGGTCCTTAAATCTTCATGACTTGAGACCTCATTATGACTCGAGATCTCATAACTCAGTCGAGACCTAACTCGAGACCTGATTCGAAACCTCATTACCCTAGGTTGTTTACTGATCGCACCTGATTCGATCCGCGCTAACGGGTGGTTTGCTATTAAATAATTGGTTTTGTAAATATTTAGTTAATTAATAAGGATCAAATAATGTTTTACAAAACCAAAATGGCTTAACTTGAATGAGCTTCTGATGTATCACTTCTGGCCAAAGCTGATTTGATGCGTCTACTTATCATTCAAGTATTATGAAAGCTATGTTGTGTGTGCATCATAAGCATGAATGTCTTAATTTCTGGCCAAAGCTGATTTAATTCATTCATAGATGGCATACTCAACGAGTGCATAACTAAAGTGATTGTTTCAATTCTGGCCAAAGCTGATTTGTCACAAATACTTTGCACACATGCTTAAATGATTACACTTCTGGCCAAAGCTGTTTTGTCTTCGTTTAAGTAGAACTTTAAATAAGTCTATTATTTTGATGTTAGTAATAGACATATCACAATCTCTTCACATAATGATCCTTAGATTAATGATCCTTAATTAGTTTTTTGATCATTTCGTCTGCTTTATTTCTTAGTACCCATAATTTTACTCACTAAAATTTTCTTCTATATATATCTCATCCACTCTAATTCCTAAACCTAAAATGTTTGCTTTATTTAAAGTTTCTCTTAGAATTAGCTCTTAAATTAAATCCTTGATTATCTCTTAAGACACGATAATCCTATTGCTCTCTTCTGATAAAGCACTACAGAAGAAAAGTAGAGCATGATGATTAGGATAAATCGAACATGATGTCTCTTATGATAATCAAGAACTCTCTAACGTAAATGCTATCACTAAAGTTATTCCAGATTAAGTCTTTCCTAAGACTAATCTATAATTATGGAATAATCACTAGAACTCCTAAGATGCATGCCTTAATTTAAACTATAAAGTTAAGTGGTATATGTGAATACATTATAATGTACAAAACCATGACCCATAAATTTAAGGGCTTACGCATGGAAATAAGTACATTTTTCCAGTACATTACATACTAAGATTTTCACTTGTACAATTTGATGCATTATAAATAAACTACAACACTCAAAAGTATCAAAGTATAATGAGTGTGTTGATAAGCAACATACGTACAAAGAAATAAATGTTTAAAGCTGGAAAATAAGTTGTTATTCACCTTACAACCACTAATACTTTAAAAGAGGATTGTTCTAAGGTCCATAGACAAATTACAAGTGCTAATTCCAACTTTAAGGTTCTTCAAGGGAAAATCTCACTGCATAATTATGTCATTAGACTAGACATAAGTAACGAGACTATCCATTATTCTAAAGAATAGTTGGATAAATTAATTAGATAGTCACTTACTAATGATATTTAAGTCTGGTAATTTCAATATTCCAATTAACACATGATTAGTTGACTCTAGTTCCATACGTTTCCTTACCAGAACTTGACAAATAATTAACATGAGAGTTGGTGACAAAATTAATTGTTAAGGCTATAAGAACCATAATAAGCAGTCTTCTAACAAAGCTTTTCGATACCTTATATATTCTGAAGATTAATCAGAGTACAGTATCATTACTTAGGCTATGTCATGAAGGTTGTGAGGTTTGCATAGTCAACATAAAGTCACACTTATCTTAAACTCTCATCTTATTTGTTCTAAATATCTGGATTGAAACATTACTAAGATAAAACTAGATGATACCTTACACTTTCACAACTTTTGTCATCATGCAAATGAGAATTTGACAAAAGGAAAACGAGACTTACAAATTTCATCCATTATAACCAAAATTCATGAGAAACCATGACATGGTTAATGAGGATGATTATTCATCTAATCTCATTCTAAGTGATTTTAAATCATGACGTTAAAGCCCTAAATATGACTTGGCTTAAGGAATAAGTATGGGTCCATCATAAGTCATTCATTGACATTCGTGGAACTTATTCCAAATGGAATATTCAGACATAATTTATTTATCTTTTAATAGACTATCAACTTGTATCTAAATTTTGTCGCATATGGCACACGGTCTTAGAAGAAGTCTATTCATATATACACTTAATAAGATTTCTATTAAATATGTCCTTAAGTTTCTTATGATATTTGGACATTAAGGAAATTCAATAAAGTCTAACGTATATATGATAAGTTCCCACGTCACGTAGCTCATTGAAACTTTTCTTGTAGCATTCTAAAGATATTAAAGATCAGTGGGAGCATTAAGTGTCTTAATAATAACTTGCAATAATTGCAAGAGGTGGAGGAGTGAAGATTTTACATTACCTCTATTTGCACCTCTTGTACAAGACACCGCTCCATCACGACACTGTTTCATCAATACTTGTCTCCTTAAAATCTAATGCTACTCTTACAAAAGTTTCATTGTTGCTTAATTGTGGGCACACTTAGATTTCTTACCTGAACTAACATAATCCTCAACAAGAGAAATCACAACGACTAACGTCATTAATTTGTTTTCTCTATTAGATTTTGTTGGTCGTTAAGTATTGTCCCTAAGCATGCTGAGTTCCTAAAGTTTTCTAAGGTCAGTGGGAGCAGTCAAAGTCCTTATTATGATTTGCAAGGAATACAAGAGGCGGGGGAAGAGTGTCATTAAATTTCACTCCAAATTTAACTCCGATTACACCTCTTGTACACCATACTGCACCAACTCTTACAAACTTAGAATCCTGAAAATGATAGCAACCTAACCAAGAGCTAATCCATAAAACTGAAACTTCTAGTGAACCCAATAATCAACTCAGGAGGACATCTAGGTTTAAAAGCCTACTGACTTTGATGATTACATAACCTCCCTAACTGAAGTTGAAATGGATTTTGGAAATGTTTACTGATCCTATCTCTTCAAATTAAGCCATTAGTGTCAATCAATATTCTTAATGGAATAAAACAGTTTTCTAGTAAAACTGATTTTATGTGTTCGTATAACGTTTGGGATTTGATTGAATTACTTAAGAGTGTTCATAACTAAACCAAATCCTAATATAAGCGTTAAGACACGAAGAAGCATGTTTGATTGTCAAAGGTTATACTCAGGAAGAGATAAATTATGAAAGAGTCTTTCTTACCTATCTTACAAAAGATTTCTTTAAGGATCATCACTGTTCTAGTAGCTTATAATAGTTTTGAGCTGCATTAGATGAACATTAAAACAATTTTCCCTAACAAATGGCTGACATATTTACATGTTCATAAAATAACCTAAAAGTTCTAAACTGAAGGTTAAAGAACACTTTATTTGTAAGACAATAAAATCCATGTATGGGTTAATGCAAGCATCATAATGTGATGAAATCTTAACGTAATTTTTTTCATCAAGAATCAAGTGGATTAATGTACCTACCTCAAGATGAGTGGGAGCAACTAAGATAAACTTGTCTATATAGATGATATTCTTTTGACAAGTATATGTTACATAAGTCAAAGCATTGTTAACACAAACTTTGATATAATAGATCTCAGAGATATCTCTTATGTGATTGATATCATAACATACTGAGATAGACCCAATGGGACATTAGTTCTGTTCCATAAGTTTAACTTTATATGGGTCCTTACATATGTAACAAACAATACTGCTCTCCTTTAGAGGATAATAGGATAAGTGAGATTATTTATGTACGCTTCATTAATTGGAAGCCTTATGTAAGTTTAAGTCTATACCCGTTTAGATATTACTCACATTGCAACACACTAGATATGTTTAGATTAGTGTGAAGCATCTAATGGAGTATTACAATATCTTTAAAAGAAACGAGAGGCTACAATTTAAAGAAGAAGTGAGAATTAAAACCGGTTTATTACTCTAACTTTGAGATATTCAAAGATGATAAAATGTAATTTCGGGTATATCCTTATGTCAGCAGACAAAACATATCTCATGGAGGAGTCATAATGCACTGATATTAACAACCTAAGTTATAACGACATAATATAGTCACTAAATGTTGTTGGAAATTTATCAGTGGACTCATAAGTTTATTAACTCCATATAATTAATGTTTTGAAGACTTAGTGTGATAAAGTCAGCTACCATGACTCCTTGAACAGTAACAGTTCAAGAGGTGCTGCATTAAATTTCGATACGCAATTAATTATTCGTTTATGAACGAATTGAGGAAACTAAGTTTTGTATCGAATACATTCATGATATGCTTAAGGATCCTATAACTAAAGGGCTATTACCCATAAGTCTTATTAAGAGAGCTCATAGACGGGTATTAATTAATGGCCATGCGCAATTGCATATCGTACTATGAATGACTAAGTATTAGTTAATTTTCCTCATCAGTTTGATTTTGTATGTCTCTAAGAATATGTCAAGCCGGCATAATGGCATATAAGACAAATAAAGTTACAAATCAAACAAAGGGCTTACGCGTGTTTTGATCATGACGATTAGGTTTTAAATTAAGGCTATAGTATGATTAATGGGGGTCCTGAGTCGCATAATGATTCAACGGCTGTATTTCTCTGCTATAGTACTTGTTTAAGGCTAAAATGAGTGTTAACTCCTGATCAGGCTTATCTAATACTCATAGTAAATGATTACTCGGCTAAGTGGGAGAATGTAAGATTAAATATATTATGTATTAATATTTAATCTATAGCCATTATAATCATTTACATAATATAGATCAAAATATATTATAACCTATTAAATAATTAGTTGGTAATTGTTGATGGACCATATTACCCTTATTAACTAATTAGGTTTCCTCCTGGGTGCTTATATAAGGAGAATTATGTGGAGGTTAAAGGGTTACTCAGTTACAAAATTAGACACACCCCATTAGCCATAACATCATCATCGACCTCCATCTCTAAGCCGATACCCCTTTTCGGTTTTCTAAGTCACCATCATCAGTCAGCACCCTAAGGAGGAACCAGATCACCTTGACAAAGATGTCGAACTCCATGTCGTCTTCTCTCACTGGATTCTCCACTGCACTGTCTGCGGTGACAGGTATGTTTTCATGTTTTCCATTATGTTTAGAACAGAACTGAACCAACATTCTTCACATTAAGGTGTTTAATAATTTTTTTTTCAGTAAGATATGATTTGACAAGTAAGATATACACGGTTTCAAGTGATATTGTATACTTTTTTAGTAAGAGGATTTGCGGAAGGCCGAAGCTGTTGTCGGATGTTCCACACTTTTTGTTTTGAGATCATGCAGTTAGCGAATGGTTTATGTTTTTTTTGTTTCATTTTTAGTATCACTGATGTCAAACGCCTCCATTGCAGCCGCCCTAACTTTATTTTTATTTGATTGATATTAGTTAAATAGCTTTTCAAGATAACAAGTTTGTTGGCCCATGGTTTGTAATATTTAAGGATGTTCTTATGTATAATGTACTTCCTTTATGGATTATGCAAGAGTGATTTTGGTCAATTTTGTTTTCTTGTGCAATTTTCCAATTTGCCAAAGATACAAGTTGGTCAAACTTTTTGGGTGTTTAAGGTCTTGTTTGTTTTTTTTCTGAAAAGCTCTACGCAAGCTCTTCTGTCAGCGCCGCGCAGACCACGCGCAGACATTGCCATGCGCATACTGTTTGTTTTTTCGAAGACGTTTCATTAAAATACGTCTGCGTGAGCTCTTCTTGGTGCAGACTTGGCCCAGCCACTTCTAAGATCTTCTAAGTTCTGTGGTACATGTGCGGGTGTATATAATTTTTAGATATATTTTAGCTCTTTTTGCTCGCGAATCAAGTTTTAAATTTATAAAACACGATATAATACTATCACTCTACACACGTTAGGGTAAGTGCATCCATCGTGGACGTAGTATAGTGATGGCAAGATACCGAGGTCGTCCAAGGACACAAGAGCTTTTAATATCGGCTTAGCGTTAGCGTCTAATCTAACCAAATTTTGATGAAAAGTTTTGAAAGTTTTAAAAGATAAACTAGAAAATAAAAATAAAATATAAGGAAAAACAAATAGACAAGAAGGAATCACTTGGTTCCAACTCCTCTTTTATGTATCCTTTAATGATTTCCACACTTTGGACATTTTAAGAGATTATCTTTAAGTTATAGTGGTAGGCCCCCTTCCAGGCAGCGTTACCCTCAACCTATTGGTCTGAGTCAGCAAGGATACAGTCCCGCATGGTCTGATTATTGAAAGATAATTAAGTAAGTTATTAATGTGAAAAGTGGTAGGCCCCCTTCCAAGCAGCGTTACCCTCAACCTATTCGTCTGAGCCAGCAAGAATACAGCCCCGGAAGGTTGGTTTAAAGTTTTAATAGTAGTTTATAGTTAAGGGATTCAAGCGATTTCTTACTTCTCCCGAGGCGGACAGTACCGCCCACTCGTGAAGTCTTACTAGGCTTGAACCAGGTTCTCACAGGATCTATACACTGAACGAGACATATAATTGCCCAACCACCCTTCTAACCCCTTTCCAGGAAGTTAACGTGCTTAATATAGACCATAAAGACACGAATGAGTGAATCAACAAAACATGAAGAATGGTTAAATAAATTCTCCTTCAATATAGAAAACTAGTTATTAAAGTTATTAATAGATACCCAAATAAAAAGTAGCCAAAGATTGGAAATCAAAAAATAATACATAAACGATTTGTCTTCACAAAGTGATGTAAGAGTTTAGCTAAGCATGACCTTTGTTTGATAAGAACTCTTACCATCGATCTTGGATCCCGAGAATACTACACACTCTAAATGATGGAAGATGGATGATGATGGTGGTGGGTGTTAGTGTTGTAGTGGTGGTGGAGTGGTGGCAAGCGTGAGAGAAGTGATTTGCTAAGGGATGGATTGGAATGAAACCAAGCACCCCTATTTATAGCTGAAGTCGGACAACCAACACGGCCCCGTGGCCTTCAGTCTCTTTCCTCTTCATTAACTGCAGTGTTAGACTTTGTACTAACACGTCCCCATGCGTCAACGACATGGCCCGTGGCCATTGTACTTGCTGTACTATCTCAGATTCTGCGAATCTTAGAGTTGACCACACCCCTGTTGCCTTAGCACGGCCCCGTGTTGGTCTTCTGATTTGTCTTTTGCTGTTGTTTTTTCTTCTGCAGAGAATCTTGACTGGGCACGACCCATGCCTGGTAGGCACGACCCCGTGCCAAAGCTTTTGGTCTTGTTCTTTTGTTGGTTTGGATGTGGATGGGGGCTTGGCGAGTCGTGTCAGTCATCCTTCTTTTTATTTATGTTGGTTTTTGCTGTTATTTTGCTTTTTTGTGCGTTTAAGCTCTTTTAACCTTGTAAATTAAAAAGGAACAAAGAAACATGCTTTTTCCAACATTAGTACCGAAAAAGGGTTGATTTTACGCCGCATTTTATATAATTTATATGTTGTATTTTACGCACATCAGTCTGCAGAGAGTTAAACACCACCACTCACCACCACCGCCCATCGCTACCACCACCATAGTTCCCCACCACCGCCCACCACCCACTACCGTCCACCACCTCCATCACCACCGCCACTGTCCACCACCACCGTCCATCACCATCACCATCACCACCACCGTACACCCACTACCATCCATCACCACCTCCACCACCCACCACCACCGTCCACCACCCACCACCATCATCTACCACCAACACCGTCCGACACCACCACCTACCACCGCCGTTCGTAGACCACCACCAGTTTGTTTTAGAAGTCTGCATACGTTAAAAAACAAACAATCTTTTTCTTGCAGACTGCATAGGTTTGGTCCACCTCTTCTTCTACAGATATCTACTAATGTGATCCGAAGACTGCAGACATTTTACCTCTTTGAAAACAAACAACACCTAAGTGTTTGATAAGTAGGTAAAGGTTTTGTGATACTATATCTTGCAAGGGACATTAGTTGTAAATTTTGTTATTGCTGGTATGGTAACTTTGGGTACTTAAAATTTACTTATGAATTCTAAAAGGTTCATGAGGAAATTTTATAAGCATGGTAGGGATTAAAGATGGAAAAGCTGCACATATGGTTTCTTGATTTTCAGCCACAATTACGGGGACTCCCACCATATGATGACTGCAAATATGTGATGTTGTGTATTTAGCTGTAATCTTTATATTAAGAAGACTAGAGAAATGGCGTCCCAAATTACAAACCAAAAACATATTGTTTCTTAAATAACAATCCAAAAATGGCTTCTTAAAAACCCTGAAACCATGGAGTGGAGGGGAAGGGGCAAGGAGCGTTTTTGTTTATTATTATTTTTATTGAAATTATTTAATTAAACACCAATCACCATCATACTCCATTCAACAACTACATGCTCACGCCCGTCGAATTCTATAAGCCCCTTTGGGGCAACGCCCATCCACACCATGTCTGGGGTGGTGTAGGGGGCATGGCGGGGATTGCCCCCTCTCCACTCCACACTGGATTGTCTTAGTATTAGTTTTTGGTTAATCTTACAAGGTACCTTTAACGTTATAGGGGAGGGTTCAAGCGAAAACTCCTTTAGCGCGAGAACTCGAAAACTCCAAAAAAACCTAAAAAACACACATTTTTAAACATTTTTTGCCTATAAATCTAGCATTTTTAAGATACAAAAATTAATATATATATATATATATATATATATATATATAGGTAAAGTGTAGGATACAAATCCCCTAATCATACATTACATACGCGATTGGATTGGCCGTACACGTGTCCTGATTCGTTTTTCTCTGATAAGGTTAAATCAGACAATTAATTCAATCATCTGTGGGCAAATTCGTCTCTTCATTCAATCAGCGAGAAGTTCGTTACACTAATATCCTGGTAATTATTATTCGAATCAGTTTCAAATTTTTCATAATTCTCAAATTGCAGTTTTCGTTCTTCTGCGTTAGGGTTTGATTCAATTGTTTTTTCGATGGATCCACAGAGCAGCACCGGAAGAAACACAGATGTTGATTTTGAAGAAGCTCGACCGATCGGTGATCATGCTCAATTATTTGCTTATCAGAGAGTTTCGATTGAGGATGTTTTAAATCCGGAACCTGCAAATCCAAATCGAAATGCAAGTACAAGTGGTGTAAATGAGTGTTCTAATGGTAATTATGTTAATTCAGATATTTAAATTGTTCGTAGACTTGTTTTTATTTAATCGTAGCAATGATTTTGCATTGTTGTATCTGTTTTTGAAGTTTGAATGTTGAGTATATTTGATATGAAAACAACATGTATAAGTTCGCATGTTATGAGTCTTTGCAATTCGCATGTGATGTTATTCTAAATACTGGTTTTCGCATGTTATGATATAATAAATCGCATGTGTAAAACATATTTATCAAAATCATCATTTTCGCATGTTATGGTTCATACAATTCGCACGTGTTGTGTGTTCTTATGATGAAATTATGCAGTTATTAATATATCGCATGTAACGAGTCCGATAATTCGCATGTGTTTTACTTTTTTTGATTTGATTTATGTAGATGAAAGGGTTTACACTCCGGAGGTTCAAGCATCAGCTACACCTGTGGTTGGAATGCAATTTATCTCTATTGAACAAGCATATGCGTTTTACCAATCGTATGCTAAGTTAGCTGGTTTTTCTACCCAGGAAGGTGGTGAAGTACACAGTGGTGGTATAATCAAAACTAAGTATTTTGTTTGTTCTAAAGAGGGACATAACCCATTGTGTATTGACGATCGTTATTCGAATTCAAAAAAGCCATTCAAATCAAGGAACAGGGGGACCATTAGAACTGGATGCAAAGCTCAACTTATGATTTGCACGGTTGATGGTAGATTATATACAGTAAAGAGATTTGTTGATGACCATAATCATAAGTTTATATGTCCACATGATATTCATATGCTGCCATCGTACAGACAATTGTCAGATGTCCAGGAGGAGATGATATGGGAACTAGGCACTTTAAACCTTGGTCCTGTCAAAGCTTTCCATATAATGAGGAAACGTTACGGTGGTTTCGAGAACGTTGGAGCCACGGTTGATGATTGCAAAAATTTTAGGAATCGAATTAACAGCTATATAGGAGAATATGATGCTGACATGGTGATTAATAGGTTGACTGATAAAAAACAGTATTTAGCTGATTATTCGTTTGAATATTCTGTTGATGAAGACAAACCGTTAACTGGTTTGTTCTGGGTCGATGGGTTGTGCAAGCTTAACTTTATGGAGTTCGGGGATGTGATATCGTTCGATGCAACTTTCAAGACAAATAGGTAAGTGTTACATAAAATGGTTTTTATTTATTTTCGCATGTTATATTATTCCCTAAACTTTGCAATATTGCATGTTAATATACATTGAAGAATAGGTGTTGAATATATCGCATGTTATATTGTTTGTTTTCGCATGTGATATTTTGTCTATTTCGCATGTTACAATGTGTTTTTCGCATGTGTTTGTTCAGGTACAAGATGGTGTTTGTTCCGTTCACTGGGATTGACAACCACTGTCGAAATGTAACCCTTGGAGCTGGGTTGTTGGCATCGGAGAGCATTGAATCCTATAAATGGCTTTTGAATTCATTTGTAAAGTCATTTGGTCGGCAGCCAAAGGTTGTAGTGACGGACCAAGACGTTGCTATGAAACAGGCTATTGAGGAAGTTTTTTCTACTAGCAGACACAGATTGTGCATGTGGCACATAATGAAAAAAGTGGCAGATAAGGTATAGCATGCTATATTGTCTTTCGATAGTGTTTTTTTTATAATATAGATTTTGTTATAGGCTAATATAAAAAGCATTTATCGGTATAGGTTGGACACAAGTTGTGCAATAATGATGAGTTTAAAAGGAGGACGTGCGATATTGTATGGACTGATTCCATTGATCCTGAAGAATTCGAGAGACAGTGGAAGTTGGTGATGATTGAGTTCGGTCTCACTGAAAACAAATGGATTGATGATATGTTTTCGATGAGATACATGTGGATTCCGGCTTTTTACCGGCATGAGCCCATGTCTGGTCTCATGCGAACAACTTCGAGATCAGAGAGCGAGAATCATTTTTTTGCCAGTTGGCAAATTCACAACTCACTCTTGTAGAGTTTATGAATCATTTTGACGGTGCAATGGATGTCCAAAGGTCCAATCACAGAAAGAATGATCATATTTCAAGATATACTGGGCCTAATGATTGGAGCCAAACTACTTTGGAAAAAGATGCTGCTAAGATATACACCAGGTCTATATTCTTTGATCAGCAAGTAGAGATATATGGAACCATTACCTATTGTCTGCCGATGGACACCAAAATCGAGGGTCCACAGATCAGGATATCATTGAAAGACTTTAAAGCTCATGGAGATGGGTTATTAGAGGTATTATTGCATATAAATTTAAAACATGCGATTTTGAAAACCTACATGCGAATTTCATTCAGAACGTGATTTGCAATATGCGATTTTGATGTAACCATGCGATTTTAAATTAGTACAATTAATTTAGTTTTTATACATGTGAAATTGTTAATTTACACATGCGATTTTAAAATTTAATTTATATATATATATATATTGGTTTTCCTAGGTGTGGTTTAAGAATCTTGAAAATGATGTAACTGCACAGTGTAGCTGTTTGCGTTTTGAACAGTATGGGCTGCTATGTAAACACATCTATTTTCTTTTCAAGATGTTTGGTGTTAAAGAAATACCGAACAAATATGTTATGAAGAGATGGACAAAGGATGTGGTCCCGAATGAATTAAACGCGACGTTCGATGTAAATGTGGGTGATAAGGATGAGCAACAGGAGGATAAACAGATTGCTCATGAAATCATCTACACAGGGGAGTATTTGGTTAGCAATTTGATTTCCGACCTTGATCAACTTGTTTTAGTGAGGGATCAAATGAAGTAGCTTAAAGAGAGAGTTGATCAGGGTCGTATAACCAAGCAGCTTGATCCAAAGTTTGACCGGTTTTCAAAGTTGATTGGTTACCAACAACCTGTAACTAATGCACCTCCTACTGTCCGTGTGCCGGCTGGTATAAGAAACAAAGGTCGTGGCTCGCATAAAAGGATTAAATCAAAGAAGGAACAAATGATCAGTCGCAAAGGAAAAAGGTCAAGGACATGTAGTGTGTGCAACGAAAAAGGTCATGATATTCGGACTTGCGAGATACTGAAAGGCAAACAACAAGGCAAACAACAAAAGAAGATGAAGGGAGTCCAGATTGAAAAAGATCCCAGACACAAAGCCAACGAGGTCGGAGACGATGAAGAGGAAGATGAGTTTGAAGATTACAGTGGAAGTAGTGAAGATGGCACTGAAGAAGAAGATCAGTGGGAAGAGGTTTCAGATGAGGAAGATTACATTTTTTTGTAATGTACATGCGAGTTTACAAGGCAAACATGCGATTTCATACATGTGAGTTTATTTTATATAATCATGCGATTTAGTTTGTGAACATGCGATTTCATATGCATCAGTATATATGTAGGTTACATGCGATTTTCACTTTTTTTTTTCATTTCAGTACATGCGATTTTGAGTTATATTGTTTGTTTTTTTTTGTGACAAAGATGTCTAAGTCACTCACGCGATTTATATTATAACCAAGCATAATATGTATTCAAAACATCTACCCAAAATAAACAAAGTAGTTGTTATTGTCTTACACAACTAAAACCATAAAACTATTAAACATAAATTTAGTTACTTGAAGCAAAGATTTTGTCACGTTCAGCCGAGCTGAACTCCATCTTCTCCTTCACAGTGTTTAGAGCATCTTTCAGGAAAGAGAAGGCTAAGTCATCAGCTCGAGACTGTTCCTTTATGTGATTCAAAGTTGCGTCTCTGAAGCTTGATGGTGGTTCTTCAAGTAGTCTCTCCCACATTTCTTGGTTTTTCTTGATTTCTTCAAGAATCTTCCCCTGCACATCAAGAATCAGATGAGAAGAGGTGACATCGGTGCTTATTTCTGTCAACGTGCGAGTTGACAATAGTTCTTTTATTGCAATGTTTTTTATTTTTTCTGAATCTTCAGATGTCATTTTTGTTGGTCTGTTGTGTGTGTTTTTCGTGTTCTATGTCTTAATATGGAAGGTAGTTATATCTGAGTTTTTTATATTAAAATAGTTAATTTATTATGTAGGTAGGGTGGTAAGTTCAGTAGTATTTATGGTAAAATTGATCATTACATGTCAAATTATAGTCACATCGGTAATAAATTCATTTTTTTATATAAATTAGTTAATTTTTATTTATTTTAGTTATTAATTCATAATTTTTTTTTTTGCATTTTAGGACAAATTTACATAAAAGTATTAGCAGCATTTTTTTCAAAATCGCATATTATTCGAAACCGAATTCGCAAACTATAAGAAATCTTAAACATTATTAACTTTTTTGTTGAAATCGCATGTGTATAAATTAGGGATGAGCAAATACCGATCCCGTCCCGATATCGATAATCCCGATCCCGAAATTTCATGAATACTTGATACCGATACCGAAACATGTCGGTACGGTATCGGTATTTTGAGGGTAAAAGTCGGTATTTTACCGATACCGTACCGTACAGATACCGAAAAAACCAAAATGTGGATACCGTTTCCGATACCGAAACATGTCGGGATCGGGATTATCGGTATCGGGATCGGGATGGGATCGGTATTTTATACCATTTGCTCATGCCTAGTATAAATCATGAATTCGCAAACTATAAGAGATGATCAAACATTATTAACTTCTTTGAAATCGCATGTGTATAAGTCATGAATTCGCACACTATAAGGCATCTTAAACATTATTGCTTTTTCTTTAAAATCGCATGTTATAATATGTGATTTCGCACACTTTACAAAAACACAACCTTTCTTTTTGTCTGCAATGTTTTTTCGCACGTCTTATATGTATTTCACATATTTTTATAATTCTCATCCTGCATCATCTTCTTCGATAGACGTTCTATCGATTTGCTGTTTGCCTGAACTTCCAAAATCAGGAGATAATGAAATCGCATAAGGAGTTGGTGAATAAGAATAGATCGATTTTTGATTACTTGTTGGATTTTCGAATACGATTTTGAATAAGAATAGATCGATTGTGAGTTTTTGTTTGCTGATTATCAGGGGTTTTTGATTTCGTAATGGACGATTTTAACCTTGGCGGTTTCATATATATATATATATTTTAATTTTATTAATTTAATAGTTAAGCAGGGGGTTTAAATGAGATGATCTGACGGTTGTGGTTATAGCGTACATAATGTACGATTAGGCGTATTGTATGATAACCAGCCTCTCTCTCTCTCTCTCTCTATATATATATATATATGCAACACTACGAAAAATCTAAAACCACCAACCCCACTCCCATCACACCCCCTAAAAACCTAAAAACAAAACTTAAACCCCCCAAAAAACCTAAACTAACCCAAAGCTAAATAGTAGAATAGAAAAAAGTATGACATATTAAATCTTTTTATATGTCGAAAAAACAGTAGCAAACTTTTGTACAAACATTGACACTTCCTTGAACTAAATGTAGCAAAAAATAGCATTGTTTGTTGCGTTCACTTTTGTACGATGTTCAAATCAAACTCCTCCTACCATGGGTATAATAATGTACATGACAAAAAAGTCTCAACATTATCGTAAACAATATTTTCGCTCAAACACGAACATGAAGCTTCTGTTGCCACGCAAACAAATCGAGTTCAACCGAATTGTATATTGTTGCCGCCGCCGCATCGTGTGAGTTTTCGATTAGTGTATTATAATATAGTATATATTTAACCTATCCATAACTATATATGTCTTTTAGAGACGAGGTCTCGGTTCAAACCTAAACAAAAGATAATAATTTACGATTATTGGTGTAATAGAGAAAGAACCATAACCGCCGTTAAAAAAATTTAAAGGATGCTACTTTCTACACCCATACTATTTACTTTTTTCACCCCCTCCTCTCACATACTTACAGGTGGGGCCTGCGTGAGACTGACAATTTTCCTCTCATAAGGGGGGTGTAATCAGGAAGGGGGGTGTGTATAGAATGAGCCAATTTAAAATCATATACAATTTAAAACTTTTAATACAAATAAACCAAGATGATGTAACCCGCGAAAAGCGAAGCTTTTAACTTTTCAGAAACCAAACGAAAAATTCAAATATCCTCCTACCCAATCCACCCACACAAGATCTTCACCGTCCAAATCCCACTCCTCAAATCAACGGCTGAATCCCCCAATCCGCGTCACGCCTCATCAACCAATCACAACACCCTTCAACAACCTACATAAACAAACCCCAGTAACCACTCTTCACACAACTCACTCACTCATTCAAACCTTCATCCACTTTTTTCTACATTCTCTCAACAAACAAAATGGCACCGAAGGCAGCCGAGAAGAAGCTAGCGGAGAAGAAACCAGCAGCAGAGAAAACCCCAAAACCAAAGGCCGAGAAGAAGATACCAAAGGACGCATCAGCAACCGACAAGAAGAAGAAGAGGCACAAGAAATCGGTAGAAACGTACAAGATCTACATCTTTAAGGTGTTGAAGCAGGTTCACCCGGATATCGGAATCTCGAGCAAGGCTATGGGGATCATGAACTCGTTTATTAACGATATCTTCGAGAAGTTGGCGGCTGAGGCTTCCAAACTCGCCAGGTACAACAAGAAGAACACCCTTTCTTCAAGGGAAATCCAGACTGCTGTCAGGCTTGTGTTGCCTGGTGAGTTGGCCAAACATGCGGTTTCTGAGGGGACTAAGGCTGTCACCAAGTTTACTAGCGGTTAGGTTTGTTTGGTATGTTTAGATCTGTAATTGCTGGTTTTTAAGAAGTGAAGTTCATATGCTTTATGAACTTTTGTTAAGATGTTTAAGTATTTTGTAATTTTTCCTTTTGGAATTGGATCTTTTATAAGAGGAGATTTGGAAATTCATGTTCGAATTGAAATCTGGATGACGATTTGATGATAAACATAGAACAGATTGGTAATGAGATGAATCGATTTTATCGTTAATTTGCAAAAAAGTGAAAAAAAAAAAAGACAATAATCACCATTCTAATTTTGTGTTTAATTCAGGGTTTTGATATCCTGTATATTAATGACAATTTAGAGCATTCACATCCAATCCACTAAAAATATACATACATTCCACTAAAAAACAACTCCTATATCAATATATTTCTATTAAAAACAAATACTTTTTCTCTCTCATTTTTAATATATATTACATTCTCTCCTTCCTCCACTTACAACTACTTTCAATATATATTAAAAAAGTATAGGGGGTGAACAGTGTCCCCTCAAATATGCAGATGAACAGTAACATTTTCTTTCTCCTCCACTCACAACCACTTTTTATATTTCAAAATCCCCCTACACCGATTTTGGTGGTTTGGATGAGAATGCTGTTAGAGCGTTAACTTTTTTTTTTTAATTTCAAAATTTTATATATTACTGTTTCTATGTATATCAATTAAGGTATGTTCTTATGAACAAAAACAGTACATTCATTGGACAAAAGTAGGATAGTAATTACGGTTTAGCCATCTCTCTAAGGAAGAAACAGAGACTTTAACAGTAAGAAACATATGTAAGTGTGTGGGAGAACAAAATAGAATACGATAGAGAGAGTGTCAGGGCCGGCCACCAATCCTTATGGCGGAGACACGACGGTGCGCTGGCGTTGACATACAATCCACCTAATTGGCTAATTAACTTATTTAATTTTCTTCATTAATCATGGGGAAATAATACATGTGGATTAGTTGATCATGTGATGTATGCCGGCTTTAAGTCGATACATTATTTAGACGTTTGAATGAAATTACAATTTAGGCCTGGTTTTGTTTTTTACTTTGATTTTATCGAGCTCTGGTTTGCTCTGTTAGCCACAATTTTTTTCTTGACAGTCATCTAAAATGTTGACAAGTTATTCATATGAGTTGTTCTATTTCCACACCCCTATAATCTTATTTTTACATCCCTATTTGTATACGGGCCGTATAGACTGATACGGGGCGTATAGAATGTTTATGCGCAGAATTTAATGCGGTGGAATGTTTTTTTTGTTTTTATATGTATACGGGACGTATAGTTATATACGGGCCGCATACATATTTGCATAATTTTGTTTCGAAGATTTGATAGGGGTTTTTGGTTTTGAAATCTGTATATGGGCCGTATAATGTTATACGACCCGTATAGCCAGTATAGAAAAGTTAATTTTTTGTTGCAATCGGAAAACCGTTTAATAAATTTTGTAAATTTTAAAATAGTGTTGTATATATCGGATTATGTTACGAGTTTGTAGTTAAACGTATTTATTATGTTTCATAAGTTTCCACTTTGTAAAACGATAAATATGTATAGAAAAGTTATTTTTTTGTTGCAGTCGGGAAACCGTTTAATAAGTTTTGTAAATTTTAAACTAGTGTTGTATATCGGATTATGTTACGAGTTTGTAGTTAAACGTATTTATTATGTTTCATAAGTTTTCACTTTGTAAAACGATAAATATGTATAGAAAAATTAATTTTTTGTTGCAATCGGGAAACCGTTTAATAATTTTTGTAAATTTTAAACTAGTGTTGTATATATCGGATTATGTTACGAGTTTGTAGTTAAACGTATTTATTATGTTTCATAAGTTTCCACTTTGTAAAACGATAAATATGTATAGAAAAGTTAATTTTTTTGTTGCAATCGGGAAACCGTTTAATAAGTTTTGTAAATTTTAAACTAGTGTTGTATATATCGGATTATGTTACGAGTTTGTAGTTAAACATATTTATTATTTTTAATAAGTTTCCACTTTGTAAAACGATAAATATGTATGTATAGAAAAGTTAATTTTTTGTTGCAATCGGGAAACCGTTTAATAAGTTTTGTAAATTTTAAAATAGTATTGTATATATCGGATTATGTTACGAGTTTGTAGTTAAACGTATTTATAATGTTTAGTAAGTTTCCACTATGTAAAACGATAAACATGTGATATGATTATGATAAACTACGACAACAATTATTAAACAAACAACTTAACATCTAAACATAAGATTAATATTTATAATGTTTTACATCTAAAAAAAAAAAAATAAACTTTTACAAAGTTTCAAACGTAAAATAACCAAAAAAAAAAATAAAAAATACAATAAACAGCTACGGCGGTGGTGGTGGTGGTGGTGCAGCGCCAGCTCGTGGAGGTAGGGGCGCGGCAGAATGCATAGCCACAATCGCCTCGACCATCCACTGTACATCCTCTCTCACTGCAGCTAAACCCCCTCTGACTGCAGCTAAATCCCATCTGACTGCAGCTACATCCGACTCGACCTGAACGAGTCTCTCCTCCACCCCCGGTGGAGGCATCACACGCTGTCTCACGCTGCGTCGAACGTACGGGCGATCACCCCGTAAATCCTCCGCAGCTACCTGTGATCGATCGACAGTATGAGCGACCCTCTCACCTTCCCCCGCTTCCCTCTCCGTCGCCTCCTTCTCCCTCGCCCTCGCCCCCTCTCCCTCGTCTCCCTCCTCATCACCTCCCTATACACGGGGTCCCTCACCCACACCATAAGCCCAAACCAGCTGCCCTCCCTCGACCTCGCGAGCCAAACCCATCGATAGGGCTGTGTCCCTCCCAACCCTGTCAAGCTGGCGTGTCAGGGTCATATCACTTGCCACCTGCGGGGACAAGAGGCGAAAGAAACCCTTCGCCAGACGGGTGACGAAGGCCCCACAGCTGATGTGGGAAGAGGTACGCTTAAAAGTGTACTCGGCGAGATATGCGGCCAACTTGTACGCCAAGTTGGCCCTCCCGCCGGTAAGTAAGTCGTGCAAGAAGAATAGGTCACTTTGGGTGACCCATTCCCTGCTATCATGACGACCGGCGATCGTCACGGCGATACACCGATGTAGGTATCGGTGTAACGGGTCGTAAAGATCAGTCGCCCGTGCCTTCGGGGATAGCTGTCTCGGTTTTGAGAACTCCCCGAACCCAATAGTGCGCCAATACGGCGACAACACGTCAGTGGACGTGCTGACTGGCGCATCAAAAAATGCGCAGGACCTTGAGTCCTCCTGTGAGTACAGAACCAAGGCAACGGCGAACTGAGGAAGTGTCATCCTCTGTTGCTTGCCGCAAATAGTAAAAGCTACGGCGTTTGTCGTCAAAAAATGCTGAAAGCCCCCACCCCGATCGCTGGCATGAGCTCCCGGACCCGACCGATCGCTCCAATATCAGTCAAAAACTGAAAATCTATGGTCCGAGGCGCATTCAGCACCATCTCCCGTAATTTGCCCAAAACCCTATAGGCAGCCGTACCTCTGGGGATATCTCTAATAAACCGCCCCGTCTCAGTAAAATCGGGCACAACCTCCTCCTCTTGTCCACGTCCATGTCCGCGTCCACGTCCACGGCCCCGACCCTGACCCTGACCTCGACCTCTACGGGCCGCACCAGCTGCTGATGACTCAGCCATATCGTCTGTAACAAATAACAATTACAACTTAGCAATCACTATACGATTATCGTTAACGTATTATACGAATAATGTTCTTGTATACGAACGTATTGTACATATCATATACACTCGTTTAATGCTTGAATATTCAACAAGTATACGACCGTATATAAAATATACGATCGTATATAATGTATACGATCGTATAACCTATGATTATTCAAAGGTATACGGTGGTATATATTGTATACGATCGTAAAATGTTTGAATATTCAAACATTATACGAACGTATAAATTGTATACGACCGTATACACTTGAATAATCAGTTACAATTTTCTGTTTAATTTTTTTTTTCAAATTGAATTATACAATCGTAATCGTTACGCCTATCTACGATTTACTATAGAAGACCATAATCTAACATGTTACGGAATTTGAAAGTTTACTATACGAAAACGAACCGTATAGGAAGAACGAGAAGAAAACGCCAAAAACGCTATCCAAGAACGATCCGAGAGAAAACCAAGAGAATTTTTGGTGGAATGTTGAGGCCGTATGGTGGAAATGAGGTCGTATAAAACTTATACGATGCTTTTTACTTCGTATACGGGCCGTATAAAAGTATACGACCCGTATACAATAATTTAATTTTTTTAATTCTGTCGTATACTTATTACTTAATATACGATCAGGGTATACGAGGCGTATACTTTTATACGGCCCGTATACAATTCAATACTTTTTTTATTTTTTTTCAATTACTATATGCGGAATTGACGAAGATACGGTCGATATGCGTTAACGTTGATTCGTTTAAACGTTTTTTCAAGTTCAACTTCAACAAGTTGCCAAAACATTTATATAACGTGTATGTTTATGATTACAAATTGTCAAAACATGCAAATTGATCCGTTTAAACGTTTTTTCAAGTTCAATTTCAACAAATTGCCAAAACATTTATATAACGTGTATGTTGATCATTACAAATTGTCAAAACATGCAAATAACATTTTATATTCATAGGGCACCTAAATCCACGTAATCCCTGGTCCTGTATTCATCAACGATCGTATTATATTGGTCAATACGTTCCTTGTAATAGTGATACCAACTTTCTGCTGGCGTATTCCGTGTCGGTTGTCGCCAGTATCCTGATGGGGTTGGCATTGGATATTCCCCTTCTAATCTGACGTGAATAAAATGGTTCCTGTGTATATGTACAAGCGCGACTGTTCGATGCGGAATACTTTCTTCGGCTGTTCTGAACATGGGAAAAAATGAAGCACAACCAAGGTCACTTAATAAGAGACAAATGACATTCCACCGGTTTGCTATCAGAAGCCCCGTGAATGGCATTTGTAGCCACTTATGTTCAGGTGCTCCGTCTATACGGTTGGACCAAACTAATGACTCCAGAACTTGTTGATACTGAGGTCCATTTATCTTTTTCCATAATTCGTGGAACCGGTTGCACTCATCATGAAGCTGCTCCCGTATGAACGGCCGCTGATACCTCTTTAAGCGATAAGCCGACCACTATAGATCGAAACCCACAATTACCATCACCCTGCACATTTTGTATGTGACTGAGGTGTGGATAGAAGCAAGGTGGAATGCACTTTTTGAAGTGCATGAACATATTAACTTGTCCGACAGGCAGCAAAGGTAAGTCTGGTTGCTCTTCCTTTGATTTTGCGACCTTCTTTTTCATTTTCGAATTCTTAGCGCCTTTCGCAATCTCGCCAAAGAACATAGGTGTTTCAGCACAATAACTTTGTGACTCGATAAACGAGCTGTGCCTGGTAGGTTCGATCTTTGACTCTTGTGTGCCAAACCCATCGGGTGAATCACTATACTGGTCCTGCGTTGTAAAAAAGCTGTGTCTTGAAGGTTCCGTAAACGAATCATCCTTCCTTTGTTGCTGAGCTTTTAAAGTTGGACGACCCCGTGTGTTTTTTTTGCACAACTGGTTGTTTGAGCTTCGTCTTATTGAGTTGTACCAACTCCTTCATCTTTTGAATCAGGTTTTTCTTGAGTTCTCTCGGCTGAGCACTTAAATGTTGTTTGAGAAGCGCAATTTCGCCGTCTAAGTCAAAAGAGTCCACCTCGCTCGGTTCCACTATGGAGTCCAAATTTAACTTTCTCCAAAAAGGGTCTATCAACTCCAACGGGATCATTTGACCTAAGAAACATATCAACAAACAACATAAAACGTCAATAAGATTTTGCGTGATGAAAGGCTATGATTATAAAATGTGGTTGGTCGAATAATGTATTACCATTCGTTGTATACGGTTCCAACCGACACGCGCACGGCAACCCACAACTTGTATACAAACGGCACGGGCATGTACCGTTATATAACTTTAATTTTTCTATTTCATTTACTTCATCTGATATCAACTCTAGGCAGGCATGTGAAACCTTCTTTAGTAGGAGATTAAATATTGGTTTGTTATGATGACCCACTGTTCCGCTCCTGCTTGTTTCAATGCTGCCTTTGATTTCTGTCACCTGGTTTCTTATGAGCTTATCGATAAGTGGTACCACTTTCTCCAGGGTGTAATTAGAGTCACCTAGGTACTGCTTCAAAAGGGCATGTTGACCCTCTGCCTTGTTCGTTGTACGTTGACCGAAGTCCAGATGTTGGTCGCTCCAGAACGAAACAAACCGGTCTCTATATGGTTGTAACCAGATTGAATCCAAATAGTTCATAATCTCTGTAATCAAAGTTAAGTGTAGTTAAGAAAAGTCAAATAAAAACAATTATTAAACAAAAATTATATAAAACTTACCGTCGGTTTTTTTTTTGCGTGGCAACTTTGATCGTATTCGCTCGTACCAGTAGTTGTAGTCAAGATCGGTCGTTGAGTTAATTAGCTCGCCCCACTTGTAAAGAAACTGGTCCCATTTATCCTCTGTTTTAAAGCTTTTCCTGCAATGTTTGAAGATGTTTTGCTGTATGTGCTGTTAGGGGTGGATTTCTAAATGATCAGTGATCCTCAATTGCTGTTGGGCTTAGTGATCCTTACTTCTGTTTGAATTGGTGATCCTCAGAAGTATTTCAGGATCAGGATCATGGATCATCATAAGGATCCTTGTACTAACGGTTGTCTACTTTGAATTCGAAATTGTTTTGCAGGAGTATCAATTTGGACTTGGTCTTGGCGATATTCCTGGAGCATATTCTATGTTTATTCCGCACGTGCTTGGCCAAAAGTGGACGTTATGGAGTCGTGGAGGACTTGCACCATTTGCGGAATGTTAGTTAGTGTAGATATTTTCCATTTTTAAAGGGGTAGCGAGCTAATTAGAAAGGACTTGGCTATTTTTGGCTACACACACACTCTTACAACTGCTCTCACCAGCTCTCGTTAATTTACTTGGCGATTACACACTTTTTTACACAATACACTATAGTGATCCTTGTACTTAGCTCGCTATCATCCGAAGTTGTAATACATTTCTTGTTTAATTTGAGTTGGTGATCGGTAGTTTCCATCACCCGAGGTTTTTTATGCCGGAGATCATTCATTGATCAAGGGCTTTTTCCTCGTATAAATCTTCGTGTCACTTGTTCATTACAATTCAGAGTGATCCTTATTGTTGTTCATCAATTCAAGCATCATACCTCACAATAGAAAGTTTGGTTGCATTATCATTGCTTGATTTTTGACCAAAACAGTTTGGCGCCCACCGTGGGGCAATTGATGCTTCATTCCTAAGAAAATTCATACTTTTGTGGTCATTTCGGTTCGTTACAACCAGGCAGATGGCTTCCTCAACGAAGAACACTTATAGCTTAATGCCGTCATTCAGTTCTTCACAAGGCGTTCCTCCTTTGCCTCCACCACCTTCTGGATCCCAGAAGAATGCGGAGAATGCTGCGAAGAAACAAACCCCCATTTTCACAAAACCACCAACTTCTTCTGTTTCAACTAATCCTACTACTAATGATCTTTATGCTCTGATTTTGCAGATGAGGAATCATGCACAAGAGCAGGACAAAACCAACGAAAGGATCCTCCGGGAGATCGAGGAGATAAAAAAACAGAAGAAATCAGTGGAGGATCACTCCCCTCTGATGCCAAGATCGCTAAACTTCGACACTCCAGTCATAACTTCCCAACACTCAGCAGTTCCGGACGTGCAATACTTGGGTGAATTACCAGGAAGGCGTTATGGAACAGCACCCATGAGTCAGGCCTTTGGCTCTCACTCCCAGCCTCAAGGATCCTCTTCTCAGCATCAGGGATACTTCACGTCAGGAGGATATATGGGAATGCATGCAGTCCAAGGATCCTCCCAGGTCCAAGGATCCTCCCAGGTCCAAGGATCCTCCCAGGTCCAAGGATCCTCCCAAGTTCAAGGATCCTCCCAGACCCAAGGATCCTTCCCGGTCCAAGGATCCTCCCTTGTCCCAGGATCCTCTCTGGTCCCAGGATCCTCTCTGGTTCCAGGATCCTTTCAGGTTCAAAGATCATCTCAACTTCAAGGATCCAACATCCTTCAGGATCAAGGATTCTTGAGAAGTATGCAGCCTCAGAGCTCGGACGTTCATCAAGGAGACTTCATACCAATGCAGACCATTGCTCCCTCTGGTCCTTCAATCATACTAGAGTCTCGACAATATGGATTCACATCCGCAATTCCAAACACGAATCCTGTGGGAGGTAACATTTTTAATAATTCATATAACACTAACCATGGCTTAATGCAGGATACAGGTATTAATCAGTCTATGGCTAGAGAGCTACAGAAGCTTAAGGATATGATATCCAGTGTACCGGGAGTGGTTAAACCCATTCCTGAAATTGCAGATGGTAGCCATAGGATATCTCGTTTTGCACCACCCTTGTATGATGCTGAGATACCTAAAAGATTCCAGATACCATCTATGAAGCTGTATGATGGTTCAACGGATCCAGAGGAACATGTAGCTCAGTACGGGGAGAGGATGGAGATCAATCCAATTCCTGAAAGGTTAAAAGAAGCATGTCTATGCAAGGGATTTGGATCCACACTCACAGGATCTGCTCTTAAATTGCTGCTAAGTCTTCCCCCTTACTCTATTACTTCATTTGCTAATCTAGTTAATTTGTTCAATAGTCAATTCTCTTGTAGTAGAAAGTTTGAACGATTAACTAGTGATCTATATAGGGTAACACAAGGCCAAAATGAATCACTTAGAGATTATATCACTAAGTTTAGTAAAGAATCCTTAGATATTCCTAATTTGGATATTGCTACGGCTGTAGAAGCCTTTAAAATGGGATTGCTTAGGGATTCATTATTCTATGATGATCTTGTTATGACACCTTGCAGGAATCTTGATGAAGTAAGAACCAGGGCCCTTAGGTTCATCCGCCTAGAGGATGACAAAAGGATCCAGGATAGAGTGACAGGATCCTCAAAACAGGATAAACAAGGATCCTACTTCAGGAACAACAAATCCAAGTCCTACAACAGATCTGATAACCAGAATGTGCATGCAGTGGAACAAGAAGATGATGATGAGGATTATCCTCCTATTTCTGAATACTGTTTTTCTGTTGATAACAATGAACTAATCCTTGCAATGCAGAATCTAGGTGAGAAAGCTAGGTGGCCAAGGAAAAGTGATAAACCAGCTGCTACAAAGGATAAGTCCAAGTGGTGTGCATATCATGAGGATTTCGGGCATCTCACTGAAGAGTGTATTGCACTGAGAAAGGAAATTGGTTACTTGTTGAGCAAGGGGCATTTGAAGGAACTCTTGGGTCGAAAGAAGTCAAGGATCCAGGATCCTGAAAGGATCCCGGAAAGGGCTCCTACTCCCCCAGCAGATGCACAAGTCATACATTTCATATCCGGTGGATCAGACATCTGTGGTACATCCTTTTCAGCAGCAAAAAGACACGCTAAGGAAACCAAGATGGATAATGGAGACAGACCCGTCCGGACCTCCGTTGTCACCCAGGATAAAGTCATAACTTTTGATGAGGATGATCGTGTTGATGTCCAGGATCCTCATCATGATGGTCTTGTAATTACATTGTTTATTTCTAACCACTTTGTTCGCAGGATCCTTATAGATGGAGGAAGCTCTGTGAACATCATCCAGCTTGATGTCCTCAAGAAGATGAATATCCCGGAGTCTGATATTATCCCAAGATCCTCAGTGCTTGTGGGATTCAGTGGAGAAACTAAGAATACATTGGGGGACATCAAACTCCCAATCTATATCGAAGGATTGCATTCTTATCAGAAGTTTTGTGTTATTGATTGCTTATCATGTTGTAATGTTATCCTTGGCAGGCCGTGGATACATGACATGAAGGCAGTCCCATCCACCTATCATCAATGTGTAAAGCTTCCAAGTCCTTGGGGAGTGGTGAAAATTGAGAGTGATCAACAGGAGGCTAAAAATTGCTATACCTCATCAATGAAGCCAGCCTCAAGACCAAGGGAGCAATAGCAATTAAAGTATCCTTCAAGAGATGTCTTGGAGGCAAGAGAACAGGATTTGAAAGAAATCCTCATGGATCCTGATGATCCTGAATCCAAGATCTTCATAGGATCAGGGATCCTTAGCGATATTGAACAGGAGCTAGTATACTTCCTCAAAAGAAGGAAAACCACCTTTGCCTGGAAACATGAGGATATGACAGGTATATCTAAAGATATAATTACTCATAAACTTGGCATTGACAGGTCATTCAAGCCAATTCATCAAAAGAGGAGGAAGTTTGCACCTGAAAGGAATGCTATTATCCAGGAAGAGGTAGATAAGCTACTTCGGGCAGGTATGATAAGAGAGGTTAAGTATCCAAGATGGTTAGCCAATGTGGTTTTTGTTTAAAAGAAAAATGGAAAGTGGAGGGTATGTATCGATTTTACAGATTTAAACAAGGCATGTCCCAAGGATCCTTTC
Source organism: Helianthus tuberosus (assembly GCA_030545235.1). NCBI lineage: Eukaryota > Viridiplantae > Streptophyta > Magnoliopsida > Asterales > Asteraceae > Helianthus > Helianthus tuberosus. The sequence goes on along the minus strand of CM060399.1, from coordinate 94,475,932 downwards.
CCATTACCCCACATTGACTCCATGGTGGATGCTACCGCGGGTCATGAGTTGTTGACTTTTATGGATGCTTTATCTGGATTTCAACAAATTCAGATGGAACCATCTGATCAAGAGGATACAGCCTTTATAACCCCAACTGGTATATACTGTTATATTGCTATGCCATTTGGATTAAGGAATGCAGGTGCTACTTATCAAAGGCTAGTCAATATGATGTTCAAGGAACAAATTGGACACACTATGGAAGTCTATATTGATGACATGGTGGTTAAGTCCAAGAAGGCTGAGGATCACCTTAAAGACTTGGAGGAAGCATTCAATATCCTTGATAAATATAATATGAAACTTAATCCTTCCAAGTGTCATTTTGGTGTTAAGGCAGGTAAATTCTTAGGTTATATGGTGACAAAAAGGGGCATTGAAGCAAGTCCAGAACAAATCAAGGCTATTGTGAATATCAAATCTCCTGCCAATGCTAAGGATGTGCAAAGATTGACGGGCAGGATCGCAGCATTGAACATATTCATATCCAAATCCACAGAAAAGTGTAAGGAATTCTATGATATCCCGAGGAAGAACAAGAAATTTGAATGGACTAAGAAGCATGAAGGTGCCCTCAGAGCTCTTAAAGATTATCTATCCTCAGCCCCAGCCTTGATGAAACCAGAAAAAGGGGATGTATTATCCTTGTACCTAGCAGTATCCTCAAAAGCAGTAAGTGCGGTCCTTGTTAAGGATCACCAAGGTACACAACATCCTGTCTATTATGTAAGTAAGAGTTTACTTGATGCTGAATCCAGGTATTCACACTTAGAAAAACTTATCCTTGCATTAATTATGGCATCTACTAAATTAAGACATTATTTTGAGACTCATGTCATTATTGTTAAAACTAATTTTCCGATTAAGAATGTTCTCAGGAGACCTGAAATGTCAGGAATGATGGCTAAGTGGGCAGTGAAGCTGAGTGCATATGATATACGATATGAACCAAGGACTGCCATCAAATCCCAAGCCTTAGCTGACTTTGTGGCAGATTTTAGTAGTGATTTGGAAAAGGAGGCTGAATTAGAAGTCCAACAACTTGAAGAAACCAAGGATCCTTGGATACTGTTCACTGATGGATCCTCCAATGTAAACGGAACTGTGCTTGGAATACTACTAAAATCACCACAGGGGGACATAATACCCCACTCCATAGCTTGTGAATTTCAAACTACCAACAATGAGGCTGAATATGAAGCCTTGATAGCTGGTTTGCAAATCGCTAAGCATATGAGGATAAGGTATCTTGAGGTACACGTAGATTCTTTATTAATCACTAATCACTTTAATGGATCCTATGCTGTTAAAGGCGAGAAACTAATCAAATATTTAGAGATAGTAAAAAAATTGGCACTCTCTTTTGTATCCTTTAGTTTGACACAGGTACCAAGGGAAGAGAATGCAGAAGCTGATGCATTAGCCAATCTAGGATCATCTTTGAAGATTCCTGAGGATACAAGGATCCCTATTACCCATATCCTGACCCCTGCTATCGAGGATCATGTAGCTATGGAGATAGGAGAGGATTCTGCAGTCATCCCTAGTGATGATACTCAATATCATTCAGGATCATGGATCCTCCCCATCATGATATACATACAACATGGAGAAATTCCTACAGGAGAAAACCCAAGGGATTTTAAAACTAAGGTATCTCAATTTACAATATTGAATAATATGTTGTATAAACGATCTCTTGCAGGACCATATCTAAGATGCATTGAGGATCCTGAAATTCAAGAAGTCCTAAAGGATTTCCATGAAGGAGATTGTGGAAACCACACTGGGGGCAGGGCACTATTCTCAAGGATCCTGAGGACACGATACTATTGGCCCACTATGAAGAAGGATGCTGTGGAGTATGCCTAGAAGTGTGATCCTTGTCAGAGGCATAGTAACATCCTTCATCAACCAGCATAACTCTTGCATCCTATATCCTCTTCCTGGCCATTCATGAGATGGGGAATGGATATAGTTGGAAAGCTTCCTAAGGCACCTGGTGGAAAAGTATTCATGCTTGCTATGACTGATTACTTCTCTAAGTGGATAGAGGCTGAAGCCTTTGCTCAAGTCAGAGAAAAGGAAGTTATATCCTTTATTGAAAGAAACATTATTACTAGATTTGGTATCCCTTCTGAGATTATTTGTGATAATGGATCCCAATTTATTGGGAATAGAACCACTAACTTTTGTGACAGCTGGGGGATTAAGATGATAACATCAACACCAGTCCACTCACAAGCTAATGGTCAGGCAGAATCATCCAACAAGATCATCATCAACAATCTGAAGAAGAAGCTTGGATCCAAGAAAGGAAAATGGGCAGAAGAACTACCTTATGTGCTTTGGGCTGATAGGACAACTCCTAAGAATGCTACTGGCCAAACTCCATTTTCTTTGGTGTTTGGGGCAGAATCAGTGATCCCTACAGAGATGGTGGTTCCAACTGCAAGAACAAGCATTCGTGATCCTGAAGAAAATGCTGAAAACCTGGTTCAAGATCTGGATACTATAGAAGAACTTAGGGATTTGGCAAGGATAAGGATGGCCAGTTATCAACAAAGGATAGCTGGAGCTTACAACAAAAATGTCAGGATCAGGAAATTCCAAGTTGGTGATATGGTGTTCAGAAAAGCATTTCAGAATACCACCAATCCCGCTGATGGAAAGCTAGCACCAAAGTGGGAAGACCCCTATTTGATTGAAGCTGAAGCAGGAAAGAGGGCATATCGATTGCTAACAATGGAAGGTGATTTGCTACCAAGGGCTTGGAATGCTATCCATTTGAAGAAATACTTTATGTGACAAGGATCTATGATCCTTACCTGACCAGTATCCTTGAAGGATCCTTACAGAACGGATGATCCTCATCTTGGTAATCTTCTAATCTCAAACTATTTCATTCTTTTATTCTCTTATATAGGGATAAGGATCCTGCATCCTTTATCCTCCTTTCACTTGATTCTGAGTTTTGAAGGTTCAGGTATCCTTAACTAAGGATTGAGTATCCACAGAAGTATCCAGTTATTTGGGCTTGACCCCAGTTATTTGGGCTTGACCCCAGTTATTTGGGCTAGTCCCCAGTTTGGGCCTGTCCCCAGTTTCGCCAGTAGCGCACGATGATCCTGGTATAGTTCATGGCAATGGGACCAGTACTCGCTTTAGGGGCTGACAATTTCATTGTACTGGCTATATTTAGGATCCTACGTATAATGGTAGACGTACCATACATCCGTTCCTAAGGTTTCTAACGCTTTCACGTTAGCTAAGGTTTTGGCATTTTCATGTCACTAAGTTGGGATAGTCGCCAGTGAGGGCCATACTCCAGTTTACATACGATCCTTTGGGCTTGTCCCCAGTATATTGGGCTTGTCCCCAGAATTGTTGGGCTTGTCCCCAGTTACTAACTTTCATCTTATATTGGCTTAGTCCCAAGTTATATCCTATTTCAGGTTTTTGAAGTTAAATGACCAAGGATCCTTGATCCTTACCTTCTACTAAGGTTTGTCTTTTGGGTTATCCTGATTATAAGTGTTAAAGGATAGGATTCTAACTTGGATTCTCAGGTATGATCCTTAACTATTTTGATTTTATTCATTATTTATTTGAATAACCCTTATCCTTTGACAACTGAACTTATAATCCTTAAACTATATTACTTTTCAGAACTTATCGATTATGGGATATGTGATCTTTGATCATATCCTAAATTTTTTGGGGATATTTCTTAAATTTTTTCTCTACTTGATAAGTTTAAACAAAATAAACATCACAACAGTTGGAAAGTAAAATATTAACAAGGATATTAACACGGGATATAGTAAAAAAGTTAAAGTTATTTTATTCACAAAAGATTAAACCCTTTAAGGTTGTCAAAATTGCCAACCCACGTTTCTACCAGCAAAACGTGGCCCGTCCACATGGGTTGGCAAAGGGTGTCCATTGTCTAAGGGTCTTGGTAGTGCAGGAATCAAAAGACGGCAGGATCACAATGGCTTCATCCCCCAAACAGAGGATCCCTCCACCATTTGTAATCCTACCTATTGTTCAAAGGATCCATGATCCTTACCCCTAATTACTATTGTTTGAGTACAACCCATCATTGTTCAACAAGAAAACATCATAACCAAAACAAACTATCAAACTAAAAAAATGGGCTCCGGCTACGTCTAGAAATGTCCTTCATCGCCCATTCATGCAGCCTACACCTTCGCTGCATCATCATCCCCTCCAGCTCCAGTATCCTTCGCATGATCCTTGCCACTGCCACTAGCCTCGATTGCCAGAACCTCATCAGCCTCATCCTCATCCTCCAACTCAGCCAGCCTGGCCTTCCAGCCTTCCAGGTCCCAGTTGCTCCTATCAAAGGCAGGATCCTGAGCTTCTTGGGCCATCTGTAGCTTGGTCTTGTACATGGCAATGGCAGCGGAGACCTTGGCATCCTCTGTGATCTCGTGCTTCTCATAATCAACATTGATCAGGATTGCAGCTGTCTGAGTTTTGGCATCATTGAGATCCTTTTCAAGGGAGGCAATCTTGTGATCCTTGAGCACCGCCACCTTTTGGAGATCAGAGTATTTCTCCTCAAGCTCATCAACATTCCCAACATAGTCCTCGATCTCAGCAAATTTCTACAAAGAAGACAATGTAAAGATTAGATTCAGGTGATCCTCAAGTGGATAGGATAACTAAGCTGAGTCAGTGATCCTTACATCATTAAAGTACTCGAGGAATTGATGGCGGATCAGAGGCAAGCCTTGAAGGTTGTCAGCTTCAGGGGTTTTTCTTTTCTTTCCACCTCTTCCCTTTGAAGTGGTAGCCTTGGGGATAACAATGGAAGGGCTAGCAGCAGACTTTTTCTTGGAGGATCGGACAGTGTCTAGATCAGTGACACTGAATTTGGAGGCAGACTTTGAAGATTTCCCAGCACCTACACACCCGGAACAGATAAGTATCCTTATCCTATTTCTATTTAATTATTCATTTAAACAGTTAATTATAAAAAAGAACAGGATACTTACTTGACATCATGACAGAACCTGAGAATACCTCTTGAGAATCCTGGGTATTTGCTTTGAATGACCTTGTTGCAGGATCAAGTTTTCTGGAAGCAACAAGTCTCTCCTTGGTGGCAGGTGAGGGTATAATATGTGAAACAGTGATAACTGTACAAAAGAAACAGAAGCATGTTAGTAATCCTCATCAGAAACAAGCTTACTCAGTGATCCTTCTAAGGATCCTCTATCCTACCATGGGTGCTCCATTTCCTTGGCAGATCATTTCCATCAGGAAGAGAATCCCTTCTGACAAAGAAGAATCTCCGTTTCCAATTAGTATCATTCTTAGTGGCTTTGAAGATGGGATGTTCTTCACCGGGTTTACGCTTGAATAGATATCGATGGGATCCAAATGTTGTAAGATCATACATCTCTGCCAACTCCGACATTCCCAGAGCAATTCCTTCTTGCTCAATGATCCTTTCGAGGGTATACAAGACCCTCCAGATCATTGGCATAGCTTGAATGTAGGAGATGCCGGTGAGGGAGAAGAAAGACTGGGTGAATTCAGGGAAAGGATATGTGTATCCTATTATGAACGGTGTGACCGGGAAGGCTACCCAAGTTTCAGAAACATAATCACTTAGAACGGTGGGGTCAAATGGCTTGAAATCGGTGTTTGCTAGAAAACAATGGCGGATTCTATCTATTTGTGGATCAGTGAAACAACACCTTTCATTCGCCAAATCTTTGATGATCCCCTGGCTCTTAAGAGGACTGTCCTTCTTGTGATCCTTAGCCGGTGAGGATCTTAGCATCATCTTGGTCATAGCAATAGAGAAGAAGATGAACAGAGAAAGAAAACGTAAAGGGAGAAAAGGAAAAGAGATACCTGCTTGATCGTCGGATGAGAATTTAAAGGGAGTTTCTCTTGAATTTAAATGTGAAATGATCTCTATCCGTAACTCCTATTTATAATGATGATTTTGCAGGATAGTCACCTCAGTGACGTCATGTTCGTAACAGCTAGTCCGATTACAACGGCTAGTTATCCGTTGGTTGATTGCGGATAAGAACAAAATATAACTCGTTTATTTACATAATTACTCCTTATATTTTGGGGGCAATTGTTAGGGGTGGATTTCTAAATGATCAGTGATCCTCAATTGCTGTTGGGCTTAGTGATCCTTACTTCTGTTTGAATTGGTGATCCTCAGAAGTATTTCAGGATCAGGATCATGGATCATCATAAGGATCCTTGTACTAACGGTTGTCTACTTTGAATTCAAAATTGTTTTGCAGGAGTATCAATTTGGACTTGGTCTTGGCGATATTCCTGGAGCATATTCTATGTTTATTCCGCACGTGCTTGGCCAAAAGTGGACGTTATGGAGTCGTGGAGGACTTGCACCATTTGCGGAATGTTAGTTAGTGTAGATATTTTCCATTTTTAAAGGGGTAGCGAGCTAATTAGAAAGGACTTGGCTATTTTTAGCTACACACACACTCTTACAACTGCTCTCACCAGCTCTCGTTAATTTACTTGGCGATTACACACTTTTTTACACAATACACTATAGTGATCCTTGTACTTAGCTCGCTATCATCCGAAGTTGTAATACATTTCTTGTTTAATTTGAGTTGGTGATCGGTAGTTTCCATCACCCGAGGTTTTTTATGCCGGAGATCATTCATTGATCAAGGGCTTTTTCCTCGTATAAATCTTCGTGTCACTTGTTCATTACAATTCAGAGTGATCCTTATTGTTGTTCATCAATTCAAGCATCATACCTCACAACAGAAAGTTTGGTTGCATTATCATTTCTTGATTTTTGACCAAAACATGTGCCACCTACACAATGAATGTCTAGCCCTGGGAAACACGGTTGCACATGCGTTCATTAGGGCGCGATCTCTATACGTTAATATTACACGAGGTTCCATAACACTGTCTAATGAGTGTTTCAACCTCTGTAGAACCCATGTGAAGTTTTCCTGTTTCTCGTTGCTTACGAACGCATGAGCAATGCAAAACGACATCAACGTGGATGTAACACCGATAATCTGGCTAGCGGCTTTTTGTACCGATTCGTCTTGTAGGTGGCGTCTATAATCAACACATGCAGGAAGGCGCGCCACAACATGTTCGACTCCGGGTGGATGATGAAAACATCCTCGACCCGTTCGCCGTTTTGAGATGTTCTATGGTAAAAAACAAACCCAACCTTCTCCAACCGGTCGAAAAGTATCTGCATTGGACTCTAGCCGACTTGTTCCATTCGACCCAATTTGGCTCAAGCGTTGTATATGGTGTTTCTTGTTGAGACATTATGGGGGTTCTGTTCTTTAATGGCAGCAAGAATGTCTCATGGTTTTATGTTCTGATGCGTCATTTGCTCCACCGTCCTCTCTTCCGATGGAGTCAGCCTCATTAAGGACGGATGACCCTCTGGATACAGAAATGGTTCGTGGTAATGTTTAGCTTCCTCAACCCTTAGATCCCAGTAACCTAACCTCTTTCTGTATGTCCCGACCAGTTGGAACTTGCAACCGGTTTTCCTAGTCTCGCTGCGTCTGACCGTGGCTGTTGATTTGTACTTGCCGGCACAATCGCACGTAATCCAAATTTTTACCGGCTGACCGCTATGGGGTTTATCGTAGATGGTGCGTTTGGTGACGAGGGCGTAGCCATTTACGCATCCGACGTCTCTACACCACTCTACCAATTCATCCATGCTAGCGAATTTCTAACGGAAACACTTATATGTGTCAATTAATGATTAACTCAAATGATTAACCCATCGGTTTAGTTTTAGTATAAACGGGTTCGGGTCAGTTTCAGGTTGAACCTGCGAACCCGTTTGGGTTAATGTGTCGGGTTCGGGTCAACATGGTCGGGATGGCGGGTTGACCCGTTACACATTTATACTATATTATATTTTTTTACAATATATATAAATTAAATGGGGTGCGTATTTTTATGCCATGATTATAAGTTAAAAAGAGAAATTAACATAGATTTTATAACTTAAATATGATATTATTATATATATATTTGTGTTTTTTAAGTAAATTTTAACTTTAATATATTAATTTCAGAAAAAAAATAAAAAAAATTCGTGTTTAATGGGTCGTGTTCGGGTCAACCCATGAAACTTCGGGTCGTGTTCGGGTTCTTATGTATGATACGATTTTCGGGTTCGGCTCGGGTTCGGGTTTGTGTAAAATTTTCAGGTTCAGGTCGGGTTGAACCCACCAACCCACGAACACGACCCGTTGAGCAACCCTAATCTAAGATTTTAATAAAAACAAAATCAAACATAAAAACACTAAAATAGTTAACGTACAACAAATAAACGTATAATTAAATGTTATACCTCCTTGTTTTGAAACTCACTACGTTCCTGTTCAGCATTTGGACCCTCGGGCGGTCCACAACTTATGGGAGGAGAATGAGAACTATCAGTCGGCGGTCTAACACTAACTGGAGGGGCTTCAAAATTAACCGGGTGTTGCGATGGATAATAACCAGCATAATTAGGCTGAATGGCATCCAAACCCCAAGTATCCTGACCTAAATCAGACGCAAGAATGGGATCGAACGGAGCATTCAGATCAAACATGCCCGCTTTGTTATCTTCATTGTTATCATAACTCCCCTGATTCGCATCGTTACCAAACACATTAAAAAAGTCACCCCAACCCGACAGTATAGCGTAAATAATTTGAATACAGAGAAAAATAGAAGAAACGAATAGAAGTTGAATGAAAATGAATGAAATTAGTGTCGTTTATATAGAGAATTTTACAGAATATTACATCGTTTCAAATGATTAACACGCGAATCGAGGAATCTAACATCGAATCAAATAACTCGCACGAATATCGAGGAATCTAACGTTTAATCACATAACTCGCATGAGATTCGAGGAATATAACATCGAATCAGAGAATCTTACGTCTAATCACACGTGTATCGAGTAATAATACGTCGCGTCAAATAGTAATAAAACAATAAAAAAAACGAAAATCATTGTATACGGGTCGTATAGATATATACGAGCCGTATAACATCGTCGTATAATATATATACGACCACAGTATCATCTTATTCTAACATGGTTGATACGGGTCGTATAAGGTTATACGACCCGTATAGAATAAAGTAAACTGACAAAGGCTGCTGGCACAGCCTTTGTCAGTTCACTTTATTCTATACGGGTCGTATAACCTTATACGGCCCGTATCAACCATGTTAGAATAAGATGATACCATGTGGATTTATTAGGACCCTATTCATATTTGCAGTATTCCAAAAATCTTGACAGGTTATTCTATTTCCAGTACTCCAAACTCGCTTAATTTAAGAGTAATGAGCTTTGTTGTTTGTTGCCATATAATGGAATTCATTGCGTATGTGCTATCGAAACAATGTAGCTTATTGGGCCGATTTGATGTATGACGGTGTTTGATGTGGTGTTCTCTGGCGACGCTCAGGTGGGGACAAAGTAGCAGAAGCAGGTGACAATATCCGGCAACAGTGGTGGTTCGTGATATTGGGTCGGGATCAACCATGGTTAAACATACTCAACCAAGTCAAAGTTGGACAACAGTAAGTCAAGCGTGGTCCACGGAGAGGTATAGCCAAACCTGAAAACTTAAATAATTATATAATTCGATGTTATTATTCTAACATGTTTACGCATGGGACAAACGGCCATAAGAAATGACCCGATTACTCGATTAGACATTATTAACACATTAGAAGCTAACCATCACATTAAATATTAAATACTATTAATATTACTACTTCATATAGATGAAGAGATAGAGTGGAAACCATAGTTAACGAATACGGGACATTAGACAAGTAGGCATTAACCAGCAGACCTTGAGCAAGAACTTAAATATGTATATAGATTGTGATACAAAGGAGATAACAAACAAAATATGAAACTATAATAGACGTAAATATGTATGATCCACGAATATTATTACATGTCATTACTATCATATGTTATTAGCATTATTATTACCGTTTATTTAGGACTACATAATAAGTTATGACCATCGAGATAAATATATATTAAGATAACAAGTATAGACGTATCCGAGTTGTTGGAAAATATACTACATACATACATACACACAACGCCACAACGGTATATTATTAGAATATGTATTGGGGGAAAGAATAGGAAAGCTAATTTCACAATATTAATTTTGTTGAGAGCAGAGCTGCATTCAATAGAATGTTTCGTTGGTATCCAAGGCTATATGAGTGCTGGTGCCGTGGCGGTACCCTGACGAACCAAACTAATTCTTACTGAACAATTGTTTTCGATCAATGTAGTTTTCATTTCATAAACAGTGGGATGAAACCATATTTACGTAAAGGATTTTCACCAGGATAAACCCTTGATTACAAAACACGTTTTATTCAGGTTTACATAGCCACTTATTTAAGCTTGAGTGCATCATACCACTTTTTCTGCTCTTCGTAGTAAATCACCTGAAACGCGTTTTAAAAACATTTGATCAACGAAAAATATTGGTGAGTTCATTTGATTCGTATAAAAGACACAATATTGTAATTACGTCATTAAGAGTTTTTATTCTTGTTTATATCTTTCGATTACCCACAGTACTTGTCAGTCACCATTTCGGTGACTGTGGTCATATTACTATTGGCTAACACTTTGTCCAATAGTAAAGCTTATCAAGTGATGTATACAAAACCCCACATACCGGCTGTAATTTCAGAATACAAAGACTTAATCACTGTAAGTACAACTAGAAAACATTTAGGGTTTTGAAAGCATTTTGATAAAATAGAATGACTCACTTTGCAGATTTTGGGTTTCCAGTAATAGCCTTCTGGTCTAAGTCTTGGGTTCCTAATTAAGCACACAATGCAACACGTATTAGTGTATTAACCCAATTCAAACTTTAACGATAATCAGGAGATTAAAACCACAACGTAGATGACAAAGTATAGCCTTATTCAGGCAGCACTTAAACATATGTTGATTTGGTTTCAGAGCGATCAGACAGGGTATCGTATCAGTGATACGGGTTAGCATGCTGATTACGGAGCAGAGTTTTAGAGCTTCGGGTATTGTAGCAGTGTTACGAGAGAAAAAGAAAAGAGAATGAGCAAGTCTGAAATGTTCAATTCACGTCCAATTTATAGCCAAAGTTTGACCTCGTCGCGTCGCGTGACCGGGTCTTCCTTTCACCGTCGCGTAGCGCAAAGGTGTTAGCCTGGGCATAGGTGGCATGAGTCACCACGTAGGCATGCCACGTGGTGCTACGTGTCTTCTGTCGAGCAAAGAGGTGACGCGTCACGCGACCACAAACTCCTATCACCGTCGCGTAGCGCGACGTGACCCAAACTGGGTTTTCTTCGTTTTTCATGCTAGTTTCCATCGTACGTGTTCGGGGTCTCGATTATGAATTGTTATGGCCTTTTCGAGGGTTGTTATACAGATGGTCATGGACCGAAGTTCTCTTGCGCAAGTGCTCATATTATGCATAATCATGTCTTCCTGTGTTGGTGCGCGTGTCGCGTGTAGTGCTAATGCTGGAGTAGGATTCTCTATGCTAATGGTGCTGATTTCCGCCAATGAAGAAACAAATCTTAATTTTAGGGTTTATCCTTGAGGGAATGGTCTCGTCAAGAAGGTTAATCCTTAATCTTTCCTCGATCAATGGTTGGGAGTGTGATATGGAAAATAGAAACACCGTGAAGGTCGTTACAAGGGGTTTTACTTGTAACTACCCTCCGGCGTGAGAATAGGTATCTTTTAAGAAGAGTAAACAAGCGTGTGTTAGAAGTACGAGAGTGAGAGAGTCGATCCTTAAACCTGTGGTTGAAGGTTGGTATTTATAGCCGAAGAGTGTGGAGAACGAAATGGGCTGGTGGGCCTTGGGCTGTACGTCGCCAACAAGGAATATCCGGTTAGTCTCTTCTAACACGACCGTTAGTGCTTGCAGAGGGTTGAGATGTTGGCGCACGGTGATTGGTGCCACGTGGCCTATTGATTATGCTTGTTGTCGAGTCTGTAACCAGCTGTGAGTGAAGATCATAAAGCAGCGAATGATGCACACCGATTGATTACACGTTACTGTTCTTTTGTACTTTTTGTCTCCTACACGAGTGATCATCGTGGGAGCTGTGAAGGCAAAGCCTGACGCATGCTGATTGGCCGCAGCTCCTGTCATCTATACTATGTGTACTTGTATTAGCTGTCACTACATTGCGTGTGTAGACGAGGGCTTGCGCATTAGCTCTAGTGATAACTAAGTGTTGTGTTGTTAAGTCTAAGTATGGTCCTCTGCGCGCATGTCTTGTAATACCTTGCGCGTGATTTAGGCCCACTACAAAAAAATGCCATCTAGTGGCATGCAAAAAGTGCCACAGAAAAACAAGAAAGTGCCACTAAAGAACCTTGTACGAATGGGCGGCACACAAAAAAAGTGCCACAAGAAGCGCTGACGCTAAAGCCTTTTAGTGGCACTTTTTCAATGTGTCGCACAAAGTTTTTAGGCTTTTAGTGGCACTTTTTTATCTGCCAATACAAACTTTTAAGCTTTTAGTGGCACATATTTTTTGCCACAAAAATCACATCAAATTAAATACGATTGGCGTTTATCATATTAATTTTAATTAATTACAATTATCATTTATTTATATTAAAAAATAAAAACAAAATTGTAAAATGTAGAAATCATAAAATAATCACTTCAATTAAAAGTTCAATAAAAGATTCCAAATGTCTAATAATTGTCGATCTAAGTCTAATGATCAAACATATAACCCAAATAAACTAACAAGTGTATGAATAAAAACTCAAAACTTCATTGTGTTCATGAATCTCTTTCATAATCTTCATGCGAGTTAAATAATCCTCGTGTTAACGTTTTCTTAGTAGTCATACTTCCACTTCATAGTTCCCAGCACTTACTACTTATTGTCGCTAACCTGAAATTTCACAATTCATGTTAAATTGATTAGATCTAATAACCATAGCTATCAAAGTTGTAAGAGCAGTTCATAAAAGGCAAACTTACTTCTTTTGACATCACCATAATGTCCTCTCGATCTTCACGTTAATATCATGTCAAACATATAACTAGTGACGTTGCACCTGGAATCCCATTCAAATCCCTCACTGGTACGTACATTACCTGATAAAAATACAAATGCACAGGTTACAAACCAGTAACTTAGTCCTGACTAGATTCATAATGTAACCTAAAACCAATCGGATTTGCATACTAACCGAGGTTGTATCTACATGCGCTCTGACATCAAAACTGTGATCAACCCACATACTAGAGACTAATATCTTCTCATCTTGTCTGGCAGCAACAAATAGGGGATCATCCTACAAAAACAAAACACAGATAATCCTCCATATGTGTATTGCCTGTGGATTCCAATCTGTGTAAAAATGATGACTGTATCCGCAGCTTGAAGATTCACTTCAACACCTCCAGCGCGAATGCTAGGGATCACAAGGACATATGCTCAGCGTAATTACAAACATACAACCAGATGCCATAAATAAAAAAACATAAATCAATAACAAAAAATGAAATACGAGAAATAAATTAAATGAAAAACATAAATCAATAACAAAAAATGAAATATGAGAAATAAATTAAAAGATTTAAGATCATCACTCTAGAGAATCTTCAACTAACAAAAAGGCCAATCACCTGAGCAGGAATATGAAAAATGGTGATCCTGGATTGTTAAACTGATCAATTAAGGCCCCACGGTCTCCACCAGATGTATGTCCATCTAGGCGAAGGTACTTGTACTGTTTCCAATACAAATAATCCTCCGTAACATCAAGTAGCCTAGTCATTGTTGAAAATAGAAGAATATGCACATAGGACTTACAATATAAGTATCTAAAACCAGAAGGCTGGCTGACATATTTGAAGCGCCTCTACTAAAAGTATAATTTTGTAGACCAACCAACTATTGCAGCTAAAGCTATGAAAATTTGAAAGCAAAAGGACAAAAAAAATCAAGGTTGCAACTAATAGAAAGCCGGTCTGTTCGGTCGGTGTAATATTTATACAATTTGGTTTGGCATTTTAACTTGAAACTTGGAATATTCATAACCTATTATCGTTTAAAAAAAAAATTAATACAACTTAATGATACTTGGAAGAAAAATCATATAAGAATTGATTCAACAGGTTAAACCGCCAAATCGCTAAAATCAGTCGGTTCAACCGACTTACCCAATCCAACTGGTTTGATTTGTTGTTTTTTTCTTAAAAAGGTAGTTAATTTCAAGCACATAATTTTCATAAAAACGGCCGAAGTAGACCATGAACACAGTTATATTTACAAAATAATAGGTAACTAGGATTTTGACCCGCCGCGCGTTGCGGCAGCGTCGAAAGTTAAATTAACTCGTATTTATACTTTATATTTGATCCGGCTCTTTACTAAAAAAACATTATGACACCGTCGAATGAAAACGTATTTATACTTTATATTTGACCGGCTCTTTACTGAAAAAAAATTATTGAAAACGTGTTACCTGGCTGTCGATTGCATCTCTCAAGCACCGAAAACGGCATGAATTGGTCTCGAGTGCGAGTGATGTGTAGGTTTTTGCTGCTCCACCTTCAGCAATTACTTCAAATGATGATATAATTATCAGCATTTGATGATAATATTGTTTGTATCTTCTATCAACCTGTGCACATAAAAAAATTGTTTCTTGAGTTCTTGGTTTTGTATTCTTGAAAATCAACAGAATAAAGATTGAATCCGCACACGTCGTTACACGTTTTTTGACTTTGTTAGACACATTATGTTCGTGACGTTAACGTCATTAAACATAGAATTAGGAACGCCATTTTTTTGGGAAGTGGGACTTTTATTCAAATAAGATCTGATGCACAATTACCTAATGAAAAAAGCAAGTTCGTAGACTATTCAATAAACTATTGTATAAGAACTGATGCACAATCACTTTACGAAAAATGTACGTTCGTAGACTGACTATTCAATGAACTATTGTAACTTCATTTAAAATCCAAAACTATATGAATAATTAATCATGATATAATAAAAAAAGGAAAAGAAAACAGAGATTCATGAATTCATGAACAGAAAGAAAGAAAGATAAAGGGAACTGAACTCATGAACAGAAAGAAAGAAAGATGAGTGGCATTTGTCAAAGCAAGCAAACAATTTGTTTTAGTACCATAATAATTGTCTTTAATGCTGAATTATACATGTCCTTAACTTCATAACTGTGCATCCGTAGGTAAAAATTTGAAATCATAACTGCAGATGGTGCTGTCCTTCTTGGACTTCTTAACAACATTGAACAAACGCATATATGATCATCTGTAATATTGATCATTTGACAACATACAAACTAATAAATAACATGAGAAAGCAGACCATGCCTCCATTCACAGTTTCCGTGAGTCAAAACAACATTCATACAAATAACAACTCACATATAGAAAGAGCAAAAATAAGTCATGATATAAATTGAAATGAGACTGAAGGAATATATAATTACTTGATTGCTTTCGATTATGTTATAAAATAGTGACGGATTTATCCTAATGTTTTATATGGTCGTTGAATTTTTGGAATGTCCCAGTGTGGTAAGTGTTATATTTAAATATGATATAAAATATTAATCTACTTTCTTAAATATTTAATATTACTCACCAGTAATGAAGAGATAAATCACATTTTATTGAGTTTAATGGCTAAGCTTAGAGATATTACAACATAGTTGATGATATAAAACATGAAACCGTTATATTATATAATAAGGTAATGTTATATTCCTTTTTCATCCCTCTAAATTTAAGTTGTAAATATGAAAATCAAATAATCATAAGATGAGATATAATAGAATGATTGAGAAATAATATATTTATTTATAATGAATATAGTCATTGTCTTCCTTTTCTGTTCAATCAGAAAATATGTCTCAATGCGCAAAGTTCAGTTATAAACACAATAACTAATAAATAATAAGCAAATTCCACAGAATCAACACCCTGTGAATGACTATCTTTGGTGCAGCCTAACACAATTATTTACTCCATTCCTGCAACAAACACATTCTAAATCAAAACCTACAAACCAAATCACATAATATACAACTTCACAAAAACCTAACTACACCAATCACCTCCTCTTATTTCTCAAAAACTCTGCTACAATATTACACCAATGAAACTTCACAGAAGCAAAATCTAGTTAAAAATCAACCACAAAATGACCTAATGCCTCTTCAAGTGTAATAATAACTAACAATCATACACATCCGCATCAACCAAAATTGCAGATACGGTACATTTAGTTAAAATTTAAGCACAAAATGACCTAAGGTCCTCTTCACGTGCAATAACTAACAACCACACACATCCGTATCATTCAAAATTGCAGAAACAGTACAATAATTACAAAACAGAACGCAATAAACAGAAAAAAACACAAAAACTACTGTTCATGTAGCCTTATTCAACTTTCTAGTCTCCTACTTAACTATACAGTTGTATAAATCATCTCAAATTGACAACAAATTTCATGATATTTAGCACTTTAAATCATCTTCATATATATCGAAACAACACACGGATAGATTCAAGAAAAGCATCGAAACAACAGAAATTCATCAAAAACTTACGAAAACCTTCAAAGCTAGGGTTTCTTCAGCAACTTCCTCACTCTGCAAAGGGAGGAGATCGACGGCGTGGCAGGGGAGAGCAGCAGCGACGGGGTGGCGTGGCGAAGGGCAGCAGCAGCATCGACGGCGAACCGGACGGCAGCAGCACCAGCGACGGCGAGGAAGAAAGAGGGGATCGACGGTGTGTGAAGGGGAGGAGGAGGAGGGGGCGTGACGGCGTGGTAGGGGCGGGGGACGGCGGCGATGGGAGGAGGAGGAGGGGATCACGGTGTTTGAAGGGGAGATGGAGCTAGGGGTTTATTTGGGGTGTTTTGTGTTTTCTGTATCTGGGGAAAAAGAAAGAACGGAGAAGGGATCCAAGAGAAGACAAAAGGAAAACATAGAAGAGACAAAACGGTAAGATTGTCGTTTGATGGCATCACCGACATTCATCTTTAAGATGTTATAAATAAATAAATAGGTTGTCTTTTAGGGTCAAAGAAAGTAAACTTGACTTTAAGTCACATTTTAAGTTTTTAATAGTATTTTACATGTATTGGAACTGGGAAAGAATTTGATGTTAGCAATTTGACCAAAAACCAGGTTAGCATTGAATTTGAAAATGTATTTGTTGACCTCAAAAGTCAAACTTGCAAGAAAACCAATAACCAATAAACACTCACCAAACAAAGCATTTGCAAGGCTATTATTTTCCATGTACTCATAAACCAGCAACAACTGATCTCCTTCAATGCAACCTCCATAAAGTTTAACAAGATTCGGGTGTTGTAAACACGAAATCACACCAATCTCAGTCAAGAACTCGCGGTTTCCCTGCTTTGACCGAGATGAAAGCTGCTTCGCCACAACCACCATGCCATCACTCAATGTACCCTGCAACCATCACATACGCGTTATAAACAAAAAACTAAAATCACCCAAGCCGGCTCTTTCCTAAAAGGTTAAAAACACGCGTTATAACCTTGTAAACAGGCCCAAAACCTCCTTCCCCAATTTTGTTCGAAGCCTTGAAGTTGTCTGTAGCAATCTTCAGTTGTTTAAAAGAACACAAAAACGTTTTCAGCTCCATTCCTTCAAAATATATTCAAGAAAAGCATTTTGCATTAGCAACTAGTTGTACAAAATGAACAAGAAAGTTAAAAGAGTGTGAAGTCTTCACCTTTATCGTTCGTTTTTCGGACTTTAAAACATTTTTTCCACCACAAGACAGCAAAGATGAAAAATATAAAAAAACAGGACACCAATCCCGATACCTATATAAATAGATTCATACGACTTTTTTCCACCCGTCGAACAAGTTTTAAAATACGGGTCAACACCAATAGCCGATACAAGAGGCCCGTAAACTCCTTTTTTAGGAAAACGGGTCGTCCCTTTACCCGCCCAGTAAAACCGGATCTCCAAGATGTTATCCGTCACACTAGCGTTAAATGGCATGACCATTGACCTTCCAACACCACTCGCATAATCTGCGATATTAAAATCTCTTCTAACCCGTCGTCCTTAAATCACAAACAAGTATAAAACTCATTCAGCACTTGTGATATCACATATAGTATCTAAGGTCTAACGGCTGTTAGCGAATATCATACGCTTATCACCTGAATATAGATATCACATATAGTATCTAACGTCTAACGGCTGTTAGCGAAAATCATACGCTTATCATCTGCTGCAGCAATTATCTGCCAGCTACAACAAAACCATGAAAATACTTTCTAATAAAATAGGACATTAACGTGGCATTCGTTACCTCTTCATAATGGTTTGCTTTATCTTCCACTTCCTAGGATATCAGTCCCTCCAATATTTGGGCCAGAAAGGGAGTGTAATTCGGATATTCCGCCTACCAATACAAACATTAAGTCAAAGAAAATTTGCTGTAACTGCTGCCTGTCTATCTTATTATAAAGTCAAACTCAACCAAAATAAAACCTTGAGTGAGACGGATATTTTTTTCCATTGTGCTCGTTCGTCCTCAGTGCCTTGTTTTAGTTTTGCGAGGACCTTAATCTTTGCATCACGAACCCGGTCAACCACAAATACGGTAAATTTATATCTTTAGGAACCAAAATTACTAAAAAAATGTTTCAAATTTTATTAATACCTCTTCCTCTAATAGCTCTGACACACTTTTTGTGGAAGTCTTGGAAGTAGAATTCTTTCCCTTATCCTCATCAGCCTGTCAAACAAATAAAAAGTTTACTAATATGATAAAATAAAAAAGATTAATTCTATCAGATTGTAACTAACCTTAGTTGGTGGGACTAGATAAGTTATCTGATATGACACCGGATTCTTTTCAAGGTCATTTGCCTGATCCGACACCACAGTTGAAGGCTTACCATATGAAATTGCTCCAACTAGTACAGACCCTTCAGGAGAGTTCTGTAACAAATCAAGAATTGTAATATATATATCTGATATTGATAAAATAAAGGTAAAAAGAAACATTGGGTGAATTGCTAGCTTACCTTTGGAAGTTTGTCCTTAGTGGGAGGTCCTATGTAAAAGGCTTCTTTTGATCTACAAGATAAAAAAAATACATGTCACTAAATGCTAAACATACGAAGATGAAGGGGGAAATATGGGAGAGGACAAATCCAGGGTCTAATGTTGACGAACTGTAACTACCAGTACCCGTGACTGGACCATCTGGTTGAGTATAAAAGCTCAATTGCACAGCCTCCTATAACATTAAAAGCCAAAAACATACAAAAGTTAAGTACCAAAAATAAACATGAGACGATAATGCATGAATGAAAACAATAGTCGTCACTACCTTGTCCAATTTTCTTTCTTTCAATGAACAACACTAACTGCTTCAACTTCTCCAAGTAGGACACATTCTCATGCCTGAAATCCAACAAATTAGCAACTCATTAATTGCTCGTAATCTATTTAACTTTATACACATTCATTTAAGAGGAGGAAACCATACCTCAAGTGCAGTTGTAAAGTGTAATCACCTTTGGGCAATTTTGCATACTCTGGGTAGACATCACTCAAGCACACGCTGAAAAACATTAACATAAACTATAATCTGCATCATATCAAACAAATTCAAGTCACTAAACACATCTACACCTTCCAAAAAGACACTATCTTCACACAAACTCATATCAAATTAAAATCATCAATATCATATAAATTAAACACACATATACCTTTCAAGAAGACGAGTGTTTTTTACCCTCACACTGAGGACTCTCATCAAAATTCTTCACCGGATACTTAACAGTCACCATCCCAACTTCAAACACAAGATCATCACCATTAATTTTAATTCCATTAATCCCCCACTGTTAGGGTTGAATTGGGAAACAAGAAGAACAAGAGAAAGAAATGATCACAATCAACCTATCCATCTGAATGATGGATCGTTCCTTTTTATTAACCAACTTCTAACGAACTATTACATCAATTTTCACATCAGTCCTCCTACTTATCAATTGTACACATTTAGCCCTTTATCTATTTAAGTGCTAACAATACCCCTCCCATAAACTTTTTTGTCCTCAAAAAAACAAAAGAGGGAAAACGCAATTTGAAATCTTCCCAATATTCCCATGTAGCTTCCGTTACTGGTAAATTCATCCAGTGAACTAGCACCTTCAATGTAGCTCGTCCTCCTCGTCTGACCAATTGTCTATCCAGAATTGCTCGTAGTTGGAGGCTAAAACGAGGAGCCGACGGACATGGACTAACTTCTAGTAGAGGCCCAATTGCTCTTTTCAACAGCGAGACATGAAACGTAGGGTGTATCTCAGCTTCTGCAGGTAAGTCTAGTTTATATGCCACACTTCCAATTTTCTGTATGATCAAATATGGCCCGAAATAGCGTGGTGATAATTTCCGATTGTGATGTTGTTTCAATGAAGACTGGGCAAAGGGGTGTAATTTAACATACACCCAATCACCCGGTTTGAATTGCCTATCAATTCGGTGATTATCCGCCATTTGTTTCATTCGGTTTCGAGCTGTAGCTAGATGACTTTTAAGCTTGACTATCATTGCCTCTCTGTCCCTATGGATTTCCTCTACTGCCTCCAATGCAGTATCACCCGGAATAAATGGAATATGCAGGTTTGGTTTTACTCCATATAATGCTTCATGAGGGGTCATCTTTATGGAAGAGTGCCATGAAGTATTGTACCACCATTGACTCAAAGGTAACCACTTGAGCCAGGATAAAGGATCTTCCATACACATGCTTCTTAAGTAGGATTCCAAACAGCGATTTAGAACTTCTGTCTGCCCATCGGATTGAGGATGATAAGCGGTTGAGAGAGCTAATTGTACCCCCTGTAATCTCATAAATTCCTGCCAAAAGCCACTTAGAAATACCGGATCCCTATCGCTCACAATTGTTGAGGGACAACCATGTAACTTGAAAATGTTGTCCATGAAAACTTTAACCACATCTACTGCTGTAAAAGGGTGTTTCAGTGCTAAGAAATGGCCGTATTTAGTCATCCTGTCAACCACCACCAGGATGGTATCTTTACCCTGAACCTTGGGAAGGCCAGAAATAAAGTCCAATGAAATGTCACTGAAAATAGATTGTGGGACCGGTAGAGGCTGCAATAAACCAGGAGTGTTGTGTGTTTCATATTTGGACTTCTGACAGACTGCACATTCTTTCACAAACCGGTGAACATCTTTTGAACAACCCTTCCAATAAAACATTTCTTTCAGTTTGGCTAAAGTAGGTTTAAACCCGGAGTGACCACCTATGGGTGAAGAATGACACAATTTCAGCAACTCCAATCTTAGAGTCATATCTTTAGGAACCCAGAGCTTATTTTTTCTTCGCAAAACCTGACCATCCCATGAAAAATGTTTAACAGTTTTGCCTTGTTTTAATTGAACAATCAATTGTTGACAGTCAACATCAGCTGCCCACGCTTCTTGAAACTTTGGCCATAATAATGGGTCAATGGTGCTACAACCCATTTGCAGTAATGCCATGCCTGAAACTCTGGAGAGAGCATCTGCTACTAAATTTTCAGACCCTTTTTTGTAAGTAATTTCATAACTGTAGCTCATCAATTTCGATAACCACTTCTGTTGTAATGGGGTCACAATTTTCTGATCCAGCAGATGTTTAAGACTTTGCTTATCAGTCTTAATGACGAAATGTTTCATGATCAAATAGTGATGCCACTGTTTGATTGCCATTAAAATGGCCAACAACTCTTTGTCATACACTGATAGGGCCTGTTGTTTTGTGGACAATGCTTTACTGATAAAAGCTAGCGGGTGCCCCTCTTGCATGAGAACCGCTCCCAATCCTTTTGCTGAAGCATCTGTCTCAATCACAAACGTCTTGTTAAAATTTGGTAATGCTAATACGGGAGGATTACTCAGAACCTTTTTGAATGTATCGAATGCTGCTTGCTTAGTTTCATCCCAATGGAAGCCTTCTTTTTTTAGTAAATCAGTTAGAGGTTTAGCTAAGACCTCGAATCCCTTTATGAATCTTCTGTAGTAACCTGCGAGTCCAAGGAACCCTCGAAGTTGCTTTACATTTGTAGGGGTCGGCCATTGTTGAATAGAAACAATCTTTTGAGGATCCGTAGCCACCCCAGCTGCAGAGATAATATGCCCCAAATATTCAACTCTGAACCCGGCAAACATACACTTTGACTTCTTGGCTTTTAAAGTATGTTCTCTCATGAGGGATAACACTCGATGTAAATCTTTTAAATGCTGCTGGAAATTTGAACTGTATACCAATATGTCGTCAAAAAAAACCAATGCACATCTTCTCAACACTGGTTTGAAAATGGTATTCATTAGAGATTGAAATGTAGCCGGCGCATTAGTAAGACCAAAAGGGAGTACCAAAAATTCATAATGACCCTGATGCGTCTTGAAGGCTGTTTTATGAATATCTGATTCATACATCCTGACTTGATGATAACCTGACCGCAGGTCTAATTTCGAAAAAATGACTGCCCCATGTAACTCTTCCAGCAGTTCTTCAATCAATGGAATAGGGAATACATCTTTGACAGTAGCATCATTCAAACGCCTGTAATCCACACACATTCGCCACGTGGCATCTTTTTTCTTTACAAGGACTACCGGAGCTGCAAAAGAACTTGTACTTGGCCTTATCACACCCGAATCTAGCAGTTCCTGAGTCATGGCTTCTATTACATCTTTTTGGGCACTAGGGTATCTATAAGGCTTTAAATTAAGATCGACTTTGTCATCTTTCAGCACAATCTTATGATCTAATACCCTTGGTGGAGGTAGCCCCTTAGGAACTTCAAAAATGTCTTCGAATTCATGCAACAACTTTTCTAAGTCTTCATTGTGACATGCTTCCCCTATATTAGGTTGGTAAGCACAATGATCATCAGTAGAGTTTTGAAACGCAAACAGTTGTGCCTGCACTACTGTACCTTCCCTCTGCAGCATTGTTGTTAACTTTTCCATAGAGCATAAAGTGACTCCCTGAGATTTTGCCCCCTTGAGTTCAAAATCCTGAGTTCCTACTTTGAATTTCATGGTTAACTTTTTAAAGTTCCACATAATGTCATTGAGTGTCTCTAGCCATTGAACACCCAAAACTACATCATAGTTTCTTAGGGGAATTACCAACATATCCGCTGTAAACCATGATCCCTGCATTACCCATTTGAAATTTTTGCACAATTTGAGGCATTCCATCTTGTTACCATCAGCAATTGTGACTTGTACATTTGCTATGTCTTTCAATGGGCAATTAAATTTTTTAGCTAAAGCATCATTCAAAAAATTATGGGTAGATCCACTATCTATCAAAATCTGCAACTTCTTAGTACCAATTACCCCTACAATTTGCATAGTGGAAAAAGAAGGAATACCCATGATGGCATTTAAGGAGATCTGTGGACCGGTATCCACTGTTTCTTGTATTTCATTTGGTTGATCCAGTAACTCCTCTTCTTCTGTCTCTTCCACTTCTACCAAGAAGAGTTGCTTCTTACCTTTACACACCCTGCTATGACCCGGTGTATATTTTTCATTACATGTGAAACATTCCCCTTTTGCTCTCTTTTCATCCATGAATTTATCAGTTAGTTTCTTAGGGACAGCATGATTGGCATTAGGTAGTGCATTGAGAGGAGTTGCCAATATAGGTTGCCTACTTCCCGAATTAAAGTTGCTTGACACATTCTTATGAACTGATGTTCTGTATGTTGTTACTGGGGTGCTTTTGATGTTCATTGTTTTGTTTGCTTGATCTTGTAATCTTGCAAGTTTATATTCTTCTCTTAACAAGGTTGGTTTAAACAGTTTAACATAGCACTTGATTTCGGATTTTAATCCTTCAATGAAAATACTAACTGTATACTCATCACATAGTGTTACCTTGTTCAGCAACAAATCAAATTGATCACAATATTCTTCAAGATCTCCTGTTTGTGTTAATGCTTTCAATGCCCCCATTGCATCTTCTATCAACGTGGTTGCAAATCTGGCTGAAATTGACCTTACATACTCTTCCCACGGCATCTGCATTAATGTTCTTCCACTCGACTTCATATGCCCTTGATGCCATTGCAGGGCTCTGCCTTCTAAATGGAATGCTGCGTATCTCAATTTGAATCGATCAGGGGTTTCATCTTCAAAGAAATGTTCGCATTTGTACAACCACCCCTCTACGTCATCTCCATTAAACTTTGGAAACTCCACCTTAGTGAGTCGATTATTACAAAATCGCTCACCCCCATCTTTAGTTCTTGTTCCATCAGTTCGTCCATTTGATAGTTCTTCATCTCGCGCATCACGAGCATCCATTCTTGCCAAAATTGTTTGCATCTGATCGTGAATTTGTTCCGAGACTGCTTTCAAATCTACTAATTCGGAAAAATTTTGATCTGTTGTTGTTTCCAGTCTTGCAATATCTTTGGCCATACGTTCCATTTCTTGCGTTCTTGTTGTCATTGACGGTTCTGGCATTCCAATTTTTTCTGAGAATGAAATTGCCAACTGAATTGATAATCGAAGTGAAATTGAATGTGGAATTGTTCGAACAATGAACAATTCTTGAACTGAATTGAACTGAATCAATCGAACAATGAATTGATTCTATGAATTGAACGGAAAAAAAACTTTCGATTGATAATCTGAGCTTCCGAGGATCGGAAAGCTCTGATACCAAATGTTAGGGTTGAATTGGGAAACAAGAAGAACAAGAGAAAGAAATGATCACAATCAACCTATCCATCTGAATGATGGATCGTTCCTTTTTATTAACCAACTTCTAACGAACTATTACATCAATTTTCACATCAGTCCTCCTACTTATCAATTGTACACATTTAGCCCTTTATCTATTTAAGTGCTAACACCCACCGTTGGAAAAAAGCCCTAACCCTAATCCCCTTAAGTTCGGTAATCCGATTCTCAACGATCTTGCCGGTGACTTTCTTCGAATAGGTGGCGAGATAGTTGTCAGGGGGGAGGATGAGGCGGCAGGGAGTTCCTAGATCAACGGAGAACTCTTCGGTGGTGGTGTTGAGGTTGTATGAGGAGACGCCGGTGGGGAGAAGACCGATTGGAAGCCGTGGTGGGTGAAGACGGAGTTAGCGGTGGTTAACGATGTGGATGAGAGTGAAGATGATGGTGATTTGGTAGGGTTTGAAGATGTTACAGAGATGATGAGGGTGAGAAGGAGGTTGAAGAAGAACGTGGTTTTGAGACTACTCAAGTATGAAAACCTAATTCAATTACTAAATTAACCAATCGTAACCCTTAATGGTCGTCCTAGGTATCCCTTCGATCACCGGCGCTTGAATCCTTCTAGCTATTGAACAAGTCGTTTGATAATGAGAAAGAGGGAAAATAAAATGTTTCAATCCAAATTGCCGCCCAATTTTTTTTAAGACCATGTGTAGTGGTAAGTTGTTATAATGCCTCATCATGGGGCATTATCCAACACGTGGCATCCTAGTCACACTTGGGCATTATAGCAAAAGTGGCGTAGTGGGGCATTATGCCAATAACCCCATTCAATCATTTCACAATTATTTTTTTTAATTTAAAACATAAAAAACTTCATTAATTTAAAAAAAAAAATTACACTACTTGAAATTAAAAAAAAAACTGAAAAAAAAAAACAGAAAATTAAAAAACAGAAAAAAAAAAACGAATATAAAAAAACAGAAAAAAAAACCGAAAAAATAAAATAAAGTTAAAAAAAAAGAACATGATCTAGAGTCCATATTTTTCTAAATTTTTTTGGCGACGCATTTGCGCAAGGATCAACGCATCGCCTTGTAGGTGGTCGATATGTTTGGACAAAAACTCAATGTCCTTTTCCATTTGCCTCGCCTCTTGCATCTCGTTAAATTTTTTGGTTTCGGCCACTCGTTCTTTCATAATCTCACAACGTTGGTGGCCGAGGTCGCGAATGTCTTGGAGACGACGGTTCATCTCCTCGAAATCTTCCTTTAACTCGAGATCGGAAGACGACTCGACCGTTTTTTTCCCGGTTCCCTTTCTTCTACCGGTGGGTCGGACCAACTCTTCTTGAATTTCCTCGTCAACGTCCACCGTCTCATTTAAATCAACATTGCGGGCATCCGATGTCGGAGTTGACGGGTCAACGGAGGATGATGTTTTTGACCTTTTAGCTCGACGTCTACTACTAGACATCATTGGATTAACTAGCGCCCACTTTGGACTTTTTCGTAGTAGCTCCCAACACTTATAGTACGTGAAAGGGCATTTCGTCCTCTTGAACTCCTCCAAAGTCCTCGTTAAAACCCCGACGTCACTTTCACCGCTCGGGCGAGTATCGTAGTTACGTTGGTAAACTTCTTGGAACGCGTGAGACTTGTTGTTGATGTCGGTCCATTTGCTAGAAATGGAATCTTTGTCCCGATGTTCGCCTTGACCCCACGTGCTAAAAAAGAGTGCACGAACCCTATCCCAAAAAACGGGACCCGTTTGAAAGTTTGCTACAAATTAAAAAAAAGTAAAAATATAAGTTGTATGTTAAAAATAAAAGTAAAAAATAAGTAAAAAAAAATAATAAAAGAGTTACCCGTTTCTTCGTCCTCCTAAACGTAGAGCCACGCCCGAGTCAACGTGAATTCCTCCTCCTTCGTCCATTTAATGATAGTTTTTGTACGTCGAGGTTCGTCCTTATCCTTCTTCTTATGCGACCTTCTGCCGCGTTTTGATTTGTCTTGCACCGGTTCGGGTTGCGTCTCCGGCACGACATCGACATCGGGTTCGGATTCGGATTCGGGTTGTGGTTGTGACGGTTGCGACCCGCCGGCTTGACCATAGCCGAAGGTGGGAGGTACAAACGGAGTGGCGCCCGTCAAGTAAGCCGCGTACGGTAAAAAACTCGGGTCCATGTCTTGAAGGTTATACGAGTTTTGCGGTTGGGTTGTGTTCGGGTTCGTGGGTCTTGCGGGGACACCAAAAGGGGGTCGGTATGGATGCATGATTGTATAAAAAAGTAGGAGAAAGTGGGTGTTTTTTAATAAAAAATAGAAGAAAGTAGGAGAAAGTGGGTGTTTTTGTATAAAAAATATGATAAAGTGGGTGGATATATATAGTGGGGTAAATTTTTAAATTAAAAAAAAAATAATAACAATGTTGACCGTTTGCCAACGGTCTAATTTCTCGATCCCTTCAAATTTTCAGCGTTTTAATTAAAACGCCACCTTGGTTTTTTTTGAAAAAAAAACCCGGTCACGCCCCATGTAATGGTGACCGGGGCGTTTTAGAGCGTTTTTTTTGAAAAATTTTTAAAAATCACGCCCCACTACGGGCGGTCTAAGAATCAGAACCCAATTAAAAAGTTAACTTTAAGAAATTTAAATCAATTATTTTACACATTTCATATTTCCATTTATCTAAATATTAATCTTGATTTCAAATTTTAAATATATACATTTTTTATTGTATTAATTTAAAATTTTAAATATATAAATTCTTTATTGTGTTATATATTTAGAGTATTGCATAAAAATTTAAAGGTTAAATCATATTTAGAGGAAAACCAAAATAATGTATGCAAAAAAAAAAAAGATTTTATAAATCAATTAAACGGGAAATATATATTTATTTTAAAACTGAAATTATCGTCATTTAAATTCAGCGAGGCTCATTGATGGTCCTTTAGGCACATCGCTAACAATGATGTTTGATTAGGTCACTGATTGTGAGCTACGATTAATGATAATATAAGGCCATAGAAATTCAGTACGCTCAAATCACTATAAAATCCTGACCCTGCAACGCGGGGAAATTTAATTCTAGTTTTATTAAAGTGTTTCAAGGAGGGAAAAGAGAAGATTTAGAATTTTGAAGCACTTAGACAATAGTGGCATATGTAAAGTACCACTAAAAGTTATCAAAAATTTTAGTGGCATATGTAAAGTGCCACTAAAACTCTACCTTAGTGGCATAATAACTAAATGCTACTAAAAATGTGTGTTAAGCAAATGTGGCATACGTAAAGTGCCACTAAAACCTAAATTAGTGGCACAAAAGCTAAATGCCATTAGAAGTGTGTGCCACTAAATGGACTTTTTTTTGTATTGTCCATTCCCCCCTCTCTCTTTCTATATATATATATATATATATATATATATAGGGTAAGGTTCATGCGATAACCACCTTTATTGCGAGAAACGCGAGAACCAATGTGAACACAACCTAAAATAGCTAAAAAACCTAACCCCCACCCCCCCCCCCCCCAAAACCTAACCCCCCCTCCCCCACCCCCCAAAAAGCTAAACCCCCCACCCCAAGCTAAAATGCTAAAAACTAAACCCCCAAAAAACCTAAAAAAATAAAAATAAATCTAAATTTTTTTTAATATTTTTTATGTTAAAATCGCTACTTTTAGTAGCAAAAAAAAAAATTAAAAAATTTTTTTTGCTACTAAAAGTAGCGATTTTAGCATAAAAAATATTAATTTTTTTTTGTGTTTTTTAGCTATTTTTAGGCATTTTTTGTTGTGTTCACATTGGTTCTTGCGGTTCTCGCAATAAGGGGTGGTTCCTAACGGATCTTTGTCTTATATATACATATATACATATATACACACACACACACACATATATATATATATATATGGGAAGGTTCATTGGGGAACACTAAAAAAGTGTGGAACAGCGGGGAACCGGCTCAAACGAACTCCGATTGGACTCATTCCAGCGGCCTTGGAACCGGCTCGTCGAACCCTAACTAAGATCTCTTAACCCTAAACCCTAAATCCTAACTCCTAAACTCTAAACCCTAAAGTTAAAAAATAAGGCTAAAACCTAAGCTAAACCGTAAAATCTAAACTATAAACCCTAAAAGCTAAACCCTAAAGGCTAAACCTAAAGCTAAACCCTAAAGGCTAAACCTAAAGCTAAACCCTAAACCCTAAAGCTAAACCCTAAGGCTAAACCCTAAGCTAAACCCTAAAAGCCAAACCCTAATATATTTAGGGTTTAGGGGTTATGATTTAGAGTTTAGGGTTAAGAGATCCTAGTTAGGGTTCGACGAGACGGTTCCAACGCCGCTGGAATGAGTCCAATCGGAGTTCGGTTGAGTCGGTTCCCCACTGTTCCTCACTTTTTTAGTGTTCCCCAATAAATCTCACACTATATATATATATGTATATATAGGGAGAAGATCATGCGAGAACCACCACTTATTGTGAACACAACAAAAAATGCCTAAAAATAGCTAAAAATCACACAAATTTTTTTTTTTTAATATTTTTTTATATAAAAATCGCTACTTTTCGAAGCAAAAAAAAAATTTAAAAATTTTTTTTTGGCCACTAAAAGTAGCGATTTGAGCATAAAAAATATTAAAAAAAAATTTAGATTTTTTTTTGATTTTTTTTGTTTTTTTTAGATTTTTTTAGGTTTTTTGAGAGTTTAGTTTTTAGCATTTTAGCTTAGGGGTGGGGGGGGGGGGGGGGTTAGTTTTTTTTTAGGTTTTTTGAGGGTTTTAGTTTTTAGCATTTAGCTTGGGGGGGGGGGGGTTAGGTTTTTTTTGGGGGGGGGGGGGGGTGGGGGTTAGGTTTTTTTTAGGTTTTTTTAGCTATTTTAAGTTGTGTTCACATTGGTTCTCGCGGTTCTCGCAATAAATGAAGTTCTCGCATGAGCCCCTCCCTATATATATATATAGATCCGTTAGGAACCACCTCTTATTGCGAGAACCGCGAGAACCAATGTGAACGCAACAAAAAATGCCTAAAAATAGCTAAAAATCACACAAATTTTTTGTTAATATTTTTTATAAAAAAAGCGCTAGTTTTCGAAGCCATTTTTTTTTCGAAAAGTAGCGATTTTAACATAAAAAATATTAAAAAAAAAATTTAGATTTTTTTTAGATTTTTTTAGGTTTTTTGGGGTTTAGTTTTTAGCATTTTAGCTTGGGGGGGTTTAGGTTTTTGGGCTATTTTAGGTTGTGTTCACATTGGTTCTCACGGTTCTCGCAATAAGGGTGGTTCTCGCATGAACCTTACCCTATATATATATATATATATATATATATATATATATATATATATATATATATATATATATCATGTTTGACTTAATATCTTGATCCAAACTCAAGTAGGCTGATCAACCCCTAGACCCCTCCTTTTATAGAGGAGAGAAAACCACTCTTAACATAAGGTTTATTCTAATCCCTCTCTACATGTACACGTGTTTATCATACTAAGTAACTTTACACTCAAAAGTATATTCTATGGCTTTAGTCTCAGGTCATCTTCTAACAAGTTCATTACACGTTACAACTTAGTTTCTAACTCGCGAAAGATTAGAACTAATCTACGACCTTATCCAATTTTCGCTAGGAGATGCAACAAAAGTAGGCATCTTTAAGACTAAATTACAAGTTTTGTCCTTTATGTATGTCCCAAATTGCAGGCGCTGTCGTTTAAACCAAAACTTGACAGGCGGTGTCCTTTGTGTTTTCAAAATCTTGCACGTTTTGTCCTTTAGGCCAAACTTAGTTAGATTTTTTAGTTAAATCTGGTATCAAGGGGCTATTTTGTAAAAAAAATTATTCAGAGACTAAATTGTACAAAACTTAAAAATAAAAAATATATAAACTTCCTTTTTCTCTCAGATCTCAAACTTCTCTCTCCTCTCACTCTCTTCTCTCTATCTAACAACAGTGGTGGTGGAGGTGCTTTGTGGTGGTGGTTATGGCGGGTGGTTGTGGTGGGTTTGGTTGTAGGTGGGTGGTGGGTGGCTGTGGTGCTAGGGGCGACGGTGGAGGTGGTGTTAAGGCCGGTTGCAGGTGGGTGGTGGGTGGATGGCGAGTGACTGGCTGTGGCGTTATGGGCGGCAATGGAGGTGGTGTTACGGTCGGTTGCAGATGGGTGGTGGTCGGAGAATCGATGCCGGAATTGTTTTTTTAGGGTTTTTGATATTTTTGTTTTTGGGGATTTTTGGGGGTTTTTGATTTGTTTGATTTTGGGGATTTTTGGGGGTTTTTGATTTTTGGTCAGTGGGTGGCAGGTGGGTGGTCGGAGAATTGATGATGGATATGTTTGGTGATGGTGGTGAATCGATGCAGGTGGATATGTTTGGTGATGGTGGTGAATCGATGTTTGGTGATGGTGGTGAAGGGGTGAAAGCATGGAAACAACACAGACTCGGAGTTCATTGATCAACCAGCAGTTTCAAAGTCCTCCAAGTGAAGGTTATGAGAACCCCTTTCAACTTGGATCAAATAATAATCTAATTGAAGATCAAATGCCACCTCTTAGTTTTCTAGAGAAATGGCTTTTTGATGATGCTACTGCTCAAGGTGATCTTATGAATATGTCCTTGGATGAAGGCGGTGACTTCTTTTAACCTTTTTTGGTTTTAATTTGAGGGGTTTAATCTATGCTTATGGGTCATGTTTTGTCAGTTTTTCATTTTCTTTTCTAGGATAAATTAGTTGAAAAGAGATGTAAATTAAGTTCTAGTGGTTATTATTAGGCTATATGGTCATAAAATGTATCTATATGCTTAGTGCTTATAGAGTAATAATGCTACTCTTAATCGCTGTTTTTAGGAGGAAACAATGTGTAGCTCCGGTAAACAAGTGGGCAGTGACTGTAAGAGAGTATTATTATAAACTGGAAATTATACTCTTCGTGCATATACAAGTGTGTGACTCTATCTCTGATTTTTACATTATCTAATCTTATTTTCTTACAAATATTAAGTCAATAAATTGAAGATGTATATGATATTAGTGTAGTCATATTTATCTTGACAATTTCCTTGAATCGATGCCGGATATGTTTGGTGATGTTTGGTGATGATGGTGGTGGAGAATCGATGCCGGATATGTTTCCAAATCAGGTTCGTTTTTGCTCTCTTTTCCGTTATATGATTCCGTTTAAGGTGTGTTTGATGGTGGCGGTAGTGGTGGTGGTGGCGGTGGTGGTGGTGGTGGCGGCGGTGGAGGGTGGTGGTGATGGTGATGAAGGGTGGTGGTGATGGTGGTTAGTAATTTACTCAATAATATTAATAATAATAATATTAATAATAATAATAATAATAATAATAATAATATTAAGTTTTGTACAATTTAGTCCCTGAATATTTTTTTTTACAAAATAGCCCCTTGATACCAGATTTAACTAACAAATCTAACTAAGTTTGGCCTAAAGGACAAAACGTGCAAGATTTTGAAAACACAAAGGACACCGCCTGTCAAGTTTTGGTTTAAAGGATAGCGCCTGCAATTTGGGACATACATAAAGGACAAAACTTGTAATTTAGTCCATCTTTAAGATCATAACAATATTGTTTGGATATAAGTGAAGATGTTATTTAATCCATTTGATTCACCTTCCTATAAGGAAGAAAAAAAAAACATATCCAAATGAAATAAATAATAAAAAGATAAAAACATATCCAAATGAAAAAAATAATAAAAAGATAAACGAAATAAAAAAGATGTATAATAGAGTAAAGTGTCAAAATGGTCTCTAAGGTTTGATCATTTTTTTTAATTTTAGTTCAAAATTCAAACTTTTTGAATCTGGTCCATGTGGTTTCAACTTTGTTGCCATTTTAATCCAAAAGAAAAAACTTGTTAGATTTTTCAGTTAACATCAAGTTTTTTTGTCTTTTTCCTCCCTTTTAATGAAGGGCAAAATTGTCAGATTTTTTAAATTGTTATAACAACACGTTATAAGACCATTTTGTCCTTCACCAAAAGGGAGGAAAAAGACAAAAAAAATCTGGATATTAACTTAAAAATCTGACCAGATTTTGCTTTTTGATGAAAATGACAACAAAATTGAAACCACAGGGACGCAGGTACAAAAGATTTGAGTTTTGAACTAAAGTGACAAAAATAACAAATCTCCGCGACCATTTTAGTAGTTTACTCTATAAAATAAATCCAAAGTAGAAGCTCTGCAGCTCAATTTTCTGTCAGTAACTTACAAGAAGAAAAAAAGTACCTACAGATTAACATGTATAATAGCAATGAATTCAATAGAATTTGAATCAAACTTGGTAAGAAACTTAACTAGATTACTTGAAGCTCCATTGTAAACAATAATTCAGATCTGAATCGTCCGATCAACGTTTCAGACAACAGAGGCGATTGAAAATATACGTACAGATTAACATGTATAACAATGAATTCTTCTTCGAATAAAATTTCGTGATTTAGATTTACAGAGGAATACAGCTTCGCTTATTCATACTGGAATTCTGATAACTAGACTTGAAAAGCGATTCGATTTCATCGATCTCGAAGAATTCAAATTCAGAAATCCGTCTCTTAGACGACATCCTCGGTTTTTTAGGAGCAGGAGGACAAGTAACGACTTCAGGTATTTTATGCTCCGGTGATTTCGGCGTGTGAATTTCAATTTCAATTTCTGGTTTGAGTAATTGAACACTACATGAATGGTCAGGCTGTGTAGAAGAGCGCGGAAGCTTTATTTTCAAAGAGGATGTAATAACCGGTGGATCTGGACGTAATTGTAGATCTGTGGACATCATTGACGGTGGTGTTGCGGTGGTGGTTGGAGGTGATTACGCTGTGGCGGTGGGTGGATTAATGTGGACAAGAAATGGAGGGAGGGAGATGTCTTTGGTGTGCACTGTCTCTATATGTAAGCTTCTAGAGAAGGAATTTTGTTCTTTTTTTTTTAAACGGAGACTTTCTTTTTTAGTTACTCAGTATCACACCGCCTAAACAGTGGCGGCCTTAGCCAAGATCTGTCCAGACTACGTTGTCTTAACCGGGCTCGTGCTGGGTTGGTCAGACTTGGTTACGGCGTTCCCCCAGAAACCGTACTGCCTCCACACGAGATACCTCGCTGAAGTAACAGCCGGATAAAAACCGGGGTGCGGCTCAGGATCGAACCCCCCTTGGTGGGTTGTCACCATCATTGCCCAATATCCACCCAAATATGACACAAATGAAAATTGAACTTTAGTCTCTTTTGAAAAACTCAAGTCTCCTACACACGAGGCCAGAGAAAATTTTGTTTTCTAGAGTTGAAATTGTTAATTCCAGGTTAAGGAGTTGTATATTGTGCTTGAGAATGTGTTCTTTTGAATGTTGTGTTTTAAAAAGGTGGTAGCTGAAACAGAGGTTAAATTAATGCAGAAAATAGGTAGTTTCATTGGTTGGACAAGAATATTATAGGGTCGTATTATTGGCACACCTTGGGGCTTAAATCGACACCCTCAATACGCATCGTATAGGTCTATACGATGCGTATTGAGGTGGTTCAAACTTCTACGTCTGCCAAAAGCTGCCATTGTCCCCCGCCAAAAAGTAATACGCATCGTATAAGCCTATACGATGCGTATTAAGGGTGTCGATTTAATTTTTTAATTTTTGCAAGGTAGCTTCTTGTCACGCGGTAGCTTTCCGTCATGCGAACGAAGAAGCAACACTTTGGACATTTGTTGGTCTTCAAACATCTAGGAAACATTATTTTTGAGAATACCCCTTAAATTAAGAAGGCGGTCTCTTTGCTTCGTCCACTAGAACTATTTGTGTATGCATTCTTAGGGTTTTTATTATTTGATCAATGGAAGTTGAAATCGGCTTTGTATTTAGCACACGAAAGTACTGAACACACTGAATCAGTTTCTCTTTGCTTTGTCCACTTTCCAAACCGAATAACTAGCAGAACCCGACACTTCTTCTGTGATGATTCGAAACATTCCGAATAACTAGCAGAACCTCGATCCACTTACATTCGAATAACGCTGAGAATCCACAATGCTTATGGCCAGATTCTTTCCTTCAATCTCGGCAAAATCAATGCTTGCTTGTTTCAGTTGTTTCTGTTGATCCACAAATTACAACAAATTGTATCTAATGCAAGGATCTTCGAACGCGGTGTGTACGTTAAATACCGTTCGAACGCGGTCTGAACCAACCGAAATCCACAAATTCAAACGAGGATGTCGAAATAGCCTCTCCCATAGCCACCGTTTCCGTAGACAAAACAAGGATCGTTCTAATAGATTAAAGAGAATAAACGAACATAATCCTAGATTGTCTAAAGAAGCGCTTCGTCCACTAGAACTATTTCTCTCGTTGAAGATCAGCTCTTGTTGGTCAAAGGGGAAGCGCTTCGTCCACTAGAACTATTTCTCTCGTTGAAGATCAGCTCTTGTTGGTCAAAGGGGATATGTTCATTGGCCTATAATTTCCTAGTCAAATCACACACTATAAAGGTATAAAGTGTCGAAATAGACATCGAAAGTGACAAATTGATGGATAACGCAAACAAGTTCTCCACAGTTTGCTATTCAGATATCTGTTCGGTCATCTTTCCAAACTGCAACACACGCTAAAATACGTTACAGTACGTTAAAATACGTTAAAATACGCTAAAATACGTTAAAATACGCTAAAATACGTTAAAATACGCTAAAATACGTTAAAATACGCTAAAATACGCTAAAATACGTTAAAATACGCAACTAACGATATTTCCACACACGTACACATATAATGCGGCACTATGGAGTTCAAGTGGATTTCAAACAAAACTGTACGTAATCATATAATAAGATATTCGAACGCACCAGAACGGCACCGAAACGACTATTGTTGAAGGTATACGTAATAAAACGACAAAATATGCGAAAGTTCGGCAAAAAAACGAGACGTATACGCGTCGAACCGAGGGAAACGCGATAACACAAAATTTGAAATAACACCATATACGATCTCGTATAGGCCTATGTTGTATCGTATATCAGATTAATACGAATCGTATAGGCCTATACGATTCGTATTAAGCTTTGAATTTTCTCAAAAATAACCCTGAAATTATCAGAAAACCAGGGGTATTTCAGTAAAATCATCGATTAATACGCATCGTATAGGCCTATACGATGCGTATTGAACTATACATTCTCAAATAGTGTTTATTCAAATCAAGGATTCCATCATTTACAACCACTTGTTTTCAACATAGATGTAATGCAATGATTCATCTCAATTGAATAGACCGACACTTGCTTCATAGGACGCACTTGAATCGTCTCGGATCGTTCTAATAGATTAAAGAGAATAAACCCTTGAATCCCAACGCTTCTATGATGATATCAGCGTTGTTTATCACCCTGTGTGAGCATTGGAAGCCCCGACCACTAGCATAAGTACCCGACACGTCTGCTATGATGATTCAGAGGTCGGTCCCGGGTGGGCATAAGATCCGTGGGCCCTATTGTCGGATATGTGAGTCAAGAATAGAATCTGAATGTTAACTTTGACTCGTTCAAGTCATGCAATGTTTCCTCTCAATTGAATAGACCGACACTTGCTTCATAGGACTCACTTGAATCGTCTCGGATGTAATAACAGTATCAGGTTCTCAAAAAAAGGATCGTTCTAATAGATTAAAGAACGCTGATATTTTGGAATTGATCTTGGAACAACATACTCTTGTTAAGAAGGCAGTCTCTTTGCTTCGTCCACTAGAACTATTTGTGTATGCATTCTTTTGGCATAGCCACCGTTTCCGTAGAAGAACCCGACACGTTCTAATAGATTAAAGAGAATAAACCCTTGAATCCCAACGCTTCTGAATCTGAATGTTAACTTTGACTCAGAGAAGGATGAGATATCGGCGGTTAGCTCGAAGAAGGATGAGATATCGGCGGTTAGCTCGAAGAAGTTTCTCTCAATCAGGTGTTCGATTAGATTTCCCCTTTTATCATGTGTGATCCAGAGGTCGGTTTACTTTGTGTTATAGAACTTCCGAGCTAACATCTGACGTAGCAGGTACAATTGTTTTTGAGGTGCTGGTCTTCATGTTACGGAGAATGTTCTAGAAATTGAAGGAAAAGGAAAAGATTTGTTGAAATCGAATTTGACAACTATGACATCTAATTAAAAGTGGCAATCACCTCCTATAATTTCCTGGTCAAATCACACACTATAAAGGTATAAAGTGTCGAAATAGACATCCTCAAAGTTAATATTCACTGTGGTGGATGCAAGCATAAAGTTAGAAACCGGTGGTATTGAACCAACATTTTCCTTCAAACATGTACGTGACAAAACAAAGATCGTTCTAATAGATTAAAGAGAATAAACCCTTGAATCCCAACGCTTCTGAATCTGAATGTTAACTTGGACTCAGAGAAGGATGAGATATCGGCGGTTAGCTCGAAGAAGTTTCTCTCAATCAGGTGTTCGATTAGATTTCCCCTTTTATCATGTGTGATCCAGAGGTCGGTTTACTTTGTGTTATAGAACTTCCGAGCTAACATCTGACGTAGCAGGTACAATTGTTTTGAGGTGCTGGTCTTTTCTCCCACTGTGCATACTTGAAAATGTGTTTCTTTAGACAATCTGGGATTAAGTTCCGCAAATTGAGAACCACATTGCAGACTGGTTGGCTTGAATGGTTTTAATAATACTTGAAAATGGAAATAATCGTGTCATGATCTTTATCAATCATATCATCGACCAACTGCTCGAAATCCCTTTCGTTTCTCGGGTTCGCATTCCACACAACACAACAAAAAATAAATTCAAAAAAACAGGGGGTTGATACGCATCGTATAGGTTTATACGATGCGTATCAAACCGGCCGCCAGACACAACCTGCACCTGTCAGTCTGCCATGTTTTTTACTTTAATTCAATACGCATCGTATAGGCCTATACGATGCGTATTGAACTGCAAAAGTGTGTAGATAGATGGGAGGGTGTCGAAATAGAAAACCCCATATTATAAAGGGATAGACTTCTTGTGACATAAGCACCCTCCATTTGTTTTTTTTTTTTTTTACTTTAAGTTCCTTCCATAAAATAATGATTGTTAGAAAGATTATATTTTATATTCTTATAAACAAGAAATACTTTCTTTTCAAGTTTGGAACAACTTATTGTCGTATGGACATACTCTTATAAAGTATAATTAGTTGTTTTATGCATAATAAAAACTATTTGTCACAGAACTAGCAAACTAGCACAGAGATGACCTTACTTACTGCCACTATTCGATTTGACTCGTGTTGTATAAAAATCTTCAAATGTTTTAGTATTGTGTCAAAAGTACTAGCCGGGTGTCATGAACAGATTACTTAGGTGGTGTTTGTTTTTTGGCCAGAAGCACTTCTGGCCACTTATGTCTGCGCCGCGCAGACGCGTGTAGATGTTTGAAGTCTGCAGCTTGTTTGTTTTCCGGAAGATCTGCAGACCAAAAACGTCTGCCTCACCTCTTCCCCACGCAGACATGGCCTTAAGTCTGCGGACCTCTTCTCACCTCTTCTCCTGCCCACAGACCTGCATCACCTCCACCACCACATCTCCGCCACCATCTCCGCCACCACCTCCACCACCACGTCTCCGCCACCACCTCCACCACCACCGCCACCACATGCACCCCCACAAAACAAACACCACCCAAAACCCCCAAATCGAAACCACCACGTCTCAGCCACCACCTCCACCATCTCCGCCACCACGTCTCCGCCACCACCTCCACCTTCTTCCCTGCCACCCCCGCCGGTGCGGCTCCCAAAACCCCCAAATCGAAACCCAAATCGATCGCTAACAAAACCCCCAAATCAAATCGTCATCATCTGTTATCATCATCATCATCATCGATCGCTAACAAAACCCCCAAATCGAAACCATCATCTGTTATCATCATCATCATCACCATCATCTTCATCGCATACCTGAGCTTAGTTCCAGTGGGTGTTCGGTGGAGGAGATGGAAGTGAGATGGTGGTGGTGAGTGTTTGTTGGTGGTGGTGGTTGCGACGGGGGTGGTGCTGGTTGCGACAGTGGTAGATGATGGAGGAGGTGGAAGTGAGATGGTGGTGCTGAGTGTTAGGTGGTGGTGGTTGCGACGGGGGTGATGGTGGGTGCGACGGTGGACGGTGGACAGTCGATGGTTGTGGTGGTGGTGGTGGTGGATGGTTGTGGTGGTGGGGAGATGAAGGCAGAGAGAGAGAGAAGTTCTGTGGTGTGTGTTGTGTGTGTAGAAGATGTTTTTGTAGAAGTAAAAAAACAAACCATCTTCTCCTTGCAGACTGCAGACTTTTGGTCCACCTCTTCTCCTGCAGATGCCTGCAGATGTGGTCCGCAGACTTCAGACCTTTTTCCGCAGAAAAAACAAACACCACCTTATTTTTTATACTAGGATTAAACATGTTTTAAGTAGTAACTTGTATACTATGTTAACATGTATTAGAGCACCTCCCATAGGGGCTCTTATGTGTTTTTGAGAAAAAAAAAGGGTGTGATGTAAAGGAGTGAGAGACTACTTTTGTGTAATGATGCCTTGAACAAGTTTATCGTTGTGTTCCCAAGTTTCATTAAAGGAGTGAAAAGAAAGGATTCGAAAGGAAACAATTTTTAGTTGTGTTCTAGAGCTTACTAAAGGAGAAAAGAAGGGAAAACAAGAGGTTTTTGACTTGCAATTCATCTTGCCAATTTAGAAAGAAATACAGATCAAAGAAAAGAAAATGAGATAATCATTTCTTTTTTCTCCTTAAGTTAACTCAAGAGTGTAAGAGAGAGAAAGATGGAGAGAGAAATGTTTTTTTGGTTTTAAGAAAAATGGGTTAAGTAGGAAAAAAAAGAAGAAGTGTTATGTAGACTCGTTTTTAAGACCTTTATATGAGGTGTTCTTATTTACAAAGTATTGCGAATGTTCGTATAATTTGAGAAATATTGTAAGATCAAACTCAATGCACCGCACTTGACGGTGTATTTGGGTGACATGCATGAAGATGCAAAAAATCACCATTGGAGTATAATTGCATTTGAAGGAGTGTTCTTCCTGACGTGCGGTGCATTTGGGTTTGAGGTGGGTGCCACATAATCTTAAACAAAAAAAATGTTTCATTATCCCATAAAATTCAGTATGGTTTCTTTAGGATAAAAGGAATCAATTAACTTCATCATGGTTTCTTTATCCCATAAAAATAAAGACAATATGGAAAGGGTGTGCCTATTGGCACACCAATGTGCCTATATGCACACCAAAAAAGTGGTTTTTTGTCCTATATGCACACATTGCAGTGTCGAGCTGTGGCCAAATCACGGCGTTTTGGTCCGGTCAACCAGACAAAGACTGACGGGTCTGTTGACCGGACCAAAACGCCGAGCTTTGGCCGCGTTTTGGTCCTGTCAACCAGACACCCGGTCAGTCTTTTGTCTGGTTGACCAGACCAAAACGCGGCCAAAGCTCGGTGTTTTGGTCCGGTCAACATACTCGTCAGACACCCGTCAGTCTTTGTCTGGTTAACCGGCTCAAAACGCCACGCTTTGACCACAGCTCGACACTGCAAGGTGTTCATATAAGACAAAAAACCACTTTTTGAGGTGACTATCTGTTTGAGCCTATCGAAAACAATTTTTCTAGCTTTAATATTCCTTTTAAACATTAAAAGGAATTCAGTATTACAAAAAAAAAAAAAAAAAAGTTTTCATAGTTCTTAAACCGTGAGAAGGTATCGAAATCACTTTTCTAGTTTTACAAAAGAAAAAAAAAGTTTCATGGTTTTTAAACCGTGAGAAGGTATCGAAATCACTTTTCTAGTTTAGCCAATGTTTTGTTTCTAGTTTAAATTCTTTAAGTTTTATTTTTAGTTTTGGTTGTGGTTGTGTTTTAGTTATTTTTATTATATTCAGTTTATATATTTATATTTTTAATAATATGAAAATAGAAATTTGATTAATTATTAAAAAAAGACAAGTATTAATAATACAATTTAAAAGGTGGTGATGATTTGGAAATTTAAGTATTATATTGGTAAGAATGTTTGTAGGGTTGAAGTGAAAATGAGTGCTTTTGATGCATTTAGGAAAATCTGGTGTGAATTTACCGGACATGTTAGTGGATGCATTTAGTAGTTTGCATTGGTGATGGTTTAAGAGGTAAAAACAATAAAGTTGAGTTACAATAGTAGTTCTAAGGATATATATATATATATATATATAGGGGAAGTTTCTACGCAGAACACAAAATATTGCGAGAACACGCAGAACAAAATGAATCACTAATTTTTTAATCCTAAAAACCTAAAAACATAAATGAAAATATTATAAATGTAAGATTTATTGTTTCTCACACTAGAATTTAAAACAAAATATGAAAAATCTTCGGTTTTTAAATAACCTACACACATGTAGGTTATGTGTAGGCTAAATTACCTACATGTATGTAAACTATGTGTAGGGAAAAATATATGATTTTTTATGTATATATAATACACATATGAATGTAAGAAAAATAAAATTTAAGAAATATGAACCTTAAATCCCAAAATTTAGTGATTTAGAGTTGTTCTTTTTGTTCTCGCAATAATTAGTGTTCTGTAATGATCCTTATCATATATATATATATATATATATTTGTAAAAGCTTGTATTATGAGCTGGTTGATCCCGAGAGCTAACTCAAGATCGCTGAATTCGGTCATTGCTAAACTTAGTATTAAGGCGACTACATATTTTATATGGCAGGAGAGGAACTCCAAATTTTTTAACAACCAGCTTCGACAACCTGAACAACTTACGAGCATCATTATCAGCACGGTGAAGATGAAGCTACAATCATTCAAGTACAAGGAAAAACCTAATGTGAGAAGAATCTTGGAGGATTGGAAGTTATACCCGTTGGAAACCTACATAGATAACTGATTTGTCTTGGTTTTTGTCCTAGATGCTAGGTGTTTTTGCTTTTTGCTTGTGTCTACTCTTATGGTGGCATGTCACTTAGGAGAATTGGTGTAGGCTTTGCTACTCCACTTGTTTTTTTGTTCTTAATATAATCACCGGGGTAAAACCCTTTACAAAAAAAAAAAAAAAAGTTTGTAGTATAATAACATTTGTCTATTTATTTGGCTGGCTATATTGTTGACATAGACTTTTTTTTGAATACTTTTGCAGTTAATTCTGATTATTATATGGCTTAAATGAACATTTTAATTAATGTTCCATAAGATATGAGCCTAAATTATTGTTTTCAACTAATTTTGCCTCCATAAAAAGGATACCATATAGTTAGTTACTAGATCCATACTTATACAGAAATAAATAAAAGCACACCGTATGTATGATTCGGCCCGAAAAGGAATAGCCATGACTAGCGAATAGCAATCTGACCCTAACTGACAAGTTTAACCAATCTTCAATTTAAGCCTAGTCTATATTGTCTAGAAGCACCTTAGTACTCAAGGCGCAGGATTGAATTTGTTATCATATACGAGTCATACTCGGTAGGTAAATGGAATGGTTATGATTTTCTACATATTCATTAGTATTCAGTAATTCGTCAGCAATTATATACATACTAGGTTATCACCCGGGTAGAAACCTGGGTAGGAAATTTTAAATTACATTATTCATGAGTGTGTCGATAAAAGCAATGCAAATCAAATGACATTACATAAAATGGTAACAAAGTTTTCTTTAGAAGCCGTGTACAAAAACATCAAGAAAAAGACGAATATTGATTATGTATACAACTTAGGAATTAAACATCTTTGTTACCACTTGGACTAAAGGAATGTGAATCCGTATGGACCATCTTTTGACACAAGGTAGTTTGAACATTAGACCCCTGCAATAACATCAGAATATTGTTATATTTTACTAAAATTACTCAAACTGTTTCTAACTAAAAAAAACATTCAAGTTTCATAATTGTTTCTTAAATTTTAAAATTAATTGATCTAAATAAACAAAATATAAAACACAACTAAGAGAACAAAACTACAAATTACGAGATGCAATGTACCAGCTACCAAAGAAGTGAATGCCTCATAAATATAATGTATCATAATCAGTTAAATGAAAGCATATACCTAGTTCAATGATGGAGAGCTGGTAGCTCGTTTTCAAATCTGGCTAGACCAGGAATGATTTTGTCCGGATTTAAGAAAAAAAAACTTGTTTGTTTTGACCCGTTACCCGACACACTAACACAGAGGGGTGTTTTTAAGCACCTTGCATATTAACTTCTATATTACCTTAAAATAAACATGGCATTAAATCAATAAAAAATGTAAAACATTTAATTGTTTTTAAACACCTCAAAAAGTTAAAACAAAAGTGACTGGAACCGGCTTGGGTTCAAACGAAACCACCACTCCATCAATCTCAGTAATCCTCTTAAAATCAAGAGTTTTAATTGCTGCACGTGTAATTGTTTAAGCAGACTTTCTATTTTGACAACATTAAATGTAATAAATTAAGGAAACATTGAACAGCATGAGCAGGAGCTAACTTCCTAAGTTTTTCCCATACATACAAAGTAAAAAACTACTTTTAACTTATAATCTATGAAAAATTATGTTCATGAATGGTGAATTTCTAATCACAAAGTACAAACCTTCAAAGTTTGTTTTAACCATTCTCTTTCCTTAATATCCATTAAATTCATTCCAAAACCATTTGTGCCATTGAACACACGGGTTTTAAGTGACCA
Organism: Helianthus tuberosus; assembly: GCA_030545235.1. Taxonomy (NCBI): domain Eukaryota; kingdom Viridiplantae; phylum Streptophyta; class Magnoliopsida; order Asterales; family Asteraceae; genus Helianthus; species Helianthus tuberosus. Next base: position 94,432,279 of record CM060399.1, on the reverse strand, counting down.
CTCAGCCAACTACAACAAATAAATGATTCATTTTGACTGTCTCACCTATTTTGCTATCTTCAAGTACAATTATACAAATACATTTGAAAAGATGATCATACCAAACTATATAAGCAATGATGAATGTTTGGATCAAAATTAAGCCTGTTCCGTTGATGGCGAATATATGACAATCTTATGTGTTTGCATTAGAAAGTTTAACCTGTATACAAATCACAAAAAAACCATATTAACTTTACATTTAAAAATATCCCCAATGAATTAAAACCTTAAATGACCAATACCTTTATAGGTTTCCATCCAGCATCATTGTTTAACCTTTTGCGAATATAATATTGTAGAGCGTTTGACAACACAACCATGAGTCAGATTTAAATGAAATAAAAAAAAATCTGAACAATAAAACCTTACCAAGAACGTGTACTTTTAGGATGGAGGGAAATCTAATTAAGCACCTATCAGATCGGAGCACTTCAAGAAATTAAAATTGTCATTAGTATCCTGCATATTTAGAACATAAATGAAGTGAAAACCTATAAAATATCAATTTCGAACAAACTCACAACCCTAATTTTATGTAAATTGAAAAACAAATCAACGAAAAAATAATAATAGGAATAATCCAGGGAGAAAGCTTACCTAATCTTTAAGATCCAAAGAAGAAATCGTTGAATGATGGAGTAGATTTAGGTGTGGATGAAGGAGAACTGTGTAGAAGCGATGTAGGAGATTAGGGTTTTATGTAATATCTAAAGGGGATGGAAAAAGGGTTTATATATGCATCCATATTGTGATATGGGTCGGGTTTAATGAATTTGGGGCTCCCTTGATAAAAAAACGGACCCAGAAGTTTGGAGCCAAAACTAGAATTGAGAAGCTCTAATCTTGCACCACATCAGCCCAAAACCAGACATCGTTAAAACGGGTCCAACACATCAATGCAGTCAAGTTTAAAATGCAAACCAAACTTTGAGAAACCATAAGTATAAAGAAACCTGAGTTAACTACGAGCCTCTCTCTTCCTGCTCAATCTGAGTCTCAATTTTCACCAATATATCAGGAATGGTTGACTTCAGATTATTAGCAAATCGAAGCTAGCATGTTGTTTGGTTGACTTTAAACGTTCTTTTATTCACTTTAGCTGACAGCATCGAGTGTAAAATATATATAGTGTAAATTATTACCTACATATAATAAAAACAATCAATTTACTTTAAAAGAAACATTGCATATATCTTTGTAAAAATAAAACAAATAATGCTGATTCTAGGTTTAAAATTTTCTGTCAACAACTTTTACAAATTCTTATTTTTAAAAAGCACTGTTATTTTAGGTAATCATAAAACGTAGTCACATTATATTTTATCTTCCACACAATCCTTAGAATTTTAATATAGTAAGCGCCATTATTGTTTTTAACTTAAAATTTAGAACTTCACTCATTTGACCCATTATCAATCTTTAAATTCATGGATAATAGTTTTGATCACGTATCACTTTAAACTTGAAAATATATAAATAGAAAACTTACATTGTGAAAGATGCAGCAAAAACACTCATAAAAAGTGTATAATAGTAGCCTCGCCCCATATAAAAAAAATTAAGACCAATATAAAGTAGTTTCCTCTTTTTCCCTTCTGCATTACATTGAGGCAGCCTGCAAGGAATCAAATTTAGTTATCCTATTACCCTATAGAGCATAAACAAAAAAAAACTTCATGCACAAATGTATTAACTACCAATTATCAATAGAACATAACAGGTAATAGCACAATCAACTTAGATAGCCTCTGTACGGTAAAAGGTGGACCATCCATAAAACTTGTATGACCTGCCAAACATAATAAAAAAAGTATAAGTTCATGTGGAATTACCAATTATCCATTGACCGGAATAGTAAAATTCAAACATGATGGTAGGCAAAGCCGCTCCAAAGCCGCACTATATGTGATAATATCGATTAACAAACCTGCAATAAGAATTTAACAGATATTTGGTAACACATACATTGATACATATAACCAACTACTTATCCTAGACATGTAATCTATTGTTACAAAAAAGTTGGATTTTGTATTAAGTATATATATGTCTATATAGAAGCCAACATCTCACAAAAAGTTGGATTTTGTATTAAGTATATATATGTCTATACAGAAGCCAACATCTCACAAATCATACCCAATCCACAAATGAAACTAAGATACCATATCACTTTCTCTTTGATAAATGAGTACCAGATCATCAAAAATCGTCGACGTCTAAAAATTTGAAAATCATCGAAAGCATAGACCTAGACCTCGACCCCTAACCACCGTGAGCTTCCAGCTACAGGTAAAATATCGTTGAGAAAAGACATTAGTAGGAAAATATAGAACCCAAAAAAAGGTTAAGCATTACCTTAACCCCAAGACGGTCGCCGCTACAACTCCCTGATACCGCTACCGTTTGCATTCATGACCATCATCATCACCGTTTGGCCGATTGTTTTGGGGTCCCTGGTTTCAGATGTTAGATTTTGAGGATACACGTTATGATTGATGAAGAGTCGTGTAGAACAACGATCAAGCCGTGTAGAACTGCAAAGGCACCAACTTTTCAATAAACATGATAATACATATGATTAGTTTATACATGATAATACATATGATTAGTTTATTGGTACACTAATCTCTACCCACATGATAATACATATGATTAGTTTATTGGTTTACCATCTTCTTCCTTAATCATAAATTAGCGAAAACTCACCTCACATTTTATAGAGCGAGTTGTAGTGCACTTCACACCAAAAATTTATGAACATTTTAATTATAAGATTAAACAACCCAAAATTTTGACATGCTTTTTTTCTTTGCTAAAACCAAAAAAAATGCATAAGTTAGTTTGTGACCAATAAAAGATACTTGACCCATTCGAATAGAACTTTATATTAAACAAATCCAATTAACAAAAGAACTATCACAATTAGTCATTATCCGGATCATTTTCAAGAAATCATATAGATTGGTGGCCAAGAATGCATTTATTAACTTGGAAAGAATGTAGCAATCCTCACATTTAATAATTACACACAATAATAATTCTATACATAATTAGACTAAAATCAATGATATTATACATAAAAAGATATATTTGTATAAAAAGACATGCCCACACCAACCAGAACACACGCAACATTCTATTCATTAAGAAAAACCTTCAATACATGAACAAAAACGTTGAATCAGAACATGAAAAGTGCTATACCTTAAGCTTTAATCCATCCGATTACCCAGAGACCATAATCCCCGCCACTCCACAATCAAACCAATAAGTTCAATATAAGCCATAATAAAATATATAAACAATAATAAATTATATAAACCAAAACTGAAGAATAATAGAGTAAGAAAATAGAGAGATTACTACCTTAATCAGTTAAAATCTAAAACCTTATTGATAAAAATAACTTGTGTACCTGCTTGTAGAAGTCATGTGAGAGACTAGAGAGTATTCCGGAACCGTCGCCAATGTTCGTCTGACACGCGAACAATCAACATAACAATTTCCTTAGGTTCCATATTTATACAAGAAAAACATACGTATATTAGATTATAGATAAAAAAAACTTACCGAAAGGTTTCTAATCGTTGCTTTAGAGATCTAGGGTTCCAATCGTTGCCGAGAGCAATTATCACAGATTATATAAAATCTTCATAGGTAAACAGATCCAATATAGACTAAACAACAACAATAGAATTATATTAAGCAAAAAAAAGGTGAAAACTATAACTTGTTGTCAATCGTACCATCAAAATACTTCCCGGAGTAATGGATTTGGCCATAGTTGTAACATCCCGTGTTTCGAATGTCAAAGTCAAAGTCAAGATTGAAGTCAAAGGAAGACAAGATTGCTAATTGCGATCTGTCACTCCTTGCTCAACTCCTGTTTCGACTTCTTTGACTTGTAGATAGTCTATTTACGTTATCACATAAGTTGTATTATGTGGAGTACTTGTTAATCGAGGTTTAATCGCATGTTTAATCGATTTATCGCCATCGCACTCGCAACTCGAATTATGTGTTCTGGATATTGTTTCACATGTGTGTGCTATTTATGTGTTACCTGTGCATGTTATGTTTATGTTGAGGTGTTAATCGCAATCGCAAATCTATCGCATCGCAATCGAATCGAAACGCTAAACGCAAGTTAATTATAGTGATTGTATGTTAGATATAGTAGTTGGGATTAAAAGTAATTTGATGGGTAATACTATCGCATCGCTCGCTCGCACGAATCGCAACGCTCAACACTCGAATCGGAACGATAAAACTCATTGCGCCGAACACTCAGATCGAGTGGCCAACCGATAGGGTGGCCATCCGATCAGATTGCCATCCGATCGGGTTGCCATCCGATCGGGTTGCCACCCGATCGGGTTGCCACCCGATCGGACTGCCACCCGATCGACCACCTCCTTCCCACTTTCCTTTTTAGGAAACCCTATAAATACCCTACAAATGTCACATCACTTGATGTGACAACTCTCACTCGACCCAGCTCGCTCCAGCCTTCATTTCTCTCAATTTCTTCCGATTCTTGTAAGTTTTCAACCTAAATCTTGTACTTTCTTGATCTACACGCACTCCTACACCTTTCTATCTTTTGAATCTTAACTTTTAACCGTAAAATCACCGGATTTTAGGTGTTCTAGGGTGATGTCATCATGGAGTTCTTATGAACTTCAATGTTTGGCATCATTCCACCAAGAACAACTCAGATCTGAAAGATTTCCACAACATTTATCAATGATTTCACTTAGATCTACACGAATTCATGGATAAAAGGATTGAGAGAAGGTTTTCCAACTTTCTTTCAACTCTTTTACACCCAATGAACTCAAACTCGATAGAATCGGAGCTTGTTCTGATCTTCTACCCATTCTTGGTGATGTATTAGTTCCAGATCCGAATTCTATCCAAGAGATATTGACTTCAAATTTGAACATGAACTACCGACTCGAACCGTGAACCGGTCGGGATAGGGTGATTCCTGTTTGGTCGGGTCACTTGGGCCGAGATAGGGTTTATGTTGTTCAAGCATGTTATCAAAATGTCTCGTTCAAACACAACAAAACTTCAAACGAATCAAGTGTCGAGACGAACGGATCGTCGGGACGGATTGCCGTCCGATCGGATTGCCACTCGATCGGATTGCCACTCGATCGACAGGCCACCCGATCGGGTTGCACTTGGTTCCATACTTAAACTATTTTTCAAACTATTCAAAGGTTTTGAACGTTGAAACGGATTACCACCCGATCAGATTGCCATCTGATCGAGTGACCGTCCGATCGTGTGACGTTTGGGACTTGGATATTTAAACAATGTTCAACATGTTCAGTACGTACGGATTGCCACCCGATCGGATAGCCATCCGATCGAGTGACCGTCCTGCTATGAACTTGTTCTCAATCTGAGAAGTCTCGCCAATCGGATTGCTGCCCGATCGAATGGCCGTTCGATCGACCGACCTGAAAGGAAGAGATACTCCTCTATTTTCAAAAAGCTACAACGAAAACTTCAAAAGGCAAACCATTATACATAAACACATCCTCACCAAGCGAGGTGACAATCCAATCGAATGGCCATCCGATCGGATGACCATCCGAACGGATTGCCACCCGATCGACTGGCCATCCGATCGGATTGCCATCTGTATCATTTTATGCGCCGCTTATCGGTTATTCTATCATTCTGATCAGGCTAACCTCACTCTAGCGCTCCCTTCAATCCATCATCGCTGTGAGTATACTCGAACCCTTTTTGCTTTACGCACTTTTGGGTGTTACATACGTTACTTATTCTAAATCACATCGAACACACTACGCAATACTTTAACGCTAACCGCTACTACATGTATACGTGACTCAATGATTGCTTGTTTGTTATGTTTACACATGGATTGTTGTCTACCTGCCTTAGCAACGATAGTACTATAGTTTGGACTCAGCACCTATTCACTCAGGGGTTGTTAAGGACAATTAATCACATGATTCACAGTGGTGAATATGTATTATGAACTGCCTTGCGCAGTCAACCCACAGTCATTGGTATTGATAGGATCGTGTCGATAACTTACATGCTTCATTTCACACCTTGCACGTGCTGGTTATGCGTAAACAATTTCGAACTCTATTATATCTATTAAACTTGTATGCTCACCTTTACACTATGTGTATTGAATTTTTACTTTAACGTATGTGGCAGGTGCATAAGATGTTAAAATGCTTGGTTTGCTGTGAAATCGAGGCTAGGAAAGAGTCTAGAAACAAAGACAAATTATTTTATTTAAAAATCTGAGTTTTCGGAACATGTTTTATTTGTTTGAAGAATATCTCTGTCTGTAATAACTAGATTATCTTATGGGTTATGGTATGGGACATAACATTTAAACTATTTGGTAATTTAGTCGTTATGGAATTTCTTTGAACAATCTGTTTCGCTCAGTGCCGCGCCCCGATGATTCCGCCATCGGTTGGGGTGTGACAGATTTGTATCAGAGCCATAACTATAGGGAATTAGGCAAGACTCGACCTAGTCCGGGTCGATGTCTTAGAAACGACCTAGTCTATAGTTAAGTACCAACATACCGACTTGTGCATACCCTTAGGGGTCTTGTACGAGCCTACTTGTTATTTTTCGCTATTCTCACCTGCACTACACTATCACTGCACTCTAGAATGAACAAGTGGTTAGGTCGAGATTAGGTATGAAAACCGCAAACTCTCGACTAAATCGCTTGTTCGACCCGCATTTTTATCTATAAACAGGAGAATTTGCGTTGAATCAGGAGTGAAATCTATACTTTGACGCATAATTCTTCCTTATTTTATCAAAACAGGAACTAAGTCGCTAAGTTAGGGGTGAAACCCGAACCTTGATGACTTACTCCGCTCTCTATTTTGGTTTTACAAAACTCTCACCAAAGTCTCGACGGACTCCACCGACATAAAGTCACGCTATAACTAGAAGGATGCGTGCCATTCGCCCAGATTCGAGGCGAGAGCACAGTCCCGAAGGTCAAAGTGTGTGCTAAATGTCCTTGTGAATAGTCGAATCACTTTGGATAGTTGATGTCTATCCCAGCCGCAGACAATCTATTCTCGATTTCTATGTGTTTCGATTCTGAGCCCGCAACTGCTGACTCTGATATTTGCCGATTTTAGGTGGAATTTATGTGTTTTATGTGATTATACGTTTTGATTTCTGGTGGATTATTCATTTTCGCTATTTAGTTCGATCAACACGCACAACACACTACACGATCGCCCACAAATCGCTGGTCATTGTTCGCAATCGCTGCTCGATACTCGCAATTACTATACCCGCTGTGAAGGATAGGGAACACATGCAACATATAGTTAGGTTTCTGTATTCTGACTGCCTCATGTGTTTCTGAGCCTTATGTGTCTATGTGTTTCCGTGCTCTACGTGCTTTATGTGCTTATGTTTTTTGTGCTTATATGAATATGTGATTATGTGTCTATGTGTTTACATGTTACGTGATCGTGTTCCTGAGCTTTAGTAGTATTAGGCGTGTGAGGTAAGATTCGATTATATTGTGTTTGAGTCCTATGGCGATGTCTATTGAAGACAATGTCGTCACCTGGATCTCGCGCTACTCAAGCTGCTCGCCGAAAGCAAGCAGATAAACGCCTCACCGCTATGGTTGCTAAGCAAATGGCGAAGGTTGTTCCTCAAATCGTCAGTGAACTGTACGAAAATGTGAGCAAATCTTCTGAAGAATCCAGGACCGATGCACCCAAAGCTACTTTTAGCTTCAAGCAGTTTAAAGCTTGCGGATCGAAAGAATTTACTGGCGAAGATAGTCCTACGGCCTTATTCCAATGGTTTGATTCGATCGAGGTCACCCTACGCCAGAGTGGCTGTCCTGACGAACTCCGCACTCTGAATGCTACCGGCGTCTTCCAATCCCGCGCTTTAGACTGGTGGACGGCCGAAAGGAACAAACGCGGAAATGATGCAGCTTATGGTTTGACATGGGATGAGTTGAAGAACGTCATGTTGGAAGAGTTCTACCCTCCCCATGAGCGCTAAAAGTTGGAGGACGAATTCTGGCACATCAAGCAGAAGGAGGGTGACAACGCTGCTTTAACCGATCGCTTCAAGCCGCTTAGCATAATCTGTCCTGATCAGGTTAAGACCCCCGACATGGCAATCAAGAAGTATATTCGAGCTCTGCTAGATTGTGTCGCAGGTTTTGTGCAAGCTTCAAAGCCAGCATCAATCGAAGAAACTTACCTGCTCGTCACTGAAATAAACGACAAGCGAGTCAAGGCTGGTGTCTGGGATAAAGCCTCAAAGAACTTGCATCAAGCTACCACCGTACCAACCGCTGAAACCGCCGCCACTCCTCAGTCTTCAAAAGCCTCTCGTCACAAGAGGAAGAATAACAACAACTCCAGCAACAAGAACTGTGCTGTAACTACTGCTGCCCCACTCCAAGCTGTACCAACTCACCAGCAAACTCAACACCGTCAGGTCGCAGCACCGGTAACCCAAGCAACACCGACAAAGCGTGCTTATACTGGTCCTCACCCTGCCTGCCCGACTTGCACCTACCATCATCCAGTGGGAATCGCCTGTAGATTTTGCGTGCATTGCAACATGTACGGCCATTTCACCGCCAACTGCCGTACAGGTCCTCGACAAACGCTAGCACCAGCTACTACTCATCAAGCTCTGCTCCCTGCCCCTCAAGGCCATCAAGAAGGTCAGGCACCCGCGGTCAATGCTAGAGTCTGCTTTGCGTGTGGTGATCCCAACCACTTCGCAAACATGTGCCCCAATCGGGTTGTGAAGCAATAGCAACAACATCAGCATCAGCCCCAGCAACAATAGCAACAAGCCGCTCGTGCTCGAACTTTCAACATTAATGTGCGCCAGGCTCAGGCTGAAAATAACGTGGTCAATGGTACGTTCCTTGTGAATGGTATTTATGCTTCGTGTTTGTTTGATACTGGAGCCGATAACTGCTTTGTATCGTTTGAGTTCGAAAAGCTTCTTAATCGTAAGCGCTCCCATCTCCCCTCGACATTCGATGTTGAAGTTGCTACCGGAAGAACTGTCACCCTCAACTCTGTTCTTCGTGATTGTACTCTAGAACTCAACAATCACATCTTTCCTATCGACCTTATTCCGATGCAGCTCGGTAGTTTTGATGTCATAATAGGCATGGACTTTCTTCGCGAAAACCATGCCGAAGTTGTTTGCTTCGATAAGATGATTCGATTCTCGCTCGCTAATGTTGATCCATTGTGTGTGTATGGTGAAACTCTCTCGAAGGATCTCAAGCTTATGTCATGTATCCAAGCTAGCAAGTATCTCCGCAAGGAATACAGAGCTTTCTTGGCTAACATTGTAGCAGCGGAGAAGGAAAAGAAAAGAAAGACTGAAGTGAAAGACGTTCCTGTTGTTTGTGAATTCCCTAACGTTTTCCCTGAAGATCTCCCAGGCTTACCTCCAAGTCATGATATCGACTTTCGCATCGCCTCGTTCCTGGAGCAAATCCTGTTGCCAGAGCTCTTTATCGACTCGCTCCGTCCGAAATGCGCGAACTCTCGAGTCAGCTCCAGGAATTGCTTGACAAAGACTTTATTCTCCCTAGCACCTCTCCTTGGGGCGCACCAGTCCTTTTAGTAAAAAAGAAGGATGTGTCGTTCTGGATGTGCATCGACTATCAGGAATTGAATAAGCTGACAATCCAGAATCATTACCCTCTGCCTCGCATCGATGATTTGTTTGACCAGTTACAAGGTGCTACGTGTTTCTTCAAGATCGATCTACGCTCAGGCTACCACCAGTTACGCATACAAGAGGAGGATATTCCTAAAACCGCTTTTCGCACTCGATACGGCCACTATGAGTTCGTTGTTATGCCTTTTGGTTTAACCAACGCACCCGCGGTTTTTATGGATCTGATGAATCGCGTGTGTAAACCTTTTCTCGACCGCTTCGTCATCGTGTTCATCGATGATATCCTGATCTATTCCAAGTCGAAAGCTGAACACGCGCAGCATCTACGTTTGGTTCTCGAGTTACTCCGGGGGAATCGCCTCTATGCCAAGTTCTCCAAGTGTGAATTCTGGCTGGAGGAGGTTCAATTCCTCGGTCACATTGTTAATAGTCAAGGTATTCACATCGACCCCTCGAAGATCAAAGCTGTCAAGAGTTGGGTAACACCCAAGAACCCGTCTGAAGTCCGTTCTTTTTTCAGACTAGCGGGCTATTATCGCCGATTTATCGAAGGGTTCTCTAAAACCGCTGTGCCGCTCACCCCTCTCACGCAAAAAGACAAGCCTTTTGTTTGGGGAACTGGACAAGAGACTGCTTTTCAAACCCTCAAGTACATGCTTTGCAATGCTCCTGTTCTCACTTTACCCAACGGAAACGATGCCTTTATTGTCTATTGCGATGCCTCGAACCTTGGTCTTGGTTGTGTTCTCATGCAGCGAGACAAGGTTATTGCTTACGCATCTCGTCAGCTCAAGATCCACGAGAAGAACTATACAACCCACGACCTCGAGCTAGGCGCAGTTCTTTTTACGTTAAAGATCTGGCGAAACTACCTCTATGGTACCAAGTGTACGATCTTCACCGATCATAGGAGCCTACAACATATCTTTGACCAGAAAGAACTAAATATGCGTCAACGTCGGTGGGTAGAACTCCTCAACGATTATGACTGTGAGATTCGTTATCATCATGGCAAAGCAAATGTCGTTGTCGATGCTCTCAGCAGACGGAGTTATTTGCATAGTGCCCGTAATATCCAAGCCCAATACGATCTTGAAACCCTCATCCGTGAAGCCCAACATGCCTGCTTTAATGAGCGCACTTTGAAGAAGGAAAGGATTCTCAACGATGGAGCCCAGCTAGTGAATAAGTCGAATGGGATATTCCATTATCTGGACCGAATTTGGATCCCTAAACGGACCAACTTACGACAGATTCTGATGAACGAAGCCCACAAATCCCGATATTCTATTCATCCCGGTGCCGAGAAGATGTACCAGGACCTGCGCTACAAGTACTGGTGGCCGGGCATGAAGAGGGATATCGCCCTCTATGTTTCGAAATGCCTAACCTGCACGAAGTTCAAGGCTGAGCACCAAAGACCCTCTGGCTTACTCGTTCAACCCGAGATCCCTGTGTGGAAGTGGGAGAGTATAGCTATGGACTTCATAACGAAACTTCCGCGCACGCCATCATGTCACGACATCATTTGGGTTGTCGTTGACCATTTGACCAAATCTGCTCACTTTCTGCCAATGCGGGAAGACTTCAAGGGAGAAACCCGAATCTACACCAAAGAAATCATTTGTCGACATGGGACGCCTCGCGCCATCATTTCTGACCACGATGCTCGGTTTACCTCGCATTGTTGGGAAACGTTTCAAGCTGCTCTTGGTACTGTGCTTAATCTAAGTACCGCATTCCATCCCCAAACCGACGGTCAGACTGAAAGAACGATTCGTACCCTTGAAGACATGCTCCGTTCGTGTGTCATAGATTTCGGTGGTAATTGGGACGCGTATTACCTTTGGTCGAATTCTCGTACAATAACAGTTATCATTCCAGCATTCAAATGGCACCATTTGAGGCATTGTATGGAAGAAGATGTCGATCGCCTATTGTATGGGACGAGATCGGGCACTCGCAATTAACCGGTCCTGAGCTATTGCAAGAAACGACTGATAAAATCCTCCTGATACGAGACAATCTACTGAAAGCTTGGAGTCGCCAGAAAAGTTACGCCGATAGACGACGCAAGCCCTCGAATTTGATGTTGGCGACCATGTACTCCTAAAGGTATCACCTTGGAAGGGTGTGGTCAGATTCGGCAAGAGAGGAAAGCTCGCGCCTCGATGTGTTGGACCCTTTAAGATTCTGGAAAGGATCAGAAAAGTGGCTTACAGACTCGAACTACCGGAGGAACTTAACAACGTCCACCAGACTTTCCATGTTTCGAATCTCAGAAAGTGCCTGGCTGAGTATGATTTACATGTACCCCTCGAAGATCTTCAAATAAACGAGTCACTACACTTCGTGGAAAAGCCTGTCGAAATCATGGACCGCCAAACCAAGCAGCTCCGACGCTCGCAGATTCTCATTGGGAAAGTTCGCTGGGAAGGCAAACGAGGCGCAGAGTTCACTTGGGAACTCGAAAGCGACATGAAGGCGAAGTACCCGCAGTTGTTTGTTACGACTTCGGCCTAATTTCGGGACGAAATTCCCTTAAGAAGGGGAGGCTGTAACACCCCGTGTTTCGAAAGTCAAAGTCAAAGTCAAAGTCAAGATTGAAGTCAAAGGAAGACAAGATTGCTAATTGCGATCTGTCACTCCTTGCTCAACTCATGTTTCGACTTCTTTGACTTGTAGATAGTCTATTTACGTTATCGCATTAGTTGTATTATGTGGAGTACTTGTTAATAATCGAGGTTTAATCGCTAATAATCGCATGTTTAATCGATTTATCGCTTATCGCTATCGCATTCGTAACTCGAATTATGTGTTCTGGATATTGTTTTACGTGTGTGTGCTATTTACGTGTTACCTGTGCATGTTATGTTTATGTTGAGGTGTTAATCGCAATCGCAAATCTATCGCATCGCAATCGAATCGAAACGCTAAAAGCAAGTCAATTATAGTGATTGTATGTTAGATATAGTAGTTGGGATTAAAAGTAATTTGATGGGTAATACTATCGCATCGCTCGCTCGAATCGCATCGCAACGCTCAACACTCGAATCGGAATGATAAAACTCATCGCGCTGAATACTCAGATCGAGTGGCCAACTGATAGGGTGGCCATCCGATCGGATTGCCATCCGATCGGGTTGCCATCCGATCGGGTTGCCATCCGATCGAGTTGCCACCCGATCGGACTGCTACTAGATCGACCAGCCTCCTTCCCACTTTCCTTTTTAGGAAACCTTATAAATACCCTTCGAATGTCACATCACTTGATGTGACAGCTCTCACTCGACCCAGCTCGCTCCAGCCTTCATTTCTCTCGATTTCTTCCGATTCTTGTAACTTTTCAACCTAAATCTTGTACTTTCTTAATCTACACGCACTCCTACACCTTTCTATCTTTTGAATCTTAACTTTTAACCGTAAAATCACTGGATTTAAGGTGTTCCATGGTGATGTCATCATGGAGTTCTTATGAACTTCAATGTTTGGCATCATTCCACCAAGAACAACTCAGATCTGAAGGATTTCCACAACATTTATCAATGATTTCACTTAGATCTACACGAATTCATGAATAAAAGGATTGAGAGAAGGTTTTCCAACTTTCTTTCAACTCTTTTACACCCAATGCACTCAAATTCGATAGAATCGGAGCTTGTTCTGATCTTCTACCCATTCTTGGTGATGTATTAGTTCCAGATCCGAATTCTAACCAAGAGATATTGACTTCAGGTTTGAACATGAACTACCGACTCGAACCGTGAACCGGTCGGGATAGGGTGATTCCTGTTTGGTCGGGTCACTTGGGCTGAGATAGGGTTTCTGTTGTTCAAGCATGTTATCAAAATGTCTCGTTCAAACACTACAAAACTTCAAACGAATCAAGTGTCAAGACGAACGGATCATCGGGACGGATTGCCGTCCGATCGGATTGCCACCCGATTGACCGGCTACCCGATCGGGTTGCACTTGGTTCCATACTTAAACTATTTTTCAAACTATTCAAAGGTTCTGAACGTTGAAACGGATTACCACCCGATCGGATTGCCATCCGATCGAGTGACCGTCCGATCATGTGACGTTTGGGACTTGGATATTTAAACAATTTTCAACATGTTCAATATGTACGGATTGTCACCCGATCGGATAGCCATCCGATCGAGTGATCGTCCTGTTGTGAACTTGTTCTCAATCTGAGAAGTCTCCCCAATCGGATTGCTGCCCGATCGAATGGCCGTTCGATCGACCGACCTGAAAGGTAGAGATACTCCTCTATTTTCAAAATGCTACAATGAAAACTTCAAAAGGCAAACCATCATACACAAACACATCCTCACCAAGCGAGGTGACAATCCAATCGAATGGCCATCCTATCGGATTACCATCCGATCCTTGGTACACTTGTATCATTTTACGCGCCGCTTATCGTTTATGCTATCATTCTGATCAGGCTAACCTCCCTCTAGCGCTCCCTTCAATCCATCATCGCTGTGAGTATACTCGAACCCTTTTTGCTTTACGCACTTTTGGGTGTTACATATGTTAATTTAACTTTATCCCTACGTCACGAGACAGAACCCCAACGGACTTAGGCAGAGCCTTGACATGCGTTACGGGGCCCTAGATCAATCGGACAGGGTATCAGTGAACAGGGGTTAAAACACTTAAAACGGGGCGGGGCTTTATTATTAATATCGGGTAAATAATAATAAAAATATATCTATAGAGAGAGAGTATCGAGATAGAGAGAGTGAGAAAGAAGTAGCAGATTGCAAATTCACTGCCTATCTCTATTTATACTAGGTTTTCTGCTTAAAGTTCACGCCAACTTCTATCCACATTTACATATTGAATAATGGCCACGTATTCCCTGAATTTAATTACTACATGCATTAATTATGATATATATCTATATATTTTCTTTTCAAGTCCACGTAGGCATGACATTGATTTCAAATGTCCATTGTAGACACAAATTTTCAATTTCTTATTTGTTTAGTTTTAATATTATTTTAATATATATATATATATATATATATATATATATATATATATATATATTAGTCTAACTGTTTCACTTATTTGGCGCTTATAACTTCTAAAATATGACGTTTTATAAAACAATGAATATGTCATTAAAACGAGAATAATCTTATCTACATTTTGAACCAAGTTTCATTAAAAACGGAGTAGGTTCAAATATAATGTATTTTTATAATTTAATTATTAAACGGTTCCTACGTTTGCCAAAATGCCTCATATTTTTAACAGTCAACTTACCCATAATCTATCCGTTTAATAACATAAGTTTTTATATACTTTATCTTATATTTTATAAATAAAATTTTTGGGAATGTTACACTATCTCTCATCACACCATTCCACCATGTTAAAGCTCGTTTCTCAAAGACACTAGAGGCGAATTCAACCTTTTGCTCGGTTGGACACTGATGTCTGAAGGTGCTTTTTAGACTCTCGAACCATTGCAGGAGTGCAGTTGCTCCTTGAGACCCATAAAATTTTGATGGCTTAGCTGAGTTGAATGTTTTGAAGTTACACTGAGCATTGTTATTGTTGTTATTGTTATTCGCTTGGTTTATCTGGGTAATGAGGTTCAGAAGCACATCAGCCATTTGCCGAACGATTGTGGCTGCGAGGGCAACATCGTGTTCTGGATCACGTCTGGGTGGCATATTCTAAAAAGAACAAGGAAATATGAGAAACGAGTGAGATTGACGATTGGATAAACAAAAGAGGTATTGAAAATATCAACGAAACATAAGGAAGGCGGTCATTTGTTTGTTATTTCAAAAACAAACAAACGATGCGAAATGGCTGAACAAAGTAAATAGGTCCTTATAATGTATCGCGAAGACATGCTTTAGCCTATAAGTGGACACTCATCCCAAGAGTTCCCAGGTAAGAGTGACTGGTCCGATTATGTGGATTTGTACGAACACTCTAGCCTTAGACAAAAAACTCGGGATACAGGCACCCACCCTTCCAGATTGCACGTGTTCACATTAATAGGACCTAAACTTTGACGAGATTTTGAAAACTTTGAAGGTTCAAAACCTTATAATAAATCATCTAAGAGGAGATGATTAGTTTTCAAGTTGGATTCATAATTCGTGTTCTTGTTGTGGTTGTCGCCTAAAGGTAAGCAACGGTATTGTTTTATGACTAAACGCAAGTAAACTCGCGTTAGGGTCCTAGGAAGGTTATAGTCTAGGTCAAAGCATTACTAATAACCTAATTCCCTATAACCATGAGCTCTGATACCAACTTTTCTGTCACACCCCGACCGCGTTAAAACAACAAACCGCGGCGGAAACGTCGGGGAGTGTCGTAACAGAATCATTGTTTCACAACGCATGGATTGAAGTTTCGTTTTAATGAATTAAGTTTATTACATTGTATTGAAATCATAAACAAAATATGAACAAATTGACTTTCATTGTTATTGAGTCACTAAGGCCTCGTCCATTCCTATGGGAGTAAGCATCATAATCATCGTCAAACATCATCAAATTATGGTACCTGAAACATATGTGAAAATACGTCAGCATAAAAATGCCGGCGAGTACATAGGATTTGTGTGAGTGTTGGATTCATGGCTCGTTTACATGTTACAATACCTCCTTTGACTACAAGAGTCGTTTATCAAAAAACCTTGTTTTGAAAAGAGTTTGGTATTGCAATATGAATAACCAACTCAAAATAAGTGGTTATAGTTTATAAAATCTCGTTGCCATGAATCTTAACCCAAAACATTTGTTTAAGTAAACCAAATCATAAATTGTTCTCCTAATAAAACTCGTATGGTTTATATCGTTAGGAAAAACTTGTAGTGTAACTTTGTTTTGAAAACATTCGACCAAGTGATCTAGATAACGCAACGATATGTAATGTGTAAAAAGCACTTATATATAGGAAGTACCAGCGGCGTATCCACCATGCTTTTATCATATTACACCCCATCACCTAATCACTTACCATAACCCAATCGTTTAATAGTTCAAATAGTTCCAATTGTTCAAATAGTTCAAGTAGTTCACATAAATCAAATAGTTCCAATGGTTCAAATAGCTCAAGTAGTTCACATAGATCAAATAGTTCCAATGGTTCAAATAGTTAAAATAATTCACATAGATCAGTAGTTCCAGTGGTTCAATAGTTCCAGTGGTTCAAATAGTTCCAGTGGTTCAAATAGTTCAACTAGTTCCAGTGGTTCGTGTTCAAATTGTTGTGTTTAATATAAACCATAGCATTTGTTTAGAAAACTCGAAATCGTTTAGCACATATGAATCACCCCAAAACAGTCAAAAACGGTAAAAGAGGGGAACTATGTACTCACTTGAGATTGCAAGGGATCCTCGATTAAAGTAAACTAACAAGCTCGGGCAATCAAGGAATCAAGTGGCACCTAGTATCGGATCACTAGTTAATAAATCGACACCTAAATCAGAAGATCGGGTAGAATGAGGTCTCGTAAACCAAATGAGTATTGGAACTCATGTGATATGGTTTAACAAAGCCTACATTCTAAATCGGAACCTATCCTAAGTGCTTACGACCCGTTACGACCCATTAAGATAACTTATGCTACTTTAACGCGTCGTTCGTGCAAATGCGCGTTCGAGACGCTTAACTAGTCCTATGACAAGTATTATATGCCTAAATATGTTGCATAATTAGTTTAAGTGACAAAAGTTAAGTTACATATGCTTAAAATCCAATTATGCATGAAAATGTCATTTTGGTCATTTACCTAAGGCATATAAACTACCTATCATACAACTAATTAAACTAAGTGACCATAAGGTATAACCTCGAAAGGTTATTCGCTATACAACTATGGTCACTAAATGTGCTTGGTCGGATCCTAACGATCGACCAAACGGGTCGGGTTCGAAAGTCTAAGCGGTTGTTAAGACCGCTTATCTTACGACCCTATACAAGCACTAGACTAAAAGTGACGAGCTAAACATGTTAAAACATGTTTAGCTAAGTTAGAAAACAGGTTTTGATATCAAAACAAAGTGTTTTGATACTCGAAGATAGTTTCGTCTCAAAATGCGCATAAACGGCATTTTGACCGAAACTTTGACTCGTCACTTTGACTAATCAACGTGGTAATCAGTAGGTATAGTCACAAGGGACTATAACCTTCGTGATTACGCTCATGTTGCAAAGTTCAAACGAAATTTGTGTTGACCATAGACTGGTCAAAGCAGAAAGTCAAACACTATTTGACTTTCACGCTTGAAAAGCATAAAAAGCATGAAAGAAACTTACAAAAGGTCCAAGCAAGGAAGTTTTGATTCAAATTACTCAGGTATGGAGTATAAACCCCAACTTAGAGCTGATTGAATCAAAATGTGTGTTGGAATGAATGAAATCAAGTGGGTATTTATAGAATTTCAAGAACCGTTAGGATCGTTTCTCGTAATTCGGGCTTTAATCTGGACCTTACATGTGTTGCCCATGGTTTACAATACAATGGGACATAAAAAACCATCAAATGGTATTCCAAATCAGTGATCAAAACCATCAAAACCAGCTCAAATGACCAGATTCAATGCTTATGTCTGACAGTCTGTTGTGGGCCGCATAGACTCACACTGAGTCTTACGCGCCCCTCCTAAGCAAGTTTGGCAGAATGTCAAGTTTAGTCCCTGCAGGCCTGAAACTTGGATTTTGATGCATTTTTAACACGTTTAAGCCTCGTTAACCCCATTTCAATGCTCTAAAATGAAGTTAAAGTATAGGGAACATGAAATATGCTCAAAAACATTTCGGATGTTGGTTCATTTGGTCGTACTGTTGCGTTATTCGGTTAATTACAACGAAAACTCGAACGGACGCAAAAACAATCCAAATTTCACGACGAATGGTATTTTTGCATTCCAATCACTAAAATAAAATATTTTAATGATTACAAAATTTTTGGATGTCCGGGGATGTTCAAAACGTAAGATATGCGCGAAAATGCAAACTTATGCACTTTTTGACGCTTTTAGTCCCTGTTGATCAAATAAGTTTATTTTTGCGCACCAAACACCTCAAATCCTATTTCTAAGCTATGTAAAGGATTTTTAGGGCATGTTTAACTTATGATCAAGTTCTGGAATATTCGTTACCATACGAATTGGCATAGTTTCGCAGTTCGACACAAATAGTCCCTGCGATCGAATAAACTTGTTTTCGACACACCAAACCATCCAAAACTTATTTCTAAGTTTTGTAAAGGTTATTTAAGGTATGTTAAGCCTATGTAACTATTCCGGAGTATTTGTCGCGTTAAACTGATTACATTTATGCATCAGTTTGCGTATAACTTTCCAGAAAGCGATTTAAAGCTCGAAATTGAACAAGAATTGAAATGTGCAAATGATACACATATTTATACAGATCCCAAGTATGAAACACAATATTTCATTGGTTTATATTCATATAATGGCCAAAGAGGCACAGATGTCACATGTCAGAGATGGAATCCACCTCCTACATCTTCTGAATTTCAAGGTATATAAATCTCCATTAAAAACCCTAAATCTAAGAAATAGGAGAGGATAATAAGATGAACGATTTGATTGGTCTTGATGGATTTCACAAGAAATCACAGAGCAATTAGGGTTTGATCTAGGTAATGAAGGATGTAATGAGGAATTTGTCGGATAGAAATGTATTTAAAGGACCCGGCATTAATCAAATGGGTCATCAAAGTCGGGTTCGAATCTCGCGTTTTCTCAAAAGATTTCTCAACACGGAAGTTTTTGGAGCCAAAAAGTGAATTTCGATAGCCTTATAGTTCGCCACGTCAGCAAAATTATTTACGTTTATTATATATAATAGATTGTAAAAATTAGGATTTAGATAAGATTTAATTCCAAACTTTTTAAGTAGATGTCAGGATAGACAAAATGGCGAGAGACATTCGTCGTTGAATCCATCAGAAATGTTATTATTAATGGCGGATCTAGAAAAAACGTTAAGAGGAAACGTTTCAAAAATTTCTTTTCAGTAGGTGCAACGAAATCGGGGTAGCGGGGGCTACCCCTATTAAAAGGCTACATCTGCCCTTGGTTATTATATGTTAGGAAAATTAGTGAATGAATATTTAGTTAATTTATAATTGAGTGAAATTATAATTACTAATTGAACTCCTTCATATGGTGAAACTCTTGAGTAGAGTTTTATGTCACTTGATTAGCTTTTATTAGAGTTTTTATGTCTCTAATTAAATCACTAATTAAGTGAAACTTTTATTAGAGTTTTATGTCTCTAATAAAATCACCAATTAAGAGAAACTGTTCACTACCCACAACTCTTGTAAGAAAATGGTAGGCTATGTGACTCATTGGAATCATGAGAAAACTACAAAAGAAAGATAATATGTATGAAAAATTCTTGGAGAAGTGGTGAAGACTTGAACATCCATATGTTGGAAATTATAGAGAGATAAGTTTTCTCTACTCGATTCCATCACCTTTGAATCATTATTTTCCACAAGTTCAAACACTATAATTCTATTCGGTGTAACCTCGGGCGCGCGACCATTTCCGACAGTACAGACTGCTTCGGCTGTTGTACCCTGGGAGACAGACGTGCCGTCTTTAGTAGAGGCGCGGAATCTGTTTTAAGGGAAACGTGTTGAACACGTGCCTCAACCAAAATCGTCAACGTTTTAGTGTGCTCTTTGTTGCAGTCAAGAAGTATTTTTTTCAAGACTCAAGATGATGAATACTCGAGTCTAGGATGCTATCAAGTGTGCGTGAAGGACCCACCAGAGATGCGGCTTGAATTAAGATTGGTATATATACTTATATTTTATATTCTTTTTATTTGGTTATTGCAACCGGTATTGTAATATGACATTTCCTACGAATAACGAGAGTCTTGTTATTATATATTTTGTAATTATATTTTATAAAAGGTGAACCTAGTTCCTACATTATATACATCTCGTGTCCTCTATGATTTATTGATTGTTTTTCATATACGTTTGTTCTTGGTGCGTGATACATATGGTAGTAATCTTCATTCTTGACTTAATATTTGCTGGAATGGGTGGAAAGCAGGTGACTTAATGGACATATCATTAAACATAATTATTAACACTTAAATGACTTTGTTATTAGCAAATGATCCGTCAGTGACATATCTACATATCCAGTTTCTCCACATGCATTCACCAACGAGTCTTACCTTCACTAAGGGATTGCCGATTGATGTGTCTATCGTTGAAAGTCATCTGATTTGTAGTGGTTGAAACTAAATGGATCTTCCAAATCCAAACAAGTCAGTTAATTTGGAGTTTATATGATTTGAACTATTTGTTGATCAGTTCTGTTTAGACATAATGGAAGACATGAAAACATACCTTTGATTGCAGCAGACAGGCCAGCGAAGAATCTAGATGGAGACGCAGCAATAGTGTTTGACATCATTGTCAGCTTGATCTGGTTCCTCCTTAGGGTGCAATCTAATGATGATGATGAAGAAACCGAATAGGGTGTTCGGTTTGGGAGAGAGAGGTCGATTGATGTTATGAACTAATAAGGTTGTCTAATTGTCTAACCTTGTAACCTCTACATTAGTCTCCTTATATATGCACCCAAAAGGAAACCCTAATTAGTTAATAAGGGTAACATGGCCCATTAACAATTACCAACTAATTATTTAATAGGTTGTTATATATTTTAATCTATATAATGTAAATGATTATAATGGCTACTAGATTAAATATAACATAATATATATTTAATCTTACATTCTCCCACTTAGCCAAGTAATCATTTACTATGAGCATTAGATAAGCCTGATCAGGAGTTAACACTCATTTTAGCCTTAAACAATAACTATAGCAGAGAAATAAAGCTGTTGAATCATTATGCGATTCAGGACCCCCATTAGTCCTACTATAGCCTTAATTTAAAACCTAATCGTTATGATCAAAATACGCATAAGCCCTTTGTTTGATTTGTAATTTTATTTGTCGATATGCCATTTTACCGGTTTAACATATGCTTAGAGACATACAAAATCAAACTGATGAGGAAAATTAACTAATACTTAGTCATTCATAGTACGATATGCAGTTACGCACGACCATCAATTAATACCCGTCTATGAGCTCTCTTAATAAGACTTATGGGTAATAGCCCTTCAGTTATAGGATCCTTAAGCATATCATGAATGTGTTCGATTCATTGAATTAGTTTCCTCAATTCGTTTATAAACGAATAATTAATTGTGTATCGAAATTTAATGCAGCACCTCTCGAACTGTTACTGTTCAAGGAGACATGGTAGGAGACTTTATCATAATAAGTCTTCAATACATTAATTATATGGAGTTAATAAACTTATGAGTCCACTGATAAATTTCCAACAACATTTAGTGACTATATTATGTCATTATAACTTAGGTTGTTGATATCAGTTTATCATGACTCCTCCATGAGATAGGTTGTGTCTGCTGACATAAGAATATACCCGAAATTACATTTTGTCATCTTTGAATATCACAAAGTTAGAGTAATCAACCGGTTTAAGTTCTCACTTCTTCTTCAAATTATAGCCTCTCGTTTCTTTTAAAGATATTGTAATACTCTATTAGATGCTTCACATTAATCTAGACATATCTAGTGTGTTGCAATGTGAGTAATATCTAAACGAGTGTAGACTTGAACTTACATAAGGCTTCTAATTAATGAAGCGTAAGGAAATAATCTCATTTATCCTATTATCCTCAAAAAGAGAGCAGTATTGTTTGTTACATGTGTAAGGACCCATTTAAGGTTAAATTGATGGAACGGAACTAATGTCCCATTAGGTCTATCTCGGTATGTTATGATATCTATCACATAAGAGATATCTCTGAGATCTATTATATCAAAGTTTGTGTTAACAATGCTTTGACTTATGTAACATATACTTGTCAAAAGAATATCATCTATATAGACAAGTTTAATTTAGTTGCTCCCACTCATCTTGAGGTAGGTACATTAATCCACTTGATTCTTGATGAAAATAATTACGTTAAGATTTCATCACATTATGATGTTTGCATTAACCCATACATGGATTTTATTGGCTTACAAATAAAGTTTTCTTTAACCTTCAGTTTAGAACTTTCAGGTTGTTTTATGAACATGTAAATGTGTCAGCCAGTTTGTTAGGGAAAATTCTTTTAATGTTCATCTAATGTAGCTTTAAACTATTATAAGATACTAGAACAGTGATAATCCTCAAAGAAATCTTTAATAATTTATCTCTTCCTAAGTATAACCTTTGACAATCAATCATGCTTCTTAGTCTCTTAACGTTTATATATTAGGATTTGGTTTAGTTATGAACACTCTTAGGTAATTCAATCAAATCCCAAACGTTATACGAACATATAAAATCGGTTTTACTAGAAAATAGTTTTATTCCATTCAAAGGATTGATTGACACTAATGGCTTAATTTGAAGAGATAGGATCAGTAAACATTTCCAAAATCCATTTCAACTTCAGTTAGGGAGGTTATGTAATCATCAAAGTTAGTAGGCTTTTAAACCTAGATGACCTCCTGAGTTGATTATTGGGTTTATTAGAAGTTTCAGTTTTATGGATTAGCTCTTGGTTAAGTTGCTATCATTTTTAGGATTCTAAGTCTATAAGAGTTGGTGCAGTATGGTGTACAAGAGGTGTAATCGGAGTTAAATTCGGAGTAAAATTTAATGACACTCTTCCCCCCGCCTCTTGTATTCCTTGCAAGTCATGATAAGGACTTTGACTGCTCCCACTGACCTTAGAAATCTTTAGGAACTCAGCATGCTTAGGGTCAATATGTAACGACCAACAAATTCTAATAGAGAAAAACAAATTAATGACGTCAGTCGTTGTAGTTTCTCTTGTTGAGGATTATGTTAGTTTAGGTAAGAAATCTAAGTGTGCCCACAATTAAGCAACAATGAAACTTTTGTAAGTGTAGCATTAGATTTTAAGGAGACAAGTTTTGATAGAACAATGTCGAGATGGAGCAATGTCTTGTACAAGAGGTGTAAATTGAAGTAATATGAAGTTTTCACTTCCCCACCTCTTGCAACTATTACAAGTTATTCTTAAGACACTTAATGCTCCCACTTATCCGTGATATCTCAAAATGCTACAAGAGAAGTTTCAATGAGGTACGTGACGTGGGAACCTATCATATATATGTTAGACTTTATTTGATTCCCTTAATGTCCAGATGTCATTAGAAAACTCAGGGACATATCTAATAGAAATCTTATTAAGTATATATATATATATATATGAATATATTTCTTCTAAAACCGTGGGCCATATGGAACAAAATTTAGATACAAGTTGATAGTCTTTAAATGATAAATGAATTATGTCTGAATATTCCATTTGGAATAAGTTCCACAGATGTTAATGAATGACTTATGTTGGACCCATACTTATTCCTTAAGCCAAGTTATATTTTAGGGCTTTAACGTCATGATTTAAAATCACTTAGAATGAGATTAGTTGAATAATCATCCTCATTAACCATGTCATGATTTCTCATGAATTTCGGTTGTAATGGATGAAATTTATAGGACTCGTTTTCCTTTTGTCAAATTCTCATTTGCATGATAACAAAAGTTGTGAAAATGTAAGGTATCATCTAGTTTCATCTTAGTAATGTTTCTATCCAGATATTTAGAACAAATAAGGTAAGTGTGACTTTATGTTGACTATGCAAACCTCACAACCTTCATAACATTGCTTAATTATGATACTATATTCTGACTAATCTTCAGAATATATATAAGGTATCGAAAAACGTTGTTAGAAGACTGCTTATTATGGTTCTCATAGCCTTAACTTTTTATTTTGTCACTAACTCTCATGTTAGTTATTTGTCGAGTTCTGGTAAGGAAACGTATGGAACTGGAGTCAACTAATCATGAGTTAATTGGAATATTAAAATTAGCAGACTTAAATATCATTAGTAAGTGACTACCTAATTAACTTATCCAACTGTTCCTTTGAATAATGGATAGTCTCGTTGCTTATGCCTAGTCTAATGGCATAATCATGTAGTGAGATTTTCCCTTGAAGAACCTTAGAGGTGGAATTAGCACTTGTAATTTGTCTATGGACCTTAGAACAATCCTCTTTTAAAGTTTAAGTTGTTATAAGGTGAGTAACAACTTATTTTCCAGCTTTAAACATTTATTTCTTTGTACATATATTGCTTATCAACACACTCATTATACTTTGGTACTTTTGAGTGTTATAGTTGATTTATAAGGCATCAAATTGTACAAGTGAAAATCTTAGTATGTAATGTACTTATTTCCATGCGTAAGCCCTTAACTTTATAGGTCATGGTATTGTACATTATAATGTATTCACATATACCACTTAACTTTATAGTTTAGAATTTTAAATGAAGGCATGCATCTTAGATTCTTGTAATTATTCCACAGATAATAGATTAGTCTTAGGAATAACTTAATCTGGAATAACCCTTTAGTGATAGAATTTATGTTAGAGAGATCTTGATTATCATAAGAGACATCATGTTCGATTTGTCATATTCATCATGCTCTACTTTTCTTCTATAGTACCTTTATCAGAAGAGAGCAGTAGGATTATCGTGTCTTAAGAGATAATCAAGGATTTAATTTAAGAGCTAATTCTTATAGAAACTTTAAATAAAGCAAAACATTTCAGGTTTAAGAATTAGAGTAGGTGAGATATTGATTTATATAAGAAAGTTATAGTGAGTAAAGTTATGGGTACTTAAAAAAATTAAGGCAGACAAAATGATCATAAGATTAATGAAGGATCATTAATGTGAGGATCATTATATGAAGAAGTTGTGATATGTCTATTACTAACATCAAAATAATAGACTTAGTTAAAATTCTACTTAAACGAAGACAAATCAGCTTTGGCCAGAAGTGTAATCATTTAAGCATGTGTGCAAAGTGATTGTGACAAATCAGCTTTGGCCAGAAATGAGACAATCACTTTAGTTATGCACTTGTTAAGTATGCTATACATGAAAGAATTAAATCAGCTTTGGCCAGATATTAAGACATTCACGTTTGTAATGCACACTTAAAATGGCTTTTGTAATACTTGAATGATAAGTAGATGTGTCAAATTAGCTTTGGCCAGAAATGACACATCAGAAGCTCATTCAAGTTAAGCTATTTTGGTTTCGTAAAAATTATCTGATTCTGATTAATTAACTAAGTATTTACAAAAACCAATTAGTTAATAGCAAACCACCTGTTAGCGCGGATCGAACTCCGCGGTGAGTTCTCTGGGGGTGCAGGAGAACAGCGTGCTCCTTGCACGGGGTTCGGGGCGGAGCCCCGAGCCAAATTTTAGTTCACATTAAACAGCCTAATAAAGTAATGAGGTTGAGATTTCGAGTTACTCTTAGGTTTTGAGTGAGATCTTGACTCAGTTATGAGATCTCGAGTCAGTTATGAGGTCTCGAGTGAGATCTCGAGTAAGGTCTCGACTCATCTTTAATCATTATGAGGTTTCGAGTCATTAAGGTTTTGAGTCGCAACCATCAGATTGAGAGTCACTAATACCAGTCGAAACCTCAGTCGAAATCTCGAGGTTTTCAAGTCGCAACCTTGTAGTCTCGAGTCAGAATCATGGTCTCGAATTGTAAAGATTGAGAACTTTATGATTTCGAGTCGCAACCTTGTGGTCTCGAGTCATGAAAGACTAAAAACCCTTATGATTTCGAGTCGAAACCTTGTGGTCTCGAGTCGCAATCATGGCCTTGAGTCATGAAAGACTGAAAACCCTTTTGATTTCGAGTCTAAATCTTATGGTCTCGAGTCGAAATCTTAGTCTCGAGTCGTTAAGGGTGATCTCGAACCTTCTGTAAACAGCTGTTATTGTGAAAATAACTGAAAATTCGAATTCTTAGGGATTTTGAGATGTAATTTCCTATTTTAGTGCTGATCTAATTTTATCAAATACTTCGAAAATTATAATCTGATTATCAATAAACAGTTTTCAAAAAACTTAGAAGATAAAATTGGATTAAAATAGGAAAAAAACACTCAATAATCCTAATTACATTCCAAAACATAAAGGAATTTCGAATTTTTCTAAGAACACATGATGAACCCTAAATAAAACCCATAATTTCTGGAACCCGAAACCTGAAAATTAAGGCTTCTAAAACAGATTTCAGACATAAAATATTAACCATATGATTTCAAGTCACATAATATTCCAATTAAATTTTCAAAAAACAGTGATATCGCCAACATAAAGGGAATCGAAACCGGCTGTTATGGTTTATTAAGTTTTCAAAACTCTGTTTCCAGATTTCTATCCCAGAATTATTGGATACGAAAACAGAACCGATTAATCAACATATGCTCTGATACCACATGTTGATCAATTCTGTTTAGATATAATGGAAAACATGAAAACATACCTTTGATTGCAGCAGACAAGCCAACGAAGAATCCAGATGGAGACGCAGCAATAGTGTTTGACATGATTGTTAGCTTGATCTGGTTCCTCCTTAGGGTGCAATCTAATGATGGTGATGAAGAAACCGAATAGGGTGTTCGGTTTGGGAGAGAGAGGTCGATTGATGTTATGAACTAATAAGGTTGTCTAATTGTCTAACCTTGTAACCTTTACATTAGTCTCCTTATATATGCACCCAAGAGGAAACTCTAATTAGTTAATAAGGGTAATATCAACAATTACCAACTAATTATTTAATAGGTTGTTATATATTTTGATCTATATAATGTAAATGATTATAATGGCTACTAGATTAAATATAACATAATATATATTTAATCTTACACTATTGTTTACGGTTTCAATAGTCGAATGGCTTGGCCGGCATGTTATGTCTCGAGGTTGACTATGTAAACCGAACTAAGTTAACTTTCTTATATATTTTGGTTTCAAAGTTTGAACATATACAGTTGTGTATAGTCTGACATTAATAAAATACCAAATCACTTCTTAACAAATTAATGCAAATAATACTAAAAAATAACCGTCTAATATTTTGAACGAGCCAAGCCAAACTTGCAATCGACCTAGCTAATATGTCATGCGTGATTCACTTTTTATCGGTTTGGAGTAGAAGCTCTATTAAAACCGACTGAAACATATAATAAACCATTTAGCACTCAATCAAACACAATTAAGCCATGGATGGATTACTGACTTGAATACTTTTTTTTGAACGACAAATTTGGATCGCTTACGGACCACAGGAGTATCATCGTGCCACCAACGGAACCACCTGATCATATCTATCTTCACTAGGCAATAATGCCTATACACCAATTCAGGAGGAAACCCAATAAATCCGGGAAAAACCCCCTTGTGGGAATTGAACTCAGAACCTCATGGTCTTTAAAGCTTTATCTCACCCCCAAGATACCACTAGGCTATAATGTCATGGGCGAGTCGAGTCTACAATAGTACACTTTCTAATAGTTGGGAGTCCCACAACCAAGAATAAGGGGCGTTTGATTCAAAACCAAATACAACCACCTCTGGTGGGAATTCACATGATCCTGTTAACTTAGATGATGGATTAAGATACCAAGAATTGACGGAGAGAGTTACTAAGATGGAATCCTCAATTAAAGAAGTTAAGGATATGCTGAAAATCTTGGTTTAAAACTCAAAAACTCCACCAAAAAATTGCCAAAGAGATATGGTCCCATGCATAGCTAATCTTCGACTTCAAAAGCACTCTACAGATGCCACTCCCAACGTGCACATGGAACTGATCGGAAATATGGTTGAAGCTAGGTACAAAGATACATAAGCTGAGATCAAAGCCATTAAAGACCACCTTCTTGAAACTACAGGCTCTGTTCCAAACCCTAGGTATCCTGATGATGCCAAAAAGGGAGAGAATGAAGAAAGCATTAGAAAGCTACCTCCTCAAGTCAAGAAAGATCAAAAGAAGCCTGATCTGTCTGCAGCCAAAAAGGCAAAGGAGGATGCTCTGGAAAATGAGAAGAGAAGATTCTACAGAGGCTAAAAATGCCTTAGAAGTGCAAGAAATTCTTGAAAAAAGAAATTCAAGGAAATCAGGGTACATCAACAACGGTTCCTGCAAGACAAGTCAAAACTTCTCAAAGCACTGTTATAACTACCATTGTTCCAATAACTCAAACCACTGCAACTACTCAAACCGCTGCTACTTCCATTCAAACCACTATTACCACTACAAAAGTGCAAACAAATGTTACAAACTCAACAACACTTGTCACCATTCTAGAACCTGTCAAACCTATTTCACAAAAGGTTCCTGTAGGTATCTTCAAAAGAAAACCACCAACTCATACTCCTTCTCCACCATCAAAAGCACCCACTCTATATACTAGGGGAAGGAGATAAAATTGATTATCCAGGATGATGATGATGATGAAACTCCTCAAGCCTCACCCATCAAAACCACATCATTACTTCCACCAGCCACAAACCAAATCACCATCACTACAACATCCATTTCCACATCACTGCCAACATTAATTCCATTTACCACCACAACCTTAATCACCTCAAAACATCCATTAGAGCTAACCATTGTATAATCATAAATACAGTCCTTTTACTCCATAAGTGATTTAAGTCAACTCAACTTCTCATCTCTTCAGGACTTTCCAAAGCCTGCAAATGTTAAAGAGTATTTGGAATTAATTTTGAAACAAGCTGAAAGGATAGTTGCTGAGAGAAGCATAGGGAAGGATGAAAAATAGGCACAACTAATCTTAGTTGAAAAATTCCAGAAAGTGAATAATCTTGAAGATTATGCTAAAGATGACTACAACAATCTGTCTTATGTGAATTATCAGAAAGTGACCCTGATCTCAAAAGAACACGAAGAGAAGATTACTTGAATTATATCATGAAAACCAAGCCATACAAAGCAACCAAAGCTCAATTTTCAGGCTGGACAACTAAATCCTTATTAGATGAAATATTAAGGATAGAAAAGTTGCTTCTCAACTCATAGCTCAAACCTACACCTCCAAACCAGAAAGGAGGCAAAAGGCCAAATGACAAAACGGCTCTATATTAAAAGAGGATAAGGGAAGAAACGGTTGCTGCATTTTGGGACTCGTATATCAATTATTAGATGAGGAGTCTATTATTACTGAAAACTGCAAAACGTTGGAGGTACTTAGAGAAAAGGATCCTTCCATCCCCAGAAAGCCTACATATGATCAAGTTGACTTCGCTATCAAGACTCTTGTTGATCCAACAGAACTTCCATCTACAAAAGAACATCTCCTCAGTTGTAAGAAGGTATCTAATAAGACAAAAGGAGATCTCTGAAAAAGATATAAAGACATATCAAGATGAATACATAAAGGAAGGGATCAGGAATGAGCTCATATATGGTCATCCAGATGCAAAGCCTGCGAATCTCATTGGAAAAATCTTGGGCAGACCACCTTCACCAAACTCATCCAAAATAACGTTTAGCCCAACAAATCTAGAAATCTCCATAATTCTAAAATGGAAATCTAACAAAATAAGCCATGAATTAACTCTGCTCAGAGCTAATGGAGAAGTACAAAAGATCTTGATGAATAGTGCCAATGGCCTGAAGAATGAAGATCTGTAAGACCTACTAACCTGAATACTTAGCTATGAGTTTTAATACTTTATATATGCACCTTTAAGCTAAAAGGTATGTAATAAGGCCCCATGCCTAGTGGGCGCGACAACATGCCTATGCTTCCGTTTTTGTTATTTTTGTTGGTTTGGATGTGGATGGGGACTTGGCGAGTCGTGTCAATCCTTCTTCTTTGCATTTAAGTTGGTTTCTGTTGTTTATTTGTTCCTTTTATGCGGTTAAGCTCTTTTGATCCTGTAAATTAAAAAGAAACAAAGAAACATGCTTTTTCCAACATTAGTATCGAAAAGGGTTGATTTTATGCCTAAATTTGATATAATTTATATGTTGTATTTTACGCACATCAAATACTCTCACACTTGAATCTTTGTTTGTCCTCAAGCAAAACTCTATATCGTGACTTACACACCCAAACGGAATTGGTAGAAGAGAAGTTTTGGGCTTATCTTTAGAGTGTCAGGAATCCAAGTTCTAAATTTATTCTGTTTTTATTTTATTTACAATCTTATTCGTCATGATTTATTTAAAACACAAATTAGGAAAAATTACTAGTTTTGGGCATAACATACCTTTATAAAATTCTATTTAGTTATATACAAATTTAGACCTCACAAGTGGTCACTCAACACTTGGCCGAAGATGTATAAGTGAAAACGCTCGGTCCTGGTTAGGAACTTACTCCTACTATAGGCTTGACAAATAATCAAACCTCCTCCTTTTTGACGTTTAATCTTCGTAAATATTAAGAGGGCTTTTAAAAGGGTAGGTTGTGATTCGGGTAGGTGTGTTTGGTAAAAATGGCAAAAAACGTAAAAAGTATCGGTTTTCCATTGCTTTGTGGCTTAGCAAAAAAAAAAAAAAGACTTTGGTTCTTTTTTTTTAACCAAAATTGAAATTGAGCCATACTTGTAATTTTTATAACCGAACTTTTTACAAAAATAAATGGTGAAAATAAAAGGTTTGCGGATGTGGGTGGTTGTTTTTGCAAAAGTATATATTTTTGCGGGTTTAGAAATGAAAGTGTTGAGGCTCAAAGGGGTTTATCTAAGGGGATGTTTTTGGTAAGGAAAGAAAAGAAAAATAAAGGTTTAAAATGAAAAATGGGTTTAATCCTAATGCCTCCATCATTTACTTACTTGGATTTATTGTCGGTAAGGATTTGGAATGTATCACTTTGGCAAGTTCTAGATTTGAAAGAAACAAACGAGCTATTCACACAAAAAACGAAAATTGAGCAATTAGTATGGATGTGTATTTGTATGCTCGGTAAAGGCTCAAAACTCACGTTTGTGGAAAAAGGGGTTATAGTGTAAAAATGTATATATAATCAAATTTTCCAAAGATTTGTTATGCCCGTTTTTATAATTTTCTTAATTGGTTCTTTTTATCACGACGCTATGAGGTGTAAATTAGTAAGAACATAATTTTTAGAACTTATTTTACCCATTAAACCAAGATAAGTAAAAAATGAATTTTTTTTGACAAAAAAAGTTTGGGGTGATTAGCGGTTTTCCAAGGCGAGTTTTGTGTAAGGCTTGTGTTTAGGACAAACGATTCAAGGTTTTAACATCCCACCATACTTAAATTACACATTTTCCTCAATGTATCCCAAATAGGATTTATTTTGATTGAAAATAAATTAAAGAAAAGGAAGTGAAATGATAAGAATATAAAGTAAATGAAAGAAATGATTATAGAAAAGTATCGCTCGGAAATGAGGTTTTCAGAGCGTCTGAGAGTGTCTTGGGCGACTGGGATAGTGAAATGAGTGGGGTTAGGCGATTATTTATAGGCTGAAATGTGTGTTGGGACGAAAGGGTCTTTCATGCGAATGGCTTGGAACGAGTGACATTGGGACGACTGGTGTCACACCCCAACCGATGGCGGAATCATCGGGGCATGGCACTGAGCGAAACAGATTGTTCATGAGAATCCATAACAACTATTAATGACAATATTTTTAAGGTTCAACATCCCATACTATTAAACAAATAAATCATAACAGTCATTACAAATATTCAGTCTAAAAAACAAGTTCCATTCCGACAACTCAAATTTTATTTGGTGGGTTTCTAGACTCCTAACTTGTTTGCAGCACAACATCCAATCAACCTGTCACATACGTTAAAACAAAAGTCAATACATAAAGTAAAGGTGAGCATACAAGTTTGCATAGATATAGTATGAAAAGCGTTTACGCATAACCAGCATGTAACACGTAACGGGCGAAGCATGTAACTATCAACAATGATACAACTAACCACGAGACTGCGTTGTAGAGTGTGCGCGACACATGTTCACCGAAGCGAACACGTGAAGTAAAGTAATGTGATCCCTAGCAACCCTTGTCACACAGGTGCTGAGTCCAAACTATAGTACTATCGTTGCTAGAGGCGGTCTAGTGTAACACTGTATAGCATAGTAACAAGCATTCAACAAATCATGTATAGTATGAGAGAGCGGTTAGCATTTATAAAGTGTTTGCGTTGTGTGTTGTGTTTTGATATAGAACGTATGTAACACCCAAAAGTGCGTTAAATGAAAATGGGTTCGAGTATACTCACAGTGTGTGTTTAGCGAGTAAACACAATCTAGATTGGATTAAAGGGAACGCGTCGGATCAGCCTGTACACGAAAACATGTGTATAAGTCTTCCTCAGGGCTGAATGATTGTAACAGAATGTCCGGACGGATGGTCATCCGGGCGGATGGCCATTCGGACGGATGGCCATTTGAATAGGCTGTGGTTGTTTGTGAACTGTTGAAATTCGAAGTTTAGTTAAAAGCGTTTAAACAACAAAAAAGTCAGGGTCGGGTCACTCGGACAGAAGGTCATTCGGACGGATGGCCATTCGATCGAATGATATGTAGTTGAAGTTTTGTAAAATTTTCTAACTAAAAGTTTTTGAGTTAACGGAGACGGCGTGACGGCGTGTCAAACAACGGAACACACCAATCCAGTTCATTCGACCGGATGGGCCCAGCCCATTCGGACAAACACACTGTTCTTGATGAAGATTCATGTTTGACCCGTTAATCGGTCCATCTCTTTGGTGGAAATCAGTTATTAAGCCGGCTTTCGACTAAGGAACAAGTCGAGAGTCTGATTGAGTACAGATTCCATCAATATTGTGTAAAAACCGAAGAAGAGTTCAAAACAAGTTGAAAAAGTGTTGAAATCTTTCATAACTAAGTTGAGAAGTGTGAAATCCGTTAGATCTTGGACCAATCTCGATTGAATGGTGCTCCACAACAGTTTGCCCAAGCAAAATGAGTGGAAACCACCTTCAAGAGGTCTAAAATCAGTGATTTCGAGAAAAAGTTTAAGTGTGTGTGTGATTTTGATGAAGAAGATGGAGTAGAAGTGAACAGAGATGTAGATTAACGAAGATTTGAGTGAAAGAGCTTACAAATTGGCCTTGAATCGCAACTGAGGGCTTGGGAGCGGATGAGAGTGTCAAAGTCTGAGAATGAGGGTGTACGGCTAGTATTTATAGGGGAGGGCGAGGTTTAAGTCGGTGTGCGAGTGACAGCGTTTGGATGGCTTCATCCGGATGAATGGTCATCCGGTCGGATGGTCATCCGGGCGGATGGCCATTCGGATGGTCGATTTTGCACGAGTTGATTTTCCAGCCTTGATTCGTTTGTTAAGCGTTACGTTGCATTTAATCATGTTGCGAGTGCGCGTTTGAGCGTATAAGAATTGCGTTGATAACCACATAACATTTAAAACAAGTAATAACACAATTAACACACATAATGTAAAATAATTCGCGTTTCGAGTCTTCGTTGAGTTTTCGTTGTGATAGGGTTTAAGTAACAAGCATTTATAAATAGCGTTTAAATGCGATAATCGTGATTAAATAAGTGTTGTAATATGCGTTTAAAATGCGTTTGAAAATAGTTTAACCCATAGCGTTAATTACATCCCAAGAGTACAAGCGTTTACGAATGGAAAACGACAAAAGTGGGAATAACCGAAGTATGGGTTGTTACAGTCTCCCCTACTTTAGGGAATTTCTTCCCGAAATTAAGTGGTAGACGTAACAAAAAGCTGCGGATATTTAGCTTTCATATCACTTTCGAGTTCCCAAGTGAACTCGGAGCCGAGTTTACCTTCCCTGCGAACCTTCACTATAGGAATGTGAGAGCATCGAAGTTTCTTGGTCTCCCGATCCATGATTTCTACTGGGTTTTCCACAAAGTGTAGCGTCTCGTTTATTAGTAAGTCCTTGAGAGGGACCTGAAGGTTTTCTTCGGCTAGACACTTCTTAAGGTTCGTGACGTGGAAAGTCGGATGTACGTTGCTGAGTTCCTCCGGTAATTCGAGTCGGTAGGCCACTTTGCCAATTCTTTCCAGAATCATAAAGGGAACCACGTATCGTGGCGCTAGCTTTTCTTTCTTGCCGAATCGGATCACCCCCTTCCTAGGTGAAACCTTTAGGAGTACGTGATTACCAATTTCAAACTCAAGGGGCTTGCGGCATTTATCGGCGTAACTCTTCTGACGACTCCGAGCTTTCAAGAGGTTGTCTCGTATCTAGAGGATCTTGTCAGTCATTTCTTGTATTAACTCAGGACCGGCGATTTGAGCGTCTCCGATCTCATGCCATACAATAGGCGATCGACATTTTCTACCATATAATACATCAAAGGGTGCCATCTGAATACTGGCGTGATAACTGTTATTGTACGAGAATTCTACTAAAGGTAAATGTGAATCCCAATTACCACCAAAATCTATAATGCACGAACGAAGCACGTCTTCAAGGGTACGGATCGTGCGCTCAGTCTGACCGTCGGTCTGGGGGTGGAATGCGGTACTGAGGTTAAGAGTAGTACCGAGAGCGGACTGAAAAGTCTCCCAGAGACGTGAGGTAAATCGACCATCGCGGTCAGAGATGATGTCACAAGCTGTCCCATGTCGACAAATGACTTCGTCGGTATAGATTCGTGCTAATCGTTCTACCTTGAAGTCTTCTCGTATCGGTAAGAAGTGAGCGGATTTCGTAAGACGATCAACAATAACCCAAATGCTATCGTGACCTGATGGAGTACGTGGGA
Source organism: Helianthus tuberosus (assembly GCA_030545235.1). Taxonomy (NCBI): domain Eukaryota; kingdom Viridiplantae; phylum Streptophyta; class Magnoliopsida; order Asterales; family Asteraceae; genus Helianthus; species Helianthus tuberosus. The sequence continues at coordinate 94,396,794 of CM060399.1, read as the reverse complement.
GTTTCGTAATAAAGTCCATGGCAACACTTTCCCATTTCCACATCGGGATTTTGGGTTGTTCGAGTAGGCCAGAGGGTCGTTGATGTTCGGCTTTAACTTTCGAGCAAGTTAGGCACTTGAAAACATATAGAGCGATATCTTTCTTCATTCCCGGCCACCAATACCTGGAACGGAGGTCCTGGTACATTTTGTCGGCACCGGGGTGAATGGAGTATCAGGATTTTTGGGCTTCAGTCAGCAAAATCCCTCAGAGAATATTGCGACTAGGTATCCAAATACGGTCGAGATAGTGAAAAATACCATTCGGTTTGGTTTTCTGTTCCACAGATTCTTTCTTCCTTCAAAGTGTTCTTGAGAAAACATGCGTGTTGAACGTCACGAATGAGAGCTTCGAGGTTGTGTTGGGCTTGCACATTTCAAACACTAAGTAAATAGTGTTCAATCCATCTGCGTTGGCGCATGTTTAGTTCTTTCTGGTTCAAGTTGTGTTGTAGGCTCTTATGATCGGTGAAGACCGTACACATGGTACCACACATGTAGTGTCACCACATCTTTAACGCAAAAACAACTGCACCGAGTTCGAGGTTGTGGGTTGTGTAGTTCTTCTCGTGGACCTTGAGTTGGCAAGATGCGTACGCGATAACCTTCTCTCATTGCATAAGAACACAACCAAGACCTAGGTTAGAGGCATCTCAATAAACAACAAAGTCGTCGTTTCCATTGGGTAGCGCGAGTACGGGTGCGTTGCAAAGCATACGCTTGAGAGTTTGAAAGACATCATCTTGTTTGGTTCCCTAAAAGAAAAGCTTGTCTTTATGCGTTAAGGCAGTGTGAGTGTAGGATCGGGAATCAATCAAACGAGTCGTTCAGAAGAGTTCTCGATCAATACGAAAGGCATAATCAGACGTATTGATGTTATAACAGCTAGATTCACACGTAGAATCACTTTAACTGTCGATTGTATTGATTTGACAAAGTTACACGAGCTGGCGACACTTCGGCAGAGCTTCACTACCGGAATCCAAAAGTTCTCCAAAAGTTCTAAATGAAGACCCAAGACCGCATATATATAGGAGATGCCAGACCCCACGAACCAGTCCACACGAGCTGGCCCAGGTCGCACGAACTGGCCAGAAAGCTTGAACTTGCCAGAAAGCATGAACTTGCCAGGAAGCATGAACTTGCCAGAAAGCATGAACTTGGTCACCCCGTGAGAGGTGGTCTACCCACTTCGTGTGAGGTGGCTAGTTCAGGTCTGTTTCCCGTTTCTCTCGTACAACGTGTCCTGGTCTATCTATTCTAGTTACATGACTCGATACAAGACGAAGACGAAGTCAACAGACATATGCACTAACAAACTCCCCCTTGGATGATGACGAGTCTTCAGTGTGTCGAGTCTTCCATCTTGATCAGTCTTCTCGCTCTCTCCAAAGTATTCTCCATTGTACGCATCTTTATCAATCTCTCTCTTACTCTTCCAGAATCTCAACCTTACTCTTCGAACTTTCTAATTCTCTTGATCAGATCTCTTGATTCATTAAGCTCTTCAGCATTAGCAGCTTCTATCTCGAACGCTATTCCAAGATCTGAATCTGGCTCTTACGTCTTCAGACCCCCCCTTTCGAAAAGCTGGGATCGCAGTCTGGAATTCTCTATCTGCATGCTTTGAATCGGAAACCTGGCTCTAATCTGCATACGCTTATGCGGAAAATCCTCAGGAGTCGAAACCTAGCTCTTTCAAAGCTTTTTACCTGCACATACTCTACCCAAAACATAAGGGTTTTTTATTTATAACAATTTTAGAAACTACTTGAAACATTCTCAAATCAATCATGATCTCTCATTTATGATCTCTGCTTAACCACTTGTATTCGTAACACTCAAATTTTGATTTCAAATTAATGAACCATTTAATCATTTCAAAATCATTTCTCATTTCAAACAAACTCTCCCAACCCTGTTGTCGTTCATCATGTTTAGCACTTGGAATTTTGAAAATCAGCTTTTCAAACATCAGTTGCCAAAAATAATATGAAAAAAATCTTTTTGAATTTTTAAAATTTTATGCTAAAACATACTGAAAATCTTTTTGGATTTTGGGAAATAAACTATATACAGACATCTTTTTGTGAGTTTGTGTAAGAGGATCATATCAGTTTTTGAGACTTATCACAAGTACCGTTGAGCTTTAAACACTTTAAGATCTAAACGATTCACTTAGATTGTCAGTATACTGATCCACTTAAATTTTCACACAAAGTTCAATTGTTTCGAATACGAGATTAGTGTTTTAATGGACTTAACTTATTCGAGTGTCCCACTTCAGAATATACTCCCGTATCCAGACTCCTATATTCAGTCTTACAGGTGAATGTACACTAATGATATCTGTAAATGGGTAATGCGAGGCCATGAGAGCTCAGGTTAGAACTTCCGTTCAGACAAAGAGATGATGGCTCGACTTTTAGGTGTGTCCCGTTTGGGGATCTTTTCTTCAACAGCACATAATTAGCATTTTTCAATGTTTCATCATTTTTTATGCTGAGGGTGGGATTTATGATTAAAGCAGTGCAGAGTATTATATGAGCACTAGGCTATTGCTCCCGCAAAATCAGAAGTCCAGGTATAATACCCCAGATATCATCACACACAAAGACCTAGTATGTCAGAAATAGAAAGCCATTTAAACAAGATTTCAGGGGTTACCTATATATCCGAGAGATGTTCCCCACGAGATAAGTAAGTAGTTGATATTTAGGTTTATATCTCGAAAACAATCTACTAAGTGTGTAAAAACCTACTGGCATATCATCAGTGAGACCGTTTATCACATTTTAACTTTCCAATTCTTTAGCGTACTGTGATTGTCTACTGATGTACTATCATTTCCTCTTTTTCACAACAAAACTCATTTTGATATTTCAATGTTTTTGGTTTTTAGATTTTATCATGTTTTTGGATTTTTCAAATTTTCAAAATTTTAATTTTTTTACTCCCCCTAAAATCAAAAATATGTTTCAATTTTTGATTTTCCGGGAAAATTTGAAAGTAAAAGCAATAAACTGTACAGATAAAATGACAAACTGATGTGAATTTCTTCAATTCTCCATCCACTTGGCATAAACAATCAGAACTCCCCCTGTCAACAAACTATTTTCCCATTAAGATTTCAAAACACTTAAGTTTGTTTTAATCAAAATGGTTTTTCCGTAAAATTAGTTTGTTTGTCATTTCACAAACATGGGGTTTCATCACATTATTTTCAAATTACCACTTGTAAGTTCACTTTTCCTTTTCTTTAACCACTTGTATGAAAGTTAAATCAAATTCAACTTAATGACCTTGATTAACCACTTGTAGGTTCTTATCAACAATACTACTTGTAAGTCGAAATATCACAGTTGTGAATTTCTCAAGAAAGATGCCGATTCCTACTCCCTAATTACCAACCTGGAGTTCCAGCAAGTCAGGATTTCAAACAAAGAATGCTGACACCCAAGCCTGACCAGCCTTGGGTGCATCCGAGTTATTTTCACTCGGTGTGTAAGTTCTCCTCTTTGATTCATAAATTTTTTTTACCCCTTTGGCCCTACCATCGACCATTTTTCCAAAAATATGTTTTACTTTCCCATTGAAAGCCTTTTCGACATCGAATTCTTTCTTTTTATAATAGAATTGATTCGAAATTTCCACTTTTCCAAATTTTGATTTTAAATTTGCAGCCCGCAATGGTGGAAAGTTGACATCATCCATTGGCGGTACTGACTTTTCTCTTTTTATCTCAACTTGTGGCTCCACTGACTTTGACGAGTCAGATTCATCGCCAGAAAGTGGCTCCTTTGCTTCCGAAGAAGCAAATTCATCGCCAGATTTAACCTCTGATTTCTTAGCAACCCACGTTTGGTTGTTAAGATTCACATTTCTTTTGTAAAAACGTCTTGAACTCTCACCAACTTCAAATGTAGAATTTTTAAACACTTTGAATTTGTCCGTTGGTGGTTCATTTTCATCAACAATTTTTTCTTTAAGTTTAGAAATAACTTCCTGTTTTATGTTGGTTGCCATTGGATAGTTCCAGGCGATGTGACCAACTTTTTTGCATCTATAGCAAGTTCTTGTTTCCTTTTTGGTTCCAAACACAGTCTTCTCAAACTTTTGTTTTTCAGCAAGAAACTCCTTGTTAGACTGTTTCCAGAAAGCTTTTTCCTTTTCTTATTCTGAAGAAGCACCTGAAACAAATACAGTTTTTAATTTAAAATCTTTAATATTTTGATTATTTTCAACATCAAAACCCAACCCCTGCTTTTTGAAATTGCTTTTATGATTCGGTTTCTTTTGATGACCTAGACTGAAACCTTTCTTCTTGTTTAAAGGTTATTGAACTCTAGAAGTATATTTAGGTTTTGAAAATCCCATTTTATCTTTTATTTTAGGAAACTTTATTTTTATCAATTTAAAAACTGTTTTAATATTTTCAATTTTCACATTTTTAATTGGAAATTCCTCATCAGAATATAATTTGTCTGAATCATTCAAAGCATATGCCACTTTGATTGGTTCATCATTCAAACTATTTTCTGTTTTTGGAATCTCTTTATTATGACTACTCTTGACCGATGAACTCGAACTGTTGACTGATGAACTCGAACTCTCAGATTCAGACTTTGACTCTGACTCCTCATCCTTATCCAACACCTGATCAACCACTTTCTTTATTAACTCAGACTCATGATCAGTGTCAGACGATGTGAATGTGATGTCAATGTTGTCTGGTAACTCATAAGTTGTTTCATACTTTAACTTTATATTGACTGCCTTTTTGACTTGTTTCGAATTTGTTTTTCTGGGAGAATAACCTTCCCAGATCGGAGGTGGACACTTGTTATAATTTGCACTTTGTTTTGTTATCAGTATCCATATCTTCCGACTTTTTATCTTGAAAGGCTTCAAAACCTGCTACTGTCGGATAAATTCTATCAATCAAGTAATCAGAACTTGAGTAACTCATTAGCAATCGTCTGATTCTTTCATTCTCAATCTTTTCAGTCTCTAATTCTTGCTTCAACTTTGCACACTCATCAATATAGTGATTGATGGCCTTCTGCTTAGACATCATCACTGCATTCATCATTGTCAAAGCATCTTCCCTTTCTGAGTTTGTCTTTTCCAACTGGTTGACTGTTCTGTTCAACACATCATAAGATTCTTTCACGTACTTAACATCGAACAACAATTTTTCTTTCATCTTGTCTAGCTCACTAAACTTCTTATCATTCTCTTAACAATGTTTGCATGGTTCCAAACATTTCAGACAAGGTTTTGTGACCTCTACAATCTTTTCAATCTCAACAATCTTCTCAACAACTTTAACTTCTTCACTCTGTTCATACTTCTCTTCTTGAGCAACATTCTCACATTTTACCTCTTTCTTTTCTTTTGCTGCTCGTTTCTCCTTTAGCTTCTCCAATTTATCTGCAAAATAAAATTTGAAACTTTCAGGAGATAATTGAGTTTTACCAATGTTTATTTGTTTAAATTCTTCATCATCATCACTGTTATCAATTGATGATTGATCAAAGACTGGTGTCTTTTCTGAACTATCTTCTGAAGAGACAGACTCTCCATCTTGACTTTTCTCATCATTTGCAAACACATCCATCCATTCTTTCATCAACTCTGGCTCTTGAATGATCTGTGCAACAAATGCTCTAAACTTTGAATTACTTTCAGCCGAAATATATTTATCCCAGCTAAACCCCTCTGGCAATCTTTCATCTTCTTGATCTGGAGGCATAGTAATACAAGCTTTCTTCTTTCCATCTTCAATTGGAATATTACGGGATGATGACGGTTGTTGAGCTACCTGATGATATATTGCTTTCCGATAATATTCATTGTTCCCGAAAGGATTTTGAGCTCCACCTGCTTCTCGGTTGGTACATTCCCTCTTGAAATGTCCTTTTTCCCTGCACCAAAAACAAGTAACTTTAGACTTATCAAAACCTAAAGTAGAAACATTAGCATCACGTAAGTCATCTCTTCCGGTAACCTGCTTAAATTTCTCAGCTCTCCTCAACACGCTCGCTAAACACCACTTAATATCCATTAGCTCCATTTCCTCAGCATCAATCTGATCGTAATCCTCTTTTGTTAACATAGGATTTCTGATCCTCCCCGCAACCAAACTCTCATATGATTCTAACACGGTAACTAGTAATGCCATATGACCTTTAGCGACTTCTTCAGAGAAATTCTGACCGTTCTGAAGATGCAACGCGATGTTGCATTGTAGCACATGACCATTACCATTGTTTGAACTTTGAGACTGATAATTTGAAGTTGAAACATTAGGATAACACTCGGATATGAAGAAAATCCACTGTTGTTGATTGAACTTTGATTGAGTGATCCGGATGAGTTTTCTGCGCTGAACGCGGTCTGGATATTTGGACTAGCTTCAACATTTTGAACATTACCTTTGAAATACATCTTGATATCTTGTTGACCACTTGAATTTTTCATTCTAGCGATCTTTTGTTGTTCAAGATCTTTTCCTTCAAGTTTTTCAATGAATTGAGCAATTGACAATCTATCATACTCTCCGGTATTCTTCAAAATCATAAGATATGTACCCCATTCATTTTGAGGTAAAGCATCGGCTAATTTTTCAACTCATTCCTCTCGATCTTTATTGATATCCAACCGAGTCATTGAACGCACTAAATGATAATATCTCTTAATAAGAGTTTTTGTAGTTTCACCCGGCAAACTTGAAAACAATTCAAATTCTTTCTTTAATAATGATTTTTTATTCTTGATCATCTCCGTACTTCCTTCGAATTTTGTGCGAAGTGCTTCCCAAATCGAACGTGCACTACCATCATGTTGAAGTAATACGAAAATGTCTTCTTTCACAGCTTGTTGTAGTAAACTGATCATCATTTTTTCTGCCTTATACATGTCTCTTTCTTTATCCGAAAATTCAGAAATAATCTTTATAACTCCCATATCAGAACGAGGTCAAATATACTTAGTTTCAATACACATCCAAGACATTAGATGATTTGCTTGAACCCAATTCTCAAACCGTTCTTGCCAACTGTAATGTTCTTCAATGCTCATCAACTTAGGAGGTTTCTGTAACGTTCCCATTTCATTCTCCATGTTTACATTCTGAGCAACTGAACTTGCAGTAGCTGAGGTAGTACTGAACGCATTATAGAATTCGTTTTCCATATTTCGGTATCGAGAGTTTACAATAACAGAATTTTCAAACGATCTGGTAATTCGCACGATCCGAGATCAGTTTGTGCGGTCTGAAGTTCAAACGACCTGGAAGTTGACACAATCTGAATTTGGTGTGACCTGGAGTCAACTCGTGCGACCTGGAGTCAACTCGTGCGACCTGGAGTTCAATTTCAAACGACCTGGTGAACTTTCACATGATCTGAATGTTTTTCATGAGATTTGAACAAGAATCAAGCGATCTGGGTCAATATTCAAACGATTTGAATAGAAATCCACACCGTTTGAGAATCCTAAGTCCAAAATTTCATGATTTTGTCAAATTTTATCAAGTTTTCGGTCTGATTTATGGTTTAATCTGTTCACAAATTGATTAAAACTCAGTTTTACGCGTTATATCACAAAATCAGGTCATATTATCCATGAATTCACGGTTAATTTTGAGAAAAACGTGTAGAAAGTGAGTAGAAATCAGATTTATCGGTGAAAACAAGCTGAAATGGTAAGAACTCTTCCTCCTGAGCTCTGATACCACTTGTAGGATCGGGAATCGATCAAACGAGTCGTTCAGAAGAGTTCTCGATCAATACGAAAGGTAGAATCAGACGTATTGATGTTATAACAGCTAGATTCACACGTAGAATCACTTTAACTATCGATTGTATTGATTTGACAAAGTTACACGAGCTAGCGACACTTCGGAAGAGCTTCACTACCGGAATCCAAAAGTTCTCCAAAAGTTCTAAATGAAGACCCAAGACCACCTATATATAGGAGATGCCAGACCCCACGAACCAGTCCACACGAGCTGGCCCAGGTCGCATGAGCTGGCCCAGGTCGCACGACCTGGCCAGAAAGCATGAACTTGCCAGAAAGCATGAACTTGCCAGAAAGCATGAACTTGGTCACCCCATGAGAGGTGGCCTACCCACTTCGTGTGAGGTGGCTGGTTCAGGTCTGTTTCCCGTTTCTCTCGTACAACGTGTACTGGTCTATCTATTCTAGTTACATGACTCGATACAAGACGAAGACGAAGTCAACAGACATATGCACTAACAGAGAGGAACGACGATTTTAGAGAAATCAGCGATGAATCGACGATAATAGCCCGCCAATCGGAGAAAATAACGAACTTTGGAGGAAGATTTTGGTGTAATCCAACTCTTGACAGCTTCTATCTTCGCGGGGTCTGTTGGAACCTGAAGGTTTATACATGGAGGAGTACAAAGTATAGGGGTTGATTAGTATGTTTTGTTTATTAATAGTTTGGGTCGATATGTATGGGTTGGGTTTTATAATTGGTTTCGAGTGGGCCTAGGGTCTCGACCCACCTATTTTGTATTTAAGCAAACCTTAACCTTTGGGTTGAGGTTGATCAGTTATCGAGAACAAGAGGCAGCCGAAACCTTTTGGGAGTCTTGTATCAGTCACAAGTTATTCAGTGAATGCAAGTTCCGGTTTGTTTTGATTATATTGTTTTGGTTTCGATTGATAATATTCGTGAATCCACTTTTGTTTGATTTCCGCACTTACACAAGTTCTTGTTTGATATCATTGAAAGATCCTCAAGGGTTTTACAATTGGTATCAGAGCCAAGAAACCAATTTCTTTTTTCGGTTTTTGATATCATTCGGATTCAAGAAAATCTTAGTTTACTGATCTTGTTTTGCTAGTGTTTGTTTTTGCAGTGGTACAGTTTTGATTGTGTTTTCTGTCTACGGATCATACAATCTTCAAACTGTTCATAGCGAATATTGATAAATATTGCTGATTTTGGTTCGTGTAATTTCAGTGAATTGAATTGTTTGCTGATTTCTCGAAAGTTTGTTGAGGATTAAAATTCAAAGATTCCAAAATCTTTGAATTTTGGAAGCTGCTGATAATCAGGGATATCGGCTACTTTTATCACATTGTTTGTTTTGCAGGGTCTCGACTCGCAATCAGCCATCTCGAATTGCCTTCCTCTAGATCTCGACTCGCAACAAGTAGTGGTCTCGAGTTGTCTACTTCTGGATCTCGACTTGCAACAGGCCGTGGTCTCGACTTGTCATCATCTTGTCTCGACTCGTAACCAGCTTCAGTATCAACTGTTGATCTCGACTCGCAACCAGCATTGGTCTCGAGTTGTCAACTGTTGTTCTCAACTCGCAATCAGCTTCAGTCTCGAGTTAACAATTCCCTTTTCTCGACTCGGAACCAGCGTCTCGACTCACTGTTTCGAGTCGCAACGTCAATCATCGACGTGTTTTTGAACTATTTGGACTTTGGACTTAACAATAATTAATTAATCAACTGATTAATCACTTTCAAGAAAACATGTCTTCAAGTAATCAAAATGGTGACATGGGAGTCACAAATGCTCAGCAAGAATTGGACTCCAAAATTGGAACTAGCTCTCGTATTCCAAGGTTGATGGATGCAAATGACTTCCCGGAATGGAAGTGGTATTTTGAACAGCATGTAAAATTCAAGGATCCTAAAGTCTGGAGATGTATTGAAAGAGGTCCTAGGGAAATCATGTATGAGAAGGAAACAAATCCAGGAGTCAAAGTCAAAAAGCCTCGTGCCGAGTATACTGAAGAGGATTATGCTATTATTGAGGAAGATGATCGGGCAACCTCATATATGACCATGGGACTGGGATCAGACATTGCTATGGGATTTCGCACTTGAAAATCGGCCAAAGAAATGTGGGAAGCACTGATTGATGTATATGAAGGAAATGAAGACATGAGAGAAAGTCGAAGGAACTTGTTGAGGCAAAATTTTAACAATTTCAACTATGTCTATGGAGAAACTATTGAGAATCAGATTCAGCGATTCTCGAAGATTATTACTCAAATGGATTTGGAGGAAATCCTTCCTTCTAAAGCTGCATTGAATCGACAACTTCTAAATGCTTTGCCAAGAAGCTGGGACAATCACATTGCAATGATCAAACGGACCAAAGATCTTGCAAGATGTTCTTTAACTAAGATGATTTCTCACATCAAGGCTTGTGAGCTAGATGACAAGCAAAGGAAAAATAATCATAAGTTTAGTATGCTGGCAGCAGGTTTCCCAGTTTCTTCTACTGCTTCAAGCAACGACAATGCTGCACTGATCTCTCAAAGTGGACCTAAAAAGGCTACTCCTGCTTCCACAAATGTGCATTACTCCAGTTCAACTCCTTCATCTACTGCACCGAAAGTTGCCGCAGTACCTTCACCAAAAACCGAGTTGATCGCTTTCTTCACGCAACAGTCCAAATAAAATCTGGAGATCGCTGCTTATGTTGTTAACTGTTTAAATGCCTTTATTGCAGGAAACATACAACCTCCTAGTTGGTCTTTGAATGATCTATACCAGTATCATCCTGATGATGTAGAGGAAATGGATATTACATGGCAGATGGCTATGGCAGCGTTCAGAGCGCAAAGGTTTGCAAACAAGGCTGGAAGAAATAGGTGGGGTGCTTCTTTTTCAAACTCTGCAAGTGTTCCATTCAAATTGCGCGGTTACAATTGCCATGAACCGAGGAATTTGGCACGAAACTGCACTAAGCTGAATGTAAACAAGGAACAAAGTCCTGCACACCCTGCTCCTCCAAACCCTGAAAGGGCACTTGTCACTACAAATGACTCTTCAACTGTTGCTAGTGAAAGCACTCAGAGCTCAGCCCTAGTAGTTCAACAAAGTGCAAATTTTGATTGGAATACTGAAATTCATCGCTTGAACATCTCTGCTCCAGAAAATCAGAGTGCCTCGGAAAACATCGCCTTCATGACTTCAAATTCGGAGAACAGGAATTCTGCACCTGATGATGAGACTCCAGCTGAAAATCTGGCACTTATGACTAGAATTTTGTCATCTCCCGTTCATGGACTTACTGTTGAAGAGGTACGTTCTATTTTCTGTACTCCTGAATGCAGAGAAAGGGTTGAAGCATATAGGTTACATAACGCTGAGTTAATTCAAGATTATAAAGATATTAAAAATAAAAACTTCACTTTGGCTAAAAATGAAAAACTTTATAAAGAAAAAATTGAAGCCCAAAGGAAAGATATCATTCAGTTGAAAGAAGATCTCAGCGCTAAGAATTGTAGTTTTTTAGATGCTCTGGCAACAATTAGTGACTTGACCAAAGAGCTAGAAGATTTAAAGTTGAAATATCAGGTTAATGAAATTAATATTAAAAAGTATGACACTTCTAGTAATTTGGTCAAGAACATTTGTGACATACAATGTAACACCTCAAAAATTCACGTCCTATAATGTGTTGACACGTGTCATAAGTTTGAACGTGTGAAAGAATGTTCTAGAAGGACTAAAGTTGACAAACATAGAAAGTATGTGAAAATACGGGTTCAAAATGTCAACAGTGAATAAATATACTTTACAATAACCCTACATGATGTTGATATCATCAAACGAATAAATCATGGATCATATGGAGCTAAATATAAAAGAAAGTGAGAGATTACAAACTACAGGGGTTAAATGTGTCAACATGTTTAAGTTATACATGTGAGTGACCTTTTAGCAAACCCGAAGCTTTGTAACGATTAATTATGCTCACTAGAATGTACGATAAAAATTTCATAAAGTTTCGTTATCGTATGAGAAAGTTATGATCAAATTCGTATTCAAGGGGTTAAAGTGTTAACGTTGAAAATTATGGCTTTTCGGGTGAACACAAAGTGACCAAGGACTCAACAAAGAGGGTATAAGTCTTGAAGCCCTTATGGGTAAATTTGAGAGGTTCAAAATGCAAGATATAAATTGGTTGACCTTTCGAAAGGCCAAGGGACAAGTATGCAATAATGGAAAAGATTTGAATCAGATCAGGAGACCCAAGCGGGCCGCGTAAGCCCAGTAAGACCCTTACGCGGGCCGCCTGGCATGCCCAGATACAGAAAAGTTTGGACAATAGCCTATTTTCGCACATAACCGACTTTAATCAGATATTTTCACTATATGGGCGACCCCTAAACAGTCCTAGGCACTTAGGGACATCTGTGGATGATCCATGGCCATTGCTAGGCTTGTGTGTCAATGATCCATGAGATTTTGAATACTATATAAAGGCCCTTAAGTTGCAACAATTGATCACATCTTCCATCTGCATTTGTGGAGCATCTCTGGAGCTCAAGTTCCTTCCCAAGTCCTTCCTAATCGTGCATAGGACTTCAGTAAGTATGCTTAACCTTTCTTAGTTGAGTTTTTACTTAGTTTTAGCTTAAAAGTCAAACCGTCGTAATTAACGGTTGACTTAGCAATTAATCATTATTGGTCCAGTGATTAGTCGAATTGAAAGTAGTTATAAGTTGGTAATTATGTGGGCAATAAACCCTTAAAAGGGCTCCCTCTGATTCCCACTCTAACTAGACCATTAGTCGGGTCAAACTTGTTATTAAAAAGTCAACATGATGCTTAATTTCAAATTAATACATAATTAGAAATGTAGAACCCATACAACCTGTTTGATCATTATTATAACTTAGTAATTCATGTAAGAACATGTCTAAACATGTTCAACCCGACAATTTTCAGTAGAGACCCGGTTCGGAACCGAAAGTCGCATAATTTGACTTTTGCTTTGACTTTCAGTTCTGACCCATTTAAGCATGTTTTAGAAATGCCTTAGAGCTTTAATTGGACCATGTTACATGCTAGTATAACCCTATGTGATTATACACCTTGGTTCAATAGTTATCCAATTAATATACATGATTCCGTTAATTGCTCATATGTTGACCATTATGCCCTTTTCACCATAAAACGTGATTTTTGAAAATGTAAAAGAGTAGAAACCTTAGTTAATGAATTATAAACTTGTACCCAAAATTTGACATCAGTTTGAGCTGTAGATTGAGAGTTATGCTCATTAGCGTAATTAGAAAGCTTTTTAGCGATTTAACGGCATAATTAGCATATAGCCTATTTAAACCCACTTTTCGATATCAAAATTTTTACCCACTGATGTAATATATTATTTTGGGAATTTTGAAGATTTTTAATTAATTTTAGGCTGAGCATAACTTAGAGTCATAAGCATAATTCGGTAAATGTCGGTTTTGCCCTTTTGGGCTATAAAATGAGTTTTACATATCTCTTTGACCCCAAACCTTTTTCTACTGAATTTATATGATAAATAAATTATTTTAAACCTTCGGGAATAATAAAAATATCAGATTCTATAAAGAACCCGGAAACGGCTTCTAATCACCTTTTTAAGCGTTTTTAACGCATAGTATGTATTAAAACTATTCTAGCATACAAGGGTTGATACCTACTGATATTTTAGGTAAATTATAATATTTTAACAGTAAGCAGAAGTTATTTAACTCAGACTTCAGTTTTGAGCTTTTCGGCTTATGTGAAATTACCAAAATGCCCCTACGGTGCATAGTTTGGTTATAATTGATAAATTTCACATATATGCAATACCCTACTGTTATAACTTAGTAAATTAAGTATTTTTCTGATTATATCAGACCTGTAACTCAGGTTAATACTTGAACTCTTTTATAACCTTATAAATGACTAAAATACCCCTACGGGGCATAGTTTGAGTTTAAACTCGTTTCGGGCATAATAAAAGATATCTTACTGATGTCACAACATATTTGAGGCATATTAACTTAGGAAACCTGTATATGGCTCTTATGGTTACCCATTACGTTTCTTACGCGTTCGATTCGGTTTATGTAACTAGTTTATATAAATTAGCCGAAACGGGTCAAACCTTATCGTTTTTATCTCAAAATCCAGAATGCGTTTAAATTACCCATATGGGACAAGTCTTCAAACTTGTCAGGTCTAAATCACATTCTATTCCGGTCTTCGCTTAATCACACGTTTGAACCGTATCATTCCTTAAACTAATCGGTCTAAGCTTGAGCTTAACTAAAGACCGTTAGGATTCTAATAGGTTATTATAAACCTTTGTTCCAGAATAGGAGAACCGGTAAAAGCTACCCGCATTTGCTAATTGTGAATTATACTTGCAAAGGTAAATACTTTTAACTTATTTTCCCTATACGGGCTTGGGGTACGGTATATAAAATACCGCTTGGTCGGGCATTAAATCTTCCATCGTATGATGGTTAATTGATATTGATCAGCCCGTTTAAATTGTTTTGTTTGCTTAAAGCCTTTGGGAGGTTAATGACCATGTCCCGGATATCCTTGGCATCATTTTATGAAATGGCCACGACCTAAGCGCGGGGTGTAGGCGTACACCCGTCGGTGCGAAAATAAATAATGTGGTGTGTCTATTGATCTTTAACCCCTCATGATCCGGGCTATTGAACGCATAAGGAACATGTAATTCTTTTACGAGATTATATATTTAAATAATTATCCCAAGTTATAAAATATTTGTGCCATGTGCATCCAAATCAATTTTTAATCATTTTAAAAATGAGTCGGTTAATTGTATTTACCAGTGTAAACTGACGTATTTTCCCAAAAAGATTAAGTGCAGGTACTACTCGTAATTTGCTGGATTTCTCCTTAGCATCAAAAGAGTCTCGCAAGCTTAAGATGCCTAAAGTCTGTTGAACTACTGTCTCCTATTTTATTTTTATCCACCTGTGGATTAATTTCAACTATTTGTGATACTGATATTACAATATTACATTCGGTTGAAATATATCTTTCATTTTGCTTCCGCTATGCATATTAAATATTGTGTTGTTTGACTGTAATGTTGCCAACCACGTCACGATACTCCCCCACCGGGCCCACCGGTCAAGCGTGTAAATATCGGGGTGTGACAGGTTGGTATCAGAGCCAACGCTGAGTGAATTAAACACTAGCCTTTTGTGTTTAATCTCAGTTACACAATTGCACATTCCAAAATTTTCGAGTCTAGACAAAGAACCCTGGAACAATCCAAATTGTTTCAATTTATTTTTAACTTTGTCTTTTATTTTATATATGCTTGTGGTTATCTTATGTTATATTGACAGGTCTAAAAATGCCGCCAAGATTTTTCAGACGAAGAGGACGAGGCAAGGGGCCAATCACCGCCCCCAATGATCATGAAGCCGGGCCTTCGCACAGGCGAGCTCCTTCTGTCACTGCGAGTGCTGATCCTCGAGAGAACTGGAGGACCAATGTGGAGCCCGCTAGACGGTCTGTTTCACATAGTTCAACGCCTCCTTTTCGAAACTCCTATGGGCCACAGTCAGAAAACGAGCCCGACAACCCACAACCTTCCTATATACCTCTACGGCGATCCCTATCGCACCATTCCTTTGGAGACCCCACTCCCGTCTTTCAGGGCCGGTTTAACCCGGCAAACTACATACAAGAACCAGTGGGTTTTAACCCATTGGGGCCAGAGGATCATTTCTCTGGCGATCATGCAGAAGACATGGACGAGGACACGGATCCCGTCGAGCCTGCAACCGGGACCCCCAACCATCCTATAGAGGTCTCAGATGGTTCGTCTTTTCATGGATCACCCTACCGTGGTCCAGACAGTTACCAGGAACGGTTTAACTAGTTCGAGTGGTATTTTACACCCTCGCATCATTCGTCGCCCCACCAGCAGCAAGATCCCTCTGGGGATTCACGTTTTGTGGCAGTCACGCTACCGCCTCCACTGCCACCAGTTAATCAAGCACCTCCAGAACCGCCGAGGCGTAGGAGGACAGGCGCGCGAATATCCGCGCGTGGAGGGGATTTTCACTTCAGCACCCCTCGACACTCAAGTGCCAGTCATTATCCGCCACTACAGGAAGACCCGCAAATGGGTGGACCTTCAAACCCAGTTGCACCACAACCACCACCGATGGGTTTTGATAACCCGATCCCGGCCTACACTAGTTCAATGGCATACAACCCGTTTGAGCAGCAGGCTCACACCAACTATAATTACGCTGAAGCCGACCCATACCTGGTAGCGGCCAACTATAACTCCCTTCACCCGGAAGGACCTTATAGAGCTCCTTGGGGAGTAGGGTACCCAACCCATGGGTACTAGATACCTGCTAGACCTATAATTCGGCAACAATCACAGCCGCCGCGGTTTTCTCCCCCAGAACGGGAAGAAATTCTTCAGAGATTGGACCAAGTTGAGCGAGACTTTCACAGAGATCGCAGGGAGCGACAAAGTTTCTTCCAGGGACTGACAAGTTTAATAAAAGGGAAGAGCAAGAAGGACCATTGAATTGTTCAATTATTTGTAGTTTCCTTGTTTCAGTTGAGCCCCTGCGTGGGCCTGTCTTGCTGTTTTGACCCCTGCATGGGTATGGTTGTCTTTTGAGCCCCTGCGTGGGCCTATCTTTCTGTTAAATCCCTTCGAGGGTATGTTGTTTGTTTAAGTCCCTGCGTGGACTAGTATTTCAGTGTGACCCCTGCGTGGGTAGGTTGTATGTTAAAAAGTCCCGTTTAGGGCAGTATGTAATCTTTTAATAATTAATGGAATGTTAAGTTTATAAATTTCATTTTGCCATTATATGCATAAATATTATATATGAAATAAATAAATCAAAATCATTCCTTTTAATAATAATCTGCCTATTAAATATTGAATAAGAATCTTAAGAGTGAAACCAAGCCTGAGTGTCATTGTAAAGACCTGGCCAAGATGGTAAGACCTGTTTAAAAGATTCAGATCCCTGTTAACATCTAAAAATATGTTAACACTCCTGGCAGACGTGATTCGTTAAAATCACACGTCATTCTTCTTAGTGGATTCTTCAAAAGATTCCTAACCCAAATTAATGATCTATGAATCATGGGTTTAAATCATCAATTAAGATGATCGTATTTTGACCATACATTGGTAATATAGTGCCTACGGGCCTTGCTCATTTCTACATGAGCCAAAAGACAGTGGTAGCTATGACTCCCTGTCCGAAAAAGGTAAAGAACTATGTTCAAACCCTAAAAGCCGTGATTCTCTGAAATCATAGCTTATAATTTAAAAATGTCCTTGTGACTAGGCCTTTTGTGCTACTAATAAAACTGTTATTGTTTTATGATTAGGATAAATTGTAATAAAAATCCTAAATAAATATGATTAACAAATTAACCAATATGGTCTATGTTTACCATGGTTAATGAATTGCCCTAAGGGACAATTCCATAATAAACTCCCAAATAAACTATTGTCATTGTCTTATGCAACAGTTCAAATTAAAATGGCTGACTCGGATGAAATTAATAGTCACCCAAAGGAGAATAATGATAACGCCCGAATTAATATAACGGGTGCTGAACTGAAAGCGTTAGTAGACGACGCTGTTACAAAGGCCTTAGAGCGGCAGTATGAAGAATATAGTGGGACTCGAAGTAGGACCCTATCTACACCACATTCAAAGCCACCCTCCAAGAAGGATGAACCCAGAAAAGAAGATGACGATCGTCACTCTTCAAATCATCAAAGTGATCCATCTCAGAAAATAATGCTGAATCAAGGACCCCGTGATAAGGGTTGCTCCTATAAGTACTTTGTTTCATGTAAACCCAGGGATTTCACTGGGAAAAAAGGGGCCATAGACTGTATGACATGGCTGGATGAGATGGATACTGTGGTTGATATCAGCGGATGCGCTGAGAAGGATGTGGTAAAGTTCGTGTCTCAATCGTTTAAGGGTGAGGCCTTAGCGTGGTGGAGATCATTGATTCAAGCTACCGGGAAGATCCCATTGTACAACATGACATGGGAGCAATTTGTTGCCCTCATCAGGGAGAGCTACTGTCCTCAACATGAGGTAGAAAAGATTGAGTCTGACTTCCTATCGTTGGTTATGAAGAACCTTGACTGCCAAGCTTACCTCACGAGCTTCAACACATTATCAAGATTGGTTCCGTATCTGGTGACCCCGGAACCCAAAAGAATAGCTCGTTTCATCGGGGGTTTAGCCCCAGAAATAAAGGCAAGCGTGAAGGCCTCTCGGCCGACTACTTTCAGATCGGTAACTGACATATCCTTGTCCCTCACACTGGACGCGGTCCGACAGAGATCCCTGAGGAACACAGACGCCGAGAAAAGGAAACGTGAAGATGACAATTCACGAAGGTCAAACAAGAAGCACCGAGGAAACAATGACCACAGGAAAGGGTCTGAGTCTAAGAAAGATGGGCATCAGTCTGGTGATAAGCCCAAGTGTAAGATCTGCAAGAGACAGCACTTCGGGAAGTGCAGGTATGAATCAAACTCGCAGACCCAGTCGAGAACTTTTGCATGTGGGATATG
Organism: Helianthus tuberosus; assembly: GCA_030545235.1. NCBI lineage: Eukaryota > Viridiplantae > Streptophyta > Magnoliopsida > Asterales > Asteraceae > Helianthus > Helianthus tuberosus. Next base: position 94,378,355 of record CM060399.1, on the reverse strand, counting down.
CAAGTCCAAGGATCACAAGACCTTGGATTGCAAGAAGCTGAAAGACGCAACGTGCTACCGTTGCAATGAAAAGGGGCACATTAAGACCAACTGCCCAACATATGCAAAAAAAGATGATAAAGGAAAGAAGACCAATGCTAGAGTCTTCAGGATGGATGCAAAGGAAGCCGTCCAGGATGACAACGTGATTATAGGTACCTTCCTCATAAATGATGTCTATGCAAGAGTACTTTTTGATTCAGGCGCTGATAAATCGTTTGTAGATCATAAGTTTTGCAAATTACTGAATTTACCTGTTAAAACCTTAAGTGTGAATTATGAGGTGGAATTAGCAGATGGCACCATAGAAACCGTCTCAACGGTGTTAGATGGATGTGTTATATCCATTAAGAACCACTCTTTTCCTCTGTCCCTACTTCCCTTTAAGTTAGCCGGTTTTGACATAGTTTTGGGTATGGACTGGTTATCTCATAACCAGGCCCAAATTGTCTGCAACAAGAAGCAAGTAGTGATCAAGACTCCGTCTGGTGAATCACTTACCATTCGGGGAGATACCTAGTATGGACTGCCTGAGCAAGTGACTATGCTCAAGGCCTCTAAGTGTTTAAAGAAGGGTTGTGTCATCTACATGGCACAATTAATTATTGATGAGCCTAAACCGAAGATGGAAGATATCCCCGTCATTTCTGAATACCCTGAAGTTTTTCCTGAAGAACTACCTGGTTTACCACCAGATAGGCAAGTGGAATTCAGGATTGACATCATCCCTGGAGCAGCACCAGTTGCTAGGGCACCTTATAGGTTGGCACCAACGGAGATGAAGGAATTGAGAACGCAACTAGATGAATTGCTAGCCAAAGGTTTCATTAGACCTAGTTCGTCTCCTTGGGGAGCACCAATCTTATTTGTCAAGAAGAAGGATGGATCGATGCATCTGTGCATCGATTACCGTGAGCTTAATAAGGTCACTATCAAGAATAGGTACCCATTGCCCAGAATCGACGATCTGTTCGATCAGCTCCAAGGGGCAAGTTACTTCTCTAAGATCGATCTGAGGTCAGGCTATCATCAATTGAAGGTTAAAGATGAAGATGTACACAAGACTGCATTTAGGACTCGTTATGGTCATTACGAGTTCCTAGTGATGCCTTTTGGGCTCACTAATGCACCTTCCGCATTCATGGATCTCATGAATCGCGTCTGCAAGCCCTACTTGGACAAATTTGTCATCGTCTTCATTGACGACATCCTCATCTACTCGAAGAACAAAGCCGACCATGAGAAACATCTTCGATGTATTCTTTCACTACTTCAGCAGGAGAAGCTCTATGCCAAATTCTCTAAATGTGAATTCTGGCTTCGTGAAGTCCAATTTCTTGGAGATGTGGTTAGCGAACGCGGAATTTAAGTAGATCCCGCTAAGGTTGAAGCTGTCATGAATTGGCATGAGCCAAAGACGCCTACAGAGATTCGTAGCTTCCTAGGCTTGGCATGATATTACAGGCGTTTCATTGAAAATTTTTCAAGGATTGCTGCACCCCTAACTTCCTTGACTAGGAAGAAAGTAAAGTTTGATTGGGGCCCTAAGCAGCAAGAATCCTTTGATATCCTTAAGCAGAAGCTGAGCAATGCGCCTGTGTTGACATTGCCAGATGGAATAGAAGATTTTGTGGTTTACTGCGACGCATCACACACTTGCATGGGGTGTGTGCTTATGCAGAAAGGCAAAGTTATTGCCTATGCATCACGACAGTTAAAGGTGCATGAAAAGAATTACACCACCCATGACTTGGAGTTGGGTGCCGTTGTATTTGCACTGAAGCTATGGAGGCACTATTTATATGGTGTCAAGTGTGTGATCTATTCTGATAACAAGAGCCTCCAGCACCTGTTCAACCAAAAGGATTTGAACATGAGGCAACAACGTTGGATGGAAACGTTAAATGATTATGATTGTGAAATAAGATACCATCCTGGCAAAGCGAATGTAGTCGCTGATGCCTTGAGTCAAAAGGAAAGGGTGAAACCCATCCGAATCAATGCCAAGAGCATTGAGATAAAAAACAGTTTAAATGAAAGGTTGTTAGCTGCACAGAAGGAAGCTGTGTTGGAAGCTAACTATCCTAATGAAAGGCTAGGAGTTACTGAAGAGCAATTATCTCAGGGCAAGGATGGAATCCTGAGGTTAAATGGACGAATATGGGTTCCTGTTTATGGAGGACTCCGAGATGTTATTCTCCAGGAAGCCCACAGCTCTAAATATTCCGTTCATCCTGGAGCTGATAAGATGTACCAGGATTTGAAAGAAAACTTTTGGTGGATAGGCTTAGGCTTGAAGAAGTCTATAGCCACCTATGTAGCTAAATTCTTGACATGTGCACAAGTCAAGGCTGAACATCAGAAGCCGTCAGGTTTGCTACAACAACCCGAACTTCCCACTTGGAAGTGGGAAATGGTGACAATGGATTTTATCACCAAGTTGCCGAAAACAAGGAAGGGAAATGATACGATATGGGTGATAGTGGATAGACTGACTAAGTCAGCACATTTCCTACCCATCAAGGAGACCTATAGCTCCGACATGTTAGCCCAATTGTACGTGGATAAGATTGTAGCTTTACATGGCGTACCTGTGGCTATTATCTCTGATAGAGATACTAGATACACGTCACATTTTTGGAAAAGTTTCCAACAATCTTTGGGCACGCGCTTAAATTTCAGTACGGCTTACCATCCTCAGACCGACGGACAGAGTGAGCGTACCATCCAAACCTTGGAAGACATGCTTCGAGCATGTGTGATTGACTTGGGTGGTAGTTGAGATAACCACCTGCCGTTAATCGAGTTCTCATATAACAATAGCTACCATACCAGCATCAAGGCTGCGCCTTTCGAGACTTTATACGGTAGAAAGTGTAGAACGCCCGTTTGTTGGGCAGAAGTTGGAGATGTCCAACTGACAGGTCCGGAAATAGTCTTTGAAACAACGGACAAGATTGTCCAGATTCGTGACCGCCTGAAAGCTGCCAGGGATAGGCAGAAAAGCTACGCAGATCTAAAGCGCAAACCTATGAGATTTGAAGTAGGTGAAAAAGTGTTGCTTAAAGTATCACCCTGGAAAGGAGTGATGCGATTTGGTAAGAAAGGCAAGTTAAGCCCAAGATACATAGGACCATTCAAGTTCATCGAACGTGTCGGATCAGTTGCCTATAAGTTAAACTTACCTGATGAGCTCAGTGGTATTCATAATGTTTTCCACATTTGAAATCTGAAGAAGTGTTTCGCTGATGAATCACTAGTCATACCACATACAGATGTGCACATAGAAGAGAGCTTGAAGTTTGTTGAAAAACCTGTGTCGATCGAGGATCGACAGGTTAAGATGCTTCGAAGGAAGCATGTGCCTATCGTAAAGGTAAAATGGGATGCCCGTAGAGGTCCCGAGTGCACGTGGGAGGTTGAGTCCATGATGAAAGAAAAGTACCCTTATTTATTTCAGTAAATCTCGAGGTCGAGATTTTTTTTGAGGGGGTGAGGAAGTAACACCTCGAAAATTCACGTCCTATAATGTGTTGACACGTGTCATAAGTTTGAACGTGTGAAAGAATGTTCTAGAAGGACTAAAGTTGACAAACATAGAAAGTATGTGAAAATACGGGTTCAAAATGTCAACAGTGAATAAATATACTTTACAATAACCCTACATGATGTTGATATCATCAAACGAATAAATCATGGATCATACGGAGCTAAATATAAAAGAAAGCGAGAGATTACAAACTACAGGGGTTAAATGTGTCAACATGTTTAAGTTATACCTGTGAGTGACCTTTTAGCAAACCCGAAGCTTTGTAACGATTAATTATGCTCACTAGAATGCACGATAAAAATTTCATAAAGTTTCGTTATCGTATGAGAAAGTTATGATCAAATTCGTATTCAAGGGGTTAAAGTGTTAACGTTGAAAATTATGGCTTTTCGGGTGAACACAAAGTGACCAAGGACTCAGCAAAGAGGGTATAAGTCTTGAAGCCCTTATGGGTAAATTTGAAAGGTTCAAAATGCAAGATATAAATTGGTTGACCTTTCGAAAGGCCAAGGGACAAGTATGCAATAATGGAAAAGATTTGAATCAGATCAGGAGACCCAAGCGGGCCGCGTAAGCCCAGTAAGACCCTTACACGGGCCGCCTGGCATGCCCAGATATAGAAAAGTTTGGACACCAGCCTGTTTTCACACATAACCGACTTTAATCAGATATTTTCACTATATGGGCGACCCCTAAACAGTCCTAGGCACTTAGGGAAATCTGTGGATGATCCATGGCCATTGCTAGGCTTGTGTGTCAATGATCCATGAGATTTTGAATACTATATAAAGGCCCTTAAGTTGCAACAATTGATCACATCTTCCATCTGCATTTGTGGAGCATCTATGGAGCTCAAGTGCCTTCCCAAGTCCTTCCTAATCGTGCATAGGACTTTAGTAAGTATGCTTAACCTTTCTTAGTTGAGTTTTTACTTAGTTTTAGCTTAAAAGTCAAACCGTCGTAATTAACGGTTGACTTAGCGATTAATCATTATTGGTCCAGTGATTAGTCGAATTGAAAGTAGTTATAAGTTGGTAATTATGTGGGCAATAAACCCTTAAAAGGGATCCCTCTGATTCCCACTCTAACTAGACCATTAGTCGGGTCAAACTTGTTATTAAAAAGTCAACAGGATGCTTAATTTCAAATTAATACATAATTAGCAATGTAGAACCCATTCAACCTGTTTGATCATTATTATAACTTAGTAATTAATGTAAGAACATGTCTAAACATGTTCAACCCGACAATTTTCAGTAGAGACCCGGTTCGGAACCGAAAGTCGCATAATTTGACTTTTGCTTTGACTTTCAGTTCTGACCCGTTTAAGCATGTTTTAGAAATGCCTTAGAGCTTTAATTGGACCATGTTACATGCTAGTATAACCCTCTGTGATTATACACCTTGGTTCAATAGTTATCCAATTAATATACATGATTCCGTTAATTGCTCATATGTTGACCATTATGCCCTTTTCACCATAAAACGTGATTTTTGAAAATGTAAAAGAGTAGAAACCTTAGTTACTGAATTATAAACTTGTACCCAAAATTTGACATCAGTTTGAGGTGTAGATTGAGAGTTATGCTCATTAGCGTAATTAGAAAGCTTTTTAGCGATTTAACGGCATAATTAGTATATAGCCTATTTAAACCCACTTTTCGATATCAAAATTTTTACCCAGTGATGTAATATATTATTTTGGGATTTTTGAAGATTTTTAATTAATTTTAGGCTGAGCATAACTTAGAGTCATAAGCATAATTCGGTAAATGTCGGTTTTGCCCTTTTGGGCTATAAAATGAGTTTTACATATCTCTTTGACCCCAAACCTTTTGCTACTGAATTTATATGATAAATAAATTATTTTAAACCTTCTGGAATAATAAAAATATCAGCTTCTATATAGAACCCGAAACGGCTTCTAATCACCTTTTTAAGCGTTTTTAACGCATAGTATGTACTAAAACTATTTTTAGCATACAAGGGTTGATACCTACTAATATTTTAGGTAAATTATAATATTTTAATAGTAATCAAAAGTTGTTTAACTCAGACTTCAGTTTTGAGCTTTTCGGCTTATGTGAAATTACCAAAATGCCCCTACGGTGCATAGTTTGGTTATAATTGATAAATTTCACATATATGCAATACCCTACTGTTATAACTTAGTAAATTAAGTATTTTGCTGATTATATCAGACCTGTAACTCAGGTTAATACTTGAACTCTTTTATAACCTTATAAATGACTAAAATACCCCTACGGGGAATAGTTTGAGTTTAAACTCGTTTCGGGCATAATAAAAGATATCTTACTGATGTCACAACATATTTGAGGCATATTAACTTAGGAAACCTGTATATGGCTCTTATGGTTACCCGTTACGCTTCTTACGCGTTCGGTTCGGTTTATGTAACTAGTTTATATAAATTAGCCGAAACGGGTCAAACCTTATCGTTTTTATCTCAAAATCCAGAATGCGTTTAAATTACCCATATGGGAAAAGTCTTCAAACTTGTCGGGTCTAAATCACATTCTATTCTGGTCTTCGCTTAATCACGCGTTTGAACCATATCATTCCTTAAACTAATCGGTCTAAGCTTGAGCTTAACTAAAGATCGTTAGGATTCTAATAGGTTATTATAAACCTTTGTTCCAGAATAGGAGAACCGGTAAAAGCTACCCGCATTTGCTAATTGTGAATTATACTTGCAAAGGTAAATACTTTTAACTTATTTTCCCTATACGGGCTTGGGGTACGGTATATAAAATACCGCTTGGTCGGGCATTAAATCTTCTATCGTATGATGGTTAATTGATATTGATCGGCCCATTTAAATTGTTTTGTTTGCTTAAAGCCTTTGGGAGGTTAATGACCATGTCCCGGATATCCTTGGCATCATTTTACGAAATGGCCACGACCTAAGCGCGGGGTGTAGGCGTACACCCGTCGGTGCCAAAATAAATAATGTGGTGTGTCTATTGATCTTTAACCCGGCACGATCCGGGCTACTGAATGCATAAGGAACATGTAATTCTTTTACGAGATTATATATTTAAATAATTATCCCAAGTTATAAAATATTTGTGCCATGTGCATCCAAATCAATTTTTAATCATTTTAAAAATGAGTCGGTTAATTGTATTTACCAGTGTAAACTGACGTATTTTCCCAAAAAGATTAAGTGCAGGTACTAATCGTAATTGGCTGGATTTCTCCTTAGCATCAAAAGAGTCTCGCAAGCTTAAGATGCCTAAAGTCTGTTGAACTACTGTCTCCTATTTTATTTTTATCCACCTGTGGATTAATTTCAACTATTTGTGATACTGATATTACAATATTACATTCGGTTGAAATATATCTTTCATTTTGCTTCCGCTGTGCATATTAAATATTGTGTTGTTTGACTGTAATGTTGCCAACCACGTCACGATACTCCCCCACCGGGCCCACCGGTCAAGCGTGAAAATATCGGGGTGTGACATACAACTAGCATACAAAGAAAAGAAAGGGGCTGGATTGGGATACACTAAACTCCTCCTCCTCCTCCTCCTCCATACAATCATAATTATACTTACATGTCGTTCACGGAAGAGGAGTTAATTAATGAGGGCAAGATGACTTATGGTCCAAAAACTGATAAGTCATCAGTCAACAACGGGTTAGTTGGTAATAAACAGTCAGTCCCGTTAATAAATTTTGTCTCTAAAGGAAATGTTGATCCTAACAAATTGTTTACATGTGCAGAAGAAAAGGTAGATTTGAAATGCGAAGACACTCTTGGGGGAGAACAAGCTTTAAATTCTGATTTACCTTAAAATTGTTTTGATGAAACTAATCCTGAACTTGTTTTGGGACAAAGTATTTTTAGTATGTTTCTTTCTTTGGCGTCTAATGGGCCTGATGTTTTGGGCAAGACTGATGATGTTTGTGTTGAATCTGTGAACATTAAGTCTGGTGATGAATTTTCTTCAGTTAATGATTGTGAATGTGATGTTTCTAACTCATTGGTTGATGATAGTGTTACAGGTGAGGTCCCTCAGGATACATTCAGTGAAACCACTGAAACTACTTCTAAAGAAAATCAAGAATATCCTGATTCTTCTTCTGAGTCGGTCTCAGTGGGTGTCCCTAATGTTGAATCTAGTGGGACCCCATTGGAAACCGTTGATGCATGTGATACAGAAACATGTGTTAAAAAAATCCAACTTCTTCAGAAATTAAAACCAAGTCAGAATCATTTGACAAAGAAACAAGTGTTGAAATAAACCAACAGTTGTCAACAGATGTTTTTGAAAATAAAACTGAAACTGAACCACCGACTTTTTCAACATGATGATGATCACAATAAGAAGGATGAGTCTCATTCTCCATCTACATCTCATGCTTGTGCAAACTCTAATCAGCAGGAACCAAATCACTCAAAACAAAAGCAAGCCAAACAAGCTAGACAAGTGAAGAAAATCATAAACGATACTTTGAAAAATTAAAATACTCACATATTGAAACGACAAACGTGTTTCAACTGTGGTATTGCTGGACACATCGCACGAAATTGTGTTCATATCCCAAGATTGCAATCTAAGCATAAGAGTTTTAACAATCAGAAGGCTAAGTCTAACCGATCTTATTATTCAGAGCCAGTGAAAGCTGCAAAGACTGAGGCAATGAAGAATAACAATCGTAAGGCCAAGCCCTCTGATTATGACTGGAATGCAGCCAAACAAAAAAATCAAAATTATCAAAATAATTTTCAAAGAAACAAACGTAAAGCTTTTGAAAATTACAATTACAAGTGGTCAAATCAATACTAGAAACCCAAAGGTAAGGCTGCTCCGTCAAACACATGTTCACACAAGTCTGTCAACAAAGACAAATCGAAGTTTTTGAATAAAAACAATTTAGTTTGGCAGAAAGTGACGTACATTGATGCACAAGGAAAACCCAGATCCACTATGGGCTGGGTTCCTAAATCTAACTAATCCCGCAAATCGTGCAGGAACAGTTGTGGAGGACTACCGTGCGACTTTGGTACATGGATAGTAGCTGTTCCAGGCATATGACAGGAGACTTGTCCCAACTTGAAAATGTCAGAGAATTTAATAGTGGATATGTCTCTTTTGCGGGAGGAGAATCAGGAAAAATCACATTAAAAGGAACAGTGAGAAATGGCGTCTTAAGCTTCGAAAATGTGAATTACGTCCCAGAATTGAAACACAACTTGCTGAGTATCTCACAAATTTGTGACAGAGGAAATTCGGTTCATTTCACCAAGAAAGGTTGTCATGTAGTTAAACCAGGAATTGTTATCCCAGAAGATTGGTTTTTGATGACTGCAGAAAGACGCGGAAACGCATATATTATCGATATGAACAAGAAACCATGTGAAGAAATTACTTGTCTCTTCTCGAAGATTTCAGAACATGACGGTCTGTTATGGCATCGTCGTCTTGGTCATGTGAATATGAAAAATATGAATCGTTTGGCTAAAGGTGAATTGGTCCGTGATCTACCTGTTAAAGATTTCATGTTGGTAGAGAAGTGTGTTGCTTGCGCCAAAGGAAAAGCCCATCGAAAGTCCCATAAGTCCAAGCCTACTCCATCAACAAAAAGCTATACTTGAGCTACTACACATGGATCATTTTGGTCCAGTAAACGTTCTCAGTATTGGCAAGAAGGCATATTGTCTTGTGATTGTTGATGACTACTCTCGTTACACATGGGTTTACTTTCTTGGTCATAAAAACGAAGCTGCAATTTTGATCAAATAATTTGTCACTCTAGTGGAAAATCAGGCCAGTACCAGAGTGAAAGCAATTCGATCAGACAATGGAACGAAATTCAAAAATATAACCTTAGACATATTCTGTGCAGAAAAGGGAATTGGACGACAGTACAGTGCACCACGAACTCCACAACAAAATGGAGTCGCTGAGAGATGAAATCGTACTCTCATTGAGGCTGCGCGAACCATGCTGGCTGACTCGAAGCTTCCTAGTTTCTTCTGGGCCGAAGCAGTTAACACGGCTTGTTACGTCCAGAATCATGCTTTAGTTAACAAACGTCACATGAAAACTCCTTATGAGATTCTGGAAGGACGTAAACCCTCTGTTTCACACTTTCGTATATTTGGTTGTCCGTGTGTATTATTGCTCATGGATACTAATGGAAAGTTTGAAGTCAAAGGGGACGAATGTTTCTTTATTGGATACGCTAGAGGATCTTCCTACAGAGTATACAATAAAGTCACTAAGAAAGTCGTCGAGTCGTGTAATGTTGAGTGGCTAGAAGAAAACTCCACGGACGTTAGAGTTGGTCTAGATTGGTTGTATGATTATGCTGACCTATTCAAATCATTTAACATCTTGTCTAGTGTTGCTCCTGATGCAGGTGTGTTAAATATGAAACAACCAGTTTCATTTGGTGATACAGAAGAAATAGAGCAGGACGAAGGAATCTCAATAATTCACACTATTGATCCTCCTGGAATGCGATTTACTAAGAATCCATCGTCTCAAGAAACCCCTGAAGGTGCTCAATCTAGTGTTGCTTCCTCAAATGCATCTGGATCAGAACTATTTACTGATCCCATTCCTGAAGATTGTACCGTCACTACTCCGGTGGTTCACAGTCCGTCAGCACCTGATGAGGGGGAGCCAAGCAACATCAACACACTTCAAGACGAGAACGTGCCTGAATTTGTCATTCCAACAAGCGTTCAAAGAAATCATTCCATTGAGAATGTAATTGGTCCTGTTAATGCAGGAGTTCAGACCAGGAGCCAATCAGGAACCATTAATTTATGCTTATACTCCAGCTACATTTCTCAAATTGAACCTAAAACCATTGATGTAGCTTTGAAGGAACCAGGCTGGGTTGATGCTATGCATGAAGAGCCGAACCAGTTCGAGAAGCTAGGAGTATGGAAACTTGTGGAGTTGCCAAAGGGGAAACGCAAGCTTGGAACTCGCTGGGTTTTCAGAAACAAACAAGATTCTGCAGAAGTTATTGTTCGAAATAAAGCACGATTAGTGGTCCAAGGATTCAGACAGATAGAGGGATTGGATTATGATGAAGTTTACGTCCCTGTTGCCCGACTTGAAGCAATCCGGATCTTCTTAGCATACGCATCCTACATGGGGTTCACTGTGTATCAGATGGACGTTAAGACTGCGTTTTTGTATGGAGATGTGAAGGAGGAAATCTTTGTTGAGCAACCGCCGGGTTGTATGGAGAATACGCCTACAAACTCGATAAGGCATTGTATGGATTGCACCAAGCTCCAAGGACTTGGTATGCAACACTTACCGAACATCTTCTGGCTCATGAATATACTTGAGGCACGATAGACCAGACTCTGTTTATTAAGAGAGTGGGAAAGGATCTGATACTGGTTCAAATCTATGTCGATGATATTATTTTCGGATCAACAAGCGAAGCTCTTTGCAAGGAATTTGAGGGAGTTATGAAAAAGAAGTTCGAGATGAGTGCGCTAGGAGAAATGACACTGTTTTTGGGTTTAGAAGTTAAACAAGATTCTCGAGGCATTCTTATTCATCATGGGAAATATGTGGATGATGTGCTCTCCAATGGTAGAAAGACCGTTGCTTACTGAAGATGCAGAAGGATCTCCTGTTGATCAACGACTTTATAGGTCCATGATCGGATCATTGATGTATCTGACAGCAAGCCGTCCAGACATTATGTTTGCTATCTGCAACTGCGCACAATATCAGGCTAATCCTAAAACTTCTCATCTTACTGCTGTTAAACGAATCTTTCAGTATCTTAAAGGTCGGCCTCGGTTTGGTCTGTGGTATCCGAGGGATTCAAATTTTGACCTGTTTGCGTTTTCTGATAGTAATTTTGGAGGCACTGACAAGGACAGGAAATCCACATCTGCTGGATGTCAATTTTTGGGTGACAGACTCATTTCTTGGCAATGCAAAAAATAGCAAATGGTAGCTATTTCCACAGCTGAAGCAGAGTATGTTGCAGCTTCGGCGTCTTGTTCCCAAGTGGTGTGGATGCAGCATCAATTGCAGGACTACGGTTTGACTTATCTTAATACTACCATATACTGTGATAATGATGCTGCCATACAAATTGTGAAAAATCTTGTCTTCCACTCAAAAACCAAGCACATTGATATTAAAGTTCATTTTATACGAGACTGCTTTGACAGAGGTCTTATCAAACTGGAGCAAATTGACACAGATGCAAATGCTGCCGATTTGTTCACAAAACCTGTTAGCAGTTCGAAATTTCAAGTGCTTGTGGATTTTCTGAAAATGATCCGATTTACTGACTGAGCATGTTTTTGGTTTTTCGTAGGTAAATTTGTTCATAAAGTTTTCTATTTTTAGGTAGTTTTTATTTATGCTCAAATTTAGGGGGAGAAAATTATGAAAAATACAAAAACATTGAAAAATCATGAAAAATACAAAAAGAAGTATTGCATGACATGGGAAATGAAATGAATTTTCACATTATGGTGAAGGGCTGACTCATGTAAGACCAGTATCAAAACAGTTTGAATTTAGTATGATGTGTTGGTAGGCTCTATCCTTAAAGACTGGAAACATTGGCTGTTTCTGTTCAGAACTAAATTTGTATATGACCTCAGGAAAGAAAATCACTTGGAATTAGCTCATTTCTATTTGAATGTCTGCATGTTGTCCCGATACACACAATTTTGGTCTGACTCTGAAATCTTCTCTGATAAAAGTCATGTATCTCCTCTGTTTTGCGTGAGCAAAGACCTGGAGGTGCTAGGCAGCGTTTAGCTTCTGTTTTGCGTGAGCAAAGACCTAGCTGAGCGTCTGTCGTCTTATAGATCAATTAAACACCCGAAAGAGGCCCTCAAGTGCCCAAAAGAAACCCAAGAAACCTATATCCTCTTTGCTTATGATCTATTCTGTTCTCTTCTCAACCTATTCCCAGTTAAGATTTCAGAGATCTGGATTGAACTTGTGAAATTATGTGGTAGGGAAGCTGCTTACATGATAGAGTGTGCTGTCTATAATTCCGGGATTTGATTAGTATTTGTTTGGGTGTTCATTGTTAAGAAATCAAAACATGATAAAATCAGTTACAGACAGTTATATGGAAAAGGTCTAGGGAGATGAGTTTAGGTGGACAAATATATTGACAATCGTCTAGATCATTCGGTAGTAGATCAGTGTTGATAAGTGAAGTCAAGCCCGAAACCTCGTGATTTGATCCCTAAGCAATTATGATATTTCCTATTTTTATTTTTGTAAATAATTATTAGCATTATTTATTTTATGTTTGTAGGTTTTTGCTCTAGTAAAAACGTGCTCGGGAAGGTTAATGGGTCATCAAATAAAATAAAGAATTTAAAACTGTAAAAGAAATTAAAGTAAAGAAAATGTGGTCTCGAGTGAATTGTTATGTGGTCTCGGCCCAAACTACTGGTCTCGACCCAGTACAGAAGCCCGGCCCACAACTTTTGAATATAAAAGGTGGTCTCGAGTCGAGACCTCATTTGTACTCGAAATCACAAACAGACAGCTCATATTCTCTCTCGTTTTCTGGCGAATTCTTGTTTGATTCCGGTGAAGTTCACGTGTTTCAAAGCATTTTCTGATCTCGATACATAAAGATTCAAAGGTATTTTGTATGAAGTTTTGCAGATTGTTTGAAGATTATGTGAAGACTTGTTGAAGATTTGAATGAGATGAAGAACCCTAATTGTGGGCTTATGTTGGTCTTCATAGAAATCATGGGGTGTTTTTGGGTTTTTGATCGAAAATTAAGAGGATTAAAGTTGTTTATGGGGTCTCGACTGGGGTTGCGACTGAATACATGTAAAGACTCGAGACGTCAAGTTGCGAGTCGCAAGCTCGTCTGTCTCGATTGGGGTCTCGACTCAAACTTGATGGTCTCGACTGAGGTCTCGGTTTAAGTTTACTCAGTCTCGACTGAGGTCTCGGTTTAAGTTTACTCTGTCTCGACTGAGGTCTCGACTCGAAACCTCATGGTCTCGACTCGAAACCTCATGGTCTCAATTCAATTCATGTGTGTTACCCACAACCTATGTTGTTGGCTGCTGATTCAGAGTGACCTGTTTATTCTTTGAACTAAGTTGATTAAAATTTTCTTTTCATGTTTCTATGCTTAATGGTTTCGTTTTGTGTAGGATATGGATTTAAAATTTATCTCAACGCACAATCAAGCAGGTTATCTAGCTCCACCCCCAGAGAAGCACAAGAGGATGTTTACGTCATTAATCAAGGGCTTAAATAGTTGCAGGATAGTTCATGCACTTCGGGTAAATCCTGTCGTCTACAAAAGTCTTATTCAAGATTTCTGGAAGACTGCAAGGTTCGATGCACTTGAAGCTGAAGGCAAGGGAGCTCTAATTGCTGAGATTCAAAAGAAGACTATTACTGTGACTGAGCAGATGATACGAGAGGTGCTACAGTTCAACGATCAGGAAACTGATCCTATTGAGCTTCCAGCAGGAACTGTGGAAGCGATTCAGCCGAGATTAAGCTATGAAGGAAAGTACCCATAGTTGGTGAAGAAATTTGTGCATCCTTATTGGCGTCTGTTAGTGCACATGTTGCCCTTACTTGTCTGATAATAGATGAGCCTTTTAATTACTCTAAGTATATATTTGAAGGCATGAAGAGAAATGTGACAGGAGTTCAAAAGGACAAGTTTCTTATGTATCCAAGATTTTTGTAGATGATTCTTAATGCTCGTTATCCAGATTTAGTGAGATCTGGAAATACTTTGGAGTTGAAGCCCATGGGTCCTGCTTGTTTTGGTACTCTCACTCCTAAAAAGGGTACTGAAAAGAGATTTGAAGGTTTAATTCCTCTGGAGAAATTTGGTCAGTTTGCTGAGACTGAAGATGTAGCTGCTGATCCAGTGATAGTGCAACCTGTTCCAGTGAATGTTGCACAAATCAATGCACCTGTAAATGCAATGGTTGCTGAAGAGCATGATGTTCAGGTTGTTGTTGAAAATGAGCCTGAGACAGATATTTTAACAATCAACTCTGACGATGAGGGCATAGAGATTATGTGTGATTCAGGAGATGATGAAGAGCTTCCTCCTGAAACTGAAGCTGATGTTGTTGTTTCTACTGTTACACCTGTGATTTCTGCTGAGAGTTTGGCTTTGTTGTTGAAGTATGTGACTGATAAGATGGGAAATCCTCCTTCCAATCTTACAGTATCAAATGAAGAGCCTAGTGAGAACCCAAAGGATCCTGATTCATTACCTTTGAAGCGGAAAAGGAGGGATCCTCGACTCGGAATGTATGTAGAACAAAACAAAGATCAACCTATGAATGTTGTTGAAGATGATGATGGCTTATATGACTTCGATTTTGAGAAGAATGTCACTGATACCACTGCTAACACTGAAGATATCTTTGAGTTTAATGCTGATACTCAAAGAAGTGATTTAGAGACCACCACTGCTGATGTTCAAGCTACAAATGTTGTTTCTGATTCTGTCATTGGGTCAATGCCACCTGGTATTTCTGAACCTGCAGGTCCTTCTGGAATTATTCATGACGAGCCTGGCAGTTCAAGTGGTAAGAGACCTGAAGAGCCGTTGAGGATGCTGTTTGATGATAATTCAAGTGATGATGATGAGTTCTTTAGTATGAGGGAAATGAAGAAACGACTAATTGTGGTTGAGCAAGATTCAATTCATAAAGACGGCAAGATTATTCAACTTGAGGATACTATAGTGCAAAAGAATCAACAAATTGAACAACTTCAAGGTGACGTCAGTTTGTTGTTTAATATGGTTTATGATTTACGTGGAAAGTTGGAGAAGAAGTTTGGCCAGGAGTTTTCTGATCCAACTGATGTGGAAAATAGAAGAAAAGCTTTTGATAAGGATGATGCTGAGAGAAGTGCTGCTATGGAACAATACTTCAAAAGAATTACTGATCCAGTTGCAGACAAAGAAAAGGCTGAAAGAATCAAGAAGAAAAGAGAGTTTGTGATCCTGAAAAACAAGAATCTTAATCCAGACGATGAAGATGCTAATGCTACACATTATCTGATGGATGTAGGTCAAACACTCTATGATAAAGTTGGTAATCGCTCTGGTGTTGTCAGTTGGGGTTTTGATCATGACAGACGAAGGTGGTGGATTAAAAGGAAAGTTGGTCCTGTCGAATGGTACAAAAATCCGGCTCAGTTTCAAACATTCACAAAGGTTGATTTGATAAACTTGTCTAAGTCACCTTATGTGGATGATCGACCTAGAGGTCGTGGATATTTGTTCTTCGAGAGACTGCAGAGGGAAGTTCTTCATAATTTCCCTTCGATGCACACTGCAGAGTCTATTTTTAAGCCAGCTAAAGGCATTAGAGATCCATACACCAACAAGCGAATGAAGATCGTGCATTGGCCAGCAACTGACAAGGAAAAGGTGATTCCTTTGGTGAGAAAGATTCCAAAAGGTGCTCTGAAGACCTTGCATTTTTGGACTTATGATGAGCGTCTTGGGAAAGCAGTGATGGTATGTGATGATGATGTAAGTTTTTGTATGGTGGATCAAGTTGATTTGCTGAATCTTGCTTATGAAGATTTGGAGGTGTTAGCTCGCAATCAAATTAGAGCTACTGAAAAATATGAAGAAATAGCAAAAGGATGGACTGCTGCTGTTGCTTCAGCCAATCACATTCGCACTAAAGGATTTGGTGGGCTCAAAGATCGTTTGGGTGGTGTTAGTGGCCGTTGAAGTCTCAAGAACCTCCATGCATAAACCTAGGGGGAGATTGTTGGAACCTGATGGTTTATACATGGAGGAGTACAAAGTATAGGGGTTGATTAGTATGTTTTGTTTATTAATAGTTTGGGTCGATATGTATGGGTTGGGTTTTATAATTGGTTTCGAGTGGGCCTAGGGTCTCGACCCACCTGTTTTGTATTTAAGCAAACCTCAACCTTTGGGTTGAGGTTGATCAGTTATCGAGAACAAGAGGCAGCCGAAACCTTTTGGGAGTCTTGTATCAGTCACAAGTTATTCAGTGAATGCAAGTTCCGGTTTGTTTTGATTATATTGTTTTGGTTTCGATTGATAATATTCTTGAATCCACTTGTGTTTGATTTCCGCACTTACACAAGTTCTTGTTTGATATCATTGAAAGATCCTCAAGGGTTTTACAGGGTCGATGTGAATTCCTTGACTATTAATGACGTGACCGAGGAATTGAACCTCCTCGAGCCAAAATGCACACTTGGAGAACTTGGCATAGAGGCGATTTCCATGGAGAAGCTCGAGAACCAAACGAAGATGCTGCGCGTGTTCGGCCCTCGACTTTGAATAGATAAGGATGTCATTGATAAACACGATAATGAAGCGATTAAGGAAAGGTTTACATACACGGTCCATCAAATCCATGAAGACCGCGGGTGCGTTTGTGAGACCAAAACGCATGACCATGAATTCGTAATGGCCATAACGGGTACGAAAAGCGGTTTTAGGGATGTCTTGCTCCTGAATACGCAACTGATGATAACCAGAACGTAGATCGATCTTAGAGAAACAGGTAGCGCCTTGCAGTTGATCAAATAAGTCGTCGATTCGGGGTAAAGGGTAGCGATTCTTGATAGTAAGCTTATTGAGTTCCATATAATCGATGCACATTCGGAACGATCCATCCTTCTTTTTCACAAAAAGGACAGGTGTGCCCCATGGCGATGTGCTAGGGCGATGAAGCCTTTATCAAGTAACTCCTGGAGTTTGCTAGATAGTTCACGCATTTCGGGCGGTGCGAGGCGATAAGGGGCTTTAGCGACAGGGTTAGCTCTAGGAATGAGGTCGATATGAAAGTCGATATCTCGGGTAGGGTCCTTCACTACCCGATACGAAAATCGTCAGGAAAGACATTAGGAAAATCACGAACAACGGGAACGTCCTTCAAAGTTTTCTTTTCCTCCTTCGCTACTACAATATGGGCTAAGAAAGCCAAGTATTCCTTGCGGAGATACTTGCTTGCGTGAATGCACGACATCAGTTTCAATTCTTTCAAGGATACTTCACCATAAACACATAATTGGTCGCCGTTTGAGAGAGAGAGAAGCGAATCATCTTTACGAAACAAACAACTTACGCACGATTTTCACGAAGAAAATCCATGCCTACTATGACATCGAAACTACCAAGTTGCATAGGAATGAGATCGATCGGGAAGATTTGATTGTTGAGTTCAAGAGTACAATCACGGAGAATAGAACTGACGGTGACGGTTCTTCCGGTGGAAATTTCTACGTCGAAGGTCGTTGAGAGGTTAGCACGTTTACATTCTTGGAGCTTTTCGAATTCAAACAACATAAAACAGTTATCGGCTCCAGTATCAAATAAGCAAGAAGCATAAATACCGTTAACAAGGAACGTACCATTGACAACATTGTTGTCAGTCTGAGCCTGGCGGACGTTGATGTTGAAAGTTCTTCTGTGGGCTGCTTGTTGTGGCTACTTCTGCTGCTGCTGAGGCTGCTGTTGCGGTTGTTGTTGTTGTTGTTGTTGTTGCTGTGGTGGTTGCTTCTGCGGTGGTTGTTGCTGCGGTTCTTGTTTCACAACGCGGTGTGGGCAGACGGTAGCAAAATGATTAGGGTCACCACAAGTGTAGCAGGTTCGAGCATTAGCAACGGGTGCTGGAACTGCTGGGTTACCCTGAAGAGCAAGAGGTTGTGCTAGTGGTGCTGGAAGAGCTTGAGCAGCTTACTGACGTGGCCCTGAATGGCAGTGAGTAGTAAAATGCCCATAGATGTTCCAGTTTACACAGAAACGACAGTTGACCCTGTTGGGTAATGATAGGTGCATGTAGGACAGAAAGGGTGGATACCAGTGTACGCACGCTTAGCAGGCGGTGCGTTGGTAACAGTAACTTTACGGTTCTGGTTGCTGGGTTGTACGGGGACGGCGTTGAGTGGAGCGACGGTAGTAGCATAGTTCTTGTTGTTGTTGTTGTTCTTTCGCTTGCGGCTCTGGCATGAAGACTTTGAACCTTGAGATATCGCATTGTCGGTGTTGGGTGTTGTGGTTGCTTGATTGAGACTCTTGGTCGAGGTTTTGAAATATCCAGCCAAGACTCGCTTGTCGTTGATCTCAGCTGCGAGTTGGTAGGTTTCCTCAATGGTAGCAGGTTTTGCTGCCTGAACAAAGTCAGCTACACAGTCGGGGAGAGCTCAAATGTACTTCTTGATTGTCTTATCAGGTGTGTCCACCTGACTAGGACAGATAATACTTAGCTACTTGAAATGAGCGGTGAGACCAGCGTTGTCACCTCCTTGTAAGGACCTATAATGGTGTAGGTTTACGCCTATCTTTATCAAACACAAATATGAGCTATTGGGCTTAGCCTTGTAGTGGGTTAGATAGTAATGAAATAAGCCATGTGGGCTAATTAGTGATTTGGGCTTGTTTGGTTAGTAATATTGTGCATGTGGGCCTGGCCCAGTCTGTAACTAGGTCACCCTATGTAACTATAAATAGGGTGAACCTAGGTCATTAGAAGGTTAGACATTTTTGAGAGCTTCTTCAGTATTTTTCGATTTATGTGTTGGTGTACCAGACGGTTCTCTAGAAACCGTGTGCACTTTGGTTATAATCGATTGATTGTTCTTGTTCTTAACACTTTTCTCAGTATTCCACGCTTTGATTAGTGTTTGATATCCGATTATAGTGTTCCTGGACTTACAATTGGTATCAGAGCCTAAGTAGTCTTGCGAAGGCTCGGTTCATTGGATATCATTCGAAGAACAAGAATATTTTTTTTGAAGATCGAAGAACACGAAGAACGCTGTTGAAGATCAAGAAATTTTTGAAATTTCTGCATTTTGATCTGTTGGAGGAAGAGAGAGATTGTGTTTACTACTATTTTGGAAGTTATTGGTGGAAACTATCAATTGAAGATTGAATTTCGAATTGGTCCTTGATTTTCGGGATTAATTTGGTTTATTGTTTCCAAAGTCAACGAATATATCTTCTGCGACTACCACTATATCAAAAAAAGTGTGATATTGTTTCAAATTGTGGGATCAGTACGTCATCATCGTCATATTCAATTCAAATCTTGTGCAATCCAACAACTTCTTGTGCGACTACAAGTGTGCAACAATTTTTGAATCTTGTGCGATTATCTTTTTACATCATCATCAAATTCTTGTGCGACTATTGTTTTCTTGTGCGTTTCTATCATTCTTGTGCGATCCTAGACATCTTGTGTGATTAAATCATTCTTGTGCGACTACAATTCTTGTGCGATTACGATCTTGTGCGATCCAGCAGTCATCATCAACAAACAAACAACAGTCATTCATCATCAGTTTAATCAACCACATCCAACATTAACTCCGGCCACCTGTAATAACACAACCACTTCACCGGTCACCTTCAATCTCTAGCCACCACCTCCGTCCACATCCGAAACTCTATCACGTTCATAGCACCATCTAAATCACCTCCGGTCCATCGTCTTCAACACTCTGACACTGTTCATTCAAAACAATCCGAAATCCAAGAATCATCATCATCGGTGTTTGCGAGTTTGGGTTCGAAACTGTTACACGATTTTACCACAGCTTCATCGCACCACAGTCATCATCACTGAGAAATCATCATCTCCAGTCTCCGTATTTGAATAACAATCTTCATCGTTGTTTTGAACAATCTCTGTCGAACTCAGATTCACGTCACCTGCTTTCACCATCTCCAACTTTCCGGCAACATCTTTCATCTTTATCGTCGTCAAATCTCCGACGACCGGCCGTTCCCGTCATTACCAACACCTCCGCCACACCAACTACACTTCCGTTCACCTGCAACTTCACTTTCACCACCGTAGCTCTTCATTCCGACCACCGTGCTTCGCTCATCTTCATCCTATCTCCGTCAAACAGTAAAGGTTTTGGTCTGAGTTCGTGTGACGGCTGAAACGAAAATTAGGGTTTGGTTTTGGACGTACCGTTTCGTAAAGAAGAAGAAGGAACAGAATATCTTGGCGGCATTTGCTTTACAAGTGAATTAGGGTTTTGGTTACGGTTGAATCGTAGAAGAAGAAGTGACATATTTGATATAATTATTTAGTTTTTTTTAATATGTTTTTAATAATAATAATAATCATTGAGTCATCATTACCTAGTAATTAATGATAATATAAAATTATAATTATAATATTAATTAGTTTTTTAATATAAATCATAAAAAAAAGGTTTTTGTTATTGTTTGGTAATAAGTTTTGATAGGTTTGGAGGCGCGGTACAGGAAGCTGGTTCGTGCGTTTTTTTTAAAGGGGGTTTGAGTTAGCGAGTACACGGGTTCTTGCTTTGGACTTGCGTTGTGGAAACAGTTAAAGGCGCACATTTTTGGGGGATCACATATTTGGGGGATCACATCTTTGGAGATCATACTTTCGGGGGATCACAGTTAAAAAATCTTAAAAATGTCTTCTAAGAGAGAGGTGCTTGAACAGAAATTTCAAGGATTCAGATACTCATATGGTGAATCTATAGAAGCACTTACAGGCCGGTTTGCTGAACTGCTCTCTGAAATGGAGAAGTCTGAGATTGAGGTGTCTAATCGCACGAGCAACACAAAGCTCCTGGATGCTCTAAAAAGGATTCCAGATCAGGCAAACTGTAGTTGGTTTAGAAATGTTAATCAGATAATTGTAACAACCGACTGCTACTGTTACAAAATGAAGACGGATGAGCTGATCTCACTCATCAAATCATATGACAATGCTGAAAAGCAGAAGGCTCAATGCAACACATCTGATGTAGTTTGCTCACCCACTCCTACTTCTACTGCTCCATTGCCTGCTGCAGTTTGCTCATCCACTTCTGATGCAGGGATTCAAATTCACGACTTCACTCCCATTCCCAATGAGGTATGTGTAGATGATGTTTGTTGTACTTTAAAATGTAGACAGAAAGTAAAAGGTTTTAAAGAACAGGCTCAATCGCTTTCTATGCAACTTCAATGTACCAAATCCAGTAGCTACGAAGTTAAAAAGAAACTGGATGGGTATAAGGAAGTGGTAGAGGCTCAAAAACGTGACATTCGACAGTTGCATAGTGATCTAAGCGAAGCAAAATGTCGATATCTCCACTTCAAGGAGCTATCTGAAAAATTAACTGTTGAATTAAACAACTTAAAATCGACTTTCGAAAATACTGAATTTAATTTTAAAAAATTTGATGTTTCAAGTG
Source organism: Helianthus tuberosus (assembly GCA_030545235.1). Taxonomy (NCBI): domain Eukaryota; kingdom Viridiplantae; phylum Streptophyta; class Magnoliopsida; order Asterales; family Asteraceae; genus Helianthus; species Helianthus tuberosus. The sequence continues at coordinate 94,356,551 of CM060399.1, read as the reverse complement.
AAAAGGTCGAAAAGATGATAAATCAACAGTTAAAGTATAGCAAAAAGGAAGTGAGGAATAAGGGATTGAGATTTGTATGCATACCTCCACCATACAATCACAATTACACCTCTATTCCTATGACTGAGGAGGAGATAGCCGACTTGCCTGAAATGGAATATGGGAAGCCTAGGGATAGGAAGGCTGAGCCTGTTAATCCAAAGACAGTTAAAATCACAAGGCCTGATAAAACTGAAATTGTTCTAGAAAAACAGGCATTTGATAAAACTTTCGTGAAACCTGCTGATGTTTTAAAGCAAACCGAGACTCTAAATTTTGAGAATAATGCGAACATTGACAAACATTTTCAAGTATTAGATAATACTGTGTCAGGTTTTTCTCAAAATTCATCTGAAGTACAACAACAAGAGAAAGAGTCTAAAACAAAATTTTTCAATTTTGAGTTTGCTATGTTGAGTGAGTTTGTTGAATGGTCTCGCAAACAAACTAAGTCAACTGCTTCATCTGATTCGTCATGTGACTCCTCAGAGACAGCTAACTGTGAAAAGTCAAAGTTAGCTGATTCAGCTGAGTCTATTAACGAATCACCTGAAATAGTTGAATCAGAACAAACAATAGTAGCATCTGAGCCACCTGCTCCATCTGACTCCAAATGTGAATCACCTGAATCAACTAATTCTGAAAAAATGGAATCAGTTGAATCTAGTGAATCCAGCTGTGAGTCTTCTGAAGCAGCTGACTCAGCAGCAGAGGATTCAGCAGAGCCACTACAAAAGGAATGTAACTCAGGTGGTTCAGCTGAATCAACCAGTGAAACAGTGACTGAGCCCACAACATCTGAAGTTGAAATAACAAGGCCAGCCCCTGATTTTAAATGTGTGAATGTTACTGATGCCTCTACTTCATGTGCAGACAAAGTAATTATTGAGGATTGGGTTGAGGGGGATGATGTTGTTTGTCAAAAAGCTGATGATGTTTGTCCAAAAACATCAAATTTGTCTGCTGATGCTCCTCCTTATGTGAGAAAGGATGCTTCTGAGCCAGCTTTGAGAGGCCCTTCAAATAAATATGTGCCTCCAAAGCCAACAGATAAAAATGAAAATGCTAAATCTAGTAAATGTGCTAACTGTTGTAAACAGAGACAGATGAAGTAGGGCAAAAAGGCTGAGAAGGCTGCAAACAAATCATCCAACAAGCTTTATAATTCATACTCATCATCAGTTGGATCTAATGGATCGGGATATGCTCCTTACATGAAAAAGTAAACTTGCTACAACTGCGGCATACCCGGTCACATTGCAAGGAATTGAACACATCGTCCCTATGTGCCGTACTATACACAACATCAGAGGTTTACACCTAGGGATAGATCTTATTCTAAGCCAATGAAGGTTGAAAAACCTAAGGTAATGATGAATAAGCATCCCCAAGTTAAACCATTTGATGGGGACTGGAATGCTGCAAAAACTAAACGAAAACAAGCTTTGAAACCAAAACAAGTTTTGAAAAACAAAAAGGTTGAAAAGCAAACTGTTTTGCCCAAGGCTCCTAAGAAATTAGAGAAGCCTAAACAAGTTTGGAAGGCAAAATATAAAGCAGTAACATCACCAGTCCTTGAATCAAAAGGGACCATGTGCTTTAGAGAAGTGTCTTACGTTGATGCTTCAGGAAAACCCAGGACCACGATGGCATGGGTACCAATGTCTTACTAATCTCCTTACTTTTCAGGGACAACCAAGGAGGAGTTGTTGACAATCCTTGGATGTTGATAGCGGTTGTTCCAGAGACATAACGGGTAACATTTCACTGTTTCAAAATGTACATTTCTTTACAGTTGATATGTTTCGTTTGAAGGAGATAAAAGAGAAGTAAGACTAGATCAGCGAAAAGGTACAAAATTTGAATTTCGTATTCTAATTTCAATATTGATTAGTCTTAAATTTTGTGATGGAACGGTTAGGCAAAAACAACAAAAATATTTTCATTTTCTTTTGTGTTTCTCGTTGTACATATGTTTTCGTTTGTCAGGTAAATTTGCGCGTAAGTTTTATGCACAAATTTAGGGGGATATCCAGAGATATCTGTAAATATAGAAAATGAGAAAATACAAAAACATTCGAAAAATACAAAAATAAAAAATATTTTGTTGCATACATGGGAAATGAAATAATTTCACAATGTGGATTAAGGCTGACTCATGTAAGACCAATATTGAAACGGTCTGACTCTAGAGCGATATGTTGGTAGGCTTTATCCTGATGGCTAGATTCTTTGACTGGTACTGCGTAGAACACTAATATTAATCTATGACCTCAGGAAAGAACGTCACTTGGAATTAGGACATGGTTATTTGAATGCGTGTGTGACGTCCCGATACACATAATTTCGTTCTAGTTCTGAAATCTTTTCTGACCAACTCGTGTATCTCCTCTGTTTTGCGTGAGCAAAGACCTGGAGGTGCTAGGCAACGTCAGCCCGTCAGCTTCTGCTGCATGCAGATACATGCTGACCTAGCTGTACGTTGTCGCGCTATAGATCAATACACCCGAAAGAGGCCCTCTAGTGCCTAAAAGAAACCCGAAAAAAAAAACCTATATCAAACTGAGAAAACTCATTTGATCTGTATATTATATCCATCTATGCAAATGATCTATTCTTTTCTCTTCTCAATCCAGTCCCAGTCAAGATTTCAGAATCCTAGAACGGGCTTGTGAAATATGTGGTAGGGAAACTACTCGTATGATAGTCTGTTCAAATCTAAAATTCCGGGAATTGATCGTGATTGATTTGAGTGTTCATATTAATTTAAATTGGAAAACATGATAAATCAGTTGCCGACCGTCACTTGAAAAAGGCCTAGGGAGATAAGTTTAAGTGGACAAATATACTGGCAATCGCTCGGATCACCCAAAGTAAATTAGTGTTGATAAGTGTAGTTTGGCCTGAAACACGGTGATTTGATCCCATTGCAAATTGTAATTGTATATTAGTTTCTTTGTTTATTGGTGTTTTAGTTTGTATTGTTAGTTTTTATAAAATCAAAAAAATCCAAAAATAGAGTGCTTATTTGTTTTATTAAAAATATTAACCGTTCTTGAAGATTTGATTGATCATCATAAACTGAATGAAATTTGAATTGTGAAATCCAAGTACAAATACTTGGATGTACCGAGTGTTCATGAGGTACTTTCCTCTGTTGCACATAAATGTTTGCTTATGAATTTCTGAGCATGTGCAGAATTTGATTCAAATCAAGAAACAGGGGTTGTTGAATATTGAGATGCTGTTGGCTGCTGACAAAGTATGAAGCATCACAACAACAAGATGTGCCTGAGTCAGAAGAACCAGATACGTGTCATCGTCTGACAGTGATAGTACATTTGAAGAGGTACCTGTGAACCTGCTTGAAAGAGAAGTCATTGACAAAGAAAAGAATTGCTGAGAATCCTCCGCTTTCATTCTTTTCAACAAGTTTTTTCAAGCAAAGCTGATTGCGAAAGAGAAGAACAAAGAGCCCAAGCTTCAGGTTGAAGACATGATGTATCTTCCCACAGACACATGATATTGACAACAGTTTGATAAAGACAGCATAAACCTAGGGGGATATTGTAAGGCCCTATAATGGTGTAGGTTTACGCCTATCTTTATCAAACACAAATATGAGCTATTGGGCTTAGCCTTGTAGTGGGTTAGATAGTAATGAAATAAGCCATGTGGGCTAATTAGTGATTTGGGCTTGTTTGGTTAGTAATATTGTGCATGTGGGCCTGGCCCAGTCTGTAACTAGGTCACCCTATGTAACTATAAATAGGGTGAACCTAGGTCATTAGAAGGTTAGACATTTTTGAGAGCTTCTTCAGTATTTTTCGATTTCTGTGTTGGTGTACCAGGCGGTTCTCTAGAAACCGTGTGCACTTTGGTTATAATCGATCGATTGTTCTTGTTCTTAACACTTTTCTCAGTATTCCGCGCTTTGATTAGTGTTTGATATCCGATTGTAGTGTTCCTGGACTTACACTCCTTCCTGCTTGATGTGCCAGAATTCATTCTTCAGCTTTTGAGCTTCATGAGGAGAACAAAACTCCTTCATCATAAGGTCCCTGAGTTCCTCCCATGAAAGGTCATAAGCAGCATCGTTACCGCGCCTGTTGCGCTCAGCAGTGCACCAATCCAGTGCCCTAGACTGAAAAACTCCAGTAGCATTCACAGTGTGGAGATTTTCTGGGCATCCGCTTTGCCTGAAGGTGACCTCGATAGAGTCAAACCACTGAAACATAGCGTTGGGTCCATCTTCACCAGTGAAATTTGCAGTACCACAGGCTTTGAATTGTTTGAAGCTGAAAGGAGTTCTAGGCGCGTCACTTTTTGACTCGACCGAAGACTTGCTGCTGACCTTATTGATTTCGCTGACGATCTGAGGTATGACTTTAGCCATTTCCTTGGCCACAAGTGAAGCAATGCGCTTGTCAGCATGGTTTTTTCGGGCAGCGCGTTGCGTGTGGGATCCAAATGACGACATTGTCGAGTGCAAATTCTGCAGTAGACGTCGTCATGTGAATTAGACGAGATTCGATTATATCGGGTTTTGAAAAGTTTAGCGTTTTAATCACCGTTTTATTATCATTATCACCATTATGTAAAGCTCAGGAACACGTAGGCACACAAACCACATAGGCACATAAGAATGTATGAGCACATAATTCACATATTTTGCACGTATTCACCTATCTTTCAAGGTTACGTAGCGCGGTTGAGGGTTGCGAGCGGTAGCGAGTAGTATAGCGTGCGAGAGTTCTTAGTTTGGTTTGTGATTAGTTAGCGTTTGAGATTATGGAAGTTGTGCGAGTTGTGCGCGTTTTGTAAAGCGAGGAGTGGAAAAGCGTATAATCACCAAAATCGAAACATATAAACACATAAAATCGATAGCTCATAAAAATCGGCGATTGTAGGCTAGAAGTAAAATGGAGTGCCTTAGGTGTTAGACATCGACTACCCAAAGTGATTCGACTATTTCCAACGAGTTCGAGTACACGCTTTGTGTCATAGCCCCCGACCCCACCCCGGGAACGGGAGCCGCGGCCCAGTCAGATGGTATCGGTGTCTATTAAATTGGCAGCGGAAATTTTCATCAGGACCGTAGTTAGGAAATATTTTGTCAGAGTCAAACACCATAACGTTTAAAATGAATAAATGGGATAAAACTCAAGTTTTTCTGATAATACATTTATAATAGACAAACGGGACAAAGCCCGATTTTCGTTTTAAATATATATATTTATAGGGAGTAACCCTGATTATTAAAAACAATTCCCCTTTTTAATTAGGTAACTTTTATGGCCACTTTTCTAAGCCTTCAGTGCTCTCCAGCTGGCTTTTATTGGCTTCACACTAAGTTACCTGAAACACGTGTTTAAAACATTTTATCAGCAAGAAATACTGGTGAGTAAATCCCAGTTTAATCAAAACAGATTTTATCATTTTACAGCATTGAGGGTGGTCGCGCAATTACATTTGTTTCCATCTACCATAATTACCACCCACGGTACTGTCAATCAATGACTGGTGGTCATGTTACTACTCACAGTGTAGTAACAAATTTTGTATATAAAACCCCAACATACCGATGATAATTTTAGAATACAAATACTCAAGAACTTTTAATTATAAGGTAAAACAATTGAGGTTTTGTAAAAACAGTTTACAAAAAGGAGATTACTCACATTGCTATTTTAGGTATTTCCTTGGTGACTTCCTGGTTATAATCTAGTTAAATAAACAATGCACACGTGTTAGTATAATAACCCAATTTACATTACTTATACCCTCCCCGAGACAGAACTCCAACGACTACGTCTGGCAGAGCCTCGACAGTCATTACGGAGCACCAAAACAATCGGGCATCGTATCTAATACGTAACCGGGGGTTATGATATTTACATCGAGGCAGAGCTTCGCTAATTAGGGGGTATTAGGCTATAACTTCAGCCTATGGAAAGTGTGAGAGAATTTAGAAATTTGAACAGATTGGAAATGCTGATCATCGCTTCTTTTATAGCTGATTCAGGAGGTTCTCGTGCCCCGGGACAGATGAGGGCCAGGTCTTCGCGGCCTGCGAGAGACTACGTGTCTCGTATAGGGTTACTGAGTCACGAACTAGCTTTGTCGGGTGTCACGCCACCTGGCATGATGTGGTGCGGCCTGATGGCCAACTGTCGCGGCCCGCGACAGCTCCTCCTGTCTCCGTCGCGCCCCGCGAGCGAGTAGGGAATTTTGTTTTCTTTGATTTTTATTAAAATAAAGGTATTTCGGGCCTATTTTTCATATACGGGGTGTAATTAGGAGCGTTTAGTGGTGTCTAAAATATTTTAAGGAGGGTTGTTATATCCTGGGTATGACTCTCGAACTATTTAATAAAATAAATAATGCACTCGCATTAAGTATAGTAACCCAATTCAACTTTATCCCTACGTTACGAGACAGAACCCCAACGAACTTAGTCGGGCAAAGCCTTGACATGCGTTACGGGGCCGTAGATCAATCGGACAGGATATCAGTGATCAGGGGTTAAAATACTTAAAATGGGGCAGGGCATTATTATTATTATAAATAATAAAAAAATAAACACTATTGATTTTTAGAGAGAGAGTTTGCGAGAGGTATGAGAAGGAGACAGAAAGTTTAAGCCAATTGAATGTTGAAGTGATTGTTCTATTTATGCTAAAATTTTCCCACAACTTGAAGCTTCAGGAATGGACACGTACACCTTGTATTAATTGAATTCATGTTCCTATACACACACGTAGACATGCATCTTTAAATGCATGCATAATTTTCAAATTTCATGTAGGGCACGTCCACCTACATGCATGAATGTAAATTTTTTTTATTAATATTATTTTATTTAATATATATATATATATATTATAATTAATTAAGCCGCTTCACTCATTTGACGCTTATAACTTCTAAAATATGACGTTTTATAAAACAATGAATATGTCATTAGAACGAGAATATTTGTCTCTACATTTGGATCTAAGTTTCATTAAAACGGAGTAGGTTCAAATATAATGTATTTCTATAATTAAATTATTAAACGGTTCTTAGGCCCGTCTAGGTACTTCATATTTCTAACATTCAGCTTAACCATAATCTATTTGTGTAATGACTTTATTTTAAATTTAAAAATTTTGGGAATGTTACACTTTGGCCTAATAGACTATGCTCTCACCGCAACGCGGTGAACGGCATGCCTCCTTCCAGTTACTACGTGCCTCGGGTCGTTGGAATGATCGAGACTTTGGTGAGAGTTGTAAAATCAACGTAGGGAGTGGAATGCGTTATTAAGATGCGGGTTTCATCCCTAACTTAACAATTTCGCTCCTAATTGTGGTAAAACCACGAGAAATAATGGGAGATTCCTGTTGAGGTATGGATGTCACTCCTAACTCAACAAGGATTCTCGTGCTGAGAGTAAAAATATGCGTAGAGTGAGTGATCTTATCGGGAGTTCTTGGTTTTCACACCTATTCCCGACACAATCACTCGTTTGTGTTTTGCGAGCATTTTCCAAAACGTGTGTGTTATGTCAGCCTTAGGAAAGGCAAGTAGTATCTCGCCTTAGGAAAGGCTCCTTCGTACGAAACTGTAGTATGCAGGTCCGTATGAAGATGCAGTTTTCACAGGTTCGAACGAGAGTATCAAAAGTGGGTTCGTACGAAACCCCTACTGGGTTCGCACGAAGCTGGTCTATTGGTACTTAGACTATAGACTAGGTCAGCACTACACGACTCGACCTAATTCCCTATAGTTATGGCTCTGATACCAATCTGTCATACCCCAACCGATGGCGGAATCATCGGGGCGTGGCACTGAGCAAAACATATTATTCATGAGAATCCATAACAACTATTAGTGACAATATTTTTAAGGTTCAATATCCCATACTATTAAACAAATAAAGCATAACAGTTATTACAAATATTTAGTCTCAAAAACAAGTTCCATTCCGACAACTCAGATTTTATTTGGTGGGTTTCTAGACTCCTAACTTGTTTGCGGCACAACATCCAATCAACCTGTCACATACGTTAAAATAAAATTCAATACATAAAGTAAAGGTGAGCATACAAGTTTGCATATATATAGTATGAAAAGCGTTTACGCATAACCAGCACGTAACACGTAACGGGCGAAGCATGTAACTATCAACAATGATACAACCTAACCACGAGACTGCGTTGTAGAGTGTGCGCGACACATGTTCACCGAAGCGAACACGTGAAGTAAAGTAATGTGATCCCTAGCAACCCCTGTCACACAGGTGCTGAGTCCAAACTATAGTACTATCGTTGCTAGAGGCGGTCTAGTGTAACACTGTATAGCAAAGTAACTAGCATTCAACAAATCACGTATAGCAAGCGGGAGCGGTTAGCATTTACAAAGTGTTTACATTGTGTGTTGTGTTTTTATATAGAACGTATGTAACACCCAAAAGTGCGTTAAATGAAAATGGGTTTGAGTATACTCACAATGTGTGTTTAGCGAGTAAACACAATCTGGATTGGATTGAAAGGAGCGCGTCGGATCAGCCTGTACACGAAAACAGATGTATAAGTCTTCCTCAGGGCTGAATGATTGTAACAGAATGTCGAGTGGGGTGAAAAGTGAGTTAAGTGTTCAACAGTCTATCCGCACGGATGGGTCCCATCCAGACGGATGGTCATCCAGACAGATGGTTATCCGGGCGGATGGCCATTCAGACGGATGGCCATTCGAATAGGCTGTGGTTGTTTGTGAACTGTTGAAATTCGAAGTTTAGTTAAAAGCGTTTAAACAACGGAAAAGTCAGGGTCGGGTCATTCGGATGGATGGCCATTCGATCGAATGATATGTAGTTGAAGTTTTGTAAAATTTTCTAAGTTAAAGTTTTTGAGTTGACAGAGACGGCGTGACGACGTGTTAAACAACGGAACACACCAATCCAGTTCATTCGACCGGATGGGCCCAACCCATTCGAACAAACACACTATTCTTGATGAAGATTCATGTTTGACCCGTTAATCGGTCCATCTCTTTGGCGGAAATTAGTTTTCAAGCCGGCTTTCGACTAAGGAACGAGTGGAGAGTCTGATTGAGTACAGATTCCATCAATATTGTGTAAAAACTGAAGAAGAGTTCAAAACAAGTTGAAAAAGTGTTGAAATCTTTCATAACTAAGTTGAGAAGTGTGAAATCCGTTAGATCTTGGACCAATCTCGATTGAATGGTGCTCCACAACAGTTTGCCCAAGCAAAATGAGTGGAAACCACCTTCATGAGGTATAAAATCAGTAATTTCGAGAAAAAGTTTAAGTATATATGTGTTTGGATGAAGAAGATGGAGTAGAAGTGAACAAAGATGTAGATTAATGAAGATTTGAGTGAAAGAGCTTACAAATTGTCCTTGAATCGCGACTGAGGGCTTGAGAGCGGATGAGAGTGTTAAAGTCTGAGAATGAGGGTGTACAGCTATTATTTATAGGGGGAGCGTGTGACACCTGTGTCACTTCAACCATCAAACAAATACCAAATCAATGAAATATTGTATTTCATACTTAGGATTTGTATAAATATGTGTATCGTTTGCACATATCAATTCTTGTTCGATTTCAAGCTCTAAATCGCCTTCTGGAAGGTTATACACGATCTGATGCGTAAATATAACCAGTTTAATGCAACAAACACTCCGGAACAGTGACATAGGCTTAACATAACTTAAATAACCTTTACATAACTTAGAAATAAGTTTTGGAAGGTTTGGTATGGCGAAATCAAGTTTATTCGCTTACAGGGACTAATTTTGACAAACTACGAAAGTATGCCGATTCGTACTGTAACGAACATTCCGTAACTTGATCATAAGTTAAACATACCCTAAATATCCTTTACATAGCTTAGAAATAGGCTTTGAGGGGTTCGGTATGCTAAAATAAACTTATTTGATCAATAGAGACTAAAAGCGTCAAAAGCGCATAAGTTTGCATTTTCGCGCATATCTTACGGTCTGAATATACCCGGACATCCAAAAATTTATGTAATCATTAAAATATTTTATTTGAGTGATTGGCATGATAAAATTCCATTCGTCGCGTAATTTGGATCGTTTTTGCGTTCGTTACGATTTCCGTCGTAATTAACCGAACAACGCAACCGTACAACCAAACGAACCGACATCCGAGATATTTTTGAGCACATTTCAAGTTCCCTATACTTTAACTTTATTTTAGAGCCTTGAAATGGGGTTAACGGGGCTTAAAAGTGCCAAAAAATCAAGTTTTACAAGTGTAGGGACCATTTTTGAAATTTCTGGCAGATACATTGAACTTGGTCCATTTTTGAGGATTTGATGGTTTTAACCCAAGGTTTTGCACTTTATGGGCTGGAATTTGATGGTTTTAAGTATTCCCATGGTTTTGAAAACCATGTGCCGACATGTAAGGTCTAGATCAAGGCATGTTTTGCGAGGAACGATCCTAACGGTTCTCCAAAATCTATAAATACCCATGCTTTCATTCACTTCAACTCACACTTAATTCATTTTGCTCTAAGTTGAGGTTTAAACACTTCATACCTGAGCAAACTTGGATCAAACTTCCTAGTGTGGACCCTTTGTAAGTATTCTTTCGTGTATGCGTTTTTAGCACGAAAGTCAAAAAGTGTTTGACTTTCTGCTTTGACCAAGTTATGGTCAACACAAAGTTTATTTGAACTTTGCGACGTGAGTGTAATCACGATGGTTATAGTCCCGTGCGACTATACCTACTGATTATTGTCACACCCTGACTTTTGCGGAAGCGTGGTTATTGGTGTGACCTCTTAATACCATAGCATTCAATCATAACAATGCTATATGATAAAACCAAAAGATATTCATCCATTAATTAAGTTTAGAAAATACCACAACACACTTGTCTTGAAAACATCGACACCAAATTAAGTTACAACCCATGACCTATTCAACTGAGTTCATAAAGACTCCACAAAAGACTTTAAATAAAACCGGAGTTTAGAAACTTGTATCCCGTCCAGGAATAGGATACACCCCCTAAACTCGACAACCATGGATAACATCTTTTATTCATGACGCAGCTTGAAGACACATGCATACACCTGCCAGATCCCTTAGTTTCCTGAAATACATGTAGTTTAAAAATATCAACAAAAGTTGAGCGAGTTCATGTGTTCGTGAGTATGTATAAAACCTTTGTAAATAGTGTAAGTAAGAACGTCCCAGTACGATAGCAAACAAGGAAAAGATCACCAATGGTTTGCAAGGCCACTGATATGTGTGACGGTGTAGGAAGACTCAAACCTAGCAAAGTTGCACCGGGCTTCCGGCTGGAAGACATAGTCACCACTATGGACCACCCTGGCCTCATGGGTGTGGGCTCGCTACACCCAAATAGATCTATCACTTATGCCCCTCGGTCCTACAAGAGGATTGATGGCCTCAAGTATACGCCTATCAAATCACATGATCTATGGTTCTTTCCTAGGCTAACCATACCAATTGTATTGTAAGTAATCCTTTGTAACATTTATTTCACCCCCGAAATAAATAAACAAAACAGTTTAAAGAAAAGGGGGACATGAACTCACAGTATTGCGTCCTCAACTCGTAACTCAAACTTTGTCAGCAACCACGACTACCTACAGTGTACTAACGTCTATTAGACGAACGGGCCATGCCTGGCTTAGTATTTACGTTTTTTGAGTTACGTTTCTTATGTTCCCAATGTTATTCCAAGTTATAATTACTTGTTAAAATAATAATTATTTTAACTTTAACTTATATTCAGTTTTGGAATAATTGTTTAAACCACATTTTGTATCAATACTTCTCGAGTATTTATTTTCATATTTCCTTCCCAAGGATGGGGGTATTCTCATACATGTATATTTGTATTATTGTATTTGTAGTTTCCAAAAATAATATATTTCCAAGACTCACTTTAGAAAATATATTTAAACTTATTTTGTCCAAAATAATGTATTCCAAGAAAATATATATTTTTCCCAAAAATTACATATCTTCTAAATCTACTAAGAAAATATATTTTTACTTCCAAAAAAATATATTTTCACCTTGTCAAAAATATGATACAACTTCGTAATATTTACAAAAATTTTATTTTTATTTCTTGTATCCAAAATAGTATTTACCAAAAATATATATGTAACGGTATTTTGCCGGAATATTTTGTAAGTTACGTTCTATCGTTCGATTTCACAATATTATGCGTGTAACTTATATCTTTATTCCTTGATATTCTTGGTATTAGTTTGGATAGTAAATTCCATGGTATTTGTTAAGTTATATTATTTTACCCTAAAATAATATAACCATTTCACAAAGTATACAAATATTCACACAAGTGTCTTGATATATATATATATATATATATATATATATTCAAAATATATATATTTACCCATTTTAATTTATAAAAACAACCTCCAATATTTGCATTTTTGTAACAAAATTTATGACAAAGGTTATATTGAAAAATATAGTTTAAGACATACTTGTAAATGCTTGTTTAGAAAATATTTTCTAAGTGTTTGTATTTTTAGAAAATTTTGCCATAGTTTCCTTTGAAAATGGAGGTGTCCATGCTATTAAAGCATATCATTTTCTTTTCAAAATCAACACACAATAATCAACAATCAACCCTAAACAATATTTTACTTACCAAGTGCCAAAATATTGCATTTTACATAATAGCATGAACTTGATCTTTTACAAAAACTTGTAGTAACTCGGTAGCATGTTTAGTAGACTTAGTTACCCTTTAAAGTGCGTTTATTACTTTACAAATCTCATTCTTAAAGAGTTTAGGTGTTTACAACTTGTAAACCTATTTTACAAAAATGTTTATTTATAACATCTTCTTGTTTCTCTAGTATCTCTACACTTGTTTTACCACTAAAAATAGTGTAGTTTTAAGGAAGAATCAAGTTCTACTAAAAATCGTATTTTGAACTTAGTTTTCTTGGAAAATCATTCATGAATCTTAGGTTCATAAGATTACTAGATTACTTTGATTATTGTTTTACAATAAATCATTTTAATCATCAAGTTCATGTCTACACAAGAAGATGATTATCTTATGTTGTCACATAATCATCCTCTCACTTGCTAGATCATGTGTTTAATCACAATCTAGCAAGCTCCATATGATGATCAACATCATATTCCCAAGTAACAACAACAAGTGTCATACATATACTTAAACAACATTATTTCAACAAGATTTCATCATATGTAAGCTTCATGTTCATGATTCATGTTCTTGTCTTTTAGGGTTCTTGTGATTTATAACATAACACATCTTTTAACAAATCAAAATTAGAAGTATCAAGGGGTTGTGAGAGTCTTACTACTAGTTCTAAGCTAGGGAAGAACACTTGATGAAGAAGATGATGAAAATGGTGGATGAAGGAAAGTGATGAAGGTTCTTCAAGTTCTACAAGCACCAAGCTTCCTAAAACACCTTGTTACACCTTGAGATGACCTTGGATTGCATGAACTTGAAATGAAAACAATGGTGGTGGTGATGAGGGTGTTCGGCCGAGAGGTAGAAGGGAGGGAGGAAGAGAGATGAAGTGAGTGGTGTGGTGTTGTGAATGATATGATGGTCTCTAGATATCTTCACACCATACTTATAATCTTCCATCCAATATTTTGTTCACCAAATCAAGCAATGATCCAATATAATAAGGAAATAAAATCTAGGAGGTATGGTGGTGGGGTCCTTGTGATAGTAAATACCAGGGGGGGGGGTAAATGTAAGTTTGAATGGTAAATTAGATAATAGTTGGAGGTTAAGTGTAATGTCTAGTGTTTTAAGTGTATGATGCCTTATATAGTGTGTTAGGGTGTTCGGGGATCATAACTAGTTCAAAAATAATAAAACAATGCTTTTAGCAATATTTTGGTGTTCCGGGTAATGTCCGGTTGTTCGGTTATGTACCGGTTCGTTATAGTGTCAAGCTATTCCGTTTAATGATCTTTATGTTACTTTTTGTGACACTTTTAATTCCCGACACTTAGGAAAGCATTCAGGACCATTTAGTCAAATTTTTGCACATAACTAGCTTGTTAAAAAGCTGAATTTTGCTGAAAAATGCAGAATTCTGTACTTTAAGTGGATTTTAGGCACTTTCCGGCACTCAAACTATCACCTAGTGACGCAGTTTTACGGTCCTTACTTCCCTACACACTATACTAGTGTAGTACCCTGTCCCTGGCCCATGCTGGGTCTCAAAACACTGTCTGTCTATGTGCTGAACCCCGTCAGCATATTCCCGTTCTATCCGTTAATTGTGCTAACTGTGCTTTGTGCATCATGTATGTCAATATAGTTTGCATGTGATAATAAGGTGACATTATGTAATATGTGATGCACATGTAAGTATGATGCAGTAATCAGAAAGCGGTTATGTATAATCCAGCACAGTCATTAAGCATTAATTAATATTAGTTAATTGTACGGATACCTGTTACTTTGGAGGGCGTGAACGATACGCAACAGGTAGCTAACCTGCTACTCCAAAGTAAGAAAATGGAAGTCAGGATCTGGGTATGGTAGGAGTGGAGCAAGGGGAGTCGCGAACGGTGACTGACAAGAACAAGGCGGAGGACGCGGGATCCTCTCTAACTCCATGACTCTCCTACACAGCATCTCCTGCTGGAGCTGCAGCGACAAAAGCAAATCATCCCTCGTGTATCCAATGTGAAAGGGATGGTATGGATCAGAAATAGGCATCGTGTTGGGCGGAAACCAGATAAATGGCTCGCCCGATGGTGTAGTGGCAAAAGGTGCAGTATGTGTAGCAGGTGCAAACGGTGGCATGAAAGGAAAGGCTGCTGACACAGGTGGCTGACTCGATGGACCTTCCCTACTGGTCGGGGAGGAGGGATATCCTGTAGAAATGTGACTGGTAAATCTGTGCGATGAATGTCAGATACGTGCGGGTGAAACGGGTCGATAGCAGCTGGTACATGTGTAGGTGCATAAGGGGGAGTAACGGGTCTAACAAAAGAAGGATAGTCATCGTCGTCCTCGATCCACCCATTGTGGGTGAACGCATATCTAGGGTCAATCTGGTCTGCAAAAGGAGCATGGTCTGCGGGTGCATGTAGAGGGTTAGGCAAAGGTGGTGCAACAAATGGTATGTCAACGTGATCATGCTCCTGTAGAGGATCATGAGCAGGTATGCGCTCTGGTGCAATCAAAGGCTCAGGGTCAGCTGGAGCAAGCTCAAGATCAGCGGGTATATCAAAGAGCTGATCGTCAGGAATGACAGGTAGGGTGAGCAAATTAACCACCATAACCGATAACCGAACTATAACCGACATAACCGAACCACTAATAACCGATAACCAATATAACCAATGGTTATGGTTATGAAACTTTGTATAACCGCTCAATCGGTTATGGTTATGGTTATGAAGCTTTGGTTAACCGAATATAACCGAAACCGAACCGAAGTTGTGATGTTAACTTTATATTATAGATTTGTGTTTTACAAAACCATATAGAGGGTTTTTACTAAGATAAAAGTATGTTAGTAACAAATTGATATTGATGTAGATGTCATTTCTTTTGATAAAGAACTAAGGTGTTATGGCCATAATTGTTTTCGTTTGAGAATTACCTTATTAAAAAGAACTCTAAATCGGTAGTTTAACCAAAAAGTTTACTCTTCGTTATCTTATAAAATAGGATCAAGCTAAGTTCAAATCGTGCACAACCCTATTTTATTTCAAACCTTGCTTGGTTACGTAACCGAAATTAACCAAAACCGAACCATAACCGACTTCATAACCGATTAACCATAACCGAAGTTTGGTTATGGTTATGGTTACCAAAACTCCATAACCGAACTAGCGGTTATGGTTAATAGTAAAAACCAACCCAAACCGACCCATGCACATCCCTAATGACAGGTGCCTCAAAAGGCTGCTCATCGGGGACAAACTCAATCTCATGATCAGGGTCAAATTCGTGAGGAAAGACAGGATCAAACTCATCATCGAACTCGAAGTACTGCGAAGGGACAGGTGCAGCAGACATAGCGGTGTCAGAATCAGTGTCAATGGGATGATGCTGCACGCCCCGTGCGTGTAAAGTAGTAGATGATACGGACTCGAATGAGTCAGGACCAGAATGGTCAGAAGGAGCCTCGACAACAAGAATCTCATCATGTGGAACAGCAACGACATCACCAACTGGAATCTCAACATGAGGGATAACAACATCATCATCAACTGGAATCTCGATAAGTGGAATGACAACTGCATCATCGACTGGAGCCCCACTATCCTGGGCATCCTCAGGGGGACCCTCAATAAAAAGATCGATGTCGTCGTCAGACATAGCGTCTAAAGGCAGATCCTCAATAGGAAATGCAGCAAGAGGAACAGGAGCAGGGATCTGAACAAGAGGTAGATCCCCGTCAGGGAGACCATCAGCTAGTGGTATATCATCTCCAAAATCCGGTAAAGCAAATGGCTGGAAGTCATCATCATCGCTACTCGTAGTGTCTGAAGTGAAAACCTTAGGGTCTGTGGCCATCTCGTCATCTGAAACTATGGCCATAGGGTCCATGGTGTCTGATACTCCCCTATCAGAAGAGGACATGATGTCTGTAACAAAGCAATCACACATATGTACACATATCAACAATCATCAATAAGCATGTAAATAATAACAATGTAAGCATGTATGTATCCTAGTCTTCCCAAGACTTATTCCACCCAGCCTCTCAGACTGAACTACTTAGTCTCTCAGACTAACCTCCCAGTTTCCCAAACTGAACTACCCAGCCTCTCAGGCTAAACCTCCCAGTTTCTCAAACTGCCCCAACTAGTCTCTCAGATTACCCAGTCTCTCAGACTGAACTACCCAGTCAGTCTCTCAGACCAACTCCCCAGTCTCTCAGACTGAATTACCCAACTAGTCTCTCAGACTAACTCCCCAGTCTCTCAGACTGAAATATAAACAAATTCTTTGAAATGTATTTTGTGTCTTTTATTTGTAAAAATGTTTGTTTCCTGGATCTGGACATTTTGTGTATGCAATGAAAACATGTTTGTGAAAACATTTTCGTGAGAGCCCTAAGGATCGTAGTCTAGACTCGAGAAGAATCCTAGTTCGCTACGATCGAAGCTCTGATACCAAGCTATCACACCCTGACTTTTGCGGAAGCGTGGTTATTGGTGTGACCTCTTAATACCATAGCATTCAATCATAACAATGCTATATGATAAAACCAAAAGATATTCATCCATTAATTAAGTTTAGAAAATTCCATAACACACTTGTCTTGAAAACATCGACACCAAATTAAGTTACAACCCATGACCTGTTCAACTGAGTTCATAAAGACTCCACAAAAGACTTTAAATAAAACCGGAGTTTAGAAACTTGTATCCCGTCCAGGAATTGGATACGCCCCCTAAACTCGACAACCATGGATAACATCTTTTATTCATGACGCAGCTTGAAGACACATGCATACACCTGCCAGATCCCTTAGTTTCCTGAAATACATGTAGTTTAAAAATATCAACAAAAGTTGAGCGAGTTCATGTGTTCGTGAGTATGTATAAAACCTTTGTAAATAGTGTAAGTAAGAATGTCCCGGTATGATAGTAAACAAGGAAAAGATCACCAATGGTTTGCAAGGCTACTGATATGTGTGACGGTGTAGGAAGACTCAAACCTAGCAAAGTTGCACCGGGCTTCCGGCTGGAAGACATAGTCACCACTATGGACCACCCTGGCCTCATGGGTGTGGGCTCGCTACACCCAAATAGATCTATCACTCATGCCCCTCGGTCCTACAAGAGGATTGATGGCCTCAAGTATACGCCTACCCAATCACATGATCTATGGTTCTTTCCTAGGCTAACCATACCAATTGTATTGTAAGTAATCCTTTGTAACATGTATTTCACCCCCGAAGTAAATAAACAAAACAGTTTAAAGAAAAGGGGGACATGAACTCACAGTATTGCGTCCTCAGCTCGTAACTCAAACTTTGTCAGCAACCACGACTACCTACAGTGTACTAACGTCTATTAGACGAACGGGCCGTGCCTAGCTAATTTACGTTTTTGAGTTACGTTTCTTTTGTTCCCAATATTATTCCAATTTATAATTACTTGTTAAAATAATAATTATTTTAACCTTAACTTATATTCAGTTTTGGAATAATTGTTTAAACCACATTTTTTATCAATACTTCTCGAGTATTTATTTTCATATTTCCTTCCCAAGGATGGGGGTATTCTCATACATGTATATTTGTATTATTGTATTTGTAGTTCCCAAAATAATATATTTCCAAGTCTCACTTTAGAAAATATATTTAAACTTATTTTATCCAAAATAATGTATTCCAAGAAAATATATATTTTTCCCAAAAATTACATATCTTCTAAATCTACTAAGAAAATATATTTTTACTTCCAAAATAATATATTTTCACCTTGTCAAAAATATGATACAACTTCGTAATATTTACAAAAATCATATTTTTATGTATTGTATCCAAAATAGTATTTACCAAAAATATATATGTAACGGTATTTTGCCGGAATATTTTGTAAGTTACGTTCTATCGTTCGATTTCACAATATTATGCGTGTAACTTATATCTTTATTCCTTGATATTCTTGGTATTAGTTTGGATAGTAAATTCCATGGTATTTGTTAAGTTATATTATTTTACCCTAAAATAAAATAAATATTTCACCAAGTATACAAATAATCACACAAGTGTCTTGATATATATATATATATTCAAAATATTTTTGATGTCTTGTCATGATGTATAGTAGACTAGGTCATTGGGTGTTATAGGTTTTTTGGTTTTGTTTTGTTTTACATATATGGGGCATGTCCTGTATATGAACTAGTGTGGAACACATCCTCACTACTTGTACTTAATTGCGGTTGCATTTTAATAGAATCACCGGGGTAACCCTTTACCCAAAAAAAAAATATATTCAAAATATATATATTTACCCATTTTTATTTATAAAAACAACCTCCAATATTTGCATTTTTGTAACAAAATTTATGGCAAAGTTTATATTGAAAAATATAGTTTAAGACATACTTGTAAATGCTTGTTTAGAAAATATTTTCTAAGTGTTTGTATTTTTAGAAAATTTTGCCAGAGTTTCCTTTGAAAATGGAGGTATCCATGCTATTAAAGCATATCATTTTCTTTTCAAAATCAACACACAATAATCAACAATCAACCCTAAACAATATTATACTTACCAAGTGCCAAAATATTGCATTTTACATAATAGCATGAACTTGATCTTTTACAAAAACTTGTAGTAACTCGGTAGCATGTTTAGTTGACTTAGTTACCCTTTAAAGTGCGTTTATTACTTTACAAATCTCATTCTTAAAGAGTTTAGGTGTTTACAACTTGTAAACCTATTTTACAAAAATGTTTATTTATAACATCTTCTTGTTTCTCTAGTATCTCTACACTTGTTTTACCACTAAAAATAGTGTAGTTTTATGGAAGAATCAAGTTCTACTAAAAATCGTATTTTGAACTTAGTTTTCTTGGAAAATCATTCATGAATCTTAGGTTCATAAGATTACTAGATTACTTTGATTATTGTTTTACAAGAAATCATTTTAAACATCAAGTTCATGTCTACACAAGAAGATGATTATCTTATGTTGTCACATAATCATCCTCTCACTTGCTAGATCATGTGTTTAATCACAATCTAGCAAGCTCCATACGATGATCAACATTATATTCCCAAGTAACAACAACAAATGTCATACATATACTTAAACAACATTATTTCAACAAGATTTCATCATATGTAAGCTTCATGTTCATGATTCATGTTCATGTCTTTTAGGGTTCTTGTGATTTATAACATAACACATCTTTTAACAAATCAAAATTAGAAGTATCAAGGGGTTGTGAGAGTCTTACTACTAGTTCTAAGCTAGGGAAGAACACTTGATGAAGAAGATGATGAAAATGGTGGATGAAGGCAAGTGATGAAGGTTCTTCAAGTTCTACAAGCACCAAGCTTCCTAAAACACCTTGTTACACCTTGAGATGACCTTGGATTGCATGAACTTGAAATGAAAACAATGGTGGTGGTGATGAGGGTGTTCGGCCGAGAGGTAGAAGGGAGGGAGGAAGAGAGATGAAGTGAGTGGTGTGGTGTTGTGAATGATATGATGATCTCTAGATATCTTCACACCATACTTATAATCTTCCATCCAATATTTTGTTCACCAAATCAAGCAATGATCCAATATAATAAGGAAATAAAATCTAGGAGGTATGGTGGTGGGGTCCTTGTGATAGTAAATACCAAGGGGGGGGGGGGGGTAAATGTAAGTTTGAATGGTAAATTAGATAATAGTTGGAGGTTAAGTGTAATGTCTAGTGTTTTAAGTGTATGATGCCTTATATAGTGTGTTAGGGTGTTCGGGGATCATAACTAGTTCAAAAATAATAAAACAATGCTTCTAGCAATATTTTGGTGTTCCGGGTAATGTCCGGTTGTTCGGTTATGTATCGGTTCGTTATAGTGTCAAGCTATTCCGTTTAATGATCTTTATGTTACTTTTTGTGACACTTTTAATTCCCGACACTTAGGAAAGCATTCAGGACCATTTAGTCAAATTTTTGCACATAACTAGCTTGTTAAAAAGCTGAATTTTGCTGAAAAATGCAGAATTCTGCACTTTAAGTGGGTTTTAGGCACTTTCCGGCACTCAAACTATCACCTAGTGACGTAGTTTTACGGTCCTTACTTCCCTACACACTATACTAGTGTAGTACCCTGTCCCTGGCCCATGCTGGGTCTCAAAACACTGTCTGTCTATGTGCTGAACCCCGTCAGCATATTCCCGTTCTATCCGTTAATTGTGCTAACTGTGCTTTGTGCATCATGTATGTCAATATAGTTTGCATGTGATAATAAGGTGACATTATGTAATATGTGATGCACATGTAAGTATGATGCAGTAATCAGAAAGCGGATATGTATAATCCAGCACAGTCATTAAGCATTAATTAATATTAATTACTTGTACGGATACCTGGATTTATGAGGGTTGTCACAATTACCACGTTGATTAGGCGTAGTGACGAGTCGTAGTTTCGGCCAAAATGCGTATTCATGCGTATTTTGCAACCAAACTATTATTGGGTATCAAAACCGTTTGTTTTAATATCTAACTTGTTTTCAAACCTTGTTAAACATGTTTTAACATGTTTAACTTGTCACTTTAGTTTTAGTGCTTATATAGGGTCGTAAGGTAAGCGGTCTAAACAACCGCTTAGACTTTCGAACCCGACCCGTTTGGTCGATCATTAGGATCCAACTAAGCACATTAGGTGACCATAGTTGCATAGGGAATAACCTTCCGAGGTTATACCTTATGGTCACTTCGTTTAGTTAGTTGTATAATAGGTAGTTTATATGCCTTAGGAAAATGACCAAAATGCCCTTTTTATGCATAATTGATATTTAAGCATATGTAACCCAAAATTTTGTCATTTAACTGATTATGCAACATAATTAAACATGTTTAGGCATATAATACTTGTCATAGGACTAGTTAGGCGTTCCGAACGCGTTTTACGCGAACGACACGTTAAAGTAGCTACCTAAACGGGTCGAAATGGGTCGTAAGCACTTATGTTAGGTTTCGTTTTAGTATGTAGGCTTTGTTAAACCATATCATATAAGTTCCCACACTCATTTGGTTTACGAAACCTCATTCTATCCGATCTTCCGATTTAGGTCCGGTTTATTTACTTAGTTACCTATATTAGGTGTCGTTTGATTCCGTGATCCTTCTAGCTGTCTTGGTAGTTGTTCAAGACTTCTAAGCACTCTCAAGTGAGTACATAGTCCCCTCTTTTACTGTTTTCAATGTTTTGGGGTGAAGCATGTGTACCTATTTGTTATGTTCATGATTCCAAAGTATAATTTATTATACGTATTAGTACTTATCTTTTGACAAACTGAATGATTATTTATGGTTTAAACACTAATTTTTCCCAAGATTATAAAAGTAAATTGTTGGATAGTACTTATTTTATGTTCACCAGACCGGTTGGTAGTATGATATAGCGCTATAGGATTAGACACCCCATTCCTGTTGTAAGGAATGTCAGAAACCGATATTTTATCCAAATAGAGATTGCCTTTGTGGTATTTCTATAGTCTCAATTGGTGTAGTTTGATGCACTAAGGTTTGAATGAATTCCAAATCACATTTTTATTGTATATTTCGTTATACTCCCAAAGGTATAGTTTGATATGCTCTCATATGTGATATTGTACAAAACCAACATATATTTTGTTAATTACTAAAACATAGTTTAATATGTTATTTTATAAAACCAAAACATAGTTTAATATGTTATATATAAAGCCAAAACATAGTTTAATATGTTATTTTATAAAACCAAAACATAGTTTAATATGTTATTTATAAAACCAAAGCATAGTTTAATATGTTATTAATAAAACCAAAGTATACTTTTGATATACTACTGAAAACTATTATTTTAACGACTAAAGTATATTAATATACTATCTGTTTAATTATTTTGGAACTGAAATATATTTTAATATATTACTTATTCGACTTTCTTAAAAGCAAAGTATATTTTTATGTATACTACAAACCTTTTTATCAAAACATATTTTATACAAACTCATTTTACTTAATTATTTATTTGCCTATACATTATTCTGTTATATTATCTGATTTCTTATAAATTTTAGTATGATTTATAAAAGAAAATATTTTAAGGTTCATGACTATTTTTGATTAAACATTTTTCTCTAAATTTACAAGTCATGAAACCTATTATAATAAAACCTATGTATCTCACAGGCATTTTTATGCTGACGTACCTATTTTTACACATGTTTCAGGTGTTGTTATGTGATGATTGTTGATACATGCTATACATAGGATGGGCTCGTGCCTTAGCGACTTTAAAACTTGAAAGATAATATTTGTATTTATCTGATTTGTAATAAAACAATGAGTTCAATAATTCAATAATACAAAATTATTTAATCCATGGTTGTGAAACAATGATTCTGTTACGACGCTCCTCGACGTTTTCGCCACGATTTGTTGTTTTACGTGGTCGGGGTGTGACAGAAAAGTTGGTATCAGAGCCAATGGTTATAGGGAATTAGGTTATTAGTAATGCTTTGACCTAGACTATAACCTTGCTAGGACCCTAACACAAGTTATCTTGTGTTTAGTTTTAAAACAATACCGTCACTTATCCTTAGGTGACAACCACAATAAGAACATAAATTTCGAATCCGCTTTGAAAACTAATCATCTGTTCTAGGATGATTTATTATATGGTTTTGAACCCTCTAAATTTTCAAAATCTCGTCAAAGTTTGGTCTAAATAAATGTGAACACGTGCAAACTGGAAGGGTGGGTGCGTGTACCCTGGGTCTTCTGTCTAAGGCTAGAGTGTTCGTACAAATCCACATAATCGGACCAGTCACTCTTACCTGGGAACTCTTGGGGTGAGTGTCCACTTATAGGCGAGCATGTCTTCGCGATACATTAGATTGACCCGTTTACTTTGATTAGTCACCGTTTCATTTGTTTGCCTTAGGTAACAAACAAATTATCGTAATTTCTATGCGTTGTCATTATGTTTTGATTATCTGATATCGTTTCACTTGTTTCCTCCCATATCTTTCATTATCTTCATGATGCCTCTTCATCGCAACAACACTCAAGTGTCCGAACTAGGTGCTGCAATTGCCCAACAAATAGGCGTCGTACTCTAGAGGACCGTTGATTTAGCTATCATTATGACTCGCCTCAGGGATGAAGCCGTACAAGGGAACTGCTCCTTGGTGCAATCAATGCCACCGTCATCATCCGAATCAGATACCCTGTTTCAAATGTACCCACGGTAGACGATGGGGACATTTGGTTAACATGTGTCGCTTTTCTATCCAAAGCAAAGCTGTTGCAAATCCTGCCGCTGCTCAACCTCCAAATTTTGCTTCATATGTCGCCTTGGCATATCTAGTACCTCAACCTCATGAACTTTCTACCTTGTGTATCGACTTAAGCACGTTTAGTGCAAGGTTTCGAAACACCTCTCATTACACAAATTCCAAATTCCAAAATAGGATCTTTCTATCCTCATAATTAGATCCTTGTGGATAAATATCGCTCAAATCGGAGCCCTTAATTGAATTATTCGTATGCCTTAATACGTATATTACAATTCAATAAGGACAAAGCCGAATTCCTATTAAGATCTTTCTATCTCCATAGTTAGATTCTTGAAGATGTTTAAAGTGCCAAATGAAATCCACGGATTGGATTCCTGGTGTGCTTTAAAATACCCGTGTACAAAGATAACAAATTAAAGATCAAGTTAAACAAATTATGTGATTTTTTGCTTATATGTTTTCTTATATGTTTTGAGTTTTATTTATGTTTTCGTGTGATCTGAATTTTCAATATCCAAATCCTCGTAGAATCTTCCATATCTTCATATAAGGGATTCATAGTAGGATATCCAAAGGTACTATCTTAATTCCTTAATGGACTTCTACATTGTAGTTAAAGTCCCTTGGGTTATGAAGTACTATTCTATAATCGGACCCCTTGAGTGGTCTAGTTAAACAGATTGATTTAAAAATCTGGATAGGAATATCATGTGATGATATAATTGAAAAGATCCCTTAAGTGGTCTATTTAAGGAAATCGTACGACGGTCTAGTCAAATGACTTCTTGTTTATTCGATTGATTTTCCCCTACGCATTATGAAATGAACTGTGCGGACTGTGCAAGGAATTACGTAATTATGGATGCATACATAATTATGGAATTCAGTGCACAGAAACCATAGCAAATTTTGTCATGTTTTAAGACCTATAGTGATGAGAATAACGAAACGGGAACAATGTAAAATGGGCATGGTGGATACGCCGCTGGTACTTCCTATATATAAGTGTTCCTTATTACATTGCGAACATAGCGTTATTTAAGTTACTAGAAGTCATGGACCTTGACCAATGTCATTTATCTTACACTCTCCGACTCTGATTTCGAGCACACACAAGTTTCCTATGATAGTCTTCATAAGAAACATTCTTCTATCCGTAGTTCGAAACTCCATGTTTTGTTACTACAAGGACTTCACTTTGACGGTTGACAATTTCACTAAGAATCCAAACATGGCCCAGAGTTTTACTTAGGGTTTGAAGGATTCATTCAAAAGCAAAACCATCACGGTTGTCTTCACAAGTTTCCTCTAAAATTAAATTTCGGGACGAAATTTCCGAAAGTAGGGGAGACTGTGACACCTGTGTCACTTCAACCATCAAACAAATACCAAATCAATGAAATATTGTATTTCATACTTAGTATTTGTATAAATATGTGTGTCATTTGCACATATCAATTCTTGTTCGATTTCAAGCTCTAAATCGCCTTCTGGAAGGTTATACGCGATCTGATGCATAAATATAATCAGTTTAATGCAACAAACACTCCGGAACAGTGAAATAGGCTTAACACACCTTAAATAACCTTTACATAACTTAGAAATAATTTTTGGAAGGTTTGGTATGGCGAAATCAAGTTTATTCGCTTACAGGGACTAATTTCGACAAACTGCGAAAGTATGCCAATTCGTACTGTAACGAACATTCCAGAACTTGATCATAAGTTAAACATACCCTAAATATCCTTTACATAGCTTAGAAATAGGCTTTGAGGGGTTCGGTATGCTAAAATAAACTTATTTGATCAATAGAGACTAAAAGCGTCAAAAGCGCATAAGTTTGCATTTTCGAGCATATCTTAAGTTCTGAATATACCCGGACATCCAAAAATTTATTTAATCATTAAAATATTTTATTTTAGTGATTGACATGATAAAATTCCATTCGTCACGTAATTTGGATCGTTTTTGCGTTCGTTACGATTTCCGTCGTAATTAACCAAACAACGCAACCGTACGACCAAACGAACCGACATCTGAGATATTTTTGAGCACATTTCAAGTTTCATATACTTTAACTTTATTTTAGAGCCTTGAAATGGGGTTAACGGGGCTTAAAAGTGCCAAAAAAATCAAGTTTTACAAGTGCAGGGACCATTTTTGAAATTTCTGGCAGATACATTGAACTTGGTCCATTTTTGAGGATTTGATGGTTTTAACCCAAGGTTTTGCACTCTATGGGCTGGAATTTGATGGTTTTAAGTATTCCCATAGTTTTGAAAACCATGTGCCCACATGTAAGGTCTAGATCAAGGCACGTTTTGCGAGGAACGATCCTAACGGTTCTCCAAAATCTATAAATACCCATGCTTTCATTCACTTCAACTCACACTTGATTCATTTTGCTTTAAGTTGAGGTTAAACACCTCATACCTGAGCAAACTTGGATCAAACTTCCTATCGTGGACCCTTTGTAAGTATTCTTTCGTGTATGCGTTTTTAGCACGAAAGTCAAACAGTGTTTGACTTTCTACTTTGACCAAGTTATGGTCAACACAAAGTTCGTTTGAACTTTGCGATGTGAGCGTAATCACGATGGTTATAGTCCCGTGTGACTATACCTACTGATTAGCACGTTGATTAGGCGTAGTGACGAGTCGTAGTTTCGGCCAAAATGCGTATTCATGCGTATTTTGCAACCAAACTATTATTGGGTATCAAAACCGTTTGTTTTGATATTTAACTTGTTTTCAAACCTTGTTAAACATGTTTTAACATGTTTAACTCGTCATTTTAGGTTTAGTGCTTATATAGGGTCGTAAGGTAAGCGGTCTAAACAACCGCTTAGACTTTCGAACCCGACCCGTTTGGTCGATCATTAGGATCCGACCAAGCACATTAGGTGACCATAGTTGCATAGGGAATAACCTTCCGAGGTTATAACTTATGGTCACTTCGTTTAGTTAGTTGTATGATAGGTAGTTTATATGCCTTAGGAAAATGACCAAAATGCCCTTTTTATGCATAATTGATATTTAAGTATATGTAACCCAAACTTTTGTCATTTAAATGATTATGCAACATAATTAAACATGTTTAGGCATATAATACTTGTCATAGGACTAGTTAGGAGTTCCGAACGCGTTTTATGCGAACGACGCGTTAAAGTAGCGTAAGCTACCTAAACGGGTCGAAATGGGTCGTAAGCACTTTGGTTAGGTTTCGTTTTAGTATGTAGGCTTTATTAAACCATATCATATGAGTTCCCACACTCATTTGGTTTACGAAACCTCATTCTATCCGATCTTCCGATTTAGGTCCGGTTTATTTACTTAGTTACCTATATTAGGTGTCGTTTGATTCCGTGATCCTTCTAGCTGGCTTGGTAGTTGTTCAAGACTTCTAAGCACTCTCAAGTGAGTACATAGTCACCTCTTTTACTATTTTCAATGTTTTGGGGTGAAGCATGTGTACCTATTTGTTATGTTCATGATTTCAAAGTATAATTTATTATACGTATTAGTACTTATCTTTTGACAAACTAAATGATTATTTATGGTTTAAACACTAATTTTTTCCAAGATTATAAAAGTAAATTGTTGGATAGTACTTATTTTATGTTCACCAGACCGGTTGGTAGTATGATATAGCGCTATAGGATTAGACACCCCATTCCTGTTGTAAGGAATGTCAGAAACCGATATTTTATCCAAATAGAGATTGCCTTTGTGGTATTTCTATAGTCTCAATTGGTGTAGTTTGATGCACTAAGGTTTGAATGAATTCCAAATCACATTTTTATTGTATATTTCGTTATACTCCCAAAGGTATAGTTTGATATGCTCTCATATGTGATATTGTACAAAACCAACATATATTTTGTTAATTACTAAAACATAGTTTAATATGTTATTTTATAAAACCAAAACATAGTTTAATATGTTATTTATAAAACCAAAACATAGTTTAATATGTTATTTTATAAAACCAAAACATAGTTTACTATGTTATTTATAAAACCAAAGCATAGTTTAATATGTTATTAATAAAACCAAAGTATACTTTTGATATACTACTGAAAACTATTATTTTAACGACTAAAGTATATTTAATATACTATCTGTTTAATTATTTTGGAACTGAAATATATTTTAATATATTACTTATTCGACTTTCTTAAAAGCAAAGTATATTTTTATGTATACTACAAACCTTTTTATCAAAACATATTTTATACAAACTCATTTTAATTAATTATTTATTTGCCTATACATTATTCTGTTATATTATCTGATTTCTTATAAATTTTAGTATGATTTATAAAAGAAAATATTTTAAGGTTCATGACTATTTTTGATTAAACATTTTTCTCTAAATTTACAAGTCATGAAACCTATTATAATAAAACCTATGTATCTCACAGACATTTTTATGCTGACGTACCTATTTTTACACATGTTTCAGGTGCTGTTATGTGATGATTGTTGATGCATGCTATACATAGGATGGGCTCGTGCCTTAGCGACTTTAAAACTTGAAAGATAATATTTGTATTTATCTGATTTGTAATAAAACAATGAGTTCAATAATTCAATAAACGAAATTATTTAATCCATGGTTGTGAAACAATGATTCTGTTACGACACTCCTCGACGTTTCCGCCACGATTTGTTGTTTTATGTGGCCGGGGTGTGACAGAGGGCGAGGTTTAAGTCGGTGTGCTAGTGGCAGCGTTCGGATGGCTTCATCCAGACAAATGGTCATCCAGGCGGATGGCCGAGTTTGCGCGAGTTGGTTTTGCAGCCTTGGTTCTTTTGTTAAGCGTTGCATTGCGTTGCGTTGCGTTTAATCGTGTTGCGAGTGAGCGTCTGAGCATATAAGCGTTGCATTGATAACCACATAACATTTAAAACAAGTAATCACACAATTAACACACACAATGTAAAATAATCCGCGTTTCGAGTTTGCTTTGCGATAGCGTTTAAGTAACAAGCGTTTATAAATAGCGTTTAAATGCGATAATTGTGATTAAATAAGTGTTGTAATATGCTTTTAAAATGCGTTTGAAAATAGTTTAACCCATAGCTTTAATCGAATCCCAAGAGTACAAGCGTTTACGAATGAAAAACAACAAAAGTGGGAACAACCGAAGTACGGGTTGTTACAACTGGGCTCTTCGCATGAAGGGTCTCTTCGTGCGAAGGGACTTTTTCCCTTTGTTCGAGGGTCCAAGTCAGGTTAAGTCGATTAATTATTCGGTTTTTGATGTTACAAGTATGTTTGTGTAACACATAAGTATAAAACATGTATATGGTGTTTAGAACATTGATTTTGAGTATAAACATGTAAACAAGTCTAAAATGTACAACATAAATGTGAATAAAATTATTGAATTTCATTATGATCAATAGTCTTGGATTATAAAGTTGAAAAGAAATAAGATACAACACAAGTACAAGTTTCCAAAAAAATTGAATTACAACAATACTTTCTAAATGGGGAAAGTACAGAAATGCGAAGCGTTACATGTGGTTATGATACCAACAAACATCACTCATGTAAACAAAGAGTTCAAAGATACTTGCATTATAAAAGGATGGGCTTGTTATAGGTAGCAAACGCAAAACTTTTCAGTCATTTGTTTTGATGCCCCTTGGTAAGAGACCAAAATGATGGTAAACTTTAAGTTCGTATATTTTTTTTGAATGGTCAATGAAATAAAAGCCGGCTACCCGGGGTAACCCAATGGTAAAAGGTGACCTCGTACGCTTGCGTTGCAGATATAGCTGGGTAGCCCAAGCCCACCATCTCTAGTTCCAGGAAAAATCAATCGCCCGAAGGCCTACTGCGGTAAAAATCGGTTGGGATCGGATTAGAACTTGAGCCCTATAGCCTCAAACCTAAGTCTTCACTCATCCTCCAATGCCAATTGAGCTATAGCTCATTGGCACTTTAAGTTCCTATTAATTATTGAAAACTTTAAACTTGTAAGTCAAAGTCAAAAGTTTTAGTTATTAACCGTGTTGCTGAAGCATTTTAGGTGCCTAAGTGTCGAAGCCCCCGACCCCTACCCTGGGAGCGGGCGCCGCGAACATCCAGATGGGTGGTATCGGTGTTTATTAATTTAGCAGCGGAATACATCAGGACCGTAGTTAGGAAATATTTTTATCAGAGCTAAACACCAAACTTTTTATAATAATAAATCATTGGGAAAACCAAGTTCATTTGACAATACATTTGTAGGGATAAACCCTAATTATTGAAAACAAAAACTCCTTTTTATTTAGGTAACTTTTATAGCCACTTTTCCAAGCCTTCAGTGCTCTCCAGCTGGCTTGTATTGGCTTTCACATTTTGTTACCTGAAACGCGTTTAAAAACATTTTATCAATAAGAAATACTGGCGAGTGCATCCCAGTTTAATCAAAACAGCTTTTATAATTTCACAGTATTGAGAGCGATTACAATGTTTATATCTACACAATTACTCATTCAGTACTATCAACACCTGACTTGTGGGTCATATTACTCATTGGTAACTCTTTGTCCAATGGTAACGTCTTTCACATTTTGTATACAAAACCCCAACATACCGGCAGTAATTGTAGAATACATAGACTCAATCACTGTTAATTATATTTTAAAACATTTGAGGTTTTATAAAAACAATTTACAAAAAAGGTGACAAAAGTAAGATGTACTCACATTGTTTACTTAGGTAAAACTAAAGCTTCCTATGAATCTCCTGGTTATTATCTATTAAAATTAAATAATGCACACGTGTTAGTCAAATAACCCAAATCAAATTAACCGTACAACTCGAGACAGAATTCCAATGACTGAGTCAGGCAGAGCCTTGACATTCATTACAGAATCCTAAATCAATCGAGTGTAACACGAGACAGAACTCCAACGACTGAGTCAGGCAGAGCCTTGACATGCGTTACGGAATCCTAAATCGATCGCGTAGGGTAATAGCAGGGTTATAATACTTACAACGAGGCAGAGCTTCGCTTTATAGTGGGTATTATTCCCGGGTATAATAATATCTATCAGAAAGTGGGAGAGAGATTTCAGAATTGAACGAAACTCAAATGAGCTCGTCGACCCAATTTATAGGCCAGATCTTTGGCGGCCCGCGGCCCGCGAAGATCTTAGTTAACTCTCTCGCGGCCCGCGAGAGAGTGCGTGGCGTTTATAGCTTGGTCGAGTCAACATGTAGGCTTGCTGAGTCACCTGCCACATGGCGGACTGCCTTGACCGGCACTCCAGGCCAGTCGCGGCCCGCGAAGGATGAGGGTAAGGAGGTCGCGCCCCGCGAGCAACTCCTGAACTTTGTTTTTATTTGATTTTTGTAAATATTAGGGTATTTTGGGCTCGTTTATCGCATATGGGGTATATTTAGGAATGTTTAGGGGTACGTTAAGGGTTCTAGGAGGGTTGTTATATCCTCCCCACCTTGTTTTGGATCTTGTCCTCGAGATTTACTAGAACAGGTGTGGGTATTTCCTTTGCATCTCTGACTCTAGTTCCCAAGTGTAATCGGGTCCTCTCTTGGAATCCCATTTCACTTTTGCCAGAACTAGTCTCTTGTGTTTGAGGTTCTTGATCTTTCTATCTTCGATCTGAATGGGTTTCTCGACAAACTTAAGTTTCTCATTTACCTCTATGTCCTTAAGAGGTATCACTAATGATTCGTCTGCTAAGCACTTTTTCATATTACATACATGAAACACATCATGTATTCCTTCCATTTCCTCTGGCAGTTGTAGCTGATAGGCTACAAGTCCTATTCTTCTAATAATCTCAAAAGGTCCAACATACATGGGGCTTAGCTTTCCTCTCTTAACGAATCTGACTACTCCTTTCCATGGAGAAACTTTTAATAATACTTTATCTCCTACTTGAAATTCTAAAGGTTTTCGTCTGTCATCTACGTAACTCTTTTGACGATCTTGTGCTGCTTTTAGTCTTTCCTTGACTTGAGTTATCTTATCTGTTGTTTCTTGCACTATCTCTGGTCCAGATAATTGCTTCTCTCCAATTTCTGTCCAACAGACTGGAATTCTGCACTTTCGTTTATAAAGTGCTTCAAATGGTGTAGCATTAATGCTAGTATGATAACTATTATTGTAGGAAAATTCTATTAATGGTAAATGGTCGTCCCAATTTCCTCCGAAATCAATTACACAGACTCTAAGCATATCTTCCATTGTCTGTATTATCATTTCGCTTTGTCCGTCCGTTTGTGGATGATAAATTGTGCTTAGATTTAACCTGGTTCCCATTGCTTTTTGGAAACTTGTCCAAAAATGAGAAGTAAAATGGCTATCTCTATCAGATACGATAGATAAAGGAATTCCATGTAATGAAACTATTTCATTTACGTATAACTTGGCTAACTGTTCCATACTGAAAGTTTCCTTCATTGGTAAGAAATGAGCAGATTTGGTCAATCTGTCAACAATCACCCATATTGTATCATTTCCTTTTCTTGTCTTGGGTAATTTGGTAACAAAGTCCATTGTTATCAATTCCCATTTCCATATTGGCATTTTTAACTGTTGCAATAATCCTGAGGGTTTCTGATGCTCAGCTTTAACTTGTGAACAAGTTAGACATTTAGCAACATAGTTAGCTATATCCTTTTTCATTCCTATCCACCAGAAATTCTTCCTTAGATCTTGATACATCTTATCACTTCTGGGATGTATCGTATACTTAGACTTATGAGCTTCTTCTAGAATTATGTGGCGTAGGTTTCCTTGTCTAGGTATCCACATCCTTTTCTTATGGAACTTCCAAATTCTATCTGTTCCTTGTTCTAATTCCTTAATCATTCCTTTTAAACTTTCAGCATCGTCCTTGATTGCTGTTTCCTGTACTTCTCTAATTTGATCATTTAAATCTACTTGTAGATTTAATCTGAGAGAACGTACTCGTTTTGGCTTTTCATGATACTTTTGACTTAAAGCATCAGCTACTACATTAGCTTTCACAGCATGATACTGGATATTACAACCATAATCACTAAGAACTTCCATCCAGCATCTCTGTCTCATATTTAATTCTTTTTGCCCAAAAATATATATAAACTCTTATGATCGGTGAAGACAACAAATTTATTTCCATATAAATAGTGTCTCCAAATCTTAAGGGCAGAAATTATGGCTCCTAACTCTAGATCATGGGTTGTGTAATTCTCTTCATGTTTCTTAAGTTGTCTAGAGGCATAAGCTATAACCTTTTGACGTTGCATCAAAACACATCCATATCCTAACTTATAGGCATCACAATAAACTATAAAGTCTTCAGTTCCTTCTGGTAATGCGAGTGTGGGTGCATTGGTTAACCTTTGCTTAAGAATCTTAAAAGCTTCTTCCTGTTTCGGTCCCCATTTAAACTTAACTGATTTGCAAGTCAGTTTGGTTTATGGAATGGCTATTCTAGAGAAATCTCAAATAAACCATCTATAATATCCTGCCAGTCCAAGAAAACTTCTTACTTCTGTTGGTGATTCAGGGACCTTCCATTTAGTAATTGCCTCGATCTTTGTGGGATCCACATGAATTCCTTCATGATTAACCAAATGTCCAAGGAATTGCACTTCTTATAACCAGAGTTCACATTTTGAGAATTTAGCATAAAGCTTCTCTTTTCTCAACAATGTCAAAAGTGTATGCAGATGCGCTGCATGTTCCTCTTTACTCTAGAGTAAATGAGAATATCATCTATAAAGACAATTATGAATTTATTCAGGTATGGTTTACATATCCTGTTCATCATGTCCATAAATGCGGCTGGGGCATTGGTAAAACCAAATGGCATGACGGTAAATTCATAATGACCGTACCTAATTCTAAAAGCAGTTTTAGGAATGTCCTCTTCCTGTACTTTAAATTGATGATATCCTGAGCATAAATCGATCTTAGAAAAGAATCGAGCTCCTTGAAGTTGATCGAACAGATCATCGATTCTCTGTAGTGGGTACCGATTCTTAATCATAATCTTGTTCAAGTCTCGATAATCAATGCACATACGCATCGATCCATCTTTCTTATTAACGAATAACACCGGTGCTCCCCACGGTGATGAACTTGGTTATATTAAAACCTTGTCAAGAAGTTCGTCGAACTGTTTCTTCAGTTCCTGCATCTCTGTTGGTGCTAATCGATATGGTGCCTTGGCAATCGGTGCCATCCCTGGTATTAGGTGAATCCTAAATTCAACCTCTCTATCAGGCGGTAATCCAGGTAATTCTTCTGGAAAAACGTCTGAGAATTTAGATATTACAGGAATATCTTTTAATTCTTTTCCTTTAGTATTAATGATTATGGAAATCATGTATACTACTCCTCCTTTCCTTTCCTTTCATAACTTGCGGTTTTCATCACAGAGATGAATTTTGTCGATTTGGTTGGCTTCTCCTTTGATTGTGATCTTTTTACCACTTGGGGTACTTACTTGTACTGACTTTTGATCACATAAAATACTGGTACGATTGGCTACCAACCAATCCATTCCTAATACAACATCGAATCCGGCCAGATTCATTGGGTAAAGGTTAGCAAAGAAATGATGGTTCAGGATTTCTATTCTTGCTCCCTACAAGATTTCACTTATCTTAACGGATTCTCCGTTTGCTGTCTCTACCAGACAATCTTGTTGAAGTTTGGCTAAGGGTTGGTCGAGAAATTTGTAGAAAGAAGTATTGATAAAACTTTGGTTTGTACCAGAGTCAAACAATACCATGGCAAATATGTTATTAACTAAGAACGTACCGGCAATCACATCCGGAATCATCTTGGCTTCCTCAGTTGTCAGAACAAGGGCTCTGGCATTCTTCTTAGGTGCTTCAGTTGCCTTAGCCTTGTTGGTTGTGGCTAGAGCTAGTTTCGGACAGTTCGGTTTGATATGCCCAGTTTCTCCACAATTGAAGCATATTCGATTACTAGGTTTCTTCCTACAGTCTTCTTCCTTGTGTCCAGATATTTTGCAAAAACTATAGTATACGGAGCATCTTCCAGAATGCTTTCTTTTGCAATACCTACAGTAGGGTGCAGAAGAACCTGTACCTTTCCCAAGGTTGGAATTACCGTAGTGAAATTCCTGGGTAAGCTTTTGAGCTAGGTTCTTTTACTCGTTTTCCTCTTGAGTACGTACCAATTCATCAGTCAGGGTATTGGCTAGTTCTACTGCTTCTTCTATGGTTTGCGGTCTAGCTGCCTCGACTACGTGTCTAATCTCACTAATTAATCCCCAAATATAGCGGGAGATTAACACTGGTTTAGGTGAGGCTAAGGTAGGCACTATCCTAGCATATTCGAAGAATATGGTAGTGTAACCTTCGCAGTCTATTCCAGTCATTCTAAGATTTAGGAACTTATTGGCGATTTGTTCCTTCTCATTAGGAGGACACAATTTTCTTTCAATCATTTACTTAAAGTTGATCCATTCCATATTATAAACTCTGTCACTTCCCCTAGACTGGAGAATAGTATTCCACCATTCTAAGGCTGCATTTTTGAAAAGGTTAGAAGCAAACATAATCTTATCTTCATCTGCTCATTTACTTATTTTTATGACTGCTTCTGTCTTTTCTATCCAACGTAATGCTGTAATGGCTCCTTCATTGCTTGAGAATTCTATTGGTTTGCAGGCAAGAATTCTTTATAAGAACAACCATAAGAAGCGGTTCTTCTTCTTTTAGGAATTGGAGCTTGGATTATAGGTCCGTTATTGTTCACACTGTGACTTGGTTCAGTGTGTTGACGTTTACTTCCATTTATAGATTTATTATTTTATGCTTCCTTAAAAGTCTTGATAATATAAGGCATAGCGTCTATAATTCCTTGTGCTACTATATGTTGGATGACACTGTTATCTATTTGCTTTCCGTTATTCTCATTATTCTGGTTTTCCTGATTTACTTCGTTGTCCATCTGAATTGTGAACATTTATCAAGTATTGATTATCACAGAATAAATTTGGTACAAATATTTATACACAATCACACAAACAATTTGATCAAAAACGTCGATCATTGCGACTTTTACTCTTTCTATATATACATCTATGCATCGGTTACATACTACAACTGGAAATCAAATATACTAGTAGTTATGCATCCATATCTATTTTTAGTCTATCTATAGATTTTTTTTTTATCAAAATACAAAATTACACATATATCTAAGCATTATTCTAAGTGCTGTTTATCCAGTACTACATTTCCCGCTCATCATATTTCCAAACTAGTTTCTCCCCTATCTCTCGAATTCGATTCCCTTCATTTAATAAATCCTCTCCATACTGGTGGAGTTCCTGCACATATTTTCGACTCATTGGTGGGTCTACTAGGTCAGGATGAGGTACGGGTTCCTCGTAAGGGTCTGCGCTATTCATTTCAAAAAATGTTCTATCATCATCCCTCCACGGATCACGTTCTAAAGGCATTGGTTATTTGGGAGTATATAGAGTCGAGTACGAGCTGTTGTCGTCAAACCATGGATCATATTCTAAAGGCATTGGGGTTGGGATTCTAGGTAACTCGTTGGGGTCAAATGTAGGTTTCGAAAATTGGTTTGCTTGGTTGGGTTCTAACATCTGTTGGTCTGGAAATAAAGGTAACAGTGGCAGTTCGGCTATTTGGTTTAGGTTAGTGCCTACTGCTGTAGTGGCTAACATATGGAAATCGGCCAGCTGTCTATCTAGTTCCTCTTCCCAAGGTGGACTATTGACTGTTTCCTGAGTCTGTGCATTTGCTTCCCTATTAGCTCTAACTATCGCCCTTTGTTGTTGCAACTTCTTCATTCTCTTTCTTCTCTCATGCGCTCCTCTATTAAACCAACATCTCTTTTTAGTAGTAAGGGGTTCCTCAGACTGTGCCTTAAATATAAATATCCCTTCCTTAGTATCGGCTGAGTATCCTGAGGGATTAGGTTGAGATGATGTTCCCTCATCTTTTGGTGAACTATCTAAGTGATGATAAGCGTCCGAGGTTCCCATATCACTCATACTGTAAATTAACAAATAGTCAAATAACACAAAACAATATTTACATGAAATCACATAAGTTATTTCCTAACACAGAATTTTAAGTGTCAGCAGAACACTTCTTTGGCTTAAACCAGTGGCTGTAGCTCTGATACCACTTCTCTGTCGCAGCCCCCGACCCCTACCCCGGGAGCGGGCGTCGCGAACATCCAGATGGGTGGTATCGGTGTTTATTAATTTAGCAGCGGAATACATCAGGACCGTAGTTAGGAAATATTTTTATCATAGTTAAACACCAAACTTTTTATAATAATAAATCATTGGGAAAACCAAGTTCATTTGACAATACATTTGTAGGGATAAACCCTAATTATTGAAAACAAAAACTCCTTTTTATTTAGGTAACTTTTATAGCCACTTTTCCAAGCCTTCAGTGCTCTCCAGCTGGCTTCTATTGGCTTTCACATTTTGTTACCTGAAACGCGTTTAAAAACATTTTATCAATAAGAAATACTGGCGAGTGCATCCCAGTTTAATCAAAACAGCTTTTATAATTTCATAGTGTTGAGAGCGATTACAATGTTTATATCTACACAATTACTCATTCAGTACTATCAACACCTGACTTGTGGGTCATATTACTCATTGGCTAACTCTTTGTCCAATGATAACGTCTTTCACATTTTGTAGACAAAACCCCAACATACCGGCAGTAATTATAGAATACATAGACTCAATCACTGTTAATTATATTTTAAAACATTTGATGTTTTATAAAAACAATTTACAAAAAAGGTGACAAAAGTAAGATGTATCACATTGTTTACTTAGGTAAAACTAAAGCTTCTTAGGAATCTCCTGGTTATTATCTATTAAAATTAAACAATGCACACGTATTAGTAAAATAACCCAAATCACATTAACTGTACAACTCGAGACAGAATTCCAATGACTGAGTCAGGCAGAGCCTTGACATGCATTACGGAATCCTAAATCAATCGAGTGTAACACGAGACAGAACTCCAACGACTGAGTCAGGCAGAGCCTTGACATGCGTTACGGAATCCTAAATCGATCGCGTAGGGTAATAGTAAGGTTATAATACTTACAACGAGGCAGAGCTTCGCTTTATAGTGGGTATTATGCTAGGGTATAATAATATCTATCAGAAAGTGAGAGAGAGAATTCAGAATTGAACGAAACTCAAATGAGCTCGTCGACCCAATTTATAGGCCAGATCTTTGGCGGCTCGCGGCCCGCAAAGATCTTAGTTAACTCTCTCGCGGCCCGCGAGAGAGTGCGTGGCGTTTATAGCTTGGTCGAGTCAACATGTAGGCTTGCTGAGTCACCTGCCACATGGCAGACTGCCTTGACCGGCACTCCAGGCTAGTCGCGGCCCGCGAAGGACGAGGGTAAGGAGGTCGCGCCCCGCGAGCGACTCCTGAACTTTTTTTTATTTGATTTTTGTAAATATTAGGGTATTTCGGGCTCGTTTCTCGCACACGGGGTATATTTATGAACGTTTAGGGGTACGTTAAGGGTTCTAGGAGGGTTTTTATACTAAGGTGTAGTAAAACTTCGGCACTCTTTTCCAAATGGCATCCTTATAAATAATGACGGATGTAAGATTTTTTTGTGAGTGCGGGGAGAAAACGGATTCGCTGAAGTAAGAGTGGAGCATGTTAATATTAAACTTAAGGTCTATTTTTTCTTTTGAGTAAAGTTCCGTTTTGTTCCCTGTGGTTTGGTCGTTTTAACGGTTTTGCCCTAATCCTTTAAAAATAGTCATTTTCCTCCAATAGTTTACTATGTTTTTCCCATTTTTCTCCATGGCCTTAACTCGGTTAAATCATACAATTAAAGGTAGGGGTATTTCAGGAATTTTATATATAAGTACTTAATTATTATAAATTCCTTAAATATGTAACTTACTTAAAACTCTCTACCTAAATCACAGACCACCTCGACCACACCTCCGCCACCATCACACCTCAAGCGCCGCCACACCTCCATTTCTTTATCTCCCACCATCCACCACCACTAACACCTGTCACAACCACCAGCAGTCGACGACAGCCAACACAACCCTAATCCAGCCACTTTCCTGAAAAACGAACTCCCTAATGTATCACTACATCTCCGGCACCATTACGCCTCCACCATCTACCCCCACCACCTCACTCTCCCAGAACTTGCTACCACCACCACTCTCTAAAGCTCTGACGATGACGAGATCTGAAACTAGCGAAGTCACCGACAAGATCTGAAAACGGTCAAACCTCCGCCACCATCTATGTCTCTTCGTCTTTGATAACCATGACCTCCATCTCCAATTTCAGATCTTGTTATGAGTTTTAAACCATGACCTCCATCTCCGATTTCAGATTTTTTTCTCGGTGGTGGGTTTTTTGGGGAAGATTTCAGCGGTGGATATAGTACAATGGTGGTTGTTGGTGTTGATGGCAGGTTGTGGTGGTTGATTAGGTGGTGCTGGTTGTAGGTGTTAGTGGTGGCGGCAGATTGGTGTTGGTGGCTGGTTGTGGTGGTTATCGGTGTAGGTAGTAGGAGGTGGTAGCTGTTAGGGTTGATGGTGAGTAGTGGTGGTGAGGTGGTGATGGTGGTTGTTGGTGATGGAGAAGAGAGAGGGTAGTAAGAGAGAAGAGATGTCACGCCCTGACTTTTGCGGAAGCGTGATTATGTGTGACTTGCTTAATATCATTGCATTCAATCATAACAATAACTATATGATAAAACCAAAGATAATCATCCATTAAATAAGTTTAAAAACATTACAAACATCATTGTTTGAAACATAGACTTCAAATTCGAATTTTATAAACCGTACGAATTGTTTAGAGTTCCATAAGGACTCATCAAAAGACTCTAAATAAAACCAGGCTTTGGAAGATGTGTCCCGTCCAGGATAGGACACACTAACCAAACCCTAAGACAACGGATGACATCCTTTATTCTTAATGCAACTTGAAACATCCAAACGCCCACCAGATCCACTTTTAATTCCCTGAAATACATGTAGTTTGAAAACATCAACAAAAGTTGAGCGAGTTCATGTGTTGGTTTGTGTGTATGAATAAAACCTTGTAATCATTGTATGTATGTATGTTTTGTAAATCCCGGTATGAAAGCAAAACAAGGAAACGGATCAATTAATGGTTTGCAAGGCCATTAATATGCGTGCAACGACGTAGGAAGGCTCAAACCTAGTAGATTTTGCACCGGGCCTCCGGCTGTAAGACATAGTCACCTCATGGGCCAATCCTCGGCCCACATGGGTGTGGGCTCTCTACACCCAAATAGATCTATCACTCATGTCCCTCGGTCCTAACACGAGGATTAATGGTCTTAGGAGTGCGCCTACCCATTCACATGATCTACTGTACATTCCATAGCTAACCATACCAATTGTAATTGTTTGTAAACATTTTGTAACATGTACTTCACCCCCGAAGTTATAAAACAAAACAGTTAAAAGAAAAGGGGGACATGAACTCACAGTCTTGCGTTCTTCGTAAACACCGTAACTCAAGGCTTCACCTGGCGTACACGACTACCTACAACGTACTAATGTCTATTAGACGAGCGGGTCGTGCATTAACTTAGTATAATTTAGTGTCTTCATTATTATTCCAAGTTATTTGTTAAAATATTAAATATTTTAACTTAAATCATATTTATTAAATTTGGAATAATAATATATTTTGACTTGATACTCTTCAAGTATTTATACATGTATTTCCTTCCCAAGGATGGGTGTATTCGTATTCTTGTATTTGTATATTTTTGCCATGTATTGAGGTCGTATTCCGGTGTGTATTTATACGTATGAGAATACGTATTTTTATTGTATTCATTAAGTATTCTTATACTTAATTTCGTATTATTTTTTCCAGAATATTATCTTTAATAAAAGTTCACCAATATATATTTCCAAAA
The DNA here is from genome assembly GCA_030545235.1 of Helianthus tuberosus. Classification (NCBI taxonomy): domain Eukaryota; kingdom Viridiplantae; phylum Streptophyta; class Magnoliopsida; order Asterales; family Asteraceae; genus Helianthus; species Helianthus tuberosus. The sequence goes on along the minus strand of CM060399.1, from coordinate 94,315,530 downwards.
TATATATTTTAAGAAATATTATTTATAATTTTCCTTTGGCAAAAATATTTGTATTTTCATATAAGTTCAAAAAATAATATATTTTCAAGTCTAACTTAGAAAATATATATAAACTTATATTTCTCCAAAAAATGATATATTTCATATTTATTTGAGAAAATATATCTTTCACCCCAAAAATATTGTGTTTCACGTTTGTTTAAGAAATATATATTTTCTCCCAAAAATAATACATCTTCTAATAATTCCAAGAAAAATATATATATTTTTATTCACCCAAAATAATATATTTTCTTCTTGTAAAAAATATGATATAAATTTGTAATAATTATAAAAATCATATTTTTGTTCACTTGGTATCCAAAATATTATTTACCAAAATATACTTGTGAATCAATTTTCCGGAATATTTTGTAAGTTACATTCTTTTGTTCGGTTTCACCAATATTTTGTGTAAAATGTGTATATTCATATTCTTGGAATTTTGGTAATATTTTGGATTGTAACTTTTGGTATTTTGATGAGTTATATTATTTCAAGTCCTAAAATAATATAACTAATACACATAATATACAAATAATCACACACATGGTGACTTATAAATATATATTTTCCTAAATACATATTTAGTCACTTTTATTTATAAAAACCAACCTCCAATATTTATGTTTTGTAACAAAATTATGGCAAACTTTATGTGAGAAATCCATGGTTTGAAACACACTTGTAAATATTTATTTGGAAATATTTTTCTAAGTGTTTAATTTTTAGAAAAATTTTGCCATAGTTTTCCCTAAAAATGGAGGTTTCCATACCTTGAAGGTATATCATTTTCTTTTGTAAAATCAACACAATCAACAATAAACAATCTTTACTTACCAATTTTGCCAAAAACAAGCATAAATTACTACTTCATGAACTTGAAAATTTATAAAATTTTGTAGTAACTTACTAGTGTTCTTAGTAAGCCTTGTTACCCTTTAAAGTGTGATTGATTCTTTAAAAACATCATTTTTAAAGAATTTAGATCTTTACAACTTATGATCATATTTTTTAAAAATGTTTCTTCTTTGATTTTTCTTGTTACATAAGTGTTTCTACACCTTATTAACCACCAAAAATAAGGTTTATTTGTTTAAGAACCAAGATTTAGTAAAACTTGTATTTTTAACATGGTTTCTTGAGAAATCAATCTTGAAATCGTAGATTTACATGATTAACAACTCACTTTAATCATCATTTTACAAGAAAACCACATATTCTTTCAAGTTCATGCTTCTCATGAGGATGATACATTAACTTCTACCATGTTCATCCTCTCATCTTGCTAGATTATGTTTTTAATCATGATCTAGCAAGATCATATGATGATCAACATCAAATCCATGAATAAACAACAATCATCAAGCATATCAACATATAAACATTAAGATTTCTTCATGATTTAAGCTTATGTTCAAGTTTCTTTCTTGTGATTCTTAGTGTTCTTCAAGATTATCATTATGTTACATCTTTTAACCACTAAGATATGATGTAAAATAGAAGGATTAAGGTTCTTACCACTAGCTCAAGGCTAGGGATGATTAAGTGAAGTTAAGAGATGGATAAAAGCAAATGAAAAAGGTCCTTGAACTTCCGAAAGCTCCTAGCTTCCTTATGCACCTTATATCACCTTGATTTATGCTTGGAATGTATGAGAATGATTGAATGATGGTGAGTGTGTGAGAGTTGGTTTTCGGCCGAGAGCACAAAGTGAGGAGAAGAGAAAGTTGTGTGTGTTTTAGTGTGTGAGGATATGAGAGTTATGATCTTCAAGTTCTTCTTATAATCCATTTCCAAGGCTTTATCTTATGTGTAATATGTCATTAAAGTGCCAACATAATCCAATTTTTAATTGAAAGAAAATCTATGTGTGGGGGCCATGTTGGCCGATTTCATAGGTGGGGGGGGGGGGGTATGTAGGCTAGGTTGTAACAATCTAGTTAGTTGTTAAGTTAAAATCCAAGTATTGGTTAGATACTTTAGTTACTAGATATTTATGTAGTGTTATGATGTTCGGGGACCGTAACTAGCTTGGTAATGTTAAAACAGTGCTTCTAGTGAAAATTTGGTGTTTCGGGTAGTGTCCGGTTGTTCGGTTGGTTACTGGTTCGTTAAGGTGCTAAACTCTGCAGTTTAGTGTGCTTTATGTACCCTTTTGTGACACTTTTGATTCCCGACACTTAGGAAAGCATTCAGGACCATTTAATCACATTTCTGCATGATATTAATGTGCTCAAATGCTGAATATTGCTGATTTTTGCTGAATTCAGCACTTTAGGTGAGTTTTAGGCACTTTCCGACACTTAAACTATCTCTACGAAGGCAGTTTTGTGATCCTCACTTTCCTACACACTATACTAGTGTAATACTTGGTTTCTGGCTCATTCTATGTCTCAACACACTGTCTGTCTATGTACTGAACTCTGTCAGCATTTTCCTGATTTGTCTGAATACTGTACTAACTGTGTTTCGTGCATCATTTGAGTCAAATAAAGGTCACATGCAATAATGATATATCACTTGCAATATATGATGCACATGTATGTATATGGCAATAATCAGAAAGCAATTCAAGTGATCAATTGTAATTTAGCTCAGTCATTAGGCACTAATCATGGTTTAATAGTTGTACGGTTACCTAGAATTTTGACAGTTGTCACAAGAGAGAGGGTAGAGAGCAGATTGTTTATGGGTTTTATTATTATATATAATATAATATAATCTTATTTGTAGTATTACTTAAATACCCTTAGTTTTATACTTGAAGTTACCAAAAATAACCTTTCAGTTAACAAACAATTTAGATGGAATTAAAGGCGGGGAGCAAAATGGGAAAAACATAGTAAACTGTTAGAGGAAAATCGTCGTTTTTAAATAATTGGGGCAAACCCGTTAAAATGACCAAACCACAAGAAACAAAACGGAAGCTTACTCTTTTCTTTTTGTTAGTGTAGGGCTAGAATTATACATTTTTAGGCTAAAAAAAATCTTGGATAGAACTATGTATATAACTAGTTGATGTTTTGCCCGTGTTGCGGGGCGGTAGGCATAATATTTCTCAACCAATTAAAAAATTATATTACCATAGTTTTGAAAAAAAAAAACTAAAACGATGACAAGACATAATTTTGAGCTCGAGCCAAAAGTGTAATTTGTCAGGAATAATGAGCGAGTGTTAGGCAACTTTTTGACACGAATAAAAAATTAAACCGAGTCAACCAATTAAAACAAAACAATTCTATAGTTTTGCTAAAAAAACTAAAAGGATGACAATACTGTAAGTCTGTAATTTTGAACAGAGGGCAACATTGTATTTTTTGACTGAGGTAAAATCGTAATTTGGCAAAAGCTAAAACGATGGCAATATTGTAATTTTTAACCAGGGGCCAAATCGAATTTTGAACAAAGGCAAATTTATAATTTTGAACTGGGGGTAAAATCGTAACATACCCAGGCCAATGGAGGAGTGTCATGCAGCAGCCTGACACTATTCCCCCCACACCTTTTAAAAAAATTAAAACGATGACGATACTGTAATTTTTAACCATGAGTAAACTTTGAACAGGGGCAAATTCGTAATTTTAAAATGGGGTAAACTCACAAATACCCGGACCAATAGGGGAGTGCCAGACAGTAGCCTGACACTATTCCTCACATTAGTAATGCCACTGCATGCCATTGGGTGGCCGCCCATCTTAGCCAATGAGAAACGGGAACCATTCCCTCTCATAGGAAAATGTAAATATATGAAATTTTGAATTGGGGGTAAAATCGTAACATACCCGGGCCAATGGAGGAGTGTCATGCAGCAGCATGACACTATTCCCCACACACCTTTTAAAAAAATGAAAACGATGACGATACTGTAATTTTTAACCAGGAGCAAAATCGTAACTTTGAACAGATGACAAATTCGTAATTTTAAACAGGGGTAAACTCATAAATGCCCGGACCAATGAGTGAGTGCCAAACAACAGACTGACACTATTCCTTGCATTAGTAATGCCACTGCATGCCATTCGGTGGCGGCCCATCCTAGCCAATGAGAAACGGGAAGTATTCTCTCTAATAGGAAAATATAAATATAGGAAATATTTTTTTTTTAATTGTAGCCCGGCCCCCTAGGCCCAAGTCAACCAAAACCAATCCAACCTACATGACAACTAAACGATAAACGACCAAAATTCTAATTGAAACGATGGTTTTTAAAATCCACCGAATTTTTGGTTTCGGTTTGGTTTGGGCCTGAAACCAACCCAGCTGACCATACACAACTCTAGTTTAAATAATTTTTCTCAGTTTACCCACTTTATTCTACTTCTTAATCTTTTTATATAAAAAACCGGAAACATAGATGTAATTATTTCACACGTTTATTTAATCATCAAATTTAAATAGGTTTTTTTTTTTTCAAATTTCATTGTCGGGTACTAATAGTTTTTTGTTGTAAAATTAGGTATAAATGTTATAATTTGTTACAATGTTGAGTACTAAGACCAAATCTTGTCACAATGTTGAGTACTAAAATAATTATTGATAATTTAAAGTTTTATTTATATTTATATTTTTATATTTTTGTATTTTATTTATTATTTGGAAAGGTGACGGATGCTTGAAAGGAAAATTATTGAAAAAAAATCATGAGTATGTGTTATAGTTTAACGTCCCAAATATTAGCTTGTTTGAGTTTTAAACATCGCCCCGATGAGACGTTAAGGGCTCAGCCGTAAGTGTAAGTGTGATAACTGGCATAAGTCAAATAACATACAACATATTCAAATAAATTACATTTGACTTCGATTAGTCGAAAAACTCGGTTGCGAAGAGTAAGATTAGGGCTAAATGGTTTAACTTAAGGCTTTTTCCTACACCCCTAAAATCTTATTTTCACACCCCTACATGTATACGGGTGTATAACTGATTATTGCAGAAAAAAATGTCAGAGAATTTTTTTTTGTTTCTATGTATAGCCCGTATAACATTATACGACCCCTATAATGTTACATGACCCGTATAGAATGTTATACTACCTAATATTTCTCCATTTATACGAGTCGTATAATATTATATGACCCAATATTTGTCATGTCCAACTATTATGTACGAACCATATAAAGTTATACGACCCGTATACAGGGTGTGAAATTAAGATTTTAGGGTGAGATGGGTGATCACCTTGTGGGGAGGGGTAAATTCTCACCAAAGCCAATCAAAGCATGCCATGCCAACTTCCATCTCCACTCCCCATTTTACACTCAATCACAAGAGGGTAGCTCACTCAAATAATTTTTCCTTTAAAAAAAGAAAAAACCATGATTGGTTAAAAGGAGGTGGGGCCCAACATTAACCCATCTCTCTCCTCTTCCCTCTTCGGTGACTACTCACCGCTTACACTCAAACACCACACTTACCCAAGTGTTGGCAGTGGTGTTATCGCGAGGTAAACTCACTCAACCACCCCACTCTACTATAGGGATGAGCATTTGGTACTGGGTAACGGTACCGAACCGTGATTCGGTACTGGTACTCATTTTCCCTGTTTTTCGCTACCGGTATATTCAGTACGGTACCAATTTTCTCCGTTTTTTAGCGATACTTTCGATACCATTCGATTTGGTACCAAACAGGTACCGTGCTCATCCCTGCTTCACCCACCCACCCGGCACACCCTTCGGGTGTGGCCGCACGTGTCGTCTTGTTGAAAAGCACCGTGTCACGTGCACATGTCTTCATCAGAGGGGAAAAAGGAATGGCATTTTAGAGAATATTGAGAAAGACGATCCCTTTATTACTCCAAACCAACCCATTTATTTATTATAAACAAATCCCCATAAAAATATCTACAACTGAGAGCTTCTCAGATTTCTTCCGTTTCGTTCACTTTAATCATGAATTGTCTTCAAAATCTCCCAAGGTTTGTTTCAATTTCCGCTAATTTCAGTCATAATTCATCAAATAATTACAATAATTGTGTACACATTTCATCATTTTCGATTTCAGATCGTGTAATTCGATTATGTCTTCGCGAAAGTTCAAATTCCAATCGGCAAGTCATACATGTTTTGTTAAATTGGCGGTAATCTCATTTAAGCATTCCAATTTCTGCGGATTATACTGTTAATGTATGCTTATTGCTGTTTATTTGGATGTAACTGTAAGTTTTGTGTGTTTAGATGAATCATCGTGAGAAGCTGTTGATGAATGCTACTGCTTTTCGCCAGATTTGTTTGATGCAGGTTAGCTCGTTTAGTTTTAGTATACTTGGATTTGAACTTGTTCATTGATACTTATTGATTGGATTTGAATTGTTATTCATTGTTTATGGTTTTATTTTTTTATTTTTTGGTGTATGTTTGAAACGACTATTGTATATCTGTAATTTATAGTTAGGTTGTCATATGTAATGCCATCATGACAGTTACATCAAGGTTATAAATGATCAGACGAAAATATAGCCAATTAAAAGATGCCAACTGGACTTGTAAATAGTAAATGGTGTGATTTTGGCCTTGAAAATCCATAATTGCGCGGTTTTGTCCTTTTTTTTTAACGGCAAATTTCTTTTAATCCTTGTCGTCTTTGCCAATAGACCAGCACCACCCCATTGGTGTCGTTTTGTCCTTCGAACTAGCAAAAGATGATGCAACCTTGCAACCAATCACGGCAGACCTGAACCAAAAACGGTGCAGTGTTGGGCTAGAAATGCAAAATGGTGTGGGAATATTGTTTAACCAATGAGATTCTGACGCCTAAGCTTTAACAGTGTCTTTTTTTTTCTTTGGTGTCTAACCATTCACTCACTTTTAAAAAGTCGATCAAAATGACTATCTTTTTTTTGAACGGCCAAAACGACTATCTATGAAAAAAGAAAATTGCTCAAAATGGCCAAATTAATTTCAATGCCTAAGTATCATTTGTCACTTGGAACTGAACGTGCCTCAGTAATTAAACCTTAAAAATATCAATGGCTGAAGTGATTGTATTAACTTTTAGAAAGAACTGTAATTGCTAATGTGCATGTAGATCCTTTAGTGCAAAGATATAAATTTTAGCCAACATTATTTAATATAACCTAATTATATCCTTTTGGTTATGCAGGCAACACCTAGTTCGACATCCGATGTCAGCACGGAAGATACAGAAGAGAGTGAAGAGAAATCTGACATTTATAGTACTAACATGACTGAAGCAATGGGGGCTGGTTAGTCACTTCATAATTCTGATTTGTACAAATATATCTTTCACTAATAATTTGTCACTAATATGTTGATTTCAGTCTTGACGTATAGGCATGAACTTGGAATGAAGTACAATTTTATTACTCCGGATTTGATCGTCGGGTCATGTCTGCAGGTAAATTTCCTTTCTCCAAGACTTAGATGTGATACTAAGCCAGGCAAAAGGGGTTTGTCTCAACAGGTTCGTGTGAATTTCTGACACGCCCCCAATACACGACACGAACCTAACACGGAATTCACGGGTTTGGGTTTAGTCTAAAGGGGTTCGGGTAAGTTTCAAGTTGAAACTGCGAACCCGTTTGGCCAAATGGGCCAGGTTCGGGTCAACCGGTCGGGTTGACCCATTTATATTATATTTTATATATTTTTACAATATGTTTTATGTCATAATCTAAATTGGGTGTGTATTTTATGCTATAATTATTACTTAAAAGAGAAATTGAGATAAGATTTTGTAATTTAAATGTAATTGTATTATATGCCTTTGTGTTTTTTGTAGTAAATTTAATTTTAATATATTAATTTGCAGAAAATCAAAAAATAAGCATATTCGGGTTGAACGGGTCGTGTGTGGGTCAACCTGCGAATATTCGGGTTCATATGTATGACACGATTTTCGGGTTTGGGTTCATCTAAAGCTTTTGGGTTTGGGTCGGGTTGAACTCGCCAACCTACAAACACGATCCGTTTAAAACACCTAATTGAAACTGACTTGTTCACCCAAATGACAGACTCCTGCAGACGTTGACAAGCTTCGGAGTATTGGGGTAAAAACCATTTATTGCTTGCAACAGAATTCAGATCTTGAGTATCCAAAAGCACTTGCTATATAATTATCTTTTTATGAAGCGAATAATTAGCTGGCTTTTTCTTACATCAATTTATTATGTGTATATGGTGCATACTAGTAAATGTTAAACGCACAGCTAGAGAGGGACATATTTTATTTTCCCTTTACTTGTATTCCAGATATTTTAGTGTGGACATTGAAGCTATTCGCGAGTATGCTAGCACTTTCGATGACATTGAACACTTACGCGCAGAAATAAGGTTTGAATTAAAATCTGTTTTACTGTTTGGTATCATTTCCGTGACGCTTCAGACATCGTCAGTTCATAGGAGAAATTATATGACATAAGGAGTGTTCGGAATATATACTGATGTCAGCTGTGTATGGAGCAGGGACTTTGATGCATTTGATTTGAGGCTAAGGCTTCCGTATGTTGTGAGCAAACTGCATAAAGCCATCAACCGAAATGGTGGAATAACTTATATACATTGTACAGCTGGGCTTGGAAGAGCTCCTGGAACTGCGGTATGCCTACGAACATCTTAACTTCTTCTTGACTTCTCTCTCTGGGTGTTTTTCTGTATATAATTAGGTCAATTTCATATATTCCTCTTTGCATAATGTCATATTTGCGTAACCAACAAAAAATAATATCATATAGTATTTAAAATTTCATATTTACCCTTTTCATTAGATACAAATTATAATATGATCAATATATCTTACACTCATCATCATCATCATCATCATCATACTCAGTATATCCCACCAATAGCAAAGCTAAGGTAGGGTCTGAGGAGGGTGAGATGTAGACAGCCTTACCTCTACCCCGTAGGAATAGAGAGGCTGCTTCCAATGAGACCCCCGGCTCGATTGTGGTTTTGCATCAAGCCTTGGACATAAGGCACATAACACTCAGCAATTGAGACCAACGCCGATTAGTGCATGCACCCCCTTGTCTTTTGGCTATCAACGCCACCACATGATGCATGATTAACCGTCCCCCTCTTTTAACGTTATTTTCACGAAATTAGTAAAATAACGTTAAAATTAGTGCACTTTCACTTTTGCCCCCCGAGCGCCCACACATATATACATTATATGAGCATACCGCAAGCGGGGCGTAATATCTTACACTCATAATTATCCCTATTATAATAAATATACATATTTTAGGTCATCTTTACTCGCAATGCTTTTAAAGCATGCTATATCATGGGGATATTCCTAATGTGATTTCTATGATTTACAGTTGGCATACATGTTCTGGGTTCAAGATTATAAACTGAATGATGCACTCACTTTTCTACTGGTGAATCTATATATCATTTCATTAAGTTCTCATGATTAACTATGTATAGATTGTAACTCCCTATCCTTTCTGTGCAGAGTAAGCGTTCTTGTTTTCCCAAAGTGGATGCTATAAAAAGTGCCACGGTCGATATTGTGAGTCATTCAACCTCTTATTTCATGAATGATTATTTATCTGCTTTGTGAAATTCTTGTGCTCTAAAGTGTGGCACACTTTTTGATTGTTTGATCGTACTTTAATTCTAGCACTGTGTTACATTGTCAATCGATTGATCTTGAACCGAACCGTTTTTCCAGCTTACAGGCCTAAAAAGGAAACCTGTGACGTTGACATGGAAGGGCGCTGAATGTTCTTCCGTGGAAATATCTGGACTTGATATTGGGTGGGGTCAGGTAACTTATAGTCTTGTTATGGTTTCAGTTATCTCATGTAAAGATATTTCATTATTAGTTTACAAAACATATGCTTAACTATATTAACCGCTAACACTATGGGTTTGTTGCAGAGAATTCCACTGAAATATAATGAGAGTCAAGGCTCGTGGACTCTTCATAGAGATCTGCCGGTAATTATCTCCTTAGGGGAAGTTCAAATGAGAACCACTATACAATTAAAAACTCAAGGAACTACTTTTTAGCCTTTGGATCATGTTCTCCATCTTTTACACTCATGATCAAAAGTGGTTCCTTTATTATTTAGTGGTTCTCGTTTAAACTCACGCCAATATATTCAGACACACATTTATATCATCTGACACGAATTGTTTAATAAAATTTTCATAACCGGTTGGCGGTTTCTTCAAATTAAAAATCTTTTTCAATTGACAAAATTGTATATCTATTTATTTTTCTTCTGCCGTTGTGGATTTAAGTAACTTCTATCAATTTCAATTTGGAAACACTTCTTTGTGCAGTGTTAAATTAATAATCAACACGATCCTTAGGCAATATTTCTACTTAGAAAAGAATTGAGTTTTATAATATAATTTAGTACCTTCTAAAAGGTACGACATTTTAGTTCTTGAAATAAATATGCATTTTTCCTTTTAGACTTTTACCGTCAACCGGTTTCAAATTTTACCACATAGATGACCAAAAATGACTTTAAAACTGTGAAGAATTATTTAGTCTACCATATAAAATAAATAACTACTCTGAATGTTTTTCTCAGCATTTTCATCAAGTCATTTATTTTCATAATTATAAATTATACTCATTAAATCTTTGAGCTTTTTCAAATGGGCATAAATCACTATCTCATTCCTGTTATTTATATACATATATAACAGGAAGGGCGTTACGAGTACAAATACATCGTCGATGGTGAATGGGTGACCAATAAACATGAACTGTTAACTCCGGTCGATGACAAAGGGAACATCAACAACTACCTCCAGGTATGATTCACTTTCGGTAATGGTCACATTCTCCAAATAATCTATTGATGATGAAGCCAACTGTTTACTGATGATAAAGGTAAGTGATGATGATCCAGAGAGCTTAACCGCTGCATTGTGGGAGAGATTGCTTAGTGATGATTTTGATCTAACAACCGATGAGCGACAAGTCGTAAAGCAGTTCCTTGACGACTGCCCAGATGCTGAGTAACTGTATTCCAAACCCAAAAAGATACAACGCCTTTGGCTGCATGCACAACTGTTTATCTGTAGATGCCAGTGCTAGAGGTTGAAGTACAAGTTTTAATGCTATAAGTTAAAGTAGCAGGTGGGTTAATTAGTAATGTAGCAATACTTGTTACCTGTAATAAACATATGCTACAACCAGTATGGAAATGTTTATTTATTTAATAAATGCTATAGTGGTGTTAGCCTGCTGGGAAATGTTTATTAGGATCAGTATAGGTCAGTCACAGAAAAAATGAAAAACTCATTTTCATTGTCTTTATTTTTAATGAAAATGGTAAAGGTAGCTGTTACTATGTTAGGGCTGGGCTATGTTTCGGTGTGAGTTTTAAAGATGCTGTATTACAGAATTATGAATTGTGTTGGGATTGACGATTTCGATCCGGTTGGTTGAATATTTTAAACATATATATTTTTCCTCATGTTACAAACATCAACCATCATTCGCACACGCTTAGAATCGTGTAACTTGGACATGACCTTATAACCCATTTATCTAAATGTATCAAACGAGTTAATAGGTGGTGTGTAAACATGTTAATGGGGTTGGCTTATTGTAAAGAATAATGGGTTAAAAAATCACGGTTTGTTTACTGTTCATAAAACGATTCTTTCCATGTCATGTTGAAAACACCTTTCGTTATGATGACACTTGAAATACTTGGAATAAGCAGTAGGAAACACGAAGTTGGTAGATCTTACATATGAACGAAGGCAACACAAACTATGTGTGCATGGGTTATCAAGGTGCAGGTTAAAGGAAGTCTCGACTTGTCGTGTACATTGTTAGGTTTGTCCTTTATTGGCTCATTGTATTGTAAATGTAATACCAAGAGGACTGAAGAAACAAATACCCTAATAGGTCACGAACGGTTCCATGGCTTCAAGTGGTTCTCTTTGGATTATCCTTGGCTCGAATGCTTCATAAATTATAGATCACTAATCTCTGCAAGACAGACACCGTTAGCTTCGCAACAGGAAGAAGGTTCTCTATGTGACCACCGTCCGACGTGAGATAATGTATCGGCTTCTTAAAAGTGGTTGCATGACCTTTTACCAGGTAGTATCTATCGAGAATGTCAAAGAGAATAGTCAAACTAAAAAATGTATGGTTTGAGACTTTGACCACATGGTTACTCTTAGGCCAACTAGCTGACATATATGACATGTGTGATATGTTGGAAAGAATGTTAATGCTCAAGTCGGGTATGGTTTCCTTTCATCAAAGCAAAAAAAAAGGTGTGGACTGAACCCACGTATCCTTAAAGATACACATTCTGTGAATCTAACCTTTATCGACGATATTTTATTAGCTTACCATTACAGAGTTCAAAGTCCCCTCTATGAGGGATCAAATCGTTTGTGTTAACAGATTTGAGTTATCTGTATGAGAATTAGTATTTAGGACCTGCGTTTTACGACGTGACTGTTAAACCAAACAAATATAGACGTAAAAACGTTGAACCATACACGTACGTTGCGGCGAGTTAACTCAGAAAAAATAACCGAAGCGTATAACATATAAAATAATAACTAAGTCGACTTAGGACCCGTGCTTTGCGATGGGGCCGTTGAACCATAAAATAGAGACGTAAAAACTTTGAACTACACACGCACGTTGTAGTGTGTTAGTTCGCAAAATTTAGACCTAATCGTAAAACTATCCTTAAAAACTAAAAACTTTAACTCAAATAATAATAATAATAGTACGGAGGGCCCATGCATTGCGCCGGGCTCGTAAGCGTAGACGTAATTTAAGAAAACTATAGGGACCAAAGTAGTGATCATTGTTCAGGACATCCGAATATAACATGTGTTTAGAAATCTCAAAAATTAAATTGTACATACTTAACGAATTATTTTGTATCTTCTATTATTCTTATTAATACTCTATCTGAATTATTTTGTATATTCTATTATTCTTATTAATACTCTATCCGAAGAAAAGTAAAAAAGAAGATTTTGTGGATAAAGTAGTAAAAATGCAATGTACGAATGTGGCACTGGTTGTTAAACATAAAGAAAGTCTTCAATCAATGAGATAAAACATTTGATGTGAAGAGTAGTGTGGTAAATAAATATGATGTAAGTTGTCTGAGCCCATAACTTTAGCCCAACATTAGTTTTATTGGGTCGGCCCACTTTAGATTACCTACACTGTTTTTTTTAATCAATTATCAAGGACAAAGGACAATGACACTTAACTTGTACAAAGAGTAGTCTAAGTAGTAAAAAGTTGAACAGTATCAAATATTCACAATCATTTTTGGAAAATTAATATAAGGAAAATTAATTGCTTTACTAATGCTTATTTCAACAACATGCTCTATATTTATTTATTGATACAACAATAAAATATATAATTAATCTTATAGGAAATATATAATTGTATTTGATGATGGGGTCGGATTAAAACCCACTTCCCCTCCTAAAGTAGTGAAAAAGATCAAAGAGTAATCCGACTAGGTGTAGACAATGAAGAAACATTTCCTTGTCATCAGGCGAACAACTACAGATCAGAAGAACCATCCTCCTGGATATAGACAAGGAAGAGACATCTCCTCGTCACGTGGACAACTCAGGTACATAAAGGTCGAGGTGGATCATGATCTCATAAGTCAAAGCTAAAAGGTCGACAAGGCTAATATGTAACACGCAAATAGACAAGAAGAGTGTTATAGTATGTTGATCCCAGATAAGATGCTCAATGACTAAGTATGGCAAATAGATTTCAACAAGTATGAAAATATTGTGCGGAACTACAAATCAAACTTTCAAGAAACAACTTACAGAATTTTCAAGTATTTAATCACTTTGTAAAACAAAGTTATTGACTGTTACAAATGAATGCTCAAAGAATTCTGTAGTGAAGGGTAATGGAGTTTGTGGTGTATGTATTGAATGCTTGGCTCAACTCATTTAACCTTCGGGGGTGACATCTCTATTTATAGAGAGTCTGGATCATGAATACACATTTGTTTATTCATGCACTTGCTCTACACAAAGTAGTTTTTTGGCATATTCATTGAATTAGTAGATGTCAACTTGCTACTTTCCAAATTGTGTCAGAGCCTTATTTTTAAGACAAGTTGGCTCATCAGAAATTCTGATGGCCATCTTACCAGAATTCTGTTGAGTTTGATCATTAGAGTTTACCAGATTTTGATGATAAATACCAGATTTATCATCAGACTCATCAGAATGACCTTTTCTGATCGTCTTCTCTTTCTCTTGATCACTTTTTGATGTTTGTTGAAGTTGTTTCTTTCTTTCTTTCTTCTTGTCCTGTTATCTTATAGACACATTTTTATTGATCTTCTTTGAATGTATCTTCAGCATATGATCAAGTTGATCATCTTTTTCTTCAATACTTATCTAAAAGTTTCATAGCAATTTCCCCTTAAGTATTGTAAGAAAAATAAACTACCTCATAACAAATGAACATAATTCAAAAAAATCCAAACAATGGAATTAAAGTTGCAAAAATACAAAACATTGTTCAAAGACAGATAACAAAAGAAATAACATCACTTCAATTGTTTTTCAAGAAAGGTTAACAGTTTTGTGGAGATCATCAGTCTTCAATTTTTTCTTGTGATGGATGAACTTGTGGCATTCTTTGTACATATCCTTGTACCAGCCTCTAGCATCTATCCATTAATAAATGATTTCTGCTATCTCTTTTCTCAGCAACCCTTTGTCTTTTCTCTTTGCTTGAAGTTGTTCCTGCTTCTTGTTCATACGTTCTTTGATGTATTTAGTGTCTGGTTTGAATACTTGCAGATATCAACAACTCTGAAAAGGGCTTTATTTCCTTCAATATCTCTGAACACAACAGAGAGTCTTGGTTGTTCAAAGATCACGCCAGTTCTTGCTTCCTTTTCCAGCTTAGCAGGGATGGATGTATCTGGTAGAGGTATGTAGACTTTCTTCTGGTGAATATGATCATAGTTGATGCACATATCGAAATCAGATAGAGCTACTCTTTCAAATAGCTTGACTCCAGCTTTTGACATACTGTCAAGGGCTCTTCTAACAAATCTGTTGTTTCCTTTGTCTTGATCATAAATCTTCTTCAGAGTGATTATATCCATTGGATGTAGCTGATCTGCTAAGTCTCCATCAATTATCCTTTACTTAGGGGCTGTTTGGCAACCCTCTTAATGATTCATTAAGAGGCTGCCCTCTTATTCGGACAGAGGTTGCTTGTTTGGTTGGCAAAATACCACCCTCTTAATGGTACCATTCAGTGCTGTACCATCCAGAGATTAGAAGATGCTGAAAGAAAAAAAAGACCCTTGCACCCTTTTCCTTCTCATTCTTCTCTGCAACAAAAGCTAGGGTTCACCCTTTTCCTTCTCATTCTTCGCCGCCCTCCACCTCCTTCTCCTCACCCCCGAGTGCTCGCCGCCGCCGCCTCCCTCCTCCTCCTCACGCTCGCGCCGCCTCCCTCCTCCTCCTCCTCACGCTCGCCGCCGCCTCCCTCCTCTTCCTCACGCTCGCCGCCGCCTCCATCCCTCCTCCTCCTCACTCTCGGTCGCCGCCTCCATCCCTCCTCCTCCTCACTCTCGGTCGCCGCCTCCTCCTCCTCCATCCCACCCAGGTTCGTTTCTTGCTTTTTTTTATTAAACTGATTTTTCATTTAATTTACTCATTATTATGATGTAGTTAAGTTTGATTAGGTTTTTTTTATGGATTTGTTTATTTTTCTGAATTTTTTTATTAGTTTTTTCTGATATTTTTTTCAATATTTTACTCATTATTATGTTCATTGATGTTATATGTAGAATGGTTATGTTGTATGTTGAAAATTCATAGAAGTTATATGTAGAATGGTTATGTTCATTGATGTTATATGTAGAATGGTTATGTTCATTGATGTTATATGTAGAATGGTATGATTGTAAATGGTTATGTTGTATGTTGATTATTATTAGTTGTTACATTAGAAATATTGGCTAATTGGTATGATTGTAAATGGTTATGTTGTATGTTGAAAAAATATACATTTTTCTTTATGTTGTATGTTGATTGTGGTTATGTTGTATGTTGAAAAAAGATACATGTTTTCTTTGTGTTGTATGTTTGATTGTGGTTATGTTGTATGTTGAAATGGCAAAGAAATGGCAAAAAGGATTAGGATTAATTGGAAGCAAGAAGGTGTTGAAAAAACCTTTCTTGAAGCATGTGTTCATGAAATAACCGTTAATGGACGTGAAGGAAGTAGTCTTAAACAAGCGTCATGGAAAACTGTAGCTGAAAATTTGAAAACACAACATAATTTCATAGTGGAACAACGTCAAATGAAGAATCACTATGATTTTCTAAAAGGAAAATTTGCAGCTTGGTTAAAGCTTAAAAACAAAACCGGGAATGTCTATGATCCAGTTACAAACAACTTTAACTTGTCAGAAGAAGAGTGGCAAATTGAGATGAAGGTATCTGTTTTATACTAATAATTAGTAGTGGTATATTTCATTAATTTTATAGTATTTTAAAATATTTCTTCACACAGTCTAACAAGTATGTAGAAGCTTTGAGAAGTGCGCCACTTGCTTTCCCCGAGCTTTGTTGTCAATTGTTTGAGGGGTCTACTTCAAATGGGTTTGATAGTTGGGGGCCAAGTTCTACGCTTCCTCATCCTTCTGAGGAAGTGAATGAGCACAATTTGGATGGTATGGATGTCGAATGCACTCAAGTGGATTCCCCAGGTAAAGGTGTTAGTGAGGAGTCAAGTATTCGGTCCCAAAAAAAAGAAAAAGGAGAGAAACGAAAACATAAGGCAACATTAGAGTCAAAGCTTATAGAAGTTGGTGAAGATATTAGCAAGTTGGCAAAGATGATGATTGAGAAACACACACTTTCTGATGATATGGATGCATGTTTGGAGAAGTTGGAGACATTGGGTTGGGATGAGTCGGATGCGAAATACGAAACAGCGCTTTTGCTTTTTGGTGAGAGTGCCGATCTTAGGAAACTGTGGGTACGTCTTAAGCCGCAGAATTGTGAGAAATGGGTTAAGAATGCGGGAGCGAAGTATGGATTATTTAACTAATATTGTGCTTTGATTGTTTTTTTTTTTGGGTTAGATGTTATGTTTTGGATGTTATGTTTTGGATGTTATGTTTCGGATGTTATATTTTGGATGTTATGTTATGGATGTTATGTTTTGGATGTTATGTTTTGGATGTTATGTTAATGTGAATGTTATGTTAATGTGGATGTTATGTTTCAGATGTTATATTTTGGATGTTATGTTATGGATGTTATGTTTTGGATGTTATGTTTTGGATGTTATGTTAATGTGAATGTTATGTTAATGTGAATGTTATGTTAATGTGGATGTTATGATAGGTACCTTATGGATCCGGACGATGAGATTATAGTTATCATGATCTTTTGTTGGTATTGGGTTTCATTAGCCTCGAGAATAAATGTTGAAAGGATAAGAGACTTGAATTCGGCATTAACCGGTCATGAATACACGCAAGAATTATTGCATGGTACTTCTACACAATGTCATGAGATGATGCGTCTTTCACGTGATGCATTTATACTATTGTGCAATCATTTTAAACAAAAAAATTGGGTGCAAAGTAGTAGGTCAATAAGCTTGGAAGAAAAGTTGGCTATGTTTTTGATGGTCATTGGACATAATGAACGTTTTCGAATGGTTAAACGAAGGTTTCAACACTCAACGGAAACAATTCATAGATGTTTTCATGAGGTCCTAAAGGCAATGATGAATTTCGCAAGAGAAGTTATAGTTCCAACATCTTCTAATGTAAGCGCAAATAACTCCGAACGACATAGAAGGCTAAAAGAAATATTTCCTGGAGCAATAGGTGCCTTAGATGGAACTCTTATACATGCGATCGTGCCTGTTGATCAACAGACTCGTTACAGGGGAAGAGGAAAAGGTGAATGCTTTCAAAATGTATTAGCAATTTGTGACTTTGATATGATATTCACATTCGTATGGGCCGGATGGGAGGGCATTGCACATGATTCACGAGTTTTAAAAGAAGTTGCATTCAACCCAAATTCTGGCTTTCCTTTTCCACCACCAGGTTTTTAACCATTCTTCAATGTTCATTTCATACATTATTTGTTTTTTATATGATAGTTTTGATACTGATACAGATAAGTATTACCTTTGTGACGCTGCGTACACCAACACTCGTGGATTTATGACTCCCTACCGTGGTACGAGGTATTGGTTAGCTGATTTTCGACGACAACGTGCGTTAACTAAGGAAGAAAGATTCAATCATGCTCACGCACAACTCAGAAATGTCATTGAACGTGCATATGGTGTTCTAAAGGCGAGATTCCCAATCCTAAAGCAAATGGCTCCCTTTTCTTTTCCAATACAAAGAGATATAGTGATTGCTTGTTTCGCCATCCATAATTTTATAAGGAAATGCAATATTTATGATCAGTTATTTATGGACTATGATGAGAACACGATGTTTCATGAAATGCAAAGTGGGGAAAATGATGGCCTGTTAGTTCAAGACATAGAGTGGGGTTCACAAGGTATTGACTATATGACTTCTTTACGTAACCAGATTGCTAACCAGATTGCTAATCAGTTGCTTTCAAATGATTCAAATTAAAATTGTATGCAGAGTTGTGTTATTTGTATTTGGATTTCGTATGTTGTGTTAGTTTGTATTTGGATTTTCGTATGTTTCCATGGAATTTAAAGGATTGATGTGTAATTTGGATTTTCTATGGCGTTTTGTATTTTTCTTTTACAATTTTTCATCAATCTGTACACTATTCAGAACTCTTGCCAAACAGATACATTTCATTCAGCACATAATAGTTCAGAGGGGTAATATAGTCATTCTGCACAGTCATTCAGAGATACAACCAAACAGCTCTTACTGGTTCAGCACTTACTGGTTCAGAGCCTCTTACCCATTCAGACCTCTTACTGGTTCAGCACTTACTGGTTCAGCGCTTGCCAAACAGCCCCTTAGTGCCATCTTTCCTTAGAAGGGTGTACATGTTTTGTTCATATTTTCTACCAAAACCATCTGGTGTGTGACACCCGGCTATTTTGAGCCTGTACTGTACTAGCGTGACACATGTTATGATTATTGATGTGTACAAAATGCAACATATAAATTACATCAATAGAGGCATAAAACCAACCCTTTTTAGTACTAATGTTGGAAAAAGCACGTTTCTTTCTTCTTTTTGAATTTACAGGACCAAATGAGCTTACAAGAACAAAAGGAACAAATAAGCAGCCAAAACCAACATAAATATAAGAAGAAGGAATAACGTGACATGCCCGACCCCTCGCCAGCATCCTCCAAAGCAAAAACAAGAAGACAGAAACTAACCACGGGGCGGTGCCCAGCCATGCATGGGGCGTGGTCAGCCCTGACACATCAAGACAAAGGCTGCAGAAGCTTCTACGCCCACCATGGGTCCGTGCCCAGCTCACCATGGGGCGTGGTCAACTCTTAGATTTGCAGAATCTTGATAGTACAACAAAGAGTTGACCACGGGGCCGTGCCTAGAAGACACAGGGTCGTGTGGGGCCCCATGCTGACAGATGCATTTAATGAAGGAAGAGAAGAAGACTGGCCACGGGTCGTGCCCAGTGGACACGAGACCGTGGCCGGGGCTCTGTTCTAGCTATAAATAGGGGTGCTTGGTTCACTTCAAAGGCATCCCTTAGCAAACCACTTCTCTCCTACTTTGCCACCATTCCACCACCACTACAACACCAACACCCACCACCATCATCCATCTATCATCTTTAGAGTGTGTAGTAGTCTCGGGATCCAAGATTGATCGTAAGAGTTCTTGTCAATCAAAGACCATGTTTGGCTAATCTCTTACATCACTTGGTGAAGACAAGTTTTTAATGTATTACTTTTGATTTTTAATCTTTCGGCACTTTTTAATTGGGTTTATATTAATGACTTTAATAACTAGTTTCTTATGTTGAAAGTGATTTTTCTATACCATTTCTTCATGATGTCATTGCTTTGCTTATTCGTGTCTTTACGGTCTATATAAAGAACGTTAACTACCTATAAGGGGGTTAGGAGGGTGGTTTGGTAAAGTTCTTGTCTCGTTCAGTGTATAGATCCTGCGAGGACTTGGTTCAAGCTTACTAGGATCTCCTTCAATACCCCAAAGGTAATGGATGGCGGGGGTGCAAATAGCTTGAACCCCTCATATGTAAACTAATATTAAAACTTTAAACCGGATTCTTGGGATTGTATCCTTGCTGACTCAAACCACTTAGCTGAGGATAACGTCACCTTCAAAAGAGGGGCATACCACTTTTTGCATTAATAACTTACTTAATTGTCTTTCAATATTCTGATCCTTTGGGATTGTATCCCTGCTGACTCAAACCACTGGGTTGAGGGTAATGTCACCTTCAAAAGAGGGGCCTACTACTATAACTAAAATAATCTCTTAAAAAGTCCGAAAATGCGAAAATCATCTAAGGGTACATTAAAGATGAATTGGATCCAAGTGATTCTATCTTGTCTATTTGTTTTTCATTTTATTTATCTTTTTAATTTTAGATTTATTTTCATGTTTAAAAACTCTTTTCAAAAAATTTAGATCGATTAGACGTTGACGATAAACCGGTACTAAAAGCTCTTGTGTCCTTGCACGACCTCGGTATCTTACCAACACTATACTACGCTCGCAATGGGTGCACTTAGAGAACTCGGCCTTGTCGTGCGAGTTTTGCCCCCATTTTTTTCACACCCCTAGATTAAAATGTTAGAAAAGACTGCTAAAAAAATCTACATTTTTTTTCAAAGTGGTGTTTTTTGGCCCCTATAGTAGCTGAAAAAATTGATAACATAATCATGACATCATCTTTTACAGCATTTACGGCTGTTGTAAATGAAAAATAAAACTTATTTTTATTTGTTTTTTTATTCTTTTGGACATGTTGATTTTTTTAGAATTTATGGTAAAATTGTTTTTGAAAAAACCTTTCGTAAGCCGAGTTCTCTAAGTTCTCACAACTCGTATAAATTTTCATTTTACTCTAACCCTATATATATATATATATATATAGGCTAATTATAATGAGAAAACTCATTCTAGTTAAGAAAACCCAGAAAACTCTCACATGTGGCTAGGATTGATCCACGATAGATGTTAGTTTGAGAGGAGACAAGGGCATTTTCGTCATTTTCTTTTAACCTTTTGAGTGAATGAAATGTGTAAGTCTGCACGCAGACTTTTCTTCTTCTTTTCATCTGTTTCATTTAATACCTTCGTACTTGTTGTATCTCTCACTTCTCTCACATATCTTCTCTTTTGTTTTATGTACATATCCATATCTCACCTCTCATTTTATCCTAACCAGAGAGTGGAGTGAAAGAAAGAAACCATACTCACCATTGAAGAGTTTTTGCATTTATCATGGCTGATTTGAACAACCAACAACCTCAGACTGTTGCCGGTGGTACGGGGACACTCAATGATCATCCGGGTTCACCCTTAAATGTTGTCCCACATAATCTTTTACCTGATTTTTCATTTAATGAAGATGAAGATGCATTGGGTGAGAGTAGAGTTGTTGAAAATCCTGAACCTATTTCTTCAGAGTTTCCAGGTGAGTGATACTTTTTTTCAGTTTTATTAAATGTACAGCTTTAAATGCACACGAGTAGTTGTTTAAATTAAGGTTTTCTTGTTTAGATTTTCATTGGATTCTTCTTGATTTTTTTTGGTTTTTGGTATTTTTTTATGTGTAGCCTCAGATCTAAATCAAAATGGCACAAATGATGATGAGGATGGTGTTCAGAATTGTACCTTTACACAGCTGTTATCCACAGGTCATTGTTTATGTGAAAGCATGAATTTTTTTCTATAGGGTTCTTATAACACCCCTAGTTTTAATGTTTGTAGTTTGTTATTATTAGTTTTTTTTTGGTAGAGGAGGAAAAAAAACAGATGATGTGTTGGTTAGTTTGGTTGAAAATGTGGTAAACTTGTATTAACAATATCATTTTTATTTTTTATTTTTATGTAACAAGCTTTTATATTTTGTAGAAGGTAAAAACATGTGTGGTTACACTTGTATTAAGTTTTTATATTTTTTGGAAGGGAAAAACTTTCCCATTCGAGATTACATTTTTGGATCACATAAAAAAATGCACCAGTATCTACACTTTTTGGTGACATCAAAAAAATGTACCACCATGTTTTGTTTGCATTGTAGCAAAACGTGTTAAACTTGTATTGACAATACAGTAAAATGCATCAGTTTGTTAGGTTTCATGTTAGAAGTAATTTTTTTTAACTTATACGTGTTAAAATTTATTAACAATACAATGTTTTCTAAAAGACTCGTGACCTTTTTTGTAGGTATTCATGCGGACGAGGAATTTTATGTTCACCACACACCCAATGGCACTAGAATGTGGTGTCCTAATGTTCCTATTGTTTTAAAGCCTGTTGTTGGTTGTGTATATGAAACGTGGAAGAACGTGTTCAGTATGTACAAGGACTATGCTGTGTATTCTGGGTTTTCTATTCGTAAAGGGCAAACCAAGAGATGGAAGGGGGTTGTCACTCACCAGTACATAAGGTGTACTAAATATTCAAAACCACAGATTAAGCATAAAACTGATACCTTGGAGCAGTCAACCTTGACTATCAGGCAAAGTAATTTCACAGTGACAGATTGCAAGGCTAGTATACTGGTTAAGTTTTGTGAGGGCAGCTCTATGTGCACAGTGGTAGGGTTCCATGAGCATCATAATCATCCGTTTGTTGAGCGTTTTAATCATGACCTAAGTAGGATTTCAAGGAAATTACCCTTTACATCCAAACAGTTTATCCATAACATGAGTTTGAACAGAATTGGTCCAATTGTTTCTCACAGAGTTTTAGTGTACCTGATGGGTGGACATCACAACGTACGTGGCACGCCAACTGATTTTAAAAACTGGAGCCAGTCGGTTAGGCTTTATATTGGTGACCGTGATGCGCAACTTGTTATAGATCGTTTGAAAGAAAGATCGGAGAGCTTACCAGACTTTTACTATGAGTTTGTGGTTGAGAAAGGGCAATTGAGGTCGATTTTTTGGGCAGACGAAATTTCTAAGATAAACTATGAGGTGTTTGGTGATGTGTTAGCTTTTGATGCGACTTATCACACTAACAAGTAAGGTTTTGCAAACTGGCAATCTTTTTTTCCCCTTCAACATATTATTAACTTTTGTTTATTTTCTTCGTTGCGCAGGTACAGCATGATTTTTGTTCCTTTCACTGGGGTTGATAATCATAAACAATGTGTGACATTCGGTGCTGGCTTGCTATTCAATGAAACCACTGAGTCTTACAAGTGGTTACTTGAATCATTTCTGAAGGCACACAAGAAGCAACCAAAATTAGTTCTGACGGACCAGGACCCTTCAATGAAAGCTGCCATTTCAGAGGTTTTCACAGACTCTCGGCACCGCCTTTGCATGTGGCATATTATGAAGAAACTTCCCACCAAGGTTTTATTAATTTATGAATCTCGTTTGAGAAGGTCTTTTTTGTTACATTTTCTTAACAGTTTTGTGTCCTGTTATGTATAGATTGCTGGAGACCTGTTACAAAACTCTGAGCTAAGGGCATTGATGCATCGTTTGGTGTGGAGTATTCACATGAAGCCATCTACATTTGAGACACGTTGGAAACTTTTGATGGAGGAATATGGGTTACAAGATTACGACTGGTTGAATGATGTGTACTCAATTAGGGACCAATGGGTACCTGCCTACTTCCGTGATATCCCAATGTGTTGTCTGATGAAGACTACATCAAGATGTGAAAGCTCTAACTCAAGCTTCAAGGTCAACTCTTCTAGCGCTAACACACTAGTTCAGTTCATGCTATGTTATGAAACTAGGATAGACAATCAGCGTTACAGGCAACATGTTGCAGAGTTTAAAACTTCATCTAGTGTATTCATGAACACTACTGACTTAGCTATCGAGAAGCATGCTTTTGAGTTGCATACACATGCAATTTTCACAGAAGTAAGAAAAGAGATATACAAGGGGAAGCTGTTTTGTTACATTGTAAACATGGAGGATTGTGATGATGTTTGTGTTTACTATGTGAAACAGTTTGAGAAACGAAACAATGCAACCAACACATTCATGGTAACTTGTTGTATCCTTATAGTGGCATCTTTTGTTTAAGCTTTCATTATGTTTTTTTCCACAGAAGCTTAATAATGTGTTTTGGTGTTTTTGTAGGTTAAGCTTGAGTCGAGAAATCAGTCGGTCTCTTGTTCATGCAACAACTTCATCCGTATTGGATATCTGTGTAGGCACATTTTTTGTGTTTACCGGGTAAACAATATTGAAAAAATCCAGCCCAGTTTGTTGTTAAGCGTTGGACTAGGGACGTGCTTCCTAAAAGTTTATTTTCTGTTGAGAGTCGATACGGCGTTGACACCCGTCCACAAGCTGCTGCGAGAAGTCAGATTCTTGAGATTGTAACAGAATGTGTAGATGCATTAAGAAGTGATGTTGGAGGACTTTCTTCTTTCGCTGAGCAGATAAAGGAACTGAAATGTAAGTTACTAAATGGAGGACCAGTTGATGATGAAGCCAACAATGATAACTATGCTGCTGTTGAAGAATTACTTGGTGTTTCTTTAGATGGGGATGTAACTCTCAACAATCCAGACGGGATCAGGAACAAAGGATGCGGCAAACGTCGACGATTGTCTAGAGCAACTCAGGATTCAACGAGCAACTCTGCCGTCAAACCTCCCAAAACACCCAGGCTTTGCCGAACATGTATGAAGTACGTGACTGGGCATGATTCAAGAAATTGCAAGAAAAAGAAGAAGAAGAATAAATCGGGTAACGAGGATGAGGACTCAAGCTCTGCGAGTCAGGAGTCCACTTGATTTAGTATTTATATTGATGTATGTGTTGTGCATGTTTTGAAAAATTTTATGACGCCATCTTTTTAGTCTCCATTTTAGTGGAGTACAACTAAACTTTGATCATCCCTTTTGTATTTTTTGGGCTGCCTTTTGTACATGCACATGTTTGCATGTGTAGATTATCTGAAAATGGATGCACATGCATATGTTTGCATGTTAGGATGTATGTGGGTTTGGTATGTAGTATGGTTTTCAGTTTAATGACTATGCTTTAATTGATCAGTGGCATTATGAAATGATGGCTATCCACAATGTTTGTGTCAAAAGTAAACGTTGTTATCTGTATTTATTTTGGACGTTACATCCTATGTATATAATCAGTGAGAAAATGACCCATTTCGTTGCAAAAACCGGTAACCAAAAAAAATGTAACCACATATAGTAGTTTGTATTTTTTTTTTTTTACAAAACACAAGCCATTTTTTTCTTAAAGAGATAATATATCTAGATGAATATTACTTGTTATTGTAACAAATTTATATATTATACATAAAGTAACAACTTTTTATATGGTCAAATAGTACATACATTTTTATAGAATACATATAACAAGATGTATTTTTTTGTTACTTTCTCCTTTTTATCTGGTGATGCATTTAATTTGTCATTTATTTTCATATCTAATCACCACCATCCACCCCCAAAGTTTGTTTTTTCATTATAAATAGTTTCAGCATACATAATATGTACATCCACAAACCATTGTTAACTACTAATCACACACAAAGCATAACAATGCACAAGAGGCCATCCGCGGTTTCCAAAGGTCCGGATGTTGAGGTGATCGATCTCACGCCTGGGAAAAATGAGTTTAGTAATGTCGGGAAGGGACTTCGAAAGTATGCATCGACTCCACTGAGGGTTGGCGATATGCATGAAACAACCCCTTTAGCCTCTATGCCCATACATACGCTTAGGAAGATTTTTACCAGTGATGGGCACCCTCACGGAAAGAGAAGTAGCTTTTGTTCGATCCCAAAGGTGGAACCCGATATGAAGCCTATCGCGAGCAATACCGAAAAATGAGCCTAGTGTTAACCCTACAGTCAAGACGGAGCCAAATGTAGTGCCTAAGGGTGAACCTTTTGGGTTTGATACATACACTACCGGTAACGTAATGTCTAACGACGAGCCTACAATATACCCAACAAAGAGACATGTTGATGATCCCAAAACCAGCGATTGGGTTGATGATGTCTCGTGGATGAGTGAAATTGAGTGGGATTCATATTTCCCAATAAACATATCAGTTTCCCCTGTGCCACCAAACCCATGCAAGTGTAAAAAGTGGTTCACATGAAGAAGGTCAAGTAGAAATCAGGTGTTGTTGTTGTGTATTTATAATTATATTGTTTTTTGAAGATGTATGTTTGTTTTTAGGTTAATTAGAAATTAGGTGTAGTATCAGGTTATCAACATTAACTAAGGAGCAATGTATGTGTCTAATGATTTTGTAATTTTTAGTAGTGTAATATGTAATGAAAAAAAACATCTAGTTTGTGTGTTGTTACTTATTTTTTGGGGTGTAAATTTTTTGTGCTTTTGGTTATACAAGTAGAAATGTGGTACTAAAACAGTTTCTAGGGGTAGGGCCCATGTTAACAAAAGAAAAAGGTCATAAAAAGTAAAAAAAGAAATAAGTGTATGGACGTGGGTTAATGACAAAAGACTTTGTTATTATACTGGGACCCACAAATACTTGGTAAAGATATTTGTTGTAGATCCATCATGGGGGCTCCATCATGATCCATCATTCAAACTATAGGCTTCCAACTATCTCCATCTATATTCAAATATATGATTTTCTTATCTTTCTTTTTTCTTTACAATTCATTTACCTCTCAAAAAAGATGAAAATGTGTTCATGTGGGAGGATTGCTACCATCCGGACATCATGGACATATGACAACCCAGGAAGAAGGTTCTATTCATGTCCGTTTAAGGTAAAATTTCCAAACCCTGTTTTAATAAGTAAATGTATGTTCTAATCGTGTTTTATCCCCATTATTTTAATGTAGCCCAGCAACTGCCCTTTCATTGGTTGGGTCGACCCACCGATGTGCCTACGGTCAACTAGGATCATACCAGGTCTTTTGAGTAACATCAACAACCTGCAAGCTGAACTGTTTGCTCGTGAGCAAGAAATTCGGAAGAAGAAGAGGGTTATATGGTTACTGATATTAGCGTTAGTGTTTTGCAGCTTACTTGTTAGCATTGTTTGTTGAGGTTTTTGCCATTGTTTGTTGAGATTAAGAAATAGGTGGTACTTAGTTGCATTATCCTTGTTAGTATGCTAATGACATTTTCGGTAGTATGTACTTGTTGATGTTTGGTTGAATCTGAGAATTTTCTATGTTATGGATTTTTTGGTTTTGTTTTTACCATGTTACATTTTTTTCCCTGAGATTTTTGTAGATTTTTGCTGTGTTGAATCTGAGAATTTTCTATGTTATGGATTTTTTGGTTTTGTTTTTACTATGTTACATTTTTCCCCCTGAGATTTTTGTACATTTTTGATGTATCTGTGTTTGATCATGTGCTTACGTACCGTGTTACATTTTTTTCCCTGAGATTTTTGTACATTTTTGCTGTATTTGTGTTTGATCATGTGCTTTTGTTGATGGTTGCTTGAATAACATATAATAACGACATGATTTTTTGAATAACATAGATTGGAAAATCATAGGTTTAACACAATAGTTGAGTACATAATAACGTTCACACTAGATATGGTAAACAACATAGGATAAGGAAAGTAGCCCCTATATTGCATGAGAGAGGGAAAATGGGGGCACATTATTTTTTCAACCACATAGTAGTAACTTCACATAAACACCACTTTTTAGTCAAGAAACGATCTTGGAGTGCCATACTCGATTTCAGTGCTTAGTGGTTCTGGGCTAAGCCCACTCTCCCATGGGTTGTGGTTGGCCCACGAGACAAGAGTGTTTGGAGAGTAACAAGAGTAATCATTATCTATAGGATCATCTTTAGGATCATTGGTAGTGTTTGGATCAACTGCCAGGGGGGTCTCTTGGGTGGCGTTGACTGGTTTAGCTTGGTCAGCGAGCACCACAGATGAAGAGTGTTTGACAGGGGTAACTTGTGTAGTGGAGTAAAAAGATCCCCAGTCAACATCAAAAAGTGCCTCATCTAACGACATCTCATCAAGTGTTGTTGCTTCAGGTTTAGTGTTAGTAAGGAGGTCACTTATAAGCTTAGCATCCATAGCAAGATTTTCTTCAACAGTTTGCGGCGTTGACGGAAGAGAAGGGGCATATTTGATTTGAGAACAGAGGGGTTGCCATCTAATTTTGGAGTTTGGAGTTTGAATGAAAGAGTTCTCCGCAATCGTTTGGTAACCCGTTTTGAGTCAGATGGTGATGTTGAACTAGACATAATAAGGTTGTTTTTTTTTTCACTTTTTTATGGTGATGAAACAAATGTTTACATTTCACCTTAATTTATAGACAAACAAATGATGTTAGGTAGATAAATTAATTACATTGTTTACATCAGTTTACATCAACATTAAATGTAATACACTAACCAACATAGAAGTTAAGTATTTTTTTTGCTGTTTCTTTTTGTTTGTAAGAAATTAACATAATTATATTATATATTTCCAGCCATATATTTCCAAGTAACATAATTATATTGTGAATGTAACATTATGAGGCACATAATTATATTATATATATGAAAGAAGTTATATAAATTTCCAGGTATGAACAAATGTAAATCATTTTATGGCCTTCATTTTTACTTCATTTACAAATGTAACTTATATAATTAGTGTTCCTTCCTTTTTTTATTTTCCTGCCAAAAACCCCATATATGAGATTGCATGTACTTGAACCAGTAGATATTTTTTTCAAAGCTGACATTTCTTAGCAAGCATTTACATTTGATGTAACAAGGTTGTTTAAAGTTGCTGTCATTTCATATTAAAGTTTTGAACTTTTGATTCTTTCCTCCTTTTGTTTACCCAAACGTGATACATGTATATATATTTTACTTTTTTATTATTACATCACTAAGAGACAATTGAGATTCATTAAATGATTGTACTATAGTTATCAAATCATGAGAGCTACACTGACACTGCATATTCATACCTTTCTTTTTTTAAATGTGTAAGATAAGACAAAAAAAAAAAAAAAAAAAAAACAATGGGGATAAAATAGAAGTACACATTATTTCTTTTTTATTATTTATGTCTCTTCCTTCTTTAGTGTAAACATCAATGATATGCTTCCTTTTTGTCCAATTTACATTCCCGTGGGGCATTTATATGAGATTGTACTTTATTTTTGCTTATATATATTATTATAATTAATGAGTACTATGGATATATTTCTTGGATATGGTGTTGGTATATATGTGTACTTTTTGTGCAGATTAGTCACTTCGAACTGGGAGCATTAATTTGTAAGACTGTACTTTTTTTTCTTTATATAAATATTATAACAAGGAGTAGTTAGCTTTACCTAAGAGATGACCCAATTTAATATATGCTGTTACATTTTTTTTGTACTGTTTTTTTTGTAACGAAACAGGTATTTTTTGTATTGTTTTTTTTTTGTAACAAATAGATTGTAATGATAATTACGTCTGTTTGACTAACGCTAATTATTACAGCAAAGAACACACATATTAGACGTAATATTGTATTACATTTTATTCATTGTCAAAGTGATCAAATAAGTTATCAAACGAAAACATTGCATTGTTACACCTTTTTTTACTACATCTTATTGTATGCTTTTCAAATGAAAATATTTATCTTAGTCAAACTTTCCATTAGTGTACTTATGGTTCACCAAAATGTAACATCAAACGTACACATAAAGACATGTTCCAGATCAACTAGATACATAAATAGTGAAATACATAGACAGGCAACTGACAAAGTACGAGTTAAATTGTTTAAGTTGTCCACAAAAAAACATAACATTAGCATATGGAGCAGCAGCTTACACTGATAATGTAGCATCGCGAACCTTTGCCTTCATTAAATTCACATCAGAGAGTATTATGCGTGTAGCAAATTTTTTTCAGAGGGCAAGAATCTGTTTTAGCTTTTTCTTCTAGTGGCCGCTAAAACCATATTCAAAAGGTTCATTGATGCCGTTAAAATTCTGCATGTGCTGCATAAGGAATAATGCACTATCCATTGGATGCGCAGGGGTCGCCCAATGGATATCACACCTCTTAATCTTGGCTGCTGCAATTTGATCCTTTGCCGGATGTTCGGAACATGCCAAATAAGCGTCTAGCATATGCTTCTGTTAAAAAACAATAAAGTAATCAGTTTTGGTATGAGTTATTGTTTTTCATGCTAATGTTTATAAGAAAAGAGAATGACTAACCACTTTGTATGGTGTATCTTTATTGTAGTAATCTTGATGATCCCTAATGCCAACTAAGGGTGTGCGATCAGGCTTGTGGTCTATGACGGTTATTGCACCGTTTTGCAGATTGAAAACAATCAAGTAATATTGATCATTCTCTAGGATTGGAAATAAAATCATTTTAATCCCAATGAGTTCAAATGCGCCTGCGTCCATCATCCTTACGCGGAACGTTTTCAAACGTTCATCATCATCACAAGTAGAATCCATCACTTTTTGCAGATCAGTTGGTACGAAAGTTTCCTTATTACCTGTTTCATCGACATCAGCACCTGCATTTTCTTTTGGTTTTTATAACTCCGATTATCTGTTGTGTATAGAAATAATACATGTTCACGGTTTTTTTTTTGAATCATGACTTACCTAGTTCGGCGTCTTGTGTGAGTAGCTGAAAGGTAGGCCCATCAAGCAATCCTTGCAAGTTTTGTGTTTCGTTGCTCCTGGCCAATTCTATTCATTTACATGTACACATACATGTACATGTTAGTTTGTTTATGTATGATCGGTTCTTCTTGATTATTGAACACATGTAACAGGTTATACGTGAGTTTATATAATGGTTGAATGAAAAAAAACATGTAGAACTTACTTGTTGGTGTAGCTTTCTTCTCTGGATGTTTTGCCTCATTTTCTTCATCGCGTATGACTCCACATGCGCCACTTTTTTGTGTAGTAGCTGCCGAACCTTGTGTGGTATCTCTGCCACCTTCTTCATCATGTATGATCTCTTGTGTTTTGTCACCCTCACGCCCATCTAGTTAGTTAAATGCGGTCACATACACATAAGTTACGTTTAGTTTGCATTTTAGCACATTCATAAGGTGGTTAACTTCACTTTTAGCGCATTACTTAGTATAACTTTTTTACGCTATGATTAATTATTGCACGTCTAAAAAAATAGTATTAAAAAAACATGTGATATTGTTAGTATGACATGTTACATTTTGTTTTATTTGTAGAGAAATGTAACATTGATGTCACTATGATTTTTTTTATTATTTTTGTATCTACAATTATTGCACGTCTATGTTGCCGTGTATGTTTCTATATTGGAGTTTCTATTTCAAAACAAGAAATTAGGATTAGATTTTGCACACATAAGGTTTTTGTTAGGTTTGCGATCACTAAAAATATTTTTCGCAGACACAACTTTCTTCCTTCGATTGGCATCACCATCACCCCGATTACTGCCAGATGCTACATACGTTTAAAAAATAGTATTAAAAAACAATTAAATATGCTAATCAACCCAATGATCTTCTGGCGCCTTACCTTTTTTTTGTAAATTATCAGTCGCAGCAGTGCGTTTTTTAACTGGCACATTCCCATGATCGTCTATATTTGAATATGTCAATTATCATTATTTTGTGTTATAAATGATCGTCTATAAAGAGTCAGTAAATGATCATGATCCATTTAATTCACACCAAGGTTTTGAACTATCACTAAAGTTACCTTTCGTAGAGACAACTTTCTTCCTTCGCTTGGCATCACCATCACCCCGATCCCCGCCAGATGCTACATATGTTTATAAAAATAGTATTAAAAACAGTTAAATGTGCAATCAACCCAATGAGCTTTTTATACAGCTTATTATCACATGTACCTATATGATCGTCTATGTTCGAATCTGTCAATTATCATTATTTTGTGTTATAAATGATTGAGAGCCAAATGATTGATATTTAAAGAGTCTTTGGGAATGTTATCAAAATTGACCTTGTTAATGTAGCTTTTAACTTAAATTTTAATTTGTAAGAGTAAATCGATTGAATCTCAAGAACAGAAAAAACAGTTTTGGCTCAACGAATCTGAACGAACTTGCGATAAGTACATTCTTATTCACAATTTCATTGTTTCAGTAAGTATTACACAAAAAGTTATCTCGCATAGTATATTGAGCTACAAATACTTACAAATACTTTTTTCGTGTAAACAATTATTGGAATGCAAAAAAGCTAAGTAGGTACGTAAAAAAGTTCATACCATCGATGTTTGCCACTTCAGCTGCAGTTGCGGCATCATCTTCATTGTCTGCGTTTGTCCAAAAAAAAAAACAAATTAGTTACAGTTTGTAGAAAAAGTTAATAGATATTCAGGGTAGTGATTTATCCGTTATCCGTATTACCTTCTGTGTAATCATTTTCGGGGTTTTGCACTGTGTTATTGAGATACATGAGGACCCCAGCAATTTTTTTCCGTTGGGTATCAGGCGCCAGCCATACCCTTGTTTTTCTAGAGTGTACAATTTTATCAAACCGTTCTATCAATTTCTTAACATGCTCGTTGTGTGGATGAGCATTAAACACCACATCCAATTTTGTTTGCACCGTCACCTTTTTTGCTTCCTTGACATCCAAATGTTTTTCAATAGATACAATCTCATTCTACAAAGAAAGTTTTAAAATACGGTTTGTAAGTAATGTTGTAAGAAGATAATTATTTTCTAACTGTTTATGATTAGTAATCTTACATTGAGAATGTTAGGATTGAACCCTACCAAAGGAACAGTTGATTAAAGCCAAAACTGGATCAGAGTAGTGGATCCATAATCAGCAGATGTTTGAATTCATTCTCTCCCCTTGAAAGTGGCTAAACAACTGATGACCTCTATCTACTGCTCTTCTACAACAACTGATCATTAAAGAACTGTTGAAGACTAACACTGATGCTCAATCTACTGATCTGGGTCAATCACTGCTGAAGACATAAAGTACTGCTGGAGTGACAACAGTGGAATGAGAAGCAGTAGTTTGTTTACTTATTGTATTGTAATGTAATCAGTAGTTTGATAGCAGTAGTTGTATTAGATCAGTAGTTACAGGTTGTTAGGAGGTTAGATGTCACTTTCATGGTGACGTCAGCCAAGATGCTTCAGTGGTTTGCTCGTGCTTATAAATAGAACAGTACCCTATACTGTTCTATTAGCTCTTTCAGCACTTGTCTTCCTGTACGAACAAACCGTTGTGAGCTCAGGCTGAGGGGGAGTTTGTAATACATGCATGCAAAGTTGTAATTGAAGATTGAAATAAATTTAATCATTCGGTTCAATGTTAAACATGTGTGTTGAAAGCAATTCTCCTATTTGATTGTGTGTGAAAGTTTGTTTCCATTTAGTTTCCGCTGCAATTACTTGTTCATCTTCTTAATTCTTAAACAAAACACAATAAAAAAGAAACTCAGATCCTAACAATTGGTATCAGACCTCGGACAGTCAAATTTGATTTAACAATCATTTTGACATAAATAGTTCAGCTCACAATCATTAATACTGTTAAATTGTTCGTTTCGTTGAAAAACAAAGTAAGGGTTAATTACGATCAAAGTTGATTAACCAGTGCTTGTAAAACAACCAGGATGACGTCACAATCACAAGATATGAACAATAACATCGGTTCTCTCTTCAAACCACCCATGCTTAGGCGAAATGAGTACAACATCTGGCAGAGAAGGATGGGTCACATCCTTGCTCAACAGAATACCGGATGTTGGAAGTCGGTTATCTTTGGACCACATATTCCAATGGTGCCGAGTGCTGAGGATCCAGGAAAGTACGAACCTAAGAAGGTTGAGAACTATACTGAACTGGATTATCAAAAATTTGAATTGGATGCCAAGGCATTTAGCATTAATGCTTCTGCATTACCCAATG
Organism: Helianthus tuberosus; assembly: GCA_030545235.1. Taxonomy (NCBI): domain Eukaryota; kingdom Viridiplantae; phylum Streptophyta; class Magnoliopsida; order Asterales; family Asteraceae; genus Helianthus; species Helianthus tuberosus. The sequence goes on along the minus strand of CM060399.1, from coordinate 94,281,483 downwards.
AAATCTATGCTGGACTGTTACACTATAACAGTGCCAAGGAATTGTGGGATGCACTGAAGGAACAGTTTGGGGGAACTGAAGAAGTTATTGAAAACAACAGGGAAATTTTGAACCAACAGTATGAAACCTTTTGTCACATCAAGGGTGAAACATTAACTCAGCAGTTTGAGCGATTTAGCTGTCTCATAAGTGAACTTAAGCTTGTTAAAACTGAATTTCCAAAATCAACTATTAATAGTAGGTTTTTAAGATCACTTACAGAAAAATGGGACACTATAGCTTTTGCGACTAGAAACTCTGTTGAGTTCAAAGATCTGACACTGACCCAACTTCATGGTAGACTCCTGACCTATGAAAGGGAGTTAAACCAGAAAAAGAAGTTGCAAGAGTCTGGCAAAGTTGTAGATGACTACTCATTTGGCAACACAGCTCTTCTAGGTCAGGAAGAGTCTGGAAGCAGTAAGGATCAGAGTTATGATCATTTTATTGACATAACTGCTGGTGCAAACTTCAACTCTGATCCTTACTCATCAAACTTTGCTTTCACAGCAAATGTAGAAAGCCAGATCTCTGATAATCTGTGTTTTGAACTCAATGACTTACAGCATTTTGATCCAACTGACCTTGAAGAAATGAACATTTTGCATCAATTGGCTTTGCTAAGTGTAAGAACTAGCAAATTTTACAAAAGGACAGGGAGAAAATTCCCAGGGTTACATGGGAATCTAAAAATGGGGTTGGATAAGTCCAAGATCAAGTGCTATAAGTGCAATAGGCTAGGTCATTTTGCTAGGAAATGCAGGAGTCAAACCACTGGTCCAATTATTACTCATCCCAACTCAAACCCTAGACCACAAAACAACCAAAGCACTGTGCACTATGCCCAATATACCCCTGCAGCCCATGTTAACACTGCTCACTATGCACATGCTGCAACCCCTGTTCCTGTGCATTATGTTCAAACCACTGTTCCCCAAATTCAGTATGTCCAAGCCCCTACTCCTTAGGTTCAGGTGCAACAAGTTGCACCTCAACAAACTGCACCAACAGTGGTTCAACCAGACCAACAAAGCTTTTTCACACAAGGACCGGTTGATTGGAGCAGTTTACCTGAGGAGTTAGGAGATGAAAATTTTGCACTGTATGCTCAAAGCACTGTTTCTAGTAATGATATATGTCTTGTAGCTTTGGAGACCATACAGGAGGGGCTGGAAGATGAAGAAGAATAGTCAAGTGCTGAAACAGTGGACAAAGTTGCTGAAGCAGTGGTTACTGCTGTTGCTGATGAAGTACTGTTGGGAGAAAGTTCAAAACGCCTGTTGGAACCACTGTCCGACCCCTGGTCCAAAGAAGAAGAAGAAAGAGAAAAGAAAGAAGGTGAAAAGGAAGAAATAGCTGATGAAGAAAATGATCATACATGTGATTGTACCATGATGGCTGCATCCAAGGTATCACCTCAAGTTCTTCAAAATTTGTGCTCAGACAAATGCATCATAGCATTTGCTAACATTAAAAAGGTGAATGAAAACCTTAGGGATAGGTTGTTAACTTCTGAAGTTCAATTTGAAAAGTCATTAAAAGAACTGAAAAACAAGTTGAATGAAAAAGAAAGTGAAATTTGCAGCATCAAATAAGAGCATAGCATAACCAAGGACCAACTCCAAACAATGATGGAAAAATATCATGTTTGCAAAAAGGAGTTGGAAGCCACCCAAATCACTTGTGAAAAATGAGTGGAATCCTGCAAAGGTTATGAAATTATGCTTGAAAAACATATCAAAAGCAATGTAAAATTTGGTGTAGGTTTTGGAAAATATGATCAAGTTGAAAACAATGCTGCAAATGATTCTGGTTCAGTTGAAATAATTCCAACAAACAAGAATGGCCAAGAAATCAAAATAACTGATAAAAATTTCAACAAAATCACACTTAAAAGATCAATGAACTCTTTAACTTATGAAGAGATTGAGGAATATCAATTTAAACCTAGATGGTCTGATGAGTGTGACATTCTTGAAAACTTCAAGCCCATGGACTTCACAACCACTGATGGTGTAAAAGCTCCCAAGGAAAAAGTCATTCCTCTTAAGGACATCCCAACAGTAGTTCAAAACTCTATTGCAAAGGAGTCTGAGAAGAAGAAAAGAAGAGAAAAGATTAAAAACTTATTTTGTGATTTCTGTGAAAAGAAGAATCATCTAACAAAAGATTGTTTTCATCTAAAAGCATATGATATCAACAAAACAAGTGTTATTGAACCTGCTAAGAGCTGCACCATCTGTGGTAAATCAAACCACAAAACTCAGGAATGTGTGTATCTCAAATCCTTTGATGTAAAAAAGAATGAGTACACTGCAAAAACATCCTTGAGTTCATCAAACCCATCTGTCAAATTTACCAAGAATCAACCACTATTTGTACTAGTTCAAACAGCTGTTACAAAACAGCTGAACCAAACCTCTGTTAAAAGAGATGTTCAGGTGACTGAAGCCCCCTGCCAACCAATACCAAAGAGGTAAAGGACAACCACCATACCAAAGGATCCCACATGTTTATGAGGCTTACAAAAGGCCTTCTAAACCAAGAGTGAACATGCATCCTTTTGGGTACCAACAGATAATTGGGCAAGACCCCCAACAGTGGTTAGAGAAAAACAGTTCAAAACTGTCCAAACCCCTGAGCTAACCACTGTCCATTCACCTGAACTTAACTTAGACACTGTTGAGACCCCATCCAAAGCCTTATTGGCTTTGGAGACCCTAATGAACTAACCTTTTACTTGATGTGCAGGGAGCTTCTACATGCTTAGATAGTCTTTGGTATGTAGATAGTGGAGGCTCCAGGCACATGACAGGATGTAGAGCCCTACTCAAGGATTTCAAAACTCATGGAAGGGGTGATATATCCTTTGGTAATAATAGTAAAGGGAATGTTATGGGGTCTGGTACAGTTCAGTCTGGGAATGTTAAGTTTGAAAATGTCATTCTGATAGACAATCTAAAATTCAACCTCCTAAGTGTTTCACAAATGAGTGATAAGGGCTATGGCTCATTCTTTACAAAGGAGTGTTGTAGGATTGTTGGACCAGAAATGGTTGAAAAGATTGAAGAAATAATAAAAAATGGAAAAATCCAACTTGTTGCTCAAAGGAGTGGCAATGTTTATGTAGTTGATATGTCAAAAGAGAGCCCTAGGACTGATGCTTGTCTGTTCTCAGCTGCCTCTAACAAAGAGACATAATTATGGTGTCACACCCCGACCACGTATAACATACAAAACGTGGCGGAAACGTCGGGGAGTGTTGTAACAGAATTATTGTTTCACAACCATGGCATACAAAGTTATATTTTATTTATTAAACAAGAGTGTTATATTGTCTTAAACAGGAAACAAAGAGTTCATAACATAATTAAACTAGTCTATCTTCATTTTTAGTCTCTAAGGCACATGTCCGCCCTAGTGTCACGATCATCATCCTATGGAAAAGCTCCTGAAAACACATGTGAAAATAGGTACGTCAGCATAAAAATGCCTGTGAGATACATAGGTTTTGTAAAAATATGATTCATGACTTGTATTTAAGAAAATGTTTAGTCATGAACCTTGTAATTTGCTTTGTCTTATAAATCATTTGAAAAACGATAAGATCAGATGATATGTATAAATAAATGTAAGGTTAAATGAATAACCATGTAAAAATGAGTTTGTGTAAGATAAGTTGTTTGTGAACAGTGTCTTGTAAAAAGTATGTTATTTGTATAAAATGTCATGTGTCATAAATTGAAATAATTTGAATAACGCTACGATATGTAATACCATACAAACACTTATATATAGGAAGTACCAGCGGCGTATCCACCATGCTTGTATCATATTACACACGCCTCGTTACTTAAATCACTTACTCAAACCAAACCACCAATGTAAATTGTTTATGTATAATCAAATGTCAAAATGTTATTGTGTAAACCATATCAAATGTCTGTGTTTAATGTAAATCATGAATTGTGTATATCAATGTCAAATGTTTATGTCTAATGTAAATCATGTAATGTGTATCTAAAAATTTCATGTATGGTATGTGAAATATATCAACTAAACCATATGTAAAATGCACAAAAACAAGGTATTGAAGTAAAACATGGTTTAAATCAAAGTTATGTTTTGTGGAACAAATGCATGCTATACTGATATAAACATCTATGCGGTATTGTGAAAATGCATACATCCAAGCCTTGAGACTGTGGCGATAAACCCTTAAACAAATTAAAGGTTTATATAAGTTATGTATATCGAATTCGGTCATTCCTTCCAATCCAAACAAACCCAGGATTTCAGGAACGGGAGTTGTCAATTCCTATGGTACCACTACCTACTAACGAACGGCGTGATCAATGTTAATGAATGTATTGTTCCATGTTAAACAACCCAAATGTCATACCAAAATGTAAGCATGTGATGTAAACAATTGTACTAAGTACGCACACAATGGGCATACATAGCATGAAATGTAATGTAAAGCAATGTACTAAGTACGCACACAATGAGCATACATAGCATGAAATGTAATGTAAAACAATGTACTAAGTACGCACACAATGGGCATACATAGCATGAAATGTAATGTAAAACAATGTACTAAGTACGCACACAATGGGCATACATAGCATGAAATGTAATGTGAAAACATGTACTATAATGTACTAACGAACATAGCAGGTATATGATGTGAAAACATGGAAAGCATGAAAGTAACAAGTAGGCACATGTGTTTCACCCCAAAATGTTTGGAAAACAGTAAAAGAGGGGTCTATGTACTCACTTGAGATTGCTCAGAAGTCCTAAGATAACCACCAAGCAATGCTAGAGATCACGGAATCAAACGGCACCTAATATAGGTAACTATGTTAATATACCGGACCTAAATCGGAAGATCGGATAGAATGCGGGTTTGTAAACCAAACGAGTATGGAGACTCGTGTAATATGGTTTAACAAAGCCTACATACTAAATGAAACCTAACATAAGTGCTTACGACCCATTACGACCCGTTTAGGTAGCTTATGCTACTTTAACGCGTCGCTCGCGTGAAACGCGTTCGGACCGCCTAACTAGTCCTATGACAAGTAAAATATGCCTTAACATATCTAATATTGTTACCAAAACAGTTTAGATACCAAAATATATGTTACATATGCTTAAAATGAATTTTGGCGTCAAAAGGGCATTTTGGTAATTTACCTAAGGCATATAAACTACCTATCATACAACTACTTAAAGGAAGCGACCATAAGGTATAACCTCGGAAGGTTATTCCCTATATACTATGGTCACCTAATGTGTTTGGTCGGATCCTAATGATCGACCAAATGGGTCGGGTTCGAAGGTATAAGCGATTTATCAGATCGCTTACCCTTACGACCCTAGACAACGTGGTAATCAGTAGGCATAGTCACAAGGGACTATAACCATCGTGATTACAATCACGTTGCGAAGTTCAAACGAACTTCGCATTGACCATAAACTGGTCAATGCAGAAAGTCAAACAAAGTTTGACTTTCGGACTCGAAAAGAAATAAAAGAACGAAGGAACACTTACGAAGGGTCCCCGAATGCTAATCTAGATCAAAATAGCTCAGGTATGAAACAAAGGTTTCAACTTAGAGCACATTAGATCAGATTCTTGTGAGGAAAAGTGAAGGGTGGAGGTGGGTATTTATAGTTTTCGGTTCACCGTTAGGATCATTTCTTGGAAAAGGGGGCACGATCTAAGCCGTACACTTGTTGGAAAGTTGTGGTAACTCATTTGCCATCCACCATAAGAGTTTGACACTTGGCACTTGGCCTTTGGAGAGTGTTAAGGGCTATTAACAGCTGAAAAAAACGTTTTGCTGCATCTGGCCCCTACTTACGGACCTAGTTTGGCAGATTTACAGTTTCAGTCCCTGCAACCTCAAAACTTGGTTTTTGATGCGTTTTTTTGACACGTTTAAGCCCCGTTAACCCCATTTCAAAGCTCCAAAATGAATTTAAAGTATAGGGAACTTAAAATGTGCTCAAAAATATCTCAGATGTCGGTTCGTCTGGCCGTACGATCGCGATGTTCGCTTAATTACGACGGAATGCGCATAAGCGCGAAAAACGATCCAAATGACGCGACGAATGGATTTTTCTTATTCCAAACACTAAAATAAAATATTTTAGTGCTTACATAAATTTTTGGATGTCCGGATGTATTCAGAACGTAAGTTATGCGCGAAAGTGCAAACTTGTGCACTTTTTGGCACTTTTAGTCCCTGAATGACCCAAAAGTTTATTTTAGCACACCGAACCCCTCAAAGCCTATTTCTAAGATATGTAAAGGATATTTATGGTATGTTTAACTTATGGTCATGTTCCGGAATGTTTGTTACAGTTCAAATTGGCATACTTTCGCAGTTTGTCAAGTTTAGTCCCTGTAAGCGAATTAACTTGTTTTTGCCATACCAAAGCCCTTTAAAACTTATTTCTAAGTTATGTAAAGGTTATTTAAGGTATGTTAAGTATATGTTGATGTTCCGGAGTATTTTTTGCGTTAAACTAAGTCGTTTACGCACCAGTTTGCATATAACTCTCCAGAAAGCGATATAGAGTTTGAAATTGAATAAAAGTCAAAACATGAAGAATGTAAAACATAACCAAACAAACATTGGGATCAAATAAAATTGTTTTATTGATAATTGTACTATTCACAATGATTACAAGCACAGATGTTACATATGGCACAGGAGATTGGCGCACACAAATCTCAAGACAATCACTGCTTTGTCAAAACATGGGTTAGTAAGAGGTTTACCTCAAAAACTGTTCACCTGTACTGAGCATTGTGTTTCCTGCCTAAAAGGAAAACAACATAAAAGCACCTATAAATTCATTGAAGAGTCCAAAACAACCAAGTGCTTGCAAATGCTTCACATGGATTTGTTTGGCCCAGTTAAAGTCATGAGTCTTAGGAAGAAAAGATATTGTTTGGTTATTGTTGATGACTTTTCTAGGTTTACATGGACTTACTTTTTACACTCCAAAGATGAGACTGCAGGCATTCTGCAAGACTTTGTTACACAGGTTGAAAAGCAGTTTGACTTGCTAGTAAAAGTCTTCAGGAGTGACAATGGCACAGAGTTTAGAAATAAGGAGTTGGATGATTTATGTGTGTCAAAAGGAATTGTAAGGCAGTACAGCATTCCAAGAACACTAGAACAAAATGGGGTTGTTGAAAGAAGGAACATGACATTGATTGAGGCTACCAGAACCATGCTTGCTGATTTAGGTTTGCCATTAACTTTCTTGGCAGAGGCAGTAAACACTGCTTGCTATGTCCAGAACAGGATTTAATCAACCCTAGACATTAAAAGACTGCTTATGAACTACTGTATAAAATAAAACAACTGATCTCATATTTCAAAGTTTTTGGCTGCCCATGTTTCATTTTAAACTTAAAAGATTCTATCTCAAAGTTTGCAGCTAAAATTGATTGTGGTTATCATCTGGGATACTCAACCACTGCTAAGGCCTACAAGGTGTTTTACACAAGGACCAAAACAGTGGAAGAGACTTTGAATGTGAAGTTCAATGAACTTTCATCAATAAAAATCCCAGCAAACCCTGCAGAATTATTTGATCTTGATAAATTCACATTTGAAAATGTTGCTGTCAAGACTAACAATGCAGGTCCATCAGAAAATCCTCCATCAGACTATGGATATGAAGTCATCATTCCACAAAAAAAGTCTGTTTCAATTGGAAGAGCAACAAATGTTCAAAACAGTTGTTAAAGCTCAACCACTGCTACCTCAACAGTTGTTGACCAAAGTAGCCCATTCTCATCAACCACTGTTGACAAAAGCCATCAAACAGTGGATAAAAGTCAACATGTTTTCACACCTGTTCCTCCTATTCCTCCACCTCCATTTGAAGCCACTGCTGGATCATCAAAGTCACCAGCAGTGGTTAGCTCAGATGATTCCCATCTGCAGCCTTCATCCTTAAATGCCATTGTTCCATACAAAGGAGAGTTAATCTTCTTGAAGTCTCATCCACCTGACTAAATCGTTGGCAACATCAGTGAAGGGGTGCTCACAAGTAGCCAATCCCAAAACATCTTTCTTTTTGCTGGTTTCCTATCTCTCTATCAGCCAGTCAAGTACCAAGAGGCACTAAAAGACAACAGCTGGGTAGAAGCCATGCAAGAGGAGCTCCAACAGTTTAAAAGACAACAAGTATGGGAGCTTGTACCACTGCTAGAGGATGTAAGTCCTATTGGCACAAAGTGGGTCTTCAAAAATAAAACTGATGAAAGGAGTATTGTTGTCAAGAATAAAGCAAGGCTAGTGGTTCAAGGTTTCAGACAGGAAGAGGGCATTGACTATGATGAAACTTTTGCCCCTGTTGCAAGATTGGAAGCTATTAGACTGTTCTTGGCCTTTGCTGTCAAGCACAACATCAAGGTGTATCAAATGGATATCAAATGTGCATTCCTCTATGGCAAGATTCAAGAAGAGGTATATGTTTGTCAACCCCCAGGTTTTGAGGATCCGTTTAATCCAGATCATGTCTACAAGCTAAATAAAGCTTTGTATGGCTTGAAACAAGCACCAAGAGCCTGGTATGAAACTCTTTCCACCTTTCTACTTTCCATTGGTTTCACAAGAGGTAAAATAGACAAAACACTGTTTTTAAAATGGAGGGGGAAAGACTTGATGATTGTCCAGATTTATGTGGATGACATCATTTTTGGAAGCACATATACTAAAATATGAGAAGAGTCTAGACAACTCATGACAGCTGAGTTTGAGATGAGTGCAATGGGTGAACTCCAGTGCTTTCTTGGTCTCCAAGTAAGGCAACTGCAAAATGGTACTTTCATCCATCAAGGCAAATATGCCAAAGAACTTTTAAAGAAATTTGAGATGGATGATTGTAAACCATGTAGTACACCCATAGCAACCAATAAAATAGTCATGTCTGATGAAAAGGATGATTTGGTTGATCAAACTCTTTATAGAAGCATGATTGGGTCTTTATTGTACCTGACTGCATCTAGGCCAGACATCATGTTTGCTACACATGTTTGTGCAAGATCCCAATCAGCCCCTAGAAAGTCAAACCTTATTGCTGTAAAAAGGATATTCAGATACCTAAAAGGTGCTCCCACACTTGGTATCTTGTATCCAGTTGATGGAAATATCAAGCTTTCAGGATTCTCAGATAGTGACTTTGCTGGATGTGACAAAACAAGGAAGTCCACTTCAGGAGGGTGCCAATTCCTAAGTAATTGCTTAGTGTCTTGGCAAAGCAAAAAGCAAGCAGCTGTTTCCACATCCACTGCTGAGGCAGAATATATAGCTGCTGCAAGCTGTACAGCCCAACTGCTTTGGCTTCAAAATCAATTGCTGGATTTTGGTATCACGGCCCTAAAGACACCTCTCATGTTGGACAGTCAGGCAGCAGAAAATATCATCAAAAATCCAGTCTCTCATTCAACCACCAAGCACATTGACATCAGACATCACTTTGTGAGGGATTGCTATGAAAAAGGTTTGATTTCTCTGCACCTTGTTCCAACTAAAGATCAGCTAGCTGGCAGATGTGCTAACAAAAGCTTTAGACACATCCACCTTTGAAAGTCTGATCTCTAGGATTGGCATGCTGAACATGGAATAACAGGCAAAATCCTGTTTTTCTATGAATAAAAGTATTACAATGTTTTCAGAAAATCAAAATCCATCCTTAAAAATAGCTAAAAAAGAATATTTTCATAAATCCTTAAAAGTCTGCCATAACCATTGTTTTTAGTTCAAACATCTGTTCTGCTAAAAGCTGTCCACTGCTGGAAGTCAACCTATGTTCTCTCATTTCTTTGGTAATCACTGTTGTTCAAAATCAGTGCTTTAAACCACTGCTAGATAGCTATCCTCTGATAGTACAAAGTCTCCCACTTCCTTCATTTGTCCTTTTCACAAACCACTGATACTTGTTTCATTAGTAGTTTTCTAAACAACTGTCTTCCATTACCATCAGAGGTTGGCACATGGACAGTACATAGCGGTCAAATCTTTTGTAACCGCTGCAACGTCAGCATTCACTTTTTCCCTTTATAAAACCCTAATCAAACCCCAAACAGGGTTTTTCACTGTCGAATCGAATTCAAAATTCCTTTCTCAAAGCAGTTATCATCTTTTTCTCTCAAATCACTCCCCGTCTTCTTCCTCGTGCAAATCACACAACTTCTTCCCATTTTCATCATCTCACAAAATCATTCACCATTTAAAATGGCCGATGATCTTCCATTCAAAGCTCCTCACAATTATTTGGGGCTACTTGTAAAACCCACTCACACCACCACTTTCGACTCCGTTATTGACGCTCTTTCGTCGTCAAAGTACAAACCTTTGCTGACCTATGATGCTCCAGTTTACAAGAAAACCCAGCAAGAGTTTTGGAAAAAATGCTAAGCTTGATTCTATTGATAAAACGCCAATAGCCATTACTTCTTCAATAAAGGGCATTTCTGTCACAATAACACCTCAAACCATTTCGGAGGTATTTGAACTTGATGATCTTCAAGGTAAAAATTCTTTCCCTAAAATCGAGTATCAAACAGATTTTATTGAGAGGGGGTATGCTGAGGAAATGAAGAAAGAAACTTTACAAAAGGGTAGTTTTCCTCCTGCTCCAAGGTTTTTATTTCATACCCTCTTGATGTGTGTATCCAACAAAACCACTGCTTTCAATGAAATTCCGTTGAAGATCCAATACATGGATTATGCTATCACGAATGAGGAAAATTTTAACTACTCCCAGGAGATTTTCAATGATTTTGTAAAAAAATGTTAATAAGAAAACCTTTTTACTCTTTCCAAGGTTCTTAAGTTACTATTTTAATAAAAAAAAATTCCAAGGATAATGCACATGTGCTTATCCAAGGTGAACCTTGTCAAATAAACAGCCTAACACCTGAAACATTTACAAGGCTGTCAAAAATTACCAAAACACAATCAGAGGCCCCTGAGCAGACTTTAGCAGCAACCACTGCTCCTCAGGTATCTACTGTTGAGCCCACTGCTCAAGGTGATCATAGCAGCCAACCCACTGCTATGAAACCCACACCTAAATCCACCAAAAGTCCAAGACAAAAGAAATCCCAAAAGCCCCCGAAACCTACAAAAAAGGCAACTCTGGAAGATGAGATCCCAGAGCAACTACCAGTGACAACACAAAAGTCACCAGAAACCACTGCTGCTACTTCCTCACAGCAGTTGGTAGAAAGATCTCAACCTGAGCCTTAAACTCCTCCTGCTTCTTCTAAAAAAGAACAGGTTGCAAGAACAGGGACACCACAATATGATGCTCTGGAATCACTTGATTCCATCATCCACAACCCACTGCCCAGGGCAAATTCTCTTTCCACCCCAATACTCACTGCCACAATTCCACCACAAACAAAACTTTTGTTGGATGCACTTGATATAGCTCAGACAGAAATCAGTTCCTCTCAACCACTTATCACTGAGAGTATGCCACCATAAGTGACTGAGTCTGAGCTCCCTATCTTTGCTAACCCACCAAAAACTGAGGAGGTTACACCCCTTGAGTTACATGTAACTCTTGGTGGTAGTTCAAGTGAAGCAGCTACTACAAGTGTTGAACCCACTGGTTTACACTTGGACAGTAGTTTCATCTCTAAGATTTCCTTGAAGGAAATTTCTTCTATGGGGCCCATGGAGTTTCCAGTATTTACTGGCTCCATTAAAATGGTAACCTCTTTTGGAGAAAGAAGTCCCCAGTACCAAGAACAAGGGGCATCAGGGGATGACTTTTGGGAAACTTTCCCTAAGTCAACCACTGATACAACCACTGCTAGTGGGAAATCAGATGATCCCATTAAGTTGGGTGATGGTTTAATGTACCGAGAATTGATGGATAGAGTTGACAAACTTGATACATCTGTTGCAGAAATCAAAGACATGCTGCAACAGTTGTTGAAAGCACAAAAGGTACTGTGACAACTGTGCTCTGTGATCGATGTACAATGTAAAACAATGTTGGTTATCAATAAAACAATGTGCTTTAGTGTTATTATATGTGTAATGGTGTTTAATAAATTTTACAATTTGATTTAATTCCGGTTTCAAGCTTTAAATCACTTTCTGGAAGGTTATACGCAAACTAGTGCATAAACGCAATCTGTTTAACGCGACGTACACTCCGGAACTGTGATGTAAGCCAAACATACCCTAAATATCCTTTACATAACTTAGAAATAAGTTTTGAAGGATTCGGTATGGCAAAAACATGTTTATTTGAACTAAAGGACTATTTACGATAAAACTGCGAAACGAACGTTGGTGAACGCCCGGATAATATTTCAATTCCAAAAATATTCTGTTATGATGAAAAATTTATTTTAATCAGGTCCATGTTGAAAAATAAATTAAAACGCCTAAAAACGTTATTTTTCAAGTTTAAGCGCGTACCGCGTGTTTCTGCACGACACAGTGCTTCTACCGCGAAACGCGGACAACGCAGCCAGTCTTGGCAACTGAAATTTATTTCAGTAATATTTTGGCAAGATTATTTTTATAGAATAATAAAAATAATTTAGAACGCCATAAACCGGGATTTAAACGCTAGATAAAATACCCGGTATCTAGTTAAAACACCCGTTTTAGCCTACTTATGGCATATTTATATAAAAAATTTCACATGGAGCCCTCCCCCATATATAAATTTCGGTCACCATATTTAGATGGACACCACCATAATATTTTGTCTAGACTTTACAATATTACCCCAACTTTACTCATTATCCTAAATGATCTTCTTGGAATATGGAGGATTATGTTGATACTCCAAGGAACATGCTACCCCATGGTCACTAGAAATGGAATTATAAAACAACCATTTTACCCTCACTTTAATCATCACAAAGATTCCTTTCTCCTTCCTCACACAAGCTACGGTTCATCACCCCTATCCCAACTCCACCATTTTCATTTCACTAACAAGCACTCCAAGGTGATTTAGAGGTGCAAGGAGCTAAGCTAGGAAGCTTGGAGCTTTCGGAAATTGAAGGACCTCTCACAATTGCTTTTATCCACCCGTTTTCTCTAGTGTTTCTTCCCTAGCTTCAAAGCTAGTAGTAAGCTTCTTTGATCATCTTTTATTTTATATTTATGGTGATCGCATGTGTGCGTTTTAGTAACATTTAAGCTAGAAACAGCATGCTGATTAGCATTTTCAGCCAACTTCAGTTGGCTGTAAAAGGACCTTAATAAAGTAGAAAATGTATTTTCTAAGCTCTAGATTTATGTATTATTAAATACGGTTCTAATGGCACTGGAATCATAATTTTTGGACTTCGTTTACTATTTTTAAAGACCCTTTTTGTAACAGCAACTAAAGCTGAGTTTTTACTGCAGTAAATGAGCGAAGTATTTTTAGTCATAACTTGAGTTCTGTGTAGAATTAACTCATGAAATTTATACAGTAAATGGCCACTAATGTCGTAGTAATTCTCCCGCTGGAATTACGTCAAACGGACTTACGATAAATTTTAAATGAATTTTTCCGTGAACTGCAGTAAGATAGTGACGAATCTGATTTCAGTCCGGTAAATGAATTTCTATAAAATATTGGTAATGAACTGGACCCCGATATTTTTACACAATAGAATTTGGAAGGTATTTGACGTTCTGTAAAAATTTGGGAATTTTTGGAGAAGGTTAACTATTTTATTAAATTGCTCGAAAACAGTCCAGTTTCATGTATATTAAAACAGAAATGACATAAGTAGTATTTTGCATGTCAAGGTGTGGATTAGTGATTATTAAAATCATTCTTATTTAATTTAGGGCGGATAAACAATTGAGGGATCGTGTTAACTTATAAAAAACGCACCCAAAGGTGAGTACATAGTCCCCTATTTTACAATTTTCAATTGTTATGGGGTGATTCATATGTATCTAAACGATTTTGATGTTTTAACGATGGTTTCAAAACGAGTAAGATGGTTTATACAAAACTAAGAACGATTTCAATGATGTGAACGAACTTGTGGTTGTAGTTACATAACGAATGACATTCATTAATTTCGGCCAAACCGACCAGTATTAGGTTATGGTACCATAGGATCCGACAAATCCCGTTATCAACTAGACCCATGGTTATGTGTGGGTTAAGTGGGTAACGACTGAATCTGATGATTGTTAACTTACCCTTTGGAGGTTTGTTAATGCAAGAACGATTGGGAACGATGAACGAGTCACAAAGGTTTGAATGTTATTAGCAAGACGACCAAAAGTAGTTTTCACAATTAAAACGAGAACGATTTAAACGAGTGAATGAATTGAACGATTTGGAACGATTTAAACGAATGAACGATGTTCTATAACGAGAACGAGTTAAACAATATTACACAACAATGTTTACGAAACTATATAAACCATACGAGTTTTATTACAAGAACAATTTATGATTTGGTTTACATAAACAATTGTTTTGGGTTAAGATTCATGGCATCGAGGTTTATAAATTATGACCAATCTATTTTGACTTGGTTATTCATTTACAATACAAACATTTTACAAAACAAGGTTTTCTAATATCAATTAACGAATTTGTACAAGTTGTTTTAACATACAAACGAGCCATGAATCTGATACTCACACAAAAACTATGTACTCGCCAGCATTTCTTTGCTGACTTTGTTTTTACATATGTTTCAGGTGAAGTTGCTTAATGTTGATTGCGAATAGGATGCATGCTCACTTAGGACCGGACGAGGCCTTAGTGATTTAATAACGATGATAAACTATGTTTGAATTGCTTGTTTAACTTTAAGACAATGTTTAATATTCAATAAAACGAAACTCTTGTATCCATGGTTTGAAACAATAATTCTGTTACAACACTCCCCGACGTTTCCGCCACGATTTGTTGTTTTACGTGGTCGGGGTGTGACAGAAAAGTTGGTATCAGAGCCAATGGTTATAGAGAATTAGGTTATTAGTAAAATTTTGACCTAGACTATAACTTTCTAGGACCCCAACGCAAGTTGATTTGCATTTAGAATTTAAAAAAAAAACAAAATCCGAATCTGCATCGAAAATTAGTCATCCGTTCTAGGATGATTGAATACTAGGTTTTGAACCCTCTGTTATAAGGTTTTGAACCCTTCCAATTTGACCCATTTTTTTTTGGCTTAGTGCCTTTTGAGTTTTCAAAATCTCGTCAGAGTTTGGGTCTAAATAATGTGAACACATGCAAACTGGAAGAGTGAATGCCTGTACCCTGAGTTTTCTGTCTAAGGCTAGAGTGTTCGTACAAATCCATATAATCGGACCAGTCACTCTTACCTGGGAACTCTTGGGGTGAGTGTTCACTTATAGGCGAGCATGTCTTCGCGATACATTATTTTGATTCATTACTTTGATTAGTCACTGCGTGTCGTTTGTTTGTTCGAGGTAACAAACAAATGATCGCCTTCCTTGTGTTTTGTCGATACCTCTTTTGTTTTTCCTAATTTTCAATCTCACTCGATTCTCCTGTTTCCTTGCTAGACAATGCCTCCTCAACGTGAAGCACAATCTTTTACTATTGAAAAAATCGCAGCCCTGGTCTCTCAGCAAGTGGCTGCTGTGCTTCCCGGTGTTGTGACCCAAGTCCACGAGATATACAACAACAACAATAATAACAACAATAATGCTCCGTGTAACTTCAAGAATTTCAATTCTACTAAGCCGCTAAAGTTTTCTGGGTCGCAAGGAGCAACTGCGCTCCTTCAATGGTTCGAGAGTATCGAGAACACATTCAGACATGTGCAATGTCCGAATGGGCGTAAGGTTGAATTTGCATTAAGTGTGTTTGAGAAGCGTGCTCTTACGTGGTGGAACGGGGTGATGCGCGACAGGGGTGCCGAAGTGGCGTTGGCACAAACATGGGAAGAGCTTCGAGCTGTCATGATGAGAGAGCTCTGTCCCCGTCACGAAATTCGAGCTTTGGAACGAGAGTTTGATGATTTGAAACAAGACGTGGGAGAACACCGTGCGTATACGGTTCAATTTGAGGAACTCAGTCTTTTGTGTCCTACTATGGTTACCCCGTTGGAGAAAGCGATAGAGAGGTATATCGATGGTCTACCCGATTCTATTATGGATATAGTGACCGATATTAATCCTACCACCCTTCGCCAAGCAATCGAGTTGTCTGCTACCCTGACTGAGTCTCAAGTCAGGAAGGGTAAACTCACCCGCAAGGATGATAAAAAGAAGGCGGCTGATTCTGGGAAGGACAAGAAGAAGGGAAAGGGTAAAGAGGGTGAGTCATCGAAGAAGTCAAGGAAGCGAAAGGGTTCCCAAAATTTTGCAATAACTGCACAAACTGCTCAGAACCCGCCAGCTCAACCTCCTGCGAAGAAAGCATATGCTGGTACCGCACCTCATTGTGCTCGCTGCAACGGTCATCATGTTGCACAACAAGCTTGTAGGCAATGCACAACATGTAGTAAACTTGGGCATCTGGCCAACGTCTGTCGTTCGGGTCAGAATCAGATTGTTCAGAATCAAGCTCCAGTCTAGGGGAATGCTGCTAGATTCCCACCGGGTACATGTTTCAATTGTGGAGAGCTTGGTCACTACTGCAACAACTGTCCGAGGTTGGCAAATGCAAATGTAAATCCAAACGTGAATGTCAATGTCAATGCGAATGCGAATCCCGCTCGTGGGCGAGCGTACAATTTGAATGCTAACGAAGCGAGGGCTAACAACGTGGTGGTTAATGGTACGTTTCTTGTTAACAATCGACCTGCATATATTCTTTTTGATTCTGGCGCCGATAGAAGTTTTGTTTCACTATCCTTTGAACCCTTGCTTGCGATACCTAGAACTAAACTGAGGAAACCCTTATCTGTTGAAGTTGCTACTGGTAAACCTCTTGTTCTCGATTCAGTTATTCGTGGTTGTCAGTTAAACCTTGATAACCATCTTTTTCCCATTGACCTCACACCGATGCAACTTGGGAGTTTCGATATTATCGTGGGGATGGATTGGTTAACCAAACATCATGCTGAGGTGGTTTGTTTTAATAAGATTGTTCGAATTCCTCTTCCGTCTGGCGATGTTCTGGAAGTTCGTGGCGAAAAACCATCTGACGGATTGAAGCTTATGTCATGTACAAAGGCCCAAAGATATTTACGAAAAGGATATGTTTCTTTCCTGGTACATGTCACCGAGGAGAAAGGCAAGAGCAAGAGTATTCAGGATATTCCGATTGTTCGGGATTATCCAGAGGTGTTTCTCGATGAACTACCTGGTTTGCCTCCAGTTCGTCAAGTCGAATTTCATATTGACCTTGTACCCAATGCCAACCCGGTTGCGAAAGCACCTTATCGTCTTGCACTGTCAGAGATGCAAGAGTTATCGAAATAGCTTCAAGAGTTATCTGATAAAGGATTCATCCATCCGAGCTATTCGCCTTGAGGAGCTCCTGTCCTCTTTGTGAAAAAGAAAGATGGATCTTTTCGAATGTGTATCGATTATCGTGAGCTTAATAAGCTTACCATCAAGAATCGATATCCCCTACCTAGAATTGATGATCTCTTCGACCAGCTGCAAGGTGCTTCATGCTTTTCCAAGATCGATCTGCGATCTGGGTATCATCAACTTCGTGTTCTCGAAGAAGATATTCCCAAAACTACTTTCGGTACAAGATATGGGCATTACGAGTTCACTGTCATGCCTTTTGGTTTGACAAATGCTCCAGCTATCTTCATGGACTTAATGAATAGGGTTTGTAAACCTTATTTAGATAAGTTCATCATTGTGTTCATCGACGATATTCTCATCTACTCAAAGTCTCAAGCAGAGCACGAACAACACCTTCGTTTGACATTGGAACTCCTGAAGAAGGAACAACTTTTTGCTAAATTCTCCAAGTGTGAATTCTGGCTTAAAGAGGATCAGTTCTTGGGTCATATTGTCAATGAGCAGGGTATTCACGTAGATCCATCCAAGATTGTTGCAATTAAGGATTGGAATACACCGACGACACCTACAGAAGTTTGTTCTTTTCTTGGTCTTGCTGGTTATTATCGACAGTTTATTTCTAACTTCTCGAAGATCGCGGTTCCACTCACTGCTTTGACTTAGAAAAATAAGCCTTTTGAGTGGGGACCTAAGCAAGAAGAAGCGTTCCAAACGCTAAAACGAAAGCTCTGTGATGCTCCTGTTTTATCTCTACCTGAGGGAAACAATGATTTTGTTGTCTAATGTGACGCGTCGAATTTAGGTCTTGGTTGCGTTCTTATGCAACGAGGTAAAGTCATAGCTTATGCGTCTAGACAGCTGAAAATTCACGAGAAGAACTATACGACTTATGATCTTGAGTTAGGAGTTGTAGTTTTTGCGCTTAAAATCTAGAGACACTACCTCTATGGAACGAAGTGTGTGGTTTTCACAGACCACAAAAGTCTCCAGCATATTCTCAATAAGAAGGAGCTGAACATGAGGCAACGACGTTGGGTTGAACTCTTAAACGATTATGATTGCAAGATCCGCTACCATCCTGGTAAGGCGAATGTCGTGGCCGATGCGCTTAGTCGAAAGGAACGAGTCAAGCTTCATTCTGTTCGAACTCTATCTGATAGGAACGAGTCAAACTTCATTCTGTTCGAACTCTATCTGATATTCAATCTCGTGTTCTTCAAACTCAACGATCTTGTGTGATCAAAGACTTATTGAAATATGAGCTACCGCTTCAACTTGAGCTTAAACTCGAAAGGAAAGACGACGGTTTACTCTATTTTGAGAATCGTTTGTGGATTCCGAATCAGGACGATCTTCGCACCTTAGTAATGGACGAATCTCACAAGTCTCGATATTCTATCCATCCTGGTGCTAATAAAATGTACAAGGATCTTTGTACTAAGTTCTGGTGGCCTGGTATGAAGAAGGATGTTGCCTTGTATGTATCAAAATGCCGAACTTGTCTCAAAGTCAAGGCTGAACATCAACGACCTTCTGGTTTGTTTGTATAACCAGAGATACCGGTTTGGAAGTGGGAGAACATTGCAATGGATCTTATTACTAAGTTACCACGTACGTCTAAAGGTCACGATGCTTTTTGGGTTGTAGTTGATCGTTTGACAAAATCTGCTCACTTCTTACCAATCCGTGAGGATTTCTCTGCTGAAAAGCTTGCCAAGATCTATGTAGATGAGATTGTATCACGACATGGTGTTCCCTTGGATATCATTTATGATCGTGATGCTCGATTTTCATCTCATTTTTGGAAGACCATGCAATCTACGTTGGGAACCCAACTGAACCTAAGTACTGCTTATCATCCCCAAACAGATGGTCAATCTAAGAGGACGATACAAACTTTGGAGGATATGCTTAGAGCATGCGTGATAGACTTTGGTGGTAATTGGGATTCTCATCTGCCATTGATCGAGTTCTCATACAATAATAGTTATCATGCTAGCATTAAGATGGCACCATTCGAAGCTCTCTACGGTCGAAAATGTCGTCCACCCGTCTGTTGGAATGAGATCGGTGAAGCTCAGCTTACTGGACCTGAGCTCATTCTGGAAACAACAGACAAAATCAAGAAAATCCGCGATAATCTTGTGACCACTAGAAGCCGTCAAAAGAGTTATGCAGATTTGGGACGCAAGCCCATGGAATTTCAAATCGGAGACTGTGTCCTACTCAAGGTGTCACCTTGGAAGGGAGTGGTGAGATTTAGAAAGAAAGGAAAACTTGCACCACGATATGTTGGACCATTTAGGATTGTTGAAAGAATTGGAAAGGTTGCCTATCGACTAGAACTACCTCCAGAGCTTGGAAATGTTCATCCGGCTTTTCACGTGTCCAATTTGCAAAAGTGTTTAGCTGATGCTGATCTTCACATTCATCTCGACGAGATTCAAATTGATGAAACGATGCACTTTGTCGAGAAACCTGTGGAGATAGTGGAACGTACATACAAACAGTTGAAGAACAAACGGATTCATTTAGTCAAAGTTCGCTGGGAATCCAAACGTGGCCCCGAGTTTACTTGGGAACTTAAGGACCAGATGAAGGCGAAATATCCGCATTTGTTTTCACAAGAATCCTCTAAATAAAATTTAGGGACGAAATTTCCTAAAGTAGGGGAGATTGTGACAACTGTGCTCTGTGATCGATGTACAATGTAAAACAATGTTGGTTATCAATAAAACAATGTGATTTAGTGTTATTATATGTGTAATGGTGTTTAATAAATTTTACAATTTGATTTAATTCCGGTTTCAAGCTTTAAATCACTTTCTGGAAGGTTATACGCAAACTAGTGCATAAACGCAATCTG
Source organism: Helianthus tuberosus (assembly GCA_030545235.1). NCBI lineage: Eukaryota > Viridiplantae > Streptophyta > Magnoliopsida > Asterales > Asteraceae > Helianthus > Helianthus tuberosus. Next base: position 94,261,095 of record CM060399.1, on the reverse strand, counting down.
TTTAACGCGACGTACACTCCGGAACTGTGACGTAAGCCAAACATACCCTAAATATCCTTTACATAACTTAGAAATAAGTTTCAAAGGATTTGGTATGGCAAAAACATGTTTATTTGAACTAAAGGACTATTTACGATAAAACTGCGAAACGAACGTTGGTGAACTCCCGGATAATATTTAAATTCCAAAAATATTCTGTTATGATTAAAAATTTATTTTAATCAGGTCCATGTTGAAAAATAAATTAAAACGCCTAAAAACGTTATTTTTCAAGTTTAAGCGCGTACCGCGTGTTTCTGCGCGACACAGTGCTTCTACTGCGAAACGCGGACAACGCAGCCAGTCTTGGCAACTGAAATTTATTTCAGTAATATTTTGGCAAGATTATTTTTATAGAATAATAAAAATAATTTAGAACGCCATAAACCAGGATTTAAACGCTAGATAAAATACCCGGTATCCAGTTAAAACACCCGTTTTAGCCTACTTATGGCATATTTATATAAAAATTTTCACATGGAGCCCTCCCCCATATATAAATTTCGGTCACCATATTTAGATGGACACCACCATAATATTTTGTCTAGACTTTCCAAGATTACCCCAACTTTACTCATTATCCTAAATGATCTTCTTGGAATATGGAGAATTATGTTGATACTCCAAGGAACATGCTACCCCATGGTCACTAGAAATGGAATTATAAAACAACCATTTTACCCTCACTTTAATCATCACAAAGATTCCTTTCTCCTTCCTCACACAAGCTATGGTTCATCACCCCTATCCCAACTCCACCATTTTCATTTCACTAACAAGCACTCCAAGGTGATTTAGAGGTGCAAGGAGCTAAGCTAGGAAGCTTGGAGCTTTCGGAAGTTGAAGGACCTCTCACAATTGCTTTTGTTCCACCCGTTTTCTCTAGTGTTTCTTCCCTAGCTTCAAAGCTAGTAGTAAACTTCTTTGATCATCTTTTATTTTATATTTATGGTGATCGTATGTGTGCGTTTTAGTAACATTTAAGCTAGAAACAGCATGCTGATTAGCATTTTCAGCCAACTTCAGTTGGCTGTAACCGGACCTTAATAAAGTAGAAAATGTATTTTCTAAGCTCTAGATTTATGTATTATTAAATACGGTTATAATGGCACTGGAATCATAATTTTTGGACTTCGTTTACTATTTTTAAAGACCCTTTTTGTAACAGCAACTAAAGCTGAGTTTTTACTGCAGTAAATGAGCAAAATGTTTTTAGTCATAACTTGAGTTCTGTGTAGAATTAACTCATGAAATTTATACTTTAAATGACCACTAATGTCGTAGTAATTCTCCCACTGGAATTACGTCAAACGGACTTACGATAAATTTTAAACGAATTTTTCCGTGAACTGCAGTCAGAAAGTGACGAATCTGATTTTAGTCCGGTAAATGAATTTCTATAAAATATTGGTAATGAACTGGACCCCCATATTTTTACAAAATAAAATTTGGGAATTTTTGGAGAAGGTTAACTATTTTATTAAATTGCTCGAAAACAGTCCAGTTTCATGTATATTAAAACAGAAATGACATAAGTAGTATTTTGCATGTCAAGGTGTGGATTAGTGATTATTAAAATCATTCTTATTTAATTTAGGGCGGATAAACAATTGAGGGATCGTGTTAACTTATAAAAAACGCACCCAAAGGTGAGTACATAGTCCCCTATTTTACTATTTTTAATTGTTTTGGGGTGATTCATATGTATCTTAACGATTTCGATGTTTTAACGATGGTTTCAAAACGAGTAAGATGGTTTATACAAAACTAAGAACGATTTCAATGATGTGAACGAACTTGTGGTTGTAGTTACATAACAAATGACATTCATTAATTTCGGCCAAACCGACCAGTATTAGGTTATGGTACCATAGGATCCGACAAATCCCGTTATCAACTAGACCCATGGTTATGTGTGGGTTAAGTGGGTAATGACTGAATCTGATGATTGTTAACTTACCCTTTGGAGGTTTGTTAATGCGAGAACGATTGGAAACGATGAAAGAGTCACAAAGGTTTGAATGTTATTAGCAAGACGACCAAAAGTAGTTTTCACAATTAAAACGAGAACGATTTAAACGAGTGAATGAATTGAACGATTTGGAACGATTTAAACGAATGAACGATGTTCTATAACGAGAACGAGTTAAACAATATTACACAACAATGTTTACAAAACTATATAAACCATACGAGTTTTATTACAAGAACGATTTATGATTTGGTTTACATAAACAATTGTTTTGGGTTAAGATTTATAGCATCGAGGTTTATAAATTATGACCAATCTATTTTGACTTGGTTATTCATTTACAATATAAACATTTTACAAAACAAGGTTTTCTAATATCAATTAACGAATTTGTACAAATTGTTTTAACATACAAACGAGCCATGAATCTGATACTCACACAAAAACTATGTACTCGCCAGCATTTCTTTGCTGACTTTGTTTTTACATATGTTTCAGATGAAGTTGCTTAATGTTGATTGCGAATAGGATGCATGCTCACTTAGGACCGGACGAGGCCTTAGTGATTTAATAACAATGGTAAACTATGTTTGAATTGCTTGTTTAACTTTAAGACAATGTTTAATATTCAATAAAAAGAAACTCTTGTATCCATGGTTTGAAACAATAATTCTGTTACAACACTCCCCGACGTTTCCGCCACGATTTGTTGTTTTACGTGGTCGGGGTGTGACAGGTACCATCCACTGCTACACCAGTTTCATCATTTGCTCCCACTACTGCAGAGCTTTGGAGCTTATTTCAATCTCTGCTTCACCAACAAAGAGCATATGCTGATCAGCAACATGACATACAAGTTCAAAAGATCAGAAATATGATGGAAGCTAGGTTCATGGATACACAAGCTGACATAAAGGCAATCAAGGCCCATTTGCTGAAAACCACTGGTTCTGCTCATCCTCCTATAATTTTTGTTGATAATCCTCCTCCAACCGATGCCAAAAAGGGGGAGAAATTAAAGCAGCAAAAGAAGAAGGGATATGAAGATGGTCTGTACATTGCACCAGATAAATCTTGTATGCATGCAGACATCCCTAAACCAGATGGGTCCAAAAAGGTTGATGTAACCCTAAATGCCATTGCTGATGAAAAGGAAAGGCAGAAAAGGGATATGGAGGCAAAGGGTAAGTCAAGGTTTGAGGATGAAAAGAAAGTGTTTATGGAGATGGAAGTTCAGGGTACTTCAGAGCCCAAGGATAAAGAAAATCCTAAGCCCCAAAGAAGGCAGCCCACTAGAAAAGTGAGGCAACCCAAAACCACACCTTCCATACTCACAAAACATGCCTCTCAAACTTCCAAAAACTCCTCACATCAAACCTCCAAACCAACAGCTGTTAAAACACCTGTTGTATCAACAACTGTTGGTACTTCAGTGGTTTCAGCAGTTGTTAACCCAACAACCATCACTTCAACACACACATCAACCACTGCCACCACTACTTCAACCACTGTCTCACCAAATATTCCATCACCTCCACAAAATCCTCCTGCCAAAAAGCAGAAGACAGCTAATGACACATCATCAGTTGTAATGACAACAATGGTTGAGACACCAGTTGTTTCAACAACTGTTAGTCAATCACCCATCACCTCAAACATTCCTTCACAAGCCATAATTCCTTTTTGTAAGTCCCGTAAACCGGATCTTTCAATGATATCAAACCTAATCTTGTGAGAGTGCGAAAACCAAACACAAGATGATTCAAGACAAACCAAAAAAATATGAAAAACGAGGAACAATACCGAATCACTTTCAACACTTGCACACGATTCTATTACTTGAAAAGCAAAACCGTCTAGTACAAGTGCTCACAACCTAAATCGCCTCCCACTCTAGCTTCTCTAGGAATTCTGTAACTTGGAGGTTCTAACCCTAAAACAAGTTGAAAACTTGTTTATATACATAGACAAGCCCACTTCCCACATGGGCTCCCCTTGGGCCTGCTTGGCCCACATGGCCTAAAGCTTGGCCCAAGTGACCTATAAAGGTCCACAAACTAATATAAACTAACCCGGTAAGGCCCAGTTCGTAACCATAGCCCGTTGTATTAATTTGATGCGTCAGTCTCACACTTTAGGGCCTAACAATCTCCCCCTAGACTGATGCCATCAAATTGTCTTCATAACATGAATTTAGCAACGTCTTCAACGTAGTCTATGGTTGTCGCTATGCTGCAGATGTTGTGGAAGTTCTTGACTTCTGAAATCTCAGCATTGGGTCACTTTCTTCAGCTCTTGTGGTTAGCTTCATATCAGGATCTTGATCAGCTTTGCTTGAAATTCTTGTCAAAAAGAATGTGAGAGGAGGATTCTCAGCAACTCTTTTCTTCTTCAATCCTTGTCTTTCAAGCAGGTTCACATGTACTTATTCAAATGTACTTTCACTGTCTGACGGCAATTCGTATCCGATTCTTCTGACTCAGGTACATCTTGATGTTGTGCTGCTTCAGGCTTCTTCAGCAACTAACAACATCTCAGTCTTCATTAACCCATGTTCTTGATTTAAATCAAGTTCTGCACATGCTCACAAACTCATAAGCAAACATTTCTTATGCAACAGGGAGAGTACCATATGAACACTAGGTACATCCAAGTACTGGTACTCAGATTTCACAATTTAAATTCTTTCAACTTTTGATGATCAGTCAAATCTTCAAGAACGGTTATATTTTTAATTTTTAAGAAAACAAATAAACACTCTATTTTTGGATTTTTGGTTTTATAGAAAAGCAAGACACTATTTTTGTATTTTTGAAATTTTCATTTTTTTGACATTTTTTTAATTATAAGAACTAGAAACAAATAAAAATTCAAAATATAAACAACTACCATAATATACAATTACAATGGCAATGGGATCAAAATTCGTTCTCAGGCAGACTAAGGAACACTTTTCAGTACGAGCCTAATCAAACTGGTCTATGCGATTGCCAATATGTTTGTCCACTTAAACTTTAACGCTCAACTTTCAATTTTTCAACTTCGTGATATGCTTAAGGTAATATTATACTATTATACCCATGTGTCCCATTCCAAGGCATACCCCCGCGATCAAGGTAAGCACAACGATTCATCGTAACAGGTGAGTATATTGATGTCATCCTTTTTTATTTACAACGTTAGACCATTGGTGACAGGTCAGTACTTTCGTACAGCAGAGCGACCAATGATTATGTCCAACGAGGGCGAGGCAAGTACCTTTTTGGTACGAGTTTGGCTCTTTGAGCATTGGGAATTTTTTCTCCTTTTGAGATTTTATTCCTTAAGGTTTTTGTCCTCTTGGGATCTTTTAAGATATCCTGACTGTGTCTAGGTCTGCATATAATCTGGATGCAATAGAAGGACAGCCAAGATATCCCCGGATGATTCAACAATATAAAGACCCGAAACCTCAGACGTTGGATATCTATCAACGCAAGATTTAAGACCATAAAATCATACGTCGTTGGTGTGTTACCCACATGGTACATAGTTCATTATGTTTATATCACTTAGTATCTTTTATCATTTTGAGCGTCAAGCCTATCGACATATCACAGTAGATCCTAGTATTTTCAGCTATGGCACCTTACATGTGTTAGTCAAACCCTTTAACACGGACATTTATTTCACTTCCCATATCATGCAATCTTTCTTTTTGGCTTTTTCATTTTTCTAATGTTTTTGTATTTTTCTCATTTTCTCCCCCTAAAATAATACATATTTACAGCAAACTCTTTTTGGATTTTCTCGGTTTTCTCCCCCTAAACCATATATCTATCTATATGTCCCCCCCTCCTAAATTTATGCATAAATCTTGTATTTTTGCGCAAATTTACCATTTACTAGAGAAAGGACACTTTATATACAAAATAATGAACTAAGAAAGAGAAAAAAATATTTTTGCTTAACCGTTCTGTCATCAGATTGAAGACTAATCAATATTCAAATCAAAGTACTGAATTTAAACAGTACCTTTTGCTGATCTTATCTTACTTCTCTAATCTCCTCCAAAGGAAACATATCATCTGTAAAAAAATTGAACTTTTTGCAACAGTGAAATGTTACCCGTTTTTATCTCTGGAACAACCGCCATCAACATTCCAGAGATTGTCAACAGCTCCTCCTTAGTTGTTCCTGAAAAGTAAGGAGATTAGTAAGACATGGGTACCCAGGCCATCGTGGTCCTGGGATTTCCTGAAGCATCAAAATAAGACACTTCTTTTAAATATAAGTCCCCTTTAGTTTCAAGGATTGGAGACATTACTGCCTTGGATTTAGGTTTCCAAATTTGTTTCGGCTTAGCAAACACGTTTGTTGCCTTCGGTTGAGCAACTTTAGCTGTTTCAGACTTGTTAGTTTTAGGAAAACGTTTTTGGTCCTGAAAAGCTTTGCGTTTGTTTTTGGCAGCGTTCCAATCCCCATCAGAAGGTTTAACCTTGGGATTCACATTCTTCATTGCCTTAGGTGAAGATACCTTCATTGGCTTAGAATGGTATTTATCCTTTGGTGTAACCCTCTGATTTTTCACATGATAGGGTACATGGGGACACCATGTGTAGTTTCTAGCAATATGACCCGCAATGCCACAGTTGTAGCAAGTTTGTCTTTTCATCGGAAAGACGTTTTGAGCAGCTTGATTTGCTCTAGCCGGTCCTGAAGGACAGACTGGTCCTTTTTGAGTTGGATGCGCCTGCACTTTACTTTTAGACGAAGATGAATTTGGGTGCTTGTATTTGCTCGTTGCAGAAGTCTTGTTGCTTTGAGCACCATTCTTCGTCTTTTCTCCCTGATTGGAGCTTGCAATCACCTTGTCACGAGCCTTATGGGATTGTGATTATCCTTGATGAGCAGACTTCTTATATCCTCGACTTTGATCCGCTCATTTTGGCTCCTTTTGCGTGTTGTGAACCGGCTCACAAACACCAGCACAAGAGTGAATGTTGGCTTTTTGTTGCACTTTTGGACGATGAACACAATTTCTAGCAATGTGTCTAGGAATTCCACAGTTGAAACATGTCTGTCGTTTCAATGTATGGAGATTCTGAGAGCTAGCAGCAATCTTGATAGGTTTTGATGAATGAGCTTGTTTAGATTGCTCTGCTTGTGTTCCGTGTGCCTTTTCTAAGTTCTTCTGTACCTGTTGATCAGAACTGGCACAAACATGAGATGTAGACGGATGATGAGATTCATCCTTCTTGTTATTATCATGATCATTTTGAAAAACTGGTGTTTCAATTTTAACTTGAAACATTTGATGGTGACTGTTCATTTATAGTGACCACATCTTCTTTTACAAAATCAGGTTCAGTTTTAATTTCAGAAGACGTTGAAGATGAAGTTTCATCAACACATGTATCATGTGAGTTTAATTGTGGTTCACTTTCAACAACGGTTTTCAATGGGGTCCCACTAGATTCAACATTAGGGACACCCACTGAGACCTTCTCAGAAGAAGAATCAGGATATTCTTGATTTTCTTGAGAAGTAGTTTCAGTGGTTTCACTGAATGTATCCTGAGGGACCTCACCTGCAACACTATCATCAACCAAGGGGTTAGAAGCATCACATTCACAATCATTAACTGAAGAAAATTCATCACCAGACTTATTGTTCACAGATTCAACACAACCATCATCAGTCTTGCCCCAAACATCAGGCCCATTAGACGCTAAAGAAGCAAACATACGAAAAATACTTTGTCCCAAAATAAGTTCAGAATTAGTTTCATCAAAACAATTATTAGGTAAATCAGAATTTAAAGCTTGTTCTCCCCCAAGAGTGTCTTCATATTTCAAGTCTACTTTTTCTTCTGCACATGTAAACGATCTGTTAGGATCAACATTTCCTTTGGAGACAAAATTTATTGACGGGGCTGACTGTTTATTACCAACAAATCCGTTGTTGACTGATGACTTATCAGTTTTTGGTCCATAAGTCATCTTGCCCTCATTAATTAACTCCACTTCCGTGAAAGGCATATAAGTATAGTTATGATTGTATGGAGGAGGAGTTTTAGTGTATCCCAAACCAGCCCCTTTCTTTTCTCTGTACTCTAGTTGTATGTCACAACTGTTCTTGACCAAATTACTAGAAGTGTCATACTTTTTAATATTAATTTCATTAACCTGATATTTCAACTTTAAGTCTTCTAGCTCTTTGGTCAAGTCCCTAATTGTTGCTAGAGCGTCCAAAAAATTACAATTCTTAATGCTGAGATCTTCTTTCAACTGAATGATATCTTTCCTTTGGGCTTCAATTTTTTCTTTATAAAGTTTTTCATTTTTAGCCAAAGTAAAGTTTTTATTTTTAATATCTTTATATTCTTGAATTAGCTCAGCGTTATGTAACCTATATGCCTCATTTCTTTCTCTACACTCAGGAGTGCAAAAGACAGAAAGTATCTCTTCACGTTCTTTAGTCACGGGTTTGTTAAACATAAATGCCATGATTTCAGGAGATGATTGATACTTTTGTTCTTCTCCTCAAAACACAAACCAAACGAGAACCCGTGTACTCGCTAACTCAAACCCTTCGCACGCGAATAAACCCGCTTTCGGAACCGCGCCTCAAAACCTGTCAGACCAATATCACAAACAAAACAAACCCTTTTTTTATTATTATTATTAAAAGAAAAACCTAATTATAATTATTATTACTATAAATAAATAATGATTAGGTAATTATGATCCAATTATTAGTCAATTTATTAATATACTTAATATTACTAAACCTAAACGACAAAATACAGATGTCTTCGTCGTTCAAACAACTCACCCCAAAACCTAAATCAATATATCACGACAATGAATAACGATGATGAAGGTGATGACCGGCGATGGTTTCTGTCGGAATGTGGTGATATAGATGGAGATGATGTTCGATGATGGAGGTGATGCACTGTGGTTGTTCAGAAGTAGTTGGAGAGAAAGTGATTGTCGTAGGTGTTAATAAAGTGATCGGAGATGGAGTTGCAGGTTTCAGCGAATATAGATAGACGATGTAAGTCAACGACGTGTTTCGACTCGGAATGATGATGAACAGTGAGATGGTTGTGAGTCGGAACGGTGGATGCAGTTGCGAGTCAGAACCGAGGTTGCGACACGAGACTGCTCGGGAAGAGGATGACTCGAGACTGTGATAGGAGAGGGACTCGAGACCTGTTGACTCGAGACTTCAACAAGTGAGGTGGTTGAATATTGCGACTCGAGATAATAGATGTTGATAACTCGAGATCTCGGTTGCGACTCGGAACCGTGAAAGAGATAACTCGAGACCTCTGTGAATCGAGACCGTGAAAAGATGAGACTCGATAACTCCTTTTGTGATTGCGACTGGGAGATGGTTGCGACTCAGAGGTGAACAACTCGAGACCTTGAATGATGAAGTGGAAGACTCGAGACCTTGAAGGAACCTCTTGTGATTGATGTGACACTCTGGGTTTTTCCAAGCAACCACCTTGTATTGAACTTGCGTGTATATATTATTAAATGAAAAATATGGTGTTGATCTTGATATGCTATGTGATCCCTGTGCTAAGTTATATGTTGACAATGTGTAAGTATAATATGAATAGTTATATATATATAAATATATAGTAAATCGAGACCATGAACCCGACTCGAGACCACTTGGTCTCGAGTAATCAGTGAAACAATTGGGCCGGTTGGGCCATGCCGCTCGGAAACCCATTAGGGTGCACCTACTTGGGTTTGTATATAACCTATGTTGATGGCCAACATTGCCACTTTTCAATCACCATCCCTTCACACTCTCCTACACACACACTCTCCTACATCCTCTCACTCACACTCTCCCTCTCTTATCCCCTCTCTCTAGAAAACCCTCACAAAAACCACATCTTCATCTCGGATTCAAACGAAGAAGCATCAAGGGCTCTAGGATCGGCTCGTGTTCTTCACTTAAGGATTCCCTTCCATCAAGTCTACTCACCTTCACACTTTTAATCTCTAACCGGTTAGTTTCATGTTTTTAATCTAGTTCCCTTGCAAAACAAATGAAAATATTTGATAAAGGTGTGTGTGCTTAATGAGTAATGTACATGCTTGGTTTCAAATGTCTAAAATGAACAATACTCTCTTTTGCGAAAAGTATGAATGTTGTATGATAATGTCTTGTTAAATGATAAAAACATGATGGTTAGGATTGTTTAGGGTCATCCGATTTATGTTAAGGGGTTATAGAACTAATGTTTTGCTTAATGTTGTATGATAATGTCTAGTTATGTGTTATGAATTCTTGTCCATAGGATGCATGATTATGTAGGATGAACATGATAGTGAAGGATGAAAACCCTAATGATGAACAAGTTTGAATGTGTTATGAATATTTGAATATGCTGTGTTTGATCCATGTTGAAATAGAATTAGACAATAAAACATGTTTATGCATTTTGGTTGGATAGTACATATTATCATGAAAACAAAATTCTATTGGATAGTACTATTAGACAAGTTCTAGAAGGTTTTCGGTCATCAGGTATGCGAGTCGAGACCTCCTGTCTCGACTCGAGACCAGCAAACTACAACTCGAGACTGCGGAGATTGCTACTCGAGACCACATAGTAATCACTCGAGACAGACTTCAGGGACTTGAGACCATCACAGTCTCGAGTCGAGACCCCATGATCTCGGCTCGAGACTGAACCCGAGACATCTGAGGTTGCGACTCGAACTGCGTGACTCAAGACCACCCCACTGCAACCCGAGACCATTGGTTGCGAGTCGAGACCGAGAGGTCTCGACTCGAGACCACCTTGTCTCGAGTGGGCTACTTGTTTTCGTTATTGGGCCGCATCTAATGTTTGGGCCGCATGACTTTCCTGTTACGGTTTATCTGAACTAAGTGTTACCAATTAACTGTTCAAGTGTTAGGGCAGGCCCAATACACTCATATGTTTTGTATGCTATGTGTTAAATACGTGTACCATATACGTGATTACTTGTGTCCGAGCCTGACCTATACTAGTGACCATTTAGGACGTGGTGACCAGCATACTTAACCAAGTGAACTAAACTGCCGAGCAACCCAAGGTGAGTTCACAACTAATAAAGCATGCGTTCCCGGTGGTTTGGGAAACGGAAACTTAAACAACGCCATCCCCTCGTAAGGGATACAAACCTACTTTCTTCCCCTATATGGGACTTTTAGTTAATTACTGTTTATACTGGATGCAACAAGCAACACTAAACGAAACTCTATCACTCAAGTCCTCACTTTCTAATACCGATTAGTCGTCGGGGTCGGGCGAACGGGTTATTAGTTGATAGCGCTATTTAGGTCTCACCAACCTCACACCCTGCCCGCGTATGGGATCGGGCGTGAACTAATGTACTCTGGCAAAACCGTCAATGAAGATAGAACATTGACGAACGGGGCACTCTACGGAAACGTACGGATGAATAGTATTCGGTATTGTAAAAACAGTTTAGTCGCTTACTTATGGGGTAGCTCCCCATTGCATGTATAAACGGATAAATTAACTGGTGAAACAAGTTTTTGGTAATTAAAAACTGGGCAACTCGTGGACTCGCCAACATTTTTGTTGATACCTTACTGCATGCTTTGCAGGTACCCAGTGACTCAGGAGCTTGCAGCTTGGGAATGTGTAGTGGTCGTTTAGCCCGTGTGTTGGGTTTTAAATAATCTTGAACTATGAACCTTGTTTTGAAACTGTTTGGTTTATGCTTCCGCTATTTACTTAAACTGTTATTTGAACTTAAACTTTTAAAAACTTCGAACTATGGTGCTTACTAACTATTGTGGTTAGTGAACATTTTTACTCTTAATCAATGCTCAGTATAATTGGTGGCTGGATCCTGGTCAGTCACGCCTCCAAGCGGTGGTATTCCTCACGTGGATTTTGGGGGTGTGACAATTGAAATTGAAACTTGATGACTTGTCAACTCCACTATTCTTGCAAGAAGATTAGGAAACAATATTTTTTTTTTAAATAAGATTTCAAAAATTGAAACAGAACAAATCCTTTTTGATAAGATTTGAAAACAAAAATAACTAATTTCCAAAATAAACTCGTAAACTTTCAAAAAAACTTGGGATTTTCTAAAATAAAGAATTTTGGAATCCTTTTAAAGATAGAAACTAATCCCTTTAACAAAATTTCGAATAGATCAAGTAGCAAAATATAACGAATTTTCAATAAAAACCGATGAATATCACGAAGAACACCAACCCAAAAATTACAAAAATATTGAATCTTTGATATCACACCGAGCCTAGAAACAGGTTCTAATGGCTCTGATACCAATTGTAAGTCCCGTAAACCGGATCTTTCAATGATATCAAACCTAATCTTGTGAGAGTGCGGAAACCAAACACAAGATGATTCAAGACAAACCAAAAAATATGAAAAACGAGGAACAATACAGAATCACTTTCAACACTTGCACACGATTCTATTACTTGAAAAGCAAAACCGTCTAGTACAAGTGCTCACAACCTAAATCGTCTCCCACTCTAGCTTCTCTAGGAATTCTGTAACTTGGAGGTTCTAAAAGGTTCTAACCCTAAAACAAGTTAAAAACTTGTTTATATACATAGACAAGCCCACTTCCCACATGGGCTCCCCTTGGGCCTGCTTGGCCCACATGGACTAAAGCTTGGCCCAAGTGACATATAAAGGTCCAAAAACTAATATAAACTAACCCGGTAAGGCCCAGTTCGTAACCATAGCCCGTTGTATTAATTTGATGCGTCAGTCTCACACTTTAGGGCCTAACACTTTTGTTTCAAACCTTCAAACAAACACACCTTCTCCCGATAAGGTGTACACAAGAAGAAGAAAATTTCAGGTGCATGATGATGACAGACCAGCACCTGATCCTATTTCATCTGCTCCTTACAAAGCCATTAAGCCTCAACCCTTCATTCCTCCAAAATTGGCCAACCCAATCAAAGATCCAATAGAACTTCAAGGATATGACCCTGCTGATGTTATACCAGTAGCTGCCAGTTATCCACTAGAACTGGAGGCAGTTAAAAATGAAATGAGACAGTACTACACAGTGGATGATACTTCAAAAAGGAAATTTCCTTCTCTGATTGGTTATAGAGATCCAGCCAACATGAATGAGTATTTAAAACTCAAAGCTAGGCAAGCTGAATCTAGAGCTAGACTTGAATGCAAAGGGAAAAGTGACAATGAAGTCTCAAGTCATATGCAGTTTTTCTCACCAAGGTCAAAATATTAGAAGACTATGCCAGAGACCTGAGCAAAGAAATGTCCAACCTGCCTCCAGAAGCTGGTTTACAAGTTGATCTGAAAGAAGACATTATCAAGCTGATTTTGAGTGAAAAATTTTACCCTGCCACTGCTGAACAGTTCCAAGACTGGCCTCTGGTTGCTCTCAAAGCAGAACTGAATAGAATTGAAAGAATAAAGAGAGATCCAAGCATGAAAAGGTCAGCACCAAATTGGAGCAAATACAAAAAGAAAATTGATGATCTTACATTGGAGTATAAAAGAAAGAAGCAGGAATTGGTTAATGCAAAGGTTGGAACTGCCAAAGTGGTATTAAAATGGACAAGGCAATACACTGATGAGGCTTATGAAAGGCTAAGAAAAAGGAGAGTAACAGATCCTAAGCTTCCAAAGAAGCCGGATTACAAAACCATTGCTAAGCAAAAGCAGCAGGTACATACTTCTGAACCACTGTTCATATCATCAGATACCTCGGTCATTGTGTTAAACCAAAGAAAGAGGCAAAAGCTGACTGATGCAGAAGAAAAAGAACAAGAGGCTGAATACTTCAAAGAAGCTATCAAAACAATGGCATTAGAATCGGTGTTAGAATGTGAGTAGAAGCAGAGAAATACACTTTAAACTGGTTTTCCATTGATATTAGACGTTAATACACGGAGAAAATTTGACAGCACTTCGTTACAGCTTTCTCCAATTCGTACCAAATGAAAAACCCAACACCCCTATATATAGGGGATCCATTCCGCACGAAATGGCATGATCCATTTCGTACGAAATGGCAAACTTCCATTTCGTGCGAAATGGTTACATACACACATAAACTTAACTTTTACACTTTACACCCCTATTACAAGCTACTTGACACGACCTAGACTGTTGACATAGGCGATAGACATTGTGTACCAACAAACTCCCCCTTGGATATTGTCGGAGTCTTCAGTTAGGTTATCTTCAAAAACTTCTTCACAGAGACTTAAACTTTTCCTCTCTCTGCTTCACAGAGTCTTCAGTTAGGCTTTCTCTTCAACAAACTCTTTAGTCTTTCATTCTCTTTAGCAGCTTTTAGTTGTTCTTCAGCTTGCATCTTCATCCATTTACCTCGAAGCTCTTCACGTTCCTTCCTTTCTTTTTCAGCTTTCAAAGCCTCCTCTTTCTCTATCTTTCTCCACTTAGACGACCATGCATTCTCAGAATTGATTCCTTTCTGAAAACATATTGTTTCAACTTTCTGAAACTGCAATGCTTGGTCTTTATCTTCAGCTCTGTAACCGATCTTGTTTACGAACAAACACTCTATATCCTTCGCAGAGCAGTTGACTATCCACAGAGGATCATACAAGTGAATGTATCTAATTTCATTCTCCACCTTGTATGTAATCACAGCTTCAGTCGACATGCAACTGTACACCCAACATAAGAATCCTTTGTAAAAACCCTGTTCCATTTTCGGCAACGGGATATTCTTTATCACCTTGGGCTTTTTTAACTGCAAGATTGTCTCTTCAATACCAGTGACTGGATCCACTCTCTTCACTTTCTTTGGTTGATGTGGCTTCCAGTGTTTGAAATCTTTGAACGCTTCGAACTTCATTAATCCCCAAGTAGGCATATCACGCTCTCTGACAGGATAAGATAAAGTTCTGACTTTAGGAAGTTCTTCTACATCCCACCATGGCAAAGACATGATATCCTGAATGTACTCGAAGTATTGTAATCCAAACTCTCTTCGGATAGCATACGCATTCACCTGCGGTAAATATCCCCAACTGATTATATCCCCAAGAGAAACTTCTCTGTCTCTTTTGTAAAACTTCAACGGTCTTTAGAATTTTCTCTCAGTATCTTTTCTGAACCATTTCTTTCTTTCTTCGCGATGTTCACCCTTTGACATTTCATCAAAACTTTTATTCTTTAAACATTCTTCAACTCTCCTCCTTAACTCATCTATATTTGCTTGACTGAAGAATTCAGCAAGCGTCGGAAAGTTAGTAGAATCAACATGAGCACTTTCAGATTGATCTTCATCGCTCCAATCTTCCACTTCAACTCTGTCGTAGCTGTCAGCATCTTCAACATATTTGTATTCATATTCATGTTGCTGATTTATGTCGAACTCGTTCAATTCTTCTTCGAAATCAAACTTAAACTCATTTACATCAATGTGTGTCAACTTGATAATCTCGGCTAAAGTATAAGAATGCCTGAATTCACCTTCTTCTACATCAAGTTCAAGACGTAGAATCAATTTTTCACTTTCATCAACACTCTTATCATCAACATGCTCCCCCTCACCACTTGCATTCTCAGGCTCTTCATTTGCATCATCTCGAAGATAATCATCAACATTTTCTTCTTGAGATGCTTCAGTAACTTTGATACCAAAAGTACCTTGATCGTCGTCATCATTCTCATCATCATCATCATGACTACTTGCAGAATATACATCATCTGCATCATCTATCAAAGCATCATCATCATCCTTGTTTTCTTCATCTTCAACATCTTCATCATTATCACCAGATACTAAAGATATTGGTAAAACAGACGATACTGGATCTTGTATTGGCTCAGACATAACCATTGCCCTTTCTGTAACTTCAACAACTTTTTCACCTTCAAGATCTTTGCCCTTGTTTTTCATGTCAGCTTTCATTTCAGCTTTTCTTTTCGCTCTAACTTCCTCAAGCTGTATCTCCTCGAACCTCTGTTCAATTGACTTACTAATCAAGCCTTCAATCACTTTCTTTAACATATAATCCTTATGTTCCCTTCTAGCATTATTTTCCTCCAATTCTTTGTTTTTCAACTCAAAGTACTTGTTCTGTTCATCTCTTCTAGACTTTTCTTCTTCCAACTCTGCAATTTGAACTTTCATAATATCAATCTCAGCTTGGTCAGCTTCAACTCTTTTCAACAGTGAGGAATTTTCAGATTCAACTGTCTTTACACACTTTTCTAGCTTCTTTTCATGATCTAACAACTTCTTATTCTCAACTAACACTTCTTCCACCTTCTGTTGCAGCTTCTTCACAAGCTCATCGTTCACAAAACTAAAATCTCCAATATCTTCAAGAGGAATGTTTTCTGGAATATTCGGAAAATCTTTAAATCTAGAAGATCCAGGAGTCGTTTGTACTGGTGGTTGTGTGGTTGGTGGTGTTTGGAGAATGTGTGGTATGTTATAATAGGTTGTTCATGAGTTGGTGTAGAGATACGAGGTTGTGGTGATGAATGTGGTGGTGATGGTTGTTTGGTGGTGATTGATGTGGTGGTGATTGATGTGGTGGTGATTGATGTGGTGATGGTTGTTGTTGTGGTGAAGGTGGTGGTGAAGGTGGTTGACTTGGTTCCTGGATTGGTTTTGATTTCAGCAAGATTTTCAACCTTTTTGCTACTTTAGGTGATACAACACGTTTTCTTGCATTGGATTTCTTCCTACCTCCAGATGATGGGGTGTTTGAACATCTTGAACATGTTCTGGAGATGGAACATACAAATCATCATCGTCATCTCCACTCCTTTTTCTCTTCTTCTGTTTTTCTTTCTCATAAACTACTTTCTTCCAACGTTCAGTTTCATCAACATCCTCTTCAGAACTGGAAGAACTTTTCTCTTCTTTGTCACCTTCTTCATCAGCTGCTTTCTCAGCTTCAAGACTTTCAGTAAGAGACATCAATAACTGAGCAGATTCAGGAGATAAACGACCTTAATCTCTTTCAACATCAGCTTCAGCTTCATCTTCCTCTGGTTCATCGACCAGCATTGTCTCGACAACTTTCTTTTGACGTTTCTTTTTTGGTTGAGAAGATGAACCTTCTTCTGCTTGAACTTTAGGAGTTCTTTTACCTCCTCTTTTCTTCTTTTCTTTTTCTTCTTTCAAGAACCACTCATTTCGTGTCACTTTAAATTCTGCTAACCTTTTCAATTCCTTAGCTGCACTTTTCTCTTTCATCTCTTCATCGTTTCTCCACTTCAGATGATTAACAGGATCTGGATCTACATAATTAGCACTCTTGATGAATCCAAAGAACTCTGCCTTTATCTTCGGTTCTGGATGATTTTTGTGATACCTGGATAATACAATCAACGTTTCATTATCCATATGATACAATGCCAATAAATCATTATTTTCATCTTTCTCTAGATCCGGATAAGCATGATCAAGAATCATTTGTACAAATCTTGGATAAATCCAGGTTTTGATGCCTGACGTAATGTTCTCCTTCATGTAGTGAAAAACAATTTTTGAGAAATTGTACTTTTTGTTCAACACTAAAGCCGTCACCATGTTCATCTGATAATCTCTCATCACTTCATAACCACCCTTTCTGTGACTAAGAGCGTGAACAATTGAATGGATGAAAAATTTGTAAGGCTTTGAGAAAAATGCTTTCGAATAGTTTGCACTGTTCAACAGACCACTATATCCCATCCACAACATACATCCCTTAACCATTCTCTATGGAAACTTCGTCGGTGAATTTTCATCATCCGGAAAATCTAACACTTCACGGACGAGTTGTTCTGTGATGACAATCTGTTTATCTTTACCATTTAAGCTAACAATCGAAGTTATCACTTTACTTTCTTCATCATACGTGGCATTCTTCCAGAAACGTTCAATGTGAGATCTGAACACATTATGTTGATTTGTCAATGCCTTCTGGATAGGTGAACGCTTCATAAATTCCAGAATATCCTTGAATACGGCCATCTTTGGAAGCTTTTCATCATAAACACAACAAGTGTTATGTGATGGATCAAACTCAACAATCAAAGCCTGAAATGTACAACCAAAACACAAGTTAAACACTTTGAACAATTTTCAACACAAAACATCATTCACACGAAATGAATTACAAGCGATATGAGTTTTAAACGAAATGGTTGGTTCAAGCGAAATGACTTTTCAAGCGGAATGGCCAGTTTTCAAACGAAATCAACTTCAAATGAAATGGCCATTTCGTTTGATTTTGAAACATTTAACAATGTGCCATTTCGTACGAAATGGCTTATCATTTTGTTTGAATCTACAATGATGAACATTAATTTTTCAGATGATTAAACCATGATTTGATGATGAAATTGAAACCCAATATATGTTCTATGACAGATTCCGAGTACAGGGTTGTGTTTATTATTCATTTTCGTCCATACAAACATCCTAGATCTATGTTCAAAGTTCCTGATCTACCGAGTTCATGCGAATTGATCAAATTGAAACCCTAAATCAGATCTTTAACACATTCCGAACACCCAGATGTCATTTTTGTTCAATATGGACCATTATTAAACCCTAGATCTAAGATTTAAAAACCTGTTCATCGACATACAATCGATCTGGTTCAAATCGAACTCAAACATTAATTTCCCATTGTATAAGATGTGCCAACAAACTTATACAACGATTACGAGCAACAAACTATCAAGATTCTAGTTGGAATCTCAAGAAATCAGCATTTCGTTTTAAATCGCCTTTTGAGAGTGTTTTTGAAACGAAATGGTGAAACTGATGCTTTCAAGCGAAATGGGACCCCTTTATATAAACATGTCCATTTTGTATGAAATGGACATTGAAGCAGTGTAGCATTTTCAAGCGAAATGGGCATTTGAAACGATATGGTCATTTCGTTTGAAATTTCAAATTTTTCAAATTTTTCAACTTTTTATCTTTTTGATTATTTTTGACTTTTTACCATCACACCCAGTTAACCAAGTCCAAGTTAATGACCCTGGTCAACTGTTTAGCCTGCGAAGTCCAAGTTAATGACCTTGGCTGACCAATTTATGAACTTGCTGACTTTTTGAAATAGATTTAAGTTCAAATTAATGATCTTTTAAACTTTTCGAGCAATTTCCAACACTTTTTCACAAATTTTTGCTTATCCAACCCACATGATCCAACTTGTTTAGCACTTTGAAACTTTGATCATCAGATCCCCAACGTCCGTTGTCGAAAATAAGATGAAAATCAAATCTTTTTGAATTTTATAATACTAAGCTAAACAAACAGGAAATGCTTTGGAATTAAAGAAACAGAAAACTGTACACACATATTTTAGATGAGCGTGTTAGATGATCATATCAGCTGCTGACAAGTTACAAGTACCGTTAAGCTTTGATTTCATACACAGCATTAAACAATTCACAGTGATTGCCGATATACTGATCCACTTTAATTTTTCACACAAATTTCAATCTGTTCAGGATACGAATTAGTGTTTTAAGGGCTTAACTTATACGTGTGTACCACCACAGAATATACTCCCGTATCCAGACCACTATATTCAGTCTTACAGGTGAGTGCACACTAATGATATCTGTGATTGGGTTAAGTGCGAGGCCATGAGAGCTCAGGCTATTGCTTTCGCAAAATCAGAGAGATGATGGCTCGACTTTAGGTGGGTCCCCCTTGGGGATCTTCTTTACAACAGCACATGATTTGTCATTTTTCAATGTTTCATCATTTTTTATGCTGAGGGGAGGCTTTATGAATAAAGCAGTGTAAAGTATTATACGAGGACTAGGCTATTGCTCCCGCAAAATCAGAAGTCCTGGTATAATACCCCAGATATCAAGGGGTTACCTATATATCCGAGAGATGTTCCCCACGTAATAAGCAAGAAATGATTTATGTTTATATCCCAAACAAACTTACTAAATGTGTAAAAACCTATCGGCATATCATCTGCAAGACTGCTTAACACATTTAAACTTTACATTTCTTTAGCATACTTCAACTGTCTAGCTGATGTACTATCATTTCCCCTTTTTACACAAACTCTTTTTGACTTTTCCAATGTTTTTGGATTTTGAAATTTTATCATGTTTTTGTATTTTCTAAAAACTTTCTCCCCCTAAAATAAAAAACATATTTTTGTGTTTTTGGTTTTATCAAAAGCAGATAATAAAACTGTACAGAAACTTGACAACACGACGCAGATCACTTCTGATCGCCATCCTCCTCAGCTTCATACTCAACAACCCTCCCAGAAAACAAATTTTTCAACCCGTTTAATTTCAAAAGATAGTTAAATCTCTTTTTATCAAAAGGTTTTGTGTAAAAATCAGCTCTCTGATCATCGGTGTGTATGTGATCAATTCGAATCAATTTCTTCTCGTAGCAATCACGGATGAAATGATGTCGAATCTCAATATGTTTCATTTTAGAGTGATGAACCGGATTTTTAGTGATATTTATTGCTGCCTCATTGTCCACAAAGACTGGTGTATCCAATAACTGCAAACCATAGTCCCTCATATGCTGCTGGATCCAGAGGATCTGAGAGCAACAGCTGGAAGCCGAAACATATTCAGCCTCACAGGTCGAGAGAGCGACTGTGGTTTGTTTCTTGCACTGCCAAGTGACAAGCCGAGTTCCGAAGAACTGGCACCCAACAGTTTTGGACTTTGCATTCTGCTTACAGCTTCCGAAATCAGAATCAGCATAACCAGTAAGAGAAAAGTCACTAGATTTAGGATACCACAAGCCTGTGCTTGGGCAAGCTTTAAGATATCGTAAGATTCTTTTCACAATCATCATGTGTGACTGTCTCGGGCTAGACTGATATCGGGCGCATAGGCAAGTTGGATACATGATGTCCGGTCTTGACACAGTCAGATACATTAAGGATCCAATGATCGATCGATAGTGCGTCTCATCCACCTTTTCACCGCTTTCGTCCGGACATATCCCATGATTTTGAGCCAGGGGGTAGAAATTGGAGATGATTCGGACATGTTGAACTTGTCCAGCACATCATTCACATATTTTATTTGGTGAATGAAGATTCCTTCTGGCCTTTGCTCAACCTGAAGCCCTAGGAAGAACTTCATCTCCCCATCGAACTCATTTTGAACTTCTTTTTCATAACCTTCTCAAACTCTTTGCACAGCTCATCGTTTGTCGATCCAAAGATTATGTCATCAACGTAAATCTGCACGATGAGTAGATGACCTGCAACCTCTTTTGTAAACAAAGTGCTATCAACCGTCCCTCTGGTGAACCCGTTGGCCAGCAGATGTTGGGAAAGCGTCTCGTACCAGGCTCTCGGGGCCTGGTGTAATCCGTAAAGCGCTTTGTCGAGAAGATAGACCTTGTTTTTATGCACTGGATCGGTAAACCCCTGTGGTTGTCCGACGTACACTTCTTCTTTGATTTTTCTGTAAAGGAATGCAGATTTAACATCTAATTGGTAGACTTTGAATCCTTTCCAAGACGTGAATGCCAGGAAGATTCTAATTGCCTCGGGTCTAGCAACGGGAGCATACACTTCGGTGAAATCGATGCCTTCTTGCTGACTGAAACCTTGTACTACCAAACGTGCTTTGTTTCGAACAATGACCCCTCTATCATCCCACTTACACTTGAAGACCCACTTGGTCTTGATCAACTTTTGATTTTCCGGGAGATCCACCAATCTCCATACTCCAAGCTTCTCAAACTGTAGTAGCTCTTCCTACATAGCATTTACCCAGCTTTCCTCTGTTAATGCTTCTTTATAAGTTCTTGGCTCAACCTGCGAGATGAAACATTTCAATGAGAATTCTTCCTGTAAAGGAGCTACAGAAGAATAGAAACATGTAAGGGCTTTGTTGATTTGATCACGCGTTTTCACGCCACTGTGAAGGTCACCAATAATTTGTTCTGAAGGATGATACGACAAAGTTCTCGGCATGACTGTGTCAGGTACGCTCACTTCCGATTGCAAGTTTGTGATATCCTGATCACCCGTGTGATCCACAGCTTCTGAAGATGCAATATTTGGTTCCTCGTCAAAAATCAGATCAGCTTCTGATTCTGAGTCATCGGATTGATCAAATATTGGAGCTGGTTCAACTGGGGTTTCGTGTGCTGTTCCACTTAGACCGGCCTCTTGATCATTTGCACCCACGACGGGCTGAGAAACTACTAGCGGTCTTGGCACTTGTTCTTGCGACATAGATTGCTGATATTGGTACAATAGTGCTAGTTTCTCCTCACTTGGCTCAGTCGGCAATTGGAATGACTCCCAGAGTTTGTCGTAGTAAAAAAGCAAACTGTTTCCGGGAAGTTGTTCCGGAGCAGTAAACTTCTGACAGTCAACATGCAGAACTTGTATAATCTTTCCCAAGCATGGAACAAATACTCTCTTCAGTGGACTTGCATAACCTACAAAGAAACCTTCGTTAACTTTAGCACCAAATTTACTATCTGGATCAATAAATGTGCAAGGTGATCCAAAAGGTTCTAAGAATTTCAGATTTGGTTTATAGCTATGAAGTAATTTGAAGCAGGTTTTCTTGTACTTCTTTACTGTGAGAACACAATATAGCGTGTAACATGCTGCAGTAATTGCTTCACTCCAAAAGAATATCGGTAATTTGGAGTCAGCTAGCATAGTTCGAGCTGTTTCGATCAATGTGCGATTCTTTTGTTCTGCAACACCTTTTTGTTGTGGGGTATACGGTGCGCTGAATTCATGAAGAATGCCTTTGTCATTGCAGAATTCAAGCATACGATTGTTTTTTAACTCTGTTTCGTTGTCACTTCGAATTCTTCTGATCGGCAGTTTGTACAGCGTCTCCATCTTTTTGAATAAAATCATCAACGAATCAAACGTTTGATCTTTTCTTTCAAGACACGTCACCCAAGAAAATCTTGTAAAGTCGTCAGTCACCACAAGACAATACAGATCTCCACTTACGCTCTTCACATTTACCGGTCCAAAAAGATCCATATGGATTCTTTCTAGCGGTAGTTTGATTGAGTTCAAGAGCTTCTTTGGGTGTGACTTCTTCGTTTGCTTCCCCTTTTTTGCATTCTACACAGTCATCATTCAGATGGGAATTTTTCAGATTAACACCTTCAACAAGATCATTGTGAACTAAGAAATTCATTTTTCTCACATGAATGTGACCCATCTTACGATGCCACATTATTGATTCTTTTTCAGTTGCTTTTGTTTTAGTTACCAAACATTTTGGTTTCATGTCTGTTGTTGTTGCGACGCTCATGTCTAGAACATACAAATCGTTTTCTCATGGAGCGCGCATCAACACCATATCTTCTGGAATTTTAAAACCAAGTTTAATGATCAAACACTCATTTTTTGTAAAATGTACTGTGAATGACTTGTCACAAATCTGCGATATGCTCAACAGATTGTTTTCAAGTTCAACGATGTAGTTCACTTTATCAAAAGTGACAACTCCATTGGTAAGAATTCCTTCACCAACGATTCTTCCTCCCTGATTTCCTGTAAATCCAACATATCCTTCGTTAATTGATTTGACATCACAGAGTAGAGCTAACATCCCAGTCATATGCCTCGAGGCGCCGCTATCCATGATCCACTTGGAGATTATAGAACGTGGAAGCCCCTGCACACATCAAAGACATTCACTTAAACAACGATACCCAAGATTTTTCAGTATTTGGAACAGTACCAAACATAATATCATGAGCCACGTCAACTTTTGGAATGTTGAAGACAACGTTTGGAACAACAGATTTTGACTTTGATTTTAGATCTCCCTCCTTGATTGGTGGGAATTCTTCAATCAGTTTGTCCAATTCAAACTCAAGTTTTTCGACATCGGTTGCAAAAACTTTTGATTCAGATTTTAAGACCTTTTCCATTTTCTTTTCTTCAAACGATTGTTTTGGTTTCTCCACCCATGATTGATTTGGAAAAATCTTTGTTTTAGGATAAACTTTGAAGTCTTTGGAGATTTTGAAGATTCACCAATCTCAAAGGTTGATTTTAGCTTGTCTTCGGACTTCAAAGATTCACCGCGTTTCAAAATATGCACAGGGGGAACCATCGGTGTTTTTCCTTTAACATCATTTGAAGTTTTAGTTTTAGTTTTGGGTTTCTGGAAAACTGGTTTTTCAATCCTTTTAACACACTGTTTGGCCATGTGACCAATTTCATTGCAGCGATAACAGACTCTTTTGTCGTACTCAACAAAATTAGATCTGTTGGTCTCATCTTTCAACTTTTGAGCTGCATTGAAATCGTCAATTGCTTTCTGACTAAAGATATAATCTTTTTCATCTATAGTATTCTTACCCGCCACAAACACATCACTCAAATTTTTTCTTTGCTTAACCTCTTTCTTAGCCATTTTCTTCTCAAAACCGACACCTTTCCTTTTGAAATTGTTACCATGTCTTTTGTTCTGACCATTATTACCCACCCATTCTTTCTTTCCCGGGTTGTTTGGTTGTTGTTTCACAAAAGATTTTTTCGGTTTTGACAGAAATGCGTTATTGTTAACCTCTGAAATGTCAATTTCCACAAGCTTGTAAACCTTTTCAACATTTTCCAGTTTTGCATTCTGAATCGGAAATTCAAAATCAGTATATAGTTTGTCAGTTCCGGTCATCGTTTAAGCCACAATGATCGAATCATCATTCACAACTGTATCTGATTTTGGTATGAACTTATCCAGAAAGTTTTCGTCATCTTCAGAATCAGTATTGGAATTCTCCAAATGAGTTTTAACCGTACCGAAATCTGAGTTATCACTTTCTTCATCCAACACTTGGTCAACAACAGTTTTAATCACTTGTGACTCATTGTCAGTGTCAGATGGAGAGAATGTAACATCAATGTTTTCCGGTAACTCATTCTCTACAGTTCTCAACTTGAGATTCAAAGCTGCTTCCACCCCATCTGGATATTTTTGTGTATAATGATTCCACATTGGGGGTGGAACATTGTTGAAAGCAGGTTTAGCATCAGGTAATTTAGGAACAATTTGATTAATCACAAAAGATGAAGCAATATAACTGATCAATTTCTTATCAACTCTTTCTTTTTCAATACGTATCAATTCAAGTTCTTTTTTCAAAGATGCGATTGTGTCCAGATGAATGTTAATCTCCAACTGCTTTTCCATGACAGTTTCTTTGAACAAATTAGTAGCTTTACCATTTTCTAAACTTTCTTTTTGAATCATTTTGATTGAACGTGCTAAAGTGTCATATGCTTCTTTCATATCATTAAGATCAAATTTTACTTCGTTGGTATATTTCTTCAATTCTTGAAATTGTTTGTCTTTTTCAAGACAATCCATGCAGGGTTTTAAACAGTTTTTGCATGGTGTTTCAGGAATTAGATCAATCTTTTCAAAAACGTTTTCTTCTTTATCAGTTTTAATTTCTGGTTTACCAAACCCGTCAGACTCAGACTCTGATTTTTCTCCTGATTTGATATCTAGATTTTCTGATTTGAATTCGGACTCCTTTTCGATTGACTCTGTTTCGACAGACTCCATTTTGACAGACTCCGTTTTGACAGACTCTGACTCTTGAGTTTTGTCTACCTCTTTCAGTTTGACCATCAGCGCCTTGTCAGCTATCTCCTTCAAAGTTTCTTCATTCATCTCTTTAGAAACATCTATGATTTCTTCAACTGGAGCTTTTTCGACGTCATATTGTGGACAAAAACCTGTAGTTGGTTCGCTGAAGAATCCTGCAAAAGAATCAAACATGTTAGGAGGCATTATGGATTTAAAAGAATTAGAAATAATATCCTGTTCTGATTGATAATAATAAACTTCTGATGATGCCTCTTCAAGCTCTGCCAGACTTTCTTCACTCATCACTTCACCGACTTCTTCAGTTTCAACAACACATTCTGACTCATCAACAATCTCTGCCATCATAGCAAAACCCTCACCAGGAACATATTTATCCCAACTAAACCCTTCCGGAATCTTCTCATCATCCTGATTAACCAAAAGAGCCTTTTCTGGTTTGTTTTCAATTTGAGGTCTTGAATTGAATGGTTGCTGACTAGTTTTGTGATAGATTGCTTGTCGGTAATAGTCATTTGTGAACGGATTCTGATGATTGTTTACTTCCCTGTTTGGACACTCACGTTTGAAATGCCTTTTTTCTTTGCATTTAAAGCATGTAACTTTTGCTTTGTCAAATCCAAGCTTACAATCAGGTCCTGAGAGACTGTTTCGTCCAGTTATTTCCACGAATCTTTGTGCTCTCCTCACTAAGCTCGCCATACCCCATTTGATATCTATCAATTCTAGCTCCTCTGGATCAATCTGATCGTAGTCTTCTTTCGTCATGTCAGGATTTCCAATTTTTCCGGCAACAAGACTTTCATAAGACTCAAGAACTGAAGCAAGTAGTTATATATGCTGTTTTGCTGCTGATTCTGTAAACTCTTGACCATTCTTGATGTTCACAGCTATATTGCACAGAATTCCTTGACCGTGACTTTGATTGTTTGACCCTGAAGAACTTTGAGTATAAGCTTGTTCTTGTGAGCTCTAAACCTTAGGATTTGGTTCGTAGCTTGTAAACGGTGAATGACTGTTGCTTTGTGTGCTTTGAGAAACTCCAGATGTAGAATCAGCACTAAATGCTGTCTGAATTTTTGGACTTGGGGTAGATGTTGCTGATGAACTTCCTTTGTAGTACAATTGAACATCTTGTTGTACATTAGAAGATTTCATTTTTCTAATCTTTTTAAGTTCAAGCTCATGCGATTCAATTTTCTCGATGAACGTGCTTAGATTGAAACCAACATATTCCAAGTTATTTTTCAAAACCAACAAATATGTGCCCCACTCATCATACGGTAACGCATCTGCCAGCTTGTCAACCCATTCTTCATCTGTTTTTTCAATGCTCAATCGCTTCATTTCTACAACCAAATGACAATATCTCTCGATCAACTCTTTTGTTGACTCACCCTTGATAGCAGTAAAAATATCAAATTCCTTTTTTAGCAATGTCGTCTTGCTCTTTATCATCGAAACACTTCCAAGAAAGTTGACTTTTAGTGAATTCCAGATAGACTGCGAGTCACTTTGATTTTGTAGCAAAACCAAAATATCTTCTTTGATTGCTTGTTGCAAGATACTCATCATTTTCTTTTCGGCTTTAAAACTATCATGTTCAAACAGAGTTAACTGATGAAGTGCTTTCTCAATTCCCGCTCCATTCATCGGAGGTACATACCTTGACTCAATTTTCATCCAACACTCAAAATGATTTGCCTGTACCCAGGTTTTAAACCTCTCTAACCACCCTGAATATTCGTCAGTGTTCATTAATTTTGGTGGCTTTTGCATTGTACCAAGCGCATTTTCCATGTTTACGTTCTGAATAATACTCGTTGGTGTTTGAACTGCTGTCATTCCCCCTCCGGAAAACATGTTATAAAATTCTTGGTTATCCATTTTAAACTATGAAAAATTTTTAAAGTTTTTGAAAAAATCACTTTTCAAGTGAAATGACTTCCACACAGAATGGACTTTCAAATGGAATGGACACACAAACGAAATGGACTGTTTCAAACGAAATGAGTTCAAACAATATGAATTTTCAAGCGAAATCACACTTTCAAACGAAATGGAAAGCCATTTCGTGCTAAATGAGTAAAAGAGGTTCCTTTTCGTGCGAAATGATCAGACAAAATGGTTTTTTCGAACAAAATGGTCCATTTCGTGCGAAATGGACAAGTTTTTCAAACGAAATGATGCAATTTCACACGAAATGATGTTTTTGGAACTTTTTAATCAATTTTAGTCCAAATTAAGATCTGTAACTTTCAAGGATTGATTAAACAGGTGTTTTACACGTTATATTCAAATCTCAGTCCATTTTGTCCGTGGAATCGTTCAAAAATCCAAGAATGAGTAGAAGTAAAGAGTTCTAAACCATTCAAAGCACTGATTCAGCCAATTTGACTCATCCTGAGCTCTGATACCACTTGTAGGATTGATATTCGACCTGAATGAGTTAGTCTGAGTCAAATCTAAGTCACTAGAGAGGCGGAAACAATCTAGTAACTGAGAATCGATGTTAGAATGTGAGTAGAAGCAGAGAAATACACTTTAAACTGGTTTTCCATTGATATTAGACGTTAATACACGGAGAAAATTTGGCAGCACTTCGTTACAGCTTTCTCCAATTCGTACTAAATGAAAAACCCAACACCCCTATATATAGGGGATCCATTCCGCACGAAATGGCATGATCCATTTCGTACGAAATGGAAAACTTCCATTTCGTGCGAAATGGACATTACAAGTCCATTTCGTGCGAAATGGTTACATACACACATAAACTTAACTTTTACACTTTACACCCCTATTACAAGCTACTTAACACGACCTAGATTGTTGACGTAGGCGATAGACATTGTGTACCAACAGTTTTGACCAGGCCACCATCTCCAAACTCATCAACAAATTAACCTCTCCTAAGAAACCCAAAGGATTCAAAGATACTAAAGTGGAAATCTGATAAACATACCCATGTATTGACATTGCTCAAATCCAATGGGAAAGTGGAGCACATATCAAGGGAACAAGCACTAGGCCTGGGTGTTAAGGATCTTCAAGATCTACTTGAGCTACCACTGTGCAGGGAGGAGGATGACACAAGTTCCATGGACTTTGAATTACAATTCAAAGGCCAAGTTAGGGAACTTTTGATGAGACAATAAAGATCCAAGAATAATGAAGAGTTTTGGCATCATCTGTTCCAGGGGGAGATTGTTGGGATTGAACCCTACCAAAGGAACATTTGATTAAAGCCAAAACTGGATCAGAGCAGTGGATCCATAATAAGCAGATGTTTGTATTCATTCTCTCCCCTTGAAAGTGGCTAAAAAACTGATGACCTCTATCTACTGCTCTTCTACAACAACTGATCATTAAAGAACTGTTGAAGACTAACACTGATGCTCAATCTACTGATCTGGGTCAAGCACTGCTGAAGACATAAAGTACTGCTGGAGTCACAACAGTGGAATGAGAAGCAGTAGTTTGTTTACTTATTGTTACATTGTAATGTAATCAGTAGTTTGATAGTAGTAGTTGTATTAGATCAGTAGTTAGAGGTTGTTAGGAGGTTAGATGTCACTTTCATGGTGACGTCAGCCAAGATGCTTCAGTGGTTTGCTCGTGCTTATAAATAGAACAGTACCCTGTACTGTACTGTTCTATTAGCTCTTTCAACACTTGTCTTCCTGTACGAACAAACCGTTGTGAGCTCAGGCTGAGGGGGAGTTTGTAATACATGCATCCAAAGTTGTAATTGAAGATTGAAATAAATTTAATCATTCGGTTCAATGTTAAACATGTGTGTTGAAAGCAATTCTCCTATTTGATTGTGTGTGAAAGTTTGTTTCCATTTAGTTTCCGCTGCAATTACTTGTTCATCTTCTTAATTCTCAAACAAAACACAATAAAAAAGAAACTCAGATCCTAACAGATAACTTCATCATTAATTCCTAACTCAGTTTTTCTTGAATCCCGTTGAACCACAGCGACTTCATGCAACTCGCCTCTACCAAAGCCACCTCTTTTTATCTCCAATCTTTCTCTTTTTCTCAGTTCGTTTTTATTCCAGAATACGATTGGGTTTATTGACCAGTCAACTTCAAATCTGGTGCATTTAACTCGGTCGACATATAGTAGCTGTGTAATGACACAAAAAAAAAAAAAACAATGCCAAGTGGTAAGATAATTAAACAAATCTTGTATACCTATATTTTTAGTAAGTTTTCTTACAAAAAACACTTACAG
Source organism: Helianthus tuberosus (assembly GCA_030545235.1). Lineage (NCBI taxonomy): Eukaryota > Viridiplantae > Streptophyta > Magnoliopsida > Asterales > Asteraceae > Helianthus > Helianthus tuberosus. The sequence goes on along the minus strand of CM060399.1, from coordinate 94,231,255 downwards.
CCAAAACTGTGAGTGGCCCGGAAAATGGAGAATCAGGATCACACCTCTTCCATCCATCTTTACATGATTTAATTTGCTGAATCACATAGGCACACCAATTTATTTTACTGAAATCTGTATCTCCAGTAAAATTTTTCAAAATCCATTCTTTCATCCGCCCATTTCTATTACACTCAACCATGACGGTTAAGAATAACATTAGAAAGTCTAGTTGGAAATTGAAACTATTGGCTTCATCACTTGTGATTATAGATTTTGCCAGATTCGTCGGTGCCACAAATCGTGCACGGTATCGTTTTCTCCATGCCATAACAGCAACATCAAGCTTTTGATATACTCGTGCATTTTGCATGTATATCCCTTTGTTAGGAATTCCTAGAAGGTCATGGACAGACTCAACATCAACATTTATTGACCCACATGACATCTAAATAGCCATTTCTTCCATGTTGAAGTGGTCCACAACATAGTGTGCAAGTTTTGCAGGTATCCCACTGACGTTGAATGATAGCATTTTACCAAATCCCATCCTCTTCACGTCCTCTTGTTGGTTACTGGTTAGAGACTTGATGCATTTGTACAATTGCATAGGCGCTGAACGTGTTTTTATTTTAGACCACTTATGTGTGGTTTTTGGTTGTTTCCCACTTCGCCTTTTCACCCCTTCATGTTTTCCTTTTTTTGGTTTTCCTCACAACAACTGCATCCTTTTTTGGCAGAACCGCATGGCCATTGTGACCCAAGGTGTTGTTACTTAACAAATCTCCAGTCATCTCTGAGTCGTTGTCCACTGAAACTAAGACACCAACTGTCAGTTACGGTTTACATGTTTTATAAAGAACGAAACAAGTTGTGTGTACGTACCTATTAGTTTCCTTTTGACAATTTTCTTTGCTTTGCAATCCGCCTGTGATTGCTGACCTGTAAATATACATTTTTTAACAATTAGCATTAAAGTATCGAAACATATATTTATTTAGATTCCTAAAGATCACGTCTAAAACAGTTCTGTACCTCCTCTAGTACGTGTTGCTGGCCCGCCCGCATCGCCATCAGCTTAGAATGTTTTACAAAGTCCATGTACATAAATATTAGATATAAAAAAATGTAACGAAGAAACGTATATAGATAAAAAAACATACTTTCTTTTTATTTTCTTCATGTTTTCCCCGGGGGTGTCCAAATCATTGTCTGGTGAAACTGAGACACCAACTTTGTTTTATTATTTATATAAAACATAATTATAAGACAAGCGGAAAGAAAAAAAATGCTTGTGCGTACTTATTAGCTTTCTTTTTTCCAACTTCTTATCACGCTATGCTTGCTTATCTATATTTGTACAAGTTTTATATAAATCACAAACTATTAACAACCTTTACAAAATATATGTCTTAACAATTAAAAAAACGACTAATTTTAAACCTTTTTTACCTCCTCTTGTTCGAGTTGCTAGACCGCCCGTGTTAGCATCCGGTGGCACTATTTAGAAAGCTTAACAATTAGCATTAAACTATCGAAACATATATTTATTTGGATTCCTAAAGATCACGTCTAAAACAGTTTTGTACGTCCTCTAGTATATATTTATTTAGATTCCTAAAGATCATCGCCGTCAACTTAGAATGTTTTACAAAGTTCATGTACATAAATATTAGATTTTAAAAAAATGTAACCAAGAAACTTCTATACATAAAAAAACTTACCTTTTTTTATTTTCTCCATGTTTTCCTGGGGGGTGTCCAAATCACTGTCTGGTGAAACTGAGACACCAACTTTGTTTTATTGTTCATATAAAACATAATTACAAGACAAGCGAAAGAAAAAAATGCTTGTACGTACTTATTAGCTTTCTTTTTTGCAACTTCTTATCACAATGCGCTTGCTTACCTACATTTGTACAAGTTTTATATAAATCACAAACTATTAACAACCTTTACAAAATATATGTCTTAAAAATCACAAAAAAAAGACTAATTTTAAGCCTTTTTTACCTCCTCTTGTTCGCGTTGCTGGACCGCCCCTGTTAGTATCCGGTGTCACTATTTAGAAAGATTATGTACATTAGAAATAGACATGACAACAAACATGTAATGAATTCAAAGTAGTTACGTACATATTAGTTGCCTGTTTATGCGCTTATCGACAACGGGGGTACGGCGAGCCTTTTTAGCTGCATTTTTTAATTGTAAACAACATTAATAAAATAACATGTAACTTAATGCGTAAGCATAATTTATCATAGGTTTTGTAGTTATAAACCCCTGGGCTCATTTTTTCCTTGGATCTGTTTTTGTTATTCTTAGCTGCAACAGGGGATCACTGCAAAGTATCACGTAATCCAACAAAGCATCAGATTAAGAGGCAGTCAATTTATGCTCCAGGTCACTTTTATAACCCAGACAAATGACCAGTAGATAACAAATACAGGACCACAATCACCAGTATATCACTATGGCCCATTTCAATTTATAGCAAGCAAAGATTTTTTTTCTCAGACGAACATTCTTCCCACATTTTTTATGCTTATAGTTTTTATTATCCCTAAAATTCTCAATATTTTTTAACTTTTCTGATTAAGTATTGATAAACCCTGAATAGCCGTTTTTTTCTAATTACAGACTATTAGTGTAATTTATTTTCTCAATCAAAATTAACACACAAATTAGAGCCCCCCCCCCACCCCAATTGATGACGTATTCATCCAAAAAACGGTTGTATCCAAGCGTTTAACAACTGAGGTTATTCAAAAGAATGAAAAAACCCTAAGGCTACCCTGTCATTAAGAAAACCCAGATGGGTACGAAGGAACCGAGCACTTTCAAAACTCTTTAAAACCATATAATATCTATTTTAACACAACCCAAATCTGTATAGCTAAAAGAAAGTTGACAATTTTAGTCAACAAAGAACCCTATTCATCCAAATTAACACACAAATTAGAGCCCCCCACCGGAATTGATCATGTATTCACCCAAAAAACCATTGTATCCAAGCGATTAAGAAGTGAGATTATTCAAAAGAAAGTAAAAACCCTAACGATACATGTTATTAAGAAAACCCAGATGGGTATAAACGAACCGAGCAGTTTGAAAACTCTTCAAAACACTATAATCTCTATTTAACACAACCCTATAATCTCTATTCAACAAAGAACCGACGCACCTGAAATACCCTCGTTTTTATGCTCAATATCTCTGGCGATCGTTAATTTTCTCCGGTGATTGTTGAATATCTCCAGCGATCGTCGATTTTCTGCGGCGATTGTTCAATATCTCAAGCGATTTTTCACTGGATTATGCTTTTTGTCTGAACATCTCCGGTGATTTTGGGTATAGATGAAGAGGGTTGATGAAGATTATGAAAGAGAGAGAGTGTATTTTGTGGTTTTTGAAATATTGAAGACTGATGTAGTGATGTAGGTTTAGGGTAATGATGTAGCCGATGTAAGGTTTCTTACACCATGCAGAGTTTTGTCTCTTTGTAAGAGATTATATTAATCTTTCCCATATTGCCCTCTACGTACATCAAATATATTAAAAAATAGAGATAAAGGGATTCAAAATCAACTGATGGCCCAAAATGAATCTCAGTCATCCATCAAGCTTAATCAATGGTTATTAATGGCTTTTCAGAGTTTCTTCAACTCAAGTGGGTTTTCAATTTATCATTGCCCTATATATATATATATATATATATATATATATGTTCATGCGAGAACCACCTTTATTGCGAGAACCAATGTGAACACAACCTAAAATAGCTAAAAAAAAACCTAACCCCCACCCCCTCCCCCCCCCCCCCCCCACAAAAAAAAACCTAACCCCCCCCCCCAAGCTAAATGCTAAAAACTAAAACCTCCAAAAAAACCTAACCCCCCCCCCCACCCCACCCCCCCCCCCCAAAAAAAAAAAACCTAAACCCCCCTCCCGCACCCCCCAAAAACCTAAAACCCCCCCAAGCTAAAATGCTGAAAACTAAACCCCAAAAAAACCTAAAAAAATCTAAAAAAATAAAAAAAAATCTAAATTTTTTTTAATATTTTTTATGTTAAAATCGCTACTTTTAGTAGCAAAAAAAAAAATTTTAGAAAAAAATAATTTAAAAATAATTTTTTTTTGCTACTAAAAGTAGCGATTTTTTTTATAAAAAATATAATTTTTTTTTGTGTTTTTTAGCTATTTTTAGGCATTTTTGGTTGTGTTCACATTGGTTCTTGCAATAAAGGGTGGTTCCTAACGGATCTTTGTCATATATATATATATATATATATATATATATATAGGGGACCGCTAAAATGAGAACCACCTCGAGTTGTAAGAACCATGAGAACTACACCGTACGGGGCGAGGTGAACCAAAATTTTTTTTCATAAACGTAGATGCGTGTATTATAAACACATTTGTAAAAAAAATTAAAAAAAATGTCGTGTGTGTAGTTTTGAGCACCACAAGTTTGTGTTTACGGGTACCGTAAATCTTACCGAAAAATTTACGGTACCCGTAAACACAAACTTGTGGTGCTCAAAACTACACACGACATTTTTTTTTGAATTTTTTTTACAAATGTGTTTATAATACATGCATCTACGTTTATGAAAAAAAAATTGGTCCACCACGCCCCGGATCAAAAAGTTCTCACGATTCTTACAACTCGAGGTGGTTCTCATTTTAGCAGTCACTTATATATATATATATACATATATATACATATATATATTGTTACATTAAATTGTTGCGTTTTGAAAATTAGCGACAACTTGTATTGTCGGGATTATTCTAAAGTAGAGGAAACTCTGTTCGTTTTTCATAAAAATCCATAATACGGAATATGTTATCATTTTTAACAACAAAACACATCGGGATTTAAAGTATTTTATGAAATATAAACATAAGCGTATATTTATTGACGGCTCTTATAACTCACAAAAACAAGTTTATAACATTTCAACGAACGTGGGTTACAAGATAACGGAACTCGGAAAATTCATATAAAATAAATGTAATTATTTATATTTATTTCAAACGTCTAAACGAAATACGATATGTTACCGTACGATCTTAACAAATAATATTATCCGAGTTATGTCGGTAAAAACAAACGAAAGTTGATTCTAACAAGCGTACAATTATACAATTATTTTTCTAATTATAAATGAGACGCAAGACTATTATTTCGGGTATGTTTTATATACATATATATATATATCTGCATATATATGTACGTTCTACTAAAAGCACAAGTCGTGTTATCATTCATTACCGTAAATGACGAATATTTGGAAAACCGCATGAATGCATTATACGAGTTTACGTGTATAATTTTTAGACACACGCTTGTTCATGTATGTGTACTACTATTCGAGACATTTCATAAATATATTTATATTGATACATATAAATATATATATCCTTAATCTCTCGGAAACTAAGTTGTTCCTAAGACTTAGTATTATCCCGACTATAAATGAGATTAAACAATTATAGCATTATTGTTTCAAATCAAGTTAACAACACTTCCATAAAATGGTTAACGATTCGGTAGAGCTCGATGATGAACATTATAATTGTATCTACCTCAATTAGAAACTTATCTTTTTGCTATTTATTAGGGATGCCTAAGTATTAGCATACACGTAGCAACCTGATGATTCAAGTCAGTTTTTCTTGCACAAGTATATCAAGATGAGTTCATAACTCCCACTTTTTACAGTTTTACATTTTTATAAATGTTTTCGGGGGGGGGGGGGGGGGGGGGACATGCAGGTTTTGCAAAAGCATACAAGAATTTGATGAAAGAATATCACATATTTCTAAACCATGTTACAAATGAGTTCCAACTAACACAAAGGGTTTACGAAAGCTTTATGCCAAAATACACCGGTTTTACAAAACATACGCGTTTTACGAAACATGCATGAGTTACAAGACTAGTGACGGGATTGTCCTAGTTACAATTAGGGACTGGATTGTCCTACACAGAAACGATGGGACTGGGTTGTCCTACATACAAACGGTTGGACTGGGTTGTCCTACAGTGAAGTCCTTGCTACATTTCGGAACTATAGCCGACTGCTAGTCTATCGTCCTGGGTACACGATATGGCGAGACACTCACTAGCTCGAGGTCATGCGGGCATGTTGTCGTGTCTTACATGGACAATGACGATTATACAAGTTTTACAAGTACAAAGTTTTCAAATAACATGCCGAGGAAAATGTTTATTACGTTTTCTCAACATTATTTAAACCGCTTATCAAAAAGATTTATTCCAAGTCTTTTCAAACAAACTATGTGTCACACCCTGGCTTTGCGGAAGCGTGGTTAATTTGGTGTGACTTCTTAATACCATAGCTTAACCATAACAAAGCTATATGAAATAAAACCATGCAAGATCATCCATTTAATTAAGTTTTAAAAACCAAATACAACAACATTGCCTTAACAAACACAAACATCAACATGACATAAACACAGTTTAAGGACTGTGACTTGTCCAGGAAAGAGTCACATTCCCCAAACCCGGATGACCTCGTAACTAGTGCAGCGGGAAAACGTGTCATACCGCGCCAGATCCTTTAACTCCCTGAAATACATGTAAGTTGAAAAATCAACAATAATGTTGAGCGAGTTCATGTGTTTAGTGTGTGCGCGCGAATAAACCTTTATAATCATTGTAAGTATGAAGGTTTGGTAAACTCTGGTATGAAAGCAAATAAGGAAACATATCAGTTAATGTGTAACCACATGGTCCAACCTGCGGGCGCATGGGAGGGGATAGGACAAGGTCACCACATGGTCCAACCTTAGGGCGCATGGGTGGTGTTAAGACAAGGTCACCGCATGGTCCAACCTTAGGGCGCATGGGTGGTGTTAAGACAAGGTCACCACATGGTCCAACCTTAGGGCTCATGGGTGGGGTTTGTTATGCTCAAATAGGCCTATCACTTCTATCCCTCGATCGTACTACGAGGACTAATGTTCTTAAGATTTCACCTACCCAATCACATAACCTAACAGTTCCTTCCTTAGCTGACCATACCATTCATAATTGTCCATAGCAGTATGTAACATGTATTTCACCCCCGTAGTTTAGAAAACTGAAAACAGTTAAGAGAAAAGGGGGACATGAACTCATAGTGGTGCGTCTCTGCCAAGTATACCTCCAAATCAAGCAGCTGTGTGACGACCTACACGTACTAACTCTATTAGACGGACGGCCGTGCCTTAGCTTTATGGTTTAAGTTTTTGGGAAATAGTTAGGCAACTATTTCGTGTTTACATTCTGTATACTTGGTAATCATTTTCCTTCCCAAGGATGGGGGATTTAATACATGTGTATTTGTATAATTTCGAAATATATTAGTAAGTCTCACTTAAAATATATTTTTATTTCTAACTCCAAAATATAATTATTCTTCTCAAAATATTATATTTTCTAGTACATAAACTTTCCCAAAATAATACCTTGACAAAATACGCGTTAAGTCATATTTTCTTAAAATGCGTAAGTTACGTTGTAAATGATCGAGGGGTAATAATAATTACCGGTGTAACTTAGATATTTATCGTAGAGACGTTCGTATTATTTTGGATTCGTTAACATTCGATAGTATTATTTTTACCCTAAAAATAATACTAGTATTTTCACAAAATAATCATAAACACATATCAAGTGACTTTATGAAAAATATATACTAGATATATATTAACCAAGTTTTATTTTGTGAAATCCCACCTCCGATGTTTTGTAAATAAAGTCGTGGCGAAATCTATAATTTGAAAACAAGTCAAAATGTATTTCTAACACTTGTGGTAGAAATATTTCTAAGTGTTAGGTTTTTGGGAAAATTTCGCCAGAGTTTCCTCTGTAACTGGAGGTAGCCACGCTTTCAAGCGTATCATTTTCTTTTACAAATCAAACCAACAATTTTCTTATTCAACCAAAACAATGTTCAACGTATCAAACTAGTTAATAAACATGTAAATTGGCAAGAATCTCATGAACTTGTAGTTTTCTAATATTATGAAGTAAATCTCATTACTTTTAGTGGATCTTTATATAAAGCAATATGATTTCGTAAAAGTCCCGTTTTTAAGGAAATTCCATCTTTACAACTTCTTGTCAACTTTTACAAAAATAGTTATTTTGTCGAAACTTTGTGCTACACAAGTGTTTACACACTTGTGTGTTGTAAAAAAAATCATTCGTGTTAGTGTAAGATCCGTCTTTAGAAAACATGATTTCTTTGATACTTGGTTCTTTGAAAATACCGCTTGTAGATACGTAGATCTACTAGTTTTAAACACTATTTCACAAGCAAAATCGCTTTTGCACAAGTTCATGATTCGCGTGTGGTAGTGTTTCATCCTTTAACCCTTGTTACTTCCAAAACAACCTTATGTCATGATCCATGATCATGACCAACCCGGGTTAAATGACGATCCGAGCTACCACAATATAGATCGGGTCTAAATAATCACACAAATCAAATACTACATGATTTACACAACATATGAGCTTTTAACCAACATTTTTAGTGTTTTAGGTAGACTTTTATGCTTCATCTTGTATGTTTGCGTCTTTTAACCGATACATATCATATTAACCACTTTAAAATGGTTCGAGAAGGTGATTTAAGCAACTTACTACTAGCTCGAGGCTAGGGAAGAATCTAAGCGAAAAATGCGTGGATAAAAGCAATGTAGTGAGGTCCTTCGCCTTCCGATTGCACCAAGGTTCCTTATACGTGATCCTTAACACTTGAATGATCTTGGAATGTGAAGATCAAAACCGAAAATATGATGGGTGCTCAAGGGGTGTTCGGCCGAAGCCTTTGAGAGAGAGAGAAGAGTGTGTGTTGTTGAGTTTATGATGTAAATGATCATGTGTGTAAATCCTAGTTCTTATAGACAATCACAAGATTATTACCCAAAGGATTTCATGCTCCCTAGATACTAAACATGAAGATTAAAATAATAATAAGGGTACAAAGGGTGTCCCCCCTCTTGGGGACGGTTGGTTAAGGGGGGGGGGGGGTCTAGTTCGATTCCAACTAGTAGTTAGGTATATTAGTTAGGTTAATCTAGTTAGTTAAGTGATTAACCCGGTTACTAGTGTGTTGTGCTTTACAGCGGGTGTTAGGGTATTCAGGGACCCTAACTGGCTCAGAAAAAGAAAGATAATGTTATTAACAATATTTTCATGTTCCGGGTATAGTCCGGTTGTTCGGTTGGATAGTAATCCATTAAAGTGCTTAAAGCTTTAAAGTGTCGTTAAAATTATTTTTAGTGACACAACTTATTCTTGACACTTTGGAAGGTGTCTAGTAACATTTTACTCTTGTTTTGGCACTTTATTAGTTAGCTAAAAGCTGAATTATTATGTAGAGTGCTGAATTTTGTGCTTAGAGCACGTTTTAGGCACATCCAGTCATTGTAACTTATTCCTAGAGACGCAGTTCTACAACCCTTGTATCCCTACACTCACCACTAGTGTAGTAAAACATTTCTGGCTCATATAGGCCTTAGAGGCAGTGTCTGCCTGGTGCTAGTTATGACAGCACGTTTAATAGGTTATCCGTTTATAGTGCTACTGTGCTTTTTGTGCATCATGTTTGTCACTAAGGTTCAGCATGTAAATAATGTAGTGACGGTAAGTAAAGTATGATGCAAGTAAGTACACGTATTAGTATTCAAGTAGCAGTTTATCCACAAGTTCAAGCAAGCACAGTAATTAAGCAGTAATTAATTATTAATTAAGTCGTACGGATACCTGGTTTAGTGAGGGTTGTCACATTCTCCCCCCGTTAGAAAATTTTCGTCCCGAAATTTTAAGTTCTGCTTGTAGATGCAGGGTTCTTAGGAAATAGGTGGGGGTATTTCTCTTTCATCCGGTCCTCACGCTCCCAGGTGTATTCGGGACCATGTCTGGCATTCCAACGAACTTTGACGAGCTTGACACTGCTCCGGCGGGTCTTGTTTACTTTCCAATCCGTAACCTCAACCGGTTCTTCAACGAAATGGAGCGTGTCGTCAACATGAATCTCGTCGATGGGAATGGCAATGGTATCTTGAGTTGGACTTTTCTTCAGGTTGGATACATGAAATGTATCGTGAACTGAATGGAGTTCAGCAGGTAAGTCCAGCTTGTATGCTACTAATCCTATTCTTTCCAAAATTCTGAAAGGACCAATGTAGCGCGGATTTAACTTCCCACGCTTTCCGAAGCGTGCCACACCCTTCCAGGGTGAAACTTTCAATAAAACCATTTCTCCAACTTGGAATTCCAAGTGTTTCCGGTTTAGATCAGCATAGGCTTTCTGTCTGTGACGAGCTGCTTCGATGCGTTTTCGAATCTGCGCAATCTTGTCTGTCGTCTCTTGGACGATTTCGGGACCGGCAAGCTGTCTATCACCTGCGTCAGCCCAACATAGAGGTGATCGACACTTGCGTCCGTAAAGGGCTTCAAATGGCGCGACACCAATACTGGTGTGGTAGCTGTTGTTGTATGAAAATTCGACCAAAGGCAAATGCTTATCCCATCTACCGCCCAAATCCATAACACACGCTCTCAGCATGTCTTCCAAAGTCTGTATCGTTCGCTCGCTTTGACCGTCAGTTTGCGGATGAAACGCAGTGCTCAGATTTAATTGTGAGCCAAAAGCTTCTTGGAAGGATTGCCATATCCTTGACACAAACCTTCCGTCTCTATCAGAGATGATTGAGAGAGGTACTCCATGGCGCGTAACGATCTCCCTCATGTAAATTTCGGCCAACTTGCTCGTATTATCCTTCTCTCTGATAGGTAAGAAGTGTGCTGACTTTGTTAATCGATCCACTATTACCCAAATAGTGTCATGGCCTTTCGGCGTTCTTGGCAACTTCGTACTAAAATCCATTGAGATTTGTTCCCATTTCCACTTGGGAATCTCAGGTTGTTGCAGAAGTCCTGAAGGCTTCTGATATTCGGCTTTAATCTTAGCGCATGTTAAACATTTGCTCACATATACAGCAACATCGCCTTTCATCCTAGGCCACCAATAGTAATCCTTGAGGTCTTGGTACATCTTATCCGCTCCTGGATAGATAGAGTACCGTGATTTGTGAGCTTCATCGAAAATAACCTTCCTTAAACTACCAAACAGAGGAACCCAAATCCTTTTCTCAAAACATAACGTTCCTTCCTCGTTTGGCACCAAAAGCTTCTCCATCCCACGGAGATATTCTTCTTCAAGGTTTCCTTCCTTGAGAGCTTCTTTCTGCGTGGCACGAATGCGCAAGGAAAGATCGGTTTGGATAATCATTTCTAAAGCCCTAACCCTTATGGGCTTGATCCTCTCCTTTCGACTTAGGGCATTGGCGACCACATTCGCCTTCCCTGGATGATACTTTATCTCGCAGTCGTAATCATTCAACAACTCAACCCATCGTCTTTGTCTCATATTCAACTCCTTCTGGTTGAATATGTGTTGTAGGCTATTATGATCTGTAAAAATTGTACACTTCGTACCATAAAGGTAATGTCTCCAGATCTTTAATGCAAATACCACTGCGCCAAGTTCCAAATCATGTGTGGTATAGTTCTTTTCGTGCTCTTTCAATTGACGCGATGCGTAAGCAATAACCTTTTGGCGTTGCATCAACACACAACCCAATCCTTGACGCGAAGCGTCGCAGTATACCACAAAATCATCTGTACCTTCCGGTAGTGCTAAGGTTGGCGCATTGCAGAGCTTATCCTTCAATATCTGGAACGCTTCTTCCTGTTTGATTCCCCAATCAAACTTCTTATCTTTCTGCGTGAGGAGTGTCAAAGGTTGAGCGATTTTTGAAAAATCCTCAATGAACCTTCGATAGTAGCCAGCCAAACCCAAGAATTGTCGAATCTCGGTTGGCGTCTTTGGCGTTTCCCAATTCTTAATCGCTTCGATCTTGGTTGGATCCACATGGATTCCATCTCCATTTACCACATGTCCAAGAAATTGGACCTCACGTAGCCAAAATTCGCACTTAGAGAGTTTGGCATACAACTGTTCTTTCTTTAGCAGCTCCAAAATAGCTCTTAGATGCGGCTCGTGCTCAGCCTTTGTTCTTGAATAAATCAAGATGTCGTCGATAAACACAATCACGAACTTGTCCAAGTGCGGCTTGCAAACTCTATTCATCAAGTCCATAAAGACTGCATGTGCGTTTGTCAAACCAAACGGCATAACAAGGAACTCGTAGTGTCCATAACGAGTTCTGAAGGCTGTCTTTGGGATACTCTCCTCTTGTATCCTTAACTGATGGTATCCAGATCGAAGGTCGATCTTTGAATAAAAGCTTGAACCTTGCAGTTGGTCGAATAGATCATCAATCCTTGGCAGAGGGTATCTATTCTTGATCGTCAGCTTGTTCAGCTCCCGGTAGTTGATGTTTATTTGAAAATCATCATCCTTCTTTTTGACGAGTAGAAATGGGGTTACCCCAGAAGGGAATTTTGGTCTGTTATCTTCCTTCTCTATCCATTGCTAAAACTTCTCTGTCAATCCTTGCATCTCCGAAAATGTAAGTCGCTACGATGCATTGACTACGGGTGCAGTGCCTGGAATTAAATTGACGCGGGATTCGACTAATCGTTGAGGAGACGATTCCGGCAAGTCTTCGAGGAAGACTTCGGGGTATTCTCCAATCACAGGGATATCTTCGGGTTTTGGTTCTTCGGCTTCTTTTTCCACGACATGAGCCAAGAATGCAACACATCCTTTGTGCGAAAATTTTTGTGTCTTCTTTGCCTGATAATCCGTAGGAGCGTATCCTGCTCCATGAATCACAATCATTTCTCCGTTCGTCGTCGGGGCGCGGATGACAATCTCCGCCGGGTTGTTCGACAACCGTCCATTCCAATTATCACATCGAAGCTTCCGTTAGGCTTGTTCTATCGAGAACTGGGTATCTAGGTTACTTACTACTAAAACAACTATATTTTCTGAAGCTAAAATTTGACAATACTGTCAAATAGAGCATAACATTGACTATTATGAGACGTACCGATATCCGCGCTTGGATTCTATCCCCGCTGTTGAGCTTTCATCCACGTGCCTGAGTGTTCTTAGGGCAATACTTCCTGAAATGCCCCACATCACCGCAATTAAAACATGCTTGGCCACAGCCTTGATCGTCACCATCCCTGCCTTGATAGTTGTTGTCGTCGTTATTTCCTCCGTGATTTCCGCTACCATCTTGACCTCTATTTCCATGTTTAGTACCTTGCCGACATGTTTCCTTGACATGTCCCACCTTGCCACAGTTACCACATTTTCCATATCTACACCGCCCGTTATGGTGACGTCGACAGTTGTCGCACTTTGGTAGGATACCCGTGTACTCTTTTCTCTTTTTGGCCTTGTCGTTGCTACTCGACTGGGTACCCTGTCTGAAATTCGCCAACTTCCTCTTGTTGTCCCCAGATGACTCTACATGAGTCTCCTTCTTCTCCTCAGAGGTTGAAAATTTATTCATCCTGATTGCCTCTTCCGTCAGGGCTACACTTAGATTGATGGCCTCAGTGATTGTTGCAGGCTTTGATGTCGTTACCATGCTCATTATTTGGGGTGCCAATCCCCAAATGAAACGCTCAATCCTCTTAAACTCCGGATCTACCATGTAAGGAACGATACGCGATAGAACTTGGAACTTCTCCACATACTCAGCTATTTTTGGACCTTCCATCTTCAAGTTCCAGAACTCAGTTTCTACCTTCTGGCTTTCTGTTCTCGAACAGTACTTTTTATGCATTAGCTCTTTCAGCTCGTCCCATGATAGAGCATACGCGGCAGCCTCGCCCATTGTTTGAACCTGAAGTTTCCACCATGACAGAGCCCCATCTCGGAACAGCCCGGAAATGTACGTGACCTGATCTCTTGGGGTGCATTTGCTCGCACGCAAAACAGTGTCCGTCTTCTCAATCCAGCGTACGAAGGCTACGGCACCCCCAGTGCCGTCGAAATGTAAGGGCTGGCAGCCTAAGAACTGTTTGTAGGTGCAGCCGTTGGGTGGGTTATTTCCTGAGGTACCTCCGTTGCGCTCGGAGTGATGGGCCTCGTATTGTGCGATGACTGCAGCAATGATTCCCTGAAGTTCCGCCTCGTTGGTGGGTATGCGCACATCCCATCTTGGAGGCATCTTCTAAATGATGATCGTATGGGTCAGGTCATAGTAAGTAAAGTGTACGTAAGTATACAACAATATCCACACATAACATCTCATGTTATAAATAAATCAATCACATAACATCTCATGTTATAAATCAATCACCCATATTGATAGCCTCTGCAATGGTTGAGGGCTTCGAGGTAGTAACCATGCCCCTGATCTGGGGTGCAAGTCCCCAAATGAATCGTTCCATCCTTTTGAACTCCGGTTTGACTAAGTAGGGGACGACCCTAGACAAGTCGTGAGATTGCTGGATGTATTCAGGAATCTCTGGTCCGTCCATTTTCAATTCCGGAACTCTACCTCACGCTTCTGGTTTCCAGCCCTAGAATTGTATTTCTTCTCCATCATTCCTTTGAGCTCGTCCCAGCTCAGTGCATTAGCAGTATCTTGTACCAAGGGTTTGAACCTGGAGGTTCCATTATGAGAGTGTGCCATCTAGAAATAACCCCGAGATATAGGTAACACTCCGTTGGGGCGAACAGCTACTCATTCTTAGGTTGGAGTTAGTCTTTTTGGACCAACGAACAAGTGCCACGGTGCCTCCCGTTTCGTCAAAGTTCAAAAGCTTGCAGTTCAGGAACTGCTTATAGGTGCAGCCAGTTGGGGGGGGGGGGGTTGTTCCCAGTAGTGCCATCGCTGTGCTTAGAGTGGAGGGCTTCATGTCGTGCATTCGCCTGTGAGATATGTTCTTGCAGCTCGGCTTCTGTCCTTGGCAGCGTACCGGTGTCTGTGACACGTCTGGGTGGCATTCTCTTCTGTCGAAGTGGTATGAAGCGGGCTAGACAACATTTCAGTTGTCTATGAGATACATAGCACCATAAGCCATCATGTAATCACCCAATTTCACACGTAAATATACTCAATGTATGAGTGAGGTAATAGTTTCTGAGCCTTCACATAGGCTTGCCAATTTGGCTTATTCGAGGCTACAACGCCTTGGTCATTCGTGTTTAACTTATTTCCTGCTACATTGGTTTTCATTAGCTTGACCCGCAGAGTCCACCAGGATTTCTGTGCACTACAAGTCGTTATTATGTGGGCCCCCATAATAATAAATTGTCTTGCACAGTTACCCCAATTTTCTCTCGTCCAAAGCAGATGATCAATCAAGGAGCAATAGCAGGTGCATCGGCATGAACAGTGTCATGCTCTAATGCGGGGTCAGGAGCAACGCCTGGCTCAGGGGCCATGGCCGGCTCCAGATCAACAAACATTATTTCAAAGTTAGCTAGATCAACAAACACAGGGGCTACAGGATCCTCCAAGGGCTGGTCTAAGTGCATGTACTCAATGTCATGGTCTGGATCAAAACCAGGTGGAAGAACAGGATTATCCTTAATATCGTGATCAAACTCAAAGCTGTGCGCGAGAACTGGTGCAGCTGATGACGCCATATCGAAGTCGGCGTCGTGTGAGTGATGTTGCTCTCCCGGTGTATGCAAAGATGCGGACGCCACAGACTCAAATGGGTCTGGGACAGGTGAATGGGCATGAGCCTCTTCTTGCAGGAGCGTCAGCAAGCAGCAGGCTATCACCAACAGCAATAGGGCCTCGCCCTCAAATGGGTCCTCCTCTAATAGATCGTTATCGTCGTCAGAGACCACGTCGGGGGGCATATCAACAATGGGAGAAGCGGCAAGGGCACAGGAGCAGGGATCACCGCGAGTGGCAAATTCCCAACAAGATGGCCATCAGCAGGCTCTGCTACGACATCAGGCAGCGCAAAGGGCTGAAAGTCGTCATCGTCTGTGCCGGTAGTATCGGAAATGTACACCTCGTGCTCCGATGAAACTATGTCATCTGATACTATGGCCATGGGATTCGTAATGTCCATCTTTCTAGTACATGATGAAGGCATGACGTTTGTAACACAAATACACATACGTATAACAATTAATCATATAATCATATAATCATATAATCATATAAACATATTAGTTACCAATAAGCAATCAAATAGTTCTCCTAGTCCCACTAGCCTCCCAGCCTCTCAGACTGCTCTTCCTAGTCCCGCAAGCCAAACTCTCCCAGCCTCTCAGACTGCTCTTCCTAGTCCCACTAGCCTATTCTCCCAGCCTCTTAGGCTGCTCTTCCTAGTCCCACTAGCCAAACTCTCCCAGCCTCTCAGACTGCTCTTCCTAGTCTCACTAGCCCACTACCTCGATCTCTCAGACCGAGCCTCGGCCTCCAAGACCGAGCCTCAGCCTCCAAGACTGAGCCTATAAATAATAAATAAAAAGTGCTCAACATTTGTTTGTAAAAACGTTTTGGATCTGGACTTAAGTGGTATGCAGTAAAAATGTTTTCGTGAGAGCCCTAGTGATCATAGTCTAGACTCGAGAAAGAATCCTAGTTCGCTATGATCAGAGCTCTGATACCAAGCTGTCACACCCTGGCTTTGCGGAAGCGTGGTTAATTTGGTGTGACTTCTTAATACCATAGCTTAACCATAACAAAGCTATATGAAATAAAACCATGCAAGATCATCCATTTAATTAAGTTTTAAAAACCAAATACAACAACATTGCCTTAACAAACACAAACATCAACATGACATAAACACAGTTTAAGGACTGTGACTTGTCCAGGAAAGAGTCACATTCCCCAAACCCGGATGACCTCGTAACTAGTGCAGCGGGAAAACGTGTCATACCGCGCCAGATCCTTTAACTCCCTGAAATACATGTAAGTTGAAAAATCAACAATAATGTTGAGCGAGTTCATGTGTTTAGTGTGTGCGCGCGAATAAACCTTTATAATCATTGTAAGTATGAAGGTTTGGTAAACTCTGGTATGAAAGCAAATAAGGAAACATATCAGTTAATGTGTAACCACATGGTCCAACCTGCGGGCGCATGGGAGGGGATAGGACAAGGTCACCACATGGTCCAACCTTAGGGCGCATGGGTGGTGTTAAGACAAGGTCACCACATGGTCCAACCTTAGGGCGCATGGGTGGTGTTAAGACAAGGTCACCACATGGTCCAACCTTAGGGCTCATGGGTGGGGTTTGTTATGCTCAAATAGGCCTATCACTTCTATCCCTCGATCGTACTACGAGGACTAATGTTCTTAAGATTTCACCTACCCAATCACATAACCTAACAGTTCCTTCCTTAGCTGACCATACCATTCATAATTGTCCGTAGCAGTATGTAACATGTATTTCACCCCCGTAGTTTAGAAAACTGAAAACAGTTAAGAGAAAAGGGGGACATGAACTCACAGTGGTGCGTCTCTGCCAAGTATACCTCCAAATCAAGCAGCTGTGTAACGACCTACACGTACTAACTCTATTAGACGGACGGCCGTGCCTTAGCTTTATGGTTTAAGTTTTTGGGAAATAGTTAGGCAACTATTTCGTGTTTACATTCTGTATAATTGGTAATCATTTTCCTTCCCAAGGATGGGGGATTTAATACATGTGTATTTGTATAATTTCGAAATATATTAGTAAGTCTCACTTAAAATATATTTTTATTTCTAACTCCAAAATATAATTATTCTTCTCAAAATATTATATTTTCTAGTACATAAACTTTCCCAAAATAATACCTTGACAAAATACGCGTTAAGTCATATTTTCTTAAAATGCGTAAGTTACGTTGTAAATGATCGAGGGGTAATAATAATTACCGGTGTAACTTAGATATTTATCGTAGAGACGTTCGTATTATTTTGGATTCGTTAACATTCGATAGTATTATTTTTACCCTAAAAATAATACTAGTATTTTCACAAAATAATCATAAACACATATCAAGTGACTTTATGAAAAATATATACTAGATATATATTTACCAAGTTTTATTTTGTGAAATCTCACCTCCGATGTTTTGTAAATAAAGTCGTGGCGAAATCTATAATTTGAAAACAAGTCAAAATGTATTTCTAACACTTGTGGTAGAAATATTTCTAAGTGTTAGGTTTTTGGGAAAATTTCGCCAGAGTTTCCTCTGTAACTGGAGGTAGCCACGCTTTCAAGCGTATCATTTTCTTTTACAAATCAAACCAACACTTTTCTTATTCAACCAAAACAATGTTCAACGTATCAAACTAGTTAATAAACATGTAAATTGGCAAGAATCTCATGAACTTGTAGTTTTCTAATATTATGAAGTAAATCTCATTACTTTTAGTGGATCTTTATATAAAGCAATATGATTTCGTAAAAGTCCCGTTTTTAAGGAAATTCCATCTTTACAACTTCTTGTCAACTTTTACAAAAATAGTTATTTTGTCGAAACTTTGTGCTACACAAGTGTTTACACACTTGTGTGTTTAAAAAAAATCATTCGTGTTAGTGTAAGATCCGTCTTTAGAAAACATGATTTCTTTGATACTTAGTTCTTTGAAAATACCGCTTGTAGATACGTAGATCTACTAGTTTTAAACACTATTTCACAAGCAAAATCGCTTTTGCACAAGTTCATGATTCGCGTGTGGTAGTGTTTCATCCTTTAACCCTTGTTACTTCCAAAACAACCTTATGTCATGATCCATGATCATGACCAACCCGGGTTAAATGACGATCCGAGCTACCACAATATAGATCGGGTCTAAATAATCACACAAATCAAATACTACATGATTTACACAACATATGAGCTTTTAACCAACATTTTTAGTGTTTTAGGTAGACTTTTATGCTTCATCTTGTATGTTTGCGTCTTTTAACCGATACATATCATATTAACCACTTTAAAATGGTTCGAGAAGGTGATTTAAGCAACTTACTACTAGCTCGAGGCTAGGGAAGAATCTAAGCGAAAAATGCGTGGATAAAAGCAATGTAGTGAGGTCCTTCGCCTTCCAATTACACCAAGGTTCCTTATACGTGATCCTTAACACTTGAATGATCTTGGAATGTGAAGATCAAAACCGAAAATATGATGGGTGCTCAAGGGGTGTTCGGCCGAAGCCTTTGAGAGAGAGAGAAGAGTGTGTGTTGTTGAGTTTGTGATGTAAATGATCATGTGTGTAAATCCTAGTTCTTATAGACAATCACAAGATTATTACCCAAAGGATTTCATGCTCCCTAGATACTAAACATGAAGATTAAAATAATAATAAGGGTACAAAGGGTGTCCCCCCTCTTGGGGACGGTTGGTTAAGGGGGGGGGGGGGGGGTCTAGTTCGATTCCAACTAGTAGTTAGGTATATTAGTTAGGTTAATCTAGTTAGTTAAGTGATTAACCCGGTTACTAGTGTGTTGTGCTTTACAGCGGGTGTTAGGGTATTCAGGGACTCTAACTGACTCAGAAAAAGAAAGATAATGTTATTAACAATATTTTCATGTTCCGGGTATAGTCCGGTTGTTCGGTTGGATAGTAATCCATTAAAGTGCTTAAAGCTTTAAAGTGTCGTTAAAATTATTTTTAGTGACACAACTTATTCTTGACACTTTGGAAGGTGTCTAGTAACATTTTACTCATGTTTTGGCACTTTATTAGTTAGCTAAAAGCTGAATTATTATGTAGAGTGCTGAATTTTGTGCTTAGAGCACGTTTTAGGCACATCCAGTCATTGTAACTTATTCCTAGAGACGCAGTTCTACAACCCTTGTATCCCTACACTCACCACTAGTGTAGTAAAACATTTCTGGCTCATATAGGCCTTAGAGGCAGTGTCTGCCTGGTGCTAGTTATGACAGCACGTTTAATAGGTTATCCGTTTATAGTGCTACTGTGCTTTTTGTGCATCATGTTTGTCACTAAGGTTCAGCATGTAAATAATGTAGTGACGGTAAGTAAAGTATGATGCAAGTAAGTACACGTATCAGTATTCAAGTAGCAGTTTATCCACAAGTTCAAGCAAGCACAGTAATTAATTATTAATTAAGTCGTACGGATACCTGGTTTAGTGAGGGTTGTCACACTATGAACTCGTCAACTTATGTTGACTTTAATTAGAAGTCTTAGCTAGGGATGAGCAAAATGGACCCGGTACCGAACCGGTACCGGTACCGAATTTACCAAACCGGGTACCTTTTCGGTACCGATTCGGTACCGACTTTTGACATTTTCGGTACCGGTTCGGTACCGGTTTTTACCCTCAAATACCGGTACCGTACCGGTACCGAACCGGGTATATTCGGTACCGGTACCGGTACCCACTTTTGAGGATTTTCGGTACCGGTACCGGTTCGGTACCGGACGGTACCGAGCTCATCCCTAGTCTTAGCATTATACTTCCATTGTGCAATGAAGATACCAGTCGTTACACCCAACTCTGATTTTGCAGGGTGTGACAATCTTAAAGAAAAAGAGACTAAAGAATTCTTGAGCAGGAAAGTTGAAGACATAGTATTTAGCTAAGCCTTCTGAAGAAGAGATAATAAACAAACATGATCAATTGTTCAAGAATTCTATCAAACACAACTGTATTCCTCCTAGGTAGCGGAAGTTCTTTACACAATATAAGAAGGTGTATAAGGGTGATGTGAGCAGTTGAAATTATTTTCCAAAGCTTAGATGTGTTGCAGTTAGAAAAGAACATGGGGTACAGTATTTTAGGTTCATAAATGATATAAAGACACTACATCATCATGATGAAAGGGCCTTTTTAAGAAGAAGGTTGATTAATATTGAAGAGAATGGGTATATATAATGGTTCACCAAACAATAAAGCTACGAGGTTAGAACAAGATGGAAGAATTTCCCTCAACAATTCCCAAAAAGAATCTGGTCAGAAACAGAGAAGGATGACATAGGTTTACCAATAGATACAATTATTTACAAACCTCCAAGAACTTTGAAGAAAATACGATTCCAAGAGATGGAACAGGATTTCTGTAAGAATTTTAAGTGGTGGTATTACAATGAAAGGACTAGTTAGGCAGTATTGGTACTATGTGAAGAAAAGAAGTGGAGGACTATTCAAATCCTACAATCAAATGTGGATAGTGAATGTATCTGAAAAATATATTGAAGTGTTGTTCTTCAATCCCATCTTTTGTGATATTAGGGATAGATAACAAGCACTAGAGTTTCAGGAAGTTGTGAGAATATGCTTCGCGTATAGGAAACACGCTGGAAGCGATTGGAAGACAAATTGGATAAAGTTGGAGAAAAAAAGAAGAGAAGTCAAAGAAGAAGGTTAAGGAAAGTTTTGAAAAAAGAATCAAGAAGAAGTATGTTCGGAAGGCAAAAGGTCGCAAGACAAATAGGACAACTAAATCCAAGGAGGAGTCTGTTAGTAGATAATGTCTATAGCTTAGTCTTGTGTCTTGAAAGTGTCACGAGTCTATATTTTAGGATAGAGTTTCAGTTTAAGTGTTTGTGTTTTGTTGAGTTTTGTAAACCACACATGAGTCATGTTGGAGTCACATGTCACGTATGAGTCATACGCCACATAACCCATGCGTAGGTAGTGGTACTAGCGAATGTGTCATGCATCTGGTATGTATGTGTCATATCCTATATAAGGTATGTCATGTGTTGTGATATGTTATTCATGTATTTTGGAGCTAACCAGACCGTATGTCTCTATGATTGTACTTTCTTGGCGAAACTATGTCTATTTAATAACTTGAACACATTAGAATGTTTATTTACGTTTTATGTGCACAATTACAAGTTATGGTAATGGATTTCACACTTTAGTATAACTAAAACATAGAATTCAGTGTTCGTGAAGATTTACGACTTAGAACAAGATCAATTATGGGATTTCACACATACATGCATGCATGCATGCATGCATGCATGATGGAAGCAATGTGGCATTTTGATAGCTTACTTGACACTCCGCATCGCTATGAGCCGCCTTTTTTTATTTTTTGAACATTGGTTCAAAATACCACTGAGTTGCTATGTTTGTGGCTTGGCTTAATAGCCGTTGATCAATGGTGAACGATTGTGGGATCGATCAACGGTAACTTCCTAATCGTGGGTGCGGTCTCGAGTTGCCATTGTTACACAGTTGTTGCTGATGCCAATATGGGCGCTTCCCAGTTCCCACTAATGGGGGGTCAATGTGAAGTTGGTGTTGTTGTTGAGTTACGGCTAGTCAAACGGTCACATTGCTGGGCACGGGTCACCATTGATATATCATTTTCAATTAAGCTAAGTTGCCATTGCTCGGGTAGCACTTGCGACTACTCTATATTCCCACTACTTCGTTGCGTCTGAGCGAGTGGTTCTCACTTAGTAGTTGCAACTGATGTCTTGAAACACAAACCTAGTCAACTATGTGTTAAAAACTTTTAACACTTGAGTTGAAACAAAATCACTTAACTCATTTAATTATATAAAGACGATACAACTTGACGCCCAAGTTTAATGGTGTGGAATTCCTAGTTGTTTCCAACTAAGTTCTCACCATAGTTGCAAGAGGCTAGAAAATGCACAACTTCTTAAGAGACTTTGAATATCCTCAAGAAGTCTAAAACGAACGTCTTTATCCATTGTGAGTTTTATGCTCGGTAGTCTACTCTAACGATACAGTTGGCTATCATTGTTGTACCCTGGGAGATACACACGTTCTCTGTGGAGAAACGGAATCCGTTTTAAGATAATCGTGGAAACAAGCATCAATATTCTGCATCTTCGCATTTTCTTAATGTGAATGATGAACGCTATCTCTACAATAATTATCATTTATTCAACGATTCTTCATTCTTTACTACATCACAACATAAGTTTACTTAAAAAATAAATTTATTTGTATACATAACATACATAATAGAATTTCAAGAAGCAACAAATTACATATATTTAATTTAAGTTAGTTTAATTTTAAACTTTTAGTTTTCTTTAGTTTTTTATTTTTAAATCTTGCTCAGCATCATTTAATTTTTGAGATTGTTCAAACAACTACTGAGTTGGTAGAGCACACGGTTTAATTACCCTTTCAATTTTCAAATCATTGCATCTAAGCAGTGGCGGAGCCACACTTTGAACAACGGTGCCATCCGACACCACTGAATTTTGTGTAGCAAATACAACATATAATAGGAAAAATTCGAGCGACACCATTGTTTTTTTTACGAGCGACACCATTGTTTTGTTTTTTTCTAAAAGAATTACATAATAAACAAATTTATATTTCAAAAAATTAAGCCCAGTTATTTGAATTTAATTAGTATACTTTAAATCGTTAAAGGCCCATGCTTATTTTTATTTTTTCTAATCCAGTAAGCATTATAGACTCATGTCTAATTAGTTTTGTTTCAATTGTTTAACCTAACAGGATATTTGATGATCATGTGAATGATGCGTGTACTTGTTTGTTATAATGAAAAAGAGGTTTTTTTTTTTTTTTTTGCAAGTTGCCATTGAAAACATTATTAATCGTTTTCAAAACATGAAAATGCGTACATAACTATTAAATGCATTTTTTTATATATTTCAAATGACTTTGTAATTTTATTATGTGTTTTTATTCCGTAACATTGTACTTTTACTGTGGTATTTGCTTTTATTATGTGATTTAACCTGACTAGATCCGAACTTATCCAAAAAGTTCGACTCCGGGTTACTATAAACCGTGGTATCCATAAAAAAAAGACATGATAAGAAAATTTTTCTGGCTCCGTCACTGCATCTAAGTGCCAATAAAAAACACTTAAATTAGGAGAGGAGGAAGAAACAAAAGAAATACTATTACGACTCATGAATTAACAAGTTCTCATATCTCATAAACAAAAGATCACTCTTACGACTCATAAAGAAACAACCCTCCTTTCTTAAAATAGGGTCAAGTCATTAAGATATTTTATATAATAATGAAAAGGAAAAAGAACTTATGAAATTCATCGTTTAATTGTTGCGTTTAAGAATTGCAATATACGGAGTTATGTATGTATATATATATATATATATATATATATATATATATATGGTCAGGATTTAGAGAAAACGGTAGAAAGTGTGAGAACGGTGAGAATGCTTATGAATCGTCCCATCAAAACAATCTATGGACTAGATTGGCGCGGTGGCGTTTTCGTAAATAACATCAATTTCATTACGTGGACGCGCTTCATTAAGGGTAAAAAAGGTAAAACATCATTTCTCACATAAAACGCCATTGAAAAATAAAACGCCAAATAAATACAAAACGCTAATTTTATCACTGCGTATTTTTTTCTGTGTTTTTATTTAAGCTTTCTGGCTACAAAAACGCCGCAAAATATGAAACGCGTAATATATAACGCCAAACCTTACATCCGAATAAATGTTAATTACATTTTTTGTAATAAAAATAATATCCCGCCTAAACTACATGCCAAAAAAAATTCTATAAATAGAAACGTTTCACCACCTTCCGTTTATCACACCAAAAAAACACACAAAATACAGGGGTTCCTAAAAAAAATACAACTCAATGTAAAACGCCAAAAAATACAACGATGGCAAACATCTTTTCTTTGATACTTAGTAATGTTCTGCATGAAGTTTCGCTGAATGATTTGTTACGTGAGTGTAGTAAGATTTTGCTGCATGAAATGGACAAAATTCAAAAAAAGATGGACTGATGACACCTATATGTCATTCTGTCATCTTTGTTCTTGAAGAAGGTTTTGATGATTAGCAGAAACATATACCAGTGTAAATGCTACTTTGGCATCGATGATTATAATGAAGACGACGGGCAAATAGCATCCACCCACAAAGGGTTGATCTATGTCTCCAACATCCACAAAAACACTTCAACACATGAACAAAGAAAATAAACCACGTCAAACCCAAAACGCCATTTATTTGTGACAGTTCTTGTAGTTTCAAAAGAAAAAAGAGACTGATGACACTGAAGATTTAGATCATAAATTGCTTCCATTTTGTTTTTTTTTTAATTTTCTTTATCTGTTGTTTGTTTTATAATTTCAGTTAATGAACAACAAAAGTACATTATTACTATAATGAAAAATATAATAAAACGCCAAAATGAGCAAATGCTTGTAAAACGCCATCATGCCATAAAAACGCCCCCAAAAAACTACTAAACTATAATAAAATTACTTTGAACAACTACTATTATAAAAAAAAAGCGTGAAACAATGTGCAAAGAATATAAAACCAAAAAAGTCCAATCGTTATCTAAACGCCATTGGAAAACAAAACGCCATAATTACAGTCGTCAAGATTAGACGTGTTACACCATATAAACAGTTGAGTCTGAAAACAAAACACGGTAACTACAAAAACAGTAAAATGAAACGACGGAAAACATAATTACTAACATTTATTATATTGAAAGCAAAATACTTGGGGAATTAAATTTATTTATCTTTTTCAAAACGCCATAACTACCTGTCATGCGCAGGGAAAAAAAAGTCAATATAAAAGAAGACCATGAGAACACAAGCTCAAACATGCCAAAAACATTGACTAAAACGCCACATATTGTCCAAAACGCTAAAATCTTTAAAAATGGCTAAGGTTATTGCACGGAGTTTTGAAAGGAAAGAGAAACGATTCATCATAAAGTTCTCTGATAGGAGAAGGGTAAAGGTAAGGACAATCAAAGCCATGCTTGGAATGAATGAAGGGGTTCAGAGGGATATCCTGACCCTTGGGATTCCAATGGCCAACGATTGTGAAAGAACACAAACTGTAATAAAAAGACTGAAGAGAAAATTTCAGGCAGAAGATGATGATGATGATATTGACGATACTCCTCTACCAAAACTTAGCAGTTGGGTGATGCATGAGGAAGAAGAAACGCTTGAAGTGACTTATAAAAACGGGGTGCAATATTCATTGCAAATGAAAGAAATGTTGAAGACGGGGTTGCTATCTATCATTGAACAACTCTGTGATTTAGCACCTTCAAACGATCCAAAATCCAAGGATGCAGTGATATTCAAGAATAGGTTGCAGCAAAGAAGAGACGAGCTAATGGCGTTATACGCAAATCTAAAAATTGATGATGATGAATCTAAAGAAAGTGATGAACAAAACGATGGGTACATCTCTGATGTAATTCCACCCACGGAAGACTATTAGTTTATTTTGATTTCGTATTATTGTAATTTTATAAAATACTAATCTATGGTAATCAATTATTAACAAAAAAACCAAAACGCCAAAAAATGACATTGAAAAAGCCATAACGCCAAAAAAATTAACTATGTGACAAAAAAAGAAGTAATTCAACGAGAAGAAATATGAGAAAAACAGTAAAACGCCAAGTAATTAATGATTCTAGATAACGCCAAAATTATCTTGAACGCAAAAAATAAAGCAGCATGTCAAAACGCGAAAATCTGGAAAGGAGAAGAATACTAAAAAGACAAAAAAAACCCTCGGACCCTGATCATGTCCCGGACCACGTGTTGGGACAGGATGCGTTTTCACCGTTCTCACACTTTTGGGCGTTTTCTCCTGATCCCGTTCCTATATATATATATATATACACACACTTATATATATATATATACTAGGTTATAACCCCGTGTAATAAATGAGTTGAAGAAATATAATTTTATATACCAAATAAAAAAAAAATATCTTTAATAACCTCGTTTATTACACAGGTTGAATAAATATAATTTTATATACCAAATAATAAAACAATATATCTTTAGAAATCCCGTTTATTACATGGGTTGAATAAATGTAATTTTATATATTAAATAGTAAAAAAAGTTATATCTTTAATAACTCCGTGTATTGTATGGGTTAAGTAAATTTAATTTTATATATTAAATAATGAAAAAAATTATTTTTTTAAGAAACAATGTATTGTATGGGTTGAGCATATGTAATTTTATATACCAATCAATAAAAAGTTATATTTTGTTATATCTTTATAAACCCTATGAATTATAAAACCTTTGGACTAAACTGACAAAATAGCCCAAACCTTAGGGACTAAAATGACATTTAACTCTTTGTATTATATTAATTTATATTTAGTATACGTCTTTTGTTAATTTCAAGATAAATAGTTTTGAAATCTAATAAATATTTCAAAAGAGTATATTATCTTCTATACGAATTGTTTAAATTTGTATTAAATTTTATTTTATAATTGTCTTTTAATTAATATTAATTATAATTAAGTAGGAGATAAAGATGGGAAAACTAAAAAATAGATGCCTCAAATGAATGACATGTGTCCATCCATTGGTTTCTTTTATTATATAGTACTAGCGGTAAGACCCGTGTGCAAACACGGGTGGTTTTTAAAGATATTTACATACCACATTTTATTAAACGACGAATGACTATACATTTTTACATGTTTAGCGGTCCTATAACAATTAAATGTTAATGAGCGAGTGGACCTAAACTTAAAAAATGTTTTAAAATTAGTTATCCCGCGCGCTACGGTTGAGGCACGGCAAAAATTCGGTCGGCCATAAGCGAGCATTCATAATTGGGTAAAATAACCAAGTTTTGAGGTGTTTACATATGAAAAATGGACTAAACATTTCTAAGATACTCTTGTAACCCTCTCAAAATACTTTTCTATCTAATTGTTTAATCTCGGATGCTAACCTAGAAGTTCTTTAGCCTTGGTGATGTCCTGCTTCCTTTTGTGTGGGTCATCTTCGGTGTTTGGCTTAAATTCTATTTTCGCATTTGGGTCTATTGTTTCCTGGACCACCTGTTCACACAATCACCAGTTTTAAACACCACACCAGACTCAAATTATGGGGCCAATCGAGTTCAAATAAAAGGATACCTGAGCGAGTTCAAGCATGGTGAATTCACCAGGGTTTCTAAGATTGAAAGGTCCCACGTGTTCTCCTTCCATCAATCGCATTAGACCTTCCAGGTGTTCTATTCAAACACAGTGAAAATAAGAGAATATTATGTACAGAACTGCGAGAACAACATAATGCACATGCACGTGGTATGGAAGATAATCAGAAGTAGTTGGAGATAGAAATAGCTACAGATGTATTATGAGGTGTTCTACTTACTTACTGAGAATTGGTTCTACATTAAACGGACCTCATTAGAAAGTTTTAAATTCATTTGTTGAATTTTATGAATAATATGCCAAGAAAAATATTAACTTTTTGAAGAAATTAATGAAAACTGTATGTTGAAAGAAATTAGATAATCAGGGAATATGAAAACAATGACTTAGAATTGAATTGTAGTGAAATACTAACCAAGTCAGAAACGTATTGGAAACTTTTTGTTTGCTTTCCGTCGCCGTAAACAGTGAGCGGCTCTTTCCTAAGCGCATGCAGACATCATTTATATATCAAAACCATAAGATGTTGGAAAACTAAATTTGCATATCAAAAAGGGAATATATCATCTAACAGTACGTAACCAAGTTTCTTCAATGTTCCAGTAAGTTCACTCAAAACTTTTTGCTAACTACAAAAACCTAAGTGACCTAAATGGAACAAATATGAAACTTGGTTACTATGAAAATAAAATTATATATGAAAACAAAATTATCAGTTTAGCGTACCTTCGTAGTTAGAAGAAGTCGATGTGACGTCGGAGATAAGTCCGGCGTTGTCTGAACGGCGGTCACGGGTCGTGTCTAGAAACCATACGATATTAAAGGATTCGCATCAGATCAGGCGCTCAAAACCTTCATCTCTGCTGTTGCATTTTGAGGTTTCGTCATCTGAGCAGTCAAAAGAAGCTTGATCGGATCTTATAGAATCATTTTTCAGTCCATAGGTACCCGCAATGGCCTTTGAAGTAAATCCCCACATGTTGAATACCCTAAATTTATTCCCAAAACTACCAGCTGGTCAAATCCATGCCTACATATTAGAAAACCTTAAAATACTATTTGACCAAGTTTGTTTGACTAAAGTTAAAACACTGTTTGACCAAAGTCTGTTTGACCAAACTTAAAACACTGTTTGACCAAAGTCAAACTACTGTTTGCTAAAAAAAACCACTGTTTTCTCCACAAAACACTGTTTTAACCCAACAGTGGTTTCCGACATCTGTTTTCATCCATCTGTTGTCCAAAGTCAACAGATGTATCAACCACTGTTTTGTTTTCTAACATCTGTTCACAACAAACAAAGGTTTCAAAACATAAAACAGACCTTTGCCAAATACATGTTTCACAACAAACATCGGTTTATGTATGGTGTTTGAATTAAAACCAGATAAAAAGGACTCTTCATATGAAGATGAATAATCCTTCTTCGGAGCCTAAATTCAACAAACGACGAAAACGCTTAGATTATTTTATGATATCAAATTAAAACATGAAATACTTTATCGTAATGATGCAAAACAAACGTTGAAAACTTCAATGGAGATGAACATACCATTGAATCTGATGATCTGCAGTTCTGTTAGGGTTTGGAAGTTGTGAAGATGAAGATGATAGCATCTGAGAGAAACCTTTGTTACTTGAAATCGACAACCCTGATGTGGATTTGAAGCTCTAACTTCTGTAAAAACTAAGACTGAAACTCAATCAGTGCATCAAATGTTTCTAAACACAATCAAATACGAACACACAACAAACAAAACTCATTGATTTTTCTCCCCTATCACTAACCGAAAACGCACAGTTGTACAAGATCCCGTCTTTCTTGAAGATAACACCACCGTCTTTATACAACTTGCTATCTTTGTGCAATCCTCTTTTACCATACATCTTAATCTACAACAAATGGAAAAAATATGTGTTAAAAAGATAGCGAAATATCGTTAAAACGTGTCGAAAAGACGAAAACTTACTTCGGCATTTAGAGATTCAAATGCTTCTTGAGTTGGATCTTGCATGTCCCATGGGATTCCATTGCCATCAACAGAAAGATCGCTAATGACATCGTAAGCATCCAACGATTGGGGTTCTTGTTTCTCGATGTTATCGTTTAACCAAGCTTCACATACCACTGGTATGCCTTGTTTTGGTCAAAAATTACCGAAGTAATTAAGTGATCAAATTAGTTAAGTGAGGTAGTGTGCTAGAAATGAGTGTCAAAAATATGTTATTCAAGTTAATTGTAAAAACAGTTTCAGGATACGGCTCAGGATATAGAGCTGTATCTACGATCAAACAATGAGCGAAAAATTAAAGGTTGACACGTGATGTAGGAGGAAAGCCCTTGATCAATCTAGATCGCCGGCACAAAACCTCGGGAGCTGACAATCGCAGCTGCCTTGTTCTTCTATTACTTCAAATATCAGGATACAGTGCAGGATGTGATGCGGATCAACTAGGTGTTACAATGTAATTCGAATACAAGTGTTTGTGTATAGTGTTTGCAGTGAGCTAGAGAGCAAAAGTGTTCGAAAGTGTGTGTGAAAGTTGCGTGCCTTAATCTGATCCGCCCCCATCTATTTATAGTAAAAGAAGTGTAACAAACTATCCTAATAAACCGGGATCCGGTGAATATTCCCCACTCAAACATTGTAGACCTGGTCTTTCGGGTTCAACGTCTCTCACATAACAGATACGCCCGAGTCTTGAAGATAAGAAGTCCATCTGATCGTTAGTAACCCACAGCCTCTAACCCGCACGTGGTTAATTCAATTAACCTCATAATATCGCCCAGGATGTTAGCAATATCCTAATCCAGTATCCTGATCACAAGCAAACAACCAAAAGCAGGATATTAGTCAAAATACGTACGCTCAGAAAATGACCCATAACAATTGTCCCCAAATATATCTGTTGGTATACCAATCCAACGGATATATTTTAAAACTTCTATCTCGTAATTCAAGGCAATTAAATCGAGACGACGGTCAAGATCACATCATAACCTCCAACGCGCTTTTAACTCGATGGAGATCTACAATGCTCCTATATCTTCTCTCTTCTTGTTTGAAAAGCAGATATCTCTGTCACGACCCCCGACCCACCCTGGACGGAATCAGAAGCCGTGAATAGTCCAGTGGTACCGGTGAATATTTTTATAAAACATTGCAGCGGAAATTTCATCAGGACCGTGAGTTAGGAAAAATATCAGAGTTTAGAAACACCGGATTTATTTATTTAAATAGATGGGATAAACCCATGTTTTATAAAGGTAGCTTTAATAAAATAAAATATTAAAACAATATTTTCTTAATTTGATTTAATTAATAAAATAAGCCACTTCTTGAAGCCTTTCAGTGTCGTATCCAGCTCTTATTCCAATTACCTTAAAAATGTTTGAAAAAGGTTTTGTCAGCGAAAATACTGAGTGAATTCATTTCATTTTTATAAAATATATGGTTATACCTTACAGCATTAAGGTTTTTATATTTGTTTATATTTACCCAACTCAATCAGTATTTGTCAAATGATGACAGTTCCAATGTGACAGTAATCATATCAATTATTGGCTCACTTTAGTCCAATAGTGAATTTATCAAATAATTCTATTTTACTATTATTCAATTTATCTGTCACTAGGCAATTCCTGTGACAGTAATCATATCACTGTTGATCATTCTTTCAACTGGTGAATCTGGTCATATCACTGTTGATCATTCTTTCAACTAGTGATTCTCTTCATAACACTGTTGATCATTCTTTCAACTAGTGATTCTATTCATAACACTGTTGATCATTCTCTCAACTAGTGTCTTTGGACATGTCACTGTTGATCATTCTCTCAACTAGTGACCCGGGACTTAATTGTATCCCGTGACATTACCTTGTCAAATATATTACTTATGGCACAAAACCATTTAATCCGGAGAATAACATATCTCATTCTATGTTAAACTACTATAAATTATCAAATATAATATGTTAATCAAATAATTGTAATATCATTATTTGATATATTAACGTGACTAAAATATAATCTTCGTATAGTGGAATATATTATAATTGACTATTTTATTATAGTATACACATTTAGATTTATCTCAAACATACATTAAATTAATTTCGTGATGCGCATATAATGTATATATGCGCATATAATGTATATATGTGTGGGCGCTCGGGGGGGCAAAAGTGAAAGTGCACTAATTTTAATGTTATTTTACTAATTTCGTGAAAATAATGTTAAAAGAGGGGGATGGTTAATCATGCATCATGTGGTGGCGTTGATAGCCGAAAGACAAGAGAGTACATGCACTAATTGGCCTTTGTCTTAATTGCCGAGTGTTATGTGTCTTATGTCAAGGTTTGATACAAAACTACCATCGAGCCGGGGGTCTCAGTGGAAGCAGCCTCTCTATTCCTACGGGGTAGAGGTAAGGCTGTCTACATCTTACCCTCCTCAGACCCTACCGTAGCTTTGCTATTGGTGGGATTTACTGAGTATGGTGATGATGATGATGATACATTAAATTAATTAATGATTTAATGTTAAAATAAGATTAGTTATTGATTATAGCTACTGGGTATAATTCCCACTGTGATTGTGGTTATGCTAATATTGACTAACTTTCTGTCAAATAATAACGAGAATCAAATAATGTATAAAACCTTTCATACTGGCAGTTATTATAGAATATAAAAACTTAATCACTGTAAGCATAACTGATAAACATTTTAGGATTTTGAAAAGCCTTTGTAAATATAATTGTATCACAAAAAGGTGATAAAACTGTGAGAAAATAGAGTGGACTCACAAACTGTGAGAAAAGAGAAATGAACTCACATTGCAGATTTCTACGGGCAAAGCTTAGTCTATAGCTAAACCTTGATTATTGCAGATTTAATTTGAGCAGAGCTTAGCCTATTTCTTAGCCTGGTAACCTAGTGCATACAAACTAGGTACATAACTAATACAGCATTTACGATAACTCACGAGATAAAACCTTCACAACGAATGACAAAGTGCAATCACTTAAACATCCGTCGGATTCACAACAAAGGACAGAGTTTTCCCCCAATTCGGGTGATACTCAACATCCTGTCGGAATCACAACTAATGACAAAGGATAGCCCAAGTTTGAGCAGCACTTAAACATCCATTGGATAGTTTCAATCGATCGGACAATGAATCGTAGCAGCGATTGAGTTAATACCCTGTTTCGTAGCAGCACCCCTCTACTAATTAGTGATTTGTGTGTTTTTCTGAAGTAATTGGACAATATCTCAGCGTGAATTTGAAGTTTGAACGTCGTTCCAGCGCCCAGAATCAAGTGCCAATGTCCTCTATTTATAGCTGAATTTTGGTCAGCCCTGCGCATCGTAGGCCTAAAAACCCCTGCGCATCGTATGGGTCCCAAAATTGCTATTTGCTTGCCGCGTGTGTTTCTAGCCTTGCTGAGTTGACGATTCGATTAAATTCGAATTTTATAATAACTTATAAGGATAATCATCAAGTAGGGAATGCCCCCCCTGAGTTTTAGGGGCCCTGATCCTGATTCTGATTGTTCTGAAATTTTTAGGGTTCGCGTAGAATCACTTGGGTATCTCAATTAGGGTTTCCTATTGAATAAAATAATAATATAAATAGGACTTTTAATGAGGGTTGTTACATTCTCCCCACCTTAATAAAAATCTCGTCCTCGAGATTTGGATTACGATATTTCTTTTAGACTTATGTCATATTCTAGTCAATAAAAACAATATTAAGGTAGATGACACAGAATGAAAATATCAAATTTTGTGAATATTAGTTGTATCATAAGTAGAATTCAAAGGTTTAATTCAAGAAATCAATGTCAAAGGAATGAGATGAAATGATATAATTTCCAATGTGACTATTTTCAAGCCAAAAGATATATGATCAATAGCTATTTAGAGTGAATATGAAGAATTTTTTAGAATCAAATAAAAATTCTTTGGTCAAAAGAAAGCTTACTTTGATTGGCAACTGAAGAAGACTCAGAATCAACAAGCTCAAAATGAAATAAAAGCATGAAAATGATTGTCAACGATTTAATCATAACAAGAGAAAAATCAGTGTTGACATTTATTAAATTGCAAGGATACACCGAAATACAATAGAGTTTAGTGTATCATTGTCTTAATACATAATTGCATCAAGACTACTTTTCAATGATGAGTCAAACGAAATACATACGTGAATTTGAATGATTCGTATGCTTATGATTTAGCCCAAGCTACAAGTTTATAACGACGCCGCAAGGTGCCGTAAGGATTGAAATAATTCAATAATTACGGTGACCGAACAATTTCACCGTATAATCAACTGAAAGCTTTAATGAAGTAAATTTTGGATATTCATTTCGAATAAGATTTTCAATTGATAATGAAGAGACCAAATGAATATTATAGAATTTTCGATAAATGATGAAAGAAACGTTAAGAGGTACACCGGAATATGATATGAATTTGTGTACACTTATCTTAACACATAATTGTATTAAGACTGTTTAAGATGATGAACCAACAAAAATTAAAATTCGTTCATCAGAAGTGAAAATGAAATTATCTCAAGATTCAAATTAAAGAAAATGCCACCACAAGGTGTCATAGTAATTGAAAATAGTAGCGGTGAATGAAACGAGTTTCACCATGCTTTAAATCAAATGAAGTAAATCCGAATGTTTCAAATAAATCTAGTAGGATTGAAATCGAAATACTTGAATAATGTTTTTCGATTAAAGATGATAAAATAATAAAGATTACGAAACGCTCGATTGCTGATATAAAAATCATTAAGAGATACACTGAAGTATGAAATGAAATTGTGTATCATTATCTTAGCACATGATTGTGTTAAGATTGATTTTATAGAATAAACCAACAAAACGGATTCAATATAAATAAATAATTAAACCCGTATATGAGATTAGCACAAGCTTCAAATTTTGTGAAAACGTCACCACAAGGTGATCGTGACCAAATAAATGATTCAGTGAAAGTGAAGACCAAACAATTCTGTTATGGTTTTGAATAGATGAAGTACTTGACAGAATGTATTTATTTATAAACTTTTATTTGTACTAGGGTCAAATAATAACTTAACTTAGATATTATATATCAGCTATTACGTCTGGAATCATTTCTGCTTCTTGCGTAGTAAGTACGAATGCTCACGCATTCTTCTTAGCTCCGTCTACAGTTCTGGCCTTGTTGTCAGGTGCTTTGGTTAGTTTTGGGCAATATGGTTTAATGTGTCCTGTTTCTCCGCAATTGAAACAAACATTAGTTTTCCTTCTACACTCTTCCTCTATATGTCCGGTCATCTTGCAGAAGTTACAGTATGATGTTTTCCTAAAACGGCATCTTCCTGAATGCTTTTTGTTATAGCTTCTGCAGGTAGGTTGCTCCAGTGACGGTTCAGTTCCTGTCTTTTTGTAGAATTCTTGGGAAATTTTCTGGGCTAACTCTTTCTTCTTATTTTCTTCTTTTGTGCGGATTAGTCCATCTGTCAGCATGTTAGCTAGTTCGACTGCTTCTTCAATAGTCTGTGGTCTAGTGGCCTTGACTATGTCTCGAATTTCGCTAACTAATCCCCAAATATAACGAGAAATTAGTACAGGTTCTGGCGAAGCCAGAGTTGGTACCATTCTTGCATATTCGAAGAACGTTGTCGTATATTCACGACAATTGACATCTATCATTTTATGATTTAGGAACTTGTTAGTTATTCGTTCTTTTTCATAAGGAGGAAAAAATTTCCTTTCTGTCATTTCCTTGAATTTTTCCCAATTCATGGCATAAGCCATGTCACTTCCTTTTGCCTGAAGAATTGTATTCCACCATTCTAAGGCTTCTTCCTTAAAGAGATTAGATGCATACATCACTTTATCTTCTTCGTCACATTTGCTGATTGTAAGAACAGCTTCCGTCTTTTCTAACCATCGCAGAGCAGCAGTGGCTCCTTCACTGCCTGCGAACTCAGTTGGTTTACAAGCTAGAAATTCTTTGTAGGTACACCCGAGAGTCATCGCCTTCTTTTTCTTGGGAAATGGGGTTTTGATAATATCATCATTACCTCCATTGACACTATGGCTAAAACCATCGTCACGAGTATGCTTGCTACTCACAACTTTCGTAGGTTCTACGGTATTTTTAACAGCTTTAATTATTGAAGGTAAAGCATTAGCTATTCCTTGAGCTATTAGATTTTCTATAGCATTTTTATCCAAAGGATTTTCATTATTAGCATAAACTTCTGGATTATGTGGTACTTCATTCGACATCTGAATTACAAACATTTTCACTTATTAATATTACAGAAAACAAAACAATACTTCCAGGATATTATCTGTGCATATTAACATATATATATATATATTCATATATAACACATATGTTAATTTGTATCAGTTTCCTAACTTTATTGTTTAAGTTTAGGTATTAAAAAGAACACCTAATTAGCTTAAACAAGTGGCTCTTTGAGTTGGCTCTGATACCACCTTCTGTCATGACCCCCGACCCACCCTGGACGGAATCAGAAGCCGTGAACAGTCCAGTGGTACCGGTGATTATTTTTATAAAACATTGAAGCGGAAATTTCATCAGGACCGTGAGTTAGGAAAAATATCAGAGTTTAGAAACACCGGATTTATTTATTTAAATAGATGGGATAAACCCATGTTTTATAAAGGTAGCTTTAATAAAATAAAATATTAAAACAATATTTTCTTAATTTGATTTAATTAATAAAATAAGCCACTTCTTGAAGCCTTTCAGTGTCGTATCCAGCTCTTATTCCAATTACCTGAAAAATGTTTGAAAAAGGTTTTGTCAGCGA
The DNA here is from genome assembly GCA_030545235.1 of Helianthus tuberosus. Classification (NCBI taxonomy): domain Eukaryota; kingdom Viridiplantae; phylum Streptophyta; class Magnoliopsida; order Asterales; family Asteraceae; genus Helianthus; species Helianthus tuberosus. Next base: position 94,194,550 of record CM060399.1, on the reverse strand, counting down.
AAATACTAAGTGAATTCATTTCATTTTTATAAAATATATGGTTATACCTTACAGCATTAAGGTTTTTATATTTGTTTATATTTACCCAACTCAATCAGTATTTGTCAAATGATGACAGTTCCAATGTGACAGTAATCATATCAATTATTGGCTCACTTTAGTCCAATAGTGAATTTATCAAATAATTCTATTTTACTATTATTCAATTTATCTGTCACTAGGCAATTCCTGTGATAGTAATCATATCACTGTTGATCATTCTTTCAACTAGTGAATCTGGTCATATCACTGTTGATCATTCTTTCAACTAGTGATTCTCTTCATAACACTGTTGATCATTCTCTCAACTAGTGTCTTTGGACATGTCACGGTTGATCATTCTCTCAACTAGTGACTCGGGACTTAATTTTATCCCGTGACATTACCTTGTCAAATATATTACTTATGGCACAAAACCATTTAATCCAGAGAATAACATATCTCATTCTATGTTAAACTACTATAAATTATCAAATATAATATGTTAATCAAATAATTGTAATATCATTTTTTGATATATTAACGTGACTAAAATATAATCTTCGTATAGTGGAATATATTATAATTGACTATTTTATTATAGTATACACATTTAGATTTATCTCAAACATACATTAAATTAATTAATGATTTAATGTTAAAATAAGATTAGTTATTGATTATAGCTACTGGGTATAATTCCCACTGTGATTGTGGTTATGCTAATATTGACTAACTTTCTGTCAAATAATAACGAGAATCAAATAATGTATAAAACCTTTCATACTGGCAGTTATTATAGAATATAAAAACTTAATCACTGTAAGCATAACTGATAAACATTTTAGGATTTTGAAAAGCCTTTGTAAATATAATTGTATCACAAAAAGGTGATAAAACTGTGAGAAAATAGAGTGGACTCACAAACTGTGAGAAAAGAGAAATGAACTCACATTGCAGATTTCTACGGGCAAAGCTTAGTCTATAGCTAAACCTTGATTATTGCAGATTTAATTTGAGCAGAGCTTAGCCTATTTCTTAGCCTGGTAACCTAGTGCATACAAACTAGGTACATAACTAATACAGCATTTACGATAACTCACGAGATAAAACCTTCACAACGAATGACAAAGTGCAATCACTTAAACATCCGTCGGATTCACAACAAAGGACAGAGTTTTCCCCCAATTCGGGTGATACTCAACATCCTGTCGGAATCACAACTAATGACAAAGGATAGCCCAAGTTTGAGCAGCACTTAAACATCCATTGGATAGTTTCAATCGATCGGACAATGAATCGTAGCAGCGATTGAGTTAATACCCTGTTTCGTAGCAGCACCCCCCTACTAATTAGTGATTTGTGTGTTTTTCTGAAGTAATTGGACAATATCTCAGCGTGAATTTGAAGTTTGAACGTCGTTCCAGCGCCCAGAATCAAGTGCCAATGTCCTCTATTTATAGCTGAATTTTGGTCAGCCCTGCGCATCGTAGGCCTAAAAACCCCTGCGCATCGTATGGGTCCCAAAATTGCTATTTGCTTGCCGCGTGTGTTTCTAGCCTTGCTGAGTTGACGATTCGATTAAATTCGAATTTTATAATAACTTATAAGGATAATCATCAAGTAGGGAATGCCCCCCCTGAGTTTTAGGGGCCCTGATCCTGATTCTGATTGTTCTGAAATTTTTAGGGTTCGCGTAGAATCACTTGGGTATCTCAATTAGGGTTTCCTATTGAATAAAATAATAATATAAATAGGACTTTTAATGAGGGTTGTTACAATCTCCAACGGAGTCTCCAGGTAATTCCCTATTTCTCATTCACTTTCTGTCAATCTTTCTTCCCTTATTCGTAATGGCTGCCAAAACTCATTCCCAAACCGGTGAATCATCTGAGACCTTCACTCAGCAGAATCTTCTCAAAAATCCTGAGAAGGAGGTCTGTGCTTTTGATAACGCAGACATTGCGGCTTTGAGAGCTTCCGGTGCTTTCCTTGATAACACGGTCTTTAGACCATTCGATCGGTCAATTCGATCGGATATTTCTTCCACTGATTGGGTTTGCTTCCCAGCATACCCTTTTTCGCTAGGTCTTCGATACCCTTTTTCCCGAATTTATGATGCAATTCTTCCGGACCACCGGTATCTCCTTTGCTCAGACCATGCCCATGGTCTGGAGGGTATTAATCGTGCTTAACCAAATTAAAAACCTTCACTGTCCCGACCTTTGTATCGAAGATCTGCCAATCGCTTATCGCCTCCGATCCCACGGTTCTAGCCGGTTTTTGCTTTTTTCGACTTCCAACAAACCCCTTATTCTTAAGGCCACCAAAAACGAAGATGGATGGCAACGCAAGTTCTTCTTTGTCAAACGAGACTCCATTGATGAGGGTGCTAGCCTTTCGGTGGAGTGGTTAACCACCGGTAGGATTATGAATGTTCCTATGTACCTTTAGACTTTTATCTTGTGCTAATATCCTTCTTTTTGATTCCTTTGCAGTAAATTTCAAGGAAGTAGCTCCCCCTACTGCGCAATCAGAGAAAAGAATCAAAACTGTTTACCAATTACCTGCAAGCGACAGGAGTTTTACCACACATATCCCGAGTTCTAGTCAATACTCATCATCTGAAATGTCTGGTAAGGATTACTTTTAAAATAATTAGTTAACACAATATAATAGAATGAAGAGTAATAAAGATGTAAAACTTTTCCCTTTATGCAGCACCAGCCAAGATCCCTGAAGTCTTTGACCTCGACGAGTTGGACAGTTATTCTGATCAGGTTCAGATCAAGAAGGAACCTAGTCCCAAGGCCACAGCCTCATCCAAACCCAGCAGTTCCAAAGCTATCGTCATTCCCAAACCTTCGCCGGCTACCAGGCCCCCGGAGTTCAAGCTCCCGTAAAAGGAAAGAGCCCGATTCCCCCGTCATCTCTGACACATTTCCCTATGAGAATTACGGGTTCATCGAAGCAAGCGGGTTTATGACTTCCTTTCTCAACCAGGTTAGTATTCTTGAACCATATCCTGCAGCTTATACCAGTTATAAGTATTTATCAAAATCAATACCTGTCCTCCTATTTTTGCAGGGTCTTGAACGTTTGGTTCATCTATATCAAGAATCCTGCGGGCTCAACAAGACGCTTGAATCCAAGTTAAAGAAAGCCGAAGTTACGATCTCCGATCAAGGCATGATTGCAGCCGCCAAATCTCGGCATTACGAGGAGAAGTTCAAGGCTATGACTCAAGAACACCAGACTGCCCTCAACAAAGCTACTCTCCAGGCCCAAGCCGATCTTGACGCTGCCCATGCTCAACATGAACGGGACATGGTCAGCTACCGGGAAAGCCTTAAGAGTTCCGTCGTCATTTCCCTCCTCCAGGCCAGGCTGAAGATGGCCCACGAAGCCAAAACACTAGGCTTTGAATGCCCTTCTTGGGACGTCGGTGCCTGGGAAACAAAGCTAAAGAGCCTCGGCTGCTGAAGGATCTTCCAAAGCAGTTGAAAAACCAACCAATGCTGAGAGGGATGCTGAGGCGGATCCCGAGACGGATGCTGCTGAAATTACCATGAACGAAGAAGGCGCTGCCTCCTAAAACTTATTTTCTTTAAATTGTTTGAACAATTTTATTTCTTGTCTTATGAACAATTTTTAATTCTGCATCAAAACAATTTGATAACCGAAGGTGGATGGGTCCTGGGTTTTAGGATAAAACCTTCGGTTATCAACTAGCATTGCTTATTTCAAATAATTTCATCTTTTAATCGATTTGTTATTGTTTTCTGTATTTATTTTTGCAAAATTTTGTACAACTATCTTTTGAAAATATCCTGATCAACATACTCAGTGATATATTATGAAAACTTTTATAGAATTTCTAAAAACTCAATCAACTTTAGAGAAAACTTCTAAAGAATAAAAGATAGTCCACTTTCTAAAACCTGTTTTGATAATACTTATTTGATCAGGGTTTTGATTTCAACTGGTATCACTTCCAAATCAAATATCCCAAAACGCATCCTAAAAACACATTCCGAAGACATATCTCGAAGATATATCCTTATTAGGATACTTAAACCTTAGCCTGAGTTATAAAAATTTATTTAAGGTTTACTAAGGAAAGATCATACCAGGAATAGAGTGTAACCCTATTCTCAAACTTCAATCCTTTTGCAACTTTTCCAATGAAGATGTCCCCTGTCTGAGACACTTAGTGTACTAAGTCCGAGATTTATCCTTTGAGCTTTACCCAATTACCTCAGTAGGAATGTCCCCTGTGCACAATGTCTTCGAATACTTAGAAATCTTCTGGACATTAGTTCCAATTGTATAGAAAATTTTTCGTGTTACAGGGGTAAAACCCAAAAATGTACTGGAGATAAATCCCTCGTATCCTGGGGGAAATCCCAAATTTTCGTGCGCTACAGGCGAGAGTGTATAAACTCCAAGACTTAGAAAGGTGAAAACCTTTAAACCTTAGAGAGTATGAAAATACCCTTTCGTGAGAGAGGGTGATCAATCCTCATATACCTTTAGGATTCAGGATATAGCCAATAGTAACAAAATTGTCAGCCACTTTTACATGGACTGGTCCCGCCACCTTGAACTATTCCCGAATAACTTGCGCTCCAGGCGGGGTGTTTAAACCCAATTCGGAAGAAAGGTGAATACCTTTAAACCTGTGAAGGGATCAGGATCCCTTATACGTGAGAGAGGGGGCCAATCCTCTAATCTTCCGAAGTATCCTGAGTGTGTATCCTGGTGCTATATCCCGAAGCATATACTGCAAAACATCTTCAAACTAAGGTGGGTGTTAGCTTGGCTAACACCCCTCCGATGCTTAAGTCAGTATTGGGTTTCAATAAATCAAATCAAACATATTTAAAAGAGATAGAATTCATACCATCCTGAGTTAGAAATTAAATTCTAAACTCACTTGAAATAAAGCTTAAGGTTTATAGCATTCCAAGATCTCGGTAGCATATCCCCCTCCATATTCTTGAGTCGGTATGCACCTTTTCCTGATTCTGATTCAACCTCATATGGTCCTTCCCATTTTGGGGCCAGCTTTCCACCAGCAGGATTAGTAGTATTCTGAAAAGCTTTTCTTAACACCCAATCTCCAACTTTGAACCTTCTAGTCCTTATATTCTTGTTGTATGCTCTGGATATCCTTTGTTGATATGCTGCCATTCTTAGCCGTGCTGCATCTCTTGTCTCATCAATAGTATTCAGCTCCTGGCATAGGACTTCAGGATTCTGCTCAGGATTCCTGAGGTTGGATCTTGCTGTGGGTATCACCATTTCCGTCGGGATCACTGCTTCTGCTCCAAATACTAAGGAAAATGGGGTTTGACCAGTTGCATTTTTTACCGTCGTTCTATCAGCCCACAAAACAAAGGGTAGTTCTTCTGCCCATCTTCCTTTCTTGGCCCCTAATCTCTTCTTCAAGTTGTTGACAATTATCTTGTTTGAGGATTCAGCTTGTCCATTTGCTTGAGGATGTACCGGGGTAGATGTAATCATTTTGATTCCCCAACTCTTGCAGAAGTCAGTAGTCCTTTTACTTATAAATTGAGATCCGTTGTCACAAATTATCTCAGCTGGTACTCCAAACCTAGTCAGGATATTCCTTTTTATGAAGGATACCACTTCCTGATCTCTAACTTGAACAAATGCTTCTGCTTCAACCCACTTGGAGAAATAATCCGTCATTGCCAACATGAAAACCTTTCCTCCTGGAGCCTTTGGAAGCTTTCCCACTATATCCATACCCCACTTCATAAACGGCCACGGGGAAACAATATGATACAGCGGTTCAGCAGGCTGATGTAATATGTTACTATGTCTTTGACATGCATCACATCTTCGAGCATATTCTGTGGCATCTTTCCTCATCGTCGGCCAATAATATCCTATCCTTAATATTTTTGAGAATAAGGACCTGCCCCCAGTATGGTTGCCACAATCCCCTTCATGTATATCCTGAAGTACTTCTTTGGTTTCGGGATCCTCCAAGCACCTCGGATATGGTCCTGCAAGAGATCTCTTATACAAAACATCATTTATAATAGTGAATCATGATACCTTCATTCTAAAGGCTTTAGGATTCTCATTCTTTGGGATGTGTCCTTCCTTGAGATATCTCATGATTGGAGCCGTCCAGGACTTAGGATCCTCCTCAGGATACTCCTCATCAGGATTCTGAATACTTATTACTTCCTTATCCGGAGGATTCGTCGCATGATATAGGATATGTAATATTGGTATTTGGGTCCCTTCCGGTATCCTGACCGATGATCCCAGATTTGCTAAGGCATCAACTTCAGCATTATCCTCTCTTGGTACATGTTCAAGTGTAAAAATATCGAAATATCCTGCTAATTTTTTGAGAATTTCGAGATACTCGATTAACTTCTCTCCTTTAACTGCATAGGTTCCATTAAAATGATTAGTGATTAACAAGGAGTCAACATATAGTTGCAAATTCTTGATATTCATATTTTTAGCCAACTCTAATCCTGCAATTAAAGCCTCATATTCTGCCTCATTATTAGTAGCAGGAAATTCACACCTAATAGCCTGGGGTAATATGTACCCCTGTGGCGATTTTAGTAGTATACCTAAACCTACACCTCTTACGTTAGATGCACCATCAGTATATAATGTCCAGCATTCTAAGTTTTCTCCTAGCTGCTGTACTTCTAAATCTACTTCATTTTGAATGTCACTACTGAAATCAGCCACAAAGTCAGCTAAAGCCTGAGACTTTATGGCATTTCTAGGCTCATATACTAAGTCATAAACACTCAATTTTACTGACCACTTGGCCATCCTACCTGACATCTCTGGTTTCCTAATCACGTTTTTAACATGATAATTGGTTTTAACATGAATCCTATGTGTCTCGAAATAATGTCTAAGTTTTGTTGATGCCATAACTAATGCTAATATCAACTTTTCTAAATGAGAATATCTAGTTTCAGCATCTAATAAACTTTTACTAATATAATAGACAGGATATTGCTGACCTTCATGGTCCTTTATAAGAACGGCACTTACAGCATTCCCTGATACAGCGAGGTATAGGGATAGTGGTTCACCATTTTCAGGCTTCATCAATAGAGGTGCAGTTGAGAGATATCTCTTCAAATCCTGCAAGGCTGCTTCATGCTTTGCTCCCCATTCGAACTTCTTATTCTTTTTGAGGATATCATAAAATTCCTTGCATTTTTCCGAGGATCTTGAAATAAATCTGTTCAATGCTGCTACTCGGCCTGTCAACCGTTGAACATCCTTCATATTTGAAGGTGATTTGATATCTAAGATGGCTTTGATCTGCTCCGGGCTTGCCTCTATTCCTCTTTTGGTCACCATATATCCTAGAAACTTTCCTGCCCCCACTCCGAAATGGCACTTAGCAGGATTCAGCTTCATGTTATACAGATCCAGGATATCAAATGCTCCCTTTATATCCTGGAGGTGATCCTCAGCCTTTTTAGATTTCACCACCATATCATCGATGTATACCTCCATTGTGTCCCCCAGCTTATCTTTGAACATCATGTTCACCAATCTCTGGTATGTTGCACCTGTCATATCCTCATGCTTCCATGCAAATGTTGACATCCTGCACTTCAAAAAGTTAGTTAATTGTTCTTCAATATCCCGAGGGATATTGGCTCCTACGAGCACCGAGATATCGGGATTATCCTGATCCAGGATAACTTTCTTCGTATCCTGCTCTGAAGCCTCCACGATATCCTGGGCCTGCATCTTTAATTGCTATGCTGGATTAGGCTTGGTTGAGGATTTCATTGAGGATAAGTAGCATTCCTTTGCCTCCTGCTGATCACTATCAACTTTGACGGCCTAAGGGGTAGGGATCTTGATGCACTGGTGATAAGTTGATGGCACAGCCTTCATGTCATGGATCCATGGCCTGCCTAATATGATGTTATAGCAGGATAGGGAGTCCATCACACAGAAGCGTTGTATCGAGTTGACCCCTTCAACATATACTGGTAACTTTATCTCTCCTACGATATTTCTAGCTTCTCCACTGAAACCAACGAGCACAGTGGACTTCGAAGTAATGTCCATCGGAGATACATTCATCCTCTTCAATGTTTCCAGCTGAATTATGTTGACGGAGCTTCCATTGTCCACCAATATCGTGCGTACAAAATGGTTAGCAACATATAATGTTATTACGAGAGCATCATGGTGAGGATCCTGGACAGTATCCCTGTCATCACTATCGAAAGTGATCACTTCATCGGTTGTAAGGGTAGTCATCCTAGCTGGTTTGTCTCCCATTTCGGTCTTAGCTTCCTTTGCATGTCTCTTGGCCGCCGAATACGAAGTCCCACAAATGTCGGATCCTCCTAAAATAAAGTTAATTATTTTAGCATCTGCTGGGGGTGATGCTGCTCGTTCAGGATCCTTCTCAGGATCCTGCCCTTTATTATTCTTTCTTCCCAGCAAATCCTTCAGGTACCCCTTGCTTAACAGGTAACTTATTTCTTTCCTTAGAGCAATGCAATCCTCGGTCACATGCCCGAAATCTTCATGGAAGGCACACCATTTGGATTTATCCTTCCAATCAGCTTTCTGCTGGTTCTTTCGAGGCCACCTAGCTTTGTCTCCTAAACCCTGCATAGCATACATTAACTCAGGTATATTAACAGAAAAGCAATATTCAGATAATTCAGGATATTCTTCAGGATCCTCGTCTTCAACAGCATTCACTTTCTTGTTATCATTTCTGCCATATGGCTTGGAGCGATATGGTTTGTACGAGGATTCTGATTTCCTGTTGACTGATTCGTAGGTTGAGGTAGAATTCATCCTCTCTTGCATCTTCTTGTCATCTTCCAAGCGGATATATCTCAAAGCCCTGTTACGAGCTTCGTCGAGATTCCTGCAAGGATTCATTACAAGATCCTGATAAAACTGAGAATCCTTTTGTAACCCCATCTTAAAAGCCTGCACAGCTGTTGCAACATCAAGATGTGGGATATCCAAGGATTCTCGACTAAACTTGTTCACATAATCCCTCAAGGATTCCTGAGGTCCTTGAGTTATCCTGTAAAGATCACTGGTTAGTTTCTCAAAACTACGACTGCAAGAAAACTGACTATTAAATAAATTAACCAAATGAGCAAATGAAGTAATTGAGTGAGGAGGAACATTTAACAGCCATTTTAAGGCTGATCCTGTCAAGGTAGAACCGAAACCCTTGCATAAGCATGCTTCCTTGAGTTCCGGAGGGATAGGGTTAATCTCCATTCTTTCTCTATACTGGGCAATATGCTCTTCAGGATCCGTAGTCCCATCATACAGTTTCATGTTGGGGGTCTAAAATCTTTTTGGGATTTCAGCATCACAGATAGGATATGCAAAGCGGGATATCCTGTGGCTGTCTTGAGATACTTCCGGAATTGGCTGGACCACTCCAGGTACACTGGATATCATGTCCTTCAATTTCTGAAGCTCCCTAGTAAATGTCGACGTCATACCTGCATCCTGCAAAGACCCATTGTTGTTAGTAGCAAGAATATTATTATTTGACACGTTACCGGTCTGAGGATTCTGGCCATATCCTAAAGCATATCCTGAGCTCCTCACAGTTGACATCCTGACCGAGGAGGGTATCTCAGGGGTATGATTCTGAGAATGGCTTGGGACGATGTTCCCCCGGTTATCCTCAGTGTAAACTGCAGAACTGAAGTTCAAAGCCCTAGGCTGTATAGGAGTGACAGTTTCTTCAGCAGGTCTACTTGGGCCGGATTTCAAGAGTTGTATTTCTCTCATCAGCATCCGATTAGTTTCCTGCTGCTGCCTCATCTGTTCCTGTACACTACCAAACAAATTCAGAATTTCATCATTAGATGCCAAAACAGGACCGGATCCCTGGGTACTGGGAGCGGGGATAACATCCCGAGCTACATGACTTTCAACTCCGTGTGATGAAGCTTGCATTCTTGGAGGAGGAGGTGGAAGCACCGAACCAATTGTTGTAGAGGTTGTAGCAGACATGGTGGAAGAGCTCATGTTTGATTTCAAGGCCATTGAAAACAATTTAGAAAAAAGTTTTGACAAAAGAAAACCGAGTAATGATTTTACTAAAGTTTTTAGCAAAAATAGCACCACTTGCCCCACGGTGGGCGCCAAATTGTTTTGGTCAAAAATTACCGAAGTAATTAAGTGATCAAATTAGTTAAGTGAGGTAGTGTGATAGAAATGAGTGTCAAAAATATGTTATTCAAGTTAATTGTAAAAACAGTTTCAGGATACGGCTCAGGATATAGAGCTGTATCTACGATCAAACAATGAGCGAAAAATTAAAGGTTGACACGTGATGTACGAGGAAAGCCCTTGATCAATCTAGATCGCCGGCACAAAACCTCGGGAGCTGACAATCGCAGCTGCCTTGTTCTTCTATTACTTCAAATATCAGGATACAGTGCAGGATGTGATGCGGATCAACTAGGTGTTACAATGTAATTCGAATACAAGTGTTTGTGTGTAGTGTTTGCAGTGAGCTAGAGAGCAAAAGTGTTCGAAAGTGTGTGTGAAAGTTGCATGCCTTAATCTGATCCGCCCCCATCTATTTATAGTAAAAGAAGTGTAACAAACTATCCTAATAAACCGAGATCCGGCGAATATTCCCACTCGAACGTTGTAGACCTGATCTTTCGGGTTCAACGTCTCTCACATAACAGATACGTCCGAGTCTTGAAGAGAAGAAGTCCATCTGACCGTTAGTAACCCACAGCCTCTAACTTGCACGTGGTTAATTCAATTAACCTCAGGATATCGCCCAGGATGTTAGCAATACCCTAATCCAGTATCCTGATCACAAGCAAACAACCAAAAGCAGGATATTAGTCAAAATACGTACGCTCAGAAAATGACCCATAACATGCCTCGTTCCCTGTTCGATTACATTACAAAGATTTGGTTCTTGTTTCTCAAATTTATCGTTTGATCCATCATACCCAACTTCTGATCATATTTCTCTCATCTAAGTTGCTGATCCACAATTTTCAGCCTCGAAATCGCAATTCCATTCCCATTTGAATCTATCCCACCAAGGCTATCTTGATATAACTTTTATCTGGCTGCCAATCGCATCTCTTAAGCACCGAAAACGGCTTGAAATTGTTTGGAGTACGAGTGATGTGTAGGTTTTTGCTGCCCCACATCCAGCAAGTACTTCAAATAATGATATAATAATCTGCGTTTGAACGGTCTTAGTGGTTCCGTTCGGCATTCCTTGATCTCCACTTTCAGCTGAATTACAGCATGTGTTGTTGTCTTCATATTCTACATTGGCACACACAACATGAGACTCAAGATCTAAGCCGATTACACTTTATCTTAATCGTTCCAGCCTTTCTTTAGTCGATATGCTACAAAAAAATAACAATATTAATAAGAAAATAATAACGATGATAGTATTATAATAATTACCACATGCTTTAGTGTAGATGAAAAACAAAATGATTTTATCAACTTATGTATGACAAACCTATTTAATACGCCAAAATGCTGATAAAAACGAAGCCTTGAAGAATGCAGTAACATCTGCGAGTTGTTAAAATACGGCGACTGGAAGCTGGATGAGCAGGTCCTCCATCTGACATCATGGAAATTAATCTGGACAGTTTTTCCACTAATTCGTCAGCTACTAAACAGCAACTATATAGAATCGAATCATCGGCACCCTACATAGTCTTAAGCTCCAGAGCTCAATCAAATGTAACGACATAACAAATAAGACATATTTGATGTAGCATTTAATAGAAGCATGACATAAACTACCAAAAAACCATGATTGTACAGGAGATACTACAAGTTGACATACACAAGTGTGAGGCCTCTAACTTCAGATAATGACTCAGGAACAGGTCTAGTAAGGCTATTGTTGTTTAGTCGCCTGATTTGAGCATTAATATGTTCTGTGATTAGGAAATTTAATAACAAATCTTAACTTACTGCATAGCAAGGTGGCAATTGTGGAGTGGAGTCAAACGGGGTTGAAAATCAAGCAAAGTGTATCTTTAACTCATACAACCAAAATCGTTTACTTAAACATTTATATGATTATTGTAATAACTAATAACATATCTTATAGAATGATAATTAACACATTAGTAACTCAAAAAGCGTTTGCGAGTCAACCCATCTTGTTTCGAAATATGCTAAAAATGACCCATTTTTAACTAAACCCGATGCAACCCATTACCCGGCCCGCTAATCTTGCCCCCTCTATTACATACGTTATGACAAGACTGAATAAAAAATAAAAATAAAAATAAATACAAACTTACAATAAATTCAAATTCTTGAGATTCCCTAAAGAACTTGGCAGCTCACCACTGAACTTATTCCCCGAAAGATCAAGCGTTTGAAGGTTCCCTAACCCATTTTTAACCGGAATTGGACCCGAAAACTCATTATTCTGTAACGTACTAATAAAACACAACAAAATATCAACTGTAAGCACACATATATCACCTGACTTTTTTGAAAACGGTCAAAAAGTTCGGTAAAAATGTAAAATATTAGAAAGTTGATTACATAGATTGCAAGTTGCTAAGATTTCCAATAGCAGGTGATAAAGTCCTAGATATATTCTGACCAGGCATCCCTCTGGTGATTGAAAAAGTTAACATTAAAAACTGCATACGCGACACCTGAAAATATTATGTGGTAGAAAACTCACAGAGCGGAAACAGATCCATGAGAGGTGCAGGTAACCATCTTCCAACTACAAGGATCAACGGACGATAAATCCCAATTGTCGAGAACATTATGTGGATCCTTCACACCTTGCTTTATAGCCATTAGAGCCACAACTGCATCAATGGAGACTTTAACATTAAATATCCTGAATTTGACAAAATCATAAAAGCAAAAACATTTTAGATAGTTGTCTAGCTATAGAAATGTGTTGTATTCAATGAGCAGTTTGAGATTACGTATATCAATTATCAAACGAACTATTCTAGGTAGATTCAAAATTTCATGTTTACCCTTACGTTTTGTGCTACCCTTGGAATCTTGGTTTTAAAAAGCACGAGTCAATAAGGAAGGAGCTCTTCTATCTTAAAAGGAAGGAGCTCTTCTATCTTTAGATGATTAGAAGATGAAATTAAACGGGTCGCATTTATAAACTTCGCTCTTTCACCGAAGAACACACGATTTCAGTCGGCGACTTTTTTTTGGTGCAGAGTGTACTCAGAGAAGAAGATTTAGGGAAGCTTAAATTACAAAAAAAGCTACAAAATTTCATAAAACTACACAAACATCTCAATTCAACTGTAAATTAGGGTTTACTTGATTTTTTTTTAATGAGGCTACGGTGGTGGTGGTGGTGGTGGTGGTGACAATGCCATTTTCGACAAACTGGAACTGAACTGAGAGAGAGGTCTGGATTTGAGAGAGAGAAAGTGAGTTTTTGAGAGAGAGATTTGAGTTGATTAAGCTCTCAAAGAAATTAAAAAGAACTTTTTATACATATATGGTTTGAATTTTGAATCTGGAGTCAAAATTTTGAATTTGGCCAGAGGCTAGAATTTGGAATGGAGAGCAGAGGTTTGAATTTTGTATAGATTGTGTACCAGGTTTGAAATTTGGAGAGCAGATGTTGGAATTTGAATGTGGGCAGAGCTTGAATGTGGGCCAGACCTTTGAAATTTGAAAGTTCGGCAGTGGTTTGAATTTTAAAGTGTTTTAATATTAAACTTTATGATGCAATAATGATATAAGAAAAGCATTGTTGGACAGCCTCTCAGGCTGTCACATCAGCTTTTCTTATGTCATCGAGTTTTCTCATTTTATAGAAAGTATAGATAGATAGATATAGATATGAAAAAGAAGTGAAGTAATATGTTTATTATTATCCTTTTTAAGGCAATTGGGAAACACATAGGGTCCATTTAGATCGGCCCAATCTTTGAGTTTATGTTATTTTTCCAACTAGTATCTAGGTGGCGAAGATTTCATTTTTGTTAGTTTTATTCAAATGGCAAACTCGATTCATTAACTCTTATGGACGATTTTCGCAATTCTAAAACCTTAGGGACGATTTTGGCACTTTCCTATTTATTCTTTTGAATTTTTTTAGTGTAAAATATTGAATTTTTTAAGAGTCCGACCCCCATCGATTTGAACTTTGAGAGTCCAACCCCCACTAAGTTTTCGTTCAAGCACCGCCATTGTATACATACACCATACACACTCTTCCTCTTCTATTCTTCTCTCTTCTCCACTTCCACCTCCATCAACATCACCACCACTACCGCGGCCACAACCACCCCGTCTATTTCGACACTCGTACCTTATCTCTTCTCGTCATATCAAACATCAGTTCACCCATCTTTCTTGTTGTACCAAACATCATTAATTTCTTATTATTTTTATTTAAAGGTAAAAAGCACTTTTAAAAAAATAAGTGTGAAATTATATAAAGTAGTTTTTTTACTATCGCCGCGTTGCGGCGAACGTCTTTTATTGTTTAGTCTGTGTTTACATGTGTTTTGAAATCACTACAATCGTGTTGCGCACAGAAACCGTTGACAAGAATAAAAAGAAAATATAGGAAAAAACACTAAAAGATAACCAAAAGAAAATCAACCAAAAAAGTTGTATGGTAATAATGTTGTTCGTATGAAACCTGTGGTCAGAGATGAGCAAATGATACTGGGTACCGGTACCGAATTTCCTGAACCGAAAGATCTTAAGTACCAATTCGGTACGACTTTTGGCGTTCCTGGTACCGTTTCGCTACCATTTTTACCTTCATATACAGGTACTGTAACTGGTATTTTCGGTACCAGTACCGATTCAGTATTGGTTGGCACCGAGCTCATCCCTACCCCTGAAACTAAAAAAAGAAATCATTAAAAGTTGAAGAAAATCAACAAAAGGCTGGTGTCGGTTTTTACCTTCATGTACCGATAACCATATTGTTATTTTCGATACCAATACCAGTTGACATAAATTTATCTAACTTAAAAAGTAAAGAAGATAATAGAAATAATTAAAAAAACTATATTTATTATTATAAACTTTTCTATTTATGTTGAAAACATTGCCTTTTTAATATACTTATTATTATATTGTTATTATTACTGTTCAAAACATTGTCTTTTTAATACATAGGAGAATGTGTGCATTTGTATATATATCTTATTTACAATTTTATTTAATTTATTTAAAAATAATAATTTGTATAATTAAAAAAACAAAAGAATACATGGAAAGTGCCAAAATCATCCCTGGGGTTTGAGAATTGTCAAAAATGATAAATTTTAGAGTTAATTGCAAAATTCGTCCCTGAGGTTTTACACAGATTGCTAGATCAGTCCAAAATCAAGATTTGCTGCTAAAACAGTCCAAAATCAAGATTTGTTTTGCTAATACAGTCCAAAAACAAACGCCGTTAAATATAGCAGTTTGACTGTTTTAGCAACAAATTTTAATTTGGACTGTTTTAGCAGCAAATCTTGATTTTGGACTGATCTAGCAATTTCTGTAAAACCTCAGGGACTAATTTAGCAATTTTCTCAAAAAAAAGTGATTTTTTAACTGTTTTTTATTTTTAATTTGATATTAATACACCATTAATGAATTTCAATAAAAAAAGTTCTAGTAATTTCTTCAAATATAATAAGTGATTTTTTATTTGTTAGTTATTTTTTTTCCATGTAATTGTATTCTCGTTGTGTCATCTTAAACTTTAATTATGATACATATAATGCATTTCATTTATTAAGTTTTTTTTTTTTGGTAATTAATATGATATTAATACACCATAATGGTTTAACAAAAAAAAAAGACTATTCATTTTTTCAACATCATAAGAATTTTTTATTTAACGGCCAACAAATCAATCCCGAGCACTCTCGGGGCACCCACTGGACAAACGGAGTACTCCGAGGGTAACCCGAGTCGTCCACTACCAATTTCGGGGAAAACCCGGTAACCCACCCGCCCGTAGGCAGGACGGTAAAATTACCAGTAAATACATTTTTTTCTTAAATATTGTGGTTTAGTGTGAAAAGAAAAGGCTAAGAAACCAAATTAAATTTCTTATGATGTTGCCAATGACCTCCAGCTCAAGGGGTAGGATGACTTGAGTTATTCTTTGAAGATTCCGGTTCAATTCTCATTTGGTGCAAAAAAAGAGTGAGGCACTGGTGAGCAGTGATAGGAGACCCAGGTAAACCTGCCTTGAGCCAAACGGGTTTTACCGGTAATTTTACCGTCGTGCCTACGGGCGGGTGGGTTACTGGGTTTTCCCCGGAATTGGTGGTGGACGACTCGGGTTACCCTCGGAGTAGAGGTCATTGGCAACATCATAAGAAATTTAATTGGGTTTCTTAGCCTTTTCTTTTCACACTAAACCACGATATTTAAGAAAAAATGTATTTACTGGTAATTTTACCGTCGTGCCTACGGGCGAGTGGGTTACCGGGTTTTCCCCGGAATTTATGGTGGACGACTCGGGTTCGGTCCTTGAGCCAAACGTGTTTTCCCCGATAATCTTATGATGCTGAAAAAATGAATAGTTTTTTTTTTTTTTTTTTGTTAAAATTCCATTATGGTGTATTAATATCATATTAATTACCAAAAAAAACTTAATAAATTCGAAATGCATTATATGTATCATAATTAAAGTTTAAGATGACATCACTTATTATATTTAATGAAATTACTAGAACTTTTTTTATTGAAATTCATTAATGGTGTATTAATATCACATTAAATATAAAAAACAGTTAAAAATTACTTTTTTTTTAGAAAATTGCTAAATTCGTCCCTGATGCTTTACACAAATTGCTAGATCAGTCCAAAATCAAGATTTACTGCTAAAACAGTCCAAATCAAGATTTGTTGCTAAAACAGTCCAACTGCTATATTTAACGGCGTCTGTTTTTTGGACTGTATTAGCAAAACAAATCTTGATTTTGGACTGTTTTAGCAGCAAATCTTCATTTTAGACTGATTTAGCAATTTGTGTAAAACCTCAGGGACGAATTTAGCAATTAACTCTTTAGCAGCAAATCTTGATTTTAGACTGATTTAGCAATTTGTGTAAAATCTCAGGGACGAATTTAGCAATTAACTCTAAATTTTAACTGAATTTACTATTTTGATAAAAATAGCAATAAAAATGAAAACTTAGGAATTCAAATACAAAAATTTTTATTTTTATACTGTAAGTGACAAAAATAACCTAGACTTAGAATTTTTTTTTTATTTTACTCTATCTTTAAAACCGAATTTACAAGTCAAGAGAAATTAGGTATTTTTATTATTATTTTCGAATTTGGATAAGTATGATATGGTCAAAATTACTTGCGGTGTGCTGCTTTGACTTTCTAGGCCATGTGGAATTTATTAGAAGCCACGTAAGAATGAGAGGCTCTGAGCAACTCTGATTTGGAGACGGCTAATTATGGCATTCTAGAAGCCCTCTCAAGTCTCAAATGTTTCGTTCGAAGTTTCTCAATCTTTTCTTTGCCGTGAACAAGGTATCCAACTTTAAGACGTCCTTTTCTATAAATTTTTTGGATCGAACCAATGTTTTGCTAGATCTACTGTCATTGTTCACTAGTGTTTCACTCTACATTAATTGAGAATTGAATCTCCATCTACCAAGAAAAATGCAAGCTTACCACCACTTGATCTATAGATCATTAACCCTTTTCTATATATTATCCAGGGGCGGACCTAGGTTATAGGTTGGCGGGCGCACCCCTTGAAAAAAAAATTAGTGTATTTCATAGGCAAAAATCCCGACCACACCCCTTGAAATGATGGTTAAGACCCACATACGCACCCCCAATAAATAATTTCTGGGTCCGCCACTGATATTATCTTAAATTTTTTTATTATATAAGTGAAGTTTTTAATCAAATGTAACATAAAACAACGTATCATGATTCGTGAAAATAGGGAATTTCATATACCGTGACAAGGTTCCGTGCATAAAATTATCCTATATATTAATAAAGGAAGCTTATGAATAGTAGTTTACATGCTTTCAATACTGTATATATAGCATGGCGACTTCTTCATCTGTTTAATCCTTCCTTCTTTTTGTAATCAGATGTATAACAGTCTGTGATCATTGGTTGGCTTGCTAAACCTGTGTAACGAACTAGTTAGCATTTGTGCCCGATCAGAAGTAGGGTTTGTGTTTTTTCTGTCGCCGTCCAGATCTTGTGTTTTCGAACTATCTGTATAGAGTTGTTGGCTAGTCGGTATTCGCTGATACCTGGATCTGCCAATCTCACTATACGGATTGTAAGAGCTATGGATTAGGGTTTTCTGTTTTTTTCTTGCTGCTATTTTTCGTTCTTTTTGGGTCTTTGTCTCTGCATGGTGGTTTGAATTTCGTGGTTTTGAGAGAGGGGTTTATTCCAGGATGGACGTTCGTAAGAATTTTGATGTTCAGCCGAATCGTGGTAAGCCTCCATTGAATTCTAAGGTTGGTGGTAGTCGTGGTTTGAATGATGGCAATCCAAAACTTGCTAGAAGGGGTATTTTCAAGCAGAATTCAGCATCAAAACCGATCAATGTAATAGATGAACTTCAAAAGATCACTGTTCCGGTTCCTGTTGACACTGCTGTCAAGGAATCTTCACCGGACATGGAGCTTTCAGAAAACAGTTTGGAAGATGGCGGGAGTTTACAGGAGTTTAATCAAAAGAAGTCCGGGCCGGTTGTTGGTGAAAAGGTAGATAGCAGCCCTGATAACATTCAGGTCGCTAATCCTGAACTGGAGCTGAAAGTGGATGATTCTAGCTCGTCGAAGCCAATTTCTTATGCAGATTCAGTTCTTAATCAAAGAAACAAGATCAATTTCCGTTCTCTTGCTTCTCAAGTCCAGAAGGAGGGATGTGATGTTGTGCTCCCCAAGGAATCCGTGCGTGTCGTTCAACAAAAATTGTCTAATACGCTGTACGGGTATTTTTTGGGTGACCGTGTAGCCTATCCTGTCGTAGAATACTTCGTCAGAAATAATTGGAAGAGATTTGGGTTACAAAAGTCCATGATGAATGCAAATGGATTTTTCTTTTTTAAGTTTGCGGATCAGAAAGGTATGCATGATGCTCTCTCTTCAGGTCCTTGGATAATTCGATCACAACCTTTATTTCTTCATGAATGGACACCTACTATAAAGCTTGAGAAACAGGTTGTTACTAAAGTTCAAGTGTGGGTGAAGATTCATGAGGTCCCTATTGCGGCATATACGGAGGATGGTCTTAGTATGATTGCTACGGCCATTGGGGAACCGAAATTACTTGATTCTTAAACATCAGCGATGTGTATGGATTCGTGGGGACGTAGTAGTTATGCAAGAGCTCTTATTGAAATTTCCGCTGATAGGGAGTTTAAAGAAGAAATAATTATGGCAATCCCTGAGGTGGAAGGTGATGGTTTTATAAAAGAAACTATGTATGTTGAATACGAATGGAGCCCACTTAGATGTTCTTCTTGTTGTGTTTTTGGACATGATATTGATTCGTGTCCAAAAGTGCCGAGAAAACCTGTTGATAATGTTAAACAAGATCGTATGCTAGCCAAACAAGGAAATCGTAAAGGAAAAGAGATTCCTACAGTTGATGAGGATGGATTTACGGGTGTACACAGTAAGAAGATTGCCAGAAAGGGAGGGATTCAGGTGAATAAGCAGAAACCAAAATTTGAATATAGACCGGTTACTAACAATCGAAAGGATGATTTAAAAATTAAGTCGAAAATTCCTAATATCCTTTCTAGTAATCCATTTGATGTTCTGAATGAGGTTCCTTTGGACATTGGCCAAAGTAGTAAAGGGGGTACTGGCGATCCAGATCAGTCCGATGAGGAAGAGGTGGTTGAAGTTTATAATGAAACGGATGATTTTCTAACGGAAGGGACTTTTAAGAATTCTAAAGGGGCAAGCACTCCTTCTACCGGGGTTTCTAATGGTTAGTCTCGCGGCATGGAATATAAGGGGGCTGAACCGCCCGCTTAAACAAAAGGAGGTTCGCCAAGTTCTAAAGGAAAGTAATTTATCTTTTTGTGCAATTCTGGAGTCTCATGTTGAAGTTGGTAAGCTTGCTAATGTTTGTAACTTGGTTTTTCGTCAATGGGATTGGACATCAAATGGTTCATACTGTGATAAAGGAACTTGAATTATAGCTGGCTGGGATCCGGATATTTTTGATGTTATTGTCATTGCTCAATCGTCTCAGGTCATGCATTTGAAAAATATTTTTAAGATCGATAAGAAGGTTTTATTCTGTTCAGTTGTTTACGCAGCTAATTATTATATAAATCGTAGAGAGCTATGGAAACAATTGGTGTATCACAAGTTGTTTGTAGGCAATAAACCTTGGATTATAATGGGGGATTTCAACTCGGCTCTAAATCTAGAAGATCATTCTATGGGGATTTCTTCTACGTCGATTGGCATAAGGGATTTTCAAGAATGTGTCTCGGAGATTGAGGTGTTTGACATTAATCGGTCCGGTTTTCATTATACTTGGAATCAAAAACCTAAAAAGGGAGTTGGAGTCTTAAAAAAGATTGATAGGGTTTTGGGCAACACGGCTTTTGTTTCAGAATTCCCTAACTCGATTGCTTTGTTTCAGCCATATAGGATTTCGGACCATTGCCCTTGCTTGTTAAAAATCCCTACTCCCGGTAAGATCAAACAAAGAACTTTCAAGTTTGCTAATTTTCTAGTTTTCAAGCCGGGTTTCATGGAGATTGTAAAGAAAGCGTGGGATGTTCAGATTGATGGTGTGCATCAATTTCGAGTGGTGAAGAAGTTAAGATTGTTAAAGAATCCTCTAAGGGGTTTGTTATTTCAACAGGGTAATTTGCATAAGAAAGTTGAAGAGATCCGTCAAAAGTTGGACACTATTCAGCAAAGCATTGACTCTAACCCTTTGGATGCGGACCTTAGATCCCAAGAAGCTAAACTTACTGCTGATTTTCAAACAGCATGTTTAGACGAGGAACGTTTCATTAAACAGAAATCTAAGGTTGAGTGGTTACGCGCGGGTGATGCAAATACAAAATTTTTTCATGCTTCGCTGAAAAGTAGAAATCATATGACGCGTATTGAGGTGATTGCAAATACTAATGGGGTTGTTTATGAGGGTGATGATGTTCCTAATGCTCTTGTTCAACATTATGAGAATTTCCTTGGTCGGGAAGATGATATTTCTCTTTAACCCATGATTGATCTTTTTGATAAGAAGCTGCTTCCTGAAGATGCTAATCATATGATTCGTCTAGTTACTAGTGATGAGGTCAAGTTGGCCATGTTCTCTATTGGTAATGATAAAGCTCCGGGTCCAGATGGTTATACGTCTGCGTTTTTTAAACATTCTTGGGAGATTATTGGCCAAGAGGTTTCTGGTGCTATTATTGATTTTTTTAGTTCAGGTAAACTTCTGCGGGAGCTCAACAACACGCTTCTTGTTCTTATTCCAAAGAAGCCTACTCCTTCGAATGTTACGGACTATCGCCCCATTGCATGTTGTAATGTTATTTACAAATGCATTAGTAAGATTATTGCTGACCGTATTAAACACTACCTGAACCAAATTGTCAGTATTAATCAATCTGCCTTTGTTCCAGGAAGAAAAATCTCTGATAACATTTTACTTACGCAAGAATTGATGCATAATTATCACAGGAATTATGGCCCTCCTAGATGTGCGTTTAAAGTGGATATTCAGAAAGCTTATGATACGGTTGACTGAAGGTTTCTCAAGCAGGTTCTTATGGGGTTCGGTTTTCATATGCAAATGGTAAATTGGATTATGCTGTGTGTTTCTTCTCCTACTTACTCGATTTGTGTTAATGGGGAAGTTCATGGATATTTCAAAGGAAGACGTGGATTAAGGCAGGGTGACCCTTTGTCTCCTTATCTATTCACTCTGGTTATGGAAATTCTAACATGTATTCTGCACCAGGCTTCTCGGTTGGATACCTCTTTTAGATTTCATAACAAGTGTGAAAAGCAACGGATTATTAACCTCTGCTTCGCGGATGATTTATTTTTGTTTGCCCGAGGTGATGTTTCTTCGGCCCGTTGTATTATGGATTCTCTCTCACAATTCACCAGCATGTCTGGGTTGGTCCCTAGTATTCAGAAAAGCACTGCTTTCTTTTGCAATGTCTCTAATCATGTAAAAAGTGCTATTTTGGATATCCTTCCTTTTGAGGAGGGTCGTTTACCGGTCAAGTACTTGGGGGTGCCGCTTATTTCTTCAAGATTAACAGTCAAAGATTGTCATGTTCTTCTGGAGCGGTTGGATCAAAGGATTATGAATTGGAAAAATAAGTTGTTATCTTTCGCGGGCAGGCTTCAATTAATTATTTCAGTATTGTCCTCCATACATGTGTATTGGGCGTCGGCTTTTATTCTTCCTATTCGGGTTATTAAAGATCTTGAGGCAAAGATGCGTAACTTCTTATGGTCCCAAGAGGCTTCGTTTCATAGAGGTAAAGCGAAAGTTTCATGGAAAGCGATTTGTGTGCCAAAATATGAGGGTGGTCTTGGTATTAGGAGGCTAGGGGATGTTAACAAAGCTCTCATGGTTTCCCACATCTGGAGTATTCTTAACAAGAGGAACTCGTTATGGGTGCAATGGATTTATTCGTACCGGCTTAAAGATCGGAGTTTGTGGGAATGTAAATCTATCGCTAACTGTAGTTGGAGCTGGAGGAAGCTTCTTCAGTTACGGCCGAATGTTAGGGAGCATGTTTGGTCGTCTCTGGGTATGGGTAACACCATTTCGGCTTGGTATGACACTTGGTGCCATCTCGGCCCTCTATCTACCATATTATCGTCTCGCGATATTACCAATGCAGGTTTTTCTTTGAATGCCATGGTCTCGGATGTCTATAGTAATGGTGCTTGGGCTTGGCCGACTGCCTGGAGGGATTTATTTCCGGTCTTGAATCAGTTGGATCAAACTCAGCCGCAACCGAACAAGCATGACCAGTTATTTTGGAAGGTGGGTGATGAGTTAATGGACCACTCTTCCTTTTCGGTTTGGAACTCGATGAGAACGAGCCAGCAGGAAGTTGATTGGGCTATAATAGTTTGGTTTCCTCAATGCATTCCCAGGCATGCCTTCCTGGTATGGCTGATTATGCGCCGGAAATTACTCACACAAGACAAGATTCTGACTTGGGGCTTAGAGAGGAGGAAAAATATGAATATGATGTGCTGTCTCCTATGCTATGCGGATGTCGACTCTCATGATCATTTGTTCTTTGAATGTAACCTTTCTGCTCAGGTGTGGTCTTTGGCTCGCACTAAGGTCGGAATGGATAAAGTAGAACCTAAATGGAGCTCGATTGTGAACTGGTTAATGGTTAGACGAAGATCGAAAACGGCTGCAAATTTTGTAGCGCGGATTCTCGTGGGGGCTACGGCATACACCATTTGGCAAGAACGTAATGCGAGACTCTTTAAAAACCAAACAAGACCGCCAGATACCCTATGTGAAATAATTTTAAAGACTGTTCGTTACAAACTCATGGGAATGAAATTCAAGGCGTGTGCTAATGTTAGGAGGTTGCTGGGAGCTTGGGAGATTCAGGAGGATGCTATGACGATTGAAGGAGGCTAACTAAGTATTTAGTTTGTTCTTTTGTTTCCTAGATGGCTGTCTAGTCGTTTGTTTTAATTTTGGTGTTTTTCGTTGGGTTTGGTTTACGTTCATGGGGCATGTCTCATGAATGAACTAGTGAGGGCATTTCCTCTCTACTTGTGCTTTGTTTTTTGTGAATATATAAAATCACCGGGGTAACCCTTTACCAAAAAAAAAAAAAAAAATACTGTATATATAGAATTGATGTTTGATTTATGATGCATATTAGTCATTAGTAACCTGGTTGGTTGGGACTATGTGTATCCTGATGAGCTTGAGTTCGACTCACGTATCCCTTTTTAACAATCTTTTTGCCATTTAGGTATAGCATAGAAGGAGACCTTGAGAGAGTAGGTAAAACCTTATCAAAAAATCCTTCTTCTCCCAAGCCCTAACCCACCAAAGAAAAACCCCATTTTCTCTCCTCTTTCAAATGGCCGATCAGCTCAACAATTACCGGGTCTCGGTGTTTAAAGAAGGCCTTCTGCCTCTTCGATAAGGACTGCGATGATATCTTTTACGCCCTTTTTTCTATGTCTCCTTCGATTGATTTGTTTCGTTATTGATTTCCGCTTGATTGATTCTGTTTGACGTGTACGTATTTTCTTACGTATCTGATTCTAGGTCATCGATTTGGGGTTTTTATAATCGGTTTAGGAGCAAATTAGCTAATTAATGTAATGCAAATGAGCAAATCATGTTATTATTGTTGAAACTATCTGTGATTAGAAACTGATTTTGATAAAACGATTGTTTTATAAGTTTTATTTCATGTTTTTCATTTTGCATCCTTTCAATATAATAGAAAAAATTAACATGGATATATCATTTCCAGAAGTATTTTCATCTAGGTTAGCACTTTTAGATGGTAACCTTCTTAGGAGTAAAGATTATCAATTAGAGAACTTAAATGGCTGAAATGAGTACATATAGATTTAATAAATCTATTCGATGCATTGTTTATTCGAGGAACATGTATACATTGCTAAAAGTTTGGTTACGCTGAGATATACCTGTATTTTGAAAGATTGTTAATCATAAAATAATGTTTGATTTGAAATTATATTAGGTAAAAAAGAAAAAAAAAGTTTCTTTGCATTCAATAAAAATCAAGCTTTATTGGGCTTAAGTATGCATATTTGTTAGGCCAAAAATTGAAGTGTTCATAGAATTTTCGCTTTTTTCGTTCAACAGCTACTTGTCACCAATCTAGAGAATGTAACTGAAAAAGCCAATAATTTTCAGGTCCTATTTACCTTAGTGGAAAAAGAGTGATTCAGTTCACCTACAAATGAGTATGGGTAGTCTGGTGTTATACAATTACATGTGTTTTTATTATGAAAGGTTGGTTTTGTGTCTCAATATTTGAGGAAGTTGCAGTGGTTTTGTCTTTGTAAGGAGGAAGTCATATCTTTTTTTGTTAAGTTATCACATGAGTGTCTCTGAATACAGTGATGATCTTATTTGAAATACGAAGATGAGTTTCCAAAATAAAAAAACAAGTAATATCGAAGTCTAACAAATATGTATGCTAATTTTATTTGTATTAGGAATTTGTGGTATTCGCAAGTCGCCGAAAGATGGATTTGGAAGCTTCGAATTCGCAAGTCGCTGAAAGATGGATTTGGAAGCTTCCAACCATAGGGGAATTGTAGGCATGATGGTCAACCTTCCTTTTTAATTACATAATAGCGGTTTACTACACTGAAAATACCCCTTTTGCAGAATTTATTGGAATCTACCTTGGCATTAAAGACATGGTTAGTAGGCACGGCAGACCTGTATTGTCCTTACGCTAAGGGACATCAGGTAAAACTTAAATGCATACTTAAAATAAAGAGATATATAAACCTCCATAAGTGAAAAAAAAAATAGTTTTGGTTCGTCTAGATAGATTGCCTATTGAACTGTGTTGCGCTAAGTTAATCTAAACACATATCAAACCAACTTGTGCCAGCGTTATCCTGCGAACTTGACTAATTTATTAGATATACTGTTGTGAATATATATTTCAAATGTTTCTCGCTGAGACGTGCGTAGAGTGAACAAGATATATAAGTTTTAATTAAATATAGGGCTGCACATTATGTATAGTTGCTGGCCGGTTACATCTGACTGAATCTAATCACATGTCAAGACAACCTGTGCTGGCGTTATCCTGCTGACTTGATTAATCTAATGCTTTCCAAAAGTTACCTGCTGAGGCGTTCAACGCTGTATCAAGATCGTGTCTGGTGGTTGACTGTTCAGAAAGCACGAGATATATAGTCTTTTATTTAACGTTAGGATGCATCTAATGTACCGTTGATAGGTTGTTATGTTTTAGGTTGCACGCAGATAGGTAAATTCAAACTAATATAGATAAAACTACAAAGATGTGCATTGCCAATACAAAACCTTGCTTCACATTGGCTGTTCGTTTAGGATGCACAATTATATTAGTCAACCTTTAAGACGGTTTGAAGGCAGTTAGTTAGTCTGCGCCCCGATACTAATTGTTGGAACCTTTCTCACAACTACAGATGCAAACTAAGCCGGTTTCAACTGTATAATCCATTATAATCTATTAAGACTTATGGATAGTTGTTACTACTGGAACCTTTCATAATCTCAATACTTGAATTCTGGTAACGATATATGCAGGTACTGAATCATAGCACGTGTTTCAGATAACACAGGTAGCATCGCGGCAGTCATTTTCGACCATGCCGGCAAACAACTTTTAGGTAAGACGTGAAGAGTTGGCTGCAACTAAAGACCCGATGAAAACATTGTACTTAGTAATGGGGAAGGTAGCATGTTTTTATTAACAAAAAAAAAATTACATTACACAAACAAAAAATACGATAATGACATCAAGCATGTTTTCGCTTGCAAACACCAATGCACCATCAAAAAGGCCTGGCAAAGGCAATTTGACCAATCAAAACTGAACTCACTGAAGATGTCACTTTTGTCCACCTAAAAAAGAAGCGAAGGCGGGATGCAGCCTAAAAGTAGAATCGCTAAAAGCATACCTTACTTTAGAACTACTTGTAACTAATTTGTAAACTGCATACTAATGCTAGCAGTGTGTATGCCTAGACATACTGTATTTTGTATGCTGTGTCTACAAACAACACCATGATTAACTACTGAAAAGTCGTTATTAACATCATCAATGTTTGCAACCGTAAGCAAATTAATCTAACATGTAATGTCGCGCAACGCGCGACACAGCGAATACCCCTAGTTATTTTAATAATATTAGAGGGAGTCTAGTTGATTTTTTTATAAATAAGAATCTAGATCTTTTTATTTATGTAAATGTTTTAATAAGTAGGTGTTGCCCTGCCTGCGTTGTGGAGTGATGGTTGAATAATTCTTAACCAATTAAAAAAACAGTACCACAATTTTGCTAGAAAGAAAAAGTAAAAAGAGTGTTAGGCAGTTCCTTAACACGATTTTTAGCTGTGGGCAAAGTCATATTTTTATTTTTACTTGGGGGAAAAATCAAAATTTTTTTCCAAGGGTAAAATCCTAATTTTTAGCTAGGGGAAAATCATATTTTTATTTTGCACTGGGGGCAAAAAAATGCAATTTTGAATTGAGGGTGATATCGTATTTTTGAACCGAGAGGAAAATCATAAATTTTAATTGGGGGCAAAAGCATAATTTTATTTTGAACTGGGGGTAAAGACGTAATTTTAAACTGGGGGAAAAACTGTAATTTTAAAGTGGGTATAAAATAATAAACTGGTGTAAAATCATAATTTTGAGCCGGAGGAAAAACAAAATTTTATTTTGAATTGGGGCGAAAACGTAATTTTGGCTGAGGGTAAAAGCGTAATTTTCTTACCGAGGGCGAAATCGTATTTTCGGTTTAGGTGGGTGTAAAGTCATTTTTTTATTTTGAACTTGGGGAAAATCATAATTTTGAACCGAGGGTAAAATCGTAATTTTGAGGTAAGGGGAAACGATAATTTTATTTTTAGCTGGGGGCGAAAAAGTAATTTTAAACTGAGGGTGAAATCGTAATTTTGAAACGAGGGAAAAATCGTTATTTTGATCTGGGGGAAGCATAATTTTACTTTGAACTGGGGGCGAAGGCGTAATTTTAAACTAGGGGCAAAACCGTAATTTTAAAGCGGGTATAAAATAGAAAGCTGAGGGTAAAGCCGTAATTGTTGAACCCATGGCAAAATCGTAATTTTGAGCTGCTGGCAAAAAGGTTATTATATTTTTTAGTTGGAAGAAAAGCGTAATTTTAAACTGGGGGCAAAACCGTAATTTTAAAGTGAATATAAAATAATAAAATGGTTGGTCCAATAGAGGAAGGGCGGCCACCCATTTCGACCAATGGCAGGGAAACACTATTCCCTGCCATTAGGGTTGTAAACGAATCGAACGAACACGAACAAGGCCTTGTTCGTGTTCGTTCGTTAAGGAAATTAACATGTTCGCCAACTGTTCAAGAATGCATACCGAACATAAGTTTATGTTCGTGTTCATTCGTTAAGGAAATTCAATTGTTCACGAACAGTTCGTGAACACTAGTCTCGAACACAAACGAACACAATCAAATAAAAATGAACGCAAACGAACATTTAACTTGAAAATAAAAAAATGAAAACATCGTTGTCCTTAAACATTGGATATAAGTAGTTAAATGCAACCATCAAATGATAAATCAAAACACAAGAAGTTTACCACACCACCAAAGGATGAATAAAGTTTAACTAGCTTAGACATAATTATACAAAAAATATCTTAGAATGAGCAAATTTTAGCTAGCTTCAAAAAAAAAATAGGGTTTCAAGTGTTCAATATGTTTAGATAAAGGGTTTATTATTTATTATTTTTTAATATAATCAAACGAACGTATTACCGAACGTTCACGAACGCAGTCGAACGAACGAGATAGGCTAACCGAACGAAATTTTTTGTTCGTGTTAGTTCGTTAAGCTAATCGAACGAACATAAACGAACTTTCCGCCGAACGATTCACGAACTGTTCGCTGAACGTTCGGTTCGTTTACAACCCTACCTGCCATGCTTGATCTCCCGCCGCGTTGCGGGGCGATGACCGAATAGTTCTCAATAAATTAAAACAACACTACTATAATTTTGCTAGGAAAAAAATTAAAACTACGATAAGACTGTAATTTTGGGCTCAGGGCAAAACTGTAATTTTTCAGGACTAATAAGCGAGTCTTAGACAGCTCCTTTAGACGAAAAAAAAATAAATTGAGTCAACCAATTAAAACTAAAAACTTTTATAGGATTGCTAGAAAAATTAAAACAATGGGGAAAACATAACTTTGAACTGAGGGGGAAATCATAATTTTGTTTGAGGGATAAAATCGTAAATTAAATGGACCAATGGGGTTGAGAGCAAAATCGTAACTTGGCTGTGTGAGAAAAAACTAATGGCAAAACTGTAAATTTAAACGGGGCAAAATCGTAATTTTGAAACGAGGGCAAAATTGAAATTTTTAGCCGGAAGAAAAACGTAAATTTATTTTTAAATGGGGTAAAAACATAATTTTCAACAAATGGAAAAATCGTTATTATAAGGAAAAAAAAACCTAATGGCAAAACTGTAAATTTAAACGGGACAAAATCGTAATGTTGAACCGAGGGCAAAATTGAAAATTTTTAGCTGGGAGCAAAAACGTAAATTTATTTTTAAGTGAGGGTAAAAATATAATTCTGAACTGATGGTAAAATCGTAGTTTTAAAACGTGATAAAATTGTAAATTTGTTGGACCAATAGAGGAGTGCCATGCATGAGTATATATATAAACGAGGGAAAATCGTAATTTGAAAAAAAAAATTGGATGGCATGTGGCCGCCCAAGTCAACCAATCCCACAAAAACACTATTGCCGCCATGAGTTTTGTATAAGTTGAATAATACTCCCCCCGTCCCATTAAAAGTGTCATATTTTGAATTTTTAAAGTCTTTATTTATAAACTTTGACCTTAAATAATTTTGGTTGTGTTAGATAATACTTGATGAAAGTTATATGATTTGAGTGTGTTTTACAAGTGTTTTTATCGGGTTAATTTTCATCAAGTTTTATATAACACAAAAAATATATAATTAAAGTCAAAGTTTATAAATAAAAACTTTGAAAATTCAAAATAAGACACATTTAATGGGACGGAGGGAGTAATATTAGTGGGAGTCTAGTTGATTTTTTTTTTAATAAATAAGAATCTAGATCGTTTTTACTCAGGTAAATGAGAAATAATCATGTAATTAATCATGTGTACCGTTTACTCAATTTTTTTCGTGTTTTCCATGAACAAGGTATTCATATCTCATTTTTCATGTTCCACATGTCTACTCTTATATATTTACGTAACTTTTATAAAATACAAGACAAGTTTTATTGAAAGGTTATATATTTATGTAATCTTTATAAAATATTTATTGAAAGGTTATATATATATGTAACCTTTATAAAATATTAGACAAGTTTTATTGGAAGGTAACATAAAAACAGCGTATCTTGATCGGTGAAACTAGATAATTTCTCCCAATATAACATGCTTACAAGCAAGGTTGGAGAACTCGCTAGTCGGCCGGTGAGGTGGAGACTAGCGACTATTCGGGATTACTCGTGATTAATCGGATCAGATTTTTTATATGTAATTTTCAGTTTTATGTATAGATATACACATTTTTATCTGTAAATATTTTAAGTAGCTAGGTTTTAACTTATTAATTGTTAGAATTCACATGGTTTGGTTGGAATTGGCCGGAATTTATAGGTTTTAGCCGGAATATACAGGTTTTTTTGTCGAAATTTGGCCGAAATCGCCGATTTTTGGCTAGCCGACTAGGCCCGACTAGCGATTAATGGACTGATTAACGAAAATTACTCAGTCACTCGCCGACTAGTGATTAATCGTTGTCTAGTCGCGATTTTTACAACACTGATTACAAGCATTGGCGGAGCTTAGTTCCCGCCCAACTTTTTTACTTATATTATACTATTGTTATGACATTGTATTATTAGAAATACTTTTTATCATATTTTGTTTTTCGTTTAAAACTTACAAAATAATATGTTTTACATAAAATACGTCGCTACGTTTTGCTTATTTTTATCTATGTATAGATTTAAATATTGTGACGAAGTAAACCAATTCCAACCGAACAATATCAGCACCGACATCGAATATCGAAACTTGTACCAGTATTAGTTTTTTTGGTTTTACCGATGTTAAAAGTGTATCAATATCTTTTAGTGTTGATAACTGTCGTTAGGGTCATGCAAAAACCTAATTAAACTAAGTAGATAACATAAGTAGGGTATCGTGTTTACGGGGAATTTGTGATCAGTATTTAGCTTTTAATTAATTACTACTATGAACCTAGTTGGGGGTTTGTTTGTTTGTTTTAAAGAAAAAAAAATTAATTAAGAAAGTTGTTATCAAGATGAGAAAAAGTAACTTCCACCCAGAATCCTGATTACCCGTTTTAGCACAAAAACCCGTTTACCGATTCATAACACCACATAGACATGACCTTGGAAATAATGATCTTGATTAATTATTATGGATAGTTTTTAAGATTCACTATAACAACCTAATAACCCGTTTGATTATAACAATTACCCACAAATTTACCAACCCGTTAACGATGAAGGAAATCGCCAATACCATTGATAAACGATAAACAATTCAAATATAATAAATGTTTCACAAAATCAACACAAGTAGTTAAAATTACCAGTTAATAAGAATCGGAATACAAAGTCTAGTGCAAAACAAGGCAATCAATCATTCGGGCGGAAGCCACAAGCGTTTAGCTGCACATACTAGTCATCACAGATTCGAGAATCGATAAAGTAATATAAGACATGAAGAAACGTGATGAAGATGAAAGAGATGATAAAATCGCCTAAAAGCTTACCCCAAATCATCCAAAACCACAAAATAGCAAAAAGTAGGGTTTCCATGCGATTTGGGATGTATTTAAACAAGTTTTAATCGGCTCGCATTGTCGTGCCCCGCGACCACGCAAATTACCCTGTTGCGTGGTGCGAAAATCACTTATTTGCCTTTTTGTTGACCGAGCATGGTCGCGCCACGCGACTATGCCTTTCCTCCCCGTCGCGTGGTGCGAAGAGACATGGTTTCTAGCACAATGATTTTCTTCCACTTCCAGGTACCGTCGAGCCCGTTTTTCGCCTTGGATATTCTTTTCACCTTGTTTTGGCTCCGTTAAACTTGAAAAACCAAACACTGGATAAGCACAACATATTAATCTAATTTAACACATTTAAGGGCTTAAAACCGACACAAAACTATACAAAATACAATGTGTATGCACATGCACATCACATCCCCACAGTTATCTTTTTTCGTCCCGAAAAAATTATCTGCAATGGAATCATAATCAGAAGCATTGGTTTCAATATATGCAGTTAAATTATAAACAAATCGAAATACACATTAACTAAGATTGTAGGTACATGATCCATTTAAACCCAACCACAGGTTTCCAAGGCCTTATTCACAATTCATTAAGTTTATGTGAATTATTCATCTATGGATCCCACACTCAAAAGACCACAAGGCTAACTAATCCCGCTTCGAGCTTACGATGTTAAAAGATAAATTTCTACCGTCTTATATAAAAAACTCTTATGTATTTTTGATTAAATTTATGATGGATAATGGACGATGGTTATGAGCTTTAGTATGCTTTTGCTTATGGTCAGCTTAGCGGACATACCCCACCCAAGTCACTATCCCAGTGGTTAATGCCATAAGCTTCACACATTAATCATTTTTTTCTTAACTCCAGCTAGAGGATATGTACCACCCGAGTCGCCATCCCGATGGCAATACGATAGGCTTCATCAATACACAACTAGCTCAATTTAATGGATAGATGGAATTTTTTTTGGCGACACCTTGTTTCAGATTTATTTTCATAAAAAGAAACAAATGTAAAAAGAAACAAATGTGCCATTTAACCAGAATACTTATCAGCCTTTTATTTATAACGATACCCTTTATACTCTCTACAATTTCGGTTTTGCTATAACTTCTAAGGCGAGAATCCATAAGACTCCTAATATTTAAGTATATTATAGTGATCCTACGAAACCTGTTAACCGGCCGGGCCTACCCACATATCCTAAATTAGGCGCGTGCTCAACCGTTTCGTTATCTAATATATATAATAATCGAAAACCGAAGAACCAGTTATACCTATCATCTTCCATTTTTATTTGGAAACTCTTAACGACACATTTTTCAATTTTTACAATTTTTATGGATTTTTAATATTTCAATTTTTGTTTTTTGTTTTTTTACAACACAAAATAGACTCACACGACACTAGTTCCCCTCCCCATACTTTGATTCCTTCATTGTCCTCAATGAAGCGAGAAACTAATGACGACTGAAACAAAAAGAATAAAGAAAAAAATATACGAAAATGGAAAAGACTCCCGTGATTTTCTTTGCTGATCTACATATGTCTCATTCCATGTCTTCTCTCGAACACGATCTTCCGAACAATTTCCAAACGCATATATGTACCAATTTATCATGTTCCAGCAATATCAAACATATATCATGGAACACATATATGTCCTCAATAACCATAATATATCAAATAACCCAACCGGTTTACCCATACAATTTCCCAAATATGTTAGTATCAAATTTAGTACAAACCACTAATTTCTAAAAAATAAAAAAATAAAAAGGAAAAAGTACAAAATAACCCAAAAATCATCGACGCCTGCTACAACTATCTCCTACTCGTCCTCCTTATCTCCGGACTCCCCACCAGGAATGTCCTCCGTCCAGGGGCGGACCCACATTGGTGCCACCGGGGTCCCCGGACCCCAATCTTTTTAAAAAAAATAGTAGATTCGGTATATTAAATTGTATATGGACCCCATAAATACAATTAGGTGGACACCATATAAATAAAAAGAAAGTTGGTGTAGTGGTAAATCTCCCTATTTTCCACCAAGAGGTCATGGGTTCAATCCTTGATAAGCCCATTTTTCTTATTTTTTTTAAAAATCTAGTTAAAACCTCACTTTAACTCGACCCGAACGAGGACCGACCCGAAAATGGACCCCATTGAAATAAAATCCTGGGTCCGCCACTGCCTCCGTCTGCTCCTCACAGCCACCTGGATGGCCCTGTTGTAGCTGCTAAAACCAGCCAGGCACAATAATATGCTGCTGCTCCATCATATATCTAAGAACATTCGCCTGCATAGCAAAACCATCCACCATCATATCATAAACACTTTCCAACATGAGTGGATCTGTCGTGGCTGACATGGCTGATGTAATGGATACCGTGGTTGCTGTGGTCCTGCTTGACCAAGCGGCTCATCAGGACATATCATCTGCGCTCTATGCATCCAACCCAAACTCTACCGTAACGGGACCCAAAGTCATAAAACGCTCCTCATATATATATCCGTAATATCCTAACTCCTCGCTATGTTAGTGACATATGTTGCCAAGGCTAACCTAGCCTAATCACATCCTCTACGCACACGAGCACGTGGCGACAACAGAACCGACGACATATTTACCTCAATATGGCTCAGGATGCAATACAAGCAAAACAAATCATGTAAATTCACATTATCCTCTCCTCCCTTCCTAGCCATCACCGTGCATGCTATGATCCTATGGATGTACCTAATAAACGGATCACGAATCGAGGATGCCACTTCCCGCTTGGACCAAGCTGAATCTACAATCGTCATCCAGAACTATATCAAATCATTATCCAAAACATACAACTCCTTATTATTTATCAAACTACCCCTCACTAGCTACCTAAAATGCGGTGACCCTGCCTCAGCCGTGGTATAAAACCCAATAACCACTACAAACTAAGGAACACTCATCCTGAACTCCATCCCACCCAGCACAAACCTAAACATGTATGGCTGCATGAACCATGTCGAAGTATACTGAAACGTGGAATGAAAATCCACTGTGAACTCATAATACTCTGGCTCAGCACACCTTATCACCTCTAACCATCGGGGACCCAACAAACTTTCCAAGTTAGACCTCGCATTTATTCTATCAATCATACCCCAGTTCACTGTTTAGTGTTGAAAAAGTTCCATCTCCACAAATTTTTCACATCTCGCATACTCGCCAGTCCCTACCATAAACTGCAATAAAGTATACTCACGTAGATCACGCTGATCAAGGGGAACCACAATTGAGTTCGGCTCTAGACGTATTTCTGGATTTCTATACTCCACATGCTTCGCTTTTTTTATTGATTTCTTCCGTTTCGTACCCTGCGAAGAACCTTCACCTAACATATTGCGCTTTGAAGAACTTGTATATGAACTTAGTAAACAAATAACCCAAACTCGAACCCTTTTTTCTTAATCCACAAAACTATGGTTTATTTTAATCACGAGGATGCAAATGGATGACAAGATGATGGGTGATGGTTTAACGGCGGTGACAGCGGTGGGGGTGCACGACGGTGACAACGGTGGTGATGTAGATGGTGAACGACAATGATGATGTAGATGGTGGTTGACGGCAGACGTGGAGGTGGTATACGGTGGTGTAATCAGTGGAGGCAGTGGCAGATGTGTACATGAGGGTTAGGGTCGGTGGTTGAGAGAAGAAAGGAGAAGAAGAAAGTTGCAGACCCCGTTTTGGGGGTTTTATTTTTTCGCAAAAGACGCCTAGTCGCGCCATGCGACCATGCATTTTACCCCGTCATGTGGCACGATGATGCTCAGTTTGACAGGGCGATTTTGTTGACTCGGGCTTGTCGCGCCATGCGACCATGCCCAAATTCTCACCGTGTGGCGTGAAAATTACCATTTTCCAGTAAGTTTCTAAATTTTTACCGACCCAACTTTTTGTAAAAATTTCCTGATTTGCTTATTATGCCTTTCCGAACATTCCTACATTGTTTTCGGGTTAAAATTACGCAAGAAACATAAATGAAACTGCATTTTCGTGTCCGTGCTACCGACAAAATGTCACAATTTCTTGCAAACTCTCAAAATAACACAAATTTCACTTACTTTACTCCCCAGAAATTGTGCATTGCCCTCAATCGAACCAAGACTTAGTAAAACGTCCATCCAACTTCCCCACACTTGAATACTTGCACGGTTAGACTAAAAACTCACACAAACACAAAATAAACAAAAAACAAAATAAACACAAAACGAAAACAAACCTTTGGCTGCCTCCTAAGAGCACTAAGTTTTAGATCTTCAGCCAGATCGTACCTGTGAGTTTAATTAGTCTCTGCACGCAAGTTGTTCACTTACAACACCTCCACATTCATCTCTAGTTCATTAATCTCTCGAGCATTCAAGTACGGCTTTAGTTTGTGATCGTTTACCATATTTCTGATATGATCATCAAAGTCTTCAATCTCTACATCTCCATGCTTTCCAACTTTGGTCACACGATAAAGTCTTGTCTATTTGCTCTTCAACTTCCCAGGAAATAGCTTCAACTTGGAATTGTATAATCAAACTAGTTGACCAACTTCAAACACTTTAGGTCGGATTTTTGCATCATGAACCTTTTTCATCTTGTCGTTATGCACTGCTGCATGATCATAGGCTTCATTCTCCTCCAACTCCCCTAAGGCTAGCTGTCTCTCTTTACCTGAAGTATCATAGTCAATGTTAACATGTTTAGCAACCCAAAGTGCATGGTGTGCAATTTCTACCGGTAAGTGACAACATTTACCATAGACCAACATATACCGTGTAGTCCCAATTGGCGTTTTGTAAGCGTACGATACGTCCACAAAGAATTATCCAGGTTAGTGGACCGATCCTTGTGGTTGACTAGCACGGTTTTTTGTAAAATTTCTTTAATTTGCCGATTAGAAAGTTTGACTTGCCTATTCGTTTGAGGATGATACAGAGTGGCAATTCGATGATCTACACCATACTTCTTAAGGAGTTTTCCAAAGTTAAAATTTTTGAAATGAGATCCCCCATCACTTATAATCACACGAGGAACACCAATTCTAGAAAAAAAAATGTTCGATTGAACGAACTTGCAAACAACCTTGTGGTCATTGGTTTTGGTGGTAATGGCTTCAACCCATTTAGACACATAGTCCACTGCCACCAAAATGTAGAGATTAGTGAACGAATTTGGGAATGGGACCATGAAGGCAATTCCCCACACATCGAAATTAACAACTAGGATTGGCTGCATGGGCATCTCATCCCGTTTTATAATGCTGCCCATCTATCGATATCGCAAACAAGTTCTAGCGTATTTAAATGCATCCTTGAACACCATATGCCAAAATAATCCACATGCTAGCACTTTGTGTGGCGTCTTCTACCCACTAAAGTGTCATCCACATGCAGACTCATGCACCACGGAAAGAACAAATAGAATCTCTTCACCTTCAATACACTTCCGAATGATCTGATATGCTCCAGCCTTGTACAGGTCCTATTCATCCAAGATGTAATGCTTCGCTAGTGAAAGGAAGTGTGCCTTTCTGCTTCTTGACCAATGTTCTGGTATAATACCCGAGTGAGCAAAATTAGCAAAGTTAGCAAACTATGGTTTAGTATAAACAGTTAGTAAATGCTCATCTAGAAAGGTTTCCACTACAACATTCTCACTGCCCTTCAATCTCATGCACCACTCGTGACAAGTGATCCGCTACAACATTCTCACTGCCCTTCTTGTCCTAGATCCCGAGGTTAAATTCCTGCATCAAATGTATCAATCTGATCAGCCTCGGCTTTACATCCTTCTTCTCCATGAGATACCTGACAACACTATGATATGAATAAACTATGACTTTACTATCACATATATAAGACTTAAACTTGTCTAAAGCATAGACAACAACAAGCAACTCTTTCTCAGTGGTAGTGTAGTTTAACTAAGCATTCGAAAGAGTCTTGCTAGCATAGTAAAATACCAACGCTTTCTTGACCACACTTTGTCCCAAAACTGCACCTACTGCATAATCACTAGCATCGCACATTATTTCAAATGAAAGTGGCCAATTTGGTGATTGTAAAATGGGTGCTTCAACCTACTTTTGTTTTAATGTTTCAAAAGATTTTAAGCAATGTTTATTAAAAACAAAGGGACATCTTTCAACAAAAGGTACACAACGGTTTAGTGATAAATGATTTTTTTTATGAATCCTCTATAAAGGTGTGTCTAAGAAAAGAACAGACGCCTTTAACACTCGTGGGTAGTGGTAAAGTTTGAAATTACTTAAATTTTTACGTGATCTACTTCAACACCTTTACTCGAAACCACATGCCCCAACACGATACCCTCTTGAACCATAAAATGACTCTTTTCCCAACTTAAACCAGATTAGTTTCAACGCATTTTAGCACTCGTGATAATTGTTCTAAGTAGGCGTCAAAAGATGTGCTGAAAATAGAAAAATCATCCATGAAGATCTCCATAGACTCCCCAACCATATCTGAAAAGATACTCATCATACATTTTTGAAAGGTATCCGAAGCGTTACACAATCTAAACGGCATTGTTAGAACTGAGTTTCTTGTTTGTAAACAAATATTGATAAAAAACAATAAAATTCACAAACCAGAAGTCATCATCAGTGATTATTTTTCATTAATCTCGCAAGATTCAATGCTTTACGACTCAATTGACTCTACAGACTCCCCTTTAGTTGATCACGTAAACAAATTAGTTCGTACAAGAGAAAATGTGAAGTGTGTGATAAATAGATCACTAACAGGTGTGATTTATTTATACTAAGTACTAACGCTCTGTTCAGTGATTGGCTGACATCTCCCTGATAGTGACATCTAATATTCCTAACAGAAAAGATTCCATAGATGTTACAAACATTTGTGCAAATTCTAACAACTGATCTAGTCTAATTCTAAACACTGATACGATAAGTATTGTTACATTGAGAAACCACTGTCTATGTTATCCTCCGTTGCAGTTGTCCAAACATCTGTTTAGCCAAACATATGTTTGTTCTTCTTTATTAGACCTTTGGCTTGATCAGGGCTTTGGTCTTCAACAGACTTTAGGTTTAACAGATATTGTATCCTCTTGAACAACGGTACCAAGTCTTGATCAAATGTTTGTCATGCTCTTGAACAGATGTTCTAATTAGGTGTTCAAGATTCACTCTCTTTGGGAAAAGACTGGTTCAATCCTTTGCTTATTTCTTGATCAGTGGATCATGCTTTGGCTTTTAGATATCATCTATTCTTGTAAAGGTCCAACAATATCCCCCTCGAATAGATTATGCCAAAATAGATGTTTATTTTATCAACTTTTATTCCTCTTCTTCAACATATTCTTGATTTATGCTTTGAATTGCTTTTCAAATATTTCAAATAGTGAATCATCAGCATCCCTTTCAAGTGGAAGATTCAGTAAATCTTGCAAATATTCAATTTTTAAGATCATCACACTATTCATTGAAATCTTTTGCACTTCCCCATTTTCCCTGACAATTGTCAATTCGTTGCTGGCTTTGTCTGAGGACCACTTTTGAATTTTAGCGACAACATGGGTTACTGGGACTGATGTTATTGGAAGAGATGAAGGAATTTGCATTCCCATGACTTGCCCTAACAGATTTGCCGGATTGGTATCAGGATATTCATAAATGATCATGTTCTTGATAACTTCTTTCATAATGTCTTCTTCAAATCTTTTCACATCCTCTGCAGACACATCCTTCTGTCTTACGAGATGGCTTCTTACCAAGGAAAAGGCTTGTCTTGAAGATGGAAGTTCAGATATGATGGCCTTTGAACTGATAGGTAAGGCTTTATAATTAGGCTTTCTGGGGACTGAGGGATAAAGCTTTTAGCTTCGTTTAAGTTGCCCTGATTGTTGACTCGTCCCATTTAGCCATTGATTGCATAGAGCCATATTTGGCAGCCACCATCTCTTCCTTCATTCTAGTGAATTCAACTGCTTTTAAGCCAATAGGTTTTCTTCATACAACCCAGTTGGGAAGAGTGGGCTTGATGGTTGGATTGAGCTTTAACATCACAATTCTGGCTATTTCTTCCAGAAGGGCCTCAATAGACCATCCATTGAATTAAGCTCCTGAAGCTCTGTAAGGCTTATTCTTCATAATGAAATCCAGATAGTCTTCCCTGAGTTCCTTTTTGAGGCTCAGGTTGCTAACTAGTCCTTGTGAAGCCCTCTGACTGACATTTGTGGTAAAATCTTCAAGTCTGTTCACTTTAGT
The DNA here is from genome assembly GCA_030545235.1 of Helianthus tuberosus. NCBI lineage: Eukaryota > Viridiplantae > Streptophyta > Magnoliopsida > Asterales > Asteraceae > Helianthus > Helianthus tuberosus. The sequence continues at coordinate 94,154,625 of CM060399.1, read as the reverse complement.
GAATTCTTGTGAGGACCGTTTCGGTGCTCCGAATGCTCCGACCGGCTAGTAGATCTTCATATCTCATGCGGAATCCGAGTATAAAGTGAATCAACACACAAGAACACCGTTGAACTATCTTTCCTATTAATTGAAAGCTTTTACAGAGCCGAGAAAAGATTTTGGCAGAGCTTTGCCTCAAAGTTTCTAAAGTTACAAATGACCAGCCCATTACCCCTATTTATAGGCGAATAAGTTCGCACATACACAACCTGGACGGATGGGCGGTTCACACGAAACGGGTCTATGTCCCATTCGTACGAATGTGACATTTGTACGAATGTGTCATTTACATTCAATACCGATCGTTTTGATACGGAACATAATCTAATCTATACAATAAACTACTAGACAAATAAGACTCAATACATGACGAAAGCTACAGACATATACTTTCATAGACTCCCCCTTGGATGTAGCTGTAGTCTTCATATATAGTCTTCATCAAGCTTTGCCATATCTTCGTTTCTTCTTTTGTCTTCGCTCTTCTTCTCGCTGCGCTAGCTTTTCTCTTCTTTCAAATCTACCTTTCGACATCCACCACTCTCGGGTCTCAGCACAAGTATTAAAGAATTTTATCATTCTAAAAATCTTTCTTTCTTCACTTGGAATCGGAGTTTGATCTGTCTCGAACGGCTGTTTGTGCATCCTTAAACTTGCTCTATGCGTAGCCTCAACAATCTTCTGGTTTATCCGTTCTTTGTGACGTTCTTCTTTCAGAAACTCTATTCTTTCAAGATCCATCCAATTCGATTGCCAATAATGCCCTGAGTTGATATCTTTCTCGAAACAAACATTGATCAACTTTTGGAATTGTAATTCCTTCTTGTTATCTGCTGGATAGAACATAATCTTCTTAAAGAATAGACATTCAATTTCTTTCTTAGAGCAGTTGACCAACTACATAGGATCTAGCACGCAAATACTTCTCCAAAACCAATTTTCTTCATTTCTCAATGTGACATCTGTGCCTCTACGACCTTCATACGAATAAAAAACCAATGAAATATTGTTTTTCATACTTGTGATTTGTACAAATATGTGTATCTTTTGCACATATCAATTCTTGTTCAATTTCGACCTTTAAATTGTTTTCTGGAAAGTTATACGCGAGCCGATGCGTAAACGTAATCAGTTTAACGTGACAAACACTCCGGAACAGTGACATAGGCTTAACATACCTCAAATAACCCTTACATAACTTAGAAATAAGTTTTGGATGGTTTGGTGTGTCGAAAACAAGTTTATTCGATCGCAGGGACTATTTATGTCAAACTGCGAAACTATGCCGATTTGTATAGTAACGAACATTCCGGAACTTGATCATAAGTTAAACATACCCTAAATATCCTTTACATATCTTAGAAATAGGCTTTGAGGGGTTTGGTATGCAAAAATAAACTTTTTGATCAAACAGGGACTAAAAGCGTCAAAAATTGCATAAGTTTGCATTTTCACGCATATCTTACGTTCTGAATATATTCGGACATCCAAAAATTTTTGTAATCATTAAAATATTTTATTTTAATGATTGGAATGCAAAAATACCATTCGTCACGTAATTTGGATCGTTTTCGCGTCCGTTCGAGTTTTCGTCGTAATTAACCGAACAACGCAGCTGTACGACCAAACGAACCGACACCCGAGATGTTTTTGAGCATAATTCATGTTCCCTATACTTTAACTTCATTGTAGAGCCTTGAAATGAGGTTAACGGGGCTTAAACGTGTAAAAAATGCATCAAAAACTAAGTTTTGGACTTGCAGAGACTAAAACTGACATTCTGTGAAACTTCTATAGGAGGGGCGCGTAAGGTTTTGTATGGGTCTATGCGGCCCGTGACAACATGTCAGACAGAAACATTGAATCTAGTCATTTGAGCTGATTTTGATGGTTTTCAAGTTCCCCATGTTTTGTAAACAATGGGTAACACTTGGATGGCTAGGATTTAAGCACGACTTACAAGAAACGATCCTAACGGTTCTTGGAATTCTATAAATACCCACCATTTCATTTCATTTCAACTCACATTTTGATTCAATCTGCTCTAAGTTGGAGTGTATACTTCATACCTGAGTAATTTTGAATCAAAACTTCCTTGCTTGGACCTTTTCTAAGTTTCTTTCTTGCTTGTTATCATTTTTCAAGCGTGAAAGTCAAACAGTGTTTGAATTTCTGCTTTGACCACGAGTTGGTCAATACAAAGTTCATTTGAACTTTGCAACGTGAGCGTAATCACGATGGTTATAGTCCCTTGTGACTATACCTACTGATTACCACGTTGATTAGTCGAAGTGACGAGTCAAAGTTTCGGTCAAAGTACGTGTTTATGCGTATTTTGAGACAAAACTATCCTTGGGTATCAAAACACTTTGTTTTGACATCAAAACCTGTTTTCTAACTTAGTTAAACATGTTTTAACATGTTTAACTCGTCACTTTTAGTCTAGTGCTTGTATAGGGTCGTAAGATAAGCGGTCTTAACAACCGCTTAGACTTTCGAACCCGACCCGTTTGGTCGATCGTTAGGATCCAACCAAGCATATATTGTGACCATAGTGTATAGGGAATAACCTTCCGAGGTTATACCTTATGGTCACTTAGTTTAATTAGTTGTATGATAGGTAGATTATATGTCTTAGGTAAATAACCAAAATGCCCTTTTTATGCATAATTGGTTTTGAACACATGTAACTTAACTTTTGTCACTTAAACTGATTATGCAACATATTTAAACATGTTAGGGCATATAATACTTGTCATAGGACTAGTTAGGCGTCTCGGACACGCTTTTGCGCGAACGACGAGTTAAAGTAGCGTAAGCTACCTTAATTAGTCGTAGCGGGTCGAAAACAGTTAGGATAGGTTCCGATTTAGAATGTAGGCTTTGTTAAACCATATCCCATGAGTTCCAATACTCATTTGGTTTATAAGACCTCATTCTATCTGATCTCTCGATTTAGATGTCGATTTATTAACTAGGGATTCGATTATTAGGGGCTACTTGATTTCCTTGGTTTGCTTGAGTCTTGTTGAGTTCTTTAGATCAAGGATACTTGCAATTCGATGTGAGTACATACTTCCCTTCTTTTAACGTTTTCAACTATTTTGGGGTGATTCATATGTGCTAAATGATTTCGAACTTTCCAAACAAATGCTATGGTTTATATTAAACATAACGATTTAAACTCAAACCACTGGAACTATTGAACTATGAGAAATAGTTGAACTGTTTGAACCACTGGAACTATTTGAACCATTGGAACTATTTTGAACCACTGGAACTATTGGATTATGTGAACTATTTGAACCATTGGAACTATTTGATCTATGTGAACTATTTGAACTATTTGAACCATTGGAACTAATTGATCTATGTGAACTATTTGAACTATTAAACAATTGGGTTATGGTAAGTGATTAGGTAATGGGGCGGGTGTAATGTGATAAAAGCATGGTGGATACGCCGCTGGTACTTCCTATATATAAGTGCTCTTAACACATTACATGTCGTTGCGTTATCTAGATCACTTGGGCAAATGTTTTCAAAACGAAGTTTTACTACAAGGTTTTTCGAATGATATAAACCATTCGAGTTTTATTACGAAAATGATTTACGATTTGGGTTTACATAAAAAAATGTTTTGAGTTAAGATTCATGGCATCGAGATTTTATAAACTATAACCAACTTGTTTTGAGTTGGTTAAATCATATAGCAATACCAAACACTATTCATACAATATTTTTAAATCGACTTTTGTAGTCTAACGTGGTATTGCAACATGTAAACAAGCCATGAATCCAATACTCTCACAAAACCTATGTACTCACCGGCATTTTTATGCTGGCGTATTTTCACATATGTTTCAGGTACCATAGTTGATGATGTTTGATGATGACATTGATGCATGCTCACATAGGAATGGACGAGGCCTTGTGACTTAATAACAATGAAAGATAATTGTTCATGTTTAGTTTCTGATTTCAATACAATGTAATAAACTTAATTCAATAAAACAAAACTTCAATCCATGTATTGTGAAACAATGATTCTGTTACGACACACCCTGCCGTTTCCGCCGAGGTTTGTTGTTTTAACGCGGTCGGGGTGTGACACTCAAAGAGATCACCGCTTCACAAGTTTTCGGGTCATAATACCACCCTTTGAATTCCCTGTAGAAGTCTGGCTCCATTTCTTTTAAACGCATGTTCTTCATACAGCGCGATCTCTTGATATGAAGTATAATGTCTTTCTCACCAGTATTCGAGTCAATCTTCACAATGTGCTTTGGAAAGTGTCATTTCCAGACAGGAAAACCATCTTTGACTTGTTGACGAATATAACCCTAAAGCCTTGATTCATGATATCTAACTTCTGGACCCCATAGACATTGTTGGATATTTTTTTGTTTTCACCAACTCCTCAATGTCCCACCATGGTAATGTTTTGAGGTCTTTCAGAAGTTTAAAGTATTGAATCCGTGAACCAAAAGGTTCAAGATATTTAAAATTTGGCTTTCGGTTATTGAGCAATTCGAAGCATGTCTTGTTATGTGGTTTGACTGTCAACACTCTGTTTAGGGTATAGCATGCAGAGGCAACAACTTCACTCCAAAAACTCACAGGGGGTTTTGAATCTGCTAACATTGTTCTCACTGCCTCAATTAGTGTCCTGTTCTTCCTTTCGGCTACCCCATTTTCCTGCGGTATGTAAGGAGCGCTAAATTCAGGCAATATCCCTTTATCGTCACAGAATTCTATCATTCTGTTGTTCTTGAACTCTGTACCATTATCACTTCTGATTCTTCTGATTGGCAACTTGTACAGGTTCTTGGATGATGAGTAAAGAACTTGAGTGGTCTTTTGAATTTCCTTTCTTCAGGCATTGGTTTAAACCACTTCTTACGTTCTTCCCTCGTGAACGTTCTTGGAATACCTTCATCACAAACTCGTTCTTCTACTCTCCTCCGTAGATTATCTTCATTATGTTTTGAGAATAGCGTGGCAAACGTTGGGAAATCTTCTGAATCTTTGCTGGAATAATGAAATGGCTCATCTTTGTCAGAATCAGAGTCATCTTCCATGACAACATTGTCGAAATTATTTGCTTCATCAATCATCTTAAACACATAATCACCTACTTCTTTAAAATCATCTTCAAAATCGAATTTAAACTTTTCATCAGAAACGCCCAACATTTCCATCATCTCTTCACGTGTATAATTGGGGACAAACTCCCCTTCTTCCACATCGTGACAGAGCTATATGACTTTAGGGGTTTCAGCTGGAACTGAGTTTATAGGTTCAGTCTCAGTGAAGATTCCAGCTGAATCATCATGAGAAGCTCTAGACTTTTTCTCCCCCTGAGGATTTATATCCCCTCTCTCTTCATTCTAAGAATCATCAAGATAATCTTGCACCTGATGAACACCTGGACTTTTCACTATCAACATACCACTACCACCTTGATCATCGTCATCGTTATCATCATCACTTTCATAGTAGTTGTCGATGTCACGAAGATCACTATCTTTTTCCTCTTCATCCTCATTATCTTTATCTTCATCGTCACTCTTCTTATTGCTGTGATGACGTTCAACTTCAGCAAGCCTTTGAATTTCTGCTTCACTATATTGAACAAACACTTGCTCACCGACTAGTTCGAACTGAGTGATGTCTGCAACATTTTCAACTTTTCCTTTGCCTTTATCTTTTAACGCCTCAGCCGCTTCCTCTGCAGCTTTTTTTCTTTCTCGATCCTCCGAGCCTCAGCTCTTTGGATTCCGATCAGATCAAATTCAGCATCGACATTCAGACCCAAGTTGTCTTCAATCACAGCATACAATTTTTCGATCTGCTTTGATTTGATTTTCTTATCAGCTTCATGATCATTTACCATCTTCTTGAGGATTTCATTTTCTGCATTCAAAGTAGTATTAGAAGAAGATAATTGTTCGTTAGTCATTACGAAACCTTGAACTACTTCATTCATTGCAACATTGCTTGCTTCAAGGTTTGTAACTTTATCATTCAACACTTGAACCTCATTCTTCAAGACGATGTTTTTAGTTTCAATATTCTTTAACTTTTCATCAGAAGCCGCCTTTTCTTTCTCGAGCTTTCAGATTCTAACATCAACACCGTCGTCGTCAAAGAAATGCGTATCCGATATATCGTCTAAGGTTGGTATCGGTCCAGAACCCAAATTAATGTCACCAAAGGTTTCATTGAAATCTGCTTCATGATCAAACTGCCTTGGTGCTGATGCTTTCTTTGTTGTTGATCCTGGTTCCTGGACGTGCTGATGTTGTTGTGGTGGTGTGAGATGAACTTCTTCAGTTTCTATAGGAACCGATTGATGAACAGGAGAACCTGGAGGAGTTGGAATCGGTACTTCAGTTGGCTCAACTGTAGAAGTTTCAACGGTAGAAGTCTCAACCCTTTCAACTGTTCTTTGTATAGGCTCGCCAGCAATTGTAATTTTGACAGATTTTGTTGTACTCTTACGAGCCTTCTTTTGCTTTGAAGAATCTATCTGCTGTGACATTCTTTTCATCATGCCCTTCCCCTTCTTTACTTTCTGAGATTTAACACCCGGTGGTTCATATGTAGCATCATCATCATCACTACCTTTGCGCCTTTTGGATGCCTTTTCTTTCTTCCTCCATTTGGCCTTTGTATAATGTTTTGACGGTGCAATCTTATGCATAGGAATATCGATTTCCGTTTCACTGCTATCACTTTGAACAATACTTTCCACTCTTTCTCCACCAACGTTAACATTTTCTTGAACATTTTCAACATTTTCTGTTCCACCAGTCACCAAATCTTCTATCTCCTGTGTCGTGTTGACATCAGAAGGGCCAACATCATCAGTTTCAGCATTTACATCACCATGTTGTGCTTCATCATCTGTCAGCTCATCAACAAGGTGTGGTTGAATTGGTGTCTGTTTTGGTGTAGCTCTCCTCCTCCTTTTCTTTTCAACGTCTTTCAAAAACCACTTAGAACGTTTATTTACAAACAACTCCATCTTCTTAGTTTCACTAGCTGAATCACTCTCTTCATGCCTCCACTTCTTCTCTAAAGGAGCAACATAGTTCAGATTGGCAATTGCTGCAAACGTTCTTCAAGCTGGAGGTGTATCCTTCTTGTTCTTATAGACTTGCAGTCGTTATAATGTCTCGTTTATCATATGTTCCAGAACCAATTCATCACTATCAATTTTCTCCAAGTTATTTATTTTATCATCTAGCAACATCTGGATGAACCTCAGATATTGAGGAATTTCTCAACCTTTGTATTTTCCACCATGTGATCAAAGATAACTTGAGAAATATTGTAAAGACGGTTTAAGATCAGCTATGTAAGAATACACATGATGTAGTCAACTGACACATCATATCCACCTTTCCTGTGGCCTAATGCATGTATCACCGAATGTATTAGAAACTTGTAAGGCAATGAAAGATTTGACTTGTTGAACTGAGGATCGTTGACAGTTCTTGTGTACCCTATATGAAACCACAATCCTTTACACAATTGTTTAGAAACCTTCAATGGATCACTATCATTGTCTCCTAAATCCAAAACCCTTCAAATATCTGCAACTGTAATCACCACCTCTACATTAACGTCTTTACCATTTTCTTTGATTCTAGCTGCTGAATGAATAGACTTATCGGACTCTTCGTATCATGCAACTTTCCAAAAACACTCGATGTGAGACCTGCAACACTTGTGCTTATCCGTTAGAGCTTTCTTTATTCGACTTTTATCAATAAACTCCAAAACATCCTCAAACGGTTTCATCTTTGGAAGTTTCTTGTCAAGCGTGCAACATATTTTATGTCTCTCGAGTCGAAGTTTGTACTCTTTTCCTGTAAAACATATTAAAACATTCATAAGGTCATGCACATTTTTCGAGAAAATTTCTAACTTTGAAAACCTTCACCATTCGGACGAATGTGACAATGAACAATTATTTACGAATGGCAATTTGGAACGGATTGGACATTAAGACCATTTAATCGTGAATGGACCGGTTCGGACGAACCGGGCATCCGTCCCAAATACACCTTTTCAATAGTTAGCAAGTTTAATCAAATCAAGATCAAATTTTTGTTGGTTTTCATCAAATTGATTGTTCTAAAACATCAACCTAGTGCCGATATGAACAATTATGGTCTCAATTTTGATTTTGGTCCATTATTTCATCCTATATTTAAGATTATATGTTCGAATGTGCGCGAATAAGAAATTAACCACTAAAACATGTGTAAATCTTTCTCATACCTTCCCCATTGTATGTGTTGTGCTAATCAACACTACAATTGATAAAATTTTTGCAGCAATTCAACTTATAAACAATTGAAGATCAGAGAAAAATAGATTGTTTTCTCTAAGTATGAAAACTGCAAACGTGCCTTTAATTGCGGATCATACTTTATATAGTGCATTGTTATGCATCCGTGTGAAAGTGCACATGGGCTTAATGGGCCTGTGACACTTTTATGCGAATCGGCCCATGGTCATTTTCGTACGAATGTGTCATTTTTATTTTTCAAATTTTCAAACTTTTTCAATTTTATTAGATTTAAATATCCACTCGAATAACCAAGTCCAAGTTAATGACCATGGTTACTCAATTTGTCAACCAAGTCTAAGTTAATGACCTTGGTTGAACCAATTTAAGAACCATCTGACATTTTCATTCAAGTTTTTCAAAACTTTTCTAGTTTCAAATTAATGAACTTGTTAAACTTTTCAGCTTTTCTTCATTACAAGATTAGTTTCCACCCGGATTGCTCAGGATTTGTTTTGCATTCAGATTTTGAAGATCCGCTTTTTGTCATCGTTTTGTCGAAAATAAAGCAGAAATAAAATCTTTTTATATTTTACAAACTTTATGCTAAAACACACCTAAAATCTTTTTGTGGTTTTTAATTGTAATGAAACAACAACATATTTACAAACGTATTTTTGGTGAGTTGTGTTAGAGGATCATATCAGATTTTGACAAATCACTAGCAACGTTGATCAACATAAACTTTAAGTTTTAAACAGTTCACTTAGATTGTCAGTATATGATCCACTTAAATTTTCACACAAACTTCAATTGATTCAAGATACGAGATTAGTGTTTTAAGAACTAACTTAAACGTGTGTCCCACCTCAGAATATATTCCTTATCAAGATTCCCTAGAATCAGTCTTATAGGTGAATATACCTAAATGATATATGTCTCTGGGTTACTGCGAGGCCTTGAGAGCTCAGGTTAGAACTACCGTTCAGACAAAGAGATGAAGGCTCGACTTAAGGTATGTTCCACTTAGGAATCTTCTAAACATCTGCGCTTGATATATATCTTTCGATATTTTCAATTTTTACGCAGTGTAAGGGTTTAAGCGCGAAAGTATTATACGAGGTCTAGGCCATTGCTGACGTAAAATCAGAAGACTAAGTATAATACCCCATGTCACACCCTCAAATTACCACCTAGGGAGTGTCCCTGTTAGGCGTGTGACCACTAGTAATGAGCCACCAATTACATTGAATCCATAAGCTTAAAATAAAGTTTCATCATTTAATAGTAATAAAATCCAAACATAAGTAATTCAAAAACCACCAAGTTCAGCGGAAGCGTTAACGTAACATAATGTAAATACTTTCCAAACAACCATAGTAAATAAATGTTTGATAGATAAACCCATTAATGCAACCATGACCACTCACGCCCTCCAGCCAGCAAGTTCCTGTTCCTAAGTACCTAACGACCTACGAGCATGTAACAAGTGTATCAGACAAAGCTGGCGAGTTCACAGTTTTAGAAAACGTTTGTTACCAGTTGTATGTAAAACAGTTCAATAACCAATGCAAGTAATATTGTTAATATCTCAATTCCGAACAAGACGGTTCCTGATATACATGACTGCCCTTCCCACGTACTCCTATCTAGTACTGGGCCCCGACTGGGTCATTAGTTCACATCCGTCCTATCTAGGAGCGGTGTGAGGGTGCCAAACCTAAGTAGCGCTACCAACTAATACCCATTACCCTCCAGGTAACATAATAAGGGACTTACAAGATTGATAGGTGAGAATATTAACCAATATACCCGTTTTTACCCAAAAGACTTATCCCTCCACGGGATACCCACTGACTGTCCCCAACCACTGGGACGCATGCTCGAATGTAGTGAACTCACCTGTGGTTTGCTTGGTAAGATTAGTTACGTATGATCCAACTCAATCAACCAATCCTAATGTGGTTATCATACAACAATCAGTTTGGGTATGAGAAATCAGTCACACATCTTAACATATTCTAACAAATATAGTCAAGTGTACACATTTCAAATTGATCACACACACCAAATCCATTTGTACCTATCATATTACCCAACAAATTAATCATGTTCCATCCACACATAGACTAACACATTTAGATCACACATTTTCCTTGATGCGATCCTATAACATATGACTCGAACCAAGAGTATTCAGCCCACCGCATGAGCCCAAAAACTAAAACTAGTTTAAATATGTGTGGCCCATTAGCGTACCGCAACCCCACCAAGGCTGTACGACCCATTCTCACCGTGAACTTAGTTGGGCCAATGTTTAAAGATGCGGCCCCAGCAGCGTATCCCGGCCCAATGTCTGGGCAGCCCAACCCAAATCCGATTAGGCTGTGCGACCTATATGTGTTTGGGTTTGCGGCCCAATTTAAGATATTTGCATGTGAGGCCCAAGTGTATATTATAACCTAATCAGTTCCAAAGTCCATTGCCCAACTCACAACCCTACTTCATTATTCAATACAATCTACATAGCATGTACACTCGATTAGGAACATCAACCCGAACCCAACACCACATAATCACGTTAACTACATTGATTAATACGACTCTAGAATAACAACCAGATTGTTAATAATATATGAAATTGCTTAAGTCATCTTTATAACATATATGCCAACATCTAGCAACAATCATTAATAATCAACATCATCATCGCACATTCTGATTAATGCATAAATATTTGTTCAGTTTGTATTCATACAGTATCACATGCCCATTATAATCTCAATTAGTTAATTCACATATTACTAGAACTATCATTGACAACATTGATAGGATCACATGGCCACCACCTTTATTCATGGTTATCTACTTTTGTCAGGCCACTTACCTTCAAGTGTATTGGACCACAATAAACTACTGATATATCATAATTGATTTGCTTGACTTTTTGTGAATTTAGTGAACATTCTAATTGGACCGAGTACAATTAAGTAGTTTCGAACAATTACAAACTACACCTACTTTTGTAGATCGATACGTCAAAATCAATCAACACGTATATTCATTCGGGTTTGCTATACGTTTGGGTTTACCGATTCGTTGTTTCATCATTACTTCACACCATCATCTTATAAGTTTCTCATGGCAGTTGATGATTACCAAAACACTTATTTAAATATACACATACGCTAATCATCATCCAATCATTCAAGCAGATAATCAATCAAGAATCATAATTAGAAACAGCGAATTAACATACCGATCAAATACGAGGGCACGAGAAGTAATGCTTCGAAGACAGAAGATCTTCGATGGGGGGGGGTCTGCCACTGTCGTCACGTTTCTAAGAGTAGGGTTTCTTTGCTTGAGTTTTGTGTTAAGCCATGATATAATACGTATACATAAAAGATATGGGTTTGGGCGGTTTTCATTGAGCCGAAATGGGCTTAAGCCCATTCACTTGGGCTGCCATAACAAATGGTATAACTGCCACATAATGGGCAAAGGTGGTGGCGGTTTGGGCTTCTAGTCCACTTAGGTTTTCTTTGGGCTTCGAGGGTTTGGCATACATAATAAACATACATAATTATGTAGCAAACACACATATGTAACATACACAACCTCGTAATATTCTATTGAAGCCAGTCACGACACATGATCACATAATATACATACAAGTCACATTGAAAATACAAAGGACGTCTAGAATACGAGTTGTCACATCATCCCCAACTTGAAAGAAATTTCATCCCGAAATTTGACAAGCAATACAGAGGAGTGAAGCGATAGAAACTCAAATTAAACTATATGCAACACCACACACATAACAATCAAGCATTACACACAATCACCAATCATCCAGATAACTACGCAGACACCATGTAAACCAAATTGTAGAAACAGAATCGCGAAATCAGTCGGGTGTCACATCATCCCCAACTTGAAAGGGAATTTCGTCCCAAAATTCGCCAATGATTCCAGAAGTTGCTTCCACGTTTAAATAAGTTGATGACACCCGAGCTTCCTCTGATCATTGCATTTAGATAACAAAGGAACATAAACGTTCCATCGGACAAAAACTGCCTTAAGTTCGAGACATAAACAATATCATGCACGTTACCCAATTCGTCGGGTAACTCGAGTTTGTAAGTCATGTGATCTATTCCTCCCAGAGTGTTGTATGGCTCAAAGTGATGTAGGTTAAGCTCGCCACGCTTCCCAAGCATACCACACCCTCCCAGGGTGAGACTTTCAACATGATACGATTGCTTACAGCGATCTTCCTGTGTTTCCTAAGCCTATCAGCTTTCCTGACGGTCACTTGTTGCCGCCAGACGATTTCCGATCGAAACAATCTTCCCAAGAGTTTCAAGTACAAGTCGTGGGCCTACGATTGCGTTGTTAACCACCTTAATTCAATAAAGAGGTTGGTGTCACTGTCCATGCAATGCCTCAAACAGAGCTGTCTGAATACTAGAATGATAATTGTTGCAGTAAATTCAACCAGAGGTAGGTGTCCTTCCAATGTTACTATGTCAATCACGCACATGCTTGCAGCATGTTTCCGTGCGTCAGGATGGTTCATTGCTCTGTCTGATTGTCCTACAGTGATACGCGATGCTCACGTCAAGATGTGAGCCAAGGGTGTTGTGTTTCGCCCACCATAAATCAGATGTATTTCAAAAATCGGAGGCAACAGGAGTTGGCACCTCGTGCCTAATAGCCGCCTCTCTCAGAGGAATATCCACAAGCTGTGAAGACTCGTCAGTCTCCTTGATTGTAAGAAAGTGTGTTGGTAACGCGAGACAATCAACGATCACCCTGGCGATATTGTTTTCGTTTCGAGTTCTAGGTAGCCCAGTGACAAAATCCATGGTAGTCTGTTCCCGTTTTCATATGGGTGTTTCTGGTTGCTGACACTTCACATTGACTTTTCCGTAAGTCAATCCTCATTCACATAGCTTGCTAGGTGGGCCTTCATGCCCGATCGTCAATACCCGGTGTATAAATCCTAATGTCTCTCATCAAAACCCAGACGACTAGAATATCGAGGCCGGTGTGCTTTGCTCAACACAAATTTCCTACAGTCACTGTATAATGAGGTCCATATCCGTTCCATGAGGTAGCGAATATCGTCCGTCTTGCCAAAATTGTTCCTCCATGCCTCGCATGGACTCAACTTGAAAATTCTCCTCCGTTAGTTCTTCAGTTTGAAAAGAACGAGTTTGATCTGGTAGGTTGGAGTTGATAGTGAGCTGCAAGGCTCGTACACATTCAAGTTCCACAATCGTAATCCTCTCTAAAGTTCCATCCAGCGATGCCATAAACTGATCTAGCTCTTTTGAAACCAGGGTACACGAGAGGCCCTTGTGATCCGTCTAAGTAACGCATTCGGTACTGTCCAAGTAATGCCTCCAAGTAAATCCAAAGACCACGGTTTCCACCGCCGGTTGTGTGTCGTGTAGTTCCTCTTTGTATCTCCATTACGTAAGTCATCACTCTCTCGTGTTGCGTTGACGTGTAGCTGGGAATCTGATTCGAACCAAGATGATATACCACTGAATCACCCGCACCCTCGGGTAAAGACGATGCTCAGTGCATCAAAGAGTTGGGATTCGAAAGCTGAAAAGACGTCCTCCTGTTCTGTCTTTCACGAACACAGCACCCAGCTGTGCTAAAGAGATTTAAGCTACGCGACCCTCAAAAATCCCGTGATTAATCTAAGATAGTAACAAGCGTGACCAAGAAGTTGCTGTATCCTCAAAGGACTCTTTGGTTTCGATCAGTTTCCAACCAAAACGGGTCTTAGCGAGGTCCACATGCATTCCCACTTCGTTGATTACATGATCAAAATGCATATCTCGAATCCAGATGTTACGTTTAACAAGACTTCACACGTAATGACTCCTCTCTCAGGAGCCCTAAGATAGGATACAGACGTCTCCCATGATGTCCCTTCCTCCAGGAAATGACCCAAAACGTCATTAATAAACACGGTCGATTCTGGTGGTCCATAAGCTGCTGGTGTGTTGATTATCTCGATGGACATGGTGTACAAAGTTGCACTGGCCGCATTGCGTTTGATATGCTGTTCTAAGAGCACCCCCCCTTGGACTTCCATCTGATGATAGTTCATTTGTTAGCCAATCCTCGAATGGGAGCTTGACTCTCGCAACTAGTCGACAGGTTGTCAATACATGGTCGGGGCAAATGGTTCCTGACTGCCACTTTGTTGAGTCCTCGATAATCAGTATGCATACGAAAAGGATTATCTTCACGGATATAAATGGGGCTCCCCGGAGCGAAAACTAGGTCCGACAAAACTTCTGTTCCACAGTCTCTGCAGTTGATTTGACAGTTCTTGCATCCCTCCTGGCGCAAGACAATAAGAAGTACGAAGAATTAAGGCTGCCTCTGGCATGAGATCAAATGAAGATTCTGCCTAAGAGTTGTGGTAGTACGCCTGAAAGTTCCTCGAATAGTACACTGAGATAAGTCACAAACAATTGATGGATCCTCGAGCCTCTTTTCTTAGCCTTACCATCAGTAACGATTGCTGTCATGGCGGGGTAATCCCTCCGTAGACACATCTTGGGCTTGCATTGCTGATAGGATGCTAACCTTTGCACCTCTCTGACGCCTCAGCTCAGACGATGATTCTCCACTAGGGAGAGGGATACGCAAAATTCTCTCTTCACCGGGTGTATCTGCGCGATTTCTGGATAACCAATCCACACTAACTACTGCATTGTAACCATCAGGGATAGTAGGAGGAATGTCGATGTCGAACACTTGTCCCACAAGGTCGAGTTTGTATCCCAACGAACATATTAGATTTCATTTTACTTGCCATCAGCCGATTCCACATAAGGTTCGGTTTCCAGGAGCATCAAGGTCAAACAGAATAAAGACGAAACGATTAGCTTCCAAGAACGTGCTGACCACCACGTTGCTGTAATCCTGGCGTCGCCCACGCCAGCCCCAAGTGCCCTTCCATGAGCATCATGTTATTGTTTTCGCTGCGAGAATTTTTTTTAGTACTGCTGTCGTTCCCCTGGTTGTTGTCGTCTTGGTTTAACAACGGCCCATCCATGTCGTAGGCACCTTCATTCCCATACTGAAGGCTACGATTACGAGCACCTTGATGTTGCCATGACTGTTTCCTCTAATGCCGTTGCTTGAAACGGGGATCTACGATCCTTCACCGACCAAGTCCATCTTCTCACATTCTATGCCCCACCCTAATGCGCTACTTGCTGTGCTGGTAGTCACCCATTCCACACTATAATCCGTTGTTATCGCTTATGTCCTGATTGATTCGTAAAAGTTGACTCCCATGAGTCACTGACTAGGGTTAAGAGTTCGATTGAAGTCAATCTGTTGCTGCTCGTTGCCGGTAGCCAAGGTCGTCCTAATACCGAGGTTGGTGAAGTACTACGTTCATCCTCTTGTCCATCGTTCTTGCAAGTTGACTGAGTAATACACGGTATGTTTCCAGAGTGTTGCAGAAGTGATCGCACTTCAGGGTCTAAGACGTTAACGCGCTAGGTTCAAACAAACAAGATAGGTGAGGAAAGTATAGACCAATCATTCGACGCAGAGACATCCATCTCAGGGACGTTCGTGCAAGCACCTAACATTCTACACAGTTCGCTAGGCGTTCAGATGGGTGTTTAGGTAATACTCGATAGCATCGAGATTCGTAAGGATTCAAAGTGGAGTGAAAAGATCATGTTAAGTAAGAGACAATCACTGCTATGACTCTTATAAACTGTTGTGTTTCACATTGATTTAATAACATAATGGAACCCCTTTTTCACTTGTTAAGCCTCACTGGGACTCGCATGCACCCCACAGTATTATTATGTGTGCACCCACAATAATATTGTGATTTGCATGCTCATCTCAGCTCCTCCTAACTCATGTCAAATGGTTCCTCAAACTCATGTAGCTAGCAAAAAATATCACGAAACGCGAGTCAAGAATGTCTAAGGAAACACCATACTACCAATCACATAACGCATGCAAGTAATGAATTCATACTATTGTGCTAAACGTGCAATTACATGCAATGTCATATGTAAGTGTTCACTAGTTATGCAGTACAATGAGTAAACAAGAGGCGAACCTTGCGGTCTGGAGCTGAGTGTCATGGTCGTATTCGCACTTTCAGAACTGTTCGGTTATAGTCTGGTTTTATAAAAACATTTTTAAAACCAAGTTCACTATAACCAGTGGCTCTGATACCAAACTGTCACACCCTCAAATTACCACCTAGGGAGTGTCCCTGTTAGGCGTGTGACCACTAGTAATGAGCCACCAATTACATTGAATCCATAAGCTTAAAATAAAGTTTCATCATTTAATAGTAATAAAATCCAAACATAAGTAATTCAAAAACCATCAAGTTCAGCGGAAGCGTTAACGTAACATAATGTAAATACTTTCCAAACAACCATAGTAAATAAATGTTTGATAGATAAACCCATTAATGCAACCATGACCACTCACGCCCTCCAGCCAGCAAGTTCCTGTTCCCAAGTACCTAACGACCTGCGAGCATGTAACAAGTGTATCAGACAAAGCTGGCGAGTTCACAGTTTTAGAAAACGTTTGTTACCAGTTGTATGTAAAACAGTTCAATAACCAATGCAAGTAATATTGTTAATATCTCAATTCCGAACAAGACGGCTCCTGAAATACATGACTGCCCTTCCCACGTACTCCTATCTAGTACTGGGCCCCGACTGGGTCATTAGTTCACATCCGTCCTATCTAGAAGCGGTGTGAGGGTGCCAAACCTAAGTAGCGCTACCAACTAATACCCGTTACCCTCCAGGTAACATAATAAGGGACTTACAAGATTGATAGGTGAGAATATTAACCAATATACCCGTTTTTACCCAAAAGACTTATCCCTCCACGGGATACCCACTGACTGTCCCCAACCACTGGGACGCATGCTCGAATGTAGTGAACTCACCTGTGGTTTTCTCGGTAAGATTAGTTACGTATGATCCAACTCAATCAACCAATCCTAATGTGGTTATCATACAACAATCAGTTCGGGTATGAGAAATCAGTCACACATCTTAACATATTCTAACAAATATACTCAAGTGTACACATTTCAAATTGATCACACACACCAAATCCATTTGTACCTATCATATTACCCAACAGATTAATCATGTTCCATCCACACATAGACTAACACATTCAGATCACACATTTTCCTTGATGCGATCCTATAACATATGACTCGAACCAAGAGTATTCAGCCCACCGCATGAGCCCAAAAACTAAAACTAGTTTAAATATGTGTGGCCCATTAGCGTACCGCAACCCCACCAAGGCTGTACGGCCCATTCTCACCGTGAACTTAGTTGGGCCAATGTTTAAAGATGCGGCCCCAGCAGCGTATCCCGGCCCAATGTCTAGGCAGCCCAACCCAAATCCGATTAGGCTGTGCGACCTATGTGTGTTTGGGTTTGCGGCCCAATTTAAGATATTTGCATGTGAGGCCCAAGTGTATATTATAACCTAATCAGTTCCAAAGTCCATTGCCCAACTCACAACCCTACTTCATTATTCAATACAATCTACATAGCATGTACACCCGATTAGGACCATCAACCCGAACCCAACACCACATAATCACGTTAACTACATTGATTAATACGACTCTAGAATAACAACCAGATTGTTAATAATAAATGAAATTGCTTAAGTCATCTTTATAACATATATGCCAACATCTAGCAACAATCATTAATAATCAACATCATCATCGCACATTCTGATTAATGCATAAATATTTGTTCAGTTTGTATTCATACAGTATCACATGCCCATTATAATCTCAATTAGTTAATTCACATATTACTAGAACTATCATTGACAACATTGATAGGATCACATGGCCACCACCTTTATTCATGGTTATCTACTTTTGTCAGGCCACTTACCTTCAAGTGTATTGGACCACAATAAACTACTGATATATCATAATTAATTTGCTTGACTTTTTGTGAATTTAGTGAACATTCTAATTGGACGGAGTACAATTAAGTAGTTTCGAACAATTACAAACTACACCTACTTTTGTAGATCGATACGTCAAAATCAATCAACACGTATATTCATTCGGGTTTGCTATACGTTTGGGTTTACCGATTCGTTGTTTCATCATTACTTCACACCATCATCTTATAAGTTTCTCATAGCAGTTGATGATTACCAAAACACTTATTTAGAAACAGCGAATTAATCAATCACTTATTTAAATATACACATACGCTAATCATCATCCAATCATTCAAGCAGATAATCAATCAAGAATCATAATTAGAAACAGCGAATTAACATACCGATCAAATACGAGGGCACGAGAAGTAATGCTTCGAAGACAGAAGATCTTCGATGGGGGGGGGGGGGGGGTCTGCCACTGTCGTCGCGTTTCTAAGAGTAGGGTTTCTTTGCTTGAGTTTTGTGTTAAGCCATGATATAATACGTATACATAAAAGATATGGGTTTGGGCGGTTTTCATTGAGCCGAAATGGGCTTAAGCCCATTCACTTGGGATGCCATAACAAATGGTATAACTGCCACATAATGGGCAAAGGTGGTGGCGGTTTGGGCTTCTAGTCCACTTAGGTTTTCTTTGGGCTTCGAGGGTTTGGCATACATAATAAACATACATAATTATGTAGCAAACACACATATGTAACATACATAACCTCGTAATATTCTATTGAAGCCAGTCACGACACATGATCACATAATGTACATACAAGTCATATTGAAAATACAAAGGACGTCTAGAATACGAGTTGTCACATCATCCCCAACTTGAAAGAAATTTCATCCCGAAATTTGATAAGCAATACAGAGGAGTGAAGCGATAGAAACTCAAATTAAACTATATGCAACACCACACACATAATAATCAAGCATTACACACAATCACCAATCATCCAGATAACTACGCAGACACCACGTAAACCAAATTGTAGAAACAGAATCGCGAAATCAGTCGGGTGTCACACCCCAGATATCAATAAGTATAAAAACCTAATATATCTTAATCAGGCAATCTCTTAAACGAAATTTTGGTGTACTAAGTCCATATATCCGAGAGATGTTCCCCATGAATTAAGAAAGTTATTGATTTAGGTTTATATCTCAAAATCAATCTACTAAATGTGTAAAAACCTACTGGCATCTCATCCGTGAGACCGTTTATCACTTTTTAACTATACATTTCTTTAGCATGTTCTGACTGTCTTACTGGTGTACTATCATTTCCTCTTTACACGCTAACTCTTTTGCCTTTTTCTGTATTTTTTACATTTTTTAATTTTTAAATGTTTTTGTATTTTGTACTACATTTTCTCCCCCTAAAATTAAAAACATTTTAAAAAGAAGAAAATGACAAACTGATGCAGATTATGTTTCAACGTCCTCTGCCTTGGAATCACCTTCGACAACTTCACCCCTTGAGGACAAAAGCTTCATACCGTTAAGTTTCAAAAGATATTGAAATTTTGATCTGTCAAACGGTTTTGTATAAAAGTCAGCTTTTTGTTCATCGGTGTGGATTTTTTCAATTTTAATCAACTTCTTTTTGTAGTGATGTGTGCAAAATGCAACATATAAATTACATCAATAGAGGCATAAAACTAACCGTTTTTTAGTACTAATGTTGGAAAAAACGCGTTTCTTTCTTCCTTTTGAATTTACAGGACCAAACAAGCTTAAAAGAACAAAATGAACAAATAAGCAACCAAAACCAACATAAATACAAGAAGAAGAAATAAAGTGAAATGGCCGACCCCCCGGCAGCATCTCCCAAAGAAAAAACAAGAAGACAAAAACTGACCACGGGGCCGTGCCCAGCTAGGCATGGGGCGTGGTCGGCCCTGGCACATCAAGACAAAAGCTGCAGGAGCTTCTACGCCCACCACGGGGCCATGCCCAGCTCTCCATGGAGCGTGGTCAACTCTTAGATTTGCATAATCTTGTTAGTACAGCAAAGAGTTGACCACGGGGCTGTGCCCAGAAGACACGGGGTCATGTGGGGCCCTCTGTTGACAATTATAATTAATGAAGGAAGAGAAAAGGATGGCCACGGGCTGTGCCCACTGGACACGGGGCCGTGGCCAGGGCTCTGTTTTGGCTATAAATAGGGGTGCTTGGTTCACTTCAAAGGCATCGCTTGGCAAACCACTTCTCTCCCACTTTTCCACCAATCCACCACCACTACAACACCAACACCCACCACCATCATCCATCTATCATCTTTAGAGTGTGTAGTAGTCTCGGGATCTACGATTGATCGTAAGAGTTCTTGTCAATCATAGGCCATGTTTGGCTAATCTCTTACATCACTTTGTGAAGACAAGTCTTTAATGTATTACTTTTGATTTTTAATCTTTCAGCACTTTTTAATTGGGTTTGTATTAATGACTTTAATAACTAGTTTCTTATGTTGAAAGTGAATTTTCTTTACCATTTCTTCATGATGTCATTGATTTGCTCATTCGTGTCTTTACGGTCTATATAAAGCGCGTTAACTACCTGGAAGGGGGTTAGGAGGGTGGTTTGGTAAAGTTCTTGTCTCGTTCAGTGTATAGATCCTGCGAGGACTTGGTTCAAGCTTTCTAGGACCTCCTTCAATGCCCAACGGTATTGGATGGATGGGTGCGAATAGCTTGAACCCTTCATAAGTAAACTACTATTAATACTTTAAACCGGCTTCTTTGTTGGTGCAGTTGTCTGTCGACTTCATCTTTATTCGAGTCTTGTAATAGAATAGATAAAACAAGTCACGTAGTTCGAGATAAGTAGGAAACAGAGGTGAACAAGCCAGTTCAAACGAAGTGGTCAGTTCAAACGAAGTGGACAGTTCAAACGAACTGGACCAGTTCGTACGAACTGGAAAGGTTTGTTAAAACGAACTGGAAATAGTATAAATAGGTGACTTGTGATTTTCATTTGTAACTTTTGGATTCCGGTAGCGAAGCTCTGCCGAAGTGTCTTCAAGTCTGTAAACGCGTTCTAATCAATACAAAACACAATTAATTGTGAATATCAAGCTGAAACAAAATCTGATTCATTGAATTCCGCCTTTGAATCAGTTTAGAGCTCTTCTGATTGACTCGTTAGGTTGTTTCACAATCCTACATTCTTGGGATTGTATCCTTGCTGACTCAAACCACTTAGCCGAGGGTAACGTCACCTTCAAAAGAGGGGCCTACCACTTTTCGTATTAATAACTTACTTAATTGTCTTTCAATATTCCAACTCTTTGGAATTGTATCCTTGCTGACTCAAACCACTGGGTTGAGGGTAACGTCACCTTCAAAAGAGGGGCCTACTACTATAATTAAGATAATCTCTTAAAAAGTCCGAAAGTGCAAAAATCATCGAAGGATACATTAAAGATGAGTTGGATCCAAGTGATTATCTTGTCCATTTGTTTTTCATTTTATTTATCTTTTCATTTTAGTTTTATTTTCATGTTTCAAAACTTTTCTCAAAAAAAAATTGGATCGATTAGACGTTGAGGATAAACCGGTACTAAAAACTCTTGTGTCCTTGGACGACCTCGGTATCTTACCCACACTATATTACGCTCGCGATGGGTGCACTTGCCCAAGTGTGTGTTTAGTGTTAGTATAATATCGTGTTTTATAAATTTAAAACTTGACTAATGTGTAAAATGGGCTTAAAATATCAATAAAATCATATCACGCTTAACGCACCCCAGTAGCAATCACGAATGAAGTGATGTCGAATTTCAATGTGTTTTGTCTTAGAGTGATGAACATGGTTTTTAGTTATATTTATTGCAGCCTCATTGTCTAAGTAAAAAGAAATGTTAACAAATTGTAGACCACAGTCTCTCATCTGCTGTTGAATCCAGAATATCTGTAAACAACAGCTACTAGCCGAGACGTACTCAGCTTCTCATGTAGAGAGAGAGATTGTAGTCTATTTCTTACACTGCCATGTTACCTGTCTAGTTCCGAAGAACTGGAAGCCGACGATAGCGCCGAGACTTGGAGTTCCTTTGAGATATCGCATGATTCTTTTGACGATCACCATGTGAGATGCTCTCGGACTTGATTGATAGCGAGTTGCGAGGCATGTGGGATACATAGTATCTAGCCGAGACGCTGTCAGGTACATGAGGGACCCTATCATCGACCGGTACAAAGTCTCGTCGACTTTATCCCCCATGGGATCCGGATGAGTGCGTGATTGAGCGCCAATGGTGTGGACATAAATGAAGTTCCTGTCATGCTGAATTTCTCCAACACGTCGTGAACATACTTTGTTTGGTGAATGAATATTCCTCCCGACAAGTGATCAACCTGTAAGCCTAAGAAGAACTTCATTTCTCCCATTGAGCTCATCTCGAACTTGAGTTTCATGACCCATTCAAAGTCTTTGCAAAGTGAATCATTTGTCAAACCAAAAATTATATCATCCACGTAAATTTGGACTATCAGCAAGTGCCCATCAGCTTCTTTGGTGAAGAGAGTAGCATCTACTTTGCCACGAGTAAAACCATTTGACAACAGGTGCTGAGACAAAGTCTCGTACTAGGCTCTCGGGGCCTGATGCAACCCGTATAAGGCTTTATCTAGCAAGTAAACCTTGTCCTGTGATCGAGATCGATAAAGCACGGTGGCTGACCGATATACACCTCTTCTTTGACTTTTCCATATAGAAATGCTGACTTGACATCGAGCCGGTAAACTTTAAACCCTTTCCAAGATGCAAAAGCGAGGAAAATTCGAATCGCCTCTAGCCTAGCAACATGAGCATAAACCTCTGTGAAGTCGGTACCCTCCTGCTGGCTAAAACCTTGAACCACTAGGCGAGCTTTGTTTCTGACTATCACGCCTCTATCATCACGTTTGCACTTGAATACCAATTTTGTTTTGATCATTCTTTGACCCTCGAGTAAATCTACTAGCTTCTAAACACCTAACTTCTCAATTGATTTAGCTCCTCTTGCATCGCGTTTACTCACGATTCTTCAGTAAGTGACTTTTTATAAGTTTTGGGTTCCACCTGCGAAATAAAGCACTTAATGGAAAAATCAGTTTGTAAAGGAGCTATTTAAGTATAAAAACATGATAAGCCCTAATCAATTTGGTGTCTGGTTCGGACTCCTGATTGGAGTTCTCTAATGATGTACTATTTAGGGTGATAAGAAAGTGTTATGGGCATCACTTTGTTTGGAACTACCACCTTGTCCTCCAGATTTGAAATGTTTTGTTCCACATTCTGTGTGACTTCGTCTGTTTGACCATCAATCTGGGTCTGCTCCCCCTTAGAATCAGATTCTCCTCTATCTAACAAAGGACCGTTATAGACTGAATTATCTGATTCATCAAACACCGTGGCTTGTATGTTCTCAGCAAGTTCAACTATTTCTGGTGTCTGGGTTTGATCATCTACTTGAGTGTTACTAGGGCCTGCTTCCGTATCATCTTCGTTGGGTACAACATCAATGAGCTTATCGATTATCTCCTCATTATCCTTTTCTATCTTAAGTCTTTTCAACTCAAGTAAAATATGATAGAAATGCTCTATCATTTATCTGACATTTTCACCTTTTAGACAATTGAACAAATCAAATTCTTTCTTTAATAAATTTTTTTTTGCTCTTCATCGTTTCTGCCCCACCCTCGTATTTACTTTGCAATGCCTCCCACATAGATTTTGATGTTTTTGTGTGTTGAAGCAAAGAAAGTACATCATCTCTGACTAATTGTTGCAGAATGTTATCATTTTTACTTCATTAGAAAAAAGCATTTTTATCTTCTACTTAATACTCCCCAATTGGTATTTCTTATCCACGATCATTTTTTGGAGATTCATATTCAAATGTTAACATTTTACAACTTTCAAAAGCATAAGCTTTAAGCCAGTTTTCAAATCGATCTTTCTACCCATTATAACCCGCAATGTTCATTAACTTGGGCTGCTTTTGATAATTTCCGTAAGCATTATCAATGCTTAGGCTTTCAAATATAACATTTGAGGCAGTTTTTGGTGTGGATGTTGATCGGATGTGAAAGCATCATAAAACTCATTGTAGAATTCCGACTACATGATCACAATCTTTGAACTACTCGAGAAGTACCTGATAAAGTCAACACACGGTCAAATCAAACTTGTAACTATAACAAGTAAACCCCTTTCGTACGAACGAGAATGTCGTTCCGTGCGAACTGGTCAAAGTTTGACTGATCAAAAAAATTTGTGCACTTTCGTACGAATCGGTGTTAGGAAACTTTATTTGTAAGTATTGAAGAAAATCAAGTTCAGCTTGATCTATAAAGAAGATAAAAGTCCTGAAGATCAAAACAACAAAAGGAAGACCGGATTGGGCAACTGAAAAGAACAACATCTACTTCAAAGAATCAAAAGTTGATCAAGAACTGAAGAAGATTATCAGAGAAGGCTTTTCTGATGGATCTAATGATATTTCTGATAAAATATCATCAGTTTCTGGCGATTCTGATCATCAAACTTTCTGATGATTTGTTCACCAGAATTTCCGATGAAGTGGTTATCAGAAATTCTGATAAAACCCCACTTGTCTAAAAATCAGTTCTATCCTGCCATAATAACCGAAACAAATTGACATTATTAGATATCATGATGAAAAAGGAAACTTGATTATTGGATTCAATGAATATGTCAAGAAGCTACTTTTTGCAGGACATAAACATGAATAAACAAATGTTTATTCATGTATCAAAGTTGTCTATAAATAGAAGGCTCATCAAGCAAAGAACAATGAGTTAAGCCTAGCATTCAATACATACTACAAACTCCATTGTCCTTTCACCTCAGAATTCACAAGTATTCGTTTTGTAATAGATAATAATCTCACAATCACCTTGTAAACCATTTTGTTTCAAAGTGATATAAACTTGAAAATTATGTAAGTCTTGTTTCTTGAAAGCCTGATTTCTATTTCCGCACATTATTTTCACACTTGTTGAAATCACTTGCCATATTACATGAAAAGAAGTTTTTAAGTCCAGACTGGGACCAACAATTGGTATCAGAAGAGATTGAATAACTCATTTTCAAACGATCAATCGCTCATCTTCTTTTCTCTAAATATGGAAAACTTTCAAACATGGAATAATGAGTTTTTCAATCTCTTCTGATACCAATTGTTGGTCCCAGTCTGGACTTAAAACCTTTGAGCAGAGGTTGAGGGGAGGAGGCCAAAGATACCAGAAAAGTGACAGAGGGAGGATGGAAGGAAGATCTAAGGATGAAGGTAGATCAAAGGATAAGGGAAAGGCTGAAGTTTTATGTTATAAATGCAATCAAAAGGGTCACTATGCATAAGAATGCAAAACCAAGAAACTGAAGGACGTTGCATATTATGAGAAGAAGCTAGAATAAGCAAAGAAGCAACAATAAGTCAGTTTGATTGCAGGGACAAATACATGGCTATCTGATGATTCTTCTGGTGAAGAAGAAGAAGAGATGGCTAATTTCTGCTTTATGGCACTTTCAGATGAACTACCAGAAACTTCAGAACAGAAGGTAAATTTAGATAATCTTGATCTTGAACACAAGTTAAACAAGCTCATGTCATATTTTCTAAATCTGCAAGATAAACAGAAATCAGATAGTAAAAAATCTGATGAGTTGCAAAAGACCATGAATAAAGTTATACTTGAAAACCAGTTACTAATAGAAGAAAGCTTAGACCACAGAGCTAAAAATGAATTTTATGAAAAAGAAAGAAAAGATCTTTACAAGAAAATTCATGATAAGGAAATAAATGTAAAAGGTTTTCAACAAGCTAAGGAATTCATTAACTTTATTGAATCTACACCAAAGAACAAAGGAGAGGGTTTAGGGTATGTAAAAACAAGTGAAATCAAACCCACAATCTTTGTAAAAGCAACACATCAGATTTCTGATAAATCTTCATTAGAATCTGATTCTGAATCTTGCAAATCAACCAGTTTTGAGAACTATTTTGAAATATCAAAACCCAACTTGAAAGCAAAAAGGAGTGAATCCAAACAAATATCTTTAAATATTCCAGAAGCAGTTCACTCAATGTTTCAAAATTATCCACTCATTCCATCACAAGAAAAGAAATCAGAAAATTCTGATAAAGAATCTTGTATGTGTGTTGAAATACTGAAGCTTGTTTAACACCATCTCCAAAAGAAAAGTGAAAAAATCTGTTCATGGCTCAGCATGTAATAGATATTCTGATGAAAGACCATCAAAAGAAAACAATTTGATTAAAATCTCATAAGAAAAAGTACCCAAGCAAGTCTGGGTACCAAAAACCCTCTAATTTTTCCATTTCAGGACCATCATGTGCAGTAGATCTAGTACTGCGATTCTGGAAGCTCCAAGCACATGACTGGGGATATGAGCTTACTTAGTAACTTTGTTTCAAAACTGGGTAAATTGGTAAATTTTGGGAATGGAGTAAAAGGGAGGATTTTGGGGTATGGATGCATAAGGTATGGATGTTTGACCAATGAAAAAGTAGCCTATGTAGAAGGCTTATAGTACAATCTGCTGAGTTGTAGTCAATTCTGAGTTAAAAGTTTACATGTAATCTTTTACCAGAAACATGCTTGAAATTGGTTTGGATGACAATCAAGGAACAAAAAATTCTGATAATCAAAGGATAACACAACAGTTCTCTAAGAAAGGAAATCATCAATCTGATGAAACATCAGAAAATCTGATAAACTATCAGAATATCTGATAAATCATCAGAAATTCTGATAAAACATTAGAAAGCTTGTTAAAACATCACTATCATCCTTGATTATCAAAACAAATTCACACATGTCACCATCTTTATTCATATCTCATATTTGCGTAAACATAATTTTTTTCTTTTCCATTTTTTTTATCTTTTCGAATTCTTATTATTAGTTTTTGTTGCATTTTTTTTCCTTAGGACTGATAACGTCATAGACAGAAAAATTTTCTGGGAACTCGTTAATGGTAGTTAAACTTTTCTCTCTTTCATTCATTACACCTCATCAATATTAAGGAGATTGAAGTGACATATAGGCGGATAATCATGATATATTATCAGGAAATGGCCGCCTAAAGCATTAATGCACGAGAATTTATCTTAGTACTTCCTTATGCTATTTGATAGAAAATTAAATAACAAAGATGGTGATGACACAAAATCTATAAGTAAGTAGATGTCATTTATGGCAAACTTCAAGTTTACTATAAATGATCATCACCTTGAACTAATATTGTCACTATCATATAAGGAAACCCTAGAAAATTCAACTTCATCTTCTTCTTCAAACTCACAAACATGCTAACCATCAATGATGATCGATTCCCGCTTCCTCACCATCATTTTCACAATCTTAAACTGAGGACCAACCTTGAGGGGTCTCAATGGGAAGGATGCCAAACCATACTAAACCTGATCATGGGAAGTCGTTTGAAATATGCTCTCACTGCCCACATCATGGTCTACCCAGACATTCTTCAAATGTTTTGGAAAAATGCAAGATTATTAAGATATGAGGGTAGAGGGCAGATTTCTATCGAGAGTATGGTGCTTAACCAAAGAATAATGGTAACTGAAGATATCATCAGGACAGTTCTACAACTCAATGATGATAATGAAGTTGTGATGTTCACAAAAGCACAGATAGGTCAAACCTTGGAGCTGATGGGTTACAATCCTGCAAACCCATTAGGAGCAATAAACAAAAATGGCTTCATCAAGCCATGGCAATATCTGGTCACACAGATGGGATCATGCTTCTCAAAGAATATTATTAACCATTAAGAAGTCTCCTATAGGTTAATGGAGCCTGTACGGGCATTCGCACTAGACACACCTTACAATTTCTCTTATTATATAATGAAAGATATTGCAAGCAATTTGTGGTCTGGCAAGCCATTCTTGGTTTACCCTAGTTTTCTGATGAGGGTAATCACAAGTCAGCTAGGCTTTGGAGGTGTTCCTGCGGGTTTCCCCAGAGCTGAGATGAGACTTCAACAAAACATGGATCTCAACATGCTCATACCTACTAACCAGAACTCTGGGCTGGTGACGGAATTATGGTTGCTCCTTGAAATGGATCATGGAGAAGGGATGGACCTGGATTAGGCCGTTTTTGTTTAACTTCGTTTGTGTAGATATTTTCTTTGGTAACTTGTTAATATAGTATGTTTCTATAGTTAACTTACTTTCTGGTTCATGGGTTGGGGGGAAGGAAAAACAAAAATGGGTAAAGATATATGAGAAGTCATATATCAACGTATGATCATCAGAAAACAAATGATTTGCCACAATACTCTGAGTTTTTGATAACATAAGATTGAAATCTGGTAATATAACTTAAAATTTCTCTCTCTAAATTTTTTTCTGTTAAAACTTCAAAATGATAAAATTTTAGAAAATATCCGAAAAAGTTAAGAGACTTGGATGCCACCAGAGAATCATATGTAATTCTACTAACCTCATCTCATTCCCTCTCATCCAAAAAAAAAACATGGATACTAGAATATCTTCTATTCAATCAAAAGAGAAACTTCAAAAATCTGTTGAAAATGCTCACAAGTTTAGGGGGAATTCCAATTGAGAAATTCTATTGAAAATTGCTGACTTCTGTTGACCACATGTGAAAGGTCAACAAAATTCAAATAAATATATATACATATATATATATACATAATATATATATATATATATATACACATATATATACACGTATATATATATATATATGTATATATCTATATATATATATATGTATATATATATAGGGGACCGCTAAAATGAAAACCACCTCCAGTTGTAAGAACCACGGGAACCACTTTCTGGCCATTAGATCAAGAAGATGGATGGATGAGATTGAAAGTATTTAAAATTAATATTAAAAACTTTTTGTCTTATTATGTTTTTAATATTTTATTGTTAAAGGGTATATAAGTAAAATTGCTTTTTTTGTCTTATTATATATATTAATTTTTAATTACCTTTTTTGTCCTATTCTGTAACACCCGACTCATTATTTTAAGATTTTAAACTAAAAACACGCATTTGTTTTTTTGTTTTTTTTAATTTCAAAATGCATCATTTCAAAACTTAGTTATAAAAACTAAGTTTACATGGTTATGGTATTCTAGTTTACAAACTAACTAGTTTAAACATTCAACATTAAGTTTAGTGTTTACAAAATAAACATTGTCTAAAACAAGATTAGATTAACGCGGAAGCTTTCAAACTTTGTGTTCGGTTCTTGAATTCTTGCTTGATCGGCATCCGGAATGAGACGAACATCACCTAAGGTCAAAACCACATCAATTGTTAGTTTTGACAACTTTATAACATGTATAAACAAGTTCCGGTATCATACAAATAACAAAAGAATAAAATTTCAGATTTTTGATCTGTCGCGCCACGCTACAGATTCCTTTCAATCCTTCGCGGGCCGCGAGCGCGCCCGCGTGTCACGCCAGAACAAGTGACTCCCTTCGCGTGCCACGAGGGAGACCGTTTTCCAGCAGATGCGGGTTAAAATCCTGCACTTTTGCCCAGCACCATTTTCTTTCAATTTTTCAACTTCTAAGGTGCATAACTTTTTATCTACTAATCCGATTTGAGTGATTCTTTTTTCCTATGCTTTCGTAATTTGATTCCCCATCATATGGAGTTAAAATCCAATATCCAGATTTACAATTTTCTAGGTTTTAGGCCTTCGGCTTAATTTTAAT
This sequence comes from Helianthus tuberosus, assembly GCA_030545235.1. Lineage (NCBI taxonomy): Eukaryota > Viridiplantae > Streptophyta > Magnoliopsida > Asterales > Asteraceae > Helianthus > Helianthus tuberosus. Next base: position 94,124,501 of record CM060399.1, on the reverse strand, counting down.
TATTAAACTTTTAACAAAGCTTTTGACCCGTTTATACTATCATCAGACGAACTTGTTTATTACACCCTGATTCTCGTGGATATCATATTTTAAGGTTTCCTATCACACGAGGTTCAAATCACGGGTTATCACACATCATTACCCGTTTATACTTATGCGTTTGTTTTGACCCGTTAAGGGTATTTAAGCGCTTTTACGCACAAGCCATACTCATTCATTTCTAACTTCATATTCCCATATTTTAATATCTACTTATATACCGCCACCACTATTTTTGTGGTGGATTTAACATATTGAACCCATTATCCTAAGTTTTACCATTCGGTTAGTCATTTTACGCTAATGACCCATTTTTTTAACTATAAACTTATTTATGCGTACCTGGCTCAGATCAACATATTGACCCGTTTTAATACCTTGTCTCAATAATCGCTAATTCATAGCATCTCTAATTCATAAGCCGATTTATCCTGTGTGCATAAAACTCCACAAACACTTATTAGTCGTTAATTGTCAAATGATATCAACATTACCATTTGACCCGTTTGGTCTAAACGACCAAACATTTTGCGCTTATATTTGACTAGATCACCATTTTACCCTTTTTTATTCGTTTAGGCTTACTTAGAAAGTAACCATTCAAAAACTCATTTTTATTTATGTCATCCCATGACCAAATTACCATTTCACCCATTTTACCATTAAACATGGTTTTTCGTCTTTTGATACGTTCCGACCCGTATCTTTTCGTGTCAAAATCATATTTTGAATATAACCTTGTGGTATTTATAATCTATAAATAATACATATCTTATGATAAAGGTGTAAGCTTTACTTACTTCGCGTCCGCGCAAACATTCTTTGCATCCATCATCTGTTTGACCCGTTCCTTTCCAAGCTCCCACCTAGCTTGTTTAGAGTCAAACTATATCATAACACCCATAAGATGGTTAGATTGGTCATTCTATACAATGGCCATCACCCTATGGTATTTTTTTTTACACACTTATCAATCAAAACATGCCATATATTCAACAACTAGTTTTATACCATAATTCTTTTCATTCACTAACCGTTTGACCCGTTAGTGAAGTTACTTATACAAACTAGTAAGTGATTTTAAACACTTTAAGCATGTCACATAAAGTGTTATTTGTTCCCAACAATCAATACTTCATGCCTAAAGCAAGTATGTACAATCCTATGCCTTTTTCTTGGTTAATAAGAACATTATTAATGTGCAGCGATTTTGTATTCAGCTGTTATAATTGACCATTTTGACCCATTTAAAAGCTGAATTAGATCAACATGTTCAAAGATGGATCGTAGAACTCTCAAATAGCTTTCTAGGCATATATGGTACGTCTACTAACGATGTTTCTATGATTTTATAAGATTTTTACAAAATCAGGACAGCAGCTTATTTTTAGCCCAAACAACATGCTGTCTTTTCGAAATAGCCACTGAATTCGACGTTTTTGACCCATTTAACATCTGAACCAAATCATCATATTAACTAACGAAATGCAGATTACTCAGAGACATTTCTAGGAATATATGGTACGTCTTCTAACGATGTTTCTATGATTTATTGTGAATTTTCAAAATTCAGGTCTGCACCATATTTATTTAAGCATTTCATCGAACACTTGGCAGGTTTCGCATTCAAGATTAGTCTCTAACCTATCTCTTGAACACCTTACCCCAATTTTATCAATATATCATTACAAACACACATATGTCACTAAGTTTTAGCATCAAAAATCAAGCCCCTATGTCTAGTGTACATGAACTACACCTAGAACTAGCATCACAACATCAATGTTCATCCATTTAACACCCTAATTCAAGTGTTCATATTTTTATCATAAAACCCACTTAGCACACATATGGGTAATCATCAAATCTCTAGTTTTTAACACTAATTCATCAAGTTTTCAACTAGGGTTTGTTTCTAAACATGAATTCATCCTAGTTTCACCCAAACATCAATCATTCAAGCTTGAATTTCGATTTTCATAAGTTCATCAAGAATCTCAACTTGATAAATATCAAAATTTTGACATACCTTACGATCCCCTTGACTTGGTGATCACGAATTTGTGTTTATGCATCGATTTGGGGCTATAATCAACCTTCAATTTGATGATTTTGGTGAACTAGGGTTTGCTCCCCTTTTCCCTTCCTGATGATCGACCTGCTACACACACTTTTAGTGTGTGTAGTGTTTTAATTTTTTGTTTATAAATTATAACTTTCCATCTTTACAACTTTGGCCCCTCAAGTTTAGTCTTAAGTGTTTAAGCCTACTTATTCATGTTTTATTACATGTTTACATATTCATAACTAGGTCAATTTATTCCTAGTTATTTTGTTTTACGGGTTACTTTTTACCACTTACGGTACTTCACCCGTCTTTTTAGTATTATCATGGTTTGATTACTAAACCCGTTTTCGGAGTGTTACATATTCATTAATTACTTTTTTGTCTTAAATATTTTTTCTTAAGAAACAGATTTTTTTGTTAAAAAAAATTTGAAATTAGATTTTTATTATAATTTTTTTTAAGATTTGTTTAAAAAAAACATTTTGAAGAGCCATTTTTTTTGCGCCTGGCTTTTTCAGGCGTCGTTTTTTTAACGCGCCGTCATTTACGTTAAAAACTTTACGTTTTCCGTTTTACGTTAAAAAAATACGTTTTCCGTTTTTACGCCCGGCTTTTTCACGCATCGTTTTTTAACGGGTCGTTTTTGCACGCCGTTTTTTATGCTCGGCTTTTTCAAGCGTCTTTTTTTAACGCGGCGTTTTTTACGTCCCGTTTTTTCGTGGCGTTTTTATTCCCGTATTTCACGCCCCTTGTTTAGGCGCCGTTTTATCACACGGTTTTTTTACGTTTTATAATTTACATAGAAAAGTTTTACGTTTTACGTTAAATAGTTGTTACATAAAGTTTACGTTTTACATTTTACGTTTAAAAAGTTTATGTTTCACGTTTAAAAAGTTTACGTTTTACGTTAAACTTTTTACGTTTTCCATTAAAAAAGTTTACGTTTTACGTTTTACGTTTTACGTTAAAAAGTTTACGTTAGACGTTAAAAAGTTTACGTTTTACATTAAAAAGTTTACGTTTTACGTTAAAAAGTTTACGTTTTACATTTAAAAATTTACGTTTTACGTTAAAAAGTTTACGTTTTACGTTACAAAAAAAATGGGCAGAGTTTCCTCTGTTTTTGGTCGCCCCGACAACACAAGTTGTCGTTATAATTTTCAAAATTCAATAATCAATCACAATATCAATTTTTGTCAACTATATCAAAACGTAACTATACTTTGATCGAATCGGTTCGAGCTCGTTTTCACGAAAATAAATAGAACTATAAAAATAACGAAATAAATCGCGCCGTAAAATCTTTACCAATCTTTGCGTCGAGACGTTGACCTAGTTAACTCGTTGAGTCGACCGAGCCCGAAATTGAAGCTGACCGAGTTCCAAAACTGATCCGAATCCCGATACCTGAACCGAAGCTGTTGACCACAATTAACCGAGCCGCTGACCAAGGTTGACTTTGTTGACCTGAACCCATAACCAATCTAACCGACTCGTTGATTTATAGTGAATCACAAATATTCAAAGACAACATACTACTAACCGAGGTATGAGGAGGATCTAGAGGAACACACGGGTTGCTATCGTCCCAAAACCAGAACCTGTAATCTGAACTACTCTTTTGAGTCGACCCGAAATGAGACCCGGTGCCCGAACATAACTCGAATCCGAGCCAAACACATCTCGAATCTTTGAACTGGCTGAGAAAAACTGAAATACAACAAAAACCACCACCATCGTCGCTGCAAACGGCGGCGCCCCCGTCTGCCGCCGCCGCAGCTCACCGGAGCTCGACACCGGCATCTCCTTTTTTCGTCTCTCTCTCTCTCTCTCTCTCTGCACAGAAACGGTGAATCCCGCTGCCGCCGTTCTCCTCCACTTGCTTATCTTCCTCCCACGCGTCGCCCAGCGCCGCCTCCGTCCGTGGCAGATCGTCTTATGCCTCGGCTTGTCCGATCGTGTCGTTGATTCGGCTATAGCCTCTGACCTAGGGCTTGCTAGGTTTGTACATGTGGACTTGTCGAGAGCTGAGGAGGTTGCTGATACGGTTATGGCATTGTTTCTAGGGTTGTTGAGGCTTTAGAAATTCACGTCTGGATTCTACAACAGAACATGGTTGTGGTGAGGATTTTTGAGAAAGAGAGATGAGAGAATGGTGAAGATCTGCTAATTTAAAATGGAGATGGAGGATGAGAGATGAGAGAGGAGAGAGATATTAAAAATGTCAGGTGACTTTAATGAAGAGAGAGAAAGATTGGACATTTGAAGGAAATGACTAAATTACCCTTTATTATGATTGGTTGAGAGTGGTTCTTGCGGTTCTTACAACTGGGGATGGTTTCTATTTTAGCGGCTCCATATATATATATATATATATATATATAGGGAGAAGATCATGCGAGAACCACCTCTTATTGTGAGAACCGCGAGAACCAATGTGAACACACCAAAAATGCCTAAAAATAGCTAAAAATCACACAAATTTTTTTTTTTTGAATTTTTTAATATTTTTTATAAAAAAACCGCTACTTTTCGAAGCCAAAAATTTTTTTTTGCTTCTAAAAGTAGCGATTTTAACATAAAAAATATTAAAAAATTCAAAATTTTTTTTTTAGATTTTTTAGATTTTTTTTAGATTTTTTAGGTTTTTTGGGGGTTTAGTTTTTAGCATTTTAGCTTTGGGGGGGGGGGGGTGGGGGTGGGGGGGTTTAGGTTTTTGGGGGGTGGGGGAGGGGGGTTTAGGTTTTTTGGGGGGGGGGGGGTGGGGTTAGGTTTTTTTTAGCTTGGGGGGGGGGGTTAGGTTTTGGGGGGGGGTGGGGGGTTTAGGTTTTTTTTGGGGGGGGGGGTGGGGGTTAGGTTTTTTTAGCTATTTTAGGTTGTGTTCACATTGGTTCTCAAGGTTCTCACAATAAGGGTAGTTCTCGCATGAGCCCCTCCCTATATATATATATATATATATATATAAATTCTTAACAGAATTTATGTTCAATTTCTGATGACATCATAAGAATGGAATTTTGACTGAAGAATATTAAGAAGAAAGCTGATTGGACCATTAACAAAATGGGGTCCACAAAAATAAAAAGGTGTCGTGTGACCGATAGTATTCTCCAATCAAAATTCAGTTAAAATATTTTTTTTTTGGAATGATTGAAGAAACTACAAGTTGAGAAGGCATAACCACGTTTACACAATCAACCGTTATTAAATGTCTTGATACCCACGATCCAACGGTTACATTCTGAACCGCATTTCACATCACACGATCTAACGGTAATAAAGGCAATTAATGATCTTTTAACCGCCATTACAAGGCACGTTCCATGACTCCTCAACTCCATAAACCCTTACATTTCTGCTAAAACCCTCGCTATAAAACTCAAGCTAAGCAGAAATTCACAAATCACTCACCTTCTTCCTCACAAAACCTCATACCTCGAAATCCCCTGCTTTCACTCAAAATCCAAAAAATCCAAATCTCAAACCTAACTCACAAAATCAAGCAATGGCAGAAGTAAACCTCAACATCCCAATTGTTCAACATGATGTACCTTTTATTGAAGACACATAATTCTTGCCAATAAAATAAAATAACCTGCTAATGAATACAGAGCATTCAGAATATGATGAAAGATGTCAACTTTTGATAGAATACCTCACAATATGTCCAATCTCAAGTGCATTAACAAAAGGAAGAGAAGTACTAGAAAAGTTATTGCAGCAATTTGTTCACACTTTCAGTGAAGATGGAGAAAATCAAGTCTCTGCTTATGTGTGGGGAAATGTCTCAATAACATTAACTCTTGCAAGGGTAAGAGAATGGCTTGAACTTCCAGTTTTTGATAACTACATTGAAGCACCAAAAAGAGAAGATTTAATAAGCTTTATCATTGAGCTTGGTTACAAGAACAAGAAAATTAACAAAATCGGAGCAGTAAGAAGAAATGAAATGTCAGCCTTCTGGCAAGTGATGATGGAAGTATTGAACAAATGCCTCACATCAAAGATAGGAGGAGCTGATCAAGTCAGTCAAGCTGTTCTGTCAATCATGTATGGACTTATAACAGGGTTCAAGCATGCTTATGGGACATAAATCTTCAACTTGCTCAAAAGATCAATCATTACCACAAATGGAAGAATAACCTCACATCTGCCATATCCAAGGTTCATTTCAATTTTCATTTCTGAAACATTTGCTGAAAGAAATATAGAAATTCCAATTTTGGAAGATGTCTGGAGTTCAAACATCATGAAAGCCTGGAATGCCACTCATTGATGGGAATCAGATAAAGATGTTCCTGAGTTACCAGAAAGTATGTTGTGCCTTATTGCAACAGACTCTCAAAACAGACTACAACATGAAGAACTTCTTGCCAAATCAGATACTGCAACAGAAGAACCTAGCAAAGAAGTCTTTAACTGTTCTTCTTCATCAGAAGAAGAAGAAGAAGAGGTTGAGAAGTCCTAGACATCAGAAACAGAGCCCACAGCAGGAGAAGGAATTCTAATGATAACTAACTCACCAGAAAATAAGAAAGAAACTGAACATGCTGAAAGCCATCAGATTCCTGAAGCTGGAACTCATTTTGAGTTTGAAATTCATCAATATGAAGAATCTCATATTGTTGGAGGAACTCATGAAGAGGCTGAAGATCAACATTATGAAGAAACTCACTTTCCTGGTACAACAAATGAAGCTACTGAAGTTGTACATCATGATGAGTCTCGGGTTGCTGGTACATCTCTTTTAAACACAGTTTTAGTTGATACTTCTTTAAAAGGAACAAACTCAGAAGGTTCAATTAATGTTTCTTACAAATTAGAATATAGAAATACTGATGTTAATGGGGAGGTTACTAGTTCCATTCATCTCAACTCTGAATCAGAAAATGAGGAAGAAGTTGAGATCTCAATAGATAGAGATCAGGAAACTGATCAAAGAAATCTGGTAAAAGGTAATCGGTTTACCTCAAAAACTTATAGAGAATCATTCACTGATATGATTCAAGGACATAAGGAAATCCAGGATGAAAATGTGTTTTCACCTCTGGTGGAGATGATTCTGGTACACTTAAGGTTACACCAAAATCCGGTAAAGCCAAAAGTGATCCAATCTTTTCCAGAACAGCTGTAAATGTGTTTACAGCTAGAATGATAGAAGGAACATCTATTGTTCTAAATATCCCTGAAACACCCATGACACAAGAAAATTTGGAAACTGTCCTAGAAAATGTTTTCAAAGCCTGCAAAAAGAGTCCAGTGGAAGAAAAGCTTGACTTGTTGCTGTCAGATATACAAGGTCAAAGGGCAGATATGAAAACTTTATCAGAATCAGTGGAGGTCATAAAGGCACAAACTGAAAGAAACACTAAAGCACTAAAGTCTCTACAGAAGCTAAAGGAAAAGACACCAGAAACCAACATCTCTGCATTAGAAATTCAAAAGATTTTCATAGAAATGGAGAAGATAAAGACACAAGTCACAAATGCTGTGGAGTCAAGACAATCAAGCAGTGCAAACAAAGTCTTGGAGGAAGTCACCATTCTAAGGGCAAGCAACAATAGTATTACTGATGCCCTTCAAAAGCTGATAAAAGAATGGGCTGCCATGCAGGAGAAAAATCAAACCAAATTTGTAGAAGTTCAGAAAAGCATAGACAGTAACTCAAATCTGGTAGGAGAAGTGCACCATCTGATGAAAAGAATGCACTTCAACATTGCCAGGTTGGCCAAGATAGAGCCCAAAGAAATCATGAAAGCAATTCCTGTTGAACAATCTCACCAAGAAATTCCAAAGTCAACCCCACAAGAATCATCTGCTACACCAATCACTGAAGCTGGAACCACTGTAATGGGTCCACCTCCAAATGTTTCAAAAGATGAAATGCTGAAAAGGTTAGCATCTTCCAAACCTCAAATTATTAGAAATTTGAAACTTATAACTTCTCAAACTGTCCCAAAACCAACATTTTCTGATGACACTGCCATAAGTAAATTGATGAATCTGCAAACAATGAATGAATGGGAACAAGAAGCTGATTCAAGAAAACCACATATTGTCAAAAGAAAATATCTGAAACTCAATTACTCATGGTTAGAGAGATTGACAGGGATATAATGATATTCCCTGAATACAATCTGGTGAAGTACTATTGGTCAAAGGAAGATGTACCAGAAAGGCCACCAACTCCTTACAGATTGGCTATAAGGGCAGAGAGGTTAGAAAGAGGTCCAATAAGCATTCACTACATCAATGAAAATCCAGTAAAAAGAATCATGAAAGTAGATGAAGTAAAAATTGGAACTGATGGTGTTGGAGGAACTTATCAGCAGAACAGATGCACACTTCTCATAGAAAATGGGGAAGAAGAAAAAGTGACTGATGAAGACATTGCTGATAGATTACATCCTTTGGACATTCTGTTCATGAAAGATCATTATCAAAAGGTGTGACACCTGGGTCACTGCAACCATCAAACAAATACCAAACCAATGAAATATTGTATTTTGTACTTGGGATTTGTATAAACATGTGTATCATTTGCACATATCAATTCTTGTTCAATTTCAAGCCTTAAATCGCTTTCTGGAAGGTTATACGCGCACTGATGCGTAAATATAACCAGTTTAATGCAACGAACACTCTGGAATAGTGAAATAGTTCTAACATACCTTAAATAACCTTTACATAACTTAGAAATAAGTTTTGGAAGGTTTGGTATGCCGAAATCAAGTTAATTCGCTTACAGGGACTAAATTCGACAAACTGCGAAAGTATGATGATTCGTACTAGAACAGACATTCCGGAACATGACCATAAGTTAAACATACCATAAATATCCTTTACATAGCTTAGAAATAGGCTTTGAGGGGTTCGGTGTGCTAAAATAAACTTTTGGGTCATTCAGGGACGAAAAGCGTCAAAAAGTGCACAAGTTTGCATTTTCGCGCATAACTTACGTTCTGAATACATCCGGACATCCAAAAATTTGTGTAAGCACTAAAATATTTTATTTTAGTGTTTGGCATGAGAAAAATCCATTCGTCGCGTCATTTGGATCGTTTTTCTCGCTTATACGCATTCCGTCGTAATTAAGCGAACATCGCGATCGTACGACCAAACGACTTGACATCCGACATATTTTTGAGCATGTTTCATGTCCACAATGTTTAGGCATCATTTTAGGGCCTTAAAGTTGGATTTACGGGCCTTAGAAGTGTCGGGAATGGCCTTAAAACACAACAGGGACCAAAACTGTCATTTCTGAAAGTTGTTTGCTGATCAGACAGGCCAGGCGGCCCGCGTAAACCCAAGGTGATACCTTACGCGGCCCGCGTCAGGCTCCCAGACTAGATTCAATGTATTAACAGCCTGTTAACAGCCCTTCAAACACCCCAAAGGCCAACGCCACATGTCAAAATCTTGTGGTGGGGGCAAAATGAGCTACCATAACTTTCCGACAAGTGTATGGATGTGATCATTCCCTCTTCTCCAAGAAACGATCATAACGGTGAACTGAAATCTATAAATACCCAACACCCACTTCACTCTCAACTCACACCTTTGAAATCTGAGTTTGCTCTCTAAGTTGTTGTGTTTAACACTTCATACCTGAGAGTACTCGGATTCAAACCTTCCATTCTTGGACCCTTTGTAAGTGTTCCTTCGTTCTTTTATTGCTTTTCGAGTCCAAAAGTCAAACTTTGTTTGACTTTCTACATTGACCATTTTATGGTCAATGCGAAGTTCGTTTGAACTTCGCAATGTGATTGTAATCACGATGGTTATTGTCCCTTGTGACTATGCCTACTGATTACCACGTTATCTAGGGTCGTAAGGGTAAGCGATCTAATAAATCGCTTATACCTTTGAACCCGACCCATTTGGTCGATCATTAGGATCCGACCAAACACATTAGGTGACCATAGTATATAGGGATTAACCTTCCGAGGTTATACCTTATGGTCGCTTCGTTTAAGTAGTTGTATGATAGGTAGTTTATATGCCTTAGGTAAATTACCAAAATACCCCTTTGACGCCAAAATTCATTTTGGACATATGTAACGCAACTTTTGACATCTAAACTGATTGGACTACAATATTAGACATGTTAAGGCATATATTACTTGTCGTAGGACTAGTTAAGCGGTCCGAACGCGTTTCACGCGAACGATGCGTTAAAGTAGCATAAGCTACCTAAACGGGTCGTAATGGGTCTTAAGCACTTAGGTTAGGTTTCATTTTAGTATGTAGGCTTTGTTAAACCATATGACACGAGTCTCCATACTCGTTTGGTTTACGAACCCTCATTCTATCTAAATCTTCCGATTTAGGTCCGGTTTATTAACATAGTTACCTATATTAGGTGCCGTTTGATATCCGTGATCTCTAGCATTGTTTGGTTGTTACTCAAGGACTACTAAGCAATCTCAAGTGAGTACATAGACCCCTCTTTTACTGTTTTCAAACTGTTTTGGGGTGAAACACATGTGCCTACTTGTTACTTTCATGCTTTCCTGTTTTCACATCATATACTTGCTATGTTTATTAGTACATTTATAGTACATGATTTCAATACATTTTATGCTATGTATGTCCATTGTGTGCATACTTAGTACATTGTCACATTTCATGCTATGTACGCCCATTGTGTGCATACTTAGTACATCGTTTTACATTACATTTCATGCTATGTACGCCCATTGTGTGCATACTTAGTACATCACTTTACAATACATTTCATGCTATGTACGCCCATTGTGTGCATACTTAGTACATTGTTTTACATTACATTTTTTGCTATGTATGTCCATTGTGTGCATACTTAGTACATTGTTTTACACTACATTTTGTTGCATATGCTCATCCAGCATATGAACACATTATATTACATTATGTGAACCATTTGTATCTACTGAACCATGTGAACCATTTGACAATTGACATTTGACTATTATTAAACATTTCTACAGTTGTTAAACATTACATCTTGATGGTTTGGTTTGAGTAAGTGATTTAAGTAACGAGGCGTGTGTAATATGATACAAGCACGGTGGATACGCCGCTGGTACTTCCTATATATAAGTGCTTGTATGGTATTACATATCGTAGCGTTATTTGAATCATTTCAATTTGAGACATATTACATTTTATACAAATAACATACTTTTCACAAGACATTGATTTACAAACAACTTATCTTATACAAACTCATTTTACATGGTTATTCATTTAACCATACATTATTCTCTTATTTATACATATCATCCGATCTTATCGTTTTTCAAATGATTTACAAGACAAAACAAATTACAAGGTTCATGACTAAACATTTTCTCAAACATAAGTCATGAATTCTATTTTCACAAAACCTATGTATCTCACAGGCATTTTTATGCTGACGTACCTATTTTCACATGTGTTTTCAGGAGATGATGCATAGGACGTATCAAGATATACTTAGGCGGACCTGTGCCTTAGTGACTTAAAACGAGACAAGAACTAGTTAATTTATGTTATGTACTCTTTGTTTCTTGTTTAAAACACTGTAAACTCTCATGTTTGATTAATAAAACGAAACTTCAATTGCCATGGATTTGAAACAATTAATTTTGTTACAACACTCCCCGACGTTTCCGCTACGTTTCGTTGTCTTACGTGGTCGGGGTGTTACAGAAAAGTTGGTATCAGAGCCAATGGTTATAGGGAATTAGGTTATTAGTAATGCTTTGAACTAGACTATAACCTTCCTAGGACCCTAACGCGAGTTTACTTGCGTTTAGTCATAATATAATATCGTCACCTATCCTTAGGCGACGACCACAACAAGAACATAAATTTCAAAACCGCTTTGAAAACTAATCATCTGTTCTAGGATGATTGATTACTAGGTTTTGAACCCTCAGTTATAAGGTTTTGAACCCCTTTGAGTTTTCAAAATCTCGTCAAAGTTTTGGGTCCTAAATAGTGTGAACACGTGCAAACTGGAAGAGTGAATGCCTGTACCCTGAGTTTTCTGTCTAAGGCTAGAGTGTTCGTACAAATCCACATAATCGGACCAGTCACTCTTACCTGGGGACTCTTGGGGTGAGTGTCCACTTATAGGCGAGCATGTCTTCGCGATACATTATGAGGATCTATTTGCTTTGATTCAGCTTTTGTGTGTCGTTTGTTTGCTTCGTGGTTCAAACAAATGACCATCACCCATGATTTTGGTCGGTAATTGTAACATCCTATTCTTACCCAATGCCATTTCATTTGTTTTCTCTCTTGTTTCCCCTTTTTAGAATGCCTCCACGACGTGAAAATCCGGTATCTATTGAAGAGCTGGCAGCTTTCATTACACAGCAAATAACTGCTGCAATCCCGAACATCGTTACCCAATGTAACCAAGCCCTCAACAACAATAATGCCCCCTGCAACTTCAAGACGTTCAACTCGGCTAAGCCATCAAAGTTTTCTGGGTCTCAAGGAGCGACGGCACTTCTGCAATGGTTCGAGAGTTTAGAGAGCACCTTCAGACATGTTCAATGTCCAAACGAGCGAAAGGTAGATTTCGCATCTAGTGTCTTTGAGAAACGAGCTTTGACGTGGTGGAACGGTGTGATGAGAGATAGGGGTGCCGAAGTGGCACTGGCTCAAACTTGGGAAGAACTTCGAGCACTGATGATGAAGGAATTCTGTCCTCGTCACGAGATCAGGGCATTGGAAAGGGAATTTGACGATCTTAAGCAAGACAGCGGTGAACATCGAGCATACACTGATCGATATGAGGAGCTGAGCCTGTTGTGTCCTACCATGGTTACGCCTTTGGATAATGCGATCAAGAAATACATTGATGGTCTCCCTGACTCAGTTCAGGACATTGTTACTGGTAGTAACCCCACTACGGTTAGGCAGGCCATTGAGCTATCTGCAACCTTGACCGAATCTCAAATCAGGAAACGTAAACTTTTCCGAAAAGATGATAAGAAACCAACCGAGGAATCAAAGACCATGGATGAACAGACTGGATCCCCTAAGAGGTTAAAGAAGCGAAAGGCTTCTCAGAACTTCGCCATGGTTACTCACAATGGTCAAGCCGTCCCCAACCAACCAGCTCAACCCCCTGCTAGGAAGCCATACAATGGAACTTCACCCTTATGCAACCAATGTAACCTTCATCATCATACTAGTGTGAAGTGCCGCGAATGCCAAATTTGTTGACTTAAAGGTCATACAGCAAAAGTTTGCCGAGCTGCAGTTGCACCAAATCAAGCTGGCAACAATCCTGCTCAAGCTCGCTTTCCACCAGGTTCTTACTACAATTGTGGTGAGATGGGTCATTTCCGAAGAAATTGCCCAAAGCTTGCTGATGCAAATCCAGCACAAGGATGAGCATCTGACCGACTAGAAGACAACACCCTTTAGAAATAATCACGTCTTATGTATTATTTTCTTTTGTTGTCAAGGTCCATGAAACAGTTGTTATCATTGTTTATAAATAAATCCTTTATTTACATTGCAATGTATTTATGTGGTTGTATGTATAAACAACATATCCCCTACAATACTGACAATTAAGGAATCGTATTCCTTGAAAAGCAAACTACCCCCAAATAATTTTTCTATTTTATGATCTCTTGCGTTTTCCACGAAATTCCTAAGTACCCGTTTCTTCCAAGAAAACGAAGTACAAGGCGCAAGTTACAACACTGGATGAATACCCAAAGTACCACTATAAATCCTTAATAGGGTACCTAAGGGTATTTCCGTAAATCCTAAAATTGTTATGTTCCTTAATTTGAATATTACGTTTCTTTGAGGACAAAATCGAATTTTTGGGAGATCTTCCTATCTTTTCAGATAGATCCCAGAGGACATTGAAGTCCATCGACTGGTTTCCAGATCCATATTCAATCAATAACAAGTTAATAACAAATTAATAATCAAGTTAAACAATTATGTGATTAAGTGCTTATGTGTTCCCTTTTATGTTTTTGTGTGATCCAAATTTTGTTATCCAAATCCTCGTAGAATCTTCCATATCTACGTATAAGGGATTCATAGTAGGATACCCAAAGGTACTACCTAAAATCCTTAATGGACTTCTACGTTGTAGTTAGGTCCCTTGGATTATAAAGTACTACTCCATACTTAGACCCCGTGAGTGGTCTAGTTAAACAGATCGATCCAAAAATTTGGTTAGGAACATTATATGATGATATAGCTGAAAGGACTCCTTGGTGACCTAATTAAAAGGATCATTTGTCGATCTAATTAAAAGGACCCTATGGTAGTCTAGTCACACTCATCACAGGTTTGATTTTCCTCCCCTAAACATTACAAGACAAACTGTGCGGACTATGCAAGGAATTACTTAATTATGGATGCATACATAATTATGGAATTCAGTGCACAGAAACCACAACAAGTTTGGTCGTGTGTCTAGAGTTGATTCCGTTCATTTTCGTTTCTGAAGAAATTGTGGAAAATGACTCATTCCGTTCATTTTCGTTTCTGAAGAAATTGTGGAAAAATGACTCATTCCGTTCATTTTCGTTTCTGAAGAAGTTGTGGAAAATGACTCATTCCGTTCATTTTCGTTTCTGAAGAACTTGTGGAAAATGACTCATTCAGTTCATTTTCGTTTCTGAAGAAGTCGTGGAAAATGACTCATTCCGTTCATTTTCGTTTCTGAAGAAGTTGTGGAAAATGACTCATTCCGTTTCTGAAGAAATTGTGGAAAATGACTCATCCCGTTCATTTTCGTTTCTGAAGAAGTTGTGGAAAATGACTCATTCTGTTCATTTTCGTTTCTGAAAAAGTTGTGGAAAATGACTCATTCCGTTCATTTTCGTTTCTGAAAAAGTTGTGGAAAATGACTCATTCCGTTCATTTTCGTTTCTGAAGAAGTTGTGGAAAATGACTCATTCCGTTCATTTTCGTTTCTGAAGAACTTGTGGAAAATGACTCATTCCGTTCATTTTCGTTTCTGAAGAAATTGTGGAAAATGGCTCATTCCGTTCATTTTTGTTTCTGAAGAAATTGTGGAAAATGACTCATTCCGTTCATTTTCGTTTCTGAAGAATGTCCGTTAAGGAAATGACAGGATTATGCCTTTCATATCTCTGGTGGTTATTTGACACAAAGTCACAGATACACTCCTACGAATAAATTTCGGGACGAAATTTCCTAAAGTAGGGGAGACTGTGACACCTGGGTCACTGGGACCATCAAACAAATACCAAACCAATGAAATATTGTATTTCGTACTTGGGATTTGTATAAACATGTGTATCATTTGCACATATCAATTCTTGTTCAATTTCAAGCCTTAAATCGCTTTCTGGAAGGTTATACGCGCACTGATGCGTAAATATAACCAGTTTAATGCAACGAACACTCTGTAATAGTGAAATAGGTCTAACATACCTTAAATAACCTTTACATAACTTAGAAATAAGTTTTGGAAGGTTTGATATGCCGAAATCAAGTTAATTCGCTTACAGGGACTAAATTCGACAAACTACGAAAGTATGATGATTCGTACTAGAACAGACATTTCGGAACATGACCATAAGTTAAACATACCATAAATATCCTTTACATAGCTTAGAAATAGGCTTTGAGGGGTTCGGTGTGCTAAAATAAACTTTTGGGTCATTCAGGGACTAAAAGCGTCAAAAAGTGCACAAGTTTGCATTTTCGCGCATAACTTACGTTCTGAATACATCCAGACATCCAAAAATTTATGTAAGCACTAAAATATTTTATTTTAGTGTTTGGCATGAGAAAAATCCATTCGTCGCGTCATTTGGATCGTTTTTCGCGCTTATGCGCATTCCGTCGTAATTAAGCGAACATCGCGATCGTACGACCAAACGAACTGACATCCGACATATTTTTGAGCATGTTTCATGTCCACAATGTTTAGGCATCATTTTAGGGCCTTAAAGTTGGCTTTACGGGCCTTAGAAGTGTCGGGAATGGACTTAAAACACAAGAGGGACCAAAACTGTCATTTCTGAAAGTTGTTTGCTGATCAGACAGGCCAGGCGGCCCGCGTAAACCCAAGGTGATACCTTACGCGGCCCGCGTCAGGCTCCCATACCAGATTCAATGTATTAACAGCCTGTTAACAGCCCTTTAAACACCCCAAAGGCCAACGCCACATGTCAAACTCTTGTGGTGGGGGCAAAATGAGCTACCATAACTTTCCGACAAGTGTAGGGATGTGATCATTCCCTCTTCTCCAAGAAACGATCCTAACGGTGAACCAAAATATATAAATACCCAACACCCACTTCACTCTCAACTCACACCTTTGAAATCTGAGTTTGCTCTCTAAGTTGTTGTGTTTAACACTTCATACCTGAGAGTACTCGGATTCAAACCTTCCATTCTTGGACCCTTTGTAAGTGTTCCTTCGTTCTTTTATTGCTTTTCGAGTCCGAAAGTCAAACTTTGTTTGACTTTCTGCATTGACCAGTTTATGGTCAATGCGAAGTTCATTTGAACTTCGTAACGTGATTGTAATCACGATGGTTATAGTCCCTTGTGACTATGCCTACTGATTACCACGTTGTCTAGGGTCGTAAGGGTAAGCGATCTAATAAATCGCTTATACCTTCGAACCCGACCCATTTGGTCGATCATTAGGATCCGACCAAACACATTAGGTGACCATAGTATATAGGGAATAACCTTATGAGGTTATACCTTATGGTCGCTTCGTTTAAGTAGTTGTATGATAGGTAGTTTATATGCCTTAGGTAAATTACCAAAATACCCCTTTGACGCCAAAATTCATTTTGGACATATGTAACGCAACTTTTGACATCTAAACTGATTGGACTACAATATTAGACATGTTAAGGCATATATTACTTGTCGTAGGACTAGTTAAGCGGTCCGAACGCGTTTCACGCGAACGACGCGTTAAAGTAGCATAAGCTACCTAAACGGGTCGTAATGGGTCTTAAGCACTTAGGTTAGGTTTCATTTTAGTATGTAGGCTTTGTTAAACCATATGACATGAGTCTCCATACTCGTTTGGTTTACGAACCCTCATTCTATCTAAATCTTCCGATTTAGGTCCGGTTTATTAACATAGTTACCTATATTAGGTGCCGTTTGATATCCGTGATCTCTAGCATTGTTTGGTTGTTACTCAAGGACTACTAAGCAATCTCAAGTGAGTACATAGACCCCTCTTTTACTGTTTTCAAACTGTTTTGGGGTGAAACACATGTGCCTACTTGTTACTTTCATGCTTTCCTGTTTTCACATCATATACTTGCTATGTTTATTGGTACATTTATAGTACATGATTTCAATACATTTTATGCTATGTATGTCCATTGTGTGCATACTTAGTACATTGTCACATTTCATGCTATGTACGCCCATTGTGTGCATACTTAGTACATCGTTTTACATTACATTTCATGCTATGTACGCCCATTGTGTGCATACTTAGTACATCACTTTACAATACATTTCATGCTATGTACGCCCATTGTGTGCATACTTAGTACATTGTTTTACATCATTTTATGCTATGTGTGTCCATTGTGTGCATACTTAGTACATTGTTTTACACTACATTTTGTTGCATATGCTCATCCAGCATATGAACACATTATATTACATTATGTGAACCATTTGTATCTACTGAACCATGTGAACCATTTGACAATAGACATTTGACTATACCTAAACATTTCTACAATTGTTAAACATTACATCTTGATGGTTTGGTTTGAGTAAGTGATTTAAGTAACGAGGCGTGTGTAATATGATACAAGCACGGTGGATACGCCGCTGGTACTTCCTATATATAAGTGTTTGTATAGTATTACATATCATAGCGTTATTTGAATCATTTCAATTTGAGACATATAACATTTTATACAAATAACATACTTTTCACAAGACATTGATTTACAAACAACTTATACAAACTCATTTTACATGGTTATTCATTTAACCATACATTATTCTCTTATTTATACATATCATCCGATCTTATCGTTTCTCAAATGATTTACAAGACAAAACAAATTACAAGGTTCATGACTAAACATTTTCTCAAATATAAGTCATGAATTCTATTTTCACAAAACCTATGTATCTCACAGGCATTTTTATGCTGACGTACCTATTTTCACATGTGTTTTCAGGAGATGATGCATAGGACTTATCAAGACATACTTAGGCGGACCTGTGCCTTAGTGACTTAAAACGAGACAAGAACTAGTTAATTTATGTTATGTACTCTTTGTTTCTTGTTTAAAACAATGTAAACTCTCATGTTTGATTAATAAAACGAAACTTCAATTGCCATGGATTTGAAACAATTAATTTTGTTACAACACTTCCCGACGTTTCCGCCACGTTTCGTTGTCTCACGTGGTCGGGGTGTGACAAAAGGAAAAGAAAAACACAAAAGAAATCAGAAGAGCATTGAAGAGCATATCGAATGCCAGAATAAAGCTGTTTGAAAGAGTAGCTTTTTCTGACTTTGATTTATGCATCAACTATGATTATGTGCACAACAAAAAGGTCTATCTCAGTGCACCAGACACAAGCATTCCCTCAGAACTAATAGAAGATGCAAGATCTGGAGACATCATTGAACTACCAATGATAAAAGACAGACATACATATCTATGGTGTGGTCTACATAGATTTTGAGAAGAACAAGGCTCTGTTAAGAAGTGTTGAAATCTGCAAATACTCAAATCAGACTCTGAAGTTTATTATGAAAGGTATGAAAAAGAGACAAGAACAACTTTAGAAGAGAGGAATGAACAAAGAGAATCAAAGGCAGGAAATTGAACAAATGAGTGAAGATTGAATTCAAGCAAGAAGCTGGTACAAAGACATGTATGACATCTGCAACAAGTACATTTCTTACTGAAAGAAATTAAAAGATGGAGATGTACTAAAGAGGGCAAAGATGTTTTGAAGAACATACTTGTTTTTAAATTTTTCCATCATGTAATTTTGTTTTTCGGAATAGTAGCAACTTGTTTGATTTCCAAATTTCAAGTTTCCATTGTTTGGAAAATTTTCTGTTCATGAGGTAGTTCATTTTCTTACAATACTTAGGGGGAAACTGTTAGGAAACTTTATTTGTAAGTATTGAAGAAAATCAAGTTCAGCTTGATCTATGAAGAAGATAAAAGTCCTGAAGATCAAAACAACAAAAGGAAGACCGGATAGGGCAACTGAAAAGAACAACATCTACTTCAAAGAATCAAAAGTTGATCAAGAACTGAAGAAGATTATCAGAGAAGGCTTTTTTGATGGATCTAATGATATTTCTGATAAAATATCATCAGTTTTTGGCGATTCTGATCATCAAACTTTCTGATGATTTGTTCACCAGAATTTTCGATGAAGTGGTTATCAGAAATTTTGATAAAACCCCACTTGTCTAAAAATCAGTTCTATCCTGCCATAATAACCGAAACAAATTGACATTATTAGATATCATGATGAAAAAGGCAACTTGATTATTGGATTCAATGAATATGTCAAGAAGCTACTTTTTGCAGGACATAAACATGAATAAACAAATGTTTATTCATGTATCAAAGTTGTCTATAAATAGAAGGCTCATCAAGCAAAGAACAATGAGTTAAGCCTAACATTCAATACATACTACAAACTCCATTGTTCTTTCACCTCAGAATTCACAAGTATTCGTTTTGTAATAGATAATAATCTCACAATCACCTTGTAAACCATTTTGTTTCAAAGTGATATAAACTTGAAAATTCTGTAGGTCTTGTTTCTTGAAAGTCTGATTTCTATTTCTATTTCCGCACACTATTTTCACACTTGTTGAAATCACTTGCCATATTACATGAAAATAAGTTTTTAAGTCCAGACTGGGACCAACAATCGGAACTGCCGGTTCGTGCGGATGTGTCAATTGCTTTAAAAATTAGATGTTTTGCAGATTCGCATGAATAGGAATGCCAATTATTACGAATGCGACCTGCAAACCCTAAGTTGTGTTTTTCATGGTTTTTTTCAAGAATTTTCTATGAATTAGTTCGAATTTTGATCTGATTCTTTCAAGGATTGATTAAAACTTGTTTCCGCACAACATATCCAAAAATTAGTCAATTTTGTCCATGGATTTGACGTTAATTTTGCGTTTTAAGTAAGAAGAAGATGTGTAGAAGAGAAGTGAGTAGAAAGATGATTATTCGGATCCAAATCGGCTTGAATATGCTTGATCTTGCTGGCATCTTGTGTTCTAAGTCCTTGAAACCGGTCTCCAAGCTCTGATACCGCTTGTGAGGACCGTTTCGATGCTCCGAATGCTCTAACCGGTTAGTAGATCTTCATATCTCGTGCGAAATCCGAGTATAAAGTGAACAAACACACAAGAATACTGTTGAACTATCTTTTCTATTGATTGAAAGCTTTTACAGAGCCGAGAAAAGATTTTGGCAGAGCTTCGCCTCAAAGTTTCCAAAGTTACAAATAAGCAGCCCATCACCCCTATTTATAGGCGAACAGGTTCGCACATACACAACCTGGACGAATGGGCGGTTCGCACGAAACGGGTGTATGTCCCATTCGTACGAATGGGTAATTTACGTTTAATATTGACCGTTTCGATACGAAACACAATCTAATCTATACAATAAACTACTAAACAAAATAAGACTCAATACATGACGAAAGCTACAGACATATGCATTCACAATTCTGCAGACAAGATTTCCTGTGTCTCCTTATCACTCTTCCCTTAGCTTTTGTAAGCAACAATATTTCAACATGTTTGAGCTTTAAATCTAGATAATCTTGTACATTCTTAGGTTTTTTATATCTTCTAAGGGAAGGAAATATCACTTTGCTTATGTCAGTTGTGGAGTAAAAAGACTCTATCTCTTTTGAGATGTGTTCAAACTCCAGAGGATCAAGTAGAGTAGGTGAAGATGTGGTATGTTAATGGATGGGAGTGATTGTGGTGGATGTAGTGGTAGAGATATGTGATGCAGTGGTGGTGGTGGTGTTTGTTTTGGTAGGAGATGCATAAGGAGTTTCTTTCTCATCATCTTGGACAATGAATTTAGTTCTCCTGGTTCTAATATGTGATTTTTGTATTTTTGGTGATAGTTGTGGAAATGATGTAGTTGGTTTTCTTTTCAGAAGTCCTTTGGAAGACTTATGAGATGGTGAAAGTGATGGTTGTGTAGTTGTAATCTCTATGGTCATTTTTGTAGTGGCAACAAATGTTTGGTTAATGAGAGGAGTGCTTTGAGTGGTGGGAGTAGTTTGAATGGTTTGGATAGGTGCAGCAGTGCTTTGACTAACCTCTGTTGGAACATCAGTTGAAGCACCTTAGTTGTCTTGGATTTTTTTTTCTTTTAATGATATCCTGCAATGTGATCTGCATATTGGCTTCCCTTGTATCCTTCTCTTTTGTTTCTCCATTTCGTAGGCAATTTCTTCCTTTTTCTAGCCTTTTTGACATGGGATTGAAGCTTTCTCATGCATTCTTCTACCTCCCCCTTTTTGGCATCATCATATTTAGGGAGAGTGAGAGCTTCACCAGTGTTTTCAAAGATAAAGTCTTTGATAGCTTTAACTTCTGCCTGTGTATCTTGGTACCTGGCATCCACTGTTTTTCGTACTAGCTCTGATTGCATGGTATATCTCTCTTCTGCAGCCTGCTTTTGAAGATGTAGGTATGGTTGAACATGAACCCACATTTCTTTTGTAATGTCTGCATTTGAAGGACGAGGTCTGGAATTTTGAATCAAGATTTTCATCATATCTTTGATCTCTCCAACAGATGATTCCAAGTTTGTGACCCTCTCCATCAATTCCTGATAGTTTAATCCATCACCTGAGTTAACAAGATCATCTAAATGCCCACCAGAGGTGGTTAAACTTGGTTTTAGACCAAGTACCCCTCGTTCTTGGTACTGGGGACTTCCAACTGATGTAGAGACTATTGTCTCAACAGTTGTTGCCTTCAAGGGGGTCTTATTGATGTAACCACTATCCAACCGTGAGACTGTTGTCTCAAAAGTTGTAGTAGCTGCCCCACTTGAAATACCAACCCGTGTCTCTTTGGAAATAGGAGGTGTTGCCTCCTCTGCTTGTGGGATAACAATGATCCCTAAACTTGCCCTAGTCACTTGTGGGAGTGAATTCTATGTGATTTGTTGTTGAGAGGAACTAGGTATATGCAAGTCAGATGTATCAATTGCATCAAGCAATTTTTGTAAAGGTGAAGGGACTACTGAAGTGAGTGGTGGTGTAGAAAGAGAAGCATCCCTGGGAGAGGGGCCTGAATAGAGATAATCAAATGATATATCTCCCCCTTGATTTGTGTCCTCTGTGCTTACAACACTTTCCTTTTGTGAGGATGAGTGATGAGTTTGGATAGGTGGAGATGTTTGCATCTGTTGTGAGGAAGTAACAACAGATATTAGCTGCATTTGTGTTACAGCAGGTATCTCTGGCATCTCAACCTCCAGAGATGACTTTCTTTTTGGGTTTTCTTTTGGATTTGGTGATGGAAATGGAAATGGTTTGTATGGAAGAGTTTGGTGTGGGTACCCCATTGTTGGGTTGTGCAATGTGGCCACCCGGAGCAGTGGGCTCAACAACAGATGTTATAACATATGTTACTTGGTTTTCTAAAATGTTTTCTTGTACAACATTTTCCTGGCTTTTGGCCATCATGCGTGTAAAAGTTTCATTTGAAAGGCTGTTGTTTTCCAATGCTTCACCTTTTTCAAAGTGTTCGTTTTTTAAAACACTTTTTAGAAAAGCTTAACAGCCTTGGATAGATGAGAAAAGGATTGCCAATTCCTCTCTTGATTGCCCTTAAATTTGCTACCAAGTCTAGAAATAGTGTCTGGGATAGCTTATGATTTGAATTTCTGAAAATAGCATACCCTAGACACTAAGTTCTTAGGGGTATTTCGTTAAAAACAGTGGTTTTAGTAAAGAGGTAAACCAAGAGAGTATGGAAAAGGAATTTCATTTTATGTGAGAACTTTGGTTTGTAAAGTGTTGCTCCTACCATTTGACCTTCATAGCCCCTTTCTATGAACTCAGCATGTAAGTCATTTTTGGGGTAAGATTCCATACCTGTCATATCCTCTAATTGGAATATAGTGGTGATGGATTCTGTGGTAATTTCCACATATTCATTTTTTATGGTGGAAGCTATGGAAAGGGCTTTTGTTTTGAAGTGTAAGCTTTGCATTCGCCCGAAATCCTCTGAGGGTGGATATATGGATGAGGCGTTTGCAGTGAGAATGAAGTGATATTTTGATGAAGTTATGATGTCAATGATGGAGTGAAAATCCGTATTCTTGTTGTGCTTTACAAGGTACAGCAAGTAATTATGAGGGGTTTTGATTTCAAGGGCCATGATGAGCCATTGTTCAAATCTTTTGAAAATCTTCTAAGCAGATGATCTTTTAATCGAAAACAGAGTTTGATGGAAGCTTAATTCAGAGTTTTCTCTTTTGAAAAAGCTTTGATTTTATCAATAATAGAGGATAGAAGTAAACTCTGTTTCTCATTGGTTTTTATAGGGTTAATGGAATAGGGATGCTAGCGTGGACAACGGTTACCTTTTTAGTCCACGTGGTCAGTTGGTATTTGTTGTGGCAAACCTCTGTTCAGTAAGTGGATTCTACAGAGGAAACCCTTTGAGGAAGATATGAAAGATCTGTTTTCAAAATATCTATTTTGAAAAAACTCTGTTTGAAACCTTTAATGGCTTAAACAAAGTTTTGAGTGAACCAGTTGTGGAAGTTTATGGAAACAGTGGCTCTTTTTGAATTTTGTAGTCAAACAGTGGTTTTGAAAACAATGGTTCTTTTGCCTTAAACAATGGTTATTCTCCACCTTAAACAGACTTTTAAACCAAAGAAACAATTGTTTTACTCTTTTGAACAGAGTTTTTGTTTTTGGTGATTTTATCAATCTTTTCATGATTTTGAAGTAAAACTTTTGATTTTCTGATAACATTTTAACAAAAACAAAACAATAAAGACAAAATTTTTGGTGTCTTTTTCAGAACAATTTTCTTTCTTTTATTTAGATAGAGATAGATGTACAGGTGTCCTTTGTTGGCACTTTTAGTGGTTCATGCAGATGGTGATGAATGGATTAATCTTGCAGATGATCTAAATTTATGTCTACTTTGGATTTCATGTTATCAACCACTACAATGGCTCCTTGGGATTGGTCATTGGTCAGAAGAAGTTTTTGAACAATCTCCAACAGATGTTTTTAACCTTCTGCAAGTGCCTGCACATTTGGGTCAATTGGAAGTTGACCATTCCCATAAAGATGTTAATACCATGAGGATGCTTGTTTACCCTTGGCTTTTAGGGAAGTGGCACATATTCTACATACCTATAAGGTACCCTGTTGCATGGTGGTTGCCCATAGACTCTAGGGAGTTGGTTTTGTGGTGCACCAGAGGTTTGACCTGACCTCTGTGCAGGATACTGGTTTGACTTTTATGGGTAAACAATGTGATCTGATTCAACTCGATTGGGAAGAGATTAGGTATTCATCTTATCAGGCCTATCTTCCTTTTTGAAGTTCCTTTTCTTCTTGACCTATTTAGATTTACATCAAATGGTTTAAGAAAAAAACATTGTTGAGTCAGATGGTTGAGTCTTCCATAAATGGTACACCTAGAAGTGGATAGATAGACACCGTTTATTCTATTAATATCATAGGCTTTTAACTAAAAATAATCTTTTTCCATATGATATAACTTTCCACAGAAATTACACTTTAGTGCTGGATCCCTAACTCTCTTTTTACCCTTATGTCTCTTTTCAGAAAAAGATGTTTTATCATCTGTTGAGAGTTGGTGAGAGGAATGATTTTTATCTTGGGTGGGTCAAGACCATTTGGGTTAGTGAAATCAATGGGTTTGAAATTTTCTAATACATCACACTCACCTGACCAAGTAGGTTTGAATTCATAGTTTTCAGCTTGAATGGAACTTAGTGGCTTTTCAAGATTGATTTTCTTGACACTAGGTTTTGTAATTTTTATTTATTCCCCATTTGATGTTGTTGGAATCACCTTAATCATTTCAGATTTAATGGAAGCTTGGGTTTCTTGTTTTTTGTCATATTTTCTAAAACCAACCCCAAACTTCACAATGCTCTTGATCTATTTATCCAGGAGCATCTCATAACCTTGACAAGATTCAACCTTTTTTTCATAGGTGATCTGTGTTGATTCTAACTCCTTTTTTACAAGTCAGATATTTTTCTATCATTGACTGGCTTTGATCTTTGGTTATAGATGCTTCATGTTTCAGACTGCTCAACTCAAGGTCTTTTTCAGTTATTCTTGTTTTAAAATCTTTTTTCAATTTTTCAAGAATAAGTTCACTGATGTGTACCTTTTCTCTAAGGTTCTCATTCACCTCTTTTATGATAGCAAAAGCTATTATGCATTTATTTGAACACAATTGAGGTATTACCTTAGATGCAGCCATTTCGATCTGATTCGCACTGATATAATCAGTGGAACTTTTGGAATGCTTCTCATCCATCCTTATTGCATGCTCCCGCTCATCAACAGATATTTGACCAGATATTTCAGTAGCTTTACCAGGAATTTCTTCATCAACCACAACAGTTTAAACTGGATCTACATCACATGTAACGTGCTCAAGAGCCATAAAACAACAATTTTCATGTTCATCACATTCATTTGCTATTATAGCAAATTTTTCATCGGTTAAATTCTCTGATAAGATGCTCCAATCAAAATAGCCTTATGTAAAGGAGCTCTGTTGATTAGGCTTTGCTGGTGTAGGAGCAAGAGTAGCTTGGGGTGCTTAAACATGGGCTATTAGCATTTTGACATATTGGACCTGAGGGACATGTGGTGCAGGGACATAGTGCACAAGTACATGATTCAGATTTTCTGCAAAGTGGGGTGTGTTTTGCACATTTGGTCCAGGGGTATTGTCACACCCCTATTTCCACGTATCACCGGTGGGCCCGGTGGGGAGTATCGTGACGTAGTTGATATTATCATAGTCAAACAACACAATATATAAATGCACAGCGGAAGCAAAAGGTAAATATATTACAATCCGAATATAAAGTAATATCAAAGTATTACAACGGAAAGTAAAGGATCCACAGGCGGATCTTAAAACATAAACATTGTTCAACAGACTTTAGGTGCCTAGAACTTGCAAGATTCCTTATAAACGCCCTGAGCTTCCAGCCAATTACGTTCAGTACCTGTCACTTAACCCTTTTGGAAAATACGTCAGTTTTCACTGGTAAATACACTCAACCGACTCATTTTGAAAAGGTTTAATAAAAATTGATTTTAATGCACAAGGCACAAACTCTTTATAACTTGGGACATTATATTTATAATCTTGTATACAGATTTACATGTTCGTTGTACGTTCAGGGCCCGATGTAGAAACCGAGTCAGATTAACAGACACGCCACAAGTATAGGCCCACAAGAGAGTGAGATACCATTTTTCCTTAAACAACTGTCAGGTGTATGCCTACAACCCGTGCATAAAGCGTGGCCATTTTATAATACAATGATGTTAAGGATATCAGGGACATGGTCATTAACCCCTAAAGGTCTTTATTTCAAACAATACAGATTAAACCGGGTTACCTCAATAATTGAATCACAACAAGATTAAACATTCAATACCTGACCAAGCGGTATTATTATAATACCGTATCCCAAGCGCGTATAGGGAAAATAAGTTAAGAGTATTTACATGAGCTAGCTCCTGACTTAAATAGCAAGAATTTAATAACTCAGCCGTATTCACTTAAGTAAGCGTAGGTACCATTTACCGGAAGGCTCTAGTCTGGAATGATGGTATAAATAACCAATTAGAATGCTAACGGGTCTTTAATTAAGCCTAAGCTTAGACCGGTTAGTCTTACAGAAAGATACGGTTCAAACGCATGATAAGGCGAAGACCGGATTAGAATGTGGTTTTGACCCGACAAGTTTGAATACTTATATAATATGGGTAATCTAAACACATTCTGGATTTTGAGACAAAAATGATATGGTTTGACCCATTTCGGCTAATATGTGCAAACTAGTCACATAAGCCGATCCGAACGCGACAAGTGCGTAACGAGTAACAAAAAGAGTCATATGCAAGTTTCCTAAGTTATTATTCTTTAATTATGTTGTGACATCAGAAAGATATCTTATATTATGCCCAAAACGGATTTAGACTCACATTACGCCCCGTAGGGGTATTTTGGTCATTAAAAAGGTTATAAAAGAGTTTAAATATGAACCTGAGTTTCGGGTCTGATGTAATCAGTAAAATTACCAATTTCCTAGGTTATATCAGTAGGGTATCATATATATGTGAAATCTATCCTTTATAACCAAACTATGCCTCTTAAGGGTATTTTGGTAATTTCACATAGGTTTAAAAGGTCAAAACTGGAAACCTGAGTGTAAGACTTTAGCTTACTGTAAAAATATAATAATTTACTTAAAATATCAGTAGGTACCAAACCTTATGTGCTCAACATAATCTTAATACATACTATGCGTCAAAAATGCCTAAAAAGGCGACTTGGAGCCATTTCCGGGTTTTCAAAGGAAAGCTGATATTTTTATAATTCCAGAAGGCTCAAAATACTTTATTTATTATATTAGATCAGTAGAAAAAGGTTTGGGGTCAAAAGGATTTGTAAAACTCATTTTACGGCTTAAAAGGGCAAAACCGGCATTAACCGAATCATACTTAGAACTCTAAGTTATGCTCAGCCTAAAAATAAATAAAAATCTCCAAAAATCCTAAAATATTATTTTATATTAGTGGGTAAAAATATTGGTATCAAAAAGTGGGTTTAGATAGGCTATATGCTAATTACGCCATTTAATTACTAAAAAGCTTTCAAATTACGCTAATGAGCATAACTCTTAATCGAGACCTCAAACTGATGTCAAATTTTAGGTGCAAGTTTATAAATCAGTAACTAAGGTTTCTACTCTTTTACTTTTTCAAAAATATCATTTTGAGGTCAAAAGGGCATAATAGTCAACATTTAAGCATTTAACGGAATCATGCATATGAATCGGATAACTAATGAACCAAGTTGTATAATCACAGAGGGTTATACTTATAGGTAACTTGGTCCTAATAAAGCTCTAAGGCATTTCTAAACTATGCTTAAACGGGTCAGAACTGAAGGTCAAAGCATAAGTCAAACTATGCGACTTTCGGTTCAGAACCGAGCCTAAACTGAAAATTGTCGAGTTGAACATGTTTAGACATGTTCTTATATTAATTACCAAGTTATATTAATGACAAAACAGGTTGCATAGCCTTCACTTTGCTAATTATGCATTTACTTGAAAATAAGCTTCCTGTTGACTTTTTATAATCAAGTTTGACTCGACAATTGACCTAGATAGAGTGGGAATCAGAGGGTGACCTTTTAAGGGTTTAATGCCCACATAATTACCTACTCATAGGTACTTTCAATTTGGATTTTGACTGAAGGGATTAAGATTAATGACGAAGTTAAATCTTAATTACGACGGTTTGACTTTACGCTAAACAACTAAGTTAAACTGAACTAGAAAGGATTAAGGACACTTACAAGGGTCCTAATTATGATTAGAGATCACTAGGAAATGTCCTTGAGCTCCAGCAACCTCCAGGAGTTGAGTTGTGGACTTCCAAGTGAATGAGCAATTTGAAGAACACAACTTCATGGTCTTTATATAGGTTTCTAAATTCAATTTGATCATGCCAACAAAGTCTACAAGTGATATGGGATCATTCCAAGTGTCCCTAGACCTTTTAAAACCATCAAACAAGCCCCTGAATTCGAATACCATCGTTTTATGGCGGTGTAACCGTTTTAACAGGCAGCTAGAAGTTTTCTGCATCTGGGACCTGCTTGCGCACCGCAACGTCCACACTGTTGAGGTGCGCAAGGAACATGCCAGCACAACACAACTTTCAAATGTTTACAGTTTGGCCCCTGGACCTTCCAAACGTCGTTTTCACATTATTTCTTGCATTATAAGCCTTCTAAATTTACTTTTGAGGGTTCAAAGACTTATACAAACTTTGTTAAGTCCTTGGTTAACTTTGTAATCACCCAAAAAGCCATAATTTCCTACGTTGACGCTTTTAACCCCTCGTATATGAATTTGATCATAACTTTCTCATACGATAACGAAACTTGATGATATTTTTATCATGTATTCTAGTGAGCATATTTAATCGTTACAAAGCTTCGAGTTTGCTAAAAGGTCTCTCAGAGATATACTTTAAACATGTTGACACATTTAACCCCTGTAGTTTGTAATCTCTCACTTTCTTTTATATTTAGCTTCGTATGATCCATGATTCATTCGTGTGAATGTATAAACATCTTGTAGGGTTATTGTAAGGCATATTTATCCATTGTTGACATTTTGAACCCTCATATTTATATAGTTTCTTTATTTGTCAACTTTAGTCCCTCTAGAGTATTCTTTCACACGTTCAAGCTTATGACACGTGTCAATACATTATAGGACGTGAATTTTCGAGGTGTTACATCCTCACCCCCTTAAAAGAAATCTCGACCTCGAGATTTGTTAAAACGCTGGAAGTACTTTTTATCGCATAATGGACCTAAATCTTATAACATATCTGGAGTCTTTCCAAGCTCCCACAGTTGACCTCTATAATAGGCACATGTATCCTTTTGGAGCTTCTTCACCTGTCGATCCTTAATCGACATAGGTTGCTCATTATATCATAAATCTGCATATCATTATGTGATAATGCTTCTCGACTTGTTGGTGAAACACATCCTTAAATCATTAGTGTGAAATGTATTGCGAGCTCCATCCAACTTCTTAAAAAGATTTTAGCCTTAAGCTATCTGATCTTGATACATTCGATTCCTTCGAATGATTTTCTATATTCAGAGCTTAACTAGTCTGATAATGAACAAATTGGCACACCCTTCCAGGGTGATATCTTTTGTTGAACCCTATTCCTTAACAAGAACTTAGGAGGGTTGCTACTTTCATTAATCCTTGATTTTCTGCCGAATACTTGCAACTTACAGATGATCATGAATCTATTTATTTGTTGTTTCCAAGGCAACTTTCAGATCCTGGTAATTGGACTTCCCAAATCCCATTCATCAAATGGACGTTTTGGTATTTCATCTATACAAGGTCTCCAAAGAAGTAGCCTTGATGCTTATATGACAACTATTATAGAAAAGCTTAATTTAAGGTGAGATGGTTATTCCAACCATTGCTTAAAACTAATCTTAAGGAATAGCTAATCCTTGCCGTTAGTCGAACAAATCGATGATCCTGGGCAGCTGATGGCAATTTCTTAATTGTTGCCTAATTAGGGTTGCGGTAATCAATGCATAAACAAAATGAACCGTCTTTCTTAATTAATTATACTGAATTCTCAGAATATTGAGTTAGGCTATATGAATCCTCTATATCAAAACTTAGTTAATCAGGGTTTCGATTCCTCCAATGATGATACTAGCCGTCTTAGAGATTTCTTAATAATACAGCCCTAAATGGGTTATAAATCTTAACTCTATTTGCCCCTCAGGAGGGAAACAGGGTAATCTTAGGAGAAGATAATCAGGATATAAGGAGGTTATAGAGATTTTCCATATCTCAGGCTCTAGTTCATCCATTATTGCTTGTGTCAAATAAGTGACACATTTATGTTATAAGTCCACGAATTCCTTAATCGGGGATATTTACTTGGACAATTCCATTCTGGATATCTTCTTTGAATACCATTAGTTGACTTTAGTACCATATGACCATCGGAATATCTTTGTGGTCCCATGCATTAAACCTCCATACTGATCAGGCATGGAAGCAATCTATGGAACATATTAAGATACAACAATCCTCATCTGGCGCTTTTATCATACCGTCTGGTATTCGCAATCGATAGAGATCAAAGAGATATCAACTATGTATGCTGGTGCACTTCCTCTAGAGAGAGGATACTTTTAAAACTATATGTCTGAAGGGTTCTGATAGGAACAAAAGAAATGGTTCTTACGATTTCGTCTGAAATTTTTACCTTACACTTATTATCTAGGGTTCTCACGAGAAAATTTCTAAAAGTTTGCTAAGCTTAAGATCTTATGAGAGACTTAGCAGCACCTGAACCCAGATGTAATTCTTAGCAAATAAATCTTAATAAGGGATTTACCTAGTGTCATTATTAATGTGAACTGCCTCTAATCATACAGTAGGAGGGTTAAGCGCCTCCATTCTTAATCTTTTTAAACTTAGCTGCAAAATCTATGACAAATTTAGGGCAGTCAGCTTTGACTGGTCGTTTCTTAATATAACGTGAGTAGCTGAGGTAGATCCATAATGGATTCTTAATAAGCAGGCTTTGAAGCTTTTCCATGAATTTTTTCATAGCCTTTCTAACAGCTGCGTTAATTGCAGTTTTGGAGATTAACTTCAGTAATATTGAGGTTCACATCTGATGCACCATTAACATTTGTCGCATCTCTAACATCGCGACTGTTGTTTATCTCTTCTGAGTTTTCCATACTC
The DNA here is from genome assembly GCA_030545235.1 of Helianthus tuberosus. Lineage (NCBI taxonomy): Eukaryota > Viridiplantae > Streptophyta > Magnoliopsida > Asterales > Asteraceae > Helianthus > Helianthus tuberosus. The sequence continues at coordinate 94,092,806 of CM060399.1, read as the reverse complement.
GGAGCTTTGGTATTAAATACCAAATTCAGCAAGTGCTAGGCAATCCATACCCAGTGTCTCCTTGAATTGTCAAAGGCTCCCCATAAGGAGTCTTGATAACTACTTGCTTCTTATCACACACAACATGGACTTGGTTACAAGACAACCAATCCATTCCTATCATTATAATGAGTCCCTCTTATTTTTAACGGAAACAAGGACATCGGGTCTTTATGTGCCCCTTCTTGCCATAACCATAGCAGGTGGCGTCCTTAAAGTCCTTGCATTCATGGGTCTTGTGATCCATCTCTGTCACATCCCCTGGTCTGTTCATAGAAACATTTTCCGAAGTGCTTCTTCCCGCAGGTTTTATATTTGGGTTTCGCCTCCTTTGGCTTGGGCTGGTTATAGTCTGAACCAATCTTACACTTTTTGTAACCTTTATTTGGGGTATTATCGCACTTTCGCTTATGATCCTATAATATACGGTCCACGACGTTGTTTACGGCTGTATCTATCATAGCCTGTAGCTCGGTGCCCGTTAAGTTCAATCTTGCATTATTATTCTTGATCACTTGGATGATTGTGAGCTTCAGAGATGTCAGCCATGGTGAAGCTTTGAAGGTTACAAACCATGTAGTAATAAGTCGCTGAATTGTCGAACTTGATGATTAAACAGCCATGGTGTAAATCAACCATATAGGCCAATAGATAGTATTAAATTTATTGATTATGTTTTGCCTAGGTTTTCGAATAAACCATCTTTGGCATTTAAACGGAATATAATCCTTCATATTTATTAGACAGGGGACATAAGTCACGACTGTCAATGTCGTACCGACATTTTATATAGCACAAGTGCTTATTCCCAAGGACTTTTTGATGGCACAGAGGCCTTGTCACTAGGGAAATTTTAAAACATAATCAATGATTCCTTTGGATCGGAAAATTTCATAGTTCATTGTCTTGACAAGAAGTTATGAAATAAAACTATCTTTTTCATGTATACATATTTGCCCGTAGGTATACATCCCAGATGGACGTTTAGATGTGTACATTATGTTCGACGTTTATTAGCCATGATTCCTATTGATCATTTAGGCTAAATAAGGGGTTTGGAAGTTCCTAATATAAAGATGACAAACGTGATTTTATCGCATCACTGTTGTCGGGAGTGTTAGCACGTTTTCAAGTGTTAATAAGGATCTGAATCTCTTTTAAACAGGTTTTACCATCTTAGCTAGGTCTTCAATGACATTCAAGCTAGGTCAAACCTTTTAAGATTCTCTTTTAATACATATACTAACAGAAAAGGAATAATATTTATTTTATTCAGGATTTTCATTATAATTATCCTAGATTTCAATAAAATACAACTATGGCACAGAAAGGCCAAGTCACGTAGACAAGTTTAAATTTATAAGCCCAGATTTTATGGAATCGAGGCATTAAGGTTAGAATCAAAGTTCATTACCTTTTCTTGACAGGGAGTTGTAGGCTACCACTGTCTTTAGTCCCAGATGACGTTAATTTAGCCCGTGGGCGCTTCATCCATAAGGGATGGTTATATAAATAAGGGAATTTAGAACATCTCAATTTAAAAATGACTTATGTGATTTTATCGAATCACATCTTTGTCATTAATGATAACATATCAGATGTTAATAAGGGTTTGAATCTTTCGAATAGGTTTTACCATCTTGGCCATGTCTGCAACGATAATTAGGCTAGGTTTTACCTTTAAGATTCTTTTAATAATTACGCAGAACAATCCTAAATTGAGATGTTAACAAGGATCTGAATCTAATTGAGGAACTACCATCTTGGCCCTGTCTTAATGTGACATATGGCTAGGTCTTGTCCTTTTTAAATTTTGCCATTTTATTATAATGGTAGATCTTATAAAAAGGAATGTTATTTTAAATCTAACCGTTCCTATTAAAATTTAAACAAATACATGGTTGCCCAAAACGGGACTTCTAACTGAAATGACTCGCCCATGCAAGGGCTAATCAGAAAATAACAAAAGAAACAAATAAAACGAATTAGGATTAGTCCTATGTTCTTGTCTAGACTCAAGAATGTGCAACTGTGTAACTGAGATTAAACACAAAAGACTAGTGTTTAATTCACTCAGTGTTGGCTCTGATACCAACCTATCACACCCCTATTTCCACGTATCACCGGTGGGCCCGGTGGGGAGTATCGTGACGTAGTTGATATTATCATAGTCAAACAACACAATATATAAATGCACAGCGGAAGCAAAAGGTAAATATATTACAATCCGAATATAAAGTAATATCAAAGTATTACAACGGAAAGTAAAGGATCCACAGGCGGATCTTAAAACATAAACATTGTTCAACAGACTTTAGGCGCCTAGAACTTGCAAGATTCCTTATAAACGCCCTGAGCTTCTAGCCAATTACGTTCAGTACCTGTCACTTAACCCTTTTGGAAAATACGTCAGTTTTCACTGGTAAATACACTCAACTGACTCATTTTGAAAAGGTTTAATAAAAATTGATTTGAATGCACAAGGCACAAGCTCTATATAACTTGGGACAATTATATTTATAATCTTGTATACAGATTTACATGTTCGTTGTACGTTCAGGGCCCGATGTAGAAACCGAGTCATATTAACAGACACGCCACAAGTATAGGCCCACAAGAGAGTGAGATACCGTTTTTCCTTAAACAACTGTCAGGTGTACGCCTATTCCCCGTGCATAAAGCGTGGCCATTTTATAATACAATGATGTCAAGGATATCCGGGACATGGTCATTAACCCCTAAAGGTCTTTATTTCAAACAATACAGATTAAACCGGGTTACCTCAATAATTTAATCACAATAAGATTAAACATTCAATACCCGACCAAGTGGTATTATTATAATACCGTATCCCAAGCCCGTATAGGGAAAATAAGTTAAGAGTATTTACCTGAGCTAGCTCATGACTTAAATAGAAAGAATTTAATAACTCATCCGTATTCACTTAAGTAAGCGTAGGTACCATTTACCGGAAGGCTCTAGTCTGGAATGATGGTACAAATAACCAATTAGAATGCTAACGGGTCTTTAATTAAGCCTAAGCTTAGACCGGGTAGTCTTACAGAAAGATACGGTTCAAACGCATGATAAGGCGAAGACCGGATTAGAATGTGGTTTTGACCCGACAAGTTTGAAGACTTATATAATATGGGTAATCTAAACACATTCTGGATTTTGAGACAAAAATGATATGGTTTGACCCCTTTCGGCTAATATGTGCAAACTAGTCACATAAGCCGATCCGAACGCGACAAGTGCGTAACGAGTAACCAAAAGAGTCATATGCGAGTTTCCTAAGTTATTATGCTTTAATTATGTTGTGACATCAGAAAGATATCTTATATTATGCCCAAAACGGATTTAGACTCACATTACGCCCCGTAGGGGTATTTTGGTCATTAAAAAGGTTATAAAAGAGTTTAAATATGAACCTGAGTTTCGGGTCTAATGTAATCAGTAAAATTACTCAATTTACTAGGTTATATCAGTAGGGTATCATATATATGTGAAATCTATCCTTTATAACCAAACTATGCCTCTTAAGGGTATTTTGGTAATTTCGCTTACTGTAAAAATATAATAATTTACTTAAAATATCAGTAGGTACCAAACCTTATGTGCTCAACATAATCATAATACATACTATGCGTCAAAAATGCCTAAAAAGGCGACTTGGAGCCATTTCCGGGTTTTCAAAGGAAAGCTGACATTTTTATAATTCCAGAAGGCTCAAAATACTTTATTTATTATATTAGATCAGTAGAAAAAGGTTTGGGGTCAAAAGGATTTGTAAAACTCATTTTACGGCTTAAAAGGGCAAAACCGACATTAACCGAATCATACTTAGAACTCTAAGTTATGCTCAGCCTAAAAATAAATAAAAATCTCCAAAAATCCTAAAATATTATTTTATATCAGTGGGTAAAAAGATTGGTATCAAAAAGTGGGTTTAGATAGGCTATATGCTAATTACGCCATTTAATTACTAAAAAGCTTTCAAATTACGCTAATGAGCATAACTCTTAATCTAGACCTCAAACTGATGTCAAATTTTAGGTGCAAGTTTATAAATCAGTAACTAAGGTTTCTACTCTTTTACTTTTTCAAAAATATCATTTTGAGGTCAAAAGGGCATAATAGTCAACATTTAAGCATTTAACGGAATCATGCATATGAATCGGATAACTAATGAACCAAGTTGTATAATCACAGAGGGTTATACTTATAGGTAACTTGGTCCTAATAAAGCTCTAAGGCACTTCTAAACTATGCTTAAACGGGTCAGAACTGAAGGTCAAAGCATAAGTCAAACTATGCGACTTTCGGTTCCGAACCGAGCCTAAACTGAAAATTGTCGAGTTGAACATGTTTAGACATGTTCTTATATTAATTACCAAGTTATATTAATGACAAAACAGGTTGCATAGCCTTTACTTTGCTAATTATGCATTTACTTGAAAATAAGCTTTCTGTTGACTTTTTTATAATCAAGTTTGACTCGACAATTGACCTAGATAGAGTGGGAATCAGAGGGTGACCTTTTAAGGGTTTAATGCCCACATAATTACCCACTCATAGGTACTTTCAATTTGGATTTTGACTGAAGGGATTAAGATTAATGATGAAGTCAAATCTTAATTACGACGGTTTGACTTTACGCTAAACAACTAAGTTAAACTGAACTAGAAAGGATTAAGGACACTTACAAGGGTCCTAATTATGATTAGAGATCACTAGGAAATCTCCTTGAGCTCCAGCAACCTCCAGGAGTTGAGTTGTGGACTTCCAAGTGAATGAGCAATTTGAAGAACACAACTTCATGGCCTTTATATAGGTTTCTAAATTCAATTTGATCATGCTAACAAAGCTACAAGTGATATGGGATCATTCCAAGTGTCCCTAGACCTTTTAAAACCATCAAACAAGCCCCTGAATTCGAATACCTTCGTTTTATGGCGGTGTAACCGTTTTAACAGGCAGCTGGAAGTTTTCTGCATCTGGGACCTGCTTGCGCACCGCAACGTCCACAGTGTTGAGGTGTGCAAGGAACATGCCAGCACAACACAACTTTCAAATGTTTACAGTTTGGCCCCTGGACCTTCCAAACGTCGTTTTCACATTATTTCTTGCATTATAAGCCTTCTAAATTTACTTTTGAGGGTTCCAAGACTTATACAAACTTTGTTAAGTCCTTGGTTAACTTTGTAATCACCCGAAAAGCCATAATTTCCTACGTTGACGCTTTTAACCCCTCGTATATGAATTTGATCATAACTTTCTCATACGATAACAAAACTTGATGATATTTTTATCATGTATTCTAGTGAGCATATTTAATCGTTACAAAGCTTCGGGTTTGCTAAAAGGTCACTCAGAGGTATACTTTAAACATGTTGACACATTTAACCCCTGTAGTTTGTAATCTCTCACTTTCTTTTATATTTTGCTTCGTATGATCCATGATTCATTCGTGTGAATGTATAAACATCTTGTAGGGTTATTATAAGGCATATTTATCCATTGTTGACATTTTGAACCCTTATATTTACATAGTTTCTTTATTTGTCAACTTTAGTCCCTCTAGAGTATTATTTCACACATTCAAGCTTATGACACGTGTCAATACATTATAGGACGTGAATTTTTGAGGTGTTACAGGTATATTCGGGATTAAACTAATTTTGTGTTTTAGACTGATTTCTTTGATTAGGAGATGTGATGATTGGTGTAGAGTTATTTGTTTGACTCTTACACTCTCTAGCAAAGTATCCCAACCTATTACACTTAAAACATTTAATTTTTGATTTATCCAACCCTACTTTAAACCTCCCACTTAATCCTGGGTAAGTCATACCAGTCCTTTTGTAAAAATTGTTAGCTCTTAGACTGAGTAGGGCTACCTGGGGTAATATGTACATCTCCTCAAGATCAGTAGGGTCTATGTGCTTAAGATCATCAAGTACAAACGATAAATTATCAGTGACATGAGCATCGTTGTTTGCTGCAAATTCATAACTGGTGGAATGTTGATCAGAGTTGATACTAGTAGAAATATCAATAAAATGGTCAAAACTCTTCCCATCCCAAACGATGATCTTTCCTGACTCAAAAGTGTCGTGTTACCAAAAACGTAACTCTGAGACACCTTTCCAGTTTCCTGGAGGTTTTTCTTTTGGGCAAGCTTCCTCTCAAAGGTTAGAAGCTTTCCATGAAGCTGGCCAGACTCATGTCCTTGAAATATGGGGACGTCCTTCTCACTATAGCAACAGTGTTACATTTTTCAGGCAGAGATCTTAAAAATCGGTTACTTAAAGCGGCTTTTGTAAATTCCTTGTTAACCAACTTTAATTCACTGATAAGACATGAAAAATGTTCAAACTGCTGAGTAAGGGTCTCCCCTTTTGGCATGAGTGAAGGTTTTATATTGCTGGTTAAGGATTTCTCGAGTATTCTCCATAACATCCTTCGTCCCACCAAATTGTTCCTTCAGCGCATCCCACAACTCCTTAGCACTGTTACAATGCCATAGGCCAACATAGATATCATTCGGCAGAGACATACCTACGATACTAAAGGCTTTCGCATCTAGCTAGAATTCTTGGTAATCTTGCTCGGAATAGTTTTCTGGCTTCTTTGGCCCGAATACATTGGGGTTTTCGACACTAGGTATAATCGGAACATGAGGTCTGAAGACAACAAATTTCCAGCAACCAGTATTTTGTTAAGCAAGTATATGCCATACCCTACGCTGCTAGATGTTGAATTTAGATCTGACAAGGATAGATGGTTTATTACTGAAGCCGGTGTTATGTGGATCGTTTTGTGCCATTTTCTCAAGTTCTTTTGAAGAAAAACATAGTATGTGAAAACACTTGTTTAGTTCTTCACTATACAACTCTGAGATACGAAGTGAATTGGACCTTTTGATGAGTTGATTTTTTAGTGTTAAATTAATTGTGAAATCAAATTTAACGTGACCAAGCTTTGATACCAATTGTTAGAACCGAGTCTCTGGTTTGTAAACAAATATTTATCAAACACAATAAAATTCATAAACTGAAAGTCATCATCAATGATTGTTTCTCATTAATCTCAAAAGAAATTCAATGTTTTACAACTCGATTGACTCTACAAACTCCCCCTCAGCTGATCACGTAAACAAATCAGTTCATATAAGAGAAAAGGTGGAGTGTGTGTGTCACGGCCCCCGACCCGGTTCAGGAACCGCGGGACAGAAAATCCCGTGGTATTCATTTAATTGAGTTAACAGCGGAAGATTTTAACAGGATCTTTTAAAAACTGACATTTCGCGATTATTTTATTTCACAACTCGGGATCAACCCCGGTAGTTTAGAATTATATGATTTCCCTAAGAAATCTTTATTTTACAAAACATGTTTCTTTATTTTATATTGAGCCACTTCCTTAAGCTTGTAGTGCTTCATGGCACTTTTCCTGGATCACAACAGATCACCTGAAACATGTTTGAAAAAGATTTGGTCAGCGGGAAATACTGGTGAATCATTCTTTTTACTAAAATGACTCGTTGTTATAATTTACAGTATTAAGAGCGATTACAATGTTTCCAGATATCAACCAACTACCCACGATATTTGTCACTCGACCATCCATTGGTAACCTCATTGTCCAATGTTGTCTGTGACTATGGTCATATCACCCCTTGACTAACTCGTTGTCCAATGGTGACGGTTATCAAGTATTGTATACAAACCCCACATACCGGCAGTAATTTGGTGATTACAAAGACTTAATCCCTGTAATTATAACCTTGAAAATAAACATGCTTTTGAAATCAAATTTGATAAAAAGAGAATGACTCACATTGCAGATTTTATATGAACAGAGCTTAGCCTACTGATTAGCCTTTTAACCTAAATTTAATAACATGCACACGAACTCGGTTAGTAACTAATACAACATTTATGATAACTCACGAGATTAAACCTTCACAACGAATGACAAAGTGCCATACTTAAACATCCATCGTATTCACGACGAATGACAAAGCATAAACCCTAATGTGGGCAGCACTTAAACATCCATTGGATAGTTTAATCGATCGGACATTGAATCGTAGCAGCGATCGAGTTAATACCCGGTATCGGAGCAGCGCCTCGCTAATTTAATTGAATTTTCGACTTCAGAGTGATATACTTTCGTTTTTGAAAGTTTGTTTCGACACCAGTGGACTGTGCATGCAACAAGCTATTTATAGCTGATTTTTAAGGTTCACGCGGCCCGCGTAAACCATAACCTAAACCTTACGCGGGCCGCGTGGCCGCCTAGTCTACGAATAGGCTTGATTGGTCATGAGTAGGTTTGACAGTTGGACACCACGTGGATCCGGAACACTTATCCGGTCAAACCTCGTCTTGACGCGGCCCGCGTAAGACAAGGCTTGTCTTTTACGCGGCCCGCCTGGGAACCAGAATTATGTTTTTCTTGATTTTTAAATATGGTTTACGGTTTCAGGGGTCCGGGTTTTTACTTACGGGTATTTTTAGGACAATTTTGAGAGTCCTTACATCCTCCCCACCTTATTTAAAATCTCGTCCTCGAGATTCATTGAAATAAGCGAGGATACTTTCGCTTCATCTCCGATTCCAGCTCCCAAGTGTATTCGGGTCCTCTCTTTGAATCCCACTTGACCTTAACAAGTACTAACCGTTTGTGTTTGAGAAATTTCACCTTTCTGTCTTCTATCTGAATAGGTTTCTCAACAAATTTTAACTTTTCGTTTACTTCTATATCTTGGAGAGGTACTACCAAAGATTCGTCTGATAGGCATTTCTTGAGGTTGGATACATGAAATACGTCATGTACTCCAGCTAACTCCTCTGGTAGTTGTAAACGATAAGCAACTGGTCCTATACGTTGGATCACTGAAAATGGTCCTACATATCTTGGACTTAGCTTTCCCTTCTTTCCAAATCGAACTACTCCTTTCCAGGGTGAAACTTTCAAGAGTACCTTGTCTCCAACTTGGAACTCTAGTGGTTTACGTCGATTGTCAGCATAGCTCTTTTGACGATCTCGAGCAGTCTTTAGTCTTTCCTTGATTTGAGTAATCTTGTCAGTAGTTTCTTGTACAATCTCCGGTCCTGACAATTGACTTTCTCCTATTTCTGCCCAACAAACTGGAGTTCTGCACTTTCTTCCATACAGTGCCTCGAATGGGGCAGTTTCAATGCTTGCATGATAACTATTGTTATAGGAGAATTCAATTAAGGGTAAGTGGTCATCCCAGTTTCCACCAAAATCTATCACACATGCTCTGAGCATGTCTTCCAGAGTTTGGATTGTCCTTTCACTTTGTCCGTCTGTCTGAGGATGATATGCCGTACTTAAATTCAGTCGGGTTCCCATTGCTTCTTGGAAACTTTTCTAGAAATGAGAAGTGAAACGACTATCCCTATCTGATACAATGGAGAGTGGAACTCCATGTAAGGATACTACTTCATCTACATAGAACTTTGCCAACCTTTCCATGCTAAAAGTTTCTTTCATAGGTAGAAAGTGAGCTGATTTAGTTAATCGATCCACAATTACCCAAATCGCATCATTACTTTTTCTGGTTTTGGGTAACTTAGTAACAAAATCCATTGTTATGAGTTCCCATTTCCATACAGGCATTTCTAATTGTTGTAGTAGACCTGAAGGTTTCTGGTGTTCTGCCTTAACTTATGAACAAGTAAGACACTTAGAAACATACTGAGCTATGTCTCTTTTCATTCCTATCCACCAAAAGTTATTTCTTAAATCTTGGTACATTTTATTGTTTCCAGGGTGCATGGTATACCTAGATTTATGGGCTTCTTCTAAAATCTTATTTCTTAATTTTCCCTGCTTAGGTACCCAAATTCTTCTTTTGTGGAATTTCCAAATTCCATCAGCTCCTTGTTCTAATTCTTTTGTCCGTCCTTTCATTCCTTCAGCATCATCCTTGATTGCTGTTTCTTGAAAATGCTTTAGTTGTTCCATTAAATCTAACTGTAGATTTAATCTAAGAGCACGAACTCGTCGTTGTTTCTCATGATACTTACGACTTAAGGCATCTGCAACTACATTTTCCTTTCCTTCGTGATACTGAATATCACAGTCGTAGTCACTTAGGATTTCCATCAATCTTCTTTGCCTCATGTTTAACTCTTTTTGCCCAAATATATATCTTAAACTTTTGTGATCCGTATAGACAGTAAATTTACTTTCTTAAAGATAATGTCTCCAAATTTTAAGGGCAAAAATTATGGCGCCTAACTCTAAGTCATGAGTTATATAGTTTTCCTCGTGCTTTTTTTTAATTGTCTTGAAGCATACGCAATTACCTTCTTGCGTTGCATTAGCACACATCCTAATCCTAGTTTTGAAGCATCACAGTAAACTTCAAAATCTTCAGTTCCTTCTGGCAAAGCTAGGATTGGGGCATTTGTTAACTTTTGCTTTAGAATCCTAAAAGCTTCTTCTTGCTTAGGTCCCCATTCAAACTTAACTGCTTTACAGGTTAGCTTAGTTAATGGTACATCTATCTTGGAAAAATCCCTAATAAACCGTCTATAATATTCAGCTAAACCTATAAAAGTTCTAATTTCCATTGCGGATTGCGAAACCTTCCATTTGGTAATTGCCTCTATCTTAGCAGGATCTACGTGAATACCTTCGTGATTCACCATGTGACCTAGAAATTGCACTTCTTTTAGCCAAAATTCACATTTCGAGAATTTGGCATAAAGCTTTTCTTTTCTTAACAAAGTTAAGAGTGCATGCAAGTGCTTACAATCTTCGTCCTAACTTTTGGAATAAATAAGTATATCGTCGATAAAAACAATTACAAATTTATCCAAGTACAGTTTACAGATTCTATTCATCATGTCCATGAATGCGGCAGGTGCATTCGTTAATCCGAAGGGCATGACTGTAAACTCGTAATGACCATACCTAGTTCTGAAAGCAGTTTTAGGTATGTCTTCTTCTTGTACCTTCAATTGATGGTATCCGAAGTATAAGTCGATCTTAGAAAAGTATCTAGCTCCTTGAAGTTGATCGAAAAGATCATCAATCCTAGGTAATGGGTATCGATTCTTAATTGTAACCTTATTCAATTCTCTATAATCAATACACATTCTCATCGAACCATCCTTCTTCTTTACAAACAATATTGGTGCTCCCCACGAGGATGAACTAGGTTGTATGAATCCTTTACTTAGTAATTCATCTAATTGCTTTTTCAGTTCTAACATTTCTGTGGGTGCTAACCGATAAGGTGCCTTAGCTATCGGTGTAGTTCCAGGAATTAGACGAATTCTAAATTCTACTTCCCTATCTGGTGGTAATCCTGGTAACTCTTCTGGGAATACATCTGGGTATTCTGAGACTACAGGAATCTCCTTAAGTTCTTTACCCTTAGTACTAATGATTACTTAAATCATATATACTATTCCTTGCTTTCGTTCATAGCTAGCAACTTTCATTACTGATATGAACTTCATGGGTTTACGTGGTTTATCTCCTGTAATCATGATTACTTCCCCAGTAGGTGCCTTAATCTCTATAGAATTTTTATCACAAAGGATTCGAGCATGGTTGGCTACTAACCAATCCATTCCTAATACGACATCGAATCCAGTTAAATTCATTGGCAATAGGTTTGCATGAAATTTATGACCTGAAAGTTCTATATTTTCTTTTTGCAAAACCTTATCTATATTAATAGAATTCCCGTCTGCCGTTTCGACTGTAAAAATCTGCCTAAGGTTGGTTAAGGGTAAGTTAAGAGCTTGGCAGAATGAAGTATTTATAAAACTTTGGTTTGCACCAGAGTCAAATAATAATTTTGCGTAAATGTTGTGAACTAAGAACGTACCAGCTATGACGTCCGGAATCAATTCGGCTTCCTGCGTAGTCAGTTGGAATGCTCCTGCATTCTTCTTAGTAACTCCGTTTTCCGGTTTGGCTTTGTTGTCTGCTGGTTTAACCAACTTAGGGCATTCTGGTTTAAAATGTCCCGTTTCTCCACAGTTAAAGCAGACCCGTGTTTTCTTTCTGCAGTCTTCTTCCCGATGTCCTACAACTTTGCAAAAGTTGCAGGTTACATTGCATCTTCCATAATGTTTCTTTCGGCAGTTCCTGCAGAACGGCAGAGTTGAAGATTGCCCTGTTCCTCTTTTCTTGAAGCTGCTATTATTACCCGCACGAAATCCTTGGGTAATTTTCTGAGCCAGTTCCTTTTTCCTATTTTCATCTCTTGTGCATACCAGCTCGTCAGTTAGGGTGTTAGCTAATTCTACTGCATCGTCAATAGTACGAGGTCTCGCAGCTTTAACGATGTTGCGAATTTCACCAATCAATCCCCAAATATAGCGAGAAATGAGTACCGGTTCTGGCGAAGCCAGTGTTGGTACCACTCTAGCATATTCAAAGAATGTCGAAGTATACCCGCGACAATCTACACCCATCATTCGATGATTTAGGAACTTATTCGCCATTTGATCTTTTTCATATTCGGGACAAAATTTTCTTTCTACAAGACTCTTAAATTCTTCCCAGTTCATGGCATAGGCCATATTTCTTCCTTTGGCTTGAAGTACTGTATTCCACCATTCTAGCGCCCCTTCTTTAAAAAGATTTGATGCGTACATGACCTTGTTGTCCTTGGCACATTTACTTATGGTAATCACTGCCTCGGTTTTCTTTAACCAACGCAGTGCCGCAGTCGCTCCTTCATTGCCTACAAATTCAGCGGGATTACAAGCAAGAAATTCTTTGTAAGTTCAACCAGGCATTGCAGCTTTCATTTTCTTAGGAAGCGGAGCCTGAAGTGAATCATTATCGTGATTAGTATGATTACCGCCTCCGTTTATGCTATTACTGAAGTTATCTTCAGAAATACGTTTGCTAGGAATGATTTGTTGAGGTTCAACAGGTTTCTGGGCAGCAGCAAGGATTGCTGGAATAGCATTGGCTATTCCTTGAGCAACGATATTTTCTATATCTTGCCTAGTCATAAATTGATCCTCCGGATGTTGCTCAGAATGGTTAACCTCGTTTACTGGTTCATTATTAGCATTTTTCATCTGATAATTAATATATATAATTTATTAGTATCGAATAAATAATAATCATACACAAAATAATCATACAAATTTCACAACACACATATAGCCAAAATTATCGATTTCTCGATTCCCATTATATATATATAGATTATGCATCATTACACACCTTTATCTTACAAAGTTTTATTTTAGGTTATTTTACAAGATTATATTTTTCTATTTATTATACAACCACAGTCTCACAATCCCACTATCCCTCGTCAGTTGGTACTTTAGTAACGACGTTCCCTCTCGTCATATTTCCAGGAGATCTGTTCCCCTACTTCCCTGATCCTATTTCCTGCATCCACCAGCTCCTCGCCAAAGTGGCGGAGTTCAGCTAAATTCTCATTGCTCATCGGTGGGTTTGGTATAGGTTCTGGGTCGAACTGAGGGAGAAAGGTATAAGGATTGTTAAGCAGGTTTTGGAACTGCCAATCATTGGTCCACCACTCGTCCATTCCTAGAGGTTGGGTGTGGATTATAGGTTCTGGGATTGCTGGTTCCAAGTTCATTGAAAGTTGAGTTTCAGCAGGATAAGGGTAGAAATTATTTTTGACAGGCCTGACGATATCACATCTTGCCAATGCGCGATCCAATTCATCCTGAAATGGTAACTCCTCAACTTGTCTAGAGCTTTCCCCAATTTCCATCTCTGTCTGCCTAGAACATTTCCCAAACTCCTTTTCTATCTGCCTAGAACCTTTCCCGACTTTAATCCCTTTTCCTTTATCTAAGGGATTTTCTATTTTGGGAATCTTCCTAGTTGAAGGTTTCCTCCTGCGCACATGCCTCCATCCTACAAATCTTCTCCTTTTCTTAGGTTTGGGTTTCTCCGGAGGTGGAGCGTTGAATTCCATAGGTTTTTCTATATCGGGTATGTAACCAGTAAAATCTCTAGAAACCTCTATTTTCACCGGATAGAGATTGAGATTCTGAAGGGCTTCAGATAAGTCAGTCATGCTGTTTAGCATATATGCAAAATACACAAAAATTGCTAAGTTAAAACTTTATAACAAAATTTCATAGATAACCTTTAATTATTATTGCATACCATGTGACTAATTTAATACAAAGGACAACCGATAATTAAAACACACTAGGGTTTATTGTAAACTTATTCATTTACTAGGTAAAGTTTCTGGCTTGTAGGTGATAAGGGTGCTAAAACTTGAGTCAGAGTATTTAAAGATTTGCATTTACTGCTACAGTGGCTAGCATATAGAGATCTGTCCATTTTTCATCTAACTTGTCTTCCCATGGTGGGTTACTGCCTAGTTCTTGGGTTTTCTGATTAACTCTCTTCTCTTTTGGTTGTGATTTCTTTATTTTCTCATGACTTTTCCTAATAATCAAACTTCTTTTATTAGGAGAAAGTGGTTCCTCATATTGTGCCTTTCGGACAAATATTCATTCTTCAGGAATTGCAAAGTGAATTGAGGATGATGATCTTTTTTCTTTCGGTGTAGTATCTAATTTATGATAGATATCTGAAAGTCTTTGCTTACCCATACTGTAAACAAATATTTAAATAATAAAACACGTAATCAAAAAATGGCAATCAGTAAAATTAAGTATTTTCTAAATACTTAATAGGCTTAAATCAGTGGCTCTGATATTACCTTTTTCTGTCACGGCCCCCGACCCGGTTTGACCCGGTTCAGGAACCGCGGGACAGAAAATCCCGTGGTATTTATTTAATTGAGTTAACAGCGGAAGATTTTAACAGGATCTTTTAAAAACTTACATTTCCCGATTATTTTATTTCACAACTCGGGATCAACCCCGGTAGTTTACAATCATATGATTTCCCTGAGAAATATTTATTTTACAAAACATGTTTCTTTATTTTATATTGAGCCACTTCCTTAAGCTTGTAGTGCTTCGCGGCACTTTTCCTGGATCACAACAGATCACCTGAAACATGTTTGAAAAAGGTTTTGTCAGCGGGAAATACTGGTGAATCATTCTTTTTACTAAAATGACTCGTTATAATTTACAGTATTAAGAGCGATTACAATGTTTCCAGATATCAACCAACTACCCACGATATTTGTCACTCGACCATCCATTGGTAACCTCATTGTCCAATGTTGTCTGTGACTATGGTCATATCACCCCTTGGCTAACTCGTTGTCCAATGGTGACGGTTATCAAGTATTGTATACAAACCCCACATACCGGCAGTAATTTGGTGATTACAAAGACTTAATCCCTGTAATTATAACCTTGAAAATAAACATGCTTTTGAAATCAAATTTGATAAAAAGAGAATGACTCACATTGCAGATTTTATATGAACAGAGCTTAACCTACTGATTAGCCTTTTAACCTAAATTTAATAACATGCACACGAACTCGGTTAGTAACTAATACAGCATTTATGATAACTCACGAGATTAAACCTTCACAACGAATGACAAAGTGCCATACTTAAACATCCATCGTATTCACGACGAATGACAAAGCATAAACCCTAATGTGGGCAGCACTTAAACATCCATTGGATAGTTTAATCGATCGGACATTGAATCGTAGCAGCGATCGAGTTAATACCCGGTATCGGAGCAGCGCCTCGCTAATTTAATTGAATTTTCGACTTCAGAGTGATATACTTTCGTTTTTGAAAGTTTGTTTCGACACCAGTGGACTGTGCATGCAACAAGCTATTTATAGCTGATTTTTAAGGTTCACGCGGCCCGCGTAAACCATAACCTAAACCTTACGCGGCCCGCGTGGCCGCCTAGTTTATGAATAGGTTTGATTGGTCACGAGTAGG
This sequence comes from Helianthus tuberosus, assembly GCA_030545235.1. NCBI lineage: Eukaryota > Viridiplantae > Streptophyta > Magnoliopsida > Asterales > Asteraceae > Helianthus > Helianthus tuberosus. The sequence goes on along the minus strand of CM060399.1, from coordinate 94,076,876 downwards.
TTTGACAGTTGGACACCACGTGGATCCGGAACACTTATCCGGTCAAACCTCGTCTTGACGCGGCCCACGTAAGACAAGGCTTGTCTTTTACGCGGCCCGCCTGGGAACCAGAATTATGTTTTTCTTGATTTTTAAATATGGTTTAGGGTTTCAGGGGTCCGGGTTTTTACTTACGGGTATTTTTGGTTTTTACTTATGGGTATTTTTAGGAAAATTTTGAGAGTCCTTACAGTGTGTTAAATAGATCATTAACATGTGTAATCTATTTATACTAAGTATGAAAGTCCTGTTCAGTGATTGGCTGACATCACCCTGATAGTAACATCTAACATTCCTAATAGAAAAGATTCCAGAGATGTTACAAACATCTATGCAAATTCTATCAACTGATCTAGGCTAATTCTAAACACTAATACGATAAGTACTATTACATTAAGAAACCACTGTCTATGTTATCCTCTGTTGCAGTTGTCCAAACATCTGTTTGGCCAAATAGATGTTTGGTCTTCTTTATAAGCCCTTTGGCTTAACCAGGGCTTTGGTCTTCAATAGACTTTAGCTTCAACATATATTGTATCGTCTTGAACAACGGTACCAAGTCTTGATCAGATGTTTGTCATGCTCTTGAACAGATGTTCTAATTAGGTGTTTAAGATTCACTCTCTTTGGGAAAAGACTGGTTCAATCTTTTGCTATTTCTTGATCAGTGGATCATGCTTTGGGTTTTGGATATCATATGTTCTTTTATAGGTCCAACAGACATTCACCTAAATGCGAAGGTACCGTAAGGACAAGTAAACATGGTCTTTTGTTGATCATCGGGATGAATAACAATCTGATTATAACATAAATAACCATCTAAAAAACAGTAAAATTTCTGACCTGCGAGCTTTTCAACAATTTGATCAATAAAGGGAAAAGGGTAGTGATACTTAGATATTGATGCATTCAATTTTTGGTAATCTATGCAAATTCTCCACTCGGTTAATAGCTGGGTGGTTCTTCCTTACCATCTTCTCCTGTAACAACCTGAATGCCCGCTTTCTTCGGTACCATTTATGCTGGGCTCACCCATGTGCTATCGAATATGGGATAGATGATCCTGGTATCTAACCACTTCAAGACTTCCTTCTTCACAATTTCCCTCATGTTCAGTATCCGTTGTGCATCTCGAGCAGGTTTCGCACCTTCTTCGGTGATGATCTTATGCATAACAATGGATGGACTGACCCCCTTGAGATCAACAATCGTCTACCCAATCGCAACCTGGTTGGCTACCGAAACTTCCATAAGCATTTTTTCCTGTTTAGTTGACAAATTTGATGCAACAATTACCGGTAGGGTATTGTTGTCCCCGACAAAAGCATACTTCAGATGCTTGGGTGATGTCTTCAGCTCAACTTGTGGAGTTGATTCAAGTGACGGCTTAAGGTAGGTATCAATGTGCTCGAGCAAATTCTCCACTTGATGTGTATAAGTAGGCTTCGAATCCCAAATAGCCATCACCTCTAATTCCTTTTTTGCACTTTCTAATTCCACATCAACTTCTGCTAGGTCCCTGTTACAAACAACACATGTCTCTATATTGTCTTCCCCATTTTTGTGAGGATGACACCCGTCAATGATGTCTGCCATAAAACATTCATCATTGACTAGAGAATCAGATGCACAGGAAAAAGCATTTAAACGAACTTTTCAATTTCCAAACGTGATGTCGACTGTACCGTTTCTACAATAAATTAATGCATTGGCGGTTGCTAAAAACGCTCTACCCAGTATGACATTAGGATGTTTAGTTTTTTTCAATTTGAACATAATCTAAAACCAAAAAGTCAGCCGGGTAATAAAGCTCTTCTACTTTGACAATGACATCACACAAGATCCCCTGAGGTAGTTTTGGCGTCAAATCGGCCAACACCACGGCGATGTTGGCCTGTTTCAATGGTCTGAAATCAAATTGATCGTATAAACTCCCCGGTAGAATACTAACACTTGCTCCCAAATCCAACAAGGCTTGACTCATTTTGAAGTCACCCACTTAAATGGGGATTAGAGGAGCGTATGGATCTCAGATCTTAGGAGGGAGAACATCTGATGTGTGCAAAATGCAACATATAAATTTCATCAAATGAGGCATAAAACTAACCCTTTTTTAGTACTAATGTTGGAAAAAGTGTGTTTTTGTCTTCCTTTTGTATTTTCAGGATTAAATGAGCTCAAATGAACAAAAGAAGCAAAAAGGCAGCTAAATCTAACAAAAATACAAGAAAAGGGATAAACGTGGCATGCCCAACCCCCCCCCCCCCCCCCGACAGCATCTTCCCAAGCAAAACAAGAAAACAGAAGGCTGAACACGCCCTGTGCTCACTGAGCACGGGGGCGTGCCCAAGTGTCTGCAGAAAAGACAAAGCTGTAGAAGCTTCTATCACCCACCACAGGGGCGTGCCCAGCGGACACAGGGTCGTGGTCAACTCTAAGATTCACAGAATCTGAGGAAATCTTGATAGTACAGATACGCTTCTGCACACGGGGTCGTGCCCACCGGACACGGGGGCGTGGTCAACTAATGCAGACAAACTACAATTAATGAAGAAAGAGAAGGAGGATGGACACGGGGCCGTGCCCAATGGACACGAGGCCGTGCCCGAGCTGCTGTTCAAGCTATAAATAGGGGCGCTTGGCTCATTTACAAACCATCCATTGGCACACCACCTCTCTCACACTTCACCCACATTCCACTACCACCACAACACCATCATCCACCACCATCATCCATCATAGAGTGTGTGAGTCATCTCGGGATCCAAGATTGATCGTAAGAGTTCTTGACAATCAAAGGCCATGTTTGCCTAAGTCTCTTACATCACTTGGTGAAGACAAGTGTCTAGTGTAATACTTTTTATTTTTAATCTTTTCGCACTTTTTATTTGGTTATGTATTAATGACTTTAATAACTAGTTTCTTATGTTGAAGGTGATTCTTCCTTATCGTTTGTCTGTGGTGTCTTGGCATTATTTTACTGTCTATATAAAATAAAAGATTTTCACCATTCATATCTCCATGGTCTATATGGAGATATGTTGGCTACCTGGTTGGGGGTTAAGGGAACGGTTTGGTAAGAGTCTTGCCTTGTTCAGTGTATAGATCCTGCAAGGACCTGGGTCAAATTTAGTAGGATCTCCTTCAATACCCACCGGTATTGGATGGCGGGGGTCCAAACACTTTGATCCCCTCATATGTAAGGTACTATTAATACGTTAACCCGGCTACTTAGGACTGTATCCCTGCTGACTCAGACTACTTAGCCGAGGGTAACGTCACCTTCAAAAGAGGGGCCTACCACATTATGCATTAATAACTTAATTAATTATCTTTCAATAATCCGACCCTTTAGGATTGTATCCTTGCTGACTCAAACTACTGGGTTGAGGGTAACGTCACCTTCAAAAGAGGGGCCTACTACAATAACTAAGATAATCTCTTAAAAAGTGCAAAAGTGCGGAAATAATCAAAGGTTACACTACACCCGACTCGGATCCAAGTGATTCATCTTGTCTATCTGTTTTTATTTTATTTTATTTTTCAGCATTTTAGTTAGTTTTATTTTTCTAGTTTAAAAACCTTTTTTCTAACTTTTGAGTTGGTTAGACGTTGAGGATAAACCGGTACTAAAAGCTCTTGTGTCCTTGGATGACCTCGGTATCTTACCAACACTATACTACTCTCACGATGGGTGCACTTGCCCATATGTGTGTTTAGTGTTAGTAAATATCGTGTTTTATAAATTTAAAACTTGACTAAAAATTGTAAAAGGGCTTAAAAGATACATTAAGAACCTATCACACTCGACACGCATCAACATCCGATAATGTGACAACCCGCAATTTCAGGTTAATACTCTAACCTAACCATAGTTAGTTTAGACATACATTCATAGCACTGCATTTAACTAGGGTTAGTTAAATGAGTCTACATTGGTAATTCAGGGAATTATCGGAACACACACAAGTTAATTCTCGAATGTTGGTGACTAACACGAATAATAATTATAAACGAACGGTTTAAACGAAACTTATACGTTGCATGATAAATACGTGAGTTATATGTTTTAACTGTAAACTGCAAGATGTTATGTGCTTTTGTGTAAAAGTTATACAGTTAAGGGTGTTTTATGATTAATGTAGAAATTATAATAAAACTACTACAAACCCTAAACTCCCCATAATCTCACTCAGTATGGCAGTTGTTTTCTCTAATCATTCTTGACGACACAAATCTCACACACACAATCATCAAGCCTCTGATCTTTCAATCCATCAAGAACAAACACTAGATCGAATCTAAGGTAGGTGTTTTATGTTATACGTTGATATCGTTATTCTCTTGATTCCATGCAAAACCCTAGATATCCAACAATCGATCTGTGGTTAGTTGATCATGCCTAATTGAATGTATAATTGTTGTTAGATATTGTAGATGCTATTGACATATTTGAACTGCTAAACTATTGATTTGGTTTGTAACACTGTTGAGATTAGGGTTTGATCGTAGAACTGTAACTGTTACATTGAAAATCTGTGATTTTTTCTTATTCCGTGTTACTGTGCGTTGTTAATCCGAGAATAATTGTTAGTCCAAGGATAATTGGTTTAACTTTGTGAAGTCACAAAGTCCGTGTTATTGGAACTTCTGGTCTGATATACACAAATACCAAGTTACTAGAATTTATAATTAAGGATCCGAGTTCAGTTATGTTCCGAGTTAGTGTATATGAGGATCCGGTTTATTGTTTATGTTCCAAGTTTAGAATCTATATAAGGATCCGAATTATTATGTTTGTTCCTAGTTATGGATTGGATATAAGAGTCTGACTTGTGTTTATATTTGTCCGAGTTTATTAATATGAATGAGTCCAAGTTTTTTAATAGACATAAGTATATGCGCGTCCGAGTATATGTAAGTCCGGGTATATGTAAGTTCGGGTATATGTGAGTCTGAGTATTTGTTCTGGCTTTTTGTATAACAAACCAAAGGTATCCGGGTTACATGTTTGGTCCGAGGTTGTTTAAAAGGAAGGAGTTTCCGAGTTTACAAGGTTTCAGAGGTTGGTTCCGAGTTTATCTTGTATATAATTGTTCCGAGTTTGTGTGATCCGAGTATAAGTATGTGAGTCCAGGTATGTGATATTTGTTCCGAGTTTATTGATTAATAACTATTCGAGTTGTGAAGATTGTGTGATGTCCGTGTTTCTCAAAATCACACTACATGTCACCAACTAGAGAAATCCACTGTATGTTACTGAATATTAAAATTGTTGATCTGATCACATTAAACACTTGGTTGTTTGGACACTTAGGGTATTGCATAACCCTACATGTATACATACTTACACATTATTGTACATTAGGTCGCATATAACAAACCTAACACTTTATTAACGCGATAGAAGCACGATAACACATACCAAGCAAACTAAGGTGAGTTCACTACTCTTCTACAAGCATGTATCCCAAGAGGACAAACCATTATTCCAAGGTGGAATACTTTTTAATAAATGTTTTAGTTTAATTTCGATGTCAGTGGGTAAACTCAATCTCTATCATGTAAGTCCCTACTTATTACCGAGCTAGTTGTCGTGGAAGGCAACGGGGTAATAGTTGATAGTGCTATTAGGTTTGACAAACCTCACACTATACTCGGGAGTCGGTCATGAACTAAGGACCTTAATCATTTTGGATCAATGTTGATAGACGTTGATGAGGGCACAAGAATCATAGTCAGTCATATCGGTACCGAGTTAAAATTCCATGGCATGTCTTTAAAGCTAAACATTTACATTACTTTACATTGAACAAAATCAGTGGACTTGCCAACTTTATGTTGACACTCGTTTGCATGTTTTGTAGACCATTAGGTACATCGGTATGCAGAAACTTGCAGTCTGAGGAGTTTGAAGTGTCATGGGGCGTGCTGCTTGATGAGAACACTTAATGTTATGTTTTTAAAACAATATGGTTTTAGTTGTCTTGAAACAGTTACTTTTGCTTCCGCTGAATACATACTTTTGTTTGAGACGGTTAATTTGGAATGCACAATTCATGTTGGACACGATGAGTATGTTTATTATTGTTTACAGTGGCTAGATCATGGTACATCACATGCCTCGTGGTAGAACCCGCCTGTGGTAATTTGGGCGTGTGACAGATAAAATGGCACTAACATTTTTGGTTAAAGCAATTTTTTAGGAAATTGTTATGTCATTTTTGGATGCAAAGTTCTTTCAAATATTTTGCATAAGCCGAAAGTTGTTTGATTGCATCAAGTAACGAGAGATCTATTTTGACCTGTTTAAAAATTTCTCACATCTCATCTTGTTGTGGGCCTCGTTTGTTGACAACGTTTGTGCCCGGATTGATTAACGCTTTAGGAAATGGGACGGTATTACCCTTCGTGCCCTTTTCCTTTGTTTCAACCTGTTCGATTTCTATTACCCTATTATTTTTTTTCTTGAAAAGTCACTTTTTTATTCTTTTTAGGACTGACATGTTCTGGTTCAGTTTCAGATGCGTTTTCCTCCTCTACCTTCTCTACAATACCCTCAACAAATGGTGGAGGAGACCCGACCTTATTATCATAAACTTTACTAGAGCGAAGAATACTAACCTGATTAACTCTGGCATTAGACTAACTTCCTTGATGTTGTGGATTTTTCATAGTATCACTAGGCACTCGACCAGAATCCTTCCTCACATGAGCCACATCGGCCACCAACTGAGCAACTTGCTTCTCCAATGCTTGTTGAGACTTTGACTGCATTTCTTGGTCTTTTCTAATTTGCTTCAGCATCTCCATCATCTCGTTACTGGATCCTTTGTTTTGGTTTCTCATCTTGTCTTTATCTTGATTCGGCTGGATAACTCCTTTGATTCCCCCGGTTGTAACCTCCTTGATTATAATTCTGGTTATAATTAGATTGTCGGTTCTGGTATTGCTGGCCTCCTTGATTTGGTACCTAAAAGTTTGGATTCTATTGAATAGTAGTATTACTATATCGAAAATTAGTATGATTACGCAAACCTGGGTGATATGTGTTAAAATTCATATCATATTTCTTCTGTTCTCCATACACCATGTTTACGTCCTCTTCAGCCATACCGACTTATCCCGGACAATCTTCCAAAGTATGGCCTAACTCGCCATAAGTGTCACAATCTGGAAAGGTTTGAGCCGCATGCAATGCATCTCTTCCACCAATGCCTTTAAACTTCGCTAATTACCCATCCAATGCTTCGTTCTCTCTCTTCAATTGAGCAACTCTAGCATTGGTGGCACCCGTACTGATCGCTGCCATAACTGGATATTTCTTGTTCCTGTCCAGCTGAGCCTGCCTCTTTGAATTTACGGCTACAATTTCCAAATAATCCAAGTCAATATCAACACGATTTTATAAAAATGTACATGCAGTCATGACCTTAACATCTTTCCTATATTCGTTGGAGATGCCATCATGAAATGCCGTAATCAATACCCATCTTTGAATACCATGGTGAGGACAATTTCGGATCAATTGGTTGAACCGTTTCCACGACACGTATATAATCCTTTATCTTATATTAAATAAATTGGTGTAACACCTATTTATCTTATATTAAATAAATTAATAAAATATTTATTAATATTAAATTTTATCCAACTTTGAATCTCGAATATAATCCTTTCATTTTTCTAATAAAATATTATACTCAAATTTAAATTGTTAATTTAAGCTATTCCTAAATAAAACAAATTATTTATCATGAAAACCAAACTTTGTATTAATATATTACTTATTTTTGTTTTCATTATTAAAAAAATTATTATATTGATGTTATTACATAATTTATAAATCAAATTGTCGGAATTGGTACAAACATTTAATCACTCAAATGGCTGTTGATTTGCTTCTTAGATAACGTATCTTCTTTTCAAAAACCGTTTTCGTAATCATTCTATTCATCGCTTATGGAGAATATCCGTTAGTATTTTTAAAGATGTAACTTTTTCTGCTATTTGCTAAATAAAATTAGATTTATTCAACCCGTGTAATACACGTGATTTTTTAAAGATATTTTTTTTATTTACTAAACAAAATTACATATATTCAACCAGTGTAATATACATGCTTTTTAAAAATATAACTTTTTATTATTTCTTATATATTACTTTTTTATTATTTCGTATATAAAATTATATCCATTCAACATGTACGATACATAGGGTTTTTTAAAGATATAAATTTTGTATTATTTAGTATACAAAATTACATTTATTCAACTCATACAATACATGTGGTTCTTAAAGTATAACTTTTTATTATTTAATATATAAAATCATATTTATTTAACTCATGTAATAAACGAGGTTTTTAAAGATATATTATTTTATTATTTAGTATATATATATATATATATATATATATAGGTAAAGTGTAGGATACAAATTCCCTAATCGTACATTAGATATGCGACAGTAGTAGCCGTACACGTGTCCTGATTCGTTTTTCTTTAATAAGGTTAAATCAGACAATTAATTCAATCATCTGAGGGCAAATTCGTCTCTTCATTCAATCAGCGAGAAGTTCGTTACACTAATATCCCGGTAATTATCATTCGAATCAGTTTCAAATTTTTCATAATTCTCAATTTGCAGTTTTCGTTCTTCTGTGTTAGGGTTTCATTCAATTGTTTTTTTTCGATGGATCCACAGAGCAGAACTGGACGAACATATGTTGATTTTGAAGAAACTCGACCGATCGGTGACCATGCTCAATTATCTGCATATCAGAGAGTTTCGATTGAAGATGTTTTAAATCCGCGACCTGAAAATCCAAATCCAATTGCAAGTATAAGTGCTGTAAACGAGTGTTCTAATGGTAATTATGTTAATTCAGATCTCTATATTGTTCCTATACTTGTTTTTTGTTTAATCGTAGCAATGATTTTACATTGTTGTAGCTGTTTTTGAAGTTTGAATGTTGAGTATATTTTTGACATGAAAGCAACATGTACAAATTCGCATGTTATGAGTCTTTCAATTCGCATTTGATGTTTATTTTCTTTACGCATTTTCGCATGTTATGGTATAAGAAATCGCATATATAAAACATATTAATCAAAATCATCATTTTCGCATGTTATTGTTCATACAATTCGCACGTGTTGTTGTTCTTTACAATGTAATTATGTTGTTATTAATATATCGCATGTAACTAGTCCGATAATTCGCACGTTTTTTTTGTTTTTCTGATTTGATTTATGTAGATGAAAGGGTTTACACTCCGTAGGTTCAAGCATCAGCTACACCTGTGGTTGGAATGCAATTTATCACTATTGAACAAGCATATGCGTTTTACCAATCATATGCTAAGTTAGCTGGTTTTTCTATTCGGAAAGGTGGTGAAGTACACAGTGGTGGTATAATCAAAACTAAGTATTTTGTTTGTTCTAAAGAGGGACATAAGCCACTGTGTATTGGCGATCGTTATTCGAAGTCAAAAAAGCAATTCAAAACAAGGAACAGGGGGACTATTAGAACTGGATGCAAAGCTCAACTTATGATTTGCACTGTGGATGGTAGATTATATACAGTAAAGAGATTTGTTGATGGCTATAATCATAAGTTTGTATGTTAACATGATATTCACATGCTGCCAGCTTACGGACAATTATCAGATGTCCAGGAGGAGATAGTATGGGAACTAGGCACTTTAAACCTTGGTCCTGTCAAAGCTTTCCATATAATGAGGAAACGTTATGGTGGTTTTGAGAACGTTGGTGCCACGGTTGATGATGATTGCAAAAATTTTAGGAAGCGAATTAACAGCTATATAGGAGAATATGACACTGACATGGTGATTAATAGGATGACCGACAAAAAACAGTATTTAGCTGATTATTCGTTTGAGTACTCTGTTGATGATGATAAACGGTTAACTGGTTTGTTCTGGGCTGATGGTTTATGCAAGCTTAACTATATGTAGTTTGGGGATGTGATATCGTTCGATGCAACTTTCAAGACAAACAGGTAAGTGTTTCAAGACAAACATGTTTTTTACTAATTTTCGCATGTTATATGACTTCCTGAACTTGTAATATCGCATGTGTAGACATTGAAGAGGTGGTGTTGAATATATCGCATGTTATACTGTTTGTTTTCTCATGTGATTTTTTTTCTATTTCGCATGTTTTCAATGTATTTTCGCATGTGTTTGTTCAGGTATAAGATGGTGTTTATTCTGTTCACTGGCATGGACAACCACTGTCGAAATGTAACACTTGGAGCTGGGTTGTTGGCATCGGAGAGCATTGAATCATATAAATGGCTGTTGAATTCATTCTTAAAGTCATTTGGTCGGCAGCCAAAGGTTGTAGTGACGGACCAAGACCCTGCTATGAAACAGGCTATTGAGGAGGTTTTCCCTAACAGCAGACACAGATTGTGCATGTGGCACATAATGAAAAAAGTGGTAGATAAGGTATAGCATGCTATATTGTCTTTCGTTAGCGTTTTTTTATAATATAGATTTTATTATAGGCTGATATAAAAAGCATTTATTGTTATAGGTTGGACACGAGTTGTGCAATAATGATGAGTTTAAAAGGAGGATGTGTGACATTGTATGGACTGATTCCATTGAGCCCGAAGAATTCGAGAGACAGTGGAAGTTGGTGATGATTGAGTTCGGTCTCACTAAAAACAAATGGATTAATGATATGTCCGTGATGAGATCCATGTGGATTCCGGCTTTTTACCGGCACGAGCCAATGTCTGGACTTATGAGAACAACTTCAAGATCAGAGAGTGAGAACCATTTTTTTCCAGGTGGCTAATTCACAACTCACTCTCGTAGAGTTTATGAATCATTTTGATGGTGCAATGGATGTCCAAAGGTTCAATCATAGAAAGAATGATCATATTTTAAGATATACTAAGCCTGCTGATTGGAGCGAAACATCTTTGGAAAAAGATGCTGCTAAGATATTCACCAGGTCTATATTCTTTGATCAGCAAATAGAGATTTATGGAACAATTTCTGAATGTCAGCCGATGGACACCAAAATAGAGGGTCCACAGATCAGGATATTGTTGAAAGACTTTAAAGCCCATGGAGATGGTTTATTGGAGGTATTATAGCATATATATTTCAAACATGCGATTCTTTGAAAACCTATATGCGAATTTCATTTTTCAGATCATGTTTTTGCAATATGCGATTTTGATACACGCATGCGATTTTAAATTTTATACATTTAAATGATTTTTTAGACATGCGAAATTGTTATGTTACACATGTGATTTTAATTTTTAATATATATTTTTTCTTTTGGTTTTCCTAGGTGTGGTTCAAGAATCTTGAAAATGATGTAACTGCACAGTGTAGCTGTTTGCGTTTTGAGCAGTATGGGCTGCTATGCAAACATATCTATTTTCTTTTCAAGATGTTTGGTGTAAAAGAAATACCAACAAATATGTTCTGAAGAGATGGACGAAGGATGTGGTGCCGAATGAGTTAAATGTGAAGTACAATTTAAATGTGGGTGGGAAGGATGTGCAACACAAGGCTAAACGGATTGCTCGTGAAATCATCCACACAGGGGAGTATTTGGTTAGCAATTTGATTTCTGACCTTAATCAACTTGTTTTAGTGAGGGATCAAATGATGCAGCTTAAAGAGAGAGTTGATCAGAGTCGTATAACCAAGCAACTTGATCCAAAATTTAACCGATTTTCAAAGTTGATTGGTTATCAACAACCAGTAACTAATGCTCCTCCTACTGTCCGTGTGCCGGCTAGTATAAGAAACAAAGGTGGCTCGCATAAAAGGATTAAATCCAAGAAGGAACAAATGATCAGCCGCAAAGGAAAAAGGTCAAGGACATGTAGCGTATGCAATGAAAAAGGTCATGATATTCGGACTTGCAAGATTTTGAAAGCCAAACAACAAGGTAAACAGCAAAAAAAGAAGATGAAGGGCGTCCAGATTGAAAATGTTCCCAGAGACAAAGACAACGAGGTGGAAGACGACGAGAGGAAGATGAGTTTGAAGATTACAGTGGTAGTAGTGATGATGGATCTGAAGAAGAAGATCAGTGGGATGAGGTTTCAGAAGATCTTAAGGAAGACTAGTTTTTTTTAAATGTAAATGCGAATTTATACGAAACACATGCGATTTTATATTCATCTGTTTATATCATTATTTCATGCGATTTTAGTATATAAACATGCGATTTTATATGCATCAGTTTATAATTAGACTTAAATGCGATTTCACTTTTAATACATGCGATTTTGAGTTGTCTTGTTTTTTTCGTGACAAAGATGTCTAATCATTCATGCGATTTTATATTATAATCAAGCATAAGATTTGTTCAAAACACATACCCAAAATATAAAATAGTTGTTATTGTCTAACACAGCTACAACCATAAAACGATTAAACATAAATTTAGTTACTTGAAGCAAAGATTTTGTCATGTTCAGCAGAGCTGAACTCTATCTTCTCCTTCACAGTGCTTAGAGCATCTTTCAGGAAAGAGAAGGCTAAGTCATCAGCTCGATATTGCTCCTTTATGTGATCCAAAGCTGCGTCTCTGAAGATTGATGGTGGTTATTCAAGTAGTCTTTCCCACATATCTTGATTTTTCTTGATTTCTTCAAGAATTTTCCCATGCACATCAAGAATCAGATGAGAAGAGTTGATATCGGTGCTTATTTCTGTCAACGTGCGATTTGACAATAGCTCTTTTATTGCAATGTTTTTTATTTTTTCTGAATCTTCAGATGCCATTTTTGTTGGTCTGTTGTGTGTGTTTTTTCGTGTTCTATGTCTTAATGTGGAAGGTAATTATATCTGGGTTTTTTATATTAAAATAGTAAATTTATTATGTAGGTAGGGTGGTAAGTTCAGTAGTATTTATTGTAAAATTGATCATTACATGTCAAATTGTTGTCACATCGGTAATAAATTAAGTTTATTTTTATATAAAATAGTTTTATTTTAGTTATTAATTCGTAATTTTTTTTTTTGCATTTTTTAGAACAGTAATTTGAAAGTATTAGCAGTGTTTTATTCAAAATCGCATTTGAATCGAAAACGAATTCGCAAACTTTAAATCTAAAAGATAATTAACTTTTTCTGAAATCGCATGTGTAAAAGGATGAATTCGCAAATTATAAGAAATTTCAAAGATTATCAACTTTTTATAGAAATTGCGTGTGTAAAAGCTTGAATTCGCAAACTATAAGAAATTTCATAGATTATTAACTTTTTATTGAAATCGCATGTGTAAAGTCATGAATTCGCACATCATAAGACATCTTAAACATTTTACTTTTTTTTGTAATCGCATATAATGTTATATGAATTCGCAAACTTTACAAAAAACACAACTTTTCTTTTTGTCTGAAGTGTTTTTCGCACGTTTGATATGTATTTCGCATATTTTTATTTGATTTTCACCCTGCATCATCTTCTTCGATAGACGTTCTATCGATTTGTTTCAGTTCTGAACTTCCAAATTCAGCAGAAGTTCAATTCGCATAAGGATTTGGTGAATAAGAATCGATCAATTTTTGATTACTTGTTCGATTTTCGAATACGGTTTTGATTAAGAATCTTACGGTATAATTTTGAAGTTTTGTTTGCTGATTATCAGGGGTTTTTAATTTCGTAATGGACGATTTTATCCTTGGCGGTTTCATATATATAATTTTATTTGATTAATTTAATAGTTAAGCACAGGGTTTAATTGAGATGATCTGACGGTTGTGGTTATAGCGTACGTAATGTACGATTAGGCATATTGTATGATAACCGGCCTATATATATATATTATATTTATTCAAGTCGCATAATACACGGGGTTCTAATGTATAACCTAGTAAACAATACCTAATAAAAAATACCTAATGAGGTGTTGTAAGTTAAATACAAAATTCAAATCTTTTTGTGAAGAGCTTTAACTTTTTCTTTTTCTTTTTTTGTTATTAGTAATGTCCAAATAAAACAATGCCTATCGATGTATGGGAGTTTATCTGCAGAATTCAAATCTTTTAGTGAAGAACTTTAATTTTTTTATAAATAAAGTTCAAATCGCATTATTATATACTAGGTTAAAGACCCATTTATTACACGAATTGAATAAATAAAATAACTTATATAAGTAAAAGATGATATATATCATACAACAATTGCTTAAAACCACCTATAATCACGAAAATGTCAAAGTTTTTCCTTAAAAATTTAGAGAAAAATATAATAATTTTGAAATAAATGTACACATATTAAGAGGCCAATATATAACGGATATTAAATGCGTAAGTTAAAACTTATAATTTAGACAACTTGATTTATAAATAATTTGAAATAGAACACTCAGATGAGTAACTTGTTAGTACTTCTAAATGTTAAACATCACTTTGACCATAGATTTCATTAATGATTTTCACTTTAATATAATGTTTTCTTTTCTTTTTGTATTTTTATGACAGTAATATTAAAGTTTAAACTTTTTTATAAAATGACCATAAAATTTTTAAACTTTAAAGTTTCATGACTTTATTTCTTTGGTTTTATCTTTCAGTTGTTAGAGTGTCATTACCGTAATGAACCAAACCGATATCGATCGAAATTGAGTCCCTGCCAAATCACATAGGGGATTTCAGTAGTTATTACTTCAAATTATATATTTGTTATTGTTAATAACTAAAGCAAATCAAACCCGTGCCGTTCGTTTATCCCACTGATTAAATGTAGACGCAAGATGCTATATAAATATCCTCTACAATAATTAGAAATAACTTAATTATTGTTCATCAGAAATTAAAATATAAATAAAGATTATATAGAAATTAATTTAAATACCCATTTAATTATTTAATTAAATTTAAATAGTTATTTAATTATTTTCTGTTTATAATTTAAATATTTTACTGAAAAAATGAAAACAAAAACAAAATCCATGTAATCTTAAAAAATAAAGTTTAAAAAATTGACGCAAAGATAAATCGGGATAATGTATAACAATTATTTTTATTTATGTATTATTAGATATATTATATATTAATAATAGGGATTTTTACATATTTCCTCATCCTAAACTGGCTTATTACGTATTTCTCCAAATAAAAAAAACAATTACATATTTCCCATTCCTAACCCATATATATTACATATTTCCCCTTTTCATTAAAAATTCTTATTAAATGATTATTTTACCCTTAATCTATCTATTATAATAAAAGAAACCAAGTTTTGGACACGTGTCATTCATAGAAGGTATCCTCAAATTTATACTTATCTTATATTAACTAAATAAATAAATAATAAATTAATATTAAATCTTATCATACTTTAATAAAATATTATCCTCAAATCTAAATTGTTAATTTAATATATTTTTAAAATAAATACCTCTATTTCCTACTTATCTTATATTAAATATATAAATAATAAATTAATATTAAATGTTATCCTAATTTATTAAATATATAACTTTTTTTATTAATTGGTTTATATTTATTCAACTCGTGTAAAACGCGGGGTTTTGAAAATATAACTTTTTTTTATTATTTACTATACAAAGTTACATTTATATAACACGTGTAATACACGAAGTTTTTAAAGATATAAATTTTTATCATTTGATATGTAAAACTAGATTTATTCAACACATGTAATACACGGGGTTTTTAAGGATGCAATTTTTTCTTTTATTATTTGGTAGATTTTTCAACCCGACTATACATGGGTTTTTTAAAGATACTACGTTCTTAGTATTTAATATACAAAATTACATTTATTTAATATGTGTAATACACATGGTTTTTAAAGATATAACTCTTTTTTAGATCTATTCAACACGTGTAACATACGAGGTTTTTAAGGATGTAATATTTTTATTATTTGGTAGATTTATTCAACCTGATTATTGTAACACCTCGAAAATTCACGTCCTATAATGTGTTGACACGTGTCATAGGTTTGAACGTGTGAAGGAATGTTCTTGAAGGACTAAAGTTGACAAACATGGAAAGTATGTGAATATAAGGGTTCAAAATGTCAACAGTGAATAAATATACTTTACAATAACCCTACATGATGCTCATACCTTCAAACGAATAAATGATGGATCATACGAAGCTAAAAATGAAAGAAAGTGAGAGATTACAAACTACAGGGGTTAAATGTGTCAACATGTTTAAGTTATACCTCTGAGTGACCTTTTAGCAAACCCGAAGCTTTATAACGCTTAATTATGCTCACTAGAATACATGATATAAATTTCATAAAGTTTCGTTATCGTATGAGAAAGTTATGATCAAATTCGTATACAAGGGGTTAAAGCGTAAACGTTGAAAATTATGACTTTTCGGGTAATAACAAAGTGACCAAGGACTTAACAAAGTGGGTATATATCTTGAAGCCCCTATAAGTCAAATTGGAGGGTTCAAAATGCAAGTTATATAAGTGGTTGACCCTTCGAAAGGCCAAGAGACAAATATGCAACAACTTGAAATGTAAAATCTGATTACAAGGCTCAGGCGGGCCGCGTAAGACATCTTAAGATCTTACGCGGGCCGCGTCAGACGCCCAGATGCAGAAAAGTTGGACAGCAGCCTGTTTTCACACAATAACCGACTATAATCAGATATTTTCACTTCATGGGCAACCCCTAAACAGTCCTAGGCACATAGGGACATCTGTGGATGATCCATGGCCATTGCTAGCATGAGTTGTTAATGATCTAAGGTGATTAAAGCACTATAAAAGGCCACAAGGTTGCAACATTGTGATCACACCTTTCTTCTGCAATTCTGGAGCTTTTGGGAGTTCAAGAGCAGACCTTAAGCCTTCCTAATCGTGCATAGGACTTCAGTAAGTATGCTTAACCTTTCTTAGTTGAGTTTTTACTTAGTTTTAGCTTAAAAGTCAAACCGTCGTAATTAACGGTTGACTTAGTGATTAATCATTGTTGGTCCAGTGATTAGTCGAATTGAAAGTAGTTATAAGTTGGTAATTATGTGGGCAATAAACCCTTAAAAGGGCACCCTCTGATTCCCACTCTAACTAGGTCAAATGTCGGGTCAAACTTGTTATTAAAAAGTCAACAGAATGCTTAATTTCCAATTTATGCATAATTAGCAATGTAGAACCCATACAACCTGTTTGATCATTAATATAGCTTGGTAATTAATGTAAGAACATGTCAAAACATGTTCAACCCGACAATTTTCAGTAGAGACCCGGTTCGGAACCGAAAGTCGCATAATTTGACTTTTGCTTTGACTTTCAGTTGTGACCCGTTTAAGCATATTTTAGAAATGACTTAGAGCTTTAATTGGACTAGGATACATGCTAGTATAACCCTCTATGATTATACACCTTGGTTCATTAGTTATCCAATTAATACACATGTTTCCGTTAATTGCCTATATGTTGACCATTATGCCCTTTTCACCATAAAACGTGATTTTTGAAAATGTAAAAGAGTAGAAACCTTAGTTACTGATTTATAAACTTGCACCCAAAATTTGACATCAGGTTGAAGTGTAGATTGAGAGTTATGCTCATTAGTGTAATTAGAAAGCTTTTTAGCGATTAAACGGCATAATTAGCATATAGCCTATTTAAACCCACTTTTTGATATCAAACTTGCTACCCACTGATGTAATATATTATTTTGGGATTTGTGAAGATTTTTAATTAATTTTAGGCTGAGCATAACTTAGAGTCATAAGCTTAATTCGGTAATTGTCGGTTTTGCCCTTTTGGGCTATAAAATGATTTTTACATATCTTTTTAACCCCAAACATTTTGCTACTGATTTCATTGGATAAATAAATTATTTTAAACCTTCTGGGATAATAAAAATATCAGCTTTCTATATAGAACCCGGAAACGGCTTCTAATCGCATTTTTAAGCGTTTTTAACGCATAGTATGTACTAAAACTATTTTAAACATACAAGGGTTGATGCCTACTGATATTTTAGGTAAATTATGATATTTTAACAGTAAGCAAAAGTTGTTTAACTCAGACATCAGTTTTGAGCTTTTCGGCTTACGTGAAATTACCAAAATGCCCCTACGGTGCATAGTTTGGTTATAATTGATAAATTTCACATATATGCAATACCCTACTGATATAACTTAGTAAATTAAGTATTTTTACTAATGATATCAGACCTGTAACTCAGGAAAATACTTAAACTCTTTTATAACCTTGTAAATGACCAAAATACCCCTACGGGGCATAATTTGAGTTTAAATTCGTTTCGGGCATAATACAAGATATCTTACTGATGTCACAACATATTTGAGACATATTAACTTAGGAAACCTGTATATGGCTTTTATGATCACCCGTTACGCCTCTTGCGCGTTCGGTTCGGTTTATGTAACTAGTTTGCATAAATTAGCCGAAACGGGTCAAACCTTATCGGTTTTATCTCAAAATCCAGAATGTGTTTAGATTACCCATATTAAACAAGTCTTCAAACTTGTCGGGTCTAAATCACATTCTATTCTGGTCTTCGCTTAATCATGCGTTCGAACCGTATCTATCCTTAAAACTAACCGGTCTAAGTTTAGGCTTAATTAAAGACCCGTTAGGATTCTAATAGTTTATTATAAACCTTCGTTCCAGAATAGGAGGACCAGTAAAAGCTACTTGCATTTTCTGTTTGTGAATTATACTTGCAAAGGTAAATACTTTTAACTTATTTTCCCTTATACGGGCTTGGAGTACGGTATATAAAATACCGCTTGGTTGGGCATTCGACCTTAATTGATTGGTGGTTAAGTATTATCGAGATGACCCGTTTAAATATGTTTTGTTTGCTTAACACCTTTGGGGGGTTAATGACCATGTCCCGGATATCCTTGGCATCATTTTGCGAAATGGCCACGACCTAAGCGCGGAGTGTAGGCGTACACTCGTCAGTGCATAAATAAATAATGTGGTGTGTCTATTGATCTTTAACCCGGCACGAACCGGGCTACGGAACGCATAAGGAACATGTAATCCTTTTACAAGTTTATATATTTAAATAATTATCCCAAGTTATAAAATGTTTGTGCCACGTGCATCCAAATCAATTTTTAATCATTTTTAAAATGAGTCGGTTAATTGTATTTACCAGTGTAAACTGACGTATTTTCCCAAAAAGATTGAGTGCAGGTACTACTCGTAATAGGCTGGATTTCTCCTTAGCATCAATAAAGAGTCTTGCAAGCTTAAGATGCCTACCGTCTATTGAACTACTATTTCCTATTTATTTTTGATCCTTCTGTGGATAAAATTTCGACTATTGTGATACTTGATATTACAAATTATTAAAGTTGAAATATATCTTTCATTTGCTTCCGCCGTGCATTTAATTATTGTGTTGTTTGACTATTATGTTGCCAACCACGTCACGATACACCCCACCGGGCCCACCGGTAATACGTGGAAAGTCAGGGTGTGACAGGTTGGTATCAGAGCCAACATTGAGTGAATTAAACACTAGCCTTTTATGTTTAATCTCAATGACACAATTGCACATTTCTAAACTTTCGAGTCTAGACAAATAACATAGGACAAATTCTACTTTGTTTTGTTTTGTTTTGTTTTGTCCTTTACTTTATATATTCTTGTCGTTACCTTATGTTATATTGACAGGATTAAATATGCCGCCAAGATTTTTCAGACGAAGAGGAAGAGGCAAGGGGCCAATCACCGCCCCCAATGACCACTAGGCCGAGCCTTCGCACATGCGAGCTCCTTCTACCACGGCGAGTGCGGATCCTCGAGAGAACAGGAGGAACCTTTTTGAGCCTGCTAGACGGTCAGTCTCGCACAGTTCGACACCTCCCTTTCATAACTCTTATGGGCCACAGTCAGAAAATGAGCCTGATAACCCTCAACCTTCTTACATACCTCTACAGCGATCCCTATCGCACCATTCCTTTGGAGACCCCACTCCCGTCTTTCGGGGCCGGTTTAACCCGGCAAACTACATACAAGAACCAGTGGGTTTTAACCCATTGGGGCTAGAGGATCATTTCTCTGGCGATCATGCAGAGGACATGGACGAGGACACGGATCCCGTCGAGCCTGCAACAGGGACCCCCAACCATCCTATCGAGGTCTCTGATGGTTCGTCTTTTCATGGATCACCCTACCATGGTCCAGACAGTTACCAGGCACGGTTTAACCAGTTCGAGTGGTATTTTACACCCTCGCATCATTCGTCGCCTCACCAGCAGCAGCAGGATCCCTCTGGGGATTCACGATTTGTGGCAGTCATGCCACCGCCTCCACCGCCGCCAGTTCATCAAGCACCTCCAGAACCGCCAAGGCGTAGGAGAACCGGCGCACGTATGTCTGCGCGAGCAGGGGATTTCCACTTTATCTCCCCTCGACATTCAAGTGGCAGTCATTATCCGCCACTACATGAAGACCCGCAAATGGGTCGGCCTTCAAACCCAGTTACACCGCAGCCACCACCGATGGGTTTTGATAACCTGATTCCAGCATACACTGGTTCGATGGCGTACAACCCGTTTGAGCAGCCGGCTCACACCAACTATAATTACGCTGAAGCCGACCCATACTTGGTAGCGGCCAACTATAACGCCCTTCATCCTGAAGGACCGTATGGAGCTCCTTGGGGAGTAGGTTATGGGTACCAAATACCTGCAAGACCTATAATCCGGCAACAATCACAGCCGCCACGGTTTTCCCCACCCGAGCGGGAAGAAATTCTTCAAAGGTTGGACCAAGTCGAACGAGATTTTCACAGAGATCGCAGGGAGCGACAAAGTTTCTTCCAGGGATTGACAAGTTTAATAAAAGGGAAGAGCAAGAAGGACCATTGAATCCTTCCATTGGTTGTTGTAATTTCCTTGTATCAGTTGAGCCCGTGCGTGGGCCTGTCTTGCTGTATTGACCCTGCGTGGGTATGCTTGTTTGTTTTGACCCCTGCGTGGGTCTATCTTTCTGTTAACCCCTACAAGGGTATGTTGTTTGTTTAAGTCCCTGCGTGGACTAGTATTTCAGTTTGACCCCTGCGTGGGTATGTTGTTTTATTAAAAAGTCCCGTTTAGGGTGATGTGTAATCTTTTAATAAATTAATGGAGTGTAAGTTTATAAATTTCAATTTTGCCATAATATGCATAAATAAATTATATATGAAATAAATAAATCAAAATCATTCCTTTTAAAAATATATCTGCCTACTTAAATATTAATTAAGAATCTTAACGGTATAACCTAGCCTCCGTGTCATTATAAGACCGGGCCAAGATGGTAAGGCCTATTTAAAAGATTCAAATTCCTGTTAACATCTGAAAACATGTTAACGCTCCTGGCAGGCGTGATTCATTAAAAATCACACACGTCATTTTTATATACGGATCTTTCCAAAGATTCCTAACCCAACTTAATGATCTACGAATCATGGGTTTAAATCATCAATTAAGAAGATCATATTTTGACCATATATTGGTAATATAGTGCCTACGGGCCCTGCTCGTTTTCATATGAGACAAAAGACAGTAATAGTCTGCGACACTGTCTGAAAAAGGTAAAGAACTATGTTCAAACCTTCATGCCTTGATTCTCTGAAATCATGGCTTATAATTTAAAATGTCCTTGTGACTAGGCCTTTTGTGCTACTAACAATACTGTTATTGTTTACAATTAGGATAAATTATAATAAAAATCCTAAATTAATGTGAGTAACAAATTAACCAAATATGGTCTATGTTACCATGGTTAATGAATTGCCATAAAAGGCAATTCCATAATAAACTCCCAAATAAACTATTGTCATTGTCTTATGTAACAGTTCAAATTAAAATGGCTGACTCGGACGAAATTAATAGTCACCCAAGGGAGAATAATGATAACGCCCGAATTAATATAACGGGTGCTGAACTGAAAGCGTTAGTAGACGACGCTGTTACAAAGGCCTTGGAGCGGCAGTATGAAGATTATAGCGGGACTCGAAGTAGGACCCTATCTGCGCTGCATTGAAAGCCGAAGACTCATTCTGAGGCTCACAGTAAGCCTCCCTCCAAAAAGGAAGAACCAAAGAAAGGTGATGATCGACTCTCCTCAAGCCACCACAGTGCTCCATCTCAACAGATTGTACTAAATCAAGAACCCCGTAATAAGGGTTGCTCCTACAAATACTTTGTTTCATGCAAACCTATGGATTTCACTGGGGAAAAAGGAGCCATTTACTGCATGACGTGGTTAGATGAGATGGACACAGTAGTGGATATCAGCGGGTGCGCTGAGAGGGATATAGTCAAGTTTGTGTCTCAATCGTTTAAAGGTGAAGCCTTAGCCTGGTGGAGATCGTTGATCCAGGCTACTGGGAAGGTTCCACTGTACAACATGTCATGGGAATAATTCGTTGCCCTCATCAGGGAGAATTACTGTCCTCAGCACGAGGTCGAAAAGATTGAGTCAGATTTTCTTTCGTTGGTAATGACCAATCCAGATTGCCAAGCTTACCTCACGAGCTTTAATACAATGTCGAGGTTGGTTCCGTATCTGGTGACCCCGGAACCTAAAAGATTAGCTCGTTTAATTGGGGGTTTAGCCCCTGAGATAAAGGCAAGCGTAAAGGCCTCTCGACCAACTACTTTCAGATCTGTGGCTGATATATCCTTGTCCCTCACACTGGACGCGGTCAGATAAAGATCGCTGAGGAACAAGGATGCCGAGAAAAGGAAACGTGAAGATGATAATTCGCGGAGGTCAAACAAGAAGCACCGAGGAAACAGTGACAACAGGAAGGGGTCAGAGTCTAAGAAAGATGGGCATCAATCTGGTGATAAGCCCAAGTGCAAAGTCTGCAAGAAACAACACTTCGGGAAGTGCAGGTTTGAATCAAACTCGCAGACACAGTCGAGAACTTTTGCATGTGGGATATGCAAGTCCAAGGAGCACAAGACCTTGGATTGCAAAAAGTTGAAGGATGCAACCTGCTACAGCTGTAATGAGAAGGGGCATATCAAGACCAATTGCCCAAAATACGCAAAGAAGGCTGATGAAGGAAAGAAGACTAATGCTAGGGTCTTCAGAATGGATGCAAAGGAAGCAGTACAGGATGACAATGTGATAACAGGTACGTTCCTTATAAATGACGTCTATGCAAGAGTACTTTTTGATTCAGGAGCTGATAAGTCATTTGTAGATAATAAGTTTTGCAAATTGCTGAATTTACCTGTTAAAACCCTAAGAGTGAAATATGAGGTGGAGTTAGCAGATGGCACCTTAGAAACCACCTCAACCATGTTAGATGGATGTTTCATATCCATTAAGAACCACTCTTTTCCTTTGTCCCTACTTCCTTTAAAGTTAGCTGGTTTTGACATCGTTTTAGGCATGGACTGGTTATCTCGTAACCAGGCCCAGATTGTCTGCAATAAAAAGCAAGTGGTGATCAAAACTCCATCTGGAGAATCACTTACCATTCAGGGAGATACCCGGTATGGATTGCCTGAGCAAGTGACTATGCTCAAGGCCTCTAAGAGTTTGAAGAAGGGTTGTGTCATCTACATGGCACAAGTGACCATCGATGAGCCGAAACCTAAGATGGAAGGCATCCCCGTCATTTCTGAATACCCTGAAGTGTTTCCGGAGGAACTACCTGGCTTACCACCGGATAGGCAAGTGGAATTCAGAATTGACATCATCCCTGGAGCAGCACCTGTTTCTAGAGCGCCTTACAGGTTAGCCCCAACAGAGATGAAGGAATTGAGAGCACAACTAGATGAATTTCTAGCTAAAGGTTTCATTAAACCTAGTTCGTCTCCTTGGGGAGCGCCAGTCCTGTTTGTCAAAAAGAAGGATGGATCGATGCGTTTGTGCATCGATTACCGTGAGCTTAATAAGGTCACTATAAAGAATAGGTATCCTTTGCCCAGGATCGACGATTTGTTCGATCAATTGCAAGGGGCAAGTTATTTCTCGAAGATTGACTTAAGGTCAGGCTACCACCAACTGAAGGTTAGAGACGAAGACGTACACAAAACTGCATTTAGGACTCGTTATGGTCATTACGAGTTCCTAGTGATGCCTTTTGGGCTCACTAATGCACCTGCCGCGTTCATGGATCTCATGAATCGCGTTTGCAAGCCATACTTAGATAAATTCGTCATCGTTTTCATCGACGACATTCTCATCTACTCGAAGAACCAAGCTGACCATGAGAAACACCTTCGCTGTATTCTTAAACTTCTACATCATGAGAAACTCTACGCCAAATTTTCAAAATGTGAATTTTGGCTTCGAGAAGTCCAATTCCTTGGACATGTGGTAAGTGAGCGTTGAATCCAAGTGGATCCCGCTAAGGTAGAAGCAGTTATGAACTGGCAGGAGCCAAAGACGCCCACAGAAATTCGTAGTTTCTTGGGATTGGCAGGATACTACAGGCGTTTTATCGAAAAATTTTCAAGGATTGCTGCACCCCTAACTTCTTTGACTAGGAAGAAAATTAAGTTCGACTGGGGACCCAAGCAACAAGAATCCTTTGATATACTAAAGCAAAAGTTGAGCAATGCTCCTGTACTAACATTGCCTGAAGGTAGCGAAGAATTCGTAGTTTACTGCGATGCATCACACACTGGCATGGGGTGTGTGCTTATGCAGAAAGGCAAGGTTATTGCCTATGCTTCAAGACAGTTAAAGGTGCATGAAAAGAATTACACCACCCATGACTTGGAGTTGGGTGCCGTTGTATTTGCACTGAAGCTATGGAGGCACTACCTATATGGTATCAAGTGTGTGATCTATTCTGATCACAAGAGCCTCCAACACCTGTTTAATCAGAAGGATTTAAACATGAGGCAGCGCCGATGGATGGAGACGTTGAATGATTATGATTGTGAAATCAGATACCATCCAGGCAAGGCGAATGTAGTCGTCGATGCCTTGAGTAGAAAGGAAAGGGTGAAAACCATCTGAATCAATGCCAAGAGCATTGAGATAAAGAATGGTTTGAACGAAAGGTTGTTAGCTGCACAGAAGGAAGCTGTGTTGGAAGCTATCCTAATGAAAAGCTAGGAGTAACTGAAGAACAGTTATCTCAGAGCAAGGACGGAATTCTGAGATTGAATGGACGAATATGGGTTCCAGTTTATGGAGGACTTCGGGATGTTATCCTCCAAGAAGCCCATAGTTCTAAATATTCCGTTCATCCTGGAGCTGATAAGATGTACCAGGATCTAAAGGCAAACTATTGGTGGATAGGCTTGAAGAAGTCTGTAGCTGCCTATGTAGCTAAATGCTTGACGTGCGCGCAAGTCAAAGCTGAGCATCAGAAGCCGTCAGGTTTGCTACAACAGCCTGAACTTCCCACTTGGAAGTGGGAAATGGTAACTATGGATTTTATCACCAAGTTGCCCAAGACAAGGAAAGGAAATGATACAATATGGGTAATAGTAGATAGACTGACTAAGTCAGCACATTTTCTACCCATCAAGGAGACCCATAGCTCCGACATGTTAGCTCAATTATACGTTGATAAGATTGTAGCTCTACATGGCGTGCCAGTGTCTATTATCTCTGACAGGGATACTAGATACACGTCACATTTTTGGAAGAGTTTCCAACAATCTTTGGGCACGCGTTTGAATTTTAGTACGGCTTATCATCCTCAGACAGACAAACAGAGTGAGCGTACAATCCAAACGTTGGAAGACATGCTTCGTGCATGTGTGATCGATTTAGGTGGTAGTTGGGATAACCACCTGCCATTAATCGAGTTCTCATATAACAATAGCTACCATACCAGCATTAAGGCTGTGCCTTTTGAGGCATTATATGGTAGAAAGTGTAGAACGCTCGTTTGTTGGGCGGAAGTTGGAGATGTCCAATTATCAGGACCGGAGATAGTCTTTGAAACGACGGACAAGATTGTCCATGTTGGTGCATGTTATATGACAACAGCTTTGGATTGGTCTTTGGATATTAAACAGAAGATTGGATCATGAAGACTTAAAGAAAAACGAGCTCTATGAAGCCCAATCAGTCCAAGTTTATATTAAGTCTATTAGGCCCAAGTTTATGTAACATATGTAATATGGGCAAAGCCCAATTCGTGTATGGTAGGTTGTAGTATATAAACAACCTCTTGCTACATGTTTAGGGTTAGACACTTGAGAGAACTTGGAGACACTTTGAAGAAGAACACTTTAGACAACTAGAGAGAGCATTCAAGTTTGAGAGTATAAGAACAAAACAGAAATCGGCTGTTAGGTTCTTGTAGATCTTAGTGATTGTAAAACACTTCTAAGGGTTTGATAATCACAGAAGATCAGTTTGAAAGTTTGTGTGTTTGTGTGTTCGAGTTCTTGTTCATCTACATATTCTTGATTCTGTGTTCGAAGATCAATCAAGGGGATTCCGCACCCTTGATAGATTAACAGTCTTGTTAAGATCCAACGGGATTCAGGGACCTACTGTCCATATTCGTGACCGTCTCAAAGCTGTCTGAGATAGGCAGAAAAGCTACGCAGATTTGAAGCGTAAACCTTTTAACTTCGAGGTAGGTGACAAAGTATTGCTTAAAGTATCACCCTGGAAGGGAGTGATGCGATTTGGTAAGAAAGGCAAGTTAAGTCCGAGATCCATAGGACCGTTCGAGGTCATCGAACGTGTCGGATCAGTTGCCTATAAATTAAACTTACCTGAAGAGCTCAGTGGTATTCACAATGTATTTCAAATCTGCAATCTGAAGAAGTGTTTCGCTGATGAATCACTGGTCATACCGCATACAGATGTGCACATAGAAGAGAGCTTGAAGTTTGTTGAAAAACCTGTGTCGATTGAGGATCAACAGGCTAAGAAGCTTCGAAGGAAGCATGTGCCTATTGTAAAGGTAAAATGGGATGCCCGTAGAGGTCCCGAATACACGTGGGAGGTTGAATCCACAATGAAAGAAATGTACCCTTCTTTATTTCAGTAAATCTCGAGGTCGAGATTTCTTTTAAAGGGGTGAGGATGTAACACCTCGAAAATTCACGTCCTATAATGTGTTGACACGTGTCATAGGTTTGAACGTGTGAAGGAATGTTCTTGAAGGACTAAAGTTAACAAACATGGAAAGTATGTGAATATAAGGGTTCAAAATGTCAACAGTGAATAAATATACTTTACAATAACCCTACATGATGCTCATACCTTCAAACGAATAAATCATGGATCATACGAAGCTAAAAATGAAAGAAAGTGAGATATTACAAACTACAGGGGTTAAATGTGTCAACATGTTTAAGTTATACCTCTGAGTGACCTTTTAGCAAACCCGAAGCTTTGTAACGCTTAATTATGCTCACTAGAATGCACGATATAAATTTCATAAAGTTTCGTTATCGTATGAGAAAGTTATGATCAAATTCGTATACAAGGGGTTAAAGTGTAAACGTTGAAAATTATGACTTTTCGGGTAATAACAAAGTGACCAAGGACTTAACAAAGTGGGTATATATCTTGAAGCCCCTATAAGTCAAATTGGAGGGTTCAAAATGCAAGTTATATAAGTGGTTTGACCCTTCGAAAGGCCTAGAGACAAATATGCAACAACTTGAAAATGTAAAATCTGATTACAAGGCTCATGCGGGCCGCGTAAGACATCTTAAGATCTTACGCGGGCCGCGTCAGACGCCCAGATGCAGAAAAGTTGGACAGCAGCCTGTTTTCACGCAATAAAAGACTTTAATCATATATTTTCACTTCATGGGCGACCCCTAAACAGTCCTAGGCACTTAGGGACATCTGTGGATGATCCATGGCCATTGCTAGCATGAGTTGTTAATGATCTAAGGTGATTAAAGCACTATAAAAGGCCACAAGGTTGCAACATTGTGATCACACCTTTCTTCTGCAATTCTGGAGCTTTTGGGAGTTCAAGAGCAGACCTTAAGCCTTCCTAATCGTGCATAGGACTTCAGTAAGTATGCTTAACCTTTCTTAGTTGAGTTTTTACTTAGTTTTTGCTTAAAAGTCAAACCGTCGTAATTAACGGTTGACTTAGTGATTAATCATTGTTGGTCCAGTGATTAGTCGAATTGAAAGTAGTTATAAGTTGGTAATTATGTGGGCAATAAACCCTTAAAAGGGCACCCTCTGATTCCCACTGTAACTAGGTCAAATGTCGGGTCAAACTTGTTATTAAAAAGTCAACAGAATGCTTATTTTCCAATTTATGCATAATTAGCAATGTAGAACCCATACAACCTGTTTGATCATTAATATAACTTGGTAATTAATGTAAGAACATGTCTAAACATGTTCAACCCGACAATTTTCAATAGAGACCCGGTTCGGAACCGAAAGTCGCATAATTTGACTTTTGCTTTGACTTTCAGTTCTGACCCGTTTAAGCATATTTTAGAAATTCCTTAGAGCTTTAATTGGAGTAGGATACATGCTAGTATAACCCTCTGTGATTATACACCTTGGTTCATTAGTTATCCAATTAATACGCATGTTTCCGTTAATTGCCTATATGTTGACCATTATGCCCATTTCACCATAAAGCGTGATTTTTGAAAATGTAAAAGAGTAGAAACCTTAGTTACTGATTTATAAACTTGCACCCAAAATTTGACATCAGTTTGAGGTGTAGATTGAGAGTTATGCTCATTAGCGTAATTAGAAAGCTTTTTAGCGATTAAACGGCATAATTAGGATATAGCCTATTTAAACCCACTTTTTGATATCAAACTTGCTACCCACTGATGTAATATATTATTTTGGGATTTGTGAAGATTTTTAATTAATTTTAGGCTGAGCATAACTTAGAGTCATAAGCTTAATTCGGTAATTGTCGGTTTTGCCCTTTTGGGCTATAAAATGATTTTTACATATCTTTTTGACCCCAAACCTTTTGCTACTGATTTCATAGGATAAATAAATTATTTTAAACCTTCTGGGATAATAAAAATATCAGCTTTCTATATAGAACCCGGAAACGGCTTCTAATCGCCTTTTTAAGCGTTTTTAACGCATAGTATGTACTAAAACTATTTTAAACATACAAGGGTTGATGCCTACTGATATTTTAGGTAAATTATGATATTTTAACAGTAAGCAAAAGTTGTTTAACTCAGACTTCAGTTTTGAGCTTTTCGGCTTACATGAAATTACCAAAATGCCCCTACGGTGCATAGTTTGGTTATAATTGATAAATTTCACATATATGCAATACCCTACTGATATAACTTAGTAAATTAAGTATTTTTACTAATGATATCAGACCTGTAACTCAGGAAAATGCTTAAACTCTTTTATAACCTTGTAAATGACCAAAATATCCCTACGGGGCATAATTTGAGTTTAAATTCGTTTCGGGCATAATAAAAGATATCTTACTGATGTCACAACATATTTGAGACATATTAACTTAGGAAACCTGTATATGGCTCTTATGATCACCCGTTACGCCTCTTGCGCGTTCGGTTCGGTTTATGTAACTAGTTTGCATAAATTAGCCGAAACGGGTCAAACCTTATCGGTTTTATCTCAAAAATCCAGAATGTGTTTAGATTACCCATATTAGACAAGTCTTCAAACTTGTCGGGTCTAAATCACATTCTATTCCGGTCTTCGCTTAATCGTGCGTTCGAACCGTATCTATCCTTAAAACTAACCGGTCTAAGTTTAGGCTTAATTAAAGACCCGTTAGGATTCTAATAGGTTATTATAAACCTTCGTTCCAGAATAGGAGGACCAGTAAAAGCTACTTGCATTTGCTGTTTGTGAATTATACTTGCAAAGGTAAATACTTTTAACTTATTTTCCCTTATACGGGCTTGGAGTACGGTATATAAAATACCGCTTGGTTGGGCATTCGACCTTAATCGATTGGTGGTTAAGTATTATCGAGATGACCCGTTTAAATATGTTTTGTTTGCTTAACGCCTTTGGGGGGTTAATGACCATGTCCCGGATATCCTTGGCATCATTTTACGAAATGACCACGACCTAAGCGCGGAGTGTAGGCGTACACTCGTCAGTGCATAAATAAATAATGTGGTGTGTCTATTGATCTTTAACCCGGCACGAACCGGGCTACTGAACGCATAAGGAACATGTAATCCTTTTACAAGTTTATATATTTAAATAATTATTCCAAGTTATAAAATGTTTGTGCCACGTGCATCCAAATCAATTTTTAATCATTTTTAAAATGAGTCGGTTAATTGTATTTACCAGTGTAAACTGACGTATTTTCCCAAAAAGATTGAGTGCAGGTACTACTCGTAATAGGTTGGATTTCTCCTTAGCACCAATAAAGAGTCTCGCAAGCTTAAGATGCCTACCGTCTGTTGAACTACTGTTTCCTATTTATTTTTGATCCTTCTGTGGATAAAATTTCGACTATTGTGATACTTGATATTACAAATTATTAAAGTTGAAATATATCTTTAATTTGCTTCCACTGTGCATTTAATTATTGTGTTGTTTGACTATTTATGTTGTCAACCACGTCACGATACTCCCCACCGGGCCCACCGGTAATACGTGGAAAGTCGGGGTGTGACAATTATACACGGTTTTTTAAAGATACGACGTTTTTAGTATTTAGTATACAAAATTACATTTATTTAATCTGTGTAATACACATGGTTTTTAAAGATATAACTAATTTTTATTATTTGATATATAAAATTACATTTATTTAATCCGTACAATATACGGGGCTCATAAAGATATAACTTTTATTATTTAATATATAAAACTACATTTATTCAATCCGTGTAATACACGGGGTTCTAACCTAGTGAACTATTAAATGAATATTTATATTGAAAAAAATAACAATTACGATAAATGTCTAAATGCTTAAATTGGGATCTCATCACGACTCTATCATTACCTTGAATATCTTAGAAGAATAACATACAAATCTATGATATTCTTTTCCCCTCGATATATATTTGCCTGCATGCACGGAAGTTGATCATTAGTGGATGTGGATAGACTACAAACCATCAAAAACTACATATTACAACATAAAATTCTTTGTTTGCAAAGATGCAAGTATATGTACATATAAGAGCATGCATAAGTTACGAAGAAGACTTCAAATGATGCATCTAAAAATACACTAAATCCTTCATACCACAACCTATATATTTCAGTACCAAATAAAGGCGAGCCATGCAAACATATGTCGTTACAACATACTTTTCCCTTTTTGAGAAGAACCTAAAACTGGTTGATGAAACACTAAGACCAGAGTTATTTTGTCTAATTTATGTTGATTCTAACTTGGGAAGATATGTAATTGATTGATGATATTAGAAATAAGAAATATGAAATATGAAAATATTCATTTAATAGTTCATTAAGGGTATAATAGTAAGAGTTTTTAATAAAAAGTGAAATATGTAATATATATGGGTTAGGGAGGAGAAATATGTAATTGTTTTTTTTTTATTTGGGAAAATACGTAATAAGCCAGCTTTGGAGGGGGAAATGTAAATCCAATACTAATAAAAGAATCAAGTTAATGTTACATGGCATTCTCTTATTATTATTATTATTATTATTATTATTATTATTATTATTATTATTATTATTATTATTATTATTATTATTATTATTATTATTATATCATATAAATATACAATTTATTAATCTATACACAACAAATAAATACATATTATTATTATATCATATTAATATATCCAATTTATCAATCTATACATAACTATAGATAGATACGTAATACACATAAATATTTATCTTATATTATTGCAGTGTTTTATTTATTTATTTTTATTTTCATATGTGACATAAAGTTATTATTTTTTAATCATTGCAGATCAAACAAAATTAGGTTATATACTTGTAGACCTAGATTGTCTAATCTAACTTAATAGTTTGTTCACGAATAACTACACATATGTATCTCTCAATTTACAATATTATTATTTTATTAATAATATATTAGATTAATATCCAATTTTTATTATTAATATATAACACATGTGGTGTCCGATAAAAAATACTTTATTGTGAATATAACTATGTATTCAACGAATTTTATACTTTCACGTCGATAAACCTATAAAAACGCATATGGTATATAGTTTAAAATTTAAATTATATTTAATATAATTTAGATTATATTTTAATTTATTTTTATAAGTTAAATCTCATTATTATAGAAGATATTTACATAGCTCTTTAAGTTTATATTTGACCAGGGATATAAACTATTCGGGTGAGTTTATTTGAAATAAAAAAAACAAATTAAATAAGTAAATAGACAAAAAATGCTTCTTATTTAACTTACTTTTTTATGAAGTTAATGGGTTGTATGGAAATGAAAACATGCAAACCTAGGGGACAGATGAGAAATTGTTATTTCTATTGGTATTATTATTTATTTGTACTTATTTTATTATTAGAATTATGAAATATTATTATCTAGGTCATTACGTTATAGTTTCGTGTGTTACACGGGTTTACATAATATACTGTCTTTATTCAACTCTTATAATACACGAGTCTATAAGCCAGTATATAAATAAATTAAACGAGAGAATGTCACATGACATTAGATGAAATCCTTCAATGAGAGAATGTCATGTGACATTAGATGAAATTTTTTATTAGTATTAGAAGATTATTGCCAATATAATGATCTCTAGATCAAGTGGTGGGAGGTTTGCATTTCTCTTGAGAGATGCAGGTTCGACTCTCAGTTGGTGCAGAGTCAGACACTGGTGGACAAATATATGAGACCCCAAGAAATCTTGGTTGGATCCTTGAGGCAAACAGGTTTTACTGATAATTCCACCGTCGTGCCTACGGGCGGGTAGGTTACCGGGTTTTCCCCGGAATTGGTGGTGGACACGGGTTACTCTCGGAGTACTTCGTTTGGTCAATTGATGCCCTGTGAGTGCTCGGGATGGATTCTGTTTGCCGTTAAAAAAAGTATTAGAAGATTATTATTATTATTATTATTATTATTATTATTATTATTTATATAAAAAGATGTAGTTTACAACAAAAACAACTAAGAAAATGATAAGAAAGAACTGAATATCGGGTACTTTATCTACTTAGATTACAAATTTAATATATATAAAAAGGGTGGGGATCAAATAGAAAGTTTATTTTCGCTAGGAAGGATATGAAGTAATAGGATTATGACATGTGGCAAAATTTAAAATAAAGAGAAATTGTATTTTAGTCAATCGTATCCTTTCTTCTTTCTTCTTCTTCTCCCTAGTAACTTCAAAACCCACCATTTAAAAACACACCATTTTCAACCTTTTCTTCACTTACTATCTCAATAATCACTACATTATAGTACGATTTTCGTTATCAATCAATTATTCAAACACCCGATCAATGTGTTCTTCAGTTTTTTTTTGAAGAAAACCCAGTTTAATTTCATTCAAAATCTCATTTTTTTCTGTGATTTTGAAGATAATCACTCGATCCGTTCGATTTGATCGCTGATAAGTGTTTCTATCATTCAAATTCCGTTAATCGTTGAAGAAATCGGCTTCGATCCATGTAAGAAATTCTTTAATTTCATTTTTACGATCTGGGTTTTTTTTAGTCATTACGTTTTACAATCTTGGCGGGGATCCGGGGGCAGCGCCCCTAGTAGCAGGGTCCAAGGGGCGGCAGCCCCTGGCTGGGAATTTTTTTTCGATTAAATTGCTTTAATAAAAATGCATGAGAAAATTTCATTTTCTGTAAATTTGCCTTTGGAATTGCTTTAATAAAAATGCATGAGAAAATTTAATTTTCTGTAAATTTGCCTCTGGAAAACTGCATTCGTGGACAGTTTTATACCATTGCGTTTTAGAACTTCATCATGGTTCAGACAATTCACAGACAAAACTACTGTACTGGTTCAATGCGTTTTAGAGAGAACACGTTCTTTGGTGTTTTTATGCCATTGCGTTTTAGAACTAAGACATTTTATGTGTTTTCTGGCAATTGCGTTTTAGAAAAACACATTTTTAAAGTGTTTTTAGTCATTTCGTTTTAGGTAAAACACATTTTTAGGTGTTTTCAGTCCATTGCGTTTTAGAGAGAACACTTTCTTTTATTTTTTTAGGCCATTGCGTTTTAGAAATAAGACATTTTTAAGTGTTTTCTGGCCATTGCGTTTTATAAATAAGACATTTCTTTGTGTTTTTTGTGCATTGCGTTTTAGGTCAAACACATTTTTATGTGTTTTCAGTCCATTGCGTTTTAGAAAACAGACATTTTAAGTGTTTTCTCGCCATTGCGTTTTAGAAATAAGACATTTCTTTGTGTTTTTTGTGCATTGCGTTTTAGGTAAAACACATTTTTATGTGTTTTCAGTCCATTGCGTTTTAGAAAGTACATTTTCTTTTGTGTTTTTGGGCTATTGCGTTTAGAAATAAGACATTTATTTGTGTTTTCCGGCAATTGCGTTTTACAAATAAGACATTTCTTTGTGTTTTTTGTACATTGCGTTTTAGAAAAATGTCATTTTTTATGTTTTTTTCCCATTGCATTTTACGCAACTGAGGTTTTTCCATTGCGTTTTACGCAACTGAGTTTAAAAAAAAAAAAATTCGAAAATATAGCAATAGTATACTTGTTTTAAAGATAGAAAAACGCTTGTTTTTTGGGTGCAATTTTTATAAAAAAATAATGTCATATGAAAGAGTTATTAACGTTTAAAAAATAGGGGGAATTGGAGGATAGAGAAACTATTGCGGTGGAGTGACTAGAATATCCTTACACAACCCACACGCCTCTTTTTTGATCTTCAATTTCACTCATTTAATCTTAGCACTTGATTAAATCTATTGATGGTCAAGATTACTTACTAGCTTTCCTCGCCAAATAAAATTTCTATTTTATCCTAACCCATCAAAATTAATAGTTGATCTCTTAACTTTATTACAACTTGTTAATTTTTCTTTATTTTGAAAGAAAGGAACGAAAATCGCTTCTCCAGTGATATAGGAAGCGTACCTTACAACTCATATTCCATTAAGAGTAATAATTATTATATATTTTTATTATAGGTTTAATAATATATTCTTATACGTAGATAATTAAGTTGCCTTCTCCTTATACAATATTTGTATAAAGATTATATTATTTTTTCCATTTATCAACAACCTAATGTTTGTGGAAGAATCCGAATAATGTGATGTTCAAGAGCACATAATAAAGAAACAGCAAAAAAAGCATTTAATCAAGCAATAAAGTTTTATTTTATTGAACACATATTTAAAAGGTGATTCTATATAGAAATACACGGCAGGATGGCACTTTATTTCATATACATAACTAATAAAATTACTCACGCTACGCTGCGAGGTTTCGGTCGATTTCTATCTTAGTTTAGTATAGCAGTCGGAAGAAATATGCTCAAAAGAATATCTACACATGTTTACATCCACCGAAAACCATAAAAAATAAATGGACACTGGTATCGGCTAATTTTAAATTAAATGTAAATAGAAACTTAAACGTCATCTTTAATATAACTTTAATGAAAGTTTACGTCTAAACGTAAACCAACTTGAACTTATAATGACACGTGCATAAAAATAAGCATGTATGAAAATATTTTTTTTAAATTAAAGAATGGTACGGCGCGTTGCGATGGTGTCAAAACATAAAGTGACTCTAATTTATACCGTTTAATGAAAACGTATTATAATTAACCCGAGTTGTTTCCAAACAAAATATACGTTGAAAACGTACATAAAAATAAGCAAAAAAACGTATTATATTTGAACTGGCTCATTTTCAAAAAAAAAAAAAAAACCAAAAAAAAATTACTTTAAAACGTAGATCAACTAAAAATGTATACAATAATAAGAATAAGAAAATAATATATTTGACTCAACTCATTTTCAGGAAAATTTGTGTTGATGCGTAAATCAACATATTATATCAACATTAGTTTCAGGAAAAATATATACTGACACGTACATATATATATATATAAATACGTAAAACTTGATTACAAAGTCTTTAGAAAGCTAAGGGCATATAAGTGTTAGTGCAGAAAGATAAGGGTAAAGTATATAGGGTCGGGATTTAGAGAAAACAGTGCAAAGTGTGAGAACGGTGAGAACGCTTATTGAACGTCCGATCAAATCAATCCATGGACTAGATTGCGCGGTGGCGTTTTTGTAAATAACATCAATATTATTATGTGGGACACGCTTCATTAAGGGTAAAAGGGTCTTTTTACCCCTCATATTGAAAACGCCATCAAATGATAAAACGCCATAAAAAATAAAACGCCATTAAAAACAAAACACAAAAAATTAGTAATAAAACGCGTTGAATATTATAGGAAGATGAACCAACACAAATAACTGAATTTCAGTTATTAACATTTATTAGACAAAATTCCCTCCTAAATTATGCGCCAAAAACATCATTATATAAACAAACGTAAAACATAGCTTCCATAATCACTTCAATCTATCCATTTTCTGCAAAAAAAAAACCATTAACCAAAAACGCCAACTTAAACAAAACGCCAAAAATGGCAACAATCGTTTCATGGAGATACACTCTGGGAATCAGGAGATACGTCCTCCATTTTGACAACAGAAGGAGGGTATATGTTAAGACGATAAGGGCAATTCTGAAGATGGAAGAAGAGATACAGAGGCAAATTTTATCCATTGGCATCGCTCTAGACAACGAATGCCATAAAATGCATATGCTAATGAAAGCATTAACCAACAAATTTGGACCAATCAAAGGAGATGTGAAGCCAGACCATGTCATGACATCATGGCATTTTGATGATGAAGCAGACATGGTGACGGTTACATACGACAGTGGAGAGCAGGAAGTCTACTGGCTAGAGAACATCATGATAAAGCAGAGACTGGGTTTCTGTCACACCCTGACTTTTGCGGAAGCGTGATTATGGTGTGACTTTCTTAATACCATTGCATTCAATCATAACCACAACTATATGATAAAACCATAGATGTTCATCCATATAATAAGTTTAAAATCATGACAACATTGTCTTAAAACATACAGATTCAAATACAAGTACAACCATGCAACTTGTTTGAAAGTTCACAAGACTCGACAAATGACATTAAATAGAACTAGGATTTGGAAAACATGTCTCGTCCAGGAATAAGACACCCTGACCAAACCCGAAGACCATGGATGACATCTTTATTCTTAACGCAGCAAGAAACTTCCAACGCCTGCCAGATCCACTTACTAATTCCCTGAAATACATGTATTTTGAAAACATCAACAAAAGTTGAGCGAGTTCGTGTGTTTGTTCGTGTGTACGAATAAGCCTTTGAAATCATTGTAAGTATGTATGTAAGTTTATAAATCCCGGTATGAAAGCAACAAGGAAAAACAGATCACCAATGGTTTGCAAGGCCATTGATATGTGTGACGTGATGCAGGAAACCTCAAACCTAGCAGATTTTGCACCTGGCTTCCGGCTGTAAGACATAGTCTACCCATGGGCCAACCCTGGTCCAACATGGGCGGGGCTCGCTACACCCAAATAGATCTATCACTTATGTCCCTCGGTCCTACAACGAGGATTGATGGCCTTAAGCGTTATACCCACCACTCACATGATCTAGGTGTACCCTTCCTTAGCTAACCATACCAAATTGGTAATGTTTGTAAACAGTTGTAACATGTACTTCACCCCCGAAGTTATAAAAACTGAAAACAGTTAAAGAAAAGGGGGAACACGAAACTCACAATCTTGCGTCTTCAACAATCGTAACTCGATTCTCCGGTGAACACGACTACCTATAACGTACTAATGTCTATTAGACGAACGGGCCGTGCCTTGACTTAGTATTAATGTCCTTGAGTTACGTTTCTTTCGTGTCTTCGATATTATTCCAAGTTGCATAATTATTTGTTAAAATAATTAACATTTTAACTTAAATTATATTTATAAAATTTTGGAATAATTGTTAAACAATATTGTAATAATACTTCCCAAGTATTTATAGTTGTATTTCCTTCCCAAGGATGGGGATATCTTATACATGTGTATTTTGCCATGTTTTGGGGTCGTATTCCGGTGTGTTTTAATACGTAAGAGAATACGTATTTTCATTGTATTCATTAAGTATCCTTACACTTAATTTCATATTAATTAATCCGGAATATTATCCTTAATAAAGATCCAATATATATTTCCAATATATATATATATATATATATTAAGGAATATTACTTAGAGAAATTATTTATAATTTTTCGTTGACAAAAATACTTGTATTCTCTTGTAAGTTCCAAAAATAATAATATATTTTCAAGTCCAACTTGGAAAATGTATATATAAATTCATTTTTCCCAAAAATGATACACTTCACGTTTGTTTATGAAAGTGTATATTTTTCCCAAAAATATTATATTTCATGTTTGTTTAAGAAAATATATATTTCTTATAATATATCTTCCAAAAATTTCAAGAAAAATATATATTTCATACTTGCCAAAAATAATATATTTTTCTCTTGTCAAAATATGATATATTCTAGTAGTGATTGTAAAAATCATATTTTCATTCTTTTAGTGTCCAAAATATGAATTTCCAAAATATACACATGAATATTATTTCCGGAATATTTTGTGAGTTATATTCCTTTGTTCGGTTTCAACAATATTTTGTATAAGTATGTATATTTATTCCTTGAAATTTTGGTAATATTTTGGATGGTAATTCTTGGTATTTTTGTGAGTTATATTATTTCAAGCCTCAAAATAATATAACTAATACACAAAGTATACAAATAATCACACGTATGTGTCTTTAATGTATATATATTCTAAATATATATTTAGCCACTTTTATTTATATAAAAAAAACCAACCTCCAACACTTATATTTTTGTAAAAAAAATTATGGCAAGTTTATGTGGAAAACTCATGGTTAAAATACACTTGTAAATATTTGTTTAAA
Source organism: Helianthus tuberosus (assembly GCA_030545235.1). Classification (NCBI taxonomy): domain Eukaryota; kingdom Viridiplantae; phylum Streptophyta; class Magnoliopsida; order Asterales; family Asteraceae; genus Helianthus; species Helianthus tuberosus. Next base: position 94,037,889 of record CM060399.1, on the reverse strand, counting down.
AATATTTTTCTAAGTGTTTATATTTTTAGAAAATTTTGCCACAGTTTCCCTTAAAAATGGAGGTTTCCATGCTTTCAAGCATATCATTTTCTTTTGTAAAAATCATCACAATCAATTTACAATCATCAACAAATAATCTTTACTAACCAATCTTGCGAAAATCATGCATATTTCACTACTTCATGAACTTGAATATTTGTAAAAATTTGTAGTAACTTACTAGTATTCTTAGTAAGTCTTGTTACCCTTTAAAATATGATTACTTCTTTAAAAACTTCATTTTTAAGGAAGTTGGATGTTTACAACTTCAAAACATATTTTCTAAAAATATTTCTTTATGCATTCTTTTTGTTACACAAATGTTTATCCACTAAAAATAAGTCCTGTTTATGTAAGAACTAAGATTTTATGAAACTTATGTTTTTAACTTGGTTTCTTTGAAATATCATTCATAAATCTTTAGATCTATATGTTTAACAACTTACTTTGATCATGGTTTTTCAATAAAACAACTTTATTCTTTCAAGTTCATGATTTTCATAAGGATGATCCATTCACTTTCATCAAGTTCATCCTCTCATCTTGCTAAACTATGTTTTTAATCATGATCTAGCAAGATCATATGATGATCAACATCATTTCTACAAACAATCAATGATCAACAAGCATAACAACTCATATTCATCAATATTACTTCATTAAACAAGCTTATGTTCATGTTTCATGCTTATGATCTTTAGTGTTTTTCAAGTTTTTGATTAAGATTCATCTTTAACCACTTAAAATAGATGTGAAATAGAGTGTACAAGGTTCTTACCACTAGCTCAAGGCTAGGGATGATTCAAGTGAAGAAAATGAGTGGATAAAAGCAAACAAGAAAGGTCCTTCAAGATCCAAAGCCACCAAGCTTCCTTATATGATCTCTAACACCTTTGTATGAGCTTGAAATGTATGAAGAAGATTGAATGAAGGTGATGGTGGTGTGGTTTGGGGTCGGCCGAGAGCTCACAAGGGGAAGGAGGATTTGTGTGTGTTTTAGTGTGTGCACAAATGAGCTTATAACCTCCCATGTATACTTATAACCCATTTAGAGACCTTAACTCTTGTGTAATATGTTCCAATTGTGCCAACAAGATCTAATATAATATTGAAAGAAAATCAAGAGTGGGGCCCATGTTGGGGCCATCCACTACGTGGGGGGGGGGTCTAGCATAGGTTTTAACCAACTAGTTACATTCTAGTTCAAATTCAAGTGTTAGTTACATGTTCTAGTTATTAGATATTTTTAGGAGGTGTTATGATGTTCGGGGATCATAACTAGCTTGGAAATGTTAAAACAGTGCTTCTAGTGTAAATTTGATGTTTTGGGTAGTGTCCGGTTGTTCGGTTGGATACTGGTTTGTTTAGGTGCTAAACTATGCAGTTTAGTGTAGTTTATGTACCCTTTTGCGACACTTTTAATTCCCGACATTTAGGAAAGCATTCAGGACCATTTAAGCATATTTCTGCATGAAATTAGATTGTTAAAATGCTGATTTTTGCTGAATTCAGCACTTTGGGTGTGTTTTAGGCACTTTCCGACACTTAACTATTACCTAGAAAAGCAGTTTTGGGATCCTTACTTTCCTACACACTATACTAGTGTAGTACTTGGTTTCTGGTTCATTCTGTGTCTCAGTGCACTGTCTGTCTATGTGCTGAGTTCCATCAGCATCTTCCTGATTTATCAGATAATTGTGCTAACTGTACTCAATGCATCATTTGAGGCAATATAACTTTCATGCAATATTGGTATGACATTTGACAATGTATGATGCACATGTTTGTGTATGGCAGTAATCAGAATGCAGTTAATTGTAATTTCAGCACAGTCATTAAGCACTAATCAAGATTAATTAATTGTACGGATACCTGGATTTTTGACAGTTGTCACATTCTCCCCCTGTTAAGAAAATTTCGTCCCGAAATTTTAAGCTCTACTACTAGCTGCAGGGGTGTTAGGGAATAAATGCGGGTACTTAGCTTTCATGCGGTCTTCACGCTCCCAAGTAAACTCTGGGCTGTGACGCACGTTCCGTCGAACCTTAACCAGTTTAACACTACTCCTCATAGTTTTGTTAACTTTCCAATCAGTGACCTCAACGGGTTCTTCTGTAAAATGGAGTGTGTTGTCAATGTGAACTTCATCAGCAGGAATAACCACCGTTTCCTGTGTTGGACTCTTCTTGAGATTAGATACATGGAATGTATCATGAACGCCATTAAGTTCTGCAGGTAGTTCCAACTTATATGCTACAGGACCAATCCTCTCCAGGATTTTGAACGGGTCCGATGAATCGTGGGTTTAACTTTCCACGCTTCCCGAAGCATGCCACACCTTTCCAAGGTGAAACTTTCAACAAAACCATATCTCCCACTTCAAATTCCAAAGGTTTCCTTCTTTGGTCTGCATAGCTCTTTTGTCGATCATGAGCCACCTTAATGTGCTCTCGGATCTGCATTATCTTATCTGTCGTTTGTTGAACCAACTCAGGACCAACCAGCTGTCTATCGCCTGCATCTGCCCAACATAAGGGCGATCGACACTTTCGTCCGTAGAGAGCTTCAAACGGTGTAGCTTGAATGCTTGTATGGTAGCTGTTGTTATAGGAGAACTCTACCAAAGGTAGGTGAGTGTCCCAACTGCCACCCAAGTCCATTACACAAGCTCGTAACATGTCTTCAAGTGTTTGAATCATTCTCTCACTTTGGCCGTCCGTCTGTGGGTGAAATGTCATGCTCAAATTCAGCTGTGAACCAAACGCTTCCTGGAAAGATTGCCAAATCCTTGACACAAATCTTCCATATCTGTCAGAAATGATCGAAATAGGCACTCCATGACGTGCAACTATTTCCCTTAGGTACAACTCAGCTAGCTTACCTGTGTTATCCTTCTCTCTGATTGGTAGAAAGTGCGTAGATTTTGTCAGACAGTCCATGATTACCCAAATCGTATCATGACCTCTGGGTGTCCTTGGCAACTTGGTTATGAAATCCATTGAGATTTGCTCCCACTTCCACATGGGTATCTCAGGTTGTTGCAGAAAACCTGAAGGTTTCAGATACTCAGCCTTTACCTTGGCACAAGTCAAGCATTTTCCAATTGCAACATCACCTTTTAGTCTTGGCCACCAGTAGAAATCCTTCAAATCTTGGTACATCTTATCCGATCCAGGGTGGATCGAGTACCTCTATTTATGAGCTTCATCAAAGATCACATCTCTAAGACCACCACATAGAGGGACCCAAATTCGTCCCATGAAACACAATGTTCCTTCCTCGTTGGGTACCAACTGGTTCTCCATCCCACGGAGATATTCTTCCTTCAAGTTTTCCTTCTTGAGAGCTTCTCATTGCGTAGCACACATGCGCAATGAGAGGTCTGTTTGAATGATCATCTCTAAAGCCCTAACCCTTATGGGCTTAATCCTCTCTTTTCGACTTAAGGCGTCTACCACCACATTCGCCTTTCCTGGGTGATATTTGATTTCACAATCATAATCATTTAACAACTCAGCCCATCGTCGTTGTCTCATGTTAAGCTCTTTCTGATCGAATATGTGTTGTAAGCTCTTGTGATCAGTAAAGATCGTGCATCGGGTGCCATACAAGTAATGTCTCCAAATCTTCAAAGCAAACACCACTGCGCCTAGTTCCAAATCATGCGTGGTGTAGTTCTTCTCATGAACTTTCAATTGGCGTGAAGCATAAGCGATAACCTTCTGTCGCTGCATCAGCACACAGCCTAATCCCTGACGCGAGGCGTCATAGTATACCACGAAGTCATCGGTGCCTTCGAGTAGGGATAAAATAGGTGCATTGATGTGTGCAAAATGCAACATATAAATTACATCAATTGAGGCATAAAACTAACCCTTTTTTAGTACTAATGTTGGAAAAAGTGTGCTTTTGTCTTCCTTTTGTATTTTCAGGATTAAATGAGCTCAAATTAACAAAAGAAGCAAAAAGACAGCTAAATCTAAGATAAATAAAAGAAAAGGAACAAACGTGACATGCCCGACCCCACGACAGCATTTTCCCAAGCAAAACAAGAAAACAGAAGGATGAACACGCCCCGTGCTCAGTGAACACGGGGGCGTGCCCAAGTGCCAGCAGAAAAGACAAAGCTGTAGAAGCTTCTATCGCCCACCACAGGGTCGTGCTCAGCGGACACGGGGCCGTGGTCAACTCTAAGATTCGCAGAATCTGGGAAATCTCGATAGTACAGATTTGCTTCTACACACGGGGGCGTGCCCAGTGGACACGGGGGCGTGGTCAACTAAAGCAGACAAACTGTCTATCTGTTTTTACTTTTATTTTATTTTCAGCATTTTAGTTAGTTTTTATTTTTCTAGTTTAAAACCTTTTTCTAACTTTTTGATTTGATTAGACGTTGAGGATAAACCGGTACTAAAAGCTCTTGTGTCCTTGGACGACCTCAGTATCTTACCAACACTATACTACGCTCACGATGGGTGCACTTGCCCATATGTGTGTTTAGTGTTAGTAAATATCGTGTTTTATAAATTTAAAACTTGGTTAAAAAAGTGTAAAAGGGCTTAAAATAAACATTAAAACCATAACACACTTCACGCACATCAAGTTTTTGGCGCCGCTGCCGGGGACACAAGGATTTTAAGAAAGTTAGGAATCAACGGCCTAATCGTTTTTTCTTATTTTTCTATTTTTTTAGGATTTTTCTTAATTTTTCAGTTTCTGCAGAGCTCAGCACGGGCCGTGCCTGGTCGGACACGGGCCGTGTCCAGCATTATCACTGGCAGTTTTTATTTTCTGAGTTACAGAGAGCTGAGCACGGGGCCGTGTCGGTGCAACACGGGGTTGTGTCCAACTCCCCAGTAACAGGGATCCGGAAAACAAACGCTGTACTTCCGACCACGGGCCGTGTTCACTAAGCACGGGGCCGTGGTGAACCTTCTAACCAACATTCTTTTCTGTTTTTATTGCAGGACTTGGAACCCAGGCGCCATATTTGAACTTCCTATGAAGTGCATGAGCTCCAGTTCTAGTAGAGACATAAAAGAACCTCTAGAAGAACCCGAACGCTTTCTCAGAAAAAAGACTTAAAGCTAAAAACCAAGAGAAAGTTTCGGGGGACCCACTTCCAATGGCGAACCAACGTACCCTCATGGATTACCTACGACCCACTGTAGGCAATCTCGGCGCCGCTATCAATGCACCGAATGTCGAAGCCAATAACTTCGAACTTTGACCGCATTTGATACAAATGCTTCAAAACTCCGCAACCTTTCATGGGCTTGCGTACGAGGATCCCCATCTACATATCACTAATTTCTTAGAAATATGTGATACCTTTCGGATCAATGGAGCATCAAATGACGCCATCCGCCTTCGAATGTTTCCATTTTCACTAAAAGACCGAGCTAAGGCTTGGCTTAACACCCTCCCAGTTGGTTCGGTAAACACCAGGGATGAACTAGCCCAAAAGTTTCTATATAAGTATTTCCCTCCTGCTAAAACGGCTAAATTAATGACTGAAATTAATACATATTCACAAGAGGATGGGGAATCCTTATATGAAACTTGGAAAAGGTTCAAGGAGCTACTAAGAAAGTGTCCTCATCACGGTCTCGCGGTATGGCAACAAGTATCCACTTTCTACAATGGGTTGTTGCCACACACAAGACAAACACTTGATTCTAGGGGACTTCTAGGTAATCGTCGCCCAAATGAAATATATAATCAAATTGAGGAAATTGCTCAAACCAATTTTCAGTGGCACACTCCCCGGGCGCCCATAAGGTTGATGAAAGCACTTCTTTACAACCCCAAATCGAGGCCCTTTCTTCAAAAATAAAAAAATTAGAAATGGCAAAAACGGCCTCGGTCTTGGCTTGTGAGGGGTGTGGTGGACCACATGAAAATTGGAGTTGTATGAAAGAAGTAGATGCTCAAACAGAAACGGTAAACTACATTGATAATAGACCTAGGCCGTCGGGTCCCCCAACGGGTACCTACAACCAAGGATGGTGTAACCACCCTAACCTTGGTTGGAGAGATCCCGGCAATAGTAGTAGCCAACAAAACCAACAAACTAACTTTCAACAACCACAAAACTTTTCTCAACAACAAGGTGGACGAGAAAGGCTTGAAGATACTGTATCTCGCCTCATCTCTGAAACCGAAAAGAAAAACTCGGATCGATTTCAGCAATTGGAATCGAATTTTAGAAATCAACAAGCTAGCATTCAAAACATTGAAAAACAATTAAATCAAGTAGCTCAAAATTTCTTCGAGAGACCACAAGGCGCGTTACCAAGCAATACCGAAACCAACCCAAAAGCGCAAGTACATCACCGTGGGTCCCGAGGAGGCTCCATTACCGCCAGCTGAAAGAAGCCAATCCAGCCAAACCAAGACTCCACCCGCGCCCCAACCAGAAAAGGCTTCTCCACTAACTCAAGAGCCCACTAAGACTCCTCCGGTCCCATACCCCGGTCGGCTAATTCGCCAAAAGACCGATGAGCAATTCACAAAGTTCGAAAATTTACTAAAACAATTGCATGTTAATATTCCTTTTATCGAAGTCCTAACCCAAATGCCTAAGTATTCAAAATTTATGAGGGACTTCCTCACTCACAAAAGGAAAATTGAATCATTGCAATTAGTTAACTTAGGCAAAGAATGCTCCGCTTTAGTACTCAACAAACTCCCACAAAAGAAGATTGATCCTGGAAGCTTCACGATTCCTTGCTCAATTGGGGAATCCCCCATTCGCAATGCACTAGCCGATCTTGGGGCTAGCATCAACCTCATGCCCGCATCAATGTTCAAACGACTCGGCCTAGGAAAAACAAGCCCTACAAAGATGAGCATACAACTTGCCGATAGATCCGTCAAATTTCCACAAGGTGTCGCTGAAAATCTATTGGTCAAAGTCAACAATTTCGTCTTCCCGGCCGACTTTGTCATACTAGACATGGAAGAAGACGCCGATGTCCCTCTCATCCTCGGGAGGCCATTTCTAGCCATCTCCCAAGCAGTGGTAGAAATGAATGACGGAACACTAACATTGAAGTTTGGGGACGAGGAAGTGAAGTTTGGAGTTGGAAAGAGAGTAGAAGACGAATACCCGGTCAACTACATGAAGGTCATAGACTCAAGCTTGGATGACGCTCTCCGACGGTGTAGCTTGGGATGCAAAACTGTCACACCCCGACCACGTATAACATACAAAACGTGGCGGAAAACGTCGGGGAGTGTTGTAACAGAATTAATTGTTTCATAACCATGGCATACAAAGTTGTATTTTATTTATCAACATAAGAGTTACATTGTTTTAAACAGGAATCAAAGAGTTTATAACATAATTAAACTAAGTCTATCTTCATTTTAAGTCTCTAAGGCACAGGTCCGCCCTAGTGTCACGATCATCATCCTATGGAAAAGCTCCTGAAAACACATGCGAAAATAGGTACGTCAGCATAAAAATGCATGTGAGATACATAGGTTTTGTGTAAACAGAATTCATGGCTTATGTTTAAGAAATTGTTTAATAAAGTTTAGTCGTGAACCTTGTAAATTGATTTGTTTTGTAAATCGTTTGAAAAACAATAAGTTTAGATGATATGTATAAATAAGAGAATAATGTATGGTTAAATGAATAACCAAGTAAAATGAGTTGTATAAAGTAGATTTTTTGTAAACCAAAGTCTTGTAAGAAAAATCGTGTTACTTGTGTAAAATGTATAAGTCCAAATTGAATGATTTAAATAACGCTATGATATGTAATATAATACAAACACTTATATATAGGAAGTACCAGCGGCGTATCCACCATGCTTGTATCATATTACTCACATCTCGTTACTTAAGTCACTTAAACAAACCACCAATGTATTAAGTCTATGTTTAAACCAATTGTCAAAAGTCCTTGTATAAATCATATCAAATGATAATAGTCCAAAAGTAGTCAAGTAATGTGTAACAAATGTTATGTACTGTAATTAAAGTATTGTCACATAATCCAAATGTAGAAATGTACAAAACAAAGTATTTTGAATATATCAAAAAGTTATGTTTTGCATAGTAATGCATGTTACATTGATACAAACATTTATGTGGTAAGTTAACGCATACATTCAAGCCTTGAGACAGTCGGATAACCCTTTTAGTCAAGGTTATCAAAAGAAATGTTTTTGGATTCAGTCATTCCTTACATCCAAACAAACCCGGGATGTTAGGAATGGGATTTGTCAAGTCCTATGGTACCAGTACTTACTACCGAGCGGCGTAGCTAATGTTAATGAACATATATAAGTCTCGTTTGTGCAAACCAAATGTTATAACGATTGTATACATGTCATATGAAAATACTAAGTATGCTAAGTTAACATACAAAGCCGAAAAGTCATGTAAATCAATGTGCTAGCATGCTATCAGTCAACATACATAGCAGAAATGTAATGTAAAACAATGTACTAAGTATGCACACAATGGACATACATAGCATGAAATGTAATGTAAAACGATGTACTAAGTATGCACACAATGGACATACATAGCATAAAATGTAATGAAATCATGTACTATAATGTACTAATGAACATAACAAGCATATGATATGAAAGCATGAAAAGCACGAAAGTAACAAGTAGGCACATGTGTTTCACCCCAAAACAGTTTGGAAAATAGTAAAAGAGGGGTCTATGTACTCACTTGAGATTGCTCAGAAGTCCTAAGATAACCACCAAGCAATGCTAGAGATCATGAAATCAAACGGAACCTAATATAGGTAACTATGTTAATAAACCGGACCTAAATCGAAAGATTTAGATAGAATGAGGGTTCGTAAACCGTACGAGTATGGAGACTCGTGTCATATGGTTTAACAAAGCCTATATACTAAATGAAACCTAACCTAAGTGCTCATGACCCATTACGACCCGTTTAAGTAGCTTATGCTACTTTAACGCGTCGTTCGCGTGAAACGCGTTCGGACCGCTTAACTAGTCCTATGACAAGTAACATATGCCTTAATGTCACACCCCGACCACGTATAGCACACACGACGTGGCGGAAAACGTCGGGGAGTGTTGTAACAGAATTATTGTTTCACAACCATGGCATACAAAGTTATATTTTATTTATTAAACAAGAGTGTTACATTGTCTTAAACAGGAAACAAATAGTTTATAACATAATTAAACAAGTCTATCTCCAATTTTAGTCTCTAAGGCACAGGTCCGCCCTAGTGTCACGATCAACATCCTACGAAAAAGCTCCTGAAAACACATGTGAAAATAGGTACGTCAGCATAAAAATGCCTGTGAGATACATAGGTTTATGAAAAAAATAAGGTTCATGACTTATGTTTAAGAAAATGTTTAGTCATGAACCTCGTACTTTGCTTTGTCTTGTAAATCATTTGAAAAACGATAAGATTAGATGATATGTATAAATAAATGTAAGGTTAAATGAATAACCAAGAAAAATGAGTTTGTATAAGATAAGTTGTTTTATAAATCAATGTCTTGTGAAGATAAGTTGTTTATGTAAAACGTAATATGTCAAATATTGAAATGATTTAAGTAACGCTACGACATGTAATATCATACAAACACTTGTTTATAGGAAGTACCAGCGGCGTATCCACCATGCTTGTATTATATTACACACGCCTCGTTACTCAAATCACTTACTCAAACCAATCATCAATGTAAATTGTTCATGTATAAATGAATTGTCATGTGTTAATGTGTAAACCATATCGAAATGTCTATGTCCAATGTAAACCACCAACTATGTATATCAATGTCAAAATGTTTATGTTTAATGTAGATCATGTAATGTGTAACCAGAAATGTCATGTATGGTAAGTGAAATGTATCAACTAAACCATATGTAAAATGCACAACAACAAGGTATTGAAGTAAAACACAGTTTTACTGATACAAACATTTATGCGGTTTTGTTAAAATGCATACATCCAAGCCTTGAGACTGTGGCGATAAACCCTAAAACAAATTAAAGGTTTATCTAAGTTATGTATATCGAATTCGGTCATTCCTTCCAATCCAAACAAACCCAGGATTTCAGGAACGGGAGTTGTCAATTCCTATGGTACCACTACCTACTAACGAATGGCGTGATCAATGTTAATGAATGTATTGTTCCATGTTAAACAAACCAAATGTCATACCAAAATGTAAGCATGTGAAAACGATGCACTAAGTATGTAATCAAATGAACATACGTAGCGTGAAATGTAATGTAAAACGATGTACTAAGTAATGCACACAATGGGCACACCTAGCATAAAATGTAATGAAATCATGTACTATGAATGTACTAATAAACATAGCAAGTATATGATGTGAAAACAGGAAAGCATGAAAGTAACAAGTAGGCACATGTGTTCCACCCCAAAATGTTTGGAAAACAGTAAAAGAGGGGTCTATGTACTCACTTGAGATTACTCAGTAGTCCTGGAGTGACAACCAAACAATGATAGAGATCACGGAATCAAACGACACCTAATATAGGTAACTATGTTAATAAACCGGACCTATATCGGAAGATCGGGTAGCATGAGGGTTTGTAAACCAAACGAGTGTAGAGACTCGTGTCATTTGGTTTAACAAAGCCTACATACTAAATGAAACCTAACATAATTGTTTACGACCCATTACGACCCGTTTAGGTAGCTTATGCTACTTTAACGCGTCGTTCGCGTGAAACGCGTTCGGAACGTCTAACTAGTCCTATGACAAGTGTTATATGCCTAAACATGTTACATAATCAGTTATGTGACAAAAGTTTAGGTTACATATGCTTAATTACCAATTATACATGAAAAGGGTATTCTGGTAATTTACCTAAGGCATATAAACTACCTATCATACAACTACTTAAACGATGTGACCATAAGGTATAACCTCGGAAGGTTATTCCCTATATACTATGGTTACCTAATGTATTTGGTTGGATCCTAATGATCGACCAAACTGGGTCGGGTTCGAAGGTATAAGCGATTTATTAGATCGCTTACCCTACGACCCTAGACAACGTGGTAACCAGTAGGCATAGTCCCAAGGGACTATAACCATCGTGATTACAATCACGTTGCGAAGTTCAAACGAACTTCGCATTGACCATAAGCTGGTCAACGCTGAAAGTTAAACAAAGTTTGACTTTCTGACTCGAAAAGCAATAAAAGAACGAAAGAATACTTACAAAGGGTCCCCGAATGCTAATCTCGATTCAAGAATCTCAGGTATGAAACAATGGTTTCAACTTAGAGTTTCTCAAATCAAAATTCTAGTGATTTTGGCAATGGAAGGCATGGGGTATTTATAGTATTCGGTCCACCGTTAAGATCGTTTTATGGAAACCGTGCTTTAATCGCATCCGTACAAGTGTCGGAACCTTATGGTAGCTAAAAATGATTCTTATCAGCTGACTAGGCAATTGAGAATGTGTGGGTGAGAATCAAAGAGCTGCAACCTGCTGTTAAAAACGCTGAATCTGGTCTGATAGTTGGACGCGGCCCGCTTCAGGATCAGACAAGTATAATGCGGGCCGCCTGGCCTGCCTGATCAGCCAACATGTTTCAGAAATGACAGTTTCAGTCCCTGCACGTGTTTAAGGCCATTTCCGACACTTCTAAGGCCCGTAAAGCCAACTTTAAGGCCCTAAAATGATGCCTAAACATTGTGGACATGAAACATGCTCAAAAATATGCCGGATGTTGGCTCGTTTGGTCGTACGAACGCGATGTTCGCTTAATTACGACGGAATGCGCATAAGCGTGAAAAACGATCCAAATGACGTAACGAATGGATTTTTCTTATGCCAAACACTAAAATAAAATATTTTAGTGCTTACATAAATTTTTGGATGTCCGGAAGTATTCAGAACGTAAGTTATGCGCGAAAATGCAAACTTGTGCACTTTTTGACACTTTTAGTCCCTGAATGACCCAAAAGTTTATTTTAGCACACCGAACCCCTCAAAGCCTATTTCTAAGCTATATAAAGGATATTTAAGGTGTGTTTAACTTATGGTTATGTTCCGGAATGTCTGTTCCAGTACGAATCGTCATACTTTCACAGTTTGTCAAGTTTAGACCCTGTAAGCGAGTTAACTTGTTTTTGCCATACCAAAGCCTTCAAAACTTATTTCTAAGTTATGTAAAGGTTATTTAAGGTATGTTAAGTATATGTTGATGTTCCGGAGTATTTGTCGCGTTAAACTGAGTACGTTCACGCACCAGTTTGCGTATAACTCTCCAGAAAGTGATATAGAGTTTGAAATTACATAAAAGTCAAAACATGAAAAATGTAAAACACAACCAAACAAACATTGGGATCAAATAACATTGTTTTATTGATAATAGAACTGTTCATAATGATTACAAGCACAGATGTTACAGTCTCCCCTACTTGTGGAAATTTCGTCCCGAAATTTATTTAGAGGAAACTCGTGGGAAAAGATGCGGATATTTCGCCTTCATTTGATCTTCGCGTTCCCAAGTAAACTCGGGTCCACGTTTAGCTTCCCAACGAACTTTGACCAAAGGAATGCGCTTGCATTTAAGCCACTTGACTTCACGTTCCATGATTTCCACAGGTTTCTCAACAAATTTCAGTGTTTTACCAACACGAATTTCGTCAAGTGGTATGTGGAGGTTCTCATCAGCTAAACACCTCTTGAGATTGGACACGTGAAAAGTTGGATGAACATTTCCAAGTTCAGGAGGTAACTCGAGTCTATAGCTTACCTTACCGATTCTTTCGACGATCTTGAAAGGTCCAACGTATCTAGGTGCAAGTTTTCCTTTCTTTCCAAATCTGATCACACCATTCCAAGGTGAGACCTTAAGTAATACTCGATCACCGACTTGAAATTCCAAGGGTTTGCATTTTGGATCCGCGTAACTCTTCTGACGGCTTCTAGCTGTCTGAAGGTTATCACGAACTTTCTTGACCTTATCAGTTGTCTCCAAAATGAGGGCAGGTCCAGTAAGTTGAGCCTCGCCGATCTCATTCCAGCAGACTGGTGAACGACATTTTCGACCATAGAGAGCCTCGAAAGGAGCCATTTTGATGCTGGTGTGATAACTGTTGTTGTAGGAGAATTCAATCAACTTAAGATGTGAATCCCAACTACCACCAAAATCGATCACACAAGCTCTAAGCATATCCTTCAGAGTCTGGATTGTTCTCTCAGATTGACCATCCGTTTGCGGATGATAAGCCGTGCTCAGATTAAGTTGGGTCCCCATAGCAGATTGCATGGTTCTCCAAAAATGAGAAGTGAAGCGAGCATCTCTGTCAGAAATGACGTTCAAAGGAACACCATGTCGGGCTACAATTTCATCCACATAGATTTTAGCAAGTCTGTCAGCAGGAAAATCCTCACGGATTGGCAAGAAATGTGCTGACTTAGTAAGACGATCAACGACTACCCAGATGACATCATGACCTTTCTTAGTGCGTGGAAGTTTGGTAACAAGATCCATAGTAATGTTTTCCCATTTCCAAACTGGGATCTCTGGTTGCGCCAATAAACCCGAAGGACGCTGATGTCCAGCCTTAACCTTAAGACAAGTAAGGCATTTTGATACGTATAAGGCAATGTCTTTCTTCATACCAGGCCACCAATAGTGAATACGAAGATCCTTATACATCTTATCTAAGCCCGGGTGAATAGAATAACGAGACTTATGGGCTTCATCCATAAGCAAGGTACGAAGATCATCCTGGCTTGGGACCCACAAATGGTCCATGAAGTAATATGATCCATTGTCCTTCAGTTCCAGATCAGGTGTTATGTGATAGGGAAATTCCTTATCCATCAAACCTTGTGAAACACTAGTTTGTTGAGCCTGAGAAATGCGTGCTTGAATATCGGATCGAGCTTGAATAACAGATTGAACACGTACACAATGAAGCTTAGTACGTTCCTTACGACTCAATGCATCGGCTACGACATTCGCCTTACCAGGATGGTAGCGAATTTCGCAGTCATAGTCGTTTAGGAGCTCAACCCAACGTCGTTGCCTCATGTTAAGTTCTTTCTGATTGAAGATATGCTGAAGACTTCTGTGGTCAGTGAAAACCACACATTTTGTACCGTACAAATAGTGTCTCCAGATCTTTAGAGCGAAAACAACTGCACCCAACTCAAGATCATGAGTGGTGTAGTTCTTCTCATGTATCTTCAACTGCCTCGATGCATATGCTATGACTTTGTTCCTTTACATCAGAACACAACCAAGACCCAATTTCGATGCATCACAATACACGACAAAATCATCATCACCCTCAGGAAATGATAGAACAGGCGCATCGCAAAGCTTCTGCTTCAAGTGTTGAAAATCTTCCTCTTGTTTGAATCCCCAATCAAAGGGTTTGTTCTTCTGAGTTAGAGCAGTTAGAGGAACTGCAATCTTTGAGAAGTTTTCAATGAAGCGGCGGTAATAACCCGCTAGACCAAGAAAAGAACGAACTTCAGTAGGAGTAGAAGGTGTATCCCAATCCTTAATCGCACTGATCTTGGAGGGATCTACATGAATACCTCGTTCGTTGATAATATGCCCCAAAAATTGAACTTCTTTAAGCCAAAATTCGCACTTGGAGAATTTGGCGAAAAGTTGCTCTTTCTTTAGGAGTTCTAGGGTAAGACGAAGATGTTGCTCGTGGTCAGCTTGCGTCTTAGAGTATATCAAGATGTCATCAATAAAAACAATGACGAACTGATCCAAATAAGGTTTGCAGACCCTATTCATTAAGTCCATGAAAACAGCAGGAGCGTTAGTCAAACCAAATGGCATGACTGTGAACTCATAATGCCCATACCGAGTGCGGAACGCCGTCTTGGGAATATCTTCTTCATGCACACGAAGTTGATGATACCCGGAACGTAGATCAATCTTCGAAAAATAAGAAGCGCCCTGTAACTGATCAAAGAGGTCGTCTATGCGCGGTAGGGGATATCGATTCTTGATGGTAAGCTTGTTAAGCTCACGATAATCGATACACATCCTAAAGGATCCATCCTTCTTCTTGACAAAAAGAACGGGAGCACCCCAAGGTGAAAAGCTGGGACGGATAAAGCCTTTGTCAGAGAGCTCCTGAAGCTGCTTAGACAACTCTTGCATCTCAGATGGTGCAAGACGATATGGAGCTCTGGCAATGGGATTTGCACCAGGTACGAGATCAATGCGGAACTCGACTTGGCGTGTTGGAGGTAGACCAGGTAAGTCTTCAGGGAATACTTCAGAAAAATCCCGAACGACAGTAATATCTGAAATAGACTTACCCTTGCCTTTATCTTCTGTAACATGTGCTAAGAAAGCCACATAGTTCTTCCGCAGATATTTCCGAGCTTTAAAACAAGACATGAGCTTGAGGCCACCAGACGGTTTCTCACCTTGAACCTGTATGATCTCACCTGTCGAAAGCGGCACACGAACAACCTTCTCAGAACAAACTATCTCTGCGTGCTGCTTGGATAACCAATCCATTCCCACAATAACGTCGAAGCTTCCAAGTTGCATAGGCGTGAGGTCAATAGGAAAAAAATGGTCGTTAAGGTTCAACTGGCAGTTGCGAAGAACAGAATTAAGAACAATGGGTTCACCATTAGCAACTTCTACTGTCAAAGGTTTACCTAGTTTCGTTCTAGACACGCGAAGCATTGGCTCAAAAGACAATGACACAAAACTCTTATCGGCACCCGAATCAAAGAGAACAGATGCAGGCTGATTATTAATAAAGAACGTACCGTCCACCACATTATCGTCCGCCTGCGCCTCTTGGGCATTTATGTTAAAGGCTCGGCCTCGAGCCGGAACCTGATTCTGGTTTGGATTCTGATTCTGGTTGGCTAGCCTTGGGCATCGGTTTCTGTAGTGGGTCAGATCCCCACAGTTATAACAAGCACCTAGTGGGTATTGTGGTCGTGCAGCTTGACCCTGTTGCTGAGCAGGAGGATGAGCAACTTGTTGAGCCGGGTTCTGAACTGCCTGATTCTGAGCAAACCGACAAACATTGGTAAGATGACCCGACTTCCCACAGTTATTACAGAAACGACACTGATGTTGCGGCTGATGGTGACTGTTGCATCTATTGCACAAAGGTGCATTCCCTGAATAGGGTTTCTTCGCTGGAGGCTGTGCGGGTTGGTTGGGAGCTGCCTGGTTAGCTTGGGCAGTGACATCATAGTTTTGGGAAGCCTTACGCTTCCTTGACCCTCTCGAAGAACCAGAATTCTTTCCATTCTTGTTTTGACCTTTCTTGCTATCTTCCTTGTCAGCCGACTGTTTCTTGCCCTTGTCACCCTTCATGTGCAACTTATTCTTCCGAATCTGCGACTCAGTCAATGTCGCTGATAACTCGATCGCCTGACGGAGTGTGGCAGGGTTACTACCAGTAAGGATGTCTTGTACCGAGTCAGGTGGGCCGTCGATGTATCTTTCGATAGCCTTGTCGAGTGGGGTAATCATAGTCGGGCAAAGCATACTCAACTCTTCAAACCTATCAGTATATGTCCTGTGCTCACCGCTATCTTGCTTCAAATCATCAAATTCCTTCTCCAAAGCTCGCTGCTCATGACGAGGACAGAATTCCCTTATCATAAGGGCTCTAAGTTCAGCCCATGTCTGCGCGAGAGCAACTTCTGCACCTTGGTCTCTCATAACCCCGTTCCACCATGTGAGAGCCCTCTTCTGAAACACACTCGAAGAGAACTCGACCTTGCGATTATCCGGGCACTGCACGTGGCGAAAAGTATTCTCAATGCTCTCGAACCATTGAAGAAGCCCAGTCGCTCCTTCAGAACCACTAAACTTAAGTGGTTTAGCCTGGTTAAAATCCTTGTATTTGCATGGAACATTGTTGTTGTTGTTGGCTTGGTTCCATTGAGCAAAGAGATTTGGGAATTGAGCAGCCATCTGCTGCGCAATAATTTCTGCCAGTTCGGCAGTTGCTATCTGGTTCTCGCGTCGAGGAGGCATTCTAAAAGAGGAAAATCATGAAAGGAAACGAGTGAGATGATTGGATGAAGAGAATGAGATGAAACAAAATCAACAAAAGCAAAGATGGTGGTCATTTGTCCGCATTACCAAGCAAACAAACGACACACAGTGACTAATCAAGGAAAATAGGTGAAAAATAATGTATAGCGAAGACATGCTCGCCTATAAGTGAACACTCATCCCAAGAATTCCCAGGTAAGCACAACTGGTCTCGCGTCTGATGAGATATATACGAAGTGCTTGCCTAGACAGAAAACCCAGAATACAGGCATTCACCCTTCCAGTTTGCACGTGTGCACATTATTTAAAACCCAAAACGTTGACGAGATTTTGAAAATTTGAAGGCACAAGGCCAAAACCAAACTGAAAGTGTTCAAAACCATATAACAGAGGGTTCAAAACCTTGTAATAAATCATCCAAAAACAGATGATTGTTTTTCAAAAATCGTTTCGGAAAATTTGGTTCTTATTTTGATAATCACCTAAGGATAGGTGATGTACATGTTTTAAGATCTAAACACAAGATAACTTGTGTTAGGGTCCTAGAAAGTTATAGTCTAGGTCAAAGCATTACTAATAACCTAATTCCCTATAAACATTGGCTCTGATACCAACTCTTCTGTCACACCCCGACCACGTATAGCACACACGACGTGGCGGAAAACGTCGAGGAGTGTTGTAACAGAATTATTGTTTCACAACCATGGCATACAAAGTTATATTTTATTTATTAAACAAGAGTGTTACATTGTCTTAAACAGGAAACAAATAGTTTATAACATAATTAAACAAGTCTATCTCCATTTTTAGTCTCTAAGGCACATGTCCGCCCTAGTGTCACGATCAACATCCTACGGAAAAGCTCCTGAAAACACATGTGAAAATAGGTACGTCAGCATAAAAATGCCTGTGAGATACATAGGTTTATGAAAAAAATAAGGTTCATGACTTATGTTTAAGAAAATGTTTAGTCATGAACCTCGTACTTTGCTTTGTCTTGTAAATCATTTGAAAAACGATAAGATTAGATGATATGTATAAATAAATGTAAGGTTAAATGAATAACCAAGAAAAATGAGTTTGTATAAGATAAGTTGTTTTATAAATCAATGTCTTGTGAAGATAAGTTGTTTATGTAAAACGTAATATGTCAAATATTGAAATGATTTAAGTAACGCTACGACATGTAATATCATACAAACACTTGTTTATAGGAAGTACCAGCGGCGTATCCACCATGCTTGTATTATATTAAACACGCCTCGTTACTCAAATCACTTACTCAAACCAATCATCAATGTAAATTGTTCATGTATAAATGAATTGTCATGTGTTAATGTGTAAACCATATCGAAATGTCTATGTCCAATGTAAACCACCAACTATGTATATCAATGTCAAAATGTTTATGTTTAATGTAGATCATGTAATGTGTAACCAGAAATGTCATGTATGGTAAGTGAAATGTATCAACTAAACCATATGTAAAATGCACAACAACAAGGTATTGAAGTAAAACACAGTTTAAATCAAAGTTATGTTTTGTGTAACAAATGCATGCTTTACTGATACAAACATTTATGCGGTTTTGTGAAAATGCATACATCCAAGCCTTGAGACTGTGGCGATAAACCCTAAAACAAATTAAAGGTTTATCCAAGTTATGTATATCGAATTCGGTCATTCCTTCCAATCCAAACAAACCCAGGATTTCAGGAACGGGAGTTGTCAATTCCTATGGTACCACTACCTACTAACGAATGGCGTGATCAATGTTAATGAATGTATTGTTCCATGTTAAACAAACCAAATGTCATACCAAAATGTAAGCATGTGAAAACGATGCACTAAGTATGTAATCAAATGAACATACGTAGCGTGAAATGTAATGTAAAACGATGTACTAAGTAATGCACACAATGGGCACACCTAGCATAAAATGTAATGAAATCATGTACTATGAATGTACTAATAAACATAGCAAGTATATGATGTGAAAACAGGAAAGCATGAAAGTAACAAGTAGGCACATGTGTTCCACCCCAAAATGTTTGGAAAACAGTAAAAGAGGGGTCTATGTACTCACTTGAGATTACTCAGAAGTCCTGGAGTGACAACCAAACAATGATAGAGATCACGGAATCAAACGGCACCTAATATAGGTAACTATGTTAGTAAACCGGACCTATATCGGAAGATCGGGTAGCATGAGGGTTTGTAAACCAAACGAGTGTAGAGACTCGTGTCATTTGGTTTAACAAAGCCTACATACTAAATGAAACCTAACATAATTGTTTACGACCCATTACGACCCGTTTAGGTAGCTTATGCTACTTTAACGCGTCGTTCGCGTGAAACGCGTTCGGAACGTCTAACTAGTCCTATGACAAGTGTTATATGCCTAAACATGTTACATAATCAGTTATGTGACAAAAGTTTAGGTTACATATGCTTAATTACCAATTATACATGAAAAGGGTATTCTGGTAATTTACCTAAGGCATATAAACTACCTATCATACAACTACTTAAACGATGTGACCATAAGGTATAACCTCGGAAGGTTATTCCCTATATACTATGGTCACCTAATGTATTTGGTCGGATCCTAATGATCGACCAAACTGGGTCGGGTTCGAAGGTATAAGGGATTTATTAGATCGCTTACCCTACGACCCTAGACAACGTGGTAACCAGTAGGCATAGTCCCAAGGGACTATAACCATCGTGAATACAATCACGTTGCGAAGTTCAAACGAACTTCGCATTGACCATAAGCTGGTCAACGCTGAAAGTCAAACAAAGTTTGACTTTCTGACTCGAAAAGCAATAAAAGAACGAAAGAATACTTACAAAGGGTCCCCGAATGCTAATCTCGATTCAAGAATCTCAGGTATGAAACAATGGTTTCAACTTAGAGTTTCTCAAATCAAAATTCTAGTGATTTTGGCAATGGAAGGCATGGGGTATTTATAGTATTCGGTCCACCGTTAAGATCGTTTCATGGAAACCGTGCTTTAATCGCATCCGTACAAGTGTCGGAACCTTCTGGTAGCTAAAAATGATTCTTATCAGCTGACTAGGCAATTGAGAATGTGTGGGTGAGAATCAAACAGCTGCAACCTGCTGTTAAAAACACTGAATCTGGTCTGATAGTTGGACGCGGCCCGCTTCAGGATCAGACAAGTATAATGCGGGCCGCCTGGCCTGCCTGATCAGCCAACATGTTTCAGAAATGACAGCTTCAGTCCCTGCACGTGTTTAAGGCCATTTCCGACACTTCGAAGGCCCGTAAAGCCAACTTTAAGGCCCTAAAATGATGCCTAAACATTGTGGACATGAAACATGCTCAAAAATATGCCGGATGTTGGCTCGTTTGGTCGTACGAACGCGATGTTCGCTTAATTACGACGGAATGCGCATAAGCGTGAAAAACGATCCAAATGACGTAACGAATGGATTTTTCTTATGCAAAACACTAAAATAAAATATTTTAGTGCTTACATAAATTTTTGGATGTCCGGAAGTATTCAGAACGTATGTTATGCGCGAAAATGCAAACTTGTGCACTTTTTGACACTTTTAGTCCCTGAATGACCCAAAAGTTTATTTTAGCACACCGAACCCCTCAAAGCCTATTTCTAAGCTATATAAAGGATATTTAAGGTGTGTTTAACTTATGGTTATGTTCCGGAATGTCTATTCCAGTACGAATCGTCATACTTTCGCAGTTTGTCAAGTTTAGACCCTGTAAGCGAGTTAACTTGTTTTTGCCATACCAAAGCCTTCAAAACTTATTTCTAAGTTATGTAAAGGTTATTTAAGGTATGTTAAGTATATGTTGATGTTCCGGAGTATTTTTCGCGTTAAACTGAGTACGTTTACGCACCAGTTTGCGTATAACTCTCCAGAAAGTGATATAGAGTTTGAAATTACATAAAAGTCAAAACATGAAAAATGTAAAACACAACCAAACAAACATTGGGATCAAATAACATTGTTTTATTGATAATAGAACTGTTCATAATGATTACAAGCACAGATGTTACACTTAACATGTCTAATATTGTTGTCAAATCAGTTTAGATGTCAAAAGTTATGTTACATATGTTTAAAATGAATTTTGGCATCAAAGGGGTATTTTGGTAATTTACCTAAGGCATATAAACTACCTATCATACAACTACTTAAACGAAGCGACCATAAGGTATAACCTCGGAAGGTTATTCCCTACATACTATGGTCACCTAATGTGTTTGGTCGGATCCTAATGATCGACCAAATGGGTCGGGTTCGAAGGTATAAGCGATTTATTAGATCGCTTACCCTTACGACCCTAGACAAAGTGGTAATCAGTAGGCATAGTCACAAGGGACTATAACCATCGTGATTACAATCACGTTGCGAAGTTCAAACGAACTTCGCATTGACCATAGACTGGTCAATGCAGAAAGTCAAACAAAGTTTGACTTTCGGACTCGAAAAGTAATAAAAGAACGAAGGAACACTTACGAAGGGTCCAAGAATGGAAGGTTTGAATTCGAATACTCTTAGGTATGAAGTGTTAAACACAACAACTTAGAGAGCAAATTCAGATTCAAAGGTGTGGGTTTTTGGGGTTGAAAGGGTTGGGTATTTATAGGATTTCCCGAACCGTTAGGATTGTTTCTTGGAAACCGTGATCGAATCTAAGGCGTACACTTGTTGGAATGTTGTGGTGACTAAAAATGGCCTCTCATGAACTGAAAGGGCAAGTGTGGGTGTGTGGTTGGGAGTTTAACAGTTGTAATCTGCTGATTAATTGATCTTATCTGATCTGGGAGCCTGACGCGGGCCGTGTAAAGATGCACACAAAACTCACGCGGGCCGCCTGGCCTGTCTGGTCAGAAACAAACTTTCAAAAGTGACAGTTTTGGTCCCTGTTGTGTTTTAAGGCAATTTCCGACACCTCTAAGGCCCGTAAAGCCAACTTTAAGGCCCTAAAATGATGCCTAAACATTGTGGACATGAAACATGCTCAAAAATATTCCGGATGTCAGTTTGTTTGGTCGTACGATCGCGATGTTCGCTTAATTACGACGGAATGCGCACAAGCGCGAAAAACGATTCAAATGACGCAACGAATGGATTTTTCTTATGCCAAACACTAAAATAAAATATTTTAGTGCTTACATAAATTTTTGGATCTCCGGATGTATTCAGAACGTAAGTTATGTGCGAAAGTGCAAACTTGTGCACTTTTTGACGCTTTTAGTCCTTGAATGACCCAAAAGTTTTGTTTTAGCATACCGAACCCCTCAAAGCCTATTTCTAAGATATATAAAGGATAATTAAGGTGTATTTAACTTATGATCATGTTCCGGAATGTTCGTTACAGTTCAATTTGGCATACTTTCGCAGTTTGTCAAGTTTAGTCCCTGTAAGCGAATTAGCTTGTTTTTGCCATACCAAAGCCTTCAAAACTTATTTCTAAGTTATGTAAAGGTTATTTAAGGTATGTTAAGTATATGTTGATGTTCCGGAGTATTTGTCGCATTAAACTGATTACGTTTACACACCGGTTTGCGTATAACTCTCTAGAAAGTGATATAAAGTTTGAAATTGAACAAAAGTCAAAACATGAAAAATGTCAAACATAAATAAACAAACATTGGGATTAAATAACATTGTTTTATTGATAATAGAACTGTTCATAATGATTACAAGCACAGATGTTACAGTCTCCCCTACTTGTGGTAATTTCGTCCCGAAATTTATTTAGAGGAAACTCGGGGAATAGATGCGGATATTTCGCCTTCATTTGATCTTCGCGTTCCCAAGTAAACTCAGGTCCACGTTTAGCTTCCCAGCGAACTTTGACCAAAGGAATGCGCTTGTGTTTGAGCCACTTGACTTCACGTTTCATGATTTCCACAGGTTTCTCAACAAATTTCAGTGTTTTACCAACACGAATTTCGTCAAGTGGTATGTGGAGGTTCTCATCAGCTAAACACCTCTTGAGATTGGACACGTGAAAGGTTGGATGAACATTTCCAAGTTCAGGAGGTAACTCAAGTCTGTAGGCTACCTTACCGATTCTTTCGACGATCTTGAATGGTCCAACGTATCTAGGTGCAAGTTTTCCTTTCTTTCCAAATCTGATCACACCTTTCCAAGGTGAGACCTTAAGTAATACTCGATCACCGACTTGAAATTCCAAAGGCTTGCGTTTTGGGTCCGCGTAACTCTTTTGACGGCTTCTAGCTGTCTGAAGGTTATCACGAACTTTCTTAATCTTGTCAGTTGTCTCTAAAATGAGGGCAGGTCCAGTAAGCTAAGCCTCGCCGATCTCATTCCAGCAGACTGGTGAATGACATTTTTGACCATAGAGAGCCTCGAAAGGAGCCATTTTGATGCTGGTGTGATAACTGTTGTTGTAGGAGAATTCAATCAACTTAAGATGTGACCATCCGTTTGCGGATG
Organism: Helianthus tuberosus; assembly: GCA_030545235.1. Lineage (NCBI taxonomy): Eukaryota > Viridiplantae > Streptophyta > Magnoliopsida > Asterales > Asteraceae > Helianthus > Helianthus tuberosus. The sequence continues at coordinate 94,014,368 of CM060399.1, read as the reverse complement.
ATAAGCTATGCTCAGATTAAGTTGGGTCCCCATAGCAGATTGCATGGTTCTCCAAAAAATGAGAAGTGAAACGAGCATCTCTGTCAGAAATGATGTTCAAAGGAACACCATGTCGAGCTACAATTTCATCCACATAGATTTTAGCAAGTTTGTCAGCAGAAAAATCCTCACGGATTGGCAAGAAATGCGCTGACTTAGTAAGACGATCAACAACTACCCAGATGGCATCATGACCTTTCTTTGTGCGTGGAAGTTTAGTAATGAGATCCATAGTAATGTTTTCCCATTTCCAAACTGGGATCTCTGGTTGCACCAATAAACCAGAAGGACGCTGATGTTCAGCCTTAACCTTAAGACAAGTAAGGCATTTTGATACATATAAGGCAATGTCTTTCTTCATACCAGGCCACCAATACTGAATACGAAGATCCTTATACATCTTATCTGAGCCAGGATGAACAGAATAACGAGACTTATGGCCTTCATCCATAAGCAAGGTGCGAAGGTTATCTTGGCTTGGGACCCACAAACGGTCCATGAAGTAATACGATCCATTGTCCTTCAGTTCCAGAGCAGGTGTTATGTGATAAGGAAATTCCTTATCCATTAAACCTTGGGAAACACAAGATTGTTGAGCCTGAGAAATGCGGGCTTGGATATCGGATCGTGCTTGAATAACAGATTGAACACGAACACAATGAAGCTTAGTACGTCCCTTATGACTCAATGCATCGGCTACGACATTCGCCTTACCAGGATGGTAGTGAATTTCGCAGTCATAGTCGTTTAGAAGCTCCACCCAACGTCGTTGCCTCATGTTGAGTTCTTTCTGATTGAAGATATGCTAAAGACTTTTGTGGTATGTGAAAACCACTCATTTTGTACCGTACAAATAGTGTCTCCAGATCTTAAGAGCGAAAACAACTGCACCCAACTCAAGATCATGAGTGGTGTAGTTCTTCTCATGTATCTTCAACTGCCTCGATGCATATGCTATGACTTTGTTCCTTTGCATCAGAACACAGCCAAGACCCAATTTAGATGCATCGCAATAAACGATGAAATCATCATTGCCCTCAGGCAAAGTTAGAACAGGCGCATCACAAAGTTTCTGCTTCAAGTTTTGAAAAGCTTCCTCTTATTTGAATCCCCAATCAAAGGGCTTGTTCTTCTGAGTTAGAGCAGTTAGAGGAACTACAGTCTTCGAGAAATTCTCAATGAAGCGGCGATAATAACCCGCCAGACCAAGAAAAGAACGAACTTCAGTAGGAGTAGTAGGCGTATCCCAATCCTTAATCGCACTGATCCTGGAGGGATCTACATGAATACCTTGTTCGTTGACAACATGTCCTAAAAATTGAACTTCTTTAAGCCAAAATTCGCACTTGGAGAATTTGGCGAAAAGTTGCTCTTTCTTTAGGAGTTCCAAAGTAAGACGAAGATGTTGCTCGTGATCAGCTCGCGTCTTAGAATAAATCAAGATGTCGTCAATAAAAACAATCGAACTGATCCAAATAAGGCTTGCAGACCCTATTCATTAAGTCCATGAAAATGGAAGGAGCATTAGTCAAACCGAATGGCATGACTGTGAACTCATAATGCCCATAACGAGTGCGGAACGATGTCTTGGGAATATCTTCTTCATGCACCCGAAGTTGGTGATATCCAGATCGCAGATCAATCTTTGAAAAATAACAAGCACCCTGTAACTGATCAAAGAGATCGTCTATGCGCGGTAGGGGATATCGATTCTTGATGGTAAGCTTGTTAAGCTCACGATAATCGATACACATCCTAAAGGATCCATCCTTCTTCTTGACAAAAAGAACGGGAGCACCCCAAGGTGAAAAGCTAGGACGTATAAAACCTTTGTCAGAGAGCTCCTGAAGCTGCTTAGACAACTCTTTCATCTTAGATGATGCAAGACGATATGGAGCTCTGGCAATGGGATTTGCACCAGGTACGAGATCAATGCGGAACTCGACTTGGCGTGCTGGGGGTAGACCAGGTAACTCTTCAGGGAAAACTTCAGAATAATCCCGAACGACAGGAATATCTGAAATAGACTTACCCTTACCTTTATCTGCTGTAACATGTGCTAAGAAGGCCACATAGTTCTTTCGCAAATATTTCTGAGCTTTAAAACAAGACATGGGTTTGAGACCACCGGCAGGCTTCTCACCACGAACCTATAGGATCTCGCCTGTCGAAAGCGGCACACGAACAATCTTCTCAGAACAAACTATCTCTGCGCGATGCTTGGCTAACCAATCCATACCCACAATAACGTCGAAGCTACCAAGTTGCATAGGCGTGAGGTCAATAGGAAAAAGATGGTCGTTAAGGTTCAACTGGCAGTTGCGAAGAACAGAATCAAGAACAATGGGTTCACCACTAGCAACTTCTACTGTCAAAGGTTTACCTAGTTTCGTTCTAGACACGCGAAGCATTGGCTCAAAAGACAATGACACAAAACTCTTATCGGCACCCGAATCAAAGAGAACAGATGCAGGCTGATTATTAATAAAGAACGTACCATTCACCACTTCATTGTCTGCTTGTGCCTCTTGTGCATTCATGTTGAAAACTCGACCTCGAGCCGGAGCTTGATTCTGATTCTGGTTCTGGTTCTGGTTCTGGTTCTGGTTCTGGTTTGCTAGCCTTGGGCACCAGTTTCTGTAGTGGGTTAGATCCCCACAATTGTAGCACGAACCAGGAGGAAAATGAGGTCGTGCAGCTTGACCTTGTTGCTGAGAAAGAGGCTGAACAGCTTGTTGGGCTTGGTTCTGAACTGCCTGATTCTGGTTAACTGGAATGCGACAAGTAGCGGCAAGATGACCAATTCTCCCACAGTTAGTGCAATGGCGACATTGGAGATGTGGTAGGTGATGGCCGTTACACCTGTTGCACAAAGGCGCAGTACCAAGATATGGCTTCTTGGCTAGTGGTTGCGCAGGCTGATTTGGTGCAGCTTGGGCCTGTGCAGTAACGGCATAGTTTTGGGAAGCCTTTCGCTTCCTAGAACCCTTTGAGGAAACATAATTCTTTCCATTCTTGTTTTGACCTTTCTTGCTATCCCCCTTGTCAGCTGCCTGCTTCTTACCCTTGTCACCCTTTTTATGCAGCTTTCCCTTTCGAACCTGCGACTCAGTCAATGTCGCTGCTAACTCGATAGCCTGACGGAGTGTGGCAGGGTTACTACCAGTAATGATGTCTTGCACTAAGTCAGGTAGGCCGTCGATGTACCTCTCGATAGCTTTGTCAAGTGGGGTAACCATTGTTGGGTAAAGCAGACTCAACTCCTCAAATCTATCAGTATATGCCCTGTGCTCGCCACTGTCTTGTTTCAAATCCTCAAACTCTTTCTCCAATGCTCGCTGTTCATGACGAGGATAGAACTCCCTCATCATAAGAGCTCTAAGTTCAGCCCATGTTTGTGCTAGAGAAACTTCTGCACCACGGTCTCTCATAACCCCGTTCCACCATGTGAGAGCCCTCTTCTGAAACACACTCGAAGAAAACTCGACCTTGCGATTGTCAGGACACTGCACGTGGCGGAAAGTATTCTCAATGCTCTCGAACCATTGAAGAAGCCCAGTCGCTCCCTCAGAACCACTAAACTTGAGTGGTTTAGCCGAGTTAAAATCCTTGTATTTGCATGGAGCATTGTTGTTGTTGTTGGCTTGGTTCTATTGAGCAAAGAGATTTGGGAATTGAGCAGCCATCTGCTGCGCAATGATCTCTGCCAGTTCGGCAGTCGCTATCTGGTTTTCGCGTCGAGGAGGCATTCTAAAAGAGGAAACATGAAAGGAAACGAGTGAGATGATTGGATGAAGAGAATGAGATGAAACAAAATCAACAAAAGCAAAGATGATGGTCATTTGTCCGCATCACAAAGCAAACAAACGACACACAGTGACTAATCAAAGTAAATGGGTCAAAAATAATGTATCGCGAAGACATGCTCGCCTATAAGTGAACACTCACCCCAAGAGTTCCCAGGTAAGAGTGACTGGTCCGATTATGTGGATTTATACAAACACTCTAGCCTTAGACAGAAAACCCAGGGTACAGGCATTCACTCTTCCAGTTTGCACCACATTATTTAAAACCCAAAACCTTGACGAGATTTTGAAAACTCAAAGGGGTTCAAGCCCATATAACAAAGGGTTCAAAACCTTACAATAGAGGGTTTAAAACCTTGTAATAAATCATCCAAAAACAGATGATTGTTTTTTAAAAATCGTTTCGGAAAATTTGGTTTTTGTTTTGATAATCACCTAAGGATAGGTGATGTGCATGTTTTAAGATCTAAACACAAGATAACTTGTGTTAGGGTCCTAGAAAGGTTATAGTCTAGGTCAAAGAATTACTAATAACCTAATTCCCTATAACCATTGGCTCTGATACCAACTCTTCTGTCACACCCCGACCACGTATAACATACAAAACGTGGCGGAAAACGTCGGGGAGTGTTGTAACAGAATTAATTGTTTCATAACCATGGCATACAAAGTTGTATTTTATTTATCAACATAAGAGTTACATTGTTTTAAACAGGAATCAAAGAGTTTATAACATAATTAAACTAAGTCTATCTTCATTTTAAGTCTCTAAGGCACAGGTCCGCCCTAGTGTCACGATCATCATCCTATGGAAAAGCTCCTGAAAACACATGTGAAAATAGGTACGTCAGCATAAAAATGCCTGTGAGATACATAGGTTTTGTGAAAACAGAATTCATGACTTATGTTTAAGAAATTGTTTAATAAAGTTTAGTCGTGAACCTTGTAAATTGATTTGTTTTGTAAATCGTTTGAAAAACAATAAGTTTAGATGATATGTATAAATAAGAGAATAATGTATGGTTAAATGAATAACCAAGTAAAATGAGTTGTATAAAGTAGATTGTTTGTAAACCAAAGTCTTGTAAGAAAAATCGTGTTACTTGTGTAAAATGTATAAGTCCAAATTGAATGATTTAAATAACGCTATGATATGTAATATAATACAAACACTTATATATAGGAAGTACCAGCGGCGTATCCACCATGCTTGTATCATATTACTCACATCTCGTTACATAAGTCATTTAAACAAACCACCAATGTATTAAGTCTATGTTTAAACCAATTGTCAAAAGTCCTTGTATAAATCATATCAAATGATAATAGTCCAAAAGTAGTCAAGTAATGTGTAACAAATGTTATGTATTGTAATTAAAGTATTGTCACATAATCCAAATGTAGAAATGTACAAAACAAAGTATTTTGAATATATCAAAAAGTTATGTTTTGCATAGTAATCCATGTTACATTGATACAAACATTTATGTGGTAAGTTAACGCATACATTCAAGCCTTGAGACAGTCGGATAACCCTTTTAGTCAAGGTTATCAAAAGAAATGTTTTTGGATTCAGTCATTCCTTACATCCAAACAAACCCGGGATGTCAGGAATGGGATTTGTCAAGTCCTATGGTACCAGTACTTACTACCGAGCGGCGTAGCTAATGTTAATGAACATATATAAGTCTCGTTTGTGCAAACCAAATGTTATAGCGATTGTATACATGTCATATGAAAACAATGTACTAAGTATGCTAAGTTAACATACAAAGCCGAAAAGTCATGTAAATCAATGTGCTAGCATGCTATCAGTCAACATACATAGCATAAATGTAATGTAAAACAATGTACTAAGTATGCACACAATGGACATACATAGCATGAAATGTAATGTAAAACGATGTACTAAGTATGCACACAATGGACATACATAGCATAAAACGTAATGAAATCATGTACTATAATGTACTAATGAACATAACAAGCATATGATATGAAAGCATGAAAAGCACGAAAGTAACAAGTAGGCACATGTGTTTCACCCCAAAACAGTTTGGAAAACAGTAAAAGAGGGGTCTATGTACTCACTTGAGATTGCTCAGAAGTCCTAAGATAACCACCAAGCAATGCTAGAGATCACGAAATCAAACGACACCTAATATAGGTAACTATGTTAATAAACCGGACCTAAATCGGAAGATTTAGATAGAATGAGGGTTCGTAAACCGTACGAGTATGGAGACTCGTGCCATATGGTTTAACAAAGCCTATATACTAAATGAAACCTAACCTAAGTGCTCATGACCCATTACAACCCGTTTAAGTAGCTTATGCTACTTTAACGCGTCGTTCGCGTGAAACGCGTTCAGACCGCTTAACTAGTCCTATGACAAGTAACATATGCCTTAACATGTCTAATATTGTTGTCAAATCAGTTTAGATGTCAAAAGTTATGTTACATATGTATAAAATGAATTTTGGCATCAAAGGGGTATTTTGGTAATTTCCCTAAGGCATATAAACTACCTATCATACAACTACTTAAACGAAGCGACCATAAGGTATAACCTCGGAAGGTTATTCCCTACATACTATGGTCACCTAATGTGTTTGGTCGGATCCTAATGATCGACCAAATGGGTCGGGTTCGAAGGTATAAGCGATTTATTAGATCGCTTACCCTTACGACCCTAGACAACGTGGTAATCAGTAGGCATAGTCACAAGGGACTATAACCATCGTGATTACAATCACGTTGCGAAGTTCAAACGAACTTCGCATTGACCATAGACTGGTCAATGCAGAAAGTCAAACAAAGTTTGACTTTCGGACTCGAAAAGTAATAAAAGAACGAAGGAACACTTACGAAGGGTCCAAGAATGGAAGGTTTGAATCCGAATACTCTCAGGTATGAAGTGTTAAACACAACAACTTAGAAGGCAAATTCATATTCAAAGGTGTGGGTTTTTGGGGTTGAAAGGGTTGGGTATTTATAGGATTTCCTGAACCGTTAGGATCGTTTCTTGGAAACCGTGATCGAATCTAAGGCGTACACTTGTTGGAATGTTGTGGTGACTAAAAATGGCCTCTCATGAACTGAAAGGGCAATTGTGGGTGTGTGGTTGGGAGTTTAACAGCTGTAATCTGCTGATTAATTGATCTTATCTGATCTGGGAGCCTGAAAAGATGCACACAAAACTCACGCGGGCCGCCTGGCCTGTCTGGTCAGAAACAAACTTTCAAAAGTGACAGTTTTGGTCCCTGTTGTGTTTTAAGGCCATTTCCGACACTTCTAAGGCCCGTAAAGCCAACTTTAAGGCCCTAAAATGATGCCTAAACATTGTGGACATGAAACATGCTCAAAAATATTCCGGATGTCAGTTCGTTTGGTCGTACGATTGCGATGTTCGCTTAATTACGACGGAATGCGCACAAGCGCGAAAAACGATTCAAATGACGCAACGAATGGATTTTTCTTATGCCAAACACTAAAATAAAATATTTTAGTGCTTACATAAATTTTTGGATATCCGGATGTGTTCAGAACGTAAGTTATGCGCGAAAGTGCAAACTTGTGCACTTTTTGACGCTTTTAGTCCCTGAATGACCCAAAAGTTTTGTTTTAGCATACCGAACCCCTCAAAGCCTATTTCTAAGCTATATAAAGGATAATTAAGGTGTGTTTAACTTATGGTCATGTTCTGGAATGTTCGTTACAGTTCAATTTGGCATACTTTCGCAGTTTGTCAAGTTTAGTCCCTGTAAGCGAATTAGCTTGTTTTTGCCATACCAAAGCCTTCAAAACTTATTTCTAAGTTATGTAAAGGTTATTTAAGGTATGTTAAGTATATGTTGATGTTACGGAGTATTTGTCGCATTAAACTGATTACGTTTACGCACCAGTTTGCGTATAACTCTCTAGAAAGTGATATAAAGTTTGAAATTGAACAAAAGTCAAAACATGAAAAATGTCAAACATAAATAAACAAACATTGGGATTAAATAACATTGTTTTATTGATAATAGAACTGTTCATAATGATTACAAGCACAGATGTTACAAAAACATCCCACTTGGGTGACATATGACCAGGCTTTGGGTCTAGCCAAGGACCCTTATAAACGTGGCGCACCACGAAGGCATTCCGCGGAACTATCCTTAGTTTAGTTTAGATTAATTTTTATGTTTTCTAGTTAGTTTTAATTTTCAGGAATAAAACACACTCGAGATGGCAAAGGAAACAAGGGAAACTTGAACCAGCACCCCATGCAGGAAAACAGGGCCATCCGACAAAATTTTCTTCGTTACAGCAAGTTCAGCATTGGCCGTGTCCGCCCAACACGGCCCCGTGCTGCACAGTCTGTAGAAAATACCCAGTTCAGGTAAACTGGACATGGGCCGTGTTCACCCAACACGCCCCCGTGTCCATGCTTCTGTTTCTCTTTTTCAATTTTGTTACTGGCGACTGAACACGGGGCCGTGCCCGGACACCACGGGGCCGTGTCCGGACGCCCAGTAACACAAATTTTTGCTTTTTCACACCCTTGTACACATTCAATCAACCTAAAAACTTATTTTTGGGACACATTGAGGACAATGTGTAATTTAAGTGGGGGGGGGGGATGCTAAAACCTTGAATCTTGCAAGTCCTAACTACAAGCCTTACACAAAACTCTATTGGAACTGCTAATCACCCCATATTTTATCAAAAATTTTCATTTTTTTACTTGTCTAGGTTTAACTTGGGAATTTCAAATTCTAAAAAGGTTATATTTTTATTAATTTACAACCGATAGCGTCGTGATAAAAAGAACCAACATAAGAAAATTATGAAACGGCATGACAAGCTTAGTTAAAATTTGATTATATATACTTGATCACATAAAAACTCATTCCCACAAAAGTGAGTTTTGAGCCTTTATTGAGCATACAAATATATATCTTTAAACTAAATGCTCATTTTTTCGTTTCTTGTGTGAATAGCCGCTTGGTTCTTACGACTCTAGAACTTGCCACGACGATACATTCCCAGTCCTTACCAACTTAAACCCGAGTAAGTAAATGATGGAGGCATTAGGACTAACCCTTTTTTCTACACCATTTTTTTTACCACCTACCCAAAATCCCCCTAGTTAGCCCCTTTGAGCATAAACCTTTTCATTTCATAACCCAAACCAAACACCCTTTCACCCACCAAAACCCTTTTTATTTTTAACCTTTTGTTTTAGTAACAAGCTCGGTTTTTCGTATGACTTTTCAAAAAAAAAATGTTGATGATGAAGCAAAAGAGAAATAAACAAACAAGTTTATCAAAAATAACTTTGTTTGAATAAAAGCTTCATCAAAATAAAAGTTGCAAAAATAAAAAGTCTTACGAAAACCGACGCTTGTTACGCTTTTCGCCCTTTCACTAACCACTAACCCAACCACCTACCTTTAACCCAAGCCTAACCCTTCACCCAAAAGTCCTCTTGATATTTACAAAGGTATATAGTTAAAAAGGAGGAGGATTGATTGCTTGGCAAGCTTATGGTAGGAGTAAGTTCCATGCCGCTCTCGAGTGATTCACTAAAATACATTTTCGGCCGAGTGTTGAGTGATCCCCGTGAGGTATGTGAACTTGTATATGAATGGAATTTTAAAGAGGCATGTTATGCCCTAATAAGTAATTTATCTTATGAAAAGTTTTAACTAAATCATGACGAATATGATTGTAAATAAATAAAAAAAATAAAACTTAATAAAGAACCTTGGAAATCCCGACACTCTATGACAAGCCCAAAAACCTTCTCTTCTACCCATTCCATTTGGGAGTGTAAAGCCACATTATAAAGAGTTTTGCTTGAGGACAAGCAAAGATTCAAGTGTGGGGGTATTTGATGTGTGCAAAATGCAACATATAAATTACATCAATTAGGCATAAAACTAACCCTTTTTTAGTACTAATGTTGGAAAAAGTGTGCTTTTGTCTTCCTTTTGTATTTTCAGGATTAAATGAGCTCAAATTAACAAAAGAAGCAAAAAGACAGCTAAATCTAACATAAATACAAGAAAAGGAACAAAAGTGACATGCTCGACCCCACGACAGCATCTTCCCAAGCAAAACAAGAAAACAGAAGGATGAACACGCCCCGTGCTCAATGAACACGGGGGCGTGCCCAAGTGCCAGCAGAAAAGACAAAGCTGTAGAAGCTTCTATCGCCCACCACGGGGTCGTGCTCAGCGGACACGGGGACGTGGTCAACTCTAAGATTCGCAGAATCTGGGAAATCTCGATAGTACAGATTTGCTTCTGCACACGGGGGCGTGGTCAACTAATGCAGACAAACTGCAATTAATGAAGAAAGAGATGAAGGATGGACACGGGGCCGTGCCCGAGCTTCTATTCAGCCTATAAATAGGAGTGCTTGGCTCAAGTGCAAACCATCCCTTAGCACACCACCTTTCTCACACTTCACCCACCATCATAGAGTGTGTGAGTCGTCTTGGGGTCCAAGATTGATCGTAAGAGTTCTTGACAATCAAGGCCATGTTTGCCTAAGTCTTTTACATCACTTGGTGAAGACAAAGTGTCTAGTGTAATACTTTTTATTTTTAATCTTTTCGCACTTTTTACTTGGTTATGTATTAATGACTTTAATAACTAGTTTCTTATGTTGAAGGTGATTTTTCCTTATCGTTTGTCCGTGGTGTCTTGGCATTATTTTACTGTCTATATAAAATAAAATATTTTCACCATTCATATCTCCACGGTCTATATGGAGGTATGTTGGCTACCTGGTCGGGGGTTAAGGGAACGGTTTGGTAAGAGTCTTGCCTTGTTCAGTGTATAGATCCTGCAAGGACCTGGGTCAAATTTAGTAGGACCTCCTTCAATACTTAACGGTATTGGATGGCGGGGGTCCAAACTCTTTGACCCCCTCATATGTAAGCTACTATTAATACTTCAACCCGGCTACTTAGGACTGTATCCCTGCTGACTCAGACTACTTAGCCGAGGGTAACGTCACCTTCAAAAGAGGGGCCTACCATAATATGCATTAATAACTTAATTAATTATCTTTCAATAATCCGACCTTTTAGGATTGTATCCTTGCTGACTCAAACTACTGGGTTGAGGGTAACGTCACCTTCAAAAGAGGGGCCTACTACAATAACTAAGATAATCTCTTAAAAAGTGCAAAAGTGCGGAAATAATCAAAGGTTACACTATACACGAGTCGGAGCCAAGTGATTCATCTTGTCTATCTGTTTTTACTTTTATTTTATTTTCAGCATTTTAGTTAGTTTTTATTTTTCTAGTTTAAAACCTTTTTCTAACTTTTTGATTTGATTAGACGTTGAGGATAAACCGGTACTAAAAGCTCTTGTGTCCTTTGACGACCTCGGTATCTTACCAACACTATACTACGCTCACGATGGGTGCACTTTCCCATATGTGTGTTTAGTGTTAGTAAATATCGTGTTTTATAAATTTAAAACTTGGCTAAAAAAGTGTAAAAGGGCTTAAAATAAACATTAAAACCATAACACACTTCACGCACATCATGCATCGCAAAGCTTGTTCTTGAGCAACTGAGAAGCTTCTTCTTGTTTTTCACCCCATTCATACTTCTTATCCCTTTGAGTAAGGGATGTCAGCGGTTGAACGATTTTTGAAAAATCCTAAATGAATCTATGATAATACCCTGCCAAACCCAAGAATTGTCGGATCTCGGTTGGCGTCTTTGGAGTTTCCCAATTCTTAATCGTCTCGATCTTGGTGGGATCCACATGGATTCCATCCTCATTTACTACATGACCGAGGAATTGTACTTCACGCAACCAGAACTCGCACTTCGAGAACTTTGCATATAGTTTCTCCTTCTTGAGCAGCTCTAAAATGGCTCTAAGGTGTTGTTCATGCTCTTCCTTCGTTCTTGAATAAATCAAAATATCATCGATAAATATAATCACGAATTTATCGAGATATGGCTTGCATACTCGATTCATCAAATCCATGAATACTGCTAGCGCATTTGTCAAACCAAATGGCAGCACTAGAAACTCGTAATGTCCGTAACGAGTTCTGAAGGCAGTCTTCGGAATACTCTCTTCTTGAATTTGCAGCTGGTGATAGCCTGATCGAAGATCGATCTTGGAGTAGTAACTTGAACCTTGATGTTGATCGAAAAGATCATCAATCCTCGGCAAAGGATACCGATTCTTGATGGTTAACTTGTTCAGCTCTCGGTAGTCAATACACATGCGGAAACTACCATCCTTCTTCTTGACAAACAGAACTGGAGCTCCCCAAGGAGAAAAGCTTGGTCTAATAAATCCTTTGTCCAAAAGCTCCAGAAGTTGCGTCGACAATTCTTGCATCTCGGAAGGCGCAAGTCGATAAGGTGCCTTGGCTACAGGCGCGGCGCCTGGAACCAAGTCAATATGAAATTCGACTTGTCGTTGCGGCGGAAATCCTGGCAAGTCTTCATGGAAGACTTCAGGATATTCCCTCACAACTGGGATATCTTCCTGCTTTGGCTCATCGGCTTCTTTGTCCACAACGTGCGCCAAGAAGGCAACACATCCTTTCTGCAAAAATTTTCGGGCCTTCAAACAACCGATAATCCTTAGAGGCATATCATGCTTCTCTCCATGCACTACAATCGTCTCTCCATTCGCCATCGGGACGTGAATGATCTTCTCATGGCATACGATCTCAGCTCGGTTACTCGACAACCAATCCATTCCAACTACCACGTCAAAGCTTCCCAACTCAACTGGCAAAAGATCAAGTGTAAACTCATGCTCTCCGAGTTCTATTACACAGCCTTTAATCACTTCGTTTACCTCTACTAGTTTTCCATTAGCTAGTTCTATCGAGTATGGAGTATCTAGCTTACTAGCTACTAATCCAAGTATATTCTTAAATTCTAGGGATACGAAGCTATAATCGGCACTAGTATCAAATAACACAGATTCAAAGTGTTGGTTGATAGGGAACGTACCCGTAACTACGTTTGGATCTTGGCGAGCTTCCCTAGCTCCGATGTTAAAGACTCATCCTTGGGCTTGATTGTTCTTTGGGAAATCTCTCTTGAAATGCCCGACGTCTCCGTAACTAAAGCATCCTTGCTTTTTTCCAGTACCACCTTGGTTGTTTTGGTTGCGGTTCCCATTGCCAGCTTGGTTTCCAGTACCACCATGATTACCATAACATCCCTGGTTACGATTCCCAGTCTGATTCCCATTGCCGCTACCACCACGATTACTGTTGCCACTATCATTCCCATTACCTCTCTAGCCACCATTTCCACGACCAGTACTAGCCCAGCATGTCTCCTTCGAATGACCATTCTTTCCACAGCTTTCACACTTCCTATACATACACTGGCCAGCATGATGGAATTGGCACACATCACACTTGGGTAAGGTACCCATGTAACCTTTCCCTTTGCTTTCCGCACTTGCCACACCAGTCCTGACCTCGGCTGGTGGGTTCGCATCTCTTTTCTTGTTGCTACCGATGTTGTTTCCTTGAGTACTCTTCTTGAAGTTGGAGAACTTCTGCTTGTTCTCTCCAGACGACTCGACATGAGTCTCCTTCTTCTTTCCATCAGAGATTGAGAACTTGTTCAGCCTAATCGTTTCTTCAGTCAATGCCACACTCAAATCAATGGCCTCAATGATTGTTGGAGGCTTCGATGTCGTCACCATGCTCATAATTTGGGGTGCCAATCCCCAAATAAAAGGCTTAATTCGCTTGAACTCTGGTTCGACCATGTAGGGAACAACGCGAGATAAGTCATGAAATCTTTGCAGGTATTCAGCAATCTTAGGTCCATCCATCTTAAGATTCCAAAACTCGGTTTCCAACTTCTGAATCTCAGCCCTTGAACAGTACTTCTTGCGCATCAGTTCTTTCATCTCATCTCAAGTTAAACCATACGCTGTAGCCTCACCTATGGTTTGAACTTGTAGGTTCCACCATGATAGGGCTCCGTCTAGGAAAAGTCCAGAAATGTAGGTGACCTGGTGCTCTGGCGCACACTTGCTCATTCGCAGCATAGAATCGGTTTTCTCAGCCCATCTAACGAAAGCTACAGCACCTCCAGTGCCATCAAAGTTCAGAGGCTTACAGTCAAGGAACTGCTTGTAAGTACAGCCTGTACCAGCAACATCATTCACAGAAAGCATTAGCAAATGCACATGGAATGTCCAAACGTATCGTAATGTGTCTTAATTGACTTAAACATTACCGTGAGGTAGGTTATTTCCTGAGGTACCTCCGCTGTGTTCAGAGCGCAAGGCCTCATGTTGTGTGATTGCTTGTGAAATCCGTTCTTGCAGTTCTGCCTCTGTTGTGGGCAACTGATTGTTTCTTCGTGGAGGCATCTTCTATAAAGAAGATTGTATAGGTCAGGTCTTAATTAGTATGATAAGTATAGTATGTGTATGTAATAGCATTTATCAACGCAAGTAAGCGTATAACATCACATTCATATCACCGATGTGTAATTCAACAACGTATATAATGAGAACATTACGATTGAGCTTTCATTAATCATCGACCACAAATACAGTTACATGTTCTACAAATGTATCGTATCACATCAAAAGAGACTACAGGGTCCGCCACCCTTGTCCAAAATGTCTATCAGTCTACAACAGTCATATAATCAAAAAGTGGTCTCCAAAAGGCTTTGCAAGCTAGGCTCAATAGCAGTGCTCTCATCAAAAGTCAGCTACCTACATAAAACCAAAAAACCGGCTATGCTGATGGTGGTGGAGGAGGAGGTGGAGGAAAGAAAAGCAAGCTTCACACATGCGCAAGCTCCTCCTCAAGATCATAAACGTGTCGCAACAGATAACTGATCTGCTGCTCCATGGTGAGAAATCGGACATCAAAATCTGGATAAGGTAAAAGAGGAGCAGGTAGAGTCGCACAAGGTGACGGGCATGAACAAGGTGGAGGACGTGGAATCCTCTCAAGCTCCATAACTCTACGACACAGGATCTCATACTGAAGCTACAATGACAAGAGTAACTCATCCCGTGTGTAGCCAGTGAAGTGCGAGGGATGGTAGGGATCAGAAGTCGGCATGGTGTTAGGTGGAAACCATATGAGTGGCTCATCTAGCGGTGAAGAAGTAAAATGAGCAGTAGGTGTATACTGAGGCATGTGAGAAAAAGTTGATGTCATATGTGGGTCATGGCTAGGCTGCTGGCTAGAAGGGCCTTCCCCTGGACGGGGTACGGGTATGTCCTGTAAGAAAGTGATAGGTAAGTCGGCACGGTGTACATCGGACTCAACAGGGTGAAAAAGGGCATCATCAACAGGTGCATGTGAAAATGGGGGAGTAACGGGCTCAATAACAGGAGGGTCAGCGGGTGCAGGAACCGAGTCTAGTATAAGTGGTGCAATTTCAGGTACGCCAAATGGGATAGGATCAAAATCAGGCAAAGGCTCAGGAGCAGGTGCCAGCTCAGGATCAGTGGGTGCATCAGCAGGCTGATCGATAGGGATAAAATCAAGCTCAAGTCCAGGCTCAATGTCATGTGGGGGAATCGGTGTAGCTGACATGGCTGTATCATCATCAGTATCAGTGGCGTAACGTCGCAGTCCCACTGCATGCAAGGCAGAGGATGATACAGACTTAAAGGAATATGGAACAGAGTGATCAGAGGAAACCTCAATAATAGGAACCTCAATGAGTGGAACAACAATGACATCCTCAGCTAAAACTCTATCACCCTGGGCATCATCAGGGGGACCATCAACAAAAAGATCGACATCATCATCAAACAAGTCATCAAAAGGAAAATCCTCGAAAGGAAAGGCCGCAAGAGGCAAATGGGCGAGGATCGGTGCCACGACATGCTCACCATCGGGATGTCTGAGGATGAGATGGCCCTGGACAGGAATAGGAATAAGAAAGGGATCCTCGTCGGGGATACCATCAGCATGCGGTAAATCATCGCCAAAGTCGGGCAGCTCAAATGGCTGAAAATCGTCGTCATCATCTGACATCATCTCCGGGTCACTCTAAGTATCGGAGGTAAAGATCTCCGGCTCTGGGACGATCTCATCGTCAGAAACAATGGCCATGGGGTCGACAGTATCAGGCAGTCCACTCTCAGACAAAGACATAATGTCTATACAAAACAATCACAACATATGCACATATATCAACAATCATCATTAAGCATGTAATTAATAACAATGTATTCAAGTATCCGTCCTAGTCTTCCTAGAATATCCCATCCAGTCTCCCAGACTGAACTACCCAGTCTCCCAGACTAAACCGCCAAGTCTCTCATAATAAACCTCTCAATTTCTCAAACTGAACTACCCAATCTCTCAGACTGAACCACCCAGTCTCTCAGACTGAACCATCTAGTCTCTCAGACTGAACCATAAACATAAACTTTGAAATGTGTTTCGTGTCTTTTGTTTGTAAAAATGTTTGTTTTCCTGGATCTGGGCATTTCGTGTATACAATGAAAACATGTTGTAAAAATATTTTTCGTGAGAGCCCTAATGATTGTAGTCTAGACTCGAGAAGGAGTCCTGGTTCGCTACAATCGAAGCTCTGATACCAAGCTGTCACACCCTAACTTTTGCGGAAGCGTGATTATGGTGTGACTTTCTTAATACCATTGCATTCAATCATAACCACAACTATATAATAAAACCATAGATGTTCATCCATATAATAAGTTTAAAATCATGACAACATTGTCTTAAAACATAGAGATTCAAATACGAGTACAACCATGCAACTTGTTTGAAAGTTAACAAGACTCGACAAATGACATTAAATAGAACCAGGATTTGGAAAACATGACTCGTCCAGGAATAAGACCCCCTGACCAAACCCGAAGACCATGGATGACATCTTTATTCTTAACGCAGCAAGAAACTTCCAACGCCCGCTAGATCCACTTACTAATTCCCTGAAATACATGTATTTTGAAATCATCAACAAAAGTTGAGCAAGTTCGTGTGTTTGTTTGTGTGTACGAATAAGCCTTTGAAATCATTGTAAGTATGTATGTAAGTTTATAAATCCCGGTATGAAAGCAACAAGGAAAAACAGATCACCAATGGTTTGCAAGGCCATTGATATGTGTGACGTGATGCAGGAAAGCTCAAACCTAGCAGATTTTGCACCGGGCTTCCGGCTGTAAGACATAGTCTACCCATGGGCCAACCCTGGTCCAACATGGGCGGGGCTCGCTACACCCAAATCGATCTATCACTCATGTCCATCGGTCCTACAACGAGGATTTATGGCCTTAAGCGTTATACCCACCACTCACATGATCTAAGTGTACCCTTCCTTAGCTAACCATCCCAAATTGGTAATGTTTGTAAACAGTTGTAACATGTACTTCACCCCCGAAGTTATAAAAACTGAAAACAGTTAAAGAAAAGGGGGAACACGAAACTCACAATCTTGCGTCTTCAACAATCGTAACTCGAGCTTCTCCGGTGAACACGACTACCTACAACGTACTAATGTCTATTAGACGAATGGGCCATGCCTTGACTTAGTATTGATGTCCTTGAGTTACGTTTCTTTCGTGTCTTCGATATTATTCCAAGTTACATAATTATTTGTTAAAATAATTAATATTTTAACTTAAATTATATTTATAAAATTTTGGAGTAATTGTTAAACAATATTGTTATAATACTTCCCAAGTATTTATACTTGTATTTCCTTCCCAAGGATGGCGGCATCTTATACATGTGTATTTTGCCATGTTTTGGGGTCGTATTCCGGTGTGTATTAATACGTACGAGAATACGTATTTTCATTGTATTCATTAAGTATCCTTACACTTAATTTCATATTAATTAATCCGGAATATTATCCTTAATAAAGATCCAATATATATTTCCAATATATATATATATATATATATATATATATATATATATATATATATATTGTGACACCCGGCTTTTCAGGCCGTACCGTATAATTGTAACACGTGTTGTGAATAGATAAAAGGCCATATTTGACTGATTATGATGTTTATATGTGAAATTTAATGAGTTGGTAAATTTAAACTTTGGTAAAAATTATGTTGGCCACGGTAAGATAAACGCTTATCTCGTAACGGTTAAAATGCGAAACGAACGTCGGTGACCACCCGATCATTGTTATAATCCTAAAAATAGTCTGTTATGATTAGAATAATAATTTTTAATCATATTCGTGTGGAATAATAAATTAAAACGCTAACAAACTCTATTTTTCGAGTTTAAGCGCGTACCGCGCAATACAGTGCGTGTACCGACAAAATACTGTCAACACAGCCTGTCAAGGCAACTGACAATCATTTTAGTAATAATTTGATGAGTTTATTACTTTAGAATGATAAAAATAATTAAAAACGCATAAATCCCTATTTTTGCAATTTTAAGCGCGTACCGCGCAGCACAGCGCGCATACTGCGAAATACCGACAACGTAGCCAGTCCAGGCAAACAAAATATTGTTCAGTAATATTTTGGTGAGTTTATTTTTATAGAGTGTTAAAAATAATTTAAAACGCACCAAAACGGGATTAAAACGCTAAATAAAATACATGGTATTTACATACATATATATATATATACGAAATATGTGAGAGGTTGGTGTGTTGGAGATTGTGTGGCAGCCATGCAAGCCCTTTTCTCAGTCTCTCTCCTTCCCTTAGTGGCCCTAGATGGAGGTGGAGATGATTTTGTTCCCACAACATCTCTTAAATTCTCTAAAACCTTACAATTCCAAGAATTTAACCATCCACTCTCTCTCTCTCCTAAAATCAGCCAAAACCCTCACCCATATCACAATAATTTCAAAAATTTTCACTTGTTTATGAAGATTGAAGTTAAATCCAAGAAGATTACAAGGTGTTTTAAAGATCTAAAGGAGGTTTCTTGGTGAAACAAGATTTTAAACACCAAAATCTAGTAAAAAACACACTTGAATCTTGAGGGTATAAAACCATTCTTTTTAAACATGTTCTTGATTCTTGTTGATGAGAATAATAGTGAAAAGTTTCTCTTGTTCTTGAGTTTAATCACAAAACTTAAAACTAAAAACAAATGGGTTATTGAAAGAAATAAAAATGGAGATGTATGTGTGTGTGCATATGGCCGTGAGTATGTATACATGAGTGTATGAGGTTTAGATTTGATTTTTGATTGATTCATGTTTGATTGATTCTTGATAGATGAAGCATGCATGTTTAAGAAGTTTTCATATGAAAGCTTTTGATTTAAAATGAGTTTATGAGAAAAGTGAATTCTTTGAAATTATAAACATATATGTATGGCCGTATATGTATGTATATGTATTGCATGCAATTGAAATTTTGTTATAAGTTCATGAATATGTAAGAACATGATTCTTGCATATATGATAAATGATGATAAATAATCATATGTAGATTATGATATTTTTGAATACTTGAACATGATTTAAAAATATGTTGAATATATATAGTTTAGTTCATGAAAAATAATGAAGAACCTATATGGATGTGTTAAATGCATTTACATGAACATGCATGATGAAGGATGAACATGAAATGATGATTTGAATATGATTTGATAAAAATAAAGTATGATTAGAATCTAAACACTAAAAATATGAATATTTGAAGTGTTAAATGGTATAAAACCTTGTCCTAATGTTTACTAGCTTTGCATGTTATACATAAGGCTTAGAAACTTGTAAAATACGTGAAATAATGTGTTTTGTGTATGATTTAGTAAAAATCAGTTTTGAGCAGATTATAAACACTAAAATAAAGTTATTTTAAAGTGTTTAGTGACATATAACTTTGTCCTAATGTTTGCTAGCTTTTGCATGTTGTACATGGTGCATTAAAAGTTGTAAAATACGTGAAATCGCATGATTTATGTGACTTATACAAAAACTGCACTAATCTGATTATAATCACTATTTTAATCAGTAAATAACATGTATTGTGTTAAAATATCAAGTCATTTCGAGTTGGGATGATTATAGTAACGTTTAACGCAAAACTATGCGTTAAAACGGTCAAAAATGGGCTTTTCGAGTGATTTTTTATAAAACTAATTTAGATCAGTAAGTAAACTGATATTTTTAGTTCAAAAATAAGTATTTTAACTAATTTTAAGTTACTTGGTGTTTGGTTAGTCATACGTGACTTTCGACGCCCGAAAACGTTACCGAATCGCTAAATACGCATTTTTCAGTACACACAAGTATGGGTAAAATTTTGGGTAAACCTTATGTGTAAAAATGTGTTATGTGATTTGAACATAAAAATGTACAAGTATGTTAAGTTATAATATGTTATTGGAAGTTTAGACTTTGCATGAATGCTTGCACGTTTTGTGCGGTAGAAAAGATAAAATTGCGTTAAATGTGTAACTTGTTTGTCGAGCATGAAATTTGATACTTATGAGATGTTTTATGTATATTTGCTTTAAAGATGACAAAATAGATAAGTTAACAAGATTTCGCGTGTTTCGGTGTTAAATTATGTAAACGTTTATGTATATATATTACGACGCGCAAATCGTAGATGTATTGCGTATAATCGGGAGAGTTAACGGATTTACACAATAATGGTCACCTATAAAATCGTTCAACTCGCAAAATCATAAATATATATATATATATGTATATGTACTCATATATATATTAATGAGCCAACATAATAAAAAATGATAACTTTCGAGAAAATCTCAAAGTTATGTGATAATTCTAAGAAACAGAGAAACTTAGGATTTTTGTGTATGTATATTGATTTAAAAATCGTTCCTACTTATATAATAGGACATGTAGAAATCACTCTCTGGGACTGCGCTATATAAAAATACGCACCCAAAGGTGAGTGTCACTAAACCCCTCTTTTTATTGTTTTGTATATATTTGGGGGGTGGAACACGTCGTTAAAAGGGTTTAATAATGTTTTCGAAATAAAACATACATTTTAATATAAGATATATATTTTCGCTGAAAATATATGAATTTGATAAGTTATACATTTCGAAGTAAAACGTTTTTGATGAATGAATATTGTATGTGCGGTATTTCTTATGTGAAACGAGACCGTACGGATTGGGGATGAATTCCGGACTGGGTCACAACATTTGAGTGATAGGGGAATTCGTAAATCGTCGTGTATTAAATTGTCATATTAGTAGGATATATATATTGTACGTGAGGCAGACATCATATTGTTCTTCGAGAAAGAACCATGCGCCCATGATGTCATTTAATCATTTAAGTAATGTAAGCGAGGAATTGTTGGTAGATCTATCGGGTTGACAACCCCATCGTGACCGGTCGCCCCATGTCAAGTCAAGCGACGAATTTTGATTCTGATTATTGTCTAGCATTGATTATCCCTGCATAGTTAATATATAGTTCATATCGTCTAGATAACATACGAGTCTGAAAGTTGACGCAATAATTTAATATACAAAACTTGGGCGGTAACAATATTGTCGGGTTCGAGAAACTGTGATGGAAGGCCCATGAATTTTATTACGAAAGTAAAATGGACTTTCTAAGAATTAAATGGATGTTTTAAATAAACACCTAAATGGAAATTTTTCCTTGGAATAAAATCTGTTAGTAAACGAATAAGTGAACTCACCTTCCTTTGTGTTGACACTTGATTTTAACGTGTTCTACAGGTACTTGAGTTCGGCTTCGGGAATTATGGCGTATCTTGTGGTTGTTGATGCATGTTTTGTCACTTAAATATGTTGGACTAATTTTAAACTTTCTGGGACAAATGTAATAAGATCCATAAGGATCAAAGACAATTTAATTATGTCGTGGTTGTGTCATGTTATGGGACGTCATGCTTAAAAACTCATGTTTTAATTAAGTTCATATGTCCAACACTATAATGCATCAAACATCAAGATAGAAATGGGCACCAGCTTCTGTCACCACTACGTTTTATGTGACAACTCGTATTTCGGAATCTTTCTTTGTGTTGGATGTGACACGTACGAACATTACGTAACTAATTGGTATGCTATTTAAATAAAATGTCATGAGTGGGTTGAGTTTATGTATTAGGTGAATTGTTACTGCGTGCTAACTGGTTTATAATTTCCACTCGCACAACACTCTTCGGATCACACAACACTTATCACAACCACACACTTCTTAGCTTCTTCTCGGCCCAAATCTAATGAGCCCATGGCTGAGCCGGCCCGTTCCTATGGTGTGCGTACACATTCCCCAATAGGGGGATTGATTTCTCATAACTTTCAAACACACAAGTTTCACCAAACCCTAAACACTTCTCTTTCCCTTGCATACCCGACGACAACCTCTTGCATCTCACGAAGCTTTCGTGATCCTTCTTGTATTACGGTTAGTATTATCATTTTAATTATACCCTATTTGATTACTTGTTAGTCATCGATGCATGATATGTGTTTATCGTGTTCTTGCATGATATGAGTAGGTAGGATTGTGTGTTGATAGAATTCTTGATGAACATTCGATGATTCACGAATCTTATATGGTTAATAATGTTGTGCGACTACATAGATTGTATGAAGATGAAGCTCCATGATGTTTGATCTAGTGGAACCGATGATTAAGATGTCAAAAACTAGTTCACGAGTAGGCTACGATTAGGGCTATGTGTTAACTAGAATATGGTATGGGTGCAAGCAATGTCAATAGATGTTGATCTAATTTAAAAGTTGTTTTAATGTTCTAGATGCTAATTGTTGTTAATCGCTAAACAAGAGTCTAGACATGCGTATGTTCGATGATATTGTTAATTATGTAGTTGAGGTTGAGTATGGTGTGCATGATGTTCATAGGAGTTTTGATTGAATTTGATAATATGATTGCCCGATGGTTGAGATTATGATCTGAATTGGTCTGATAGCATATTGTGGTTTGATGAACTGTTAATATGATCTTGTAGAAAAATGTTGATTGATCCAAATTAATTAGGAAATTATTGGTGATTGATGTTTGTGATTAACTTGGGAAGTAACCGATAGAATTCCATAATTGATTTGACCACAATTTAAGGAAAAGTGTAACTGCCAATACTCGGACCACACACCTTCATGGTGATCACACACCCCTTACATAATCACACAACTTAACCCGGATCGCAGAAGGCCATCCGGATCGCACAAGAATATCTGATCGCACAAGAGTGCTGAATCGCACAACACACCATTGGGTTAGTCATGTTGGGCCGTAGACTGTTGGGCTGGGTAACATAACTGAATCGCACAAGTAGGTCCCGTCGCACAAGTCTAGGCTAGTCGCACAAGTAAGGATTGATCGCACAAGCCTGACGGACCGCACAAGTTTGTTGGGCCTGGAATTGACTGGGCTGCACACTATAAACGAATTGTGCGACTTGCTTTCACACATACACCGGCCCAATCCCTCAATCGCACAACTTGGGCTGAACAGTTTAAGTAATCGGTCATGATGTTTGCACACTTGAATATCTAATGTTCTGAACTACTACGTTGTTGCATGGTTGTGAACTTGCATATTCATTTGATTGGGAATAAAACTATCAATACGAGCTATGGTGAATTATGAACATGTGCTGTTATGAATTGTTGAGTAACGTGATCTCTTATTACAACTGGCATAGTGATGTATGATTATGTGTACAGTACTTGTGCAATGTAAATGTGGAATATGCGATTCATGTGTATACGAAACTAATTTGCCATTGGTAACCACATTAGGATTTGGTTGATTAATACGAAACAAGTAACTTACATACCGAGCAATCATAGGTGAGTTCACTGCTCTTTTTCCAAGCATGCATCCCGGGAAGGGATATCTGGTAATTGTTCCGGGGAGGAACGTCGGGTTAATGGGATTTTTGTTATTACTCAGTTTCTATCATATAAGACCCCTTATATCTACCGATAGTTGCCAGGGAGGCAACAAAGTTATTAGTTGATAGCGCTATTAGGATTGGCACCCTCACACCGTACCGGGGAGGACGGGCGTGAACTAATTACCTTAACCACTTGACCAATGCTTTGATAGAGGCATTGGGGTTGGGCAAATACATCTTGTAGCCATTTGCGGTAATCGAGTTAATAACAACATCAAATCAAATCGTTGAACGTTTTAATCTGGTAATTGGTATCTAAACACGTTAACAAACTTTGAACTCACCAGTGTCGTCTGACACACTTGTCTGCATGCTTGCAGGTCTATAGGTTATATCATTTGGAACTTGCTGTCTGGGATGCTGGAGTGGTCATGGGTTGAGATACTTGGAAGCGCAAGACAAGTCTAACGGTTTTGTACATGTGGTTTATGAAACGCTAAACAAATGATTTATGCTTCCGTTGTATACAATGAATTACGTTAAATGTTTTGTAACACTTTATGATATTGAATGAAAGTTTTTATTTAAATATATGTTATAGTTCAATGTGATTGGTGGCTTGGATCCTGGTACGTCACACGCCTCGCGGTGTTTCTGCAAGTGGTATTTTGGGGGTGTGACATTTTATATTCCGCTGCGACTTATTTTGGGGTGTGACAGAAGTTGGTATCAGAGTCAAAGGGTGTTAGCGAACTAGATGTTTTCGGAGGAAAACACTAGACTTCAACCGAAGAATTTTGAGATTTAAAGTCCAAAATTCTCGAAGCCAAGAATTTTTAAATAAACATAGAAAAATTTTATCATGTATGAAAACCCTTATGTGTTTATGTGCATACGTGATTTTCTGTTTATTTGGGCCTTATGTGTTGCTATTCACATTGATCACACCCTTACTTTGTATGGTTACGATATGTCACGTCTCGGCCTATAGAGCCATTAGTAGTTCTGCTCACTGATATTTTCGAGCATACACTTGAGATTCCTTCGCCCGTCATTATAGAATCGTCTATTCCGCTATTCGAGTCGCGTGTTTTGCTACACCTCTTTTAGTCTACACTCGTCATAGGAAGAGGACTCGACCCATTAGAGAGATCGCATCGACTTCGAGAGTTGAGATAGCGTCCGCTTTGAACAAGGGGGTTTGGGTCAATCGCTCTCACTGTGATCGTCAGTTCGCCACGTTACAAGGAGGCATGGAGACGATGAAGGACTTAGAGGGACAAATGGACTATTATGATGAACTAGAAGATCTTGTTAGGAAGATGTTGGACTTCCAGGGATTGAAGCGTTAGTTGTTGGTTGTTTTTGTTGTTTGTTTTGTATATCTCATTTGATGAACCCTATTTATGGCTTGCATGCCAAATTTTCAGATATTTAGGAGGAAATTTCATATAAACTTGTTGCGGGTGTTGATGTAGACACGCCGAATTCTGATTAGTCTTAGTACTAAAAACAAGCTTTGAAAATTTCTGATATAAATCTCGAATGGGTTCCTTTTGGTTAAAAATTGTTCTCATTAATACGTGGATATTCTACATGCGTAATGTTTGGTCCACTAACATTTAATGATCGAATTATTTTGGAAATCATCTTATGTTGATATTATATTGTAATAATAGAAACGAAGAAATGCCGCCAAAAGCGAGACAAGGATTCTTGACTACCTATTACTCCAGAGGAGTTGGCACAACTCATAACCCAATACGTTAATACTGCCATGGAACAGCGTGATGCTAAACAAAATAATGGCCAGGAACGTGGAGTAATGCTCAGGGGCATGGTTTTGGTAGGACACATATCGGAAACCCTTCGAGTGATATAATGATCGGAAAGTTTTAGTAGTTCATGTGTTATGATATAATTAGAGCATTTTCCTGATTTTCACTAACCTTGTGAACAGTACATAGATGTACACGCAAAATAATCCAGGGTTGTAACCCAAGATCATTTACTGGTACCCTATGCAATGATATGGCAACGACATGCGTGATGTCGAGCCGTCACAGCGGATCGACCATTCAAATAATTCCGCATTCCGAGCCTAGATCTGGGGGATTCGTGAGAGCGAAAGTTTGAGAGTTTGAGAAAAGATACCGATGAGAAGCATGGTAAGGAACGCAGTTCGGAGAAAGCGTGTGTAGCTAACCCTAGAGAGTCGGGAAAGGATAATGCTAGGGATGGCAGGAGTAGTTTTGAGGAGAAGACTCACGAGGATGAGTGGAGAAAGTGCGCCATATGTGGTTGGACTGGACATATGACTCGCGAGTGCTATGTTAAGAGTACATCGGAGGGAGCAAAGCTAGAGGGATGTTTCAAGTGTGGTGAGCAAGGACATTTCGAGAGAGATTGTCTGAAAATGAAGGGTCTGGATGCCAGGAGTAGAGCGTTCGAGCTAAACGCTGGGAAGGCATGAGACGATCTTGCTATTGTTACCGGTGTGTTTCAAATCAAAAACCAATCTATGTTCATACTTTTAATACCAAGGCTGACTTGAGTTTTGTTCGAGAAACTCTGAACCATTTTCGTGTTCACCTACATGTAAGCTGAGTATAAAGTGCTCGATAAAACTAGCAATTAGTAAGTTGATGGAAACTGGTGAGGTTGTTTGCGGTTGTAGTATTTAGTTAAGTGATTGTGGTTCTAGAGTTGGTTTATTTCCAGTGGAGCTGTAGAGCTTTGACAAAGAAGCAAGAATGGATTGATTTTATCCAAGAATGAAGTGGGGACTATTGCTTGAAGAAGATAGCTAGGATATCTCGTCCTGATGACGATAGAGAGGTGATAGTTGTTCGCGAAGACCGACCGAGTCGAGTGACGAGTGTTGATGGTTGAGAGTCGTTAGTGCTATGAAGATGTTCGAGTTGTTGTGAAAAGGCTATCATGCGTTCTTTGTTAACGTGGTGGATATAAAGGCCAAATGTAGGAATATCAGAGAGATTCCTATTGTTCACAATTATCCAGAAGTTTTCCTAAAAAGACTTACCTGGATTGCCCCCGTGAGACGGATCGAATTCTGAATCGATCTGGTACCCGGTGCTGCACCCATTTGCACAATCTCCTTGTAGATTAAGCACCGTTTGGGATGAAGGAACTGTCGAGTCAGTTTCAAGAAAGCTGGACAAGTTGACTATCAAGAATCGGTACCCTTTACCGAGGATTTGACGATTTGTTAGATCAAGCCACAGGGATCCAGCTGCTACACGAAGATCGATCTTCGATCAGGATATCATCAGTTGAAGATTGCTGACGAAGATATGCTGAGGACTGCTTTTCAATCGTGATATGGCCATTACAAAATTATTAGTCATGCCCTTTTGACTAAATTAATGCGCCATTTATATTCGTGGATCTCATGAACAGGGTATGGAAACCTTAATCGGATGAATTCGTGATAATATTCGTCGATGACATACTTGCTTTCAGACGAGCCAAGGAAACTCATGAGAAACATTGAAGTTAACTATGGAGTTGGTGAATGATGAGGAGCGCCAAAGACCCCATCGGGAGTATGATGATCCATATATCTAGCTAGGTGCTACCGGAGACTTATTAAGAATTTCCCTAAATTAGTGCAGCCTTAGACACTAATAACCCCGAAAAGGGAAAAGGGGAATTGATTGGGCAGAAAAGTGAGAGGAAGCTTTTTAAACCCTTGTAAGAAGAACTGGGAGCGTGTACGATGGACTCCGAAGGAAGTTAAGATACTCACATGCCCTTGGCAGAGTTATCTTACAATAATAATTAACGCGCTCGAAAAGGGAAAAGGGGAATTGATTGGGCAGAAAAGTGAGAGGAAGCTTTTCAAACCCTTGTAAGAAGAACTGGGAGCGTGTACGATGGTCTCCGAAAGAAGTTAAGATACTCACATGCCCTTGGCAGAGTTATCTTACAAAGCCTTGTATAGATGGAAGTATTGATCGCCACTTTGTTGAGCTAATGTGGCAAAAGACAATTAAACAGACCCGAGTTATCTAGGAAACCAGCGACAGGATTTGCCTGGATCGAGGGAAGGTTAAAAGTCGCCAATTGATCAACAGAAGGATTACACGGACAATTGAAGGAACTATTGTGATTCCAGATTGAAGATTTAGTTCTCATAAAGGAGTTATCTTGCGGAGATGCTATTAGGTTTAGCAGAGAAAAGAAGAGCTGAGCCACAATGATTAGGTCCTTACAAGAGCCCATCTTGAGTTGGATCATCGCTTATAGGCTCAAGCTTCCATAAGGATGGAGTAGTGTACATAATGTATTGTTTGGGTTCAGTTGAGAAGGTGTATAATGGATAATACACTGATTTTGTTCTTTATAGAGATTTGTTTGGAAGATAAACGGGAGTTTATCGAAGCACCGTAGAAGCAGTACGTATAGCTAGAAGAGTTATGCTAATAACCGGACAGGCGATTACAACATTCTAATCGTATATGCGATTTATTGATTTGGCGATTTGTGGATATCTGAAATGAATGCAAGAAGGAAGGAAGACAAGTTTATGAAATTTGATTCTTTCGAGAGCCCATCTCGAGTCGGATCAATCAGGTGTAAACTTAGACTATCTTAGGTACGGGGTAATGTATATGTAAATATACATATGTAGAACTCGAATTGGTGGAATTTTGACTTAATCTTCTTGATTAAGTGCTTGTAAATGTTGAACCTTGGAAAGGGTGGAGAGCGTTAAGACGTGAGTTTAGGAATCGAGGATGTGTGTAATATAGGTCTACGAAGATTCTTCGTAAGAATCAAAGTTTCTCGCAGAAACTACAAGACCATATTCATTAAATCCGTTTTTGTTATTTTACTTAGTGCGAAAGCAAAACCTGTAGAGTAAAAATTTCTGGGACGAAATTTCCTAAACAGGGGGAGACTGTGACACCCGGCTTTTCAGGCCGTACCGTACAATTGTAACACATGTTGTGAATAGATAAAAAGCCATATTTGACTGATTATGGTGTTTATATGTGAAATTTAATGAGTAAATTTAAACTATGGTAAAAATTATGTTGGCCACGGTAAGATAAACGCTTATCGCGTAACGGTTAAAATGCGAAACGAACGTCGGTGACCACCCGATCAGTGTTAAAATCCTAAAAATAGTCTTTTATGATTAGAATAACAATTTTTAATCATATTTGTGAGGAAGAATAAATTAAAACGCTAATAAACTCTATATTTCGAGTTTAAGCGCGTATCGCGCAATACAGCGCGTGTACCGACAAAATACTGTCAACACAGCCTGTCAAGGCAACTGACAATCATTTTAGTAATAATTTGATGAGTTTATTACTTTAGAATGATAAAAATAATTAAAAACGCATAAATCCCTATTTTTGCAATTTTAAGCGCGTACCGCGCATCACAGCGCGCATACTGCCAAATACCGACAACGTAGCCAGTCCAAGCAAACAAAATATTGTTCAGTAATATTTTGGTGAGTATATTTTTATAGAGTGTTAAAAATAATTTAAAACGCACTAAAACGGGATCAAAACGCTAAATAAAATACCCGGTATTCAGTAAAATACTAGTGTTTGAGCTAATTTACATATATATATATATATATATATGCGAAATATGTGAGAGGTGGGTGTGTTGGAGATTGTGTGGCAGCCATGCAAGCTCTTTTCTCACTCTCTCTCCTTCCCTTAGTGGCCCTAGATGGAGGTGGAGATGATTTTGTTCCCCCAGCATCTCTTAAATTCTCTAAAACCTTACAATTCCAAGAATTTAACCATCCACTCTCTCTCTCTCCTAAAATCAGCCGAAACCCTTCTCCCATATCACAATAATTTCGAAATTTTTCACTTGTTTATGAAGATTGAAGCTAAATCCAAGAAGATTACTAGGTGTTTTAAAGATCTAAAGGAGGTTTCTTGGTGAAACAAGCTTTTAAACACCAAAATCTAGTCAAAAACCCACTTGAATCTTGAGGGTATAAAACCGTTCTTTTTAAACATGTTCTTGATTCTTGTTGATGAGAATAATAGTGAAAAGTTTCTCTTGTTCTTGAGTTTAATCACAAAACTTGA
The DNA here is from genome assembly GCA_030545235.1 of Helianthus tuberosus. Classification (NCBI taxonomy): domain Eukaryota; kingdom Viridiplantae; phylum Streptophyta; class Magnoliopsida; order Asterales; family Asteraceae; genus Helianthus; species Helianthus tuberosus. Next base: position 93,984,605 of record CM060399.1, on the reverse strand, counting down.
AACTAAAAGCAAATGGGTTTTTGAAAGAAATAAAAATGGAGATGTATGTGTGTGTGCATATGGCTGTGAGTATGTATACATGAGTGTATGAGGTTTAGATTTTTGATTGATTCATGTTTGATTGATTCTTGGTAGATGAAGCATGCATGTTTAAGAAGTTGTCATATGAAAGCTTTTGATTTAAAATGAATTCTTTGAAATTATAAACATATATGTATGGCTGTATATGTATGTATATGTATTGCATGCAATTGAAATTTTGTTAGAAGTTCATGAATATGTAAGAACATGATTCTTGCATATATGATAAATGATGATAAATAATCATATGTAGATTATGATATTTTTGAATACTTGAACATGATTTAAAAATATGTTGAATATATATATTTTAGTTCATGAAAAATGATGAAGATGCTATATGGATGTGTTAAATGCATTTACATGAACATGCATGATGAAGGATGAACATGAAATGATGATTTGAATATGATTTGATAAAAATAAAGTATGATCAGAATCTAAACACTAAAAATATGAATATTTGAAGTGTTAAATGGTATAAAACCTTGTCCTAATGTTTACTAGCTTTGCATGTTATACATAAGGCTTAGAAACTTGTAAAATACGTGAAATAATGTGTTTTGTGTATGATTTAGTAAAAATCAGTTTTGAGCAGATTATAAACACTAAAATAAAGTTATTTTAAAGTGTTTAGTGACATATAACTTTGTCCTAATGTTTGCTAGCTTTGCATGTTGTACATGGTGCATTAAAAGTTGTAAAATACGTGAAATCGCATGATTTATGTGACTTATACAAAAACTTCACTAATATGATTATAATCACTATTTTAATAAGTAAATAACATGTATTGTGTTAAAATATCAAGTCATTTCGAGTTGGGATGATTATAGTAACGTTTAACGCAAAACTATGCGTTAAAACGGTCAAAAATCGGCTTTTCGAGTTATTTTTTTTATAAAACTAATTTAGATCAGTAAGTAAACTGATATTTTTAGTTTAAAAATAAGTATTTTAACTAATTTTAAGTTACTTGGTGTTTGGTTAGTCATACGTGACTTCCGACGCCCGAAAACGTTACCGAATCGCTAAAATACGCATTTTTCAGTACACACAAGTATGGGTAAAATTTTGGGTAAACCTTATGTGTAAAAATGTGTTATGTGATTTGAACATAAAAATGTAAAAGTATGTTAAGTTATAATATGTTATTGGAAGTTTAGACTTTGAATGAATGCTTGTACGTTTTGTGCGGTAGAAACGATAAAATTGCGTTAAATGTGTAACTTGTTTGTCGAGCATGAAATTTGATACTTATGAGATGTTTTATGTATATTTGCTTTAAAAATGACAAAATAGATAAGTTAACAAGATTTCGCGTGTTTCGGTGTTAAATTATGTAAACATTTATGTATATATATTACGACGCGCAAATCGTAGATATATTTCGTATAATTGGGAGAGTTAACGGATTTACACAATAATGGTCACCCATAAAATCGTTCAAGTCGCAAAATCATAAATATATATATATGGACTCATATATATATTAACGAGCCAACATAATAAAAAATGATAACTTTTCAAGAAAATCTCAAAGTTATGTGATAATTCTAAGAAACGGAGAAACTTAGGATTTTTGTGTATGTATATTGATTTAAAAATCATTCCTACTTGTATAATAGGACATGTAGAAATCAGTCTCTGGGATTGCGCTATATAAAAATACGCACCCAAATGTGAGTGTCACTAAACCTCTCTTTTTATTGTTTTGTTTATATTTTGGGGGTGGAACACGTCGTTAAAAGGGTTTAATAATGTTTTCGAAATAAAACATACCTTTTAATATAAAATATATATTTTCGCTGAAAATATATGAATTTGATAAGTTATACGTTTCGAAGTAAAACGTTTTTGATGAATGAATATTGTATGTGCGGTATTTCTTAAGTGAAACGAGACCGTACGGATTGGGGATGAATTCCGGACTGGGTCTCAACATTTGAGTGACAGGGGAATTCGTAAATTGTCATGTATTAAATTGTCATATTAGTAGGATATATATGTTGTACGTGAGGCGGACATCATATTGTTCTTCGAGAAAGAACCCGGCGCCCATGATGTCGTTTAATCATTTAAGTAATGTACGCGAGGAATTGTTGGTAGATCTATCGGGTTGACAACCCCGTCGTGACCGGTCGCCCCGTGTCAAGTCAAGCGACGAAATTTGATTCTATTTATTGTCTAGCATTGATTATCCCTGCATGGTTAATATATAGTTCGTATCGTCTAGCTAACATACGAGTCTGAAAGTTGACGTAATAATTTAATATACAAAACTTGGGCGGTAACAATATTGTCGGGTTCGAGAAACTGCGACGGAAGGCCCATGAATTTTATTAAGAAAGTAAAATGGACTTTCTAAGAATTAAATGGATGTTTTAAATAAACACCTAAATGGAAAGTTTTCATTGGAATAAAATCTGTTAGTAAACGAATAAGTGAACTCACCTTCCTTTGTGTTGACACTTGATTTTAACGTGTTCTACAGGTACTTGAGTTCGGCTTCGGGAATTATGGCGTATCTTGTGGTTGTTGATGCATGTTTTGTCACTTAAATATGTTGGACTAATTTTAAACTTTCTGGGTCAAATGTAATAAGATCCATAAGGATCAAAGACAATTTAATATGTCGTGGTTGTGTCACGTTTTGGGACATCATTCTTAAAAACTCATGTTTTAATTAAGTTAATATGTCCAACACTATAATGCATCAAACATCAAGATAGAAATGGGTACCAGCTTCCGTCACTACTACGTTTTATATTCCGCTGCGACGTATTTTGGGGTTTGACATATATTTTAAGGAATATTACTTAGAGAAATTATTTATAATTTTTCGTTGACAAAAATACTTGTATTCTCTTGTAAGTTCCAAAAATAATAATATATTTTCAAGTCCAACTTGGAAAATGTATATATAAATTCATTTTTCCCAAAAATGATACACTTCACATTTGTTTATGAAAGTGTATGTTTTTCCCAAAAATATTATACTTCACGTTTGTTTAAGAAAATATATATTTCTTATAATACATCTTCCAAAAATTTCAAGAAAAATATATATTTCATACTTGTCAAAAATAATATATTTTTCTCTTGTCAAAAAATGATATATTCTTGTAGTGATTGTAAAAATCATATTTTCATTCTTTTCGTGTCCAAAATATGAATTTCCAAAATATACACATGAATATTATTTCCGGAATATTTTGTGAGTTATGTTCCTTTGTTCGGTTTCAACAATATTTTGTATAAGTATGTATATTTATTCCTTGAAATTTTGGTAATATTTTGGATGGTAATTCTTGGTATTTTTGTGAGTTATATTATTTCAAGCCTCAAAATAATATAACTAATACACAAAGTATACAAATAATCACACGTATATGTCTTCAATGTATATGTATTCTAAATATATATTTAGCCACCTTTATTTATATAAAAAAAATCAACCTCCAACACTTATATTTTTGTAACAAAAATTATGGCAAGTTTATGTGGAAAACTCATGGTTAAAATACACTTGTAAATATTTGTTTAAAAATATTTTTCTAAGTGTTTATATTTTTAGAAAATTTTGTCATAGTTTCCCCTAAAAATTGAGGTTTCCATGCTTTCAAGCATATCGTTTTCTTTTGTAAAAATCATCACAATCAATTTACAATCATCAACAAATAATCTTTATTAACCAATCTTGCCAAAATCATGCATATTTCACTACTTCACGAACTTGAATATTTGTAAAAATTTGTAGTAACTTAATAGTATTCTTAGTAAGTCTTGTTACCCTTTAAAATGTGATTACTTCTTTAAAAACTTCATTTTTTAAGGAAGTTGGATGTTTACAACTTCGAAACCTATTTTCTAAAAATATTTCTTTATGCATTCTTTTTGTTACACAAATGTTTATACACTTGTTTATACACTAAAAATAAGTCTTGTTTATGTAAGAACCAAGATTTTATAAAACTTATGTTTTTAACTTGGTTTCTTTGAAATATCATTCACAAATCTTTAGATCTATATGTTTAACAACTTACTTTGATCATGGTTTTTCAAGAAAACAACTTTATTCTTTCAAGTTCATGATTTTCATAAGGATGATCCATTCACTTTCATCAAGTTCGTCCTCTCATCTTGCTAGACTATGTTTTTAATCATGATCTAGCAAGATCAAATGATGATCAACATCATTTCTACAAACAATCAATGATCAACAAGCATAAAAACTCATATTCATCAATATTACTTCATTAAACAAGCTTATGTTCATGTTTCATGCTTATAATCTTTAGTGTTTTTCAAGTTTTTGATTAAGATTCATCTTTAACCACTTAAACTAGATATGAAATAGAGTGTACAAGGTTCTTACCACTAGCTCAAGGCTAGGGATGATTCAAGTGAAGAAAATGAGTGGATAAAAGCAAACAAGAAAGGTCCTTCAAGATCCAAAGCCACCAAGCTTCCTTGTATGATCTCTAACACCTTTGTATGAGCTTGAAATGTATGAAGAAGATTGAATGAAGGTAATGGTGGTGTGGTTTGGGGTCGGCCGAGAGCTCACAAGGGGGAAGGAGGATTTGTGTGTGTTTTAGTGTGTGCACAAATGAGCTTATAACCTCCCATGTATACTTATAACCCATTTAGAGACCTTAACTCTTGTGTAATATGTTCTAATTATGCCAACAAGATCTAATATAATATTGAAAGAAAATCAAGAGTGGGGCCCATGTTGGGGCCGTCCACTAGGTGGGGGGGGGGGGGTTAGCATAGGTTTTAACCAACTAGTTACATTCTAGTTCAATTTCAAGTGTTAGTTACATGTTCTAGTTATTAGATATTTTTAGGAGGTGTTATGATGTTCGGGGAGCATAACTAGCTTGGAAATGTTAAAACAGTGCTTCTAGTGTAAATTTGATGTTTCGGGTAGTGTCCGGTTGTTCGGTTGGATACTGGTTCATTTAGGTGCTAAACTATGCAGTTTAGTGTGCTTTATCTACCCTTTTGCGACACTTTTAATTCCCGACAATTAGGAAAGCATTCAGGACCATTTAAGCATGTTTCTGCATGAAATTAGATTGTTAAAATGCTGATTTTGCTGAATTCAGCACTTTGGGTGAGTTTTAGGCACTTTCCGACACTTAACTATCACCTAGAAAAGCAGTTTTGGGATCCTTACTTTCCTACACACTATACTAGTGTAGTACTTGGTTTCTGGTTCATTCTTTGTCTCAATGCACTGTCTGTCTATGTGTTGAGTTCCATCAGCATCTTCCTGATTTATCAGATAATTGTGCTAACTGTACTCAATGCATCATTTGAGGCAATATAGCTTTCATGCAGTATTGGTATGACATTTGACAATGTATGATGCACATGTTTGTGTATGGCAGTAATCAGAATGCAGTTAATTGTAATTTCAGCACAGTCATTAAGCACTAATCAAGATTAATTATTTGTACGGATACCTGGATTTTTGACAGTTGTCACAGTTTCATGGAAGAATTGCATAACGCCACTTGTACCAACACAGAAATAGACTCAAAATTGTAGTTAATGCAAGACATGTTCAGGTGGAGGCTTCAGAATCTTCAAGAACAAGAAGCTGATGAAGGTGAATGTGAGGACATGGATGAAGATCAAGATGAAGACTCCGAGGAGGAAGATGACACAAGTGATGGATACTATTCAGATAAAATACCTTCTGACGAAGGATTTTAATTTTTTTTCCTCTTTTTTTTCTTCTATGTAATCTTTTTTTAAAGATAATTAAATGATATATATCTATCTTTATTAGCAAAACGCCAAAATAATACTAAAAATGGTTAATCCTAACAAAACGCCAAAAATAACAAAAATATTTTTCCTGCTTAATATTTAATTTACTCCGTTATTAAATTTTGTCATGTTGGTCTGCACAAGGCCATTTAAAAAAAACGCCAAATTTAGAAGATGGGACGTCTATAACCTATAAAACTGATAAAAGCTGATAAACACAGTAAATACAAAAACAGTAACTGAAGAGACAGTTACTTTAATACTATCATTTATTACAATAAAAAAAGTTCCGCCTAAATTACGCGCCAAAAAACTCCTATAAGAGAAGGGTCTATACACAATGAAATAAATCACACCCAGAAAAAACACAAAAAACGCCATATTCTCTATAAACCACTCCCTTTAAAATGCCAAAGATGGCAAAACTTTCACTAAAATGGATCCTTTTTCTGAGGGGGTTAACTAAAGAATATTTTGCTGAATGAGATGGACAAATATTCAAGAAAAAGAGACTGGTGACAGTGATATGCCATCATGTGAGCTTTGCTCTTGATGATTATAGGCATGAAAGAAAGGTTTCAACACAATTGTAAAATGCTATTTTGGACTCCGTTATTACAAATAGCATCAAGCAAGAGTTGATCTTCAATGACATCCCACCAAACAAGAATATCACACCAAAACACAGGATGCCACTAAGCAGCTTCTTCTAAAAAAAACATAGGGTTTATGAAGGAAAGTTGGCATCTAGCAAAATTATTCAAAAAAGGTTCAAAACGCCAAAAACAAATTCAAGAAGGAAGAGGCTGATGACATTGAAGATTGGAAAGAAAAATTAGATTACCATTTTTAATTATTTTTGTTTTCATTTTATAGTGTATTGATATCAAGTTATATGTTGTTTTGTTATATAATTCTCTATAATATAAAATACATTATTATATAAAACGCCAAAAACTACAAACAGCAAAACGCTAATAGAATGAAAACTGGGAGAACAGCTGCTGACAAAGCACCTTGTAAAAGGGTATTAAAACGCCAAAAAATTCAATTAACGCCAAAAAGAAAAAATCGACTTATTTTAATCTTATGCAAATATTAATTACTCGTAGTGAATTATTATACAAAACGCCACAAATACCAAAAAATTAACCAGAAACGATATAACGCCAAAAAATTATATATGTGAAACAAAAACATTTAATTAAACGCCAAAAAGTTTAATAAATACAATTAACGGCAAAAAAAAAACTTAGACGCCAGAAAATATTATACCGCGTTGTGAAAATAAAAGAAAAATGAAAAGACAAAAAAGCCCCTCCGCCCTTCTCTATGCCACGTGATACGTGTTAGGTCAGGATGCGTTCTCACCGTTCTCACACTTTTAAGCGTTTTCTCCATAACCCGTTTCAAAGTATATAAAACACAAAAAAAAAAAGACAAAAGAGCCAAAAAGACATAAAAAAAACCCTTCAAACACTATTCACACAAATTGCTAATTGTATTATAGTTAATTAATCTAAAATCACATTTTCTCTAAAATTTGTTTATATTTAAAAAATCTCACGCATCTCATTCTCTCTATATATATTTATCTTACTCATAAACACTTATTTTATTAATTTTGTCACTTTCTTATACACTTACGTAAATTATATAGAGATGAATAGTAACACTTTAAATATAGCTGGTCATTATTCATTCTCTAAACTTATCCATAAAATAGAGAATGGGATGTGGAGGTGTTTTAGTTATTTTTTCCATTTTTTCCCTATATTTTTGTTTGTAAAGAAAGTTTAGTTTAGAGAATGAAATATGAACATTCTTATGCATACACGACCTTATATCCATCAAACACTTATTTTTGATTAACTAGTGGTAACCCGCGCGCGTTGCAGCGCGATAAACATATTCTTTCTATAATTCTAACCGGCAATATGGGGCGGAAACATAATTCAAACCTTAAAACGATAAATAAATCATATCTAAGCTGTATCGGTTTGACTTACATAGAGATGCTCAATAAACAAGAGTTCTCACAGGCCACAAAGTCTCACTCTCTTGGATCCTATCAATTATATCCAACAGGAATTCTGAAGGCAAGTTCGCCCACTGACCTTGATGAGCATCTCCACTCCGAAACGATAAACAGAATAAACCCATATCGAGGTCCTAATTGTACGACTTTGGTATGATGTCCTTCCAACGTGGATTCACGTAGAACATTGCGCCACCATACGAACATGGGCGCTTGTTGGAGCTATTAAGCATCTTAGACTATTGCATTCCATTTTTCAGCTGGACAGAAAGGTGGAAACTTTCTGCGCGATCCTCTAGCTTAAGAGCTGCTTAGAGCCTCATCTCTTGCAGTTGATGTAGTGCTTCCCTCATGAGTTGTTCGTTGACTTCAGGGTTGTAATGCTGAACTCGAAAGCTAGTTAAACCGATTTCTATAGGGACCGCCGCCACAGCTTGGTCATTCTTCCCTTCTGACCCTGAAGGCATAAAAACAAAATAACAAAAAAAAGACAACGCTCGTCGATATTTTAAACCATTTTACTCAAATTTAGTAAATTACAAAATTTTGTTAACAACTCAACTGTAAGCGATAGTTGTTAGCAGCTCGTTACAGACAATAACTAAACCGAAGAACTTTTTTTTTATTAAACGAACATCTTCGCGTGTTACTTAAAACAAAAATACATCCCAAAATCATTCTAGAAAGAATCTGAACCCTTGAAGCACATTCTACCAAAAAAGTAGTTATCATCCAGCAAATAAAGATCATTTTTATAAGGAAACTAAGTTGTTTTTGCTTCAAAATGTCTCTTCTTGATTAACTTCCTTGGAAGCACAATCTTCAATCCTAGAAAAAACAGAACCGTGCCCAGCAGTGCTAGGCTCTGTAACGAACGTGGGTCCTGTTAATTTGTTAAACGATGCATGCTTTATACGCAATTTGCGATGAATTTAAAAAATAAATATATATATATATATATAATTAAGAAAAGAAACCAGCACGAAATCTGTAAGATGAGGATGAAACGCTAGATCATCCATGTCATAGTCATAGAAGTCATGTAGCAATGGCATCATAAGTGGCAGGTAATATATCTGCATATGAAGATAAAGAATTCAAGATTTGATGAAACTTCAATGCTACATATTTAAATTAGCATTTTGTTTTGTTGGTCCCTTCATAAACCATAAAAAAATGCAAATGATATCCAAAAAGTTAAATTCTTGGAACAATACCTCCCCATGGCTTGTTACAAAAGAGGTAGAACCGTCTAACAGAGGTAACAAAATAGATTGTACATCTGCAGGAGCTTTATCAATGTCCTCAAAAACAACCCAAAGTCCATTAAGGATAGCCTGTGCAAAGCAAAAGAGCATGATCAAGACAATAGATATTGACAGGTAATTAAAAAAAGAAATTAAAAAATTAAAAAGAATGACGAACCTGAGTAAGAGAACCAGGTTGCCAGCTAAATTCACCCAGTTGTTCAGCACATACATAACTCTAGATAAGTGTTTTTCCGTCAATTTGCTCATCCATGTGAATAGATAGAACTGAAGGCAAAATAAATAATCACATATAATCACAATTGTTTTATTTACAGTAAATAAAGACTCCAACTTTGACATAGTAATTACACATAACAAAAGTTTTATTCATACCTTGAATCCCTTGACTATGGGCTAAGTTGCTAATAAGAGCCGTTTTGCCTGCGCCAGCTGGACCGTAAAGAAGAATGGGCCACCTCTAACTCACTGCCAACCGTATCTGAGCATATTTTATCATTAAAAAAATTACTATTTTAACATATTTTATTAGCTGCATTCTTGACACCTGTGTAGCCGCCAATTGTTGTTATTAGACCGGCTTCAGCCCTTTTATGGCCACCTGTCATCGCCACTGCCTACTACACATATTTGCAGATGATGCCGCCGTTCACCACAGAGCTACCATATTACCGCTAGTCCGCTTTGGCAACCCCTGGTACCCAAGTGACAACTTCACTTTTCAACTCTTACTGGCCTGAAAAATACAAAACAAATGTGTGCGATAAACCGGGTTGGTGACCCCGCGCGTTGCGGTGGATCAAGCCTAGTTAACAGCTCCACACGGTCGCCTAGTTAACAACTTTATGTCTACCACAGGGGTGTTGCGGCTTGCAGGTCCACATGGTCGCCTGGATAGAAATTGAAAGCCCGTGTTAAAATCGGTTTCTTTGTAAGAAAATAACAAAAGGGTTTTTATGGCTATCAAGACCTTTTTACCCTCCAAACATAAAACCGCAAGTGAACTGCAATGAAGTGAGGAGCCATTTTTCTCATTCGCATAACGATTTTCTGACCAAGATTTTGTATTATCAGAACTATTTCCTCTAACTTCAACCATGGCGTTAATTTCTTCTTCAGCCCATTCTTCAATTGTTGCTAATAAAACCTGTCGAGGTAAGTCGTATCATGTTAGAACTTGCATACATCTGTTTGTGTATAAGAAGTTATCTAAGGATCAAAATGTACAGTCCGTTTTCGTTTGTGTATAAGAAGTTATCTATGGATCAAAATGTACAGTCCGTTTTCATAACCGAGTCTACTGTTATATCTGGATGCGTGCAGTTTGTTAAGATTATGGTAAATAAATGTGCATATGCATAAAAAAGGCTTACCTTTGAAACATTTGGACCTAGACTTATGTGTACACTATAGCATTTTAAGCATATAAACACTCCATTGGTAGGTGACCTGAGATTCAAAACCAAAACATATATCATATATTGTGAAAAAGGATTAGTTATATCAATGAAAACTATTAACCTAAAAGCACTAATAAATAATAATCACAGAAGAAGGTAAACAAAAAGGTCAAGCTAAATTGTTGTATGAAGACGAAAGATTGAAAGCCAGACGGTGATCATCGGCAATGGTGGTTAAAAAACCATCAGTTATCAAAATAAAGCTTTCCTAGTTTGGAGGTCAATCACTGTTTGTTTCTCTACCCCTATTTATTTACTTTTCATTCATTTATCACCATTATTTATTATTATTTTACCAGTTAAATTAAATTATCAAGATTTATTTGGCCTATGCGTGTTACACTGATTGATATTGGTTCGCTCCAGTCAGTGTCGGTATAACATCTAGATAGTGTAAAACCATGAAAAATAATAATATCGAAACATATATTGAATTCAACTTCTCTTCAACGATGGTCATACTCCAATTCCTTTCTACATCAACAACTTTAAGAAGACAAAAATAAGGCCCTCTTCATAAACCATGAAATAAAGATCATAAGAATTTCAATCTTAACTCAAACTTGGACCAACATTACATCACAACGTCATAATTCATGTCATAAAAATCCAACATTAACTCAAACTTTCACCAAAATCACATCACATCTTCATAACCCATGTCAAAAAGAACATAAAGACGCAATCTTAATTCAAATTTTTAACAAAATCGCATCATAAAATCCAATCTTGAATCAACTTTTGAAACCTTATAGGTTATGCATCTCAAGAAACAAAGACACCCCACGACCACCATCATGAAGAACCAAGTATTCTCACATTTCTAAGAAAGAAATGAAAGAAAAAACATGAAAAGAATCTGATATCCAATTTAAGGGGAATACACAGAGGAATCTAGAATCAAATCCAAATAAACACAGAGAATCCCCAAAAACACACAACTAAAAAACATGAACCTGTAAAATCTAAGCGGCGGTTGAAGTTTCCGATGTGGCGTGCGACGTGGATGGTGGACGTGTAGCACAAAGCAAGGGCCAGTTCCTCCTTGGGAAACCCTAATCCAACCCTTTGAAACCTAATTGACGATCTGCACATTGAAAGGCTGTAACTGACGATTGAGGCCGATTAGGGTTTTCTTGATCTCCTGAGGGCATAGAAGGAAAAGGAAAAGGAAAGGATTTGAGGGCAACTATGATTTTGAGTGAGAATGAAGAAGAAGTGAAGATAACGATCAGACATGGAGACCTAGAGAGTGATTTGATTAAATGCAAATGAATGATAGATGTCGATTAGGTGTCCGGAGCCCTGTAATCCTTCAATCTGCTGATCGCCTTGATGGTTCCATTTCAATCTCTGGATGACTATTAGGTTTCTTGGGGGCAGTTCAGGAAAGGGTTTTTTGTGCGTGCTTATGAAGTGCGGCCTAAATTACTATTATACCCTTTGAGTGTCTTAAAATTTCATACTTTTTACAATTTCACCCTTATAAAATAAGCATTGTTTAGTTGTACATATTGCATAAAATGATGGACGCCATGTAAAATTACATGTGTGTACATCACTTCTCCTTTTTATAATAGTATAGATAATGCTGACAAAAATTTGATGAAATTTGAGGAGTTTAACGTTTTAGGCTATATACATTATATTATTAATCGATACTACCCAAATACTGGCTCTTTCTTGGAACTTGATTGAGTGGAAGATTAATATATTATGTGCAGTATAATCACACTTAGGTTTGTCGAATACTCTCTTTTATTTTTTTATTTTTTAACAGCAAATTTCTTTTATTTCTGTCATCTGTGGGACTTGAACCCAATACCTCCTCTTCTCAAAGTGTTTAAAAGCTTTGGCTTTGCCAATGAAACATTTTTTTGAATACTCTCTTTTAGGGTTAATGGATTTAAACACCCCCAACTATTGCCATTTGGCCGCTGGCACTCTCAACTTTGACTTTGGCTCACACCACTCCCAACTAAACACTTGGGTTGCTGTGTCACCCCGTCGTTAAACAAACACTAACTGGGTTAGTTCTTTTTGCTGACGTGGCCAATATTTGCTGATGTGGCATGCTGATGGATCCAAAAAACTATAAAACGGGACTAACAAGACTCGAACCGGCGTCCATATAACCAAGAACTCATTAAACGCACACTAACCACTTGAGCTAACTATGATTTGATGATGTATTGTATTATGTGATATACATATATCAAGAAATGTTATAAGATTCTTTATAAATACCCACACACAGATTCACCAACCCATTTATCATCATCATCCCCAACCAAGACCTAATCAATCTACCAACCCATTTATCATCATCATCCTCAACCAAGACCTAATCAATCTACACATTCAAACCGCCAAAATCCAACACTCTTAAATGCACACAATCTCGATTCCAACAAGCCCAAACCCCCTATGCTCTCTCGATTCTGACCGGCGACCGGAGTGACTCCGGCGCCCCTCCCACTCCGGCGGTCGCACATCAAACCTCACACCCTCACTCAACTATCTCTCTCTAATTCAGGTCCGGTGACCCGACCGACGACCTCTGCAACTGTTTCTTTGGTCAAGCACACACCACACAACCACTCCTCCGGCGAAGATTACCGGCGCCGCCGCCGGTGGTGTTGTTGAAGTGAGAAGTGAAGTTTCTTGAACCCACCCACATACAACGCAGATAACAACTCCGGCAAACCTCACCAACATGCAACCACACCTACACAAACCTCAACCATGGGTGTCGATTACTACAAGATTCTTCAAGTCGATCGCAACGCTAAAGACGATGACTTGAAGAAAGCTTACCGCAAACTCGCTATGAAGTGGCATCCTGATAAGAACCCTAACAACAAAAAGGACGCAGAAGCCAAATTCAAAACGATTTCTGAAGCTTACGATGTATGTATACCAGAATGTTCCCATTTATTACACTTTTATTTCATGTTAATGCGTTTTAGGTTTCGAATTAGGTATTTGTTTAGGTTGAATTGTGATTTTGATTGCTTATGAGATTGATTAAGCATTGAAGTTGTTGGGTTAATCCATCAGCATGCCACATCAACAAATATTGGCCACGTCAGCAAAAAGAACTAACCCAGTTAGTGTTTATTTAACGATTGGTGACATAGCAACCCAAGTGTTTAGTTGGGAGTGGTGTGAGCCAAAGTCAAAGTTGAGAGTGCCAGCGGCCAAATGGAAATAGTTGGGGGTGTTTAAATCCATTAACCCACTCTTTTATGATACCAAAAACTTTTCATTATCCACAATCACTAAAGAGTTTTGGTTGTTGCTGCCTTTGCCTTTTTGGTAAGGGTGGTGTTTTGTGAATCAAATGAAAAGGTACATGAAATAATAACTTGTTATAAAATAACGGTCTATTAGCAACCTATATACACGATAAACATAAGAACATAGATCATGTAGAGAAAGAAATATGGAGAATGGGATAATTCTTATTGATATTGAGTATATCATATCAAATACATAGGACCTCTATATATAGGCCATATTATTAATACAAAAGTAAATAAAGAGACGGGAGTTAAGAACGTGGAGAGTCACCATAAATAATTTGTTCATAACACTCCTCCTTGACTATCCACGTGATAAGTTAAAATAATATATAAACTTTTAGTATGCTTGCTTGTCAACTTGATATGCTAGGAAAACCCAGTGGGACAAAACCTCAGCTAAGGGAAAAAGAGTGCAACACGTATTTTCTCATCTGGATACTTTTGGATCAGGTATGTTGCCTCATTAAAAACCTTACTAAGAAAACCCATTGGGATAAAACTTAGTTAAGGAAAAAAGAGTGCAACTTGTATAATGCCCCCCCTCATTTTTACATGTATCCTATAAGTGACCCAGGTCCGGCTTCTTTGAAAGTTGCTCAAAACTTCGTAATCCATTGATGTGCAGCTTTGTATGTTGCTTGATCCATTAATGTCAAATCCTTCAATGAGCATTGATGTATGATCTTCATGTGAAATTTTAATTGCCTTCACTTGTAAGTTGATACCATAAGATCCATGAATATGTTTTGTTACCTTCCCTGCATTTACAAAACTAACCAAACTTGTTGATGGGTTAGTAAAATATGAATCCATATCTTTTGTACCTTAAGGGTATAAAAATATATGTTTTACTCGTTACATTATCTCCTCGCTATACACGAGTTATATCTTGTCAAATGAATATCATGACATGTGTCCGTGTATACATACTAGCAAGATATACAATTTGTATTTAACTATGGTACTTCTAGACCAATGATCTTTGCTTCTTTGATAGGAGATGATAAGAGTCATTTTGTATACCAACTACTTGGACGTCATAAAATGTACGTATACCATAAGCTTTGTGCGTATGAAAATGTCCACCATCTTCTAGATGTATTATGATTGATGGATAATAATAATAATGCAAATGCTTGTTCTACATATCAAGCCATATATTTGCAATACCATCTTTAATTTGCAAATTATTCCTTTAATAATTGAGCTCATTTTTATCTTTTCAGGAGATTCAATGATATCATCAACATATATTAGAATACTCATAAACCTCATATTGTTCTTTTAATGAAAACAAATGGATTCATTACAATTTATGTATTTCTCTCTTTGCTGAGCTCATTAGTAAGTCGATTATACCACATTTGAATCGACTATTTTAGTCCATACTATCTTTTTAACTTTATAAATATACATTCCCGTACTCCTTTCCACTTTGACCAACAATGTATATACACTCTTTAGGAGTGTTGACACACAAACTTCCTCATTGATTTTTATATTATATGCAAGGATGTCTTAAACACTTGCTTCATTTGTAAAATTCATATTATACCATGTTTGTACACTGTGTACATTGAGATGCCATAACAACCAGGTACACATTTTCTATTTATGTTTATTGGAGTATTGGTGCACAATAATTACATCCATAAGGTGTTTCAGTTAACCTCTTAAGCACTCAAATGCTTTATGATACTCATGGGAAGTTCCAGTTATATTCAATTCAATAACATGTACAACATGTATACGTATTCAGATCCGAATTTATATAATAGTCATGATATTCTTGAGAACATATTTTATATGACTTAGTATCAAGTGATACATAACTTTCATAAGACGCATGTCAATTCTCTTTTATATATTACCAGACTAATAAGATATTGGAAAGTCAAAACATCTACCACGGTAGAATACGTCTCCTCATAATCAGTCATAAGTCTTTGCAAAAATTCTTGTGCCACCAATTTTGACTTATATCACTTAATTTGATTTTCACATGATTTGCGTAAAAGACACAATTTTGACTGTTGGTCCAGAAACTTTCCATTTCATTAGAGAACTAAACTCTGCCTTATTTGCGTCTTTCTATTTTGGACAATCATTTCTTAATATTCATTCATAGGCAGATCTTAAATCTTGATCCTCATCATTTAATCATTTTAAGCGCTACATTATATACAAAAGTATAACGACATCGATTTTATATTTCGATTCCATACATATCTTAGACATGATACAACTTATTGAGATCTCTTTATTTTAGGTACCTGAGGTTCTTCTTGAACCATCATGTCTAATGTCTCTGCAGGAGATCCTATTACTATAACCTCGACTTGACCATCTTAATTATTTGCTCCAATTTTCGAGGAATTTTATTATTGGAATCGGCTAGTCTACCACGCTTCAGGCGTGCAATAGACTCATTACAAAATATGTGGTTGTCCTCTTGGGGCACAAATATAACTGGAGCATAAGCAGTTGATTATGTGACTTACTTAGTCACTCTATTTAGGTCGTGAACTTGTCTGATAATTTGTTCTTTAATATTGGTAAATGAATTATACTTCAAACTTCTAGTTCATAGTTTATAGTCTGAGGATCAAGATGATATGATAATTCATTTAACTTTTCACTTTCCAACTGCTTGTTATCTCCCCCCTAATGTTGGGAACATTCATTCACTAAAGTGAAAACCAATGAGCCATAAACGAATTTCTCACTAATGGCTTTAAGTATTCAATCATAGACGATTATTTATACCCAACATATTCTCAAACTTTTTAGAAGTCCTATCTTTGTGCGGTGTGGTGGATGAGTTTCAATATATGTCGCACAACCAAAATCTTTGATGAGACATCTTTGGTTCCTGACAAAAAACCAATTGTATAGGGAGAACTATAACTTATTGGCTTGATGTGAATTGATGGTACTATATATAAAATTACATGTACCTAAATGAACTTTTGCTCCTCTCATGATCATTGGCTTTGTAACCAATAGTAATCTAGATTAATATGCTTGCTATCACATTAGCTAAGCTACAATCACACAAGCTTCAGGTTGTGGATTTGATAACCATTTAGACGATGCATCGATTTCAGAATACTAAATGGTATCATGTCGGGATACACATATTCCCTTATTATTTCCAAAATATTTAGGGATCTAAACCATACTTTAGTTGGTATATCATTAACTTCCCTTTAGAGAAAATATTACATGTGTAAGTACCATGAAGAATCTTCTAGTTATTTGATATTTTTCACATCATCTAGACTCGGTATGGTCTAACAAGTCATGCCAATCATTAAATGATTATGAACCATAAACTTCGGGTTTGTGATCATCATATATGCTTTTAGCTGCACTCGTGTTTGTTCAATACACAAATAAAAAAATACAAGAGAATAACAATTGATATTTCAATCATTCATATTATAACATGTTTTCCATATTTTATTCTCGTATAATCACTCCCTTATATTGCCACTTCTTGTGGTCGATTTCAATATAAAATATGGTTGAGGATCATTACAGTTTCCTCGTTTACCATGATCATAAGCTTTATAACGATCGTTTTATAGTCATCGCAATATAAACATGGTTGATCTCATTACATGAGCATCATTCCTCAATTACCATGATTACGATCTTTGCACCAATTATTATATCATCACATTTTATTCAATGAATAATCATACAACATTCATGGTGGTATCATTACAATTTCCTTAGTTATTACATGATTGTGACCTTTCACTGATCGTTATATCATTACATTCACTTTAGGGAATGGATAGCTCCACACAACTTTTATTCTGGTAATAACCTTGAATATTCTTTAATAATATTGCTACTTTATGAGCATATGATCATATATGTATTACTTGCACTATGTTTTATGTGCACATTGTTTGTATACTAAACATATAAAATACGAGACAACATCATATTAACAACTCAAACTTTCAACACTTTGTTCTTATATGATCACTCCCTTTATTCGCCTCTTTTGGTGGTCTATCTCGTTATTAACATGACCATCATTACACTTTTTTTTTATAATCGATTTCATTATTAATTTGACCATTATATGAAATTATTTCAAACTTTTCATTTGATATTGCTACTTCAAGAGTATATCTCAGGTGTGACAAATGGAAAACTTTATCTTGTTTTTCCTTGTAAATAATGTTCTCTTTTCTTTCCATCAATTGAGAAGTAGTTGAGTCGTATAAGATTTATCAATCTTATATCTTACGACCTTTATAATGAGATACAGGGAGTATGACACTTTGGATGTCAAATGTAAGCGTATTTATACTTTTCATGATATTGATAATAAACCACAACTTTGGTTTAGTTGTTCAATCGTGTCACCAGTAAAGTGAGCAAGTTATGATAAAACTTCATAACCCGTTTTCATCACTTACAACTTACAAATATATATGATTTATGTGTTATGCTATCGTATCATAAATATGTATTATCCTATCACAAGTATATCATACACCAAAATATCTCCATAAAGCTTCCATAATAAATTTTTTTATCAAATAAACTCCTTTGAGAGGTATCCAGAAAGTCTTAACATTAACTTAATATGTCTTTTTACTAGCTACTAATTTGTAGCAATTATTTGTCATCAGTGGGAGTAAAAATAATGCGATAAATTGTCATGTAATATCATATAACGCACCAAAGCATAGACCTATCATATATTGTATTTATAGTAAAATGACTACGAACACTTACATTATATATCAAATATACATATTACACATTCTCAGAATTGAATGTACATGAATATATAAAATATTATAGCATATTTTTTCATGGTATAATAATTCTTTTCATTTACGAATTACGAAAAATTGTTAAATAAGATTACACATACAACTATACAAGCAAACAAGAACAAACAAGAATAAGTAGCAACTATTATTTTAGAAAAGAAAGCCTATGTTAATACACTATAAGTCATTAGATATCCTAACTTATATTTAGAAGCAATATCACTTTAAGATATAATTATCAAGGGCGTGAAGTCATGAAGTTTTAGTACACAAGCTTAAACGAGATAAATTGTAAACTAATCATCAAATACAATATCTAAACTTAAGAGCATGAAATCTCAGATCCAACAGAAATTTAACATCAGAGCATAGAAAAATACCGATGTGTTAACCAAAGATAAATATAGCATATAAAACATACTGATGCATAGTATCTCTTTTAGTATATAAAAGAAAAGCAATATATTACTTTGTTTTGAGAGGCCTTCTCAAATCCCATAGATCTTACACAATAAAACTTTAGAATAATTAATCATCATAAGTATGTATGTGGTAACATCGGCCAATGTAAAGTATGCAATTTCTACGTGATAACATAACTTTACATCATATTATTATAATGTGGCAAATAATAATCTTTCGATAATAAAACAATTAAAAAAATAAAAAAATTAGGCTATTATACATGTACACATTAAACAATTGCGTTGTTATACATCTACTCACATTGAACTTTTAATTACAATAATACTAATAATATTAATTATGAATAAAGATAACATGAGATAACCTCATAATAAGACCAATTGCGGTGCTATACTTCTATAATAATAATAATAATAATAATAATAATAATAATAATAATAATAATAATAATAATAATAATAATAATAATAATAATAAATAATGTAAACTTAACTTATTATAAGTTGTAATAAATCTTTTTATTAATTCAACTAATTAAGTAATGATTAAAAAGAATAAAGAAACATAAATTCAAATGAATAACGTTTTGTAATGAGGTTAATAAGAATTAATATCACAAGTAATACTTTTCAATTCCATTTTACAATTAATAATATTCCATTCACCCTTGTAAGTTGCATTTGATTGAATTTAAGTTATATTATTATTACTAAATTAAAATAAATTCCAAAAGAAAAATAGTAAGAAAGTGGACTAGAGATAATGTACTTCAAAGAGTATACCAAATGAATTATATTTTTTCAAGGGTCCAAACATCTACGATGTATATTAAAATTAGTACCACATTCACATGTAACAACTTCCAAGAAAATATGGTTCCAGGTAATCTTCCACAATCTCATATTCAGATTTTCATACCAAACCTAATAAGTTAGCATTGATAGAAAATTGGAGAAGAAAAGGAAATCGAATCATACATTGATCTTTGTTCATGTGAGATCACTTTGACTTACGATAACATGATCCAACTTTAAAAGCGTTCGTGCTGATAACGTGTTATAAAATAACGGTCTATTAGCAACCTATATACACGATAAACATAAGAACATAGATCATGTAGAGAAAGAAATATGAAGAATGGGATAATTCTTATTGATATTGAGTATATCATCTCAAATACATAGGACCTCTATATATAGACCATATCTATATATATATAAATGAGATGGATTTGGGCTAGGTGGCATTTGAATTTGGCCATTTTTGCTGATGTGGCAACTTATTGTGTTGAGTTTAGGAGGGAAATCACATATGACTTCTATAACTACAATTTCAAGAAAAAAGAGGCGGGATCCGAAATGTTTTGGGTCGGGTTTTATGTTTCCGAATACACCTTTTGGATATATTCGGATCATTTAAAAGCTGCTTCATTTTCTTTTCTCTCATTCATACCTACTCAACTTTACCCTCTTCTCTCTTCCTTTTGTTCTACAATCGGTTATCTTCTCACCAAGTTTACAAAAATTAGGTGAATATCAAAGGTAATTACACTAAATTGAAGCTAAATATTTGTTATTATATGTTCTGAATAAAGATCGGAGTTTGATTTTATGTTATTCCTTTCTATATAAAGTTAAATTTATAAACATTGTTTGTACTTCTATTAACTTCTTTTTTGGTCTGATTTTTTTAGATCCGACCATAAATCTTGAAGGTATGTTGTTTTACTTTGTTGTTTATGTAGTATTCATCTTTAATCTAACCGATTCAACATGTTTACTTTTTTTTTAAAACCAAAATCTAGATCAGAGGTTTTTTCTGATTTTTGTTTCAAACAAAATCAAGTTTTTGATTTTTCTTTATTTCTGTAGATCCGACCATATTTATTGCAGTTACTGAATTTTCTTCATTTTTTTTTCATGTGAATCCCTAACTCCGTCATAACAATCAGAATCCCACCATTCGTCAAGCAACAGAGGTTAGTTAAATCTTATACTTTTTTTATCGTTTTTAAGTTTATCATATGTATTTTTATGCTTTCTGTTCAGTATTTTTTTAATTAATAATATATTCTGAATGTTTTATGGGTTATGGTTTTTTTAATTAATAATATATTTAATTGAATTTAATTGATATTGTTTATTTTTTGATATATATAGTCTGCCTTATGCCTTATTCTTATTAAATTAACAGTGTTTTGAAAATAATATAATTTAATTGTTCAGTTATTATTTTTTCAAATTTGCTTTAAAGATATTTTTAATTTCTTTTAAAAATATATTTTTTTTCTATAAACAGAGTAATGTTTTTAAGCTTAATTTATGAATTTGAAATTATAAGTCTGTTTATGTAATTAGACATTGTTTCTATAATTAGGTTGCCGTTATATTTTTAAAAAAATTTACTTACTTCCCTTGCAGTTATGGTTCCAATCAACTCTTCAACTTCCCTCCAATCTTCTTCCAAGAATACCATCGGTTTCCATATAATAATGAATTACTTCAGTGGATCTACATATATAGATGGTTTTACATTCTTCACCGTCTTCATCTACATCTACTTTTTCTTGAATCGATATCTGAATTTCACATATCGCTCTATAAATCTGTAAGTTGTTTTTGTTAAATTCCTTCTTTAATCATTATTCATGTGTTCTTCATTTTATTTAATGTGTTTAAACTATGTTTATGTTTATTTAACCCTAAATCCTATTGGGATTGAAAAATATGTTCATTTTTGGGTTTTAAGATTATGGTTTTGTTAAAGAATATGTTGTTTCTACAAAACCATAAAACCGATTTTGATGCAGAATATTTTTTATTTCTAATGTTTATTTATTCTATCAAGTTTATACGAAACCCTAGATCCGATTGTTATGAATATCTGTCTTAAGTTTTATTTGAATTGATGTAAAATAACTTTTATTTGATTGTGATTGTTAATAAGTTTGTGAATGTCATTCAAAAGCATAAATCCTGTTGGCATTGTAAAATATGTTGATTTAGGGGTTTTAAGATTATGGTTTTGTTATAGAATATGATGTTTATGCAAAACCCTAAAACCGATTTTGATGCAGAATATGATGTTTATAGGAAACCCCGAATCCGATTGTTATTGAATATAGTTTTTTTATGAATTTTATTTTTTTATTTGGTATGATTCTGTTTATATGATTTTTTCAGTCTGATGTATTGTTTAAGTTTATGTTATACAAACCCTGATTCTGATTGTCATGGAAATTCTTATGATTTTGTTTTTATTTCACATGTTTATGTAATCTATCAATTTCTGAGGTCACTTTATCTGCATTTGATGATAGGATAATACGATTTTATATTTTAAGGTGTTTTAAATTTTGTTAATTGTCAGTGTAAATCATTTGGTTACAATATTTTTTATTATGATGTATCATAATGGTTATATAATTGGTTGCCTCCATTTGTTCTAGATTTTTGAATAAATGATACTTTTGATGAGGTTTGTTACATATGGAATGTTATTATAACATGTCGTTCACATTGTTTTTTTTTTTGTTGTTATTTATATTTTTTTAATAATTTATCTGACGTGGTTTGTTTATGTAACCTGTTTTTGTAGGTATTTGATATGGCTGAAAGTTCATCAAGGTATTTTTTGTTCGTTTTTTTAGTTTATGTAACATTTCATTTGTGGAATCTGTGTTTTTTTTCATGTATTTGTTTTTTTTCTCACACTAACCTTAACATGTTACACTTTATTAACATCGTAATTTTTAAATCAGATTCAGAGGACCCGGGTTCTGTAGGCTAATGAATGTAGCAGACGAACTAATTCTGGTAAATGATAAATTATTACATAAGTTATTTTTGTTCTTTTGTTTTTCTTATTATTAAATACAGTTTATTATTATTGTGTAACATATATTTTTTCACTATAATTATAATTCATTTTGCATTTGTTTGTTTTATTAGTCCATTCCAGATGACGCTGCGTGCAAACTATGGGGTGTAGATAAAGGCCCTACAAATGTTATGATACACACTGAAGATGGCCGATTATTTAATGTTTCTTTAAGTGCTTCTAAAGGAAAGTTATTCTTTTTCCATGGTTGGTCCAATGTTGTAGAACAAAGGCTGTTTGGTAGTATTTAATCCTGTAGATTCTACTACGTTTAAATTAACATATTTCGTTGATGGGGTTAGTCGTGGCTCTTTCTGGACGTATCCGCTCCCTCCATCATCTCATTTTTATGTAAGATAAATTCTATTTTTATTTTTTGTAATGTATTGATGTATTACTTTACTTATATTAAAACTATTTTTTTTTCTTTTTTTATCATTCCCACAGGTCATTCCTGAATATATCCTGCCAAAAGTTTATGATTATTCCTCAAATGATGTAATATCTACTGTAATTATAGACAACAAAACGTTTAACGTTGCCATTGAAACGTCTGACGGTAAAGTCAGTTTTACCGTTGGTATTGACGTAATTGTTAGTCAGTTACAGTTGAAGGCTGGTTGTTTTTTGTTATTTACAAAAACTTTTGGTAATTTTTTCCATTTAAAATTTTTTGGAAAAAACGGTGTTGAAATGAATTTTCCTGATGTAGATGTCGATGAGGTAAGTTAAATTTTGGTAGTTAATTATATATTTTATATATGTTAATGTAATACATGTTATATATTTAATTTGCAGGCTGAAGTTGCACCTATCGATGCTGAAAATGAAGTTGATGAACAAATACATGGTGGTGTTCGTCGTTTTATTCGTATGGCTGGTGAACGTCATTTTGTAAATTTTAATATCATTTTACAAACCGCTAAAAAACAAGTGTTACAATTTTTTGTTACTTAATAAACATCGTTCTTTTAATTTCATATTTATTATTAATTTTATTTTTACAATAATACAGAGGATTCCTGATCCTGTTTCACGGATGGCTAGACTTGATGAAGGTTTAAAAGATATCACCGTTAGGCTTATGCATCTGGATCCGCCACAGCAATTTACCAACGGTACCAGACGTGAAAGAAAAAGCGACGGAGGTTGGCGATACGCGTTAACCAGTTGAAGAAGTTCATGAAAGCTGCTAGAATTAAGGTCCGTGACACGGTTCACTATTCTTTTGATGAAAATGACCAGGTGTTGAGTGTTGAACGAGTTGTACCTTACGTTAGGCGTAGTCATTAGTTATATGACATTTAGTGCATGTTTTTTGCCTTTCATATGTTAGATATTAACTTTTTATATGGTTTTGTTGGTTTTTGACATTCGTTATGGTTTTGAATTTCAAGTTATTACATTTTTTCATATCTTAACTTTGCTTTTAACCACTCATTTGTCATGTCTTGAAAGTTTAATCTATGTATTAAGTAGTCATTTCTTAAATTTTATAAAACGTTAACTGATGCTAATGATGTTACTAATTTCTTCAAAAAGTATATTAAACACAATTTTATGTTAATCAATTAAGCATTTAACATGATTTAAAATAATCCGGATCCCATTCTTTCTTTTATCTTTCTCATTTCTGCACAGAGAGTATAGTGTTGTCATTATTATAAGATAGTATTATGAACATTTAGTACTACATATAGAATAGATAGATAACACTATGATTGTCATTTTTAAACCTTGCATTATAGTTTTGAGATGTTACATTATAAGGTTTTTATATATGATTTAACATAAATAACCCATTTTATATTCATTTTAATTATAGAAAGTCAACTGTCACTTAGTATGTTGCAATTTCAAAATTTCGTTCTTACTTTGCAAGTGATTAATCATAAAATTTCGTCCTTACTTTGCAATTTCAAACTTATAATTATGGAAACTGATTATTCATAAAAATGTAAAAAATTTGATTTTTTATATTTTAGTAAAGGTTGTCAATTATAGAAAATATGTTCCAAATATAAAATTTTACTTTAATAATTGTAAATAATTTTTAAATTCGTAAAGTGAACCCGAAGTTATATAATTAATATGTACAGTTTTCGTTTTTACAAATTTGAATTTATGTTAATTCGTTTTATCTAATTATAAATTATATCGTTTCCTTATTTATTGTATTTTAAAAAGGAGGTTTATTTTGATTAGAAATATTGATAATATATTACTAAAAATATTAACTTTATTAATTTGATATAAATAGATCATTTGTTTTCTTTTTATGCCAAACTAATTTTTTTGCAACAGTCCATTCATTTATTTGATTTCTTCTTAGCTATAATGGAAAACGAAGGTCAGATCACCTTGTTGAACGATATCGATGCTCTTAGCACAAACTACACTATCAAGGTTAAAATTGTTAGTTTGTGGAGGAAGAAGATGAGAGGTAATGAAAGAGAGACATATCGTATAGATATGATACTGATGGATGAAATGGTAAATTAATGATTTAATCTTTTTTGTTTTAATTATACTGATTTTGATTGCATTTTAACATACCCTTTGCATGTTATTCTGTATTTATACACAGGGTACCAAGATTCAAGCTTCTTGCTTGCATAAGCTATTTTCAAAGTTTGAGAGGCATCTTAATGTTGATGAATGCCTTACCATAAAACGGCCATCTCTTGCTGCGAACACTGCATCTTTCAAGATTGTTCCTAACAATCAGAAGCTATCTTTTTACTATGATATGTTTGTGGAAAAGTGCAATAAATGGGAAGGTCCGCAGTACTTTTTCAATTTTGTTGAGTTTAATGATTTTCTTTCCCAGAAAATAAAAGAGGGTACGACAGTAGGTATGTTAGTTTTTATTTACAATCTTTATATACATTAATATTTGTTTGCGGATTTTATAGATTTTTTTATGTTCTTATATATGCTGACATCTATTTTATATTTTTGTTAGATTTCATTGGTTATGTTGGTGTTTGTTATAACATCGAGGAGACTAACAAAAAGGATGGTAGTAAAGGGAAACGCCTTAATCTTAAGCTTCAAGATCTTGAGTAATACATTTTATAAATTGTGTTTAATTTTTTTTTCCATTTTATGCTTTCAAATTTACAAAATGTTGTTAAACTTATATTTTTTTTCTTATATTCTATTGTAGAGATGTTCAGATCGATTTAACTCTTTGGGATGATTACGCTAAGGACATGTATTCTTACATGGTTAGTGAAAAGCGTGAAGCACATGTTGTCGTTGTTGTCCATTTTAGTGTTGTTAAGACATACAAAGGTGTTTAACTCATAGTGCATTTTATACCAAACAATGTATCTAGATGTTGTTGCTTTGTATCTATTTTTTTTATTGCTTAAATTATTTTTACCTAACAATAGGCAAATGGGGATTTTCAAATAACTTTGATGGTTCACGACTTTTCATTAACGAAAATTTTGATGACATGCTATCGTTCAAGCAAAAGTAAGTGTTATTATTTAAACATATTTTTTAAATTTTATCAACTTTACGTTTTGTTTGTATTTTTTATTAATTAAACATTTTTGTTTATTCAAACTGTTTTGTAGGTTTCTTGCAAAACTTGCTGCTTCAACTGAGTCAAGTAGCCATGCTGGGTCATATATGATGTGTTATGTCGAAGATGAATTTTTTAAAGAATGATGTTTTTTCACCAATTGCTTATCTTGCATCAATCTTAGAGGTTTTCCTTAACATGTCATGTTTTATATTTTTTATTTTAACAAAATTTTAATAAATTATTTATCTTTTATTATATTAAACAGCCAAAGAAAGTGGTTGTTGTTGGAACTATTGTAGCAATCGTTTCAGATAAGATGTGGTATTATGATGGGTGTAACTATTGCAAGTCCAAAGTTGAGCAAAAGTTTGAAACATATGATAAGGATGATGGAACAAGTGATGTTAGAGATGAGAAGTTGTATCAATGTTCTAACAAGGATTGTAATGGAAAAGAAGTTTTCACGCTGTCCAGGTAAAGTGTTTGTTAGTCATACTTCTAATTATTGTTCATTCAACAACAACAACGTAGGTCGTATATATTATCTATTCATATATGTTTGTTAATTATTTAAAAACCATTTTAAAGGTTTAAAATACCGGTTCGCGTTCAAGATTCAACCGGTACTGTCACACTTACATTATTTGACCATGAGGCGTTGAAGTTTGTTGGGAAAACTGCAAAGGAACTTATACAAATTTAGGACGAGGTTATATTTAGCTATACTGTATATTTAATTAAATTAATTTTTTATACATTTATTCTAATGACACATTTTTTTTTAAATATAGTTAGTGAAGACAAATGAGATTCCAAGAGAATATCCAGTTGAATTTGAATCGTTGGTTAACCTAAAGTGTGCTTTCGTGATTAAAGTAACTGACTTTAATATTGTCAATGCTGTTGAGAATTATGGAATATCAGTTGTTACGACTGATGATGACATCTTGGATAAGCTCAACAAAAAATTTAAAATTGACCAAGTAAGCGATTGTTTTATTAATATATATTTGCACTTTCAAAACCGTTTAAAATATGTTGAACTATTTGTCGTTTGCTTTTCATGTTTTCACAGCTTGATGTCTCTGATTCTTTTGGTATGAGTCAGTCTGAGTTCCAAACTTCTGGTGGTGAATGTTTGAAGGTATAACTTAAAAAATAAACTTATATATAAGTTTATTTGTTGTGTTATTATAATTGTTTATTTCTTGAAGGATGCTGATTCTTACAATGGGGATAACACCACACCTGTTTCAAAGGATTATGTGGGTGACTTGAAACAATCATCTTCTGATATGAAGTGTAACCTTGATGATGTTTATTTGAATGAAGAGGGATTGGCGTCGTCAGCAAGTAAGTCTCGCATGTGTGTTGAGAAGAATGATCTTAATCAAGATATAAGCAAGAATTGATAAAGGAGATATTGCAAATTGTGGTTTTAATAAAAAAAACAATTTATTTGGTATTTGAATATTGGAATTTTGTTTTGTTCGTATGACTTTTTGATGTTTCAAGACATTTTATGGTTTGCCTATATATTGTGACTTTTTGAGTTATCCTATAATATTTTTGGTTGAGAATTATGTTTGGTTATATTCTTTATTTTATTGGACTATGTTGATTACTTTTTTTATTTTTGTAATGTAATAATGCAATAATATAAATACTAAAAAAATAAAAAAATTTGGTTTATTACTTTTCACCTTACTTAATTACTTTTCATGAACTGAACATTAATCATTTGTTGGTATATATTATTTACTATTCAGTTACAATTCTAAAGTTATTTTATGAAATATGCTAATCATGTCAATTTTTACTATTCAGTTACATTTCTAAACTTATTTTTAGAAGTTTCGTAATTTTAGCAATTTTATTTTACGAAATGACACACTATCTTCTAATTTTGAAACTAATAAATATAGAATTGTTTTCATATTTATGATCATTAATTTGTTTATAATTTATTTTTGTAATGTATATTATTAATTCCATAAATAACTTATACCTTAGGTCTATAAATTCAGATACTTCATAGACTTTTGAAACATCTTCATGGTTATCTGAATTTGCATTCTTAGCTTCCTTCTACGGTGAAATAAATTTTTTTCATCACTCTTTACATTTCCAGTAAGTTTTTATGTAATCCGTTATAATTTTATTTATTCATGCGTTTGGTTTTCATTGTAAAGCTATTAGTTTTTTTTGTTGTAGTTCTTTGTGTTGGTTAAAAAATGCATAATAGGTTTGAACAACTTACGTCGTATTCTTCTGAACGTCCACATATTGGCTTTGATAATAACTGTAAGTGTTTTTTTTTCTTTTATCTCAAACATTTTAAATAGTATTCAATTTGTTTTTTCGAAAACATTTTATGTTCTAAATTCTATATTTTTTTCTTCTTATTTACGTTTTTTTTTTCATTTTAGCTGACGAAGCTAAATATAGACGTTGGTTAAGAAAACTATATCTTGATAATAAGAAATCAAAATCAACAGCACTTCCGGATTATTTTGTTAGAGGTAAATTTTCTATCATTTTTCTATGCATATATCTTTTGAATATATTTAATCATATTTAAGTTGTATATATCACATTTTGGTCATTAAAGAAAGTAATTTTTTACCTATTGTATGATTTTTAATGTTTGCTGTTACATATGTCAGATTTTATTCATTATTCTATTTTTACATTATAGTTGTTTAGGCTAAACACAGACGCATGTTAAGAAAACTATACCTTGATAGTAAGAGATCAAAGATTACTAAAAAAATCATTTCTAGAGGTGGTGCTTCAAAGTCGTCATCATCAACACGAATCCTTTTAAATAACAGAGAGAATTTAACTCCCAATTTTTCAATCACAACCTTTCCTACCCAATCTTCAACTGTTATAGGGACAAGGAAGTTTACTTTTATGTTAGATAATGTTACAAATTTCACATTACTAATTTAGTTCGTCAACTCCAGTTCGGTTATATTACATATTATATAATCATTGTTTATATCTTATTTGGTAGTCATTTAAATTCGTCCGTTAATGTAAGATCTTCCATTATTACACCTTCTACTTTGAAGAAGAACGGAAATGTACTACAAGATCAGTTTACAACACCCAACCGTACACCGTTTGCAAACATAGAAAACATAATCCCAGGTTTGTAAATAAAAAAACAAACAGTTACTACTTGGTGATGTTTCACATTTTGTTTGTTTTTACTACATATAATATTTGAACAAATTATTTTTTAAATACTTATTTGTATTATCTTATTTCAATTTTTTTGTTGTTTAGGAAATAATTCTAATTCTTCGAGAAATGTAGCTTATTCATCTGGAGCATTTTCAAATCAGAATAGAAAGACAAATGTTTTGCAAGATTCTTCTACATCAACACTACGAATGACGAGGTCAAACAAAGAAAACATAACACCAGCTTCGTGTATTACAAACATACGTTCTCAAGTTCCAAGTGTACCGCATTTTTCTAATGCTATGTCTTCTTTGAATCGTATATCACCTGGTAAATTTTATAATTATATTGTTACATACATTTTTAATTGTATAATTCATATAGTTAACGAAAATTTATTTTTTCTTTTTTATTCAGGTATTATTGCAAGCTCATCAACTTTACCATTGAATGACTGCTATTCTCTTAATCCCGGAATAACGAATAAACGTAACACAACATCTTCGACCTCGGAATTTAGCTCGCTAAAAAAGATGTCTTTTGGCAAGCGTAGACTTATTCATAAAGCAATTGAAATAGAACCCATACCAATGGCTGCTCTTGATTCTGATGATGAAAATCATGTTCACGAGGTTGTGTTAGACGCCACCAAAGGCGTATCTAAAGGTAACTGATTAATGTTATCCATTGTTGTTTCATATTTTATTTTACCTACTTAATTATTCAATTTATGTTAAATGTTCAGATTACGTTGACCATGGTGACCAATCTCTTACGTGTGGTTTATGCTTTGCAAAGTTATGGCCAACCGAAGGTGGAAAGGGTCGCATTACACTTCAAAAGCAAACATATAGCTTATGTTGTGGATATGGTAAAGTTGACTTGCCTGAATATAAAGATTCTGAACCATCTTATCAGATGCTTTTTCGCTGTTTAGATCAGGAAAGCAAGTTTTTCTTAAAGAACATAAGACGTTACAATTCTATGTTTTCCTTTACTTCAATGGGAGGAAAAGTAGATACTAAAATAAACAAAGGTAATGCTCCATTTGTTTATAGAATCAGCGGTCAGAATGCACATAGTATGGGTAGTCTTCTTCCTAAGCACGGAGACCAGCCAAAATTTTCACAGCTTTATATCTATGATACTGAGAATGAGCTTGCTAATAGAGAGTTGTTATTCGGGTATGTATTTTTTTTACTTACCAGTATCTTAATATTACGTTACAACATAGAATACTATTTTTTTCATTTAAACGTTTAAAACTGTAATTAAAAACGTATCATTTTCTTACAGTGATTCTTCAAGCAAAGCATCTTTAAGGGCAAAGGAACTTGATGTTAAATTTATAAAGTTTCTTACCAACATGTTAGATTCTAAAAATATGTTGGTAAAAACTTACAGGATGGTACGAGACCATCTCCATGAGAATCCTAATGTTTCCCTTAAGCTTCGTATAATCTCACAGAGAGATCGGGACGGTAGGACTTACAATTTACCTACGTGTTCCGAAGTTGCTGCTTTAATAGTTGATGAACCTGATCTCAAGATAGAAAGTCGTGATATTATTGTCGAAAATCGTTTAGGAGTCCTTAAGCATATTAGCGAGTTACATCCTTCTTATCTTGCTCTACAGTATCCAATTCTTTTTCCGTACGGAGACGATGGCTATAGGATTAACATTCCTCATAGGGATTTTGGTCCTAACACAAAGAAGACAAGACCAACTTGTACAATGAGGGAGTTTTTTTCTTATAGAATTCAGGATAGGCATAACAAGTTTTCTCTAATTCTTAATGCAAGAAGGTTGTTTCAGCAGTTTTTAGTCGATGCCTACACAATGATTGAAAGTGAGAGGCTAAACTACATACGTTTTCAGCAAATCAAACTGAGATCTGATTCGCTTAACAGTCTTAAAAATGTTCAAGAGGTTGGTCAGAGTGATTTGAGTCATACAGGACAACCTGTTATATTACCGTCATCGTTTACTGGTGGTTCTCGCTACATGATGCAAAATTACTTGGATGCTGTGGCATTATGTAGGACGTATGGGTATCTTGATTTCTTTATCACAATCACATGATCCGAAATGGCCTGAGATTGTAAGATTTATTGGTGACTCTTCAATTAAGCCAGAAGACAGACCTGACATTCTTTGTCGATTGTTTAAGATGAAACTTGATGAATTGATAAAAGATATGAAGCAAAAGAAAATATTTGGCGATATTAATGCAGGTATGTCAAACCTACACATACTTTCAATTTATAATTTTTTTTGTCTTCCCATACATTTTATTTACTATATTTAACTCATCGTTAGTATATTTTTTTTGTAGTTGTTTATACAGTTGAGTTTCAAAAGCGTGGTTTGCCACATGCGCATATTTGCTTATTTATGAAAGCTGATCATAAGCTTCCTACGGTTGAACACATCGATCCCTTTATCTCAGCTGAAATTCCTGATAAAAACGAGGATCTTGAATTGTATTTTCTTGTGAGTGACTTTATGATTCATGGTCCTTGCGGACATGCCAACATGAAATGTCCATGCATGGTTGGGAACCGTTGTTCTAAGAATTTTCCAAAGAGGTTTTTGGAATCCACTTCCATTGACTCTGATGGATTTCCCATTTATAGGAGAAGAGATTCTGGTCACACGGTTGTGAAGAAGGGTGTTACTTTGGACAATAGGAGTGTAGTTCCATACAACAAAAATCTTCTTAAAAGATATCAGGCGCACATCAACGTGGAGTGGTGCAATCAGGCTGGCTCAATTAAGTATTTGTTTAAATACATTAATAAAGGACCTGATAGAGCCACTGTTGCTGTTTTTTATTCAGACAGAGGCCCCGATGAGGAGATCCCAAAAGATGAAATTAAATAATATTACGAAGCTAGATATGTTTCCGCATGTGAAGCCAGCTGGAGAATATTTGCCAATGATGTTCATTATAGGTATCCTTCTGTTATGAGATTACCCTTTCATCTTCTAGGACAACAAAATGTTGTATTTAGTTGTGAAGACGATATTGAGGATGTCCTAAACAAACCTCAAGTAAATTCCTCAATTTTCTTAGAATGGATGAAGATGAACAATTCTAAGCCTGAAGCAAGAGAACTTACTTATGTTGAGTTTCCTTCAAAATATGTGTGGAAGTTAAAAGATCGTTGCTGGCAGCAACGCCAAAATTATGTTGTTATTGGGAGAATTTATTCTGCGTCTCCTTCTCTTGGTGAGGCTTATTACCTAAGAATTCTTCTTACTAAGGTTAAAGGACCACGCTCATTTGAAGAAATCAGAACATATGATGGTGTTGTTTATCCTACTTTTAGGGATGCGTGTTATGCACGTGGCCTGTTAGATGATGATAATGAATATATCGAGTGTATTAAAGAATCCAGATTCACTGGAAACGGTCATTATCTTCGTTCTTTGTTTGGAACACTACTTTTATCTAATACGCTTTCAAGACCTGAAGTTGTTTGGGAGAAAAGGTGGGAGCTATTGTCCGAGGACATTTTATACAATATGCGGAAAAATACTGGCATGAGCGGTATGTTTTTCAGCCTTTTGTTAAATTTTGTGATGTTATATTAACAAATTGTTTTGTTATATTAAATAATTTTCGTTTTCATTGTAGGATTCGTTGTTACTGACGAACGTTTAAAGAATATAACGTTGTCCAAAATCGAAAAATTTCTTCTTCGTAATGGATCCAGCTTGCACAGGTTCCCACCAATGCCTTATCCTGATGATGACTATCTAATGTCCGAGAGCAACCGTCTGATAAACGAGGAGCTTTCTTTTGACACGGATGAACTGAGGGTTGAGTTCAATAATCTTCACAGGTCTCTAAACGATGATCAAAGAGCAGTGTATGCTGAAATTATGGATGTTGTTCGAAGTGGAAAGGGTGGTGTGTTTTTTGTATACGGTTATGGTGGTACGAGCAAGACCTTTCTGTGGAAAACTTTAGGTGCTTCCATTAGATGTAATGGACAAATTGTTATTAATGTTGCTTCAAGTGGTATTGCATCTTTGTTGTTATCACGAGGTCGTACTGCTCACTCACGATTTCATATTCCAATTAATCTCAATGAAGATTCGGTATGCCATATCAAGCCTAATACTGAAGTCGCGAATCTTCTATACGAAGCCAAGTTGATTATTTGGGATGAGGCACCGATGGTACACAAACATGCTTTCGAGGCTCTTGATCGTACAATGAAGGATGTTTTGAGTGTGTTTGATTCACGAAATTCAGAACTTCCAGTTGGTGGAAAAGCTATTGTCTTTGGTGGTGACTTTAGACAAATCCTACCTGTTGTACAAAATGGAAGCAGGCAAGAAATCGTAAACGCCTCTTTATGTTCATCCCACATCTGGTCCAGTTGCAAGGTGTTAAAATTGACAACCAACATGCGTTTGTCGGTTGGATCCAGTAGCTCAAACATCTAGGAGATAAACGAATTTGGTAAATGGCTTCTTCAGATTGGCGAAGGCAATGTTGTTGATTCTAACGATGGTGATGCAAATATTGAAATACCTGATCATCTTTTAATAACTGATGAAAATGATCCGATTCAAGGTTTGATTGAATTTGTATATCCTTCAGTTCTTCATCGTTTTAAAGACCGTGACTACTTTTCTGAGAGAGCTATACTCGCTCCTAAGAATGAAGTTGTTCATGAGATAAATGATCGTTTGCTTGCGTTGTTTCCCGGTGAAGAAGTAGAGTATCTTAGCTCTGATAGTTTATGTCCGACTGAGGAAATTAATGATCCGTTACATCAAGATTTATATAATCCAGATGTGTTAAACAGTGTGAAAGTATCAGGGTTACCAAATCATAGATTGGTATTAAAATTGGGCGTTCAGGTTATGCTTTTGAGGAATATTGATCAGCAAAACGGTCTGTGTAATGGTACGCGTCTTCAAATCACACGTCTTGGTAAACGTGTTATCGAGGCTGAGATATTATCGGGAAGTAATGTTGGTTCAAGAACTTACATCCCAAGAATTAGCATGATACCATCTGACAAGAAAATACCTTTCAAATTTCATCGAAGGCAGTTTCCAATAACCGTATGTTTTGCGATGACAATTAACAAAAGTCAAGGGCAATCTCTATCGAGAGTTGGTTTATACCTGAGAGACCCCGTGTTCTCACATGGTCAGCTTTATGTTGCGTTGTCGAGAGTAAAGACTAAAGATGGCGTTAAGGTTTTAATATTCGACAAAGATGGTAGGCCAACAAATAAAACTGCAAACGTTGTTTACAAAGAAATATTCGGGAAATTGTAGTTTAAACTTTTGTTATGAGGTTGATTTATCCTAACATCAATGTTTTACTAATTGTTTTTGATAATTTTTTTTCATATATATATATATGTTATCATTCTTCTTTTTGGTAATTTTCATGTAACCTCATTTTCCTTGACAATAATAGATGACATTTTTTTATGTCCGTCAATTTCTTTTTATTGTATGTTGGGTTTTTTTCTATGCTATTATTATATGTTGGGTTTTTTCTATACTATGTCTTGAAGT
This sequence comes from Helianthus tuberosus, assembly GCA_030545235.1. Classification (NCBI taxonomy): domain Eukaryota; kingdom Viridiplantae; phylum Streptophyta; class Magnoliopsida; order Asterales; family Asteraceae; genus Helianthus; species Helianthus tuberosus. Next base: position 93,949,281 of record CM060399.1, on the reverse strand, counting down.
TACTTTTTTATTGACTATGTATTTTGTTTTATTTTTATTGTGGTTTTTCATTATTATATCAATAGAAGATGATATTACTATGTATTAAACATAACATATAAAAAAAATTAGAACAGGTAGATATTTATAGACACGGTTACATAATAGAAGTCCAAACTACATAAGTATCGTAACTATTAAACATGTTAACCTACTAGAAAACAACTTTTAACACTACATAACTTACTGTACCTTCCTTGATTAGCCAAAATTACCATATATTATGGTTCAACCCTGTTTCAAAGTTTCAAACATCACAACTAGCGGAAAACACCGGTAAGGAAGAAAACACAAATATCTGGAAAGTACTGGAACTTGCAATGATCACCTTCTTTTATGTTGTTATCTTTAAGCCATTTCGCCGAGCCTTTCACAACATACTTGATACTGTTTTTATTTGGCTCTGCCCTAACATCATGTTTTGTCTCCACATTATGCCTGTTGGCGATCTTAACTTTCAAGGTTTCGTCAATTCCTGTGATTTGTGCTACTTCAACTGATATGCGCTATAAGTTACAAAACATAATAATAATTTCCATTAATGATGTTGACGTATTTAAAAAATACAAAAGTTAACCAAATTATGTAATCATATTTGACGCGTATTAACATATGTTTGTTGTCGGAACTTACAAAGCGTTTCGTGTATGGCACAAAAAATATCAGCGAACCAATATCATCATCATCAAACTCCTCTGATTCAGCCGAAGAGTCTTCAGAATCCGATATGACAACAACATGGTTTTCAGCTCCAGCCATTCTAAGAAACATATAAAATGTTAACCCGTTTTAAATAAAAGATCAAGTCCTAACAAATAATAAAAAAAATTTTGTTGTACTTTAAAGGAATGACAGACATACGTTAAATACGGTATTTCCTTTTGATGTTACATAAACATATCCTATATTATTAAGCATTTTTAATCAATCTAAATTACACAAACGCATTTTTGTTGTTACATCTTTTATTACCCAATAAGTCAATAGACGAGAAAAAGTTAACTTTACAATCTAATCGTATAAGACACCTCATTATTGTTTCATTTAAGATAATGATACTTTCGTGAACTACAACATTTATGGTTTAAAATCATTTGTTCCAACACCTGGTGTTTATACATATTTGTTCATAGCAATTTAAAAATTACGTGTTAAGTAATATTAGACAATCATTTTTTATAACTATGACTTTATGATTGTTATATGTATAAAATTTAAACTGATATAATGTCATTAATATTTTCATTATTTATAATCCACATATAAACAATACTAAAGCAACTGTTATCACATGAATGTATTTGATTACAAATAAAGAATGATTCATTGTTGAATATTATGCTATACACATATTGTAATTCATGAGCAAAAATATAAATACATAACTTTAATAAAATCGTATGTCAGTTATAGATGAAAAAAGAATAATGTAAATCATAAATTTTATGCAACAACCAAAACCATTTAATCATCCAAATCAAAGTATAAACCAAGAAAATCAATTTTTTCATAAGATTTTCAACACAATCTTTAAACCTAATCACACTATTAACCCAAAAAATTAAAGTTCCAAGCACATGCAATACATATAATCCCTTTTAAATTTACATAACATATTAATAATTGATTTTCTTGACAAATACTTAAACTCCGATTTCACATCTACTTAGTCATTAATCGGTTCAAAAGAAACATCCTATGAGTTATTTGGAATAATAAACACAAGTTGCAGTTGAGGTTAAGAAGATAACAATCATCGTAGAAGTGATCGGAGATGAAATCGGAAACTTACCTTTACTAATTTCTTCAACCTCCTTTTGGGTACTTCTTGAGCTATGTGAAGGAAAGTGAAGTGAAGTTGCAGTAGATATTTAGATGATATGATTTGATGATTGTCATAGATATTGTAAAAGAGATAAATATTGTTAATTTTAAATTCGGTTATTTTATAATTAATATTTAACTTTGTTTTCTATTTCCAATATTTATTTTACATAAATACTTAATCCATAAATATTTGGTGAAGTTACATTATATTGTAGATGATCATTGTGTTATTAATTCGGTTATTTCATAATGAACATTTACCTTTTTTTTATTTTGTTTTATATTTCCAATATTGACTCTAATAATTTACATAAATACTTAATCCATAAATATTTGGTAAATTTATTTTTAAATAAATTTACTATTGATTTGCATTGGATCCAACCATTTATTCACAATTTTTTATTTATAATAATGAAATATAAATGATGTTGTCTTAATAAATGACATATATTTCGTGATATAGTATTTTAGTAATATATAACTTGAAAATCATATAAAGTTTATATATATATATTCAAAGTATCTAATATCTAATTATGTAATTAACAATACGAAATATATAAAAAGAAGTTAATTGTCAAGATATTTAACATTCACATGTCAATTGTGATAAATTTAGTAACAAAATTGATACGATTAATACATACAATTTAAACAATAATAAACATTTGACTACTTTTATCATATATGTAATAATAATAATTACACACTTATTTATAACATAAAGGTATTGTTAAATTGTTATTATTTTCGAAAATTTTAAAGTATAGGGGGTGTATATGTAAATTTTAATAGTGATGGTTGTAATTAGAGGTTCTATGTTTATATTTTCATACTAACATCACATCTTTGAAATCATGACTATCACAATAGCCCTTTTCAACCAAAAGATTCCATGCAATATATGACTCGCCCATTTGTCCCTCTTAGTTGTTTTTTTTTATTATATATATTGATCTTTTATTATGAAACTTTACAATTAACATATTATTTATTTTACCAAACTTACATACATGAAATATCATACAATATTTATATAATGTTTTAATATTAAATAACTTTTCTTTTTACTAATTTTTATAAATTTTACTAATTTTTTTAGACAACCAATGGTACTTTATCGCTTCTTTGGTTTTTCATATTAATACAGTTTTAACTCCAGCAGTTACACAAGACGAGTTCAGTGAGAGGCGTAAGGTACGGAAATTGTATTTGGATGGCAAAAGATGTAATGTACTACATGGCTTCCGGGTTTCTAATAAGACTACAAATGTAGTTTACAAAGACATATTATCAAATTTATAGTTTGATTTAAATAATCATTATTTTTATATTAACAACCAACTTTATAAATCTTATTGAGATTGATTTTTCGAAGTTGTTTTTTAAATTTTACTTTAGGTTATTTGATTAGGTACGAATTGTGTGAATAATCTGAATGACCTATAAATAATCACAACTTAATTTGTAAATATATAGATTTCAACATTGATAATCCACAACCATTTATAAAAGATACCAACGTTACGTACATTCCAAAATATGGTATCATATAAGATATACCACTAATAGTTTTTAAGCTTAAACTACTAATTAAGGGAAAAAAAAAACATGGTTAACAGTACTTGCATGTCCCAAAAAAGAAGTAGACATCTAATAGTTACAAAAAACAATCATCATTTAGTCTACACAACCACCTGAAGCATTAGGTTATAGAAAATGTGTTAACCTGCATGAACTGGATCCACCTTTGATAAGATCAGGAGATTTAGTGAACATACAAATGTGAAATGCAATGTATCACCGACATGAAGGCCATTCTCCTTCATGAACATCGGCCAACCTTCGATAGCATACCTTACAGCATCTCCATTCTTCTGCCGCCTAAGATTCATATCTATTGTTTTTCCATTCAAGTTCATCACTTTTAACTCATGCACTTTGTTTTTGAATCCTCCAATTCTTACAATATCAGCAGGCATTCTCTGCATGAAAAAACATAGTTGTATAAGAAAACTAGCCTTATTGATGTTATACTATTTGTGTTTGTCATTCACTATTTTAAAAAATCAAACCAAGCGGTTATCTCCATTCTTTGTGAACTCATGAATACCAGTTTTGTGAACATCATTTATCCTTGCAACACCTTTTGGTTGAACATCCAATATCTTCAATGCTTTCTCATATCTCTTTGTATTTTCTTTAACCTTACGAAACATGATGCAAATTGTATTATTAGACTAATATATTTAATCCCAGCAGTTATAATAAATCTTCATTACTAAATGTTGTTAACTTAAGCTATACGTACCAAGCGGCTGTGTGTTCTCTGTCCAACAGTTGTCACTTCTGGCATTTCCACTTCTGATTCACATATCAGGCTTTTACTGTTTTCTTGATTACAACATTCCGCAATCTCTTTTCCTTTATTTTTAAGCTGTTAACACAAGTACTAACGTTAAATAACAAATGAACAAAAATTAATTAAATATATCTAAATGTATGTAAATATATTAATGAAAGTACTCATCTATTATTTTCTTAAAAATAAGTACATCTGCTTTTGGTTGTTGGTTAGTGTCTTCTATGATCAAACTCTTTCTTCCTGCCATTGACATTTGTTTTCCATCATTGTTCTTATTCACCTCTTCTTTGTTATGTCCTTCAAGCATCTGTATTTGCTAATTAATAAAATCCACAAATTGTTATTGTAATTTTTTTAATCTATACCAAGGATAAGTTATTACCTTACTAAGTATTTGATCTGTTGAGTCATCATCTTCACAGAAATTCTGTTATAAAATAAGATACCTAAATAAGTCATATTTACGTAATACTGTTATACGTGAATTTAAATGACTTACAAAGTTAACGTTTTTGTAGTATGTGTCTCTAGGTATTTCCAGCAGAGAGTCATCTCCACTTTCTTCTTTCTTTGTAAAAATTACCTCAACTCCTCTACGATAAATTTTCAACTCAAATGTGACGCTGTCCGTCTTCTTCAACAAGAGTATATCATCGTCTTGTATTGCAAGATCATCAAATAACTTCGGACAACCTTTTGTAAAAACATAATTATCATTGATTTTGTCCGTCTCAACGTTCCAAGTCTGACCTGCTGCATGAATTTTGTAACAATCTTTGACTGGAGAATAAGCGTAACAGTTTGTTATGTAAACTTGAGGAATCACCTGAAAAGTTTTGTAATATTTTATTGATTGATATATATGTAAACCATTTATTTTAAAACTATACCAAAATAAATCTTAATTTAGTCATGTTAGTAGACTTACTATAATCTTTAAAATGCCGTAACGGTTGACCGTCACAAACGATTCACCACATATGTTTCCAACGAAACAATCGATTTGAATGTTTTTTTCTTCGATTATCCTTAACCGCAATAATGTTCTCTTTGGCAACTCAAGCTCCCTTATGACATTACTCCATCCGTCAGTGATAACGGATTCCCCACTTACACTTCTCAAAGAAACTGGCCAACTTTTTCCACTTTCATGATGTATCATTATTTTTGTTCTTTGCCAATAATTTCCATATACGTTCTTAACAAACTCAATTGGAAGCACCTACGGTTACATTTATGTTATACATTTTACTTAATAAAAGATATAGATAATTGTTTGTGAAAATTGTAGTATACCAGTTTTAACGATGATTCATCTTCTAACGAAGCGACACATGACGAGCTCATTTTTAAATACCTGTAATATACAACATATTTTAGAATCATTTACTACTGAACATTAAGTCATACATATTTGTTCATAGAAATATAAAAATTACGTGTTAACTAATATTACACAAAAATTTTTGATAACTATGACTTTATGATTGTTATATCTATAAAATTTAAACTGATCTAATGTCATTAAATACATAACTTTAATAAAATCTTATGTCAATACAGGTGAAAAATCACACTATTAACTAATAAATCACATGCAATACATATAATCCCTTTTAAATATACATAACATACTAATAATTGAATTTCTTTACAAATAGTTAAACTCCGATTTCAACTCTATAAACAATATCAACAGAATCTTTCAACCAAAACCATTTAATTATCCAAATCAAACTATAAACCAAGAAATCAACTTTTTTATAACAATATCAACAGAATCTTTCAACCAAATCACACTATTAACCCATAAAATTAAAGTTCAAACAACATGCAATACATATAATCCCTTTTAAATATACATAACATACTAATAATTGAATTTCTTTACAAATAGTTAAACTCCAATTTCAACTCTATTTAGTCATTAATCGGTTCAAAGAAACAAAATCTTATGAGTTATTTGTAATAATAAAGAAAACTTCAGTTGATAAATGAAGATAACAATGTCGTAGAAGTGATCGGAGATGTAACCGGAATTTTACCTTTACTAAATCTTCAACCGCCATTTGGGTGTTCTTGAGCTTTGTGAAAGAAGGTGAAGTGAAGTGCAAGTAGATGTAGATGTAGGTGATTTGGTATGATTATCAAAGATATTGTAAGAGGTAAGTTTTTTTTATTTTTTAATTCAGTTATTTGATAATTTTCATTTACCTTTATTTTTTTGTTCTATTTCCAATATTCACTCTTAATGATTTACATAAATTCTTAATCCATAAATATTTCCATTATTTATTTGGTAAATATTTCATAATATACCACTAACATTGAATTTAATCAATGTATATATGTCCTCTAAATATATAATTGGAAATAGAAATCAGCCAAAATTTTATTTAAATTTTTAAACAGTTGTTTTAGAATTATAAGTGAATATAACAAAGGAAATACAAATCATAAAATGCAAAATATGTATCTTAAATGTAATAACATTTGATTTCGAATGGTAGAGATTCATGCAAAATACAAATCATACCAGATGTGAATAGAGAGGAAAAGGTTTTCGTTATGCGTTATGCAAATGGTCGAGATTCATGCAACGTGCGGGCATTAACGAGGGTGATACAATTCACTTTTCTTTTGATGAAACTCATCAAGTGTTGAATGTTGAATTGGTTGTACCTCACAAAAGGAGTACTGATCTGTTTTTTTACACTTAGGTTTTGGATATTTGGTTTTCATATGATATACATTTACTTTGTTATGCTTAATAGTTTTTAACAATGTTTAATGGTTTTAAATTTGAAGTTATTACATGTTATCATATGTTAGTTTACTATTACTGTTTCTTTTAATGGATAACCCAATTTTGATATTATTTAGTGTGCAAACTTTATCGATCATTGTTTTGACTTCCAATGCAGTTTTTGTTATGATATCCATTCATATAATCAGTCACAGACCGTTTTATCATTTATTCATACACCTTATTCATCATACAATGTTTTCGTTTATTAATATAAACGTATATATGTATTTGTTTAGAAAGATAGATTAACAACCCGTGAGTATTCACGGATTATAACCTAGTTATTAATACAAAAGTAAATAAAGAGACGGGTAAGAACGTGAAGAGTCACCATAAATAATTTGTTCATAACACAACTTTAATTATTGAACTATCTCTTAAATAATTCTATGCTTTCTATATAACAATTTAAAATTGCTGTTAAAAAAATAAACTTAAATTAATGAACTCTCACGTGGGTGTCTTGATGGAGTTCAGTGGTTGTTAAAACCAAATGGGATTTCAATTCCATCATGCAATCAACTTGATGTTTTGGTGGAAAGTTGATTTTTTTTTCTTATGAAAGGCAAAGATAGGCAGCACAATGAGGAGTTCACTTCTAGTTCCAGTCTAAAGTGATATTTTATCGAAACTTAATTGATTGTTTTTTGTTTTTGTTTTTATGGATTATCTAAAATCAAATGGGATCTCAATTCCAATTGATTCAATAAATGTCAAAGAACTACTAAGAATACATGCATTATGCTGCGGGGTTTCAATCGATATCTATTTTGGTTTAGCATACTAACCGAAAGAAATATGGTCAAAAGAATATCGACGCATGTTTTGCATCAACCAAAAACTATAAACATAAATTTAAATTGGACAGCGAGACAGAATGATTTTAAATTAATTGTAAATGGAAATGTAAATGTTATCTTAAATATAACTTCAATGAAAAGGAACATAAAACTAAAACACTAAACATAAAGAAAACTAAAAAATAAAAATAATAAAGTCCAGAAAAAATAAAGAAATAAACAACAAAAAAGCCAATAGGATAAAAGCACTATCCACATAACTTCCTAATTGTAATTTATGTTAAAACGTAGACCAGCAGCTGAAAACATATATAAAATAAGCAAGAAAACGAATTATATTTGACACATATTTCCGAAGAAAATTTACGTCGAATCATAAACAACTTGAATTTATACTGATGAATGCATAAAAATAAGCACGTAAGAAAATAGGTACGGCTTGTTACGACGATATCAAAACGTAAAGTGACTCGAATTTATAACGTCTAACTAAAACGTATTATATTTGACTCGACGTGTTTCCGAAAAAAAAAATTACATCAAAACATAGACCATTTGAATACGTAGATAAAAATAAGCACGAAAACGTATTATATTTAATCCGACTCATTTATAAAAAAAAAATAAATAAAATTTACCATTAAAACGTAGAACAACTGAAAACGTACATAATAATAAGCATAAGGAATATATTATATTTGACCTAAATTATTACCGGGAAAAATTTACATCTAAACGTTGATCAATTTAAATTTATACAAACACATACATAAAAATAAACACGTAAAATTTGATTACAAAATTATAGAAAGATAAGAGATTGTAATTGTTAGCATCGAAAGTTTAAGAGTAAAAGTATAAAAAAAATAATAAAGAAAAAAAAAGTCAAAAAGAAAAGAAAGAGATAAAAGACAAAAAAAAAAGGCAAAAAATTATTGTTCATCCAACTTGCAATTGTTATATTATATAATATATAATATAATATATAATTTACTTTTGAAAATGATGTATTTCGTCAAATTTAATTTAATACTAATATAATGATTTGGTCATTTCTATTGCTTGCTTTATATACCGTGCTCCAAAAATAGGAAAAATATTGATAATGATACCATACAAAACAACAAAGGGTGTTGCTAAATGCACCCTCTCTTTTACTTGTTATACATCTTTTCCTTTTTGGAATCACATTAAAAGTTTTCATATTCCCCCTGTAAATTTCAATTCAAACCTTTTTAGGTTTTTTTTTCCGTATTGTTAGCTTTAATTTTTTTGGAAGACATTTTTATCTTTAATTTTTAAAGAACGTTTTGTAATTTTTAAAATTTTAAATAACTTTTTTCAATGTTTTTTAATATTTTTAAATAACGTTTTTATCAAACTTCTTTTTTTTTTTTTTAAATGTTTTAAGGTTTCTTTAGAAAGTGACACTGTTTGTTTAGTCACCGTATTCTCTTGATAACTTAAAGAACAGAATTTACAAAAGATTATAACTGTAAATAAATTTGAAGGTTTGAGAACTGATAGAAACCAATTTATCGAATATATATGTATTAGGTTAGAACCCCGTGTATTACACGGGTTGAATAAATGTAATTTTATATATTAAATAATAAAAAGCTATATTTTTATGAGCTCTGTCTATTGTACGGATTTGTAGGATCGTTTGCACGACCAAAACGAGTCGTTCAGAAGAGTTCTAATCAATACGAGAGGCGGAAACAAACGTATCGACTATGAATCAGCTTGAAATACACTCTAATTGTCTTGTTTATTGATATAATAACGTTTTACAGCCTGGAGACACTTCGGCAGCACCTCGGTACCGGAATCAAAAAGTTGCAAATGATTTGAACAAGTCTGCTATTTATAGAAGTGCCATTTCGTACGAAATGGCTCTTCCATTTCTTGCGAAATGGCTTGTTCAGCTCACTTGTTCAGCTCAGTTTCTCGTTTTCCTTGAACTACGTGACTTGATCTATCATTCTAGTTACAAGACTCGATGCAAGACGAAGTCGACAGACATATGCACCAACAGACTCCCCCTTGGATGTCGACGAGTCTTCAGTATGTCGAGTCTTCAATCTTTATCAGTCTTCTCGCTCTCTCCAAAAATGTCTGACAGTGTAAGCATCCTATCTCTATCTTCTTTCATCAGCTTCTAATCTCTCCCTTGGATGTTGATCTAGTCTTCAATCTCCTCTTTCTAGTTCATTCCCAGAATCTTAATTCTGGCTCTATCTTTAACAAACTTTCAGGATCAGAAACTGGCTCTTGCATCTTCAGACTCCCCTTTGCTAGCAGACTCCCCCTTAAGTTAATCCGGGATCGTAATCTGACATAGCTTTTGTTCTAGAATCGAAACCTGGCTCAAACTCTGCTCAGGCTTTATGCTCGGGGACCTGCACAAATCTCTACCCAACAGTAAATTTCACAATGATTTAACAAATTTAGAAAAACACTTGTGGATATTATTCAATCATGGTTTTACATTTTTAATCTATGATGACCACTTGTAAGAAAAACATTCAAAATTTGGTTTCAACTTAATGAACCATTTAATCTTTTCAAAATCAATTTTCATTTCAAACAAACTTTCCCAATCCTTTTGTTCATCATGTTTAGCACTCAGAATTTTGAAAATCAACTTTTCAACATCAGTTGTCGAAAATAATATGAAATAAAATCTTTTTGTATTTTTCAAAAAATTATGCTAAAACACAATCTTTTTGGATTTTGTTCTATAAAGGAAAGCAATAAAGAAATATTTACAAACAATATTTTTGTGAGTTTGTGTAAGAGGATCATATCAGTTTATGAGACAAATCACTAGCACCGTTGAGCTTTCAAGCACTTTAAGTTCTAAACGATTCACATAGATTGACGATATTATTGTCCTCTTAAACTCAATCTAAAAACTTTCGAAATGCTTACTGATACGTTAAGATATATTAATTTTGCACTAAATTCTTATGGACCCCACGATCTCAGCATATCCCCTCATCATGCAATACACTGACTCAAGTAATGCTTTTAAACTTTCATCAACTGTGATATGTGCGAAAACAATGCAGAATGTTTAAACATTAACAATCAGGTCGATCTTTCGATACGCAGAGAAAGTCCAATGTTTAAACAAAATAAGAAATAAAAACAAGTTGAATATGTTTAGATCTTAACCACCAGTTCGATATTCACATATACGCAGAGGTGATCCAAGATTTAAACGAAACACCAAGAAAAAAATAAAGCAGAACGTTCAGGCACTAACATCCAGTTCGATACTCACGTATACGCAGAGGATGTCTAATGCTTAAACAAAATAAAGAAATCAAACAAGTTTAAATCTTTGCAAAAAGAAATGCACAATCACAGTGACTTTTTCAGCAAGTTGTGAAAGTTCACAAACTGACCGGTTTTTATGCTCTTTTAGCATTCAGCGATTACTGAGTAGGTACACAGTCACGAAGGATAAAACTAAGTACTATGCTTTCAACCGCGTTTCCAACTAGAACTAGGCTTTTTCATTTAAGTTTGTATCGTTATCGCAAATCTACTAGTCTAGCTGAGCCTATCGTCACATCTTTAGTGAGACCGTTTATCACATTTTAACTTTCCATTTCTTTAGCGTACTATGACAATCTAACTGATGTACTATCATTTCCTCTTTTTCACAACAAAACTCATTTTTGATTTTATCATTTTTTGGCTTTTTTCAAATTTTCAAATGTTTTTGGATTTTCTGAAAATTCTTACTCCCCCTAAAATTCAAAAACATTTTAAAAAAAATTTACAAACCGATGTGAATTGCTTCAAATCGCCATCCACTTGGCATAAACAATCAGAATTCCCCCTGACACCAAACTATTTTCCCATTATGATTTCAAAACACTTAAGTTTGTTTTAATCAAATGTTTTTTCCAGAAAATTAGTTTGTGGGGTTTCATCACTTTGTTTTCTCAACCACTTGTATGAAAGTTAAATCAAGTTCAACTTAATGACTTTGATTAACCACTTGTAGGTGCTTAACACAATACCACTAGTAAATCGAAATATGACATTTTTCATATTTTGAGAAAGATGCCGATTCATGCTCCAAGATTATCAACTTGGGAGCTCCGGTAAGTCAGGATTTTAATCAGAAAATGCAGTCACCCAAGCCTGACCAGCCTTGAGTGATTGTGAGTCATTTTCACTCCACCATCTTTTTGATTTATAAAACTCTTTCACGCCCTTTACCTTCCTGTTAACCATTTTTCCAAAAATATATTTCACATTTCCATTAAACGCCTTTTCAACATCAAATTCTTCCTTACCAGAGAAGAATTGATCTGAAATCTCAATCTTTCCAACTTTTAACTTCAAGTTTTCTTTTGACAATGGTGGAAAGTTTTCATCATTCATTTCTGGAACGAAATTCTCATCACTTTTCACAACAAATGACTCCTCTGACTTTGACGAGTCAAATTCATTGTCAGAACTAGTTTCAGATTTAACAACCCATTTTTGTTTGTTCAAATCGAATTTTCTTTTGTAAAAACATTTCGAACTTTCACCAACTACGAAAGTCGAATTTTTGAACTCTTTAAAATTTTCAAATGGTTGTCCTTTTTGATCAACACATTTTTTCTTCATTTTAGGGTTAGAAGAAACTCCCTGTTTTGTATTGGTGGACTGCGTGCAATTCCAAGCAATATGTCCAACCTTTCTACATTTGTAATAGGTTCTTCTTTCAATCCTCGGTTCAAATTCCTTCATCACAATCTTTTGTTTTTCAGCGAAAAACTCTTTGTTTGACTGTTTTCTGAACTGCTTCTCCTTTTCTTCTTCTGAACTTGTACCTGAAACAAATTTAGTTTTTGGTTTATAGTTTTTCTCATTTTTATAATTTTTAGGTGGAATAAAACCCAATCCTTTCTTTTTGAAATTACTGTTATGGTTTGGTTTCTTTTGATAACCCGAACCAGAACTGTAACCTTTTTTCTTGTTCAATCTTTGTTGAACTCTTGAAGTGTACTTTTTAGGTTTTTTAGTAAGATTTACATCTTTTATTTCAGAAACATTAATTTCTGTTAATTTGAAAACCTTGTTTATTATTTCAGTTTTGACACTTCTTATTGGAAATTCTTCATCAGAAAATAATTTGTCAGAATCATTCAAAGTATATGCAACTTTGAATGTTTCGTCATTCAATTTATTTTTCGACATCAGAAATTCTTTATTGTAAGCCCGTTTGACCGGTGAACTCGGACTCTTGTCTGATGAACTCGAACTTTCAGATTTAGACTCTGAATTTGACTCTTCATCCATATCTAACACCTGATCGACCACTTTCTTTAATAACTCAGACTCATGATCAGTGTCAGACGCTGTGAATGTGACGTCAATGTTGTCTGGTAACTCATCAATGGTTTCAGACTTTAACTTTATGTTGACTGCCTTTTTTAATTGCTCCTCATTTGGTTTTCTGGGAGAATAACTTTCCCAGATCGGAGGCGGACACTTGTTATACTTGACACTTTGTTTCTTACCAGTATCCTCTTCCGTCTTTTTATCTTGAAAAAGCTTCAAGACCTGCAACAGTAGGATAAACTCTATCAATCAAATAATCAGAAGATGTATAACTCATCAGCAATCGTCTGATTCTTTCATTCTCAATCCTTTCAGTCTCCAACTCCTGTTTCAGCTTTGCACAATCTTCAATATACTCATTGATGACCTTCTGCTTAGTCATTAATGTTGAACTCATCATTGTTTCAGCAGCTCCTATTTCTAGGTTTGTTTTGTTCAAACTATCAATCGTTCTGTTTAGCACATCATACGATTCTTTTACATACTTAACATCAAACAACAGTTTTTCTTTGAACTCATCTAGTTCACGATACTTCTTGTCTTTCTCTTCACAATGTTTGCATGGTTCCAAACATTTTAGACAAGGTTTCATGATCTCAACGATCTTTTCAACTTCGACTATTTTGTCAACTTCGATGATTTTTTCAACTTCAACAATTTTCTCAACTATTTTCTCAATGTCCTTTTCACTCATCGGTTCTTCATCAAATTCTATTTTTACTTCACTTTCTTCAACTTCGGCTTTTTCTGTTGAATTTTCTTCAACTTTTGCCTTTTCAGTTTCCATCTGAACTCGAATCTATTCTTCAGCAATCCTTTTTGCTTCTAATTCTTTCTCCAGTCTAGCAGCCTTTTTCTTATTCAACATCTCGATCTTATCTGCAAAAAACAAATTAAAACTAAATGAGTCCAAATTTTATCCAGCTGTATTAATATACTCTTCCTCATCAACAGTATCTTCATCACTTTCTGATGATCAGAAAATCTTCTCTCTTTTTGGTTTAGATTTGATTGACTCTTCTTCCAAGATTCGAGCAACAAATGCTGAATCAGCAGGAGCGTATTTGTCCCAGCTGAATCCCTCTGCCAATCTTTCATCATCTTGATTTACTAGATAAGCTTTCTTCTTTCCATCTTCAATAGCACGAGATGATGACGATTGTTGAGCAATCTGATGATAAATCGCTTTTCGATGATAATCATTGTTTCCAAACGGATCTTGTCTTCCTGTTGCTTCTTTGTTTATACACTCTCGTTGTCACACCCCGACCACGTAAAACAACAAAACGTGGCGGAAACGTCGGGGAGTGTTGTAACAGAATCATTGTTTCACAACCATGGATTAAACAATTTCGTTTTATTTAATTAAATGTATTACATTACATTGGAATTAGAAACAAAACATGAACAAATAGACTTTTATTGTTATTAAGTCGCTAAGGCCTCGTCCGCTCCTATGTGAGCATGCATCAATATCATCATCAAATATCATCAACTATGGTACCTGAAACACATGTGAAAATACGTCAGCTTAAAAATGCCGGCGAGTACATAGGTTTTATGTGAGGTCAGATTCATGGCTCGTTTTACATGTTACAATACTTATTTAAAAACCTTATTTTGAAAGTATAGTATTGCGACATAATTAACCAACTCAAATCAAGTTGGATATGATTTATAAAATCCCGTAGCCATGATTCTTAACTCCAAAACATTTTGTTTTATTAAATCAAATCGTAAAACATCTCGTAGAAACTCGTTAATAAGACTCGTATGGTTTATATTAATCAGAAAACATAATTGTGTGACATTGTTTCAAAATCGTTTACCCAAGTGATCTAGATAACGCAACGATATATAATGTGTTAAAAGCACTTATATATAGGAAGTACCAGCGGCGTATCCACCATGCTTTTAACACATTACACCCGCCTCGTTACCTAATCACTTCCCTAACCCAATGGTTCAAACAGTTACAAATGGTTCACATAAATCAAATGGTTACGAATGGTTCACATAAATCCAACGATTACAAATGGTTCACATACATCCAACGATTACAAATGGTCCACATACATCCAACGATTACAAATGGTTCAAAACGTAAAACAATTGTGCTAGCATGTTAAGTGAACATACATAGCAAAACATAATGAAATTATGTACTAATAGTGTACTAATGAACATAGCAAGTATATGATATGAAAACATGGAAAACACGAAAGTAACAAGTAGGCACATGTGTTTCACCCCAAAATATTTGAAAAACAGTAAAAGAGGGGACTATGTACTCACTTGAGATTGCTTAGAAGTCTTGAATAACAACCAAGCAAAGCTAGAGGGATCACGGAATCAAACGACACCTAATATAGGTAATTATGTAAATAAACGGACCTAAATCGAAAGATCGGATAGAATGAGGTTTCGTAAACCAAATGAGTATAGGAACTCATGTAATATAGTTTAACAAAGCCTACATACTAAAATGAAACCTAACCTAAGTGCTTACGACCAATTATGACTCGTTTAGGTAGCTTACGCCACTTTAACGCGTCGTTCGCGTAAAACGCGTTTGGAACGCCTAACTAGTCCTTTGACAAGTATTATATGCCTTAATATGTCTAATAATGTTGTCTAATCAGTTTAGATACCAAAAATTGTGTTACATATGCTTAAAATAAATTTATACGCCAAAAAGGGCATTTTGGTCATTTACCTAAGGCATATAAACTACCTATCATATAACTACTTAAACGAAGTGACCATAAGGTATAACCTCGGAAGGTTATTCCCTATGAAACTATGGTCACCTAATGTGTTTGGTCGGATCCTAATGATCAACCAAACGGGTCGGTTCGAAAGTATAAGCGGTTGTTTAGACCGCTTACCTTACGACCCTACATAAGCACTAAACCTAAAGTGACGAGCTAAACATGTTAAAACATGTTTAATGAGGTTTGAAAATAGGTTTGGTATCAAAACAAACGGTTTTGATACCTAAAAGTAGTTTGGTTACAAAATACGCAAGAATACGTATTTTGGCCGAAACTACGACTTGCCACTATGCCTAGATAACGTGGTAATCAGTAGGTATAGTCATAATAGACTAAAACCATCGTGATTACGCTCACGTTATGAAGTTCAAACGAACTTCGTGTTGACCATAAACTGGTCAATGCAGGAAAGTCAAACAAAGTTTGACTTTGATGCTAAAAACGCGTAAAAGAACGAAAGAGGACTTACAAAAGGTCCAAGAATGGAAATCTAGATCCAACTTGCTCAGGTATGAGGTGCTAAGCCCCAACTTAGAGCAAATAGATCAGATTGTGTGAGTTGAAACAATGAGGAGCATAGGTATTTATAGGATTTCTAGGACCGTTAGGATTGTTCCTCGAAAACCGAGCTTAAATCTGGACCGTACACATGCACCCATGGTTTTGCAAAACCATGAGCACCTTAAAAATAGCCCATAGTAACTTATAAACCATGTGCAAATGAGGGGAACAGCTGGAACAAGCTGAAAATCAGATTTTCCATTTTGGTCTCTTCCTAAGATAACTATGGCAGATTGTCAATTTTGGTCCCTGAATGTGCAAAACATGGTTTTTGATGCATTTTTGACACGTTTAAGCCCCGTTAATCCCATTTCAAGGCTCTAAAATGAAGTTAAAGTATAGGGAACATGAAACATGCTCAAAAATATCTCGGATGTCGGTTCGTTTGACCGTACGGTTGCGTTATTCGGTTAATTACGACAAAACACGAACGAACGCGAAAAACGGTCCAAATTACGCGAAGAATGGATTTTTATCAAGCCAGTCACTAAAATAAAATATTTTAATGATTTCATAAATTTTGGATGTCCGGATGTATTCAGAACGTAAGATATGCGCGAAAATGCAAACTTATGCACTTTTTGACGCTTTTAGTCCCTATTGATCAAGAAAGTTTATTTTTTCGCACCAAACACTTCAAAGCCTATTTCTAAGCAATGTAAAGGATATTTAGGGTGTTTATCTATTTGCGTAGAATAACCCATC
Organism: Helianthus tuberosus; assembly: GCA_030545235.1. Taxonomy (NCBI): domain Eukaryota; kingdom Viridiplantae; phylum Streptophyta; class Magnoliopsida; order Asterales; family Asteraceae; genus Helianthus; species Helianthus tuberosus. Next base: position 93,932,046 of record CM060399.1, on the reverse strand, counting down.
AAAGATTATGCAAGGCATAATCCTGTCATTTCTCTCAACGGACAATCTTTAAAAATGAAAATGAAGGAAAAATCAAGGATATTCATTTCCCTCGATGGATATTCTTTAGAAATGAAAATGAACGGAATGAGTCATTTTCCTCAATGGGTATTCTTCATAAACGAAAATGAACGAATAATCAAGAATATTCATTTCCCTCGATGGATATTCTTCAGAAACGAAAATGAACGGAATGAGTCATTCTCCTCAATGGGTATTCTTCAGATACGAAAATGAATGAATAATCAAGAATATTCATTTCCCTCGATGGATATTCTTCAGAAACAAAAATGATCGAAATGAGTCATTTTCCTCAATGGGTATTCTTCAGAAACGGAAATGAAGGAAAAATCAAGAATATTCATTTCTCTCGATGGATATTCTTCAGAAACGAAAATGAACGGAATGAGTCATTTTCCTCAATGGGTATTCTTCAGAAACGGAAATGAAGGAAAAATCAAGAATATTCACTTCCCTCGATGGATATTCTTCAGAAACGAAAATGAACGGAATGAGTCATTTTCCTCAATGGGTATTCTTCAGAAACGGAAATGAAGGAAAAAGAAAAATCAGGGATATTCATTTCCCTCGATGGATATTCTTCAGAAACGAAAATGAACGGAATGAGTCATTTTCCTCAATGGGTATTCTTCAGAAACGGAAATGAAGGAAAAAGAAAAATCAGGGATATTCATTTCCCTCGATGGATATTCTTCAGAAACGAAAATGAACGGAATGAGTCATTTTCCTCAATGGGTATTCTTCAGAAACGGAAATGAACTGAGTCAACTCTAGACACATGACAAAACTTGTTGTGGTTTCTGTGCACTGAATTCCATAATTATGTATGCATCCATAATTACGTAATTCCTTGCACAGTCCGCACAGTTTGTTTTGTAATGTGAAGGGGAAGAAAATCAAACCTGTGATGAGTGTGACTAGACTATCATAGGGTCCTTTTAATTAAATCGACAAATGATCTCTTTAATTACACCACCAAGGAGTCTTTTCAGCTATATCATCACATGATATTCCTAACCAGATTTTTGGATCAATCTGTTTAACTAGACCACTCAAGGGGTCTAATTATGGAATAGTACATTATAAACCAAGGGTCTTTACTATTACGTAGAAGCCCATTAAGGATTTAAGGTAGTACCTTTGGATATCCTACTATGAATCCCTTATACGAAGATATGGAAGATTCAATGAGGATTTGGATAGCAAAAACTTGGATCACACAAAAACATAAAAGGGAACACATAAGCACATAATCACATAATTGTTTAATTCGACCCTTAATTTGTTATCTTTGGACACGGATATTTAAAGCACACCAGGAATCCAATCCGTGGATTTCATTTGGCACTTTAATCATTTTCAAGAATCTATCTATGAAGATAGGATGATCTTCCAAAAATTCGATTTTGTTTTCAAAGAAACGTAATATTCGAATTAAGGTACACAACAATTTTAGGATTTACGGAAATACCCTTAGGTACCCTATTAAGGATTTATAGTGGTACTTTGGGTATTCGTCCAGAGTTGTAACTTGCGCCTTGTACTTCGTTTCTTTGGAAGAAACAGGTACTTAGGATTTTCGTGGAAAACGCAAGAGATCATAAAATGGAAGAATTTTGGGGTTAGTCTGTTCTTCAAGGAATACGATTCCTTGATTGTCGGTACACGGATTGGATTCCTGGTGTGCTTTAAATATCCGTGTCCAAAGATAACAAATTAAGGGTCGAATTAAAAGGGGAAACAAGAGAGAAAACAAATGAAATGGCATTGGGTAAGAATAAGATGTTACAATTACCGACCAAAATCATAGGTGATGGTCATTTGTTTGAACCATGAAGCAAACAAACGACACACAAAGGCTGAATCAAAGCAATTAGATCCTCATAATGTATCGCGAAGACATGCTCGCCTATAAGTGGACACTCACCCCAAGAGTTCCCAGGTAAGAGTGACTGGTCCGATTATGTGGATTTGTACGAACACTCTAGCCTTAGACAGAAAACTCAGGGTATAGGCATTCACTCTTCCAGTTTGCACGTGTTCACACTATTTTGGACCCAAAACTTTGACAAGATTTTGTAAACTCAAAGGGGTTCAAAACCATATAACAGAGGGTTCAAAACCTTACAATAGAGGGTTCAAAACCTAGTAATCAATCATCCAAAAACAGATGATTAATTTTCAAAGCGGATTCGGAATTGATGTTCTCATCGTGGTTATCACCTAAGGATAGATGACGTGCATGTTTTAAGATCTAAACACAAGATAACTTGTGTTGGGGTCCTAGAAAGGTTATAGTCTAGGTCAAAGCATTACTAATAACCTAATTCCCTATAACCATTGGCTCTGATACCAACTTTTCTGTCACACCCCGACCACGTGAGACAACGAAACGTGGCGAAAACGTCAAGGGGTGTTGTAACAGAATTAATTGTTTCAAATCCATGGCAATTGAAGTTTCGTTTTATTAATCAAACATGAGAGTTTACATTGTCTTAAACAAGAAACAAAGAGTACATAACAAAAATTAACTAGTTCTACTCTCGTTTTAAGTCACTAAGGCACAGGTCCGCCTAAGTATGTCTCGATAAGTCCTATGCATCAACTCCTGAAAACACATGTGACAATAGGTACGTCAGCATAAAAATGCCTGTGAGATACATAGCTTTTGTGAAAATAGGATTCATGACTTGTAAGTTTAAGAAAATGTTTAATAAAGTTTAGTCATGAACCTTGTAAATTGATTTGTTTTGTAAATCGTTTGAAAAACAATAAGTTTAGATGATATGTATAAATAAGAGAATAATGTATGGTTAACTGAATAACCATGTAAAATGAGTTTGTATAAGATAAGTTGTTTGTAAAACAATGTCTTGTGAAAAGTATGTTATTTGTATAAAATGTTATATGTCTCGAATTGAAATGATTCAAATAACGCTACGATATGTAATACCATACAAACACTTATATATAGGAAGTACCAGCGGCGTATCCACCATGCTTGTATCATATTACACACGCCTCGTTACTTAAATCACTTACTCAAACCAAACCATCAAGATGTAATGTTTAACAATTGTAGAAATGTTTAGGTATAGTCAAATGTCTATTGTCAAATGGTTCACATGGTTCAATAGATACAAATGGTTCACATAATGTAATATAATGTGTTCATATACTGGATGAGCATATGCAACAAAATGTAATGTAAAACAATATACTAAGTATGCACACAATGGGCATACATAGCATGAAATGTAATGTAAAACAATATACTAAGTATGCACACAATGGGCATACATAGCATGAAATGTAATGTAAAACAATGTAATAAGTATGCACACAATGGGCATACATAGCATGAAATGTAATGTAAAACGATGTACTAAGTATGCACACAATGGACATACTTTGACAATAGATACAAGTGGTTCACATAATGTAATATAATGTGTTCATATGCTGGATGAGCATATGCAACAAAATGTAATGTAAAACAATGTACTAAGTATGCACACAATGGACATACATAGCATGAAATGTAATGTAACACGATGTACTAAGTATGCACACAATGGACATACATAGCATGAAATGTAATGTAAAACAATGTACTAAGTATGCACACAATGGGCATACATAGCATGAAATGTAATGTAAAACAATGTACTGAGTATGCACACAATGGGCATACATGGCATGAAATGTAATGTAAAACAATGTACTAAGTATGCACACAATGGGCATACATCGCATGAAATGTAATGTAAAACAATGTACTAAGTATGCACACAATGGGCATACATAGCATGAAATGTAATGTAAAACAATGTACTAAGTATGCACACAATGGGCATACTAGCATGAAATGTAATGTAAAACAATGTACTAAGTATGCACACAATGGGCATACATAGCATGAAATGTAATGTAAAACAATGTACTAAGTATGCACACAATGGGCATACATAGCATGAAATGTAATGTAAAACGATGTACTAAGTATGCACACAATGGACATACTTTAACAATAGATACAAGTGGTTCACATAATGTAATATAATGTGTTCATATGCTGGATGAGCATATGCAACAAAATGTAATGTAAAACAATGTACTAAGTATGCACACAATGGACATACATAGAATGAAATGTAATGTAAAACGATGTACTAAGTATGCACACAATGGACATACATAGCATGAAATGTAATGTAAAACAATGTACTAAGTATGCACACAATGGGCATACATAGCATGAAATGTAATGTAAAACAATGTACTAAGTATGCACACAATGGGCATACATAGCATGAAATGTAATGTAAAACAATGTACTAAGTATGCACACAATGGGCATACATAGCATGAAATGTAATGTAAAACAATGTACTGAGTATGCACACAATGGGCATACATAGCATGAAATGTAATGTAAAACAATGTACTAAGTATGCACACAATGGGCATACATAGCATGAAATGTAATGTAAAACAATGTACTAAGTATGCTCACAATGGGCATACATAGCATGAAATGTAATGTAAAACAATGTACTAAGTATGCTAAGTAAACATACATAGCAAAATAATGTAATGTAAATCATGTACTATAAATGTACTAATGAACATAGCAAGTATATGATGTGAAAACAGGAAAGCACGAAAGTAACAAGTAGGCACATGTGTTTCACCCCAAAACAGTTTGGAAAACAGTAAAAGAGGGGTCTATGTACTCACTTGAGATTGCTTAGTAGTCCTTGAGTAACAACCAAACAATGCTAGAGATCACGGATATCAAACGGCACCTAATATAGGTAACTATGTTAATATACCGGACCTAAATCGGAGGATTGGATAAAATGAAGGCTCGTAAACCAAATGAGTATGGGAACTCATGTAATATGGTTTAACAAAGCCTACATACTACAATGAAACCTAGCCTAAGTGCTTACGACCCATTACGACCCGTCTAGGTAGCTTATGCTACTTTAACGCGTCGTTCGCGTAAAGCGCGTTTGCCTAACTAGTCCTATGACAAGTATTATATGCCTAACATGTTTAATTATGTTACATAATCAGTTAAGTGATGAAAGTTTAGGTTACATATGCTTAATTACCAATTACACATGAAAAGGGTATTTTGGTAATTTACCTAAGGCATATAAACTACCTATCATACAACTACTTAACGAAGCGACCATAAGGTATAACCTCGGAAGGTTATTCCCTATATACTATGGTCACCTAATGTGTTTGGTCGGATCCTAATGATCAACCAAACGGGTCGGGTTCGAAAGTATAAGCGATTGTTTAGATCGCTTACCTTACGACCCTATATAAGCACTAAACTAAAAGTGACGAGCTAAGCATGTTAAAACATGCTTAACTAAGTTTAGAAAACAGGTTTGGTATCAAAACAAATGGTTTTGATACCTAAGAGTAGTTTGGTTACAAAATACGCAAGAATGCGCATTTTGGCCGAAACTACGACTCGTCACTGAGCCTAGATAACGTGGAAATCAGTAGGTATAGTCACTAGGGACTATAACCATCGTGATCACGCTCACGTTATGAAGTTCAAACGAACTTCGCATTGACCATAAACTGGTCAATGTAGAAAGTCAAACAAAGTTTGACTTTAACGCTAAAAGAATTAAAGAACGAAGGAACACTTACAAAGGGTCCAAGAACGGAAGGTTTGAATCCGAACACTCTCAGGTATGAAGTGTTAAACACAACAACTTAGAGAGCAAGTTCAGATTTCAAAGGTGTGGGTTTTTGCAAATTAAAGGGTTGGGTATTTATAGGAAATGGACCACCGTTAGGATCGTTCCTCGAATACCGTGCTTTGATCTTGTCCCTACACTTGTTGCAACCTTATGGTAACTCAAAATGGCCCCTCATGACCAGGAAAGGGCAAGTGGAATTGGGTTTGGAGTGCATAACAGCTGTTAACAGCTGTTAGGATCGTTCCTCGAATACCGTGCTTTGATCTTGTCCCTACACTTGTTGCAACCTTATGGTAACTCAAAATGGCCCCTCATGACCAGGAAAGGGCAAGTGGAATTGGGTTTGGAGTGCATAACAGCTGTTAACAGCTGTTAAAATAGCTTTTGCTGATCTGAAAGGGCCTCGCGTGACGCCTAGCCACCCTCGCGTCACGCCTAGCCCCCCTTTCTGCAGAAATGGCAGATTAGGTCCCTGCACATGTTTCAGTCCATTTTCCACATGTTTGAAGCCCGTTAAACCATTTTCAAGGCTCCAAAAGGATGCCTAAACATAGTGGACATGAAACATGCTCACAAATATGCCGGATGTCGGTTCGTTTGGTCGTATGATCGCGATGTTCGCTTAATTACGACGGAATGCGCATAAGCGTGAAAAACGATCCAAATTGAGCGACGAATGGATTTTTCTTATGCCAAACACTAAAATAAAATATTTTAGTGCTTACATAAATTTTTGGATGTCCGGGATATATTCAGAACGTAAGTTATGCGCGAAAATGTAAACTTATGCACTTTTTGACGCTTTTAGTCCCTGAATGACCCAAAAGTTTATTTTAGCACACCAAACCCCTCAAAGCCTACTTATAAGCTATGTGAAGGATATTTATGGTATGTTTAACTTATGGTCATGTTCCGGAATGTCTGTTACAGTTCAAATTGGCATACTTTCGCAGTTTGTCAAATTTAGTCCCTGTAAGCGAATTAACTTGATTTCGGAACACCAAACCATCCAAAACTTATTTCTAAGTTAGGTAAAGGTTATTTAAGGTATGTTAAGCCTATTTCACTATTCCGGAGTGTTCGTTGCATTAAACTGGTTATATTTACGCATCAGATCGCGTATAACCTTCCAGAAAGCGATTTAAAGCCTGAAATCGAACAAGAGATGATATGTGCAAATGATACAAATATTTTTACAAATCCAAAGTATGAAACACAATATCTCATTGATTTGGTATTTTTTTGATGGTCACGGAGGCACAGTTGTCACATAAGGCCTCCTTCGTTCCTATGTGAGCATGCATCAATATCATCATCAAATATCATCAACTATGGTACCTGAAACACATGTGAAAATACGTCAGCATAAAAATGCCGGTGGGTACATAGGTTTTATGTGGGTGTCAGATTCATGGCTCGTTTTACATGTTACAATACTTATTTAAAAACCTTATTTTGAAAAGTATAGTATTGCGACATAATTAACCAACTCAAATCAAATTGGATATGATTTATAAAATCTCGTAGCCATGATTCTTTAACTCCAAAACATTTTGTTTTATTAAATCAAATCATAAAACATCTCGTAGAAACTTGTTAATAAGACTCGTATGGTTTATATTATTCAGAAAACATAATTGTGTGACATTGTTTCAAAATCGGTTACCCAAGTGATCTAGATAACGCAACGATATATAATGTGTTAAAAGCACTTATATATAGGAAGTACCAGCAGCGTATCCACCATGCTTTTAACACATTACACCTGCCCCTTTACCTAATCACTTCCCTAACCCAATGGTTCAAACAGTTACAAATGTTTCACATAAATCAAATGGTTACGAACGGTTCACATAAATCCAACGATTACAAATGGTTCACATACATCCAATGATTACAAATGGTCCACATACATCCAACGATTACAAATGGTTCAAAACGTAAAACAATTGTGCTAGCATGTTAAGTGAACATACATAGCAAAACATAATGAAATCATGCACTAATAGTGTACTAATGAACATAGCAAGTATATGATATGAAAACATGGAAAACACGAAAGTAACAAGTAGGCACATGTGTTTCACCCCAAAATGTTTGAAAAACAGTAAAAGAGGGGACTATGTACTCACTTGAGATTGCTTAGAAGTCTTGAATAACAACCAAGCAAAGCTAGAGGGATCATGGAATCAAACGGCACCTAATATAGGTAATTATGTAAATAAACGGACCTAAATCAGAAGATCGGATAGAATGAGGTTTCATAAACCAAATGAGTATAGGAACTCATGTAATATGGTTTAACAAAGCCTACATACTAAAATGAAACCTAACCTAAGTGCTTACGACCCATTATGACCCGTTTAGGTAGCTTACGCCACTTTAACGCGTCGTTCGCGTAAAATGCGTTCGGAACGCCTAACTAGTCCTATGACAAGTATTATATGCCTTAATATGTCTAATATTGTTGTCTAATCAGTTTAGATACCAAAAATTGTGTTACATATGCTTAAAATAAATTTATACGCCAAAAAGGGCATTTTGGTCATTTACCTAAGGCATATAAACTACCTATCATATAACTACTTAAACGAAGTGACCATAAGGTATAACCTCGGAAGGTTATTCCCTATGAAACTATGGTCACCTAATGTGTTTGGTCGGATCCTAATGATCAACCAAACGGGTCGGTTCGAAAGTATAAGCGGTTGTTTAGACCGCTTACCTTACGACCCTACATAAGCACTAAACCTAAAGTGACGAGCTAAACATGTTAAAACATGTTTAATGAGGTTTGAAAATAGGTTTGGTATCAAAACAAACGGTTTTGATACCTAAAAGTAGTTTGGTTACAAAATACGCAAGAATACGTATTTTGGCCGAAACTACGACTTGCCACTATGCCTAGATAACGTGGTAATCAGTAGGTATAGTCATAATAGACTAAAACCATCGTGATTACGCTCACGTTATGAAGTTCAAACGAACTTCGTGTTGACCATAAACTGGTCAATGCAGGAAAGTCAAACAAAGTTTGACTTTGATGCTAAAAACGCGTAAAAGAACGAAAGAGGACTTACAAAAGGTCCAAGAATGGAAATCTAGATCCAACTTGCTCAGGTATGAGGTGCTAAGCCCCAACTTAGAGCAAATAGATCAGATTGTGTGAGTTGAAACAATGAGGAGCATAGGTATTTATAGGATTTCTAGGACCGTTAGGATTGTTCCTCGAAAACCGAGCTTAAATCTGGACCGTACACATGCACCCATGGTTTTGCAAAACCATGAGCACCTTAAAAATAGCCCATAGTAACTTATAAACCATGTGCAAATGAGGGGAACAGCTGGAACAAGCTGAAAATCAGATTTTCCATTTTGGTCTCTTCCTAAGATAACTATGGCAGATTGTCAATTTTGGTCCCTGAATGTGCAAAACATGGTTTTTGATGCATTTTTGACACGTTTAAGCCCCGTTAATCCCATTTCAAGGCTCTAAAATGAAGTTAAAGTATAGGGAACATGAAACATGCTCAAAAATATCTCGGATGTCGGTTCGTTTGACCGTACGGTTGCGTTATTCGGTTAATTACGACAAAACACGAACGAACGCGAAAAACGGTCCAAATTACGCGACGAATGGATTTTTATCAAGCCAGTCACTAAAATAAAATATTTTAATGATTTCATAAATTTTGGATGTCCGGATGTATTCAGAACGTAAGATATGCGCGAAAATGCAAACTTATGCACTTTTTGACGCTTTTAGTCCCTATTGATCAAGAAAGTTTATTTTTTCGCACCAAACACCTCAAAGCCTATTTCTAAGCAATGTAAAGGATATTTAGGGTGTTTATCTATTTGCGTAGAATAACCCATCAAAGATTATGCAAGGCATAATCCTGTCATTTCTCTCAACGGACAATCTTTAAAAATGAAAATGAAGGAAAAATCAAGGATATTCATTTCCCTCGATGGATATTCTTTAGAAATGAAAATGAACGGAATGAGTCATTTTCCTCAATGGGTATTCTTCATAAACGAAAATGAACGAATAATCAAGAATATTCATTTCCCTCGATGGATATTCTTCAGAAACGAAAATGAACGGAATGAGTCATTCTCCTCAATGGGTATTCTTCAGATACGAAAATGAATGAATAATCAAGAATATTCATTTCCCTCGATGGATATTCTTCAGAAACAAAAATGATCGAAATGAGTCATTTTCCTCAATGGGTATTCTTCAGAAACGGAAATGAAGGAAAAATCAAGAATATTCATTTCTCTCGATGGATATTCTTCAGAAACGAAAATGAACGGAATGAGTCATTTTCCTCAATGGGTATTCTTCAGAAACGGAAATGAAGGAAAAATCAAGAATATTCACTTCCCTCGATGGATATTCTTCAGAAACGAAAATGAACGGAATGAGTCATTTTCCTCAATGGGTATTCTTCAGAAACGGAAATGAAGGAAAAAGAAAAATCAGGGATATTCATTTCCCTCGATGGATATTCTTCAGAAACGAAAATGAACGGAATGAGTCATTTTCCTCAATGGGTATTCTTCAGAAACGGAAATGAAGGAAAAAGAAAAATCAGGGATATTCATTTCCCTCGATGGATATTCTTCAGAAACGAAAATGAACGGAATGAGTCATTTTCCTCAATGGGTATTCTTCAGAAACGGAAATGAACTGAGTCAACTCTAGACACATGACAAAACTTGTTGTGGTTTCTGTGCACTGAATTCCATAATTATGTATGCATCCATAATTACGTAATTCCTTGCACAGTCCGCACAGTTTGTTTTGTAATGTGAAGGGGAAGAAAATCAAACCTGTGATGAGTGTGACTAGACTATCATAGGGTCCTTTTAATTAAATCGACAAATGATCTCTTTAATTACACCACCAAGGAGTCTTTTCAGCTATATCATCACATGATATTCCTAACCAGATTTTTGGATCAATCTGTTTAACTAGACCACTCAAGGGGTCTAATTATGGAATAGTACATTATAAACCAAGGGTCTTTACTATTACGTAGAAGCCCATTAAGGATTTAAGGTAGTACCTTTGGATATCCTACTATGAATCCCTTATACGAAGATATGGAAGATTCAATGAGGATTTGGATAGCAAAAACTTGGATCACACAAAAACATAAAAGGGAACACATAAGCACATAATCACATAATTGTTTAATTCGACCCTTAATTTGTTATCTTTGGACACGGATATTTAAAGCACACCAGGAATCCAATCCGTGGATTTCATTTGGCACTTTAATCATTTTCAAGAATCTATCTATGAAGATAGGATGATCTTCCAAAAATTCGATTTTGTTTTCAAAGAAACGTAATATTCGAATTAAGGTACACAACAATTTTAGGATTTACGGAAATACCCTTAGGTACCCTATTAAGGATTTATAGTGGTACTTTGGGTATTCGTCCAGAGTTGTAACTTGCGCCTTGTACTTCGTTTCTTTGGAAGAAACAGGTACTTAGGATTTTCGTGGAAAACGCAAGAGATCATAAAATGGAAGAATTTTGGGGTTAGTCTGTTCTTCAAGGAATACGATTCCTTGATTGTCGGTACACGGATTGGATTCCTGGTGTGCTTTAAATATCCGTGTCCAAAGATAACAAATTAAGGGTCGAATTAAAAGGGGAAACAAGAGAGAAAACAAATGAAATGGCATTGGGTAAGAATAAGATGTTACAATTACCGACCAAAATCATAGGTGATGGTCATTTGTTTGAACCATGAAGCAAACAAACGACACACAAAGGCTGAATCAAAGCAATTAGATCCTCATAATGTATCGCGAAGACATGCTCGCCTATAAGTGGACACTCACCCCAAGAGTTCCCAGGTAAGAGTGACTGGTCCGATTATGTGGATTTGTACGAACACTCTAGCCTTAGACAGAAAACTCAGGGTATAGGCATTCACTCTTCCAGTTTGCACGTGTTCACACTATTTTGGACCCAAAACTTTGACAAGATTTTGTAAACTCAAAGGGGTTCAAAACCATATAACAGAGGGTTCAAAACCTTACAATAGAGGGTTCAAAACCTAGTAATCAATCATCCAAAAACAGATGATTAATTTTCAAAGCGGATTCGGAATTGATGTTCTCATCGTGGTTATCACCTAAGGATAGATGACGTGCATGTTTTAAGATCTAAACACAAGATAACTTGTGTTGGGGTCCTAGAAAGGTTATAGTCTAGGTCAAAGCATTACTAATAACCTAATTCCCTATAACCATTGGCTCTGATACCAACTTTTCTGTCACACCCCGACCACGTGAGACAACGAAACGTGGCGAAAACGTCAAGGGGTGTTGTAACAGAATTAATTGTTTCAAATCCATGGCAATTGAAGTTTCGTTTTATTAATCAAACATGAGAGTTTACATTGTCTTAAACAAGAAACAAAGAGTACATAACAAAAATTAACTAGTTCTACTCTCGTTTTAAGTCACTAAGGCACAGGTCCGCCTAAGTATGTCTCGATAAGTCCTATGCATCAACTCCTGAAAACACATGTGACAATAGGTACGTCAGCATAAAAATGCCTGTGAGATACATAGCTTTTGTGAAAATAGGATTCATGACTTGTAAGTTTAAGAAAATGTTTAATAAAGTTTAGTCATGAACCTTGTAAATTGATTTGTTTTGTAAATCGTTTGAAAAACAATAAGTTTAGATGATATGTATAAATAAGAGAATAATGTATGGTTAACTGAATAACCATGTAAAATGAGTTTGTATAAGATAAGTTGTTTGTAAAACAATGTCTTGTGAAAAGTATGTTATTTGTATAAAATGTTATATGTCTCGAATTGAAATGATTCAAATAACGCTACGATATGTAATACCATACAAACACTTATATATAGGAAGTACCAGCGGCGTATCCACCATGCTTGTATCATATTACACACGCCTCGTTACTTAAATCACTTACTCAAACCAAACCATCAAGATGTAATGTTTAACAATTGTAGAAATGTTTAGGTATAGTCAAATGTCTATTGTCAAATGGTTCACATGGTTCAATAGATACAAATGGTTCACATAATGTAATATAATGTGTTCATATACTGGATGAGCATATGCAACAAAATGTAATGTAAAACAATATACTAAGTATGCACACAATGGGCATACATAGCATGAAATGTAATGTAAAACAATATACTAAGTATGCACACAATGGGCATACATAGCATGAAATGTAATGTAAAACAATGTAATAAGTATGCACACAATGGGCATACATAGCATGAAATGTAATGTAAAACGATGTACTAAGTATGCACACAATGGACATACTTTGACAATAGATACAAGTGGTTCACATAATGTAATATAATGTGTTCATATGCTGGATGAGCATATGCAACAAAATGTAATGTAAAACAATGTACTAAGTATGCACACAATGGACATACATAGCATGAAATGTAATGTAACACGATGTACTAAGTATGCACACAATGGACATACATAGCATGAAATGTAATGTAAAACAATGTACTAAGTATGCACACAATGGGCATACATAGCATGAAATGTAATGTAAAACAATGTACTAAGTATGCACACAATGGGCATACATAGCATGAAATGTAATGTAAAACAATGTACTGAGTATGCACACAATGGGCATACATGGCATGAAATGTAATGTAAAACAATGTACTAAGTATGCACACAATGGGCATACATCGCATGAAATGTAATGTAAAACAATGTACTAAGTATGCACACAATGGGCATACATAGCATGAAATGTAATGTAAAACAATGTACTAAGTATGCACACAATGGGCATACTAGCATGAAATGTAATGTAAAACAATGTACTAAGTATGCACACAATGGGCATACATAGCATGAAATGTAATGTAAAACAATGTACTAAGTATGCACACAATGGGCATACATAGCATGAAATGTAATGTAAAACGATGTACTAAGTATGCACACAATGGACATACTTTAACAATAGATACAAGTGGTTCACATAATGTAATATAATGTGTTCATATGCTGGATGAGCATATGCAACAAAATGTAATGTAAAACAATGTACTAAGTATGCACACAATGGACATACATAGAATGAAATGTAATGTAAAACGATGTACTAAGTATGCACACAATGGACATACATAGCATGAAATGTAATGTAAAACAATGTACTAAGTATGCACACAATGGGCATACATAGCATGAAATGTAATGTAAAACAATGTACTAAGTATGCACACAATGGGCATACATAGCATGAAATGTAATGTAAAACAATGTACTAAGTATGCACACAATGGGCATACATAGCATGAAATGTAATGTAAAACAATGTACTGAGTATGCACACAATGGGCATACATAGCATGAAATGTAATGTAAAACAATGTACTAAGTATGCACACAATGGGCATACATAGCATGAAATGTAATGTAAAACAATGTACTAAGTATGCTCACAATGGGCATACATAGCATGAAATGTAATGTAAAACAATGTACTAAGTATGCTAAGTAAACATACATAGCAAAATAATGTAATGTAAATCATGTACTATAAATGTACTAATGAACATAGCAAGTATATGATGTGAAAACAGGAAAGCACGAAAGTAACAAGTAGGCACATGTGTTTCACCCCAAAACAGTTTGGAAAACAGTAAAAGAGGGGTCTATGTACTCACTTGAGATTGCTTAGTAGTCCTTGAGTAACAACCAAACAATGCTAGAGATCACGGATATCAAACGGCACCTAATATAGGTAACTATGTTAATATACTGGACCTAAATCGGAGGATTGGATAAAATGATGGCTCGTAAACCAAATGAGTATGGGAACTCATGTAATATGGTTTAACAAAGCCTACATACTACAATGAAACCTAGCCTAAGTGCTTACGACCCATTACGACCCGTCTAGGTAGCTTATGCTACTTTAACGCGTCGTTCGCGTAAAGCGCGTTTGCCTAACTAGTCCTATGACAAGTATTATATGCCTAACATGTTTAATTATGTTACATAATCAGTTAAGTGATGAAAGTTTAGGTTACATATGCTTAATTACCAATTACACATGAAAAGGGTATTTTGGTAATTTACCTAAGGCATATAAACTACCTATCATACAACTACTTAACGAAGCGACCATAAGGTATAACCTCGGAAGGTTATTCCCTATATACTATGGTCACCTAATGTGTTTGGTCGGATCCTAATGATCAACCAAACGGGTCGGGTTCGAAAGTATAAGCGATTGTTTAGATCGCTTACCTTACGACCCTATATAAGCACTAAACTAAAAGTGACGAGCTAAGCATGTTAAAACATGCTTAACTAAGTTTAGAAAACAGGTTTGGTATCAAAACAAATGGTTTTGATACCTAAGAGTAGTTTGGTTACAAAATACGCAAGAATGCGCATTTTGGCCGAAACTACGACTCGTCACTGAGCCTAGATAACGTGGAAATCAGTAGGTATAGTCACTAGGGACTATAACCATCGTGATCATGCTCACGTTATGAAGTTCAAACGAACTTCGCATTGACCATAAACTGGTCAATGTAGAAAGTCAAACAAAGTTTGACTTTAACGCTAAAAGAATAAAAGAACGAAGGAACACTTACAAAGGGTCCAAGAACGGAAGGTTTGAATCCGAACACTCTCAGGTATGAAGTGTTAAACACAACAACTTAGAGAGCAAGTTCAGATTTCAAAGGTGTGGGTTTTTGCAAATTAAAGGGTTGGGTATTTATAGGAAATGGACCACCGTTAGGATCGTTCCTCGAATACCGTGCTTTGATCTTGTCCCTACACTTGTTGCAACCTTATGGTAACTCAAAATGGCCCCTCATGACCAGGAAAGGGCAAGTGGAATTGGGTTTGGAGTGCATAACAGCTGTTAACAGCTGTTAGGATCGTTCCTCGAATACCGTGCTTTGATCTTGTCCCTACACTTGTTGCAACCTTATGGTAACTCAAAATGGCCCCTCATGACCAGGAAAGGGCAAGTGGAATTGGGTTTGGAGTGCATAACAGCTGTTAACAGCTGTTAAAATAGCTTTTGCTGATCTGAAAGGGCCTCGCGTGACGCCTAGCCACCCTCGCGTCACGCCTAGCCCCCCTTTCTGCAGAAATGGCAGATTAGGTCCCTGCACATGTTTCAGTCCATTTTCCACATGTTTGAAGCCCGTTAAACCATTTTCAAGGCTCCAAAAGGATGCCTAAACATAGTGGACATGAAACATGCTCACAAATATGCCGGATGTCGGTTCGTTTGGTCGTATGATCGCGATGTTCGCTTAATTACGACGGAATGCGCATAAGCGTGAAAAACGATCCAAATTGAGCGACGAATGGATTTTTCTTATGCCAAACACTAAAATAAAATATTTTAGTGCTTACATAAATTTTTGGATGTCCGGGATATATTCAGAACGTAAGTTATGCGCGAAAATGTAAACTTATGCACTTTTTGACGCTTTTAGTCCCTGAATGACCCAAAAGTTTATTTTAGCACACCAAACCCCTCAAAGCCTACTTATAAGCTATGTGAAGGATATTTATGGTATGTTTAACTTATGGTCATGTTCCGGAATGTCTGTTACAGTTCAAATTGGCATACTTTCGCAGTTTGTCAAATTTAGTCCCTGTAAGCGAATTAACTTGATTTCGGAACACCAAACCATCCAAAACTTATTTCTAAGTTAGGTAAAGGTTATTTAAGGTATGTTAAGCCTATTTCACTATTCCGGAGTGTTCGTTGCATTAAACTGGTTATATTTACGCATCAGATCGCGTATAACCTTCCAGAAAGCGATTTAAAGCCTGAAATCGAACAAGAGATGATATGTGCAAATGATACAAATATTTTTACAAATCCAAAGTATGAAACACAATATCTCATTGATTTGGTATTTTTTTGATGGTCACGGAGGCACAGTTGTCACATAAGGCCTCCTTCGTTCCTATGTGAGCATGCATCAATATCATCATCAAATATCATCAACTATGGTACCTGAAACACATGTGAAAATACGTCAGCATAAAAATGCCGGTGGGTACATAGGTTTTATGTGGGTGTCAGATTCATGGCTCGTTTTACATGTTACAATACTTATTTAAAAACCTTATTTTGAAAAGTATAGTATTGCGACATAATTAACCAACTCAAATCAAATTGGATATGATTTATAAAATCTCGTAGCCATGATTCTTTAACTCCAAAACATTTTGTTTTATTAAATCAAATCATAAAACATCTCGTAGAAACTTGTTAATAAGACTCGTATGGTTTATATTATTCAGAAAACATAATTGTGTGACATTGTTTCAAAATCGGTTACCCAAGTGATCTAGATAACGCAACGATATATAATGTGTTAAAAGCACTTATATATAGGAAGTACCAGCAGCGTATCCACCATGCTTTTAACACATTACACCTGCCCCTTTACCTAATCACTTCCCTAACCCAATGGTTCAAACAGTTACAAATGTTTCACATAAATCAAATGGTTACGAACGGTTCACATAAATCCAACGATTACAAATGGTTCACATACATCCAATGATTACAAATGGTCCACATACATCCAACGATTACAAATGGTTCAAAACGTAAAACAATTGTGCTAGCATGTTAAGTGAACATACATAGCAAAACATAATGAAATCATGCACTAATAGTGTACTAATGAACATAGCAAGTATATGATATGAAAACATGGAAAACACGAAAGTAACAAGTAGGCACATGTGTTTCACCCCAAAATGTTTGAAAAACAGTAAAAGAGGGGACTATGTACTCACTTGAGATTGCTTAGAAGTCTTGAATAACAACCAAGCAAAGCTAGAGGGATCATGGAATCAAACGGCACCTAATATAGGTAATTATGTAAATAAACGGACCTAAATCAGAAGATCGGATAGAATGAGGTTTCATAAACCAAATGAGTATAGGAACTCATGTAATATGGTTTAACAAAGCCTACATACTAAAATGAAACCTAACCTAAGTGCTTACGACCCATTATGACCCGTTTAGGTAGCTTACGCCACTTTAACGCGTCGTTCGCGTAAAATGCGTTCGGAACGCCTAACTAGTCCTATGACAAGTATTATATGCCTTAATATGTCTAATATTGTTGTCTAATCAGTTTAGATACCAAAAATTGTGTTACATATGCTTAAAATAAATTTATACGCCAAAAAGGGCATTTTGGTCATTTACCTAAGGCATATAAACTACCTATCATATAACTACTTAAACGAAGTGACCATAAGGTATAACCTCGGAAGGTTATTCCCTATGAAACTATGGTCACCTAATGTGTTTGGTCGGATCCTAATGATCAACCAAACGGGTCGGTTCGAAAGTATAAGCGGTTGTTTAGACCGCTTACCTTACGACCCTACATAAGCACTAAACCTAAAGTGACGAGCTAAACATGTTAAAACATGTTTAATGAGGTTTGAAAATAGGTTTGGTATCAAAACAAACGGTTTTGATACCTAAAAGTAGTTTGGTTACAAAATACGCAAGAATACGTATTTTGGCCGAAACTACGACTTGCCACTATGCCTAGATAACGTGGTAATCAGTAGGTATAGTCATAATAGACTAAAACCATCGTGATTACGCTCACGTTATGAAGTTCAAACGAACTTCGTGTTGACCATAAACTGGTCAATGCAGGAAAGTCAAACAAAGTTTGACTTTGATGCTAAAAACGCGTAAAAGAACGAAAGAGGACTTACAAAAGGTCCAAGAATGGAAATCTAGATCCAACTTGCTCAGGTATGAGGTGCTAAGCCCCAACTTAGAGCAAATAGATCAGATTGTGTGAGTTGAAACAATGAGGAGCATAGGTATTTATAGGATTTCTAGGACCGTTAGGATTGTTCCTCGAAAACCGAGCTTAAATCTGGACCGTACACATGCACCCATGGTTTTGCAAAACCATGGGCACCATAAAAATAGCCCATAGTAACTTATAAACCATGTGCAAATGAGGGGAACAGCTGGAACAAGCTGAAAATCAGATTTTCCATTTTGGTCTCTTCCTAAGATAACTATGGCAGATTGTCAATTTTGGTCCCTGAATGTGCAAAACATGGTTTTTGATGCATTTTTGACACGTTTAAGCCCCGTTAATCCCATTTCAAGGCTCTAAAATGAAGTTAAAGTATAGGGAACATGAAACATGCTCAAAAATATCTCGGATGTCGGTTCGTTTGACCGTACGGTTGCGTTATTCGGTTAATTACGACAAAACACGAACGAACGCGAAAAACGGTCCAAATTACGCGACGAATGGATTTTTATCAAGCCAGTCACTAAAATAAAATATTTTAATGATTTCATAAATTTTGGATGTCCGGATGTATTCAGAACGTAAGATATGCGCGAAAATGTAAACTTATGCACTTTTTGACGCTTTTAGTCCCTATTGATCAAGAAAGTTTATTTTTTCGCACCAAACACCTCAAAGCCTATTTCTAAGCAATGTAAAGGATATTTAGGCATATTTAACTTATGATCAAGTTCTGAAATGTTCGTTACAGTACAAATCAACATACTTTCACAGTTTGTCGAAATTAGTCCCTGTAAGCGAATAAACTTGATTTTGCCACGCCAAACCCTCCAAAACTTATTTCTAAGTTATGTAAAGGTTATTTAAGGTATGTTAAGCCTATTTCACTATTATGGAGTGTTCGTTGCATTAAACTGGTTATATTTACGCATCAGTGCGCGTATAACCTTCCAGAAAGCGATTTAAAGCTTGAAATCGAACATGAATTGATATGTGCAAACAATACACGTATTTTTACAAATACCAAGTATGAAACACAATATTTCATAAATTTGGTATTTTTTTAATGGTCGCAGAGGCACAGGTGTCATAGTCGTTTAAAATGCCCCTTTTCTCTGCAACGAAAACAAGTAACCTTTGATTTATCAAACCCTAACGGAGATGTTGCAGCATTACGAAGATCATCTCTACCGGTGATTTGTTTGAATTTTTCTGCTCTTCTTACTACACTGGCTAAACACCACTTGAGGTCCATCAACTCAAGTTCCTCAGGATCAATCTGGTCATAATCCTCTTTAGTGAGCATTGGATTTCCAATTCTTCCAGAAACTAAGCTTTCATAAGATTCTAACATAGTAACAAGTGATGCCATGTGTTGCTTAGCCATTTTTGGAGAGAGATTTTGACCATTTTGTATGTTTAATGTCACATTGCATTGCAGATTTGTTGAACTCTGTCGTTGAGAACTTGGTGTTGAGAAATTCGGATAAAAAATTGAATACGATGATGAATATCCACCACTCTGAGTTGTAGTGCTAACATTTGTTCCAGAAGTACCATCAGCACTGAATGCAGTCTGAATTTTCGGACTCGGAGTAGTCTCAACTCTGCTTCCTCTATAGTATAAACTATCATCTTGTTGAACATTTGGATTATTCATGATAGCTATTTTCTGAACATCCAATTCATGTTCTTCGATCTTCTGTATGAACTTACACAAATTCATGCTTTCAAATTTTCTCATATGTTTTAAAATCAACAGATAAGTTCCTCATTTGTCTTGTGGTAACGTATCAGATAACTTATCAACCCATTCATCATCTTCCTTTTTGATCTCTATTATTTTCATTTCCTGGACAAGATGACAATATCTATCGATAGTCCTCTTAGTCGTTTCACCTTTATAAGCTGTAAACATATCAAAAGATTTCTTTAGTAATGCACATTTATTTTTTATCATATCAGCACTTCCCTTAAACTTTTGAATCAACGCCAACCAAATTGATCTAGCAGTGTCCTCATGTTGAAGCAAAACAAAGATATATTCTTTTACCGCTTGTTGGAGAATGCTAATCATCATTTTTTCACTGGTGTATTTTAACTTTTCAGCCGCTGAATAATCATTTAAAGATTTTTCATTTCCACTGTCATCTGTCGGTTTAACGTAATCTTTGTCCAACGAAACCCATGCATCAAACTTATAAGCTTGCACCCAAGTTTCAAAACGGTTTTGCCATCCTTTAAAATCCTCGATGTACATAAGCTTTGGAGGCTTTTGAGGCGTTCCTGTTTCATTTTTTATTTCAAAAGTTTCGGAAACTGTAATTGGAGCAGCTGGAGCGGTAGCAAACGCGTTATAAAACTCTTCTTCCATGTTTCGGTAAAAAGTTTCACAAATATCTCAAAGTTCAAGCGGAATAGCGGTTCAAACGAACTGGACTACTTTGATGCGAATTGGACCTTTGGTGCGAAATGGAGCTTTGGTGCGAAATGGAGCTTTGGTGCGAAATGGAGGTCTTAACGTTCAATTCGTACGAAATGGAGGTCTCTTTCAAACGAAATGGCAACTTCAAGCGAATTGGGATACCAATTCGTGCGAAATAGGGGTTTCTTCAAACGAATTGACACTTTCACGCGATGTGGAGTACTTTCAAGCGAAATGGAAGTCCATTTCGTGCGAAATGATGCTGATGTCACACGATCGGCTGGATTTTTGTCAAATTGATCAACTTTTAGTCCGATTTTAGGTCTGATTCTTTCAAGGATTGATTAAAACAGTGTTTCGCACGTTATATGTGAAAATCAGTCCATTTTAACCATAAAAACTCCGTTAATTTTGAAAAATGTGAAGAAGAATGAGTAGAAATCAGAATTTTTGGTGAAAACAAGCTGATTTGGTAAGAACTCTTCCTCCTGAGCTCTGATACCACTTGTAGGATCGTTTGCACGACCAAAACGAGTCGTTCAGAAGAGTTCTAATCAATACGAGAGGCGTAAACAAACATATCGACTATGAATCAGCTTGAAATACACTCTAATTGTCTTGTTTATTGATATAATAACGTTTTACAGCCTGGAGACACTTCGGCAGCACCTCGGTACCGGAATCAAAAAGTTGCAAATGATTTGAACAAGTCTGCTATTTATAGAAGTGCCATTTCGCATGGAATGGGAATGCCCATTTCGTGCGAAATGGCTTGTTCAACTCACTTGTTCAGCTCAGTTTCTCGTTTTCCTCAAACTACGTGACTTGATCTATCATTCTAGTTACAAGACTCGATACAAGACGAAGTCGACAAACATATGCACCAACAGGGTTAAATAAATGTAATTTTATATATTAAATAATAAAAAAAAGTTATATCTTTGAAAACCATGTGTATTACACAGATTAAATAAATGTAATTATGTATACTAAATACTAAAAACGTCGTATCTTTAAAAAAAGCCGTGTATAATCGGGTTGAATAAATCTACCAAATAATAAAAAAAATACATCCTTAAAAACCCCGTATGTTACACGTGTTTAATATATCTAAAAGAGTTATATCTTTAAAAACCATGTGTATTACACATATTAAATAAATGCAATTTTGTATATTAAATACTAAAAAGATCGTATCTTTAAAAAACCCGTGTATAGTTGGGTCGAAAAATCTACCAAATAATAAAAACATTATATCCTTAAAAACCTCTTGTATTATACGTGTTGAATAAATCTAATTTTACATAGCAAATGATAAAATATTTATATCTTTAAAAACTTCGTTTATTACACGGGTTATATAAATGTAACTTTGTATAGTAAATAATAATAATAAAGTTATATTTTTCAAAACCCCATATTTTAGACTAGTTGAATAAATATAATTTTGTATATCAAATAATAAAAAAAAATTTATATTTAATAAATTAGGATAACATTTAATATTAAGTTATTATTTATATATTTAATATAAGATAAGTAGGAAAGATAGGTATTTGTTTTAAAAATAAATTAAATTAACAATTTAGATTTGAGGATAATATTTTATTAAAGTATGATACGATTTAATGTTAATTTATTATTTATTTATTTAGTTAATATAAGATAAGTATAGATTTGAGGATACCTTCAATGAATGACACATGTCCAAAACTTGGTTTCTTTTATTATAGTAGATAGATATATCTATGTATAAACGAGTTTCTTAAATCAAAACTAATGATTTTGAATAGCCATGATCATTATCTTAGTTTTATATATAACAAATGTAATTAAATATTATTAAACGCACTTAAAATAAAAATATGTTCACTTGTAAATACTTATATTACATATAAATAATGTAAATCACGAATGAAAACAATAATTTAATAGAAAAACCTAAAAGTGATGGAAACGTTCTTGATAGAAACAATCTTAAATTACAAAACTTCACAACAAAATTAACTTAAAACACAAAGTTGATAGAGACAACTGCAAAACTAGAATAGTAGATAATCAGATAACTGCAAAACTAGAATAGTAGATAATCAGATAATGTCTTCTTAAAACATTTATAATTTTTCTCTAATAAACAAATTTTTGTCGAAGTGCGATAGTATTTTTTCTATTTATTTTCTAATAAACCTTTTTAATTTTTTATATTAAAAGTGTTTCGGACTTAAAAAAACCAATTTTAAAAATAATGAAATTTTTAGGGGTAATATGAAAACTTTTATTGTGATTTAAAAAAGGAAAGGGGGTATGACAAGTAAAAGAGGGGGTGCATTTAGCTTAACCCAACAACAAAATATTATAAAGAATAATAATTGGCTTGAGTAAAATTAATTTAGCATCACACTCACAGAGATTTTTTTTCTTCGTTCAAGTCAGGTAGCACTGTCTCGTCATCACAACGAAAACAAACACAACTTCCTTCCCACTTTCATCAGAAGATTCAACGACATGTCCGAAAATGATTATTGACATCCATGACTCATTCGAATATTCGCCAAAAACATAGCTAATGTCCCAAGACCACATCGTAATACAAATAGTTTGAAGGATCAATCGGAAAAAATATGGTTTAAAGTTTATGTTGAATCACCCTTCATCTGACTTCTAAGCTATAAAGTGCAAATTCTAGACCTATACGTTACGTATAGTGCTATATGACGCGTATAGGGTTTAACTTTTACCCCTACCACCCCCATGATTCCCTAAGCATACATGTCATTTAGCCTCTTATACGCCACGTATAACGCTATACATGGCGTATAGGAGGCTGATTGATGTCTCACTAATACAATCTTAGTAGATATGAAACATTATACGCCACATATAACGATATACGTGGTGTGTAGGGGGTGTCCAAATACCATTTTTTTCTAGAATGACAACTCACACACTCTCTAATTCTACCACTAAACCACACATTTATGTTCACCACGAAGATTGATCATTCACCTCTTGAATATGCAATCATCCAACACCTTAATTCCATTTGTTTGAATAGCAAGATATCAACTTTCTATAATATTTGACGTACTAATGATTTTTTTATTATTTTCTAAAGGATTCCTTTTAGTTAGCTAAATTAGGCTCTATTTATACACACACCCCAAAAAAGCTAAGTTAATACCCCGTCGCCGCGTATAGGTTGTCACACCCCAACTGATTGTGAAAACATCGGGGCATGGCACTGAGCGAAACAGATTGTACAAGAGAATCCATAACAACTATTAATGACAATATATTTTACATTAATGTCCCATACCATTAACATATAAAGCAAAAACAGTTATCACAAATATAAGTCTCAAAAACAAAACACTGTTCCGACAACTCAGATTTTTATTGTGGGTTTCTAGACTTCCTACTCGTTTCAGCAAGCATAGCATCCTATCAACCTGTAACATACGTTAAAATAAAGTCAATACATATAAAATGTAAAGGTGAGTACATAAGTTTGCATAGCATGCAGTAGCGAAAAGCGTTTACGCATAACCAACATGTATCACGTAACGGGCGAAACATGTAACTATCAAAACTATGTTCACACTTAACCACAAGACTGCGTTTTGAATATGCGCGACACACGTTCGGCGAATATGTGAAGTAAAGTAAAGTGACCCCTAGCAACCCCAGTCCATGACAGGTGCTGAGTCCAAACTATAGTACTATCGTTGCTAGAGGCGATACCGTGTAACACTGTCTAAGCATAGTAACAAGCATTCATAGATCACGTATAACATGCGGGAGCGGTTAGCGTTAAAAGTGTTTGCGTTGTGTGTTGTTGTGTTTTAATAGAGAACGTATGTAACACCCAAAAGTACGTTAAAAGAAAATGTGTTCGAGTATACTCACAGTTTGTGTTTAGCTAGTAAACACAGACTTGGATTGAAGGGAGCGCGTTGGAGGTAGCCTGAGCATAGAACAGTAGCGTGAGCGTTGAACAGCGCGTAACAGTGTGTCAGATGATAGAGTGATCGGATGGTCATCCGGATGGATGACCATTCGAACAGTTGACCATTCGAATGAGTGAGTGTGTTTGTAAATCGTTTTGAAAGTTTGAAGTTTTCGTTGTAGCATTTAAACAAAATGATGTAAAGTATAGATACCAAGTCATCCGGACGGATGGCCATTTGGTCGGATGGCTATTCGAATGCGAGTGTGTTTTGGAAAGTTGTTAAGTATTGGAAATGATAAGGGACAGGTCACCTGGTCGAATGGTCATCCGATCAGATGGTCATCCGATCGGATGGCCACTCGAGTGGGCATCTATTGTTTTGAAAATCTCGTAAAAGTTTTGTGTTTAACGGAGACGGCGTGATGATGTGTCGAACAAGGTAAATACACCAAGGTCCAGCTCGTTCGATCGGATGGGAATCACCCCATTCGGTCGTACTCACTGTTCTTTTGATTAAGTTTTATGTTCAACCCGTAAATCGGTCGTCTCTTAGGTGGAAACCCGTTTTTAGGCCGGCTCTCAACTAGAGAATGAGATGAGAGTCTGAATGAGAAAAGGATTCCATCGGTTTGTGGAAAATGTTGAAGAAAAGTTGAAGAAAGTTTGAAAAAATATTTCAACCGTCTTAATCTTGTTGAGATCTAAGTTGAAAATGTGTGGAAATCCTTTACATCTCGACAAATCTTGATGAGATGATGTCACACAACAGTTTGCATAAGAAACCGAGTGAGAACCACCTTCAAGGTGTCCAAATCAGGTGATTTCAGGAAGGAAACCAGTGATTTTGTTGGAGAAGATGACGTAGAAGTGTGTAGTGATGATGATTGTACCTGATTTGGGGAGAAATACTTACGAAATAGCCTTGAATTGTGAAGAAAAGTGCTTAAGAGCGTCTAGAGTGCAGGTGGTCGAATGGAGATGTCACATCAGTGAACAGTGGTGTACAGGCGGGTATTTATAGTGTGAGAGAGGTAGTAAGGCGGTGGAGAGAAGTGTCGGATGGCCTGCCGGTAACGACTGGAAAGGTCAATTATGCAAGAATCGACAGATCTAAGTAACGTCTCGAAAGGTCGGGTTGTTACAGCGTCCCCAACTTAAGGAAATTTCGTCCCAAAATTAAGGCACATGTGTAACAAAGAGATGTGGATATTTAGCTTTCATATCACTTTCGAGTTCCCAAGTGAACCCGGCGCCGCGTTTGCCTTCCAAGCGAACTTTCGCTATGGGAATGCGAGAGCCTTGAAGTTTCTTGGTGTTGGTGCACGGAATGTCTGTTGACTACGTGTATATCAAGTCTTAGGTCTAGAAAGGTTGTACGGAGTCGAAAACCAGAAATTAGGGTTTAGATTGTTAATTTCGCTCATGAGGACATGTGTGTCATCATAAGCGAAATAGGATGTATAGTTTTCGCTCATATGTACATTTTAGTATAGGTTTCGCTTATAAGGTTATCAGGGGGTTTCGCTGATTTAGACACATGGGGTTTCGCTCATAGGGTAGTCCATATGAGCGAAATCAGTTAGCCTATATATACCCTGATGTGTGTCTTCATTTGTAACTTAGAGCGAAATCAGGTCATGCTTGTGGTGACGAAACTCTGTCAAATTGTATTCAGAAAGCATCAATATAGAAGGAATTAAAGAGGAAAAGCTGTTGTTACTTCGTATACATTGATTCCGCCTTTATATGCGAAGATGAACTACCTTAACTGACTTTTCGGGGTCGCAAACCGGTCCAACAAGTGGTATCAGAGCTTCACGACGAGGAGTTCATACTACTACAGCTGATTCCACGAAATTCTCTCATTTCTACTCACTTTCTCTCATACTTTTTCGATTTAAACTGTTTCTTACGGTTGAAATGGTCTGATTTTTGAGTATAACGTGTAAAATACAGTAATAACAAACCCTAGAAAGAATCAGGTTAAAATATGGCTTAAAAATGGTAAAAACTACCTAAAAACTGGGTTTCGCTTTTACGGTAATCAAAGGGTTTCGCTCCAAGGGTCATTAAAATTTGATTTCGCTCATTTGAACATTCCTATTTCGCTCATAGGGACAAAATCAGATTTCGTTCATAGGGTTTCGCTGATAAGGACACTGATTTCGCTTATCAGTCAATTTTTGATTTCGCTTTTTGTGACAAGTTGTTGATTTCGCTTTTGTGTCATCACATCTAATTTTGATTGAACATGAACATAATATTTGTTGGAATATTTGTTGTCGGCTGCATGTGATCACTTTCAATCAGTTTTATACTCAATTAATACTTGTCGGATAAGTGATTTTGTCGACATACAAAGTAATTGGCTGTTTGTCTTGACCCAAGAGTTGCATGTGAATTCAGATTTAGCGGCCCAATCATAGTCTGTTATAACTAATTGTTGTCGGGATAGTGGATTAAATCAGTTCAATCAACAGTTAAAGAAAATCGTTCTCGGCCCAATGAATATTAAAACCGATTAAAGTAGTGAGGCCCAATCAGTAATTGTACACATTTAAAACAACCCATTAATTGTTTGATTTCATCGAGTTGTGTTAAAAGTGTTGTCAGCCCATTTATTTGTCCAAGTAATTTGCACCTCCAATACAAGTTAAGGCCTAATACTTAGTTGTTTGTTTGTTTGCAGGAGATTTGAGGTGTTTTACAAGGCACAAATACCAAGAAATCAAAATGTTTGACGAAAAGGAAAACAAGAATCTTGAAAATTTAAATGATTTGCCTTGTGAATCTTGGTGTGGGAGATTAAGTGATAAGGATGTTTATGTTAAAAGATTCGAAAATTTGTTGTGTATGAAGAATGAATCATTGGAGAAGTTGGAAAAACGGTTTAACGAGTTAATTTACAAGTTAGAAAGACATGGGATATATTTTTCAAAGGATGAACAAATTTCAAGATTTGTTGATGCATTACCTTTGGAATGGGATAAATTTTTGCATGAACTGAAACGGAATTCTAGTCTATCACGTTATGGTTTAAGAGATTTCATCAATAGAATTAAATCACACAGGGATGATGAAGAATCAAGAAAAAGGAAGTTAATGGATGAAATAAGAGGAGAATTAGAAAAGATAAATTTGGATGTAATCATTGAAATGAGAAAAAGAATCTCTGTGTGTCTTGTTGCAAAAAATGTTATGAAATACGATATTAAGAGGGGTTGTTATATTGATGAATATTTGAATCCTCTTGATTTTGTTAAATTTTTTTGTGCAGGTACATACAAGACAGAGACACAGGATATTTCAAAGATTGAAGAATCCAAGAAGGATAAAACTTCAAAATATGAAGTTGTATGCTCAAAATGCGAAAAATCTGAAGCAGAAAATGTCAATTTATTGAAAGATGTGGAGAATTTGACATTGGAAAACAAAGCTTTGAAAGACGAGAAGAAAGCTGATGATGAACAGATTTTGGAGTTGCGCTTGAACTGCGAAAAACTAAAATCTGAAAATGACAAATTTTTGAAGAATGTTGAGAGTTTGTCATTAGATAACAAAAATTTTAAAGAAAAAGAAAAAGATTTTCAAAGTCAAATGAAGGTTTTAGAAGATGAAAAATCTGTTATTTTTAAAAATAATCTTGAAAAACAGATTGAAATAAATTCTCATCTTCAGAAAATCATTCGACTTGAAAATGAAGCTGAGAATTCAAGGAACAAAATTGATGAGCTTGAAAAGAAATTGAAAGGTTTTGTGAATTCTACATCACATGTCTGTCCAAAACCGATCAATTCTGTTCCAATAAGTGACAATGTCACAAATTTTGACAAAGTCAAAATTGATGATTGCGATGACAAAGCTGATGATGAAATAGAAAAAGAAAAGAAAAGAAAAATATTTTTAGAATTACAAGAAAAATTTCAAAATACTGTTTTGCAGTCTACTGAAATAGGTGAATGCTCTAAGCAAAAACCTGTTAAGAAGATTGTAGAACAGAAACAAAAAGTTAAAAATTTGAAAAATTTTCAAAATGAAAATAAAAGCTCATCAGTTCAGTCATCCAATCATTTTGAAAAATTACAAAAATTTAAAAATCAAAACTCAAAAATAGTTGGTAATCAGTGGTGCAGGTTTGACCACAGTGCTCAAAAGCCAAATCCAGCTTACAAGAGAAGATGGGATGAAGATTCTTTAAGGACAAATCATTACAATGATAGAAAACAGAAAAATGGTGATTACCACAAGGTAAATCAATGCTTTGATCTAAGTATGTGGTATGAAAGTAGAGAAAGGTATGTTAACAGAGTGTGTTACACTTGTGGCTATCAAGGACACATTGCTGTTAACTGCCAAAGTCAGAGATTCGAAACAAGAAGGTGCTATGAATGCCACATCAGAGGACATATTGCAAGAGATTGCCCAAGGAGATCAATGGGAAGATCGAGGGTTGAATCTCAGAGAACGGTAAAGAAACCAGTCAATGTCAAGCCCAAAGAACAGAAAGTTCAAGAAAAGAAAGTAAAACTTTCACAAGGGCAGAAAGACAGACTGAGGAAGAAAAGGAAGAAAGCGAGAGAGTATCTCGAAAGGATTTTGTCCTTGGAATAAAACTGGAAAAACAGATAAAAGTTCTGATAAATCGTCTTGCTCTCCAAAGAATGAAAAATCAAGCAAAATGAATTCATCAGATACAAATCTGAGGACAGAATGGAGTGTAAAGAAAGGACAAGTTCCTGGCAATGAATTTGTTTCTTCGGAAACAAAGGAGCCACGTGTTGGCAATGAAACTGACTTGTCAAAGTCAGAAGAGCCATGTGTTGGTAATGATTCTGATTCGGTAAAATCAGAGGAGCCACAAATTGAGGTAAAAACTGTCAAACCCAAGGCTGGTCAGGCTTGGGTAGATCTTTTCAAATGAAAAACCTGACTTGCCGGAGTTCCCAGGTCGGTAGTGTGGAACAGGTATCGGCATCTTTATTAAGAAATTCACAGGTTGGTAACTGTGATATTTCGAATCACAAAAGACTAATCAAGGACATTAAGTTGTACTTGATTTATCTTTCCGATAAGTGGATAAAGGTGAACAATGTGATGAAACCCCGAGTTTGTGAAAAGACAAACAAAACTAATTTTCCGGAAAAATCATTGTTGATTAAAACAAACTTAAGTGTTTTGAAATCATAATGGGAAAATAGTTTGTTGTCAGGGGGAGTTCTGATTGTTTATGCCAAGAGAATGGCGGATTGAAGCAATTTGATATCAGTTTGTCACGTTTCTTGTATAGTTTGTTTTCAAATTTTCTCAGAAAATCAAAATTGAAACATATTTTGATTTTAGGGGGAGAAAAATTTAAAAAAAAATTAGAAAATTTGAAAATGTCAAAAACATTGAAAAAAAATTGAGTTTTGTTGTGAAAAAGAGGAAATGACAGTATATCAGTGGACTATCACAGCATGCTAAAGAAATGAAATGTCAAATGTGATAAACGATCTCACTAAAGATGTGACGGTAGGCTCAGCTAGACTAGTATATTTGCGATAACGATACAAACTTAAATGAAAAAGCCTAATTCTAGTGGGAAACATGGTTGAAAGCATAGTACTTAGTTTTGTCCTTCTTGACTGTGTACCTACTCAGTAATCGCTGAATGTCGAAAGACATAAAAACCGGTCAGTTTACGAACTTTCACAACTTGCTGAAAAGTCACTGTGATTTTGTGCATTTCATTTTGCGAAGACTTAAACTTGTTTTATTTCTTTATTTTGTTTAAGCATCGGACATCCTCTGCGTATACGTGAGTATCGACCTGGATGTTGTTGCCTAAACGTTCTGCTTTATTTTCTTTGGTGTTTCGTTTAAGCTTTGGATCACCTCTGCGTATACGGGAGTATCGACCTGGTGGTTAAAGCCTAAACAACTTCAACTTGTTTTATTTTCTTATTTTGTTTAAACATTGGACTTTCTCTGCGTATACGGAAGTATCGACCTGATTGTTAATGTTTAAACATTCTGCTTTGTTTTCGCACATATCACAGTTGATGAAAGTTTAAAGGCATTACTTGAGTTAGTGTATTGCATGATGAGGGGATATGCTGAGATCGTGGGGTCCATAAGAATTTAGTGCAAAATTTAATATACCTTAAAGTATCGGTAAGCATGTCGAAAGTTTTTAGATTGAGCTTAAGAGGACAAACATATCGTCAATCTAGGTGAATCGTTTAAAACTTAAAATGTCAAAAGCTTAACGGTGCTTGTGATGTGTCTCATAAACTGATATGATCCTCTTACACAAACTCACCAAAAATATTGTTTGTAGATATTTCTTTACTGCATTTCTTTAAAATCAAAAACCCAAAAATATTGTGTTTTAGCTTAAATTTTGTAAAATACAAAAAGATTTTCGACAACTGATGTTGGAAAGCGGATTTTCAAAATTCTAAGTGCTAAACATGATGAACTACATTGGGTTGGGAGAATATGTTGAAAATTTTGAATGTCATATACAAATGTTTTGAAAGATTGTGTGTTTAGTTAATCAAGGTCATTTATTTGAACTTGATGTAACTAGTATGTTTGTTGAATAAATGATGTCTACCAGTAAGTTTCTTAAATACATCTGTTATAAATTTGTGAAACTTATGTTGAAGTAGAGGAAGTGCAGGTTAAACAGGTTTTGGACTTCATTATTCCTACGGAAGCTAATTGTCAAAGTTTGAACCAGATTAAGACCTCAGATTCTAGCATATTGAGAGGGGGAGTCTGTGAAAGGGGGAGTCTGGATCAACAAGTCAAAGGGAAGTCTGAAGATGGAGCCAGAACAAGATTGTGAATGTGTGAAGATATAATGCTTATGTTGTGAAGACAGAGAGTTGGAGAAAAGACTAAGACTGAAGACTCGGAGCTGAAGACTTCGTCAACATCCAAGGGGGAGTCTGTTGGTGCACGGAATGTCTGTTGACTACGTGTATATCAAGTCTTAGGTCTAGAAAGGTTGCACGGAGTCGAAAACCAGAAATTAGGGTTTAGATTGTTAATTTCGCTCATATGTACATTTTAGTATAGGTTTCGCTTATAAGGTTATCAGGGGGTTTCGCTGATTTAGACACATGGGGTTTCGCTCATAGGGTAGTCCATATGAGCGAAATCAGTTAGCCTATATACCCTGATGTGTGTCTTCATTTGTAACTTAGAGCGAAATCAGGTCATGCTTGTGGTGACGAAACTCTGTCAAATTGTATTCAGAAAGCATCAATATAGAAGGAATTAAAGAGGAAAAGCTGTTGTTACTTCGTATACAATGATTCCGCCTTTATATGCGAAGATGAACTACCTTAACTGACTTTTCGGGGTCGCAAACCGGTCCAACACTTGGTCTCTCGGTCCATGATTTCTACTGGCTTTTCAATGAAGTGTAGAGTTTCGTTCACTTGAAAATCCTCGAGGGGGACATGCAGGTTTTCTTCGGCTAGGCACTTCTTGAAGTTCGAGACGTGGAAAGTTGGATGCACGTTGCTGAGTTCCTCCGGTAATTCGAGTCAGTAGGACACTTTGCCAATTATTTCCAGAATCTTAAAGGGTCCTACGTATCGTGGCGCTAGCTTTCCTTTCTTGCTGAATTGGATCACCCCCTTCCAAGGTGAAACCTTTAGGAGTACGTGATCACCAACGTCAAATTCAAGGGGCTTGCGGTGTTTATCGGCGTAACTCTTTTGATGACTCCGAGCTTTCAAAAGATTGTCCCGTATCTGTAGGATCTTGTCAGTCGTTTCTTGTAATAACTCAGGACCGGTAATTTGCGCGTCTCTGATCTCGTGCCATACAATGGGCGATCGATATTTTCTTCCATATAATGCCTCAAAGGGTTCCATTTGAATACTAGCGTGATAAATGTTGTTGTACGAGAATTCGACTAAAGGTAAATGCGAATCCCAATTACCACCAAAATCTATAACACACGAGCGAAGCATGTCTTCAAGGGTGCGAATTGTGCGCTCAGTCTGACCGTCGGTCAAGGAATGGAAAGCGGTACTGAGATTAAGAGTAGTACCGGGAGCAGATTGAAAAGTCTCCCAGAGAGGTGACGTGAATCGACCATTGCGGTCAGAGATGATATCACGAGGTGTCCCATGTCAACAAATGACTTCGTCGGTATAGATTCGTGCTAATCGTTCAACCTTACAGTCTTCTCGTATCAGCAAAAAGTGAGCGGATTTCGTAAGACGATCAACGATAACCCAAATGCTATCGTGACCTAATGGCGTGCGAGGGAGTTTCGTAATGGAGTCCATAGCTATACTCTCCCATTTACACATCGGGATCTCGGGTTGTTCGAGTAAGTAAGAGGGTAATTGATGTTCAGCCTTAACTTTCGAGCAAGTTAGGCACTTTGAAACGTAGAGAGCGATATCCCTTTTCATTCCTGGCCACCAATACCTGGCACGGAGGTCCTGGTACATCTTGTTGGCATTGGGATGAATGGAATATCGGGATTTGTGGGCTTCAGTCATCAATATCTCTCGAAGATTATGACGATTGGGAATCCAAATTCGGTCAAGATAGTGAAAAATACCATTCGGTTTATTCACTAGTTGATCTTCGTTTCCAAGAATCCTTTCTTCCTTTAATGTGTTCTCGGTGAAACAGGCGTGTTGAGCGTCGCTGTTAGTACATATGTTTGTAGCTTCCGTCTGCATCGAGTCGTATGTATTTTGTGCTGTGTATGTATTTTTGTATACATATGTATATGTATGTTTGTGTCTAGACAATTCAGGGAACGGTGCTTATTTGTTAAAGTTAAATCCGTCGGACGACAAGTGTCATCCGAACGGATGGCCATCCAATTGAATGACCATCCGATCGGATGGTGATCTGAACGGGTGACATTTCTCCTTCCCTGATTGCCTATAAATAGCTAGTTAGTGCAAGTTGTTTAAAACCTTTTGCTGAATTATGATAGCAAAGCTCTGTCAGACTTTCATCGGGAACTGCTGTATTTTCACCATATTTCAATGAAATCTTACATGTTAAGCGTTGAAACTGTTGTTAGTGATTCTCAGACATTATTGAGGGATTCCGCACCTCGCTACTGATCGATTCTGCTACGTTCTACAACTAGAACAGATCCTGCGTGTGGCCTAACAAGTGGTATCAGAGCTACCGGAAGCCGAATCGAAGATAACAACAACATTTCACCGGAATTTCAGTCACTTACTACAGATTTCAGTCAAATCTCACCGGATATTTTGACAATTTCTTCATCTTCTCCTACATTTCTTACAGTTTTTACATTTTCACACCTTAAAACCGGAAAAACTCAAAATTAAGCAAGATTTCACAGACGAAATTGATTAAATTTGATATCAATCGATCGGAATTCAACATAGAACAATCCTACAAAGTTTCATTGCAAAATTCGGACTAAAACTTAATCAAATCGATCAAAAACTATGTCGAGTTCTTCGCACAAGATGACGTCATTCATCCGACCGGATTGCAATCCGATCGGATTGGCCTAGATTCTGCTCTTATCTTTTTGTTGACGTCACTGCTCATTCGATTGGATCACCATCCGATCGGATTAGCTGTGTG
Organism: Helianthus tuberosus; assembly: GCA_030545235.1. Classification (NCBI taxonomy): domain Eukaryota; kingdom Viridiplantae; phylum Streptophyta; class Magnoliopsida; order Asterales; family Asteraceae; genus Helianthus; species Helianthus tuberosus. The sequence goes on along the minus strand of CM060399.1, from coordinate 93,897,429 downwards.
GTTTAAGTGTTTTAAAGGTTCTTGTGTCACTCGATATAACGACCATCCGATCGGATAGCCATTTGACACTTGTGCCCATCCGACACTTGTGCACTTGTTTCTTTGGTCATTTGTGTCATCCGATCGAATAGCCATTCTATCGGATCACCATTCGATCCAAGTGCAATATTTTGAGATTTTTGAAAGTTGTGAAATTTTTCTAAGTGTTTGACTTTCCAGGTTTTTCAAGATGGGAGATGACTTTCTGAACCCATTCAGCGACATCTTCGCATACAACACAGGAGAAACATCGACAAACACAAACAACAATACCAATACAAATCCGAAAAAGGTGATCACATATTCTTTAAGTGTCGACAATGCCTATGGAACTTACAATAAACCACCGAAGCTGATGGCGATTGAAGACTACAACCGTTGGGTAAACAGATTTGATGGATGGTTGAAAGCTTTTGCTTACCTGAGTTGGAGGTGTATGATGAATGGTTACAATATTGGAAGAAAAGACTATGAAAACTTGGCTGACAATGAACAAGAGATGTTTATTACTGAACAAAAGTGTATAGCCCTGTTACATCAATCAGTTAGAGATGACATTATCTCTCTGATTAGCTATGAGAACTCAAAAGATTTGTGGACTAAACTTGAAAAGAAATGTATTGGGGGAGAAGAGATTGTGAAAAATAAGAAACGACTGCTGAAAAAGGAGTTTGACTTATTTGCATGTATGAAGAATGAAAATGTATTAAAGATGATTGAGTGGTTTTTCCATCTGAAGATAGAACTCGTCAGACATGGGATCACAATTACCGAAGAAGAGATGGTTGAAAAGTTATTGGAATCTCTACCAGATGAGAAAGATTGGCAATACTATGGTCTAGTTCTGAAAAACACAAAAGCAATGTCAGAAATGACAGTTGATTGGTTGATTGAAAGATTTGAGAGTCATGAGTTGGAAATCAAGAAAATGAACAAAGTAAACATCACCCCATATCAACAGAATGTCGATCTCTACTACAGGGGTGGTATGATTCCGAAAACCACTTCACCGAAAACCGCATTTTCTGCTGAGAGTTCAAACACGGTGACTCAAGAAAAGCAAAGCAACAGCTCATCACCCAGCAGTGGTTATCATGGAGGTTCTTCTTCGTATGTTCCAGGGAATCAGCAACAACAAAATGTTCCCAAAAATGTGTTTCAGTGTAACATCGCTGTGAACCTGAACAACGCTCAAAACTTCAATGAAGAGACAACGAAACAACAAATGGTGTTTCTTGCTTCGATCTTAGAATCATATGAAAGACTAGTTTCCGGAAAAATCAAAAATACAAATCTGACAAAAAAGGATTATGACCAGATTGATCCTGAAGAGATGGAATTAATCGATATACGATGGTGCATGGCTAGCGTAATCTGAAGAGCACAACGATTCATGGAGATCAAGGGAAGAAATTCCATTGGAGGGCCTTCGACAAAACTGGGTTTTGATAAATCTAAAGTGACGTGCTTCAAATGTAAACAAAAAGGGCACTTCAAGCGAGAATGCAGAAACTCAGCAGCGGATGAAACAACTAATCCTTTTCATGACGACTACTATAAGTGTGACACCTGTGTCTGTAATCATTGTAAATAGTTCAGTTATTAATAAAATAATGTTATTTGATCCCAATATTTGCTTGTTTATGTTTGACATTTTGCATGTTTTGATTTTTGTTCAATTTCAAACTCTATATCGCTTTCTGGAGAGTTATACGCAAACTGGTACGTAAACATAATCAGTTTAACACGAAAAATACTCCGGAACATCATTATATTCTTAACATACCTTAAATAACCTTTACATAACTTAGAAATAAGTTTTGAAGTCCTTGGTATGGCAAAATCAAGTTTATTCGCTTACAGGGACGAAATTCGACAAACTGCGAAAGTATGCCGATTCGTACTGTAACAAACACTCCGGAACTTGATCATAAGTTAAACACACCCTAAATATCCTTTACATCTCTTAGAAATAGGCTTTGATGGGTTCGGTGTGCTAAAATAAACTTTTAGATCATTCAGGGACTAAAAGCGTCAAAAAGTGCATAAGTTTGCATTTTCGCACATAACTTACGTTCTGAATACATCCGGACATCCAAAAATTTATGTAACCACTAAAATATTTTATTTTAGTGATTGGCATGCGAAAAATCCATTCGTCGCAAAATTTGGATCGTTTTTCGCGTTCGTTCGTGTTTCGTCGTAATTAACCAAATAACGTGATCGTAGGACCAAACGAACCGACATCCGACATATTTTTGAGCATGTTTCATGTCCCCTATGCTTAGGAATCATTTTAGGGCCTTGAAAATGGCTTAATAGGCCTTAAACGCATAAAAAAATGGCCTTAGAAGCATGCAGGGACCAAAACTGCAATTTACCAAACTTGTTGCTGAACTGGGGACTTCAGGCGGGGCACGTAAGCCTAGGGGCTTACCTTACGCAGCCCGTGTGAACCTGCCAGATGTGCAGAAACTTGAAAACAGTTTGATCCAGCTGTTTCCAACACTTGCAAATGGTTTTGGGGCTTCCTAGGGGCTGGTTTTGAGTGCCCAAGGTATTACAAATCAGGGGGCACACTTGGACGGCCTAGATCGAAGCACGTTTTTCAAGAAACGATCCTAACGGACTTGGTTTTCCTATAAATACCCCCACTCAATTGCCTTCAAAACTCACACTTTGATCTGATTTGGCTCTCTAAGTTGAAGTATACACTTCATACCTGAGAGTAATCGGATCAAAACTTCATAGCTTGGACCCGTTGTAAGTCCTCTTTCGTTCTTTTATGTGTTTTAAGCACGAAAGTCAAACAAGTTTGACTTTCAGCTTTAGCTAGTTTATGGTCAACACGAAGTTCGTTTGAACTTCATAACGTGAGCGTAATCACGATGGTTTTAGTCTCTTGTGACTATACCTACTGATTACCACGTTATCTAGGCTTAGTGACGAGTCGTAGTTTTGGCCAAAATGCATATTCTTACGTATTTTGTAACCAAACTATTTTTAGGTTTCAAGACCCTTTGTTTTGATACCAAACCTGTTTTCAAACTTCATTAAACATGTTTTAACATGTTTAGCTCGTCATTTTTAGATTTGTGCTTATGTAGGGTCGTAAGGTAACGATCTAATCAATCGCTTATACTTTCGAACCCGACCCGTTTGGTCGATCATTAGGATCCTCCCAAATACATTAGGTGACCATAGTTGTATAGGGAATAACCTTCCGAGGTTATACCTTATGGTCACGTCGTTTAGTTTGTTGTATGATAGGTAGTTTATATGCGTTAGGAAAATTACCAAAATGCCCTTTTTACGCCAAAATTCATTTTAAGGATATGTAACATAATTTTTGACATCTAAATTGATTAGGCAACAGTATTAGACATGCTAAGGCATATTTTACTTATCATAGGACTAGTTAGGCGGTCCGAACGCGTTTTATGCGAACGACGCGTTAAAGTAGCGTAGGCTACCTAAACGAGTCGTAATGGGTCGTAAGCACTTAGGATAGGTTCCGTTTTAGAATGTAGGCTTTGTTAAACCATATCACATGAGTTCCAATACTCATTTGGTTTACGAAACCACATTTTACCCGATCCTCCGATTTAGGTCCGTTTATGAACATAGTTACCTATATTAGGTGCTGTTTGATTCCGTGATCTTTCTAGCATTGCTTGGTGGTTATCAAAAGACTATTGAGCATCTCAAGTGAGTACATAGTCCCCTCTTTTAATGTTTTCAAATATTTTGGGGTGAAACACATGTGCCTACTTGTTACTTTCGTGTTTTTCATGTTTTTATATCATATGCATGTTATGTTCATTAGTACACTTATAGTACATGATTTCATTATGTTTTTGCTATGTATGTCCATTTAGTGCATACTTAGTACATCATTTTACATTACATTTTATGATATGTATGTCCATTTAGTGCATACTTAGTACATTGTTTTACATCACATGCTATGTATGTCTATTGTTGCATACTTAGTACATTGTTTTACATCACATGCTATGTATGTCTATTGTTGCATACTTAGTACATTGTTTTACATCACATGCTATGTATGTCCATTGTTGCATACTTAGTACATTTTTTTTACATCACATGCTTACATTTTGGTATGACATTTGGTTTGTTTAAATGGGACAAAAATACATTCATTAACATTGATCACGCCGTTCGTTAGTAGGTAGTGGTACCATAGGAATTGACAACTCCCGTTCCTGACATCCTAGGTATGTTTGGATGGAAGGAATGACCGAATTCGATACACATAACTTAGATAAACCTTTAATTTGTTTAAGGGTTTATCGCCACAGTCTCAAGGCTTGAATGTATGCATTTTCACAATACCGCATAGATGTTTGTATCAGTATAGCATGCATTTCCACAAAACATAAGTTTGATTTAAACTATGTTTTACTTCAATACCTTGTTTTTGTGCATTTTACCTATGGTTTAGTTGATATATTTCACTTACCATACATGACATTTTGGTTACACATTACATGATTTACATTTGACACATAAACATTTTTGACATTGGTTATACATTACATGGTTTACATTTTGACATAAACATTTTGACATAAACATTTTGACATGATATACACAATAACATTTGACAATTGGTTTAAACATGAACAATTTACATTGGTGGTTTGTTTGGGTAAGTGATTTGAGTAACGAGGCGTGCGTGATATGATACAAGCATGGTGGATACGCCGCTGGTACTTCCTATATATAAGTGCTTGTATGATACTGCATATCGCAGCGTTATTTAAATCATTTCAATATAGACATACAACATTTTACATAAATGACATATTTTTCACAAGTCATTGTTTTACAAAACAGTTTGTTTTATACAACTCATTCTACTTATTTAATTAACCATACACCTTTCTTCTATATAATCTGATTTCTTATCAAGTTTTCATATGATTTACAAATGAAAACACCTAACCAGATTCATGACTAATTTTTATTAAACATTTCTTTAAACTCAAGTCATGAATCCTATTTTCCCAAAAACCTATGTATCTCACAGGCATTTTTATGCTGACGTACCTATTTTCACATGGGTTTCAGGAGCTGTTGCATAGGATGATCGAGATACACTTAGGCGGACATGTGCCTTAGTGACATTAAAACGAAGCTAGGACTAGTTTAATAATGTTATGTACTCTTGTTTCTCTTTGTTTTAGTCATGTTAAGACAATGTAACTCTCTTGTTTGATAAATAAAACATAACTTTAATTACCATGGTTGTGAAACAATAATTCTGTTACAACACTCCCCGACGTTTCCGCCGCGGTTGCATGTTATACGCGGTTGGGGTGTGACAGAAGAGTTGGTATCAGAGCCAATGGTTATAGGGAATTAGGTTATTAGTGTCAAACCCCCAATTTTCCACTCGCGGAGTATCACCGCTTGGAGGCGTGACATGACCAGGATCAAGCCACCAATCATATTGAACATTGTAAGTAATAAATAAATTCAACCACACAATATGAAGGGTGTTCAAAACAAACGCATAGTTAAAGTATTCAGTGGAAGCATAAATGTAAAAACCCCAAACATAAGTAATAAGTTTATAAAGTGTAAATGTTTAACATGGATTCAACGGTCCATGTTCCCACAACGATTTCGCCTCCCGTGCAAGCTCCATGAATACCTAACGACCTGCAAGGCATGTAACAACGAGCCAACAACAAAGTTGAGCGAGTTCACAGTTGATTGTTCAGTTATTTAGTTCGTTTCTAAAAATAGTTAGTTTGTTTCATAATCATGTGTTAACCAGCATCCTTGTTCCCCAAACCTGTTACGATATTTGATGGGGGCTTCCCATGTGTGTTAAGTGGGGGCTTCCCATGTGTGTTAAGTGGGGGCTTCCTATGTGCGTTACCAGACCGTACCATATCGACTACTACGAAAATAAGTCGTGCCCTAAGTCAATGTCTATCATCATTGACCCTTTGCCTTTAGTCCATTAGTACACACCCGTTCGAACGACATGGTGTGAGGTTTGTTAAACCTAATAGCGCTATCAACTAATGACCCGCTCGCCATCGGCCTCGGCGATTAAGTCGATATAAAATGAGGGACTTCATGATAGAGTTTTGGTCCAGTGTGTTAAATCTTGTTGTCCTACCCAAGGAGGACGAACGTACGTATCCTACCCAAGGAGAATACACGAGGTTTAATCTTGGCATCCTACCCATGGAGGATGGCCGTACATATCCTACCCAAGGAGAATATGTAGTTTCCGTTTTAGTTCTTTAACCCATTCCCAACCCTTGGGAATCCCATGCCTTGTAGAAAGTGTGAACTCACCTTGATTTGCTCGGTATGCTAAATTACTTGATTCCAATTAATCAGTCAAAGCCTATAGTTTGCATGTATTCACAATCAGTTTATATTCACATAGTTCAAGTAACAGTTATGATCATCACATGTATTCGAGCAATAACTAACACATAGCTTTGAACAGTTATGCAAGCTCATGCAAGTCATGCGTATCATTAACAACAACTAACTAACCCAGTTAACCCTTAACAGACCTAACCGAGTTACTGTGCCTGTTTAATAGCTTGACAAAACATACTTGTTTCGTCGTGAATCCCTTCGGCGAAACCCCCATGTTTCGTCGTAATCCCCATCGACGAAACTCTCATGTTTCGTCGACAAGCAACTGTTACGTCGCGTAACAGTTTCAAATACAGAAAATCCCTAATTTTATCGTAACAATTGATCAACAACATCAAACCTAGCCACGGATTGCTACCAGATTATTGTCATATACAAGACTATAACACATATTCATTTAACTATATCAATTCACGAAATCATTCAATCCTCTTGCAGTCATCAGTAATTTGGTGTGCTTAACAAGAACCCTAATCATCAAGTAATCATACATGACCTCGATTGAAATCTGGAATGTAGTCAATGATCAGATCTACTCAATCGCAAGCACTCTACCAAACAGTAACATGGTCCAAATCGGCGAACATAAACGAATACAATTCTCAAACATCCGAATTAGTCTCATGGATTAACAACCGAACATCAAACCTTACTGTTTATCATTCTATCCTCTAATCATCTCATAACGTGTAATCAGATTCATCATTACAATTATCATTAACAATGGAAATTCGATATACACAATCATCGTGACAATCATCATAAATCAGACAGAGAAATCAAGTTATGACAACAAGCATTCACACAAACAATCTAAATAGTATAACAAGCGATCAATTCCAATTATTACACACTAACCGATTACGAAATGAACTAGCGAGGATCTGGGAGGGTGAGTGATTGCCGTCGCACAAAGGATGAACTCTAGTGTTTGCAAGAATGACGACTCACGCAACCTACTTCCTCTAAATACATAAACTGTAACTATTGGGCCTTAACTGGGCCTCGGCGTAACATTGGGCCGGCGAAACGCTGAGTTTCGTTGAGATGAAGATGGCGAAACACCCTGTTTCGTCGAAATGGTTTTATGGCGAAACCCTCTGTTTCGTCGAGCTTATAAAGGTGAATTAGTTTAAGGTTTTAACTTATTCATATATGTTACATATCATATCATATCATATCATATCATATCATATCGACACAAAAGTCACATATCGTCTCCACATATATTCAACATGTACAGTTACAAGACAAACATGTCATATAAGCAAACAACTAAACAATTAACATACAATTAGTGTGAAGAAGGAATCTTGGAAACTCGAGTTGTCACAATTAGTAATGCTTTGACCTAGACTATAACCTTTCTAGGACCCCAACACAACTTATCTTGTGTTTAGATCTTAAAACATGCACTTCACGTATCCTTAGGTGATTTCCAAAACAAGAACCCAATTTTTCTAGAACAGATTTCGAAAATCAATCATCTGTTTTTAAATGATTTATTATAAGGTTTTGAACCCTTCCAGTTTGACTCATATTTGGCCTTGTGCCTTCCAAGTTTTCAAAATCTCATCAAAGTTTTGGGTCCGAAATAGTGTGAACACGTGCAAACTGGAAGAGTGAATGCCTGTACCCTGGGTTTTCTGTCTAAGGCTAGAGTGTTCGTACAAATCCACATAATCGGACCAGTCACTCTTACCTGGGAACTCTTGGGGTGAGTGTTCACTTATAGGCGAGCATGTCTTCGTGATACATTATTTTGACCCATTTACTTTGATTAGTCACCGTGTATCGTTTGTTTGCTTTGTGGTACGGATGAATGACCACCATCTTTGCTTTTCTTGACTCTTGCATCATCTCATTCTTTTCATCTAATCATCTCACTCGTTTCCTCTCATGTTTCCTCTTTTAGAATGCCTCCTCGACACGAAAATCCGTTATCTAATACCGAAATGGTAGATATGATGGCGCAGCATATGGCTGTTGTACTCCCAAACATTATTGCTCAAGTGAAAAAAGCCAACAATAACCATAATGCTCCATGCAATTTCTAGAGCTTCAATTCGGCTAAACCACTCAAGTTTAGTGGTTCTGAAGGAGCAACTGGGCTCCTACAGTGGTTCGAGAGCATTGAGAGTACGTTCCGTCACGTTCAGTGTTCTGAAAATCAGAAAGTCAAGTTTGCTTCCAGTGTGTTTCAGAAGAGGGCTCTTACATGGTGGAATGGAGTTATGAGAGACCGTGGTGCTGAGGTTGCGTTTGCACAAACTTGGGCCGAGCTTAGGGCTCTTATGATGAGGGAGTTTTGTCCTCGTCATGATTTAAGGGCTTTAGAAAGGGAGTTTGATGACTTAAAGCAGGATAGTGGAGAGCACCGGGCTTACACTGACAGGTATGAAGAGTTGAGCTTACTTTGCCCTACAATGGTTACCCCACTCGAGAAAGCTATCGAGATGTATATTGATGGCTTACCTGACTCCGTGCAAGACATCGTCACTGGTAGTAACCGTACCACAGTTCATCAGGCGATTGAGTTAGCTGCGACATTGACTGAGTCACATGTTCGAAAGGGTAAACTACACAGGAAGGGTGACAAGGGTAAGAAATAGTTGTCTGACAAGGGTGAAAACAAGAAGGGTAAGAACAAGAAGAGCAAGGAAACTGGTTCCTCGAAGGGGTCTAGGAAGCGTAAGGCTTCCCAAAATTTCGCTGTCACTTCCCAAGTCAACCAGGCAGCTCCCAATCAGCCTGCACAACCGCCAGCAAAGAAACGGTATGCGGGGAATGCACCATTGTGCAACAGATGCAAAAGTCACCATCAACCGCAAGTTCCGTGCCGTTTCTGTACTAACTATGGGAAGTCGGGTCATCTTTCTGATGTTTGCCATTTCGCTCCCAATTAAGCAGCTCGTAATCCAGCATAGCGGGCTGCTCAACCGCCTGCTCAACAATAAGCACAAGCTGCATGACCTCATTTCCCTCTTGGTTCGTGCTATAACTGTGGGGATCTGACCAACTACCGTAATCAGTGTCCAAGGTTAGTAAATGTAAACCAAGCTCAGGCTCATGGACGAGTCTTTAACATGAATGCTCAGGAGGCGCAAGCAGACAACGAGGTGGTCAACGGTACGTTCTTTGTTAACAATCAGTCTGCATCTGTTCTTTTTTATTCGGGTGCCGATAAGAGTTTTGTGTCATTGTCTTTTGAGCCATTGTTTCGCATGTCTAGAACGAAACTAGGAAAGCCCTTGACAGTAGAAGTTGCTAGTGGTGATCCCGTTGTTCTAGATTCTGTTATTCGTAATTGCCAGTTGAACCTTAACAACCATCTTTTTTCCATCGACCTCACGCCAATGCAACTTGGAAGTTTCGACATTATAGTGGGCATGGATTGGTTAGCCAAGCATCACGCAGAGGTAGTTTGTTTTGAGAAGATTGTTCGTGTTCTGCTCTCGACAGGTGAGATTCTACAGGTTCGTGGTGAGAAACCTGCTAGTAGTCTCAAGCTCATGTCTTGTACTCAAGCTCGGAAGTATCTGCGAAAGAATTATGTGGCCTTCTTGGCACATGTCGTAGCAGATAAAGGCAATGGTAAGTCTATTCAAGATATCCCTGTTGATGTGCTAAAAGTGGTCAAATAAATATAAACTAAATTAACCCTAAATTAGACACCTAAATTTTAAATTTATGAAACTAAGACTCTCTAATCTTGACCACACAACCGGCGGTCAATGTAGTATAGCCTAAGTAAGTCCGAGTATCGAACCCACGAGACTCTACTGACTACGTTAACTAGACTCTGACTAGACTGACTCTAACCTAACTATACTTAATTGTTTTGTTGTTTAGGGGGGGGGGGGGGTTACGAAAAAACTAAGGAAATCTATATTAAACTAATTAATTAACTAAGAACTGGACTAATACGAAAGAGAGCTAAAGATTAATTTAGATGAGTTAAACGAATACCTAGACTTGAATCCAGTTTAAATAAGAATGGACTTCTAACAGTACTATTGTTGTATGGAGTCGGGATCATGAGATACTAAACCTTAAGGTATTTCAATGCTAAGACTTCCCGACCCTTCTCAGGAAGAAACCTAGGAAACCCTACAAGGCTGTTGTGAATACCGACTGTTAGACTTCCTCTCAGTCCTCTAACGATTCTAAAAGTGCCCTAATACGACTATCTACCTCTTAGCGCGATAATCTAAGGCAATTCTAGGTTCTAACTTGATTTACTAGACACAAATGCAATTAGGGAAATAAGATCGACTTCTCTCAAAACCTATCTTAGATATATATTGCACTGAGACCTAATAACTAACTCGAGCCTCTCAGCGACAAGTTAAGCAGAATACTTAATTCTAACTGTATTTTAATTACTGTTTCTAGGGCTATTGGCCAATTTACCCAAAGATCACCTGAACCCGTGAGGATGCAAATAATCAACACAAATTTATTATGTGAAAGACATTCACCAAAATCTATGTGAAACAGTAAATAATCAACAATCAAAAGTAAATACGCACACGCATCAAATCAGAAACTCTAGAATCCTTTACTTTCAGAAATCAATCCATAATTAAACAATAATAACTGTTAAAAGATCCAAACTTTAATCAAACCATCATCTTGTCTAGGTAGTATCTAGGGTTTAGCCTGAAAACATAATGTTTTAACAAAATTGAATACTAATAAATATCAAACCCGGACTTAATCTTGATCACGGCTTGAACCCTTTGCAAATTAAACTCTAAAATTCTTGTCACACTTCGTGCGTTTCCTTCTGAATTCGTGCGGCTCCTCTCCTTCCCTCATGTCTTCGTGCGTCTGCTTCTGTAATATCGATCCCTCGAAAGATATATCTTCTTCAATAATAAATCAAATCTATCATTTAGTAATTATTATTCTATGGCCCAAAATTATTATTTGCGCATGCTGGACTGGTTGTCCTTGGCTGCCCACATGTGGCAACTTGGAATTCACTAACTTGATTTAAAAAAAAAAACCACTTGAATGCAATATGAAATAATTTATAAATGACTTTCGTTTCCTGTGAAGGGAACTCCAAATCAAGACAATTAGATGGCAGCCCTCTCACTCAGAAAATAGAGATAGTGGCCTCAACCCACTCAGTGGCAATTTTAATTCAGTCACTGGCGCCCCACTCTGTTCAATTGGCTGGTTATTTCCATATTATTCGTTTTTGCTCCATTCGCACCAGGACCTACCAAAACACAAATAATATAATATACTACTAATAACTAAATAAAAATAAATAAAACCTATACAAAAATTATACAATTTACACGGGACAAATATGTGTATTTTACCCCACATAACCTGTTGTTCGGGATTATCCTGAGTTGTTTCCCGAAGAGTTACCTGGTTTACCCCCAGCACGTCAAGTCGAGTTCCGTATTGACCATGTACCTGGTGCAAATCCTATTGCCAGATCTCCATATCGTCTTGCACCGTCTGAGATGCAAGAGTTGTCTAAGCAGCTTCAGGAGCTTTCTGACAAAGGTTTTATCCATCCTAGCTTTTCACCTTGGGGTGCTCCCATTCTTTTTGTCAAGAAGAAGGATGGATCTTTCAGAATGTACATCGATTACCATGAGCTTAATAAGCTTACCATCAAGAATCGATATCCCCTATCTCGCATTGATGATCTTTTTGATCAGTTACAGGGTGCTTCATACTTTTCGAAGATTGATCTTCGTTCTGGGTATCATTAGCTTCGTGTTCATGAAGAAGAAATTCCCAAGACAGCTTTCTGCACTCGTTATGGGCATTATGAGTTCACAGTTATGCCATTCGGTTTGACTAATGCTCCTGCTGTTTTTATGGACTTGATGAATAGGGTTTGCAAGCCTTATTTAGATAAGTTCATCATCATTTTCATTGATGACATTTTGATATATTCTAAGACGCAAGCTGATCACGAGCAACATCTTCATCTTACTCTGGAGATCCTAAAGAAAGAGCAACTTTTGGCCAAATTCACCAAGTGCGAATTCTGGCTTAAGGAAGTTCAATTTTTGGGGCATATTGTCAACGAACAAGGTATTCATGTAGATCCCTCCAAGATCAGTGCGATTAAGGATTGGGATACGCCTACTACTCCAACCGAAGTTCGTTCTTTTCTTGGCCTCGCGGGATATTATGTGACAACCCTCATAATTCCATGTATCCGTACAATTTATTAATGAAAATTAAAGTGCTTGATGACTGTGCTGAATCAATTAACTGCTTTCTGGTTTCTGTGTTATTCTTACATGTGCTTGTTAACATACTAGTAGTGTACGGAAAAGTTACTAAATAGACCGGTATGCTCTCCTCAGTATTGAAAAATAAAAAGGTCACTAAAAACATTATAAAAGACACCTTACGGATTAATTAAGCACTTTAACGGAACAACACCCAACCGAATAACCGGACTTTACCCGAAACACAAAAATATTGTCAAACACATTGTTCTTATTTTTCTGATCTAGTTAGGGTCCCCGAACACCCTAACACACTATACATTTAATAACACACCATAAGACATTAACTAAACTTTTAAATTCCAACTAAATCACTAACTAATAGTTGAAGCCCAACCCTATACCACCCCCCCTGGCGACGGTCACCATGGGTGTCCCACCCATGGATTTATTTCATTATTTAAATGGATTACGTTGATAGTTTAGGGACATGTTACACATTAGACAATAGTATGTTGAAGCTTATAAGTGTTAACCTCTAGTCCACCCTTCTCTCACTTCTCAACACCCATTTCACCCAACTCTCTCTCCCTTCTCTTCTCTTGTTCGGCCGAAGACCACCACACCCACTATCACCATCATTCAAGTTTCATCTTCCAATCTAAAGACATCCAAAGGTGCTAGGGATCATACAAACAAGCTTGGTGTGTTCGGAAGCTCAAGGACCTCTTTCATCATCTTTTATCCACCACATTTACACTCTTGAACTCCCCTGGCCTTGTGCTAGTGGTAAGCACTTAGATCCTTGCATTTTTCATGTTATTTAAGTGGTTAATGATGTTTAAAGATCAAAAAGATAACAACTCTAAAGAACCATAAACAAAGTCTTGGAACATAAACTAACTAGTGATGAAGTATGGTTAAAATGGTGATGAAATCATGTTATTCTTGTGTTATGATGTTTGTTGAATGTTGTTTGTTAGTAAAAATGATATGGATCATCATATGGACTTGCTAGATCATGACTAAGAACATGAACTAGCAAGATGGAAAAAGTAAGAATGTTGTGGATGATGGAATCATCCACACATAAACTATGAACTTGAATAAATAGGTGTTGTCTTGAAAAATAAAAGTCAAAGTAAGTTCTAATATTGTAGATCTAAAGATCCATGTCACACCCCGACCACGTATAACATACAAAACGTGGCGGAAACGTCGGGGAGTGTTGTAACAGAATTATTGTTTCACAACCATGGCATACAAAGTTATATTTTATTTATTAAACAAGAGTGTTATATTGTCTTAAACAGGAAACAAAGAGTTCATAACATAATTAAACTAGTCTATCTTCATTTTTAGTCTCTAAGGCACAGGTCCGCCCTAGTGTCATGATCATCATCCTATGGAAAAGCTCCTGAAAACACATGTGAAAATAGGTACGTCAGCATAAAAATGCCTGTGAGATACATAGGTTTTGTAAAAATATGATTCATGACTTGTATTTAAGAAAATGTTTAGTCATGAACCTTGTAATTTGCTTTGTCTTATAAATCATTTGAAAAACGATAAGATCAGATGATATGTATAAATAAATGTAAGGTTAAATGAATAACCATGTAAAAATGAGTTTGTGTAAGATAAGTTGTTTGTAAACAATGTCTTGTAAAAAGTATGTTATTTGTATAAAATGTCATGTGTCATAAATTGAAATGATTTAAATAACGCTACGATATGTAATACCATACAAACACTTATATATAGGAAGTACCAGCGGCGTATCCACCATGCTTGTATCATATTACACACGCCTCGTTACTTAAATCACTTACTCAAACCAAACCACCAATGTAAATTGTTTATGTATAATCAAATGTCAAAATGTTATTGTGTAAACCATATCAAATGTCTGTGTTTAATGTAATTCATGAATTGTGTATATCAATCTCAAAATGTTTATGTCTAATGTAAATCATGTAATGTGTATCCAAAAATGTCATGTATGGTATGTGAAATATATCAACTAAACCATATGTAAAATGCACAAAAACAAGGTATTGAAGTAAAACATGGTTTAAATCAAAGTTATGTTTTGTGGAACAAATGCATGCTATACTGATATAAACATCTATGCGGTATTGTGAAAATGCATACATCCAAGCCTTGAGACTGTGGCGATAAACCCTTAAACAAATTAGAGGATTATCTGTGCTTATGTATATCGAATTCGGTCATTCCTTCCAATCCAAACAAACCCGGATTTCAGGAACGGGAGTTGTCAATTCCTATGGTACCACTACCTACTAACGAACGGCGTAGCTAATGTTAATGAATGTATTGTTCCATTGTAAACAACCCAAATGTCATACCAAAATGTAAGCATGTTATGAAAACAACTGTACTAAGTATGCACACAATGGGCATACATATCATGAAATGTAATGTGAAACAATGTACTAAATACGCACACAATGGGCATACATAGCATGAAATGTAATGTAATGTAAAACGATGTACTAAATACGCACACAATGGGCATACATAGCATGAAATGTAATGAAAAACGATGTACTAAATACGCACACAATGGGCATACATAGCATGAAATGTAATGAAATCATGTACTATAATGTACTAACGAACATAGCAGGTATATGATGTGAAAGCAGGAAAGCATGAAAGTAACAAGTAGGCACATGTGTTTCACCCCAAAATAGTTTGGACAACAGTAAAAGAGGGGTCTATGTACTCACTTGAGATTTCTCAGAAGTCCTAAGATAACCACCAAGCAATGCTAGAGATCACGGAATCAAACGGCACCTAATATAGGTAACTATGTTAATATACCGGACCTAAATCGGAAGATCGGATAGAATGCGGGTTCGTAAACCAAACGAGTATGGAGACTCGTGTAATATGGTTTAACAAAGCCTACATACTAAATGAAACCTAACATAAGTGCTTACGACCCATTACGACCCGTTTAGGTAGCTTATGCTACTTTAACGCGTCGCTCGCGTGAAACGCGTTCGGACCGCCTAACTAGTCCTATGATAAGTAAAATATGCCTTAACATATCTAATATTGTTACCAAAACAGTTTAGATACCAAAATTTATGTTACATATGCTTAGAATGAATTTTGGCGTCAAAAGGGCATTTTGGTAATTTACCTAAGGCATATAAACTACCTATCATACAACTACTTAAACGAAGCGACCATAAGGTATAACCTCGGAAGGTTATTCCCTATATACTATGGTCACCTAATGTGTTTGGTCGGATCCTAATGATCGACCAAATGGGTCGGGTTCGAAGGTATAAGCGATTTATCAGATCGCTTACCCTTACGACCCTAGACAACGTGGTAATCAGTAGGCATAGTCACAAGGGACTATAACCATCGTGATTACAATCACGTTGTGAAGTTCAAACGAACTTCGCATTGACCATAAACTGGTCAATGCAGAATGTCAAACAAAGTTTGACTTTCGGACTCGAAAAGAAATAAAGGAACGAAGGAACACTTACGAAGGGTCCCCGAATGCTAATCTAGATCAAAATAGCTCAGGTATGAAACAAAGGTTTCAACTTAGAGCACATTAGATCAGATTCTTGTGAGGAAAAGTGAAGGGTGGAGGTGGGTATTTATAGTTTTCGATTCACCGTTAGGATCATTTCTTGGAAAAGGGGGGCACGATCTAAGCCGTACACTTGTTGGAAAGTTGTGGTAACTCATTTGCCATCCACCATAAGAGTTTGACACTTGGCACTTGGCCTTTGGAGAGTGTTAAGGGCTGTTAACAGCTGAAAAAAAAACATTTTGCTGCATCTGGCCCCTACTTACGGACCTAGTTTGGCAGATTTACAGTTTCAGTCCCTGCAACCTCAAAACTTGGTTTTCGATGCGTTTTTTTGACACGTTTAAGCCCCGTTAACCCCATTTCAAAGCTCTAAAATGAAGTTAAAGTATAGGGAACTTAAAATGTGCTCAAAAATATCTCAGATGTCGGTTAGTTTGGCCGTACGATCGCGATGTTCGCTTAATTACGACGGAATGCGCATAAGCGTGAAAAACGATCCAAATGACGCGACGAATGGATTTTTTCTCACGCGTAAACACTAAAATAAAATATTTTAGTGCTTACATAAATTTTTGGATGTCCGGATGTATTCAGAATGTAAGTTATGCGCGAAAGTGTAAACTTGTGCACTTTTTGACGTTTTTAGTCCCTAAATGTCCCAAAAGTTTATTTTAGCACACCGAACACCTCAAAGCCTATTTCTAAGCTATGTAGAGGATATTTATGGCATGTGTAACTTATGGTCATGTTCCGGAATGTTCGTTACTGTTCAAATTGGCATACTTTCGCAGTTTGTCAAGTTTAGTCCCTGTAAGCGAATTAACTTGTTTTTGCCATACCAAAGTCTTCAAAACTTATTTCTAAGTTATGTAAGGGTTATTTAAGGTATGTTAAGTATATGTTGATGTTCCGGAGTATTTTTCGCATTAAACTGATTACGTTTACGCACCAGTTTGCGTATAACTCTCCAGAAAGTGATATAGAGTTTGAAATTGAATAAAAGTCAAAACATGAAAAATGTAAAACATAACCAAACAAACATTGGGATCAAATAACATTGTTTTATTGATAATTGAACTGTTCACAATGATTACAACAACAGATGTTACAGTCTCCCCTACTTGTGGAAATTTCGTCCCGAAATTTATTTAGAGGAAACTCGTGGGAAAAGATGCGGATACTTCGCCTTCATTTGATCTTCGCATTCCCAAGTAAACTCGGGTCCACGTTTAGCTTCCCAGCGAACTTTGACCAAAGGAATGCGCTTGCGTTTGAGCCACTTGACTTCACGTTCCATGATTTCCACAGGTTTCTCAACAAATTTCAGTGTTTTACCAACACGAATTTCGTCAAATGGTATGTGGAGGTTCTCATCAGCTAAACACCTCTTGAGATTGGACACGTGAAAAGTTGGATGAACATTTCCAAGTTCAGGAGGTAACTCAAGTCTGTAGGCTACCTTTCCGATTCTTTCGACGATCTTGAATGGTCCAACGTATCTAGGTGCAAGTTTTCCTTTCTTTCCAAATCTGATCACACCTTTCCAAGGTGAGACCTTAAGTAATACTCGATCAGCGACTTGAAATTCCAAAGGCTTGCGTTTCGGGTCCGCGTAACTCTTTTGACGACTTCTAGCTGTCTGAAGGTTATCACGAACTTTCTTAATCTTGTCAGTTGTCTCTAAAATGAGGGCAGGTCCAGTAAGCTGAGCCTCGCCGATCTCATTCCAGCAGACTGGTGAACGACATTTTCGACCATAGAGAGCCTCGAAAGGAGCCATTTTGATGCTGGTGTGATAACTGTTGTTGTAGGAGAATTCAATTAACTGAAGATGTGAATCCCAACTACCACCAAAATCGATCACACAAGCTCTAAGCATATCCTCCAGAGTCTGGATTGTTCTCTCAGATTGAACATCCGTTTGCGGATGATAAGCTGTGCTCAGGTTAAGTTGGGTCCCCATAGCAGATTGCATGGTTCTCCAAAAATGAGAAGTGAAACGAGCATCTCTGTCAGAAATGATGTTCAAAGGAACACCATGTCGAGCTACAATTTCATCCACATAGATTTTAGCAAGTTTGTCAGCAGAAAAATCCTCACGGATTGGCAAGAAATGTGCTGACTTAGTAAGACGATCAACAACTACCCAGATGGCATCATGACCTTTCTTTGTGCGTGGAAGTTTGGTAACAAGATCCATAGTAATGTTTTCCCATTTCCAAACTAGGATCTCTGGTTGTACCAATAAAAGCGAAGGACGTTGATGTTCAGCCTTAACTTTGAGACAAGTAAGGCATTTTGATACATATAAGGCAATGTATTTCTTCATACCAGGCCACCAATAGTGAATACGAAGATCCTTATACATCTTATCTGAGCCAGGATGAACAGAATAACGCGATTTATGGGCTTCATCCATAAGCAAGGTGCGAAGATTTTCTTGGCTTGGGACCCACAAACGGTCCATGAAGTAATACGATCCATTGTCCTTCAGTTCCAGATCAGGAGTTATGTGATAGGGAAATTCTTTATCCATTAAACCTTGTGAAACACAAGATTGTTGAGCCTGAGAAATACGGGCTTGGATATCGGATTGAGCTTGAATAACAGATTGAACACGAACACAATGAAGCTTAGTACGTTCCTTACGACTCAATGCATCGGCTACGACATTCGCCTTACCAGGATGGTAGCGAATTTCGCAGTCATAATCGTTTAGAAGCTCCACCCAACGTCGTTGCCTCATGTTGAGTTCTTTCTGATTGAAGATATGCTGAAGACTCTTGTGGTCTGTGAAAACCACACATTTTGTACCGTACAAATAGTGTCTCCAGATCTTTAGAGCGAAGACAACTGCACCCAACTCAAGATCATGAGTGGTGTAGTTCTTCTCATGTATCTTCAACTGCCTCGATGCATATGCTATGACTTTGTTCCTTTGCATCAGAACACAGCCAAGACCCAATTTAGATGCATCGCAATAAACGACGAAATCATCATTGCCCTCAGGCAAAGTTAGAACAGGCGCGTCACAAAGTTTCTGCTTCAAGTGTTGAAAAGCTTCCTCTTGCTTGAATCCCCAATCAAAGGGTTTGTTCTTCTGAGTTAGAGCAGTTAGAGGAACTGCAATCTTTGAGAAGTTCTCAATGAAGCGGCGGTAATAACCCGCTAGACCAAGAAAAGAACGAACTTCAGTAGGAGTAGTAGGCGTATCCCAATCCTTAATCGCACTGATCTTGGAGGGATCTACATGAATACCTCGTTCGTTGACAACATCTCCTAAGAATTGAACTTCTTTAAGCCAGAATTCACACTTGGAGAATTTGGCGAAAAGTTGCTCTTTCTTTAGGAGTTCCAGAGTAAGACGAAGATGTTGCTCGTGATCAGCTCGCGTCTTAGAGTAAATCAAGATGTCGTCAATAAAAACAATGACGAACTGATCCAAATAAGGCCTGCAGACCCTATTCATTAAGTCCAAGAAAACCGCAGGAGCATTAGTCCAACCGAATGGCATGACTGTGAACTCATAATGCCCATAACGAGTGCGGAACGCTGTCTTGGGAATGTCTTCTTCATGCACACGAAGTTGATGATACCCGGAACGCAGATCAATCTTCGAAAAATAAGAAGCGCCTTGTAACTGATCAAAGAGATCGTCTATGCGTGGTAGGGGATATCGATTCTTGATGGTAAGCTTGTTAAGCTCTCAATAATCGATACACATCCTAAATGATCCATCCTTCTTCTTGACAAAAAGAACGGGAGCACCCCAAGGTGAAAAGCTAGGACGTATAAAACCTTTGTCAGAGAGCTCCTGAAGCTGCTTAGACAACTCTTGCATCTCAGATGGTGCAAGACGATATGGAGCTCTGGCAATGGGATTTGCACCAGGTACGAGATCAATGCGGAACTCGACTTGGCGTGCTGGGGGTAGACCAGGTAAGTCTTCAGGGAATACTTCAGAATAATCCCGAACGACAGGAATATCTGAAATAGACTTACCCTTGCCCTTATCTGCTGTAACATGTGCTAAGAAGGCCACATAGTTCTTCCGCAGATATTTCCGAGCTTTAAAACAAGACATGAGTTTGAGACCACCGGCAGGCTTCTCACCACGAACCTGTAGGATCTCGCCTGTCGAAAGCGGCACACGAACAATCTTCTCAGAACAAACTATCTCTGCGTGATGCTTAGATAACCAATCCATGCCCACTATAACGTCGAAGCTTCCAAGTTGCATTGGCGTGAGGTCAATAGGAAAAAGATGGTCGTTAAGGTTCAACTGGCAGTTGTGAAGAACAGAATCAAGAACAATGGGTTCACCACTAGCAACTTCTACTGTCAAGGGTTTTCCTAGTTTCGTTCTAGACACGTGAAGCATTGGCTCAAAAGACAATGACACAAAACTCTTATCGGCACCCGTATCAAAAAGAACAGATGCAGGCTGATTATTAATAAAGAACGTACCGTTCACCACATTATCGTCCGCTTGCGCCTCTTGGGCATTCAAGTTAAAAGCTCGCCCTCGAGCCTGAGCCTGATTCTGGTTTGCATTCTGATTCGGGTTAACCAGCCTTGGGCACCGGTTTCTGTAATGGGTCAGATCCCCACAGTTATAACAAGCACCTGGTGGGTAGTATGGTCGTGCAGGTTGACCCTGTTGCTGAGCAAGAGGCTGAGCAACTTGTTGAGCCGGGTTCTGAACTGCCTGATTCTGAGCAAACTGACAAGCATTGGCAAGATGACCCGACTTCCCACAGTTAGTACAGAAACGGCACTGATGTTGCGGCTGATGGTGACTGTTGCATCTATTGCACAAAGGTGCATTCCCTGAATAGGGTTTCTTCGCTGGAGGCTGTGCGGGTTGGTTGGGAGCTGCCTGGTTAGCTTGGGCAGTGACAACAAAATTTTGGGAAGCCTTACGCTTCCTTAACCCTCTCGAAGAACCAGAATTCTTTCCATTCTTGTTTTGACCTTTCTTGCTATCCCCCTTGTCAGACGCCTGTTTCTTGCCCTTGTCACCCTTCCTGTGTAATTTATTCTTCCGAATCTGCGACTCAGTCAATGTTGCTGATAACTCGATCGCCTGTCGGAGTGTGGCAGGGTTACTACCAGTAATGATGTCTTGTACTGAGTCAGGTAGGCCGTCGATATATCTTTCGATAGCCTTGTCGAGTGGGGTAACCATAGTCGGGCAAAGCAGACTTAACTCCTCAAACCTATCAGTATATGCCCTGTGCTCGCCACTATCTTGTTTCAAGTCATCAAACTCCTTCTCCAAAGCTCGTTGTTCATGACGAGGATAAAACTCCCTCATCATAAGAGCTCTAAGTTCAGCCCATGTCTGTGCTAGAGCAACTTCTGCACCACGGTCTCTCATTACCCCGTTCCACCATGTGAAAGCCCTCCTCTGAAACACACTCGAAGAAAACTCGACCTTGCGATTGTCAGGACACTGCACGTGGCGAAAAGTATTCTCAATGCTCTCGAACCATTGAAGAAGCCCAGTCGCTCCTTCAGAACCACTAAACTTGAGTGGTTTAGCCGAGTTAAAATCCTTGTATTTGCATGGAGCATTATTGTTGTTGTTGGCTTGGTTCCATTGAGCAAAGAGATTTGGGAATTGAGCAGCCATCTGCTGGGCAATGATTTCTGCCAGTTCGGCAGTCGCTATCTGGTTTTTGCGTGGAGGAGGCATTCTAAAAGAGGAAAACATGAAAGGGAACGAGTGAGATGATTGGATGAAGAGAATGAGATTAAACAAAATTAACAAAAGCAAAGATGGTGGTCATTTGTCCACTTTACCAAGCAAACAAACGACACACAGTGACTAATCAAAGTAAATGGATCAAAAATAATGTATCGCGAAGACATGCTCGCCTATAAGTGAACACTCATCCCAAGAATTCCCAGGTAAGCACAACTGGTCTCGTGTCTGATGAGATATATACGAAGTGCTTGCCTAGACAGAAAACCCAGAATACAGGTATTCACTCTTCCAGTTTGCACGTGTTCACATTATTTAAAACCCAAAACCTTGACGAGATTTTGAAAATTTGAAGGCACAAGGCCAAAAACCAAACTGGAAGGGTTCAAAACCATATAACAGAGGGTTCAAAACCTTACAATAGAGGGTTCAAAACCTTGTAATAAATCATTCAAAACAGATGATTGTTTTTCAAAAATCGTTTCAGAAAATTTGGTTTTTGTTTTGATAATCACCTAAGGATAGGTGATGTGCATGTTTTAAGATCTAAACACAAGATAACTTGTGTTAGGGTCCTAGAAAGGTTATAGTCTAGGTCAAAGAATTACTAATAACCTAATTCCCTATAACCATTGGCTCTGATACCAACTCTTCTGTCACACCCCGACCACGTATAACATACAAAACGTGGCAGAAACGTCGGGGAGTGTTGTAACAGAATTATTGCTTCACAACCATGGCATACAAAGTTATATTTTATTTATTAAACAAGAGTGTTATATTGTCTTAAACAGGAAACAAAGAGTTCATAACATAATTAAACTAGTCTATCTTCATTTTTAGTCTCTAAGGCACATGTCCGCCCTAGTGTCACGATCATCATCCTATGGAAAAGCTCCTGAAAACACATGTGAAAATAGGTACGTCAGCATAAAAATGCCTGTGAGATACATAGGTTTTGTAAAAATATGATTCATGACTTGTATTTAAGAAAATGTTTAGTCATGAACCTTGTAATTTGCTTTGTCTTATAAATCATTTGAAAAACGATAAGATCAGATGATATGTATAAATAAATGTAAGGTTAAATGAATAACCATGTAAAAATGAGTTTGTATAAGATAAGTTGTTTGTAAACAATGTCTTGTAAAAAGTATGTTATTTGTATAAAATGTCATGTGTCATAAATTGAAATGATTTAAATAACGCTACGATATGTAATACCATACAAACACTTATATATAGGAAGTACCAGCGGCGTATCCACCATGCTTGTATCATATTACACACGCTTCGTTACTTAAATCACTTACTCAAACCAAACCACCAATGTAAATTGTTTATGTATAATCAAATGTCAAAATGTTATTGTGTAAACCATATCAAATGTCTGTGTTTAATGTAATTCATGAATTGTGTATATCAATGTCAAAATGTTTATGTCTAATGTAAATCATGTAATGTGTATCCAAAAATGTCATGTATGGTATGTGAAATATATCAACTAAACCATATGTAAAATGCACAAAAACAAGGTATTGAAGTAAAACATGGTTTAAATCAAAGTTATGTTTTGTGGAACAAATGCATGCTATACTGATATAAACATCTATGCGGTATTGTGAAAATGCATACATCCAAGCCTTGAGACTGTGGCGATAAACCCTTAAACAAATTAAAGGATTATCTGTGCTTATGTATATCGAATTCGGTCATTCCTTCCAATCCAAACAAACCCGGATTTCAGGAACGGGAGTTGTCAATTCCTATGGTACCACTACCTACTAACGAACGGCGTAGCTAATGTTAATGAATGTATTATTCCATTGTAAACAACCCAAATGTCATACCAAAATGTAAGCATGTTATGAAAACAACTGTACTAAGTATGCACACAATGGGTATACATAGCGTGAAATGTAATGTGAAACAATGTACTAAATACGCACACAATGGGCATACATAGCATGAAATGTAATGTAAAACGATGTACTAAATACGCACACAATGGGCATACATAGCATGAAATGTAATGAAAAACGATGTACTAAATACGCACACAATGGGCATACATAGCATGAAATGTAATGAAATCATGTACTATAATGTACTAACGAACATAGCAGGTATATGATGTGAAAGCAGGAAAGCATGAAAGTAACAAGTAGGCACATGTGTTTCACCCCAAAACAGTTTGGACAACAGTAAAAGAGGGGTCTATGTACTCACTTGAGATTTCTCAGAAGTCCTAAGATAACCACCAAGAAATGCTAGAGATCACGGAATCAAACGGCACCTAATATAGGTAACTATGTTAATATACCGGACCTAAATCGGAAGATCGGATAGAATGCGGGTTTGTAAACCAAACGAGTATGGAGACTCGTGTAATATGGTTTAACAAAGCCTACATACTAAATGAAACCTAACATAAGTGCTTACGACCCATTACGACCCGTTTAGGTAGCTTATGCTACTTTAACGCGTCGCTCGCGTGAAACGCGTTCGGAACGCCTAACTAGTCCTATGACAAGTAAAATATGCCTTAACATATCTAATATTGTTACCAAAACATTTTAGATACCAAAATTTATGTTACATATGCTTAAAATGAATTTTGGCGTCAAAAGGGCATTTTGGTAATTTACCTAAGGCATATAAACTACCTATCATACAACTACTTAAACGAAGCGACCATAAGGTATAACCTCGGAAGGTTATTCCCTATATACTATGGTCACCTAATGTGTTTGGTCGGATCCTAATGATCGACCAAATGGGTCGGGTTCGAAGGTATAAGCGATTTATCAGATCGCTTACCCTTACGACCCTAGACAACGTGGTAATCAGTAGGCATAGTCACAAGGGACTATAACCATCGTGATTACAATCAGGTTGCGAAGTTCAAACGAACTTCGCATTGACCATAAACTGGTCAATGCAGAAAGTCAAACAAAGTTTGACTTTCGGACTCGAAAAGAAATAAAAGAACGAAGGAACACTTACGAAGGGTCCCCGAATGCTAATCTAGATCAAAATAGCTCAGGTATGAAACAAAGGTTTCAACTTAGAGCACATTAGATCAGATTCTTGTGAGGAAAAGTGAAGGGTGGAGGTGGGTATTTATAGTTTTCGGTTCACCGTTAGGATCATTTCTTGGAAAAGGGGGCACGATCTAAGCCGTACACTTGTTGGAAAGTTGTGGTAACTCATTTGCCATCCACCATAAGAGTTTGACACTTGGCACTTGTCCTTTGGAGAGTGTTAAGGGCTGTTAACAGCTGAAAAAAAACGTTTTGCTGCATCTGGCCCCTACTTACGGACCTAGTTTGGCAGATTTACAGTTTCAGTCCCTGCAACCTCAAAACTTGGTTTTCGATGCGTTTTTTTGACACGTTTAAGCCCCGTTAACCCCATTTCAAAGCTCTAAAATGAAGTTAAAGTATAGGGAACTTAAAATGTGCTCAAAAATATCTCAGATGTCGGTTCGTTTGGCCGTACGATCGCGATGTTCGCTTAATTACGACGGAATGCGCATAAGCGTGAAAAACGATCCAAATGACGCGACGAATGGATTTTTTCTCAAGCCTAAACACTAAAATAAAATATTTTAGTGCTTACATAAATTTTTGGATGTCTGGATGTATTCAGAACGTAAGTTATGCGCGAAAGTGTAAACTTGTGCACTTTTTGACGTTTTTAGTCCCTGAATGTCCCAAAAGTTTATTTTAGCACACCGAACACCTCAAAGCCTATTTCTAAGCTATGTAAAGGATATTTATGGCATGTTTAACTTATGGTCATGTTCCGGAATGTTCGTTACTGTTCAAATTGGCATACTTTCGCAGTTTGTCAAGTTTAGTCCCTGTAAGCGAATTAACTTGTTTTTGCCATACCAAAGCCTTTAAAACTTATTTCTAAGTTATGTAAGGGCTATTTAAGGTATGTTAAGTATATGTTGATGTTCCGGAGTATTTTTCGCATTAAACTGATTACGTTTACGCACCAGTTTGCGTATAACTCTCCAGAAAGTGATATAGAGTTTGAAATTGAATAAAAGTCAAAACATGAAAAATGTAAAATATAACCAAACAAACATTGGGATCAAATAACATTGTTTTATTGATAATTGAACTGTTCACAATGATTACAAGCACATATGTTACAATCCATGAGTGGTTTTTCGAAAGAACCAAGTGAAAAGTATGAGTTTTGTTAAAACATGGATCTTACACAAACTTAACATATTTTTAGTGGATAAACAAGTGTAGAAACACTTGTGTAATAAGAAAATTTGACAAAGTAATATTTTTAGAAAATATGACTAGAAGTTGTAAATATTCAAACTCTTTAAAAATAAAGTTTTTTAAAGAACCAATCACATTTTGGAGGGTAACAAGACTTACTAAGTGTGCTAGTAAGTTACTACATGCTTTTATAAATTTTCAAGTTCATAAGTTTATGGTTTATGCTTATTTTTGTCAAGTTTGGTAATTAGAGATTGTATGTTGATGATTGATGATTGATTGAATGATTTTACAAAGGAAAATGATATGCTAGTAAGCATGGACGCCTCCATTTACAAAGGAAACTCTGGCGAAATTTTCCTAAAAATCCAACACATAGAAAATATTTTTTCTAGTAAGTGTTTACAATTATATTTTTAACCCTGTTTTCAAAATAAACTTCGCCATGATTTTATTACAAAAATACTAAGTGCCGGAGGTTGACTTTCGTAAATAAAATTTGATAAACATATATTTAAAAATATATATTGTATACTAAAACTCTTGTGTGAATATTTGTTTATTTTACCGTTGTATTATTTTAGGGTAAAATAATATATAACTTAACAAAGTGTGTTGACGTTTAAATTGTGTGATATGTGATAAAAGTAATGGGTAGATAAACCATACGTGTTGTGCATGAGAAACTGATTGTTATATGTACCTTATAAGGACGTGCTTGATTTCCTGATTATTAGAGTAACTAATCTAACCGAGCAAACCGAGGTGAGTTCACACTTTTTTACAAAGCATGGTAATTCCCGGTGGGAATGGGAATGGGTTCAGGAATAGAGATTCCTCGTCCTTTGGGACATCTTCAGGAATGTAAATTCCTCGTCCTGTTGGGACGGATTAGACTTACTAGACTAGAACTCTATCAGCGAAGTCCCTCCCTTTGTATCGACTTAATCGCCGAGGCTATGGCGAGCGGGTCATTAGTTAATAGCGCTATTAGGTTTAACAAACCTCACACTGTGCCAGTCGGACGGGCGTGTACTAATGGACTATGGCACGTCGGTGATGATAGACACCGACGCTAGGGCACAATTAATTTTCGTTAGTAGTCGATATGATAAACGAGTCTGGTAGTTTGAATAATGGGGTAGCCCCCACGGCCGAAGCGCCGGGCTGGATAGCCAGGGAAGGTGGACATGGGATGGTTAACAAATAAACGTTTTTGAACTATGGGGTAACCCCCACGGCTGGATAGCTGAATGAGATTAAACTACGTTTTTGGAAACAACTCTAAAATGGACAACCAACCGTGAACTCACTCAACTTTGTTGTTGACTCGTTATTACATGCTTTGCAGGTCGCTAGATGCCACGGGGCTTGCACATGGAGGTGGTCGTTGTGGGATGCGAACTATTATGTCCCGTGCTTAATAAATAAACTTTATGAACTTATGAAACTTATGTTTTGGGTCTTTAAACTTATGAACTACGAACTTATGTTTTGGTTTAACGTCTTATGCTTCCGCTGTTTAAATTGAACTTGGTTAACTTCCTTTTGGTCACCAATTGTATTGTGGTGGGTTTCATTTACTTAAATACGTTGTTCAATATGATTGGTGGCTCAATCCTGGTCATGTCACGCCTCCAAGCGGTGATACTCCGCATGGTGGAATTTGGGGGTGTGACAGATTGGTATCAGAGCCATTAGTTATAGTGAACTTGGTTTTAAAAAGAGAAAAGCTTTTTGATAAAACCAGACTATAACCTGTACAGTGCTCAACGATCCACAACAACGCTTCGCTCCACGTGCAAGACTCGACACAATAGGTGGTATGATTTATGTTATATTATCGGTTAGATAGTTCACACTGTGCATTAGTTAACGTGATAATTGCTATTTGAACCTTGTGTGCTTACTCTCTCCTATCGTCCCACACTTACGCACTTTCGCGACACTTTTCTCACTTACGTTGCTTCGTCGTGAAGATCATGAACGGACGCGGAGGACGTATCAACCTAACTCAGACCCATTTGACGGCTTTGATCAATGAACGAGTTGCTGAGGCACTCGCAGCTATCCCTGTAGGAGGTCAACATGCTCAGCCTCCTGTGTGCACATTCAAAACCTTCATGGATTGCCGACCTACTACTTTCAGTGGCACCGAAGAAGCTGTAGGCCTTCTTCACTAGTTCGAGAAGCTGGAGTCTATTTTTGAGATGTGTGAATGCCCTGAAGATCGTAGGGTGAAATATGCCACTGGAACACTCGAAGGTGCTGCGTTAACCTGGTGGAAAGCACAGGTTCAACTACTAGGGCTGGCGGTTGCTAATGCCACCCCATGGAATGACTTCAAGGAACTGATCAAGGAAGAGTACTGCAGTCGTGACGACATCCACAAGCTGGAAGTAGAATTTTTCAATTTGAAGATGACGGGGTCTGAGATCAAGGCATACACGAAGAGGTCAAACGAGCTGGCCATCTTGTGTCCTACAATGGTGGACCCTCTCATCAAACGTATCGAGCTGTACCTCAAGGGTCTTGTACCAGAGAATCAGAGTCACGTAACCTCGGCTAATCTTGGCACCATTCAACAAATCATCAAGTTGGCTCATCGTCTCACCGATCAGGCAGTTGAGCAGAACAGGCTGCCCAAGCGTATTAGCGCTACCACTTCTAATGCTCCCAATGATAATAAGCGCAAGTGGGATGGAAATGTGGTAAGGGTTCTACTTCAGCTCAGTCCCAGCAGCGAAAGACAGATGAGTACAGGAGACCCAGTCAGCAGTCTTCTGAGAATCAAGGTCAGGGTGGGTACAAGGGAAATCACCCCAAATGTAATCGCTGTAACTTACACCACAGCGGGCCATATGGTAAAGGCAACTGTCATAGATGCAACAAGCCTGGTCACATTGCAAGGGATTGCAGGAGTCAGCGTCCGGCGAATCAGAACCGACAGCAACAGCAAGCCCCACCAAATCAATGCCAGCAGCAGCAACAACAAGGTAACAACAAAGGGTGCTTTCAATGTGGTGCTGAGGGCCATTTCAAGAAAGATTTCCCCCAGCTAAATCAGAACCAGAACAACAACAATCAGGGGAATGGAAACGGCAATGGGGGAAACAACAATGGTAATGGGGCAAGGGGTCGTGTGTTCGTGATTGGTCAGGGTGATGCAAGGAACGATCCCAACGTTGTGATGGGTAAGTTTCTTCTGGATAATTTCTTTGCTACTGTTTTATTTGATTCGGGTTCCGATACTAGCTACGTGTCCTTAAAAGTTAGTCAGATGCTTAAGCGAACCCCAACACTTTTGAACACCAAGCACATCGTAGAGTTAGCAAATGGTAAAAGTTTAGAGGCTACACACATAGTTAAGGGTTGTAACCTCGTCTTAGCTGGTCAGACCTTCCCTATCGATCTTATTCCTATCACACTTGGTAGTTTCGACATTGTTATTGGGATGGATTGGTTATCTCATCAGCAAGCGGAAATTCTTTGCAACGAGAAGATTGTCCGCATCCCTCGTTCTGGTAAAGAACCTCTCGTGATTCATGGCGACAAGAGTGGTGATTTCGTAGGCATTATCTCTTTCCTTAAGGCCCATAAGTTTTTGCGAAAGGGCCACGCTGCCATTCTAGCACTTGTTACTGACACATCAATGGAAGAGAAGAGAATTGAAGACATTCCTACTGTGCGCGATTTTCCTGAGGTATTTCCTGAGGAATTACCTGGTCTTCCGCGTCATCGTCAAGTTGAGTTTCAAATCGAGCTAGCTCCTGGAGCAGCGCCCATAGCTCGAGCACCTTATCGCCTAGCTCCATCAAAACTTGAAGAACTATCCACACAACTACAAGAACTCTTGGAAAAGGGTTTCATACGTCCTAGCTCTTCGCCTTGGGGAGCTCCGGTGTTATTCGTGAAGAAGAAGGATGGTACTTTCAGAATGTGTATTGACTACCGCGAACTCAACAAGGTGACAGTGAAGAATCGTTATCCTCTTCCACGCATTAATGACTTGTTTGATAAGTTGCAAGGGTCGAGTTATTACTCTAAGATTGATTTGAGATCGGGGTACCATCAGCTGAGAGTTCGAGAGGAGGACGTCTCCAAAACAGTATTCAGAACCCGTTACGGCCATTACGAGTTTCTAGTTATGCCTTTCGGATTAACGAATGCACCCGCGGTCTTCATGGATCTCATGAACCGAGTGTGCAAGCCGTACCTGGATAAGTTCGTTATTGTTTTCATCGACGACATCATGATCTATTCTAAGAGTCAGGAGGAACACGAGCAGCATCTACGACTTATGCTGGAACTTCTTCAAACAGAGCAGTTGTATGCCAAGTTTTCAAAATGTGACTTTTGGCTTCGCGAAGTCCACTTTCTAGGCCATGTGGTAAACAAGGATGGAATTCATGTGGATCCATCCAAGGTTGACTCGATCAAGAACTGGCCTGCACCTCGTACACCAACAGAAATCCGCCAGTTCTTAGGTTTGGCAGGATATTACAGAAGGTATATCAAGGATTTCTCCAAGATTGCGCAACCTCTCACTTCACTGACTCAGAAGGGTGTCACCTATCGTTCGGGTGATGCACAAGAATCTGCTTTTCAGCACTTGAAAGATAGACTTTGTAGCGCGCCTATCCTCTCATTGCCTGAAGGCACAGATGATTTTGTGGTTTATTGCGACGCTTCCATCCAAGGACTTGGTTTTGTGTTGATGCAACGTGACAAGGTCATTTCTTACTCATCGCGCCAACTTAAGGTTCACGAAAGGAACTACACTACTCACGACCTAGAACTAGGAGCAGTTATTTTCCCAATTAAGATATGGAGACATTACCTATACGGTACCAAGTGCACCATTTACACCTATCACAGGAGTCTCGAGGATATCTTTAAGCAAAAGGAGTTAAACATGCGACAAAGCCAATGGGTCGAGCTCTTGAATGATTATGAATGCGCGATCAAGTACCATCCAGGCAAGGCCAATGTGGTGGCCGACGCCCTCAGTCGAAAGGATACTATACCTAAGCGTGTACGTGCGTTACAGCTTACCATTCACTCTAGCCTTCCCGCTCAGATACGAGATGCCCAGGTTGAAGCGTTGAAAGCAGAGAACATCAGGGCTGAGTCTTTACGAGGATCAAGGCAGCGGCTAGAACAAAAAGAAGATGGTGCCTACTATGTAACTGGGCGCATCTGGGTTCCACTTTATGGAAACTTACGCGAGCTTGTGATGGATGAAGCACATAAGTCTCGTTACTCAGTACATCCTGGTTCGGATAAGATGTACCACGACCTAAAGACTGTATACTGGTAGCCTGGCATGAAAGCTCACATAGCAACCTACGTCAGTAAATGCTTGACTTGTGCTAGGGTCAAGACCGAATATCAGAAACCCTCAGGCCTACTTCAACAACCAGAGATCCCTAAATGGAAATGGGAGCAAATTTCCATGGATTTCGTTACTGGCCTGCCTAGATCTCAACGCAAAAATGATACCATTTGGGTGATCATGAATCGACTGACCAAGTCTGTGCATTTTCTGGCTATAAAGGAAATGGACAAGTTTTCTACTCTAGCAGACATCTACCTAAAGGAAGTAGTATCGAGACACGGAGTGCCAACCTCCATCATTTCTGATCGTGACGCACGTTTTACTTCTGAACTGTGGCAAGCCATGCACAAGTCTTTTGGCTCACGTCTAGATATGAGCACCGCTTATCACCCACAGACGGATGGGCAATCTGAACGCACCATCCAGACCCTTGAAGACATGCTTCGGGCATGTGTAATCGACTTTGGTAATGGTTGGGAAAAACACCTCCCGTTAGTGGAGTTTTCATATAACAACAGTTACCACACCAGCATCCAGGCTGCTCCGTTCGAGGCATTGTACGGACGGAAGTGCTGATCACCTCTCTGTTGGGCAGAAGTTGGTGACAGTCAAATCACTGGCCCAGAACTTGTAGTAGATACAACTGAAAGGATTACTCAGATACGACAATGAATGGCGGCAGCTCGTGACCGTCAGAAAAGCTATGCTGATAAGCGAAAAAAGCCACTCAAGTTCCAGGTTGGGGATCGAGTGCTACTCAAAGTCTCACCTTGGAAAGGTGTAGTTCGTTTTGGCAAAATCAACCCGCAATACGTTGGACCCTTCGAAATCATTGAGAAAATTGGCAAGGTCGCCTACAGGTTGAATCTACCTGAAGAACTCAGCGGAGTTCACAATGTTTTCCATGTGTCGAATCTGAAGAGGTGTCTGTTAGATGAGACCCTCATAGTTCCCTTAAAGGAGCTCACTATCGACGACCAGCTGCGATTCGTCGAGGAACCAGTAGAGATTACTGATCGAGATGTTAAGGTTCTCAAGCGTACCAGGATACCTCTCGTCCGAGTCCATTGGGATTCCCATCGTGGCCCAGAGTACACCTAGGAACGAGAAGACCAAATGAAACTCATGTATCCCCAGCTGTTTAGAAAAAGTGCAACCACTACTGAGGCTGAAGCTACTGCGGAATTTCAGGATGAAATTCTAAATCAACAGGGGGATGATGTGACACCCCAGGAAAACCAACGCAACATAACTAGCTTCCTCAGTAACCTCGTGCTAAATTTCGGGACGAAATTTTCTTAACAGGGGAAGAATGTGACAACCCTCATAATTCCATGTATCCGTACAATTTATTAATGAAAATTAAAGTGCTTGATGACTGTGCTGAATCACTTAACTGCTTTCTAGTTTCTGTGTTATACTTACATGTGCTTGTTAACATACTAGTAGTGTACGGAAAAGTTACTAAATAGACCGGTATGCTCTCCTCAGTATTGAAAAATAAAAAGGTCACTAAAAATATTATAAAAGACACCTTATGGATTAATTAAGCACTTTAACTGAACAACACCTAACCGAACAACCGGACTTTACCCGGAACGCAAAAATATTGTCAAACACATTGTTCTTATTTTTCTGAGCTAGTTAGGGTCCCCGAACACCCTAACACACTATACATTTAATAACACACCATAAGACATTAACTAAACTTTTAAATTCCAACCAAATCACTAACTAATAGTTGAAACCCAACCCTATACCCCCCCCCCCTTGGCGACGGTCACCATGGGTGTCCCACCCATGGATTTGTTTCATTATTTAAATGGATTATGTTGCTAGTTTAGGGACATGTTACACATTAGACAATAGTATGTTGAAGCTTATAAGTGTTAACCTCTAGTCCACCCTTCTCTCACTTCTCAACACCCATTTCACCCAACTCTCTCTCCCTTCTCTTCTCTTGTTTAGCCGAAGACCACCACACCCACTATCACCATCATTCAAGCTTCATCTTCCAATCTAAAGACATCCAAAGGTGCTAGGGATCATGCAAACAAGCTTGGTGTGTTCGGAAGCTCAAGGACCTCTTTCATCTTCTTTTATCCACCACATTTACACTCTTGAACTCCCCTAGCCTTGTGCTAGTGGTAAGCACTTAGATCCTTGCATTTTTCATGTTATTTAAGTGGTTAATGATGTTTAAAGATCAAAAAGATAAGAACTCTAAAGAACCATAAACAAAGTCTTGGAACATAAACTAACTAGTGATGAAGTATGGTTAAAATGGTGATGAAATCATGTTATTCTTGTGTTATGATGTTTGTTGAATGTTGTTTGTTAGTAAAAATGATATGGATCATCATATGAACTTGCTAGATCATGACTAAGAACATGAACTAGCAAGATGGAAAAAGTAAGAATGTTGTGGATGATGGAATCATCCACACATAAACTATGAACTTGAATAAATAGGTGTTGTCTTGAAAAATAAAGGTCAAAGTAAGTTCTAATATTGTAGATCTAAAGATCCATGAGTGGTTTTTCGAAAGAACCAAGTGAAAAGTATGAGTTTTGTTAAAACATGGATCTTACACAAACTTAACATATTTTTAGTGGATAAACAAGTGTAGAAACACTTGTGTAATAAGAAAATTTCACACAGTAATATTTTAGAAAATATGACTAGAAGTTGTAAATATTCAAACTCTTTAAAAATAAAGTTTTTTAAAGAACCAATCACATTTTGGAAGCTAACAAGACTTACTAAGTGTGCTAGTAAGTTACTACATGCTTTTATAAATTTTCAAGTTCATAAGTTTATGGTTTATGCTTATTTTTGTCAAGTTTGGTAATTAGAGATTGTATGTTGATGATTGATGATTGATTGAATGATTTTACAAAGGAAAATGATATGCTAGTAAGCATGGACGCCTCCATTTACAAAGGAAACTCTGGCGAAATTTTCCTAAAAATCCAACACATAGAAAATATTTTTTCTAGTAAGTGTTTACAATTATATTTTTAACCCTGTTTTCAAAATAAACTTCGCCATGATTTTATTACAAAAATACTAAGTGCCGGAGGTTGACTTTCGTAAATAAAATTTGATAAACATATATTTAAAAATATATATTGTATACTAAAACTCTTGTGTGAATATTTGTTTATTTTACCGTTGTATTATTTTAGGGTAAAATAATATATAACTTAACAAAGTGCGTTTACGTTTAAATTGTGTGATATGTGATAAAAGTAATGGGTAGATAAACCATACGTGTTGTGCACGAGAAACTGATTGTTATATGTACCTAATTAGGACGTGCTTCATTCCCTGATTATTAGAGTAACTAATCTAACCGAGCAAACCAAGGTGAGTTCACACTTTTCTACAAAGCATGGTAATTCCCGATGGGAATGGGAATGGGTTCAGGAATAGGGATTCCTCGTCCTTTGGGACGTGTTCAGGAATGTAAATTCCTCATCCTGTTGGGACGGATTAGACTTACTAGACTAGAACTCTATCAGCGAAGTCCCTCCCTTTGTATCGACTTAATCGCCGAGGCTATGGCGAGCGGGTCATTAGTTAATAGCGCTATTAGGTTTAACAAACCTCACACCGTGCCAGTTGGACGGGCGTGTACTAATGGACTATGGCACGTCGGTGATGATAGACACCGACGCTAGGGCACAATTAATTTTCGTTAGTAGTCGATACGATAAACGAGTCTAGTAGTTTAAATAATTGGGTAGCCCCCACGGCCGAAGCGCCGGGCTGGATAGCCAGGGAAGGTGGACATGGGATGGTTAACAAATAAACGTTTTCGAACTATGGGGTAACCCCCACGGCTGGATAGCTGAATGAGATTAAACTATGTTTTTGGAAACAACTCTAAAATGGACAACCAACCGTGAACTCACTCAACTTTGTTGTTGACTCGTTGTTACATGCTTTGCAGGTCGCTAGATGCCATGGGGCTTGCACATGGAGGTGGTCGTTGTGGGATGCGAACTGTTATGTCCCGTGCTCAATAAATAAACTTTATAAACTTATGAAACTTATGTTTTGGGTCTTTAAACATATGAACTACGAACTTATGTTTTGGTTTAACGTCTTATGCTTCCGATGTTTAAATTGAACTTGGTTAACTTCTTTTTGGTCACCAATTGTATTGTGTTTGGTTTCATTTACTTAAATACGTTGTTCAATATCATTGGTGGCTCGATCCTGGTCTTGTCACGCCTCCAGGCGGTGATACTCCGCATGGTGGAATTTGGGGGTGTGACATATTACCACCGCTTCATCGAAACTTCTCAAAGATTGCAGTTCCTCTAACTGCTCTAACTCAGAAGAACAAACCCTTTGAATTAGGAACCAAACAAGAGGAAGCATTTCGGACCTTGAAGCAGAAACTTTGTGATGCGCCTATTCTATCTTTGCCTGAGGGTAATGATGATTTTGTCATGTATTGTGATGCATCAAACTTGGGGCTTGGCTATGTTCTCATGCAAAGGAACAAAGTCATAGCATATGCATCGAGACAATTAAAGATACATGAGAAGAATTACACCACTCATGATCTTGAGTTAGGTGCAGTTGTATTCGCTCTCAAAATCTGGAGACACTATCTTTATGGTACAAAATGTGTGGTTTTCACTGACCACAAAAGTCTTCAGCATATCTTCAATCAGAAAGAACTCAACATGAGGCAACGGCATTGGGTTGAACTTCTAAACGACTATGATTGCGAAATTCGCTACCATCCTGGTAAGGCGAATGTCGTGGATGATGCTTTGAGTCGTAAAGAACGTGTCAAGCTTCATTGTGTTCGTGTTCAATCTGATATTAAAGCTCGATCTGATATCCAAACCCGCATTTCTTAGGCTCAACGTTCTTGTGTTTCGCAAGACTTGATGGGTAAAGAATTACCCTATCACATTAAGCCTGATCTTAATCTAAAGGACAATGGATCATATTATTTCATGGACCGTTTGTGGGTCCCAATTCAAGATGATCTTCGCACCTTGCTTATGGATGAAGCCCATAAGTCTCGTTATTCTATTCATCCTGGTGTAGAAAAAATGTATAAGGATCTTCGTACTCAGTATTGGTGGCCTGGTATGAAGAAAGACATTGGCTTATACGTTTCAAAATGCCTTACTTGTCTTAAGGTTAGGGCTGAACATCAACATCCTTCTGGTTTATTGGAGCAACCAGAGATTCCAGTTTGGAAATGGGAAAACATTGCTATGGATCTTATTACCAAACTTCCGCGGACAAAGAGAGGTCATGATGCCATCTGGGTAGTTGTTGATCGTCTTACAAAGTCAGCGCATTTCTTGCCGATCCGTGAGGATCTATCTGCTGACAAGCTTGCTAAAATCTATGTGGATGAAATTGTATCTAGACATGGTGTTCCTTTGAACATTATTTCTGATAGAGATGCTCGATTCTCGTCTCGTTTTTGGAGAACCATGCAATCTGCTATGGGGACCCAACTTAATTTGAGCACAGCTTATCATCCGCAATCAGATGGCCAAACTGAAAGAACAATCCAGACTTTGGAGGATATGCTTAGAGCTTGTGTGATCGATTTTGGTGGTAGCTGGGATTCGTATCTTTAGTTGATTGGATTCTCCTACAACAACAGTTATCACTCCAGCATCAACATGGCTCCTTTCGAGGCTCTCTATGGTCGAAAATGTCGTTCACCAGTCTGCTGGAATGAGATCGGTGAGGCTTAGCTTACTGGACCTGACCTCATTCTAGAGACAACAGATAAGGTTAAGAAAGTTCACGATAACCTTCAGATAACTAGAAGCTGTCAAAAGAGTTACGCGGACCGACGACGCAAGCCCTTGGAATTTCAAGTCGGTGATCGTGTATTACTTAAGGTCTCACCTTGGAAAGGTGTGATCAGATTTGGAAAGACAGGAAAACTTGCACCTATATATGTTGGACCATTCAAGATCGATGAAAGAATCTGTAAGGTTCATCCAACCTTTCACGTGTCCAATCTCAAGAAGTGTCTAGCTGATGAGAACATCCACATACCACTTGATGAGATTCGTGTTGATAACACGATGCATTTTTTTGACAAACCTGTGGAAATCATGGACCGTATAGTCAAATGGCTCAAGCGCAAGCGCATTCCTTTGGTCAAAGTTTGCTGGGAATCTAAACGTGGACCAGAATTTACTTGGGAACATGAAGATCAAATGAAGGCGAAATATCTACATCTATTCTCACGAGTTTCCTCTAAACAAATTTCGGGACGAAATTTCCACAAGTAGGGGAGACTGTGACACCTGTGTTTGTAATCATTGTAAACAGTTCAGTTATCAATAAAATAATTTTATTTGATCCCAATATTTGCTTGTTTATGTTTGACATTTTGCATGTTTTGATTTTTGTTCAATTTCAAACTCTATATCGCTTTCTGGAGAGTTATACGCAAACTGGTGCGTAAACGTAATCAGTTTAACGCAAAAATACTCCGGAACATCATTATATGCTTAACATACCTTAAATAACCTTTACATAACTTAGAAATAAGTTTTGAAGGCCTTGGTATGGCAAAATCAAGTTTATTCGCTTAGAGGGACTAAATTCAACAAACTGCGAAAGTATGTCGATTCGTACTGTAACGAACACTTCGGAACTTGATCATAAGTTAAACACACCCTAAATATCCTTACAAAACTTAGAAATAGGCTTTGAGGGGTTCGGTGTGCTAAAATAAACTTTTAGATCATTCAGGGACTAATAGCGTCAAAAAGTGCATAAGTTTGCATTTTCGCGCATAACTTACGTTCTGAATACATCCGGACATCCAAAAATTTATGTAACCACTAAAATATTTTATTTTAGTATCCATTCGTCGCGTAATTTGGATCGTTTTTCGCGTTCGTTCGTGTTTCGTCGTAATTAACCGAATAACGTGATCGTACGACCAAACGAACCGACATCTGACATATTTTTGAGCATGTTTCATGCCCCCTATTATTAGGCATCATTGTAGGGCCTTGAAAATGGCTTAACGGGCCTTAAACGCATCAAAAATACCCTTAGAAGCATGCAGGGACCAAAACTGCAATTTACCAAACTTATTGCTGAACTGGGGACTTCAGGCGGGTCGCGTAAGCCTAGGGGCTTACCTAACGCGGCCCGTGTGAACCTGCCAGATGTGTAGAAACTTGAAAAGAGCTTGATCCAGCTGTTTCCAACACTTGCAAATGGTTTTGGGGCTTCCTAGGGGCTGGTTTTGAGTGCCCAAGGTATTACAAATCAGGGGGGCACACTTGGACGACCTAGATCGAAGCATGTTTTTCAAGAAACGATCCTAACGGTCTTGGTTTTCCTATATATACCCCCACTCAATTGCCTTCAAAACTCACACTTTGATCTGATTTGGCTCTCTAAGTTGAAGTATACACTTCATACCTGAGAGTAATCGGATCAAAACTCCATAGCTTGGACCCGTTGTAAGTCCTCTTTCGTTCTTTTATGCGTTTTAAGCACAAAAGTCAAACTTTGTTTGACTTTCAGCTTTGACCAGTTTATGGTCAACACAAAGTTCGTTTGAACTTCATAACGTGAGCGTAATCACGATGGTTTTAGTCTCTTGTGACTATACCTACTGATTACCACGTTATCTAGGCTTAGTGACGAGTCGTAGTTTCGGCCAAAATGTGTATTCTTACGTATTTTATAACCAAACTATTTTTAGGTATCAAGACCCTTTGTTTTGATACCAAACCTGTTTTCAAACTTCATTAAACATGTTTTAACATGTTTAGCTCGTCACTTTTAGATTTGTGCTTATGTAGGGTCGTAAGGTAAGCGATCTAATCAATCGCTTATACTTTCGAACCCGACCCGTTTGGTCGATCATTAGGATCCGCCCAAACACATTAGGTGACCATAGTTGTATAGGGAATAACCTTCCAAGATTATACCTTTTGGTCACGTCGTTTAGTTAGTTGTATGAAAGGTAGTTTATATGCCTTAGGAAAATTACCAAAATGCCCTTTTTACGCCAAAATTCATTTTAAGCATATGTAACATAATTTTTGACATCTAAACTGATTAGGAAACAATATTAGACATGCTAAGGCATATTTTACTTATCATAGGACTAGTTAGGCGGTCCGAACGTGTTTTACGCGAACGACGCGTTAAAGTAGCGTAAGCTACCTAAACGAGTCGTAATGGGTCGTAAGCACTTAGGATAGATTCCATTTTAGAATGTAGGCTTTGTTAAACCATATCACATGAGTTCCAATACTCATTTGGTTTACGAAACCACATTTTACCCGATCCTCTGATTTAGGTCCGTTTATTAACATAGTTACCTATATTAGGTGCCGTTTGATTCCGTGATCTTTCTAGCATTGCTTGGTGGTTATCTAAAGACTATTGAGCAATCTCAAGTGAGTACATAGTCCCCTCTTTTACTATTTTCAAACATTTTGGGGTGAAACACATGTGCCTACTTGTTACTTTCGTGCTTTTCATGTTTTTATATCATATGCTTGTTATGTTCATTAGTACACTTATAGTACATGATTTCATTATGTTTTTGCTATGTATGTCCATTTAGTGCATACTTAGTACATCATTTTACATTACATTTTATGCTATGTATGTCCATTTAGTGCATACTTAGTACATTGTTTTACATCACATGCTATGTATGTCTATTGTTGCATACTTAGTACATTGTTTTACATCACATGCTATGTATGTCTATTGTTGCATACTTAGTACATTTGTTTTACATCACATGCTATGTATGTCCATTGTTGCATACTTAGTACATTTGTTTTACATCACATGCTTACATTTTGGTATGACATTTGGTTTGTTTAAATGGGACAAAAATACATTCATTAACATTGATCACGCCGT
Source organism: Helianthus tuberosus (assembly GCA_030545235.1). Lineage (NCBI taxonomy): Eukaryota > Viridiplantae > Streptophyta > Magnoliopsida > Asterales > Asteraceae > Helianthus > Helianthus tuberosus. Next base: position 93,856,960 of record CM060399.1, on the reverse strand, counting down.
TCGTTAGTAGGTAGTGGTACCATAGGAATTGACAACTCCCGTTCCTGACATCCTAGGTATGTTTGGATGGAAGGAATGACCGAATTCGATACACATAACTTAGATAAACCTTTAATTTGTTTAAAGGTTTATCGCCACAGTCTCAAGGCTTGAATGTATGCATTTTCACAATACCGCATAGATGTTTGTATCAGTATAGCATGCATTTCCACAAAACATAACTTTGATTTAAACTATGTTTTACTTCAATACCTTATTTTTGTGCATTTTACCTATGGTTTAGTTGATATATTTCACTTACCATACATGACATTTTGGTTACACATTACATGATTTACATTTGACACATAAACATTTTTTACATTGGTTATACATTACATGGTTTACATTTAGACATAAACATTTTGACATGATATACACAATAACATTTGACAATTGGTTTAAACATGAACAATTTTACATTGGTGGTTTGTTTGGGTAAGTGATTTGAGTAACGAGGCGTGTGTGATATGATACAAGCATGGTGGATACGCCACTGGTACTTCCTATATATAAGTGCTTGTATGATACTGCATATCGCAGCGTTATTTAAATCATTTCAATATAGACAGACAACATTTTACATAAATGACATATTTTTCACAAGTCATTGTTTTACAAAATAGTTTGTTTTATACAACTCATTCTACTTATTTAATTAACCATACACCTTTCTTCTATATAATCTGATTTCTTATCAAGTTTTCATATGATTTACAAAAGAAAACACCTAACCAGATTCATGGCTAATTTTTATTAAACATTTCTTTAAACTCAAGTCATGAATCCTATTTTCCCAAAAACCTATGTATCTCACAGGCATTTTTATGCTGACGTACCTATTTTCACATGTGTTTCAGGAGCTGTTGCATAGGATGATCGAGATACACTTAGGCGGACCTGTGCCTTAGTGACATTAAAACGTAGCTAGGACTAGTTTAATAATGTTATGTACTCTTGTTTCTCTTTGTTTCAGTCATGTTAAGACAATGTAACTCTCTTGTTTGATAAATAAAACATAACTTTAATTACCATGGTTGTGAAACAATAATTCTGTTACAACACTCCCCGACGTTTCCGCCACGGTTGCATGTTATACGCGGTCGTGTTGTGACAATAAGAAAGTTGTTTATCACCGAAATCGCGAAGATCAGCCCAGAATGAAGTAGATCGAGGAGACTCCAAAGGAGAAGTCGAGAGCTTTAGCTGTGATTCAAGATGATGAAGGTTTCGATTGGAGTGAGTTCTTGCCAGAAGATGATGCAGTTGGGTTTGCATTCATGGCACAAATTCATCCAAAAGAAGATATACGAACTGAAGAGAAAATATACAACTATCGAAAAATGATAGCATTACATATGAAGGATAAGATCTACGCAGCTTGGAAAGAAGCCAAAAGGGCAAATAGATGGGATCCTGATCGTGAATGCTATTTGGATCCGAAAGGCAACATAATTGCAGAACCTTCATCAGTCAAAGTCGAAACTCTCATAGAATCGTTAAAGCAAGAAGATGAACAGAGAAAGATCGATGCTGCAAAGAAAGCCGAAGAAGAAGAGCTAAAGTCAATGAAGGTAGACGAGGGAATCATTGACACCACAAAAGAAATGATGGCAGAAAACCTGACAAAAATGGCCGACAAAGTGCTTATGGCAAAGGAACTAGAGGTAGATTCCAAATCTGCATCTGAGTCAACAAACAAGGTCAGTAGTAGTGGTTCAACCAATGAATCAGGTAAGACTGATTGCGCTAAAACATAGAGTGATTGCAAAAATTGCATGAAAGAATGCAAAGTTTGCAGCTCACATGCGTATCTCACGATGAAAAAGACCCAAGATCTGGTTGAGAAAGTCGAAATGGTTGAAAAACAAATTTTAAATCGAGATAAACTGCTTAAGGCTTCAAATGAGAGAATAAAAGAATTAACAGAAAGGATTGAAAAAGATAAAACTGATGTTGAACGTTTTAAGAAAGAAAATGAGAAATTAATTCTTGAAAATAGAACCATTTCAGAAAATTATGAAAAATTGAAAAGAACAGTGAAAGATTCTGATGAGCGAAATGGTAAAACCTACAAAGAAAATGTTCATTTGTCTGGAGTTCTTCAGGCAAAAGAAAGACAAATCAACCAGCAATTAGACGAGATCGCAAATCTTAAGCTTCCGTTCCAGGAAGCTAAGATTGAAAATGAAAGAATTAATCTGAAATTGAACAGTTACAGCTCTGCTAGCTTTGTTCTTCAACACATAGTTCCCAAACCAATTGGGAAGAACAAAGCTGGTGAAGATGTGTACTCGGATGGAACGAGGTTGGGTTATCATCAAGTTCCACCGCCTGTGCTAAACCATTTTTCAAAGAAACAGTCCGGGCTGGATAAAATTTGTGAAACAGGTGAGAAAACAGTCCGCCTGTGCAAAATCTAAGTTACATATGCCTTAACACCTTTATATAACCTAAATATTGGGTTAAAATGGGTTAAAAGTGACAAAACTCGATAAAACAAGTCTAGGGGCTAAACCTGCCAAAAGACAAAACTTGGCCCCCAAGATGCTTTGTATGGACATCCCCTTATGGTCCGTAAGGGGTGCCCAAACAGTAGAATTATGGCAGCCACTTGTTTCTTTGCTTGGAGCTCAAGTTCACTAAATTACCTGGTTTGCACCATCATTTGACAACTGTTAGGAGTTCTCCTGATCATGCCACATCAACGGACACTTGTGATGATCTTATGAGCTTCCTAACACTATAAATAGCGCCACCCAATTCTTCCACTTTCATTTGCTCATTCCTCATTTTCTTCTCCCACTCTATTGGAGCTTTCTTCCAGCTTTGGAGGCCTCCTAACTGAGTTCTTATAGTGTTCTTCAACACAAGTAAGTACTTTCCTAGTCTATTTCATTTATTTAGTCATTTCTGAGCTAAAAGTCAAATAGTTTGACTTTCGGTTCTGATCACAATTGGTCAAGTTAAAGTTCAATTGAACTTTGCAACATGATCGTAATCACGAAGGTTATAATCCCTTGCGATTATAACTTCGGATTACCACGTTTACTAGGCCAAATGACGAGTCAAAGTTTTGGTCAAAGACGCGCATAATGTGCATTTTATGACGAAACTATTTTCAGGTATTAAAACTCCAAGTTTTGATACCAAATCAGTTTTATAACTTAGTTAGACATGTTCCAACATGTCTAACTCATCATTTCAAGTCTAGTGCTTTATTAGGGTCGTAAGTCGAGCGGTTTTGACCACCGCTTTGACTTTCGAATCTGACCTATTTAGTCGATCTTAGGGTTCAAACAAGTGCATTTTCAGGACAATAGTCGAATAGGGAATAACCCTATGATGTTATACCTTATGGTCTTAAGGTTTGGCTAGCTTTATGATAAGTCGCTTTTATGTTCTTTAAAAATGACCAAAACGCCCTTTTTCTGCTGTTAGGAAACTTTATTTGTAAGTATTGAAGAAAATCAGATTCAACTTGATCTATGAAGAAGACAACAGTCCTGAAGATCACAACAAGAAGAAGAAGATCGGATAAGACAACTGAAAGCAACAACATCTACTTCAAAGAATCACAAGTTGATCAAGAGCTGAAGGAGATTATCAGAGAAGGTCATTTCTGATGGATCTGATGATATTTCTGATGAAATATCATCAGTTTCTGACGATTCTGATCATCATATTTTTTGATGATTTGTTCACCAGAATTTCTGATGAAGTGGTTTATCAGAAATTCTGATGAAAACCCCATTTGTCTAAAAAATCAGCTCTATCCTGCCACACTAACCGAAGCAAGTTGACATTATTGGATTTCATGATGACAAAGGCAAATTGATTGTTGGATTTAATGAATATGTTAAGACGCTACTTTTTGCAGGAATATGTATGAATAAACAAATGTTTATTCATATATTCAGCCTTCTATAAATAGAAGGCTCACCATGCAGAGAACATTGAGTTAAGCTTAGCATTCAATACATACTACAAAACTCCATTGTCCTCTCACCCTCAGAATTCAAGTATTCATTTGTAATAGATAATAATTTTACAATCACCTTGTAAACAATTTTGTTTCAAAGTGATATAAACTTGATAATTCTGTAGGTCTTGTTTCTTGAAAGTCTGATTTCCATTTCCGCATACTTTTTCACATATACTGAAATCACTTGCCATACTACGTGAAAAGAAGTTTTTAAGTCCAAACTGGGACCAACAATTGGTATCAGAGCAGATTGAATAAATCATTTTCAAATGATCAATCGCACATCTTCTTTTCTCTAAATATAGCTAGCTTTTAATCATGGAATAATGCTTTTAACATTGGTTCTATGTCCAAACCTCCGACTCTGGTCAGAGAGGAATACCCCCAATGAAAATCAGGATGGTCAATTTCCTTAATGGTCATGACCGAGCTCTGTTTCAATCCATTGAAAGGGGTCCACATATACCAATGACTGAAATACCAACTATTCCAGCAACTGACCAATCACCTGCTATCCCTGCCTCCCGAGCTCCCAAAAGTGAAATACTTTGGAGTGAGGAAGACAAGGAAAAGGTGGCTGGGGATGAAAGGGCAAAGTCACTTTTAATAATGTCTATCCCCAATGACATATTTTCACAAGTTGATGCATGTGCATCAACTAAGGAAATATGGGATGAGTTGGAAAATCTTTGTGAAGGGGGAGAAAGGATGAAAAGAAACAAGAGAACAAACAACGTTTCCTCATATGAGATGTTCAAAAGTTTACCTAATGAAAGATTAAATGAAACATATCAAAGATTTACAAAACTTTTGAACGAGCTAAAGAAATTTGGAATAACAAAATCAAATGATGAAAGAAACATAAAATTTCTGGATGCCTTACCTAGAGAATGGAGAAGTCTAACCATGACTTTGTCCTCAACCTTAGAACTAGGTGATATGAGTCTTCATGACTTATACAACATTTTGGTCCCCAGAGAAGAAGAAATATTTGAAGAAACCATTCAAAGAGGGGCATCTTTAGCTCTTATCTCAAACTCACAAAGAACATCACCTACCAATGATCCACAGCCTTCAAATAGTCAAAATCTTGAAATTTCTGATACATAATCAGATTTTTCAGCTTTTGCTGAAGCAATAGCATTGCTCACCAAAACATTTGAGCATAGGTTGAGGGGAGGAGGCCAAAGATACCAGAGAAGTGACAAAGGGAGGATGGATGGAAGATCTAAGGAAGAAGGAAGATCTAAGGATAAGGGAAAGGCTGAAGTTGTGTGTTACAAGTGCAAGCAGAGAGGTCACTATGCATCAGAATGCAAGACCAAGAAACTGAAAGATGTTGCTTATTATGAGAAGAAGCTGGAAGAAGCTAAGAATCAGCAGCAAGTCAGTTTAATTGCAGGGACAGATACATGGCTATCTGATGATTCTTCTGATGAAGAAGAAGAAATGGCAAACTTCTGCCTCATGGCACTTTCTGATGACCTACCAGAAACTTCTGGACAGAAGGTAAATTTAGACAATCTTGATCTTGAACACAAGCTAAACAAGCTCATGTCAGATTTTCTAAATCTTCAAGATAAACAGCAATCAGATAGTAAAAAATCTGATGAGTTGCAAAGGACCATGAATAAAATCATACTCGAAAACCAATTACTCATAAAAGAAAGTTTAGATCACAGTGCGAAAATTGAGTTCTATGAAAATGAAAGAAAAGATCTTTACAAGAAAATTAATGATAAAGAAATTAATGTAAAAGGTTTTCAACAAGCTAAAGAATTCATAAACTTCATTGAGTACACACCAAAGAACAAAGGAGAGGGTTTAGGATATGTAAAAACAAGAGAAAGTAAACCCACTATCTTTGTAATAGCAACCCATCAGATTTCTGATACATTTTTATCAGAATCTGACTCTGAATCATGCAAATCAACCTGTTCTGAATACTCTTTTGAAAAACCCAACTTTAAATCAAAAATAAGTGAATGCAAACAAAAATCTTTAAAAATTCAAGAAGCAGTTCACTCATCTTTTCAAAATTATCCACTCATTCCATCACAAGAAAGAATATCAGAAAATTCTGATAAAGAATCCTGTATGTGTGTTGACATACTGAAGCTTGTTCAACACCATCTCCAAAAGAAAAATGAAAATTCTGTTTATAGCTCTGCATATAACAGATATTCTGATGAAAGGCCATCAAGAGAAAATAATCTGTTTAAAATCTCATCAGAAAGAGTACCCAAGCAAGTTTGGGTACCAAAAACCCTCTAATTTATCCATTTCAGGACCATCATGTGCAGCAGATCTGGTACCGCGATTCTGGTAGCTCCAAGCACATGACTGGGGACAGGAGCTTACTCAGTAACTTTGTTTCAAAACTGGGTAAAATGGTAAATTTTGGAAATGGAGTAAAAGGGAGGATTATGGGATATGGATGCATAAGGTATGGATGTTTGACCATAGAGAAAGTAGCCTATGTTGAAGGCTTAAAGTACAATCTGCTAAGTTGTGGCAAATTCTGTGATAAAGGTTTTCAGGTAACCTTTTTACCAGAAAAACGTTTGTTAATAGGTATGGATGATAACAAAATTTATTTAAGTGGAAAAGAATAAGACAATCAATTTACTATTTTGATTTCAAAGAAGAAAATGAACATCCAAAACTATGTTTATTTTCAAAAATTAACAAGGGTAGTAGTTGGTTGTGGCATAAGAGATTAGCCCACTTAAATTTCAAAAACCTAAGCAAATTAGCAAGCAAGGGTCTGGTAAAAGGATTACCTTTCATATCCTCAAAGAAGGATAAAATTTGTGAAGCTTGTGAGATGGGAAAATCCAAAAGAAGCTCACACAAATCAATTTCTGAGTCTTCTATTACACAAAATTTGGAACTTTTACATATGGATTTGTGTGGACCCATAAGTACATAAATTTTTTCTGGAAAGAAATACATACTAGTAATAGTAGATGATTTTTCCAGGTACACATGGGTAGAATTTTTAAGGAAGAAAAGTGAAACACCTGATCTGATCATTAATTTTATCAGAAAGATTGAAAATCTGTTAAAACTAACAGTCAGAAGGATCAGATCAGACAATGGGACATAATTTAAGAATTCAAAAAATTGAGAGCTTTCTTGTAAGTAAAGGAATTTCTCATGATTTTTCTGCTCCCAGAACACCTCAACAGAATGGGGTGGTTGAAGGAAAAAATAGGACCTTGGTAGAAGCTGCCAGAACAATGCTTACTTATGCTAAAATGCCCACTCATTTTTTAGCAGAAGCTATAGCAAATGCATGTTTTACCCAAAACAGAACCATAATCAACAAAAGGCTCAACAAAACACCATACAACATTATCAACGGAAGAATTCCAAGTGTAAAATTTTTACATACATTTGGTTGTAGATGTTTTGTTTTCAATGATTTTGAAAGCCTTGAGAAGTTTGATAAAAAAGCAGAAAAAGGGTATTTTTCTTGGTTACTCGTTGTCCTCAAAAGCTTATAGAATTTTTATTCTAAACACAAGGACAATCAGAGAAAGTCTGTATGTTTCTTTTGATGACTCATCAGAAACAGAGGTTTCTGATGAATACATGAAAGAAATAAATTTTTCTGACAAACAAGAAAATTATGAACATCTTTTTGAAATGATAACAGAAGATTTCCTAGAACATGATAAATCTCTCACAAACAAATCAATAGATATTTCATGTACTAACCCTGCAGAACAAATGAATAGTGCATCAGAAATCTTGAATCTAAACAATGAAAATATGTATGATCACCAAAGTTCTGATACACTACACACAACTGAGGCAACTGTTTAGGGGGAAACTTCAAATCCATCCGAACCAATAACTTTTCACAACAAGTTAAGATGGATTAAAGGACATGTTCATTCTGACATCATTGGCAATCCAGCAGATGGTGTAAGAACAAGATCTGCTACAGCACATGAGTGTGCATTTGCTGGGTTCTTAAGCAAGATAGAACCCAAGTCTGTCAAAGAAGCTCTAAATGACTCAGAATGGATTCAAGCTATTCCAGAAGAGCTTGATCAGTTTGAAAAGAGCAAGGTATGGGATCTGGTGCCCAAGCCAAATGACAAATCTGTCATAGGCTCAAAATGGGTATTCAGGAATAAATCAGACGAAAATGGCATAATCACCAGAAATAAGGCAAGGTTAGTGGTCAAAGGTTATTGTCAACAAGAAGGTATTGATTATGATAAAACCTTTGCACCAGTAGCTAGATTAGAAGCAATAAGAATTTTTCTTGCATATGCTGCATCCAAAGATTTCAAAGTTTATCAAATGGATGTAAAATCTGCATTTCTGAATGGTAGAATTAAGGAAGAAGTTTATGTGCATCAACCAGAAGGCTTTGTTGATCCAAAATTTCAAAATCATGTTTACAGATTAAACAAAGCCTTGTATGGTCTGAAGCAAGCTCCTAGAGCCTGGTGTGAAACTCTCTCAAACTTCTTACTCAATTCTGGCTTCACAAAAGGGACTATTGACACAACACTTTTCCTCAAAACACACAAAGGTCACACTTTGTTAGTCCAGATATATGTTGATGACATTATATTTGGATCAACAAATGAAAACTTTTGTAAAAAGTTAATGACCATCCACTTTGAAATGAGTATGATGGGTGAGTTAACCTTTTTCTTGGGTTTACAAGTAAAACAAAGAATTGATGGAATATTTTTTAGTCAATCAAAATATGTGAAAACTATTCTGCAAAAATACTCACTTGAAAATTACCCTGTTTCAAAAACTGTCATGGCAACAGGGAACAAATTAGATTCTGATAAAGATGGAATAAGTGTAGATATTAAAACCTATAGGGGGATGATAGGATCCTTGCTGTATTTAACTGCAAGCAGACCAGATATTATGTTTGCAACATGCTTTCTGGCCAGATATCAATGTGATCCTAAAGAATCCCACCTAAAAGTTGTAAAAAGGGTTTTCAAATATCTAAAAGGCACATCAGAACTTGGTCTCTGGTATCCTAAGGATGCAAACCTTGAACTAATTGCATATACAGATGCAGATTATGCAGGGTGCAAGATTGACAGAAAAAGGACATCTGGTGCATGTCAGATCTTGGGAGAAAAATTGGTATGTTAGGCAAGTAAGAAACAAAACTGTGTTGCAACATCAACAGCTGAGTCAGAATATGTAGCAGCAACAAGTTGCTGTTCATAAGTGTTGTGGATTCAAACTTAGCTGAAAGATTATGGAGTAAATCTGACAAAGATACCAATCTTATGTGACTCAAAGAGTGCAATTGCAATAACAGAAAATCCAGTTCATCACTCAAGAACCAAGCACATAGATGTCAGATATCACTTCATAAAGGATCATGTTGAAAAAGGTAACATAGAAATGTACTTTGTTCCAACAGAAAACCAAATTGCTGATATCTTTACAAAACCTCTTGATGAAAAGAGACACAATTTTTTAATCAGCAAGCTTGGCATGGTTAACATAAAAGATGAAGTTCTTTCAGAAAACAAAAGACCACAAATTGAAAACCAAACTGATGATCAGAAAATCTGAAGTAGTATCAGAAAATCTGATGAAATCATCAGAAATTCTGATAAAACATCAGAAACCTTGTTGAAACATCAGAATAAATACTGATCATCAGAAAATTTATGAAATTTCCATCTTCATGCATATCTCACATTTGTATAAATTCATAACTGTGAATAAATCTGTTTTGGTTTTTGTTTTTGTGTTTTTATTAAAAAAAACAAAAAGGGGGAAAGTAACATGCATTTAGATAATATTCATTGTCACAGCAGAGAAAATCAACCGTCACAAGGAATTTTTTTTTTCAGAAAATTGAATTTCTCTTATACTTTCAATGCATGCAACGTCATTTTTTCATAAGAAGCTTGAGAGACACGTAGGCACAAAAATGATAAGGGGCTATAAACATAGCCGCCTAGTCATTCAATGCTTACTCGCACACGGGGCTTAAGTAGACTGTTATATTCCCACTTCAGCAGATATCTTCTTAAATGAAGAGATTGAAATGAAAAAAAAATCTTTGGCTGTTAATAACATTTATGGTATAACTATCACTTTCATCTATAAATATTAACATCCAGAAAAAAGACTTTCTTCACCAAACAATCTTCTCTTCAAAGCTCCTCATCAGAAAATTTCTTATTTTAAAAATGGCACACCCAAAAATGATGAAACAAACTCACTTCCCTATCCGACTTCACAGACATCATAACCTTAAACTTAGGTCTAATTTGGAAGGACCTGCATCGGAAGATTGCAGGTATGTGTACAATATGATCATGCAAAGTCCCTTGGGCTTTGCTGTGTCTACACATGTCACCATCTATCTAGATCTTCTTCAAGAATTCTGGTGGAATGTTGAAATCATCTTCAGTGGCACTTCCATGTGGATTGAAAGTAAGGTTATGGGGGTTAAAATCACCCTAAAGGAGGAAACTCTCAAAGAACTCCTCCAGTTGGGTGATGATCATGAAAACACCTTCCTGAATAAGGAAATGGTGCAACAAACCTTGACAGACATGGGCTATCATACATACAATACATCAAGGCAAATCAACAAGTCTGGTTTCATACCACTTTTTCAGTACTTGGTGACACAGCTCAGTGTCTGCTTCTCTAAGAAGATTGGACACTTCAACGAGCTGTCATACAGGATTATGGAAGTGATTCATGCAGTTGTACAGGAAAAACCTTACAACTATTCTAAATTTCTCATGGGAGATCTAGAAGCAAACATTCATGACCATCAACCTTTTCTGATCTACCCTCGATTTATGACCAAGGTGATTACCAACCAGCTGGACTTCGGATGAGTAAGGAGCTGGTATCCAAGGGTTGACCTGGCGCTACAATAGAACATCAGTGATCCTACCCTTGTCCCATCAAATAATCACACTGGTCATATAACCTGTCTCTGGTTATATGTGAAGGCCATGTTCAACGTACTCAAGGAGAAGTAGTTGTTGTTTGCTTGTTTTGTTTTGTTTTTTTTTAATGATATTTTTGTATCTTTATATATTTGGTTTTGTTTTTTTTTCTTTTAACCTAAAAAAACACAAAAACAAGACAATAGATCTAGGGTGAACTAAAACAACATATCTTATAAAAACAAGGAAAATCTGATGGAACACAAATGAAATCTGATAAATTTAGTGAAACTTAGAAAATCTGATGATCAATCAGAAAATCTGATAACTTTTCAGAAAACCCAATATATCATCAGAATATGTTCATACATCAGAAAATTCTCAAAATAACCAGAAAATCTGATAATGTATCAGAAGATCAAATTTTTCATTAGAAAAGTCTCTCGACAACCAGGAAGTCTGACAAATCAACAGAAAGAAACATCAGGAAACATTGCTTTAAACCAGATTCAAAGAAACTTATAACCAACTAAAATTTTTTAAATAAGTTTCTTTCAAAATATTTTTTTTCTGAGGATTGGAACAAGCTGTATAACCAACACTTTCTGGAAATCAGAACAATGATGTGGAGTTCAGAATTGCAATGTAAGTTGAAATCTCAAACTCTACTTATTCCCTCTCATCTCAAAAAAATGCTGATTCAATCTCTATATATGAATCAAATGCATTCTGATGAAATATGAAGAAAATCAAACTCTCAAAGTTTTATTCAAAGATTTTCTGATATAAATCATCAAAAGGAAAACTTAGGAAGATACACAATCACAAAAGGGTTTCTATTGGACCTTTTTGAAACAAAAGGGGTCTTACATGAAGAAAAGGTGCAAGTTGGACATTAGTGTTTATCTGCTAAATCTTTGGAATCTTTGATTTTCATTAAAAGATTGATATTAAATTAGAGATAAACCAAAGGTTTTCAAAAACGGTTGTTTCCTAAACGGATTAAAAACATCATTAAGGTGTCATTAACCACCTTGAAAACAAACAACCCACGAAAAACACTCAAACATCTCTGTCTCAAAACACTATAAATACCTCATTCAAAAACAGAGACCTCCATCATCAAACTTCAAACTTCAAACTCAAAACCCTAAAAACCCTTTTCCGAAACAAAAACCCCAATTCTCAATGGCTGCCATCAACATCAATATACCACCATTTGAACACCCTGTTCCACTCATTTCCGAAGCTGAATATCTTCCATTAAAAAGCAATAATGAAGCGATGAACGACAATATTGAAAAATATGATACAAAATGTCAAATCCTGATTGAATTCCTGACCAGATGCCCAATAGCTCAAGCTCTCACAAAGACCAAAGAGGTACCAGAAAAACTTATACAACAAGTTGCAAAGACTCTCAAACTCTCAAATTAAGCCTGTCAGACCCCAACCGGTGGTGGAAACATCGGGGTGCGAGCACTAAGCGTTCAGATTGCTCATGAGATTCCATAACACTAGATATTTCAATAGTAATTAAGTAGATTTCATGACATAGAATTTCAAATGTCAAACAAGCATCATCAAAATTACATCACATAATAAAATTGTTCAAGAGTCTAAGTTATTTAAGTGACGTTTCTAGGCATCTCCTAGCTTGATTTCCATGTGTTCCATAGCAACCTATCAGCCTGAAACATGTATTAAGATATCAATACAAAGTATTGGAGAGTATACAAGTTTGAATAATAGCATAGTAGATTAAAACAACTCATATCCACAATGTAAGTATCAAAATAGTTTCAGTCGTGCTAGTGTCGCAGTCCATGCAATGATAGCCCAAGTATCCCGATGCTTTAGTGTTTACCCAAGACTCAAGGTAAAGTAGAATCCTCCTAACAATACCCCCTCGAGAATAATGGGAGAGGTGCACCTCCTATAGCGCTACTATTGTTAAGGCGGAACTACACACCCTGGATTAAACGTCACATAGCACAAAATAGAATACTACAATGCACAAGTTTCACATACACGTAGGATAGAGTAAAGTTTGCAAACGTCTCAGGTATCGTAGTTTAGTAGAATACATGTTACATCCCAAAGTTTTAAAATAAAAAGGGATCGAGTATACTCACAGTGATTGCTTAACAGTCACACTGTTATTGGATCAAAGGGAGCTCTTTTAGAATTTTCCTGATAGATTACAACAGATGAAAGTCGAGCAGAATATCGAGATTACGCAAAGTGTCGGAACAGTCACTGGATCGGATGGATGTCCGATCGGATGGCTATCCGATCGGATCGCCAGTCGATCGAGTGCCAAGTGTGTGAGAGGGACGGATGGCTGCCCGATCGGATGGCTATCCGATCAGGTTGCCACTTGATTCAAATTCCATAAAGCGAGGAGGGATCAGATGGCTGTCCTATCGGATGGCTATCCTATCGGAATACCACTTGATCCAAGTATTGAGTTTAGTGTTGGTCACCTCTATCGGATGGCTGCCCGATCGGATGGTTATCCGATCGAGTTGCCAATCGACTGAGATTCCCACGTTCCAAGTTTTCTGGAAAAGTTCTAAGTGTTGAAAAGGTTTCAAGGCTAAAGGACAAGTGTCTCCTGATCGAGTGGTTGTCCGATCGGGTGGCTACCCAATCAGGTTGCCGTCCGATCAGGCGGTCCTTGTCCCGTTCACACTTTTTTTGTAAAATTTCTAAGTTTCTAGACTAATGACGACGATACGAAACGCATTGAGAAAACGGTAAACTCATCGTCTCTCAGTCGTTCTGATCGGGTGGGAATCACCCCTGTCCGGTCAGTCGTCTGTTTTCAATCAGTTCATGTCGGAATCCGTTCCATGGTCGTCTCTTCCGGCATCAATCCATTTCCAAACCTACTCTAGACTATCCATCAAGTCTACAGTCCGTTTATGCCCGGATTCCACCGATTAAAATGAAAGGTTGAAGAAAATATGAAGAAAACTCTAAGTTTTATATGAAAAATCTAGATTTAGCTTGGATTTAGTGTATAAACGTATGAAATTCCTTGGATCTGAGCTAGATCTTGGCAGAAATGACATCATTCAACAGTTTGTACAAACCACCATGATGACATCACCTTTCAGAGCTCAAATCTCAGGGATTTCACGGTAAAAAGTGTGATTTCAAAGGTGAATCACGTAGAGAATGAGGCGTAGATCGAGAAAGTACAAGGATCTAGTGTAACACGTACCAGAATCGTTAAGAAAATTAAGAAATAAGATGTTCGTGCGTCTGAGTCGAGCAGGGCTGTCACATCAGTGAAGGACTGATGTGACAGCTACTATTTATAGTGTGAAAGAGGGTGAGAAGGGTTGTGCGCATGGATCGGGTGGCAACTCGATCGAGTGGCCACTCGATCGGGCGGTCATCCGATCGGGTGGCCATCCAATCGAGTGGTCATCCGATCGGGTGGTCATCCGATCAGATTGCCACTTCGGCCAATCCATCCTTTCCGTGTTCCCGTTTTCGCGTGTAAGATCAAGCGTTGCGTATTATTTGGTAATAGGACAACTAGATTACATCATAAACACCGAAAGTTTTCCAAGATTGATAGATTCCGCCAGTGACAAGACTCCAGTCTCTCGTTTCACCAAGAATCAAATTCCACGAGTCTCAAGAGTCAGGCACCAAATGTAGATTTAGACATTCCAAGCATATAGATTTAGACATTCCAAACATAGGTTTAGACATTCCAATCATTTAGGCATTCCAAACAAAGATTTATACATTCAAGTATATAGATTTACCAAGATATCAAAGTATCACACATCATACAGTTCAGGGGCTAGACTTGCCAATAACTAAAGTTCAGGGGCTAGATCTGACAAAAGTCTAAAGTTTAGGGACGTTGGGCGTTACAGTCTCCCCTCCTTTAGGAGATTTCATCCCCGAAATCTTAGAAGAAGACTGCTTGAAGAGCTGCAGGTACTTGGCCTGCATATCACTTTTCAACTCCCATGTGAATTCGGCGCCACGCTTTCCTTCCCATCGAACCTTAACAATGGGAATTTTGCTACGCCTCAGACGCTTGACAGCTTGATCCATGATTTCGACCAGTTTCTCCACAAATTGTACAGCTTCATTTATTTACAAGTCCTCAAGGGGAACCTGAAGTTCCTCGTCAGCTAAGCATTTACATAGATTAGATACGTGGAACACTGGGTGCACGTTGTTTAGTTCTTGTGGTAAGTCACTGTACGCCACCTTGCCAATCCTTTCGAGTATCTTGAAAGGTCCCACATAGCAAGGAGCGAGCTTTCCCTTCCTTCCAAAACGAACTACTCCCTTCCAGGGAGATACCTTGAGAAGAACTCGGTCACCAGCATCAAATTCCAGAGGCCTACGCCTAACATCAGCATAGCTCTTTTGTCTGCTCCTAGCCTTGATCAAGTTATCACGGATCTGGAGTATCTTATCCGTTGTCTCTTGAATGATCTCAGGGCCAGTAAACTGCTTGTCACCAATGTCATGCCAGCTGAGAGGAGATCTGCACTTGCGGCCATACAAAGCTTCGAAAGGAGCCATCTGAATACTGGAATGATAGCTGTTGTTGTACGAGAACTCAATCAATGGTAAATGTACATCCCAGTTACCACCAAATTCGATGACACAAGAACGGAGCATATCCTCTAGGGTCTGAATAGTACGCTCGGTCTGTCCATCCGTCTGAGGATAAACTTGATCTGATATTGGAAGAGATCAGAAATAAAAAATCAGACATCAAAGTATTATCAGAAACTGTCAATGCTGTGCAGAAACAAACAGAAGACAACACTGCAGCCCTCAACAAACTACAAGAGTCATCAGAAAATAGAGAGAGCTCATCAGAATTCAAGAAAGCTCTCAAAGAACTGCAAGAAATTAAGAAACAGATGGCTGAGGTTGCAAGTGAAGGGGAAAGCTCAAGTTCAGGAAGAATTCTTGAAAAAATTCAGTTCCTTAGAGCCAACAGCAGCAGCATGGATGAGGCTTTTGAGAAGCTGATAGTGGAATTGTCTGCACAGAAAGATCAGAATAAATTGGAATTTTAGAGAATGAAGAAACAAGAAGAATCAAATACTCAAGCTCTTGCTAATGTTCATCTGTTAGTAAAGAGATTGCAGTATAATGTTGCCAGACTGGCAAAAGTTGATTTTCATGAACTAAAAGCCCCAATTCCACAAGAAAAACAAGCAGGAGTACCAGAAACTCCTCAACAAAAGTTCAAACAACTAGAAATCATTCAACAAGATCCAACCAAACAATCAGAAACTACAACAACACAAAAACATAAATTACCAATGGGGCCTCCTCCAAGTAAGCCAAAGTTACTCCTGGGTCCTCCTCTAAATATTCCAAAACTAGACACAATAAAGATGGCAGAACAAGGACCTATTCCAGTTCAATCATCTTTTACAGCTTTCACAGGTGAAACAGAATTCAACATAAAGCTGGATACAAAAGAGAAGAGAAGAATGGAATATGAAGTAACATTCTCAAAGAAGCCAAGAAAGGGGATTAAAGAAGATTCAGATGGAAAACTCAAAGAATTTGAAGTGCTGAAAGGTGATCCACATACAATCATGTATCCTGAAGAACACTTGAAGCACTACTACTTTAACAAACAAGTAGACAAACTAGAAAGACCACTCTCTCCATTTAGCAGAAATATTGTTGAACTCAAAGATGCTGGAGATTTGGAACTCCATCATAAACCAATAACAAATCCAATAGTCTCCATTGAAAAGATTATCACTATAAATGCTGCAGGAGGTTTATTAGGTGCTGGTGGACAGAACAAGTACACCCTAATCAGAAAAGATAATAGTGATATAATTGTTACTGATGGAGACCTGGCTGATGAACTTCACCCAATGAGTTTAGTAAAGTTAAAGCAGCTTATTGATAATGACAGAAGTTCTGCAGTTGTGATCAGAAGAGCTCTTGACAGTATCAAGAAAGCAGGAGAAAAGTTATATCAAAGGGCAGCACTGACAGATTTTGATCTATGTTTAAACTTTGATTATAGCAAAAAGGTCCTAACACCACCTCCCAACAACACCATTCCAGCTGAAATTTCTCTCAGCAAAGCAAGAACTGGAGAAATTTTTGACAAACTAGAAAGATGTGTGGTTTTAAAAAATGCCTATGATGAGAAAGCTCTGTTCAGAGTCTGTGAAATAAACAGGTATTCCAATCAAACTCTGAAATACATAAAGAATTGCATGAATGAAAAACAAGAGCAGCTCAAGAAGAAGGGGAAGAACAATGAGCAGCTGAGGAAGGCAATAGAAGATGACATAGACAAATGGATGGAAGCGAGAGGATGGTATAAAGAACTTTACAAAACAACTCAAAAGGCAATTGACCATAAGAAAAGGCTGAAACCAGGAGACAAGTATAAAAGTGGTGTGAAGATAAATTGAAGAATTCGTGAATTTAAATCTCTGTTTTTGAAAACAATACTTTATTTCTGTTTGATGGTTTGATTACGTTTTATGTTTTTGAACTTAGTTGTTTGAACTTTCATTTCAAGGATTAGTTGAAGGTTGTTTATGTTTTAAATAGATAGTTCATTTTCTTACAATACTTAGGGGGAACTGTTAGGAAACTTTATTTGTAAGCATTGAAGAAAATCAGATTCAACTTGATCTATGAAGAAGACAACAGTCCTGAAAATCACAACAACAACAAGAAGATCGGATAAAACAACTGAAAGCAGCAACATCTACTTCAAAGAATCACAAGTTGATCAAGAGCTGAAGGAGATTATCAGAGAAGGTCATTTCTGATGGATCTGATGATATTTCTGATGAAATATCATCAGTTTCTGACGATTCTGATCATCAGATTTTCTGATGATTTGTTCACCAGAATTTCTGATGAAGTGGTTTATCAGAAATTCTGATGAAAACCCCACTTGTCTAAAAAAACTGTTCTATCCTGCCACACTAACCGAAGCAAGTTGACATTATTGGAACTCATGATGACAAAGGAAAATTGATTGTTGGATTCAATGAATATGTCAAGGCGCTACTTTTTGCAGGAATATATATGAATAAACAAACGTTTATTCATATATTCAGCCTTCTATTAATAAAAGGCTCACCAAGCAGAGAACATTGAGTTAAGCTTAGCATTCAATACATACTACAAAACTCCATTGTCCTCTCACCCTCAGAATTCAAGTATTCATTTGTAATAGATAATAATCTTACAATCACCTTGTAAACCATTTTGTTTCAAAGTGTTATAAACTTGATAATTCTGTAGGTCTTGTTTCTTGAAAGTCTGATTTCCATTTCCGCACACTTTTTTCACATATACTGAAATCACTTGCCATATTACGTGAAAAGAAGTTTTTAAGTCCAAACTGGGACCAACATGCGCACAAATTGATTTTAAGCATATGTAAGCAAAGTTTTGACATCTAAACTGATGTTACAACATTATCAAACATGTTTTGGCATAAAAGACTTATCATAGTACATATTTAACCATCCGATCATATAATTACACTAATGACTCATTAAGTAGCGTAAACTACCTTAATGAGTCATAACGTGTAAAAAGCACTTAGGATCCTTTCCAAATCAGAATGTTAAGTTTAGTAAACCATATCATATGAGTTCCAACACGCATTTGGTTTATAAGACTTCATTCTATCCGATCCGCTGATTAAAGTCCTGACACACTAACATAGTTATCCGATATTAGGACACACGTGAAACCCTTGATCTCTAAAGCTTTGTTTGATCATTTGAATAAGACTTATACGCAATCCCAAGTGAGTAAATAGTCCCATCTTTTACATTTTTCTAAATGTTTTGGGGTGATTCATATGTGCCTATCACTACTTTATTGTTTTCATGACATTATACATGTTTTGCTTATCTAGTACATATAGTACATGATTTCAAAAACATTTTTCTTCGTATGTTGACCTAGCATACCTAGTATATGGATTTCAAATACATTTTGCTTCGTATGTTGACCTAGCATACCTAGTACATGGTTTTCAGAGACATTTTGCTTCGTATCTGGACCTAGCATAGCTAGTACATGGTTTTCAAATACATTTTGCTTCGTATGTTGACCTAGCATACCTAGTACATGGTTTTCAAAGACATTTTTCTTTATATGTTGACCTAGCATACCTAGTACATGGTTTTCAAAACATTTTCATGACATGCTTACATTGTTCAAGACATTTTGGTACGTTAAACTCGACAATGATACATTCATTAACATTGATCACACCGACCGATAGTATGTAATGGTACCATTGGATTGATAATCCCGTTCCCGCTTCCCAGGTTTGTTTGGAAGTGACCTTAAGGAATGACAGAGTCCGATGAACATTTGATAAACCTTTTTCCGTATAAGGGTTTATCCGACAGTCGACAAGGCTTGAATGTATTCGCCAACAATCCATATAAATGTTTACACAATAAAAGCAATGGTTTATAAAACATAACCTATGATTAAACAAGACCTTTGTTCATTAAAAAACATTGTTTTATACAAGACACGATATATTTTATACAAGACATGTTATATTTTATACAATACATTTTCATTTGGTTATTTACTTAACCCTGCATCATTTCTTTTAGATCATTTGATTTTCATATGATTTTATAAAAGACACATTTTTTTATAATGGTTCATGGCTATTTTTATAATAGTTAAACATTTCTTTTAACATTCAAAGCCATGAAGCATCATCAAAAAACCTATGTTACTCACATGCATTTTTTGCTGGCGTTTTATTTTCACATATGTTTCAGAAGCTAATGTTTGACTTGAGCATGCTTCACATAGGGCAGACTTGGGCCTTAGTGACTTTAAAATTTGCAAGACAATTATTGTACTTTGTGTTGTTGTATTATGAGATTGTAATGTGACTCCCCGATGTTTCCGCCGTGTGTTGTTGTATTACGCGATTGGGGTGTTACACAAAGAGCCAAACAGAACAAATGTGCAATAACTTCCCAAGTTTTTCATCTTGTAATTGTTTTTGTTTTGTGAGAGCACTATAATTGTAATAATGAGTGATTTGTGAGGGTCTAACGAATATATTTTGTACTTTGTGAAAGAGGTCATCAGTAGCTCTTGAGATTAATAAAACGTAGAAGGTGATCACTACCTTGAATTAGTGAAATGAAGAAGGTGAACACTACTTGGATTAGTGAAATGTTGTTAAGTGATCACTACCTTTCTTAGTGAAACACTTGTACTAGTGATCTTTTTATTTAAGAGAAACATATAGTAGAGAAAGTCACGATTGGATAACTGGGGAGAGGACGTAGAGTTGGATTAGTTAACATCACTTGTACCTTTATAAATCAGTTTTGTTATTACTTCCTTGAACTCTTTACTTTCCTGCATTATATTGTTGTTCGATATCAAAAAACTAATAAACCTTCATCATTAGAGTTTCAATCAAACAAATTTTAAGAAAACTTCTTCACCCCTTCTAGATTTCTATAGATGTATTTGGTTTTGGTGCTGGTAAAAAGGTTTTGTATTATTTTGGAGTATTTGCGTAAATGATCATGTTATACCATCCACGATCCACGAACTGGAACTTGTGAAGAAATTTAGAGCAAATTGCATAATTGGTTTCATACTAGAAAACTTAAACCTGTCCCCAACTAAAATGTAAAAACTTTCCCCGTATTACCTCTTTGCAAGTAAGAATATAGTCCCTTATGCCTTTTCTCTTCACACACGATTCCTAATCATGGAATACTATTACCATACTCACATGCAGGGCCAGCCGAAAGGGCTTAAGACCCTAGGCCCAAGCCTAGGGCTACCAATATTGAAGGGCCACAAATTTTTGATATTGTTGGTGCATATTTTGTGTGTTCGCCATTGTGCGAATAGGCTAGATAGAGTGTGTGTTGAATATTGTATAGATTAAAGTGTTGAATTTTTAAGGAAAACACTCACGCGCACGAGTGAAACATACGTGCGTATGAGAGCACAACCGTGCGCATAAATCTCATAATCTTTGAGTGGGCCTATATATAGGAGCTCATGCGCATAGGGTTAGATAAGTTTTGCGTTTTGGCTGGAGAGATGGCTTGATGCTCTCTCCAGCATGTCAGTGATGTATACTCTTTCGGTATGAAATGGAAGCTTCTACTTATGGTTATTCTTATGAAATTTCTACCGAAATAGTCTTTTCTTATCCAAACTTCAGTCGAAACGCATAGGACGCAACAGTCACATGTTCTAGCAGATATGTTTTCTATATAATAGGTCCACATAAGTACAAACTAATACACTAAGTAGCCTAGGCTCAATATCCCATATACGGATAACCCTTAAGGTGCCAAACCAGATCTAAGAAATAAAGAAACATTGGTAAAAAAAAGAAAATAAAGAAACGTGAAACATGGAAAGACTGGATGGGCGGTGAAATATCAGACGACGTAAGAATGGAATGATGATTCTCGTAAATTGCGGCGTCATTTTGGTTACCCATATGGAATCATCGGCGATAAGGGCGATAGAGCCGTCTTTAGTGTTTACATGTTTGGGGGTAATCATCTCAATTGAAGAACACACAGGTAACAATAAACAACGACTATTTTTTAGTTTTTTATATACTAATCTTGGGCGAAATCAGTATACATATTGTCATATTGCTCAAAACTTCAAACATATACTAGAATTAATTTTGTGATTTGTCGATTTGATTAGTTGGAACGTGGAATAGTGGCACTCAGTTTTGCAATTTAATCTTGTGGTCGGCTTGGAACTTGAAAGACATTGGCATTAACTCAGGTTAGATATTCTCATTTGTTGTTTAGGGTGTATTTGCATAATTGTATATTTGAATTTATTTGCTGAGTTCAGTTTGATGTTTAGGCCTTTAGGACTTGTTTGCTTATTTTAGAGTAAATTACAAGTTTTGTCCTTTATGTTTACATCAAATTTCAGGCGCTGCACTTTTGGTCAAAAGTTTACAGGCGGTGTCCTTTACCTTTCAAAATCTTGCACGTTTTATCCTTTAGGCTAAACTTGGTTAGAAATCTCACTTAAAAAATGTCGTGTGCAATGCACATCAGGATAAAATGGTAATTTACTCTTTTAAATATTTGTGTATTGCTTCCTCTTCACTTCCAACCCAATCTTATTCCAACTTTCTTCCCCTCTTTTTCTTTCGGCTTTTTCTATTATTTACCCAACCCAACTTCTCTATAACTCAAACACTTGATCACATTTCAAGAACCAACAAAATTGTCATATTTATCTTCAAAGTTACAATCTTTCTTCCATAATTCCCCAAAAAACAAACACCCATTTGGGAATACTGATAAAAAAGATCAAATACCCATCACACCCAGTTCAGATCAGTTGTTTCAAGATTCAAGAATGGAAAAAAATGCTTTCTTTAACAATGGAACCCACCATCCCCAGCCACCACTGACCACCACCACTCTTCATTATCTACAAACTTTCTGATCTTAGACCTGCGACAACTACCCCACCGCTGTACACTCCTCCGTCTCCGATCTCAGATCTGGTCAGTTGTAGGATCGTTGAATTGATCAAAACGAGTCGATCAGAAGAGTTCTAGACCAAATCAGAGGCAGAATTCATTGATTTGATCTTCATTCAGCTTGATATGCACTTAGAAGTAGATTAAATGTCAATTGTATTGATATAACACTGTTACACGAGCTGGAGACACTTCGGTAGAGCTTCGCTACCGGAATCCAAAGTTCTACAAATGAAATCCAAGACCCACTCTATATAGGCAAGCCACTTCGCATGAACCAGGCATCCCAGTTCGCACGAACTGGTCAGTTCATGTGGACTGGCTGGTTCTGGACTGTTTCACGTTTTTCTCAAACTACGTGTCTTGGTCTATCAATTCTATTACATGACTCGATACAAGACGAAGTTGACAGACATATGCACTAACAAACTCCCCCTTGGATGTTGACGAGTCTTCAGTGTGTCGAGTCTTCAGTCTTGATCAGTCTTCACGCTCTTTCCAAAGTATCTTTCTCTGTAAGCATCCTCAATCTCTCTCTTCTTTAATTAGAATCTCAATCTGACTCTTCAAATTCTCTTGATCAGATCTCTTGATTCCTTTAACTCATCACCATCAGCAGCTTCTATCTCGAGCGCTGTTCCAGAATCGTAAACTGGCTCTTATCATCTTCAGACTCCCCCTTTCGACAAGTTGAAATCTCAGTCTGAAATTCACTATCTGCAGCTTTCACAGGTTCAGGAACGTCTCCTGGTTCTCCGTAGCAACAGAATTAGAAACTTGGCTCTAATCTGCATACGCTTATGTGGAAAATCTTCAGGAGTCGAAACCTAGCTTATTCAGACCTATTTACCTGCACAAACTCTTCCTAAAACATAAGATTTTCATTTTATAACAATTTTAATCTTTGCTTAACCACTTGTATTCGAAACATTCAAATTTAACATTTCATTAATTTGAAACCATTTAATCATTTCAAAAACATTTCTATTTTCAAAACAAACTCTCCCAACCCTGCTGTTCATCATGTTCAGCACTTGGAATTTTGAAAATCAGCTTTCCAACATCAGTTGTCGAAAATAAGATGAAATAAAATATTGAGTTAATAGCCAAAATGGTCCCTGAGGTTTGCTCACTTTTGCCACTTTAGTCCAAAATCCAAATTTTTTAAATCTGGGTCCCTGAGGTTTGCATTTTATTGCCATTTTAGTCCAAATTTCAAAAACCCCATTTTTTGACTGTTGTAACCAGCCTATTTTGTCCTTTTGTACAGGGGTACTTTGGTCATTTTTATGCCATTTTCACCAGATCATCTCTCTCAAAGAATACAGATTTCATCTCTTAACCTCAAACAAAAAACCCAGACAGATTTCATTTTTATGCCATTTTCACCACCACCGTTCTATCAACCACCACCATTTCTGCCATTTTCACCACCATCTTCCTCAAAGTTCAGACCCAAACCACAAACCCTCATCACCGGCACCAGAACTCCACCACCACCACCGCCACCATCAACACCCACCCATCAACAATGAATCATCATCATCTGTTTCACCCCTCTGTCTCTCTCTCTTCTCTCTCTTTCTCTCTCTCTCTAACACAAATCAAGTCAGACCCAAACCCTCCCAAACCACAAACGCTCATCACCGGCACCAAAACTCCACCGTCAACAACCTCTCAAAAATGTCAAAACCCTAACACTCCACCAGATCTGCGACCACCTTCGACCCGTCAACTCCTCTGAAACTTCTGCGTTCTCTTCTTCGGTGCTCCGGCTGCTGCAACATCGACCTCAACATCCGCTTGAAACAACAATGGATTAATATCGAAGTAAATTGTGTATACGAAAAGAAGAATTGAAGAAAAATCACCATTGTTGGTTGCTGAATCTGCTTCGGATCTGGTGCGGCTTGATAAATTAGGGTTAGGGTTTTGAGAGAGAGAGAGAAGGGAAGAAGATGAGGTGGGGATGATGGTAGTGCAGTGGTGGTGGTGCGGGGGTGGAGGTGAAGCCGTCGGGGATGGAAGTGGGATGGTGGTGGTGGGGATGATGCGGTGGTGGGGGTGGTGGTGGTGTGGTGGTGGTAGTTCAGAGAGAGAGAGAGCAGAGTGAGAAAGAAGACTCTCTCTTTCCCGTCTCTACTGGTCCTGCCGCCACGCCGTCGTGTGCGGTGGGTCCTTTTTATTTCGCATCCAGAGTTACAGGGGTGACGTGTGGGAGTGGTGTAAAGGGAGGAAAGTTGTGAGTGGTATGACATCGCCGGCAAACACGGGTCGCCGGAGCTCCGGCCGAACCCGGCTCTAGTCGCTGTTTATGGCAGAGAAAGAGGGAGAGATGCAGGGTCTGTGGGTGTGGTGGTGTGTTGATTGCTTTAATATGTTATAATAAAATAAAAATGACCAAAATGCCCCTATATAAAAAGACAAAACAATCAGGTTTTAACAGTAAAAAAATAGGGTTTTTGAAATTTGGACTAAAATGGCAATAAAATGCAAACCTGAAGGACCCAGATTTAAAAATTTTGGATTTTGGACTAAAGTGGCAAAAGTCAGCAAACCTCAGGGACCATTTTGGCTATTAACTCTAAAATCTTTTTGAATTTTCAAAATTTTATGCTAAAACACACTTAAACTCTTTTTGGATTCTAGGAAATAAACTATATACAGACATCTTTTTGTGAGTTTGTGTAAGAGGATCATATCAGTTTTTGACAAATCACTAGCACCGTTGAACTTTAAACACTTTAAGTTCTAAATGATTCACTTAGATTGTCAGTATACTGATCCACTTAAATTTTCACACAAAATTCAATTGTTTCGAGATACGAGATTAGTGTTTTAATGGACTTAAACTTATTCGCGTGTCCCACCTCAGAATATACTCCCGTATCCAGACTCCTATATTCAGTCTTACAGGTGAATGTACACTAATGATATCTGTAAACGGGTAATGCGAGACCATGAGAGCTCAGGCTAGAACTTCCGTTCAATCAAAGATATGATGGCTCATCTTTCGGTGTGTCCCCCTTGGGGATCTTCTTTTCAACAGCACATGATTAGCATTTTTCAATGTTTCATCATTTTTTATGCTGAGGGTAAGCTTTATGATTAAAGCAGTGCAAAGTATTATACGAGGACTAGGCTATTGCTCCAGCAAAATCAGAAGTCCTGGTATAATACCCCAGATATCATCACGCACAAAGACCTAGTATGTCAGAAATAGAAAGCCCTTCAAACAAGATTTCGGGGGTTACCTATATATACTAGAGATGTTCCCCATGAAATAAGTAAGTGTTTGATATTTAGGTTTATATCTCGAAAACAATCTACTAAGCGTGTAAAAACCTACTGGCATATCATCAGTGAGGCCGTTTATCACATTTTAACTTTCCAATTCTTTAGCGTACTGTGATTGTCTACTGATGTACTATCATTTCCTCTTTTTCACAACAAAACTCATTTTTTATTTTTCCAATGTTTTTGGTTTTTAGATTTTATCATGTTTTTTGATTTTTCCAAATTTTCAAAATTTCTAAATTTTGTACTCCCCCTAAAATCAAAAATATGTTTCACTTTTTTATTTTCAAGGAAAATTTGAAAAAGTAAAAGCAATAAACTGTACAAATAAAGTGACAAACTGATGTGAATTGCTTCAATTCGCCATCCACTTGGCTTAAATAATCAGAACTCCCCTGTCAACAAACTATTTTCCCATAATGATTTCAAAACACTCAAGTTTGTTTTAATCAAAATGGTTTTTCCAGAAAATTAGTTTTGTTGATTTCACTCATCATGGGGTTTAATTCATCACATTGTTTTCAACCACTTGTAAAATCACTTTTCCTTTTCTTTTAACCACTTGAATGAAAGTTAAATCAAGTTTAATTTAATGACCTTGATTAACCACTTGTAGATTCTTATCAACAATACTACTTATACGTCGAAATATAACAATTTTCAACTTGAGAAATTCACAACACACATAATTTTTTAAGAATGATGCCGATTCATGCTCCACGATTACCAACTTGGGAGCTCCGGCAAGTCAGGATTTTTAAGCATGGAATACAGACACCCTAGCCTGACCAGCTTTGGGTGTTCCCGAGTTATTTTCACTCGGTGTGTAAGTTCCCCTCTTTAATTCATAAAATTCTTTTACCCTTTTTTCCCTTCCATCGACTATCTTACCAAAGATATGTTTAACTTTGCCATTAAACGCTTTTTCGACATCAAATTCTTTCTTTTTAGAATAGAATTGATTTGAAATTTCCACTTTTCCAACTTTTTGTTTAAAATTTTCAGTCCACAATGATGGAAAATTAACATCATCCATTGGTGGAACTGAATTTTCTATTTTTACCTCAATTTGTGGCTCCTCTGACTTTGACGAGTCAGATTCATCGCCAGATTTAACATCTGATTTCTTAACAACCCACGTTTGGTTGTTAAGATTTACTCTTCTTTTATAAAACCTTTTAGAACATTCACCAACTTCATATGTTGAATTTTTAAACACTTTGAATTTGTCCGTTGGTGGTTCAGTTTTATCAACAACTTTTTATTTGAGTTTAGACGACACTCCCTGTTGTGTGTTGGTTGCCTTTGGACAGTTCTAGGCGATGTGACCAACTTCTTCGCATCAGTAACAGGTTCTTGTCTCCTTTTTCTGATTAGCTTCATTCATCTCATGTTTCTGTTTTTCTGCAAGAAACGCTTTGTTCGATTGCTTCCAGAATGAGCTCTTTTTCTCTTCTTCAGAACTTGCACCTGAAACAAATACCATTTTTGATTTAAAATCTTTAATATTTTGATTATTTTCAACATCAAAACCCAACCCCTTCTTTTTGAAATTGCTTTTATGATTCGGTTTCTTTTGATGACCTGGACCGAAACCTTTCTTCTTGTTTAAACGTTGTTGAACTCTAGAAGTATATTTAGGTTTTGAAAATTCCATTTTATCTTTTATATCTGAAAACTTTATTTTTATCAATTTAAAAACTGTTTTAATATTTTCAATTTTCACATTTTTAATTGGAAATTCCTCATCAGAATATAATTTGTCTGAATCATTCAAAGTATATGCCACTTTGATTGGTTCATTATTCAAATTATTTTTTGATAACAGAAATTCTTTATTGTAAACCCTTTTGACCGATGATTTCGAACTGTCGACTGATGAACTTGAACTCTCAGATTCAGACTTTGACTCTAACTCCTCATCCTTATCCAACACCTGATCGACCACTTTCTTTATTAACTCAGACTCATGATCAGTGTCAGATGATGTGAATGTGACGTCAATGTTGTCTGGTAACTCATCTGTTGTTTCAGACTTTAACTTTATATTAACTGCCTTTTTGACTTGTTCCGAATTTGGTTTTTTGGGAGAATAACCTTCCCAGATCGAAGGCGGACACTTGTTATAATTTGCACTTTGTTTCTTACCAGTATCCGTATCTTCCGACTTCTTATCTTGAAAGGCTTCAAAACCTGCCACTATTGGATAGATTCTATCAATCAAATAATCAGAACTTAAGTAGCTCATTAGCAATCGTCTGATTCTTTCATTCTCAATCTTTTCAGTCTCTAATTCCTGCTTCAACTTTGCACACTCTTCAACATAGTGATTGATGGCCTTCTGTTTAGACATCATTGTTGCATTCATCATTGTCAAAGCCTCTTCCCTTTCGGAGTTTGTCTTTTCCAACTGATTGACTGTTCTGTTCAACACATCATAAGATTCTTTCACGTACTTAACATCGAACAATAATTTTTCTTTCATCTCGTCAAGCTCACTATACTTCTTATCTTTCTCTTCACAATGTTTGCATGGTTCCAAACATTTCAGACAAGGTTTTGTGACTTGTACAATTTTTTCAATCACTTTAGCTTCTTTACTTTGTTCATCCTTCTCTTCCTGAGCAACCTTCTCACATTTACCTCTTTCTTTTCTTTTGCTGCTAGTTTCTCCTTTAGCTTCTCCAATTTATCTGCAAAATAAAATTTGAAACTTTCAGGAGATAAATGAGTTTTACTAATGTTTATTTGATTAATTTCTTCATCATCATCACTGCTATCAATTGATGATTGATCAAAGACTGGTGTCTTTTCTGAACTATCATCTGAAGAAACGGATTCTTCATCTTGACTTTTCTCATCATCTGCAAACACATCCATCCATTCTTTCATCAACTCTGGCTCTTGAATGATCTGTGCAATAAATGCTCTAAACTTTGAGTTGCTTTCGGGCAGAATATATTTATCCCAGCTAAATCCCTCTGGCAATCTTTCATCTTCTTGATGCACTAGATAAGCTTTCTTTGATGGCTCTTCGATCAGATCCTTCCTAGCATGTGAAGTTTGTGACGATTGTTGTTGATGCGGCTGTTGAGAAATTTGATGATAAATCTCTTTTCGATGATAATCATTGTTGCCGAATGGATTTTGAGCTCCACTTGCTTCGCGATTTGTGTATTCTCGCTTAAAATGTCCTTTTTTCCTGCACTGAAAACAAGTAACTTTAGACTTATCAAAACCTAAAGTAGAAACATTAGCATCACGTAAGTCATCTCTTCCGGTAATCTGCTTGAATTTCTCATCTCTCCTCAACACGCTCGCTAAACACCACTTAATATCCATTAACTCCAATTCCTCAGCATCAATCTGATCGTAGTCCTCTTTTGTTAACATAGGATTTCCGATCCTTCCCGCCATGGTTGCAAAAGTCGCTAGACGCTCCCTAGTCGGTCGACCGGGGAGTTGAGAGTACTCGGCATAGGCGGAGAGTACTCGGGGAGTACTCGGACAAGTTAAATTATAAAGAAATTAGTTTTCAGAAATTAAATATAAGTCTAATAGCATAAATTTACTAATATTTATAACAAAATACGTAAAAATGATATTCATTATTTAATATAATAGTCATATAAATTACGTTTTATTATTTTTTAAGTCAAACTCCGCCCAAATTGACCTACTAGATCTGATTTTGGCCGAGGTTGACCGCGTTTGATCGATTCCGAGTAATTAGGCGGAGTTAGAGAAAGTCGCCTCGGAAGCCTACCTTGTAGCGACAACTCGGGGAGTACTCGGCCATGGAAACCTTGTTTTACAACCATGCAGTTCCTGCAACCAAACCCTCATATGATTCTAACACGGTAACTAGTAATGCCATATGACCTTTAGCGACTTCTTCAGAGAAATTCTGACCGTTCTGAAGATGCAACGCGATGTTGCATTGCAGCACATGACCATTACCATTGTTTGAGCTTTGAGACTGATAATTTGAAGTTGAAACATTAGGATTAACACTCGGATATGAAGAAAATCCACTGTTGTTGATTGAGCTTTGATTGAGTGATCCGGATGAGTTTTCTACGCTGAAAGCGGTTTGGATCTTCGGACTTACTTCAACATTTTGAACATTACCTTTGAAATACATTTTGATATCTTGTTGACCACTTGAATTGTTCATTCTAGCAATCTTTTGTTGTTCAAGATCTTGTCCTTCAAGTTTTTCAATGAATTGAGCAATTGTCAATCTATCGTATTCTCTGGTATTCTTCAAAATCATAAGATATGTACCCCGTTCTTTTTGAGGTAAAGCATCAGCCAATTTTTCAACCCATTCCTCACGATCTTTAGTGATATCCAACTGACTCATTGAACATACTAAATGACAATATCTCTCGATAAGAGTCTTTGTAGTTTCACCCGGTAAACTTGAGAACAATTCAAATTCTTTCTTTAATAGTGATTTTTTTATTCTTGATCATCTCCGTACTTCCTTCGAATTTTGTACGAAGTGCTTCCCAAATCGAACGTGCACTATCATCATGTTGAAGTAATATGAAAATGTCTTCTTTCACAGCTTGTTGAAGTAAACTGATCATCATCTTTTCTGCCTTGTACATTTCTCTTTCTTTTTCCGTAAATTCAGAAATATTCTTTGTAACTCCCACATTATTACGAGGTCGAACGTACGTAGTTTCAATACATTCCCAAGACCTTAAATGATTTGCTTGAACCCAGTTTTCGAAACCTTCTTGCCAACTGTAATATTCTTCAATGCTCATCAGCTTTGGGGGTTTCTGCAACGTTCCCATTTCATTTTCCTGAGCAACAGTAACAGGAGTACCCGGGGCAGTAGCAAATGCATTATAAAATTCGTTATCCATGTTTCGGTTTCGAAGGTTCACTATAACAGATAGTTCAAACGATCTGGTCAAACTACACGACTTGGTTCACACTCTCAAACGAACTGATACACTTTCAAACGAACTGGATCAGTTTCAAACGAACTAAATCAATTCGCACGAACTGGGCTAACTTCCAAACGACCTAGACCTGAACTTCAGTTCGTGCGAACTGAGTTTATATCAAACCGTGCGACCTGAGTTCAAGAGACTTGATAAGTTCAACTCGTGCGGACTGATCAAACTTCCACGCGACCTGAACTACCTCCAAACGATCTGAACTATCTCCAAACAACCAGCGTCACTCTCACGCGACCTGGTTCACCTTGCACGATCTGGTTCAAACGAACTGGACAACTTTCACACGACCTGGATGATCAGTTTGTGCGACCTGAGATATTCTCGAACGATCTGACAATGTTTTCACATGATTTGGTCCATTTTATCAAGTTTTAGGTTGATTTTAGGTCTGATTTTTTCAAGGATTGATTAAAACTCAATTTTACGTGTTATATGTGAAAATCGGCTCATTTTAACCGTGAAATCGTTGAAATTTTGAAGAAAAGTGTAAAAGAATGAGTAGAAATCAGAATTTTTGGTGAAAACAAGCTGAAATGGTATGAACTCTTCCTCCTGAGCTCTGATACCACTTGTAGGATCGTTGAATTGATCAAAACGAGTCGATCAGAAGAGTTCTAGACCAAATCAGAGGCGGAATTCATTGATTGGATCTTCATTCCACTTGATATGCACTTAGAAGTAGATTAAATGTCAATTGTATTGATATAACACTGTTACACGAGCTGGAGACACTTCGGCAGAGCTTCGCTACCGGAATCCAAATTTCTACAAATGAAATCCAAGACCCAGTATATATAGGCAAGCCACTTCGCACGAACCAGGCATCCCAGTTCGCATGAACTGGTCAGTTCGTGTGGACTGGCTGGTTCTGGCCTGTTTCCTATTTTTCTCAAACTACGTGCCTTGGTCTATCAATTCTATTACATGACGAAGTCGATAGACATATGCACTAACATCAATCGTCTCCGATCTCAGCCATATCAAATCCCGAACCATCGCCACCGGTGTAGCAGCCTAGGGGCCGCCGTGAAACCATCACCACCGCCGTAACTGTTGGTCGCCGTGCCTAAGACGCAACTAAGATGATAGTGGTCAACCCAATCTCGGTCAACAAGTACAAATCTGAGGTGTGGGTTGGTGCGGTGGTAGTGTGGGGGTGGTGTTGGCGTTGTGCAGTAGTAGTGCTGGTGTGAGGGTGGTGGTGGTAGGTAGTGGTGCTAGTGAGAGAGTAGAGAGGGAAAGAGTGTGTCACAGAGAAAGAGGGTGTGTTCAGAGATTTATAATTCATTTTTGTTTAGTTTATTAAAATTTAAATTCATTAAAATGGTTTTCTTAAGTAAAAAAGACCAAATTACCCTCATGTACATTGCACATGACATTTTTAACTGAGATTTCGAACCAAGTTTAGCCTAAAGGACAAAACGTGCAAGATTTTGAAAGGTAAAGGACACCGCTTGTAAACTTTTGGCCAAAAGGATAGCGTCTGAAATTTGATGTAAATATAAAGGAAAAAACTTGTAATTTACTCCTTATTTTAATTTGTTGTTTAGGGCTCGGTGTTACTAAATATATTGAAAAGAATAATTTTGCAAAAAGGCCTCCACTTCGTACTTCGCTTAGGTTGAATTTATTTGCTAACTTCAGTTTGTTGTTTAGGCCTTTAGGACTTGTTTGCTTATTTTAATTTGTTGTTTAGGGCTCAGTGTTACTAAATATATTGAAAAGGATAATTCTGCAAAAGGGCCTTGAAGAAACACGAGTTAAAATGACCGGAATCAGATAAACCAGGGGGTTAGGTTCTGCATAAAAAGGTTGGTTCCTCCTCGTTCGACTCTGGGGTGACAGATCTCCTTCTCTTCTCGATAGCTGCAAAACAGGCACCGTTAGACTCGTCACGGGGAGAATGGGGGTTCTCTCCGTGACCACCCTCCGGTGTGAGAATAAGTATCGGTATATGAAGAAGAAGAAGAAGAAGTATAAGTGAAGTGAATGTAACTTGAAAATTATACCTGAATTATCCTTCTATTTATAGCCGAAGTTTGGGCAGGAAAACCTGTTATTGAAATATTGACGGAAAATGCTAACTCCGTAAGCGGTTATTTTTCCTTCCGTTAATCCCTTAATCGGATGTGTAGGCACACAAATCGCGATCTTTGATCAACGGCTGGGGTATTGCCACGTGGAAAGTGGGCGAGTGAAGATCTCTCTTCAATTCCGTGCCATCATCGTGACTTTAAGAGAGCCCCGGATGATGACACGTGGCCAGGCGGTTATAACCGTCTGGTGGTGCACGATTGATCCTTCCAGAAGATTACAGCTGTAATCCAGTGTGACTTCTTATCGTGTGGTGTCAGTGAAGTAAATAAAATCCAAGTCTGGTTTTATTTATGCGGGAGTGCTTACTGGTATTTTTATCCGTCTATTATGCAGAAAGGCGCAAGGATTCGTTAGCCTCCTTTTGGCGCGCAGGTATTGCTTGTTATCTTCTTTCTAAGTTTTCTTTGTAGGACCAGTGCGCGGCCGCGCAAGGTTTAAAGAAAGTTAGAAAAAACGAGGTCGTGGTATGGTCCCAGCCTTTGAAGCGAGGTTTTTGGGACCTTACCCCTTCAAGTCCCCCCAGTCTAGTGTTGCTCTTATGCAAATAAGTGGAGCACTGGACTATGAGAGAGAGTTGCTTTTTGCTGTAGAGCTTTTGGCGCGAAAATGAAGAATCTTCCAGGAGAAGATACTTTTGCTCATTGTTTTTGATTTTTTTGAAAAAATCATGATTCGAAAAAGATGGAAATCTTTTGAGGGAAGATATTTGTATCTTTCCTTGTTCTAAACTGTTGTTACCTCGGGCGAAGAGTTTTTGTCATTATGAGCTGACGATTGCTTACGTCATTGTGAAAATATAATTTGTATTGCCTCTTCTTCAAACTGAACTGTAGCTCTGGGAATGTGCAGACGTTTGTCAGAATGCATTAAATGAGATATGACATTCACCCTGGTACCGCCGTTTCAAAAGGAGATGATTTGATAGTTAATCATTGCGATTTCTTTTTTCTTTCTTTCCCTTTTACTGATGCTATTGTTGCTTTATAGATGTATATGGAAATTGTAAGCCTTTTACCGAATTTGGAGATATGAAGGCCAATCGATCCTCTCGTTCTCGAAGACTGTTGGAAGTCTTGAAAGTCTATGAGGCTGCTGAAGCGCTACTCCTGCTTGCTAGTTCACTGTCGAAGGAGGTCGCCGGAGGTGAGGGACCTTCTGGTTCCGTTCTTCACGAATCTGTGGGGACCGATTGTGATCTTTGTCGGTTGAAGGGTGTTGGTAATGAAGGGATTGTTTCGTTGTATGCTGATGCTCTGGTGTAACTTTTCCCAGCTGATCAGAGGGGTCGATGTCTGATAGTGTACCAGCACCGGAATAGATGTTGTTCTACACCCCCTTCTGGTAATCTGGTAACAGTTGCTGCTAATGATGATGACGAGCTTACTGGTGATCCTTAGGGAGGTTTAGGGAAATACTGTATACCTCTGTTGAGGTTGTAAGTATGTTTCTTGGTACCTATTTTGTGATACATTGCTGTGTTTTGTAAATTTTTGTTAAAGTGCTTTGTTGTACTAGTAACTTGCTGATGCACTGTTGTGCATATTTGTTTTGATAATTATAAGTTGTGTTTGGATTACAATATGTTGCATGTGCATAATTACTTTGTTTAGGTAGAGCGAATGAGAGTGGTATTGTGCTCATGTGTGAACGTAGGTCTAGAATGTGCGCGTAGTTGTGCTTGCTTAGACCGTTCATGTGGCATACAATGTTCACCATATTGTTTTCGCATGTACCAAAAGAATTATATGCAATTTGTAACAAACAGTAAAATGTGTAAGGATAACTCTTGCATTAATAGGGTGCAGGGCCAATAATACAAAGTAAAATGGAAAAATACATTGCCTGTATAAGTCTGGCTTTTTTGAATAGCTTGGCTATATGTAACACCTGCGCAGCTGCTGCGCGTTCCAGGTGCGAGGAACAGTTGTTCCGTCGATTCTTTTCGGGGTGTATGCCCCTTTGCCCAGGTCCTCGTTGATAATGTATGGCCCCTCCCATTTAGGCGCTAATTTTCCCGGCTTCTCTGCGTTGGACGCTTCGTTTTCGCGCAGGACGAAGTCTCCTGGGTCGAAGGTACAAACCCGGACGCGCACGTTGTAGTATATTTCAAGTTTGGATTTATACCTTGCCTCCGCGATGGTTGCATTCTCGCGCCTTTCCTCGAGGAGGTCTAGATCCATTCGTCGTTCTTGTTCATTGTTTTGCTTTTCCATGGCAAGCATGCACGGTGTTGGGAGGCCGATTTCAGCTGGGATTACTGCCTCTGACCCGTATACAAGGCTAAATGGGGTTTCTCCCGTGCTGGTCTTTGACATGGTGCGATGAGCCCATAAGATGCTAGGGAGCTCGTCGATCCATCCTCTGTGCGTCGTTCCTAATCTCGCCTTGATGCCATCAACTATTTGTTTATTGATACTTTCGACCTGCCCATTTGCTTGTGGGTGTGCCACAGAGGCAAAGTTGTGCTCGATCTTCATTTCCTTGAACCACTTCTAGAGGTTTTCTGAGGCAAAGTTTGTGCCGTTGTCGGAAATGATGCGCAATGGTAATCCGAAGCGGCAAATAATATGTTCCCATATAAATTTGCGGATTACCATTGCTGTGGTTGAAGCTAATGCCTTAGCTTCCACCCACTTGGTGAAGTAGTCAACTGCTACAATAATGAATTTGACTGCGCCTGACGCGTCAGGAAAAGGACCGACAAGGTCAATACCCCACTGTTGAAAAGGCCAGGCGGAAATGACTGGTATGAGCGAATTTTTTGGACGGAGGGTTTTTGGTGCATGGCGCTGGCATGCCGCACATTTGTGTAGTAATTCTACTGCGTCCACATGCATCCCCGGCCAGTAATAGCCTGCGCTCATTATCTTTGCTACTACCATGCGCGGTCCGGCGTGTATTCCGCATAATCCTTCGTGGATTTCTCTGACTAAGTACTGCGCATCTGTTTTGTCGACACAATGTAGGAGTGGACCCATAAATGACTTCCAGTATAAGATACCATCTGCCATTTCGTAATTTAGCGCTTTGTGCTGGATCTTCCTAGCTTCTGCTTTTCCCTCCGGAAGTTTGCCATGTTGTAGGTACATGATGACCGACAACATCCAGGATGGGTTGCCAACCTCAATGATGTTTACTTGTTTAAGAGGAACGGAAGGATTGGATAATACCTCTATGCGTACTTCCTTTGCTAGATGTTTGAAACTGGTGGCGGCCAGTTTGCTCAATGCGTTCGCATGCTTATTTTCACTTCAGTTTATGTGAATTATTTTGAACGTTTGGAATTGGCTGATAAGTATACGCGCTTGTTCCAGGCATAAAGCCATGGCTTCACCCTTTGCATCATAATGCCATTCACTTGCTTGGCCACTAGCTTTGAATCGACATGGGCTTCGAGATTTTTTGCTCCCATTTTATGCGCTAAACGGAGGCCTGCTAGAAATGCTTCATATTCTGCCTCGTTGTTTGTGCTTTTGAAATCCAAACGTATCGCGTATGTAAGCTCATGATCGTCTGGGCTAACCAGTCAAAGACCTGCGCCTGCTCCATCGTCATTAGAAGCCCCGTCTGTGTGTAGCGTCCAAACTCTATCGTCGAAGACTGGAGTAGGGTTTTAGATCGCCTCACATTCCTGCACTTTGTCTATGGGAACTTCTGTGGTGAAGTCTGCTAGAAGTTGCCCTTTGATTGCTGTTCGAGGTCTATATAGGATATTGTATCCTCCCAGCTCGATTGCCCATTTAGCCAATCTCCCCGTGATATCGGGTTTGGACAAGATTTGGCCTAGGTGATAATTGGTGAGAACTGTAATAACATGGCCTGAGAAATACCGGCGAAGTCGTCGTGATGCATGTACTAGCGCGAGGACCAGTTTTTCTATCATCGAGTAGTGCATTTCTGGGCCGGTTAGCATCTTACTAATGTAGTATATCGGGGTCTGGACACCCTCTCTTTCCACCATTAATATTGTGCCAACTGCTACCTCTGCTGCGGATAAGTACAAGATTAGCGGCTCTTTTTCTCGCAGTGCTGTCAATGTTGGTAGCTGGATTAGACATTCCTTCATTTGTTTGAAGGCTATCTCCGCTTCTGGCGTCCACTGAAAATGGCTTTTCTTGGCGCAATTGCGCAGTGTGCTAATGAACGGATAGGATTTCGCAGCGTGATTTGCCAAGAATCTGTTCAAGGCTGCTAATCGTCCCGCGAGTCTTTGCATTTCTATCACTGTTGCTGGTGATGGCATTAGTTGGATGGCTTGTACCTTTTCCGGGTTAACCTTAAAACCATCTCTGGTTACTATGAACCCCAAAAATTTTCCTTCTTCCATTCCAAAGGAACACTTTGTTGGGTTAAGTTTTAAATTTACGCTGCGCAATGAATCGAACGTACGCTGAATATTTGCGAGCATGGTTTCTTCCTCGTGGCTCATGATGACGAGGTCATCCATATAAACTTCTACTGTTTTACCGATGTCTTCCCCGAAGATTGTATCCATCAAGCACTGGTAGGTAGCCCCGGCATTGCGTAGACCGAAAGGCATTTTTGTGTAGCAAAAGATGCCTTTGTGTGTGAGAAAAGCCGTTTTTTCTTCATCTTCCTCTTTCATTTGTACTTGATGGTAGCCTTTGTAACAGTCTAGAAAGCACTTCCAACGGAAAGATGCTAAAGAGTCGACTTTTTTGTCTATTTCGGGAAGCGCATAGCAATCTTTTGGGCAAGCTTTATTGAGGTCTTTGAAGTCAACACACCTGCGCCATCCGCCGCTGTGCTTTTAAACCATTACCGGGTTGGCGATCCATGTTTGGTACCGTACTTTGCGCAAGATCCCGGCGTTAAGTAACTCTGCTACTTGTTCGTTCATCGCTTCCGCTTTCTCTGTGCTGAGACTACGCCTTCCTTGCGCTACGGGCTTTGCTGAAGGTCGGACATTTAAGCAATGCTGCGTTATGTCTCGTGGTACCCCAGTCATGTCTGCTGGACACCAGGCAAAGACGTCTTTATTGTTTGACAGTAACTCCTTCAACTGTATCTGTATTGCTGGTGAAATGGCGTGCCCTAGTAATATAGTCTGTTCTGGATACTCTTCATTGAGAACCCATTTTTCCGGTTCGTTTGATGTTGAAGGTTTGGCAACTTTTGCTGGTGGTTCATCGTCCATATACATTACCTCCTTGCTAGAATACAAAATTGCTACTCCAGTTTCCGTTAGAAAGCCGCAAGCAGCGTGCGGTATGGAAGTAATCATGCTGGATTATCTTTGCAATCTTCTCCCCAACAGTACATCGTGGCGTGATGTTGCTGGCATGACCATGAAATTTACCGTGACTGTACGCGAATGTTC
Organism: Helianthus tuberosus; assembly: GCA_030545235.1. Lineage (NCBI taxonomy): Eukaryota > Viridiplantae > Streptophyta > Magnoliopsida > Asterales > Asteraceae > Helianthus > Helianthus tuberosus. The sequence continues at coordinate 93,818,772 of CM060399.1, read as the reverse complement.
GCCATCTGAAAGAGTCACAAGAAAAGCAATTTGTCCTAATGGAAACACAGCTTCGTTGCAGAAACCAATGAGAAGGAAATCAACTGGTTCTAAACGTGCTTTATCTTCTGGATCAAGTTGTTTGAAACACTGTTCATAGATTATATCCATTGAGCTTCCTGGGTCTATGAACATGTAGTCAGTTCGGTAGTGGCCGAAGATGCCGATGATAATTACTGGACGTTCTTCATGTGGTCCTCCGGGGACGACAGGAAATACAACTTGCTGCTCCCTCCAGTGTTGATTATGGCTTCGTTTGTTTGGCCATCGTGAGGGACCTCCTTGTACCATGTTTATATGTTTGTGACTGCTAGATTGGATGTCCCACTGATAGGCTATATGTGGGTCCAATACTGTAGTGTTGAATTCCTTCTAATTTTCTTCCTGAGTATCAGATCTGTTATTTGACAACTCGGATCTGATATTTTGAGTAAGAATTTGTTTCCTAGCACTCTGGAACCTGGCGAACCAGTACTCTGGAGTTTCTTCCCGGAGTAGTTCTGGACGGTTACGGACTCCTTTTTGTGGTAAGGGACCATTTTCGTCTATATGACTTGTGTTGTTTCCTTTGTTGCCCATGATTCCGTCGATCTGAATATCTCGGGTTGCAGAATCCTTGATTTCAGATCGAGGACTTGATGGGTAAAATGATGAATGCTCTGCCATACGAAGACAGATGATGAAGAAAAAATGAATCGAAACGAGAAAAAACGGATGAAACTGAGAAATCGGTGGGCGCCAATGAAGAAACACTTGTTAAAATGACCGGAATCAGATAAACCAGGGGGTTAGGTTCTGCATAAAAAGGTTGGTTCCTCTTCGTTCGACTCTGGGGTGACAGATCTCCTTCTCTTGTCGATAGCTGCAAAACAGGCACCGTTAGACTCGTCACGTGGAGAATGGGGGTTCTCTCTGTGACCACCCTCCAGTGTGAGAATTAGTATCGGTATATGAAGAAGAAGAAGTATAAGTGAAGTGAATGTAACTTGAAGATTATACCTGAATTATCCTTCTATTTATAGCCGAAGTTTGGGCGGGAAAACCTGTTATTGAAATATTGACGGAAAATGCTAACTCCGTAAGCGGTTATTTTTCCTTCCGTTAATCCCTTAATCGGATGTATAAGCACACGGATCGCGATCTTTGATCAACGGCTGGGGTATTGCCACGTGGAAAGTGGGCGAGTGAAGATCTCTCTTCAATTCCGTGCCATCATCGTGACTTTAAGAGAGCCTGGGATGATGATACGTGGCCAGGCGGTTATAACCGTCTGGTGGTGCACGATTTATCCTTCCAGAAGATTACAGCTGTAATCCAGTATGACTTCTTATCGTGTGGTGTCAGTGAAGTAAATAAAATCCAAGTTTGGTTTTATTTACGCGGGAGTGCTTACTGGGATTTTTATCCGTCTGTTATACAGAAAGGCGCAAGGATTCGTTAGCCTCCTTTTGGCGCCCATGTATTGCTTGTTATCTTCTTTCTAAGTTTTCTTTGTAGGACCAGTGCGCGGCCGCACAAGGTTTAAAGAAAGTTAGAAAAAATGAGATCGTGGTATGGTCCCAGCCTTTGAAGCGAGGTTTTTGGGACCTTACCCCTTCAGGCCTTCACTTCGTACTTCGCTTAGGGTCCCCAAAATATAGGAACGACGCTGCTCACATGGTAGCTATGCAAGTGTATCAGAAGCATTTCGCCTTCCCTATTTATATATACGACCTTGATCGAACCAATTATATGCATCTCATTCCATTTGGACCGTTCAAACAACTTGTTTCTCGTTACATCAATGTTGAAAGGATTAAGACCACCCGTAGTCCTCCCAAATTTGGGCATTTTTTGCCCAAACTCGCCCAACAACGCCCCGACGTCGATCCCCTGGCGTTTTTCAACCAAAAGTTTGAATGGCGTTGTATATAAAACGCCTGAGCCCCTTGTGTGTTGACCAATCATTCTTTTTTGATGGTTTTTTGTCCAATAACATTATTTGATAGTTTTTTTTTTTGTTTAATTATATTATTAAACCTTTTTTAACATAATGCCTCACATCCCCATTACACCCATTTATGAAAAAACGTCCGATTGCTGACTGCACTGCTATATGGCGTAAAATGCACTAGGATGAAGCATTATTCATGTGTACGGTGTACCACTACACATGATCTAATCGATGTTCAGACGCCCTTCAAATGACCGGTAAACTGACCACTACTTTATTACAGTCTAGAATTTTGATAGCAACATTCATGTTTATAATATTGTGAGAAAAAGTGAAATTTGTGTCTACATCCTCACATGACAAGACATTGTTTTAAAGCTTGACGTGAGTCTTAAATATTTTTATAAATTGTGAACAAATATTACAAATTTATTTAAGATCGGCTAAATGAAATCAAAAACTGAAACTAATGCTAGATACCATACCAACGTGTTTCTCACAATATTAAAAAAAACATTAAATTTTACATGGAAACTGACAACCTAAATTACTATTTTTTTTAACTGGAGACAAAAATTATTTTATTCATTGTAGCAAGATACTACACACTATACATACAAACATACATCACCAGTACAATTGTGAAATTACATATATTTTATCCAACAAAATTGAACCGACCAGTGGCGAAGCTTGAGATTTCCGACCGGGGGATCGAAAACGTATATACCAACAATATCTAAAAAATCGGGGGGTCAAAAACGTATATACCCAAAAATTTCTATACGAAAACTACATGCTCTCCACTACTGAGAGAAAAGTTCGGGGGGTCGGCCGCCCCCACAAAGCTACGCCCTTGGAACCGACTCCAATCTTCCCATGTTAGTGTCGCCTCCTTTGACCGATTCTTCACCCACAAGTACGCCATTGATTTTACCTCGTCCAGAATCTTCGCGGTGCTTGGAATTGCTTGCCCGTATACGACCTCGTTTCTCACCTTCCAAATGCTCCAACATGTTACCAAAATAATGGCGTATAGTGCTGTTGTTCTTCTTTCTCGAACCCGGACTAAATCCATACAATGTTAATTGATCTTTGACGTCAAATGCTATAATCAGAGGCACCATGCATCAACCCGCGATGTTCTGCCATATGATTTGTGCGAAGTGACATGATACAAATAAATATTCGCTAGTCTCTTCATATTCACCACATAACGTACACAGATGGTTTTGGACCGGTATATTCCGAGACGATAATGCACACTTGGTCGGCAAACATTCCATCTCTACTCTCCATGCCACGATTGCTACCTTCTTCGGGACCCAATTATTCCACTCAAATACCCTGCTGGGCCGGACTCGATTATACGAACTAAGTATTTTTTTAATACTTGCCACATTAAATGTTCCAGATGCCTCATACTTCCAGCTCCAATTATCTCTGTCAGCGCTCATGATTAACCCTCCAATCATAGCTATAAGTTGCTGCAACTGGGAGTTTTCCGTGTCTCTGAGTATTGAACGAGCCCAGGACCAGTTAAACATTAAGCCTTAACCGCCAGTACCCATTCGATCAGCCACCTAAATTACTATTATTTTTTAAGAAGAAAAAGGCAATAATCAATAGTTTATCAATAACTTTAGGTTAACTATTAGGAGCTATCTTCTCTCTTTTATGTTTTAGAGTTTTACAAAATTAGCTATCTTCTCTCTTTTAAGTTTTAACGTACATTTCTAATTTCAATAGTTTATCATTAACTTTAGGTTAACTATTAGGAGCCATCAATTAAGAGTAGTGATAAATGTGTATTAAAAGCGTGTCTAGAAATTTGTTAATAGAAAACAATTTCTTAACAGAATTTACCCGAATAATCAATAGAAATAAAAGATAAATACTTACCCGAAGAATAAATAGAAACAAAAGATAAATACCAAAATAAAAAAAGCAGTAATTTTTTTAAATTGTAATTATAGCTAAAAATCCATGGCAAGGCTTGTTAAAATGATATGACTTGACAAGATATTAAGTATGTTAGTGCTTTGAGCAAATAAGTTTAAAGTATAAGACTATAAACCCATAGACATGATTAAAATAATGTGCCTAAACGGGTCCAATCCACTTAATCTGTTTCTTGACACATGAAACATTATACACTAAATTTATCATGTTAAATAGGTTAATAAGTGTACATGCTACTTTTGTGATGTGCTTATCAAAAGGTTTAGTTACATAATTTTATAAATGCTTAAAAATATGGTTTGTAACTTTTAGTAACTTCTATTTTATTATGATAATTGTGTTTTAATAATTTTACCATGTTTAGTGAATCGTTTCAATAATCATGTTAAACACGTTACGTTATTCATAATAATAAACTACATGTATTCAATTATTTTAAACATGTCATGTATTGTCATTGAAGTTGTTACATTCAATCGTGCTAAGTATGTCGTATTATTCATGTTATTAAACTGCTTATATTAATCATTTTAAAAATTCTATTTATAGCTATTGTATTGATTATATTTTATTGTGTTAAACATATCATGTCTAATAACCCTTTTTTATGAACATGCCTATGCTACTGTTTAACAAAAATACAAAATCATACAACTAGAACATTTCAAGTTCTATCACACTCAATTTAACATAATACTATGCATTTTACAAGCTTCAAAATTAGCTTGTAATTCACTTAAAAACTTTGAAATTATGATTAGAGCTTCATATATTTTATTGTTAATTAAATTGACTAGCGAAATAAAAACATTTTAAATGAACGTGAAAGAATTACCATCAATATAAAATATTGTAAAAAAAGAAAGAGTTAATTACTGTTTTCGTCACTGTAGTTTGTCAGTAATCACTATTTCAGTCCATTAGTTTAAAAATAATGGATTGAAATAATGATTTTTAAAATAATGGATTGAAATAGTGATTTTTGACAAAAAAAAATATATATATATATATATATGTATATATATATATATATATAAATAATTATCATTAATATAAAAAATTGTAAAAAGAAAAAACAAATATTCTAATCCAAAGGTAAAAGTGTAAAGGAGTCAGAAACTTTTGTTAAACTCGTAAATTCAAAGTCACTCGTCAACAAATACACGCCAGCAGCCACGTTTCCCCCACCCCTATAACTATTACACCCACTGCTTCCTCTCTCACACTTTTCTCTGGTTTCAACTTTCAAACACAAAATCAAAACAAAACCACCTTCTAAAATCAATAATAATAATTCCATTCTCCACAATCCAAAACCTCAATTCACACAACAAACTACTCCGTTTGATATTCCACCAGTTAAAACTTAAGTGATCGTTTTCCGTCACCTTTTCTCAAAAACTTTATTTTCCAGCGATATGGTTTCCGGCCAGACCGTGGTTGTTACGGGCGGACCCACCGAGAAAACCCACCGTACACGGTGGTGGCGCGTGCACGATAATGGCGGCGCTTCATCTACTATCTCATTTCTGTGTGTTTCATTTATGTTGTTTAGTTCAATTGGTTTGTTGTACACCAACATGATGTACAACGGGAATAACTACGAAAGCGGTTCAGCGGGTTGTCAACCAGACAGCGAAGGTTCGTGGGCTATCGGAGTTTTCTATGGTGATTCACCGTTTTCGCTTAAACCGATTGAAGCTGTAAGTTGTTTGTTTGTGTTAAGGTTTTTATGTTTGGTTGGAATTAAAATTGGGATATTTTGGTGGGGGTTTTTTTGTGTGTGTGTTTAATACTTTAATTAATTCCTTAAGTAATTAAAAGTAGTAGTAGAATTTGGAATTTGGAATTGACATGTAGGGTTGTAAACGAACCGAACGAACACGAACGATGCCTTGTTCGTGTTCGTTCGTTAAGGAAATAAATGTGTTCACGAACGGTTCATGAACATTTACCGAACGAGATTTTATGTTCGTGTTCGTTCATTAAGGAAATGAGCGTGTTCACGAACGGTTCACGAACACAAATAAATTTGGCGAACGCGATGAATGATAAAGGTGGATGGCCCAGAGAGTAGCACTAGAACTTAAATCCCTTATTGTGGAACGGAGGTAGATCATATTCGTCGATGTAAATAATGAGAAAAGAAAGAGAAATGGTGCATAAACAAGGTGAAACAGGGTTTTCTTGTCTAATTGTTTGGGTAATGATATAAATAAAAGTTTAATAGTATAAAAAGTATAGATAAAATATATGAAAGTATAAAAATATTTAATTAAAACACGAACATACGAACATAAACGAACGCAAATGAACGAATGTTCACGAACACCTTACCGAACGTTCACGAACACAATTGAACGAACGAGACCTTTGTTCATGTTCGTTCATTTACCTAATCGAACGGAATTTCTTGTTCATGTTCGTTCGTTTATTAAACGAACGAACATAAACGAACTTCCCGCCGAACGGTTCACGAACTGTTCGCTGAACGTTCGGTTCGTTTACAGCCCTATTGACATGGGTTTTTGGTTTGAATGATTTGCAGATGAATGTTTGGGAGAATACGAGTGCCGCATGGCCCGTGGCTAACCCGATTGTGACGTGTGGGTCGGTTACGGGTTCTGGGTACCCCAGTAATTTTGTTGCTGACCCGTTTCTGTATCTTCAGGTAACTTTGTATGCAAGTTTGATCCTTGAAGTTGTGTTTTTTATTACATGACTCTGGTTTTAGAGATGAATTGATATTTGGTTTTCTAATTAATTTTATGCTAATTTGAAAGGAATTTGATTTTTTGAATTAAATTTTCATTTATTTGAAAGATTTTTTGAATTTTCGAATTATGTGTATTGATTTTGGAATTAATTTTGTACTAGGATGATGAGATATACATGTGATGAGTTTGACCACTTTATTTGCCGTTTGCCATCTAATAATTGTTTTCTTCGTAATTATCCATTCTGCCCGTGACAAGTTTTTCGATTTTTAATATGTTTTTGGTGTATTCGTACAACTAGAAAAACATCAAGGTTGAAGAAATCGTCATGGATTATTGTTTACGATTCAAGAGATGAAACACGTTTACCATGTCCTAAAATAATGTTTTCCATGTACTTTTGTTACGGTCACTTTTTATTTATCGGCAAGAACTATGGCGAACAGCAAGAAGCTTTTTGATTGTTGCTGTTTATTTATAATTAAATCGAATAATTATGAAATAATAAAATAAATAACAAAATTTGCAAAATACCGTTTAATGTAACATAATTAAAGAATTAAAAAGTAAACAATTTAAATATGTATGTTCACATTTCCAAGTCTTCTATTCACAAGTAGCCATCTTTCCCGATAGTCAATATTTTATCCTTTCCAAGTCTTCCTCAATTCAAATTTGACAAACTAAAAAAGAAGGTTCCTTTTTGTGGAATTTAATCTCGTAGGTTTTGTATTCTTTTTGTACAAGAAAACAATATAATCGAATTAAAAATATAAAAAAGAAAAAGAAATTATTATGTTTGACCATTGACCAAGAAAATCAAAATCTGTTTCAGGGAGACGTTCTCTACTTGTTCTTTGAGACCAAGAATTCGATCACCATGCAAGGTGATATTGGGGTTGCGAGAAGCATGGACAATGGCGCGTCATGGGAACAAATGGGTGTCGTGTTGGACGAAGAATGGCATCTCTCGTATCCATACGTGTTTGACTACAATGGTCAAGTACGATTTTTAAACCATAAATAGATTAGGAGTGTTCACGGACTGGTTTGGCCGATTTGGACACAATTTTTTGAATTATAATGATAAACCAAGCCGGCTGGGTGCGTTTGGTGGGCCCGCCCGGCAGTTTCATTGGTTCACTATTGCCAGTTTGGCTTTAACTTTTTTTTTTGTTTCCAAAACCTTAAGCTAAACGGTTCAGTATTAGAAGTTTGAAATATAATAATTTTTATAAGTGAAAAATTAAATAAATCTAAGTTAAATGGTTCAGTATCTTGGTCTTTACCTTTTAATTTACAAAATTGTTAGTTTGTATTAAAAATTTTAAACGATTAAAACTTTTGATTAAAAATTTGTCCAAACCGGCCAATGTGTTTCAGTTGAGACAGTTTGGCCGGTTTCAAAGGTCTATGAAGACTCCTTAAATGAATATTTATAAATTAGTCATATTCTTATGTTTATTGGCTAATGTTTTGTAATTTGTTCAGATATATATGATGCCCGAAGGAAGTAAAAAGGGTGATCTACGTCTTTACAGAGCAGTCGAGTTTCCACTGAAATGGAAACTCGAAAAAATCATCTTGAAACGCCCTCTAATCGATTCGTTTATCGTGAAATACGAATCGAGATACTGGCTTTTCGGTTCGGATCATAGTCGAATCAGCACCAAAAAGAATGGAGAGCTTGAGATATGGTATAGCAACACGCCCTTTGGTCCATGGAAACAACATAAGAAAAACCCTGTTTACAACACGGACAAAAAAACCGGTGCTCGAAACGGAGGTCGACCCTTTTTCTACAATGGTAACATGTACCGGTTGGGTCAAGATGACGGTGAAACATACGGTAAACGTGTTCGTGTCTTCAAAATTGAAGTTCTTAACCCTTACAATTACAAGGAAGTTGAAGTCGATTTAGGGTTCGAAAAACCGACCAAAGGTAAAAATGCGTGGAATGGTGCTCGATCCCATCATCTAGATGTGCAACGGTTAAATTCCGGTAAGTGGATCGCAGTTTCAGATGGGGACCGAACCCCGTCTGGTGACATGACAAGAAGAAAAATTGTTGGGTGGTTGTTGATTTTAGCCGCTGGTTCTCTAGTTTTCTTAATGGGTATGTTGCTCGGGTTTGTGAGGTGCATTGTCCCGCTAAGTTGGTGCCCACATAGTATAAATAAAAGAAGTGATTCGCTTTTGGTTTGGGGGCGATCAAGCTTGTTGGCATCTCGGTTAAGACATTACTTGAGCCGGTTGAACCGGTTGAGTTCGGTTCTTCGGTGCAAGATGAACCCGAAAACGAGCCTTGGTCGGTTTGCATTTGTTGTCATCTTGATTGCTTCCATTGGGTTGATGTTTGTTGGAATCGGATACATATATGGCGGAAGTGGTGGTCACGAGTCATACGCCATTAACCACCAGTACTCTCAGTTTACGATGTTAGCCATGACCTACGATGCCCGATTATGGAACTTGAAATGGTACATAAAACATTACTCGCAGTGCCCCTCGGTTCGTGAGATCGTGGTGGTGTGGAACAAAGGGACACCTCCAGATGTAACCGAGTTTGACTCGTCAGTCCCAGTGAGAATCCGTGTTGAGGAAAAGAACTCATTAAACAACCGGTTCAAAATTGACCCGTTGATAAAGACTAGAGCCGTCCTCGAGCTAGACGATGACATCATCATGAGCTGTGATCACATCGAACGCGGGTTCAAAGTATGGAGGGAGAATCCGGACCGGCTAGTCGGGTTTTATCCACGCCTTGTCAACGGGCTGGGACCGTTGGAGTACCGAGGTGAGAAACATGCTCGAAAATTCAACAGGTATAACATGATTTTGACCGGTGCAGCCTTTATGGATAATCAAGCGGCGTTCAGGCGGTACTGGAGTGAGGAAGCTGCAGCAGGGCGGGCTGTGGTGGACGAGTTTTTCAACTGTGAAGACGTGTTGATGAATTTCTTGTATGCGAATGCAACATCGTCGGGGACATCTGTGGAGTATGTTAAACCGGCTTGGACTATCGATACTTCAAAGTTCTCAAGGGTCGCGATCAGTGAAAACACTCAAGCGCACTATCGCGTGCGAAGTAAGTGCTTAGAGAGGTTTACCACATTGTACGGCGGGATATCCGACAGAATGGTGGAGTTTCGGCGGAGGAAGGACGGGTGGGATCAATAGCACCACCACCGGCCTTTGGACAATGTACATTTTGGTTGTTTTTTAGAAGTGTGGTTTATTTTATTTATTAAAAATGAATGTTTTGTGTGAGGTTAAGTGTGGAGGTTAGCGGATTAGGTTGTGTGTTTAGGTGGAAAGTGAAGTTTGTACATACATACATACCTTTGAACACTTTATTTCAGGGTTGTTGAATTGAGGATCCTTACTCATTGGAGATTTGAAAAGGGTTCAACATATTACATCACCTCTAAGACGTTTAAAATTTTCAAATAAAATAAAACACATTGAAAAACATAAGTTTGAACGACATAATGTTGGACCCTACACACATATGCATCTAAAAACATTGGGTGTAGAGATAATATATTTCTAGAATTATATACCTTTTACGATAAGTTGTGGCCATGTGGTTAACATTGGATGTAGACATAATATGTTTCTAGAATTTTCCCTTTTTATGATAAGTTGTAGCCATGTGGTTATGTTGTTATAAAAGTTACTAACACAAGATACATCATACCAAAGACATTTTCTATTAGAGATGTGATCCAATCGACGAGGTATACAGATTAAGAGTTGCTACCAAAGCTTTGTATTGCTACTAAGGTTATCAAGTGTGGTTTCATATTTTATGCAAAACCATCTCAACGTTGCGTCAAATTCCGCTCTATTTCCACTTTCTTTCGATGTAGGTGGGGTAGGGATTAGGGGAGTGCAGGTGGTCACTATTGATAGAATTCCATCACTCACAAGCATCCAATCAACTCCTACCATGTCATCAGCCACCATTCTATCACTCACAAGCATTTTGTAGTGGCGGTGGTCACTAGTGATAGAATTCCATCACTCACAAATTTTTTTAATTTTTATTTTAAAATTAGAAATTAACAATAAAACACTAAATTATAAATTTCACTAAAATTAAAAAATAAATTACATAGCAAAATAAAAAACAACTAAACATTGGAAAAAAATACTTAAATTAAACGGGTGGCATCTCCCAACCCCACCTTTCGCAAATCTCGCCCTTTTTGTTGAATTACAACCGACTTAAACGGTTCGTCGAGATTGGCGTGCTTTTCACACAAGATTTTTAAATCATTTTGTCTTTCTACCGTTTTCAAGTGTCCCATGTACGCCTGCTTGCGTTCAACTTTTACGGACATAATTTTATTTTTTCTTTGTTCGGCGTCGTTGTATTGCGCCAATTTCGCCTCTTCGATTCTGAAGATCGACTCCGCCACCGCTTCCTTTCTTTTGCTTGACGATTCACCACTTCTCCTGCGGCATGGCCTTGTAGGTGTATCTTTTTCAACGGGGTCGTCAACAGGTTGATCGGGTTCGTCAAGGGGGTCTTCGTTTAAATTCATTTGGGGCAAGTTATCCGACGCGGAAGTCGTGTAGTTCCCCGAATCGGATGTCTTTGATCTTTTCGAACCTCCTCTTTTTTTGGAGCCGTAGGACCACGCATGTCAACCAACTCAACCGGGACCCACTTCGGCTGATTTCTCGCAACGTCCCATGCCGTCACGTGTGGAAAACTCCTCTTTTTGTAGAATTCGCAATACTCTTCGGTGGCTTGTCGCATGATTATCGCCTCGCTCGCTCCACTTTGTGGATTTCGGTTTTACAAAAAATATAAAAAGTTATGTATTTTTTAAAAAAAAAAATTATGTTTTCTGTTTTTAAAAAAAATAACTGTTTCTGTATTTTTTAAAAATCTGTTTCTGTTTTTTTATAAAAAAAAACTGCTTCTGTTTTTATAAAAAAAAAGTTTTCTGTTTTTTTAAAGAAAACTGTTTCTGTTTTTTATAAAAAAAAAAAACTGTTTCTGTATTTTTAAAAAATCTGTTTCTGTTTTTTTATAAAAAAAAAAACTGTTTCTGTTTTTATAAAAAAAAAAACAGTTTTCTGTTTTTTTTTAAAGAAAACTGTTTCTGTTTTTATAAAAAAAAAAACTGTTTCTGTATTTTTTTTTAAAACTGTTTCTGTTTTTTTATAAAAAAAAACTGTTTCTGTTTTTATAAAAAAAAAAACAGTTTTCTGTTTTTTTTAAATAAAGAGTTTAAAAAAAAGATTTAAACTTAATAAAAAAACATACCTTTTGAATGAAACAACCGTTGAACTTACTAATTTTCCCGTTCAAATCCGTCCATTTCGACGTCATTTGGTCCATGTTATGTTCCTTTGCACCGGGAAGTCGGCTAAAATGATTAATGACCCGTCTCCAAAACATATCATTTCTTTGCTCGTTGGCATGTTTCTTGTTCTCGGAGATGTGCAAGTACGCCTTCACCAAGGTCACCTCCTCCTCGCTCGTCCAATGTTTTCGAACGGTAGGGACAATTTCTTGAACGTCGTCATTTTCTTCTTCTTCATCTTCCTCTTCCTCTTCTTCTTTTTCTTCTTCTTCTTGAACGTAATCATCATCTTCATCGTCATCGAGACTTGGTTGTGGTTCACGATACGCATTTGCAAATTGATGGATGAGGGTGTTATCTTCTAGTAGTGGGTCGAGTTGTTGGGGTTGGGTTTGAAAGTGTGGAAACGATTGGGGTTGAAATTGGTGAGGTTGAAACGGTGGAACGAACGGTTGGTTTTGATACGTTTGAGATTGAAGGGGTGGATATTGTTGGGTTTGAAACGGTGGATATTGTTGGGTTTGAAAATGTGGGACTTGCTCGGGTTCGTCTTGCAACCTAAAGCGCGTCGGCTCGCCAAGATTCTCTCGAACCTTCGGTCTTACGGGATTTTTTTTCGTACCCGGACCTCTTTTTTTCGAACCCCTACCTCTCTTGCTTGAACCTTCCATGTTTGTTGTAAAATTATTTTTGAAATCAAATGGAGAATTGTTTGATTTTTTGAAGTGAGTTGGATAAAATTTTTGATATGAAATGGATTGGGTTTGATGAATTTATATAAAACATTCAAAAAAAAAACCCAACGTTCAAAAAACCCCCCAACGGTCACAATCCAACGTTCGTTTTTTTGATATTTCCATGCGTGATTGTTTCAACGCGTTATACTTATAACGCGTGATAGTTTAGGTGGCGGCGGTGTGCTATTAAAGTTTCACGCGTTATGTTTGGCTATCACGTGCTATAACGTTGCCACCCCCAGTGGCCTTACTCTTTCAATTCAAAAACAAAAATAGGTTTATGTTTAACAAATTGAAAAAAACAACAATAACATCACATAAATATACATAAAAAAACCCATTACATAAATATAATTAAAAATAAAAGTAAGTTAAATAAAAACTTGAGCTGTTTAAAACAGAAAAGAAAGTTAAATATCTAATTTTCATCATTGTTGGGTATTCGAAGTACTTTATAGTAAGACGTTTGTAAAGAAACGTGTCAAGGCCATATATTAGAGCAAGAAAAACTTTATTTTGATACCAACTCAATTTTCAATAAAATTTATATCGGAATAATTATAAAACAAAGATAAACAACACTGTGTAATTAGATTTTTTTTAAATAAGTTTACGAGTACAAGTTATTACCGAAAAAATCCGTTGAGCCGCGTCTTTTGTTATATTTTTAAAAACTAGAAATAAAGAATATGCATTTCACCGTTGAACTATTCACGCCATGAGGCGTGATGTTGTCCACGTCTAACCACACCGTTCTTCCACTTAAGAGAGCGATGGTCATCACACCATCAAGTGGGTTCCATGCTGGATCAGGCACAATGTCATAGTACCACACCGTTTAGTCTAAGAGAGGATCATATCGATGGAAAACATGCATAAGATAATTATATTTAATATGTATTTATTTTATATACGTATATTCATTACTAGTAGGAAACCAGCGTGATGCGGCGGGGGCAACAATTTACAATGTGGTACTGGTTTTTTATTAGTCTAACAAAGTACGAAGAGAGTTTGGGGAAATGAGTATTTTATCAAAGTTCGCAATTTAGTCCAAGAAATGAGGCATAAAGATTTGATGTTTGGCTATTCAACAACAAAAACATATGTAGTGACTTGATATTGAACTAACAGACTTGATATTGAACTACCAAGAAGATCCTGATAACAGAGATAAGATCAAGGTCAGATTTAATTACATGGTAAAATAGGGTCATATTATTGGAATTAAGATATAAATAAACACTTTTAACAATAAAAAACATTGCATGTGACATGTGCTAGACTTCCAGCCAAATTTGCAATCTTCAGGTGCCTTTCACTTGCTGGTGTAATGCTACATAGCATATTGTCGCGGCGCCTAATACCACACACCAAATTAAACTTTAAAACATAAAATTATTCGCCTTTATATTTTCAAGCAAAAGATACGTTGATGCTAGTTGTGTAAAATAGATCAACTAACAACTTGGTTGAAATGTAACAGCTCATATGGGTTATACAGGTTGAAAGTGATTTGAAAGATCACTTTAATAACTAAACAATAAAATTTACCTACTCATCATAATTAGTACATTAAAAATTGAGCTAAGATTGTACAGAACAGACCATTTAATAAGGCTAAGATTGTACTAAACATACCATATAATAAGGCCTAGATTAAGCTTAATATCAATCCAAAGGAAGTGCATATTCATACAATTGAATTGCACATACAACACAAGAAAGTGAATTGGGTAATGAAAATACACAAAATGAAGTTCAAAGTGTCCATGTGCACTGAATACATAATCTAACAATGACATTAGGAAATTAAAAGAATGAAAACTGTCAAAAAAGGATGTACAAAATGAAAAAAAGGAACATGAACACGTAGTATGGACTTACAATGAGATCAAGGACATCATCTTCCTTGCACATGATCCTTGGTACACCGGTTTCTAGACCCACAACCATCTTAGCAGCCCATTTTTTATCAGGCCCGAGTCTGCGCTCCAAGTTCATACTCCATGGGCCCATATTCGTTCTCGGTCTGCCACAAATAAGATTGGTTGTGTTAGCTGATAGAGATAGTTATTTTTACCCATTTATGTAAACTGGATCCATTTAAGTTGTAAATTATCTCCCGTTAGAAAACAGGTCGAAGAGGTCACACCGGTGAAAATTATGCTACTTGGCCCCAGAGATGAAATTTCGACCCATTCGACCTGAAAAAGGCGGGTTGATTTTATAACCACTGGTAATGGAAATGGATACTTACAAGTTATCTTCGTTTTTTTTTGCAATAGTACTTAGTACTTGCACTAATTAGCTACAAATTTAAAAATAAATAGGACAACAAATTGTGGGCATCTCCATGCAACCCGTTTGACACCACTTGCACATCTATCATTTACTGATTCTACAAAACAGAGTAAATAAGTGATTTTGACTACCTGAGATAAAATAACCGGATTACCCTGATTCTTACAAAAGCCTTCTTATAAAAGTTACCTCCCTGGTCATTTGAAACCCAAGGGCCCTGAAATGAAACATAATTGATTAAGTCGTAATTTTTGTCGGGCAAGGTTGATTAAAGGGAATACCTCATTCCATTTTAACAATTGATTAACTCGTAATTTATGATACAAGTCCATTGAGCTTGAAATCCATCCATACCATCAGGAGAGGACGTCTACCTGAAATATCAATCAGAGGTACACCTAATATTATAAATGAAATCTGCAATAAACAACTCTAAGATCGTTAACTAATCAAAAAAAGTTAAAGATAGAAACTATTTTGAAGCATGAATTACCTGAACAATGACCAATGCTACTTGAAACCCTATAAAAAATAGTTTCATCAACAAATATTTTAACCCAAAGTCATGCAATCCTTCAAATCTAGAAGGACAATCAGTAAGTCATAATCATGATGTGCAAAGGCTTACAGTTTCATTCTTTAATGAGGTTAGTTCCCCAGGATTGTGTATCTCCACTGCTCCATCTTTCATCATAACAAAACAACCAAATATGTCTAAAACTTACGGTAGATCTAAGAAAATTTTGAGCAGAGAATAAAAATTAAACCTACCTGGGATCTCTTTCCTGCCGTTTGCAACAACATGAAGCCCATCGGTACTGAACCACGCACACGACTCCAACACCAACATCTAAACCCAAGAATTCCTAAACGATTTCACCACAATCTCAAAAAGCCTACGATTCCTAATCTCCTCCAACCAAAGAAAATGAAAATTTATTTAAGCTTTTGAGAGAGAACAAAGGATGGAGAAAAAAATTAAAGATAGAAACTATTTTGAAGCATGAAGATCGTCTGAAAAAATGAGTTAAATTGAAAGGTTACCTGGTTAATTCAATGTGTTCCCGACCCGACTATGATGACCGGCCAGAAAATTTTAATGTTTGGTTGTGAAAAATCCTTACACAAAAAATAAACCCCAATGAAAAAAAAATCCTGGGTCCGCCACTGTTTGTACATAACTTGTAAATGCCAAACTACTCGAACTAAAGGCCCTAATCTAATCCACACATTTGTAACATATTCAGTCCTAAATAATTCATGCTCACCACATCAACTATTTAATATTCAGTCCTAATCAATCCACACATATCGAATCTACTTAAGGTCCTAATCTAATCAACTACTTGCTGGTCCTGTTGATGAACAACTTGTTTGTTTATCATACGATATATCTTCTTCTCCTATACAACACATTAACACAAGGAAGAAACCTGGGTCTTTTCCGGCCCAAGTCCAAGCCAAAGAACAAAATAGCGCAGAACAGAGAACCGACCACAAATTCAGGTCGCTCATGTTTCAGTCATACTCGGTCCGACCTGAAATTAACCTACAAACCATAAACTAAAAAATTAACATGCAGCTACACCCCTAAAAACTTAACATGCAGCAAAATTGAGAAACCATTAACTAAAAAATGATGCTTCTTTAATTTTTGCCAGTTTAAATCCAAATTTTTATAGCAAACTACTAAAATTAACCTAAAACTCAACCCATTAATTTTTCACAATCAAGAATCCATATAATATAAATTCATCTGCAGAAACATAAAATATGAAAAAAAAACCCTAACTAAAGATTCGTAATCAAGAACCCATGTTCAAGATCAAATCTTTCCCACACCACCAATAAAAAAAATATCATCAAAAACACAAAACAACAAAAAAAAAAAAAAGAAACTTTAATTCAAACCCTAACCTTAAAGATCAAACTCTTGCCAATCCTTCCAGCAGGATGATTCGCAACATACCCTTCTTTCGTCAAACACATCGCATCCATCATCGCAATGGCCACCGTACACCCAAACACCATGCTGAATCGACAGTCGTATTTGTTTAAAGGATATCGGAGATGTGGAGGCTAGGGTCCCAGATCTAGAGAAAAGGAGAGGTTGTGATTTAAATTTTGAAATTGCCAAAAACTTCGGATACAATTTAGGGAATTCAACTTTTTGGATTTTGGATTTTCATCATGAGCCCATTGAAGTCCACTCATTTAATTCGGGTTTATAATTTTGTTGGAATTGAAGGTTTAAAATGAAATAATTAGGGGACTAAAATATAACTTTTAGTTTAAACTACGATTTTTTAGGGTATATTAAAATACCCATCTTATTTATTATAATATAGTATAGATTAATTGTTATTTTCTTTTTAATCACTTGTACATTAAAGCATTATGGATTTGTACCTTTTAATCCGTGTGTCGATAATGAACAAGACAACTATCGAAACGTCGACAAAATGTGTAGGTCGTTATGTTATATTTGGATTTTTTTTTTTAATTTTATAGTTTATAAGATATGCTAAGAATACGTAAAAAATATAAGTTTGTTGTGGAGGGGTGAATGTAACTAATTATCTATAATTTTGTGTAAAACCTCAGGGATTTAAGTGTAATAAGTTTAGGGGCTAAAAAATAAATAATGTTTAAAAGACAAAATTACCCTCATTTTAGGGGTCTTTCTATAATTAAAGGGGGGGGGGGGGTTCTTATTTTTTGGGTATCTTAAAATACCCCTCCCTCATGCATTATAATATACTAGTAGGGTGCCCGTGCGATGCGGCGGGAGCGACACTTTACATTAGGGATAAGCTCGGTAACGGTACCGAAAATACCGGTATCAAAAATCGCCAAATATGGGTACATGTATCTAAAATGCTTTGTACGATATTGTATCGGTACCAGGATGGTAGGTAAAATTCGGTAAAATACAACTACCGAACCAAAAGTTTCGGTACGAAAAACGCCAAAAAGTGGATACCGAATCGGTACCGAAAATAATTCATTAAGAGAAATTTGGTACCGGTATCCAGTAGAAAATTTCCATCCCTACTTTACATTGCGGCTATCCGTTTCTAATAGTTTTCTTATTTGTATAATATTTATTGTAGCGTTAAAGCAAAACAAAGTTCTAAACTTTTTGGTATCTTAAAAAGCCCTTGTCTCATGCATTATACATAAAGTAAGTGTATGGTGCAAGATAACTCGGTTGTTTCCAGTTACGATGA
Source organism: Helianthus tuberosus (assembly GCA_030545235.1). Lineage (NCBI taxonomy): Eukaryota > Viridiplantae > Streptophyta > Magnoliopsida > Asterales > Asteraceae > Helianthus > Helianthus tuberosus. Next base: position 93,800,529 of record CM060399.1, on the reverse strand, counting down.
AAGATTTGTGGAATTATACAAACATTTGACGATGTCGACACTTAAAAAAGGCTCGTTCAATCCATAATTTTGGCATATGGAAGGCAAGGAATGAACTTATTTTTTCAGGCAAACACATCAACATTGACTCAATTTTTGGAGAGGTACAAGCTGTGTCTTTTTTGTGGATCAACTACAAGGCTAAGAAAGTCAGTGGACTGGACGAAATGGGTTAATTTTGAGTTAGCAGATTGATTTTTTAAATCTTTCTTTCATTTTATTTTATATTTTAAATGTTTCTTTCATTTTATTTGCTGCAAGTTCTGAGTGATTGTAAAGGAGTTGGGCTTAGTTACTTGCTAGTCTCTAAACATTTGTAATGGATATCAATCACCTTGTTGGCTTCAGTAAACTTGTGAGCCTACTACAACTTTGTTTGTACATGAAATTCAAGCTCATTTATCAAGTGAACTTCAGTAAAGGCTCAAACTCGAGCTTGAACTCGTATAAACTCGGCTTGATATAAGTTTTGAAGTATAGGATTAATAAAATAAAATTTATAGTCTCAAGTATGATATTATGTCAACTGGTCCAACTGGTCCAACAAGTATTTACGAATATTCAAAAACCCGAACCCGACCAACCCAAACTTTAAATGGTTTGGTTATCGGGTCCCTTTTCCCTACCAAAAACCTGAAAACCCGACCCGAAAAACCTGAAACATGAAACCCAGAAAAAACCCGAACATCTATTATTTTTTTTCTTATAAAAGTGTTTTGGTTTGAAATCTTTAATATACGAAACCTTAAGTTTTGGGACTATTAAATATTATAATAGCATATCGTCAAATAATGTTTGAGCTTTGATGATATTTTTAAAGTAGCAATATGAATTTTGATGATATCTTGTAAAAAACATTAATTTTTCATTTTACAACTAAACCTGAAACCGAACAACCAGACCTGAACCCGAACTATAAATAGGTCGGTTATCGGGTCAATTTTTCTAGAAAAAACCCGAAACCCGAAGAAAAAACCCGATGAACACCCCTACCATCACCAAATTTTGTACATACTATGGGTGACTAAAGTTGGCTACCGTGAACTTTCGTTTTCAATTAGCTCTTATTATAATATAAATAATTTAAACATGTTTTTTACCAAAGCATAACGTACTTATTCAAGCAAAGGCAATCTTTATAAATGACAAGAACACATGAAGTCATACAAGGGGAGTTATCCATTCAGGCACAATCCAAAGCCCTTCTGTAACTTCAATAGGATGGAAAGATTCCTGCAACATAAGTTTACATCAGATTAACAACCAACACAACCGTATAAATGTTGATCATTGCAGGGTGAGCTAATAAGATGGCCATCAAATCTTCAAAAGATACAAACTTTATGAAGTTTGATCTAAATGCTGATGTCTTATGTTGTGCTTGAGAAAAAAATGGTTTAAAAACAAAGATAAGAAGCCAAACTAACCTGAGCATTTTTTTATCTAATTAGAGTGGTAGCCCATGGTAACTGTGTAAACATGTGTTTCTTTCAAGCCTATCGAATGAGCTGCCAATGCATTACTTTGATGCACATCATGAGATACATCAAATATCGAAACAATCGAGATCTGCAAGATTATCAGCTGTTCATATCAAATTCTGATTAGTTCAACAATATGGGGTGAACAATAACTAATCAATCACTCTTGTTTACCTCATTGTTAGATTCGTAGTTATCTGGTTCAAACACACTGGTTGAAGTAGCACCAAAACATAAAAGCGCCTCTGAAAACATATCCTAACAAAACAAGATTGGAACTTGCAGTCATTCCATGAAAAATAATCAATTGGGCATGCATCAAAAGGTGTTAATTTTCAGAAAAAAAAATCACCAAAATAAACATCTTAACCATTTTTCTTTGCCAAAACAGACATCGACCTTTTGCGAGGGTTTATACCGAATTTTTGTCAAAAGACTATACAAGCAGTTACCAAAAGTTTTTTGGGCTTATGCCACTGTACCTATAAAAAAGGAAATACACAAACTAACAATGATCGATCACTTTCCATAAACAAAAAAGAACCACAAAATTGACATTTCATCAAACATTTAGTGTGCATGAAAAATCAGATGGGTTATATGAGTTCAAACCTCAGAGCTTAAGCCCGCTGTGAGTACGTGAGAGATGGGGCTATGGAAAGATGAAAAGATACAAAAACAAAGCAGGTGATAAGAAATCTTCTTAAAAGGGAGACAAAGTTACATAGTTTCGCAAACACCCACCCAATTTATTAAACTAATCAAATAAACAATAAAATTGAACCCCAAATCAAACAACCAGACACACGATTCTCACACGGGGACAAAAATTCAGATTTTGAATGATTTGGATGAAAAGAGTGACAGATTAACATGGGCAAATTCCCTGTGATGGAACCACCAGAGATAAAACAAATGTGGGGATCGGTTGTTTAACTTAATGCCGACAACAATCTGGATATTATGAAAATATAAACAGAAAACAAATGATTACTTTGCATATAAAATAACCGCACAAACAAAAACAATCAACAACGTAGAGATAAGCAATCGTACCTCTTGGATTCTCTTCCAGTTAACAGGGTATGCTAGCTTGCCACCTATAACAAGCAAACATTAGTTCAATCAAATTCCTAAATCGACCGTATAATATACTAAAAATCACAGACAACAAATAATAACAACAAAAGATTTATTGCTCAAATGCTAAAAAAGTAGATAAAGACAACTAATGGAGATTACCAGGGGCTTTAACAACTCGATGATGATCGGATTTGGTGGATAGCAAAACTTCAGACGAACCTGTGATACCCATGAATGTATCGATTGAATTTTGATGTTGATTATGTCGTGCGTAATATCTTGTGAGTTATAAAATAAGATAAAAGCAAAAGAAGATGCTGTGAAAGATTAAAAGATTTCAAAAAAAAAAAATGAACCTTGACTAAAAAAAAAACCTTGCGTTTTAATTAACCTGACCTGTAATCACTCCCATGTATACCTATATTTTCCATCAATTGTCCTTCTAGGATTTCAATTCGAGACCAAAGAGGAGAAAGAAAATCAAATTTCGAAACCCATAAACCACAAAATGTATAGAGATGAAGAATTAAAACAATTGATTCAAAACACATGGAATCCATTACCTTAGATAATAGCTTTCATTGTCAATGAATTAAAATTCCACCGGATTCGGTGCAGATGAACGGAGCAAGTATCATACACTAAAAGAAAGGGTTAAGCGCCATATAGAATCTATACATGCTTTAAGCGAGAAAATGGGTGTTTGAATTTTGAAATTTGGAACACAATACGCACCCAGGAATTCAAAATTTGGGAGCAGTGAGAATCACATGCTTTAATCGATGTTGCCAATACAGAGCCATATTTATTTGGAGGCTCGTATTGCAAAACATTTTCGGACTCACATGTACATTTTAATCCGTACGTCGATATTTATACCAAGACAAACATTGAAACGTCGACAAAATTGAGTAGGTAGTCATTGTACCTTCGCATTTTTTTTAAAACGTCATAATTTATAAGATATGACAAGAATACGTAAAAGTATTAAAAGTTTGTTGTGGATGTGGAAAAGTGTAACTAATTATCTATAATTGTGTTAAAACTCAGGGATTTAAACGTAATAAGTTTAAGGGCTAAAATATAAATAGTATTTAAAAAACCAAACTACCATCATTTTAGGGGTCTTTTTATAAATAAAAGGGGGAGAAAAGTTATTATTTTTTGGGTATCTTAAAATACCCCTCCCTCATGCATTATAATATAGTATAGACTAGTAGAGTGCCCGCTCGATGAAGCGGGGGTGACACTTTGCATTGCGGCAGTCGTATCTTGTAGTTTTCTTATTCGTATAATATTTATGATAATATTATTGTGGTGGATATATGTGATAAGTATTACACATATGTAAAGTTTTGTTTTTTTATAAAAATTAATAATCAAAAGACAAAAAATATTTTTTTTTTATAAAAAATAAAAATCAAAAGACAAAAAGTAAAAGATAAGTTGTTATAATTGTAAAGTATGTTTATTTTATTGGTTAAATTATAAAGTATAATTTTATTCTTTAAAGTTCATAACTTTTTTTAAATATCCACATAGTACTCATCCAATAAACTTTAAGTTTAAAATTTTCGTTTTTATAAAAATAAAAAATAATATTTGACTCGTAAGTACGTTTTAGACCTTTAACTTAAATTGTTAAATTTCTTTTTTCACCCATATAAAAAATTTTATATTTTTATAAAATTTCAAGAACTGTTTTATAAAAAAAGGATGTTAAGGGTTTATAATTAAAAAGAGTTAATTGCCAAAATCGTCCCTGAGGTTTGGGCATATTTACCATTTTCGTCCAAAATGACACTTTTGTACCATTTTGCCCCTCACGTTTGTAACTTTTTGCCATTTTCGTCCAAACCACTAACTTAGTTTATTTTTTCTGTTAAGTTGAAGGATATATGGATGAAAATGGCAAATATAAACCATAGGGACGATTTTGGAAATTTAATAAAACTCTTTTTAATTTCTTTTATTTAGTTAATAAAATCATAATTCACTGAATAAGAAATAAATAATATCATGTATTATATAATTCATTGAATAAATATAATTAAAAATAAAAACTTAAAGGATTATTAAAATAAATAACAAATAATTCATTCAGTAGATAAAATTACGTATCGAATAAATTCATTGAACAAATATAATTAAAAATAGAGTAAACTGCCATTTTGGTCCCTGTGGTTTGGCAAGTTTTGCCACTTTAGTCCAAATCTCAAACTTATTACATCTGCGTCCCTGTGGTTTGCATTTTGTTGCCATTTTAGTCCAAATCCAAAAACCCTATTTTTTTTTACTGTTGCAACCTCCTGTTTTGTCCTGTAGTGCAGGGGCATTTTGGTCATTTTAGAATTATTATAACTAAATATTAATTAAATCTTTTTCTATTTATGATTAAACATAAATAATGTGATTTATCTCTCTCCTCTCTCTCTCTCTCTCTATTATAACCCCCTGTTTTGTCCCATCACCACCATCGTTACCACCTCCTCCACCATCAACCCACCATCTCCACCCAACCACCGCCTCTACAGCTAAAGATTTTCTTTTCTGGTGGCAAAGAATACGATTTCGAATAAAATAAATCAAACAAATCCATATACTTAAAATAAATACAGAAAAAGGTAATAAACACATCATCTATTGATATTTATTAGTACTAAAATAAAATTATAAACAAACAAATATCTATTAAAAGATCAAAACTCATCAGCAATCATCATCAACACTCGTAACTAGTAATTGGGTTGGTGTCGTATCCACTGGAGTTAACTTTTCTGATAGAAAGATTGAAGAAGACGGGGTGTTGGGTGAGACGGTGGGGTTGCCGGAGACGATGACAATGGTGAAGGAGGTGGTAGGCGGCTTCCGGGTCTCACCACCAAAACACCCACTAACACCCACCAACACCCGAAACCCACCACCACCAACGAACACCTCCACCACCGGGCAGGCCACCACTACCGCCGTAACCACCACATCAGCCTCGTCGCCCCCTGCTGCTTAACACCGCCACAACCATTAAGATCCACCACCGCCATCGTCTCCACCATCCGCCGCCGTCGGCAGATCCAGTCGCCGGAATTCCTCATCTCTCTCTCACTAACTCCCTCTCTCCCTAACCCTCTCTCTCTCCGAAGGCGGCAGCAGCGACGCCGTCTCCGGTAAGTGACTGTACGCCACCACCGTCTTTCTTCCCCAAATCTCAGATCCGTCATCGAAGTTCCTTCCCCAAATCAGTGTGCTGCTGAGTTTCTTTCTAGAGAGAGGGGGAGGAGGTGGCGCCATGGCGGTGGTGGTGGTGCTATAGAGAGAGAGAGAGCATATTTCATTGATCTGGGTAATAAGAGAGAGAGAGAGAGCTGATAATCTTTAATAAGAGAGAGAGAGAGAGAGCTAAAAAAATAGTTTTCAATTTAAAAAATGACCAAAATGCCCCTGCACTACAGGACAAAATAGGAGGTTGCAACAGTCAAAAAAATAGGGTTTTTAGATTTTGGACTAAAATGGCAACAAAATGCAAACCACAGGGACCCAGATGTAATAAGTTTGAGATTTGGACTAAAGTGGCAAAACTGGCCAAACCACTGGGACCAAAATGGCAGTTTACTCTTAAAAATAAAAACTTAAAGGATTCATGTTAAAAAGATAATTATTTTGTTTTTTAATAAAAATTTTATAATAAATTCATAAGTAAATAGCATATTAAAGTTCATTTTTTAAATACATATTTTGATGATTGTATGTGTTAAGTGATTAAATTATATTTATTCATCCCGCGCAAATGCACGGATCGTTTGTTAAGATTTGACTTTTTTTTTATTATTATAGTATATAAATATAAAATTATATCTATGCAACCCGTGTAATACACGGGTACTACCCCTAGTTATTTTTAATAAAGCTAAAATGTGAATATATTAAATGCTACTTTATGAGATGGTTGCATCAAATACTTAAAACCAACAATGGTAATAATTTACCCAGATCGGTTAAGCATTCAGTTTTTAAGTGACTTCTATACCTTCATTAAAATTAGTCATATGTTTTTTTTTTAAAGTAAGATTAAATAAATCTAGTAAGAACAAACAAAAATGATCTGGTAAGCTAGTAATAGGGTAAAATATTGTTTCTTTTATGAAAAATAAAACAACAAAACATTGTTGGTATTGAAGAGAAAATTTTGTAATTAGTCGTTACATCTAAAAAAATAATATGAATCCTTTAAGTTTTTATTTTTAATTATATTTGTTCAATGAATTTATTCAATACGTAATTTTATCTACTGAATGAATTATTTGTTATTTATTTTAATAATCCTTTAAGTTTTTATTTTTAATATTATTTAGTCAATGAATTATATAATACATGATATTATTTATTTGTTATTCAGTGAATTATGATTTTATTAACTAAATAAAAGAAATTAAAAAGAGTTTTAGTAAATTGTCAAAATCGTCCCTGTGGTTTATATTTGCCATTTTCATCCAAATATCCTTCAACTTAACAGAAAAAATAAACTAAGTTAGTGGTTTGGACAAAAATGACAAAAAAGTTACAAACATGGGGGGCAAAATGGTACAAAAGTGTCATTTTGGACGAAAATGGCAAATGTGCCCAAACCTCAGGGACGATTTTGGCAATTAACTCAATTTTTTATCATACTAAGTTCAGATTTTTAGTTCCTAACTAATCTTATCTATATAAGTCTACTTTTAACTTATAATTCCTAAAAAGGTGTAACACAATCTACTATGTATCTGGTCAAGTTGGTAAAGAATTCTTTTGAAACTAACTAATATTATCTATAACAATATAGTTGAACTTATAATTCCTCAAAATTTGTAACACAACTTAGTATTTATCTAGTAATGATTGTAAATTTCTGGAGTATTTTATTTATATTACTTGTTACAAAATGTTTATAAAATAATTATTTTTTATCAAAACAAAATGTTTTGTTTATAAATAAAGTAAAAAAAAACTGTTTTACACATGTAAAGTTTGGTTTTTTAATAAAAAATAATAATCAAATGACAAAAAATAAAGATAAGTTGTTCTAGTTGTAAAGTAAGTTTATTTAGTTGGTTAAATGATAAAGTTTATAATTTTATTCTTTAAAGTTCATAACTTTTTTTAAATATACACATGGTACTCGTCCAATAAACTTAAAGTATAAAATTTTTGTTTTTATAAAAATAAAAAATAGTAGTTAACTCGTAAGTACGTTTTACACTTTTAACTTTAATTGTTAAATTTCGTTTATATATATATATATATATATATATATATATATATATATAGGGTAGGGATCCTAAGAGAAGTCCACCCTATTTGAGAAACTTGAGAAGCAATCTGGACCACACATTTTCCCTAAGCAAAAAAATGCAAAAAAAGGTGAAAAAAATGCAAATTTTTTTTTTGAAAAATCGCAGCTTTTTCTTTAAGGATTAAATTTCTTATTTTTTTTAAAATTTTTTTTTTAGATTTATACACATGTGTATATTGTTAATCTTTTAAATATACATATATGTATATTGTCAATTATACATATATGTATATACATGTTTAAATTGAAAAAATATGTGTTATAAATCCTAAACCTTATACCATAAATACTAAAGCTAAACCTTAATGCTAAACCCTAAACTCTAAAGCTAAACCCTAATTCTAAACCCTAATGCTAAACCCTAAAGCTAAACCCTAATTCTAAACCCTAAAGGTAAACCCTAATGCTAAACCCTAAAGCTAAAACTAAACCCTAATGCAAACCCTAAAGATAAACCTAAACCCAAAAGTTAAAGCTAAACCCTAATGCTAAACCCAAAAGCTAAACCCTAAATACTATTGCTAAACCCTAATGCTAAACCCTAAAGCTAAACCCTAAACCATAAAGCTAAACCCTAAACCCTAAATATTAATGCTAAACCCTAAATAACACTTATTTATCAATTTTAAACATGTATATACATATATGTATAATTGACAATATACATATATGTATAGTTAAAAGATTAACAATATACACATGTGTATAAATCCAAAAAAAATTTTAAAAATAAATAAAAAATTAAATCCTTAAAGAAAAAGCTACGGTTTTTCCAAAAAAAAAAATTGCATTTTTTTACCTTTTTTTTTTTTGCATTTTTTTGCTTAGGGAAAATGTGTGGTCCAGAATGCTTCTCAAGTTTCTCAAATAGCCTACTACTTCTCATATGATCCTTATCATATATATATATATATATATATGGTAAGGTTCCAGCGTGAACAACCTCCCAAGAGTGAACTGCGTGAACAAATCTTGACCGCTGATTAATATGATCTTGATTATTTAAAGGGGTGGCATGATTGTAATTAATAGGTTAGATTTTATTGTTTTATTAAAATTAAAAGGGTAGAAGTGTAATTATATTATTTTGCTTATTTAAAACTAGGAAAGAAAATTATTTCCAATAATAAGAGAGTAAATCCCGTAAATATATCATGTATTATACACATGTGTACTATCGTGTTGGAATGTATAAAACAGTAGAACACAGCAGTACACATGTGTACTACGGAGCTAAGACAACAATGTTGCGGGTCACATGTGTACTATACCATGTATTATACACATGTGTACTACGGAGCTAAGAGTTATACACAATAAAAAAAGATGAGTGAAAACTCTAGTTCAACCAAAAAAAGACTAAAACTATAATTCGAATCTTGCTACTATGACCAAAAACAATGACAATATTAAAATAAGTTAAGATTATCCTAACATATTTAAAATAAGTAATTGTTTTGTAGATGTCGAAAATGTTGGTAATTGATGATGATTTAAATTTGTTAGGATTTTGAATTTTGAATTTTGAATTTAATAAGACAATAATTTAAATTCAATATTTATATAAAGTTACAATCTTACCCTTGTTAAATATGCAATCAATGGTTCAGATCAGTTCACGCGGTTCACTCTTGGAAATTTGTTCACGTTTGAACCTAATCCTATATATATATATATATATATATATATATATATATATATATATTATAAAATTTTAAAAATAGTTTTTTTAAAAAAATAGGATGTTAAGAGTTTATATATTGATTAACTTTATATCATAGTATGTTCAGTTTTTTAGTTTAGCTTTAAAGTTTATTACTTTATTTTTTTTAATTAAGAAATACAAATTATTAGATTAATATCCAAGAATAACTGCAATATTTTATAATTTCAGCTTGATTATATCTAACTGCAATATCTATTTATTGCAACTTTAGGATATTAAGTTATATAAATTCAGTTGACTTGTAAATTTAGAATACTAACTTTATTTGAATTTTATTAATATGGTCTTGCATTATATTAACATCAAAAATGAAGTTCAAATATAAAATAAACTTTATTCATACATCTAGATTAAACATAACAACTGAAAATGAAAAAAAAAACATAAAAACACTTGATAGATTTCATATTAGACTGCATGAAATCCATTTCGCTTCTGAATTGACAATCGAGGTATTTTTAATCGGGTTTTCTGGTTTGTGCTTGAATCGGCAGTATCTTCTAATTCCTTTTCTTTGTTATTGTCATCAGAATCGTCTAAATTAATAACCTCACTCCATTTCCATTGGGAAAGTCTCTTGGATCTCTTCCTTTGGGTCTCAAACTTCTGATCATTAAAAAGGACAAAAATTGAATATAAAAGTTAAAAAAAGATTAAATAAACATTAAAATTACCTCTTCACTAAATTCACGTTGAAGATTAGACTTGTATGAACTAAACATTGCACCATAAGAAATAATATCAACACTTTTATCACCATAATCCTGCAATAAAACACACATATAATAACATAACGAACATGTTAATATGAAAGATATACGCAAAAATAATACTTAAAAACCAGCAAAATCAATACCTTAGAAGCTTGTTCGACAACTGGTGGGTTGTTTAAATTGGCATGTTCATCATACAACTGAATCTGAAAAATCAAATAAGTTAACATTCACATAAAAGTAAATAAAAGAAAACAATTATTCACTGCTGCGATATAATAGAACTGACATTAGAATTTTCAATCTCGCATGCTTGGTTTTTCGCAACAATTGAATTCAGAATTGGATCTATTTTTTTAACTTTGTTTAGCAATAGATACAAGGGTGTCCAGCTATGTATTTACAGTAGTAACTATAGAAGTGCATTAGGGTTTAATTTTAGATTGGTCACCCCTTTATTTAGGAAGTTTCTTGTGGTTAGTTTTAAGTTTTTATAAGATATATCTAAGTATAGATATTAGACAGTTTAATAAAATAAAACGTGCTTCATTTTATGTTACGGTACTTTTAATTCTTTTTGTTTTTGTTTGCATAGATGGAGCCCATCTTTGTAGATTAGGCGCATTAGATCGCAAGTATTAATTACTTGTACATTAAAGCATTGTCGACTTGTACCTTTTAATCCGTGTGCCGATATTGAACAAGACAACTATCGAAACGTCGACAAAAATGTGTAGGTCGTCATGCTATATTTGGATTTTTTAAACAATATAGTTTATAAGATATGTAAAGAAAACGTAAAAAAAATTATATGTTTGTTTTGAATGGGTGAATTGTAACTAATTATCAATAATTTTGTTAAAACCTCAGGGATTTAAGTGTAATAAGTTTAGGGGCTAAAAAATAAATAGTGTTTAAAAGACCAAACTACTCTCATTTTAGGGGTCTTTCTATAAATAAAGGGGGGAGGAAGTTCTTATTTTTTAGGTATCTTAAAATACCCCTCTCCCATTCATTATAATATAGTATGGCAAATTGGAAAATAATAATCTCATCTTTCTGAAATTGGCCGATAATAATCCCTAGTCAGTTATTAGCCAATAATAATCCGACCTCGTCCATTTTTTTTGTAAAATAGTCCGCCGTTAAAATAGCTTAACGGAGTTAAGTGTTTTTCCGAATTACAAACCGATGTTTTACGGTTTTTGATCAGAACGAGGATACAAGTCGATTGATGTAAAACTTACCTCGAAATACTGCCCCCAACCCACGAAAACGGTGCTTCAATTTGGGTGTTTAACTTCCAATTAACAAAATTCAAGCCATTTCAAAACCAATTTTGAGGTAAGTTTTACATCAATCGACTCGTATCCTCGTTCTGATCAAAAGCTCTAAAACATCGGTTTGTAATTCATAAAAACACTTAACTCCGTTAAGCTTATTTTAATGGTAGACTATTTTACAAAAAATTGGACGAGGTCAGATTATTATTGGCTAATAACTGACTTGAGATTATTATCGGCCAATTTCAAAAAGATGTGATTATTATTTTCCAATTTGCCATATAGTATAGATAGTATAGATAACTATTTAGAATGCCACCAAAATATAACAAATGTACCATGTATAAATCACACACCATATATTTTGTAATTATATATAACATATATATAATCACACACCATTATAACCCTTCAAAATTACATATCACGTCATTTTAATTTTTGTTTTATTTAAAGTATAACAATATTATGCTGAAATTGAATACTATAAAATTCTCAATCTATGATATAAGTTAAAAATATATAAAAGGTATTCGTTTTAGGGGGTAGGGGGCACTCCACTAGTGATGTAATTTTATCACTCACTACATCTAATCAAGTTACGCCATGTCATCGAGCATTATTCCATCACTAGTGATGGATTTTAGTAAAAATGCCCATAACTAGTGATTTTTTTTAAATATAAATTAACAATAAAACAATAAAATTATAAATTTTATTTAAATAAATTCTAAACTAAAAACTAAAAAAAAAACTAAACATTGCAAACTAAAAAAAAAACCTAAAAATCACAACGATCATTTTCAACGTTCCAATTTTTTGAATTTCAACGCGTGAAGACGACAACGCGTCATATCCTCCATGCCTGGAACAAGGTGGTGGCGGCGGTGTTTCACGGCCCATAACGCGTTGAATTCTGGCCATCACGTGGCATTCCGGGTGCTCTAAAAGAAAGTGTCACACCCCCAAATTACCATATGCGGTGACCCCGCTAGGCGTGTGACGTACCAGGATCTAGCCACCAATCACATTGAACTATATCAAGTTATTAATCAATGTTTCCATTTATTAAAAGAAAACAATCATAACATAATCCAAGTTTAACATGTTAAGCGGAAGCAAATAGTAAAACATTGTTTAAACGCTTCGAAACCAAATGTATGTGAAATCAGTAAACAAGTCATGCATATCCAAGAAATGCGACCCATGGCCACTCCAGCCATCCAGATAACAAGTTCCTTATCCATAGTACCTAACGACCTGCGAGCATGCAACAAGTGTATCAGACAACGCTAGTGAGTTCATAGTTTTACGAAAACATTAATTGCCAAGTGATTAGTTCAGTTCATTGTAAATAATGTTGATAATAACTCGAGTACCATACAAGATGGCTTCCAGATTGTTTTGCCCATCCCCAATGCCCCCTATCTAAGCATTGGTCATGATTAAGGTCATTAGTTCACGCCTGTCCTCTCAGGTACGGTGTGAGGTTGCCAAGCCTAATAGCGCTATCAACTAATTACCCTGTTACCTCTCAGGTAACTATTCGGTAGAAGATGGGACTTAAGGTGATAGGAAATGAGTGTATTATCTAACATCCCCGTTTTTACCCAAAAGACTTATTACTCTAAGGAATACCCAATGATTTACCCAAAGACTTATTCCTCTCAGGAATACCCATTTAACTGTCCCACCCACCGGGACGCATTCTCAAGAGAAATGAACTCACCTTTGATTTGCTCGGTATGTTAAGTTACCCGTCCAAGTTGGTCAACCCGAACCCTACCGTGGTTACCAATCAAAAATCAGTTTCATAATCAATCAAGTCACGTATTTATCATAGACTGTATTCATCACAAAGGCCACTGTTCATCATGTATCAAATACCCACTTCTTATACAAGTCCACATCTCGTGTGAATGTCACAAAGCACACATAACAGAGAGTTTGCTATTCATATAGGTCAAACCAGATTTCTTATTCTTATTAACATGAAACATAGATCTTATGAGCACAAATATCTATCATCATAAACATCATAACTGTCTACTGTTCTCCCCATTTTCCCTCACGACGAAGTACCCCTGCGATGAAGATCTATTCTTCGTCGGGTTCATGTTTGACGAAGAACCTATTCTTCGTCGGAATTAAGTGTGACGAAGTATCTATTCTTCGTCGAGATGGGATTTGGCGAAGAACCACAAGGTTCGTCAAGAGTCAGTTCAACGAAGAACCAATTCTTCACCGCACCCTTATCAGTTACAGTTTACTTCTGTGTTTCCCCAACTTTCTCGTAACATCAGTTAACACATTTTACAACAAGATCAATGGATCAAACAATAATTATTTTACAAGTCCAAACAACCCTAGTTATGAACAATCATCGACTAACCAAAACGTAACAATCACTGACCATGCACAATCAGATGTTAGTCTATCATGCCATCAATTCATTACATAGAATTAACAAATCACAACATGAATATATCCACATACAAATCATCAAAACCCCCCTCATCATACAAGTTCCAAATTTCAATCCTATAATGAAACCCTAGTCTCATACATGATCACAACATCAGGATTTTAACAATGGACAAAGATGAATACTAACCGTAATACCAAAGTGATTAACTTAATCGAGATAGGAAGGTTTTGGGATCCCAGAAATGCCGTCGCACAACAAACAGGGGGAAAACTCTAGGGTTTACATTTACGGTTACGAGAGTTTATAAAATATAGCAGGCCGTTCTGGGCCTCGAATAACCTGGGCCGAAGGCCCTTTTCGGCGAAGGACCTGCTCGACGAAGACCCATTCTTCGTTGAGACTGAGGGTGGCTAAGAACTCATTCTTCGTCGAGGAAGACTTGTGGCGAAGAACCTTCTTATTAACATTAAATAAACTACATTGAACATTACACATTGACAACCAAGCATTACACATTAAACATTAATCATTCAAATAAACTACACACGACACCACGTAAAACAAATTGTAAAAACAAGTGATGCGTATAGGAAAGACCTTGAAATCTCGGGTTGTCACATCATCCCCAACTTGAAAGAAATTTCGTCCCGAAATTTGATAAGAAACTCAAAGCCGCACGGTGCTAGATCAGGATGACTGTGGATTTCCCAACGTGCCACATCATCCCCAACTTGAAAGGGAATTTCATCCCAAAATTCACCAGTTGCGTCAGATTTAGATTGGTCAGTTGGGAATAATTGTGGATACTTGAGCTTCATCTGATCCTCGCATTCCCACGTGAACTCCGGTCCACGTCCTGAGTTCCAACGAACTCTCATGATTGGAATCCGACTGTGCTTACGAACCTTAACTTCCCGGTCCATAATTTCGATTGGTTTTTTGACAAACTGCAATTTGTCATCGATTTTCAGCTCTTGAAGTGGTACCACAAGTGTTTCATAGGACAAACACTTCTTCAGTTGCGAAACATGGAAGACATCATGAACGTTACCCAACTCAACAGGTAACTCGAGTTTGTAGGCCACTTTACTGATTTGCACCAGAATTTTGAATGGCCCAACATAGAGCGGGTTAAGCTTTTCGCGTTTCCCAAAACGCACTACACCCTTCCAGGGTGAGACTTTCAACATAACATGAACGCCTACCGCAAACTCCAAGGGTTTCCTACGCTTGTCAGCGTAGCTTTTCTGACGGTCGCGCGCTGCCTCCATACGGTTTCTGACCTGGACAATCTTCTCTGAAGTTTCAAGTACCAGTTCTGGACCTGTGATCTGGCTGTCACCCACCTCAGCCAACAAAGAAGAGAACGACATTTCCGTCCGTACAATGCTTCGAACGGAGCTGCCTGGATGCTGGTATGGTAGCTGTTGTTGTAAGAGAATTCTATCAACGACAAGTGTTTTTCCCAGCCTTTACCAAAATCGATCACACATGCTCGCAACATGTCTTCAAGCGTCTGGATGGTTCGTTCACTTTGACCATCCGTCTGTGGGTGATAACCAGTACTCATGTCGAGACGTGAGCCGAATGATTTGTGCATTGATTGCCACAAATCCGATATGAAACGTGGGTCATGATCCGAGATAATAGAGGTTGGCACCCCGTGCCTAGAAACCACTTCCTTTTGGTAAACAACAACAAGTTGTGAGAACTTATCCGTTTCTTGATTGCTAGGAAATGTGCTGACTTTGTGAGAGGATCAACGATCACCCAAATGGTATCGTTTCCGTTTTGAGTTCTTGGCAAACCCGTGAGAAAATCCATAGCGATTTGCTCCCATTTCCACAAGGGTATTTCTGGTTGCTGAAGCAGGCCTGAGGGTTTCTGATACTCTACCTTTACTTTCGCACAAGTCAAACACTTACTCACATACGTCGCGATGTTAGCTTTCATCTTCGGCCACCAATACAAGACTTTGAGGTCCTGATACATCTTATCCGAACCCGGGTGAACAGAGTATCGAGACTTGTGCGCTTAGTCCATCACAAGCTCCCTAAGATTTCCAAACAAAGGAACCCATATCCATCCCATAAAATAGTAAATGCCGTCAGATCTCTCGACGAGTCGTTTTTCCATGCCCCGCAAATATTCAGCTTCCAGGTTTTCTTCCTTCAACGCTTCGGTCTGAGCCGAACGGATCTGATCAGGAAGATTTGATTTAATAGTGAGCTATAAGTGTAACACCTCGAAAATTTACGTCCAATAATGTATTGACACGTGTCATGGGCTTTGAATATGTGAAAACATACTTTAGAGGGACTAAAGTTGACAAACAATGAAACTATGTGATTATAAGGGTCCAAAGTGTCAACAATGGATAAATAGGCTCTAAAATAACCCTACATAATGTTTATAATCTTAAACGGATAAATCATGGATCATACGAAGCGAAAAATGAAATAAAGTGAGGAATTACAAACTACAGGGGCTAAACGTGTCAACATGTTGAAAGTATACCTCTGAGTGACCTTTTGGCAAACCCGAAGCTTTGTAATGATAAAATATACTCACTAGAGTATGTGATAAAAATTTCGTCAAGTTTCGTTATCGTATGAGAAAGTTATGACCAAAACCGTGTACGAGGGGTTAAAAGTGTAAATCCCATAATTCCTTGTTCGGAAACCTTTCTCCAAGCATTCAAGACCTCCCAATGCATGGCCACACTCCCTAGGACACCCTTGACCTACTTTCACTGACTTTGCATGATGAAAATGTCGGAAAGATCGAATAACAAGAGTGCAGGGACTGAACATGAAACAAAACAACAAACTTTGGAACAAGAGCCCTCGCGTGGCGCGAGGACCCGTCGCGTGGCGCGACGGGGGTGTTTTCGCAGCAGAACTGGCAGATGCCAGTTATCAGGTCTGATCTCGATTGTTTCCAGCTGTATGCGACTCCAGAGCCTCACCAATGAACTTTCATGCATCTAGGGGCACTTGGACACTTCTCACAACATCCCTAGACCTCTGTGGCAGCTCCAAATCAGATCAAAGTTGTGTTAAAAGGGACTTGAAGTTGCAAACTATGAACACTTACACTTTCAAAAATTCACAAGACAACTTCTGGAGCTCTCTGGACGTCAAGACATCTTCCTAGTGATCTCTAAGCTTTATTAGGACTCTTGTAAGTGTTCATAACCTTCTCAAATCCGTTCTAGCTTAGTTTATTAACCGAAAGTCAATCCATCGTAAATTTAGTTTGACTTTGTGATTAAACGAAATGTGCTCAGTCTTTTCTCAAATTGAAAGTACCTACAAGTTGGTATTTATGTGGGTAACAAACCCTCAAAAGGGTATTTTCAGATTCCCACTCTAAGTATGTTAATTGTCGAGTCAAAGCTTATTTCAAAAAGTCAACAGAATGTGTTTTTGCAAATTTAAGCATGATTAGCAATGTAGGGTACATGCAACCTGTTTGATCATTAAAATAACTTGATAATTAATGTAAGAACATGTCTCAACATGTTCATCTCGACAATTTTCAGTTTAAACCCGAATCGGAACCGAAAGTCGCATAAATTGACTTTTTCTTTGACTTTCAGTTCTGATCCGTTCATGCATGTTTGAGATCTGCATTAGAGCTTATTTTGGACCAATTTTCATATAAGTTTGACTCTCTGAGATTTTACAACTTGGTTCAATACTTACCCGGTCCATATGCATGTTTCCGATTAATGCTTAAAAGTTGACTATTATGCCCTTTTTACTATAAAACGTGATTTTTGAAAAAGTGAAAGAGTAGAAACATTTGTTACTGATTTATAAACTTGCACCTAAAATTTGATATCAGTTTGAGGTCTAGATTAAGAGTTATGCTCAATATCGTAATTTGAAAGCCTTATGTTACTTAAACGGCGTAATTAGCATATAACCTATTTAAACCCACTTTTTGATATCAAACTTTTTACCCACTGATGTTATATAATATTTTGGGATTTTTAAAGATTTTTATTTAATTTTTGGCTGATCATATCATAGGTCTCTAAGTTTAATTCGGTAAATACCGATTTTGCCCTTTTAAGCCATAAAATGAGTTTTACAAATCCTTTTGACTCCAAACCTTTTTCTAATGATTTTATTTGATAAATAAAATAATTTGAGCATTCTGGAAATATAAAAATATCAGCTTTCTTTTAAAAACCCGGAAACGGCTCTAAATCGTCTTTTTAAGCGTTTTTAACGCATAGTATGTACTATAACCATATTAAACATATAAGGTTGATACCTACTGATGTTTTTAGCATATTTTTATATAATAACAGTAAGTATAAGTTTTTGAACCCAGGTTTCCAGTTTTGACATTTTTAGCCCTTGTGAAATTACCAAAATACCCCTAAGGTGCATAGTTTGGTTTTAAATGATAAGTTTCACATATGGATCATACCCTACTGTTATAACATGTTAAATTAAGTATATTTACTGTATAAACCAGATCTGTAACTCAGATTTCTAATTTAACTCTTTTATAATCTTTTAAATGACCAAAATGCCCTTATAAGGCATAATTTGTGTTTAAATCCATTTTGGGCATAATAGAAAATATCTTACTGATATTATAACATATTTAGAGCATATTATCTCAGGGAACTTGCATATGACTCTTACGGTTACCCGTAACCCTCTTTTCGCGTTCGGTTCGGTTATGTAACTAGTATGCATAAATTGACCGAGACGGGTCAAACATTATCATTTTTGTCTCAAAATCCAGAATGTATTTAGTATACCCATATTATACAAGTATTCAAACTTTTCGGGTCTAAATCACATTCTATCCGGTCTTCGCTTAATCGTGCGTTTGAACCGTATCGTCCTTTAAACTAGCCAGTCTAAGCTTAAGCATAAATAAAGACCCGTTAGAAATCTAATAGGTTATTATAAACCTTCGTTCCAGATTAGGAGCACCGGTAAAAGCTACCTTCACTTGCTTGTTGTGATATATACTTACCAAGGTAAATACTTTTAACTTATTTTCCCTATACGGGCTTGGGTTACGGTATATAGAATACCTCTTGATCGAGCATCAAATCTTACATCTTTGAATGGTTAATTGAATAATTTGATCGGCTCATTTAAACAGTCTTGTTCACTTAAAGCCTTTGGGGGGGTTAATGACCGTGTCCCGGATATCCTTGGCATCATCTTACGAGATGGCCACGACCGAGCACGGGGTGTAGGCGTACACCTGTCAGTGAATAACTCTATAATGTGGAGGGTCTATTGATCTTTAACCCGGACAAGATCCTGAACGCACAAGTAACATGTAATTCGTTCACAAGATTATTATATTAAATAATTATCCCAAGTTATAAAAATGTTTTGTGCCTCGTGCATTCAAATCAATTTTCAACTCTTTTCAAAATGAGTCAGTTAAATTGTATTTACCAGTGTAAACTAACGTATTTTTCCAAAAGGTTAAGTGCAGGTACTACACGTAATAGGCTGGCTGTCTTCTAGAGCGTCCACAATAAGTCTCGCAAGCTTGGACGACAATAAACTGTTGAACAATATCTTATTTTATTTTGATCCGCCTGTGGATCCGTTTCAACTACTAGTGATATTTTATATTACACTTTATTAAAGTTGAAATGAATCTATCTTTGCTTCCGCTGTGCATTTATATATATTGTGTTGTTTGTCTATGATGATACCAACTACGTCATGATACTCCCCACCGGGCCCACTGGTGACACGTGGAAAATAGGGGTGTGACAATAAGGCTCGTACACATTTGGGTTTCGTTTCCTTTCGACTAAGGGCATCAGCTACAACGTTAACTTTACCTGGGTGATACTTGATTGCACAGTTGTAGTCGTTTAAGAGTTCTACCCAGCGACGCTGTCTCATATTCAACTTCTTCTGATCAAAGATGTGCTGATGGCTCTTGTGATCGGTATAAATAGTGCATTTAGTACCGTACAAGTAATGCCTCTAGATTTTTAACGCAAATACCACGGCCCCCAACTCTAAGTCGTGAGTCGTGTAATTCTTCTCATGAACCTTCAACTGCCGGGAAGCATACGCTATCACCTTCTCGCGTTGCATTAGCACACAACCGAGACCCTGAATAGAAGCATCACAATACACTACAAAATCCTCGGTACCCTCAGGTAATGACAAAATTGGGGCACTGCGGAGTTTTTGTTTCAAGAGCTGGAAAGCATCTTCCTGCTTCGTTCCCTAAGAATATACCATGCCCTTCTGTGTCAACGAGGTAAGAGGTTGAGCGATCTTCGAGAAGTCTTTAATAAATCTGCGATAGGACCCAGCGAGACCAAGAAATTGTCGCACCTCCGAAGGGTTCTTTGGTGCCGCCCAATTTTTGATAGCATCAATCTTAGCAGGATCCACGTGTATCCCTATTTCGTTAACAATGTGGCTGAGGAAGTGTACCTCTCGAATCCAGAAGTATCACTTAGAGAATTTCGTGTAGAGTTACTCCTTCCTCAGGAGCTCCAAGATAAGACGCAAGTGTCGCTCGTGGTCCCCCTTGCTCTTAGAGTAGATCAATATGTCATCGATAAACACAATAACGAAATCATCGAGATACGGTTTGCACACGCGGTTCACGAGGTCCATAAAAACCGTTGGTGCGTTTGTCAACCCGAATGGCATAACCATAAACGCATAATGGCCATACCGCATACTAAAAGATGTCTTAGGGACATCCTCCTCTCGGACCCTCATCTGATGATAGCCCAATCTTAAATCGATCTTCGAGTAGAAACTTGACCCTTGCAACTGGTCGAACAGATCGTCGATACGTGGTAAGGGGTAACGATTCTTGACGGTCACCTTGTTGAGTTCCCGATAATCAATACACATACGAAAGGATCCGTCTTTCTTCTTTACAAACAAAACTGGGGCTCCCCAAAGCGAAGAACTTGGTCGGATAAAACCTTTATCCAACAGTTCTTAGAGTTGATTTGACAACTCTTGCAATTCTCCTGGTGCAAGATGATAAGGAGCACGAGCAATCGGAGATGCTCCTGGTGTAAGATCAATCTGAAATTCCACCTGACGGTGTGGAGGTAAACCAGGAAGTTCTTCAGAAAACACATCGGAAAACTCACGAACAACTGGAAGGTCTTCGATTTTCCTCTCTTCAGACTGAGTATCGGTAGCAAGCGCTAAAATAGCAAGGTAGCCTTTTCGTAGACACTTCTGGGCTTTCATAGCTGAAATGATGCCAACCATTGCACCACTACGATGACCTTGAACCGATAAAGATTCTCCACTAGGGAGAGGAATACGCACGATTTTCTCTTTACAGAGAATTTCCGCTTGATGCTTAGACAACCAATCCATACCAAAGACCACATCAAAACTTCCAAGAGTAACGGGAAGTAGGTCAATATCGAACACTTGACCCATAAGATCAAGTTTACACCCAAAAAGAACATGCGAGGCTTCAATCGACTTGCCATCAGCTAACTCTACTACGTGTTTGGTTACAAGAGGTGTAGGGGTTAACCCTAACTGACGACTGAACCCCAAAGACACATAACTCCAATAGGCACCAGAGTCGAATAAAACAGAAGCAAATAGATTGTTCACGGAAAACGTACCAGTCACAACGTTGCCATTATTCCTAGCTTCCCCAGCACCAATAGTGAACACTCTTCCACGCGCACCGTTCCCATTGTTGTTGTTCCAAGTGTCGTTGTTATTGTTACCAACATTTTGATTTAGTTGAGAGCAATCCCGCCTAAAATGACCCTCATCCCCACACTGGAAACATCCCTTGCGATTACCCTGGTTCTGTTGAGGCTGCTGCCTCTCCTGTTACTGTGGCTGCTGCTGCTGTGAGGGTTGCTGCTGTTGTCTTGGGAGTGGGGCCCTGCAATACCTAGCCATATGGCCCACCTTGTTGCATCGTGACAGACTCGGGTGCACGGCCCACGATGATAAAAGTTGCACTTGTTACACTTAGGTTGCTTCCCTGCGTAAGAGCCTTGGTTTGAGTTGTTGCTTTGATTCTGGTTCACAGAAGATGACTGGCTAAAACTACGATTGCCACTGTTGTCTGGCTTCTTCTGTGACTGGTTTGTAACATATCAATTTTTTTATATATAAGAATTATAGGCTGTTTAAATCTATTAACCACTAGTAACTAATTTTATTTTTATATAATTATTCGGCCCATTATAAATATAATTTGTTGGAATGTTATACAAATTAATTGGCTCATATAAATATATATGTATGACCTTTCTATTAAAATAAAATATATAAAAACTTATATTAGTAGACGGGTAGATTACGGGTAAGTTGAATGTTAGAAATATGAAGTACATAGTTGGACCTAGGAACCGTTTAATAATTTAATTATAAAAATACATTATATTTGAACCTACTCCGTTTTTTATAAAACTTGGGTCAAAATGTAGACAAAGATATTCTTGTTCTAATGACATATTCATTGTTTTATAAAACGTTATATTTTAGAAGTTATAATCGCCAAATGAGTGATGCAGCTGAATTAATTATAATATATAAAATAATAAAATAATAAAACTTTAAACAATTTCCTTAAAGTTTTGTATGTTTGAAATTAATGCAATTATGTACGTGGCAAATGGCTTGAACTCTAAGCAATTTTTCAACAACTATAAGGTGCACTGCACCATGTAAATTTGCTCAACCCATTTTCTTTTATATCTCGATCTCTCTCACTCTATTTATATATACTTATTTTTTGTAAGTCACCCCATAATAATAATAATAAAATCATGCCCTGTTTTAAGTATTTTAACTCCCGATCACTGATACCCTTTCCGATTGATGTGGAGCCCCATAACGCATGTCAAGGCTCTGCCCGACTAAGTTCGTTGGGGTTCTGTCTCGTGACATAGGGATAAGGTTGAATTAGGGTTACTATACTTAACACGAGTGCATATATATATATTTAAAATAGCTCGGGAGTTATACCCGAGATTTATACCAGGAGGCTTTCTAGTTGAACCCTAAAGTTACAAGGTGAGTCCATTCTCTTTTCTCATAGTTTGTGAGTTATTCTCCTTTTTATCACATTTTTATGATACAGTTTATTTAAAAATATTTTCCAAAATATTAAATGTTTATCAGTTATACCTACAGTGATTAAGTTTTTATATTCTGTAATAGCTGCCAGTATAGGGGGTTTTGTATATATTACTATTGGCCCAAAAAGTTAGCCAATAGTAGCCTGACCACAAACACAGGGGAATTGTGCCCCAATAGCCATATCCTATGAGTGAAATAAATCTAAATGGTGTGTATATAAAATAGAGTTTTATTAATCATTATTAAAATATATATTAAAGAAAATATATTTAATAAACCTAAAAATTCTATTCTACCATAGAATTAATAATTCCACTTTAATTTCCATCATTTAAATTAGAATATATATATTTTTTTTATTCGAAAATCCAAGTTGACTTTTATTTCACTCGAAATATGTCATTTTAAGTCATTTATTGATAAAATTATTTAATTTGCTTGATATTTCTATATAGACTACTTACATGAACTTAAACAAGGTTGGTTTCTGGTTGGAAGGTTACATTGAATCTGGAGGTGCTCAAACATAGAATGATACAAATAGAGTTAATTTTAGGGTGTTGCTAAATGTACCCCTTTATCTACTGAATGCACTCTCTCCTTCAACTTTTACATTAATATAATTCAAACCTTTTTTTTTCTTTCATTTTTTTTATCTTTATTATTATTATTACTAGTATTTGTTTTTAAAACGTTATTTTATTTAAAAAGAAACTTTTTTTGATTATTTGAAAAATAATCGTTTTCTTACGTTTTAAACTAAAGCGAGTCATTTTAATTTTGAAATTGATTTTTTTGTTCATAGCGGCTTGAAGTGGGTATGCGAATTCGGTTTGTATGAACAATGATAAACAAAAAATTAAATGAAGCTTTTAAAGCCAGCCAACTTAACTAACGTTTTATTTTCTTTTTACGTCTTATTACTTTTAATAAATAAAAGTTGTTAATTATATTAAAAACATTTTATTATAATAATAATAATACTAATAGAAATAGAAATAGAAAGATGAGAGAACTAAAATACGAAATAAATAAAAAATATAAAAGCAACTGTTTTTTTTTAAGTTTTGAAACTTTTTTATTGTATAAAAAATGTCTTTTTTATTAATTTTAATGACGTTTTATAGAAATATAATAAAATACTAGTAAGAGAAAGTGTCTTCAAATTATAGAAACACAATAGTTTTCAAAAGCAATATTTAAATTGTTTAGAAAGGTGAAATTTAACAACTTTTAAATTATATTTTTAGAAAGGGGGGTATGACTAGTAAAAAAGGGAGTGCATTTAGCCAACCCCTTAATTTTAACTCTAATTAAAATTACTATAATTGAAAATGAATCACCCTGGTTTATTTAGTCTCAAAACACTTCAACCTTTTGCTTTATAATTTTCTAAGTTAAACCCACTTTAATTTAATAGTTAAATGCCATTTTAGTCCTTGTGGTTTGCGTTATTTTGCCAGTTTAGTTCAAAGATTTCATTGTTCGCCTGTGGGGTCCAAAATTAACATTATAAAATAATGTTTAGTCCATAAATGTATACCATAATAAAATATTCAAGTATAATATAATAAATAATAATTTAAAATTTATTTATTTATATATTATATTTGATAAAGTTATAGCTATTAATTTGACAGAAAATAATATATTTCATTTTCTGGGCTAATTAGTTTTGTGCCATAGAAAATATATTTGACAAAGTAATGTCATGGGACACTACTAAGTTCGGAGTCACTAGTTGAAAGAATGATCAACAGTGATATGAACAGTAATATGACCAGAGTCACTAGTTGAGAGAATGATCAACAGTGACATAACCAAATGCACTAGTTGAGAGAATGATCAACAGTGTTATAACCACATTCACTAGTTGAGAGAATGATCAACAGTGATACGACCACAGACACTAGTTGAGAGAATGATCAACAATGTTATGACCCCAGTCACTAGTTGAAAGAGTGATCAACAGTGATTTGACCACCGTCACGGGAATCGCCTAGTGACAAATACCTTTGAATAATAGTAAGATATAATTACTTGATAAATTCACTATTCGATGAAAGTAAGCCAATGAGTGATATGACCACTGTCACATCGGAACTCCCACCATGTGACAAATACTGATTGAGTAGAAAATATAAACAAATATAAAAACCTGTAATGCTGTAAAGTATAACAATATATTTTTATAAAAATGGAATGAACTCGTCAGTATTTATTACTGATAAAATGTTTTCAAAACGTGTTTCAGGTAATTTGCTGTAAAGATAGTATAAGCCAGCTATGGAGCACTGGAGGCTTAAATAAAGTGGCTATAAATACCTGAATAAAAGAAGAAATTTATGTTTTATTTATTTGGGTTTATCCCTATAAAAACAATTAAATCGAATATGGGTTTTAGCCCATTTGTTTAATATTAAAAGTTTGGTGTTTTACAAACTCTAAAATCGTTTCCTAACTACGATCCTGATGAAAACAAAATTTCCGCTGCGTAATTAATAAACACCGGTACCATCTGACTGGCTCAAAGGAACCTGAAGCGGACGAAACACACTGAACCTCCATATCAGGAAGCTCGACCATGGGAACAATAGGATCAACAACTGGAACATCAACAAATGGAACGCCGTCCTCCACCGGGGCCCCACCATCCTGGTCTCCCTCCGGGGGACCCTCGATGGGTAGAACGACATCATCATCGGGTAACACGTCGAGAGGCTGTTCCTCAAAGGGAACTGCATCAAATGGGAGAGGAGCAGGAATCGGAACAAGGGGTAGATCCTCTCCTGGCGGGCCATCAGCTAAGGGCATGTCGCCTCCGTAGTCCGGTAGGGCGAAAGGCTGAAAGTCGTCTTCATCAGTGCTCGTGTAGTCTGAAGTGTAAACTCCCGAGTCTGTGGCCATCTCGTCATCGGAAGTAAAGGCCATTGGGTCGCTCGAGTTAGATACTCCACTACCAGATGATGCCATGGTGTCTGTAACACAACCACAACATATGCACACAAATAAGGTAAGCATGTAAACAAATAACAATGAAATCATGTATGCATCCTAGTCCTCCCAGACTATCCCACTCACTCTCTAAGACTGAATTCCCTAGTCCCTCAGACTAACTCCCTGGCCTCTAAGACCAACCTCCCAGTCTCTAAGACTCAAATTTTCCCCAGCCTCTAAGGCTAAACATCCCCAATCTCTAAGATCGAAATCTCCCTTAGTCTCTAAGACTGATACGAAAATTTTTGAAAAAGTGTATTTGTGCCTTTTGTTTGTAAAAAAAAATGTTTGTGCCCTGGATCTGGACTTTTGTATGCAAATGTAAAAACGTTTGAAAACATTTTCGTGAGAGCCCTAGTGATCATAGTCTAGACTCGAGAATGAATCCTAGTTCGTTATGATCGAGGCTCTGATACCAAGCTGTCACACCCTGGCTTTTGCGGAAGCGTGGGTTTATTTGGTGTGACTTCATAATACCACAACAACAATCACAACAATGCTATATGATAGAATACGGGATGTTCATCCATTAAAATAGTTGAAAATTCATAACATATTGTCTAAAAACGTCAACCACAATATGCGTTACAAAACATGACTGGTTTAAAAAGAATTCATAAGATTCGACGATAAGCTACCAACGACACAGGGATTGAGACATGCAACTCGTCCAGGAAAGAGTTACACTTCCCAAACCTACGACTCCGGATGACATCCTTATTTGGTACGCAGCTAATCATGCTTCACTTGCCAGATCCAAACTAATTCCCTGAAATACATGTAGTTTAAAAAGTCAACAAAAAGTTGAGCGAGTTCATGTGTAAGACTGTGTGTATAAATCGTTTAGTATGTCTGTAAATAAAATAGTCCCTGGTATGTAGCAATAAGGAAAAACTGATCACCATTGGGTTGCAAATCCAATAGTATACGTGAATGATGCAGGAAGACTCAAACCTAGCAAATTTGTCTCCGGTATGAAGACATAGTCACCACTATGGGCCGCCCCGGCCTCATGGGTGTGGGCTCGCTACACCCAAATAGATCTATCACTCATGTCCCGTGGTCCTACTATGAGGATTAATGGCCTTAAGCGTTGTACCCACCACTCACATGATCGCGTAGTAAAAACCCTCCTTAAGCTAACCATACCATAATAAAAGTCTGTAAATGTCTGTATAAGTCTGTAAATGTCTGTAACATGTATTTCACCCCCGAAATGTAAAAACTGAAAATAGTTAAGAGAAAAAGGGGGACATGAACTCACAGTAATGCGTCTTGAACCGAATCTCAAAGTCTGACTGCTACACGACAACCTACACGTACTAATGTCTATTAGACGAACGGGCCGTGCCTTGGCTTAGAGTTTAATATGTTGAGTTGCGTTACTTATAAAGATTCGTGTGATAAATATTTGTTCGTTTAATGTTCTAGTAAATTATAGTCTTAGAAAGTAAAGATTTACTAAGTGTTATAATTTCCGAAAAAAAATTTCGCCATAGCCTCCTCTGTAAATAGAGGTGTCCATGCATAAAAACGTATCATTTTCTTTTACAAGTATCTCGAAGAGTGTTCCCACATAGCCAACCCGACAAACATACATGCAATGCTCTAATTACGTCTTTTCAGATTTATTAACTAATACTGGACTGTTTTCGAGTATTTAAATAAAATAGTTAACATTTTCCAAAAATTCTCAAATTTTTACAGGATGTCATATATAATCCACTGTTTATTGTGTAAAAATTTCGGATATCAGTTCATTACAAATTTTATAAATAAAATTCTTTTACTCGACTGCAATCAGATTTGATACTTTCTGATTGCAGTTTTACGGAAAAATTCACTAAAAATCAATCATGAGTCGGATCGTCGAAATTCCAGTTGGAGGGTCACGGGAACAACAGTGACCATCTACAGTAAAAATTCCACGTGCCGATTCTGCTCAGGTTTTAAGTTTCGACTCCGACTACGACACTCTTTTTCAGCAGGAAAATTTCAGCTTGAGCTGCTGTCTTAAAATAATTCTTTAAAAATAGTAAACGACCTCGAAAAATTTCGATTCCAGTTCCATTTGTTCGGTTATTCAAAATTACACAATTTAGACTCCAGAAATTAAATTTTTCGATTAAAAATGAACCAGTTACAGCCTGTTGAAGGGGCTGGAAAATCTCAATCAGCAAGCTGTTTTTATTGTAGAAGTTACTAAAACGCATCAACAAAGGTCCTAACCATGGTTTATCGATGATTTAATGTTCAAACACCATGCATGCATTTACCAAACTCAAACCAACCAGATTTCAACATCAAACAAACTTTTATGTAGGGTTTCTATGTAGAATTTCAAGTTCATCTTTTTAGTGTTTTAGCATTAGCGTGCCATGAACATTTAAACAAATCATGACAAGAACAAGATGGAACAAAGGTGTGAAGGGACTCACTACTAGCACAAGGCTAGGGTAACAATCTTTGGGCAAAGATGATGGAGATGGTGGTGCTAGAGACTTGAACAAAGCTTCCTTGTGAATCCTTCAACTTGTAACTACTTTGAATGTTCTTCAAGCTTGGAGAGGGACTTGTATGAAGAAGATTAAGGTGTGTAAGTAATGGTGGTGGTGATTTTCGGTTATGGAGAGAGAGGGGGGGGGGGGTGTGAGCCGAAAATAAGAGGGAGGAGGGAGGAGGTTGAGTGTGGGTTTAGAGGAAATGATGAACCATCTTGGAAACATGCAATTCTAGATCCTAGGGTAATCATACCCAATAACTCTTGGCCAATAGAACAAGGATTCCCTTTACACAATATCTAAAAAAAATATTTTTGATAATTATGGCAGATTTTTCGGTTGGGGGGGGGGGGGTAAAATGAAAAATTTCGGTAACTAATAGGTATTAAATTAGAAGGTTAAGGGTATTTTCAAGTGTAGCGGGTGTATGTCATGTTTACATGGCGTATGGGGATTTTTGTGACCGGAACTAATTAAGAAAGTTAAAATAATACTTCTGACAATATTTTCGTGTCTCGGGTATTGTCTGGGTGTTCGGTTACGTATTGATCCGTTAAAGCGTTTAATTGTACCGTATAGTGTCTTTTGTGCATCTTTTTGTAACGAAAACATTCCTGGCACTTAGGAAAGTATACAGGACCACTCTGCTATATTTGTGTATTCTACTGGTAAAATGAAAGGCTGAATTAAATAAAAGAAAGCAGAATTCTGCAATTAACGCATGTTTTAGGCACTTCCCGACACTATATCTATCACCTAATGACGCAGTCTTTTGGTCCTCACTTCCCTACACTACAAACCAGTGTAGTACTCTATCCCTGGCTCATACTGGCCATAATAATGTTGTCTGTCTAAGTGCTGGCATTGTCAGCATTATTTCTGAATCAACCGTTCAGTGTGTCAACTGTGCTGAGTGCATCAAGTATGTCACTAATGTAGGTGTGTAATGAATGGAGTGACTGTATAAACTATGATGCATGTATATATGATATCAAATCATAGAGTAGTTTAAATTATCAGTTGAAATCAAGCACAGTCATTAAGCACGTAATTTAAGATTAATTAATTTGTACAGTACCTGAAATTTTGAGGGTTGTCACATTCTCCCCCCGTTAAGAAAATTTCGTCCCAAAATTTTAGGTCCTACGCCTAGTTGCAGGGGTCTTAGGAAATAAATGTGGGTACTTGGCCTTCATACGGTCCTCACGTTCCCACGTGAATTCTGGCCCATGTCTAGCGTTCCATCGTACTTTGACGAGCTTGACACTACTCCGGCGTGTCTTGTTAATCTTCCAATCAGTGACCTCAGCAGGTTCTTCCACAAAGTGGAGTGTGTCGTCGATGTGAACTTCATCAGCAGGAATGACAACGGTGTGTTGAGTTGGGCTCCGTTTCAGGTTCGATACATGGAATGTATCATGAACGCCATTGAGTTCAGTAGGCAGGTCCAACTTGTATGCTACCAGCCCAATCCTTTGCAGGATTCTGAAAGGGCCAATGTAACGCGGATTCAACTTCCCACGCTTTCCAAAGCGTGTCACACCCTTCCAGGGTGAAACCTTTAACAAAACCATATCCCCAACTTGGTATTCCACGGACTTCCTGTTTGGATTTGCATAGGCTTTTTGTCTGTCGCGAGCCGCCTCGATGCGTTTTCGAATTTGCGCAATCTTGTCTGTCGTCTCTTGGACGATTTCGGGACCAGCGAGCTGCCTATCACCTGCATCAGCCCAGCATAGTGGTGATCGGCACTTGCGTCCGTAAAGAGCTTCAAATGGCGCGGCTCCAATACTTGTGTGGTAGCTGTTGTTGTACGAAAATTCGATCAATGGTAAATGATTATCCCAGCTACCACCTAGATCCATTACACATGCTCTCAGCATGTCCTCCAATGTCTGAATTATTCTTTCACTCTGGCCGTCCGTTTGTGGGTGAAACGCTGTACTCAGGTTCAGCTGAGAACCAAATGCTTCTTGGAAGGATTGCCAAACCCTTGATACAAATCTCCCATCTCTATCTGAGATAATTGAGAGAGGCACTCCATGACGTGCCACGATCTCTCGCATGTAAATCTCCGCGAGTTTACTCGTGTTGTCTTTCTCTTTGATCGGCAGGAAGTGCGCAGACTTTGTCAGTCGGTCTACAATTACCCAAATTGTATCATGGCCCTTGGGCGTCTTTGGCAGTTTCGTTATGAAGTCCATAGAAATTTGTTCCCATTTCCATTTGGGTATTTCAGGTTGCTGCAGGAGACCTGAAGGTTTTTGGTATTCGGCCTTTACCTTGGCGCACGTTAAGCACTTGCTAACATATACCGCAACGTCGCCTTTCATCCTTGGCCACCAATAGAAATCCTTAAGATCTTGGTACATTTTATCCGCTCCTGGATGAATCGAGTACCGTGACTTGTGAGCTTCATCGAAAATAACCTTCCTCAATCCACCAAACAGAGGAAGCCAAATTCGTTTCATGAAGCACAAGGTTCCTTCCTCGTTTGGTACCAACTGCTTCTCCATCCCACGGAGGTATTCATCCTCGATGTTCCTTTCTTTGAGAGCTTCTCTCTGCGCGGCACGAATGCGCAAAGGGAGGTCCGTCTGGACGATCATTTCCAAAGCCCTAACCCTTATGGGCTTGATCCTTTCTTTTCGACTTAGGGCATCGGCGACCACATTCGCCTTCCCTGGGTCTCACAATCGTAGTCGTTCAACAGTTCAACCCAGCGCCTTTGCCTCATGTTAAGTTCCTTTTGATTGAATATGTGCTGCAGGCTCTTATGATCAGTGAAGATTGTACATCGTGTGCCGTATAAATAATGTCGCCAGATCTTTAATGCAAACACCACCGCACCCAGTTCCAAATCATGGGTGGTGTAATTTTTCTCGTGTACCTTCAGTTGACGTGAGGCGTAGGCTATAACTTTCTGGCGTTTCATCAACACGCAACCTAAACCTTGACGCGAGGCGTCACAATATACCACGAAGTCTTCCATGCCTTCGGGTAGAGATAGAATCGGTGCGTCACAAAGCTTGTTTTTCAACAACTGAAACGCTTCTTCTTGCTTGTCGCCCCAATCAAACTTCTTGTCTTTCTGCGTGAGTGCGGTCAGGGGTTGAGCTATTTTTGAGAAATCCTCAATAAACCTTCGATAATAGCCAGCCAAACCTAAGAACTGTCGAATCTCAGTTGGCGTCTTTGGAGTCTCCCAATCCTTGATTGCCTCGATCTTTGTGGGATCAACATGAATTCCATTTCCATTTACCACATGACCAAGAAACTGGACTTCGCGTAGCCAAAACTCACACTTTGAGAACTTAGCGTATAACTTCTCCTTCTTAAGTAGCTCTAGAATAGCTCTTAAGTGCTGTTCGTGCTCGTCCTTCGTCTTCGAGTAGATTAGAATGTCGTCTATAAATACAATCACAAACTTATCCAGGTACGGCTTGCAAACTCGGTTCATCAGGTCCATGAAAACGGCCGGTGCGTTTGTCAAACCAAACGGCATAACCAAGAACTCGTAATGTCCATAATGAGTCCTAAAGGCTGTCTTTGGGATACTATCTCCTTGTATCCTTAGTTGATGGTATCCTGAGCGGAGATCGATCTTTGAATAGAAACTTGAACCTTGTAGCTGATCAAACAGGTCATCAATTCTCGGCAAAGGATAACGGTTCTTGATAGTCAACTTGTTAAGCTCGCGGTAGTCTATACACATACGAAAGCTACCATCCTTCTTTTTAACGAACAGGACCGGAGCTCCCCAAGGTGAGAAGCTTGGTCTGATGAATCCTTTATCTAATAGCTCCTGGAGTTGTGTCGACAATTCCTGCATTTCTGATGGTGCAAGTCTATAGGGTGCCTTGGCTACAGGCACGGCGCCTGGAACCAAGTCAATATGGAACTCGACTTGTCGTTGCGGCGACAACCCTGGCAAGTCTTCTGGAAAGACTTCAGGATATTCCCTTACGATCGGGATGTCTTCAATCCTGGGCTCAGCAGCTTCTTTATCCACGATGTGTGCCAAGAAGGTAACACACCCCTTCCGTAAACACTTTCTAGCTTTTAGGCAGTTAATAATCCTTAGTGACGTATCACGCTTCTCCCCATGTACTACGATCGTCTCTTCATCCGTCATTGGGATGCGGATGGTCTTCTCATGGCAAACGATCTCGGCCTTGTTGCTCGATAACCAATCCATTCCCACTACCACGTCAAAGCTTCCCAACTCGACTGGTAGTAAATCTAGCGTAAACTCGTGTCCTCCCAGTTCTATCATACATCCTCTGATGACTTCTCCAGTTTCAATTAGTTTCCCATTCGCTAATTCGATCGAGTATAGAACGTCTAACCTACTAGCAGTTAACCCAAGCCTATTCTTAAACTCTAACGATATGAAACTATAATCGGCACCAGTATCAAAAAGAACAGATGCAAAGCGTTGGTTTACAGGGAACGTACCGGTGACAATGTTTGGATCTTGGCGCGCCTCCCTCGCACCAATGTTAAAGATTCGGCCTTGCGCCTGATTTAGCTTTGGGCATTCCCTTTTGAAGTGCCCAGTGTCACCACAGTTGAAGCATCCTGGCCCTCGGCCATTTTCATTACCATTCCCGCCTCGATTTCCGTTGGTTCCTCTATTTCCAGCTTGATTTGCGATATTCCCACGATTACCATTTCCCCCGTTATTTCCTTGTGGCCGGTTTCCATTACCACGGTTGTTGTTATTGAAATTCCTTTGGCCACCTTGGCCTGATCCAACCCAACATGTTTCCTTTGAATGACCCGTCTTCCCGCATGATTCACATTTTCTAAGTCGGCATGGACCAAGGTGATGGAACTGGCAAATACCACACTTGGGCAGAGTGCCCATGTAACCCTTTCCTCTGTTTTCATCACCGGTTTTGGCTCTGGCCGGTGTGCTCGACTCGCCCCTCTTGCTCACATTGCTTGTACCCTGCTTGAAGTTAGAAAACTTTTGTTTGTTAACACCAGCTGACTCCGCATGAGTCTCCTTCCTCTTTGTTTCAGAAATCGAGAACTTGCCCAACCTTACAGCCTCCTCCGTAAGTGCCACACTAACGTCGATCGCTTCCGTAATTTTTGCCGGCTTGGAGGTGGTAACCATACTCAGGATTTGGGGTGCCAATCCCCAGATAAAGCGCTCGATTCGTTTGAATTCCGGTGTAACCATATAAGGTACCACATGGGACAAATCGTGGAATCTCTGAACATATTCCGCAATTTTGGGACCATCCATCTTCAAATGCCAAAACTCTGTTTCCAATTTCTAGATCTCAGCTCTGGAGCAATACTTCCTGCGCATCAGCTCTTTCAGTTTAGCCCAAGTCATGGCGTACGCTGCAGCCTCTCCTAAGGTTTGAACTTGGAGATTCCACCATGATAGGGCACCGTCAGTAAAAAGTCCAGAGATGTATGTAACTTGTTGTCCCGACGCACATTTGCTCATTCTTATTGTTGTTTCAGTCTTCTCAGTCCAGCGGGTAAAAGCCACGGCACCTCCAGTGCCATCAAAGTTTAGTGGCTTGCAATCTAAGAATTGCTTGAAAGTACACCCTGTACAAGCAATGTCATTATTAGTAGTCGCACATGAATCATCCAAATATAGTGTAATGTGTCTCCTATGACTGATCATTACCATTCGGGGGGTTGTTGTTGTTTTTCGAGATGTTTCCGCTTGTTTCCCCTTGAGAAGCAGCGTATTGCGCAATAGCAGCCGCGATGATCCCTTGTAGTTCCGCCTGATTAGTCGGCATGCGTGCTTCACGTCGTGGAGGCATTTTCTAGAGGGTGTTTCACGTTGGTCAGGCCATAGTAAGCATACAATCATACGTATATGTAGTAACATTCATTATTTACATAACATCTCATGTCATAACCATAACAAATAATCAACAATGCATGAAATTTGAAGACTTGTGACTTAAGTTTCATAAACAAAACCATCAATATAGTCTCACAATTTCATCATGCGTCAGAATATATTAAGGGCTACATCACCCTTGTCTGAGTACAATAACCAATAAATCAAAAATCAAAACGTGGTCTCAAAAGGTCTTCATAATCATGGCTCGAGCACTGCCTTCTCACTAGGAGTAGCCTGTCTGTAGAAGATCTGGAATCTCTATTGCCCCGAATATCCCTAAGCTGACGGTGGAGGAGGAGGTGGAAAATGAGAGAAAATCAATCGGCGCAACTGCACCAAATCCTCCTCAAGTGCATAGGCAAAGCGCAACACGAAGGCAACCTGTCGATCGAGAGGGAGGAAATGAACGTCTGAATCCTGAGATGATGGAAAGGAAGTGTGCGATGCTGAAAACTAAGTCTGACAGGGACAGTGAGGATGTGGAGCTCTCTCCAATCGCTGGACACATCGTCTCAAGCCGTCCCGCTGTAACTGTAGTGACGTGAGCGTGTCCTCTACAGAGTATCCGTCATGGAAGGGATGATAAGGGTCGGATACAGGCATGACATGGGGTGCTGACCATGGGGATGGTTCACCCATCGGGGCTAAAACCGGAAGTGTAGTGTGTGGGGTAAATGCAAACTGTGAAGTGATATGGGGAAACTGGGTCACGAAAGGTGCAGAAAATGACACTGGTGGAACAAAATCCGGATAAGGGACCTGCGGTAAGAACTGGCCATCCTCTGGCATGAATGGGGTGTGGCCGAAAAGCTGACTCGACGATCCCTCCCCAGGTTGGGGCGGAGGAATGTCCTGAAGGAAAGTGATAGGAAGGTCGGTACGATGGGTATCGGATGTGGATGGAGGAAACAAGGGAGCATCGAGTGGTACAGCGATGGGTGCGGGAGGGGGAGTGACTGGGACTACATACGGAGGGTAGTCATCCTCCTCAATCCACCCATTGCTGGAGTGGGCGTACCTCGGGTCCATGTGGGTAGCGAACGGTGCAAGGTCGTCAAAAATATCCATGGGATCGGGTATGGGTGCTACATCTGGTATCTCGACTGCTGATGGTGCAACAACGGGTGTATCAGTGACAGTAACAGGGTCAATGGCAAGAGCGGGCTCGGAAATGACTGGAGCGGGCTGATAATCAGCAAGTATGGCAGGAATCGGATCATCTGGATGAACAGGAGCCTCAGCAGGCTGCTCCAACTCCATCTCCTCATCAGCGTCCATGCGAGGAAGGTAACCGAGTCCCAACGGTGGGATATGAGAAGCTATCGACTCAAAGGAACCTGAAGCGGACGAAACAGACTGAACCTCCATATCAGGAAGCTCGACCATGGGAACAATAGAATCAACAACTGGAACATCAACAAATGGAACGCCGTCCTCCACCGGGGCCCCACCATCCTGGTCTCCCTCCGGGGGACCCTCGATGGGTAGAACGACATCATCATCGGGTAACACGTCGAGAGGCTGTTCCTCAAAGGGAACTGCATCAAATGGGAGAGGAGCAGGAATCGGAACAAGGGGTAGATCCTCTCCTGGCGGGCCATCAGCTAAGGGCATGTCGCCTCCGTAGTCCGGTAGGGCGAAAGGCTGAAAGTCGTCTTCATCAGTGCTCGTGTAGTCTGAAGTGTAAACTCCCGAGTCTGTGGCCATCTCGTCATCGGAAGTAAAGGCCATTGGGTCGCTCGTGTTAGATACTCCACTACCAGATGATGCCATGGTGTCTGTAACACAACCACAACATATGCACACAAATAAGGTAAGCATGTAAACAAATAACAATGAAATCATGTATGCATCCTAGTCCTCCCAGACTATCCCACTCAATCTCTAAGACTGAATTCCCTAGTCCCTCAGACTAACTCCCTGGCCTCTAAGACCAACCTCCCAGTCTCTAAGACTCAAATTTTCCTCAGCCTCTAAGGCTAAACATCCCCAATCTCTCAGATCGAAATCTCCCTCAGTCTCTAAGACTGATACGAAAATTTTTGAAAAAGTGTATTTGTGCCTTTTGTTTGTAAAAAAAAAATGTTTGTGCCCTGGATCTGGACTTTTGTATGCAAATGTAAAAACATTTGAAAACACTTTCGTGAGAGCCCTAGTGATCATAGTCTAGACTCGAGAATGAATCCTAGTTCGCTATGATCGAGGCTCTGATACCAAGCTGTCACACCATGGCTTTTGCGGAAGCGTGGGTTTATTTGGTGTGCCTTCTTAATACCACAGCAACAATCACAACAATGCTATATGATAGAATACGGGATGTTCATCCATTAAAATAGTTAAAAATGCATAACATATTGTCTAAAAACGTCAACCACAATATGCGTTACAAAACATGACTGGTTTAAAAAGAATTCATAAGATTCGACGATAAGCTACCAACGACACAGGGATTGAGACATGCAACTCGTCCAGGAAAGAGTTACACTTCCCAAACCTACGACTCCGGATGACATCCTTATTTGGTACGCAGCTAATCATGCTTCACTTGCCAGATCCAAACTAATTCCCTGAAATACATGTAGTTTAAAAAGTCAACAAAAAGTTGAGCGAGTTCATGTGTAAGACTGTGTGTATAAATCGTTTAGTATGTCTGTAAATAAAATAGTCCCTGGTATGTAGCAATAAGGAAAAACTGATCACCATTGGGTTGCAAATCCAATAGTATACGTGAATGATGCAGGAAGACTCAAACCTAGCAAATTTGTCTCCGGTATGAAGACATAGTCACCACTATGGGCCGCCCCGGCCTCATGGGTGTGGGCTCGCTACACCCAAATAGATCTATCACTCATGTCTCGTGGTCCTACTATGAGGATTAATGGCCTTAAGCGTTGTACCCACCACTCACATGATCGCGTAGTAAAAACCCTCCTTAAGCTAACCATACCATAATAAAAGTCTGTAAATGTCTGTATAAGTCTGTAAATGTCTGTAACATGTATTTCACCCCCGAAATGTAAAAACTGAAAATAGTTAAGAGAAAAGGGGGGACATGAACTCACAGTAATGCGTCTTGAACCGAATCTCAAAGTCTGACTGCTACACGACAACCTACACGTACTAATGTCTATTAGACGAACGGGCCGTGCCTTGGCTTAGAGTTTAATATGTTGAGTTGCGTTACTTATAAAGATTCGTGTGATAAATATTTGTTCGTTTAATGTTCTAGTAAATTATAGTCTTAGAAAGTAAAGATTTACTAAGTGTTATAATTTCCGAAAAAAATTTTCGCCATAGCCTCCTCTACAAATAGAGGTGTCCATGCATAAAAACATATCATTTTCTTTTACAAGTATCTCGAAGAGTGTTCCCACATAGCCAACCCGACAAACATACATGCAATGCTCTAATTACGTCTTTTCAGATTTATTAACTAATACTGGACTGTTTTCGAGTATTTAAATAAAATAGTTAACATTTTCCAAAAATTCTCAAATTCTTACAGGATGTCATATATAATCCACTGTTTATTGCGTAAAAATTTCGGATATCAGTTCACTACCAATTTTATAAAAAAAATTCTTTTACTCGACTGCAATCAGATTTGATACTTTCTGATTGCAGTTTTACGGAAAAATTCACTAAAAATCAATCATGAGTCGGATCGTCGAAATTCCAGTTGGAGGGTCATGGGAACAACAGTGACCATCTACAGTAAAAATCCCACTAGCCGATTCTGCTCAGGTTTTAAGTTTCGACTCCGACTACGACACACTTTTTCAGCAGGAAAATTTCAGCTTGAGCTGCTGTATTAAAATAATTCTTTAAAAATAGTAAACGACCTCGAAAAATTTCGATTCCAGCTCCATTTGTTCGGTTATTCAAAATTACACAATTTAGACTCCAGAAATTAAATTTTTCGATTAAAAATGAACCAGTTACAGCCTGTTGAAGGGGCTGGAAAATCTCAATCAGCAAGCTGTTTTTATTGTAGAAGTTACTAAAACGCATCAACAAAGGTCCTAACCATGGTTTATCGATGATTTAATGTTCAAACACCATGCATGCATTTACCAAACTCAAACCAACCAGATTTCAACATCAAACAAACTTTTTATGTAGGGTTTCTATGCAGAATTTCAAGTTCATCTTTTTAGTGTTTTAGCATTAGCGTGCCATGAACATTTAAACAAATCATGACAAGAACAAGATGGAACAAAGGTGTGAAGGGACTCACTACTAGCACAAGGCTAGGGTAACAATCTTTGGGCAAAGATGATGGAGATGGTGGTGCTAGAGACTTGAACAAAGCTTCCTTGTGAATCCTTCAACTTGTAACTACTTTGAATGTTCTTCAAGCTTGGAGAGGGACTTGTATGAAGAAGATTAAGGTGTGTAAGTAATGGTGGTGGTGATTTTCGGTTATGGAGAGAGAGGGGGGGGGGTGTGAGCCGAAAATAAGAGGGAGGAGGGAGGAGGTTGAGTGTGGGTTTAGAGGAAATGATGAACCATCTTGGAAACATGCAATTCTAGATCCTAGGGTAATCATACCCAATAACTCTTGGCCAATAGAACAAGGATTCCCTTTACACAATATCTAAAAAAAATATTTTTGATAATTATGGCAGATTTTTGGTTGGAGGGGGGGGGGGTAAAATGAAAAATTTCGGTAACTAATAGGTATTAAATTAGAAGGTTAAGGGTATTTTCAAGTGTAGCGGGTGTATGTCATGTTTACATGGCGTCTGGGGATTTTTGTGACCGGAACTAATTAAGAAAGTTAAAATAATACTTCTGACAATATTTTCGTGTCTCGGGTATTGTCTGGGTGTTCGGTTACGTATTGATCCGTTAAAGCGTTTAATTGTACCGTATAGTGTCTTTTGTGCATCTTTTTGTAACGAAAACATTCCTGGCACTTAGGAAAGTATACAGGACCACTCTGCTATATTTGTGTATTCTACTGGTAAAATGAAAGGCTGAATTAAATAAAAGAAAGCAGAATTCTGCAATTAACGCATGTTTTAGGCACTTCCCGACACTATATCTATCACCTAATGACGCAGTCTTTTGGTCCTCACTTCCCTACACTACAAACCAGTGTAGTACTCTATCCCTGGCTCATACTGGCCATAATAATGTTGTCTGTCTAAGTGCTGGCATTGTCAGCATTATTTCTGAATCAACCGTTCAGTGTGTCAACTGTGCCGAGTGCATCAAGTATGTCACTAATGTAGGTGTGTAATGAACGGAGTGACTGTATAAACTATGATGCATGTATATATGATATCAAATCATAGAGTAGTTTAAATTATCAGTTGAAATCAAGCACAGTCATTAAGCACGTAATTTAAGATTAATTAATTTGTACAGTACCTGAAATTTTGAGGGTTGTCACCGATGTACAGTTCGATTCTTTGGTGTGGAGTTCGTGATAAGTTCGGGCACATATTAGCTAATTCATGAGACTGTTTCGTGTATGCTTCAATCTCAGACCCCACCATTTTCAGATCATAATACTCGTTCTCTAGTTTCTGCACTTCATCACGAGGACAGTACTCTTCACACATCAGCTCCTTAAAATCGTCCCAAGTAGTCGCGTTTGCCATTTCAATACCCAGCATCTGAACTTGGGCATTCTACCAAGTCAAGGCACCATCCTCGAGTGTGCCTGAAGCATACTTCACTCTGTCCCCAGCAGGACAGTTACACATCGCGAACACCGATTCCGCCTTCTCAAACCAACGCAGTAGCCCCACAGCTCCTTCAGTCCCACTGAACGTCTATGGCTTACAATCCATGAACGTCTTAAATGTGCAAACATGCAGATTGTTCTGATTCAGGGGTTGACCTAAAGACGAAAGAAAACACAACACACGGGTAAGATGCGAGTACGCGACACAAGGATAAAGAGTATTTGGCACATATCGTACCAGCCTGCTGAGCCGCCAAGGCTTCAGCCACAAGAGTATTGATCAAATCAGTCAATTCAGCCTGGGTCATATTAATGTTGCCACGTCCACCACCGCGGCCTCCACCACGTCCACTCATGATTCTATATAAGAGAAGGGAAAAGGTTAAGGGTCGGAATTGGGTAGGAGTCAAACATCACAATGACTTCTACAGACTACTAAGTTTACTTCAGACAATAGGCGGAACCCCTTTCACACTCGTTAAGGCTCACTAGGACTCACATGCACCCCACATTATTATTATTATTATTATTATTATTATTATTATTATTATTATTATGTGTGCACCCATAATAGCAATGCGATTTGCATGTTTATCTCAGCTCCTCCCAACTAATGCTAAAAGGTTCCTCAGATTTGAGTAGCAAGACAAAAACACTACAACATAGATCAGGAAGGTTTAGGGAAATGTCCCATTATCAATCACATA
Source organism: Helianthus tuberosus (assembly GCA_030545235.1). Lineage (NCBI taxonomy): Eukaryota > Viridiplantae > Streptophyta > Magnoliopsida > Asterales > Asteraceae > Helianthus > Helianthus tuberosus. Next base: position 93,759,562 of record CM060399.1, on the reverse strand, counting down.
ACGTAGGCTAGTAACACAAGAACTTATACTATAGTGCTAGGTGTGCATTCACAAGCAATGTCAAACTCAAGTGTTTACTAAATATAATGTGCAATAAATAAACGAGAGACGAACCTTGCAATCTGAAGCTGAGTGTCATGGTCGATTTTCTAGAACTGTTCGGTTATAGTCTGGCTTTATAAAAACGTTTTAAAACCTAGTTCACTATAACCAGTGGCTCTGATACCAAACTGTCACACCCCCAAATTACCACATGCGGTGACCCCGCTAGGCGTGTGACGTACCAGGATCTAGCCACCAATCACATTGAACTATAAAAAGTTATTAATCAAAGTTTCCATTTATTAAAAGAAAACAATCATAACATAATCCAAGTTTAACATATTCAGCGGAAGCAAATAGTAAAACATTGTTTAAACGCTTCAAAACCAAATGTATGTGAAATCAGTAAACAAGTCATGCATATCCAATAAATGCGACCCATGACCACTCCAGCCATCCAGATAGCAAGTTACTTATCCATAGTACCTAACGACCTGCGAGCATGCAACAAGTCTATCAGACAACGCTGGTGAGTTCATAGTTTTACGAAAACGTTAATTGCTTAGTGATTAGTTCAGTTCATTGTTAATTATGTTGATAATAACCCGAGTATCGTACAAGATGGCTTCCAGATTGTTTTGCCCGTCCCCAATGCCCCCTATCTAAGCATTGGTCATGATTATGGTCATTAGTTCACGCCCGTCCTCTCAGGTACGGTGTGAGATTGCCAAGCCTAATAGCGCTATCAACTAATTACCCCGTTACCTCTCAGGTAACTATTCGGTAGAAGATGAGACTTAAGGTGATAGGAAATGAGTGTATTATCCAACATCCCACTTTTTACCCAAAAGACTTATTCCTCTCAGGAATACCCAATGATTTACCCAAAGACTTACTCCTCTCAGGAATACCCATTTGATTGTCCCACCCACCAGGACGCATGCTCAAGAGAAATGAACTCACTTTTGATTTGCTCGGTATGTTAAGTTACCCGTCCAAGTTGGTCAACCAGAACCCTACCGTGGTTACCAATCAAAAATCAGTTTCATAATCAATCAAGTCACGTATTTATCATAGACTGTATTCATCACAAAGGTCACTGTTCATCATGTATCAAATACCCACTTCTTATACAAGTCCACATCTCATGTGAATGTCACAAAGCACACATAACAGATGAGTTTGCTATTCATACCAGTCAAACCAGATTTCTTATTCTTCTTAACATGCAACATAGATCTTATGAGCACAAATATCTATCATCAAAAACATCATAACTGTCTACTGTTCTCCCCATTTGCCCTCACGACGAAGTACCTCTGCGACGAAGATCTATTCTTCGTCGGGTTCATGTTTGACGAAGAACCTATTCTTCGTCGGAATTAAGTGTGACGAAGTATCTATTCTTCATCGAGATGGGATTTGGTGAAGAACCACTAGGTTTGTCAAGAGTCAGTTCAATGAAGAACCAATTCTTCGCCGCACCCTTATCAGTTACAGTTTACTTCTGTGTTTCCCCAACTTTCTCGTAACATCAGTTAACACATTTTAAAGCAAGATCAATGGATCAAACAACAATTATTTTACAAGTCCAAACAACCCTAGTTATGAACAATTATCGACTAACCAAAACGTAACAATCACTGACCATGCACAATCAGATGTTAGTCTATCATGCCATCAATTCATTACACAGAATTAACAAATCGCAACATGAATATATCCACATATAAATCATCGAAACACCCCCTCATCATACAAGTTCCAAATTTCAATCCTATAATGAAACCCTAGTCTCATACATGATCACAACATCAGGATTTTAACAATGGACAACGATGAATACTAACCGTTGTTATGGGTGAAATTCTGAGCCCATATGTTGGGAAATATCTTGAGTTATATCTTGGTTGTATGATATCTGTTCATATCCGGGATGCTCATTCAGGATATTGGTAACATCCTGAATGGTATCCTCAGGATTATTAACGGGTTGTGTGCAGGAGTACGCGTCCAGGTGCCCAACGTTCATGAAGACCCTTTCTCCGGGAGACTCGGTCCAAGTTGTTCAAATGAAGACGTTGAAGCCGCATTACTCAGTCTAAAACGTTAACAATGGAATATTCGGAAGCATCCCATATTTATAGGAATTTTAGTTTGTATTTCGTTACTATAAATAGGTGGGTATATCGGATCGAATAGGACATCACAGCTATACTCACTACACTCTCACACTTGTTCTCTCGCAATTTTTACTTTCACACAAAGCATTGTAACACTTAGCGATCTGGTCAATATCCTGCACTGTATCCTGAAGTTTGAAGCAATAAGAAGAACTAGGCAGCTGCGATTGTCATCTCTTGAGGTTTTATGCCGGCGATCTAGATTGATCAAGGGCTTTCCTTGTAAATCTCGTGTCATTCCCTTTACTTTTTGCTCATAGTTTGATCGTAGATACAACTCAATATCCTGAGCCGTATCCTGAAAACTGTTTTTACAAACAAACTAACCAGCATATTTCCAACGCACTTTCTAGCACCCTACCTCACTTAACTAATTTGATCACTTAATTGCTTTGGTAATTTTTGACCAAATGCTGTTAAGAGAAATACAACTCTTAAAAGCTGGCTCGAGCAGATCCGTTGAGGATATTGTTACTCCTTTACAACCCAGAACTTTGAACTTCAGTTCGGCTGTGTATACTGAGGATAATAGGGGGAATATTGTGCCCAGTCATTCCCAGAATCATACTCCTGAAATACCCTCCTCGATCAGGATGTCAACTGTGAGGAGCTCAGGATATGTTTCAGGATATGGCCAGAATCCTCAGACTGGTAACGTGTCAAATAATAATATTCATGCTGCTAACAATAATGGATCTTTGCAGGATGCAGGTGTGATGTCAACATGTACTAGGGAACTTCAGAAATTGAAGGACATGATATCCAGTGTACCTGGAGTGGTCCAGTCAATTCCGGAAGTGTCCCAAGACAGCCACAGGATATCTCATTTCGCATATCCTATCTGTGATGCTGAGATTCCAAAAAGATTTCAAACCCCCAACATGAAGCTCTACAATGGGACTACGGATCCTGAAGAGCATATTGCCCAGTATAGGGAACGAATGGAGATTAATCCTATCCCTCCGGAGCTCAAGGAAGCATGCTTGTGCAAGGGCTTTGGTTCTACCTTAACAGGATCAGCCTTGAAATGGCTCTTAAATGTTCCTCCGCATTCGATTACATCTTTTGCTCACTTAGTGAATTTATTTAATAGTCAATTTTCTTGTAGTCGGAGTTTTGAAAAACTGACAAGTGATCTCTCCAGGATAACTCAAGGACCTCAGGAATCCCTAAGGGATTATGTGAACAAATTCAGCAGGGAATCCTTGGATATCCCGCACCTTGATGTTGCCACAGCGGTCCAAGCATTCAAGATGGGACTACAAAAGGATTCCCAATTTTATCAGGATCTTGTGATGAATCCTTGCAGGAATTTGGACGAGGCTCGAAACAGGGCCTTGAGATATATCAGGCTGGAGGATGATAAGAAAATGCAAGTGTTATGGGTCATTTTCTGAGTATACATATCCTGACTAATATCCCGCTTTTAATTGTTTGTTTGTGACCAGGATGCTGAACGGGGATATTGCTAACATCTTGGGCGATATCCTGAATTTGAGTGAATTAAACACGTGCAGGTTAATGGCTGTAAGTTACTAACGGTCATCAGGACTTCTTCTCCTCAAGACTCGGGCGTATTTGTTATGAGGAAGCCGTTGAACCCGAAAGACTTGGTCCTCAACGTTCAAGTGGGAATATTCGCTGGATCCCGGAAGTTTAGGATAGTTTATTACATTATCTTTACTATAAATAGATGGGGGCGGATCAGTTTAAAGCACACAATTTTCACTTACACTCTCGAACACTTTCACTCTCTAGCTCATTGCAAACACCACACTTGTATTCAAATTTCATTGTAACACATAGTCGATCCGCACCACATCCTGCACTGTATCCTGATGTTTGAAGTAATAAGAAGAACAAGGCAGCTGTGATTGTCAGCTCCCGAGGTTTTATGCCGGCGATCTAGATTGATCAAGGGCTTTCCTCGTACATCTCGTGTCGTTTACTTTACTTTTGCTCATTGTTTGATCATAGATACAGCTCAATATCCTGAGCCGTATCCTGAATACTGATTTTCTAAATAACTTAACAAGCATATTTTCAATACACTTTCTAGCACACTACCTCACTTTACTAATTTGATCACTTAATTGCTTCGGTAATTTTTGACCAAAACAATTTGGCGCCCACCGTGGGGTAAGTGGTGCTCTCTTTACTAAAAATTTTTGTCAAATCGCTAATCGGTTTTCTATTTTCAAAACTTTTTGCCACATTGTCCATAATGGCCTCAAGATCAAACATGAGTTCCTCTATTGTGTCTGCTATGACTTCTGCTACTACTGGTTCGGTGCTTCCACCACCTCCTCCAAGGATGCCAGCCTCTTCACGACCTTAGGATATTATCCCTACTCGCAGTGTTCAGGAATCTACTCCCGTTCTAGCTTCTAATGATGAAATTCTTACTTTATTTGGAAGTGTGCAGGAACAAATGAGGCAGCAACAGGAAACAAACCAAATGCTTTTAAGGGAAATACAACTCCTGAAGTCTGGCTCGAGCAGATCTGCTGAGGATATTGTCACTCCATTACATCCCAGAACTTTGAACTTCAGTTCAGCTGTGTATACTGAGGATAATAGGGGGAATATTGTGCCCAGCCTTCCTCAGAATCATACTCCTGAAATACCCTCCTCGGTCAGGATGTCAACCATGAGGAGCTCAGGATATGCTTCAGGATATGGGCAAAATCCTCCAACGGGTAACGTGTCAAATAATAGTAATACTCATGCTACTAACAATAGTGGATCTTTGCAGGATATAGGTGTAACATCAGCACTTACTAGGGAACTTCAGAAGTTTAAGGACATGATATCTAGTGTACCTGGGGTGGTCCAGCCGATCCCGGAAGTGTCCCAAGACAGCCACAAGATATCTCGTTTTGCATATCCTATCTGTGACGCTGAGATCCCAAAGAGATTTCAAACCCCCAACATGAAGCTTTACGACGGAACTACGGATCCTGAAGAGCATATTGCTCAGTATAGGGAAAGAATGGAGATTAACCCTATCCCTCCGGAGCTCAAGGAAGCATGCTTGTGCAAGGGATTTGGTTCTACTCTAACAGGATCAGCCTTAAAATGGCTGTTAAACGTTCCTCCTCACTCAATTACTTCGTTTACTCATTTGGTTAATTTATTTAACAGTCAATTTTCTTGTAGTCGGAGTTTTGAGAAACTAACCAGTGATCTTTACAGGATAACTCAAGGGCCTCAGGAATCCTTGAGGGATTATGTGAACAAATTCAGTCGAGAATCCTTGGATATCCCACATCTTGATGTTGCAACAGCTGTGCAAGCTTTTAAGATGGGATTACAAAAGGATTCTCAGTTTTATCAGGATCTTGTAATGAATCCCTGCAGGAATCTCGACGAAGCTCGTAACAGGGCTTTGAGATATATCCGTCTGGAAGATGACAGGAAGATGCAAGAAAGGATGAACTCATCTAACACTTATGAGTCAACTAACAGGAAGTCAGAATCCTCATTCAAGTCATATCGGCCTAAGCCATATGGTAGAAATGAAAACAAGAGAGTGAATGCTGTCGAAGATGAGGATCCTGAGGAGTATCCTGAGTTGTCTGAATATTGCTTTTCTGTTAACATTCCTGAATTGATGTATGCCATGCAGGGTCTAGGAGACAAGGCTAGGTGGCCTCGGAAGAATCAACAAAAGGCTGACTGGAAAGATAAGTCAAAATGGTGTGCTTTCCACGAAGATTTCGGACATGTAACTGAGGATTGCATTGCTCTAAGGAAAGAAATAAGCTATCTTCTAAGCAAGGGATATCTGAAAGATCTCTTAGGAAGAAAGAAGAATAAGGGTCAGGATACTGAGAAAGATCCTGAGCGAGCAACATCACCTCCCGCAGATGCCAAGATAATCAACTTCATTTCGGGAGGATCCGACATTTGTGGGACTTCGTATTCGGCAGCAAAGAGACATGCAAAGGAAGCTAAGGCCGAAAGGGGAGACAAGCCTGTCAGGATGACTACCCTCACAACTGACAAAGTGATCACTTTTGATGCTGATGACAGGGATACTGTCCAGGATCCTCACCATGATGCTCTGGTAATAACGTTATATGTGGCTAACCATTTTGTACGCAGGATATTGGTTGATAATGGCAGCTCCGTTAACATAATCCAACTAGAGACTCTAAAGAGAATGAATGTATCTCCGATGGATATCACTTCAAAGTCTACCGTGCTTGTTGGGTTCAGTGGAGAGGCTAGAAACGCAGTGGGAGAGATAAAGTTACCAGTATACGTTGAAGGAGTCAACTCGATACAACGTTTCTGTGTGATGGATTCTCTATCCTGCTATAACATCATACTGGGAAGACCGTGGATTCACGATATGAAGGCTGTGCCATCAACATATCACCAATGCATCAAGATCCCTACCCCTTGGGGAGTTGTCAAAGTTGATAGTGATCAGCAGGAGGCGAAAGAATGCTACTCATCCTCGATGAAATCCTCAACCAAACCCAGTGCAGCATAGCAATTAAAGACGCGGGCCCAGGATATCGTGGAGGATCCGGAGCAGGATGTGAAGAAAGTTATCCTGGACCAAGATAATCCCGATATTTCGGTGCTCGTAGGAACCAATATCCCTCAGGATATTGAAGAACAATTAATTAACTTTTTGAAATGCAGGATGTCAACGTTTGCATGGAAGCATGAGGATATGACAGGCATATCCAAAGACATTATCACTCACAAGCTTGGAATTGATAAATCATTCAAGCCTGTCCAACAAAAAAGAAGGAAGTTTGCTCCTGAGCGGAATACAATTATCCAAGAGGAAGTTGAGAGATTGTTGAAGTCCAGGATGATCAGAGAGGTTAAGTTCCCAAGGTGGCTAGCAAACGTGGTTGTGGTACAGAAGAAAAATGGGAAATGGAGAGTTTGTGTAGACTATACAGACTTGAACAAAGCTTGTCCTAAAGACCCATTTCCTCTTCCCCACATTGATGCGATGGTAGATGCCACTGCCGGGCATGAAATGCTGACCTTTATGGACGCATCCTCAGGATTTCAACAAATCTAAATGGAGCCTTCTGACCAGGAGGATACTGCCTTCATGACACCAACAGGTATTTATTGTTATACGGCTATGCCTTTTGGTTTGAAAAATGCAGGTGCAACATACCAAAGATTGGTAAACATGATGTTCAAAGAAAAACCGGGGGACACCATGGAGGTGTACATTGATGATATGGTGGTAAAATCAAAGAAAGCTCAGGATCACCTCCAGGATATTAAAGGAGCGTTTGATATCCTGGATCAGTATAACTTGAAGCTGAATCCTGCTAAGTGCCATTTTGGAGTGGGGGCAGGAAAATTTCTAGGATATATGGTGACCAAAAGAGGAATAGAAGCGAGCCCGGAGCAGATTAAAGCCATCTTGGATATTAAATCGCCCTCAAATATGAAGGATGTTCAACGATTAACAGGGCGAGTGGCAGCATTAAACAGGTTTATCTCGAGATCCTCAGAGAAATGCAAAGATTTTTATGATATCCTGAAGAAGAACAAAAGGTTCGAATGGGGCGAGAAGCATGAAGCGGCCCTACAGGATTTAAAGCAATATCTTTCAACCGCACCTCTACTGATGAAGCCCGAGAATGGTGAACCATTATCCCTATACCTCGCAGTATCAGGGAATGCTGTAAGTGCCGTCCTTGTAAAGGACCATGAAGGTCAGCAATATCCTGTTTACTATGTTAGTAAAAGCTTGTTAAATGCTGAAACTAGATATTCTCATTTAGAAAAATTGATACTAGCATTAGTCATGGCATCAACGAAACTTAGACATTACTTTGAGACACATAGGATTCATGATAAAACAAATTATCCTGTTAAAAATGTACTTAGGAAGCCAGAAATGTCAGGCAGAATGGCTAAGTGGTCGGTAAAGCTGAGTGCTTATGATTTAGTATATGAACCTAGAAATGCCATAAAGTCTCAGGCTTTAGTTGACTTTGTGGCTGATTTGAGTAGCGACATTCAGGACGAGGTAGACCTAGAAGTTCAACAGTTAGGAGAATCCTCAGGATCCTGGACATTATATACTGATGGTGCATCTAATGTAAGAGGAGTAGGATTAGGATTAGGAATACTACTAAAATCGCCACAGGGGGACATATTACCCCAGGCTATTAGGTGTGAATTTCCTGCTACTAATAATGAAGCAGAGTATGAGGCTTTAATTGCAGGATTAGAGTTGGCTAAGAGCATGTGTATCAAAAATTTGCAAGTATATATTGTCTCTTTGTTAATTACTAACCATTTTAATGGATCCTATGCAGTTAAGGGTGAGAAATTGATCGAATATCTCGATATTCTCAAAAAATTAGCAGGATATTTCGATGTTTTTATACTTGAACAGGTACCAAGGGAGGATAATGCCGAAGCGGATGCCTTAGCAAATTTGGGATCATCGATCAGGATACCTGAAGGGACCCAAATACCAATATTACATGTCTTATATCCTGCAACGAATCCTCAGGGTAAAGAAGTAGCGGGTATTCAGGATCCTGGAGCAGAGCATCCTGAAGAGGATCCTAAATCCTGGACGGCTCCAATCATGAGATATCTCAAAGAAGGACACATTCCTGGAAATGAAAATCCTAAGGCATTTAGGATGAAGGTATCACGATTCACTATTATAAATAATATTTTATACAGGAAATCTCTTTCAGGACCGTATTTGAGGTGCTTGGAGGATCCTGAAGCCAAAGAAGTACTTCAGGATATACATGAAGGGGATAGTGGCAACCATACTGGGGGCAGGTCGTTATTCTCAAAAGTATTAAGGACAGGATATTATTGGCCAACAATGAGAAAAGATGCCGCGGAATATGCTCGAAGATGTGTCGCATGTCAAAGACATAGTAACATACTACATCAACCAGCTGAACCATTATATCCTATTGTTTCCCCTTGGCCATTTATGAAGTGGGGTATGGATATAGTGGGAAAGCTACCAAAAGCTCCGGGAGGAAAAGTCTTTATGCTAGCAATGACGGATTATTTCTCTAAGTGGGTTGAAGCTGAAGCATTTGTTCAAGTTAGAGACCAAGAAGTAGTATCCTTCATAAAAAGGAATATCCTGACCAGATTCGGAGTACCAGCCGAGATAATCTGTGACAATGGTTCTCAGTTTATAAGCAAGAGAACTACTGACTTTTGCAAGAGTTGGGGAATCAAAATGATAACATCTACTCCAGTACATCCTCAAGCGAATAGACAAGCAGAATCCTCAAACAAGATAATTGTCAATAACTTGAAGAAAAGGATTGGAGCCAAAAAAGGAAGATGGGCAGAAGAATTACCCTTTGTTTTGTGGGCTGATAGGGCAACGGTAAAGAATGCAACAGGCCAAACCCCATTTTCCTTGGTATTTGGAGCAGAAGCAATGATTCCAACGGAAATGACAATACCTACTGCAAGATCTACCCTGAGTGATCCTGAGCAGAATCCTGGGGCCTTGAGTCAGGATTTGGATACTATAGATGAAAAGAGAGATGCGGCAAGGCTAAGGATGGCAGCATATCAACAGAGAATATCCAGGGCATATAACAAGAATATTAGGACCAGAAGATTTAAGGTTGGGGATTGGGTGTTAAGAAAGGCTTTTCAGAATACTACTAATCCTGCCGATGGCAAGTTAGCTCCAAAATGGGAAGGACCATATGAAGTTGAATCAGAAGCAGGGAAAGGAGCATACAGACTCAAGAATATGGAGGGGGATATGCTACCGAGATCTTGGAATGCTATACACCTTAAGCTCTATTTTAAGTGAGTTTAGAATTTAATTTCTAACTCAGGATGGTATGAATTCTACCTTTTTTAAATATGTTTGGTTTAATTTGTTCTTTGTAACCCAATACTGACTTAAGCATCGGAGGGGTGTTAGCCAAGCTAACACCCACCTTAGTGTAAGGATGTTTTGCAGCATATGCTTCGGGATATAGCTCCGGGATGGTCACTCAGGATATTTCGGAAGATTAGAGGATTGGCCCCCTCTCTCACGTACAAGGGATCCTGATCCCTTCACAGGTTTAAAGGTATTCACCTTTCTTCCGAATTGGGTTTAAACACCCCGCCTGGAGTGCAAGTTATTCAGGGATAGTTCAAGGTGGCGGGACCAGTCCATGTAAAAGTGGCTGACAATTTCGTTACTGTTGGCTATATCCTGAATCCTAAAGGTATATGAGGATTGATCACCCTCTCTCACGAAAGGGTATTTTCATACTCTCTAAGGTTTAAAGGTTTTCACCTTTCTAAGTCTTGGAGTTTATACACTCCCGCCTGTAGCGCATGAAAATTTGGGATTTTCCCCAGGATACCAGGGATTTATCTCCGGTACATCCTTGGGTTTTACCCTTGGGACGCAAAAAATTGCCTATACAATGGAAACTGACATTCAGTAGATTTCTAAAGTATTTGAAGACATTGTACACAGGGGACATCCCTGCTAAGATGGTGATGTAAAGTTAAAAGGATAAGGCTCGGAACTAATGCACTAAGTACCTCGCACAGGGGACCTCTTCATTGAAGAAGTTGCAAAAAGATTGAGGCTTGGTAATAGGGTTATATACTACTCCGGGTATGATCTTTCCTTTGTAAACATCGTCTAAGTTTTTAGTAACATTATGTTTTATAAAAGGTTAAGTATCCTGATATATTCTCAAAGTCCTTTTCAGGATATTTGATTAAGGTGTTTGAAACTAGTATTAGTTTGGGACTTTGATCATTTAAGTATTATCGAAAACTGGTTTTGGAAAAATAGATTGTTTTTCAAAAGCTTTCTACAAAGTTGAACGAGCATTTGGGAGTCCAATCTAATAAAAAAGCTTTTGTAACATATTGCTGAGCATATTGATCAGGATATAACAAGATAAAATTTTTACAAAGCTAAGAGTTACATTAAGTAATGCAAGGCAATAACAAACAAATCAAAAGATAGTTATATTATTAACAAGTCAAAAGTTGTGCTTTTGGTTTCACCTTAAACCAAGGCCCATCCGCCAAAAGCACAATTAATTTTTACGATACTTGTGTAACGGTTGCAGGATATATCTCAAAACAGGACCTGTCCACCTACAACCGTTACCACATTCAAAACGAGTTATACTAATTGATGACCAAGGGCTTCGTCCTAAAACCTAGGACCCATCCACCTTTGGTCATCACATTGTTCTAATGCAGGGAATATAAATTGTTTGAAGACAGGAAAAGTAAATTGTTTACATAACCACAACCATGAAACTTAAAAATGGGCTCCGGCCTTGGCACGTATATCCATCATCACCCACTTCACCGCTTAAGAAGCGGTACCTTCTTGATCAACAGCTTCCTTCCCAGCATCTGCACCAGCATCGACCTCAGGATTCTTCTCGGCATCACCATCGTCAGCATTGGCCACTTCCTCTGTCGCCTTAGAAGGCTTTTCACCAACATGCTTTGCAGGATGAGCAACGGGATGACCTCCAAGATCCTTTAGTTTCGCCTCCCAAGTCTGTATGTTCCAGGAGGGGCATTCGAAGCCCAAATCCCTGGCTTCGTAAGCCATCCTTATCCTGGCTTGGAGAAGAGAGACGACCACGGATGCTTTGAGGCTGTCCCGATAGGAACTCATATTCTGCTGGTATTGGAGAAGGGCAGCATCTAGTTTGGCTTGGGCATCCTCATTGGCTTTGTGGAGGGTAGCTTGGTGTTCCTGGATCATGGCCTTATATTTGTCTTCGTAATGCTGGGATTTGGCAGCTGCAATGGTTCCTTGGTCGGCTATGGTGGCTTCAGCTTTCTCCAGCTTGATCTCCAACATCTTGTTAAGCCCACAGGCGTCTTCATACAAGTGCATAAGGCGGTCCACACCCTATCAATAAAGACACAGGTATCGATGTAAAAATAGGCAGGATAAGGACTAACATACTTGTGCAGGATATTGAAAGGAAAATTTTACCTGTTTGAGGAATGAGGTGGCTTCGTTAAACCCATGGTTCTCGAGAGAGAATGTTTCAGAAACAGTTGGAGAATCGGACTCCTTTCTCTTTCGAGAACTGGATGCTCGGGTCCTAGATGCCGGAGGGGCTTTAGGAGCAGAAATGGTCCTTGAAGAGGTAGGTTTTGGTGTAGCAGACGACTTTGGCTTGGATTCCTGTTTGATGGGTGCGAGGCTGGAGTAGCAATCCAACTCGTCATGTTGGAAACCTTCAAGGTTGACAACTGGTACTGCATAAGGGAAGATATTCTTAAACTCATCGTACTTTTAAAAAGTAATTAATTTAAAGTATATGCTGAGAATGTGCTTACCAGACATTTCTGAGCTTGATTTCTGGCTTGAATCTGTAAGAGACAGGGAGAAAGTTCTTTCACTGGCAGGAAGTCGGTAGATTTCCTTGATCTTGGATTCGGATTCTGCACTGGGAGGCATTAAATCTCTGAAATTCGCTGCATAAAAACATCAGGATATAAGTTCGGGATACAGTTTGAAGATATAATTGGGGATATTCCTAAAACCCTAAATCCTACCCTTGGTGTTATTTAACCGGTAAATCGAAACCCTTATCAATAGAGTCTCTTTTTACGAAAAAGAATTTTCGTCGCCATCGATCCTCGTTCTTGGTGGCTTTAAGAACCAGAGGGTTCTTGGAGGTAGAAAACAGAAGAAAACGGTGATTGCCGTGGGATCTCAACCGGTATGCTATAGGAAGGTCCTCAACAAGTAGGTCAGGAAAATGACGAGATTTGATTTGATCCAGCACTATTAAAACTCGCCAAACCATTGGCATAATCTGGGCATAGCTAAGGCCGGTGAGTTCAAAAAAGCGAGAGATAAAGGGTGGAAATGGGTACCGGAGTCCAAGAGAGAAGGGGTAGGCGAAGAAACAAACCCACTCATCGGATATCGCGTCTGATCGGGCTTCCCGATCAAAAGGGCGAAAGACTGTTCCGGTGGGGAAGGCGCCGGAATCTTTAAGAGCAGCGATGTCGGCGTTGTTGAAGCAGCAGATCTCCTTTGCTGGATCAACAATGAAATTCTGACTTACGAGGCTTGAGGCTGGTCTGTCCGATTGTGATCTTGTTCGTGATGCCATGAAAGGTGTTGAGCAAACTGAAAGAAATTCAAGAAAGAAGGATAGAGGATAGAGAGAAAAGTAATTACCTGAAGATTGCTTGAAGAAAGATAAAAAGAAGCAGAAATGATTTGGCTAAATATAGGCTGAATATAGGGGGGTGAAGAGTAAATATTGCATTAGAAATGGCACACTGTCATTTCAAACATCGTTTCATTTTAATAGCCTCGATCGACGAGAAAAGGTTTTGAAATATATCCGTTGGATTGGTATACCAACCGATATATTTGGGGACAATTGTTATGGGTCATTTTCTGAGTATACATATCCTGACTAATATCCCACTTTTAATTGTTTGTTTGTGACCAGGATGCTGAACGGGGATATTGCTAACATCTTGGGCGATATCCTGAATTTGAGTGAATTAAACACGTGCAGGTTAATGGCTGTAAGTTACTAACGGTCATCAGGACTTCTTCTTCTCAAGACTCGGGCGTATTTGTTATGAGGAAGCCGTTGAACCCGAAAGACTTGGTCCTCAACGTTCAAGTGGGAATATTCGCTGGATCCCGGAAGTTTAGGATAGTTTGTTACATTATCTTTACTATAAATAGATGGGGGCGGATCAGTTTAAGGCACACAATTTTCACTTACACTCTCGAACACTTTCACTCTCTAGCTCATTGCAAACACCACACTTGTATTCAAATTTCATTGTAACACATAGTCGATCCGCACCACATCCTGCACTGTATCCTGACGTTTGAAGTAATAAGAAGAACAAGGCAGCTGCGATCGTCAGCTCCCGAGGTTTTATGCCGGCGATCTAGATTGATCAAGGGCTTTCCTCGTACATCTCGTGTCGTTTACTTTACTTTTGCTCATTGTTTGATCATAGATACAGCTCAATATCCTGAGCCGTATCCTGAATACTGATTTTCTAAATAACTTAACAAGCATATTTTCAATACACTTTCTAGCACACTACCTCACTTTACTAATTTGATCACTTAATTGCTTCGGTAATTTTTGACCAAAACAGCAAGAAAGGATGAACTCATCCACTACCTACGAGTCAACCAATAGGAAGTCAGAATACTCATTTAAACCATATCGCTCTAAGCCATATGGTAGAAATGACAACAAGAAAGTGAATGCTGTTGAAGATGAGGATCCTGAAGAATATCCTGAATTATCTGAATATTGCTTTTCCGTTAACATTCCTGAATTAATGTATGCTATGCAGGGTTTAGGAGACAAAGCTAGGTGGCCTCAAAAGAACCAACAAAAAGCTGATTGGAAGGATAAATCCAAATGGTGTGCCTTCCACGAAGATTTTGGTCACGTGACTGAGGATTGCATTGCTCTAAGAAAAGAAATAAGTTATCTTCTGAGCAAGGGATATCTGAAGGATCTCCTAGGAAGAAAGAAGAATAAGGGTCAGGATATGGAGAAGGATCCTGAACGAGCGACGTCACCTCCTGCGGATGCCAAGATAATCAACTTTATTTCGGGAGGATCCGACGTTTGTGGGACTTCATATTCTGCGGCCAAGAGGCATGCAAAGGAGGCTAAGACTGAAAGGGGAGATAAACCAGCCAGGATGACAACCCTTACAACTGACGAAGTGATCACTTTCGACAGTGATGACCGGGATACTGTGCAGGATCCTCACCATCATGCTCTCGTAATAACATTATATGTTGCTAACCATTTTGTACGCAGGATATTGGTGGAAAACGGTAGCTCTGTCAATATAATTCAGCTGGAAACATTGAAGAGGATGAATGTATCTCCGATGGACATTACTTCGAAGTCCACTGTGCTAGTTGGTTTCAGTGGAGAAGCTAGGAATACCGTGGGAGAGATAAAGTTACCAGTATATGTTGAAGGGGTTAACTCGATACAACGTTTCTGTGTGATGGACTCCCTATCCTGCTATAACATCATACTGGGCAGGCCATGGATCCATGACATGAAGGCTGTCCCATCAACTTATCATCAATGCATCAAGATCCCTACCCTTTGGGGGGTCGTCAAGGTTGATAGTGTTCAGCAAGAGGCGAAAGAATGTTACTCATCCTCGATGAAATCTTCAACCAAACCTAGTGCAGCATAACAATTAAAGATGCGGGCCCAGGATATCGTGGAGGCTTCGGAGCAGGATATGAAGAAAATTATCCTGGATCAGGATAATCCAGATACCTCTGTGCTCATAGGAACCAATATCCCTCAGGATATTGAAGATCAATTAACTAACTTTTTAAAATGCAGAATGTCAACATTTGCGTGGAAGCATGAGGATATGACAGGTATATCCAAAGACATTATCACTCACAAGCTTGGAATTGACAGGTCGTTCAAGCTTGTACAGCAAAAGAGAAGGAAGTTCGCTCCTGAACGAAATACAGTTATCTAAGAAGAAGTTGAGAGATTATTGAAGTCCAAGATGATTAGAGAAGTCAAATTTCCCAAATGGCTAGCAAATGTGGTTGTGGTTCAAAAGAAGAATGGGAAATGGAGAGTTTGTGTAGATTACACAGACTTGAATAAGGCTTGTCCCAAAGACCCATTTCCTCTTCCTCATATTGATGCAATGGTGGATGCTACCGCCAGGCACGAGATGTTAACCTTCATGGATGCATCCTCAGGATTTCAGCAGATTCAAATGGAGCCTTCGGACCAAGAGGATACTGCCTTCATGACACCAACAGGTATTTATTGCTATACTGCTATGCCTTTCGGTTTGAAAAATGCAGGTGCGACATACCAGAGATTGGTGCACATGATGTTCAAAGATAAGCTGGGGGACACAATGGAGGTATACATCGACGATATGGTGGTAAAATCTAAAAAGGCTGAGGATCACCTCCAGGATATTAAGGGAGCATTTGATATCCTGGATCAATATAACATGAAGCTAAATCCTGCCAAGTGCCATTTCGGAGTGGGGGCAGGAAAGTTTCTAGGATATATGGTGACCAAAAGAGGAATAGAGACGAGCCCGGAGCAGATTAAAGCCATCTTGGGTATCAAATCACCCTCAAACATGAAGGATGTTCAACGGTTAACAGGATGAGTTGCAGCATTGAACAGATTTATCTCAAGATCCTCGGAGAAATGCAAAGAGTTTTATGATATCCTGAAGAAGAACAAGAAGTTCGAATGGGGTGAGAAGCATGAAGCAGCCCTACAGGATTTGAAGCAATATCTTTCAACTGCACCTCTATTGATGAAGCATGAGAATGGTGAACCACTATCCCTATACCTCGCGGTATCAGGGAATTCTGTAAGTGCCGTCCTTATAAAGGATCATGAAGGTCAGCAATATCCTGTCTATTATGTTAGTAAAAGTTTATTAGATGCAGAAACTAGATATTCTCATTTAGAAAAGTTGATATTAGCATTAGTTATGGCATCAACGAAGCTTAGACATTACTTTGAGACGCATAGGATTCATGTTAAAACTAATTATCCTGTTAAAAATGTGCTTAGGAAACCAGAAATGTCCGGTAGAATGGCTAAATGGTCAGTGAAGTTGAGTGCTTATGACTTAGTATATGAACCTAGGAATGCCATAAAATCCCAGGCTCTGGCCGACTTTGTGGCTGATTTCAGTAGTGACATTCAGGATGAGGTAGACCTAGAAGTCCAACAATTAGGAGAATCCTCAAGTTCCTGGACATTGTACACTGATGGAGCATCTAATGTTAAAGGAGTAGGACTGGGAATACTACTAAAATCGCCACAGGGGGACATATTACCCCAGGCTATTAGGTGTGAATTTCCTGCTACCAATAACGAAGCAGAATATGAGGCTTTAATTGCAGGATTAGAACTAGCTAAAAATATGAATATCAAGAATTTACAAGTATATGTTGACTCTTTGTTAATTACTAATCATTTTAATGGATCCTATGCAGTTAAGGGTGAGAAATTAATCGAATACCTCGATATTCTCAAAAAATTAGCAGGATATTTCAATGTTTTTACACTTGAACAGGTACCAAGGGAAGATAATGCTGAAGCAGATGCCTTAGCAAACCTGGGATCATCGGTCAGGATACCGGAAGGAACCCAAATACCAATACTACATATCTTGTATCCTGCAACAAATCCTCAGGATAAAGAAGTAATAAGTATCCAGGATCCTATTGCTGAATATCCTGAGGAGGATCCTAAATCCTGGATGGCTCTAATCATAAGATATCTCAAGGAAGGACACATCCCTAAAAGACGAAAATCATAAGGCATTTAGGATGAAGGTATCACGATTCACCATTATAAATAATGTATTGTACAAGAAATCTCTTGCAAGACCATATCTAAGGTGCTTGGAGGATCCCGAAACTAAAGAAGTACTTCAGGATATACATGATGGGGATTGTGGTAACCATACTGGGGGCATGTCATTATTCTCAAAGGTGTTGAGAACAGGATACTATTGGCCAACGATGAGGAAAGATGCTACAGAGTATGCTCGAAGATGTGGTGCATGTCAAAGGCACAGTAACATACTACATCAACCAGCTGAACCACTATATCCTATAGCTTCCCCTTGGCCATTCATGAAATGGGGAATGGACATAGTAGGGAAATTGCCAAAAGCTCTAGGAGGAAAAGTCTTTATGCTGGCAATGACTGATTATTTCTCTAAGTGGGTGGAGGCTGAAGCATTTGTTCAAGTCAGAGATCAAGAAGTAGTATCCTTCATAAAGAGGAATATCCTGACCAAGTTTGGAGTACCAGCTGAAATCATTTGTGACAATGGTTCTCAATTTATAAGCAAGAGAACTACTGACTTTTGCAAGAGTTTGGGAATCAAGATGATCACATCCACCCCGGTACATCCTCAAGCAAATGGACAAGCTGAATCCTCAAACAAGATAATTGTTAACAACTTGAAGAAGAGATTAGGAACCAAGAAAGGAAGATGGGCAGAAGAACTACCCTTTGTTTTGTTGGCCGATAGAACAACGGTAAAGAATGCAAATGGCCAGACACCATTTTCCTTGGTATTCGGAGCAGAAGCAGTGATCCCAATAGAGATGGTGATACCTACTGCGAGATCTATCCTCCAGGATCCTGAGCAGAATCCTAAGGCTTTGTGCCAGGATTTGGACACCATAGACGAGACAAGAAATGCTACCAAGATCCTGGAATGCTATACACTTAAAGCTCTATTTCAAGTAAGAATAGAATTTAATTTCTATCTAAGAATGGTATGTGTTCTATCTCTCTTAAATATATTTGAATTCGTTTATTATCTTGAACCCAATACTGACTTAGGCATCGGAGGGGTGTTAGCCAAGCTAACAGCCACCTTAGTTTAAGGTTGTTTTGTAGAATATGTGTCAGGATATAGCTCCAGGATAAACGCTTAGGATATTTCGAAAGATTAGAGGATTGGCCCCCTCTCTCACGTTTAAGGGATCCTGATTCCTTCAAAGGTTTAAAGGTATTCACCTTTCTCTCGAATTGGGTTTGAACACCCCGCCTGGAGTGCAAGTCATCTGGGGATAGTTCAAGGTAACGGGACCCGTTCATGTAAAAGTGGCTGACAATTTCGTTACTATTGGCTATATCCTGGATTCTAAAGGTATATGAGGATTGATCACCCTCTCTCACGAAAGGGTATTTTCATACCCTCTAAGGTTTAAAGGTTTTCACCTTTCTAAGACTTGGAGTTTATACACTCTCGCCTGTAGTGCATGAAAATCAGGGTTTATCCCCAGCATATTAAGGGTTTATCCCCAGCATATTAAGGGTTTATCCCAGGATATCAAGGGTTGGTCCCTAGATATTCAGGATCTATTCAGTAAAGCTAAAGTATGACTATATCTATATTCCTATGTTAAACACAGGGGACATATATCATACAATTTAAAGGATGGATCCAAATTTGTAAGTGTGCACTGGGGACATTTCTATGGTGGAAAATTGGAATTGATTCCTTAGGGAATTCCTGGTATGATATCTCCTTTTTATTTGGATAACTTACAAATTGTGTGGCGGTATCCTGATCAAGATATCTTTCAGGATACATTTACAATGTGTTCCCAAGAATGTTCAGACAAAATTATTTTTACAAGTAAGATTCATGTAGTGAAAATATAATAACAGAAATAAAGCCAGAAAAGGGTTATGTTATTAACATACCAAAAGTTGTGCTCTTGGTTTCACCTCAAACCAAGGACCATCCACCAAGAGCACAATTAGTTCCCTACCATATTTACCTAACAGTTGAAGGTTTTGTCTCAAACTGAGACCCATCCGCCTCCAACTGTTATGTCGTTCAAAAAGCAAAACATACTAACATTGATGACCAAGGGCTTTGACCTAAAACTCAGGATCCCCCCACCTTTGGCCATCATATTGTTTAGATGCAGGAAAATAAAATGCAGGAAAAGTAAATTGTTTTGAGTTACAAGCCAACGATCAAATTTAAAAAAGTGGGCTCCGGCCTTGGCACATACATCCATCATCGAACACCTGAATGCCCTCACACAGCGGCATCCTCTCTAATCTTCTCTGCCTTTTCAGCCTCAGCATCCTGAGCAGCATCCTCACCAGCATCCGTCCCAATATCCGCTCCAGCATCTTTCTTATCTCCAGCCTTGTCTGCCACCTCTGCCGACTTAGAGGATTCACCAGCTTCAGCAGGAAGGGGGACAGCCTTGCCTCCAAGCTCCTTCAGCTTTGCCACCCAGGATTCGACCGGCCAGGATAGGCACTCAAGGCCTGTTCCCTTGGCCTCATAGGCCATCTTAATACGAGCTTGTAGCAGGGAGACGATGGCAGAAGCTTTGATTCCTTCCTGGAAAGAAACCATGGCCTGTTCATGTTCCATTTGGACAGTGGCCAGCTTGATCTCAGCATCCTGGGTCACTTTCTTCAGCTTGTCCTCATAGTGCCGGGTCTTCGCTTCAGCAATGGCACCTTGGTCGGCAACAGTAGTTTCAAGCTGTTTAATCCTGGCTTCATAGAGTGCAGCAGTACCACAGGCATCGTTGTACAGGTGGAGCAGATGCTGGAGGCCCTGTAAGTAAGCAATTAAGGAATAAATCAATATTTGCTAACCTGGATATCCTGTCAGGATATTTTGTCAGGATATATGTGCAGGATATAGGGTCAGGATATTACCTTATTAAGGAAGGATGTCATCGGTTCCAAGGAATCAGTGAAGCTGAGCTCATCATAAGAAAATCCTTCGGAGCCTGGAGCACTAACTTCGGAGTTCTTCCTCTTCTTTGAGGTGGAAGCACGAGTCCTCGGATTAGCTTTAGGAGCCGGGAGCAGCTTGGAGCTGGTGGCAGCAGGGGTCTCTTTATTGACCATGACTGGAGTAGGGTAACTGTCAAGCTCATCGAGATCGAGGAGGATTGGGACTTTGCTGGAATCTGCATACAGGGAGTTGATTTTTTCCTAAATATGCCAAATAAAAACATGTATGCAGGATATTTTGCAGGATCCTTACCAGACATGTTTGCACTGGAAAGAGGGCTTGGAGATGGTGGAGACGGGTTAAAACTTCTTTCAGCCTCTGGAAGGAGTCTGATAGCGTCGTTCCTCTTCTGTGAATCAGCAAGGGGAGGTGCAAGCTTCCTAAAATCAGCTGTATACAAAACAATAAACAGAAAGTTGATCAGTTCAGGATATGGAACAGGATAAGAAGCAGGATCATCCTTAAACCCTAAATCCTACCCTTTTTCAACCATTTCACCTGATATTCCGTTCCACCATGGATTGAGTCTCTTTTTACAAAGAAGAACTTGGATTGCCATTTCTCTTCGTTCCTGGTGGCATGTAGTATCATCGGCTCGCCGGAGGTGGAATAAAACAAAAATCTACAGGATCCGTGGCATCTAAGCCGGTAAGCTAGGGGGAGGTCATGAACAGAAAGATCAGGAATGTGATTCTTCTTGATCTGGTCAAGAACGGATAAAACACGCCAAAGCATTGGCATTGTTTGGCTAAAAGAGATTTTTGTAATGTTGAAAAACTCGGTGATAAAATATGGAAAGGGGAACCGTAACCCTAAGGTGAAAGGAAAGGCACTAAAGCACAACCATTCGTCGGAAACCATGTCCGACCGGATTTCCCGGTCAAACGGCCGGAATACCGTCCCTTCCGGGAAGATACCGGAGGATTTGAGGGCCGAAAAATGGGCGCTATCAAAGGTACATATTTCTTTCTCCGGATCCTGGAGAAGATTCTGTTGTATGAACGTGGGGGCGGAGTCGCCGGAACTTGATCTTGTTTGCCTTGTCATATTCTCGCCGGAATGCTGAACAGAAAGAGAGAAGAAGATGGAAAAGGGAGAGAGGTTTTTACCTTTTTCACTTCGGTAGAGAATAAATGGGATAAGGACGAAAAGTTATAGGGTGGTGATGAGTAAATATAGGCTGAGCAGTTGCAAACGGTCACATCATGGGTCTAATCTCTTAAATTGCTTCGATCATCGTAAAAAATGTAACCGTTAGTGGCAGGATACTAAACGGTAACATTTTTTGGGGACAATTGTTATGGGTGAAATTCTGAGCCCATATCTTGGGAAATATCTTGAGTTATATGATATCTGTTCATATCCGGGATGCTCATTCAGGATATTGGTAACATCCTGAATGGTATCCTCAGGATTACTAACGGGTTGTGTGCAGGAGTACGCGTCCAGGTGCCCAACGTTCATGAAGACCCTTTCTCCGGGAGACTCGGTCCAAGTTGTTCATATGAAGACGTTGAAGCCGCATTACTCGGTCTACAACGTTAATAATGGAATATTCGGAAGCATCCCATATTTATAGGAATTTTAGTTTGTATTTCGTTACTATAAATAGGTGGGTATATCGGATCGAATAGGACATCACAGCTACACTCTCACACTTGTTCTCTCGCAATTTTTACTTTCACACAAAGCATTGTAACACTTAGCGATCTGGTCAATATCCTGCACTGTATCCTGAAGTTTGAAGCAATAAGAAGAACTAGGCAGCTGCGATTGTCAGCTCCCGAGGTTTTATGCCGGCGATATAGATTGATCAAGGGCTTTCCTTCGTACATCTCGTGTCATTCCCTTTACTTTTTGCTCATAGTTTGATCATAGATACAACTCAATATCCTGAGCCGTATCCTGAAAACTGTTTTTACAAACAAACTAACCAGCATATTTCTAACGCACTTTCTAGCACACTACCTCACTTAACTAATTTGATCACTTAATTGCTTCGGTAATTTTTTACCAAAACAACCGTAATACCAAATTGATTAACTTAATCGAGATAGGAAGGTTTCGGGATCCCAGAAATGCCGTCGCACAACAAACAGGGGGAAAAGAACTCTAGGGTTTACATTTACGGTTACGAGAGTTTATAAATATAGCAGGCCGTTCTGGGCCTCGAACAACCTGGGCCGAAGGCCCTTTTCGGCGAAGGACCTGCTCGATGAAGACCCAATTTTCATCGAGACTGAGGGTGGCGAAGAACTCATTCTTCGTCAAGGAAGACTTGTGGCGAAGAACCTTCTTATTAACATTAAATAAACTACATTTAACATTACACATTGACAACCAAGCATTACACATTAAACATTAATCATTCATATAAACTACACACGACACCACGTAAAACAAATTGTAAAAACAGGACTGTGAAACAAGTGATGTGTATAGGAAAGATCTTGAAATCTCGGGTTGTCACAGAAAGACCGGTGGAATGGTTGCAATTCTTTTTTTTTTTAAGTAAATTATAGAAATCATCCTTTATGTTTACACCAGATTGCAAACTATGTCATTTGTCTTTAAGATTGACAGGATTCATGCCTTATGTTTGCAAAACCTTGCACAATATGTCCTTTATCTCTAATCCAGCTAAATTTTAATATGGAAAAATTACAAGTTTTGTCCTTTATCTTTATACCACTTTTCAGGCGGTGTATTTTTTAACGAATGTTGACAGGTGGTGTTCTTTACTAGGTATTTTGTTGTAAGTTTAGTCCTTTACACCCAACCCAGTTAAAAAACCCAGTTAATTGTTGACAGGCAGTGTCCTTTACTAGGTATTTTGTTGCAAGTTTAGTCCTTTACCTAGGTTTTTTATTGCAAGCTTAGTCCTTTACAACCAACAATTAACAGGGCTTTATAACTGGGTTGGGTGTAAAGGACTAAACTTGCAACAAAATACCTAGTAAAGGACACCGCCTGTCAACATTCGTTAAAAAGGACACCGCTTGAAAAGTGGTATTAAGATAAAGGACAAAACTTGTAATTTTTCCTTTTAATATTATTAAAGGGTTATTAGATTTAATCAACCCCAACTATTGGCTATTGGCCGCTGCCACCCTTAACTATCACTTTGACGCCCGTCACCCCCAACTTAACACTTAGTTTGTTCTGTCACCAAGTCGCTAACTGATCACTAACTTTTGATGTTGTTTTTATACTTTTAGGGGTGTCATAGGGATCTTAGAAAGGTTTTAGGGATCTTTGGACACCCCCAAAAGTTTAGTAACAAGCTCAAAAGTTAGTGATCAGTTAATGACGTGGTGACAGAACAAAGTAAGTGTTAAGTTGGGGGTGGCGGACGTCAAAGTGATACTTGAGGGTGGCAACGGTTAATAGGCAGTAGTTAGGGGTGATAAAATGCAACAACCCAATATTAAATCAGGACAGATTGGTAATTTTACTCATTTATTTAAAACTGATAAAATTTGGTTATTTTATGGATGTGGACATCTTTCATATTCCTAGCTAGTTTACGATATTACATGTTGGTCTAGGGTTGTCATATCATTCAAAATTGATAAAATTTTGATTATTTTATGTAAGTTAAACTCCTGAACTCACTAACCTTGTATTGAAACTTTTAAGCGTGTTTTTAGTTACTTAACGACTTCAGAATTTGAAAATGGGTTCGTGGCAAACTACTGCAATTGGACATGTGTTTTGGGATAATAATGATGTGTGTTATGGTCCACATGTTGGAACCCTTTAGATTTAAACAATCTTCAACTTTTATTTGGGGTGAATATAAAACCCCTTTTAAACTACCTTATTATCTATGTGTGATGACCATGGCGAAATTCACGAGGATGAAGTGACTATATGTTGACTCATAATGTACAATTCACACACAAAACTAACATATACAGCTACAATCATCATATCTTCTTTTATCATCTTGATTCTAAGTTGACCAAACTTTCAAATTGGAACATATGTATCTTCTAATAATCTAGCATTTATCCCTTCTCCTCCATCCAAAATCTCTACTTCAATGTTGTTCATGCCCGTATCAGATTTAACCACATTTTTTCTTGATGATTCAAGAGTGACATCTCTTCTACTACTTTCACCATTATCTGGTGATAGTGACGAGTCGCTGATATCACTATTTGATCTTCTTGATCTTGATTGTGTGTTGAACCTATTGCTTGTCGAGACTGACTTGTAATTCAATTCATGTAGCCTGCTACTACTTTGATGATCTTCGAGTGCATCATGAGTTTTCTTGCTCAAACTAACATTATCCGTTTCATTGTTTTTTGATGATTTCCTATCAACAATTTTGTTGCTCGAATTCGAACCTAAATGTGTTTTCGGCGATATCCTATTCACGCTTGTCTTTCGCAAACTAGGACCTGAATGTTTTTTCAAGCTCTTATTTTTTGATGAATTTCTACTTACACTTTTATCTGTTCCAAATGTAACTTTTCTCTTGATGCTTTTTGGCTTTGATTTTGATCTATAGCTTGTTTCTTCATGGTGGCTTTCATCCTCCCAATAATCATCTTCATTATATAAACTTTCTGAAGATGAAGTGCCACATCTATCTTCATCATAACTATTCTTGTTATGTTTTGTTCGCGTATGGTAGTGTTGTTCATCCTCATCTTCAGAATCACTACAACTATAATCATCATCTTCCGCCTCTATCGATGATGACGATGAACATGATGAATGATTTTCCGCATTTGGATCATTCGTTGAAGCGGTAGTAGGATCCTTTTGTGGTTGCGGTTGCGGTGGTGGAGCCATGGTGAGGAAGCTAAGTGCAGCCACCACATCAGAGATCATTGGTCGAACGGATGGGTCATCTTGTACACACATGGCAGCCACCCCAACTGCTTGATTTAAACTTTTATCTGGAAATGATCCTTTCAATCGTGGATCAACCATTTCGGGAAACCTTTTTGGATCCTTAAAATAGGGTTGTGCCTGATTGAAAAATGAGCGATAATGTTATGTCTACTTTTTACTATAAAAAGAAATTGAAACACCTGATTTGAACAAAGCAAAACCCGATTCAATGAATGACAATACATATGTGTTTTAAGATTATACTAGTGATTTCATTTATCTTTTAGACAATTATTAAAAACTGAGTAATTTTTTTTTAAATATTAAATCTTTGGAAAAATATGAAATTTATAAGATATTTCACACTTAAATACGTAGAAAAAAATATTTTCACACACAACTGTAACTACATATAGAATCTCTCAGAAATTTCTAAACCAATCAAGTGCTTAGAATTTGTCATGACTCATAATATAATAGATTTAGTAAATTGATCACAACATTTGATCATGGGAACAATTTGTTTTTTTTTTCTTTTTTTTTCTTATGCTTTAAGTTGCAAATATTTTCCAAATTTGAGTTTTTATGAATTTTTATCTTTTATTCTATAAAATGTGATAATTTTCACATACTTTATAAATAAAATTACAGATAACGTTCTTTACGTTTATATAACATTGCAGGTCTCATCCTTTAATTTTAAAAGTCACGCTAAACATCCTTTATGCTTACTTTTTTTGTAACAGATTACATCATTTACGCTAACTACTGCTAAAAACTTCAGTTACTTTTTTTAAATGACAATTTTGTAATTTCATACATGTTTCTTTCCTTTACCTTTCTCTTTATTTTTTTTCTTTCTTTGACATTTCTTTTTCTTATATTCTTTACATCACTTTTATTTAAAAAGTTATACTAATACTAATTAAGTAGTTAATCATTTTTTATTAAAATATGACTTTCAAAATAGATTTTCTATTTTTTATATCTTTATTTAAGTAGTTAATCATTTTTTATTAAAATATGACTTTCAAAATAGATTTTTTATTTTTTTATATCTTTATTTATATTTGTTTACTTTTTCTAATTTTTCATTCAAAACAAGTTAAATACTTATTTTAGGGGTATATATGGATTGAGTCGAGCCAAAGGTTTTATCAGTTTATGACTTTATGTGGATCTAGGGTCACATATAAATTAAGTTAATTTTTTTTGATTTGGGTAATTTTGATAAATAGTAAAGACAAAAAAAAAATATACCTTCAAGGGTTTTGAACCGTGACACCCTTAATTGAAGTACATAATTTGTTTTATATATAAATTTACATCATGAAAATTGCGCGATTTCGAACTCGCTTCAACCCATTTACACCCCCTAATACTAGCACATCAGTTGTATTAAATATAAAATATAATAAAATTTAATAACTGAACAAAACTAAACTAATTAACCAAAATAATTATTTACTAAAATAAAAATCTATATTGAAATTTATATATTAAAAAAAGAAATGTAGAAGAAAGAAAAAAGTTTAAGGAAAAGAAAAAAAACAATTATGAAAATTACAAATTTAGTCCTTTAGGTTAAGGGTAAAATTTTCAAAATTGTCATTTTCAAAAATCAAATGAAGTTTTTAACAATAGTTAGTGTAAAAGACACATCCTCATACAAAAAGTTAACATAAGAGATGATTACTGTGAATTTTAGAGTTACATGATGTAAGGATGTAACCTGCAATTTTATATATAGGTAAAGAATGTTTTATGTAAATTTGGCTACTTTATAATTTGCATAGCGTGTCTTTTCACACGTTTTTATATGATATTAGACGTATAAAAAGACAACCGAGCATTACCCATTTGGTAAGATTCTGTTCATCCATTGGGAGAGTGGTGTCTAATGCTTTTCTTCCGGTAATGAGCTCGAGTAGAACAACCCCAAAACTGTAAACGTCGGATTTTGGTGTGAGTTCACCATTTTGTTCATATTCAGGAGCGCAACCACCAGTAGACACCATCCTTTGTTGTATAGTATTACCAGTGTCGATTTCAAGCCTCACAAGCCCGTAATCTGATAGCTTTGGTTCTAAGTTTTCATCTAGCAAAATGTTTGGAGATGTGAAGGTGCGATAAAGAATGGGTGGATTCGTCTTCTCGTGTAAATACTCAAGAGCTTGTGCAGCTCCTGAGGCTATTTTCATCCTTGTGACCCAATCTAACGGCTCTGTCTCTGGTGGAACCTCTGTCAATGAAATGAAAAACCAGTTCAAAACATCATAATAAAAATGTATTATTGGCATACATCAAACATAACTAGAAAAAAATTCTACTTAAAGGACTTTACCTAATGAGTTTTTTTAGATATTTCCCCTCCTAAGAGGACTGATTACATATAATTAAAAATTTCAATTACATATTTCTTTTTTAGGAAATTACCCATTTACCCTTATGTCATTCCCAATATCCCAAAATCAAACAACCTACACATCCAAACTACGCCCCTCTTCGCAGATTCAAAGGATCGTTTCTTCTCACATGTAATTCGCAATTTCAAACAGCAAATAGATTCTTCCAGTGATTAAAAAATGAGGAAAATAGAAACAAAGGTTCTAGCTATCAGATTGATCGAAAAAGAAAGCAAGAAGAAATTAAAGCCGTTTTGATAACTTTGTTTTTAGTATAATTGAGTTTGTTGGTGTAAGATTTGATAATTGAGTTTTTAGTATAATTGAATTTAGTGTGATGTGTAAAGAAAAAAAGGTTATCAACAGAAAGAATTAATTTTTCTCTCCAATGGACCGCCGGAAACCTATTCCGGAGGCCATCCAACGTCGATTAACGAAGCTTTTTGTTACCAACCTACCGGAGGGTTGTAGTGGGAATGACATTGCGAGCCACGTTCGTTTGTTTGGGCAGATTTTCGATATTTACATCGCAAGAAAGAAAGATAAAGGGGGTAATCGTTTTGGTTTTATATCAATGTTAGATGTTAGAGATCGTACAGAATTGCTTAAAAATCTGAGAAACATCCGTATTGGGGACAATAAACTTTGGTTCAACATTGCGCGTTTTGTTTTGGAGGATGGGGAAATCAACGTTCATAGAGAAGATTTTAAGTCGGAGAAGGCCAGTAATTATTATGGGACGAATCAAACAGGAACCAAGTTTGAGAAGGGTGATAGATCGTTTAGAGATATGATTGCAGGGAAAACCATTAACATTGATGAGAAGGTAAATGGCTTCTCCATGTTGCATGGGAAAGCCATCGTTGGTAGAATGAAGAATGTGGAGGCCCTAAAGAGTATTTTCATCTTCCTGAACAATATATGCCAGGTTCGGACTCTGGTAAGGTTCAGTATCTGGGTGGTCTAGATCTCTTGATTTCGTTTGAAGATCCTGAGTTAGCAGCGGTTGTCCTTGAGGCTGCCAAGAACGACAGTGATAAGTTCTTGGCTGCTTGTTTATGGAATGGTCAGTCCTTAAGCAGTGAGAGGTTAGCTTGGGTTAAGGTGCAAGGTATTCCTTTACACCTTTTTACGCATGAAGTGATCAATAATGTTGGAAGTTCGTTTGGAAAAGTTGTGCATAAAGCCACTAAGTCAGATTCGGATCCAGATTTGTCTTATGATTATGTGGGTATACTCGTGGGTGATGGTAAAAGATTATCTGAGGAAATCGTCCTGGAATGGAAGAGTCGTAAATTTAGGGTCTGGATTAACGAAGAGATGGGCGATTGAATCCCTGAGTACTATCCGGTTAAGGCGAATTCAGAAAACCCAGCTCCGAACATTGATCCGGTTAACCTGAACGCTGAACCGATTATCGAAGAGGTCCCTAACGTTGTTGTCGATGATGTTGAGATGCCGGAGGTGCAACCGGAGCTAGTTGCCGATGATTCAGACGAAAATTTGGAAAGGAATGAGATTTTGGAAAGTAATCAATGCTATCATAATGAGGGCAATGATTGCCAATCAACACCCATTATTGTACAAGGTTTGAATAAAGAGAATGTTTCGGATTTTGTGCCAGCTGCTACATTTGACTTTGACAAGTCTATTAATGAAGATTCGGTGGAGGAAGTTAATACAAAAATTAGCAAGAGAAAAAAAGCCAAAAAACATGAGGTGGGCCAGCCCAGTAATACTTATGTTAGTAGTAATGAGAGTTTGAGGTTAGTTAAAAAGCCCAAACAAAGGAAGAGTGATATTTTTGGGCTCAATGGTCTTTTGAGCATCAACGATAGTCCTTCATCAGCATCAGAAGATTCGAACTCTGAAGATGATAGTTCGATAGATCTAAATAGTAATCCTTATGAACCTTCAAATGATGTAACAAACGTGGCAGCTATTACTGAACCCGAACCTGATGATGTTGGCCGATTGCAAGCTCAGCAGGTTGAGGCTACCAAGTCTTTGGGTTCTAAATTGGGGGTTAATTTGGAGGTTCAAGATAAGCTTATTTTGGAATCGATTGTCGAAGAAGGGTTACAAACAGGTATTAAATGAATTGTTTGTCCATTAATGTTAGGGGTTTGGGAGGTGACAGTAAAACCGGCTGGCTTAATAGTTTAATATCGGATATGGGTGTTTCTTTTATTGGGATTCAGGAGACTATGTCTAACAACATAGACTCCGGGGTTGTTTCCAGAATTTGGGGTGGTAAAGGTTGCGAGTTTGAGAAGGTTGATTCTATTGGGAATTCTGGGGGCTTATTAAGTTTATGGGATCCTAAATGTTTTACGAAAGATAGGGTGCACAAAGATGATAACTTCTTGCTTGTTTTTGGCTTAATTAAAGATGGTTTGACTCGTCTTAATATAGTGAATGTTTACGCTCCTCAAACCAATGGGGGTAAAAGGGATCTTTGGGATAAAATTGCTCAAGTTTTACGAGCGGGTCAAGGTTGGTGGATTGTTCTTGGGGATTTTAACGCGGTTAGGGACACGAACGAAAGAAAAAATTCCTGTTTTGATCCCGTCTGTGCTAGAGATTTTAATGATTTTCTGGACAACACAGGTCTTCGTGAATATAGTTTAAAAGGCATGAAGTTTACTTATTTGGTCAATAGACAGGGAGTTTGCAAGATGAGCAAAATTGACAGGATTTTTGTTTGTGATGGTATTTTCAATAAATGGCCGAGCACTTGTGTGAGAGCGCTCAGAAGAGAACACTCTGCTCATGCGCCCTTATGTTTAGACTTGATTGATACCAATTTTGGGCCAAAACCATTTAGGTGGTTTGACTCATGGTTGGATAGGCCAGGTTGTGAAGAGCTGATTAAGTCGGTCTTGCTTGAGTGGTCTGATGTGGAGCCGCCAGATGTTAATCTTATTAAAAAGTTAGAAAAGCTTCGGGCCAAGTTAAAAGGGTGGGTTACGAAATGCAGGTTCAAAGAAAAAGATGAGGAAAGCCGATTAATTAAAGAAAAGGAAGACATGGAAAGACTTATGGAAGAGATAGAATTGGATGAGGCAGAATTATGGGTGTGGTCTGAATGTAAAAAAAGTATTCAAGAGATTGAGTATTATAGAACTCGTGACATAAGACAAAAGTCACGAGTGAAGTGGGCAGCCCTTGGAGACGAGAACACAAGTTTTTTCCATAGTGTTGTGAATGGTCGCAAAGCTAGAAATTCGATACCTGGGTTGGAGATTAGAGGAGAATGGATCTCCAAGCCGGCTTTAGTGAAGAGGGAGGTTTTAAATTTCTTTCGGACCCATTTTAAAGAGAATGTCCCGGTTCGGCCTAATCTTACTTGTGACGGTCTGCAATGTCTAAACGAGCAAGATGGGGATGCTTTGACTGCCATTTTTTCCTTGCAGGAAATAAAAGATGCAGTCTTTGGTTGTGGATCCAATAAGGCCCCTGGGCCAGATGGATTCAATTTCAGCTTCTTTAAACATTTTTGGGATGTTTTTGCAAGAGATTTCCACCGTATTTTATCTTACTTTCATGCCACAGGTTCTATAAACATGGGATGCGGGTCGGCTTTCATTTCTCTGATTCCTAAGGTTAAATCGCCTGTAGGTCTCAAAGACTATAGGCCCATTACTTTGATTGGGGCGATTAGTAAGGTTGTCTCTAAAGTCCTTGCTAATCGTCTCAAGAAGGTGATGGGTAAGTTAATCTCGGAGAATCAATCAGCTTTCCTTTCTGACCACTTTATCTTGGATGGGCCGTTGGTGATCAATGAAGTCTTAGAGTGGTTAAAAAGAAAGAAGAAAAAGGCGTTTATCCTAAAGATTGATTTCGAGAAGGCAAACGACAATGTTAACTGGCGTTTTTTATTGTCTTTGCTTTCTCAGATGGGGTTTCCTGATTTGTGGTGTAAATGGATAAAAGGAATCCTTGAGTCGGCTTTTGCTTCGGTTCTCGTTAATGGCTCCCCGACTTTCCAATTCAAAAGTGAAAAAGGCATTCGTCAAGGTGACCCGATTTCCCCATTCTTATTTCTTATTGTTATGGAGTGCCTTTCGTGGATGTTGAAAAAGGCTAATAATATGGGCATTCTTAAAGGGATTATTTTCTCGGATAACAATGTGGGTTTTAACCATATTTTCTTTGCGGACGATGCCTTAATTATTGGTGAATGGTCTAAAGAGAATCTCCAAAATACGGCTCGTATCCTTAGAATCTTCTATCTATGCTCGGGCCTCCGTATCAATATTCATAAGTCAAACTTATTCGGGATTGGTACGGAAGATGGAGAAGTGGATAGTATGCTTGATGTTTTGGGATGTCGAAGAGGGGTTTTTCCTTTTGTGTATTTGGGTATTAAAGTTGGAGCTAAAATGACTAGAATCAATAATTGGAGTTTGGTGGTGGATGTCATTAAGAATCGTTTAGCCGGTTGGCAAGCTAAACACCTTTCCATGGGTGGTCGTTTGATTCGCATTAAGTCTGTTTTGGAGAACTTACCCATCTATTATCTTTCCGTCTATAAAGCCCCTAAGGCGGTCTTAGAGAGTATCGAGGCGATTATGAGGCGTTTTCTTTGGGCGGGTTGTAGTGCGGATAAAAAGATAAATTGGGTGGCTTGGGATGTCATAACAACCTCTAAGAAGATGGGTGGCCTAGGCTTATCCAAATTGGAGGAAGTTAATGATGCGCTTCTTCTTAAATGGGCGTGGCGCTTTAAATCGGGTGGGGATTGTTTATGGAAGAAAGTGATTATTGGTTGTCATGGCCTTGGTAGATCTTGGTTTTCTCTTCCTTGTACCACTGCTGCGAGTGGGTGTTGGAAACAAATAACTAAGATCTGTGGAAAAACGATTGGGAGTGGTAGTAATCTTGACAGCTTTTTCGAAGGTATTGTGGGAGATGGTTCATCGATCAGATTCTGGGTGGATTCATGGCTCACTGAAGGCCCTCTTCGATTATACTATCCGCATTTATACAGACTTGAGACACAGAAGTGGGTGATGATATCGGAGAGGCTGAAAGTAGTGGATGGCATCAAAAATTTGCAGTGGCAGTGGCGTTCGAGTCCTTCATCAGCTGCAGAAGTTTCGGAGCTGTTCAATTTGATGGAGGACATTTATAATTTCGATTGGAAAGGTGGTAAGGATAAGTGGAGATGGAAAGCATGTTCGTCTGGGGAATTCTCTGTCTCAAGCGCTAAGCAGCTGTTAGCTGCTGATCCATGCAACAGCAGTCAGAACAAGATGCGATGGAAGGTTTGGGTTCCCTTGAAAGTTAGGATTATGGTGTGGAGATCCCTTATTAATCGGTTGCCGACTAAAAATGAATTGCATAAACGGGGAGTTATCCTGCAAAGCAACTTATGCGAGCTGTGTAACACGGATGTTGAAACGAATACGCATTTATTCACAGGATGCTTTTTCTTCGCTGAAGTTTGGTACCGGGTGGAAGCATGGTGTCGATTGAATCCGTTACTTATCTTTGATGTTGCCGATTTAATGGAGATAACAAGCTCCCAGCCATTCACTAAAGATGCTAAATACATCCTCCGAGGCATTGTCTTTTCTACTATGTGGGCCATTTGGATTGAGCGTAACGATCGTATTTTCAAAAGCAAGTGGCGGCGGGCGATTGAAGTGGTTGAGAGTATTAAGATGTCTTCGTATTTTTGGTTTAAACATAGATCTAAGTTGAAATGTTTAGATTGGATTGATTGGTGTAAATATCCGTTAGACATGGTGTAATTCCGGTTGTTGCCCGGGGGTCCTTTCTTTGAGGACGCTCGTGGCTGTTTTTTGTTGAAATTTACCTTCCAAAAAAAAATTGTAATATGAATTCTTTACACATCATTGTATTCAGTATACTTTGTATTTGGATTTTGTTTCTCTTTATATGATTTGATGGGAATAGTGGTCTTGTAATCCTTATAATACGCTAGTATGCTATGATGCGCATGGTATTGTTTATATGCATATGCTATGATAGCAAATCGTTTTTGTTCCATGTTATACGCTAGTGCCATTACAATTTTTAAATTTATATTTTATGTTGTTGGTTGATTCCATATTGATTATAACATGTTCAGGTTTTTGGAAACTTTATGTTTTTAGAGCAATAGATTAGGAATAGGTGTCCAAACGAGACTGAGCGACTTGAGAACTACTTGGATCAGCTCGATAAAAAGCTCGAACGAACCAAGCTTTAACGAGCCCGAGTCCAAGCCCCGAGCCTGAATTATGACTCATATAGTTATAGAAACAACTCCCCACTAATATTTCATAGATTGAGAAGGCATTAGATAGTGAGATTGAGTTATCTTTCTTAATTAAACATTTTGACTTTATCAAGACAAATTATACTACATGTACCTATCTGCTTATACTTAGAATTACCTACTACGTACCAACTACCTAATACTCCTAACTTAAAACCTTCTCTATATACGGTGGCTTGAGCTGACATGTAAGACTATGATATATTTACATGTTATTGTATAACTATAAGTATATAATTGAAACTTTTAATCCTATTTAATTATCTCTACTTGTCATTATTGAGTGAATTTCAAATTATCCGTTTGTGCTTTGATAATTAATTAAAATGTTAGTACCAGGATAAAAAGAGTTAGAAAATACCATGCAGATGATTTTTCACAGAACCCATTTGCATGTATTCATAAACAAGAATCCTCTGATCTCCATCTGCGCAATATCCTATTAATTCAACAAGATTTGGATGTCGAAGACGACTCAACATCATGACTTCAGCAAGGAACTCTTTGTTCGCTTTCGTTCCCTGTCTATCTAGCTGCTTAACAGCCACAACCTTCACACAAATAGTTTCGTTAACTAATGATATAAAAGCGTACTTTTAACATAGGCAAATTGGATTCTAATAATCAGAACTATGATCCATTAGCAAGTAATAATCCATTCTAACAAGTGCAATTTCATTCTAACAGAAAAATAACTTCGTTGAAGCTAACGAGCAATTGATTGATTTTTGCCTCAATCATAATGTTGTAAATTGTTTAGGAACTACATTGATCAAAGTTGGGGTGGACATAGTTACTTCTTTGCTATAGTAGGATTGCTCTTAGCAACGAAAGACAAAATTATGAGTGTCATTTATCACTTCTCTGCTATATACAATTATCGGCCAATGGATCATAGTTTAGATTATTAAAACTTTTACCTGTAACACAAAAGCGAAAACATGTTGACACTAGTAAATATCTAGGTCACTAACCTGGCCAGTACCCTGGAGGGTTCCTTTAAAAACTTTTCCAACTCTATTCTCACCTAGTAGAGTTTCTCGTCGGAAATTCTTTGTGGCCATGGCTAACTCTCGGAAACCAAAATTACGGGCTGGGTTATCCGCAACTTCATTGGTTCCATTTATGTTGGTGGTAGCGCTTTCATGATTTTGGTTATTGGGTTTACTAGCGGGGACTGATGATGTATCCATAGTAATTACTGAAACAAAATCATATTACAAAATTAGAGTTATGTGGAATGGTCCGAATTAAAGCTAGTGCATAGTTGATTTTCTTCAAACTGTAAGGAATGTGTGAATCTTTTAAAAGAAAGAAACCAAAGATTTTATTTACGCCTCTATTATTCAAGATAATGAAGCAAAGATATATAAATTAATGATTGAGAATGTTACATGCTATTCCTATCAAAGGGCATGCTTTTTATTGGTATTAAGGTGAGTTGGCAAATTGTCCATCCAAAGGCCGAACATAGTGGGGCGTTACATAGCGGGGAAAGGCAACATAGCGCCCTATAGCACCGCCGCACACCACTACCGCCGGCGCTATGGGGTCTGAATTTTGAATCCAGGCGAAAATCATCACGTCGTTGCCCAACCTTCTCCACTCACACACATATATATACATACATATGTATGTATAAATTGAAGGGGTTATATAACACCCTTACCACTATACCCTCTTTTGATATAAAGTCCCATAAAGCCCCTCAATCAAACATTTTGCCACTTGTCACATAACGCCCTCAAAAGGGCTTGATGACTACACATGGTCTAATGCGGTTGAGGGTCTAAGCCCCAAGGTCAAGAAAATATGTAAATTTAAAAATAGGTTTAAAAGGTGTTTGTTAGCTGTGTTCTGATAAAAGAAAAGAAAAATGAAATATGTTATTCATGTTTACTATTCTTGTTTTGTCCATACACTGAATGTATTATAATCGAATTTGTCAGTGTACCTCTTCTTTTGATCCATATTTTGGGATACAAAAGGTGACTAATTTATCTCCCTAAAAGGTCATGCCTTTTGGTTACACATAATGTAGAAAAATAGACATCCATGAGTGCACTGTTTGATGGTCGATATTTTGATATAGTGCACTATCTGAATAAACATAACTTGAATGATGGAAACACTGTTGATGTTATTCTTGTTGTATGTAGTTAACTAGTGGAATTTTCGCGCTTCGCTGCGGGCTTTTAGTTCATATCGGTTTGGTTTGTTACTATACAAGTACCGGTAATAATGTTGTTTGGGTGGTATCGGTTCGACTCGTTACCGTACCATTACCGTAACAATGTTGTTAGGCACATTAAGAAAATCATTAAAAATGAATATGGTATCGAAACCAATGTTATTTTGTTGGTATTGGTTTAGTTTTTAAGGAAAGAACAAAAAATAACTATATTTGATATGTTCAAATAATCTTTTTATCAAATCCTGGATAAAATAAACACGCCGTAACGAATATTCGAAATTTATAAAACATTATATTATTTTGCTAAAGTAACGAAGAAGGTAAACTCGTCACTTAAAAAAAAAACTAAATCCCAACATAACGTTGATTACATGTACGCATGTGCTTTGATCAGTTGTAAATTATTATTAACAACTCGATTTTAAGCATTTCATCATAATTATATATAAAATCTTATAAAACATTGTATCTTAATAGTTATAAGCAAAAAAATATAATATGTTTAAAAGTAATTTTATCATAAAAATTACTATAAAAAAGATTTATTTTAAAATAATAAAATAAAAGCCACAATAAAAAAAACATTTCTAAAATAAAACATTGTATCTTAATAGTTATAAGCAAAAAATATAATATGTTTAAAATTAATTTTAGTATAATAAAAAAAAAACATTTCTAAAACCTTTTAATTTCATACTTGTAAACCTTTGGGAAAGTAATATATTTCATATTGTACCATGTGTTTCATTAATTGTATTTCAACCAGTTGGATTCCCCCGCCGCTTCACGACGGGATTTCGGTCTATAACAGTTTGGTGCAGTTTGTTACGGTACTGATAAAGTACCGACCCTAGGTGTAGTAATGAAATGAAAAAATCTAAATAACAAAGCCGTGATATGTTTCAAAATCTTTATCTTAGATCTTTTTAGCATAAAGTTGTATTTTATTATGTATTTTTAAGAATTTTACCCTTTTTTACTTACCTACCAATTCATATGTTTAGTCATTGTTAAATCATCAAAAAGGGTATTAAATAGAAATTTAACCGACTCAAAAAAGAATTTTTAATTTGAAAACAGTGTAAGAAAATAGCCATTATGAAAAAGAAAAACAGAAAGAGTAAAGAGAAAAAATGGTAAAACTTCAAAAATTAAACCTTGAAAATAAAATATTGTAATGAGTGTTCACGTGTCTTTTGTCAGCCACTTTCCCTGACCAAGAACCCTTTGTTTTATCATTTTCATTCCTATGACCACATTCACCTTTCCTCACAAATCTATTTTCTCCTTTTACAGTTTTATTGATCTATTCAGATCATGTCCTCGGGCATATTAGTCGTGACCTCCTGCAGTGACGGTTGCGACAAAATAAAAGGCAACATTTACTTTACAACCCTGTTTTCTTCGGTTGCAATTGCAGATAACACATTTCAAGAATTAGAGAGAGAGAGAGGGTCAACAGTTCTCGCCAACCTGTTCCGAACTTCCGCTATGACCGTTGTTACATTCCAGTCACCGGCGATAAGGACGGTTCCGGTCACATGCAGTGACAAATATAGGGTTCCGGCATGATACCCGGTCACCTCTTTTCGATTTTACCCTTGTTTATAAATTGACAACTGACGATGCATACGAAGTCTAGATTTACCGCCACCGGAGTCCCTCTTTGTTTTGGTTTACCGTTTCAAACGCGGTGGTGATCGACCATGTGCTTGTACAATACCATGATGATCTCTGACGTATTAAAAGGAAGACTACCGAGAACATAAAGATATTGGATGGACCGGCAGATGTAGGTAACCAAAACTGGGAAACTGGAACTGTTACTAAGACCCTACGTAAATTGTATATATAGTATAATGTACATCTCCTTTACATTTGTTAGGCCGGAGGGTGTGGGGGCGCCACACTCGCCACGTCAGAGGATATAGCGCCCCCGACGCTATACACCCACACCCAGCCAATTAACATGGGGCGCTATACATCACTCGCGAACATGGTAACGAGGGAGGAGGGGGTTATCAGGTGGGGCCCACTTGCTTGCACCGATCAATTTTTTTTTATTTTTTTTTATTTTGCTCTATATACGCCCCTAGGGGTTATCACCACACCCTCCATGTTAAAGGGAGGTTATAAAGCCCCCTTGGCTGACGTGGCGCCTACGTGGCGCTGAAATGTTCTTATAAAGCCTCAAGGGGGTTATCCCACACCCTCTAGCCTTAGGATATATAATGATGGGGAAACTAATGATAACAAACAAGGATGTAATTAAATCTATCAAAGCAAATTATTATTTAGTTGAAAAATCATTTTATTGATAATGATTCCCGAGTTGCCAATGATGTAAGAATGGAATATATGAATGATAATTCCTCAATGAAGATTTATGGATAATGATGGAGAATTTTGATAACGATGTTAGTTGGACTTTATTTTTGAATTACAAATCTTGTTAGGCTAGGGGGTGTGGATTGGCGCCCCGCCATCTCATGAACTTTAGTACCCCCATTTAGTTAAACCACCCAACCTCCGTTAAAAGGGGCGCCATCCTGGCCTTCCGCCAAAGTAGTAGCGCGCGCGAGAGATGAAATCAAGGGGCCTCACCTAATGTAAACCAATCAGATTTTTTATTTATCTTTTTTTAATATAGTTAAAAAGAGGCTTTATAAGTGTCGTTATTCCACACCGTGCAAGTTAGTGATAAAGCCCTCTGCTTTTGTGTCGCTTACGTGGCATAATAAAGCCCATAAGGCTTTAAACCACACCCTCTAGCCTTATTGACTTTAGATGATGTGTATAACTAATAATGTTAGTTTTATATTTTATAGATATACTAGGTTTGGACTTCGTGCATTACATGGGTTGAATAAATTTAATTTTATATACTAAATTATTAAAAAATATATCTTTAAAAATCTCGTTTATTATACAGGTTGAACAAATATAATTTTATATACTAAATAAAAAAAATTATATCTTTAAGAACATGTAAACTATACTGAATAAATGTAATTCTATATACCAAATAATAATAAAATATCTTTAAAAACCCTGTGTATTACACAAGTTAAATAAATGTAATATTGTATACTAAATAATAAAAAGTTATATCTTTAAAACATCATTGATCTTGTACGGGTTAAATAAATCTAATTTTATATACTAAATAATAAAAAAAGTCATATCTTTAAAAATCCAATGCATTACGCTAGTTAAATAAATGTAATTTTGTATAGTAAAAAAAATACATAGATTTATATAATTCGAATTTGAATATGTTATTGGATTTGGTTTAAAAATCATAATTTTGATTCAATTTAATTCGAATTGATTACACCCCAATTTAAAAAATCAAAAACAAAATATTCGCTTCTATTCCTATTTAGTGTTTTATATTTAAAATTTGGCCTAATGTCTAATAAGTTATTTTGTGTATTTTGTTTGTAGTTTTAATTTTTGATATCAACGAATTATTGTTTTCTTAAGTTTAAGATTATTGTTTTGTGTTATTTATCAAAAATATCTTAAATTAACAATTTAATTTGAAGATAACATTTTATTAGAAAAATAGAAAGATTCTATCCGACATTCAAAGTAAGATGAGATATAATATTAATTTATTATTTATTTAACTAATATAAGATAAATATGGAAAAGAGGTGGGAAAAATAAAAAAAAAATATCTTTAATGAATAACATGTGTCACACATTGTTTCATTTATTCATCCATAATCAATGCAAGGTGTTAAATACATCCAAAAACACGTCTAATTAGCTGCTACATTAGATTTTTACAATTACACAAAAATTATTCATTTTTACTCAACCCTAAAAATGTGTTTACCAATACTAATATTTCTATATCTTCACTACCTTTTACATTTTATTTTTAATACTCAAATTTTTTAATTAATATATTTTCTGTTTTAGTATTATAAAAATATTAATAATATAATTAAATGTAATTAAATTCAACATACTAGAATTAAATAATTAAACTTAACTAATTACTTCCTTATACTTTAGTACAAAAAGATTAAAACTACTAACAGACTTGAAGAAACTAAAAACACGTGACTAAAACTAAAAACTAAAGTCAACTAATTACTATCTTACTGTTTAGAAGAAAAATATTAAAAGCAAAACAAAAAAAAAGCTATTTCTATTATGACTATTTAAAGATAAAGAAAAATAGAAAACAATTCTTTTAACACCAAGGGCCCCTAACTCCATATGCAAATGCACCGCAGGAAGGTAAGAACAACCTCTCAAATGTACATTTCCTCTTATGCTAATTTTATTGTTGCTCATACCATATCACCCAAATGCACTTCTAAATGCGGTTCATTCGGTTTGGTCTTCAATGAATACGTGTCATACCTTGATTTCTTTTATTAGACCAATGTGTGAAATTACATAATTAAAAGTACATAAGTTGGTCTAGTCTAGTGGTTAGTCACTTGATTTTTTCTCTTTGAGGTTCCAAGTTCAACTTCCACTAGCATCACTTTAAAGGACATTGGTGGTGGCAATGAAGTTTAGAACTAGGCTTCTCTGTAGGTCGCCAGTTCGAAACCGAGCCGAACTGGGTATTACCGCAGTGGGCCTTAGGTCGCCAGTTCGAAACCGAGCCGAACTGGGTATTACCGCATGTGCCTTAGGGTGGGCGGGTTTTACCTAGAACTTGTGGCTTGGTCGTTCGGGTATGCATCACTTTAAAGGACATTGGTGGTGGCAATGAAGTTTAGAACTAGGCTTCTCTGTAGGTCGCCAGTTCAAAACCGAGCCGAACTGGGTATTACCGCAGTGTGCCTTAGGGTGGGCGGGTTTTACCTAGAACTTGTGGCTTGGTCGTTCGGGTATGCATCCAACTCTGACCGTTGTTGATGAGTGAATTTATTTGCTCGATTGAGAGCATCCCAAGATACTTCTTCGGTAATTTAGTTGACCGTTCATAAAAAAAGTACACGTGTTATTCATTAAAAATATCTATTTTTTTTTTATTTTCCCGCCTCTTTTTATATGGTATATAGGGGCTGTTTGGCTAAGCTTTTCAAAACTACTTATTTGCTTTTCTGAAA
This sequence comes from Helianthus tuberosus, assembly GCA_030545235.1. Classification (NCBI taxonomy): domain Eukaryota; kingdom Viridiplantae; phylum Streptophyta; class Magnoliopsida; order Asterales; family Asteraceae; genus Helianthus; species Helianthus tuberosus. Next base: position 93,718,208 of record CM060399.1, on the reverse strand, counting down.
AGCAAATAAGTTAATAAGCTGTTTTGAAAAGCTTTAAAATGGAGCTTTTCAGAAAGCAAATAAGCAAATAAGTCATTTTGAAAAGCTTAGCCAAACAGCCCCATAGTATAGAACAGATTTGTATTATTTAAAGCTCATTTTTTTAAGTTTATAACTAAATAAATAAATATCTTTGTGGTTCACCAACATAGCTGAACATGAGTAATATCGTGTTAGTGTTATTAGTGACCAGTGGCGGATCCAGAAATTTTTTCCAAGAGGTTCACTTTTTTAAATGTTCCAATTTCATATATCCAAATATAAATTAAATCCGGGTCGGTTTGACGGTTCGGGTTAGATAAAGTTCACCACATAATAAAATTAAGATACAATAATAAAAGAGCATGGTCATGATAAATTTAAAAACACTTAATATGAATAAGATGATCTTTACGAATAAAAAAACGTACCTATATAGAACAAATTATGAAAAAAAAGAACGACCACTAAACTTGATAAAAAAAAAGTAATCAATTTGACTAATAAAAGAAGATGCAAACTGTAAACTAATCATGTTGTCAAAATTAAAAAAAAAAATGCAATCTGTAACCTAATCATGCTACCAAATAAATATTTCAAACCTTAAACATCCATTCACTACATCAAAACCAACAAATGTATAAGATCTGAGATTCTGTGTACTCAATTGAAAAGGTCAGGAATCCCTGGTGACAATATTGTTCTACTTAAAACTCTTTTGCTATTATAGACTTGCAATTCTCCATGAAACAATAATTATCACAGAAGGCAAAATCATGATAGTAACCCCACAAAATCTATAAGCTATATCAAAATCATATAAATCACCTTGATTAAATACAGAAACTAGGGCCATTTTTTATGAAAGAAGCCAAGGTTCCACTTTTATGGGATATTAACAGCAAGTTATAAGATATCAACAAGTTCATAAAACAAGTGTTTCATTTGTTTTATCTCTTTGTTCACCAACTATATAAAAGATCTGTTACCTGGAAGGAGATGAAGCTACATACTATCGATTTTGCAAGGGGGGTTGTGGGTTTCTGATATGCGAGGGAACACAATGGAAAAACCCTAATTCCCAATATTCATTTTTTAGTAAAAAAAATAGAAAGAAAAACGTGAAATACGACATGATGAGAATCGAACTCGAGACCACAAACGTATTCACTATGCGTTTTACCAGTAGACCAATTCACACATTTGTTATCAGGTTCCCATACAAAACATTTAAGGGTTCCTTCAGTATTTTCTATATGACTCTACGTTATAAATTACAAACCGAACGGGTTCCCGGGAACCCCCTCTTTGGCTCTAAATCCGCCCCTGTTAGTGACTGACTGCCAACAATAAATGTAAATTCATTTATGTAATTGTATGCATTTGGATGAAAGTTAAATGTACCAGTATAAGAACATGCGTAGTTGTTGGGGTGAATAATGCCCCACTCTAGGGCGTTTTGTGCCATGTGGCAGCCCAGTCAGCAATGGGGCATTATTGGTCGTTTTTACAAAAGAGGTGTAGTGGGGATGTGGGGATTGTGGGGCATTATGTTTGTAATAAAATAAAATAAAAAAACAATTTAATAAATGTTATTGGACAAAACAATGCAAACTCAAATCTGATTGGACAAGATCTCCCCCCTTTGGCGTGATTTATAAAACGCCTGCACAAAAAAATTGCCAATCACGCCCATGCGTAGTGGGGATGTGGGCGATATGGACGTGATTGAGCCCCAAAAACGCCCAAAAGTACAACCACTACTGGTGTTCTAAGCACAATCTAATTGATATTTGTTCGCTTCCCACTACCTATTTTTTTATTGTCTAACTAAGAATATATTGTCATTTTCAAACATGATTAAAAGTACCATTTGTTAGATTGAAATGAATGAAAGATTGAAACTTTTTCCATCGCGAATTTCGTTTTTTTTCCTTTCACAATTAAATATACTAAGAAAACATGTTAAACTATTTTAGAATCTAATCGGTTATTTTACCATTGTCATAATTAACTAAATATAAATAAAATATAACCAACTATTTTTAACAATACAAAATATATACTAATCAATAATATGTTAATAATTTCGAGAACCACTTTAACTCGTATACAACTCAATATATAAGCTTATTAGAATAAATGTATATTTCAATACGGTTAGGATCTTTTAATATATTCTATTTAATGTTTTTTTTTTTTTTTTTTGAAAAACTTATGAGCATACGCTAAATAATCTAGATATACATATTTTTATACGTTGAAATAAAAAAAAATATATATAGGGAGATAAACTTAAAGTAAGAGTAGGCAGAGATAAATAAACTTTTTTTTTTAATTTTATTATTTTCTTAAATTTGATTATGTCATTCTCGATAGTATATAACTTCTAAACTAAAAAATCCCATATACATACGTGTGTGGCCACACTCACTTTTCATTATCTAATTAAGGTAAGTTAATTAGGTTTTTTTAAATATTAATTATACTTATAAAAGGTTAGGAGTTGTGTGCTATACAACTAAAGGGATAGAAGTTCAAATCATGCAACTTACACATGATATTGGTATAATTATGTTAGAAAGTTTAGGGTTGTTGTTAAAAAAAGTTACCAAATGTTGTTTGAATATTGATTTTTTTCTTTAATATAGTGTTGTTGAAGGGTATTAATAAGGTACTATAAAGTTACAAGGTTTATTTAAATAGGGGATGGTTCAAATGAAAACCACTTTTATTGTGAAAACTAACTAAAAAAAGCCTAAAAAACACACAAATTTTTTTTTCAATTTTTTTTTATAGAAGTCGCTGGTTTTTATATATGAAAAAAATCTTTTTTTCAAAAAAAAAAAAATTTTTTTTTTGTAGTACACATGTGTAGTAGACATATACATGTGTAGTATTACACATGTGAACTACACAAATTTTTTTTTTTTTGAAATTTTTTTTATATAAAAAACCTGCGAAAATTATTATGCAAAAAAAAAATAAAATTTTGGTATGTTTTTTTGGCTTTTTTAATTAGTTTTCGAGTTTTCACAATAACTAGTGGTTTTCATTTGAACCTTCCCTTATTTAAATATATTGACAAATTGTCTGAGATCAAGAAGATTGCAGTTGTGAATGATTGAAAAAATAACCTAAAACACAAAATCCAAGTTCTTACATCAAAATAGTTTCTGTCATTGTATATGTTTATTCCATCATAAACAGAATGCACCAAGACATCATAATTTCTCTCATTATGAATTAACAAAATAATTGTAAGCATGGATCGAATCTCTAAAAGAACAAAAGGTGGTAATTAGTCTCTCCTATTGTCTTATATTTCAAAAATACTTTTATCATCAAAAACATGCATGCATGCAGAGAAACATACCTGGAGGTTGAGAAGTGGGGTGTCCTTTTGCTTGTGCGTCACGCAAATCCTCTTGTTCATTGATATCTGATTCCTTGCTTCCGAAGCAGGGCAGACAATTCATATCTCATGCTCACATATGTTATCTCTATCATGAATTATAAACGACCCACGAATGAAGATTCGTTCAAGGAAATTGCACCGAGTTGTAAACCAATGTTTCTATCTTACATATATGTTTATCTTTAAAGCTCAAATCATATATATATATATATATATATATATATATATATATATATATATATATATATATATATATATATATATATATATATATATATCAGAATTTAGTCATTTCGTAATGACATTGTAAACGTGGAAATGTGAAGGAATTTTTCTTGACTGGACAAAGGAGGGGATAGGGTCCTCCATGCTCCGAATAGAGGGACTTGCAGGAGGACCCCCCGAATGCAGGAAAGCCATAAAGAAAGACATTTGGAGAGGACAAGAATTACATGGCTTTGGGAAAGCTTTTGGATGGAGGAAATTGTAGGGTTACAAATAGCCTTTGCTCTTTTATTTTCCTAAAATAGGTAGGTAGTGAAGTGAAGATATATGTGTTCTCATTTTGGAAGACTGTTTCATGTGAGAAGAGAGAATAGAATTCATTTTTCATTTTTATATAAATTAGAAATATAAGAAAACCGTTAAAATATAACGTCTATAAATCTATCTTAAAGTTAAAAAAATAAAAAAAATACATACACAAATTTTATTTATTTATACAATCTACACATATACGAATTAAATTCTATACACACTACCAAGTGTGACGCTAAGTTGGGGCCCTTACCCCTGCTTTTTTTTTTTTGCTGGTAAGTGTAAAGTTTACCGAATATTACAGAAAAAAATGTACGCTGTTTTTTTTTTGTTTGTAAGTGTAAAGTTTACCGAATATTTCAGAAAAAAATGTACAATACACTCTCCGCTATTTTTTCTTTAAAACTTTCGGCCTCCATATTTAAAAGTTCAAAATTTGCCAAGACTGTTAGAGCCTATAACAGACCTCATATGTCGTCGCTATAGCCTATCACGACGACACCTTGTCACAAACAGAGTTGTCAGCATTAAGTTGTGGCTAAAAGGTGTATTGTTCGTCGCTACAACAACGACACATCATTGCGATAGTTCTAATTTAAAAAAATTGGTTTCTAGGTTTTTTGGCAGAATATTTAAATACAAAACCTGTTCAATTCTAATATACATAACCATAAATCTTAAAATATTTAATATGTTAAATTTTAATACTAACCAAGACGATTAAAAAAATGTAGTCACAAATCTTATACAAACACGATACTGAGAAAATAAATCTTTTAGAAACACATCTATTGTGACCTATTGCCACAATATTTTTTTGATTCATGTGACCAAACACATCTTTTTAGAAACCTCTAGTCACACTTGTAATTTAAAATGTGACATTCACTAGCCACATTCACAATAAGTTTTAATATTGTGACTAAAACATAATTTATATGGTCACTTGCGAATTTGTGTGACCAAAAGTATGGTTATTAGTCACTTATAAATATTTATGTGTGGCTAAAAGAAAAATATGACTATAACTAATCTTTGGTCACATCTTAGTCGTTTTACGTGACCATCTACCTTACGCCTGCAATTGGACCCTAATCCATCACCTGCTGCTATGAGTTTAACTTCATCGCTTATCTAGTTTTAGAAAATTTTGAAAATATCCAATATCCATAGCTCATCAACATCGGTTAAAGCTCGTCTTGGTTTGGTAGGTGATTTACACCAAAAATTTTATGAAAATTAGGTTATAGAATTAGAAACCTAATAACTTACTGGTTGTGAATTTAGTTTTGTTCGTATGTGGTTTTATAGGTTTTTCTGAATTAAGTTCGGCCGTGAGTTGTCGAATTACTTTGAAGTTTGAAATTAGGGCTTACAATTATGTAGAATTTTTATTTGTGGTGTCGTATTATGAATCTTTCCAGGTATTATGATGTTGGGCTTCACATGTATATGATTAAAGATGTAGATATATATGAATCTTTATGTATTTCCATGTTGTATGTAGAACTGCGATTATTGTTGTAGTGTGATTTTGGATGTTCAACTTTTCTTTAGTCAACTTATCTGAGGGAATGCCTCCGAATAAATCGTTTATTAGTTTCGATGTTAATGCCTGCAAATTATTCAATCTTATGTGGTTATGATAATGTTGAGATAGTGTTAACTTGTCTGGTTAGGGACATTCAGTTTTTTTTATATTGGTTTTTAATAAATACGAATGATATCTTGAATCTTCATGTGTGTATTACTGTCAACTCAAGGCGTGTTATGCATATTTAGTGATATGTGTGTATAACAATTTTCTTTTCTATGTAGACCCGTGAAAAGTGTTGCATGCATTGTAGCTGGAACTTTAAAACTACTTTTAGTTAATGACAGAATCCGGTACAACCTTCTTTTATGATTTGTATATTACGTTACTATGGAGATTAGCATGACGAAAAGAACATTTGATGAATTACTCAAGGATGCCTAAAATAAAGCTTTAGTTTTGACTCCCTTTTTTTCATGCGAAGGTGATTAAAAGCCTTATTTCAGGCTCAATGATGGATTGCAACAAAGAGGAAGCAGTGAAGGCAAAAAACACTTGCAGAGAAGATGATGGAGATCAAAGACTTCTCTAGGTCCCTAAAGACTGCACTTAGGGCCCAACCACGCTTTATCATGAACTAGAAAACATTTCTCAGTTAATTTTGGTATGTGAAGTATATTGTTCCACTAAGAAGAATCATACGACACTGATAAGGACTGGTATGTAATTCTCAAAGTTGAGGCTTTAGCTGATGATATAACAATTAAAATACAGTACAGAAAATTTGCTCTTACACTCCATCCTGACAAAAACAAGTTTTCTGAAAGCCTAATGAATTCCACTCTTTCTTTCACACTTCACTTGTTTCAACTTATCAACGTATAAAAGATTCATCATCTTCAATCTTCCATTTCAGTTGGTTTTGCTATTGTTTCATTGATGGACAAGAGAGTTGAAGCCATGCTAGAGTTCAAACCCACCGCCACCCAACTGTTGAAGCACCCGCTCGCTATTGCCGCTTTGGTGCCTAAAGATGTTGTCGGTGCCCTCTCTGGTACTGCTGGCAAATATATTATTGCACCTCTTGACCGGATTAAACTCATCATGCAGGTCTCAAATTCAAATTTAATCTAGATTGTTGTGTTGTTTTACTTCTAGTTGTATCGTCCCCTTAACCCAACAAAAATGTAACCAAACCATAACTATAACTTCAAGATATTTTTAATGTTCTATATAGGTGTGAAACGGTGTAAATGTGTGTGAAAGTATATTGTTAGGCCCTATAGGTTTATGTATTAGTAGTTTTGTGGGTATTAGAGTGGGCTTAGGTGGTTTTGGGCCTAGGGTTTAGGGAGAATGCTCCATAATCTACTTACTATAAATAGTAAATCACCATTAGAAGCATGTGGTTGGTGAATTTTTTTTTGAAGAACTTGTATTAGACAATCTATTGTATGCAAGTTTAATCATCAATCGACAATCTTTCTTCTTCATCTCTTTTCTTATCATTGAATCTTAGCTTGTTTGTGTGATTCGGCCACCGAACAAGCTTGTGTGGTATCGTTGTGATATCATATCGGGTCTAACAATTGGTATCAGAGCCTATCGAACCTGTTTCCAGGCTCGGATCTGATATCACACGGATTCTGTATTTTGGACTGTGTTGGTTACTGTTTTCTGTTCGTGTTTCTGCTTGAGGACCTGCATCTCAGACCCATCTCCCATCATCTCGGATCATCTTCAAGGCATCTCAGATGATCTCAAACAACATCTCGGATCATCAACTTTGAAGATTGTCTTCATCTCGACCCTGGTAAGCATCTCGGACAAAACCCAAAGCATTTCGGACCATTTCTATTAAAGATTGCCATCATCTCGGACAACCTTCATAGCATCTCGGACAACCTTCACATCCTCTCGGACAACCTTCAAAGCATCTCGGATAAAGAACCTTGAAGATTTCCTTCATCTCGGATAGTATTCAAGTCATCTCGGATATTGTTAATTGAATTTTGCCTGCATCTCTGATAAACATCTATTCATCTCGGATAGTCTGTCATCTCAGACACTTCATCTCGGACACTTCATCATCTCGGACTCTTGATCATCTCGTACACTCCATCATCTCGGAACAATTTCATCATCTCAGAACAGTTTCATCATCTCGAATTGAACATGTTGAACCCAAACAGTGTTGTGACTGCTGCAGATCTTACCAATGCTACCCTTGCTGCTATTCAGACACAGTCTTTGGCTTTTCATCAAGAACTCGATCAAGGTATTGGTACATCCACCAAAGTTCGAAGGCTTCTGTGCGGAGATGACTACTATGAGTGGAAGTTCAGGTTTGAGCAGTATTGTAAGGCCAAGGAGCCTCACGTTTGGAGGAGTATTAGGAATGGACCACGTACTGTCATGTACACGACTGAAGATGACCCTCTAACCCAGATTCCAAACCTGAAAATATATGGACCGAAGAAGACATGAAAATTAGGGAAGAGGATGAAGGTGCAAAAGGAACTCTCTCAATGGCACTTGGACCAGACATTTCAATCCCAGTTAGGAACTGCAGTAGTGCAAAAGAGATTTGGGATAAGCTGACAAACTTGTTTGAGGCTAACGCTGATATGATGGCAAGCAAAGTGAACATGATGAATCCATAGTTCAGTTCTTTCAATCACATTTATGGCGAGACCTTTGAAAACCAGATAAGGAGATTCGTCAAACTTGTGTCACAAATGGTAAGTGCTGGAATCAACATCTCAAACAGTGGAATGAATCGCCAACTACTGAACTCGTTGCCAAAGAGCTGGGATGCCGTTGTTTCTATGATAAAGCATATGAAGAATCTGAATGAAGTTACACTTACTGAGCTGATTGCAACAATAAAGTCTTATGAGATCGATTATCAGCAGAGAGAGCTCAATCATAAGAATTCATTGATCGTCGCCGACATGACTAGTCCCAACAATGCTTCCTTGATGTCTCAGGGTCAACCCAATTTGGTTTTCAGTCCAGTTCGTGGAGTTGTAAACAACAATCTAAATGTCGTGTTCAATCCTATACCAGCGCAAAAGACCAATGATGTGCTTAAAATACAACATATAAATTGAATCAAATAAGGTATAAAAACTACCCCTTTTTAGTACTAATATTTGGAAAAGGAACAATTTAACGGCAAAAACCAACATAAATACAAAAAAAGAGAAGTTGACACTTCATACCGACCCTCTGAGCTTCACCCCAAGGCCAAAAATAACAAGTCAGAAGGCTGACATGGGGCTGTGCCACCCTGACACGGGGCTTTTGTGTCACCCGGCTATTTAGGCTGTACCGTACAAATGTAACACGTGTCATGAATAAATAAAAAGACTGTATTTGACTGATATTGATGTTTATATGTGATATTGGATGTGTTGGTAAATCCAAACGTTGATAAAAATTCTGTTGGCAACAATAAGATTAACGCTTATCGCGTAACGAACAAAATATGAAACGAACGTCGTTGACCACCCAATCAATGTTAAAATCCTAAAAATAGTCTGTTATGATTAGAATAGTAATTTTAACCATGTTCGGAAGGAAAAATAAATTAAAACGCTAAGAAACTCTATTTTTCGAGTTTGAGCGCTGATGTGGTGTAAATTATACATATTTTATGTCAATATTTCCTACCCTTTTGAGTAGGGCTGTCCAAACTGCTTGACGATCGAAGATCGCTCGACGATCGCTCGAAAAATGCTCGTTCGATTTCCGCTCAGTTTGTAAATGAGCCGATCGGATCGGTTCGATTCAAATTCAATCCGAGCATGAGCATAGCTCCGCTCGCTCGTCGATCGCTCGGTTTCGATCGAATTATTTTTATTAATAATTAATATATATATTTATATTATAGATTTTATAGATTAAAAACTCAAAAAATATAATAGCCCAAAAAAAAAAATTAAAAGCCCAAATCACATTCAACCCAACCCAACTTAATATTTAATACGTAAATCTAAGTATCTAAGTATCTAACCCTAAATCCTATTCAAAAGAGTATTCAGTATTCACTCACAATTCAGTCGCCGCTCCTGTGTTTCGCTCTCTAGTCTCCGACACAAACTGAGTGGTCTTCAATCTCCGGTCTTCAATCTGCAATTGTTCGTCGGACGGTCTTCAATCTGCAACAGTTCGTCGGACGGTCTTAAATCGTTTGGTATGTTAAATCGTTCAGTCGTATAACTTCAGTCTAATCGTCTGTTATGTTTCTGTTTGTTATGTTAAGCAGATTGTTTCTGTATGTTTAGCAGATTATTTCTGTTTATATGTTAAATCGTTTTTGGTAACCAGTTGGTTTCTGTTATGTTTCGTTTCTATTCGCACTTTATTTTGTGTTGCTTTTGTATTCGCACTTTAAGTTAGAATTTGTTTTTGTTGAACGAAGCCTTATTATTCAATCGAGCAAAAATGATCCGCTTGCTTTTTTTTAGGATTTGATAAAAACCGAGCGAAACCGAGCTGATCGATTCAAAACCGAGCCGATCGATTCAAATTCAATCCGAGCATGAGCATCACTTTTGCGATCGGTTTTACAAATTTGATCCGCTCGGATCGGATCGGTTGTAATTCAATCCGAGCATGAGCAGACCCTCGATCGGATCGGATCGGATCGTGAACACCCCTACTTTTGAGTGGCTTTATGGTTGTTTTTTTATTAAAATCCACTCGTAGTTGGTTTGTTGTTGAAGTTTGATGAGTTTTAGTGGAAACAAGGTAAAATGATTCAGTTAAGTGAAAAAAGATAAGAATGACGTGTTTCTAATTAAGAGTCAATCATCAAGTCGTTTATATAATTATAATTTCCGGTCTTAATCAATAAATATAAATGAATATGAGAATAGGAAATAAATACATAAAAACTAAATCCTACTGATATAGCTTTAGTTGACATGAAATTGACTTTCGGATGAATTAATATTGTGCAATAATATTGTGAAGATATAAATATGATACATCTATTTGGTGTAGGAAAAAAATACGTAATGGAGATCTCAATTAACTATTTGAAGTGAAAGAAAAGTATTAGTAATTAGTAGAGGTGGGCTAACTTAATTATGTATGTCTTGAGATGGGCTTGAGGGAGTTGCCATATAATTTTCGATAACCTCAGTGGAGGTTTTGGGCTATTATTATTAATTTCGAAGACATCAATTAGAGTGGACGACATAAGGTATCAAGGAGGCGGCTGAGGGGAACACTTTTGAGAAGATTAGAGGCCGATTTCAAGAAGGAGAAGCTGGTTCAAGATTCTAGGCTGCGATTCAATATTCGTGTCAGGGTTTGTAAAATAGTTAGTTTCTTGGTTTTCGATTACTTTGTATTTTCAAATGCATGAACATGTTTGCTATTTATCTCAGACTTGTTTATTGTTTATGAATATGTTTCTTGGCTAGTCATATTTTCTACCCGGGTTTGTGATGAATATTTGTTGATAGTTAGGAATATTTTGGTATTTGGTGATATAATGATGGAGTGATATTAAAGTAAGAGACCTAATTATTTTTGGCTAGATGTGTGTGCGTGCTTTATTCTAATTTATTATCGTTCAATCGTTCCTCATGTGTCTTTGTAAATGTCTTTCATGTATAGATGCATGTTAGGTTACCTACTTTGTGTTTGTAACTAGTTTATGGTGCACGTATTCCATAGGACATTGTTTGATAATTTAGAGGAGTTTAATGTTCTACCTATTCTTGAGACCGGAAGGAGATAGATAGTTAGGATTATCTTTGGTGCTAGGTATTTAGGTGCAGTGAGACCGGGAGGAGATCTGTCTAAGCTCTCTAATATTATTTGTTTTCCTAAGTCTTGTCAAGTGTTTTTAGGTTACCCCGTACACTCTAGGGTGTATTGTGATTAGTGAGACCGGGAGGAGATCTAGTCTTTGGGTACTTTAGTATTGTTGGAGAGACCGGGAGGTGATCCAACCCATACCAATGAGCTTTATTTGACCTTTAGGATCTTAGGAGAAGCTGATGAGACCGGGAGGAGATTCAACTTATCTTTAGTGTTAGAGTGTCATATTATTAGAACCTGGTTCCATCATAGTTACCATTGCCGAGAGAAAACCGATAGTCACGAATAGGATTCCAAACCTGGGTAGTACCTTCTCATCCTTGATTTCACCTTAGTAGCCTTCAGCCTGCGTCTAGGTAGTCTAGTTGTCTTAGTTAATTCCTTTAGTTTAATTAGTTAAACCCCCAAAATCCAAACAAATCAAATAAACCTGATAAGTAATTAGTTGAGTCAGAGTCTAGTGTAGCGTCGCTAGTGTCTCGTGGGTTCGATACTCGGACTTCATTAAGCTTTACTACGTACAATAGGTACACTTGCCTGTCAGTGGTCTAGCATTTAGAGAGTCTTAGTTTATAAATTTAAAACTAGGGTGTCTGGATTAGGTTAGTTTTTATTAGACTATAATTTGCACATCAAGTTTTTGGCGCCGTTGCCGGGGACACTTTGGCAATTCGTTATTAGCTTTGACTGATCTTATTTGTTTAATTGGTCTTATTTGTAATTTGAGTCTTAGGGTTTCAGTCCTAGAGTTTGTGTCTAGTAGTAGTGTGTCGAGTCATTATTTTTGTAAATATCTTTTATTAGTTAGTTAGTTTTTTTCTTTCCTCTCTCTACTTTGTGCTGTTTTTGCTACTCTTTTCATGGCAGGTTATCATAGCGAGTACCCTCCCTATGTTTGGGAGTTCGTGGAATCATGTCAAGTGTTCGCTCAGATAACATCAACAACACAAGACCAAGGAGATCCAAGGTTTCCCAAAATGCTCGCCATTCTTGAGCGAATGTTTGAGACACTGAGTCAAATGATTAAGGAAAGCATGAATCAGCATGTGGATCTAAGGTGTCAACATTGTGGTGGACCGCACGGGTATGAAGATTGCCCGGTTTACATGAATTAGAAGAAAAATCAAAGTACAATACGGTCTACATGGGATGATTACTGTCACACCCTGGCTTTGCGGAAGCGTGGTTATTTTGGTGTGACTTCTTAATACCATAGCTTAACCATAACAAAGCTATATGAAATAAAACCATGCAAGATCATCCATTTAATTAAGTTTTAAAAACCAAATACAACAACATTGTCTCAACGGAAACACATCCTAACGACATTGTTCAACAAACACAAACATCAACATGACATAAACACAGTTTAAGGATCGTGTCTTGTCCAGGAAAGAGTCACATTCCCCAAACCCGGATGACCTTGTAACTAGTGCAGCGGGAAAACGTGTCATACCGCGCCAGATCCTTTAATTCCCTGAAATACATGTAAGTTGAAAAATCAACAATAATGTTGATGGAGTTCATGTGTAGTGAGTATGTAAAACACTTGTAAGTATTAAAAAAAAAATTCCCTGGTATGTAGCAAATAAGGAAAAAGATATCACCAATGGTTTGCAAGGCCATTGATATGTGTGAAGTGCAAGTAGGAAGACTCAAACCTAGCGGATTTTGCGTTGGGCACAAAGTCACCCCGAGGCCCGTACTGTTGGACCTGGAGTTGGGCTCGCTACACCCAGATAGATCTACCACTTACGTCCCTTGGTCCTACAATGAGGATTAATGGCCTCCAGTTCCCGCCTACCCACTCACATGATCTAATAATTAACCCTCCTTACGCTAACCATACCATGTATAAAGTACTCGTAATCATAGTAACATGTATTTCACCCTCGCAGTTAGAAAACTAAAAACAGTTAAGAGAAAAGGGGGACATGAACTCACTGTGGTGCGTCTCTACCAAGTATGTCTCCTGATCAAGCAGCTGTGTGACGACCTACACGTACTAAGTCTATTAGACGGATGGCCGTGCCTTGGCTTAAGGTTTAAGTTTTTGGGAAATAGTTAGACAACTATTTCGTGTTTATATTTTTGTAAATACTTGGTAATTATTCTCCTTCCCAAGGATGGGGGATTTAATACATGTGTGTTCGAAATATATTATTAAGTCTCACTTAATATATTTTATTTCTTACTCCAAAATATAATCATTAACATTCGGTAATATTATTTTTATCCTAAAAATAATACTAGTATTTTCACAAAATAATCTTAAACACATATCAAGTGACTTTATGAAAAATATATACTAAATATATATTTACCAAGTTTTATTTTGTGAAATCCCACCTCCGATGTTTTGTAAATAAAGTCGTGGCGAAATCTATAATTTGAAAACAAGTCGAAAAGTATTTCTAACACTTATAGTGAAAATATTTCTAAGTGTTAGGTTTTTGGAAAAATTTCACCAGAGTTTCCCCTGTAACTGGAGGTGGCCACGCTTTTAAGCGTATCATTTTCTTTCATAAATCGAACCAACATTCTTTTCATTCAATCAAAACAATGTCCAAAACAACAAACTAGTAAATAAATATGTATATCGCATAAATTACATGAACTTGCGTTTTATCCAAGAATATAAAGTAAATTCCATTACTTTTAGTGGATCTTTATATAAATCCATCCGGTTTCGTAAAAACCCCGTTTTTAAAGAAATTCCATCTTTACAACTTCTTATCAATTTTTACAAAGATAGTTATTTTGTCGAAACTTAGTGCTACACAAGTGTTTACACACTTGTGTGTTCTATAAATCATTCTTGGTCATGTAAAATCCATTTTTAGAAAAATATGGTTTCTTCGACACTCGGTCCTTTGAAAATACCGCTTGTAGATCCGTAGATCTACTAGTTTTAAACACTATTTCGTAAGTAGAATCATTTTTACACAAGTTCAAGTTTGATGTGTGGTAGAGTTTCATCACTTCTTGTTACACTTAAACAAGCTTTATGTCATAATCCATGATCATGACCAATCCGGGTTATACGATGATCCGAGCTACCACAACATAGATCGGGCCTAAATAACCACACAAATCAAATACTACAAGATTTACACAACATTCAAGCTTTTAACCATCAATTTTAGCGTTTTTAGTAGACTTTTATGCTTCATCTTGTATGTTTGCGACTTTTAACCGTTACATATCTATTTAACCACTTTAAAATAGTTCGAGAAGATGATTTAAGCAACTTACTACTAGCTCGAGGCTAGGGAAGAATCTAGACGCAAAATGAGTGGATAAAAGCAATAGGGTGAGGTCCTTCACGTTCCGAATGCACCAAGATTCCTCGTATGCGATCCTTAGCACTTGTATAAGCTTGGAATGGCAAGGTCAAAACTCGAAAAATTGATGGATGTAGAGGGGTGGTCGGCCGTGAGTAGTAGAGAGGGTGAGAGAGTGTGTGTGTTGTTGAGTTTGTGATGAAAGTGATAATGTGCTAAGACATGAACTTATAGACAAATAAAATGATCATTATCCAAGGGTTCTTATGTCTAATAGATATTAAGCATAAGTGAATAAACTAATTAACAAAGGACAAGAGGTGTCCCCTCTTGGGGACGGTTTGGTTGAGGGGGGGGGGGGTCTTGGTTCAAATCCAACTAAATAGTTAAGCCTTAGTTAGTTAAGTGTGGAGGTTAACTCGGTTATTAGTGTGTTATGCGTTAAAGCGGGTGTTAGGGTATTCAGGGACCCTAACTGGCTCAGAAAAGATAAACAATGTGAATGGCAATATTTTCATGTTCCGGGTAAAGTCTGGTTGTTCGGTTGGATAGAGACCCATTAAAGTGCTTAACAAAGCTTTAAAGTGTCGTTATTATTATTTTTAGTGACACAACTTATTCCTCCAAAGTGTCGGGAATATTTTCCTCATGTTTTGGCACTTTATTAGTTAGCCAAATGCTGAATTTTGTACTTAGAGTACGTTTTAGGCACATCCGGTCACTGTAATTTATTCCTAGTGACGCTGTTCTACAACCCTTATATCCCTACACTCACCACTAGTGTAGCAAACTATCTCAGGCTCTTACAGGCCTTAGAGGCAGTACCTGCCTGGTGCTAGTCATGACAGCACGTTTAATAGGTTATCCGTTCATTGTGCTACTGTGCTTTTGGTGCATCAAGGTTGTCACAAAGGTGCTGTAAGCAAAACATGGAGTGACAGCAAGTAAAGTATGATGCAAGTAAGTACATGTATCAGTATTCAAGTAGCAGTTTATCCACAAGTTCAAGCAAGCACAGTAATTAAGCAGTAATTAATTATTAATTAAGTCGTACGGATACCTGGTTTAGTGAGGGTTGTCACATTCTCCCCCCGTTAGAAAAATTTCGTCCCGAAATTTTAAGTTCTGCTTGTAGATGCAGGGTTCTTAGGAAATAAGTGGGGGTATTTCTCTTTCATCCGGTCCTCACGCTCCCAGGTGTATTCAGGACCATGTCTGGCATTCCAACGAACTTTGACGAGCTTGACACTGCTCCGGCGGGTCTTGTTTACTTTCCAATCCGTAACCTCAACCGGTTCTTCAACGAAATGGAGCGTGTCGTCAACATGAATCTCGTCGGTGGGAATGGCAATGGTATCTTGAGTTGGACTTTTCTTCAGGTTGGATACATGAAATGTATCGTGAACTCCATTTAGCTCGGCAGGTAAGTCCAGCTTGTATGCTACTAGCCCTATTCTTTCCAAAATTCTGAAAGGGCCAATGTAACGCGGATTTAACTTCCCACGCTTTCCGAAGCGTGCCACACCCTTCCAGGGTGAAACTTTCAATAAAACCATATCTCCAACTTGGAATTCCAAATGTTTCCGGTTTGGATCTGCATAGGCTTTCTGTCTGTGGCGAGCTGTTTCGATGCGTTTTCGAATCTGCATAATCTTGTCTGTCTTCTCTTGGATGATTTCGGGACCAACAAGCTGCCTATCACCTGCGTCAGCCCAGCATAGGGGTGATCAGCACTTGCGTCCGTAAAGGGCTTCAAATGGCGCGACTCCAATACTGGTGTGGTAGCTGTTGTTGTATGAAAATTCGACCAAAGGCAAATGCTTGTCCCAGCTACCGCCCAAATCCACTACACATGCTCTCAGCATGTCTTCTAACGTCTGAATCGTTCGCTCGCTTTGACCGTCAATTTGCGGATGAAACGTAGTGCTCAGATTTAATTGTGAGCCAAAAGCTTCTTGGAAGGATTGCCATATCCTTGACACAAACCTTCCGTCTCTATCAGAGATGATCGAGAGAGGCACTCCATGACGTGCGACGATCTCTCTCATGTAAATTTCATCCAATTTGCTAGTGTTATCCTTCTCTTTGATTGGCAGAAAGTGTGCGGACTTTGTTAGGCGGTCAACTATCACCCAGATAGTGTCATGACCTCTTGGCGTTCTTGGCAACTTTGTAATAAAATCCATTGAGATTTGTTCCCATTTCCACTTGGGAATCTCAGGTTGTTGCAGAAGTCCTGAAGGCTTCTGGTATTCCGCTTTCACCTTAGCACACGTTAGACACTTGCTCACATAAACAACAACATCGCCTTTCATCCTAGGCCACCAATAGTAATCCTTGAGATCTTGGTACATCTTATCCGCTCCTGGATGGATAGAGTACCGCGATTTGTGAGCTTCATCAAAAATAACTTTCCTTAAACCACCAAACAGAGGAACCCAAATCCTTTTTCTCAAAACATAGCGTTCCTTCCTCCTTTGGTACCAAAAGCTTCTCCATCCCACGGAGATATTCTTCTTCAGGATTTCTTTCCTTAAGAGCTTCTTTCTGTGCGGCACGAATGCGCAAGGAAAGATCGGTTTGGATAATCATTTCTAAAGCCCTAACCCTTATGGGCTTGATCCTCTCCTTTCGACTTAGGGCATCGGCGACCACATTTGCCTTCCCTGGGTGGTACTTTATCTCGCAGTCGTAATCATTCAACAACTCAACCCATCGTCTCTGCCTCATATTCAGCTCCTTCTGATTGAATATGTGTTGTAGACTCTTGTGATCTGTGAAGATTGTACATTTCGTACCATAAAGGTAGTGTCTCCAGATCTTTAATGCAAAAACCACTGCGCCAAGTTCCAAATCATGTGTGGTATAGTTCTTTTCATGTACTTTCAATTGACGCGATGCGTAAGCAATAACCTTTTGGCGTTGCATCAACACACAACCCAATCCTTGACGTGAGGCGTCACAGTATACCACGAAATCATCTGTACCTTCTGGTAGTGCTAAGATTGGCGCATTGCAGAGCTTATCCTTCAATATCTGGAATGCTTCTTCCTGTTTGATTCCCCAATCAAACTTCTTATCTTTCTGCGTGAGGAGCGTCAATGGTTGAGCGATTTTTGAAAAATTCTCAATGAATCTTCGGTAGTAACCAGCCAAACCTAAGAATTCCCGAATTTCGGTTGGCGTCTTTGGCGTTTCCCAATTCTTGATCGCTTCGATCTTGGTTGGATCCACATGGATTCCATCTCCGTTCACCACGTATCCAAGAAATTGTACTTCACGTAGCCAAAACTCGCACTTAGAGAGCTTGGCATACAACTGCTCCTTCTTCAGCAACTCCAAAATAGCTCTTAAATGCTGTTCGTGCTCAGCCTTTGTTCTTGAATAAATCAAGATGTCGTCGATAAACACAATCACGAACTTGTCCAAGTACGGCTTGCAAACTCTATTCATCAAGTCCATAAAGACCGCAGGTGCGTTTGTCAATCCAAACGGCATAACAAGGAACTCGTAGTGTCCATATCGAGTTCTGA
Source organism: Helianthus tuberosus (assembly GCA_030545235.1). Taxonomy (NCBI): domain Eukaryota; kingdom Viridiplantae; phylum Streptophyta; class Magnoliopsida; order Asterales; family Asteraceae; genus Helianthus; species Helianthus tuberosus. Next base: position 93,700,046 of record CM060399.1, on the reverse strand, counting down.
AGGCTGTCTTCGGGATACTCTCCTCTTGTATCCTTAACTGATGGTATCCAGATCGAAGGTCGATATTTGAATAAAAGCTTGAACCTTGCAGTTGGTCGAATAGATCATCGATTCTTGGCAGAGGATATCTATTCTTGATCGTTAGCTTGTTCAATTCTCTGTAGTCGATGCACATACGAAAACTACCGTCCTTCTTCTTGACAAACAGGACCGGAGCTCCCCAAGGCGAGAAGCTTGGTCGGATAAATCCCTTGTCTAACAACTCTTGAAGTTGTGTCGACAATTCTTGCATCTCAGACGGGGCAAGTCTATAAGGTGCCTTAGCCACAGGCGCGGCGCCTGGAACTAAATCGATGTGAAACTCTACTTGCCTCTGAGGTGGCAGTCCAGGCAAGTCCTCTGGGAAGACTTCTGGATATTCCCTCACGACAGGGATGTCTTCGATCTTCGGTTCTGCAGCTTTCTTGTCTACAATGTGTGCCAGGAAGGCAGCACATCCTTTCTGCAAACACTTTCGCGCTTTCAGGCAGCTGATAATTCTCAACGGCGTATCACGCTTTTCACCATGAACCACAATTGTTTCACCCTCTTCGGTTGGGATACGAATAACCTTTTCGTGACAAACTATCTCAGCCTTGTTGCCTGATAACCAATCCATTCCTACCACCACGTCGAAGCTTCCCAACTGGACTGGTAGTAGATCCAGAGCAAACTCACGCTCTCCCAATTCGATCACACAGCCTCTGACAACTTCATTGGCTTCTACTAACTTCCCATTGGCCAATTCGATTGAGTAGGGAATATCTAACTTACTAGCGGTTAAACCAAGCATATTCTTAAATTCTAACGATACGAAACTATAATCGGCACCAGTATCAAATAAAACAGATGCATAGCGTTGGTTCACAGGGAACGTACCAGTAACGACATTGGGGTCCTGGCGCGCTTCCTTCGCTTCGATATGGAACACTCTTCCACGGGCTTGGTTCAACTCTGGGCAGTTCCTTTTAAAATGCCCAATGTCACCACAGTTAAAACAACCCATTCTTTGACCATTTCCTGCTCCATTCCCAGCTTGATTGTTGTTTTGGTTCGCATTACCAGCTTGATTCACATTGTTGCCTCGATTCCCGTTTCCTCCATTGTTCCCCTGTGGGCGATTCCCAATACCACCACGATTATTATTTCTATATCCTCATCTGGGTCGAATCCTGGGGGAAAGACAGGATCGGAGTCCTCCTCAACATCGTGGTCGAAAGCAAAGCTAGAAGCAGGGGCAACAGAGGATGCTCTATCTGGATCTGAACCGTGGGAAAAGTGTTGCGCACTCTGAGTGTGTGAAGGTGCGGAGGCCACAGACTCGAAAGAGTCTGGGACCGGAGAGTGAGCAGGTGACTCCTCAGCGGGAGCATCTGCGATCAACAAAAGATCTCCAGCAGCAAGAAGGGCCTCGCCCTGAACCTCATCCTCTAAGGGCTCGTCATCAAACAGATCGACGTCGGGAAGCAAATCGTAAGCAGGATATGAAGCAAGTGGTATGGGAGCAGGGATCTCTGCAAGTGGTAGGTCCCCGGCCAAAGGGCCATCAGCGAGCTCATCAGCACCATCAGGTAACGCAAAGGGCTGAAAGTCATCCTCATCTGTGCTAGTAACGTCGGATGTGTGAACCTCGCGCTCTGAAGACTCTAGGTCGTCTGATACTATAGGTCTAGGGCCTGTGGTGTCTGAATCACCAGTGCCGGTTGAGTCCATGTGTCTGTAACATAAACACAAATGTGCACAAATAATCAGTCATACAATCAGATAAGCACATTAGTCACCAAGTAAGCAATCAAATAATTCTCCTAATCCCACTAGCCTCCCAGCCTCCCAGACTGCTCTTCCTAGTCCCACTAGCCAATTCTCCTAGTCCCACTAGCCAACTACCTCGACCTCCCAGACCGAGCCTTAGCCTCCCAGACTGAGCCTATAAATAATAAATAAATGTGCTCAACATTTATTGTAAAAAGTTTTGGATCTGGACTTAAATGGTATGCAATAAAAAAATGTTTTCGTGAGAGCCCTAGTGATCATAGTCTAGACTCGAGAAGGAATCCTAGTTCGCTATGAACCTGGCTCTGATACCAAGCTGTCACACCCTGGCTTTGCGGAAGCGTGGTTATTTTGGTGTGACTTCTTAATACCATAGATTAACCATAACAAAGCTATATGAAATAAAACCATGCAAGATCATCCATTTAATTAAGTTTTAAAAACCAAATACAACAACATTGTCTCAACGGAAACACATCCTAACGACATTATTCAACAAACACAAACATCAACATGACATAAACACAGTTTAAGGATTGTGACTTGTCCAGGAAAGAGTCACATTCCCCAAACCCGGATGACCTCGTAACTAGTGCAGTGGGAAAACGTGTCATATCGCGCCATATCCTTTAATTCCCTGAAATACATGTAAGTTGAAAAATCAACAATAATGTTGAGCAAGTTCATGTGTAGTGAGTATGTAAAACACTTGTAAGTATAAAAAAAAATCCCTGGTATGTAGCAAATAAGGAAAAAGAGATCACCAATGGTTTGCAAGGCCATTGATATGTGTGAAGTGCAAGTAGGAAGACTCAAACCTAGCGGATTTTGCGTTGGGCACAAAGTCACCCCGAGGCCCGTACTGTTGGACCTGGAGTTGGGCTCGCTACACCCAGATAGATCTACCGCTTACGTCCCTTGGTCCTACAATGAGGATTAATGGCCTCCAGTTCCCGCCTACCCACTCACATGATCTAAGTAGTAACCCTCCTTACGCTAACCATACCATGTATAAAGTACTCGTAATCATAGTAACATGTATTTCACCCCCGCAGTTTAGAAAACTGAAAACAGTTAAGAGAAAAGGGGGACATGAACTCACTGTGGTGCGTCTCTACCAAGTATGTCTCCTGATCAAGCAGCTGTGTGACGACCTACACGTACTAAGTCTATTAGACGGATGGCCGTGCCTTGGCTTAAGGTTTAAGTTTTTGGGAAATAGTTAGACAACTATTTCGTGTTTATATTTTTGTAAATACTTGGTAATTATTCTCCTTCCCAAGGATGGGGGATTTAATACATGTGTGTTCGAAATATATTATTAAGTCTCACTTAATATATTTTATTTCTTACTCCAAAATATAATCATTAACATTCGGTAATATTATTTTTATCCTAAATATAATACTAGTATTTTCACAAAATAATCTTAAACACATATCAAGTGACTTTATGAAAAATATATACTAAATATATATTTACCAAGTTTTATTTTGTGAAATCCCACCTCCGATGTTTTGTAAATAAAGTCGTGGCGAAATCTATAATTTGAAAACAAGTCGAAAAGTATTTCTAACACTTATAGTGAAAATATTTCTAAGTGTTAGGTTTTTGGAAAAATTTCACCAGAGTTTCCCCTGTAACTGGAGGTGGCCACGCTTTTAAGAGTATCATTTTCTTTCATAAATCGAACCAACATTCTTTTCATTCAATCAAAACAATGTCCAAAACAACAAACTAGTAAATAAATATGTATATCGCATAAATTACATGAACTTGCGTTTTATCCAAGAATATAAAGTAAATTCCATTACTTTTAGTGGATCTTTATATAAATCCATCCGGTTTCGTAAAAACCCCGTTTTTAAAGAAATTCCATCTTTACAACTTCTTATCAATTTTTACAAAGATAGTTATTTTGTCGAAACTTAGTGCTACACAAGTGTTTACACACTTGTGTGTTCTATAAATCATTCTTGCTCATGTAAAATCCATTTTTAGAAAAATATGGTTTCTTCGACACTCGGTCCTTTGAAAATACCGCTTGTAGATCCATAGATCTACTAGTTTTAAACACTATTTCGTAAGTAGAATCATTTTTACACAAGTTCAAGTTTGATGTGTGGTAGAGTTTCATCACTTCTTGTTACACTTAAACAAGCTTTATGTCATAATCCATGATCATGACCAATCCGGGTTATACGATGATCCGAGCTACCACAACATAGATCGGGCCTAAATAACCACACAAATCAAATACTACAATATTTACACAACATTCAAGCTTTTAACCATCAATTTTAGCGTTTTTAGTAGACTTTTATGCTTCATCTTGTATGTTTGCGACTTTTAACCGTTACATATCATTTTAACCACTTTAAAATAGTTTGAGAAGATGATTTAAGCAACTTACTACTAGCTCGAGGCTAGGGAAGAATCTAGACGCAAAATGAGTGGATAAAAGCAATAGGGTGAGGTCCTTCGCGTTCCGAATGCACCAAGCTTCCTCGTATGCGATCCTTAGCACTTGTATAAGCTTGGAATGGCAAGGTCAAAACTCGAAAAATTGATGGATGTAGAGGGGTGTTCGGCCGTGAGTAGTAGAGAGGGAGAGAGAGTGTGTGTGTTGTTGAGTTTGTGATGAAAGTGATAATGTGCTAAGACATGAACTTATAGACAAATAAAATGATCATTATCCAAGGGTTCTTATGTCTAATAGATATTAAGCATAAGTGAATAAACTAATCAACAAAGGACAAGAGGTGTCCCCTCTTGGGGACGGTTTGGTTGAGGGGGGGGGGGGGGTCTTGGTTCAAATCCAACTAAATAGTTAAGCCTTAGTTAGTTAAGTGTGGAGGTTAACTCGGTTATTAGTGTGTTATGCGTTAAAGCAGGTGTTAGGGTATTCAGGGACCCTAACTGGCTCAGAAAAGATAAACAATGTGAATGGCAATATTTTCATGTTCCGGGTAAAGTCCGGTTGTTCGGTTGGATAGAGATCCGTTAAAGTGCTTAACAAAGCTTTAAAGTGTCGTTATTATTATTTTTAGTGACACAACTTATTCCTCCAAATTGTCGGGAATATTTTCCTCATGTTTTGGCACTTTATTAGTTAGCCAAATGCTGAATTTTGTACTTAGAGTACGTTTTAGGCACATCCGGTCACTGTAATTTATTCCTAGTGACGCAGTTCTACAACCCTTATATCCCTACACTCACCACTAGTGTAGCAAACTATCTCAGGCTCTTACAGGCCTTAGAGGCAGTACCTGCCTGGTGCTAGTCATGACAGCACGTTTAATAGGTTAACCGTTCATTGTGCTACTGTGCTTTTGGTGCATCAAGGTTGTCACAAAGGTGCTGTAAGCAAAACATGGAGTGACAGCAAGTAAAGTATGATGCAAGTAAGTACATGTATCAGTATTCAAGTTGCAGTTTATCCACAAGTTCAAGCAAGCACAGTAATTAAGCAGTAATTAATTATTAATTAAGTCGTACGGATACCTGGTTTAGTGAGGGTTGTCACAATTACTATGATAATGATATTGGCTTTGAGAGCTATGGGGGAGAAGAAGAAGTAGTAGAGATAAATGAGGTTGAAGAGGAGTTTCCTAATAATCTAGAGTTGTCTGATATAGGGCTGGAGACGACAACGGTCGATTCAGTCCCACCTCCGGTTAAACAGGACGTGATGCCTAATTGGTATTCCACGCCATGGTATTATGGTCTTGAACCCATTGATGATGACTTCTGGAGAGACGATGATGAGAGAGAAGAAGCTAAAGAAGAACCATTTGCCAAGATGGATGATGAGGAAATTGAAGAGCATATACCATCTTGGGAAGATGAGTTTGGTGATGAGTTGGTTGGTTTACCAACACTTATAGATGAAGAATTTGACCCGGTTGGTGATCTAGCATATCTAGAGACATTACTTAAAAAGAAGCCAACTATGGAGATCAAACATGCACCAAACGAAGAAGAAGATGAAGTGGCTGAGGAATTTGATGGCTGGCCCGTGGAGAGGTTAGAAGATACATCACCACCACAATTACTAACACGGGAGAAGCCACGGAGAAGCTTGGACCAACATAGTCTGAGGGTGCAGAGATGGTACAAAAGGAAGCATAATGGAATATTGAAGTGCGAAGATAACCACCATCCTCACTATATGTCACATATCAGGTTTGGTCCAGGTAAATTTAAAGTTTGGTGGTTTGACCCGGTTGAACGCTTAAAAATATTTTCTAGTTTCATCATTAATCTCTTAATACACAATGATGAACAATTAAAACTAAATGGGTTGGATAGAGGTTGGATAAAGGAGAAACCTCCTGATTAAATTCAAGTGTGGGGAGGTTTTATAGAGTTTGTGTAGAGTCGTAGTTTTGTATATTGAGTCTAAATTAGTCGGTTTGAGTTTTTTTAGAGTCGGTACTGCTTTGGTTTTTGTTTGTTTTGTTTATGCATGTTTGAATCGTACCACTCGTACTCAATCTCCATTTGGGTGATTTTGGAGCTGCTTTTCGAATATCAAGCATTTTCCAAGTGTACTAGTCAGAGTCGAAGCCGATCGCGAATGAAATGCTATACGATCGAGCTGGATTGGACGAGAGTGTTTGGAGCATACGCTTATATTACCAGCTAAGTCCTTTCCAATTTGGCCTTAGTCTTTTATTTCTTAATTATTTTTACTTTTTTGAGTCGGTTTCCATCATACATTGAGGGCAATGTAGAGTTTAAGTGTAGGGATGGGAAACTATCGTTTAGTGTTTAGTTAGTAGAGTTCGAGTCATAAAATTTGAAAAAATACAAAAAAAAGTTCAAAAATTTTTAAAAATTAATTAAAAGAATTAAAAAATAAAAAAAATGAAAAAAATAGAAAATGTCTCTTGTTTTAGATGTTTGCATAATAAAAGCGCAATGTGATAGAAAAATCAGGTTTCGTTCAGGTTTCAAATAATAATAATATGAGAATAAAAAGTTAAGCTCGTGTCTAATTTGGGATATATGAGTAGGCCCGATCCGGTTTTAGGTTCCTTTGATGTTAATATACCTAATTGTTAGTTTGCTAGTGGTTTCTCATCTAGGAAAAGTAGGGAAGCCGAAACCGCCAAAAATTGCATAAGGGATGCCGTTATAAGCCAAAAATTTTAGAAATTTTTATCAAAAAAGAAAGAAAAAAGCAATAAATGAGCTAGACCGAATAAATAGCAAGGCCTATATAATCTTCGTTGGGGATGGTGACTCTGACTTAGAATGCCTCTGGGATTGTTAAAAAAATGAAAAATTACTGACGCCTACGTTGTCGCTCTCGGGGATGGTGACTCTGGTTGAGACAGCCTCTGGGTTAGGTATGCATAGTCTAGTGATCAAAAGAAAAAGAAAAAAAAAGAGAAAAAAGTTTGATTTTAAATTCTTCTGATTTTGGTATAAAACGGTTAGGAAATAGTCCAGTGACTGTTCCTTTTGTTTTATAAGCTTGAGGCGAGATTAGGTGAAACAGCAGATTCTCGTGTGAGACCCTAGGTAAATTAACGGAACTTGAACTTAAATTGCATGATAAGGGCTTGGAACCGGGTTTGGGTTTAAGTAGACACATATACTTGCAATCGCGGTTAACACGAGTTTTAATTTTAATAAATAATCTAGATTTTTGAACCCGGGTATTTCTGATTCTGATTTCGTTTGCATAAGTCTTTTTCAGGGACAAAAAAGGTTTAAGCGTGGGGATATTTGATGTGGTCTAAATTATGCATACTTTATGTCAATATTTCCTACACTTTTGAGTGGCTTTATGGTTGTTTTTTATTAAAATCCACTCATAGTTGGTTCGTTGTTGAAGTTTGATGAGTTTTAGTGGAAACAAGGTAAAATGATTCAGTTAAGTGAAAAAAGATAAGAATGACGTGTTTCTAATTAACAGTCAATCATCATGTCGTTTATATAATTATAATTTCCGGTCTTAATCAATAAATATAAATGAATATGAGAATAGGAAATAAATACATAAAAACTAAATGCTACTGATATAGCTTTAGTTGGCATGAAATTGACTTTCGGATGAATTGATATTGTGCAATAATATTGTGGAGATATAAATATGATACATCTATTTGGTGCAGGAAAAAAATACGTAATGGAGATCTCAATTAAGTATTTGAAGTGAAAGAAAAGTATTAGTAATTAGTAGAGGTGGGCTAACTTAATTATGTATGTCTTGAGATGGGCTTGAGGGAGTTGCCATATAATTTTCGATAACCTCAGTGGAGGTTTTGGGCTATTATTATTAATTTCGAAGACATCAATTAGAGTGGACGGCAGAAGGTATCAAGGAAGCAGCTGAGGGGAACACTTTTGAGAAGATTAGAGGCCGATTTCAAGAAGGAAAAACTGGTTCAAGATTCTAGGCTGTGATTCAATATTCGTGTTAGGGTTCGCAAAATAGTTAGTTTCTTTGTTTTCGATTACTTTGTGTCTTCAAACGCATGAACATGTTTTGCCATTTATCTCAGACTTGTTTATTGTTTATGAATATGTTTCTTGGCTAGTCATATTTTCTACCCGGGTCTTTAATGAATATTTGTTGATAATTAGGAATATTTTGGTATTCGGTGATATAATGATGGAGTGATATTAAAGTAAGAGACCTAATTATTTTTGGCTAGATGTGTGTGCGTGCTTTATTCTAATTTATTATCGTTCAGTCGTTCCTCATGTGTCTTTGTGAATGTCTTTCATGTATACATGCATGTTAGGTTACCTACTTTGTGTTTGTATCTAGTTTTTGGTTTATGGTGCACGTATTCCATAGGAACATTGTTTGATAATTTAGAGGAGTTTAGTGTTCTACATATTCTTTAGACCGGAAGGAGATAGATAGTTAGGATTATCTTTGGTGCTAGGTATTTAGGTGCAGTGAGACCGGGAGGAGATCTGTCTAAGTTTCCTAGTATTATTTGTTTTCCTAAGTCTTGTCAAGTGTTTTTAGGTTACCCCGTACACTCTAGGGTGTATTGTGATTAGTGAGACCGGGAAACGCACAGATCTCCTAATCCGAAAAAGTAATATTATCATACTATTATTTAACAAAATTCAGGCATGACCCGTTCGTATTATGAACAATTCCCTGTAAGACCAACTCGTAAGAACTTAAATACGACACATCGGAAATATGAGCCCAAAAATTTCGTTCTTAAAAAGTCACATTAATTGCATGAAGACCCAATTCCAAATTGTAATACATTCATTAGAAAGGATTCACAATCTTACATTATATCAAGGTTTCATAACCTATTTAAAACAACTATGTGACCTTTCTTTCCCATACAATCGTTGCTCTCAACTCGATCTATGTCTACTCACTTCGCTAGTGGTAGAGAAAACCCGTACGATACCTGTGGACACAACATAAAACTTAACCATTAGTCATTAATACATCACACAAAATCAAATTATGTAATAGAAGTTCATAAAGCATTCCATGAAGTAAACTTGCAATTGTCCAAGCGTATATCTTAAGTATCCTTAATCCAAATCCTGTTTCAGTTCTTCATGAACCCGGCAATCTCATACGTGCATTACATTCCAAACTCAAAGCACATCATTAGTAATCGTAAGTACTCCGACGCCTTGATAACGTTCATACGTATATCTTTAGCATCGTATATTCATACTCACATGCATTCACACTTACGTGCCTATTATCATATACGCCTATATGCAAATGCACCTTCATACAAGTCTACGTCCCTACCTACGCACAAACAGTCATTTACGAATTTATATACACTAGCTCATGCTTACCACTTCATACACGTATTCCTATGCCGAAATAACATATTCACAACTCAACATAATATAGGTAATGTACAAATCGACCTACGTGCCTACTAGATTCCTAAACATATTTACTTATACAATTTCTTACACTAATACGAAAACAAATCCATTCTTTCACTAACCGACGACCCTTAACATCTATTATATTCAAAACCAATCCTTAACATAAGTTATGAGACCTTAGAACACCATTTAGATAAGTCCAATGTATAAAACAACAAAAATCCAACAAATCGCCTGCAGCACGGTTCCCCGCGGGCCACGTAAGCCTTGGCTTACTTCTTCGCGGGGCGCGACAGCTCTACCGTAAGCTACGGTGGTTACCGTAGCTTACGGTGGCCATAAAATCCTTACGGTGAGATGCTACTGCCTTACGGTAACCAAAAAGATTTCAGAACATACCTTAGCTTACGGTGGCTACCGTAAGCTATGGTAGTGCCCAACTCAACTCCCATTTTAATCACTAAAACTCCCATATTTTGACCCTTACACATCCGAATCATATAAGACTTGTTCCTAATGGTCTGTAAAATATTCCCCTTACATAATTGACTAGAAATCCTTACCCTGGAGTCCTAACCATTATAAATTATGTTAACATTATATTATTCATGCGCATTAATTTGACCCGTTTGATATTTATTATGCACTTCCCGACTTACCTAACCACATTCGACTCTTTTCCATTAGACTTACCTTATCATTACCTTTAATTCATACTCTCTTACATGACTCTAAATAAATTACCAAACAACAAAACATATTAAGTCAAAAGGGTAAGTTTGGGATTCACTTACTTTAAGCGTTCCTATTCGCATTCGCTTTCTTGCCTCTTCTTGACCCATTTGCCTTCCATGCTCATGCGATACCTATCCTTTCATGCCAGCATTCCCATGACATTGTTAGTATATATGTTCATTCCATATCAACATCCATTTTAAATTCATAGTTACATTGACTTTTCAGAAAATCAACGATCAAGCATACAAACTCCCAACTTAGTAACTTATGTCCATATTGATGTAGTAGGCCATAATATCGATACCATATATATTTCATACTCATGTTTTAGAACACATTCAATTGCAAGATCAATTAATTACACCATACACATGTATAAACAATCCATTACAACTAACGCTTTCATCATCCTACAATTGTCAACCACATTCAAAGTTACTACTTTAACATAATCTCAATGTCATTTTTCACTAATAAACCCACAAGCTACACATTTAGTGTACATCCATTTCTAGATTATCATTGAACAACTAGTCCGACAGATGAGGTGCACCACACCATTCAAGTATAGAGTACAAACTCCTAAAACATACTTTTTACCAAAATCATCTCGTTAACTAATGCCCACATGTATTCCATGAAAACATATATCTCATGCTAATTTCACTATCAAACACCTCATTATCACATTCTATACCTAACTACCAAATTCTTGCATACAAATTTCACCTTCTAACTTCACCTAGTCATTTCATCAAACACTTGGCGCGCATACAAATTTTTAAGCCTAATGTACAAGTATTTTCATACTTTTTCTTCCTAGTTCTTCCTTTCAATCATCAACAATACAACATATCCAACTAATTACGTACCATGTTCAACCTAACTAGCAAGGATTAGTCACATATGACATAATTTATCAAGAATTTAAACAAAGATTGGACATGGGTGACATACCCATGTCGCCACTTTTTACTAACCCAAGTGGGTTTCATCTTCAAAGATCAATTAACATCAAATCTTGTATAATTCACATTCCATATGATAACTCTAACATATATTCACGCTTAATTTCACTAAATTTCATGGATTGATCAAAACCCATTCCATCAATTAGCATCAAATCATACAATCTAACTTACCCCATGTTGGAAACCCTTAGATGATTGAGAAATCAAAACCCATTCCATCAATTAGTATGGGATGAAGGATTGAAGCAGTTTAGGGCTACGGGTCAATTTCGGTTGTTTTTATATCTTAAACAAGTTATACAGGTCAGACTAAAAAAAGTTAGATAAAGTGTAAATAAGTCAAATGGGTTAACCGGGTCAAAAGTCAAAACCCACCCAAAACGCATTTAAAGTAGATAAAACCTTTTAATTATAATAGATATGTTATAATACAAATCTTTAACATTTTTAAATCTGATTTGGGTATATGGGTTACATTTTTTTTTCAAACAGATCAACCAGCATCATATTAAGCTCATTAAATAAATAAGTTAAAACAAATGTACCTGTTAATGACCGTACTCATAGCCGCCAACGGGTGGCGGCTGTTGGCCTTGTTGTGGCGGGTATGGAGACGGAGACCCATTACAGTAAGGTGGTGGTGGTTGGGGACGGGAATAGGGTGGTTGCTGTGAATATTCTGATGTGGCAACAGGTCGTGTAGGGTGTTGCTGAGCGTATGCTGGTGGTGTAGGGTGTTGCTGAGCATATGCTGGTGGTGTAGGGTGTTGCTGAGCGTATGCCGACGGTGAAGGGTGTTGCTGAGCGTATGCTGGTGGTGAAGGGCGTTGCTGAGAATATGCTGGTGGCAGTGGCTGGTGGTAGTAGGGTCTTTGGGGGCGGGGTTGGTTGGTGGGCGGTTCGGATTGGGAAGATGGTCGTTGTGGCAGTCCAGTTGAAGAGTAGTTGTACGCACTTGAATTTTTACCGTCTTGAAAACTTAGACCTGACTTTTTTTTTGTACATCTTCGATCACATCCCGACATTGTATGCTTCGTGTCATGACAAAGTCACTGCATTGTTGCTTTACACGTGTGATTGCATCCTCTTCAATGAAACAAGTAGCTGAATTAAACAAAATGATAACTAAAATACCTAAAATGATTAAATAAAAACCATAAAAGATTCATGCCTGAAGAGTAACATAAAACTTGAGTCCTTCATTGATGTTATGTTCGATTTCTCGGTACTTGGCTATGGCAGCTTCAATCTGCTTATAGCACTTTTCACAAGCCGCTGCATGTAATGGAATATACAATAACATAAGATCTATATTTAGAATGAATATATATAAAGAGTACATCTGTGTGTACGTCTCCAAAAATATAAAAAGTCTCCACGCTCTGATTTCAAGCAAAATGAACTTTATGACAAAACGGCCCACAATCACCATTACAAGCAAAAAGGCCACCAACCAGTTAAATAATCTGTGATTATATTCCTTTATAAACAAAGACTTTGACTTTCCCATCATCTGCACAAACGCCAAAAAACAGTTATCAGTCTGCGGATGCCCTTTCACATTTTAGAAGCCCGAAAGGTATATAAAATTCGGGCCGCTATTTCTTTAAAGTAGTGTACCTTCTTTGTCTGGGTAACCGAAAAGAGGGCAGTTTGCCTCTTCTGTAGTTATATAAACCTCAGTAAGTTTAACTCAACAATAATGCAAGATTGGAAATAGCACACTGAGGTAATAAAAATGAATGTTATACAACACATGCACGGTGGTCTGAAAAATAAATGGAACGGTCTAGTTTGGCAAAAATAATCTAGCTGCAACAAACCATACCATTGGTAGGATTTTAATTATTTGCTTCATTTCCTCTTCAAAGTTAACTTCCAAAATTCTATCAGCTTCATCAATCACAAAGCACTGCAAAATCGAAATATAAAACTTAACTATAATTGTTTCTTGATCAAACTACATGGTCATAAACCATCTACATTTTAATAAAGCTGGATATTTGGAGACAAAAGAACGGTTTACAGTGTACCTACCCTGAGGTTCTTATAGATAAAGCCTTTGGTGTTCTACAGATGATCAAGAAGTCTACCAGGGTTAGCCACCAACAAATTCACTCGCTTAACAAGTCGCTCCGCTTCGCCTCTTCGAGCCGCACCACTAATAACCTGCCCAAGAGTCTGCGAGTGATACTTAAGCAGATCACTTGCACCCGCATGAGTCTGTGCAATCAATCAAAATCACAAACCATAATTAACCAAAAACTCTAAACAAGAATAAACTAATAAGCAGCAGAACATATGGTAACCTGTATCGCAAGCTCCAGTGTCGGGCAAATGACAACAACACCGGTCCCATTACAAGGAGAAAACTGAGCTTTATATAACAACTCAACCACGGGTACAAGAAAAGCTAGTGTTTTACGAGAACCTATTCATGCAGCCCCAAGAACATCTTTGTCGGCCAAAAGAGGAGGAATTGCCCTAGCTTGAATCGGCACCAATCATAATTACATACAATTTCCACAAATCTTCAAGTGTAACCATAATATTTCATTTACAGTCAAAAGTATTGATTCAATAGAAGAAGTAAATTGTACATATCTTTAACAATATTACAACAATTTAATTCAATAATATGTACAATTTTCAGTTACCATCTAGGGTTTCGTACAAAATCAAGCATCAACCAAATGTCAACAATCGAAAATCAGAACACACAACAATGAAAGATCAACAACAAATCTTACACAACATATCAAATCAACTAATAAATTCAAATCGATGAGTAGAACACACACAACAGAATAGCTAAATTAAACTATCGGAAATTACATCAAAGATTTCAGAAATAAAATACATATTGCTGTCTATTTCACAGATCCATGCCAAATACTCTTTCACCAAACCTAGATTTATGACTTTCATCTTTTAAACGTAATAGCATTATAACAGATCTGCTAGAAAAAAGTAACAGATCTGAATCTATTTCACAGATCCATATCAAATACATATCGTTGAAGAACACAACACATATTTGAAACTATTTCACAGATGCACGACCACTATATTTGAAGAACATAACAAAAATGACACTATTTCACAGATCCATGTCAAATAACAAACAAAAATGTCGATATGGTTAAAAACATACATGTGATGTTCTTCTAACTGCAGGAATAAAAATACCAAAAAGTCAGAGAAGAGATCTGAAGCTTGTGACCTAAACAAATAAAAAAGAGGTCGCCGGACATACCTCAGTTTGTCGGAACCTACCTCAACCACCATCTAAAACCGGAACTCGTCTCTATTGCCACCGATCGGCTTGAGAATTATACCACCGGAACCCTAGTCGTCGGATTTAACACTACACACCACCCCGTCTTTAGATCTTGTGAAATCTTGCTCATACATCACCGATTGGCAGACTAAACACCCCCTAACAACAATAATCTTTCATTTAGCATAATAAAAAGACATTGAGTAGAATAGCGGCCATACCTTGCTCATACGTCACTGATTGGCAGATCCAAACCCTTCACCACCTTCAAACTCAGTCGATTGGGTGTCGTATAGAGAGAGATTCGCTGATCTGGTGTCATTGAGAAACCCAGATCTTGCATTCCCAAGAGAAACCCTAGATCTACTTTTGAATCGCCTGGAGATAAAGCAGCTCGATGGGGGTGGATAAAATGCTATGAGAATGAGAAACCCTAATTGTGTACCCCGTGTGTTTTTTGAGTGAAGGGCATAACTGGGATTGTATATTATATTGTGCTTTAGAGGGTTGTACAGCATGCTTTAGGGGTGTTTTAAGGGAATTTATATGACCTTAAACAGTCCTTCTAATATGCTTAATAATATAGTATAGATATGATGGATGAGAGTGTGTTGATAGGTGGCGGCTAGGAGGAGTGTCCACACTCTCTCTCATGCCACTTGTGGGTCTTGGGTGAAACAAGGAATGATTATAACTTCTAAAATGCATCAAATCCTTCACAAATCCAAGAAAAACCTTTTCAAAAATCTCACTCTCTCTCTCTCTACAATAAGCTACGGCCGAACACCCCCTTACACTCCACCATCTTCATTTTCAAACTTGTTCTTTGAAGATTCAAGTCCATTCCAAGAAGGTTTCAAGGTGATTTGAAGATCCAAAGGTGTTTTCAAGGTGAAACAAGCTCCAAACATAAAAATTTTTGTCAAAACCCACTAAAATCTTGAAAGGTATAAACTTATTTTCAAAACCATATTTTTGTTTTTAAGTGATGATAGTGATGTTGGAAGGTTTCTCTTGAACTTGGAATTAATCACAAACTTGAAACTAACAATGAATGAGATTTTAAACAAAGTAAAAATGGGTGTGTATATGTATCTATGTATGGCAATAGGGTGTGTGTGGGTATGTATATAGTTGTGTTTTGATTTTTGTTGAATGATTCTTGATTGACATGATTCTTGAAAGATTGTTACATGCATGAATCAAAAAGGTGTCATAAAAGAATGTTCTAAAAAGGGTTTTGTGATTTGAGATGAATATCTGAAAAAGTGAACTTTTGGAAGTTCATATATGTATATATATATATATATGTATGTATGCATGCATGTAAGTTTTGTCACATGTTCATAAATGTAAGAATGTTTGCATTTATGTAAGCATGATTAGGTGATAATGTGATGAACATGTTTTGATTTATATGGACATGAAATAAATATGTTCTTTGATGCATTTAAGATCATGTAGGATGATGATGTTATGATATGGGTGCATTAAATGCACATATTTGGACATGCATGTTGATATGTGATCATAAAATAATGATTTGGATATGATTTGATAAAAATAAGTTTTGATCAGGTTCTAAACACTAAAAATATGAATATTTGAAGTGTTAAAATGATATAAAACTTTGTCATAAAGTTTACTAGCTTTGCATGTTGTACTTGGTGCTTTATGTGTTGTAAAATACGTGAAATCACATGATTTATGTGACTTACACAAAAACTGCACTAATCTGATTATAATCATCATTTTAATTAGTAAATAACATGTATTGTGTTAAAATATCAAGTCATTTTGAGCTGGGATGATTATAGTAACGTTTAACGCAAAACTATGCAGTAAAACGGTTAAAAAGCGATTTTTCGAATGATTTTTATAAAAATGTTTTAAATCAGTAAGTAAACTGATATTTTTAGTTTAAATATAAGTATTTTAACTACTATTAAATTTACTTGTTGTTTGGTTGGTCATACGTGACTTCTGACGCCCGAAAACATTACCGAATCACTAAAATACGCGTTTTACAATGTACACTAGCATGGGTTATTTATGGGTGAACCTTATGTGTTAAAATTTTTTATGTGATTTAGATATGTGTATATGATAATTTGTTAAGTGTTGACATGATAGCGGGAGTTTAGGCTATGCATGTACACTTGTGCGTTTAAAGCGGTAGAATCGGTAAAATCGCGTTAAATGTGTAACTTGTTTGTCGAGCATGAAAATTGATACATATAAGTTATTTTATGTATGCATGCTTTAAAAATGATAAAATAAATAATTTAACGAAATTCCGCGTGTTATGATGTTTAGTTATGTGTACGTTTATGTATATATATTACGACGCACTAAGGGATAGAGGATTATCGTTACAAGGCGAAGAATTCGTTTGGAACAAATGGGCATCAGGGAAAAGCAACATGTTTGTGTGGGGAGCATTAGATGAAAAGATACCTACAGCAACAGCACTAAGGGATAGAGGATTATCGTTACAAGATTACAATTGTAGCTTGTGTGGGGCAGCGGAGGAATGGGCAAACCATGTCTTATTATTATGCAGTTTCGCGAAGCAAGTCTGGAAATCTATTCTGGAGTGGGTCAACTGTCGAACAATATGTGCAGAAGTATCTCTAAAGCAATTGATAAAGGACGTAATGGATTTGCAGAGGAGCCGAAACAAGAGGAAGGCTATACACGCAATAGTTTTGCAAACGATATGGTGTCTATGGAAAACTAGGAATGAGAAAGTTTTTATAGGCAAACCGGGCGTCATCCAAAGAATAATGGAGGAAATCAAAGAAGAATCTTACCAATATTTAAAACAAAGATCAAAGTTCAAATCAATTCAAAGGCAACAATGGTGGGATTTTAATTTTATTATGTAAGACCTATAATGTAATTTCTTTGATGTAACTGTAATTTTAGGCTTCCAATTTCTGGCTAGGAGCTATGTTTAGATTGAATGAATAAAGTCCCTTTTGCTATTAAAAATATATATATATATATATATATATATATTACGACGCGCAAATCGTAGATATATTACATATAAACGGGGTTGTTAACGGATTTACATGATAACGGTCACCAATAAAATCGTTCAAGTCGCAAAATGTTATATATATATATATATATATATATATATATATATAGGGAGGAGATCATGCGAGAACCACCCTTATTGCGAGAACCGCGAGAACCAATGTGAACACAACCTAAAATAGCTAAAAAAACCTAAAAAAACCTAACCCCCCCCCCCCCACCCAAGCTAACCCCCCTCCCCCCAAGCTAAATGCTAAAAACTAAAACCACCAAAAAACCTAAAAAAAAAACTAACCCCCCCCCCCCCTCAAGCTAAAATGCTAAAAACTAAACCCCCAAAAAACCTAAAAAAATCTAATTTTTTTTTAATATTTTAGTGGCCAATAAAAACATTTTTTTTTTAATTTTTTGGCTTCGAAAAGTAGCGATTTTTATATAAAAAATATTAAAAAAAAAATTTGTGTGATTTTTAGATATTTTTAGGCATTTTTGGTTGTGTTCACATTGGTTCTCGCGGTTCTCGCATGATCTTCTCCCTATATATATATAGGGCAAGGCTATATAGAAAACCCTATATATATAAAAAACCCTAGAAAACCCAAACTCCCAACATTTTTTTTTTTGAAAAAAATAACTCATGTAATATATATGTTTTTAAAAGTTTTGGGCCAAAAAAATCAAAAAAGCGCCAAAGGGATAATTTAAAAAAAAAATTTCAGCAATTTCTATCTTTTGTGCCTAACACATGTTAGGCAACTGGACATTGCTGAAATTTGTTTATTTTTTAAAAAAAAAATCCCTTCGGCGCTTTTTTGTTTTTTTTTGCCCAAAACACTCTAAAACATGTATATTACATGTGTTATTTTTTTCAAAAAAAAAAATGTCGGGAGGTTGGGTAAAAATGGGAGGAGATTTGAGTTTCCAGAGTTTTCTAAAAATTTAAGGGTTTTCTGTCTAGCCTTCCCTTATATATATATATATATATATATATATATATATATATATATATATGAACTCATATATATATATTAACGTGCCAACATAATCTAAAACGATAACTTTTTGAGAAAATCTCAAAGTTATGTGAAAATTCTAAGATACGGAGAAACTTAGGAATTTTTGTGATATATTGATTGATAAAATCGTTCCTATGTATAATAGGACATGTAGAAATTAATTTGTGGGATTGCGCTATTTAAAAGACGCACCCAAAGGTAAAAGTCACTAAACCCCCTCTTTTTACTGTTTTGTATATGTTTTGGGGGAAGAACACGCCTAAAAAGGGTTTAATAATGTTTTTGAATAAAACATACCTTTTGATATAAAATATATATTTTCATTGAAAATATATGGTTTTGTTAAATATATATGTTTCGAGAAGAAACGATTTTGGTGAATATATGTTTTGGGGAGAAACAGTTTTAATAAATATATATGTTTCAGGAAGAAACTTTTGATGAATGTATATGTTTCGGGAATAAATGTTTTTTGTTGAGTATATATGTTTTAGGGAGAAATGGGGATTTGTACGGTGTTTCAGAGAAACGACCGTGTAGTTGGGACGAATTTACTTGATCCCAGGGATTTCAGTGAATTTGTACAAAATCATATATTAAATTTATCATTATTAGTAGGATATATATATTGTACGTGAGGCAGGCATCATAGATGGCCTCGATATGGGTCGTGCGCAAGTGATGTCATTTAATCATTTAAGTATTGCACGCGAGGAATTGTTGGTAGATCTATCGGGTTGACAACCCCGACGTGACCGGTCGCTCCGTGTCAAGTCAAACGACGAATTGATATTCTGTTTATAGTCTAGCATTGATTATACCTTCATTGTAAATATATAGTTCGTATTGCACGCGAGGAATTGTTGGTAGATCTATCGGGTTGACAACCCCGACGTGACCGGTCGCTCCGTGTCAAGTCAAACGATGAATTGATATTCTGTTTATAGTCTAGCATTGATTATACCTTCATTGTAAATATATAGTTCGTAGGGTCTTGCTAACTTACGATTCCGAACATTTGATTCTATCAATTTAATATGTAAACTCGGGAAGATGTCTATAGTCGGAAGGTTCTACGGAAATGATTGCGACGGCTGACCCTTGAGTTATTTTACAAGGAAATGAATTAACTTTCTTAAAAATTATATGGATGTTTTATAATAAACACATATTTAGAGAGTTTTTCCTTGGGTCAAATCATTTTAAATTTGAATATGTGAACTCACCTTCCTTTGTGTTGACACTTGATTTTAACGTGTTCTTCAGGTACTTGCGTTCGGCTTCGGGAATTATGGCATATCTTGTGGTTGTTGATGCATGTTTGGTTTCATAATGTGTTGGACACACTTTTAAAACTATTTGGGACCAATGTAATAAGATCCATAAGGATCAAGACAACTAAACTATGTTGTGGTTGTGCTGTGTTTTGAAACTTTATGTTTAAAATCTATGCTTTAATTAAGTTAAAATGTCCAACAATTCGATGCATCGTTCAACAAGATATTAATGGGCACCAACTTCCGTCACCACTACGTTTTATATTCCGCTGCGGCGTTTTTGGGGTGTGACAGCTGTGCTACCCTAACACAGGGCTGTGCCAACCTCATCACGGGGCCGTGCCACCTTAGCACGGGGCCGTGCCCAGTCAAGATTCTCTGCAGAAGAAAAGACAAAAGCAACAGACAAAACTGACAGCCAACACGGGGTTGTGCTCAGCCAACATGGGGTGTGGTCAACTCAAAGATTTTTAGAATCTACGATAATACAGCAAGTACATTGGCCACGGGGCCGTGTCAGGTGGGCACGGCGTCACACCCCAACCGATGGCCGAAACATCGGGGCGCGGCACTAGGCGAACCAGATTACTTAAGAGAATCCATAACAACTATTAAATGGAATATTTAAGAGGTTCATTGTCCCATACCAATAAACAAACATTCCATAAACGGTTATCACAGAGTCACATCTCTTAAACAAAACAAGTCCGACAAACTAGAATTTTACTAGATGAGTTTCTAGACTGTCTATCTTGATTTCAGCATAACATTCCATCAACCTGCCACATACGTTAAAATAAAAGTCAATACATAAAGTAAAGGTGAGTACACAAGTTTGTATAGATAATAGTATAAAAAGCATTTACGCATAACCAACATGTAACACGTAACGGGCGAAGCATGTAACTATCAAAAATGATACAACCTAACCACAAGACTGCGTTGTAGAGTATGCGCGATACATGTTCACCGAAGCGAACACGTGAAGTAAAGTAATGTGATCCCTAGCAACCCTTGTCACAACAGGTGCTGAGTCCAAACTATAGTACTATCGTTGCTAGAGGCGGTCTAGTGTAACACTGTATAAGCATAGTAACAAGCATTCAACAAATCACGTATAACATGCGGGAGCGGTTAGCATTTGTAAAGTGTTTGCGTTGTGTGTTGTGTTTTGATATAGAACGTATGTAACACCAAAAAGTGCGTTAAACGAAAATGGGTTCGAGTATACTCACAGTGCGTGTTTAGCTAGTAAACACAATTTGGATTTGATTGAAGGGAGCACGTATGGTCAGCCTGTGCATGAAAACAGAAGCATAAGTCTTCCTCAGGGCTGAGTAGTTGTAAACAGAAGGTCGAATGGGATAAGTGTTCAACAGTCTATACGAACGGATGGTCTTCCGAACAAGATTTCTACTGGCTTTTCCACAAAATGTAGAGTCTCGTTTACTTGCAAGTCTTCGAGAGATACCTGAAGATTTTCCTCAGCTAGGCACTTTTGAGGTTCGAGACGTGGAAAGTTTGATGTACGTTACTGAGTTCCTCGGGTAATTCGAGTCGGTAGGCCACTTTACCAATTCTTTCCAGAATCTTAAAGGGGCCCACGAATCGTGGCGCTAGCTTTCCTTTCTTGCCGAATCGGATCACCCCCTTCCATGGTGAGACCTTTAGGAGTACGTGATCACCAACTTCAAACTTAAGGGGCTTGCGGCATTTATCGGCGTAACTCTTTTGATGACTCTGATCTTTCAAGAGATATTCTCGTATCTAGAGGATTTTTTCAGTCGTTTCTTGTAATAATGCAGGACCGGTGATTTGAGCGTCTCCAATCTCGTGCCATACAATGGGTGATCGACATTTTCTAACATATAATGCCTCAAAGGGTGCCATTTGAATATTAGCGTGATAACTGTTATTGTACGAGAATTCTACTAAAGGTAAATACGAATCCCAATTACCATCAAAATCTATAACGCACGAATGAAGCATGTCTTCAAGGGTGCGGATCGTGCGCCCAGTCTGACTGTCGATCTGGGGATGAAATGCGGTACTGGGATTAAGAGTAGTACCGAGTGCGGACTGAAAAGTCTCCCAGAGACGTGAGGTAAATCGACCATCACGGTCAGAGATGATGTCATGAGGCGTCCCATGTCGACAAATGACTTCGTCGGTATAGATTCGTGCTAATCGTTCTACCTTGAAGTCTTCTCGTATCGGTAGAAAGTGAGCAGATTTCGTAAGACGATCAATGATAACTCATATGCTATCGTGACCTGAAGGCGTACGAGGGAGTTTTGTAACGAAGTCCATGGCAATACTCTCCCATTTCCACATCGGGATCTCGGGTTGTTTGAGTAAGCCAAAAGGTCGTTGATGTTCGACCTTAACTTTCGAGCAAGTTAGGCATTTCGAAACATAGAGAGCGATATCCTTCTTCATTCCCGGCCACCAATACCTGGCACGGAGGTCCTGGTACATCTTATCGGCACCGGGGTGAATGGATGTAGGTCCCCTGGTTCGTATGGATCGTCATAGAATTGTCAATCCAATCTAGAGTGCGGAATCTTCTAGACCAGATTAGCACAGATTCCACTAGAAAGCAGAATTCCAATTAAACCGATCTTTATTGATTATCAATCAGACGAATTACAATCAATCAAGATCCTGATTTCGTCCAAGCCCTAATGCTCTCACGAAATTCCTCTCTAAAACTGTTTTGGCTGATTAACCTAAACCCCAATGCAAAGCCTTGTTTATATAACACAAGGTTGCAACTTGGGCTGGGCTAAAACCTCATGGGCTGCAAATTGGTCTAAGCCCAATTCGCCCCATACACCCAATATGTGTGGGTTTGGTTAGCCCAAACATTACAACTAACTATTACAAAGCCAAACCCGCTAACCGTTTGTCGTTTAACTAATTACAAGATATCCAAAGACCAAATCTAAGCTGTTGCCACAAATATGCACCAACAATGGAGTATCGGTATTTATGGGCTTCAGTCAGCAAAATCTCTCGGAGATTATTGCGACTAGGGATCCATGTACGATCGAGATAGTGAAAAATACCATTAGGTTTATTCACTAGCTGATTTTCGGTTCCACAGATCCTTTCTTCCTTCAAAGTGTTCTCGAGAAAAAAGCGTGTTGAGCGTCGCGAATGAGGGTTTCGAGGTCGTGTTGGACTTGAACATTACGAACACTATGTAAATAGCTTCGTCGGCTAAGAGCATCAGCAACGACATTTGCTTTGCCTGGGTGGTAGCGTATCTCACAATCGTAGTCGTTGAGAAGTTCAACCCATCTGCATTGGCGCATGTTTAGTTCTTTCTGGTTTAAGATGTGTTGTAAGCTCTTATGGTCGGTGAAGACCGTACACTTAGTACCATAAAGGTAGTGTCGCTAAATATTTAGCACAAAAACAACTGCACCAAGTTTGAGATCGTGGGATGTGTAGTTCTTCTCGTGGACTTTGAGTTGTCGAGATGCATACGCGATAACCTTGTCTCGTTGCATAAGAACACAACCAAGACCTAGGTTGGAGGCATCGCAATAAACAACAAAGTTGTCGTTTCCATCGGGTAGCGCGAGTACGAGAGTGTTGCAAAGCATACGCTTGAGAGTTTGAAAGGCATCCTCTTGTTCGGTTCCGCAAACATAAGGCTTGTCTTTGTGTGTTAGGGGGGTGAGAGGAATGACGATTTTAGAGAAATCAGCGATAAATCGACGGTAATAGCCCGCCAATCCGAGAAAAGAACGAACTTTGGACGGGGTTTTTGGTGTAATACAACTCTTGATAGCTCCTATCTTCGTGGGGTCGACGTGAATTCCTTGACTATTAACGATGTGACCGAGGAATTGAACCTCCTCGAGCCAAAATTCACACTTGGAGAATTTGGCGTAGAGGCGATTCCCTTGGAGAAGCTCGAGAACCAAGTGAAGATGCTGCGCGTGTTCGGCTCTCGACTTCGAGTAGATAAGGATATCATTGATGAACACGATAACGAAGCGATCAAGGAAGGGTTTACACACACGGTTCATCAAATCCATGAAGACTGCGGGAGCGTTTGTGAGACCAAAAGACATAACTTCGTAATGGCCATAATGGGTATGGAAAGCGGTTTTAGGGATGTGTTGCTCGTGAATTCGTAGTTGATGGTAAACAGAACGTAGATCGATTTTAGAGAAACACGTAGTGCCTTGGAGTTAATCAAATAAGTCGTCGATTCGGGGTAGGGGATAACGATTCTTGATAGTAAGCTTATTGAGTTCCTATAATCAATGCACATTCGGAACTATCCATCCTTCTTTTTCACGAAAAGGATAGGTGCGCCCCATGAAGATGTGCTAGGGCGTATGAAGCCTTTATCAAGTAACGCCTGGAGTTGGCTAGAAAGTTCACGCATTTTGGATGGTGCGAGGCAATAAGGAGCTTTAGCAACAGGGTTAGCTCAAGGATAAGGTCGATACGAAAGTCGATATCGCGGGTAGGGGGTAGACTAGGTAAATCATCAGGAAGACATTAGGAAAAGCACGAACAACGGGAACGTCCTTCATAGTTTTATTTTCCTTCTCCGCTACTACAATGTGGGCTAAGAAAGCCAAGTATTCCTTGCGGAGATACTTGCTCGCTTTAATGCACGACATAAGTTTCAGTTCTTTCGAGGATACTTCGCCATAAACACGGAGTTGGTCGCCATTTGAAAGAAAGAAACGAATCATCTTTTTGAAACAAACAACTTTGGCACGATTTTCACGAAGAAAGTCCATGCCTACTACGATATCGAAACTACAAAGTTGCATTTGGATGAGATCGATCAGGAAAACGTGATTGTTGAGTTTGAGAGTACAATCACGGAGAACGGAACTGACGGTGACGGTTCTTCCGGTGGCAATTTCGACGTCGAAGGTCGTTGGGAGGTTAGCGCGTTTACGTTTGATGAGCTTTTCAAATTCAAACGACACCAAACAATTATTGGCTCCAGTATCAAATAAACACAAAGCATAAATACCGTTAACAAGGAATGTACCATTGACAACATTGTTGTCAGTATGAGCCTGGCGGACGTTGATATTGAAGGTTCTTCTGCGGGCTGCTTGTTGTGGCTGCTGAGGCTGCTGCTGATGTTGCTGCTGTGGTGGTTGCTGCTGGGGCTCTTGTTTCACGACTCGGTGAGGGCAGAAATTAGCAACGTGATTAGGATCAGCACAGGTGTAGCAGGTTCGAGCATTGGCAACGGGTGCTGGAACTGTTGGGTTTCCCTAAATAACAAGGGGTTGAGCTGGTGGTGCTGAAGGAGCTTGTGCAGCTTGCTGACGTGGGCCTGAACGACAGTGCACAGTAAAGTGCCCATAGATGTTCCAGTTTTCATATAATCGACAGTTGACCCCTGTCGGATGACGATAGGTGCAAGTAGGGCACAAAGGGTGGATACCAGTGTACGCACGCTTAGCAGGCGGTGCATTGGTAACAGTAGCTTGACGGTTCTGGTTGTTGGGTTGTACGGGGATGGCGTTGGGTGGAGCGGCGGTAGTAGAATAGTTCTTGTTGTTATTGCTCATTCGCTTGCAACTCTGACGTGAAGACTTTGAATCTTGAGACGCTGCATTGTCGGTGATTGGAGTTGCGGTTGCTTGGTTGAGACTCTTGGTCGAGCTTTTGAAATATCCAGCCAAGACTCGCTTGTCGTTGATCTCAGCTGCGAGTTGATAGGTTTCCTAAATAGTAGCTGGTTTAGCTGCCTGAACAAAGTCAGCTACACAGTCTGGAGAGCTCAAATATACTTCTTGATTGTCATATCAGGCGTGGCCACCTGACTAGGACAGATATTACTCAGCTGCTTGAAACGAGCGGTGATTCCAGTGTTGTCACCTCCTTCCTGCATGATGTGCCAGAATTCTTTCTCAAGTTTCTAGACTTCATGAGGAGGACCGAACTCCTTCATCATAAGCTCCCTGAGTTCCACCCATGAGAGGCCGTAAGTTACATCGTTACCGTGCCTGTTGCGCTCAGCAGTCCACCAATCCAGAGCCATGGACTGAAAGACTCCAGTAGCATTCACAATGCGTAGGTTCTCTGGGCATCCGCTTTGCAAGAAGGTGACCTCGATTGAGTCAAACCACTGGAACGTAGCACTGGGTCCATCTTCGCCAGTGAAGCTTGTAGGACCGCAGGCTTTGAATTGTTTAAAACTGAAGGGGGTTTGAGGTGTATCACTCTTTGACTCGACAGAAGATTTGCTGCTGACCTCGTTGATTTCACTGACAATCTGAGGTATGACTTTAGCCATTTCCTTGGCCACAAGTGAAGCAATACGCTTATCAGCATGGTTTCGTCTAGCGGCACGTTGAGTGTGGGATCCAAATGACGACATTGTCGAGTGCAGATTCTGCAGTAGACGTCGTCATATGAATTAGACGAGATTCGATTATATTAGGTTTTAGTTAAGAGTTCACGTTTTATACACCATATTTATTATTACTATTCTTCCTATAAAGCTCATTAACACGTCAGGCACATAAGCACATAGTCACGTAGGCACATAAACCACATAGATACGTATACACATAGGCACATAAGCACGTATGAGCACATAATTTCCTATTTTGCATGTATTCACCTACATATTTTGCACGTATTCACCTATCTTTCAAAGCTGCGTAGCGCGTTTGAGAGTTACGAGCGATAGTGAGTAGCGTAAGCGAGTAACATAGCGTACGAGAGTTCTTACTTTGTTTATGATTAGTTAGCGTTTTGGATTACGATAGCTGTGCGAGTTGTGCACGTTTTTGCGGAGCGATGAGCGTTAAATCGAAACCATCAGCGTAGAGCTTAGCTCTCGCAATCTAAAACACAAAATCCTAATAAAAATCGATAACACGTAAAATCGGTGACTGCGGGCTTAGAATTCGAAACAGAGTGTCTTGGGTGTTAGACATTGACTATCCAAAGTGATTCGAGTAATCCCCATGAGTTTGAGTACACGCTTTGGCCTAATAGACTGTGCTCTCACTGAAATACAACGAACGACACTCATCCTTCTAGTTACTACGTGACTCGAGTTATTAGAACAATCGAGACTTTGGTGAGAGTTTATAAAAATCAAAGTAGGGAGTGGAACTGGTCACTAAGGTGCGGGTTTCACCCCTAACTTAACAACTTTGTTCCTAAAAGTGTGGCAAAACCACGAGATAGAGTTGGAGATTTCCGTTGAGGTATGGATGTCACTCCTAACTCAACAGGGAGTCTCGTGCTAAGAGTAAAAACACGCGTAGAGTGAGTGATCTTATCGAGAGTTCTTGGTTTTCACACCTAATCTCGACCCAATCACTCAGTTGTGTTATGCGAGTGTTTTCGAAAACGTATGTATTGTGTCAGCCTTAGGAAAGGCAAGTAGTGTTTCTGTCGCAACCCCCGATCCCACATCCCTGGGAACGGGCGGCCGCAAGGCAGTTTTGGTGGTATCTCGTATTGTCTAATTTGGTAGCGGAAATTTTCTTCAGAACTGTAGTTAGGAAATATTGGATTAGAGTAAAATACCACATTTTTATAACATTAAACAAATGGGTTAAAACCCAAGTTTATAGTACACACGTTTTCATAGGAATAAATCCTATTTTATTTATTAAAAACATATATTTTATTTTAGGTAACTTTATTGCCACTTTTCCAAGCCTCCAATGCTGTCCAGCTGGCTTCTAATTGGCTTTCACATTTTGTTACTTGAAACGCGTTTTAAAAACATCTGTCAGTGGGAAATACGGGTGAGTGAATCCCAGTTTAATCAAGTTTAAATAAAAATCCCATTGTACAGTATTGAGGGCGATCCCGCAATTATATTTGTTTCCATGACATCACAATTAACATCCATGGTACTGTCAGACCCGACTTATGGAAATGTTACTCCTTGACCAGGTGGTAACAAATTTTGTATACAAAACCCCAAGATACTCATGATAATTGTATTCTTACAAATACTCAATAACATTTATTCGCATGGAAAAGTATTTAAGGTTTTGTAAAACAGTTAACAAAAAGGTTTACAAAAAGTGGATCAACTCACATTGCTGTCTTAGATTTTCCGTAAGGGTTTCCTGGTGACAATCTATAATTTACACAAATGCACACGCGTTAGTATAATAACCCATTTTAACATTAGTAATACCCTCCCCGAGACGGCATTCCAACGACTACGTCGGGCAGAACCACGACAGCCGTTACGGAACCCTAGATCAATCGGGCATCGTATCTAATACGTATCTAGGGGTTATAATACTTACAACAGAGCAAAACTTCGCTATTTAGGGGGGTATAATACCCGCTTATATTGCCTAATATTCATATTTTGAGAGAAAGAAATGATTTTGAACGATTTCTGAATGAAACTCGATGGCCTCTATATATAGTTGCTGAGTCTGGTTCTCTCGCGGCCCGCGTAACACAAGCGTAGGGCCTACGCGGCCCGCGTTGACTCCAGGTCAACGTGTAGCTGGGCTGGGTCATCGAGTAGGCTTGCCGTGTGTTGGGCCACGTGGCCGCACCGGGCTTTGCCATCTTTTAAGTTCACGCGGCCCGCGTGAAGGTTGGGGCGAGGCTTACGCGGCCCGCCTCAACTTAAATTTTCTTGTTTTTCATTTATTTTTAATGCTATATTGTATTTCGGGCTCGGTTTTCACATACGGGGTTTATTTTAGGACATATTGGGATATTTTAAAATATATTAGGGTGTCGGAAATTATTATGAGGGTGTCGGTTTTATTGAGGATTGTTACATCCTCCCCACATTGTTTTAGAGCTCGTCCTCGAGATCTACTGGAACAAGTGTGGATATTTTCTTTCCATTTCAGATTCAAGCTCCCATGTGTATTCAGGTCCTCTTTTGGAGTCCCACTTCACTTTGACCAGAACTAATCTCTTATGTTTGAGATTCTTGACTTTCCTGTCTTCAATTTGTAGAGGCCTTTCTACAAACTTGAGTTGTTCATTTATCTCTATATCTTTAAGAGGTACCATTAGCGATTCATCCGTTAAGCATTTCTTGAGATTTGATACATGAAATACATCATGTATTCCTGCCATTTCCTCTGGCAGTTGTAGTTGATAGGCTACAGGTCCTATTTTTCTAATAATCTCAAAAGGTCCAATATACCTGGGACTTAGCTTTCCTCTTTTGATGAATCTTACTACTCATTTCCAAGGAAAGACTTTCAACAATACTTTATCTCCTACTTGAAAGTCGAAGGGTTTGCGTCGGTTATCAGCATAGCTCTTTTGTTGATCACGTGCTGCTTTCAGTCGTTCTTTGACTTGAATAATCTTTTCGGTTGTTTCTTGCACTATCTCAGGTCCAGATAGTTGCTTTTCCCCAATTTCTGCCCAACAGACTGGGGTTCGGCACCTTCGTCCATAAAGTGCTTCGAATGGTGCAGCATTTATACTTGTGTGATAACTATTATTATAAGAAAATTCTATTAAAGGTAAGTGATCATCCCAATTACCTCCGAAATCAATTACACAAGCTCTAAGCATGTCCTCCATTGTCTGAATTATCCTTTCGCTTTGTCCGTCTGTTTGAGGATGATAAGCTGTACTCAGATTTAACTTGGTTCCCATTGCCTTTTGGAAACTTGACAAAAAATGAGAGGTAAATCGGCTATCCCTATCAGAAACGATTGATAAAGGAATTCCATGTAATGAAACAATTTCATTTACATACAATTTGGCTAATTGTTCCATACTGAAAGTTTCTTTCATTGGTAGGAAATGAGCTGACTTGGTTAGCCTATCTACAATCACTCAGATTATATCATTACCTTTCTTTGTTTTGGGTAATTTAGTAACAAAATCCATTGTTATTAATTCCCATTTCCACACTGGCATTTCTAACTGTTGCAATAGACCTGAGGGTTTCTGGTGTTCAGCTTTAACTTGTGAACAAGTTAAACATTTAGAAACATAGGCTGCTATGTCCTTTTCATTCCTATCCACCAGAAATTCTTTCTTAAATCCTGGTACATTTTATCATTTCTTGGATGCATCGTATACGTAGACTTATGGGCTTCTTCTAATATACGATGACGTAGGTTTCCTAATTTAGGTATCCACATTCTCTTCATATGGAATCTCCAAATTCCATCTGTTCCTTGTTCTAATTCTTTTAGCATACCTTTTAATTTTTCAGTATCATCCTTGATTACTGATTCTTTTGCTTTTCTGATTTTTCATTTAAATCTACTTGTAGATTTAATTTAAGAGAACGTACCCTTTTTTGTTTTTCATGATACTTTCGGCTTAAAGCATCTGCCACTACATTTGCGTTTCCTTCATGATACTGGATATCACAATCATAGTCACTAAGTATCTCCATCCAGCGACTTTGTCTCATATTCAACTCCTTTTGTCCGAAAACATACCTTAAACTCTTATGATCAGTGAATATGGTAAACTTCCTACCATAAAGGTAATGTCTCCAAATCTTAAGGGCAAAAATTATAGCTCCTAATTCCAAGTCATGGGTTGAATAATTTTCTTCATGATTCTTAAGTTGCCTAGATGCATAAGCTATAACCTTTTGGCGTTGCATTAACACACATCCATAACCTAATTTGGAAGCGTCACAATAGATTATAAAGCCTTCAGTTCCTTATGGTAATGCTAATATGGGTGCATGGGTTAATCTATGCTTAAGAATTCTAAATGCTTCTTCTTGTTTTGGTCCCCATTCAAACTTAATGGATTTACAGGTTAACTTAGTTAAAGGAACGGCTATTCTAGAAAAATCTCGAATAAATCTCCTATAATAACCGACCAATCCTAAGAAACTTCTAACCTCAGTTGGTGACTTAGGGGTTTTCCATTTGATAATCGCCTCGATCTTTGTTGGATCCACATGAATTCCTTCATGGTTCACTAAGTGTCCAAGAAATTATACCTGTTCTAGCCAAAACTCGCACTTTGAAAATTTAGCATAAAGCTTTTCCTTTCTTAATAGACTTAAAAGTGCGTGCAAATGCTTTGCATGATCTTCCTTATTTTTAGAATAAATGAGAATATCATCTATGAAGACGATTATGAATTTATCCAAATATGGCTTACATATTCGGTTCATCATGTCCATAAATGCGGCTGGGGCATTGGTTAAACCAAATGGCATGACAGTAAATTCATAATGGCCATACCTTGTTCTGAATGCGGTCTTAGGAATGTCCTCTTCCTGTACCTTTAATTGATGATATCCTGACCTTAAATCGATTTTAGAGAAAAATCGAGCTCCTTGCAGTTGATCGAACAGATCATCGATCCTTGGTAATGGGTACCGGTTCTTGATCGTGACCTTGTTTAATTCAGGGTAGTCGATGCACATACGCATCGATCCGTCCTTCTTTTTGACGAATAAAATCGATGCTCCCCAAGGCGACGAACTTGGTTGTATGAATCCTTTTTCCAACAATTCATCTAATTGTTTCTTTAGTTCCTGCATTTCTGCGGGTGCCAATCAGTAGGGTGCTTTGGCAATTGGTGTTGTTCCTGGTAGCAGATGGATTTTGAATTCAACTTCTCTGTCTGGCGGTAGTCCTGGTAATTCTTCTGGAAATACATCTGAAAACTGAGACACTACTGGAATGTCTTTTAGTTCTTTTCCTTTAGTGTTAGTGATTATAGAAATCAAATACACTATAGACCCTTTTCTTATATAGCTTACATTTTTCATCATAGAGATGAATTTAGTGGACCTAGAGGGTTTATCTCCTTTTATTGTGATCTTTTCACCTTTTGGTGAATTTACTTGAATTGACTTTTGATC
This sequence comes from Helianthus tuberosus, assembly GCA_030545235.1. NCBI lineage: Eukaryota > Viridiplantae > Streptophyta > Magnoliopsida > Asterales > Asteraceae > Helianthus > Helianthus tuberosus. Next base: position 93,668,259 of record CM060399.1, on the reverse strand, counting down.
ACATAAAATACTTGCTTTATTGGCTATTAACCAATCCATTCCTAATACAATATCAAATCCTTCCAGATTCATAGGATAAAGGTTTGCCATAAACTTCTGTTTTAAAAATTCTATTCTTGCTCCCTGCAAGATTTCCAAAATCTTAACTGTTTCTCCATTAGCTGTCTCTACGAGACATTCTTGTGGTAGTTTAGTTAATGACTGATTTAGAAGTTTGCAAAACGAAGTATTAATGAAACTTTGGTTTGCACCAGAGTCAAATAATACCTTAGCAAAAACATCATTAACTAAAAACGTACCAACTATCACGTCTGGAATCATTTTGGCTTCATTTGTAGTCAGAACGAATGCTCTAGCATTTTTAGTGTTCCTGTTGTTCACAACTGGAGCCAATTTTGGACAATTCAACTTGATGTGACCTTTTTCTCCACAATTGTAGCATAGTCCATTTCTGGATTTCCTCATGCAATCTTCTTCCTTGCGTCCTGGCATTTTGCAAAAATTGCAAAGAGTGGAGCATTTTCCCGAATGCTTTTTCTTGCAGGCCTTGCAGAATGGTGCATAGGTAGAACCTATATTCCTACGGTTGTAATTCCCAGAACGGAATTCTTGAGTAAGCCTTTGGGTTAGGTTTCTCCTCTGGTCTTCTTCCCTAGTACGGATTAACTCATCTGTCAAGGTATTGGCTAGTTCTACAGCTTCTTCTATAGTTTGAGGTCTAGCTGCCTTGACTACATGTCTAATTTCTCCAATTAATCCCCAGATATAACGGGAGATTAATACCGGTTCAGGTGATGCAAGGGTTGGTACTATTCTAACATATTCAAAGAATGTAGTAGTATAACCCTTACTCTCTACTCCGGTCATTCTTAAGTTTAGGAACTTATTAGCTATCTGTTCCTTTTCATTAGGAGGGCAGAATTTCCTTTCTACCGTATTTTTAAATTCTTCCCATTCCATGTTGTATACCCTATCACTTCCTCTTGACTGGAGGATAATGTTCCACCATTCTAAGGCCGAGTTCTTAAACAGATTAGAAGCAAACATTATTTTGTCTTCTTCAGCACACTTGCTTATTTTTAAAACAGCCTCAGTTTTCTCTATCCAGCGTAGGGCTGCAATGGGTCCTTCATTGCCTAAGAATTCTATTGGTTTACAGGACCATAATTCTTTGTAAGAACAACCATAAGGCATGGTTCTTCTTCTTTTGGGAATAGGCACTTAAAGTACGGGTCCATTGTTCACTCTGTTTTCTATTTCGATTGGTCACTTACTGCTATGCTTACTTTTATTATTCGCTTCTTGAATCGTTTGAATAATAAATGGCATTGCATCTATGATTCCTTGTGCCACTATATGTTTAACGACACTATTATCCATTTGGTTTCCATTGTTATTGATGCTCGGATTCTCATTAACCACGTTAATGTTACTCTGGTTATCATTATTCGGATTTCCTTGATTTCCTTCGTTTGCCATCTGAATTTTAAACATTTACCCCGTATTAATTTCACAAAATAATAGCTAATATAGTTAATCACATGACATGCAATTTAGCCAAAAGTGTCGATCATTGCGACTTTACTATATTCATCTACTATGTATCTATTACACACCAGTACTGAAATAAAATTACAATACCAACTGAAATAAATAATAGTAGGCATCCATACACACATATTTTATTATTTTATTATTATTATTACTATTAACCTCTCCATTCTCACATTCACGGATATGGATTCATCCAAAAATCTATATTGCGCTCGTCGTACTTCCAGACGAGTCGCTCTCCCACTTGTCTCATTCTCTCATTGCTCTCTAAAATTTCCCCCCCAAAAGTCCCAAGTTCTTGTACGTTTTCTGCACTAATTGGGGGTGCAGGTTCTAGGACTGGGTTCGGAATCTGGGGTGCGGGTTCCTGGTATGGGGGTGTAGGTGTCTGGAATCGGTAAGGATCTTCTAAGATCTCCCTAATGTATTCATCGTGGTAATAGGGATCTAAATGGTCCATAGCTTGATAGGCTCCTGTGTTCTGCACGGGTGTGTCTTCATGTATCGGGTAGCGTTGCACATAGTCCCTAACTTCATCCCACCAGGGATCGTAATTTGGGTCTAGGGGGTTTGGTGCTGGTACCCTAGGTATTTCCTCCGGGTTGAAGTCATGCATTTCTACTTGGTTTTCAGGGTTTTCTATTTCCATCGGTTGGTCAGGGATTGGTGGTTGTGGTTGGGGTGCTATTATTTGTTCCAAATTAGGGTCAGCTATAGTGGTTGCTAGGATGTGAATATTGGCTATACCCCTATTTATCATATCCTGGGCATAGGCATCTGTCTCTCTCTTGGCTGCTGCTCGTACCCTCTAGTCTTGTAGCTTTTTCATACGCTTTCTACGCTCGTGTGCCCCTCGATTGAACCATCCCCTATTTTTCTGAGGAAATGGCTCTTCTGACTGAGCCTTAAACACAAAGATTCCTTCTTCCATATCAACAGAGTACCCTGAGAGGGCAGGCTGAGAAGAGGAGGTGCCTTCGCTTCTAGGCGAACCAGACAATTGACGGTACGCGTCAGATGGTCCTTCGTCGCTCATACTGTAAACTAACAAATAGTCAAATAACACATAGCAATAAAATACAGTTATGCACGTATTTCTATAATTTATTTCCTAACAGATTGAATTTTGATGTCAGCAGAACACTTCTGTGCCTGAATCAGTGGCTTAGCTCTGATACCACCTTCTGTCGCAACCCCCGATCCCACATCCCCGGGAACGGGCGGCCGTGAGCCAGTTTCGGTGGTATCTCGTATTGTCTAATTTGGCAGCGGAAATTTTCTACAGGACCGCAGTTAGGAAATATTAGATCAGAGTAAAATACCACATTTTTATAACGTTAAACAAATGGGTTAAAACCCAAGTTCATAGTACACACGTTTTCATAGGAATAAATCCTATTTTATTTATTAAAAACATCTATTTTATTTTAGGTAACTTTATTGCCACTTTTCCAAGCCTCTAGTGCTGTCCAGCTGGCTTCTAATTGGCTTTCAAATTTTGTTACCTGAAACGCGTTTTAAAAACATTTGTCAGTGGGAAATACTGGTGGGTGAATCCTAGTTTAATGAAGTTTAAATAAAAATCCCATTGTACAGTATTGAGGGTGATCCCGCAATTATATTTGTTTCCAAGACATCACAATTAACATCCATGGTACTGTCAGACCCGACTTGTGGAAATGTTACTCCTTGACCAGGTGGTAACAAATTTTGTATAAAAAACCCCAACATACTCATGATAATTGTATTCTTACAAATACTCAATAATATTTATTCGCATGGAAAAGTATTTAAGGTTTTGTAAACCAGTTAACAAAAAGGTTTACAAAAAGTGGATCAACTCACATTGCTGTCTTAGATTTTCCGTAAGGGTTTCCTGGTGACAATCTATAATTTACACAAATGCACACGCGTTAGTATAATAACCCATTTTAACATTAGTAATACCCTCCCTGAGATGGCATTCCAATGACTACGTCGGGCAGAACCACGACAGCCGTTACGGAACCCTAGATCAATCGGGAAGCGTATCTAATACTTATCTAGGGGTTATAATACTTTCAACGGAGCAGAACTTCGCTATTTAGGGGGGTATAATACCCGCTTATATAACCTAATATTCATATTTTGAGAGAAAGAAACGATTTTGAACGATTTCTGAATGAAACCCGATGGCCTCTATATATAGTTGTTGAGTCTGGTTCTCTCGCGGCCCGTGTAACACAAGGGCAGGGCATACGCGGCCCGCGTTGACTCCAGGTCAATGTGTAGCTGGGCTGGGTCATCGAGTAGGCTTGCCGTGTGTTGGGCCACGTGGCCACACCGGGCTTTGCCAACTTTTAAGTTCACGCGGCCCACGTGAAGGTTGGGGTGGGGCTTACACAGCCCGCCTCAACTTAAATTTTCTTGTTTTTCATTTATTTTTAATGCTATATTGTATTTCGGGCTCGGTTTTCACATACGGGGTGTATTTTAGGACATATTAGGATATTTTAAAATATATTAGGGTGTCGGAAATTATTATAAGGGTGTCGGTTTTATTGAGGATTGTTATAGTTTCGCCTTAGGAAATGCTCCTTTGTACGAAGTTGTAGTATGCGGGTCCGTACGAGGGTGTAGCTTGCAAATTCGAATGAGAGTATCAAAAGTGGGCTCGTACGAAACCCCTACTGGGTTCGCATAGAGCTGGTTTGTTGGTACTTAGACTATAGACTAGGTTAGTTCTACACGACTCTACCTAATTCCCTTGAGTTATGGCTCTGATACCAATCTGTCACACCCCAACCGATGGCGGAAACATCGGGGCGCGGCACCAGGCGAACCAAATTACTCAAGAGAATCCATAACAACTATTAAATGGCAATATTGAAAAGGTTCATTGTCTCATACCAATAAACAAACATTCCACAAACGGTTATCATAGAGTCATATCTCTTAAACAAAACAACTCCGACAACCTAGATTTTTACTAGATGAGTTTCTAGACTGCCTATCTTGATTTTAGCATAACATTCCATCAACCTGCCACATACGTTAAAATAAAAGTCAATACATAAAGTAAATGTGAGTACACAAGTTTGTATAGATAATAGTATAAAAAGCGTTTACGCATAACCAGCATGTAACACGTAACTGGCGAAGCATGTAACTATAAAAAATGATACAACCTAACCACGAGATTGTGTTGTAGAGTATGCGCGACACATGTTCACCAAAGCGAACATGTTAAGTAAAGTAATGTGATCCCTAGCAACCCCTATCACAACAGGTGCTAAGTCCAAACTATAGTACTATCGTTGCTAGAGGCGGTCTAGTGTAACACTGTATAAGCATAGTAACAAGCATTCAACAAATCACGTATAGCATGCAGGAGTGGTTAGCGTTTGTCAAGTGTTTGCGTTGTGTGTCGTGTTTTGATATAGAACGTATGTAACACCCAAAAGTGCGTTAAACGAAAATGGGTTCGAGTATACTCACAGTGCGTGTTTATCTAGTAAACACAATCTGGATTTGATTGTAAGAAGCGCGCATGGTCAGCCTGTGCACGGAAATAGAAGCATAAGTGTTCCTTAGGGCTGAGTAGTTGTAAAAAGAAGGTCAAACGAGATAAGTGTTCAACAGACTATCCGAACGGATAGGTCCCATCGGACGGATGGTCATCCGGACGGATGGTCATCCGGACGAATGGTCATCAGGACAGATGGTCATCCGTCAGATGGTCTTCCGAACGGATGGTGATCCGATCGCTTGGCCATTCGGACGGATGGCCAATCGGATGGATGGCCATTCGAATAGGCTTTGCTTGTTTGTGAAACGTTAAAATTCAAAGTTTAGTTACAAGCGTTTAAACAACGGGAAATATCAGGGTCAGGTCATTCGGTCGGATGGTCATCCGGAAGGATGGCCATTCGGGCGAATGATCTGTAGTTGAAGTTTTGTAAAATTTTCTAAGTGAATGTTTTAAGTTAACGGAGACGGTGTGATGACGTGTCAAACAACGGAAAAATACCAAGTCCAGATCATTCGGCCGGAAGGTCTCAGCCCATTCGAACAAACGCGCTGTTCTTGATGAAGATTCATGTTTGACCCGTTAATCGGTCCATCTCTCCGGTGGAATCCGTTTTCAAGCCGGATTTCGACTAAGGAACGAGTCGAGAGTCTGATTGAGCCTAGATTCCATCATTATTGTGTAAAAAACGAAAGATAGTTCGAAATAAGTTGAAAAGTGTGGAAATCTTTCATAACCAAATTGAAAAGTGTGAACATCCTTTAGATCTTGAACTTATCTCGATTAAATGGTGCTCCTCAACAGTTTGTCTAAGCAAACCGAATGGAAACCACCTTCCAGAGTTCCTAAATCAGTGATTTCGAGAAAAAGTTAAAGTGTGTGTGTGTGATTTTGATGAAGAAGATTGTGTAGAAGTGATTAGAGATGAAGATTAACAAGGATTTGAGGGAAGAAGCTTACAAGAAGGCCTTGAATCGTGACAGAGTCTTGGGGAGCGAATGGGAGTGTCAAAGTCTGAGAACGAGGGTGTACGGCTTGTATGTATAGGGGAAGGGCGAGATTTAAGGTGGTGCGCGAGGACCTGTGTTCGGATGGCTTCGTACGGACGAATGATCATCCGGTCGGATGGTCATCCGGGCTGATGGTCATCCGGGCGGATGGCCATTCAGACAGCCGTGTTGCGTTTGTTAGTTTTCCAACTTTTGGTTCGTTTGTTAAGCGTTGCGTTCTGTTTAATCGAGTTGCGAGTGATCGTTTGAGTGTATAAGCGTTGCGTTGAAATCCACATAACATTCAAAACGAATAATCACACAAATAACACACATAAATCCGTGTTTTGAGTCTGCGTTGAGTTTGCATTGCGATAACGTTTAGTCTAAATAAGCAATGTAAAATGTGATGAAATGCTTTGAAGTGATAAGCGTTATAATAAGCGTTGTAATATGCATCTAATAATGCGTTGAAAATATAGTTTTAATCCATTGCGTTAATCAAATCTCGAGAGTACAAGCAGTTACGAAAAGAAATGACAGCGATAGGTAACGATCCGAAAAGTCGGGTTGTTACACACGGGGCCATGTTGACAGTCTGTTTTTAGCTATAAATAGGGAAGCTTGGTTTCATTTCAACTCATCCCCTTGGCAAACCAGTTCTCTCTCACTTGCCACCACTACAACACCATCATCCACCACCATCATCCATTTGTCCATCTTTAGAGTGTGTGTGTAGTCTCTGAATCCAAGATTTATTGTAAGAATCTTTGTCAAACAAAGGCCATGCTTGGCTAAATTCTTACATCACTTGGTGAAGACATATCTTTTATGTATTTCTTTTATGATTTCCAATCTTTGGCTACTTTTTAATTAGGTATGTATTAATGACTTTAATAATTAATTTTTTTTATATTGAAGGCGAATTTATTCAACCATTCTTCGTATGTCATTTATTAAACATATTTATGTCTCTACGGTCTATATAAAACATGTTAATTTCCTGTAAGGGGGTTAGAAGGGTGGATTGGGTAATTATATGTCTCGTTCAGTGTATAGATCCCGCGAGAACCTGGTGCAAGTTTAGTACTACTCCATGGATTGGTCGGGAATGAATGGCCTGACTAAGAGTAAGAAAATGCTTGCACTCCTTATTCATAAACTACTATTAAAGTTTAAGCCAACCCCACGAGGACTGTATCCCTGCTGACTCAGACCAGCGGGTTGAGGGTGGTCACCGCCTCGTAAGGGAGTCCACCACATTTTGCGTTAATTATTTACTTAATTATCTTTCAATATTCCGACTTAGTGGGCTTGTATCCTTGCTGACTCAAACCACTAGGTTGAGGGTAACCTCGCCTACAAAAGAGGGACATACTACTATAACTAAGATTATCTCTTAAAATGCCCAAAGTGCGGAAATCATCAAAAGGGTACATGAAAGACAAGTCAGATCCAAGTGATTCTTCTTGTCTATCATTTTATTTTATTTTTCTATTCTGTTTTTATCTTTTTATTAGTTTAAAAATCTTTTCTAAAATTTTTTTTCGATTAGACATTGACGATAAGCCGGTAATAAAAGCTCTTGTGTCCTTGGATGACCTCGGTATCTTACCATCACTATACTACGTCCGCGATGGGTGTACTGGCCCTAATGTGTGTAGAGTGATAGTAAAATATTGTGTTTTATAAATTTAAAACTTGAAAATCGGTGAGTTAAAAAAAGAGCAAAAAAATATAACTAAAAATATACTCACACCGTGTCACACCCTGACTTTTGCGGAAGCGTGATTATGCGTGACTTGCTTAATATCATTGCATTCCATCATAACAACAACTATATGATAAAACTGAAGATGGTCATCCATTAAATAAGTTTAAAAACATAACAACATTGTCTTGAAACCAAATACAACTTCAAATTCGAGTACAAACCATGCAACTTGTTTTTAGAGTTAACAAGGTCTCGACAAAAGACATTAAATAGCACCAGGCTTTGGAAAATGTGTCTTGTCCAGGATAAGACACACTATCCAAACCCTAAGACACCGGATGACATCTTTTATTCTCAACATGACTTGAAACTTTCAAACGCCCGCCAGATCCACTTTTAATTCCTTGAAATACATGTAGTTTGAAAACATCAACAAAAGTTGAGCGAGTTCATGTGTTTGTTTGTGTGTACGAATAAACCTTTGTAATCATCGTATGTATGTATGTTTTGTAAATCCCGGTATGAAAGCAAACAAGGAAACAGATCAATTAATGGTTTGTATGGCCATTAACATGCGTGCAACGACGTAGGAAGGCTCAAACCTAGCAGATTTTGTACCGGGCCTCTGGCTGTAAGACATAGTCACCTCATTGGACAAACCCCGGTCCACATGGGTGTGGGCTCGATACACCCAAATAGATCTATCACTCATGTCCCTCGGTCCTAACACGAGGATTAATGGTCTTAGGAGTGTGCCTACCCATTCACATGATCTACAGTGCATTCCATAGCTAACCATACCAATTGTAATCGTTTGTAAACATTTTGTAACATGTACTTCACCCTCAAAGTTATAAAACTGAAAACAGTTAAAAGAAAAGGGAGACATGAACTCACAGTCTTGCGTTCTTCGTAATCGCAGTAACTCAAAGCTTCGCATGGCGTACACGACTACCTACAACGTACTAAGGTTTATTAGACAGGCGGGTTGTACCTTGACTTAGTATGGATTAGTGTCTTTGAGTTACGTTTCTTGGTGACTTCAATATTACTCGAAGTTATATAATTATTTGTTAAAATAATAATTATTTTAACTTTAATTATATTTATTAAATTTTGGAATAATAGTTAAAACAATATATTCTAACTTGATACCTTTCAAGTATTTACACATGTATTTCCTTCCCAAGGATGGGTGTATTTGTATTTATATTGTTATACTTGCATATTTTTGCCATGTATTGGTGTCTTATTCCGGTGTGTATTTATGCGTACGAAAATACGTATTTATTGTAATTATTAAGTATCCTTATACTTAATTTTGTATAAAATTTTCCGGAATAATATCTTTAACAGAAATTCATCAATATATATTTCCAAAATATATATTTTAAGAATATTACTTAGAAAAATTTCTTATAATTTTTCCCTTGGCAAAAATATTTGTATTTTCATATAAGTTCCAAAAATAATATATTTTCAAGTCTAACTTGGAAAATATATGTAAACTTATTTTTCTCCCAAAAATAATATATTTCATGTATATTTGAGAAAATATATATTTCTTCCAAAAATAATATATCTTCCATTAATTCCAAGAAAATATATTTTTGTCCACCAAAAATAATATATTTTCTTCTTGTCAAAAATATGATATAAATTTGTAATAATTGTAAAAATCATATTTTTGTTTACTTGGTGTCCAAAATATTAATTACCAAAATATACTCATGAATAATATTTTCGGAATATTTTTGTTGGTTATAATCCTTAGTTCGGTTTCACCAATATTTTGTGTATTATTTGTATATTTATTCCTTTAAATTTTGGTAATGTTTTGGATTGTAATTTCTTGGTATTTTGATGAGTTATATTATTTCAAGTCCGAAAATAATATAACTAATACACATAATATACAAATAATCACACACATGGTGCCTTCTAAGTATATATTTCCTAAATACATATTTAGTCACTTTTATTTATAAAAACCAACCTCCAATATTTATAATTTTCGTAACAAAAATTATGGCAAAGTTTATGTAAAAATTCATGGTTTGAAATACACTTGTAAATATTTGTTTAGATATATTTTTCTAAGTGTTTAATTTTTAGAAACATTTTGCCATAGTTTCCCCTAAAAATGGTTTCCATACCTTGAAGGTATATCATTTTCTTTTGTAAATCAACATAATCAATCAACAATCAACAATAAACAATCTATACTTACCAATTTTGCCAAAAACAAGCATAAACTACCACTTCATGAACTTGAAAAATTATAAAAATTTGTAGTAACTTACTAGTGTATTTAGTAAGTCTTGTTACCCTTTAAAGTGTGGTTGATTCTTGAAAAACATCATTTTTAAAGAATTTAGATCTTTATAACTTGTAATCATATTTTCTAAAAATGTTTCTTCTTGGATTTCTCTTGTTACATAAGTGTTTCTTCACTTGTTTAACCACCAAAAAATGAGGTGTATTTGTTTAAGAACCAAGATTAAGTAAATCTTGTATTTTTAACTTTGTTTCTTGTAAAATCATTCTTGAAATCTTGGATTTGCAAGATTTTAAACTTACTTTGTTCATCACTTAACAAGAAAACAATTTATTCATTCAAGTTCATGACTTTCAAGAGGATGATCTATGAATCTTTAACACTTTCATCCTCTCATCTTGCTAGCTAATGTTTTTAATCATGATCTAGCAAGATCATATGATGATCTACATCATTTACACAAGTAAACAACAATCAACAAGTAAGTCAACACATAAACAACATAGTTTCTTTATGATTTAAGCGTATGTTCAAGTTTCATTCCCTTGATTCTTAATGTTCTTCAAATTAATCACCATGTATCATTCTTTAACCACTAAGATAAGATGTAAAATGGAGTGTATGATGTTCTTACCACTAGCTCAAGGCTAGGGATGATAAAGAGAAGAAATAGAGTGGATAAAAGCAAATAGAGAAGGTCCTTGAACTTCCGAACGCTCCTAGCTTCCTTATGCAACCTCTAACACCTTTTTATATGCTTGGAACTAGTTGAAGATGATTGAATGAAGGTGATGATGGTGGATTTGGTTTCGGCGGAGAACAAGGCAAGAGGAAGAGAGAAAGATGAAGGTGTTGTGTTATGTGAAAGATATGAAGCTAAGGACTTGAAGGTTAAACTTATAACATGCTTAGTTCTCATATTCCATTGTGTATTATGCCAAAAAGCACCAGCATGATCTAATAAACAAAGCCAAGAAAATCAAGGAGTGGGGGCCAATAGTGACCATCCACTAGGCGGGGGGGGGGGGGTAGTAGGCTTAGGTTGTAACTAAGTTAGATTTCTAGGTTAGAATTCAAGTGTTTAGTTAGATACTTAGTTACTTGATATTTATATGATGTGTTATGAGGTTCGGGGACCATAACTAGCTTGGTAATGTTAAAACAGTGCTTTTAGTGAAAATTTGGTGTTTCGGGTAGTGTCTTGTTGTTCGGTTGGTTACCGATTCGTTAAGGTGCTAAACTTTGCAGTTTAGTGTGCTTTATGTACCCTTTTGTGACACTTTCGATTCCCGACACTTAGGAAAGCATTCAGGACCATTTAACCATATTTCTGCATGATATGAGAGTGTTTAAATGCTGAATTTGCTGATTTTCTGCAGAATTCTGCAGTTTATGTGAGTTTTAGGCACTTTCCGACACTTAAACTATCTCTAGGAAGGCAGTTTTATGATCCTTACTTTCAAACACACTATACTAGTGTCGTACTTGGTTTCTGGCCCATTCTGTGTCTCAATACTTTGTCTGTCTATGTACTGAACTTCGTCAGCATTTTTCTGATTTGTCTGATAACTGTGCTAACTGTGTTTCGTGCATCATTTGAGTCAATAAAGTTCTCATGCAATAATGATATGTCATTTGCAATATGTGATGCACATGTAAGTATAAAGCAGTAATCAAAAGGCAGTTCAAGTCATTAATTGTATTGTAGCACAGTCATTAAGCAGTAATCATTGTTTAATAGTTGTACGGATACCTGGAATTTTGACAGTTGTCACACATCGACACACGTCAAGTTTTTTTGTGCCGTTGCCTGGGACACAAGGATTTTAAGGAAGTTTAAAATTAACGGTCTAATCAAATTCAAACATTTTTTTTTCAAAACTGCGCGCTCGTTTTTAAAATTTTATCTGTTTACGGTAGGTTAACACGGGGCCGTGATGCTGGGACACGCCCCTTGCTGCAACTTTTTCTAAAACCTTTTTAATACTCCCAGATACAGAACTGAACACGGGACCATGCTAGATCAGCACGGGGCCGTGCTCGATCTTTGTTAAATTTTTAATTTCTGTTTTTGATCCCGAGGCTCTTTATTCTTCTGGGTATCTTCCAATATAATGGATTACTACTTAGAAGACTGCACCTATTATATGGAGGATGATTATGAGGAACCTTATTGTACCATTTGCAGAAAATCCCATTCGGTACAAAATTGTGACCTTTTTAGACCATCAACCTCATACACCACACCAAGTTCTTCATACACCACTTATGAAGAACCAAGGTTTGAGCTCACAAAGTCAGACTTTTGGATACCAATCCGTTTGAAGTTTACGACACACCACCAACAATCATTCCCGAAGCCGTTAGGAAAAAAACATCACAAGCATGAAAATCTTCAGTGCATTGCCATAATGTCAACATGTTTATTCACTAAAAATATTATACAAGGAAAAAATCCACTCCATTTCCCTGTGTACGTAACTTTTCGGTTTAATACTTTTACGTGTATGTAGATCTAAAGCGGTTTTTGAAATGAGATAAAACAGGTTAAATTAAAAATCTGATAATTTTCTAGGTGTAAATTTACTTTAAGGTCCCTCATAAATAAAATAAAGAAAAAATAACATGAAATAAAATGAGTGGTTGTAAAGAGTTTTGCAGGTTCTATAAATTTTTTTGGTTCTGAAATGATCTTCATCTTATATATATATATATATATATATATATCATTTAAGATATTTGCGACTTGAACTCGAAAACCCGAAAACTAACTTAAAAAAGCCTAAAAAGCATACCAAATTATATTTTTTCATACCAATTTTCTCTATTTTAGGTATATAAAAAAAAAATTTCAAAAAAAAAAAAATTGTAGTGTACATGTGTAATACTACACATGTGAATTATTACACATGTGCACTACAACTTTTTTTTTTTTTGAAAAAAAGTGTTTTATATACAAAAACTAGCGATTTTTAATAAAAAACTGCAAAAAAATGTGTTTTTTTTAGGCTTTTTTAGTTAGTTTTTGAGTTTTCCCGTTAAAAGTGGTTTTCATTTGAACCATCCCCTATATATATATATATATATATATATAAGGAGAAGATCATGCGAGAACCACCTCTTATTGTGAGAACCGCGAGAACCAATGTGAACACACCAAAAATGCCTAAAAATAGCTAAAAATCACACAAAAATTTTTTTTTTGAATTTTTTAATATTTTTTATAAAAAAATCGCTACTTTTCGAAGCAAAAAAAAAAAAAATATTTAAAATTTTTTTTTTTGATTCTAAAAGTAGCGATTTTAACATAAAAAATATTAAAAAATTCAAAAATATTTTTTTAGATTTTTTTAGGTTTTTTGGGGGTTTAGTTTTTAGCATTTTAGCTTGAGGGGGGGGAGGGGGGTTTAGGTTTGGGGGGGGGGGGTGGGGATAGGTTTTTTTTAGCATTTAGCTTGGGGGGGGGGGGTTAGGTTTTTTTTTTTTTTTTTGGGGGGGGGGGGTGGGGGGTTTAGGTTTTTTTTGGGGGGGGGGGGGGTTAGGTTTTTTTAGCTATTTTAGGTTGTGTTCACATTGGTTCTCAAGGTTCTCACAATAAGGGTGGTTCTCGCATGAGCCCCTCCCTTTATTGCGAGAACCACGAGAACCAATTGAACACAACCAAAAATACCTAAAAAACACACAATTTTGTTTAATATATTTATAAAAAAATTGCAATATTTCATTACCAATTTTTTTAACCTTTAAAAAAATAAATTAAAAAAATTAAAAAAAATTTGGCTATTAAAAGTAGCTATTTTAATGTAAAAAATATTAAATAATTTGTGTGTGTGTGTGTTTTTTTTTTTTTTTTTTTCAATTTTTTCGTTTTTTTTGGGGTTTAGTTTTTACCATTTTAGCTTGGGTGGGGGGTTTAGGTTTTAGCCTTTAGCTTGGGGGGGGGGGGGGGGTTAGGTTTTTTTTTTAGGGGGTGGGGTTAGGTTTTTTAGGTATTTTTGGTTGTGTTCACATTGGTTCTCGCGGTTCTCGCAATAAAGTTGGTTCTCGCATGAACCTTACCCTATAAATATATATACATATATAGGAGAAGGATCCGTTAGGAACCACCCTTTATTGCGAGAACCGCGAGAATCAGTGTGAACACAAACAGTAATACCTTAAAAAATCTAAAAAACCACCCCAAAATTTTTTTTGGAAAAATCGCTATATTTGTTTATAATAATTTTTTTTTCGAGTAACAATTATCCATGTGCATTTGTATCATTTCTTTGACAAATTCCGTAATTCATTACAAATATTAGACAATTGCACTTTCATTTACACTACCACATGTAATACACTACTTTTTACGTTAACAATATTAGAAATGCACATGTGCATCTATATGTATCAACATGAAATAAGGTGTGTTGGTACACTACTTTCTCTTTCATCTATCATTCCATCCATAATACACAAACATGCACATGTGCGTTTTTGTCATTTCTTTGACAAATTACGTAATTCATTACAAATATTAGACAATTGCACTTTTATTTACACTACCATATGTAATACACTACTTTTTACATTACCAATATTAGAAATACACATGTGCATCTATATGTATCAACATGAAATAAGGTGTTTTGGTACACTACTTTGAATACATTTTTCCCTTTCATCTATCATACCATCCATAATACACTACCATTACCTTCTACCATACATAATACAATACCATTACTTCCTACCATCCAGAATACAATACCATTACCAATATTTTCATTTTATTACATGTATATTAACACCATTTATACCATTCAATCAACATATTACATCATAAATTGACAACTATAACCAAATCATCTACCACTAGATATAACTAACCAAAGAACATGTATATGGGCCTACTTCTCCATTCAAAATCACAAACTTTGTGTACCAAAACACGTTATATCATGGTTATACATATGATGCACATGTGCATTTTGAATATTGGCAATGTAAAAAGTAGTGTATTATAGATGGTATTGTAAATTAAAGTGCAATTGTCTATAACTAATAACGTATTACGGAATTTGTCGAAGTAATGATACATATGCACATGTGCATGGATAATGGATAACTGTTACTCGAAAAAAAATCTTTTTTTCGCTAACTAAATATAGTGAATTTAAAAAAAATATTAAAATAAAAATTTTGAGTGCTTTTTGCTTATTTTTAGATTTTATTTTGTGTTTACATTGGTTATTCGCAGTTCTCGCAATAAGGGTGGTTCTCAAATGAATCTTACCCTACATATATATATATATATATATATATATATATATATATATATATATATATATATATATATATATATATAGGGGATGGATCATGAGAAAACTAGTTTAAATGAGAAAACAAAAAAACTAACTAAAAAAAACCTAAAAAACATACCAAAAATTGTTTTTTTTACAAATTTTTATAAAAAAAAATCGCTAATTTTTATGCATGAAAAAAAATATAAAAAAAAGGCTCAACCTATTCACACACCCTATCTGCCTATTTAGACACCCTTTGCCTCGTATATGCCTCGTATAGGCCTATACGAGGCGTATAGGGTTACATCAAAGTCAGTGTCTGACTCATGTCACTTCTGGTTTGACTGCTTCAATATGACTCGTATAGGCCTATACTGGGCGTATAGGGCCCCTCGTATAGGTCTCATATATGACCCTTTGCCCCTTATATGCCTTGTATAGGCCTATACTGGGCGTATATAAGGTTTTTTTTAACAAACATTTTATACAATATTAATCATTTTAGCAAACTTTTATACAAAAACAAGTTTTTTATTTTAAATAATTAATATTAGGACCCCTCGTTGGTGTTTTTTTGAGTTGAAAAATGGATGTTTTGGTAGGGTAATTTGATTGTTTTTGGAGGGTGATGTTTTTTTGAGTAAAAAAATGAGTGTTTTGGTGGGGTAATTTGAGTTGTTTTTTAAGAAAAGTTTTATTTTTTTATAAAAATATTTTACCGTTTTCAAGATCGACCTTTAAAAATATTCGATCGTAGAAATATTACATTGTTTTTAACATATAGTGTAGTATAGGTCTCGTATAGGTCCCTTATAGGTCTTGTATAGGCCTATCGACGTATACGGGCGTTGTATCATATCCTATAATATCGTATCGTATTGTATTGTATTGTATCGTGTTGTATCGCATTGTATGGGCCTATGGATGTAGTATCGTATCCTATAGTATCGTGTTGTATCGCATCATATCGTATAGTATAGTGTAATATAAGTCTCGTATAGGTATTGTATAAGCCTATCGTGTTGTATCGTATCGTATAGTATAGTATAAGTCTCGTATAGGCATCGTATAATTAATATTAGTGTTATTATAATTAGTATGAGTTTTTTTATAATTAATATTAGTGTTATTGATATTAATATGTGTTTTTTATAGTTAATATTAGTGTTATTGATATTTAAAAAGAGAAAACAAAATAAAAATAAAAATAGACGCCCAGTATATATGGTTATACTGGGCGTCTATGTGGACCAAAAAACCATTATACCCCTGAATTAGGCCTATACCGGGGGCAAAACAGGGTTATATTGGTCTTTTGGAACCCTCGTATAGGCCCTAAACTGGGGGCAAAACAGGGCGTCTATTTTTATTTTTTTTGTTTTCTCTTTTTAAATATTAAAAAAAGAAAACAAAAAAAAATAAAAATAGACGCCCAGTATAGGGCTATACTGGGTGTATACTGGTGTCCAAAAGACCATTATAGCCCTGAATTAGGCCTATACTGGGGGCAAAACAGGGCTATAATGGTCTTTTGGACCCCTCGTATAGGCCCAGTATAGCCCTATACTGGGCGTCTACTTTTATTTTTTTTTTGTTTTCTCTTTTTAAATATTAAAAAAAGAAAAAAAATAGACGCCCAGTATAGGGCTATACTGGGCCTATACGAAGGGTCCAAAAGACCATTATAACCCTGTTTTGCCCGTAGTATAGGCCTAACTCAGGGGTAAAATGGTAATTTGAATTATATACATACGCCTCATATAGGCTTATACTAGGAATATAAGAGAGGCAAAAAAGACCAATTTACCCCCAGTATAGGCCTAAATCAGGGGTTAAATGGTCTTTTTTCGCCTAGACGTCCAGTATAGGCCTATACGAGGCATATACGATGCAAATAAGACAAAATATGACATAATCAGAGATTCTCTTGGAAATTGAAAAAGGTAATACGCCTCGTATAGGTCTATACGAGGCGTCTTGAAGGGTGTGGAAATAGGGAGTTGGGTGTTGGGTGTTTGAATATGTAGACCCAAAAAAAAAAAAAAAAAAAATTTCGTTGTATTGCACATGTGCACTATTATGGATATAGTGCATATGTGTAGTACACATATAATGCTCATATAATGCACATACAGTACAACAATTTTTTTTTGAAAATTTTTTTATATATAAAAAATAGTGAATTTTTTATAGAAAAATGTAAAAGGAAAAAAAATTGGTATGTTTTTTAGCTTTTTTTAGGCTTTTTTAGTTAGTTTTCTAGTTTTCTTATTTAGATTTAGTTTTCTCATGATCCTCTCCCTATATATATATATATACACACACATAGAAACAGGATCATGAGAGAACGCTTCAAAGTGTGAGAACGGTTAAAACGATTCTCAGCCGCAAGATCTTAGTGGTTTGTGGCTGAGATTGATGTGGTGACATTTTTGTAAATAACAGGGGCATTGGAACTAAAGGTGTAAAATAGGAAGATCCAAACAAAGGTGCACATGCTAATCACATGCCATTTTCCCCCATCATATTTAAACGACAATAATTTTTTTATACGTGATTATTTTTTCGAAAAAAATTACACCATAAAACTCAGCGTTTTTTTATCTTTCCAAAGAGTATACTATTGATATACTTTTCGAAAAAAAATTAACTGGGTTTTATGGCGTTTTTCTGAACCAGGTGTTTTATGGCGTTTTAGACTAGGTATTTTCATGGCGTTTTTCTGAACTAGGTGTTTTTATGGCGTTTTAACTAGTTATTTTCATGACGTTTTTCTGAACTGAGTGTTTTATGGCGTTTGCAACTAAGTTTTTTCACGGCGTTTTTCTGAACTGGGTGTTTTGTGGCGTTTTATTTGAACACCCAGTTCATGTGAGTAGTTTTTTTGACAATATTACTCCTTAATGTAATTTAGCGTCAATGGCACATGTCACCACCAAAATCGTTCTCACCGTTCTCACACTTTTCACCATTCTCTCTAAATCCTGACCCTATATATATATATATAAGGCAATGCTACACAAGAAACCCTTTATTTTTAGAAAACTTTGAAAACTCATTACTTGGCCAAGATTCATCCACATGTGCATCAAGAAGCTATTAACTCTTATAGCATATAAGGGTATATGTGTAATTTTATCCTAAAAGATCTTTTCTACTTTGAATTGACCAATATCATTTATTGCCTTTCATATCACTTGTACAACCCCCATTCCTTTTACCTTTTTTATAAACTAATAAAGAAAATTTTCACTTGTTCTTCATCTTCTTAATATCTTCATGTACGAGGTCCACCATTAAAGAACCATGGAGCTTCACTCCCACTACTTATTCCACGAGAATCAACACAAGATGTCAGATCGATCAATCCATGATGAAAAACGTCGTTTTGTGATGAAGATGTTAATATATGAAGTCAGATCCACGTGAAAACCCCTTCCAGATCTTGTTCCATTCTCGTTTAGATCTCGTTTGTCCACATGTTTCATAATGTTGTTACAGATCTGGATATTTGTGAGTTCTTTTCACTTTTTTAGTTTATATAAAATATGATTTGTATATGTTGTTTCAGATCTTGATATTTGTGATTTTTTTACACTCTTTTAGTTTTATGCAACATATGTTTTCATATATGTTTGATTCTGGGTTTTTCGTATGGATTTTTTTGATTTTGTGGAGTTTATGTTAGTTGATAACTTGAGCATGTAGGTATGAACTTTTGAAAGATGATTATAATTTACAGTTCTATTATTCACACTTAAATATTGAACCAATAAAATATTGAATTTAAAAATGATATAGGTATGGACTTTATAAGATGATATTCAACGTATGGCTCCATTTGTTATACTTAAATATCAAAAATTATTCATAAAACCTGGTTGTTAATAGGTTTTTGTGTAATGGCTGTTTTAGAGATGAAACATGATTTTTTTTAAATGGTTCTTAAAAGGGGTAAATGTTTATGTAATTTTTAGGTTTTTATTTTTGTGTTAAAAAGTTATGCTTGGTTTGCATATGAACTGATTTTTGGCTGTGTTGTGATGTTATTTGAGAAAAAGATTGCAATTTAGCTAAAAAGTTGTGATGTTGTTTGAGAAAAAGATTTTCTGGCTATGAATGTGTTAATAGTTATGTCTAGTTAACGACTTAACGGTTATCTTATCTTTTTGTTATTAGGATGGTGATGGATACAAGGGAAACAAGATCCAATTCTCGGGACCGTTGGTTTCGTCAAACGTGGATCAGATGCTTAAGGATCATGACCATGTTTATGTTACAGCACAACACAACTAACACGTGTTATAGTTTGAACTTCAGGACATGCATGTGTTACATGTGACATGAAACCCATGTACAACGTAACACGTGTTAGTGCTATGTATTTTTGTTTACTAGTAATATGTAATGTGAGACTCTTCTTGTTTTCTCTAGTACACGATGTTAAAACGGTCTAGACTTAACACATTTTCTGTTGGAGGCGCCCGTATTTGTACCTCTACTGTTACAGTTACTATTGAAGTTTATGCATCCATTCTGGAAGTCTTAACACATGTTATAATAGAGGCTTAATACATGTTATATCAGGTTTACTCTGTTGTTATTAAGTTACTATTGGAGTTTATTCTTCCATTATGGAAGTCTTTACACACGTTATAATAGATGCTTAACACACGTTATACATTTCAGTCGCTTAACACATGTTACAGTATGTATATACACATCATGGTGTTTTGGAAACCAATAGCTTATACATGACACCATGTTAGGTTAAACCAAGATTATAACAGAGGGTTAACACATTTTGTACCAGGTATACGGTGTTACGATATTAACTTGTATGTTCCATATTAACTTGTACACGTGTTTACTATCAGTATATGCACATCATAGTGTTTTGCAAACCACTTTCATATACATGAATACAAGTCGGGTTACAACAAGATTATAATGGTGGAGGCGCCCGTATTTGTACCTCTACTGTTACAGTTACTATTGAAGTTTATGCATCCATTCTGGAAGTCTTAACACATGTTATAATAGAGGCTTAACACACGTTATATCAGGTTTACTCTGTTGTTGTTAAGTTACTATTGGAGTTTATTCATCCATTATGGAAGTCTTAACACACGTTATAATAGATGCTTAACACATGTTATACATTTTCAGTCACTTTAACACATGTTACAGTATGTATATACACATCATGGTGTTTTGGAAACCACTAGCTTATACATGACACCATGTTAGGTTAAACCAAGATTATAACAGAGGCTTAACACATTTTATCCCAGATATACGGTGTTACGATATTAACTTGTATGTTCCATATTAACTTGTTCACGTGTTACGATCAGTATATGAACATCATGGTGTTTTGCAAACCACTTTCATATACATGAATACAAGTCGGGTTATAATGGATGCTTACATGTTATCATATGTATACAAGTGGGGTTACAACAAGATTACGATATTAACTAAGCTCCCCATTAAACTCATTGCCCCCGTCGACTGTTTTCACCCTTGTCACATGTTAAGCGATTACATGTTCCGAACAGACAAATTGTAACACATGTTAGATCAGTATATACACATCATGGTGTTTTGTAAACCACTAGCTTATACATGAATACATGTCAGGTTACAAAAAGATTATAACAGAGGCTTAACACATGTTATACATTCCAAAATGTGCAAAACAAATGACATGCTTCATATTATATATTCCAAAATTACCGGTACATGTGTTACCATAAATGGCTTGTTTCATATTACACGTTACATCATGGTGTTCTGTTACAGCATGAACCACCAACACATGTTATAAATGAACGAAGACTTCTTTCCCAAAGGATGTGACTTATTCAATGTCCCCGCATTAACGTCGCCTACATCCATCCAGCTTGTCAATTCAATATCTTTTATGGATCTGTTTCTGTAAATCAACACACGTTATATATCATTCTAACAGGTGCTTAACACATGTTATGGGTCTGTCTCTGTAAATCAAGCAACCCAACAAAAAAACAATTATTGTTAAGATCAAAAGCCCCAAACAAGCAACCAAACCAACAAAAAACCCGTTCAAAATTTCATCCTAAAGTTTTGGATTTATTTAAAATACATGAACATTAACCATTACTAGAACACGCATTAACTTCGCCTACATCCATCAAGCTTGTCAATTGAATATCTTTATGGGTTTGTTTCTGTAAATCAACACACGTTATATAACATTCTAACACGGGGCTTAACACATGTTATGGGCCTGAGTCTGTGAATCAAGCAACCAAACAAAAAAACACTTACTGTTCAGATCATAAACCCAAACAAGCAACCCAAACCAACAAAAGAACAACTACTGTTAAGATCAAAATCCACTAACAAGCAACCAAACCAACAAAAAAACTCGTTCAAAATCTCATCCTAAAGTTTTTGATTTATTTAAAATACATGAATATTAACCATGGATACCCCATTAACCATTACTAAAACACTTTCAGCACACAAAAACATATTAACAACCATTTCAACAAAAATCAAGCGTGAAATGATATTTCAAGAACACTTACCGGATCTATAACCGTTCGATGAACACGAAGAAGATCTTCAAACCTTCTTCTCTCACACACACTCGTGCGTGTGTCTTTGCGATAAAGATTGTTGTTTCTCTATCTAAAACATCAACTTTCTCTCTCTAAAAACATTCTTCTTGTCATCGTTCTTCTCACACACACACTCGTGCGTGTATCTTTGTGATTTTTCAGACCAGATGATGCTGAAATTATCTTCAAATGAAGATCACCATTGAAGGATCACCATTGAAGACCATGAAGCTTTTCTCTTTCACATGATGAAGAAAGAGGAGAGAGACAATAGTGTTTTGAAAGATTTGACTAGAAGAAAGAGGAGAGAGATGATGATACTAGTACTACACAAGTGGGTTTTGTCATTTCCAATGCCAAAAAGTCTTCCAAAGTTCTATTTGCACTACCGAAAATACCCTTCCAGAGGTTGTCATGTGTATTATACTATTTCTTTTAATTATAATTCATTCCAAAATGATGAGAGCCATTGATCAAGTTGGATGAAAGATAATCAATGGATGACAATGGGTTTGCATAGATTTCTAAAAAAGATAGAGTTTCCTATAGAGCCCAACCCTATATATATATATATATAGGAAGGTTCATTTGAGAAGAATCTTCTAGTAAGAAGAAAAATAAATTAATCTAAGCCCTCTATTTTTTTTATCAATGGTTGTAAATCAAGATATAATATTTATCTACTTTTAATTAATGATTTAATTAATTAGGGTAGGATAGACATTTTGATGTACAATATTAATAAATATTATAAAGGATTACTCAAGTCTTATTAATGCCACCATAATTTTCTCCTTCACCACCATTAATACACCAATTTTATTAGAAGTGAGAAAAGTTATTTAAAAGTGTGTGTCCTACACCTATATTATGAGTTGTAAAATTATTTAAAAGTGTTGGGGTCTTATACATTTTGTACCTTACACCAAAACATTGTCTTTATGATGTAGGAAACGTTGTTTTTATGGTGTAGAAAACGTTGAATATGTAGGATCATATGCATGATTGTTTTTATTGTGTAAGGTGAAAAACTATTTTATAGGATAACTCATTAAATAATTAGGGTTCATTAATTTGAATAACATAAATAAAGGATAGACTTATTAAATAATCTGTTTGAATTACCTTTGTACCCTTTATTCTTTTTATTCTTAATTTGTAATTTCTTCTCATTTAAACTCTCCACTATATATATATAGGGAGGAGATCATGCGAGAACCACCCTTATTGCGAGAACCGCGAGAACCAATGTGAACACAACCTAAAATAGCTAAAAAACTTAAAAAAACCTAACCCCCACCCCCCAAAAAAACCTAAACCCCCCCTCCCAAAAAAAAAAACCTAACCCCCCCAAGCTAAATGCTAAAAACTAAAACCCCCAAAAAACCTAACCCCCCCCCCTAAAAAAACCTAAACCCCCCGCCCCCACCCCCCAAAAACCTAAACCCCCCCCCCCCCAAGCTAAAATGCTAAAAACTAAACCCCCAAAAACCTAAAAAAAATCTAATTTTTTTTAATATTTTTTATGCTCAAATCGCTACTTTTAGTGGCCAAAAATTTTTTTTTTTTAATTTTTTTTTTGCTTCGAAAAGTAGCGATTTTTATATAAAAATATTAAAAAAAAATTTTGTGTGATTTTTAGATATTTTTAGGCATTTTTGGTTGTGTTCACATTGGTTCTCGCGGTTCTCGCAATAAGAGGTGGTTCTCGCATGATATTCTCCCTATATATTAATATATATAGGGAGAGGATCATGAGAAAACTATATCTAAATGAGAAAACTAGAAAACTAACTAAAAAAAAGCCAAAAAACATACCAATTTTTTTTTACAATTTTTTATAAAAAAATCGCTACTTTTTATATATAAAAAAATTAAAATTTTTTTTTGTTGTACTGCACATGTGCATTATATGTGTACTACACATGTGCACTATATCCGTAATTGTGCACATGTGTAATACAACAAAAAAGGTTTTTTTTATTTTCTTTTTGAAATTTTTTTTCCATGTATAAAAACTAGGGATTTTTTATAAAAAAATGTAAAAAAAAAAAATTGGTATGTTTTTTTAGGCTTTTTTAGTTAGTTTTTTGGTTTTCTCATTTAAACTAGTTTTCTAATGATCCATCCCCTATATATATATATATATAAGATCCTTGCGACTTGAACGATTTTATTGGTGTCCCTCATTATATTATATCCGTTATCACATCCGTTTACTTATAATATATCTATGATTTGCGCTTCGCAATATATATTTACATAAACATGAACATATTCGTCGAATTTGGTAATTCACATATCTTATCAACTTATATATTCTATCATTTTTAAAGCATTTGTATAGAAAATAACTCATCAAGTTAACCTTTGTATTATTTTCATGCTCAACAAATAAGTTATATATTTAACATGACATCTGACGAAATTACCATTTTAACCATACAAGTGTACATGTATAGTCTTAACTTCTATTATCATGTCAACACTTAGAATATCACATTACACATACTCATATCAACATATCATATTATATGACACAAAGTTCACCCTTGAACAACCCGTTTTCGCGTACGTTGAAATATGCGTATTTTACATTTCGGTAAGGTTTTCAGGTGTCAGAAGTCACGTATGACTAGCCAAACACCAAGGATACTTATTATAAGTTAAAATAATTGTATTTATCATAAAAATATCAGTATATAACCTGATCTAAAACAGATTTGCAAAGATCACTTTAAAAGCCGATTTTTACGGTTTTTAACGCATAGTCTTGTACCGAACTTTACCATAATCATCCCAAATCGTCACAACTTAATACTTTAACATAACACATGTTATTCACCGAATAAAATGACACTTATATTCATGTTAGTGAAGATTTCATGTAAGTCACATAAATCATGCAATTTAATCTATTTTACTACTTTTTAAGCTTCATGTACAACATGCAAAGCTACCAAACTTATGACACATCTTTGTAGTATCAAAACATATCATATAGCATCATATTAACATGTTTACAACCTGATTTAATTTATCTTTCTTATATCATTTCATCACCAATTTACTTTCATATCATAATTTGATCATAACTAACACTTATGTACAAGCACTTAATGCGTGATCATCATTTCCTCATCCTCTAGCCATTTAAACTCATCCAACATCATTTATTATCTTTCATATAATCCAAGACATCATCCTTAACCAAATCATTCATATAATCATCACCAATTCAATGCATGTAACATTTATGAACTAATGAATAAACCTACATGTACATATACATATATATATATACACACACACACGACACATGCATATGTGTCCAAACACCAACTTTTTATCAATTTCATCTTAAATCATACAAAATTTCACAAAAATCCATTTTGATCATACATGCAATCACCTTTCAGGAATCATTTCAATCAAAACTCAACTTTTACGCAAAACACCAACACGAACCCACACACACACTCACGACCGTACACACACACACACACACACACATATACTTCCATTTTTATTTTGGTAAGATCATTTTGTTGATTAGTTTTCAAGAGTTATGAAGAACCCAAGTGTTTGAGAAACATGCTATCACCATCATCATCATCATCAAGAAACAAGATCAAGAATGGTAAATGAGTTTATACCTTCCAAGAACAACAATGGGGTTTTTATGGGATTTTTGATAAATGCAAGCTTGTTCCTTCTTGAAATCACCTTGGAACCACCTTTGGATCTTCAAATGGACTTGGAACTAACTTGAAATGAACTTGGATCTTCAAGATTTTAATGAACAATGGAAATGGAAGTGGAGTGGGGGTGTGTTCGGCCGAAAGAGAGAGAAGAGAGAGAGATGAAAAGTTTTTGTGTATTGGAATGTGCATTAGTGGATTGTTTAGGTTTTTGAATGATATGAAATCTTCCCTAGTCAACACTTATCAAAAAGAAGGAAAGGTAGGCACCCCATGGGCCGCCACCATCTTCACAAATATGATTAAAAATAGCATTTTAATCATAACGGAGTATTTTTAGGATTTTAACATTAATCGGGAGGTTACTGACATTCGTTTCACTTTTGTTTTTCATTACACGATAAGTATTTATCTTATTATTAACAAATAATTTTTAACGATGTTTAACTCTACCATCACATCAAATACTATATATTAATGCTAAATTGAATAAAATATTGCCTTTATTTGTTCATAACACGTGTCACACTGGTATGGTACAGACTCAAAATAGCTGGGTGTTAGAGTCTCCCCCTGTTTAGGAAATTTCGTCCTCGAAATTTTTACACTACAGGTCTCGATTTCGAATTAGACAGAAAGAGATAGGGATATTTCCGTTGCATCTGGTCTTGTCGTTCCCATGTGAACTCAGGTCCACGTTTGGAATTCCAGCGGAACTTCACTAACTTAATCTGACTCCTCCTAAGCTTCTGAATCGTTCAATCTAGAACTCCAACAGGTTCTTCAATAAATCTCAGTTTATCGTCTACGTGAGCCTCATCTGGGGGTATGATCAGTGTCTCATTTGATAGACACTTTCTCAAGCTGGATACATGAAACACCTCATGTACACCGCTTAACTCCTACGGTTGCTTGAGCCTATAAGAGACTGGTCCAACTTGAGATAGGATCTCGAAAGGACCTAATAAACGTGGGTTCAGCTTTCCCCCTTTTCTAAACCTAACAACACCTTTCCAAGGTGACACCTTTAACAAAACACGATCGCCGACCTAAAAGAAAATGCAACAGATCTCTTCGGTTGTCTGTATAGCTCTTTTGTCGACCAGAGGTGGCTTTCAACTTTCCCTCAATCTGGGCAACCTTATCGGTGGTTTCCTGAATGATCTCAGGTTCGGTTAGTTGCCTTTTGCCAACTTCTGCCCATTGACAGGCGTTCGACGCTTCCTTCTATACAAGACTTCAAGCGGGGCGGCTTTAATACTTGTGTGATAACTATTGTTGTAGGGAAAACTCAGCTAATGGCAGATGAGTATCCCAACTTCCATCGAAATCTATTGCTCACGCTCGCAACATGTCCTCCAAATCTCCAAGGCAGATGCAACAGCTCCTAATCCAACTCATGAGTTGGATAGTTCCTATCATGCACTTTCAGTTGTCTTGACGCATAGGCTGTCACTTTGTCTTTTGTATAGATGCACATTCAAGGCTCAAACGTGACGCATCATAGTATACAACGAAACTCACATTTCCCTCATGTAAGGATAGAATAGGTGCACTACACAACTTCTCCTTCAACAACCGAAAAATTTCTCCTGCTTCTCTGTCCAATCAAACTTCCTATCCTTCTGGGTCATTAGCGTCAATGGCTGTGCTAATCTAGAGAAATTCTCTATGAATCTCCGATAATACCTAGTAAGTTCTAAGAATTGTCGCACCTCTGAGGAAGTCCTTGGTGCTTCCCAATTCTCAATTGCTTCAATATTCGATGGTTCCACACGTATACCTTTCTCATTTATGACATACCCGAGAAAATGAACTTCTCGAATCCTAAACTCACATTTATAGAACTTGGTACACAACTTCACGTTCTTCAGCAGCTCCAGAATCATCTACATGAATAGGGTATGCAAACCCTACTTGGATAAATTTGTGATAGTATTCATCGATTATATACTTATCTACTCATGAACCAAAGAGGATCATAAACACTACAGTCGTATTAGTTAACCCAAAAGGCATGACTAAAATTCTAAATGGCCATAACGTGTTCTAATAGCAGTTTTCAGAACATCTTCATCAGCAATCTTCTTCTTGTGATAGCCTGAACACAAACCGGTCTTTGAATAATAGTTGGATCCTTACAATTGATCAAACAAATCATCAATCCTCGGTAGTAGGTACCGATTCTGTAACACCTCTGAAAATTAGTGTCAAATTATTTGATGACACGTGTCCATTTAACTCTCAATTATGCCATGTAGTTTGGCGAGAGGGACTAAATGTGTAAAATTATGGAAGAATGTATGTGGAGGGACCATATATGTCAACAAGCCATTTTATTGGCCTCTGAGTGACCCCTACGGACCGTAAAGGTTTATGCCTTACGGACCGTAAGGCATGAATTACTTTGTATCTGGGAAGCGGTTACAGACTGTAAGACCTTATGTCTTACGGTCTGTAAGGAAACCAAAACTATGTGCGCCAAAGGTCCTTATGGACCGTAAGACTTGATTCCTTACAGTACATAAGGGACCTGTAGATGGAATAATTGTTTGCTGGCCAAGGCATTCTGCCCTTGTGCCACCTTGCTCGCATCCTTGCCACTTCCACTCAGTTTTGACACCTCTTATACACCTGAAGACATCCTATAACAGTCCCTAACTCCTGGCTTGATGATGTATCACCTCTTCCACTATAAATAGTAAAGCATTTGCAACTTTGTTCTTGGCTCATTCCATATTTACTCCTCTATACTCTCTCTACTGGAGTTGTTTCTTCATAGAGGCCTCCCATTAAGTTCATCTTTCTCTGGAATACTAGTAAGTGTTCCTTCTTTAGCTCATTTATTTCTATAGGCTAAGTATTTAGCCGAAAGTCAAGCAAATTTACTTTTATTTTGAGTTTCGGTTAATACCATTATGGTCACGCCATTATTCGAATCGAACATGGCTACGTGATCATAATAAGGTAGGTGATAAGCCCTTAAAAGGGCACCTCCTGAAAATCACGTTAAGTTGGTCAAATGACGGGTGAAAGTTATGATTGATTAAAAGTCAAAAACGCAGTTTTCAGAAAAAATTATGAATGTTTAAACTTATGTTTTGACACTATAGCAGTTGGTAAATAATATTAGAACATATCTAAGCATGTTCAGCCAATCATTTCCACAGTATTGCTCGGTTCACAACCGACAGTCAAGCAGTTTAACTTCTTCTTTGACTTTCGATTCTGGCCCGAATTAGCCAACTTAGCTACTGGTTTGACGGGTCAAAGTTATAATTGTTTACCCATATTATACAAGTCTTAGTACTTGTGAGGGTTTAAACTAAATTCTATCTGGTCACCACTTAATCTAGTATACCGTATCTTCTTCTTATATTATAGTTAACCGGTCCAAAGTCTATGACTTGAATAGAACCCATTAACATTCTAATTGGTTATTATACCATTCATTCTAGACTAGGGTGTCTAGTAGATTGCAACCTTGCTAAGTTGTTTTGTTATATCGGTTGTGCTTATATATTTGTCTTGGATTGTAAGACTTTAAGCTAGGTAAATACTCTTAACCTATTTTCCCTATACGGGCTTGTGATACGGTAAATTATTACCGCTTGGTCGGGTATGGAATCAATGAAGGATTGTGTCTAAAAATTTTACATAACCCGTTTTGATTCGTTTTGCTTGATAGCTTAAACATTGGGGGTTAATGCGACCGTGTCCTGGATATCCTTGGCTCATTTAATTGCAAATGGCCACGACTTAAGCACGGGGCCTAGGCATACACCCGATAGATGCTAATGCTATCATAAAATATTTTTCTTACCCATATTGGGATACCCTTTATGGGCTAAAGTGGCATGTCGATTACTCATGTTATCGGTGTTTAGTACCGGGCCCCATATGTATTGACAAGCATGTAATACTGAATACAAGAGACATGTGCCTAGTGCACTTAAAATGATTTTGAAATGTATTCAAAATATGTCGGTTATTTGTATTTACCAATGTAAACTGACGTATCTTTAAAAGATTAAGCGCATGTTGCAAGGATACGTAAATAGGCTGGAAGTTGCCCGGTAAATGCTTAAGTGGAATTTGCAACTCCATGCATTAAAGCCTAGTAGTCTACATACATAGTCATTTTGATATTTCGATTCGCCTGTGAATCTTTTATATATTTCTGTCTGTATATTATTTTGAACATTCGGACATTTATAAATTGTAATAGTATTTTAAATCCCAAGACTTCCGCTGTGTTATTTGTGTATTTGTATCAACTCGCCACGTACCCCAAGTCTGGGCCCATTGGGAAATACAGGGTGCCACAAGTTGGTATCAGAGCCAACGTTTGAGTGAATTAAACAATAGCCTTTTGTGTTTAATCTCAAACATCACATTAACATAATCCTTTGACTTTCTGAGTCTAGGCATTGACCTAGGATTACTCATATCTTTAATTAAGTTAAATATTATTGTTTTTGATATTTAACAGGTAATATGCTGCCCAGAATCAGAGGACGAGGAGGAGGAAAAGGTCCAATAAGAGGAGGACCATTTGGACAAATACCCTCTCAATTCCATAGCTCGGACCACCAACAGTACTCAAGCGAGTCACACTCGTCCCAGTCTGCAAGACACTCTTTCTCATACCTTTCATCTCATTCTCACCACTCTCACTACTCACACCAATCTCACCATTCCCACTCACATTCTTTTCATGGGTCATTTGACCCTAACTAATTAATTAACACCCCACCTGCTAGCCAAAACCAACTAAGCCAGCAGAACCAACCAGATGATGATTCTGATCCGGAGATGCTACCATCTGGGTCCCGTATGCACCTAATAGAACTCTCAAGTGACACCGCATCTTATGCAGGTTCACCATACCAGGGTCCTTTGGAAAAATCCTCCGTCAACCACTTCACCAAACCCTTTCAATAGGTTTACAGTTTCTCAAAAGTTCATAACACGTTTTGTAATGTTTTTTAACCATAAAGACACTATTTAGAACATAACAAGCCATATTGACAACCTCTGCCCAAAAGAGGACATGAAGCTTAGAATAAAAAAGCAAGGTCCTTGCAGCTTCAATAAATATCTTGTTTTTCCATTCGGCGACTCCATTATATTGTGATGTATACATTGCATTGAATTGATGCTCTATTTCTCTAGGAAGACAATAAATGTCCATCAACTGATTCTTGAATCCCATGCCATTATCACTTATTATGCGCTTGATTTTGTCTCAAGCAAGTTCTCCAATTTTTTAAAAAGATTGATCAACATCTCTACTGTTTCATTCTTTGACACTAAAAAGAAAACCCCTAAAAAATAGAAAAGTCATTAGTACAACTAAGCAATAATATTTTCCTCCAATACTCCTTACATTCACTGGACCAAACAAATCAATGTGAAGTAATTCGAGTGGAGAAGCATTGGAATTCACAGTTTTAGACTTGTGAGGTGTCTGTGTTTCTTTTACTTTTGACAAGAAAGGCATTTATCATCCAGAGAAAACTTCTGCATAGGCACACCTTCCACTAAACCAATTTATATTATGTAATTCATGTTTCGATAATGGATGTGTACCATGCGCCTATTCCACAACATCGATTCAACCTTACATTCTTTTGATAGTAAACTTGTAGGCACCATTGAAGAATCCTTGACACTCATCTCCATGACATATGTATCATTTTTCATTGGTGCCCTCATGACTACCCATTCTTCTGGAATAACCAAACCTATTTTCAATACAAATGCCTCAGACTTAGTAAAATGGAAAAAGTAACCCTTGTCACAGACTTACGAGACACTCATCAAGTTGTGTTTGAGCTACTCCACATAGTTGACTTTGTCCAATGTTATCTGTCACACCCCAAAAACGTCATAGCGGAAATACAAATGTGGCATTGACGGAGGTTGGTACCCATAATTCTCTTAGTGGTCGATGCAATATTTATATTGAACATTTTAGCTTATTTAAAATATAAACTTTAAAGTTTCAAACGTACACCACAACAATGACATAGTTGTTTGACCCTTATGGGTCTTAGTACACACGGTTCCAAAAGTAGTTTAAAAGTGTCCAAACATTATTTATTTAACAAGAACATCAAACAACCACATGACAACATAAGCCAAAATTCCTTAAGCCGAACTCATGTTACTAAAGAATACATAAAAATCAAGTGTCAACACAATGGAAGGTTAGTTCACATATTCTAATTTGTAACAAATTGTTTAAACAAAATTTTTCTTGCAATAAATTTTTAATGGGAATAAGCATCCATGCAAAATTAAGAAAGCAAGTTTTATTTCCTTTATAAAATCTGAGGGTAATCATCGGGAATTGTTTATTTGAAAAGCCTCCGATGAGATTTTCTATCCATGGTTTGAATATTAATATTTGTCATTCGTTCGGTTTTGTAAGTTTGCAAGACATTACGAGCTATGTACCATATTGAGGTTCTAATTAATACTAGACGATTATAGAATAAGATTCGCTGCTATGTGGATCGAAGCTACCGGTCACGACAGGGTGTCAACCCGATAGATCTATCAACAATTCCAAGTGTTCCATACTTAATGATTAAAAATGGCTATTATTGCGCTAGGAATATCCCACAATTAGGATACCCGTTGCCCTCCCCAATTGCACCAATATATACATAACCTACTAGAAAACAAATTTAATATTTGGTGTTGTACAAATTCCCGACGTCCCCCAGGCAATGTAAGCAGCCTATAACACTAGTTACACTCTTGAGATCAGGCTAATTTACTACAACTGAGATTCAAAATATTTTTCAACTCGTACAATCCTTTTTACCCAAAACACCGTATTCCTCCCCGTTTCTCCCTGAAATATATTTACAATCAATCATATTTCCAAAATCATGTTTTCTTCAAAAACATATCATATCATCTAAAAATCATATTTCCACGAAAATATATTTTAGATTATACAAAGGTATATTTTACACAAAAACGTATATTTATCCTTTTTAAAGGCGTGTTAATCCCCCAAAACAATATATAAAACAGTAAAAGAAGGGTTTAGTGATACTCACCTTTGGGTGCGTTTTTATATTATTCGCAATCCCAAAAATTTGATCTACACGTCCTAATTTAAGTAAGAACGATTTAATATCTAAGTATTCTATTAACATCTAAGTTTCTTCAACACTTAGAATTTTCACATAACTCCAAGATTTTCTCAAAAAGTCTTTGTTTTGATTATGTTGGCATATATATATTTGCCTTGCCTGGGTGATATCGGATCTCACAGTCGTAATCGTTGAGAAGCTCTACCCATCGGCGTTGACGCATATTAAGTTCCTTCTGATTAAAGATGTGTTGTAGGCTCCTATGATCGGTGAAGATCGTACACTTGGTACCATACAGGTAGTGTCACCAAATCTTTAATGCAAAAACAACTGCGCCTAGCTCGAGATCATAGGTTGTATAGTTCTTCTCGTGGACTTTGAGCTGACGAGATGCGTAAGCTATGACCTTGTCCCGTTGCATGAGAACACAACCAAGACGAAGGTTGGAAGCATCACAATAGACAATGAAATCATTGTTTCCGTCGGGCAATGTGAGAACAGGAGCGTTGCAAAGCATGTGTTTGAGGGTTTGAAAAGCAGTCTGTTGTTTAGTTTCCGAAACAAAAGGCTTGTCTTTATGCGTGAGTGCAGTAAGCGACACAGCGAACTTTGAGAATCCCTCGATAAATCATCGATAATAGCCCGCTAGTCCGAGAAAAGAGCTGACTTCAGACGGGTTCTTAGGCGTAACCCAGCTCTTGACAGCTTCAATCTTCGCGGGATCGACGTGAATGCCTTAGCTATTAACAATGTGACCTAGAAACTGAACTTCCTCTAACCAGAATTCGCACTTGGAGAACTTGGCATAGAGTTGGTTCCCTTGGAGTAACTCGAGAACCAAACGTAGATGTTGCGCGTGTTCGGCTTTCGACTTGGAATAGATCAAGACATCGTCGATGAATACGATGACGAAATGGTCGAGATACGGTTTACACACGTGATTCATCAGATCCATGAAAACCGCTGGTGCGTTGGTTAAACCAAAAGGCATGACAATGAATTCATAGTGGCCGTAACGAGTGCGAAACGCGGTTTTGGGTATATCCTCCTCTTGAATACATAGCTGGTGATATCCTGAACGTAGATTGATCTTTGAGAAACACGTAGCACCTTGTAGTTGATCAAACAAGTCGTCGATACGAGGTAGGGGATATCGGTTCTTGATAGTTAACTTATTCAATTCCCGGTAGTCGATGCACCCCCTGAACGACCCGTCCTTCTTTTTGACGAAAAGGACTGGCGCGCCCCAAGGAGAGGTGCTCGGGCGAATGAAGCCTTTCTTAAGTAATTCCTGGAGTTGGGTTGAAAGTTCGCGCATTTCAGACGGCGCAAGTCGATAAGGAGCTTTGGCAATGCGGTTGGCTCCAGGAATGAGGTTGATACGGAAGTCGATATCACGACTTGGCGGTAATCTGGGAAGATCCTCTGGAAAAACATTTGGAAATTCTCGAACCACAAGAACGTCTTTCACCTCCTTCTTTTCTTTCTTTTCCTTCTCCGCTACTGCAATGTTAGCCAAGAAAGCCCTGTATTCCTTGCGGAGATACTTGCTAGCTTGCACACATGACATAAGCTTGAGACCTTTCGAAGTAGTATCACCATACACACACAATGAATCACCATTCGCGAGCGAGAATCGAATCATCTTGTCGAAGCACACGACTTCAACATGGTTTTCTCGAAGAAAGTCCATGCCTACTATGACGTTAAAACTTCTGAGTTGCATTGGAATAAGGTCGATTGGGAAGAGGTGATTGTTGAGCTCAAGAGTACAATCACGGAGAACAGAGTTGACAGAGATGGTTCTTCCGGTAGCGACTTCAACATCGAACGTCGAGGAGAGTTGGGAGCGTTTACGACTAAGGAGTTTCTCGAATTCGAACGACACAAAGAAATTATCGGCTCCAGTATCAAACAAACATGAAGCATACATACCATTCACAAGGAACGTACCATTGACCACGTTGTTGTCGGCCTGGGC
Source organism: Helianthus tuberosus (assembly GCA_030545235.1). Lineage (NCBI taxonomy): Eukaryota > Viridiplantae > Streptophyta > Magnoliopsida > Asterales > Asteraceae > Helianthus > Helianthus tuberosus. Next base: position 93,633,529 of record CM060399.1, on the reverse strand, counting down.
TTGACGCACGTTGAGGTTGAAGGTTCTGGCGTGTGCGGCCTGTTGTTGCTGCTGCTAAGGCTGCTGTTGCTGAGGCTCTTGCTTCACGACCCTGTTTGGGCACATGTTGGCGAAGTGGTTCGGGTCGCCACATGCGAAGCAGGCTCTGGCTTTGACCGCGGGTGCCGGAGGAGCTTGTTGACCCTGGCGGGCAGTGAGTAGAGCTTGATGAGCAGGAGCTTGTCGAATATGGCAGTTGGCAGTAAAATGGTCATATACATTGAAATGAGCACAAAAACGGCAAGCAATGGCAGTTGGGTGATGGTAGGTACAAGTAGGGCAGAGCGGGTGTGGCCGAGTGTATGCACGCTTTGCAGGTGGTGCATTAGCCACAGGCGTCGCTACTTGACGTTGTTGGGCTGGTACAGCTTGATTTGGTGCAGCAGTGATCGCACAGTTCTTGTTGCTGGAGCTATTCTTTCTCTTGTTCTTCCTCTTGTTGCTAGATGAAGTGGGTTCAGCAGTTGGTGCGGCGGTAGTAGCATGATGCAGGTGCTTCGGAGTTTTATCCCAGACACCAGCCTTGACCCTCTTGTCGTTGATTTCGGCGGCCAGTAGGTAAGTCTCTTTGATCATCTTAGTCTTAGCCGCTTGCATGAAATCTGCGACGCAGTCGGGCAAAGCTCGGATGTACTTCTTGATGGTGATCTCCGGAGTCTTGAATTGATCAGGACAAATGATGCTGAGCTGTTTGAAATGAGCAGTGAGAGCAGCGTTGTCTCCCTTATGTTCATGTATGTGCCAAAATTCATCTTCTAGCTTTTGACGTTCGTGAGGAGGGCAGAATTCCTCTAGCATGACTTCCTTGAGCTCGTCCCATGACAGACCGTAGGCTGCTTCGTTCCCTCGCTTGTTCCTCTCGGCCGTCCACCAGTCTAGTGCACGGGACTGGAAAACGCCGGTAGCATTCAGAGTTCGAAGGTCAACAGGGCAACCACTCTGTCGCAGAGTGACCTCAATGGAATCAAACCATTGGAATAGTGCAGTCGGACCTCCTTCGACAGTGAATTCCTTTGGCCCACACGACTTGAATTGCTTGAAATTGAAGGACTTGGTGGTGGCTTTAGGAGCTTTGGTCCTCGACTCCTCAGATGAGTTGCTGGCATTCTCGTAAACATCACTCACGGCCTTTGCCACACTTTTTATGATGATGGCAGCAAGGCGTTTGTCCCTCTTTTCTTGACGAGAAAGTGCATGACGGTATCCAGATGACATTGTCTGCAACAGGCATCGTCACAGGACTCAACACATTGTATTCGAATCTCACCTCACTGTTAGAACTTTTGAGATCGTTGATACTTGTGCTGGATTAGTTTAGTCATAGTTTGTAGCTATTTTGAATGTACAAGGGCTTATTTTGTAATTCTCTAGAAGATTGTTTCCTGACTTAGTGTAGATAAGATTCCAGCAAATTTATAAATTTGCTGGCTAATCAGGAACACTATATATAGCCCATACATTGTAACCTACTCAAGCATTTGGCTCTTGAATGAATATTGGTGTTGTTACATTCTTGTGTTGATCTTGTGCTTAAATCTGATATCCAAGGTGGTTTATTGTTATATCTTATTGTTTGGATTCAATACAACACTTGTTGTATTCATTAATCCATAAGCTTCACCTTCTTCTTTGATCTTTCTTAACTTTTCATATCTCAAACACCTAATCAATAGGTGTTATGGGTTAAAACAACCAACCACTGTGATCCGGATTCGTTTTGGGATCTACAATTTGGTATCAGAGCCTTAGTGCTCTTGGTTGTTGTGTTCTTGTTGAGATTTTTCATAGTTTTGAAGGTTTTTCAAGAGTTTCAAAGTTTTCAAATTTTTGGACTTAAAATGGATTGATTTGGTGTGTTTAATTAATAGGTTGTTGTTAATACATGATTAGGGAGTCATTTTGGACATTTTGATGCATTAAAACATGGTTTTTGAGCTGTTTTTGAGTGATTAGAGGGTTTTAGTTCGTGTTAAACCCTCTGTCCAGCGAACTTCTCTTGAAGACAGCGAACAACTTTTGAATACAGCGAATTAAACTTTTGAATACAGCGAACTTAGCGTTGAATATAGCGAATTTTATCACTTTATTGAGAAACTCATCGCAGAATCACTAATTTCGACGATCATCATTCGAGCGAAATTACTGATCACCAGCGATATAGTGTCCAGTGACCCTTGAGCGAAATTATCGAAGGCGACTTCGAGAACCGTGATAGCGAACCACAGCGTTCTTATCACGGTAATCGGTGATATTAACCTAACTATTGTCTGTGTTGTGTTTTGTCAGCGGAATTATCGGGTTCGCTCGTGCAGGATTCCTTACAGCACCAGCGAAGGTTGAGCATCTGCCCAGCGAAGTCGTTCAGGATCCTTCGGTCATCGGCGAATTTAATCTTTTCACCAGTTATCTGTGTCCTGTCAGCGAAATTAACCTCTGATCAGCTCCATTTTGTCTAAAACAAGCAAAGATGTCGTTGAATCAACTAAGTCCAATCGCTCAAGCGGAACTTGAGACTGGAACCACCACTCGTCCACCAAAGTTGAAAGGTGCTGAAGACTTTAGCACTTGGAAAACTCGCATTCAATCGTTCTTCGAGTACACGGACTACAATCTGTGGCTCTCTGTCACCGCTGGACCCCACATTCCAACGGTTGTTCGAGGAGATGCAGTAGTTGCCAACAATGATGCAACTACCTTTACTGATGAAGACAAGGCTCTTATCCAACGCGATCGTCGTGCTCATGCTGCCTTAACCATGGCACTATCAACCAACGACTGCAACATGTTTGAAGAACACCGAACTGCCAATGCACTCTGGAATGCATTGATTGAGTACTATGAAGGAAATGAAGAGTTGATCGAAAGCAAGAGAGATATGGTGCAGAAACAATATGACATGTTTTGTGGAGTTCGTGGAGAAAGTCTTTCTGACCACATCAGTCGTTTTCTGAATATGATGACCAAAATGAAAAAGGCGGGAAATCCTGTCACAAATCGTGCTGCAATAAAGAAGCTGCTCGATTCACTTCCCAAGGAATGGAGTCTACAATGCATGATGATCAAGAAGGATTTCCTCAACAATCCAAATCCTGTCACTCTGTCCGATCTGATCAATACCCTAAGAGCTTTTGAAATGGATGTCAACAAAAGAGAGATGAACACTGCTGGTTACCAACCAAAGACAACTCAAACCTCAGCTGGATTGAAAAATGTGGCATTTCTTGCTTCAGGGGGCATTACTCCACAAGCTTCTGACTTAATCTACGCAAACGCTTCCGCAAGCGCATCAAAAGCCCCACAACTTGTTGAGAAGACTATCACTGTTGACACTCAAGCATTGAAAGTGTCCACTGAAAACGTGGCACTATTCAACACATTTCTGAGCAGCTATGAAGCCCTGATGTCAGGGGAGCTGAAAAAGGAGATGTTTACTGCTGAAGACATGTATCAGGTTGATCCAGATGATATGGAGGAAATGGATCTGAAATGGCAAATGGCCATGATCACTTTAAGGCTAAAGAAATTTCAAGATAAGACAGGAAAGCGTTTGGGTCTTGGAAAAGCTGGGTTTGACAAATCTAAACTTAGGTGCTACAACTGCAAGAATCTAGGACACTTCAAGCGTGAGTGTCCTCTGTTGAAAGAAGGAAACAGTGAAACCACTCCTGCTGTAAAGCAAATCATAGTTGAAGAGAACAAGAACAACGCGTCTCCTAGCACGCCAAAGGCTTTAGTCGTCGAAGACTATGATTGGAGTGAAGAAATTACTGAAGCAAAAGAGCAAGTTAACAAAGCCCTGATGGCCAAAATCTCAAGTGAATCCTCATCAAGGCAGTTTGAGAAGCAGACAGCTGGAATTCCAAAAGGAGACAATACTGCTGACAAAGGTTTGAAAAGCATTCTGACTTCAGTGGAGCCTGAGATGGAAGAGAAGTGTGGTCAAGCAGAGGAGCAGGTTTCGAAAGAGGAATCTGAGAAAGGCAAGGAAAAGGTCCCAGCAGCCGCGATGAAAGCAGATTCATCAAAGGAAAAGGCAGACAAGGACTTGGTAAACAGTATTCCACTTAGTTTCAAGGAAAAGTTATGCACACCTGCATGCGTTGATGTCGTGGCACATTACAAATTCTTAAATCTAGAATTTGAAAGACAAAAAGACAAAGCTTTAAAATTTAACCACGAGCTTAAACAGAACGAGGCTGCATATCAGAGAAAGTTAAACTCAACTTTAGCTGAGATGCAAACTCTTAAAGAATTTGTGTTTAGAAAAGATTTTATCATTAACGATCTTACAGAGAGATTAGAAAAAGCTTTGAACGAAAAGAACAAATTACAAATTATAATAGATAAATGGAATGTCAGTCAAAAGGCCTTTACTGACATTAAAAACTGCCAACGACCAACATTTGTGAAGGACAGGATTGGGTATAAGGACAGGCACGGAAATGAAAGAAAACTGTTCTTTCCTCCACATAGCAAAAACTATGTGCCTATGCCGACTCCTCATCCCGAAAACGATCTTATCAATGAAAAGGCCTCTGTTAAACAGAATGATTTTTGTGAAAATGAGACAACCGCGAACTGTTCTAAAAGCAATGCAGATCCAATTGTGTGTAAAGAAGATGTGTGCGATGAGGATGGAGACTGGATTGGGTATAAGGACAGGCACGGAAATGAAAGAAAACTGTTCTTTCCTCCACATAGCAAAAACTATGTGCCTATGCCGACTCCTCATCCCGAAAACGATCTTATCAATGAAAAGGCCTCTGTTAAACAGAATGATTTTTGTGAAAATGAGACAACCGCGAACTGTTCTAAAAGCAATGCAGATCCAATTGTGTGTAAAGAAGATGTGTGCGATGAGGATGGAGACTGCGGCGGGTCAAAAATAGGAATCGGATATTCAGGCGACAGTTATTCCACCGTTAACTGGTTCGCCTGGAACTGTTCTAGGAAAAACAATGTTAAGGATGAATGTAATAATTTAAGTAGGATGGATGACTGTAATGGCCGAGTGCCTAAATTTAAACCTTCAGATGACTGTAAGGGCCATGTGCCTACATTTGAGACCCGTGATCGTGAACATTGTGTGTCTGAATGTCATGATTTAAGTTATGCGTGTTGTGATGATAAAGTTGCTTGTGAATCTCCTGTATTTGTGCCAGAATTAAAAAGGAATAGTTTTGGAAAATTCCTCACAGAGGAAATTCCCGAATTTATTTCTTCCAGAACAGGTATGACAGACTTAGAAAAGAGTGTCACAGAAGATCAATGAAATGAAGACTCAAGCACTGCTGTCTCAGAGGATGAAAAGAAGACTTCAAGCCTTGAGGATGAGCAAATGTCAGAAACAACAGACAGTGAGAGCACAGAATTCTCAAGTGAACAAACCTTGAAAACCTCAAGTGAAGATCAAACAACAAATGATGAAAGCTCAGAAAGCTCAAGTGTTGAAGCAATTGAAGACCAAGATCCAGGAAGTTCAAGCGAAGATCAAAGCTGCAATGATTCAATTTACGAAGCAAGTGAAGAACAAGAATAAAGTGAATACCAAACGTCTGAAAGCTCATCTGATTGCGACAACGATGAAGAATGTTTAGAAGATGAAAGCAGAGTTGACAAGAAAATGAAGAAAGCAGAAAGCTCAAGACACTCATCACAAACATCATCTTCTAACACCAAAAGACCCAGACATAAAAGATGCTTTCGCTGCGGTCATTTAGGACATACAGCGAAACATTGTAAAACCAAGAAGTTTTCTAAACCAGAGCATGATTTTCTTACAAATGTCACATATCAGTTAAATGATCTTAAGAAGTCTGTTAAAAATCTGGTTGAGTCAACTGCCTATTTTTGGAAACAAAAAGAGGCCAAAGTGGGTCAAAACCACGATAGATTCGAAATGAAGCAAATCTGGATTCCCAAAACTAACTAATTTGTATATGTGTATTTTTGTGTATGTCAGAATAAACTCCAGAAATGGCTCCGCATGCTCATGGAATACATCTGGCACGTAGACAGCGGATGTTCAAGACACATGACAGGACTGAAGGAACTCCTGAAGAATTTTCGCTTCATCGATGGTGATTTCGTATCTTTCGCTGGAGACGAGAAGGGAGGAAAGATTGTTGGAGTAGGAGATGTGGTGTTTGAAGCCCTCACTCTGGAGAATGTCAATTATGTACCAGAGCTGTGCTACAATCTCATGAGTGTCTCACAAGTCTGTGATAAAGGAATATCGGTGCTTTTCAATGACATGGAATGCTTGTTCCTGAAGCCCGGATATGTTGTTCCTGCTGAAATGATCATGCTCACTGCCCCAAGACAAAACAACACATACGTGCTCAACATGAAGAACGCCAAGACAAATGACAACTTAACCTGCTTGATATCTAAGGCTTCAGAATCGGAATCACTGCTTTGGCATAGGCGACCGGGGCATGTTAATTTTAAAAATATGAACAAACTCTCTAAGTTAAACTTAGTTAAAGGTCTTCCAATTAAGGAATTTCCATTTTCTGAAAAATGCATTGCATGCGCCCAGGGAAAACAACATAAGAAACCGCACAAGTCCAAAGCAGTGAACACGATTACGGCACCTCTTCAGTTGTTGCATATGGATCTCTTTGGTCCAATCAGTGTTAAAAGTCTTGCTAAAAGTTCTTATTGTTTGGTGATTACAGATGATTTCTCTCGTTTTTCTTGGGTTTATTTTCTTGAGGCTAAAAGTGAGACAGCGGAAATTCTCAAGGCATTCATTCCCTTGATTGAGAACGTGACCAAACTAAAAGTGAAGTCAATCAGAAGTGATAATGGCTCCGAATTCAAAAATCAAACTTTCATATCCTTCTGTGCAGAAAAGGGAATTCATCTTCAATACAGTGCAGCCAGAACTCCTCAACAAAATGGGGTTGCTGAACGCAAGAACAGAACATTGATTGAAGCCGCAAGGACCATGCTAGTGGATTCAAAGCTTCCAATCATCTTCTGGGCAGAAGCAGTTAACACGGCTTGCTACGTTCTGAACAGGGTTCTCATTGTAAAACTACACGGAAAAACGGCGTATGAACTTCTCTTCAAAAGAAAGCCGCTTATTGATTTCTTCAGACCATTTGGATGCTCTTGCACTCTTCTAAACACTCAAGAGAATCTCATCAAGTTCGAAGCAGTGGGTGATGTCTGCTACTTTATGGGATATTCATCCACTCAGAAAGCTTACAGAGTCTACAACAAGAGAACAAAGATGGTGATTGAATCGTTATATTGTTGATTTTCAAGAAGGAAACTACACCAACACCGGAAGTACTCCTGATTGGTTCTATGATGTGGGTGTGATTTTTAACACCTTTGAAATTCCTGAAGTAGTTCCAGACACTGAACCTGTTGAAGACACTCATGTTGAACCACTGTTTGACTCATCCGACATTGGTTTAACTCCATTTACTACCCGTCTATCTCCATCAACTGCTGACCCTATTTTTGCTGTAAATGAAGCAACTGGTGACACTTCGCCTGAGAACACCCAAGAAAACGGTGCTTCTTTTTCACAGGCGAATGTGAATGAACCAATTCAAGAAGATGATCCACCAGTGATTTACGTGGACGAACACTTCACCAACCTTCCGCAGCAAATTGAATCTCTGACAAATGCCGGTTACAAGACGAATCGAAATCATCCTCTTGAAAATGTTATCGGCGCAGTTGAAGAAGGAGTGCGTACACGCGGGCAATCGTCAAGCATCAACAAAGGGCTATTTGCAGCTTTTCTGTCACAATCAGTTCCACGAGACATCGAAGACGCCATTCAAGACTCCAGTTGGGTTCAGGCGATGTAAGAAGAACTATCTCAATTCAGGAAGCTTAAAGTTTGGGAGCTAGTAGATTTACCTGAAGGAAAGTTTCCAATTGGTACTAAATGGGTCTTCCGAAACAAGATGGATGATCGTGGAGTGGTAATCAAGAACAAGGCTCGACTGGTGGTCCAGGGTTTTCGGCAGGAAGAAGGAATCGACTACGAAGAAGTTTTTGCTCCGGTTGCACGACTGGAAGCCATCAGAATATTCCTAGCTTACGCGTCATACAGAAATTTCAAAGTTTTTCAGATGGACGTAAAGAGTGCCTTTCTGTATGGGAAGGTAAAGGAAGAAGTCTACGTGTGTCAACCTCCGGGTTTCGAAGATCCTCATTTTCCAGGACGCTACTACAAGTTGGACAAAGCCCTCTATGGTCTTCACCAAGCTCCACGTGCTTGGTACGAGACTTTGTCAACTTATCTTCTGAAGTGCGGATACACCAGAGGAACGATCGACATGACTCTCTTCACCAAAAGAGTTGGGGAAGACGTAATGCTGGTTCAGATTTATGTGGACGATATCATCTTCGGGTCGACCAACGAAAAACTGTGTAGAGATTTCGAGTCTGTCATGAAGGCACAATTTGAAATGAGCATGATGGGAGAGCTGACGTTCTTCTTGGGGCTAGAAGTGAAGCAAAAGGAAGATGGAATTCTCATTCATCAGGCAAGTACATTCGGGATATTCTCGCAAAGTACAACATGAACGACTGCAAAGTTGCAAGTACTCCATTTGCTTCTCAGACGGAGCTTACTCTAGATCCTCAAGGAAAACCTGTAAACAAGTCATTCTATCGCTCGATGATCGGATCTCTGATGTACTTAACGGCTAGCAGGCCTGACATCATGTGGGCTGTCTGTCTCTGTGCTCGCTTTCAGACTAATCCCAAGGAATCTCATGAAACCGATGTGAAGTGCATCTTCCGCTATCTTAAAGGAACTCCGAAACTAGGTCTTTGGTATCCTAAAGATAGTAATTTTGATCTTATTGCTTATTCTGACAGTGATCATGCAGGTTGTAAAGTAGATCGCAGGTCTGTATCAGGAGGATGTCAATTCTTGGGAAATCGTCTGATCTCATGGCAAAGCAAGAAACAGACAACTGTGTCCACCTCCACCGCTTAAGCAGAATACACCGCGGCCTACAGTTACTGTTCACAAGTTCTCTGGATACAAAATCAGTTGTTGGATTATGGAATCAACATCATGAAGACTCCTATATTCATCGACAATGAGGCATGTCAGGGAATTATGAAGAATCCCATCCACCACTCCAGAACGAAGCATATCGAAATTCGTATTCACGCAATTCGAGATGCGTACGAGAAAGGATACATTCAAGTGGTACCAGTGGATACAACCCAGCAACGGGCCGACATTTTCACCAAAGCTTTCGATAAAACGCGATTCAACCAGCTGGTAACCTGGTTGGAAATGGTAAATTTCCTTGAATGGAAATGAATCTTGTGTCCAAAAGCTTTCGTAAATACACTATCCTTGTTCATGGTTTTGTTAAAAAAAAAAAAAAAAACCGTTTGTTAAAAGTAAAACAAGTATCGTACAGCGTTGCCCACCAAAAAAAAAAAGATTTTCTAATTCTTAAAATTTCATTTTCGGGCAAATGGACTTTCGAAAATAAAGATTTTAGGGGGGATATTCCAGAAAATCAAAATGCGATGCTTGTTTCTGACTCCTGTTAGAGGAAATGATAGAAAATTGCTAACACTTTGCCATTTCTTGCAAAACAGAAAACCAAACAAAAAGAAATCGGGGTACCAAGCAACGACGTGTCAGTAGATTCAGCAACACCGACGAGTAAACTGCTGTTAGGGAGCAAAACATAACATCTACACAAGGATTCTGGCTTTTCTCAGGCATTACGCATCTTGTGGGTAACACGTTGCGGCATATGGCTTAATGGTCTTAAATCTTGTGTTGATAGATTGCCAAAGTCTGAGATCTCGGGTCTTTATATTGGTTTCCATTCGGGGGGTATCATAGTTGGTCTTCTGCTGCATCCAGATACATGCTGACCTAGAACTTCTATGATATCCCTTCATAATAAGCGCCTAAAAAAAAAAAAAAAAGCCCAAACCCTTTCATAATAAGTGCCTTTTGTGGCCAGAAACCTTTTGATGGATTAGTTTCGGTCTCTCTGCTGTACGAAAGTACTGACCTGTTCACCGAACTATCTGTCTCGCCCTCGATAGTTCTTGGAATCTCTGTTGTACGAAAGTACAGACCTGATCTCCGTTCTATCGTTGAAATGAATGGATTCAATATACTCACTTGTTATGAAGATCCTTTGTGCATACCTTGATCACGGAGGTATGTCCTGACGTGGGACTCACGGGCGTAATGTTTCTATTCTCAATAGCTTGTGTGGGGGCCATAGAAGTCTTGTCAATATTACCGAAAACATGATAAAAGCGCTCTCTGAAGGCATGTTGAAAGAAGGATGCATGGATTTAAGCGGACAAACATACTGGCAGTTTTTCTTGTGCCCTGGTTAGTACTTATTAATAATAATAATAATAAATAAGGAATTGGCAAGTGTTGGCGATATGATCTTCTGCAGGTAAGTCACCAAGCGTCGATTGTTTCAAGAAGTTCCGCATCGAATGAAACCTCCCAGAGCTGAAAATTCGAAGTTCGGAGTCTAAATGGCCCAATTTTCTCTGTTTTTGTAAATATTTCGTAATTTTCGGTGTTTTTAACAAAAATGGGCACGTTCTTCGAGAAAGTTTGAAATTTACGAGCGAATTTAAATTTTGATTTTTGGTTAAGTCGGCGGAGTTAAGATTCCAACGAATTAATTATTTCGCCATGTACGAAAATCCGTGCATAAATATCTCAAACAGTCACTTTTCAATTTTTTTTTAAATCTTTCACTCATCTTCTTCGCTAAGTCTCCGGACATTCTCTCTCTAGTTTTTCACCGAATTCTCTAACATAATCGACACAAGATTCAAGTTCAGTCAAGATTATCAGGTAATATCGTTCACTAAATCGCTGCTTTCTCATCTTGATCGGATTCAAGTTTTGATTCATGTCTCAATCAATGTGTGGGTTTGGGTTTCGATTATCTCTACATTGTTCTTAACATGCCTAAAATCTGTTAATGTTATGCTTGAGATATGTTGCTTGTATGTGACCGGCTTTCGTTACACTTCGGAATGTCATGAAAACGCCTAAATCGTATGATGTTGTGTGAAATCAGTGATTAAGTGGGTTGAACAGTTAGGGTTTTTAAAGGGTTTAAGAAGAAACTTTTGAAGATAGCGATTTTAATATGATGACAGCGATGATAGCGAATTTAACCCTGGTCACGAAAGATCAAAAGTCTCGAACGCGAGTTCGAGCACCCAGCAAAATAGTCTAATTCGCTCGTGTAGCGATTTGGTCTATTGTGTTCGCTGGTAAATCGTTTCCGGAAAAGAAATGTTGTCATCGCTATGTTCGCTAGCGAATTTAACCTAGACAACTTGCACATGTTCCGATTTAGTTACCGAAAAACTTTAACCGGACCACTAGCGAACTTAGCGAAGATAATCAGAGTCTGATTAGCCAGCGAAGTCAGCGATAATCAATCGTCGTTGATTGATCTAGTCTCTGATCCCGATATCCAGCATCAGCGAAGACATAGCTTGACCTGGCAGCGAACTTAAGCATATTTTTTAATTTTTTTGTAAATACGGTTTTGTACATAGCTTCTTGTGTAAAATTTCTTTCTAACTTGGCTCGTTTTACGTGATCTGTGCAGTATGGTGAAGAATCTCGAGTGGGATAAAACGTTTAAACATAATCAAAGAATCAATCTAGATGAAGTGCCTCAAGATTTTGAAGATGTAACCAGATGGGTGCGTTCCAGCAGAATCGGTTATGCTGTGGAGACAGCTGTTAAAGTTTACAAGATTCACATACAACAATTCTGGGAAAACGCAAAACCAGAAACCATCAAAAAAAAAAGAGGGATAGTGTCAACAGTTTGCAACAAAAGAGTAGAGGTGACTGAAGACCGGATACGCCAGGTTCTGAAGCTTCAAGACAATGATCAAGATCCGTTAAGCCTGGATCAAGATGATATCCTGGATGGTTTTCGAGGGATGGGTTATCCTAGAGATTTCCGTCAAAAGAAAGAGATCAAGAGAGGAGGACTCACCAGAGACTAGAGATTCATTGTTCATGTTATTTCTATGAGTCTAGCACACCGAAAGGGTGGCTTTGATGGGTTGAACTTGGAATGGTCGGCAGCCATGCGAAATCTGTGTCTTAAGCAGAAATTTAATCTCTCGGGGTTAATATTCAAATACATGCTTGAAAATGTAAGTGGAGCAACGTGGGCAATGTATCCAAGATTCGTTCAGATGCTGATAAATAGCCAACACAAAGATCTTCCAACTGATGGAGATCTTTACAAGTTCCACATCTCCACAAGCCGCCAGTACACTGAGATAAAGACTAAGGAATGGGTGATGTTGCATGATTGGATGTACCGAGCAGAGAGACTACCAATAGTAAAGGAAGCTTATAGAAAGTACAAGGAAGCTGTTCGAGAAAAACAACAACGAGATGCTCAGGCTCAAGCCGAAGCAGCTGCAAGAGAAGAACGCGTTAAAGGAAAAAGGAAAGAAAAACAAGTGGCTGAAGACGAACCACCCAAAAAGAAAAGGGCATCAGGAAGCACTGAACGATTTATGGAGGCAGGCATAAGGGCGGCCGAGTCAGAAGAACACCGCCAGCACATTGAAGATTTGAAAGCGATTCACGCCTTGCAAGAAAAAGAGAAAAGAGAAAAGAAGTTGAAGCGAAAGGAGATATCATCCACAGAAAGACCAGAGATTGTGACTGAAGAAGTTCAATCGTTAAATGACTTCGTTGATACTTTGATAATAGATCCGGATGAAGCTTCAGCGAGCAAGGGCCCTTCCAAAGTATCTCCTGTAAAGCCAACGAGGTTTTCAAAGCCTCCAGTCCCACCACAAAGGATCCATCCCTTTCAAGAGCTTTACGATAAACTTGTTGAGAACGCCAGTCCATCTGTGGCAAAGGAGATCTGCCTTCTCAAAAATCAAGTCAACGACACAAACATTTTAAGAGAGAAGATTAAAGATCAGCGTAAGAAGAATAAGGAGATGAATGCCTACATGGCCAAGCAGTCCAAGTTCATCAGGTTCCAGCAAGCTGGGTTGGAGAAATGTATAGAATGATGAGAAGCATGTGTGAGCAGATGAAAGTAAAACCCATGTTTTCCTTTGAAGAAATCTTCGACTTTGAGGGTTTCGTGGAAGAAGAAAATGCTCGAAAGGAAAAGGAGGCTGAAGCCAAGAAAAAGTGTTTGGAATCGGTGGAAAAAGTAACTGAGGGAAACGAAAGTGATGAAGAGGAAGTAGATCGAGATGTTATGCCATCCAAATTCCTCGAATGGGGTCTTGAAGAAGAAGTTCTCTACGAACAAGAAAATGGAAAAACCTTCTCTCCTGAACATCCTGACTAGTTCAAGAAAGAGAGAGAACGACTCCCAGACCTTTATCAAGTCATAACAGTAGAAAAGAGTGAAGCCACTGATAAGATCCTCAGCTGGATGTACGACAATCTTCGAGGAATGTTTGTGGTAAAGAGACGTGGTGGAGTAATCCAGTACTTCCAGACCGGCTTTGATCTTTTCACACTTCCTAGGTGGGATCTTCGGGAACTTGGCCGCCTAGACATATTAAACCCAGAAGAAAGAGGAATCGGGAGGGATTTCGAGCGGATTATTGCCAAAGAAAGCATCAAGGGTTTCCCCAATCATGCTCCACAGCGTCCAAGACGCAGAGTTTCAAAAACAACCATTGATCCAGTAACCGGAAAGGGAAAAGTGACGTGGGTGATCAACCCTGCCAAAGTTGTCACGAGGATCAAGCTTCCGGAAGAAGTGCCTGTCGCCCTCAATGACTTTAAGAAATGGTTTTACGACAGCAGGACTGGTGAAGCTGTTATAAGATCCAATGCAAATGAGGATATTCGTATTCTGGATCCGATGGATGTTTTTATGTTTGGGCTCTCAGATCTAACCATATTGAACGCTAGCCGTATAAATGTGGGAGCTGGTAATGCAAACATGGAGGAGGCAGCGTTATTTTAGAGAGCGGTGGAGCGAGCCTGGAAGTTGAAAAGAGATATGCTGGATCTGGTAGATAGAATTGAAAAGAGAAAAGAAAAAGGAGAAAAGAAAAGGGAAGCAAGAAAGAAGAAGAAACACGAACGAAAGACAGAAGGAACTTCTGCTTCCACAACGTCACCACCTCCGGCCTCATCCACATAGGAGGACCAACCAATTAGTGAAGCTGCAACAACTCAAGAAACTCAAACTGTGCCAATCGAGACCGAAGCACCAACAGAAACGACAACAAGCAACGAAAAACCAACAGAGCCTGAAAAGCAAGCGACAGAGAATCCAACGGCCACAACTGAAGAATGAAAACGACAAGTATGCAACGATCTAGGGGGATATTGTTAGAACTTTTGAGATCGTTGATACTTGTGCTGGATTAGTTTAGTCATAGTTTGTAGCTATTTTGAATGTACAAGGGCTTATTTTGTAATTCTCTAGAAGATTGTTTCCTGACTTAGTGTAGATAAGATTCCAACAAATTTATAAATTTGCTGGCTAATCAGGAACACTATATATAGCCCATACATTGTAACCTACTCAAGCTTTTGGCTCTTGAATGAATATTGGTGTTATTACATTCTTGTGTTGATCTTGTGCTCAAATCTGATATCCAAGGTGGTTTATTGTTATATCTTATTGTTTGGATTCAATACAACACTTGTTGTATTCATTAATCCATAAGCTTCACCTTCTTCTTTGATCTTTCTTAACTTTTCATATCTCAAACACCTAATCAATAGGTGTTATGGGTTAAAACAACCAACCACTGTGATCCGGATTCGTTTTGGGATCTACACTCACACGCCTACTACTTACTAAAGCTCAGGAACACGTAAATTCTCGTAAACACATAACACATAGAGTACAAAATCACATAAGCAGGTAGAGCACATAATCACATAACACCTAAGCACGTAAAGCAAAGAAGCAAAGAAACACATACGCATTTAATCACTAGAGGCAGACAGAAAACAGAGTTCTAGATCCCTTGGCCTATAAATAGGAACCTAAGGTGTTAGGTTTAGAACTTTTGACACTTTTGGTATTTTGGAGAATTGAAGAGCTCTAGATCTAGAGAGAGAAGCTAGAGAGAGAAAGTGCTCCACGTGATCCAGGTGCCTTGTATGATTTCAGATCTGTCAATAGGATCACTGATTATATTACGTTCTCGTGTGTTCGGTCACGTTCGTGTACGGATTCCACACCTCACACGTTCGGTTCGCAATCGTTTCGGAGCGAAAACTAGGACCTAATATGAGTGTATACCGTAGTATAAAGTTGCCCATAATTCAACGATTTGTTAACGTTGTGTAGTGTGTTGTGTGATCAGCAGAAGCAAAAGGCGTTAGATCGAATCCAATGATACCCCAAAACGCTAACAAATAAACATAAACCACGTAATTCACATAAAATCGACGAATCATCAGAGTCAGCAGTAGCGACTCAGCTTTGAAACTCATAAAAATCGAGATTTAGATTGTCTGCGGCTAGTAGACTTGGACTAATCAAGGTGTTTCGACTATTCACAAGGACTTGTCATTCATGTCTGACCTTCAGAAGTGTGCTTTTTCCTCGTTTCTTGGGCATTTGGCACACATCCCGTTAGTTATATCAAGATTTCAGGTCATTGGAGTCCGGCGAGACCTTGGTGAGAGTTTTGTAAAATATGCGGAACAAGTCGTCAAGGTTAGGGTTTCACCCCTGGCTTAACAACTTCGTCCCTGTTTTTGATAAAATAGAGGAGATTATTCATCAAAATATGGGTTTCACCCCTAATTTGGCATAATTCCCCCACCGAACAGTATCGATTAAGCAATTTAGTCAGGAGTTTGTGGTTTTCACACCTAATCTCGACTTTATCGCCCTTTTATAGTTGAAAATTTGAGTGTAGTGATAGTGTAGTATAAGCGAGAATAGCGAGAAGTAAGCTCGTACGTAATCCCTACTGGATGTACTCGAGTCGGTCTATTGGTTCCTAACTATAGTCTAGGTTTCTAAGACTTCGACCCGGACTAGGTCGAGTCTTGCCTAATTCCCTATAGTTATGGCTCTGGTAATAATCTGTCACACCCCAACCGATGGCGGAAACATCGGGGCATGACACTGAGCGAAACAGATTGTCCAGAAGTTTCCATAACAATTATCAATACTATTCAATTTAAATAATACGTCCCATACCGTATCTCAAACAGCAAAATAATTATTACAGACAAAAATCCAGGCAAATATTCTGTTCTGACAACTCAGATTTTAATAGACAGCAATTGTTTATCTGTTTCTAGAGACCCTTAGTTTGACCACTACAAACAACTATTTGTTGGGCTCTAAAGCTTTATTCTAGCTTCAAATTCCTACCAAGTGTGCGTCCTAAGCACCTGTCACATACGTTAAAATAAAGTCAATACATGAAATGTAAAGGTGAGCATACAAGTTTGATAATAGCATATAGAGTTCGAATTCGTTTACGCATAACCAGCACGTACACATAGTGAAATGAAGCACGCCAGTTATCGACATAGATCCATCGATACCAATGACTGTGGGTTGACTGCCCGAGGCAGTTCGCAATACATGATTACCACCGTAATCCATGCAAGTAATGGTCCTTAACAACCCCCGTGTGAACGGGTGCTGAGTCCAAACTATAGTACTATCGTTGCTAAGGCACGTAGACAGCATTCCATGTGAAAACATAACAAACAAGCATTCATGAGCCACGTATAACATGCATTAACGGTTAGCGTTCAAATAGTATTGAGTAGTGAGTAGGGTTAGCCTGAATAGATTCGATAGCATAACGATAAGTGACGCGTAAAACGATACAAAGTGCGTAAAGCAAAAAGGGATCGAGTATACTCACAGCGGTTAATGGATTGAAGGGAGCGCTTAGCGAGTAGGGTTAGCCTGAATAGATTCGATAGCATAACGATAAGTGACGCGTAAAACGATACAAAGTGCGGATGGATCGGATGGTAGTTCGTTCGGATGGTAATCCGAGCGGACATCAATTCGTGCGGATAACAATCTGTTCGGATGGTCATCCGGTCGGACAGCTTGTCCGGTTGGATGACGATTCGAGTGGATTGTTTCTTCCTATAAGAAGAATGTATTTGTGTATGATGGCTTGACTTTTGAAGTTTTCGTTGTAGTATTTTGAAAACATTAAAGCATCTCTATCTATCAAGTCGGTCGTTCGGATGGCCGGTCGTGCGGATGACAATCCGTTCGGATGGTCATCCGGTCGGACGGTAGTCCGGTCGGACGTCAACTTAATGGTGAGATTACTTAGTGAAGACAAGTTCACAACAGAAGTGTCACTCGATCGGATGCCCATCCGATCGGGTGGCAACCAACCCTGTTAATGAACATGTTGAAAATTGTTTAAGTCCTTAAAGTCTTAGTATCTCATGATCCGAAGAGTAATCTAGTCAGATGGTCGTCCGATCGGATTGCAATTCGTTCAATACTCAAACTTCGGATAAGGTTGCTTAAAGGTGGGACCTAAGTATGATCCATTCGGGTGGTAATCCGTTCGGATGACCTATCCGATCGGACAGCAATCCGGTCGGACAGCAATCCGTTCCGGTTGTTCCGTTCGTCTTACACTTGGTCATTTTGATGGTTTGTCATTATTTTGAGACGCCTTGACAACGTTTTAACCAACAGAACTCCCATTTTGACCCGAATGACTAAACCGACCAAGAATCACCCTAGCTCGGTCAGTTACCAGCTCTAGACGGTTGTTTTTGTTTAACCCGAAGTCGGTGGTCTCGTGGGCGGAATCCAGATCTGAACCAGTACAACACTAAGGGTGAGTAGGAGACTAGATCAAAACCTGATTCTACCGGTTTTGAGTGTTTTGAGTGTAAAAGAGTTGAAAGAAAGTTAGAAACCATCTTTCAATCCTTTTCCACCACTCTTGTGTCGAGATCTTTACAAGATCTTTGTGTATTCGGGTGCAAATCGGTTAGATCTTAGTTGTTCTTGGTGGATTGAGGTCAAAGCATGAAGTTCTTGAAGAACACATGATGACATCATCCTAGAACACCCGAAATCTAGTGATTTCACGGTTGAAAGTTAAGATTTAAAAGATTGAAAGATGTAGGAGTGAGTGTAGATCAAGAAAGTACAAGATTTAGGACGAGATCTTACCTGGATTGAGAGAAATCGAAGAAAAGGTGGGGAGCACGAGTTGTTCGGATAGAGGGTTTCCAAAAGTAGAAAGAATGACAAAGACAGCGGTATTTATAGAATTCCAAAAGAGGAAAGGGTTATCCGATCGGATTACACACCGCCCCGATGGCTGTCTGGTCGGATGACATTCCGGTCGGATGACCTGGTCTGTGATGTTGTGGCTATCCGGTCGGATGGCTATCCGGCCGGATGGCACTTGGTTCGGATGTTTGACGCGATGATTTTTGGCGTTTCGATTTCGATTGCGAGCTGTTCAATGCGATAAGGTTTCTTAGTCAAATTACTTTCAGTTCCAACTACTAAATATCATAGTTCGATTGTGATTCGAGTTCGAGTTTCGATTTTCGAGTGCGTTCGATTGATTACCACAACACAACATAATTAAACATGCACAGATAACACATAAGGCACACACACACGTATAACAATAAGTAAAATACGTAGTTTGAGTTGCGATTTGTTGTCGATTGATTAGCATAGCTTGATTATTAGTTAATTAACTTTATCGCATTGTTACTTCCTATAGTTCACAGTCGTAGGTCGATTGAATAGCGATTAACATGTGTCGATTTATTGCATTTATAGACACTTACTCCACATAATAGTTACAGTAAAAGAAATCTACTACAAGTCAAGTTGCGCGAAATCGGTCGTTGACTTTGACCTTGACTTTGACTTTGACTTTGACTTCTCGAAAACACGGGGTGTTACAACTTTCTTCCTTCGGGGTTTTGTTTATTTCAGATTTATTTATGTGACACCTGACTATTTAGGTTGTACCGTACAATTGTAACACTTGTCATGAATAAATAAAAAGGCTGTATTTGAATGATATTAATGTTTATATGTGATATTTGATGTATTGGTAAATCCAAACTTTGATAATAATTATGTTGGCAACAATAAGATAAACGCTTTTCGCGTAATGAACAAAATGCGAAACGAACGTCGGTGACCCACCCGATCAATGTTAAGATCCTAAAAATAATTTGTTATGATTAGAATAGTACTTTTAATCATCTCCGAAAGGAAAAATAAATTAAAATGCTAATAAACTCTATTTCTCGAGTTTAAGCTACCGCGCGTATCTGACAAAATACTGTCAACGCAGCCAGTCGAAGCAACTGGTAATTATTTCAGTAATATTTTGGTGGGATTATTTTTTTAGTGTGATTAAAATAATTTAAAATGCACAAAAACGAGATTAAAACGCTAGATAAAATACCCAGTATCCTGTAAAGTACCAGTTTTTAGTCTAGATTATATATATATATGTGTGTGTGTGTGTGTGTGTCTCTTTAGGTAATCTTCTAAAATCTCTTATTGTCCAAGAAATATCACAAACACAATCCTCACTCTCTCCCTCTCTCTAATTCACGCCCGCACACACACACACACACACACACTTCCACATTTAATTTTTTTTGAAGTTTCTTTGAAGATCCAAGTTCATATCAAGAAGATTTCAAGGTGTTGTGAAGATCCAAAGGTGTTTTCAAGGTGAAATAAGCTCCATAACATCAAAATCTTGTCAAAACCCACCAATCTTGAAAGGTATAAACTTATTTTCAAAATCATATTCTTGGTTCTTGGTGATGATAACGATGTTGGAAGGTTTCTCTTGAACTTGGAATTAATCACAAACTTGAAACTAATAACAAATGGGTTTTCAAAGAGAATAAAAATGAATGTGTGTACATATGTATGTATGGCCGAAAGTTTGTATGTATGTGGGTATTTAGTTATGTTTTCATTTTAGTTGATTCTTGATTGATGAGATTCTTGAAAGTTTGCTTCATGAATGAATCAAAAAGGTGTCATACAAGAAGGTTCCTATGATTTGAAAATATGACACAAAAGTATATTTTTGGAAGTGTATGTATATGTATATGCATGTGTCGTGTATATGTATGTGTGTATGCATATATGTAAGTTTTGTTTACTAGTAAATAAATCATACATGCATTTACACTTTAATGATCACATGTATGATTAGATAATAGTTTAATGATGAAGATACATGGATGACATGAACTTAATGAATGTTGATGCATTTAAGTTCATGTAGGATGATGATGATATGATATGGGTGCATTAGATGCACTTATTTGAACATGCATGTTGAAATATGATCATGAAATGATGATTTGATAAAAATAAATTTTAATCAGATTCTAAACACTAAAAATATGAATATTTGAAGTGTTAAAATGGTGTAAAACTTTGTCATAAAGTTTACTAGCTTTGCATGTTGTACTTGGTGCTTTATGTGTTGTAAAATATGTGAAATCACATGATTTACGTGACTTACAAGAAAAACTGCACTAATCTGATTATAACCATCATTTTAATCAGTAAATAACATGTATTATGTTAAAATATCAAGTCATTATGAGTTGGAATGGTTATGGTAACGTTTAACGCAAAACTATGCGGTAAAACGGTTAAAAATCGGCTTTTCGAAGGATTTTTATAAAACTGTTTTAAATCAGTAAGTAAATTGATATTTTTAGTTTAAATATAAGTATTTTAATTAACTTTTAGTTTACTTGGTGTTCGGTTAGTCATACGTGACTTCGGACGCGCGGAAACGTTACCGAATCACTAAAATACGCGTTTTACAATGTACACTAGCATGGGTTATTTATGGGTGAACCTTATGTGCTAAAATGTGTTATGTGATTTATATATGTGTATATGATAATATGTTAAGTGTTGACATGATAGCGGGAAATTTAAACTATGCATGTACACTTGTGCTGTTAAAGCGATAGAAACGGTAAAAATAGCGTTAAATGTGTAACTTGTTTGCCGAGCATGAAAATTAATACATATAAGTTATTTCATGTATACAAGCTTTAAAAATGATAAAATAAAAAATTTAACGAGATTACGCGTGTTGTAGATATAAGTTACTATTTTGTATATGTTTTGGGGGAAGAACACGCCTAAAAAGGGTTTAATAATGTTTTTGAATAAACATACCTTTTGATATATAAAATGTATATTTTCATTGAAAATATATGAATTTGTTAAATATATATATGTTTTGGGGAGAAACGGTTTTTGTGAATAATTATATTTCGGGGAGAAACGGGGATTGGTACGGTGTTTCAGAGACAACGATAGTGTAGTTGGGACGAATTTGCTTGATCTCAAGAGAGTATGTATCGGCATAGGCTTACATTTCGGTGGGGACTTCGGGGAATTCGTACAACATCATATACTAAATTTATCATTATTAGTAGGATATATATATTGTATGTGAGGCAGGCATATAGATGGCCTCAATATGGGCCATGCGCAAGTAATGACGTTTAATCATTTAAGTATTGCACGTGAGGAATTGTTGGTAGATCTATCGGGTTGACAACCCCATCGTGACCGGTCGCCTCGTGTCAAATCAAACGACGAATTGTTATCCTGTTCATAGTCTAGCATTGATTATACCTTCATTGTTAATATATAGTTCGTAATGTCTTACTAACTTACGAGTCCGAACATTTGATTCTATCAATTTAATATGTAAATTTGGGAAGATGTCTATGGTCGGAAGGTTCTTCGGAAATGCTTGCGACGGCTGACCCTTGAATTTTTGCAAGGATATAAAATGACTTTCTTTAAAATTATATAGATGTTTTAATACTTAACACATAATTAGAAAGTTTTCCTTGGATCAAATTATTTAAATTTGAATATGTGAACTCACCCTCTTTTGTGTTGACACTTGATTTTAACGTGTTCTTCAGGTACTTGATTTCGGCTTTCGGAATTATGGCGTATCTTGTGGTTGTTGATGCATGTTTGGTTTGATAATGTGTTGGACAAACTTTTAAAACTGTTTGGGACAAATTTAATAAGATCCATAAGGATAAAGACAACTTAACTATGGTGTGGTTGTGATGAACTTTAAGACTTATGTTTAAAAATCTATGTTTTAATTAAGTTAAATGTACAACAATTCGATGCATCGTTCAGCAAGATATTAATGGGCACCAACTTCTGTCACCACTACGTTTTATATTCTACTGCGATGTTTTTGGGGTGTGACAGTTTAAGATTTAATAGTTGCGTAGGTAAATACACAATCCAAAAAAATGCCGGGAACAAAGTTGCTGTGATTAAAAATGAAGTGTCCAATTTTGTTGGGTTAAAAGCGTTGATGTCAAAAACACTGAGGTCAAGTTTGCCAAAAATTTTAAATAAACATAGAAATTTTTATCTTGTATGAAAAACCATTACGTGTTTATGTGCATACGTGATTATCTGTTTATTTGGGCCATATGTGTTATTTTTCATTTGAACACATACTTACTTTGTACGGTTATATATGTCACAGATGTCGCACGAGCACGAGGTCATCGAGATTCATGACTCAGGTAGCAAGCCAGAACTCGAGACTTCACCCAGATCCATTCTACCATAGATACCCCTCACGACTCCACAGATGGTTGGTATGGCCGAATTCATTTCATCATTCCATTTCGATCCTGCTGAATTTGCCAGCCAGGTAGACCCCCGTTATGCTTTCACGAGCAATGGATGGATAGACGACGATGATGTTCCTACCTCGATTCATGAGACGGGACAATCGTCAGGCACTGTACCAGTTATCGATAATATGGATAGAGGTGTCCCTGTGATCGGAGGATCACTCAGTATCGCACCAGTGGTGGACACCACTATCGTCACGGCACGACCATTAGAGCCATCAGTTGTCCCACCTGCTAATGTTGTCGAACCTATCACTGAGATCCCTCCACCTGTTATCACTGAGTCATCCTTACCACTGATCGAGTCACACATTCCTACTACACCTCTCTTAGTTTACTATCGACGTAGGAAGAGGACTAGAACTGTTGGAGAGATCGCATCGACGTCACGCGCTGAGACAACATCTGCTTCCAAGAAGCAGAAAGGAGTATGGGTAGACCGATGTTGTCATTGTGACCGATAGTTTGCCACTCTGTGCGGAGACCTGGACTCAACTAGGGATAAGATGAAGGATCTAGAGGGACAGATGGACTGGTACGATGAGTTGAAGGATCTAGACGACAGTGTGATGGATCAGATGCACCGGAGGATAGTGGATTTGGAGGAGCTTGTTAGGAGGATGTTAGATTTCCTGGGCTTGAAGCGTTAGATGTTTGTTGTTTTTGTGGTTGTTTGGTATGTCTCTTTTGATAAACCCATTATGGCTTGCATGCTAGATTTTTGGATATTTAGCAGGAAATTTCATATGAACTTGTTATTGGTGTTAATTTTTATACACCAAATTTTGATTAGTCTTGTACTAAAAACAAGTATTGTAATTTCTATTATAAATATCAGTTGGGTTACTTTTGTTTTAAAAATTGCTCTCATTATTATGTGGATATTATACATGAGCAACGTTTGGTCCACTAGCATTTAATGATTGAATTATTTTTGAAAACGTCTTATGTAATTATTAGTACTGTAATAATAGAAACGAAAAAATGCCGCCAAAAGCGAGACAGGGTTCTGGACTACCTACCACCCCAGAAGAGGTGGCATAACTCATAGCCCAACACGTTAATACTGCCATGGAATAGCACGATGCTAACCAGAATGATGGCCAGGGACGTGGACATGGTACTCATGGGCATGGTTTTGGTAGAGCACAGATCGAAAACCCTCTAGGTAATATAATGATCTGAAAGGTTTAAGTAGTTCATGTGTTATGATATAATCGGAACGTATTCCTGATTTTCATTAACCTTGCGAACAGTGCACGAATGTACGTATAAAACATTCCAGGGCTGCAACCCACGATCATTTACCGGTACCGAAGGACCCCTTGATATTACCAAATGGATTGAGAAGATGGAATCCGTCATGGCAATCAGAGGTTGTGCTGCTGATCAATGGGTTAGGTATGCTTCTTGTTCTTTTCTAGATGAAGCTTTATCCTGGTGGAACACACAAGTTCAAATTATGGGTGAAGACGTTGCCTATGGTCTAAACTGGAACGAACTTAAAGAAATACTCCTAAAGGAATACTGCCCGCGCAGTGAGATACAGAAGATCGAGACCGACTTCTGGAATTTAACCATGAAAGGTCTGAATGTCAGATCTTACACATTTCGGTTCAACGATTTGGCAAGGTTAGTTCCACGAATGGTCACTCCTTAGTATGTTAAGGTAGAGAGGAACATTTGGGGGCTATCGCCACGAATTCGTAGCATGGTCACATCAGCGAAACCCACTACCTATCTAGAAGCTACTACATTGGCGAAATCATTAGCGGATGGCACTGCTCGCAAAGGTAGCCTTAACAAGAAGGAGGAAACCGAGAAGTCGTCGGGCAAGGCTAATGTAGACGTGAAATCTGAGCAGTCGGAGCATTCAGAGCATATATCTGGAGATTCGTGGAAGCGCAAGTCTGAGAGCTCAAGGAAGGAGACCGATGAGAAACGTGACAGGAAACGCAGTTTGGGGAAGGCGTATATAGCAAACTCTAGCAGTTCTAGAAGGGATAATGCCAGGGATGGCAGGAGTAGTTCTAAGAAGAAGACTCACGATGATGAGCAGAGAAAGTGCGCCAGGTGTGGTCGAACTGGGCATGTTACCCACAAGTGCTATGCTAAAAGTACTTCGGAGGGAGTGAATCTAGAGGGATGCTTCCAGTGCGGTGAATAGGGACATTTCAAGAGAGATTGCCCTAAAGCAAAGGGTGAGAATGCCAGGGGCAGAGCGTTCGAGCTAAATGCTGGAAAGGCACGTGACGATCCTGCTGTTGTTACCGGTACATTCTTGATCAATAATCATTCTGCGTTCGTACTCTTTGATTACTAGGACTAACTTGAGTTTTATTTCGAAAAACTTTGAACCATTTCTGTCTTCTCCAACAAGTAAGCTATGTAAAAAGTACTCGATAGAACTAGCAAATGGTAAATTAATAGAGACTAGTGAAGTCGTTCGTGATGTAGTTATGGGGATGGATTGGCTATCCAAGAATAAAGCTAAGATTATTTGCTCGAAAAAGGAAGTGAGGATACTTCCTCCTAGTGGTGGTGAAGCTATAGTTGTTCACGGAGACCAATCGAGCCGAGTGTCGAGTGTTATTAGTGTTATGTAGATGCTTAAGATGTTGTGTAAGGGTTATCCTGCATTCTTAGTTAACGTAGTTGATATGAAGGCTGAAGGTAGGAAGATTGAAGAGATTCCTATAGTTCGCGACTATCCAGAAGTTTTCCCTGAAGACTTACCTAGATTGCCCCCTGCGAGACAGATCGAGTATAAAATTGATCTGGTACCCGATGCTGCACCAATTGCAAATCTCCTTATAGATTGGCACCGTCAGAGATGAAAGAATTGTCGAATCAACTTCAAGAGCTACTAGACAAAGGTTTCATTCGACCAAGCTTTTCGCCTTGGGGTGCACCTGTTTTGTTCGTGAAGAAGAAGGATGGATTCTTTAGGATGTCCATTGACTACAGAGAGCTGAACAAGTTGACTATCAAAAATTGATACCCTTTACCGAGAATTGATGATTTGTTTGACCAGCTACAAGGATCCAACTATTACTCGAAGATTGACATGCATTCAGGATATCATCAGTTGAAGGTTGCTGACAAAGATGTTCCGAAGACTGCTTTTCGAACACGATATGGCCATTACGAGTTTTTAGTCATGCCTTTTGGCTTAACTAATGCGCCAGCGGTGTTTATGGATATCATGAACATGGTATGCAAACCCTATTTGGATAAATTTGTGATAGTATTCATCGACGATATACTTATCTATTCGCGAACCAAAGAAGACCATGAGCTACATCTGAGGTTGATTTTGGAGCTGCTGAAGGAAGAGAAGTTGTATGCCAAGTTCTCTAAATGTGAATTCTGGATTCGAGAAGTTCATTTTCTCGAACACGTCATAAACGAGAAAGGTATACATGTGGATCCATCGAAGATAGAGGCGATCAAGAATTGGGAAGCGCCAAAGACTCTCTCGGAGGTGCGACAATTCTTAGGACTTTTTGGGTATTATCGGAGATTCATAGAAAATTTCTCCAGATTAGCGCAGCCTTTGACGCTATTGACCCAGAAGGAGAGGAAGTTTGATTGGATGGAAAAGCAGGAGGAAGCTTTTCAGTTGTTGAAGGAGAAGTTGTGTAGTGCACCTATTATTTCCCTTCCTAAGGGAAATGATAATTTCGTTGTGTATTGTGATGCATCACGTTTGGGCCTCGGATGCGTGCTAATGCAGAAGGACAAAGTGATAGCCTATGCATCCAAAACAATTGAAAGTGCACGAGAAGAATTACACGACACATGATTTGGAGTTAGGAGCTGTTGTGTTTTCCTTGAAGATCTGTAGACATTATTTGTATGGCACAAAGTGTACGATTTACACGGACCATAAAAGCCTTCAGCATATCTTTGATCAGAAGTAGCTCAACATGCGACAGCGACGTTGGGTAGAATTACTCAACGATTACGAGTGTGATATCCGTTATCACCCGGGTAAAGCAAATGTTGTTGCTGATGCGCTCAGTAGGAAGGAGCGGGAGAAGCCTCTACATGTGCATGCTTTGGGCTTGACCATACAAACGAGTTTGACTGATCGAATTCGTAGTGCGCAATGAGAAGCTTTGAAGGATGAGAACTTGAGAAGAGAAGGTTTGAGAGGATTAGAGTGTGAACTGATACCAAAAGCGGATGAAGTAATGTACCTCATGAACTGGATTTGGGTTCCGCTTAGAGGTAACCTATGTGAATTGGTTATGAACGAAGCTCATAAATCCAGATATTCTATTCAGCCAGGTTCTACCAAGATGTATCAGGATATCAAGGAATTATACTGGTGGCCGAATATGAAGAGAAATATTGCGGTGTATGTGAGTAAATGTCTGACATGCTCGACGGTTAAGGCTGAACATCAGAAGCCGTCTGTGCTACTGCAGCAACCAGAGATTCCTAAGTGGAGATGGGAACATCTTACGATGGACTTTATCACTATGTTACCCCGTACGTTGAGTGGACATGATACGATATGGGTAATCGTGGATCGATTGACAAAGTCTGCTCATTTCTTAGCGCTTAAGGAAACATACAATACCAAGAAGATATCGCAGTTGTACCAAGAAGACGGACGGTTTGACTCCCGGTTTTGGCGATCACTTCAGGAATCGCTGGGTTCTTGTTTGGACATGAGTACTACATATCATCCTCAAACGGATGGTCAGAGCGAGAGGACCATTCAGATGTTAGAGGATATGTTGAGAGCGTGTGCGATCTATTTCGGTGGAAGTTGGGATACTCATTTACGTTTGGCTGAGTTTTCTTACAACAATATTTACCACGCTAGCATCAAGGCCGTTCCTTTTGAAGCCTTGTACGGAAGGAAGTGTCGATCACCACTTTGTTGGGCTGAAGTCGGTGAGAAGCAATTAACCGGACCCGAGCTTATCCAGGAAACCCCCGACAAGGTTGTCCAGATCAAGGGAAGGTTGAAAGCTGCCACAGATCGACAGAAGAGTTATGCGGATAACGGGAGGAAACCGTTGGAGTTTCAGGTTGGGGATCGGGTTATGTAGAAAGTGTCGCCTTGGAAAGGTGTTGTGAGATTTGGATAAGGGGGAAAGCTTAGCCCGCATTATATAGGTCTTTTCGAAATCGCATCTCGAGTTGGATCAGTCGCATATAGGCTCAAGCTGCCACAGGAGTTGAGTGGAGTTCATGACCGGTTTCATGTCTCGAATCTGAAAAAGTGTCTGTCGGATGAGACACTGATTATAATCCCTGGAGAGGTTCGAGTGGACGTTAAACTGAGATTTAGCGAAGAACCAATAGAGGTTCTGGATTGGAAAATTCAGAAACTCAAGAGGAGTAGGATTAAGTTGGTCAAGGTTCGCTGGGATTCTAAACGTGGACCCGAGTTCACCTGGGAATGACATGACCAGATGCAACGGAAATATCCACATCGCTTCCCACCAAGTGCGAAAATAAAACCTGTAGAGTAGAATTTCGGGGACGAAATTTCCTAAACAAGGGGAGACTGTGACACCCGGCTATTTAGGCTGTATCGTACAAATGTAACACGTGTCATGAATAAATAAAAAGGCTTTATTTGACTGATAATAATGTTTATATGTGATATTTGATGCTTTGGTAAATCCAAACTTTGATAAAAATTATGTTGGCAACAATAAGATAAACGCTTATCGCGTAACGAACAAAATGCGAAACTAACACCGGTGACCGCCCGATCAATGTTAAAATCCTAAAAATAATTTGTTATGATTAGAATTGTATTTTTTATCATTTCTGGAAGGAAAAATAAATTAAAACGCTAAGAAACTCTATTTTTCGAGTTTAAGCGCGTACCGCGCGATACTGCGTGTATCTGACAAAATACTGTCAACGCAGCCTGTCGAGGCAACTGGTAATTATTTTAGTAATATTTTGGTGAGATTATTTTTATAGAGTGATAAAAATAATTTAAAACGCACAAAAACGAGATTAAAACGCTAGATAAAATAACCGGTATCCAGTAAAATACTAGTTTTTAGTCTAGATTAAATATATGTGTATGTGTATGTGTATGTGTATGTGTATGTGTATGTATACGATATATATATAGGGAGAAGCTCATGCGAGAACCACCTTTATTGTGAGAACCGCGAGAACCAATGTGAACACAACCTAAAATAGCTAAAAAACCCTAAAAAAAACCTAAAAAAACCTAACCCCCACCCCCCCCCCCCCCTAAAAAAACCTAACCCCCCCCCCCAAGCTAAAAAAGCCTAAAAAAACCCTAACCCCCCTCCCCCACCCCCCAAAAACCTAAACCCCCCCACCCCCCAAGCTAAAATGCTAAAAACTAAACCCCCAAAAAACCTAAAAAAGTATAAAAAAAATCTAAAAAAATCAAAAAAAAATCTAAAATTTTTTTTTTGAATTTTTTAATATTTTTTATGTTAAAATCGCTACTTTTCGAAGCAAAAAAAAAATT
Source organism: Helianthus tuberosus (assembly GCA_030545235.1). Taxonomy (NCBI): domain Eukaryota; kingdom Viridiplantae; phylum Streptophyta; class Magnoliopsida; order Asterales; family Asteraceae; genus Helianthus; species Helianthus tuberosus. The sequence continues at coordinate 93,604,313 of CM060399.1, read as the reverse complement.
AAAAAAAAAAAATTTTTTTTGGCTTCGAAAAGTAGCGATTTTTTTATAAAAAAATATTAAAAAATTCAAAAAAAAAAATTTTGTGTGATTTTTAGCTATTTTTAGGCATTTTTGGTTGTGTTCACATTGGTTCGCGCGGTTCTCGTAATAAGAGGTGGTTCTCGCATGATCTTCTCCCAATATATATATATATATATATATATTTATGTGTGTGTGTGTTCCACTTGGAGGCCTTGAAATACTCCATGCAATGATCATGCCTTTTAGGTAATCTTCTAAAATCTCTCATTGTCCAAGAAATATCACAAACACAATCCTCACTCTCTCTCTAACTCACGGCCGCACACACACACACACACACACACACACACACACTTCCACATTCAAAATTTTTTGAAGTTTCTTTGAAGATCCAAGTTCATTTCAAGAAGGTGTCAAGGTGCTTTGAAGATCCAAAGGTGTTTTCAAGGTGAAACAAGCTCCATAACATCAAAATCTTGTCAAAACCCACCAAAATCTTGAAAGGTATAAACTATTTTCAAAATCATATTCTTGGTTCTTGGTGATGATAAATAACCATGTTGGAAGGTTTCTATTGAACTTGGAATTAATCACAAACCTGAAACTAATAACAAATGGGTTTTTAAAGAGAATAAAAATGAATGTGTGTACATATGTATGTATGGCCGAAAGTTTATATGTATGTGGGTATTTAGTTGTGTTTTCATTTTAGTTGATTCTTGATTGATGAGATTCTTGAATATTTGCTTCATGCATGAATCAAAAAGGTGTCCTACAAGAAGGTTCTTGTGATTTGAAAAGATGACACAAAAGTATATTTCTGGAAGTGTATGTATATGTATATGCATGTGTCGTGTATATGCATGTGTCGTGTATATGTATGTGTGTATGCATATATGTAAGTTTTGTTTACTAGCAAATAAATCATACATGCATTTACACATTAATGATCATATGTATGATTAGATAATAATTTAATGATGTTGATACATGGATGACATGAACTTAATGTATGTAGATGCATTTAAGTTCATGTATGATGATGATAATGATATGATATGGGTGCATTACATGCACTTATTTGAATATGATCTGATAAAAATAAATTTTAATTAGATTCTAAACACTAAAAATATGAATATTTGAAGTGTTAAAATGGTGTAAAACTTTGTCATAAAGTTTACTAGCTTTGCATGTTGTACTTGGTGCTTTATGTGTTGTAAAATATGTGAAATCACGTGATTTATGTAACTTACATAAAACTGCACTAATCTGATTATAACCATCATTTTAATCAGTAAATAACATGTATTATGTTAAAATATTAAGTCATTATGAGTTGGAATGGTTATGTTAACGTTTAAGGCAAAACTATGCGGTAAAACGGTTAAAAATCGGCTTTTCGAAGGATTTTTATAAAACAGTTTTAAATCAGTAAGTAAACTGATATTTTTAGTTTAAATATAAGTATTCTAATTAATTTTAAGTTTACTTGGTGTCCGGTTAGTCATACCTGACTTCCGACGCCCGAAAACGTTACCGAATCACTAAAATACGCGTTTTACAATGTACACTACCATGGGTTATTTATGAGTGAACCTTATGTGCTAAAATGTGTTATGTGATTTAGATATGTGTATATGATAATATGTTAACTATTTACATGATAGCGGGAAATTTAGACTATGCATGTACACTTGTGCGCTTAAAGCAATAGAAACGGTAAAAATCGCGTTAAATGTGTAACTTGTTTGTCGAGCATGAAAATTGATACATATGAGTTATTTCATGTATACATGCTTTAAAAATGAAAAAATAAACAAATTAACGAGATTACCCGTGTTATGATATTTAGTTTATGTGTACGTTTATGTATATATATTACGACGCGCAAATCGTAGATATATTACTTATAAACGGGAGTGTTAACGGATTTACATAATAATGGTCACTAATATATATATATATATATACACACACACGAACTCATATATATATTAACGTGCCAACATAATCTAAAATGATAACTTTTTGAGAAAATATCAAATTATGTGAAAATTCTAAGATACGGAGAAACTTAGGAATTTTGTGATATATATATATATATATATATATAGAGGGGTTAACATAAAAAACGCCTTATCGTACTTCACGTACGCGACAGTCGCAACCATCAGATCAGGGCAATAATCACGCATGAATCAGTTAGTCACGCACGAGAGCAGTTAATCACGCATGGGATCAGTTTTTTGAAGATAATCACGCATGAGAACATTATTACACACGTTCAGTTGATCAAAAGTTGGTGATAATCACGCATGGGATCATAATTACGCACGTTCTATTTGGTCGCGTACGTTAATGTACATTAAGGCGTTTTGTACATTATACTTTCTCTACACACATATATATATATATATATATTGATTGTTAAATCATTCCTACGTATATTAGGATGTGTAGAAATCAATTTGTGGGATTGCGCTATTTAAAATACGCACCCAAAGGTTAGTGTCACTAAACCCCCTCTTTTACTGTTTTGTATATGTTTTAGGGGAAGAACACGCCTAAAAAGGGTTTAATTATGTTTTTGAATAAAACATACCTTTTGATATATAAAATGTATATTTTCATTGAAAATATATGGATTTGTTAAATATATATATATATATAGGACAAAGATCCGTTAGAAACCACCTCTTATTGCGAGAACCGCGAGAACCAATGTGAACACAACAAAAAATGCCTAAAAATAGCTAAAAATCACACAATTTTTTTTTTTTAACATTTTTTATCAAAAATTCGCTACTTTTCGAAGCCAAAAAAAATTTTTTTTTTTAAATTTTTTTTTTGGATACTAAAAGTAGCGATTTTAACATAAAAAAATATTAAAAAGAAAAAAAAATTTAGATTTTTTTTTATTTTTTAGATTTTTTTAAGGTTTTTTTGGGGTTTAGTTTTTAGCATTTTAGCTGGGGGGTGGGGGGGTTTAGGTTTTTGGGGGGTGGGGGAGGGGGGTTTAGGTTTTTTTTGGTAGGGGGAGGGTTAGGTTTTTTTTGGTGGGGGGAGGGTTAGGTTTTTTTAGGTTTTTTGGGGGTTTTAGTTTTTAGCATTTAGCATTTAGCTTGGGGGGGGGGGGTGTTAGGTTTAGGGGGGTTAGGTTTTTTTAGCTATTTTAGGTTGTGTTCACATTGGTTCTCGCGGTTCTCGCAATAAGGGTGGTTCTCGCATGAACCTTACCCTATATATATATATATATATATATATATATGTTTCGGGGAGAAACGGTTTTTGTGAGTAATTATGTTTCGGGGAGAAACGGGGATTGGTACGGTGTTTCAGAGAAAACGACCGTGTAGTTGAGACGAATTTGTTTGATCTCAAGAGAGTAAGTATCGGCATAGGCTTACATTTCGGTGGGGACTTAGGGGAATTCGTACAACATCATACATTAAATATATCATTATTAGTAGGATATATATATTGTACGTGAGGCAGGCATTATCAATGGCCTCGATATGGGCCATGCGCAAGTAATGTCGTTTAATCATTTAATTATTGCATGCGAGGAATTGTTGGTAGATCTATCGGGTTGACAACCCCGTTGTGACCGGTCGCCCCGTGTAAAGTCAAACGAAGAATTGATATTCTATTCATAGTCTAGCATTGATTATACCTTCATTGTTAATATATAGTTCGTAATGTCTTGTTAAGTTACGAGTCCGAACATTTGAATCAATCAATTTAATATGTAAATTCGGGAATGTCTATGGTCGGAAGGTTCTACGGAAATGCTTACGACGGCTGACCCTAGAATTTTTGCAAGGATATAAAATGACTTTCTTTAAAATTATATGGATGTTTTAATAATAAACACATAATTAGAAAGTTTTCCTTGGATCAAATTAATTAAATTTGAATATGTGAACTCACCCTCTTTTGTGTTGACACTTTATTTTAATGTGTTCTTTAGGTACTTGAGTTCGGCTTCGGGAATTATGGCGTATCTTGTGGTTGTTGATGCATGTTTGGTTCGATAATGTGTTGGACAAACTTTAAAAACTGTTTGGGACAAATGTAATAAGATCCATAAGGATAAAGACAACTTAACTATAGTGTGGTTGTGATGAGCTTTAAGACTTATGTTTTAAAAATCTATGATTTAATTAAGTTAAATGTCCAACAATTCGATGCATCGTTCAGGAAGATATTAATGGACACCAACTTCCGTCACCACTGCGTTTTATATTCCGCTGCGACGTTTTTGGGGTGTAAGAGTTTAAGATTTAATAGTGTTGGTTATAAAAGCATAGGTATAAACACAATCCAAAAAATCGTTGGGAACAAAGTTGCTGTGATTAAAAATGAAGTGTCTAATTTTGTTGGGTTAAAAGCGTTGATGTCAAAAACGCTGAGGTCAAGTTTGCTAAAGTTAAAAACCCTGGTATTCTCAAAATCAGTACTACGATGTGACAACTGGCACCAAACCGGTAATTTCCGTACACTTTAATTATTATTTAATGACTGCAATTATGTGCTTAAATATCAGCATTGACTGAATACATGCTAAACAAGTGAATTCATGCACATTGTATACTACAAAATATTGCTTTATGCATAAACGAGAGCGTTGCGTCAGAAATACTAGTAAACTCACCGGTAAGATACAATATGTCAACAATTCTGCAGAAATCAGTTAGACAATAAAATTGGAGCCTAGGTGTAGGTCCAACGACAAGAATACGTTAAAACCCAAGAGTACATACAAAGGTTAATATATATACTCTTCGTAAGCAAAAATAAGCACTAAAAAGCACCCGAAGCGCACTTTAAGTGCAGAATTTTATATAATTCATCTCAAATCAGCTTTTAACAACATAATTATCATGCAGAAATTTCGTTTTATCACCCAGAATATTTCCCTAAGTGCCGGGAATCGAAAGTATTACAAAAATGTACTTAAAAGACACTAAAAAGTGTAATTTAGCACTTTAACAAACCGGTATTCAACCGGACATTATCCGGAACATAAAAATATTACTAGAAGCATTGCTCTAATGTTTCTGAGCTAGTTATGGTCCCCGTACACCATAACACCCACTAGATATCTACTAACTAAGATATGTAACCCAATACTTGGAAGTAAACTAACATTTACCAATTACCATGAGATTTTACAGTTTACCCCCCCCCCCCCTTCTTAAAGTGGACGGTCGAGGGAGTGACCCCACTAATATCCCTCTTGAATCTTGCCATATCCTACTAGATCATGGAAGATATTATGTGATTTTCTTAGGACTTTGGAAAGATTATGTGTGTACTTTTAGGAACAATAAGACCCTTGGACAATAGAGGTTGGATTATAAGTGAACATGACCATCACCATCTTCATATCAACACCACAACACTCCTTCCTTGCCCCTTGTGTTCGGCCGAGAGCTCTCACACCCACACTCACTTTCACATTTCAAGTTTCATGCAATCCATGTCTACCCAAAGGTGCTAGGAGCCATACAAGGAAGTTGGAAGCTTTCGGAAGTTGAAGGACCTTCTTAGTTTGCTATTAACCATCACTTTTCTTCTCTTGAACATCCCTAGCCTAGAGCTAGTGGTAAGAACTTGAATCTCTTCATATCTCATCTTGTTTTAGTGGTTAAAGTAGGATACATGAAGTTAATCTTGAAGAACATAAAAAACACTAAAGGACATAACCTAAAGTCTTGAACATAAGATGATTAAGGTGGATAAAGGAAAGATGTTTGTGTAAATCTTGTAGTCTTGAACCAAATTGAAAAGTGTGAACATCCTTTAGATCTTGAACTTATCTCGATTAAATGGTGCTCCTCAACAGTTTGTCTAAGCAAACCGAATGGAAACCACCTTCCAGAGTTCCTAAATCAGTGATTTCGAGAAAAAGTTAAAGTGTGTGTGTGTGATTTTGATGAAGAAGATTGTGTAGAAGTGATTAGAGATGAAGATTAACAAGGATTTGAGGGAAGAAGCTTACAAGAAGGCCTTGAATCGTGACAGAGTCTTGGGGAGCGAATGGGAGTGTCAAAGTCTGAGAACGAGGGTGTACGGCTTGTATGTATAGGGGAAGGGCGAGATTTAAGGTGGTGCGCGAGGACCTGTGTTCGGATGGCTTCGTACGGACGAATGATCATCCGGTCGGATGGTCATCCGGGCTGATGGTCATCCGGGCGGATGGCCATTCAGACAGCCGTGTTGCGTTTGTTAGTTTTCCAACTTTTGGTTCGTTTGTTAAGCGTTGCGTTGTGTTTAATCGAGTTGCGAGTGATCGTTTGAGTGTATAAGCGTTGCGTTGAAATCCACATAACATTCAAAACGAATAATCACACAAATAACACACATAAATCCGTGTTTTGAGTCTGCGTTGAGTTTGCATTGCGATAACGTTTAGTCTAAATAAGCAATGTAAAATGTGATGAAATGCTTTGAAGTGATAAGCGTTATAATAAGCGTTGTAATATGCATCTAATAATGCGTTGAAAATATAGTTTTAATCCATTGCGTTAATCAAATCTCGAGAGTACAAGCAGTTACGAAAAGAAATGACAGCGATAGGTAACGATCCGAAAAGTCGGGTTGTTACACACGGGGCCATGTTGACAGTCTGTTTTTAGCTATAAATAGGGAAGCTTGGTTTCATTTCAACTCATCCCCTTGGCAAACCAGTTCTCTCTCACTTGCCACCACTACAACACCATCATCCACCACCATCATCCATTTGTCCATCTTTAGAGTGTGTGTGTAGTCTCTGAATCCAAGATTTATTGTAAGAATCTTTGTCAAACAAAGGCCATGCTTGGCTAAATTCTTACATCACTTGGTGAAGACATATCTTTTATGTATTTCTTTTATGATTTCCAATCTTTGGCTACTTTTTAATTAGGTATGTATTAATGACTTTAATAATTAATTTTTTTTATATTGAAGGCGAATTTATTCAACCATTCTTCGTATGTCATTTATTAAACATATTTATGTCTCTACGGTCTATATAAAACATGTTAATTTCCTGTAAGGGGGTTAGAAGGGTGGATTGGGTAATTATATGTCTCGTTCAGTGTATAGATCCCGCGAGAACCTGGTGCAAGTTTAGTACTACTCCATGGATTGGTCGGGAATGAATGGCCTGACTAAGAGTAAGAAAATGCTTGCACTCCTTATTCATAAACTACTATTAAAGTTTAAGCCAACCCCACGAGGACTGTATCCCTGCTGACTCAGACCAGCGGGTTGAGGGTGGTCACCGCCTCGTAAGGGAGTCCACCACATTTTGCGTTAATTATTTACTTAATTATCTTTCAATATTCCGACTTAGTGGGCTTGTATCCTTGCTGACTCAAACCACTAGGTTGAGGGTAACCTCGCCTACAAAAGAGGGACATACTACTATAACTAAGATTATCTCTTAAAATGCCCAAAGTGCGGAAATCATCAAAAGGGTACATGAAAGACAAGTCAGATCCAAGTGATTCTTCTTGTCTATCATTTTATTTTATTTTTCTATTCTGTTTTTATCTTTTTATTAGTTTAAAAATCTTTTCTAAAAATTTTGTTCGATTAGACATTGACGATAAGCCGGTAATAAAAGCTCTTGTGTCCTTGGATGACCTCGGTATCTTACCATCACTATACTACGTCCGCGATGGGTGTACTGGCCCTAATGTGTGTAGAGTGATAGTAAAATATTGTGTTTTATAAATTTAAAACTTGAAAATCGGTGAGTTAAAAAAAGAGCAAAAAAATATAACTAAAAATATACTCACACCGTGTCACACCCTGACTTTTGCGGAAGCGTGATTATGCGTGACTTGCTTAATATCATTGCATTCCATCATAACAACAACTATATGATAAAACTGAAGATGGTCATCCATTAAATAAGTTTAAAAACATAACAACATTGTCTTGAAACCAAATACAACTTCAAATTCGAGTACAAACCATGCAACTTGTTTTTAGAGTTAACAAGGTCTCGACAAAAGACATTAAATAGCACCAGGCTTTGGAAAATGTGTCTTGTCCAGGATAAGACACACTATCCAAACCCTAAGACACCGGATGACATCTTTTATTCTCAACATGACTTGAAACTTTCAAACGCCCGCCAGATCCACTTTTAATTCCTTGAAATACATGTAGTTTGAAAACATCAACAAAAGTTGAGCGAGTTCATGTGTTTGTTTGTGTGTACGAATAAACCTTTGTAATCATCGTATGTATGTATGTTTTGTAAATCCCGGTATGAAAGAAAACAAGGAAACAGATCAATTAATGGTTTGTATGGCCATTAACATGCGTGCAACGACGTAGGAAGGCTCAAACCTAGCAGATTTTGTACCGGGCCTCTGGCTGTAAGACATAGTCACCTCATTGGACAAACCCCGGTCCACATGGGTGTGGGCTCGATACACCCAAATAGATCTATCACTCATGTCCCTCGGTCCTAACACGAGGATTAATGGTCTTAGGAGTGTGCCTACCCATTCACATGATCTACAGTGCATTCCATAGCTAACCATACCAATTGTAATCGTTTGTAAACATTTTGTAACATGTACTTCACCCTCAAAGTTATAAAACTGAAAACAGTTAAAAGAAAAGGGAGACATGAACTCACAGTCTTGCGTTCTTCGTAATCGCAGTAACTCAAAGCTTCGCATGGCGTACACGACTACCTACAACGTACTAAGGTTTATTAGACAGGCGGGTTGTACCTTGACTTAGTATGGATTAGTGTCTTTGAGTTACGTTTCTTGGTGACTTCAATATTACTCGAAGTTATATAATTATTTGTTAAAATAATAATTATTTTAACTTTAATTATATTTATTAAATTTTGGAATAATAGTTAAAACAATATATTCTAACTTGATACCTTTCAAGTATTTACACATGTATTTCCTTCCCAAGGATGGGTGTATTTGTATTTATATTGTTATACTTGCATATTTTTGCCATGTATTGGTGTCTTATTCCGGTGTGTATTTATGCGTACGAAAATACGTATTTATTGTAATTATTAAGTATCCTTATACTTAATTTTGTATAAAATTTTCCGGAATAATATCTTTAACAGAAATTCATCAATATATATTTCCAAAATATATATTTTAAGAATATTACTTAGAAAAATTTCTTATAATTTTTCCCTTGGCAAAAATATTTGTATTTTCATATAAGTTCCAAAAATAATATATTTTCAAGTCTAACTTGGAAAATATATGTAAACTTATTTTTCTCCCAAAAATAATATATTTCATGTATATTTGAGAAAATATATATTTCTTCCAAAAATAATATATCTTCCATTAATTCCAAGAAAATATATTTTTGTCCACCAAAAATAATATATTTTCTTCTTGTCAAAAATATGATATAAATTTGTAATAATTGTAAAAATCATATTTTTGTTTACTTGGTGTCCAAAATATTAATTACCAAAATATACTCATGAATAATATTTTCGGAATATTTTTGTTGGTTATAATCCTTAGTTCGGTTTCACCAATATTTTGTGTATTATTTGTATATTTATTCCTTTAAATTTTGGTAATGTTTTGGATTGTAATTTCTTGGTATTTTGATGAGTTATATTATTTCAAGTCCGAAAATAATATAACTAATACACATAATATACAAATAATCACACACATGGTGCCTTCTAAGTATATATTTCCTAAATACATATTTAGTCACTTTTATTTATAAAAACCAACCTCCAATATTTATAATTTTCGTAACAAAAATTATGGCAAAGTTTATGTAAAAATTCATGGTTTGAAATACACTTGTAAATATTTGTTTAGATATATTTTTCTAAGTGTTTAATTTTTAGAAACATTTTGCCATAGTTTCCCCTAAAAATGGTTTCCATACCTTGAAGGTATATCATTTTCTTTTGTAAATCAACATAATCAATCAACAATCAACAATAAACAATCTATACTTACCAATTTTGCCAAAAACAAGCATAAACTACCACTTCATGAACTTGAAAAATTATAAAAATTTGTAGTAACTTACTAGTGTATTTAGTAAGTCTTGTTACCCTTTAAAGTGTGGTTGATTCTTGAAAAACATCATTTTTAAAGAATTTAGATCTTTATAACTTGTAATCATATTTTCTAAAAATGTTTCTTCTTGGATTTCTCTTGTTACATAAGTGTTTCTTCACTTGTTTAACCACCAAAAAATGAGGTGTATTTGTTTAAGAACCAAGATTAAGTAAATCTTGTATTTTTAACTTTGTTTCTTGTAAAATCATTCTTGAAATCTTGGATTTGCAAGATTTTAAACTTACTTTGTTCATCACTTAACAAGAAAACAATTTATTCATTCAAGTTCATGACTTTCAAGAGGATGATCTATGAATCTTTAACACTTTCATCCTCTCATCTTGCTAGCTAATGTTTTTAATCATGATCTAGCAAGATCATATGATGATCTACATCATTTACACAAGTAAACAACAATCAACAAGTAAGTCAACACATAAACAACATAGTTTCTTTATGATTTAAGCGTATGTTCAAGTTTCATTCCCTTGATTCTTAATGTTCTTCAAATTAATCACCATGTATCATTCTTTAACCACTAAGATAAGATGTAAAATGGAGTGTATGATGTTCTTACCACTAGCTCAAGGCTAGGGATGATAAAGAGAAGAAATAGAGTGGATAAAAGCAAATAGAGAAGGTCCTTGAACTTCCGAACGCTCCTAGCTTCCTTATGCAACCTCTAACACCTTTTTATATGCTTGGAACTAGTTGAAGATGATTGAATGAAGGTGATGATGGTGGATTTGGTTTCGGCGGAGAACAAGGCAAGAGGAAGAGAGAAAGATGAAGGTGTTGTGTTATGTGAAAGATATGAAGCTAAGGACTTGAAGGTTAAACTTATAACATGCTTAGTTCTCATATTCCATTGTGTATTATGCCAAAAAGCACCAGCATGATCTAATAAACAAAGCCAAGAAAATCAAGGAGTGGGGGCCAATAGTGACCATCCACTAGGCGGGGGGGGGGGGGGGGGGGTAGTAGGCTTAGGTTGTAACTAAGTTAGATTTCTAGGTTAGAATTCAAGTGTTTAGTTAGATACTTAGTTACTTGATATTTATATGATGTGTTATGAGGTTCGGGGACCATAACTAGCTTGGTAATGTTAAAACAGTGCTTTTAGTGAAAATTTGGTGTTTCGGGTAGTGTCTTGTTGTTCGGTTGGTTACCGATTCGTTAAGGTGCTAAACTTTGCAGTTTAGTGTGCTTTATGTACCCTTTTGTGACACTTTCGATTCCCGACACTTAGGAAAGCATTCAGGACCATTTAACCATATTTCTGCATGATATGAGAGTGTTTAAATGCTGAATTTGCTGATTTTCTGCAGAATTCTGCAGTTTATGTGAGTTTTAGGCACTTTCCGACACTTAAACTATCTCTAGGAAGGCAGTTTTATGATCCTTACTTTCAAACACACTATACTAGTGTCGTACTTGGTTTCTGGCCCATTCTGTGTCTCAATACTTTGTCTGTCTATGTACTGAACTTCGTCAGCATTTTTCTGATTTGTCTGATAACTGTGCTAACTGTGTTTCGTGCATCATTTGAGTCAATAAAGTTCTCATGCAATAATGATATGTCATTTGCAATATGTGATGCACATGTAAGTATAAAGCAGTAATCAAAAGGCAGTTCAAGTCATTAATTGTATTGTAGCACAGTCATTAAGCAGTAATCATTGTTTAATAGTTGTACGGATACCTGGAATTTTGACAGTTGTCACACATCGACACACGTCAAGTTTTTTGTGCCGTTGCCTGGGACACAAGGATTTTAAGGAAGTTTAAAATTAACGGTCTAATCAAATTCAAACATTTTTTTTTCAAAACTGCGCGCTCGTTTTTAAAATTTTATCTGTTTACGGTAGGTTAACACGGGGCCGTGATGCTGGGACACGCCCCTTGCTGCAACTTTTTCTAAAACCTTTTTAATACTCCCAGATACAGAACTGAACACGGGACCATGCTAGATCAGCACGGGGCCGTGCTCGATCTTTGTTAAATTTTTAATTTCTGTTTTTGATCCCGAGGCTCTTTATTCTTCTGGGTATCTTCCAATATAATGGATTACTACTTAGAAGACTGCACCTATTATATGGAGGATGATTATGAGGAACCTTATTGTACCATTTGCAGAAAATCCCATTCGGTACAAAATTGTGACCTTTTTAGACCATCAACCTCATACACCACACCAAGTTCTTCATACACCACTTATGAAGAACCAAGGTTTGAGCTCACAAAGTCAGACTTTTGGATACCAATCCGTTTGAAGTTTACGACACACCACCAACAATCATTCCCGAAGCCGTTAGGAAAAAAACATCACAAGCATGAAAATCTTCAGTGCATTGCCATAATGTCAACATGTTTATTCACTAAAAATATTATACAAGGAAAAAATCCACTCCATTTCCCTGTGTACGTAACTTTTCGGTTTAATACTTTTACGTGTATGTAGATCTAAAGCGGTTTTTGAAATGAGATAAAACAGGTTAAATTAAAAATCTGATAATTTTCTAGGTGTAAATTTACTTTAAGGTCCCTCATAAATAAAATAAAGAAAAAATAACATGAAATAAAATGAGTGGTTGTAAAGAGTTTTGCAGGTTCTATAAATTTTTTTGGTTCTGAAATGATCTTCATCTTATATATATATATATATATATATATATATCATTTAAGATATTTGCGACTTGAACTCGAAAACCCGAAAACTAACTTAAAAAAGCCTAAAAAGCATACCAAATTATATTTTTTCATACCAATTTTCTCTATTTTAGGTATATAAAAAAAAATTTCAAAAAAAAAAAAATTGTAGTGTACATGTGTAATACTACACATGTGAATTATTACACATGTGCACTACAACTTTTTTTTTTTTTGAAAAAAAGTGTTTTATATACAAAAACTAGCGATTTTTAATAAAAAACTGCAAAAAAATGTGTTTTTTTTAGGCTTTTTTAGTTAGTTTTTGAGTTTTCCCGTTAAAAGTGGTTTTCATTTGAACCATCCCCTATATATATATATATATATATATATAAGGAGAAGATCATGCGAGAACCACCTCTTATTGTGAGAACCGCGAGAACCAATGTGAACACACCAAAAATGCCTAAAAATAGCTAAAAATCACACAAAATTTTTTTTTTTGAATTTTTTAATATTTTTTATAAAAAAATCGCTACTTTTCGAAGCAAAAAAAAAAAAATATTTAAAATTTTTTTTTTTTGATTCTAAAAGTAGCGATTTTAACATAAAAAATATTAAAAAATTCAAAAATATTTTTTTAGATTTTTTTAGGTTTTTTGGGGGTTTAGTTTTTAGCATTTTAGCTTGAGGGGGGGGAGGGGGGTTTAGGTTTTGGGGGGGGGGGGGGGGTGGGGTTAGGTTTTTTTTAGCATTTAGCTTGGGGGGGGGTTAGGTTTTTTTTTTTTTTGGGGGGGGGGGGGGTGGGGGGTTTAGGTTTTTTTTGGGGGGGGGGGGGGTTAGGTTTTTTTAGGTTTTTTTAGCTATTTTAGGTTGTGTTCACATTGGTTCTCAAGGTTCTCACAATAAGGGTGGTTCTCGCATGAGCCCCTCCCTTTATTGCGAGAACCACGAGAACCAATTGAACACAACCAAAAATACCTAAAAAACACACAATTTTTTTTAATATATTTATAAAAAAATTGCAATATTTCATTACCAATTTTTTTAAACTTTAAAAAAATAAATTAAAAAAATTAAAAAAAATTTGGCTATTAAAAGTAGCTATTTTAATGTAAAAAATATTAAATAATTTGTGTGTGTGTGTGTGTTTTTTTTTTTATTTTTTCAATTTTTTCGTTTTTTTTTGGGGTTTAGTTTTTACCATTTTAGCTTGGGTGGGGGGTTTAGGTTTTAGCCTTTAGCTTGGGGGGGGGGGGGGGGTTAGGTTTTTTTTTTAGGGGGTGGGGTTAGGTTTTTTAGGTATTTTTGGTTGTGTTCACATTGGTTCTCGCGGTTCTCGCAATAAAGTTGGTTCTCGCATGAACCTTACCCTATAAATATATATACATATATAGGAGAAGGATCCGTTAGGAACCACCCTTTATTGCGAGAACCGCGAGAATCAGTGTGAACACAAACAGTAATACCTTAAAAAATCTAAAAAACCACCCCAAAATTTTTTTTGGAAAAATCGCTATATTTGTTTATAATAATTTTTTTTTCGAGTAACAATTATCCATGTGCATTTGTATCATTTCTTTGACAAATTCCGTAATTCATTACAAATATTAGACAATTGCACTTTCATTTACACTACCACATGTAATACACTACTTTTTACGTTAACAATATTAGAAATGCACATGTGCATCTATATGTATCAACATGAAATAAGGTGTGTTGGTACACTACTTTCTCTTTCATCTATCATTCCATCCATAATACACAAACATGCACATGTGCGTTTTTGTCATTTCTTTGACAAATTACGTAATTCATTACAAATATTAGACAATTGCACTTTTATTTACACTACCATATGTAATACACTACTTTTTACATTACCAATATTAGAAATACACATGTGCATCTATATGTATCAACATGAAATAAGGTGTTTTGGTACACTACTTTGAATACATTTTTCCCTTTCATCTATCATACCATCCATAATACACTACCATTACCTTCTACCATACATAATACAATACCATTACTTCCTACCATCCAGAATACAATACCATTACCAATATTTTCATTTTATTACATGTATATTAACACCATTTATACCATTCAATCAACATATTACATCATAAATTGACAACTATAACCAAATCATCTACCACTAGATATAACTAACCAAAGAACATGTATATGGGCCTACTTCTCCATTCAAAATCACAAACTTTGTGTACCAAAACACGTTATATCATGGTTATACATATGATGCACATGTGCATTTTGAATATTGGCAATGTAAAAAGTAGTGTATTATAGATGGTATTGTAAATTAAAGTGCAATTGTCTATAACTAATAACGTATTACGGAATTTGTCGAAGTAATGATACATATGCACATGTGCATGGATAATGGATAACTGTTACTCGAAAAAAAATCTTTTTTTCGCTAACTAAATATAGTGAATTTAAAAAAAATATTAAAATAAAAATTTTGAGTGCTTTTTGCTTATTTTTAGATTTTATTTTGTGTTTACATTGGTTATTCGCGGTTCTCGCAATAAGGGTGGTTCTCAAATGAATCTTACCCTACATATATATATATATATATATATATATATATATATATATATAGGGGATGGATCATGAGAAAACTAGTTTAAATGAGAAAACAAAAAAACTAACTAAAAAAAACCTAAAAAACATACCAAAAATTGTTTTTTTTTACAAATTTTTATAAAAAAAAATCGCTAATTTTTATGCATGAAAAAAAATATAAAAAAAAGGCTCAACCTATTCACACACCCTATCTGCCTATTTAGACACCCTTTGCCTCGTATATGCCTCGTATAGGCCTATACGAGGCGTATAGGGTTACATCAAAGTCAGTGTCTGACTCATGTCACTTCTGGTTTGACTGCTTCAATATGACTCGTATAGGCCTATACTGGGCGTATAGGGCCCCTCGTATAGGTCTCATATATGACCCTTTGCCCCTTATATGCCTTGTATAGGCCTATACTGGGCGTATATAAGGTTTTTTTTAACAAACATTTTATACAATATTAATCATTTTAGCAAACTTTTATACAAAAACAAGTTTTTTATTTTAAATAATTAATATTAGGACCCCTCGTTGGTGTTTTTTTGAGTTGAAAAATGGATGTTTTGGTAGGGTAATTTGATTGTTTTTGGAGGGTGATGTTTTTTTGAGTAAAAAAATGAGTGTTTTGGTGGGGTAATTTGAGTTGTTTTTTAAGAAAAGTTTTATTTTTTTATAAAAATATTTTACCGTTTTCAAGATCGACCTTTAAAAATATTCGATCGTAGAAATATTACATTGTTTTTAACATATAGTGTAGTATAGGTCTCGTATAGGTCCCTTATAGGTCTTGTATAGGCCTATCGACGTATACGGGCGTTGTATCATATCCTATAATATCGTATCGTATTGTATTGTATTGTATCGTGTTGTATCGCATTGTATGGGCCTATGGATGTAGTATCGTATCCTATAGTATCGTGTTGTATCGCATCATATCGTATAGTATAGTGTAATATAAGTCTCGTATAGGTATTGTATAAGCCTATCGTGTTGTATCGTATCGTATAGTATAGTATAAGTCTCGTATAGGCATCGTATAATTAATATTAGTGTTATTATAATTAGTATGAGTTTTTTTATAATTAATATTAGTGTTATTGATATTAATATGTGTTTTTTATAGTTAATATTAGTGTTATTGATATTTAAAAAGAGAAAACAAAATAAAAATAAAAATAGACGCCCAGTATATATGGCTATACTGGGCGTCTATGTGGACCAAAAAACCATTATACCCCTGAATTAGGCCTATACCGGGGGCAAAACAGGGTTATATTGGTCTTTTGGAACCCTCGTATAGGCCCTAAACTGGGGGCAAAACAGGGCGTCTATTTTTATTTTTTTTGTTTTCTCTTTTTAAATATTAAAAAAAGAAAACAAAAAAAAATAAAAATAGACGCCCAGTATAGGGCTATACTGGGTGTATACTGGTGTCCAAAAGACCATTATAGCCCTGAATTAGGCCTATACTGGGGGCAAAACAGGGCTATAATGGTCTTTTGGACCCCTCGTATAGGCCCAGTATAGCCCTATACTGGGCGTCTACTTTTATTTTTTTTTTTGTTTTCTCTTTTTAAATATTAAAAAAAGAAAAAAAATAGACGCCCAGTATAGGGCTATACTGGGCCTATACGAAGGGTCCAAAAGACCATTATAACCCTGTTTTGCCCGTAGTATAGGCCTAACTCAGGGGTAAAATGGTAATTTGAATTATATACATACGCCTCATATAGGCTTATACTAGGAATATAAGAGAGGCAAAAAAGACCAATTTACCCCCAGTATAGGCCTAAATCAGGGGTTAAATGGTCTTTTTTCGCCTAGACGTCCAGTATAGGCCTATACGAGGCATATACGATGCAAATAAGACAAAATATGACATAATCAGAGATTCTCTTGGAAATTGAAAAAGGTAATACGCCTCGTATAGGTCTATACGAGGCGTCTTGAAGGGTGTGGAAATAGGGAGTTGGGTGTTGGGTGTGTGAATATGTAGACCCAAAAAAAAAAAAAAAAAAATTTCGTTGTATTGCACATGTGCACTATTATGGATATAGTGCATATGTGTAGTACACATATAATGCTCATATAATGCACATACAGTACAACAATTTTTTTTTGAAAATTTTTTTATATATAAAAAATAGTGAATTTTTTATAGAAAAATGTAAAAGGAAAAAAAATTGGTATGTTTTTTAGCTTTTTTTAGGCTTTTTTAGTTAGTTTTCTAGTTTTCTTATTTAGATTTAGTTTTCTCATGATCCTCTCCCTATATATATATATATACACACACATAGAAACAGGATCATGAGAGAACGCTTCAAAGTGTGAGAACGGTTAAAACGATTCTCAGCCGCAAGATCTTAGTGGTTTGTGGCTGAGATTGATGTGGTGACATTTTTGTAAATAACAGGGGCATTGGAACTAAAGGTGTAAAATAGGAAGATCCAAACAAAGGTGCACATGCTAATCACATGCCATTTTCCCCCATCATATTTAAACGACAATAATTTTTTTATACGTGATTATTTTTTCGAAAAAAATTACACCATAAAACTCAGCGTTTTTTTATCTTTCCAAAGAGTATACTATTGATATACTTTTCGAAAAAAAATTAACTGGGTTTTATGGCGTTTTTCTGAACCAGGTGTTTTATGGCGTTTTAGACTAGGTATTTTCATGGCGTTTTTCTGAACTAGGTGTTTTTATGGCGTTTTAACTAGTTATTTTCATGACGTTTTTCTGAACTGAGTGTTTTATGGCGTTTGCAACTAAGTTTTTTCACGGCGTTTTTCTGAACTGGGTGTTTTGTGGCGTTTTATTTGAACACCCAGTTCATGTGAGTAGTTTTTTTGACAATATTACTCCTTAATGTAATTTAGCGTCAATGGCACATGTCACCACCAAAATCGTTCTCACCGTTCTCACACTTTTCACCATTCTCTCTAAATCCTGACCCTATATATATATATATAAGGCAATGCTACACAAGAAACCCTTTATTTTTAGAAAACTTTGAAAACTCATTACTTGGCCAAGATTCATCCACATGTGCATCAAGAAGCTATTAACTCTTATAGCATATAAGGGTATATGTGTAATTTTATCCTAAAAGATCTTTTCTACTTTGAATTGACCAATATCATTTATTGCCTTTCATATCACTTGTACAACCCCCATTCCTTTTACCTTTTTTATAAACTAATAAAGAAAATTTTCACTTGTTCTTCATCTTCTTAATATCTTCATGTACGAGGTCCACCATTAAAGAACCATGGAGCTTCACTCCCACTACTTATTCCACGAGAATCAACACAAGATGTCAGATCGATCAATCCATGATGAAAAACGTCGTTTTGTGATGAAGATGTTAATATATGAAGTCAGATCCACGTGAAAACCCCTTCCAGATCTTGTTCCATTCTCGTTTAGATCTCGTTTGTCCACATGTTTCATAATGTTGTTACAGATCTGGATATTTGTGAGTTCTTTTCACTTTTTTAGTTTATATAAAATATGATTTGTATATGTTGTTTCAGATCTTGATATTTGTGATTTTTTTACACTCTTTTAGTTTTATGCAACATATGTTTTCATATATGTTTGATTCTGGGTTTTTCGTATGGATTTTTTTGATTTTGTGGAGTTTATGTTAGTTGATAACTTGAGCATGTAGGTATGAACTTTTGAAAGATGATTATAATTTACAGTTCTATTATTCACACTTAAATATTGAACCAATAAAATATTGAATTTAAAAATGATATAGGTATGGACTTTATAAGATGATATTCAACGTATGGCTCCATTTGTTATACTTAAATATCAAAAATTATTCATAAAACCTGGTTGTTAATAGGTTTTTGTGTAATGGCTGTTTTAGAGATGAAACATGATTTTTTTTAAATGGTTCTTAAAAGGGGTAAATGTTTATGTAATTTTTAGGTTTTTATTTTTGTGTTAAAAAGTTATGCTTGGTTTGCATATGAACTGATTTTTGGCTGTGTTGTGATGTTATTTGAGAAAAAGATTGCAATTTAGCTAAAAAGTTGTGATGTTGTTTGAGAAAAAGATTTTCTGGCTATGAATGTGTTAATAGTTATGTCTAGTTAACGACTTAACGGTTATCTTATCTTTTTGTTATTAGGATGGTGATGGATACAAGGGAAACAAGATCCAATTCTCGGGACCGTTGGTTTCGTCAAACGTGGATCAGATGCTTAAGGATCATGACCATGTTTATGTTACAGCACAACACAACTAACACGTGTTATAGTTTGAACTTCAGGACATGCATGTGTTACATGTGACATGAAACCCATGTACAACGTAACACGTGTTAGTGCTATGTATTTTTGTTTACTAGTAATATGTAATGTGAGACTCTTCTTGTTTTCTCTAGTACACGATGTTAAAACGGTCTAGACTTAACACATTTTCTGTTGGAGGCGCCCGTATTTGTACCTCTACTGTTACAGTTACTATTGAAGTTTATGCATCCATTCTGGAAGTCTTAACACATGTTATAATAGAGGCTTAATACATGTTATATCAGGTTTACTCTGTTGTTATTAAGTTACTATTGGAGTTTATTCTTCCATTATGGAAGTCTTTACACACGTTATAATAGATGCTTAACACACGTTATACATTTCAGTCGCTTAACACATGTTACAGTATGTATATACACATCATGGTGTTTTGGAAACCAATAGCTTATACATGACACCATGTTAGGTTAAACCAAGATTATAACAGAGGGTTAACACATTTTGTACCAGGTATACGGTGTTACGATATTAACTTGTATGTTCCATATTAACTTGTACACGTGTTTACTATCAGTATATGCACATCATAGTGTTTTGCAAACCACTTTCATATACATGAATACAAGTCGGGTTACAACAAGATTATAATGGTGGAGGCGCCCGTATTTTTACCTCTACTGTTACAGTTACTATTGAAGTTTATGCATCCATTCTGGAAGTCTTAACACATGTTATAATAGAGGCTTAACACACGTTATATCAGGTTTACTCTGTTGTTGTTAAGTTACTATTGGAGTTTATTCATCCATTATGGAAGTCTTAACACACGTTATAATAGATGCTTAACACATGTTATACATTTTCAGTCACTTTAACACATGTTACAGTATGTATATACACATCATGGTGTTTTGGAAACCACTAGCTTATACATGACACCATGTTAGGTTAAACCAAGATTATAACAGAGGCTTAACACATTTTATCCCAGATATACGGTGTTACGATATTAACTTGTATGTTCCATATTAACTTGTTCACGTGTTACGATCAGTATATGAACATCATGGTGTTTTGCAAACCACTTTCATATACATGAATACAAGTCGGGTTATAATGGATGCTTACATGTTATCATATGTATACAAGTGGGGTTACAACAAGATTACGATATTAACTAAGCTCCCCATTAAACTCATTGCCCCCGTCGACTGTTTTCACCCTTGTCACATGTTAAGCGATTACATGTTCCGAACAGACAAATTGTAACACATGTTAGATCAGTATATACACATCATGGTGTTTTGTAAACCACTAGCTTATACATGAATACATGTCAGGTTACAAAAAGATTATAACAGAGGCTTAACACATGTTATACATTCCAAAATGTGCAAAAAAAATGACATGCTTCATATTATATATTCCAAAATTACCGGTACATGTGTTACCATAAATGGCTTGTTTCATATTACACGTTACATCATGGTGTTCTGTTACAGCATGAACCACCAACACATGTTATAAATGAACGAAGACTTCTTTCCCAAAGGATGTGACTTATTCAATGTCCCCGCATTAACGTCGCCTACATCCATCCAGCTTGTCAATTCAATATCTTTTATGGATCTGTTTCTGTAAATCAACACACGTTATATATCATTCTAACAGGTGCTTAACACATGTTATGGGTCTGTCTCTGTAAATCAAGCAACCCAACAAAAAAACAATTATTGTTAAGATCAAAAGCCCCAAACAAGCAACCAAACCAACAAAAAACCCGTTCAAAATTTCATCCTAAAGTTTTGGATTTATTTAAAATACATGAACATTAACCATTACTAGAACACGCATTAACTTCGCCTACATCCATCAAGCTTGTCAATTGAATATCTTTATGGGTTTGTTTCTGTAAATCAACACACGTTATATAACATTCTAACACGGGGCTTAACACATGTTATGGGCCTGAGTCTGTGAATCAAGCAACCAAACAAAAAAACACTTACTGTTTAGATCATAAACCCAAACAAGCAACCCAAACCAACAAAAGAACAACTACTGTTAAGATCAAAATCCACTAACAAGCAACCAAACCAACAAAAAAAATCGTTCAAAATCTCATCCTAAAGTTTTTGATTTATTTAAAATACATGAATATTAACCATGGATACCCCATTAACCATTACTAAAACACTTTCAGCACACAAAAACATATTAACAACCATTTCAACAAAAATCAAGCGTGAAATGATATTTCAAGAACACTTACCGGATCTATAACCGTTCGATGAACACGAAGAAGATCTTCAAACCTTCTTCTCACACACACACTCGTGCGTGTGTCTTTGCGATAAAGATTGTTGTTTCTCTATCTAAAACATCAACTTTCTCTCTCTAAAAACATTCTTCTTGTCATCGTTCTTCTCACACACACACTCGTGCGTGTATCTTTGTGATTTTTCAGACCAGATGATGCTGAAATTATCTTCAAATGAAGATCACCATTGAAGGATCACCATTGAAGACCATGAAGCTTTTCTCTTTCACATGATGAAGAAAGAGGAGAGAGACAATAGTGTTTTGAAAGATTTGACTAGAAGAAAGAGGAGAGAGATGATGATACTAGTACTACACAAGTGGGTTTTGTCATTTCCAATGCCAAAAAGTCTTCCAAAGTTCTATTTGCACTACCGAAAATACCCTTCCAGAGGTTGTCATGTGTATTATACTATTTCTTTTAATTATAATTCATTCCAAAATGATGAGAGCCATTGATCAAGTTGGATGAAAGATAATCAATGGATGACAATGGGTTTGCATAGATTTCTAAAAAAGATAGAGTTTCCTATAGAGCCCAACCCTATATATATATATATATAGGAAGGTTCATTTGAGAAGAATCTTCTAGTAAGAAGAAAAATAAATTAATCTAAGCCCTCTATTTTTTTTTATCAATGGTTGTAAATCAAGATATAATATTTATCTACTTTTAATTAATGATTTAATTAATTAGGGTAGGATAGACATTTTGATGTACAATATTAATAAATATTATAAAGGATTACTCAAGTCTTATTAATGCCACCATAATTTTCTCCTTCACCACCATTAATACACCAATTTTATTAGAAGTGAGAAAAGTTATTTAAAAGTGTGTGTCCTACACCTATATTATGAGTTGTAAAATTATTTAAAAGTGTTGGGGTCTTATACATTTTGTACCTTACACCAAAACATTGTCTTTATGGTGTAGGAAACGTTGTTTTTATGGTGTAGAAAACGTTGAATATGTAGGATCATATGCATGATTGTTTTTATTGTGTAAGGTGAAAAACTATTTTATAGGATAACTCATTAAATAATTAGGGTTCATTAATTTGAATAACATAAATAAAGGATAGACTTATTAAATAATTTGTTTGAATTACCTTTGTACCCTTTATTCTTTTTATTCTTAATTTGTAATTTCTTCTCATTTAAACTCTCCACTATATATATATAGGGAGGAGATCATGCGAGAACCACCCTTATTGCGAGAACCGCGAGAACCAATGTGAACACAACCTAAAATAGCTAAAAAACTTAAAAAAACCTAACCCCCACCCCCCAAAAAAACCTAAACCCCCCCTCCCAAAAAAAAAAAACCTAACCCCCCCAAGCTAAATGCTAAAAACTAAAACCCCCAAAAAACCTAACCCCCCCCCCCCCTAAAAAAACCTAAACCCCCCGCCCCCACCCCCCAAAAACCTAAACCCCCCCAAGCTAAAATGCTAAAAACTAAACCCCAAAAAACCTAAAAAAAATCTAATTTTTTTTAATATTTTTTATGCTCAAATCGCTACTTTTAGTGGCCAAAAATTTTTTTTTTTAATTTTTTTTTGCTTCGAAAAGTAGCGATTTTTATATAAAAATATTAAAAAAAAAATTTTGTGTGATTTTTAGATATTTTTAGGCATTTTTGGTTGTGTTCACATTGGTTCTCGCGGTTCTCGCAATAAGAGGTGGTTCTCGCATGATATTCTCCCTATATATTAATATATATAGGGAGAGGATCATGAGAAAACTATATCTAAATGAGAAAACTAGAAAACTAACTAAAAATAAGCCAAAAAACATACCAATTTTTTTTTACAATTTTTTATAAAAAAATCGCTACTTTTTATATATAAAAAAATTAAAATTTTTTTTTGTTGTACTGCACATGTGCATTATATGTGTACTACACATGTGCACTATATCCGTAATTGTGCACATGTGTAATACAACAAAAAAGGTTTTTTTTATTTTCTTTTTGAAATTTTTTTTCCATGTATAAAAACTAGGGATTTTTTATAAAAAAATGTAAAAAAAAAAATTGGTATGTTTTTTTAGGCTTTTTTAGTTAGTTTTTTGGTTTTCTCATTTAAACTAGTTTTCTAATGATCCATCCCCTATATATATATATATATAAGATCCTTGCGACTTGAACGATTTTATTGGTGTCCCTCATTATATTATATCCGTTATCACATCCGTTTACTTATAATATATCTATGATTTGCGCTTCGCAATATATATTTACATAAACATGAACATATTCGTCGAATTTGGTAATTCACATATCTTATCAACTTATATATTCTATCATTTTTAAAGCATTTGTATAGAAAATAACTCATCAAGTTAACCTTTGTATTATTTTCATGCTCAACAAATAAGTTATATATTTAACATGACATCTGACGAAATTACCATTTTAACCATACAAGTGTACATGTATAGTCTTAACTTCTATTATCATGTCAACACTTAGAATATCACATTACACATACTCATATCAACATATCATATTATATGACACAAAGTTCACCCTTGAACAACCCGTTTTCGCGTACGTTGAAATATGCGTATTTTACATTTCGGTAAGGTTTTCAGGTGTCAGAAGTCACGTATGACTAGCCAAACACCAAGGATACTTATTATAAGTTAAAATAATTGTATTTATCATAAAAATATCAGTATATAACCTGATCTAAAACAGATTTGCAAAGATCACTTTAAAAGCCGATTTTTACGGTTTTTAACGCATAGTCTTGTACCGAACTTTACCATAATCATCCCAAATCGTCACAACTTAATACTTTAACATAACACATGTTATTCACCGAATAAAATGACACTTATATTCATGTTAGTGAAGATTTCATGTAAGTCACATAAATCATGCAATTTAATCTATTTTACTACTTTTTAAGCTTCATGTACAACATGCAAAGCTACCAAACTTATGACACATCTTTGTAGTATCAAAACATATCATATAGCATCATATTAACATGTTTACAACCTGATTTAATTTATCTTTCTTATATCATTTCATCACCAATTTACTTTCATATCATAATTTGATCATAACTAACACTTATGTACAAGCACTTAATGCGTGATCATCATTTCCTCATCCTCTAGCCATTTAAACTCATCCAACATCATTTATTATCTTTCATATAATCCAAGACATCATCCTTAACCAAATCATTCATATAATCATCACCAATTCAATGCATGTAACATTTATGAACTAATGAATAAACCTACATGTACATATACATATATACACACACACACGACACATGCATATGTGTCCAAACACCAACTTTTTATCAATTTCATCTTAAATCATACAAAATTTCACAAAAATCCATTTTGATCATACATGCAATCACCTTTCAGGAATCATTTCAATCAAAACTCAACTTTTACGCAAAACACCAACACGAACCCACACACACACTCACGACCGTACACACACACACACACACACACACACATATACTTCCATTTTTATTTTGGTAAGATCATTTTGTTGATTAGTTTTCAAGAGTTATGAAGAACCCAAGTGTTTGAGAAACATGCTATCACCATCATCATCATCATCAAGAAACAAGATCAAGAATGGTAAATGAGTTTATACCTTCCAAGAACAACAATGGGGTTTTTATGGGATTTTTGATAAATGCAAGCTTGTTCCTTCTTGAAATCACCTTGGAACCACCTTTGGATCTTCAAATGGACTTGGAACTAACTTGAAATGAACTTGGATCTTCAAGATTTTAATGAACAATGGAAATGGAAGTGGAGTGGGGGTGTGTTCGGCCGAAAGAGAGAGAAGAGAGAGAGATGAAAAGTTTTTGTGTATTGGAATGTGCATTAGTGGATTGTTTAGGTTTTTGAATGATATGAAATCTTCCCTAGTCAACACTTATCAAAAAGAAGGAAAGGTAGGCACCCCATGGGCCGCCACCATCTTCACAAATATGATTAAAAATAGCATTTTAATCATAACGGAGTATTTTTAGGATTTTAACATTAATCGGGAGGTTACTGACATTCGTTTCACTTTTGTTTTTCATTACACGATAAGTATTTATCTTATTATTAACAAATAATTTTTAACGATGTTTAACTCTACCATCACATCAAATACTATATATTAATGCTAAATTGAATAAAATATTGCCTTTATTTGTTCATAACACGTGTCACACTGGTATGGTACAGACTCAAAATAGCTGGGTGTTAGAGTCTCCCCCTGTTTAGGAAATTTCGTCCTCGAAATTTTTACACTACAGGTCTCGATTTCGAATTAGACAGAAAGAGATAGGGATATTTCCGTTGCATCTGGTCTTGTCGTTCCCATGTGAACTCAGGTCCACGTTTGGAATTCCAGCGGAACTTCACTAACTTAATCTGACTCCTCCTAAGCTTCTGAATCGTTCAATCTAGAACTCCAACAGGTTCTTCAATAAATCTCAGTTTATCGTCTACGTGAGCCTCATCTGGGGGTATGATCAGTGTCTCATTTGATAGACACTTTCTCAAGCTGGATACATGAAACACCTCATGTACACCGCTTAACTCCTACGGTTGCTTGAGCCTATAAGAGACTGATCCAACTTGAGATAGGATCTCGAAAGGACCTAATAAACGTGGGTTCAGCTTTCCCCCTTTTCTAAACCTAACAACACCTTTCCAAGGTGACACCTTTAACAAAACACGATCGCCGACCTAAAAGAAAATGCAACAGATCTCTTCGGTTGTCTGTATAGCTCTTTTGTCGACCAGAGGTGGCTTTCAACTTTCCCTCAATCTGGGCAACCTTATCGGTGGTTTCCTGAATGATCTCAGGTTCGGTTAGTTGCCTTTTGCCAACTTCTGCCCATTGACAGGCGTTCGACGCTTCCTTCTATACAAGACTTCAAGCGGGGCGGCTTTAATACTTGTGTGATAACTATTGTTGTAGGGAAAACTCAGCTAATGGCAGATGAGTATCCCAACTTCCATCGAAATCTATTGCTCACGCTCGCAACATGTCCTCCAAATCTCCAAGGCAGATGCAACAGCTCCTAATCCAACTCATGAGTTGGATAGTTCCTATCATGCACTTTCAGTTGTCTGGACGCATAGGCTGTCACTTTGTCTTTTGTATAGATGCACATTCAAGGCTCAAACGTGACGCATCATAGTATACAACGAAACTCACATTTCCCTCATGTAAGGATAGAATAGGTGCACTACACAACTTCTCCTTCAACAACCGAAAAATTTCTCCTGCTTCTCTGTCCAATCAAACTTCCTATCCTTCTGGGTCATTAGCGTCAATGGCTGTGCTAATCTAGAGAAATTCTCTATGAATCTCCGATAATACCTAGTAAGTTCTAAGAATTGTCGCACCTCTGAGGAAGTCCTTGGTGCTTCCCAATTCTCAATTGCTTCAATATTCGATGGTTCCACACGTATACCTTTCTCATTTATGACATACCCGAGAAAATGAACTTCTCGAATCCTAAACTCACATTTATAGAACTTGGTACACAACTTCACGTTCTTCAGCAGCTCCAGAATCATCTACATGAATAGGGTATGCAAACCCTACTTGGATAAATTTGTGATAGTATTCATCGATTATATACTTATCTACTCATGAACCAAAGAGGATCATAAACACTACAGTCGTATTAGTTAACCCAAAAGGCATGACTAAAATTCTAAATGGCCATAACGTGTTCTAATAGCAGTTTTCAGAACATCTTTAAACTCACATTTATAGAACTTGGTACACAACTTCACGTTCTTCAGCAGCTCCAGAATCATCTACATGAATAGGGTATGCAAACCCTACTTGGATAAATTTGTGATAGTATTCATCGATTATATACTTATCTACTCATGAACCAAAGAGGATCATAAACACTACAGTCGTATTAGTTAACCCAAAAGGCATGACTAAAATTCTAAATGGCCATAACGTGTTCTAATAGCAGTTTTCAGAACATCTTCATCAGCAATCTTCTTCTTGTGATAGCCTGAACACAAACCGGTCTTTGAATAATAGTTGGATCCTTACAATTGATCAAACAAATCATCAATCCTCGGTAGTAGGTACCGATTCTGTAACACCTCTGAAAATTAGTGTCAAATTATTTGATGACACGTGTCCATTTAACTCTCAATTATGCCATGTAGTTTGGCGAGAGGGACTAAATGTGTAAAATTATGGAAGAATGTATGTGGAGGGACCATATATGTCAACAAGCCATTTTATTGGCCTCTGAGTGACCCCTACGGACCGTAAAGGTTTATGCCTTACGGACCGTAAGGCATGAATTACTTTGTATCTGGGAAGCGGTTACAGACTGTAAGACCTTATGTCTTACGGTCTGTAAGGAAACCAAAACTATGTGCGCCAAAGGTCCTTATGGACCGTAAGACTTGATTCCTTACAGTACATAAGGGACCTGTAGATGGAATAATTGTTTGCTGGCCAAGGCATTCTGCCCTTGTGCCACCTTGCTCGCATCCTTGCCACTTCCACTCAGTTTTGACACCTCTTATACACCTGAAGACATCCTATAACAGTCCCTAACTCCTGGCTTGATGATGTATCACCTCTTCCACTATAAATAGTAAAGCATTTGCAACTTTGTTCTTGGCTCATTCCATATTTACTCCTCTATACTCTCTCTACTGGAGTTGTTTCTTCATAGAGGCCTCCCATTAAGTTCATCTTTCTCTGGAATACTAGTAAGTGTTCCTTCTTTAGCTCATTTATTTCTATAGGCTAAGTATTTAGCCGAAAGTCAAGCAAATTTACTTTTATTTTGAGTTTCGGTTAATACCATTATGGTCACGCCATTATTCGAATCGAACATGGCTACGTGATCGTAATAAGGTAGGTGATAAGCCCTTAAAAGGGCACCTCCTGAAAATCACGTTAAGTTGGTCAAATGACGGGTGAAAGTTATGATTGATTAAAAGTCAAAAACGCAGTTTTCAGAAAAAATTATGAATGTTTAAACTTATGTTTTGACACTATAGCAGTTGGTAAATAATATTAGAACATATCTAAGCATGTTCAGCCAATCATTTCCACAGTATTGCTCGGTTCACAACCGACAGTCAAGCAGTTTAACTTCTTCTTTGACTTTCGATTCTGGCCCGAATTAGCCAACTTAGCTACTGGTTTGACGGGTCAAAGTTATAATTGTTTACCCATATTATACAAGTCTTAGTACTTGTGAGGGTTTAAACTAAATTCTATCTGGTCACCACTTAATCTAGTATACGTATCTTCTTCTTATATTATAGTTAACCGGTCCAAAGTCTATGACTTGAATAGAACCCATTAACATTCTAATTGGTTATTATACCATTCATTCTAGACTAGGGTGTCTAGTAGATTGCAACCTTGCTAAGTTGTTTTGTTATATCGGTTGTGCTTATATATTTGTCTTGGATTGTAAGACTTTAAGCTAGGTAAATACTCTTAACCTATTTTCCCTATACGGGCTTGTGATACGGTAAATTATTACCGCTTGGTCGGGTATGGAATCAATGAAGGATTGTGTCTAAAAATTTTACATAACCCGTTTTGATTCGTTTTGCTTGATAGCTTAAACATTGGGGGTTAATGCGACCGTGTCCTGGATATCCTTGGCTCATTTAATTGCAAATGGCCACGACTTAAGCACGGGGCCTAGGCATACACCCGATAGATGCTAATGCTATCATAAAATATTTTTCTTACCCATATTGGGATACCCTTTATGGGCTAAAGTGGCATGTCGATTACTCATGTTATCGGTGTTTAGTACCGGGCCCCATATGTATTGACAAGCATGTAATACTGAATACAAGAGACATGTGCCTAGTGCACTTAAAATGATTTTGAAATGTATTCAAAATATGTCGGTTATTTGTATTTACCAATGTAAACTGACGTATCTTTAAAAGATTAAGCGCATGTTGCAAGGATACGTAAATAGGCTGGAAGTTGCCCGGTAAATGCTTAAGTGGAATTTGCAACTCCATGCATTAAAGCCTAGTAGTCTACATACATAGTCATTTTGATATTTCGATTCGCCTGTGAATCTTTTATATATTTCTGTCTGTATATTATTTTGAACATTCGGACATTTATAAATTGTAATAGTATTTTAAATCCCAAGACTTCCGCTGTGTTATTTGTGTATTTGTATCAACTCGCCACGTACCCCAAGTCTGGGCCCATTGGGAAATACAGGGTGCCACAAGTTGGTATCAGAGCCAACGTTTGAGTGAATTAAACAATAGCCTTTTGTGTTTAATCTCAAACATCACATTAACATAATCCTTTGACTTTCTGAGTCTAGGCATTGACCTAGGATTACTCATATCTTTAATTAAGTTAAATATTATTGTTTTTGATATTTAACAGGTAATATGCTGCCCAGAATCAGAGGACGAGGAGGAGGAAAAGGTCCAATAAGAGGAGGACCATTTGGACAAATACCCTCTCAATTCCATAGCTCGGACCACCAACAGTACTCAAGCGAGTCACACTCGTCCCAGTCTGCAAGACACTCTTTCTCATACCTTTCATCTCATTCTCACCACTCTCACTACTCACACCAATCTCACCATTCCCACTCACATTCTTTTCATGGGTCATTTGACCCTAACTAATTAATTAACACCCCACCTGCTAGCCAAAACCAACTAAGCCAGCAGAACCAACCAGATGATGATTCTGATCCGGAGATGCTACCATCTGGGTCCCGTATGCACCTAATAGAACTCTCAAGTGACACCGCATCTTATGCAGGTTCACCATACCAGGGTCCTTTGGAAAAATCCTCCGTCAACCACTTCACCAAACCCTTTCAATAGGTTTACGGTTTCTCAAAAGTTCATAACACGTTTTGTAATGTTTTTTAACCATAAAGACACTATTTAGAACATAACAAGCCATATTGACAACCTCTGCCCAAAAGAGGACATGAAGCTTAGAATAAAAAAGCAAGGTCCTTGCAGCTTCAATAAATATCTTGTTTTTCCATTCGGCGACTCCATTATATTGTGATGTATACATTGCATTGAATTGATGCTCTATTTCTCTAGGAAGACAATAAATGTCCATCAACTGATTCTTGAATCCCATGCCATTATCACTTATTATGCGCTTGATTTTGTCTCAAGCAAGTTCTCCAATTTTTTAAAAAGATTGATCAACATCTCTACTGTTTCATTCTTTGACACTAAAAAGAAAACCCCTAAAAAATAGAAAAGTCATTAGTACAACTAAGCAATAATATTTTCCTCCAATACTCCTTACATTCACTGGACCAAACAAATCAATGTGAAGTAATTCGAGTGGAGAAGCATTGGAATTCACAGTTTTAGACTTGTGAGGTGTCTGTGTTTCTTTTACTTTTGACAAGAAAGGCATTTATCATCCAGAGAAAACTTCTGCATAGGCACACCTTCCACTAAACCAATTTATATTATGTAATTCATGTTTCGATAATGGATGTGTACCATGCGCCTATTCCACAACATCGATTCAACCTTACATTCTTTTGATAGTAAACTTGTAGGCACCATTGAAGAATCCTTGACACTCATCTCCATGACATATGTATCATTTTTCATTGGTGCCCTCATGACTACCCATTCTTCTGGAATAACCAAACCTATTTTCAATACAAATGCCTCAGACTTAGTAAAATGGAAAAAGTAACCCTTGTCACAGACTTACGAGACACTCATCAAGTTGTGTTTGAGCTACTCCACATAGTTGACTTTGTCCAATGTTATCTGTCACACCCCAAAAACGTCATAGCGGAAATACAAATGTGGCATTGACGGAGGTTGGTACCCATAATTCTCTTAGTGGTCGATGCAATATTTATATTGAACATTTTAGCTTATTTAAAATATAAACTTTAAAGTTTCAAACGTACACCACAACAATGACATAGTTGTTTGACCCTTATGGGTCTTAGTACACACGGTTCCAAAAGTAGTTTAAAAGTGTCCAAACATTATTTATTTAACAAGAACATCAAACAACCACATGACAACATAAGCCAAAATTCCTTAAGCCGAACTCATGTTACTAAAGAATACATAAAAATCAAGTGTCAACACAATGGAAGGTTAGTTCACATATTCTAATTTGTAACAAATTGTTTAAACAAAATTTTTCTTGCAATAAATTTTTAATGGGAATAAGCATCCATGCAAAATTAAGAAAGCAAGTTTTATTTCCTTTATAAAATCTGAGGGTAATCATCGGGAATTGTTTATTTGAAAAGCCTCCGATGAGATTTTCTATCCATGGTTTGAATATTAATATTTGTCATTCGTTCGGTTTTGTAAGTTTGCAAGACATTACGAGCTATGTACCATATTGAGGTTCTAATTAATACTAGACGATTATAGAATAAGATTCGCTGCTATGTGGATCGAAGCTACCGGTCACGACAGGGTGTCAACCCGATAGATCTATCAACAATTCCAAGTGTTCCATACTTAATGATTAAAAATGGCTATTATTGCGCTAGGAATATCCCACAATTAGGATACCCGTTGCCCTCCCCAATTGCACCAATATATACATAACCTACTAGAAAACAAATTTAATATTTGGTGTTGTACAAATTCCCGACGTCCCCCAGGCAATGTAAGCAGCCTATAACACTAGTTACACTCTTGAGATCAGGCTAATTTACTACAACTGAGATTCAAAATATTTTTCAACTCGTACAATCCTTTTTACCCAAAACACCGTATTCCTCCCCGTTTCTCCCTGAAATATATTTACAATCAATCATATTTCCAAAATCATGTTTTCTTCAAAAACATATCATATCATCTAAAAATCATATTTCCACGAAAATATATTTTAGATTATACAAAGGTATATTTTACACAAAAACGTATATTTATCCTTTTTAAAGGCGTGTTAATCCCCCAAAACAATATATAAAACAGTAAAAGAAGGGTTTAGTGATACTCACCTTTGGGTGCGTTTTTATATTATTCGCAATCCCAAAAATTTGATCTACACGTCCTAATTTAAGTAAGAACGATTTAATATCTAAGTATTCTATTAACATCTAAGTTTCTTCAACACTTAGAATTTTCACATAACTCCAAGATTTTCTCAAAAAGTCTTTGTTTTGATTATGTTGGCATATATATATTTGCCTTGCCTGGGTGATATCGGATCTCACAGTCGTAATCGTTGAGAAGCTCTACCCATCGGCGTTGACGCATATTAAGTTCCTTCTGATTAAAGATGTGTTGTAGGCTCCTATGATCGGTGAAGATCGTACACTTGGTACCATACAGGTAGTGTCACCAAATCTTTAATGCAAAAACAACTGCGCCTAGCTCGAGATCATAGGTTGTATAGTTCTTCTCGTGGACTTTGAGCTGACGAGATGCGTAAGCTATGACCTTGTCCCGTTGCATGAGAACACAACCAAGACGAAGGTTGGAAGCATCACAATAGACAATGAAATCATTGTTTCCGTCGGGCAATGTGAGAACAGGAGCGTTGCAAAGCATGTGTTTGAGGGTTTGAAAAGCAGTCTGTTGTTTAGTTTCCGAAACAAAAGGCTTGTCTTTATGCGTGAGTGCAGTAAGCGACACAGCGAACTTTGAGAATCCCTCGATAAATCATCGATAATAGCCCGCTAGTCCGAGAAAAGAGCTGACTTCAGACGGGTTCTTAGGCGTAACCCAGCTCTTGACAGCTTCAATCTTCGCGGGATCGACGTGAATGCCTTAGCTATTAACAATGTGACCTAGAAACTGAACTTCCTCTAACCAGAATTCGCACTTGGAGAACTTGGCATAGAGTTGGTTCCCTTGGAGTAACTCGAGAACCAAACGTAGATGTTGCGCGTGTTCGGCTTTCGACTTGGAATAGATCAAGACATCGTCGATGAATACGATGACGAAATGGTCGAGATACGGTTTACACACGTGATTCATCAGATCCATGAAAACCGCTGGTGCGTTGGTTAAACCAAAAGGCATGACAATGAATTCATAGTGGCCGTAACGAGTGCGAAACGCGGTTTTGGGTATATCCTCCTCTTGAATACATAGCTGGTGATATCCTGAACGTAGATTGATCTTTGAGAAACACGTAGCACCTTGTAGTTGATCAAACAAGTCGTCGATACGAGGTAGGGGATATCGGTTCTTGATAGTTAACTTATTCAATTCCCGGTAGTCGATGCACCCCCTGAACGACCCGTCCTTCTTTTTGACGAAAAGGACTGGCGCGCCCCAAGGAGAGGTGCTCGGGCGAATGAAGCCTTTCTTAAGTAATTCCTGGAGTTGGGTTGAAAGTTCGCGCATTTCAGACGGCGCAAGTCGATAAGGAGCTTTGGCAATGCGGTTGGCTCCAGGAATGAGGTTGATACGGAAGTCGATATCACGACTTGGCGGTAATCTGGGAAGATCCTCTGGAAAAACATTTGGAAATTCTCGAACCACAAGAACGTCTTTCACCTCCTTCTTTTCTTTCTTTTCCTTCTCCGCTACTGCAATGTTAGCCAAGAAAGCCCTGTATTCCTTGCGGAGATACTTGCTAGCTTGCACACATGACATAAGCTTGAGACCTTTCGAAGTAGTATCACCATACACACACAATGAATCACCATTCGCGAGCGAGAATCGAATCATCTTGTCGAAGCACACGACTTCAGCATGGTTTTCTCGAAGAAAGTCCATGCCTACTATGACGTTAAAACTTCTGAGTTGCATTGGAATAAGGTCGATTGGGAAGAGGTGATTGTTGAGCTCAAGAGTACAATCACGGAGAACAGAGTTGACAGAGATGGTTCTTCCGGTAGCGACTTCAACATCGAACGTCGAGGAGAGTTGGGAGCGTTTACGACTAAGGAGTTTCTCGAATTCGAACGACACAAAGAAATTATCGGCTCCAGTATCAAACAAACATGAAGCATACATACCATTCACAAGGAACGTACCATTGACCACGTTGTTGTCGGCCTGGGCTTGAGGCACGTTGAGGTTGAAGGTTCTGGCGTGTGCGGCCTGTTGTTGCTGCTGCTAAGGCTGCTGTTGCTGAGGCTCTTGCTTCACGACCCTGTTTGGGCACATGTTGGCGAAGTGGTTCGGGTCGCCACATGCGAAGCAGGCTCTGGCTTTGACCGCGGGTGCCGGAGGAGCTTGTTGACCCTGGCGGGCAGTGAGTAGAGCTTGATGAGCAGGAGCTTGTCGAATATGGCAGTTGGCAGTAAAATGGTCATATACATTGAAATGAGCACAAAAACGGCAAGCAATGGCAGTTGGGTGATGGTAGGTACAAGTAGGGCAGAGCGGGTGTGGCCGAGTGTATGCACGCTTTGCAGGTGGTGCATTAGCCACAGGCGTCGCTACTTGACGTTGTTGGGCTGGTACAGCTTGATTTGGTGCAGCAGTGATCGCACAGTTCTTGTTGCTGGAGCTATTCTTTCTCTTGTTCTTCCTCTTGTTGCTAGATGAAGTGGGTTCAGCAGTTGGTGCGGCGGTAGTAGCATGATGCAGGTGCTTCGGAGTTTTATCCCAGACACCAGCCTTGACCCTCTTGTCGTTGATTTCGGCGGCCAGTAGGTAAGTCTCTTTGATCATCTTAGTCTTAGCCGCTTGCATGAAATCTGCGACGCAGTCGGGCAAAGCTCGGATGTACTTCTTGATGGTGATCTCCGGAGTCTTGAATTGATCAGGACAAATGATGCTGAGCTGTTTGAAATGAGCAGTGAGAGCAGCGTTGTCTCCCTTATGTTCATGTATGTGCCAAAATTCATCTTCTAGCTTTTGACGTTCGTGAGGAGGGCAGAATTCCTCTAGCATGACTTCCTTGAGCTCGTCCCATGACAGACCGTAGGCTGCTTCGTTCCCTCGCTTGTTCCTCTCGGCCGTCCACCAGTCTAGTGCACGGGACTGGAAAACGCCGGTAGCATTCAGAGTTCGAAGGTCAACAGGGCAACCACTCTGTCGCAGAGTGACCTCAATGGAATCAAACCAATGGAATAGTGCAGTCGGACCTCCTTCGACAGTGAATTCCTTTGGCCCACACGACTTGAATTGCTTGAAATTGAAGGA
Source organism: Helianthus tuberosus (assembly GCA_030545235.1). Classification (NCBI taxonomy): domain Eukaryota; kingdom Viridiplantae; phylum Streptophyta; class Magnoliopsida; order Asterales; family Asteraceae; genus Helianthus; species Helianthus tuberosus. The sequence continues at coordinate 93,568,254 of CM060399.1, read as the reverse complement.
CTTGGTGGTGGCTTTAGGAGCTTTGGTCCTCGACTCCTCAGATGAGTTGCTGGCATTCTCGTAAACATCACTCACGGCCTTTGCCACACTTTTTATGATGATGGCAGCAAGGCGTTTGTCCCTCTTTTCTTGACGAGAAAGTGCATGACGGTATCCAGATGACATTGTCTGCAACAGACATCGTCACAGGACTCAACACATTGTATTCGAATCTCACCTCACTGTTAGAACTTTTGAGATCGTTGATACTTGTGCTGGATTAGTTTAGTCATAGTTTGTAGCTATTTTGAATGTACAAGGGCTTATTTTGTAATTCTCTAGAAGATTGTTTCCTGACTTAGTGTAGATAAGATTCCAACAAATTTATAAATTTGCTGGCTAATCAGGAACACTATATATAGCCCATACATTGTAACCTACTCAAGCATTTGGCTCTTGAATGAATATTGGTGTTGTTACATTCTTGTGTTGATCTTGTGCTTAAATCTGATATCCAAGGTGGTTTATTGTTATATCTTATTGTTTGGATTCAATACAACACTTGTTGTATTCATTAATCCATAAGCTTCACCTTCTTCTTTGATCTTTCTTAACTTTTCATATCTCAAACACCTAATCAATAGGTGTTATGGGTTAAAACAACCAACCACTGTGATCCGGATTCGTTTTGGGATCTACAATTTGGTATCAGAGCCTTAGTGCTCTTGGTTGTTGTGTTCTTGTTGAGATTTTTCATAGTTTTGAAGGTTTTTCAAGAGTTTCAAAGTTTTCAAATTTTTGGACTTAAAATGGATTGATTTGGTGTGTTTAATTAATAGGTTGTTGTTAATACATGATTAGGGAGTCATTTTGGACATTTTGATGCATTAAAACATGGTTTTTGAGCTGTTTTTGAGTGATTAGAGGGTTTTAGTTCGTGTTAAACCCTCTGTCCAGCGAACTTCTCTTGAAGACAGCGAACAACTTTTGAATACAGCGAATTAAACTTTTGAATACAGCGAACTTAGCGTTGAATATAGCGAATTTTATCACTTTATTGAGAAACTCATCGCAGAATCACTAATTTCGACGATCATCATTCGAGCGAAATTACTGATCACCAGCGATATAGTGTCCAGTGACCCTTGAGCGAAATTATCGAAGGCGACTTCGAGAACCGTGATAGCGAACCACAGCGTTCTTATCACGGTAATCGGTGATATTAACCTAACTATTGTCTGTGTTGTGTTTTGTCAGCGGAATTATCGGGTTCGCTCGTGCAGGATTCCTTACAGCACCAGCGAAGGTTGAGCATCTGCCCAGCGAAGTCGTTCAGGATCCTTCGGTCATCGGCGAATTTAATCTTTTCACCAGTTATCTGTGTCCTGTCAGCGAAATTAACCTCTGATCAGCTCCATTTTGTCTAAAACAAGCAAAGATGTCGTTGAATCAACTAAGTCCAATCGCTCAAGCGGAACTTGAGACTGGAACCACCACTCGTCCACCAAAGTTGAAAGGTGCTGAAGACTTTAGCACTTGGAAAACTCGCATTCAATCGTTCTTCGAGTACACGGACTACAATCTGTGGCTCTCTGTCACCGCTGGACCCCACATTCCAACGGTTGTTCGAGGAGATGCAGTAGTTGCCAACAATGATGCAACTACCTTTACTGATGAAGACAAGGCTCTTATCCAACGCGATCGTCGTGCTCATGCTGCCTTAACCATGGCACTATCAACCAACGACTGCAACATGTTTGAAGAACACCGAACTGCCAATGCACTCTGGAATGCATTGATTGAGTACTATGAAGGAAATGAAGAGTTGATCGAAAGCAAGAGAGATATGGTGCAGAAACAATATGACATGTTTTGTGGAGTTCGTGGAGAAAGTCTTTCTGACCACATCAGTCGTTTTCTGAATATGATGACCAAAATGAAAAAGGCGGGAAATCCTGTCACAAATCGTGCTGCAATAAAGAAGCTGCTCGATTCACTTCCCAAGGAATGGAGTCTACAATGCATGATGATCAAGAAGGATTTCCTCAACAATCCAAATCCTGTCACTCTGTCCGATCTGATCAATACCCTAAGAGCTTTTGAAATGGATGTCAACAAAAGAGAGATGAACACTGCTGGTTACCAACCAAAGACAACTCAAACCTCAGCTGGATTGAAAAATGTGGCATTTCTTGCTTCAGGGGGCATTACTCCACAAGCTTCTGACTTAATCTACGCAAACGCTTCCGCAAGCGCATCAAAAGCCCCACAACTTGTTGAGAAGACTATCACTGTTGACACTCAAGCATTGAAAGTGTCCACTGAAAACGTGGCACTATTCAACACATTTCTGAGCAGCTATGAAGCCCTGATGTCAGGGGAGCTGAAAAAGGAGATGTTTACTGCTGAAGACATGTATCAGGTTGATCCAGATGATATGGAGGAAATGGATCTGAAATGGCAAATGGCCATGATCACTTTAAGGCTAAAGAAATTTCAAGATAAGACAGGAAAGCGTTTGGGTCTTGGAAAAGCTGGGTTTGACAAATCTAAACTTAGGTGCTACAACTGCAAGAATCTAGGACACTTCAAGCGTGAGTGTCCTCTGTTGAAAGAAGGAAACAGTGAAACCACTCCTGCTGTAAAGCAAATCATAGTTGAAGAGAACAAGAACAACGCGTCTCCTAGCACGCCAAAGGCTTTAGTCGTCGAAGACTATGATTGGAGTGAAGAAATTACTGAAGCAAAAGAGCAAGTTAACAAAGCCCTGATGGCCAAAATCTCAAGTGAATCCTCATCAAGGCAGTTTGAGAAGCAGACAGCTGGAATTCCAAAAGGAGACAATACTGCTGACAAAGGTTTGAAAAGCATTCTGACTTCAGTGGAGCCTGAGATGGAAGAGAAGTGTGGTCAAGCAGAGGAGCAGGTTTCGAAAGAGGAATCTGAGAAAGGCAAGGAAAAGGTCCCAGCAGCCGCGATGAAAGCAGATTCATCAAAGGAAAAGGCAGACAAGGACTTGGTAAACAGTATTCCACTTAGTTTCAAGGAAAAGTTATGCACACCTGCATGCGTTGATGTCGTGGCACATTACAAATTCTTAAATCTAGAATTTGAAAGACAAAAAGACAAAGCTTTAAAATTTAACCACGAGCTTAAACAGAACGAGGCTGCATATCAGAGAAAGTTAAACTCAACTTTAGCTGAGATGCAAACTCTTAAAGAATTTGTGTTTAGAAAAGATTTTATCATTAACGATCTTACAGAGAGATTAGAAAAAGCTTTGAACGAAAAGAACAAATTACAAATTATAATAGATAAATGGAATGTCAGTCAAAAGGCCTTTACTGACATTAAAAACTGCCAACGACCAACGTTTGTGAAGGACAGGATTGGGTATAAGGACAGGCACGGAAATGAAAGAAAACTGTTCTTTCCTCCACATAGCAAAAACTATGTGCCTATGCCGACTCCTCATCCCGAAAACGATCTTATCAATGAAAAGGCCTCTGTTAAACAGAATGATTTTTGTGAAAATGAGACAACCGCGAACTGTTCTAAAAGCAATGCAGATCCAATTGTGTGTAAAGAAGATGTGTGCGATGAGGATGGAGACTGGATTGGGTATAAGGACAGGCACGGAAATGAAAGAAAACTGTTCTTTCCTCCACATAGCAAAAACTATGTGCCTATGCCGACTCCTCATCCCGAAAACGATCTTATCAATGAAAAGGCCTCTGTTAAACAGAATGATTTTTGTGAAAATGAGACAACCGCGAACTGTTCTAAAAGCAATGCAGATCCAATTGTGTGTAAAGAAGATGTGTGCGATGAGGATGGAGACTGCGGCGGGTCAAAAATAGGAATCGGATATTCAGGCGACAGTTATTCCACCGTTAACTGGTTTGCCTGGAACTGTTCTAGGAAAAACAATGTTAAGGATGAATGTAATAATTTAAGTAGGATGGATGACTGTAATGGCCGAGTGCCTAAATTTAAACCTTCAGATGACTGTAAGGGCCATGTGCCTACATTTGAGACCCGTGATCGTGAACATTGTGTGTCTGAATGTCATGATTTAAGTTATGCGTGTTGTGATGATAAAGTTGCTTGTGAATCTCCTGTATTTGTGCCAGAATTAAAAAGGAATAGTTTTGGAAAATTCCTCACAGAGGAAATTCCCGAATTTATTTCTTCCAGAACAGGTATGACAGACTTAGAAAAGAGTGTCACAGAAGATCAACGAAATGAAGACTCAAGCACTGCTGTCTCAGAGGATGAAAAGAAGACTTCAAGCCTTGAGGATGAGCAAATGTCAGAAACAACAGACAGTGAGAGCACAGAATTCTCAAGTGAACAAACCTTGAAAACCTCAAGTGAAGATCAAACAACAAATGATGAAAGCTCAGAAAGCTCAAGTGTTGAAGCAATTGAAGACCAAGATCCAGGAAGTTCAAGCGAAGATCAAAGCTGCAATGATTCAATTTACGAAGCAAGTGAAGAATAAGAATAAAGTGAATACCAAACGTCTGAAAGCTCATCTGATTGCGACAACGATGAAGAATGTTTAGAAGATGAAAGCAGAGTTGACAAGAAAATGAAGAAAGCAGAAAGCTCAAGACACTCATCACAAACATCATCTTCTAACACCAAAAGACCCAGACATAAAAGATGCTTTCGCTGCGGTCATTTAGGACATACAGCGAAACATTGTAAAACCAAGAAGTTTTCTAAACCAGAGCATGATTTTCTTACAAACGTCACATATCAGTTAAATGATCTTAAGAAGTCTGTTAAAAATCTGGTTGAGTCAACTGCCTATTTTTGGAAACAAAAAGAGGCCAAAGTGGGTCAAAACCACGATAGATTCGAAATGAAGCAAATCTGGATTCCCAAAACTAACTAATTTGTATATGTGTATTTTTGTGTATGTCAGAATAAACTCCAGAAATGGCTCCGCATGCTCATGGAATACATCTGGCACGTAGACAGCGGATGTTCAAGACACATGACAGGACTGAAGGAACTCCTGAAGAATTTTCGCTTCATCGATGGTGATTTCGTATCTTTCGCTGGAGACGAGAAGGGAGGAAAGATTGTTGGAGTAGGAGATGTGGTGTCTGAAGCCCTCACTCTGGAGAATGTCAATTATGTACCAGAGCTGTGCTACAATCTCATGAGTGTCTCACAAGTCTGTGATAAAGGAATATCGGTGCTTTTCAATGACATGGAATGCTTGTTCCTGAAGCCCGGATATGTTGTTCCTGCTGAAATGATCATGCTCACTGCCCCAAGACAAAACAACACATACGTGCTCAACATGAAGAACGCCAAGACAAATGACAACTTAACCTGCTTGATATCTAAGGCTTCAGAATCGGAATCACTGCTTTGGCATAGGCGACCGGGGCATGTTAATTTTAAAAATATGAACAAACTCTCTAAGTTAAACTTAGTTAAAGGTCTTCCAATTAAGGAATTTCCATTTTCTGAAAAATGCATTGCATGCGCCCAGGGAAAACAACATAAGAAACCGCACAAGTCCAAAGCAGTGAACACGATTACGGCACCTCTTCAGTTGTTGCATATGGATCTCTTTGGTCCAATCAGTGTTAAAAGTCTTGCTAAAAGTTCTTATTGTTTGGTGATTACAGATGATTTCTCTCGTTTTTCTTGGGTTTATTTTCTTGAGGCTAAAAGTGAGACAGCGGAAATTCTCAAGGCATTCATTCCCTTGATTGAGAACGTGACCAAACTAAAAGTGAAGTCAATCAGAAGTGATAATGGCTCCGAATTCAAAAATCAAACTTTCATATCCTTCTGTGCAGAAAAGGGAATTCATCTTCAATACAGTGCAGCCAGAACTCCTCAACAAAATGGGGTTGCTGAACGCAAGAACAGAACATTGATTGAAGCCGCAAGGACCATGCTAGTGGATTCAAAGCTTCCAATCATCTTCTGGGCAGAAGCAGTTAACACGGCTTGCTACGTTCTGAACAGGGTTCTCATTGTAAAACTACACGGAAAAACGGCGTATGAACTTCTCTTCAAAAGAAAGCCGCTTATTGATTTCTTCAGACCATTTGGATGCTCTTGCACTCTTCTAAACACTCAAGAGAATCTCATCAAGTTCGAAGCAGTGGGTGATGTCTGCTACTTTATGGGATATTCATCCACTCAGAAAGCTTACAGAGTCTACAACAAGAGAACAAAGATGGTGATTGAATCGTTATATTGTTGATTTTCAAGAAGGAAACTACACCAACACCGGAAGTACTCCTGATTGGTTCTATGATGTGGGTGTGATTTTTAACACCTTTGAAATTCCTGAAGTAGTTCCAGACACTGAACCTGTTGAAGACACTCATGTTGAACCACTGTTTGACTCATCCGACATTGGTTTAACTCCATTTACTACCCGTCTATCTCCATCAACTGCTGACCCTATTTTTGCTGTAAATGAAGCAACTGGTGACACTTCGCCTGAGAACACCCAAGAAAACGGTGCTTCTTTTTCACAGGCGAATGTGAATGAACCAATTCAAGAAGATGATCCACCAGTGATTTACGTGGACGAACACTTCACCAACCTTCCGCAGCAAATTGAATCTCTGACAAATGCCGGTTACAAGACGAATCGAAATCATCCTCTTGAAAATGTTATCGGCGCAGTTGAAGAAGGAGTGCGTACACGCGGGCAATCGTCAAGCATCAACAAAGGGCTATTTGCAGCTTTTCTGTCACAATCAGTTCCACGAGACATCGAAGACGCCATTCAAGACTCCAGTTGGGTTCAGGCGATGTAAGAAGAACTATCTCAATTCAGGAAGCTTAAAGTTTGGGAGCTAGTAGATTTACCTGAAGGAAAGTTTCCAATTGGTACTAAATGGGTCTTCCGAAACAAGATGGATGATCGTGGAGTGGTAATCAAGAACAAGGCTCGACTGGTGGTCCAGGGTTTTCGGCAGGAAGAAGGAATCGACTACGAAGAAGTTTTTGCTCCGGTTGCACGACTGGAAGCCATCAGAATATTCCTAGCTTACGCGTCATACAGAAATTTCAAAGTTTTTCAGATGGACGTAAAGAGTGCCTTTCTGTATGGGAAGGTAAAGGAAGAAGTCTACGTGTTTCAACCTCCGGGTTTCGAAGATCCTCATTTTCCAGGACGCTACTACAAGTTGGACAAAGCCCTCTATGGTCTTCACCAAGCTCCACGTGCTTGGTACGAGACTTTGTCAACTTATCTTCTGAAGTGCGGATACACCAGAGGAACGATCGACATGACTCTCTTCACCAAAAGAGTTGGGGAAGACGTAATGCTGGTTCAGATTTATGTGGACGATATCATCTTCGGGTCGACCAACGAAAAACTGTGTAGAGATTTCGAGTCTGTCATGAAGGCACAATTTGAAATGAGCATGATGGGAGAGCTGACGTTCTTCTTGGGGCTAGAAGTGAAGCAAAAGGAAGACGGAATTCTCATTCATCAGGCAAGTACATTCGGGATATTCTCGCAAAGTACAACATGAACGACTGCAAAGTTGCAAGTACTCCATTTGCTTCTCAGACGGAGCTTACTCTAGATCCTCAAGGAAAACCTGTAAACAAGTCATTCTATCGCTCGATGATCGGATCTCTGATGTACTTAACGGCTAGCAGGCCTGACATCATGTGGGCTGTCTGTCTCTGTGCTCGCTTTCAGACTAATCCCAAGGAATCTCATGAAACCGATGTGAAGTGCATCTTCCGCTATCTTAAAGGAACTCCGAAACTAGGTCTTTGGTATCCTAAAGATAGTAATTTTGATCTTATTGCTTATTCTGACAGTGATCATGCAGGTTGTAAAGTAGATCGCAGGTCTGTATCAGGAGGATGTCAATTCTTGGGAAATCGTCTGATCTCATGGCAAAGCAAGAAACAGACAACTGTGTCCACCTCCACCGCTTAAGCAGAATACACCGCGGCCTACAGTTACTGTTCACAAGTTCTCTGGATACAAAATCAGTTGTTGGATTATGGAATCAACATCATGAAGACTCCTATATTCATCGACAATGAGGCATGTCAGGGAATTATGAAGAATCCCATCCACCACTCCAGAACGAAGCATATCGAAATTCGTATTCACGCAATTCGAGATGCGTACGAGAAAGGATACATTCAAGTGGTACCAGTGGATACAACCCAGCAACGGGCCGACATTTTCACCAAAGCTTTCGATAAAACGCGATTCAACCAGCTGGTAACCTGGTTGGAAATGGTAAATTTCCTTGAATGGAAATGAATCTTGTGTCCAAAAGCTTTCGTAAATACACTATCCTTGTTCATGGTTTTGTTAAAAAAAAAAAAAAAAAACCGTTTGTTAAAAGTAAAACAAGTATCGTACAGCGTTGCCCACCAAAAAAAAAAAGATTTTCTAATTCTTAAAATTTCATTTTCGGGCAAATGGACTTTCGAAAATAAAGATTTTAGGGGGGATATTCCAGAAAATCAAAATGCGATGCTTGTTTCTGACTCCTGTTAGAGGAAATGATAGAAAATTGCTAACACTTTGCCATTTCTTGCAAAACAGAAAACCAAACAAAAAGAAATCGGGGTACCAAGCAACGACGTGTCAGTAGATTCAGCAACACCGACGAGTAAACTGCTGTTAGGGAGCAAAACATAACATCTACACAAGGATTCTGGCTTTTCTCAGGCATTACGCATCTTGTGGGTAACACGTTGCGGCATATGGCTTAATGGTCTTAAATCTTGTGTTGATAGATTGCCAAAGTCTGAGATCTCGGGTCTTTATATTGGTTTCCATTCGGGGGGTATCATAGTTGGTCTTCTGCTGCATCCAGATACATGCTGACCTAGAACTTCTATGATATCCCTTCATAATAAGCGCCTAAAAAAAAAAAAAAAGCCCAAACCCTTTCATAATAAGTGCCTTTTGTGGCCAGAAACCTTTTGATGGATTAGTTTCGGTCTCTCTGCTGTACGAAAGTACTGACCTGTTCACCGAACTATCTGTCTCGCCCTCGATAGTTCTTGGAATCTCTGTTGTACGAAAGTACAGACCTGATCTCCGTTCTATCGTTGAAATGAATGGATTCAATATACTCACTTGTTATGAAGATCCTTTGTGCATACCTTGATCACGGAGGTATGTCCTGACGTGGGACTCACGGGCGTAATGTTTCTATTCTCAATAGCTTGTGTGGGGGCCATAGAAGTCTTGTCAATATTACCGAAAACATGATAAAAGCGCTCTCTGAAGGCATGTTGAAAGAAGGATGCATGGATTTAAGCGGACAAACATACTGGCAGTTTTTCTTGTGCCCTGGTTAGTACTTATTAATAATAATAATAATAAATAAGGAATTGGCAAGTGTTGGCGATATGATCTTCTGCAGGTAAGTCACCAAGCGTCGATTGTTTCAAGAAGTTCCGCATCGAATGAAACCTCCCAGAGCTGAAAATTCGAAGTTCGGAGTCTAAATGGCCCAATTTTCTCTGTTTTTGTAAATATTTCGTAATTTTCGGTGTTTTTAACAAAAATGGGCACGTTCTTCGAGAAAGTTTGAAATTTACGAGCGAATTTAAATTTTGATTTTTGGTTAAGTCGGCGGAGTTAAGATTCCAACGAATTAATTATTTCGCCATGTACGAAAATCCGTGCATAAATATCTCAAACAGTCACTTTTCAATTTTTTTTTAAATCTTTCACTCATCTTCTTCGCTAAGTCTCCGGACATTCTCTCTCTAGTTTTTCACCGAATTCTCTAACATAATCGACACAAGATTCAAGTTCAGTCAAGATTATCAGGTAATATCGTTCACTAAATCGCTGCTTTCTCATCTTGATCGGATTCAAGTTTTGATTCATGTCTCAATCAATGTGTGGGTTTGGGTTTCGATTATCTCTACATTGTTCTTAACATGCCTAAAATCTGTTAATGTTATGCTTGAGATATGTTGCTTGTATGTGACCGGCTTTCGTTACACTTCGGAATGTCATGAAAACGCCTAAATCGTATGATGTTGTGTGAAATCAGTGATTAAGTGGGTTGAACAGTTAGGGTTTTTAAAGGGTTTAAGAAGAAACTTTTGAAGATAGCGATTTTAATATGATGACAGCGATGATAGCGAATTTAACCCTGGTCACGAAAGATCAAAAGTCTCGAACGCGAGTTCGAGCACCCAGCAAAATAGTCTAATTCGCTCGTGTAGCGATTTGGTCTATTGTGTTCGCTGGTAAATCGTTTCCGGAAAAGAAATGTTGTCATCGCTATGTTCGCTAGCGAATTTAACCTAGACAACTTGCACATGTTCCGATTTAGTTACCGAAAAACTTTAACCGGACCACTAGCGAACTTAGCGAAGATAATCAGAGTCTGATTAGCCAGCGAAGTCAGCGATAATCAATCGTCGTTGATTGATCTAGTCTCTGATCCCGATATCCAGCATCAGCGAAGACATAGCTTGACCTGGCAGCGAACTTAAGCATATTTTTTAATTTTTTTGTAAATACGGTTTTGTACATAGCTTCTTGTGTAAAATTTCTTTCTAACTTGGCTCGTTTTACGTGATCTGTGCAGTATGGTGAAGAATCTCGAGTGGGATAAAACGTTTAAACATAATCAAAGCATCAATCTAGATGAAGTGCCTCAAGATTTTGAAGATGTAACCAGATGGGTGCGTTCCAGCAGAATCGGTTATGCTGTGGAGACAGCTGTTAAAGTTTACAAGATTCACATACAACAATTCTGGGAAAACGCAAAACCAGAAACCATCAAAAACAAAAGAGGGATAGTGTCAACAGTTTGCAACAAAAGAGTAGAGGTGACTGAAGACCGGATACGCCAGGTTCTGAAGCTTCAAGACAATGATCAAGATCCGTTAAGCCTGGATCAAGATGATATCCTGGATGGTTTTCGAGGGATGGGTTATCCTAGAGATTTCCGTCAAAAGAAAGAGATCAAGAGAGGAGGACTCACCAGAGACTAGAGATTCATTGTTCATGTTATTTCTATGAGTCTAGCACACCGAAAGGGTGGCTTTGATGGGTTGAACTTGGAATGGTCGGCAGCCATGCGAAATCTGTGTCTTAAGCAGAAATTTAATCTCTCGGGGTTAATATTCAAATACATGCTTGAAAATGTAAGTGGAGCAACGTGGGCAATGTATCCAAGATTCGTTCAGATGCTGATAAATAGCCAACACAAAGATCTTCCAACTGATGGAGATCTTTACAAGTTCCACATCTCCACAAGCCGCCAGTACACTGAGATAAAGACTAAGGAATGGGTGATGTTGCATGATTGGATGTACCGAGCAGAGAGACTACCAATAGTAAAGGAAGCTTATAGAAAGTACAAGGAAGCTGTTCGAGAAAAACAACAACGAGATGCTCAGGCTCAAGCCGAAGCAGCTGCAAGAGAAGAACGCGTTAAAGGAAAAAGGAAAGAAAAACAAGTGGCTGAAGACGAACCACCCAAAAAGAAAAGGGCATCAGGAAGCACTGAACGATTTATGGAGGCAGGCATAAGGGCGGCCGAGTCAGAAGAACACCGCCAGCACATTGAAGATTTGAAAGCGATTCACGCCTTGCAAGAAAAAGAGAAAAGAGAAAAGAAGTTGAAGCGAAAGGAGATATCATCCACAGAAAGACCAGAGATTGTGACTGAAGAAGTTCAATCGTTAAATGACTTCGTTGATACTTTGATAATAGATCCGGATGAAGCTTCAGCGAGCAAGGGCCCTTCCAAAGTATCTCCTGTAAAGCCAACGAGGTTTTCAAAGCCTCCAGTCCCACCACAAAGGATCCATCCCTTTCAAGAGCTTTACGATAAACTTGTTGAGAACGCCAGTCCATCTGTGGCAAAGGAGATCTGCCTTCTCAAAAATCAAGTCAACGACACAAACATTTTAAGAGAGAAGATTAAAGATCAGCGTAAGAAGAATAAGGAGATGAATGCCTACATGGCCAAGCAGTCCAAGTTCATCAGGTTCCAGCAAGCTGGGTTGGAGAAATGTATAGAATGATGAGAAGCATGTGTGAGCAGATGAAAGTAAAACCCATGTTTTCCTTTGAAGAAATCTTCGACTTTGAGGGTTTCGTGGAAGAAGAAAATGCTCGAAAGGAAAAGGAGGCTGAAGCCAAGAAAAAGTGTTTGGAATCGGTGGAAAAAGTAACTGAGGGAAACGAAAGTGATGAAGAGGAAGTAGATCGAGATGTTATGCCATCCAAATTCCTCGAATGGGGTCTTGAAGAAGAAGTTCTCTACGAACAAGAAAATGGAAAAACCTTCTCTCCTGAACATCCTGACTAGTTCAAGAAAGAGAGAGAACGACTCCCAGACCTTTATCAAGTCATAACAGTAGAAAAGAGTGAAGCCACTGATAAGATCCTCAGCTGGATGTACGACAATCTTCGAGGAATGTTTGTGGTAAAGAGACGTGGTGGAGTAATCCAGTACTTCCAGACCGGCTTTGATCTTTTCACACTTCCTAGGTGGGATCTTCGGGAACTTGGCCGCCTAGACATATTAAACCCAGAAGAAAGAGGAATCGGGAGGGATTTCGAGCGGATTATTGCCAAAGAAAGCATCAAGGGTTTCCCCAATCATGCTCCACAGCGTCCAAGACGCAGAGTTTCAAAAACAACCATTGATCCAGTAACCGGAAAGGGAAAAGTGACGTGGGTGATCAACCCTGCCAAAGTTGTCACGAGGATCAAGCTTCCGGAAGAAGTGCCTGTCGCCCTCAATGACTTTAAGAAATGGTTTTACGACAGCAGGACTGGTGAAGCTGTTATAAGATCCAATGCAAATGAGGATATTCGTATTCTGGATCCGATGGATGTTTTTATGTTTGGGCTCTCAGATCTAACCATATTGAACGCTAGCCGTATAAATGTGGGAGCTGGTAATGCAAACATGGAGGAGGCAGCGTTATTTTAGAGAGCGGTGGAGCGAGCCTGGAAGTTGAAAAGAGATATGCTGGATCTGGTAGATAGAATTGAAAAGAGAAAAGAAAAAGGAGAAAAGAAAAGGGAAGCAAGAAAGAAGAAGAAACACGAACGAAAGACAGAAGGAACTTCTGCTTCCACAACGTCACCACCTCCGGCCTCATCCACATAGGAGGACCAACCAATTAGTGAAGCTGCAACAACTCAAGAAACTCAAACTGTGCCAATCGAGACCGAAGCACCAACAGAAACGACAACAAGCAACGAAAAACCAACAGAGCCTGAAAAGCAAGCGACAGAGAATCCAACGGCCACAACTGAAGAATGAAAACGACAAGTATGCAACGATCTAGGGGGATATTGTTAGAACTTTTGAGATCGTTGATACTTGTGCTGGATTAGTTTAGTCATAGTTTGTAGCTATTTTGAATGTACAAGGGCTTATTTTGTAATTCTCTAGAAGATTGTTTCCTGACTTAGTGTAGATAAGATTCCAACAAATTTATAAATTTGCTGGCTAATCAGGAACACTATATATAGCCCATACATTGTAACCTACTCAAGCTTTTGGCTCTTGAATGAATATTGGTGTTATTACATTCTTGTGTTGATCTTGTGCTCAAATCTGATATCCAAGGTGGTTTATTGTTATATCTTATTGTTTGGATTCAATACAACACTTGTTGTATTCATTAATCCATAAGCTTCACCTTCTTCTTTGATCTTTCTTAACTTTTCATATCTCAAACACCTAATCAATAGGTGTTATGGGTTAAAACAACCAACCACTGTGATCCGGATTCGTTTTGGGATCTACACTCACACGCCTACTACTTACTAAAGCTCAGGAACACGTAAATTCTCGTAAACACATAACACATAGAGTACAAAATCACATAAGCAGGTAGAGCACATAATCACATAACACCTAAGCACGTAAAGCAAAGAAGCAAAGAAACACATACGCATTTAATCACTAGAGGCAGACAGAAAACAGAGTTCTAGATCCCTTGGCCTATAAATAGGAACCTAAGGTGTTAGGTTTAGAACTTTTGACACTTTTGGTATTTTGGAGAATTGAAGAGCTCTAGATCTAGAGAGAGAAGCTAGAGAGAGAAAGTGCTCCACGTGATCCAGGTGCCTTGTATGATTTCAGATCTGTCAATAGGATCACTGATTATATTACGTTCTCGTGTGTTCGGTCACGTTCGTGTACGGATTCCACACCTCACACGTTCGGTTCGCAATCATTTCGGAGCGAAAACTAGGACCTAATATGAGTGTATACCGTAGTATAAAGTTGCCCATAATTCAACGATTTGTTAACGTTGTGTAGTGTGTTGTGTGATCAGCAGAAGCAAAAGGCGTTAGATCGAATCCAATGATACCCCAAAACGCTAACAAATAAACATAAACCACGTAATTCACATAAAATCGACGAATCATCAGAGTCAGCAGTAGCGACTCAGCTTTGAAACTCATAAAAATCGAGATTTAGATTGTCTGCGGCTAGTAGACTTGGACTAATCAAGGTGTTTCGACTATTCACAAGGACTTGTCATTCATGTCTGACCTTCAGAAGTGTGCTTTTTCCTCGTTTCTTGGGCATTTGGCACACATCCCGTTAGTTATATCAAGATTTCAGGTCATTGGAGTCCGGCGAGACCTTGGTGAGAGTTTTGTAAAATATGCGGAACAAGTCGTCAAGGTTAGGGTTTCACCCCTGGCTTAACAACTTCGTCCCTGTTTTTGATAAAATAGAGGAGATTATTCATCAAAATATGGGTTTCACCCCTAATTTGGCATAATTCCCCCACCGAACAGTATCGATTAAGCAATTTAGTCAGGAGTTTGTGGTTTTCACACCTAATCTCGACTTTATCGCCCTTTTATAGTTGAAAATTTGAGTGTAGTGATAGTGTAGTATAAGCGAGAATAGCGAGAAGTAAGCTCGTACGTAATCCCTACTGGATGTACTCGAGTCGGTCTATTGGTTCCTAACTATAGTCTAGGTTTCTAAGACTTCGACCCGGACTAGGTCGAGTCTTGCCTAATTCCCTATAGTTATGGCTCTGGTAATAATCTGTCACACCCCAACCGATGGCGGAAACATCGGGGCATGACACTGAGCGAAACAGATTGTCCAGAAGTTTCCATAACAATTATCAATACTATTCAATTTAAATAATACGTCCCATACCGTATCTCAAACAGCAAAATAATTATTACAGACAAAAATCCAGGCAAATATTCTGTTCTGACAACTCAGATTTTAATAGACAGCAATTGTTTATCTGTTTCTAGAGACCCTTAGTTTGACCACTACAAACAACTATTTGTTGGGCTCTAAAGCTTTATTCTAGCTTCAAATTCCTACCAAGTGTGCGTCCTAAGCACCTGTCACATACGTTAAAATAAAGTCAATACATGAAATGTAAAGGTGAGCATACAAGTTTGATAATAGCATATAGAGTTCGAATTCGTTTACGCATAACCAGCACGTACACATAGTGAAATGAAGCACGCCAGTTATCGACATAGATCCATCGATACCAATGACTGTGGGTTGACTGCCCGAGGCAGTTCGCAATACATGATTACCACCGTAATCCATGCAAGTAATGGTCCTTAACAACCCCCGTGTGAACGGGTGCTGAGTCCAAACTATAGTACTATCGTTGCTAAGGCACGTAGACAGCATTCCATGTGAAAACATAACAAACAAGCATTCATGAGCCACGTATAACATGCATTAACGGTTAGCGTTCAAATAGTATTGAGTAGTGAGTAGGGTTAGCCTGAATAGATTCGATAGCATAACGATAAGTGACGCGTAAAACGATACAAAGTGCGTAAAGCAAAAAGGGATCGAGTATACTCACAGCGGTTAATGGATTGAAGGGAGCGCTTAGCGAGTAGGGTTAGCCTGAATAGATTCGATAGCATAACGATAAGTGACGCGTAAAACGATACAAAGTGCGGATGGATCGGATGGTAGTTCGTTCGGATGGTAATCCGAGCGGACATCAATTCGTGCGGATAACAATCCGTTCGGATGGTCATCCGGTCGGACAGCTTGTCCGGTTGGATGACGATTCGAGTGGATTGTTTCTTCCTATAAGAAGAATGTATTTGTGTATGATGGCTTGACTTTTGAAGTTTTCGTTGTAGTATTTTGAAAACATTAAAGCATCTCTATCTATCAAGTCGGTCGTTCGGATGGCCGGTCGTGCGGATGACAATCCGTTCGGATGGTCATCCGGTCGGACGGTAGTCCGGTCGGACGTCAACTTAATGGTGAGATTACTTAGTGAAGAAAAGTTCACAACAGAAGTGTCACTCGATCGGATGCCCATCCGATCGGGTGGCAACCAACCCTGTTAATGAACATGTTGAAAATTGTTTAAGTCCTTAAAGTCTTAGTATCTCATGATCCGAAGAGTAATCTAGTCAGATGGTCGTCCGATCGGATTGCAATTCGTTCAATACTCAAACTTCGGATAAGGTTGCTTAAAGGTGGGACCTAAGTATGATCCATTCGGGTGGTAATCCGTTCGGATGACCTATCCGATCGGACAGCAATCCGGTCGGACAGCAATCCGTTCCGGTTGTTCCGTTCGTCTTACACTTGGTCATTTTGATGGTTTGTCATTATTTTGAGACGCCTTGACAACGTTTTAACCAACAGAACTCCCATTTTGACCCGAATGACTAAACCGACCAAGAATCACCCTAGCTCGGTCAGTTACCAGCTCTAGACGGTTGTTTTTGTTTAACCCGAAGTCGGTGGTCTCGTGGGCGGAATCCAGATCTGAACCAGTACAACACTAAGGGTGAGTAGGAGACTAGATCAAAACCTGATTCTACCGGTTTTGAGTGTTTTGAGTGTAAAAGAGTTGAAAGAAAGTTAGAAACCATCTTTCAATCCTTTTCCACCACTCTTGTGTCGAGATCTTTACAAGATCTTTGTGTATTCGGGTGCAAATCGGTTAGATCTTAGTTGTTCTTGGTGGATTGAGGTCAAAGCATGAAGTTCTTGAAGAACACATGATGACATCATCCTAGAACACCCGAAATCTAGTGATTTCACGGTTGAAAGTTAAGATTTAAAAGATTGAAAGATGTAGGAGTGAGTGTAGATCAAGAAAGTACAAGATTTAGGACGAGATCTTACCTGGATTGAGAGAAATCGAAGAAAAGGTGGGGAGCACGAGTTGTTCGGATAGAGGGTTTCCAAAAGTAGAAAGAATGACAAAGACAGCGGTATTTATAGAATTCCAAAAGAGGAAAGGGTTATCCGATCGGATTACACACCGCCCCGATGGCTGTCTGGTCGGATGACATTCCGGTCGGATGACCTGGTCTGTGATGTTGTGGCTATCCGGTCGGATGGCTATCCGGCCGGATGGCACTTGGTTCGGATGTTTGACGCGATGATTTTTGGCGTTTCGATTTCGATTGCGAGCTGTTCAATGCGATAAGGTTTCTTAGTCAAATTACTTTCAGTTCCAACTACTAAATATCATAGTTCGATTGTGATTCGAGTTCGAGTTTCGATTTTCGAGTGCGTTCGATTGATTACCACAACACAACATAATTAAACATGCACAGATAACACATAAGGCACACACACACGTATAACAATAAGTAAAATACGTAGTTTGAGTTGCGATTTGTTGTCGATTGATT
Organism: Helianthus tuberosus; assembly: GCA_030545235.1. Lineage (NCBI taxonomy): Eukaryota > Viridiplantae > Streptophyta > Magnoliopsida > Asterales > Asteraceae > Helianthus > Helianthus tuberosus. The sequence continues at coordinate 93,550,631 of CM060399.1, read as the reverse complement.
AGCATAGCTTGATTATTAGTTAATTAACTTTATCGCATTGTTACTTCCTATAGTTCACAGTCGTAGGTCGATTGAATAGCGATTAACATGTGTCGATTTATTGCATTTATAGACACTTACTCCACATAATAGTTACAGTAAAAGAAATCTACTACAAGTCAAGTTGCGCGAAATCGGTCGTTGACTTTGACCTTGACTTTGACTTTGACTTCTCGAAAACACGGGGTGTTACAACTTTCTTCCTTCGGGGTTTTGTTTATTTCAGATTTATTTATGTGACACCTGACTATTTAGGTTGTACCGTACAATTGTAACACTTGTCATGAATAAATAAAAAGGCTGTATTTGAATGATATTAATGTTTATATGTGATATTTGATGTATTGGTAAATCCAAACTTTGATAATAATTATGTTGGCAACAATAAGATAAACGCTTTTCGCGTAATGAACAAAATGCGAAACGAACGTCGGTGACCCACCCGATCAATGTTAAGATCCTAAAAATAATTTGTTATGATTAGAATAGTACTTTTAATCATCTCCGAAAGGAAAAATAAATTAAAATGCTAATAAACTCTATTTCTCGAGTTTAAGCTACCGCGCGTATCTGACAAAATACTGTCAACGCAGCCAGTCGAAGCAACTGGTAATTATTTCAGTAATATTTTGGTGGGATTATTTTTTTAGTGTGATTAAAATAATTTAAAATGCACAAAAACGAGATTAAAACGCTAGATAAAATACCCAGTATCCTGTAAAGTACCAGTTTTTAGTCTAGATTATATATATATGTGTGTGTGTGTGTGTGTGTCTCTTTAGGTAATCTTCTAAAATCTCTTATTGTCCAAGAAATATCACAAACACAATCCTCACTCTCTCCCTCTCTCTAATTCACGCCCGCACACACACACACACACACACTTCCACATTTAATTTTTTTTGAAGTTTCTTTGAAGATCCAAGTTCATATCAAGAAGATTTCAAGGTGTTGTGAAGATCCAAAGGTGTTTTCAAGGTGAAATAAGCTCCATAACATCAAAATCTTGTCAAAACCCACCAATCTTGAAAGGTATAAACTTATTTTCAAAATCATATTCTTGGTTCTTGGTGATGATAACGATGTTGGAAGGTTTCTCTTGAACTTGGAATTAATCACAAACTTGAAACTAATAACAAATGGGTTTTCAAAGAGAATAAAAATGAATGTGTGTACATATGTATGTATGGCCGAAAGTTTGTATGTATGTGGGTATTTAGTTATGTTTTCATTTTAGTTGATTCTTGATTGATGAGATTCTTGAAAGTTTGCTTCATGAATGAATCAAAAAGGTGTCATACAAGAAGGTTCCTATGATTTGAAAATATGACACAAAAGTATATTTTTGGAAGTGTATGTATATGTATATGCATGTGTCGTGTATATGTATGTGTGTATGCATATATGTAAGTTTTGTTTACTAGTAAATAAATCATACATGCATTTACACTTTAATGATCACATGTATGATTAGATAATAGTTTAATGATGAAGATACATGGATGACATGAACTTAATGAATGTTGATGCATTTAAGTTCATGTAGGATGATGATGATATGATATGGGTGCATTAGATGCACTTATTTGAACATGCATGTTGAAATATGATCATGAAATGATGATTTGATAAAAATAAATTTTAATCAGATTCTAAACACTAAAAATATGAATATTTGAAGTGTTAAAATGGTGTAAAACTTTGTCATAAAGTTTACTAGCTTTGCATGTTGTACTTGGTGCTTTATGTGTTGTAAAATATGTGAAATCACATGATTTACGTGACTTACAAGAAAAACTGCACTAATCTGATTATAACCATCATTTTAATCAGTAAATAACATGTATTATGTTAAAATATCAAGTCATTATGAGTTGGAATGGTTATGGTAACGTTTAACGCAAAACTATGCGGTAAAACGGTTAAAAATCGGCTTTTCGAAGGATTTTTATAAAACTGTTTTAAATCAGTAAGTAAATTGATATTTTTAGTTTAAATATAAGTATTTTAATTAACTTTTAGTTTACTTGGTGTTCGGTTAGTCATACGTGACTTCGGACGCGCGGAAACGTTACCGAATCACTAAAATACGCGTTTTACAATGTACACTAGCATGGGTTATTTATGGGTGAACCTTATGTGCTAAAATGTGTTATGTGATTTATATATGTGTATATGATAATATGTTAAGTGTTGACATGATAGCGGGAAATTTAAACTATGCATGTACACTTGTGCTGTTAAAGCGATAGAAACGGTAAAAATAGCGTTAAATGTGTAACTTGTTTGCCGAGCATGAAAATTAATACATATAAGTTATTTCATGTATACAAGCTTTAAAAATGATAAAATAAAAAATTTAACGAGATTACGCGTGTTGTAGATATAAGTTACTATTTTGTATATGTTTTGGGGGAAGAACACGCCTAAAAAGGGTTTAATAATGTTTTTGAATAAACATACCTTTTGATATATAAAATGTATATTTTCATTGAAAATATATGAATTTGTTAAATATATATATGTTTTGGGGAGAAACGGTTTTTGTGAATAATTATATTTCGGGGAGAAACGGGGATTGGTACGGTGTTTCAGAGACAACGATAGTGTAGTTGGGACGAATTTGCTTGATCTCAAGAGAGTATGTATCGGCATAGGCTTACATTTCGGTGGGGACTTCGGGGAATTCGTACAACATCATATACTAAATTTATCATTATTAGTAGGATATATATATTGTATGTGAGGCAGGCATATAGATGGCCTCAATATGGGCCATGCGCAAGTAATGACGTTTAATCATTTAAGTATTGCACGTGAGGAATTGTTGGTAGATCTATCGGGTTGACAACCCCATCGTGACCGGTCGCCTCGTGTCAAATCAAACGACGAATTGTTATCCTGTTCATAGTCTAGCATTGATTATACCTTCATTGTTAATATATAGTTCGTAATGTCTTGCTAACTTACGAGTCCGAACATTTGATTCTATCAATTTAATATGTAAATTTGGGAAGATGTCTATGGTCGGAAGGTTCTTCGGAAATGCTTGCGACGGCTGACCCTTGAATTTTTGCAAGGATATAAAATGACTTTCTTTAAAATTATATAGATGTTTTAATACTTAACACATAATTAGAAAGTTTTCCTTGGATCAAATTATTTAAATTTGAATATGTGAACTCACCCTCTTTTGTGTTGACACTTGATTTTAACGTGTTCTTCAGGTACTTGATTTCGGCTTTCGGAATTATGGCGTATCTTGTGGTTGTTGATGCATGTTTGGTTTGATAATGTGTTGGACAAACTTTTAAAACTGTTTGGGACAAATTTAATAAGATCCATAAGGATAAAGACAACTTAACTATGGTGTGGTTGTGATGAACTTTAAGACTTATGTTTAAAAATCTATGTTTTAATTAAGTTAAATGTACAACAATTCGATGCATCGTTCAGCAAGATATTAATGGGTACCAACTTCTGTCACCACTACGTTTTATATTCTACTGCGATGTTTTTGGGGTGTGACAGTTTAAGATTTAATAGTTGCGTAGGTAAATACACAATCCAAAAAAATGCCGGGAACAAAGTTGCTGTGATTAAAAATGAAGTGTCCAATTTTGTTGGGTTAAAAGCGTTGATGTCAAAAACACTGAGGTCAAGTTTGCCAAAAATTTTAAATAAACATAGAAATTTTTATCTTGTATGAAAAACCATTACGTGTTTATGTGCATACGTGATTATCTGTTTATTTGGGCCATATGTGTTATTTTTCATTTGAACACATACTTACTTTGTACGGTTATATATGTCACAGATGTCGCACGAGCACGAGGTCATCGAGATTCATGACTCAGGTAGCAAGCCAGAACTCGAGACTTCACCCAGATCCATTCTACCATAGATACCCCTCACGACTCCACAGATGGTTGGTATGGCCGAATTCATTTCATCATTCCATTTCGATCCTGCTGAATTTGCCAGCCAGGTAGACCCCCGTTATGCTTTCACGAGCAATGGATGGATAGACGACGATGATGTTCCTACCTCGATTCATGAGACGGGACAATCGTCAGGCACTGTACCAGTTATCGATAATATGGATAGAGGTGTCCCTGTGATCGGAGGATCACTCAGTATCGCACCAGTGGTGGACACCACTATCGTCACGGCACGACCATTAGAGCCATCAGTTGTCCCACCTGCTAATGTTGTCGAACCTATCACTGAGATCCCTCCACCTGTTATCACTGAGTCATCCTTACCACTGATCGAGTCACACATTCCTACTACACCTCTCTTAGTTTACTATCGACGTAGGAAGAGGACTAGAACTGTTGGAGAGATCGCATCGACGTCACGCGCTGAGACAACATCTGCTTCCAAGAAGCAGAAAGGAGTATGGGTAGACCGATGTTGTCATTGTGACCGATAGTTTGCCACTCTGTGCGGAGACCTGGACTCAACTAGGGATAAGATGAAGGATCTAGAGGGACAGATGGACTGGTACGATGAGTTGAAGGATCTAGACGACAGTGTGATGGATCAGATGCACCGGAGGATAGTGGATTTGGAGGAGCTTGTTAGGAGGATGTTAGATTTCCTGGGCTTGAAGCGTTAGATGTTTGTTGTTTTTGTGGTTGTTTGGTATGTCTCTTTTGATAAACCCATTATGGCTTGCATGCTAGATTTTTGGATATTTAGCAGGAAATTTCATATGAACTTGTTATTGGTGTTAATTTTTATACACCAAATTTTGATTAGTCTTGTACTAAAAACAAGTATTGTAATTTCTATTATAAATATCAGTTGGGTTACTTTTGTTTTAAAAATTGCTCTCATTATTATGTGGATATTATACATGAGCAACGTTTGGTCCACTAGCATTTAATGATTGAATTATTTTTGAAAACGTCTTATGTAATTATTAGTACTGTAATAATAGAAACGAAAAAATGCCGCCAAAAGCGAGACAGGGTTCTGGACTACCTACCACCCCAGAAGAGGTGGCATAACTCATAGCCCAACACGTTAATACTGCCATGGAATAGCACGATGCTAACCAGAATGATGGCCAGGGACGTGGACATGGTACTCATGGGCATGGTTTTGGTAGAGCACAGATCGAAAACCCTCTAGGTAATATAATGATCTGAAAGGTTTAAGTAGTTCATGTGTTATGATATAATCGGAACGTATTCCTGATTTTCATTAACCTTGCGAACAGTGCACGAATGTACGTATAAAACATTCCAGGGCTGCAACCCACGATCATTTACCGGTACCGAAGGACCCCTTGATATTACCAAATGGATTGAGAAGATGGAATCCGTCATGGCAATCAGAGGTTGTGCTGCTGATCAATGGGTTAGGTATGCTTCTTGTTCTTTTCTAGATGAAGCTTTATCCTGGTGGAACACACAAGTTCAAATTATGGGTGAAGACGTTGCCTATGGTCTAAACTGGAACGAACTTAAAGAAATACTCCTAAAGGAATACTGCCCGCGCAGTGAGATACAGAAGATCGAGACCGACTTCTGGAATTTAACCATGAAAGGTCTGAATGTCAGATCTTACACATTTCGGTTCAACGATTTGGCAAGGTTAGTTCCACGAATGGTCACTCCTTAGTATGTTAAGGTAGAGAGGAACATTTGGGGGCTATCGCCACGAATTCGTAGCATGGTCACATCAGCGAAACCCACTACCTATCTAGAAGCTACTACATTGGCGAAATCATTAGCGGATGGCACTGCTCGCAAAGGTAGCCTTAACAAGAAGGAGGAAACCGAGAAGTCGTCGGGCAAGGCTAATGTAGACGTGAAATCTGAGCAGTCGGAGCATTCAGAGCATATATCTGGAGATTCGTGGAAGCGCAAGTCTGAGAGCTCAAGGAAGGAGACCGATGAGAAACGTGACAGGAAACGCAGTTTGGGGAAGGCGTATATAGCAAACTCTAGCAGTTCTAGAAGGGATAATGCCAGGGATGGCAGGAGTAGTTCTAAGAAGAAGACTCACGATGATGAGCAGAGAAAGTGCGCCAGGTGTGGTCGAACTGGGCATGTTACCCACAAGTGCTATGCTAAAAGTACTTCGGAGGGAGTGAATCTAGAGGGATGCTTCCAGTGCAGTGAATAGGGACATTTCAAGAGAGATTGCCCTAAAGCAAAGGGTGAGAATGCCAGGGGCAGAGCGTTCGAGCTAAATGCTGGAAAGGCACGTGACGATCCTGCTGTTGTTACCGGTACATTCTTGATCAATAATCATTCTGCGTTCGTACTCTTTGATTACTAGGACTAACTTGAGTTTTATTTCGAAAAACTTTGAACCATTTCTGTCTTCTCCAACAAGTAAGCTATGTAAAAAGTACTCGATAGAACTAGCAAATGGTAAATTAATAGAGACTAGTGAAGTCGTTCGTGATGTAGTTATGGGGATGGATTGGCTATCCAAGAATAAAGCTAAGATTATTTGCTCGAAAAAGGAAGTGAGGATACTTCCTCCTAGTGGTGGTGAAGCTATAGTTGTTCACGGAGACCAATCGAGCCGAGTGTCGAGTGTTATTAGTGTTATGTAGATGCTTAAGATGTTGTGTAAGGGTTATCCTGCATTCTTAGTTAACGTAGTTGATATGAAGGCTGAAGGTAGGAAGATTGAAGAGATTCCTATAGTTCGCGACTATCCAGAAGTTTTCCCTGAAGACTTACCTAGATTGCCCCCTGCGAGACAGATCGAGTATAAAATTGATCTGGTACCCGATGCTGCACCAATTGCAAATCTCCTTATAGATTGGCACCGTCAGAGATGAAAGAATTGTCGAATCAACTTCAAGAGCTACTAGACAAAGGTTTCATTCGACCAAGCTTTTCGCCTTGGGGTGCACCTGTTTTGTTCGTGAAGAAGAAGGATGGATTCTTTAGGATGTCCATTGACTACAGAGAGCTGAACAAGTTGACTATCAAAAATTGATACCCTTTACCGAGAATTGATGATTTGTTTGACCAGCTACAAGGATCCAACTATTACTCGAAGATTGACATGCATTCAGGATATCATCAGTTGAAGGTTGCTGACAAAGATGTTCCGAAGACTGCTTTTCGAACACGATATGGCCATTACGAGTTTTTAGTCATGCCTTTTGGCTTAACTAATGCGCCAGCGGTGTTTATGGATATCATGAACATGGTATGCAAACCCTATTTGGATAAATTTGTGATAGTATTCATCGACGATATACTTATCTATTCGCGAACCAAAGAAGACCATGAGCTACATCTGAGGTTGATTTTGGAGCTGCTGAAGGAAGAGAAGTTGTATGCCAAGTTCTCTAAATGTGAATTCTGGATTCGAGAAGTTCATTTTCTCGAACACGTCATAAACGAGAAAGGTATACATGTGGATCCATCGAAGATAGAGGCGATCAAGAATTGGGAAGCGCCAAAGACTCTCTCGGAGGTGCGACAATTCTTAGGACTTTTTGGGTATTATCGGAGATTCATAGAAAATTTCTCCAGATTAGCGCAGCCTTTGACGCTATTGACCCAGAAGGAGAGGAAGTTTGATTGGATGGAAAAGCAGGAGGAAGCTTTTCAGTTGTTGAAGGAGAAGTTGTGTAGTGCACCTATTATTTCCCTTCCTAAGGGAAATGATAATTTCGTTGTGTATTGTGATGCATCACGTTTGGGCCTCGGATGCGTGCTAATGCAGAAGGACAAAGTGATAGCCTATGCATCCAAAACAATTGAAAGTGCACGAGAAGAATTACACGACACATGATTTGGAGTTAGGAGCTGTTGTGTTTTCCTTGAAGATCTGTAGACATTATTTGTATGGCACAAAGTGTACGATTTACACGGACCATAAAAGCCTTCAGCATATCTTTGATCAGAAGTAGCTCAACATGCGACAGCGACGTTGGGTAGAATTACTCAACGATTACGAGTGTGATATCCGTTATCACCCGGGTAAAGCAAATGTTGTTGCTGATGCGCTCAGTAGGAAGGAGCGGGAGAAGCCTCTACGTGTGCATGCTTTGGGCTTGACCATACAAACGAGTTTGACTGATCGAATTCGTAGTGCGCAATGAGAAGCTTTGAAGGATGAGAACTTGAGAAGAGAAGGTTTGAGAGGATTAGAGTGTGAACTGATACCAAAAGCGGATGAAGTAATGTACCTCATGAACTGGATTTGGGTTCCGCTTAGAGGTAACCTATGTGAATTGGTTATGAACGAAGCTCATAAATCCAGATATTCTATTCAGCCAGGTTCTACCAAGATGTATCAGGATATCAAGGAATTATACTGGTGGCCGAATATGAAGAGAAATATTGCGGTGTATGTGAGTAAATGTCTGACATGCTCGACGGTTAAGGCTGAACATCAGAAGCCGTCTGTGCTACTGCAGCAACCAGAGATTCCTAAGTGGAGATGGGAACATCTTACGATGGACTTTATCACTAAGTTACCCCGTACGTTGAGTGGACATGATACGATATGGGTAATCGTGGATCGATTGACAAAGTCTGCTCATTTCTTAGCGCTTAAGGAAACATACAATACCAAGAAGATATCGCAGTTGTACCAAGAAGACGGACGGTTTGACTCCCGGTTTTGGCGATCACTTCAGGAATCGCTGGGTTCTTGTTTGGACATGAGTACTACATATCATCCTCAAACGGATGGTCAGAGCGAGAGGACCATTCAGATGTTAGAGGATATGTTGAGAGCGTGTGCGATCTATTTCGGTGGAAGTTGGGATACTCATTTACGTTTGGCTGAGTTTTCTTACAACAATATTTACCACGCTAGCATCAAGGCCGTTCCTTTTGAAGCCTTGTACGGAAGGAAGTGTCGATCACCACTTTGTTGGGCTGAAGTCGGTGAGAAGCAATTAACCGGACCCGAGCTTATCCAGGAAACCCCCGACAAGGTTGTCCAGATCAAGGGAAGGTTGAAAGCTGCCACAGATCGACAGAAGAGTTATGCGGATAACGGGAGGAAACCGTTGGAGTTTCAGGTTGGGGATCGGGTTATGTAGAAAGTGTCGCCTTGGAAAGGTGTTGTGAGATTTGGATAAGGGGGAAAGCTTAGCCCGCATTATATAGGTCTTTTCGAAATCGCATCTCGAGTTGGATCAGTCGCATATAGGCTCAAGCTGCCACAGGAGTTGAGTGGAGTTCATGACCGGTTTCATGTCTCGAATCTGAAAAAGTGTCTGTCGGATGAGACACTGATTATAATCCCTGGAGAGGTTCGAGTGGACGTTAAACTGAGATTTAGCGAAGAACCAATAGAGGTTCTGGATTGGAAAATTCAGAAACTCAAGAGGAGTAGGATTAAGTTGGTCAAGGTTCGCTGGGATTCTAAACGTGGACCCGAGTTCACCTGGGAATGACATGACCAGATGCAACGGAAATATCCACATCGCTTCCCACCAAGTGCGAAAATAAAACCTGTAGAGTAGAATTTCGGGGACGAAATTTCCTAAACAAGGGGAGACTGTGACACCCGGCTATTTAGGCTGTATCGTACAAATGTAACACGTGTCATGAATAAATAAAAAGGCTTTATTTGACTGATAATAATGTTTATATGTGATATTTGATGCTTTGGTAAATCCAAACTTTGATAAAAATTATGTTGGCAACAATAAGATAAACGCTTATCGCGTAACGAACAAAATGCGAAACTAACACCGGTGACCGCCCGATCAATGTTAAAATCCTAAAAATAATTTGTTATGATTAGAATTGTATTTTTTATCATTTCTGGAAGGAAAAATAAATTAAAACGCTAAGAAACTCTATTTTTCGAGTTTAAGCGCGTACCGCGCGATACTGCGTGTATCTGACAAAATACTGTCAACGCAGCCTGTCGAGGCAACTGGTAATTATTTTAGTAATATTTTGGTGAGATTATTTTTATAGAGTGATAAAAATAATTTAAAACGCACAAAAACGAGATTAAAACGCTAGATAAAATAACCGGTATCCAGTAAAATACTAGTTTTTAGTCTAGATTAAATATATGTGTATGTGTATGTGTATGTGTATGTGTATGTGTATGTATACGATATATATATAGGGAGAAGCTCATGCGAGAACCACCTTTATTGTGAGAACCGCGAGAACCAATGTGAACACAACCTAAAATAGCTAAAAAACCCTAAAAAAAACCTAAAAAAACCTAACCCCCACCCCCCCCCCCCCCCTAAAAAAACCTAACCCCCCCCCAAGCTAAAAAAGCCTAAAAAAACCCTAACCCCCCTCCCCCACCCCCCAAAAACCTAAACCCCCCCACCCCCCAAGCTAAAATGCTAAAAACTAAACCCCCAAAAAACCTAAAAAAATATAAAAAAAATCTAAAAAAATCAAAAAAAAATCTAAAAATTTTTTTTTGAATTTTTTAATATTTTTTATGTTAAAATCGCTACTTTTCGAAGCAAAAAAAAAATTAAAAAAAAAATTTTTTTTTAGCTTCGAAAAGTAGCGATTTTTTTTATAAAAAAATATTAAAAAATTCAAAAAAAAAAAATTTTGTGTGATTTTTAGCTATTTTTAGGCATTTTTGGTTGTGTTCACATTGGTTCGCGCGGTTCTCGTAATAAGAGGTGGTTCTCGCATGATCTTCTCCCAATATATATATATATATATATATATATATTTATGTGTGTGTGTGTTCCACTTGGAGGCCTTGAAATACTCCATGCAATGATCATGCCTTTTAGGTAATCTTCTAAAATCTCTCATTGTCCAAGAAATATCACAAACACAATCCTCACTCTCTCTCTAACTCACGGCCGCACACACACACACACACACACACACACACTTCCACATTCAAAATTTTTTGAAGTTTCTTTGAAGATCCAAGTTCATTTCAAGAAGGTGTCAAGGTGCTTTGAAGATCCAAAGGTGTTTTCAAGGTGAAACAAGCTCCATAACATCAAAATCTTGTCAAAACCCACCAAAATCTTGAAAGGTATAAACTATTTTCAAAATCATATTCTTGGTTCTTGGTGATGATAAATAACCATGTTGGAAGGTTTCTATTGAACTTGGAATTAATCACAAACCTGAAACTAATAACAAATGGGTTTTTAAAGAGAATAAAAATGAATGTGTGTACATATGTATGTATGGCCGAAAGTTTATATGTATGTGGGTATTTAGTTGTGTTTTCATTTTAGTTGATTCTTGATTGATGAGATTCTTGAATATTTGCTTCATGCATGAATCAAAAAGGTGTCCTACAAGAAGGTTCTTGTGATTTGAAAAGATGACACAAAAGTATATTTCTGGAAGTGTATGTATATGTATATGCATGTGTCGTGTATATGCATGTGTCGTGTATATGTATGTGTGTATGCATATATGTAAGTTTTGTTTACTAGCAAATAAATCATACATGCATTTACACATTAATGATCATATGTATGATTAGATAATAATTTAATGATGTTGATACATGGATGACATGAACTTAATGTATGTAGATGCATTTAAGTTCATGTATGATGATGATAATGATATGATATGGGTGCATTACATGCACTTATTTGAATATGATCTGATAAAAATAAATTTTAATTAGATTCTAAACACTAAAAATATGAATATTTGAAGTGTTAAAATGGTGTAAAACTTTGTCATAAAGTTTACTAGCTTTGCATGTTGTACTTGGTGCTTTATGTGTTGTAAAATATGTGAAATCACGTGATTTATGTAACTTACATAAAACTGCACTAATCTGATTATAACCATCATTTTAATCAGTAAATAACATGTATTATGTTAAAATATTAAGTCATTATGAGTTGGAATGGTTATGTTAACGTTTAAGGCAAAACTATGCGGTAAAACGGTTAAAAATCGGCTTTTCGAAGGATTTTTATAAAACAGTTTTAAATCAGTAAGTAAACTGATATTTTTAGTTTAAATATAAGTATTCTAATTAATTTTAAGTTTACTTGGTGTCCGGTTAGTCATACCTGACTTCCGACGCCCGAAAACGTTACCGAATCACTAAAATACGCGTTTTACAATGTACACTACCATGGGTTATTTATGAGTGAACCTTATGTGCTAAAATGTGTTATGTGATTTAGATATGTGTATATGATAATATGTTAACTATTTACATGATAGCGGGAAATTTAGACTATGCATGTACACTTGTGCGCTTAAAGCAATAGAAACGGTAAAAATCGCGTTAAATGTGTAACTTGTTTGTCGAGCATGAAAATTGATACATATGAGTTATTTCATGTATACATGCTTTAAAAATGAAAAAATAAACAAATTAACGAGATTACCCGTGTTATGATATTTAGTTTATGTGTACGTTTATGTATATATATTACGACGCGCAAATCGTAGATATATTACTTATAAACGGGAGTGTTAACGGATTTACATAATAATGGTCACTAATATATATATATATATATACACACACACGAACTCATATATATATTAACGTGCCAACATAATCTAAAATGATAACTTTTTGAGAAAATATCAAATTATGTGAAAATTCTAAGATACGGAGAAACTTAGGAATTTTGTGATATATATATATATATATATATATAGAGGGGTTAACATAAAAAACGCCTTATCGTACTTCACGTACGCGACAGTCGCAACCATCAGATCAGGGCAATAATCACGCATGAATCAGTTAGTCACGCACGAGAGCAGTTAATCACGCATGGGATCAGTTTTTTGAAGATAATCACGCATGAGAACATTATTACACACGTTCAGTTGATCAAAAGTTGGTGATAATCACGCATGGGATCATAATTACGCACGTTCTATTTGGTCGCGTACGTTAATGTACATTAAGGCGTTTTGTACATTATACTTTCTCTACACACATATATATATATATATATATATATATATATATTGATTGTTAAATCATTCCTACGTATATTAGGATGTGTAGAAATCAATTTGTGGGATTGCGCTATTTAAAATACGCACCCAAAGGTTAGTGTCACTAAACCCCCTCTTTTACTGTTTTGTATATGTTTTAGGGGAAGAACACGCCTAAAAAGGGTTTAATTATGTTTTTGAATAAAACATACCTTTTGATATATAAAATGTATATTTTCATTGAAAATATATGGATTTGTTAAATATATATATATATATAGGACACAGATCCGTTAGAAACCACCTCTTATTGCGAGAACCGCGAGAACCAATGTGAACACAACAAAAAATGCCTAAAAATAGCTAAAAATCACACAATTTTTTTTTTTAACATTTTTTATCAAAAATTCGCTACTTTTCGAAGCCAAAAAAAATTTTTTTTTTAAATTTTTTTTTGGATACTAAAAGTAGCGATTTTAACATAAAAAAATATTAAAAAGAAAAAAAAATTTAGATTTTTTTTTATTTTTTAGATTTTTTTAAGGTTTTTTTGGGGTTTAGTTTTTAGCATTTTAGCTGGGGGGTGGGGGGGTTTAGGTTTTTGGGGGGTGGGGGAGGGGGGTTTAGGTTTTTTTTGGTAGGGGGAGGGTTAGGTTTTTTTTGGTGGGGGGAGGGTTAGGTTTTTTTAGGTTTTTTGGGGGTTTTAGTTTTTAGCATTTAGCATTTAGCTTGGGGGGGGGGGGGGGGTGTTAGGTTTAGGGGGGTTAGGTTTTTTTAGCTATTTTAGGTTGTGTTCACATTGGTTCTCGCGGTTCTCGCAATAAGGGTGGTTCTCGCATGAACCTTACCCTATATATATATATATATATATATATATATATATATATATATATATATATATATATATATATATGTTTCGGGGAGAAACGGTTTTTGTGAGTAATTATGTTTCGGGGAGAAACGGGGATTGGTACGGTGTTTCAGAGAAAACGACCGTGTAGTTGAGACGAATTTGTTTGATCTCAAGAGAGTAAGTATCGGCATAGGCTTACATTTCGGTGGGGACTTAGGGGAATTCGTACAACATCATACATTAAATATATCATTATTAGTAGGATATATATATTGTACGTGAGGCAGGCATTATCAATGGCCTCGATATGGGCCATGCGCAAGTAATGTCGTTTAATCATTTAATTATTGCATGCGAGGAATTGTTGGTAGATCTATCGGGTTGACAACCCCGTTGTGACCGGTCGCCCCGTGTAAAGTCAAACGAAGAATTGATATTCTATTCATAGTCTAGCATTGATTATACCTTCATTGTTAATATATAGTTCGTAATGTCTTGTTAAGTTACGAGTCCGAACATTTGAATCAATCAATTTAATATGTAAATTCGGGAATGTCTATGGTCGGAAGGTTCTACGGAAATGCTTACGACGGCTGACCCTAGAATTTTTGCAAGGATATAAAATGACTTTCTTTAAAATTATATGGATGTTTTAATAATAAACACATAATTAGAAAGTTTTCCTTGGATCAAATTAATTAAATTTGAATATGTGAACTCACCCTCTTTTGTGTTGACACTTTATTTTAATGTGTTCTTTAGGTACTTGAGTTCGGCTTCGGGAATTATGGCGTATCTTGTGGTTGTTGATGCATGTTTGGTTCGATAATGTGTTGGACAAACTTTAAAAACTGTTTGGGACAAATGTAATAAGATCCATAAGGATAAAGACAACTTAACTATAGTGTGGTTGTGATGAGCTTTAAGACTTATGTTTTAAAAATCTATGATTTAATTAAGTTAAATGTCCAACAATTCGATGCATCGTTCAGGAAGATATTAATGGACACCAACTTCCGTCACCACTGCGTTTTATATTCCGCTGCGACGTTTTTGGGGTGTAAGAGTTTAAGATTTAATAGTGTTGGTTATAAAAGCATAGGTATAAACACAATCCAAAAAATCGTTGGGAACAAAGTTGCTGTGATTAAAAATGAAGTGTCTAATTTTGTTGGGTTAAAAGCGTTGATGTCAAAAACGCTGAGGTCAAGTTTGCTAAAGTTAAAAACCCTGGTATTCTCAAAATCAGTACTACGATGTGACAACTGGCACCAAACCGGTAATTTCCGTACACTTTAATTATTATTTAATGACTGCAATTATGTGCTTAAATATCAGCATTGACTGAATACATGCTAAACAAGTGAATTCATGCACATTGTATACTACAAAATATTGCTTTATGCATAAACGAGAGCGTTGCGTCAGAAATACTAGTAAACTCACCGGTAAGATACAATATGTCAACAATTCTGCAGAAATCAGTTAGACAATAAAATTGGAGCCTAGGTGTAGGTCCAACGACAAGAATACGTTAAAACCCAAGAGTACATACAAAGGTTAATATATATACTCTTCGTAAGCAAAAATAAGCACTAAAAAGCACCCGAAGCGCACTTTAAGTGCAGAATTTTATATAATTCATCTCAAATCAGCTTTTAACAACATAATTATCATGCAGAAATTTCGTTTTATCACCCAGAATATTTCCCTAAGTGCCGGGAATCGAAAGTATTACAAAAATGTACTTAAAAGACACTAAAAAGTGTAATTTAGCACTTTAACAAACCGGTATTCAACCGGACATTATCCGGAACATAAAAATATTACTAGAAGCATTGCTCTAATGTTTCTGAGCTAGTTATGGTCCCCGTACACCATAACACCCACTAGATATCTACTAACTAAGATATGTAACCCAATACTTGGAAGTAAACTAACATTTACCAATTACCATGAGATTTTACAGTTTACCCCCCCCCCCCTTCTTAAAGTGGACGGTCGAGGGAGTGACCCCACTAATATCCCTCTTGAATCTTGCCATATCCTACTAGATCATGGAAGATATTATGTGATTTTCTTAGGACTTTGGAAAGATTATGTGTGTACTTTTAGGAACAATAAGACCCTTGGACAATAGAGGTTGGATTATAAGTGAACATGACCATCACCATCTTCATATCAACACCACAACACTCCTTCCTTGCCCCTTGTGTTCGGCCGAGAGCTCTCACACCCACACTCACTTTCACATTTCAAGTTTCATGCAATCCATGTCTACCCAAAGGTGCTAGGAGCCATACAAGGAAGTTGGAAGCTTTCGGAAGTTGAAGGACCTTCTTAGTTTGCTATTAACCATCACTTTTCTTCTCTTGAACATCCCTAGCCTAGAGCTAGTGGTAAGAACTTGAATCTCTTCATATCTCATCTTGTTTTAGTGGTTAAAGTAGGATACATGAAGTTAATCTTGAAGAACATAAAAAACACTAAAGGACATAACCTAAAGTCTTGAACATAAGATGATTAAGGTGGATAAAGGAAAGATGTTTGTGTAAATCTTGTAGATCTTGTGTTGTTATAATTATTTGATGATGTTTGTTGGTAGAAGTAGGATGGATCATCATCTAGACATACTAGTTCATGCTTAAGAACATGAACTAGTAAGATGTAAATGTTAGAGTTTTAAAGGATGATGAAACCATCCATACATGAACTTGAACTTGAATAAACATGAGTTATCTTGTAAAATGAAGTTGTAAACTTGTAGATCTAAAGATCTACAAGTGGTTTTCGGAAGAACCAAGTGGAAAATACTAGATTGTTAAAAACCCGGATCTTGTATAAACTAAAATCATTTTTAGAAAGTAAACAAGTGTATAAACACTTGTGTAGAAAGAAAATTCCACAAAGAAATATTTTGAAATTCATGACTCGAAGTTGTGAAAATACATATTCTTTAAAAATAAAGTTTTTAAGAAACTAAACTTATTTTTAAAGATAACAAGACTTACAAAACATGTTAGTAACTTACTACATATTTTTACAAACTTTCAAGTTCATAAGTTTGTGGTATATGCTTGTTTTGACAAGTTTGGTAAATAAAGATTGTGTTGTTGATATTGTTGTTGATTTTAAAAGAAAATAAACACATGTTTTGAAAACATAGGAAACCTCCATTTTTAGGGGAAACTCTGTCAAAATTTTTATAAATTTTGACACTTAGAAAAATATAAGTCTTTGAGAAACTTATTCCCTAAAAATATATTTAAAAATATTACCAAGGTTTCCCTAATTTTTGGTGATAAGAAATGAGGATTTCTTCAAGAATAAAAATTTATATTAAGTATGTATATATTTTTGAGAAAAATATATATATATATATTATTTGATCACCAACTTTTGTGCTATTTGTATATAGTATGTGTTATACGTGCTAGTGTATTAAGACTTAAAAAATACACTAAATACTCATGAGAAGTATAAACACAAAAATACACATACGACACACAAGATACATAATTTGGGTGCAAAGTGCAAAACACGAGATACTTATATTAAATTTTGAGAAAATAATATAAGTAAGATACTTAGTTAAAAATATAAAGTATTTTTAACACAACAATACAAATACAAAAGAGAGTGACTGTACTTGTGCGACACAAGCCTAGTGACTAACGTTAAGAAAACGCGTATAGGTCACGACGTTAATTAAGCAAAATCGGTGGAGTTTACGACGCAAGGAACGCAAAGTTGTGAGTTCATGCTCCCCCTTTTCTTTTAGCCGTTTTCAGTTTTATAACTTCGGGGGTGAAATACATGTACAAATATTACTATGTTTACAAATGGTATGATAACAAGAAGCACACTTGGTGAGAACGAGTGCCAAGTATGACGAGATATGAGAATATAAGAAGCGCACTTGGTGAGAACGAGGAACGAGTATGATGCGTTATGAGAAATGATACGAGAAATCGTGTCACGAATAGGGTACATAAGCACCATTAATCAACAATATACCTAGACCGCAGAACAAAAGGTTAGATCTAACGGGTGCCGGGCAGCCACACTCTTGGTGAGGACGAGTACCGAGTAGTGCTTTTGTGTCTCAGAATATGCCAACTAGAAAAAATGCCTAAGGTTTGGTGTCTTCCTATGTCGTGTCACATGTTAATGGCCTTGCAACCCATTAACAATCCTGATACTTACAGGAATACTTTATTTACATAAAATTCATACCATACTAAAACTCGAATTAAACTTGAGTACGTGGGGTACTCAAGAAAACTTGAATTATACTTGAGTACGTGGGGTACTCAAGAAAACTTGAAATATACATGAGTACGTGGTGTACACATGAAACTTGATTTATATATGAAAACTTGATTTATACATGACACAAACTATGTTTTCATACAAAGTATACAAACGTGAAATACAAAAACTGCATGAATTCACACCAACATTATGTTGACGTTTTTTTTTTCCAAAACTTACATGTATTTCAGGTAACTAGAAGTGGATGTGCACGCGGTCTTACTCATGCTCGTGGATGTCGCTTATGTTTATCTTAAAATAAAGTTGTAAACTTTTTAAGACAATGTTTTATGCTATCTCGCGATGTAAACGCTAACGTATGTTTTCAAATTATGAAATGTTTGGTATTTGAAGATATTTTATGAGCATGTAGAATGTTTACTAATCGTATGCAATGAAAACCTTTCATGATCACACCTCGTGCTTCCGCCGCAGAAAGGGGTGTGACAGATTGGTATCAGAGCTGCGATTGTAGTGAACCAGGATTCCTTCTCGAGTCTAGTCTACAATCTCTAGGATCCTTTCACGAAAACAATTTTTCAAAGAGTTTTCATTGCATAAAACGTCTCGCGACATCCACTACCTGAAACTGTTTACAAGAGTCTAGAAAAGACACTACGAGACTTAGGGTGCACTGGAGTAGCACTTGTCTTTAACTGAGAAATTACTTGCAATTATGTGTGATAATTAGCATACACTAGAAGTAGAATGTCACAAGTATACGTGACTTTACCTGAAAGCAATGGCCTACCTGATGGAAGGAATACGCGGATGAAACGAACTGTGCGGACTGTGCAAGGAGTTACGTAATTATAGATGCATACATAATTATGGAATTC
This sequence comes from Helianthus tuberosus, assembly GCA_030545235.1. NCBI lineage: Eukaryota > Viridiplantae > Streptophyta > Magnoliopsida > Asterales > Asteraceae > Helianthus > Helianthus tuberosus. The sequence goes on along the minus strand of CM060399.1, from coordinate 93,531,705 downwards.
AGTGCACTGAAACCACATCAAGTCTTGTCACGTATAGATTCCCTTAGTGCTAGCCTACTAAGTACTCTGCTAGAGTAATAATTGTTTGATGTCACTTATGTGGTATATACCTGTGAATATATATACTACTACTATCTAGTATGACGATATCAAACAAATGTTTAACCCTGTTGTGTTATGTTCTGTCAGAACATGGCACCCAGGAAAACTGTGAATGCTCACAATGACGATCAACCTCCTCCTCCCCCACTGCCAAGAACTGTTGAAGAGCTGAACGCTCTATTGGAAGAAAGGATCTCCGCTGCTATCGCCCAGTACGAGGCGAACCGTACTCAAGACAGTGGAGGACCAAGCAACGCTAGACGTAACGGGCATGGAGATTCGTTTGGGGGAAACGTAGATCAAGGTAACCTTAAGACAATGTACTAAGCTTGGAGAAATTTATGAATAGCCCTTGTTTCATTATTTCTTCGATTTCTCACATGTGAATTGGTTGAATCAATTCCAGGCTGGACTTTCAAGCAGTTCCTCGACTGCAAGTGTACTGCGGATCAACAAGTCACCTTTGCTACTGGATTGTTTGTCGATGAAGCTCTGACTTAGTGGAACTTGCAAGCCCAAACTTTGGGTGATGATGCCGCTTATGGCCTAACTTGGGACGAACTGAAAGAAAAGATGAGAGAGAAGTACTGCTCTCATGCTGAACTTTAAAGGCTGGAAAAGATGAGAGAGAAGTACTGCTCTCATGGTTATACTCGAAGGTTCCATGATATGTCTAGAGTGCTTCCTTACATGGTGACTCCTGAATTCAAGCGCATTGAACGCTACATTTGGGGACTGGCCCCAGAGTTTCGTGGCATGGTGACGTCGGCCAAACCACAAACAATCACCGAGGCTGTAACTCTGGTTGTCAGCCTTACTGAAGATTGTGTTCGTATGAAGAAGTTATCGTTGAACCCAACAGAGAAGACCGAGACACATGCTGAGTCGTTCGGTGACAAGAAGAGAAAGCATTCGAATCTGAATCAAGCAACTCGCAACAACAAGGGTTTCAGCAAGAAGCGCGACACTAACCCGCCTCAGGAGGCGAAAACCCTCGCAACCAAAGGATACCAAGGCACCATGCCTAAATGCCAAAAATGTAAGTTTCATCATGAAGGAGCTTGTCGCATTCCAAGGTGCGACAAATGTGGAAGGCTGGGATATCAAACAGAAGACTGTTGGGGAAAAGGGAAGAACCGGAATGGAAATGGTGCGGGTAATAAGAATGGTAACGGGAAAGGGCGGAACCAAGGATGCTTCATTTGTGGAAGCAATGATCATTTCATGAAGGACTGCCCAAAGGGAAACAATGCTCAGGCTCGAGCATTTGTGATTGGAGCAAAGGACGCACGCGAGGACCCTAATGTGGTCACCGGTACGTTTCTCATTAACAATCACTTTGCATCCATATTATTTGATATTGGCGCCGATTATAGCTTCATGTCTGTGGAATTTAAACGCATGCTTGGAATAGAATTTAGTAGATTAGAAATTCCTTATTCTATTGAGCTAGCCAATGGTAAACTCGTTGAATCGGGCGTAGTTGTTAGAGGCTGCACATTAGAACTTGGTGAACGAAGATTTAGCATCGACCTCTTACCTATTCAATTGGGTAGCTTCGATGTACTAGTCGGAATGGACTGATTGTCCAAGAACAAAGCTGAGGTTATTTGTCATGAGAAAATCATTCGCATCCCTTTGGCGAATGGTGAAACTCTCGTCGTGCATGGAGAAAAGTGAGTCGCGCCTCTTCGAATCATCAGTTGCATGAAGGCACAGAAGTGCTTAAGGAAAGGATGTGTTGCCTTCCTAGCACACGTTGTAGACAAGAAGGCTGAGGAGTCGAAACTTCAAGATATTCCTGTGGTGAAGGAATTCCCTGATGTTTTTCCCAAAGATCTGCCAGGATTACCTCCGCAGCGACAAGTCGAATTCCGTATAGACTTGGTTCTAGGAGCCGCTCCTGTAGCCAAGGCACCCTATCGGCTTGCACCATCCGAAATGAAAGAATTATCTACACAACTTCAGGAGTTGTTGGACAAAGGATTCATAAGGCCAAGCTTCTCACCCTGGGGAGCTCCAGTATTATTCGTGAAGAAGAAGGATGGAACACTGTGGATGTGTATCGATTACAGAGAACTGAACAAGCTCACGATCAAGAATCGGTATCCACTACCGAGGATTGACGACTTATTTGATCAATTGCATGGATCAAGCTACTATTCCAAGATCGACCTTCGATCTGGATACCATCAACTAAGAATCCAAGAAGAAAGCATACCAAAGACCGCATTCCGAACACGTTATGGACACTACGAGTTCCTTGTGATGCCATTTGGACTGACGAATGCACTAACGGTCTTTATGGATCTGATGAACCGTGTATGCAAACCATATCTCGATAAATTCGTGATTGTATTTATCGATGATATCCTGATTTACTCGCGAACGAAAGAAGAGCATGAGAAACATCTCAGAACCATCTTGGAGCTACTGAAGAAAGAGAAACTTTATGTGAAGTTCTCAAAGTGCGAATTCTGGATTCGCGAAGTACAATTTCTTGGTCATGTTATGAATGAGAAGGGCATTCATGTAGACCCATCCAAGATTGAAGCAATAAAGAATTGGGAAGCTCCCAAGACCCCAACTGAAGTTCGACAATTTTTGGGCTTAGCGGGCTATTACCGGCGATTCATCGAGAATTTCTCAAAGATAGCTCAACCGCTAACGACCCTTACTCAGAAAGACAAGAAATACGACTGGGGTCACAAACAAGAAGAAGCCTTCCAGTTACTTAAAAACAAGCTATGCGATGCACCAATACTATCATTACCCGAAGGCACTGAAGACTTCGCGGTATACTGCGACGCCTCACGACAAGGCTTGGGTTGCGTGCTTATGCAGCGCCAAAAAGTCATCGCTTACGCTTCAAGACAATTGACGGTTCATGAAAGAAACTACACCACTCACGACCTAGAGCTAGGAGCGGTGGTATTCGCCTTGAAGATCTGGCGACACTATTTATATGGTACTCGATGTACAATCTTCACAGATCACAAAAGTCTTCAACACATATTCGATCAGAAAGAATTAAACATGTGTCAGCGACGTTGGGTCGAGCTGCTGAACGATTATGACTGTGAGATTAAGTACCATCCTGGAAAGGCAAATGTTGTAGCAGACGTATTAAGCCGAAAGGAAAGGGTTAAGACCCTAAGGGTTCGAGCACTGGAAATGACGATTCGAACGAACCTCACTGCACGCATTCGTGATGCGCAACAAGAAGCTCTTAAAGGAGGAAACCGTAAAGATGAATACCTTCGGGGTATGTTGAAATATATGTTGCCAAATGAAGAGGGAGCCTTATACTTTAAGAAGCGTATTTGGGTTCCACTCTATGGCGGTACTCGAGAAGTCATCCTTGATGAAGCACATAAATCGAGATACTCGATCCATCTAGGATCGGACAAGATGTATCAAGACTTGAAGGAATATTATTGGTGGCCGAGACTCAAGAGCGACGTTGCTGTTTATGTTGGAAAATGCCTAACCTGTGCCAAGGTTAAGGCTGAATTTTAGAAACCGTCCGGCCTACTACAACAACCAGAGATACCCATGTGGAAGTGGGAGCAAATCTCAATGGACTTCATAACGAAATTACCCAAGACCCCTAGAGGGCACGATATGATATGGGTAATAGTCGATCGGTTAACGAAGTCTGCGCATTTCCTCCCGATCCGAGAAAAAGACAGCACTGGAAAGCTTGCTGAGATATTATGGAGTGCCTATCTCCATCATTTCAGACATAGATGGACGCTTTGTCTCAAGAATCTGGCAATCATTTCAGGAAGCCTTTGGATCTCAGTTAGATCTAAGCACGACGTTCCATCCATAAACAGACGGCCAGAGCGAACGGAGTATACAAACGTTAGAAGATATGCTTCGCGCATGTGTCATGGACCTAGGCGGCAGCTGGGATACTCATCTACCTTTAGTTGAGTTTTCCTACAATAACAGTTATCACACGAGCATAAAAGCCGCACCGTTCGAAGCCCTGTATGGCCGCAAGTGCCGATCGCCCTTATGTTGGGCAGACGCTGGAGATAAACGTATGGTTGGTCCTAAACTTGTGCAAGAGACAACCGACAAGATTATGCAGATCCGAGAGCGCATTAAGGCGGCCCGAGATCGACAATAGAGCTACGCTGATCTAAAACGAAAACCATTAGATTTCGAGGTGGGAGACAAAGTGTTGTTAAAAGTCTCACCTTGGAAGGGCGTAGTAAGATTCGGAAAGCGTGGGAAGCTGAATCCCTGATACATCGGACCATTCAGAATTTTGCAAAGAATTGGTACCGCGGCATACAAGTTGGAATTACCAGAAGAACTTAATGGAGTACATGATACGTTTCATGTATCCAATCTCAAGAAGAGTCCAACACAAGAAGACGTGATCATCCCTGTGGATGAAGTGCATATTGATGACGCCCTCCGATTTACAGAACAACCTGTTGAGGTTACAGACTGGAAAGTCAACAAGACCAGGAGGAGCACTGTTAAACTTGTCAAAGTACGTTGGAACTCTAAGCACGAACCCGAGTACACATGGGAACGTGAAGACCAGTTCAAAGAAAAGTATCCCCACCTATTCAAGAGGACTCCTGCGAGAGTTAGTTCAGCCCGAATTTCGGGACGAAATTCTTTTAACGGGGGGAGACTGTGACAACTAGCACCAAACCGGAAATTTCTGTACACTTTAATTATTATTTAATGACTGCAATTATGTGCTTAAATATCAGCATTGACTGATTACATTGTAAACAAGTGAATTCATGCACATTGTATACTACAAAATATTGCTTTATGCATAAACGAGAGCGTTGCGTCAGAAATACTAGTAAACTCACCGGTAAGATACAATATGTCAACAATTCTGCAGAAAGCAGTTAGACAATAAAATTGGAGCCTAGGTGTAGGTCCAACGACAAGAATACGTTAAAACCCAAGAGTACATACAAGGGTTAATATATACACTCTCCGGAAGCAAAAATAAGCACTAAAAAGCACCCGAAACGCACTTTAAGTGCAGAATTTTATATAATTCAGCTCAAATCAGCTTTTAACAACATAATTATCATGTAGAAATTTCGTTTTATCATCCAGAATATTTCCCTAAGTGCCGGGAATCGAAAGTATTACAAAAAGGTACTTAAAAGACACTAAAAAGTGTAATTTAGCACTTTAACGAACCGGTATTCAACCGAACAACCGGACATTACCCGGAACATAAAAATATTACTAGAAGCATTGCTCTAATGTTTCTGAGCTAGTTATGGTCCCCGTACACCATAACACCCACTAGATATATACTAACTAAGATATGTAACCCAATACTTGGAAGTAAACTAACATTTACCAATTACCATGAGATTTTACAGTTTACCCCCCCCCCCCCCTTCTTAAAGTGGACGGTCAAGGGAGTGACCCCACTAATATCCCTCTTGAATCTTGCCATATCCTACTAGATCATGGAAGATATTATGTGATTTTCTTAGGACTTTGGAAAGATTATGTGTGTACTTTTAGGAACAATAAGACCCTTGGACAATAGAGGTTGGATTATAAGTGAACATGACCATCACCATCACCATCTTCATATCAACACCACAACACTCCTTCCTTGCCCCTTGTGTTCGGCCGAGAGCTCTCACACCCACACTCACTTTCACATTTCAAGTTTCATGCAATCCATGTCTACCCAAAGGTGCTAGGAGCCATACAAGGAAGTTGGAAGCTTTCGGAAGTTGAAGGACCTTCTTAGTTTGCTATTAACCATCACTTTTCTTCTCTTGAACATCCCTAGCCTAGAGCTAGTGGTAAGAACTTGAATCTCTTCATATCTCATCTTGTTTTAGTGGTTAAAGTAGGATACATGAAGTTAATCTTGAAGAACATCAAAAACACTAAAGGACATAACCAAAAGTCTTGAACATAAGATGATTAAGGTAGATAAAGGAAAGATGTTTGTGTAAATCTTGTAGATCTTGTGTTGTTATAAATATTTGATGATGTTTGTTGGTAGAAGTAGGATGGATCATCATCTAGACATACTAGTTCATGCTTAAGAACATGAACTAGTAAGATGTAAATGTTAGAGTTTTAAAGGATGATGAAACCATCCATACATGAACTTGAACTTGAATAAACATGAGGTATCTTGTAAAATGAAGTTGTAAACTTGTAGATCTAAAGATCTACAAGTGGTTTTCGGAAGAACCAAGTGGAAAATACTAGATTGTTAAAAACCCGGATCTTGTATAAACTAAAATCATTTTTAGAAAGTAAACAAGTGTATAAACACTTGTGTAGAAAGAAAATTCCACAAAGAAATATTTTGAAATTCATGACTCGAAGTTGTGAAAATACATATTCTTTAAAAATAAAGTTTTTAAGAAATTAAACTTATTTTTAAAGATAACAAGACTTACAAAACATGTTAGTAACTTACTACATATTTTTACAAACTTTCAAGTTCATAAGTTTGTGGTATATGCTTGTTTTGACAAGTTTGGTAAATAAAGATTGTGTTGTTGATATTGTTGTTGATTTTAAAAGAAAATAAACACATGTTTTGAAAACATGGGAAACCTCCATTTTTAGGGGAAACTCTGTCAAAACTTTTATAAATTTTGACACTTAGAAAAATATAAGTTTTTTGAGAAACTTATTCCCTAAAAATGTATTTAAAAATATTACCAAGGTTTCCCTAATTTTTGGTGATAAGAAATGAGGATTTCTTCAAGAATAAAAATGGATATTAAGTATGTATATATTTTTGAGAAAAATATATATATTATTTGATCACCAACTTTTGTGCTAAGTGTATATAGTATGTGTTATACGTGCTAGTGTATTAAGACTTAAAAATACACTAAATACTCATGAGAAGTATAAACACAAAAATACACACACGACACACAAGATACATAATTCGGGTGCAAAGTGCAAAACACGAGATACTTATATTAAATTTTGAGAAAATAATATAAGTAAGATACTTAGTTAAAAATATAAAATATTTTTAACACAACAATACAAATACAAAAGAGAGTGACTGTACTTGTACGACACAAGCCTAGTGACTAACGTTAAGAAAACGCGTATAGGTCACGACGTTAATTAAGCAAAACCGGTGGAGTTTACGACGCAAGGAACGCAAAGTTGTGAGTTCATGCTCCCCCTTTTCTTTTAACCGTTTTCAGTTTTATAACTTCGGGGGTGAAATATATGTACAAATATTACTATGTTTACAAAAGGTATGATAACAAGAAGCACACTTGGTGAGAACGAGTACCAAGTGTGAAGAGATATGAGAATATAAGAAGCGCACTTGGTGAGAACGAGTACCGAGTATCATGCGTTATGAGAAATGATACGAGAAATCGTGTCACGAATAGGGTACATAAGCACCATTAATCAACAATATACCTAGACCGCAGAACAAAAGGTTAGATCTAACGGGTGCCGGGCAGCCACACTCTTGGTGAGGACGAGTACCGAGTAGTGCTTTTGTGTCTCAGAATATGCCAACTAGAAAAATGCCGAAGGTTTGGTGTCTTCCTATGTCGTGTCACATGTTAATGGCCTTGCAACCCATTAACAATCCTGATACTTACAGGAGTACTTTATTTACATAAGATTCATACCATACTAAAACTCGAATTATACTTGAGTACGTGGGGTACTCAAGAAAACTTGAATTATATTTGAGTACGTGCGGTACTCAAGAAAACTTGAAATATACATGAGTACGTGGTGTACACATGAAACTTGATTTATATATGAAAACTTGATTTATACATGACACAAACTATGTTTTCATACAAAGTATACAAACGTGAAATACAAAAACTGCATGAATTCACACCAACATTATGTTGACGTTTTTTTTTTTTTTTCCAAAACTTACATGTATTTCAGGTAACTAGAAGTGGATGTGCGCGCGGTCTTACTCATGCTCGTGGATGTCGCTTATGTTTATCTTAAAATAAAGTTGTAAACTTTTTAAGACAACGTTTTATGCTTTCTCGCGATGTAAACGCTAACGTATGTTTTCAAATTATGAAATGTTTGGTATTTGAAGATATTTTTATGAGCATGTAGAATGTTTACTAATCGTATGCAATGAAAACCTTTCATGATCACACCTCGTGCTTCCGCCGCAGAAAGGGGTGTGGCACACGACTCCCTGTAAAAACGCTGATCACCGTGATAAAGTTGAAGAAGTCGTTTATCATTGTCCCTAAAGTCACATTGGGATTAAAAGCGGCAAACAAAAACGCCGGTTAACTTCTTCGGTTTTAACAAAAACGTCGATAAATCAGCAAAAACGCCAAAACTTAAGGATCTTTAAATTTGATCAGATCTTTTCAAATCTAGGAAAGATTTTATGTTTATCTCCTTAAAAGTTTCACGCAATCAACAAAGCAAATTATTAGCATTTTTATAATAACCCTGATAACAATAACCCGAAGAACACAAATAACAAATTTCAAATCTTCAATTATTTTGCGATATTAACCCAAAAAGATGCAAAAATAAAAATGCTGGAACAATTAAAAACGAAGAAATTGTTGAACAACCTTTTCTGCTTCCCGAATGTCCCACAAAACACCCAAAATCCTTGTTTTTTGTAGCATACAATCCTGAATCGAGTCAATCAAGAGCCTATTGCTCTGATTCCAATTGTAGGTCCCCTTAATGCCTTGGATCTTAACAAGATTCACAATCCAGTCAAGAGTGCAGAATCCTCTTGATCAGATAAGCACATAAAGCAGCAGAAACATAATTCTGATTACACAAATAGTCTTTTACTGATTATCTAACTTGTAGTAGTCAATCTATCAAAGACTCCAACTCCTCTCATCAAATTCGCCTATCTCTCTCTCTCTACAAATTCTCTCTCTAAAGTTTGTCAAGTCTCTAACCTAAACCCTAATGCAAGACCTTGTTTATATACGAAAGTCATACTACAGATTGATTAGGAGACATGGGCTACGAACAGGGTCAAGCCCATCTACTAATCTTGCCATACATGGGTTTAATATAGCCCACACAAGGCTAACTAACCATATAATGCTAAACCCGCTAACCATATAATGCTAAACCCGCTAACCATTTACCGTTTTACTACTTTACAAGGTATCCAAAGACCCAATTTATTAACTTGTTGTCACAATATGCACCAACAGAGATGTTTCGCCTCATGGGTCACTGGCCACGAGACTCGCCACCACCGCGATGGTATCCGGATGTAACCCTATTAGGAACGCATGCCGGTATGTCAGCCACGCATGCAGGGACGTCAGGCGCAATTGTGGGCACATCAGATCATGTTGACGATTCTGACATTACTAATAGTGACATCTAATTGTACTACTTTTTTTGTATTTGCTTTAGTTGTATCTTTTCAGTTGTTTTTTGTAATGTTTGTTTAAATTGCTCGTTATGTATTACATGCTAAGTTTGTTTGATTTGTTGTTTTATATAAATATTTATAAATTTGTTAACAAAAAACTTCATTTTTTTAAAGAGGTTTAAATAAATAAATAAATTGCATAACAACGATTTTATATTTATAAAACACCAATTTTTAATCCACATGTTTATAAAAATGTTTAACAAAAAACAACATTTTGTAAAGAAATTTGAAAATTAAAAAAAAATCAACATGATAATAAAAATGGTTCACAAAAAAATATTTTTATAAAAAATTGAAAATATAATAAAAAAATATAAACTACACTTTCACACTGATAGTGCCTTTCCACCCAAAAATAAAAACAGCAAGTTCTATTCGCCACATACAAAGCTGTATATGTGTGTTGTTGGACCTAACATTTTTTACTGATGTATCAAATATATTTGATGGGCTATGAGTTACGAGTTGGAATTATTTGGATTAGTTCGCATTAGGATTTTGGTCATAAAAGGTTATTTGGGTCGTGTCAGAGAGAGAGAGAGAGAGAGAGAGGGGGGGGGGGTCTCCGAAAACTCCGAAAACTCTTAGAAAAAATTTAGGCCTCGGGCGACGAAAAGAATTGGGCCCAAAATTATGGTTAAGGGTAAATGAATTACAAAAATAAAAACTTAGTGATTGAGCAAATACTCGAACTTGAGACATTTACATTATTTTGAGATGGTTTTGATATTACACCACCAATACCTTTTTGCATAACAAACGGATGAATATACTAAATATATAATTTAATAAATATATACAAGCTTATAAAGACTTTTCGGGTCCTTTGAAATTTTGGGCCTCTGGCGTCGGCACGGGCCGGGCCCAGAGCCGGCCCTGGAGAGAGAGAGGGAGAGAGAGAGAGATTCATTTAGAGAGAATACTTTGTATCAGACGATTTGTTATACTTAATATAATCGTATGCAAGGTTGGAAAAGTATTTCTTCGTATTCTTGATCATATGGTTGTTTGATTCCGTCATATAATTGTATTTGCTTGATATTTGTTGATTTGGGACTTACATGTGTCCAAATAACCAAAGACTATTTTATCATAATAAAACAAGAGATGTGTTAGGCAAAAAAATATAAGAGCTGTCCAACGAGGAACATTCCTTAGACCAAGCGTAGTGGGGGCGTTTTCCCTCATTCACACCATTTCACTCGAGCACCACCACCCCTGCCTCGTGAAGGCCCCCTATCTTTTCAGCTTGTGGTTTGATTCACGCCTCCAAGCTCACACAATTCACAAACTTCCACACCATTCACCTCTATTATTGGTTGGTTTTGTTTGACTCACACACTTTAAACCACTACACTATTTTAAGAGTAATTTCACCCATGCTGACGTGGATATCATATGACGAAAAATGCCCATTCACCATGTAAACCACTACTCATGATCTTGTAAGATATCATACACATCATTCCTCTTACTAATCAACCATAGCCAATTCCGACACACAGGAACCAAACTCACAAGAATCAGGTTGTAGATGAGCACGAACTGATTTGACCTTAGATACGTACTTAACTGACAATTAACCTGATGGAATCAAGAACAAGATGATACTCAAATATTCTTCTTTTCACACTTTTGAATAATAGGAAGGAAAATAAATCCTAGGATTTAACACAAAACATATAAAAACTAGAACATAAAGAGTGGAACATTCAGATTTATTCACAAACATTATATTTTAGGAAAAAAGCACACTACAACTAATGCTACTTATTATGGCTAAATAAGAATTTTACCCCTATATACAATTTTTAAAATATACAATTAATGTAGTTTAGTGATCAGGTGTAGAACGGAAAACATTATCATTTAAAAAAAAAAAGACATCTATATTGATGCACCCTAAAATAAGAATTAAGGTTGAAGATGGGACTGTTGAAAACAAATGTCGTATTATATCATGTGTTTGTTGTACAATTCTACACGGTAATATTAACTATTTTTGTGATTCTATTTTGAGATTCAAACTTCGTATTGATTTAGCTTTCCTATAGAACTGTTACTTCTAAAACTTTGATCTTATATAATCAGTGATGATTTAGGCCCGATAAATTGATTTAATATAATTAAACTAAGTTCAAATCGATCAACTTAGTTTGATAAAATATTATTTTGAGGGTTAAACTATATAGGTATGAATTAATTAGTTAATACAAAAGTTAATCAACATAGACCCTAATTCACTTTAGCTGTCATGAAAACCCCGAACTAAATTAATCATTTCAAAACGAAAACCAAGTACAACAAAAAGTTGTAAAACAATAACACATAAACCGCATTGTATAAACTGTTATCATATATTTGCTTTCAATTATTTAACATGATATGCATGAAAGTATATATTGTATAAACTGATTATATAGCACGATAAGATGGTGGTGCTGGAGAATGGCCAAGTCCAAAAGACAATATATGGTCTTTAAGCGATCTCTTGTGTTTGAAATCGGAACCACAAACACACAGCCACCGTTTGCCGCAATTCTTCTCATGTGTTCTCCAATCACCTTTTACCGCAAAACTCTTTTCGCACTTTCTACACGAAAAACACTTATTCCCGTGTTTCCTTTTGTAATGTGTTTGGAGTGTCCTGAAATCCTTGAGTGGCTTAGACCGCGGATGGTTGATGTTGTTCTTGCATTTTTCTTCACAACAATAACATGGCACCCCTATCATTACACGTGGTTGTGTTCCTCGTAAAGAATCCGCTCCTCTTCTGTATTGAGACCCATGTCCCCACATGTGCATCTACCAAATCATTTGAAACCGTATGTCAATATAATTCTATAAAATAATTGGGGATACACAAATGTATCAAATTATTCAAAACTTTGTATCAAAAAGGTCTTGTGAAAGAGAGGGAACATAGATAAACAGTTGTGCCTAAAGTTATGCATCAATCACCTAAACTCGATCTTTTAAACACAAATGTACTCATAATTTTTCTGCACTTGATGTTTTAAACACAAATGTACCCAGAATTTTCAAATATAAGTGATTTGTTGATAAATGTAACATGATAGTTGCTGATAAAGTGATTTGTTGACAAGATAACTTTTTAGGTAAATATGCGAATTAAACATCCACACTCTTAAAGAATTTGAAAATGGATAATATATAATGAAAAACTGACATAACCTGAAGGTTGTTATAACGATTGAAGGTTTTATTACAGATATGGCAAGCGAAGTGCGTAAATCCAGCAAGTATTTGTGCGCGGGTAGGAATCCAGTACTCAAAATTTGGTGACACATTTGGCACCATCTTGTTATTGTTGTCACCATTGCTATCATCCGCAACAATAACCTTATCACTGCTGCTAGGAAGCCCAATATGCAATGCTACAGTCTCATCGTCATCATTTGCAACCTTACCGAATGATCTTGAACTACCATCAAGCTTGCATGGTTCATGAGGAAGAAAGCTATAAAAGGGTATTGTTTTCACCATCTCTTCTGCGTCTTTGCCCTTAAACAAATCTAACGGCTCATAAACTGAGATTTTTGGTGTACTCAAAGAAGCCAATAGATCCATGTTTTGTTGAAAGATGAAGGTGTTTCTTGGTGAAGTTGAAGAATGTGAGCACATTGGATTAGAGGAGGGATAACATCTAGCTGGAGAGAATGAGATGGTATACAGAAATGGATGTAATTAACTTTGGTCTTCTTTTGTAAACGTAATATATTTAGGTGTTAAATATAAATACCTTAAATTCCATGGTCGAATATTGTGACTAAATTTGGAAGAATTTTGCCACAGAAGGGTCCAAACTCTTTGGCAAAAAATTGTTTTCCTCATGCATCTTGCAGTGCCAAAAATATTGGGTATTTCTGATTGTGTTTTTGACTAAATATAACTGTCACTTTCTTGTATATATTCTCTTGTTAAAAACCCTTGATTAGTTTACATCATATTGTTTTAGGACACAAAATATATAATTCAAAGGTGACTAAATCAATTTTAACATGGTAATCCGATGACGACTGAGTAATGATCTCACAAACGTACAAATCTTTTGAAGCCACAGTTGTATCATTTCGAGTTGTAGCTTTACAGCCATAGGACTTAGTTAGCCCCTTATTATTATATTAGTAAGATAGGTTGCTTGAGCGCATTTTGATCCTTTCTATTAGTTAGATTGTCGTATCGATCAAGGCGAAACTTGAGTTTGATTGCAGGGCGCGCGTTATCGCTTTACTATTTGGTTATGGACAGTTGAGTTTTTACTTGGTAGAGGAAACAAATATATCGAGTATTAACATCGCTTTACACAACAAACTAATTTTTCTATACGTTTTAAAAACTCGATGTTATAATGAACTTGCAAAAACAATATACGGCTTACATGTACGTTTTGAAAAAGAAAACTGAAACTTCTTTATAATAAAAGTAATTTTTATCTAGTCACGTATCTTAATTATTATATGTACGTTTTGAAAAAGAAAACCAAAACTTTTTTTTTATAATAAACGTAATATTTATCTAGTCACGTATCTAAATTGTTATCGATGATAAGATAGTTGTTGAGTACAAAGTTATTTACGAATTAGAAATGGTCGGTTGCGGAAATAGTAACGAATTTATTTCACGTAGTATCAAATATAGTTTGTGTGTAATTACTTCTTTATGGTTGCCTTACACAAGTTGTTTCCAAGACTAGTAGAATACTATGTTGTTTCGTAACAACTTTAAAACTCATCCTAGTCATGTTGTAACAATTTGTATAAAAATGTCTTCACACTATAAAAAGTCTTTAACACTTTATGAAAATATTTTCATAACAAGCTAAAAAATATTATTATCAATCATCATCTGTAAAAGTCTTAACACTTTACGAAAATATTTTGAATAATCCGTGAGGGTTAAATCCTTGTTAACTATATATTTCTTTTACTATGCTAATTAGACATCCCTCTATGATTTAAAGAGTTGAGTGATTGAATTGGATGTAATTTAGATTTTATCTAATTAAACGTTGCTAATTAGACATTGCTCTATGATTTAAAGAGTTGAGTGATTGAATTGGATGTAACATAAATTTTATCTAATTAAACGTATAAGTGAAATTTTTTTATACTTTCATACAGGTAGATGTAAAGATCTTGTAACGAAACCAAATATAAGAAAGATAACCAGTTAGGATCGGAATCCCTCTAGTCTTTTGAAAAGCTTGACATATTATGTATATACAAAAACTCATTTTGATAAAAACCTAAAATGAGGTGTGAATTTCTAAAAAATCAATTCTACCAGGTTGACCACATAATCTCGAACATCTAAGCTATAGACACACCTAGATTATCCGATTTTAAGTAGCTAAGTAATTTACCAATTCCTTATGATTTAGAGCCTGTTAATTGTTTTAGTCATATAAATCAACGAACATACCGATTTGCTATCTATACCACTCAATTAAAGCAAACATACTTTACCAACCCTTGGATCAATTTATCTATTACCGACTAAGTTACAAACCCTAAGCTAATGATCTATATATAACTCAGAGATAGAATAATCAGATCAAACATGTATAATCTCATAGAAAGACCTATATAATCCACATAAGCTCATCCAAATCATTAAAACCTAACAAAACTAGACTTCATCCTACATAACAAGACTATAAGGCAGTTACATAGCTATAAACAAAGCTAAACAACAAGAATTCATGGAATACACGATAAAGACTAAGGAAAACATAAATAAAAAGTATCAAACTAAGTAAGAATTGCAAATACAATCTCCTATATGTCAGATCTTCAGGTCCTACGTTTTATTAATCTTCAACCTTTGTTAGTAAACCCGAACAACACCTTTTTTCGCTTCCACAGTCACCCAATTACGTATGTTAGGGTTTCCTTGCCGTCGTGTTCTTTATATAGGCCCGATTAGGGTTTCGAAATGAGTACGACATGTACCCTCATTAAACGGGTATAATTTGTACTTCCACATCTGCATTCAGGGTCCATTAGGATTTTGACTTCTAATGTGGGGTTCCCTTTTTTCTTTACATCGTACGGGCCGTACCCACTTTAACTTGTATGACAGTGGCGGATCTAGAAGAAACGTTTAGGGGTTTCTTAAATATATTTTTTGGAACCAGGGTATCCTAATATTTGCTCAGGGGTATCCCGATATTACACTCTGCCGACAAAGTTGAGGAGTAGCCCGGGCTACCCCTACCTTTCATATACATCTGCCCTTGTGGCACAGGCTGTACTGAGCTTTAAATCCAACGTTTCTAATTTCTTCATCTTAACCTTGGAAATACTTCTTTTAAGCTATAAGACTTACAAAACACCTAAAGATACACAATTAACCAATTGCAGGTGAATTTGCGTTAAACAACTACCAAAATAGGAGTTATAAGCATTATAATCTATGTCTTCTTTCAGAAACATCAGATGTCCCCACACGTATGCATTGCTTGTCCTAAGCAATCATTTTATAAAAACTTCTGTACTTGAGTCAACTGCATAGCATTCATCCACCAAGACTAGTGTTATTGTAACATTTGTGCCTAGGGCTTTAAACGAACCGAATGTTCAGCAAACAGTTCGTGAACCGTTCGGCAGGAAGTTCGTTTATGTTCGTTTGTTTAATAAACGAACGAACATGAACAAGAAATTTCGTTCGATTAGCTAAATGAACGAACATAAACAGAGGTCTCGTTAGTTCAATTGTGTTCGTGAACGTTCGGTAAGGAGTTCGTGTTCGTGAACATGTTCAGGAACATTCATTCACTTGTGTTCGTTTATGTTCATATGTTTTAATTAAAGAATTTTGTACTTTCATATATTTTATCTATACTTTTTATATTATTAAACTTTTATTTATTTTATTACCATTAAACTTTTATTTATTTTATTACCCTAACAATTAAATTAGGAAACCCTATTTTCTTTGTTTATCCATCATTTCCCTTTCATTTCTTATTGTTTAAATCGCCGAATACGATCGACCTCCGTTCCACAATAAGGGTCCATCCACCTTTATCCTTCGTCACGTTCGCCAAATTTATTTGTGTTCGTAAACCGTTCGCGAACACACTCATTTCCTTAATGAACGAACACGAACATAAAATTACGTTCGGTAAGCATTCATGAACCGTTTGTGAACACATTTATTTCCTTAACGAACAAACACGAACAAGACCTTATTCGTGTTCGTTCGGTTCGTTTACAGCCCTATTTGTGCCTTTACAACCAGTATACAATTCCGAACAATTTCATATCCAATGAAATCTTGTGTTTCTTCCCCGAGATTTGTATAATTACATTTGACAGTTACACATTTCGATCCTTGTACGATTTCGAACTCTCAAGAGCTTTTCTGGAAGTTATATGTAAATTGTTACGTAAACGTAATCAGTTTAACGCGACGTACACTCCGGAACAGTGACATAAGCTAAACATGCCCTAAATACCTTTTACATAACTTAGAATAAGTTTTGAAGGGTTCAGTATGGCAAAACATGCTTATTCGATCACATGGACTATTTGCGACAAACTGCGAAAGTCTGCCGATTCTTGTATTTCTTAATACGGAACATGTACGCATATTTCAAGTCCCCTATACTTTAACGTCCTTATAAATCCTAGAATTTGGGTTAACGGTGGGTTAAACGCGTCAAAAACTCATTAAACATGCTGCAGGGACCATTTTTGCCATTTTTTGAAACCGAGCCTCTGGCGGGGCGCGAGAGACTGGGCCTAAGTTGTGACATCTGTGCTTGTGAATCTAAACGTGGCCCAGAATTTACTTGGGAACGTGAAGATCAAATGAAGGAAAAATATCCACATATATTCTCACAAGTTTCCTCTAACTAAATTTCTGGACGAAATTTCCTAAAGTAGGGGAGACTGTTACATCTGTGCTTGTGTAATAATTGTACAACTCTGAACAATTCAAATATCAATAAAAAATGTGTTTTGATCCCAATATTTGTTTATTTATGTCTGCCATTTTGCACGTTATGATTTTGTTTGATTTCAAACTCTTAGACGCTTTCTAGAAAGTTATATGCAAACTGATGCGTAAACGTAATCAATTTATCGCGAAAAACACTCCAGAACAGTGACATAAGCTTAACATACCTTAAATAACCTTTACATAGCTTAGAAATAAGTTTTGAAGCGTTTGGTATGGCAAAAACAAGTTTATTTAATCACATGGACTATTTGCGACAAACTGTAAAAGTCTGCCAATTCGTGTAGCGACGTATACTCCGGAACAAGGAAATAAGCTAAACATGCTCTAAATACCCTTTAAATAGCTTAGAAATAAGTTTTGAAGGGTTCGGTATGTGAAAATACGCTTATTTGGTCACAGAGGCTAAAAGCGTCAAAACTGCGAAAGTATGCAACTCGCGCATAATCTACGTTCTGACCATATCCGGACATCCAAAAATTTTTGTAATCATTAAAATATTGTATTTTAGTTATAGGGTTGCAAAAATACCTTTTGTTTCGCAATTTGGGTTGTTTTCGCGTCCGTTACGATTTCCGTCGTAATTAACCGAAAAACACAACCATACAGCCAAACGAGCCGACACCCATGACATTTTTTAGTATAATTCAAGTTAAATATACTTTAACTTCATCATGGATCTTGAAAATGGGCTTGACGGGTGTTAGAAGTGCCAAAACACGACGAAACACACTCAGGGACCAAAGCTGTCAAAACAGCAAACTTTGGCCCCTTCTGCAGCCTTACGGTCCACATACCAGGACCCTTTGCGGTCCATAAACAGGTCCCAACATAGCAGAACCTTTCTGGTTAATTCCCAGCTGTTGTATCGTGTTTTCCTTTGATTGTTTGGTGATATTGTGGGCATTTTAAGTGTTCTACTGGGCTTGAAACCTGGTCCTAACAAGTGTATGGTTGAGATTATTCCTTGATCACCACACAAAACACTTGGCAAGATCTCATTAATCCTAGAACACTATAAATACCTTGCACCTTTCATTCTTCCAGCTTGCTCATTTGATCTTTCTCATCTCCTAAACTCTAAGTGGAGGCTACCACATTTGTTGGAGGCTTCCTACCTGAGTTTTTCTAGTTATCTTCCATCCTAGAACACTTGTAATTGTTCTTCCTAGTCTTGTTTATTTATTACAAGCTCAAAGTCAAACAGTGTTTGACTTTCGGCTTTGACCATGAATTGGTCAAGACAAAGTTCGTTTGAACTTTGCAACGTGATCGTAATCACGATGGTTATAATCCCTAGCGATTATACCTACTGATTACCACGTTACTAGTCGTAGTGACGAGTCAAACTTTCGGTCAAAATGCACGTTTATGTGCATTTTACGACGGAACTATTTCCGGGTATCAAAACACTTGGTTTTGATATGAAATCAGTTTTCTAACTTAGTTAAACATGTTTTAACATGTTTAACTCGTCACTTCTAGTTTAGTGCTTATTTAGGGTCGTAAGTCAAGCTGTCTTAACAACCGCTTAGACTTTCGAACCCGACCCGTTTGGTCGATCATTAGGATCCGACCAAACATATTTTCTGACCATATTTGTATATGGAATAACCTACTGAGGTTATACCTTATGGTCACTTAGTTTGGTTAGTTATTTGTTAAGTCGTTTATATGCCCATTAAAAATGACCAAAATGCTCTTTTGCGTATAACTTCATTTTTAACATATGTAGTCAAACTTTTGACATCTAAACTGATTTAATAACATTTTTAAACATATTTAGGCATGTAAGACTTGACATATGACATTAGTAACCATCCGACCTTATATTTACGCAAACGACGCGTTAAAGTAGCTTAAACTACCTTAACGAGTCAAAACGGGGGCAAAAGCACTTAGGATTACTTCCTAATCAGAATGTTAGGTCTATTAAATCATGTCATATGAGTTCCAATACTCATTTGATTTATAGAACTTCATTCTATCCTATCATCCGGTGTAGGATCCGATTATTAACATAGTTATCTATACTAGGTGCCGTTTGATTCCGTGATTCTTCGAGCTTTATTTGGTCTTAATTCCAAGACTATTAAGCAATATCAAGTGAGTACATAGTCCCCTCTTTTACCATTTTTCAAATATTTTGGGGTGATACACATGTGCCTACTTGTTACTTTCATGCTTTTCATGACATATACTTGCTATGTTCAACTAGAACACACATAGTACATGATTTCAATTATGCTTTGCTATGTATGTTGACTGAGCATGATAGCACATTGATTTTATAGACACTTTTGTTGCATATGTTTACTCAGTATATGGACAGATTGATTTACTTTACATTTCTGCTATGTATATTGACTGGGCATGCTAGCACATTGATTTCATGGACATTTCTACTTCGTATGTTTACTTAGCATACTTAGTACATGCTTTTTACATGACATGCTTACATTGGTTATGACAATTGGTATGTTTAACGGGACAAAAGTACATTCATTAACATTGATCACGCCGCTCGGTAGTATGTAATGGTACCATAGGACTTGACAAATCCCGTTCCCAGCTTCCTAGGTTTGTTTGGAAGTAGGGAATGACAGAATCCAAAAACATTTTTGATAAACCTTTGACTTGTTAAGGGTTTATCCGACAGTCTCAAAGCTTGAATGTATGCGATAAACACAACCACATAAATGTTAATATCAAATAAAGCATTGGTTTCGCAAAACATAACTTTTGATTTAAACTTTGGTTTATTCAAAGACATTGTTTTGTACATGATATTTGGTTATACAAGACATTATACATATGGTATGAGTAAAGACTTTTTATTCACCATACAAGACATTTGATTATAGAAGACATGGTTTACACTTGACATTGGACATTGTTGTCACACCCCGACCACATAAAACAACAAATTGTGGCGGAAACATCGGGGAGTGTTGTAACAGAATCATAGTTTCATAACACATGGAAATTTGAAATTTTGTTTTATTGATTTAAAAGAGTTACAATGTCTTAATAACAAGGAAGCATAACATAATTAACTAGTCTTGCATCTTTTATTGTCACTAAGGCCCAAGTCTGCCTAGGTGTAACTTGATCAATCCTATGCATCATTTCCTGAAACACATGTGAAAATAGGTACGTCAGCATAAAAATGCCTGTGAGATACATAGGTTTTATTGATTTAGGATTCATGACTTGTAAGTTTAAAGAAAATGTTTAACAAAAGTAGTCATGAACCTTGAAAAATGTTTTTGTTTTATAAATCATATAAAAATCGATAAGGAAACAGACGATATAAAAGAATATGTATGGTTATGTAAATAACCAAGTAAAAATGAATTTGTATAACATGTGTTATTTGTAAAACAATGTTTTGTAAATATATGTTAATTGTGTAAAATGTAATATGTCAAAATTGAAATGGTTTAAATAACGCTACGATATGTAATATCATAAAAGCACTTATATATAGGAAGTACCAGCGGCGTATCCACTATGCTTTTACCATATTACACACGTCTCGTTACTTAAATCACTTACCCAAACAAACCACCAATGTAAAAATGTTCATGTATAACTAAATGTAATGTTTTAAATAAATGTTGAAATGTTATTGTGTAAACAAATGTAATGTAGAGTGAATAAAAAAGCGTTTATTGATTAAAAGCATTTACTCGACCCTATAAGAAAGAAATGTACAAAACAATGCAATTGATAGGTTATAATCAAAATTTATGTTTTGTAAAATAATGCATGCTTTACTGATACAAACATTTATGCGGTAATGTTAAACGTCTACATCCAAGCCTTGAGACTGTAGGATAAACCCTAGAACAAAGTCAAAGGTCTACCTAGAAATGTATTCGGATTCGGTCATTTCTTCCACCCAAACAAACCTAGGATTTCAGAAATGGGAGTTGTCAAGTCCTATGGTACCACTACTTACTACCGAGCGGCATGATCGGTGTTAATGAATGTATTAGTCTCGTTAAACAAACCAAATGATATACCAAATCTAAGCATGTTTTATGAAAATAGTGTACCTAGTATGCTAAGTAAACATACAAGGTAGAGACGTAAAACAATGTGTTCATATGCTGAGTAAACATATGTAACAGAAAATGTAATGTAAAACAATGTGCTAGCATGCCAAGTAAACATACATAGCAAAAGAAAATGTAATGTAAAATAATGTGCTAGCATGCCAAGTAAACATACATAGCAAAAGAAAATGTAATGTAAAACAATGTGCTAGCATGCTAAGTAAACATACATAGCAAAACATAATGAAATTATGTACTATAAGTATACTAATGAACATAGCAAGCATATGATATAAAAACATGGAAAGCATGAAAGTAACAAGTAGGCACATGTGTTTCACCCCAAAACAGTTGAAAACAGTAAAAGAGGGGACTATGTACTCACTTGAGGGTGCTTAGAAGTCTTGAATAACAACCAAGCAAAACTAGAGGGATCACGGAAATCAAACGACACCTAATATAGATAACTAGGTAAATAAACGGACCTAAATCGGAGGACCGGATAAAATGAGGTTTCGTAAACCAAATGAGTGTAGGGACTCGTGTAATATGGTTTAACCAAGCCTACATTCTAAAACGAAACCTAACCTAAGTGCTTACGACCCATTACGACTCGTTAAGGTAGCTTATGCCACTTTAACGCGTCTTTCGCGTAAAACACGTTCGGACCGCCTAACTAGTCCTATGATTAGTAAAGTATGCCTTAACATGTCTAATATTGTTGCCAAATCAGTTTAGATATCAAAAATTATGTTACATATGCTTAAAATGAATTTTGGCGTAAAAAGGGCATTTTGGTCATTTATCTAAGGCATATAAACTACCTATCATATAACTACTTAAACGACGTGACCATAAGGTATAACCACGGAAGGTTATTCCCTATGCAACTATGGTCACCTAATGTGTTTGGTCGGATCCTAAAGATCGACCTAACGGGTCGGGTTCGAAAGTATAAGCGGTTGTTTAGACCGCTTACCTTACGACCCTACATAAGCACTAAACCTAAAGTGAAGAGCTAAACATGTTAAAACATGCTTAACAAGGTTTGAAAACAGGTTTGGTATCAAAACAAACGGTTTTGATACCTAAAAGTAGTTTTTTACAAAATATACAAGAATACGCATTTTGGCCGAAACTACGACTCGCCACTATGCCTAGATAACGTGGTAATCACTAGGTATAGTCACAAGAGACTAAAACCATCGTGATTACACTCACGTTATGAAGTTCAAACGAACTTCATGTTGACCATAAACTGGTCAAAGCAGAAAGTCAAACACAGTTTGACTTTCACGTGAAAAAGAACGAAAGAGGACTTACAACGGGTCCAAGAATGGAAGTTTTGATCCGATTACTCTCAGGTATGAAGTGTATACTTCAACTTAGATATCCAAATCAGATCAAATGTGAGTTTTGAAGCAAGAGGGTGGGGGTATTTATAGGAAAACCAAGACCGTTAGGATCGTTCATCGGAAACCGAGCTTCGATCTGGACCTTACATGTGTGCCCATGGTTTTAGAATACCATGGGTACCCCAAAACAAGCCCCTAGTTTCATTAAAACCATGTTCAAATGAGGGGAAAAGCTGGAATAAGCTGGAAATCAGATTTTCAACTTTGGTCCCTTCCTAAGATAACTATGGCAGATTGTCAATTTTGGTCCCTGAATGTGCAAAACATGGTTTTTGATGCATTTTTGACACGTTTAAGCTCCGTTAATCCCATTTCAAGGCTTTAAAATGAATTTAAAGTATAGGGAACATGAAAAATGATAAAAAATATCTCGGATGTCGGTTCGTTTGGTCGTACGGTTGCGTTGTTCGGTTAATTACGATGAAACACGAACGAATGCGAAAAACGATCCAAATTACGCGACGAATGGAATTTTATCATGCCAATCACTAAAATAAAATATTTTAATGACTACATAAAGTTTTGGATGTCCGTATGTATTCAGAACGTAAGATATGCGCGAAAATGCAAACTTATGCACTTTTTGACGCTTTTAGTCCCTGAATGACCAAAAAGTTTATTTTAGCACACCGAACCCCTCAAAGCCTATTTCTAAGATATGTAAAGGATATTTAGGGTATGTTTAACTTATGGTCATGTTCCGAAATGTTCGTTACAGTACGAATCGGCATACTTTCGCAGTTTGTCGAAATTAGTCCCTGTAAGCGAATAAACATGATTTCGGCACACCAAACCTTCCAAAACTTATTTCTAAGTTATGTATAGGTTTTTTAAGGCATGTTAAGCCTATGTCACTGTTCCGGAGTGTTGTTGTATTAAACTGGTTATATTTACTCATCAGTGCGCGTATAACCTTCAGAAAGCGATTTAGAGCCCGAAATTGAACAAGAATTGATATGTGCAAAAGATACACATATTTATACAAATACCAAGTATGAAATACAATATTTCATTGGTTTGGTATTTTTTTTATGGCCGAGGAGGCACAGGTGTCACAGTCTCCCCTACTTCAGGAAATTTCGTCCCGAAATTTATTTAGAGGAAACTTGTGAGAGCTTGAAACATGAAGTTGAAAAGATAAAACAACACTGGTTAAGGTTCTGAACTTTTAGTGACTTTAATAACATCATGCTTGCAATGTAAGAGGGACACTTATATACAAGTATATAAATCGTTATTGGTGCGTCCACCGTACTTTCATCACATTGTTCGCGTTTCTTTATTGTTGCCACCATAGGTTCTTACACATGATAAATCTTACTGGGCTCCTGTGCATTGAATTTCATAATTATGTACGCATCCATAATTACATAATTCCTTGCATAGTCCACACAGCGCACTTTATAATGGGTAGGGGAAAACCAAATGAACAAACTTGTGATGAGCGTGACTAGACCACCATAGGGTCCTTTTACTTAAATCAATAAATGATTTAAATAGACTACCATGGAGTCTTTTCAGCCATATCATCACATGCCATTCTTAACCAGATTTTGAATCAATCTTCTGACTTAGACCACTCAAAGGGTCTCTTTGAATTATGGAATGGTACTATATAATCCAAGGGTCTTAACTATTACGTAGAAGCCCATTAAGGATTTAAGGTAGTACCTTCGGATATCCTACTGTGAATCACTCATATGATAATATGGAAGATTCTACGAGGATTTGGATAATGAAATTAAGAACACAAAAGAAAAATACATAACACATAATCACATAATCCCAAAATTGTTTATCTTGATCTTTAATTTGTTATCATTTTGTTTGTTAATTGTGCACATGTATTTAAAGCACACCAGGTATCCAATCCGTGGATTTCGATTGGCACTTTAAACATTATCAAGAATCTAACTATGGAGATAGCAAGATTTTAAAAGAAAATTCGATTTCGATTATAAGGAATCGAAATGTTCGAATTAAGGTACACAAGGAATCTAATTGTGAACATAAAAAGATCCCATATGGATTTTAGGATTTGTAAAACGGGAGGCGTTTCAAAACCTTGCACTAGACGTGCTTAAGTCGATACACGAGATAAAATGCTCATGAAGTTGAGGCGCTAGATATGCCAAGGCGACATATGAAGCAGAGTTTGAAGGTTAAGTCAATGTATGGGGAAAATGTTTTTGAAAACTATGCATGGGGTTCTTTTAAAAATGTGTTTAATGTTTTTAAAACCTTACATAATACTTTTGAAATCATAAAGTAGGTGTATTAGATTAGTACATTTACAAAATGTTTTAAAATCATGCGAGAAGAATTTTGAAATTATGTATAAGGTTTTTGAAAACATGAATGATGCTTTTGAAATCATGCACTTGATATATTAAGTAGATATACTATGTTAAAAATGTTTTCAGACTATATGGAACATTTTAAAATCATGAAGGTTGTTTTGAAAACTTATGCTATGCATGTTGTTATGAAAATCAGAATGTAATAGGTATGAGATTGTAAATACCCTCAGTTATCAAACCAAGGATTTAAAGGCACAGATGTGCAAAAAGCAGGATTACTCATAATGTTACTTTATTTCTTGTACTTTGTTTTCTTAGAATGAAATGAATACTTAAAATTTTCGAGGAAATCATGAGTGATCACTTGAAAGGGAGAATCACAAGAGTAGTTTGTTTAAAGAACATGGTTCTTTGATGTAGGTATCATAGGGAAATGCCATACACATATGTAACTACACTTGTATATCAGAATTGTGAACAACGATTTATTTATAAACAAAACTGATTGTTTCAGAGTTCAACCAAGAGAAACAAAAGCATCAGATACAAACTATTCAAAGTAGCAACATCTTATAATCAGCCAAATGCTCATTCATGGGTCATATTTGCATTAGCAAGCTTTGGGCATTTGTTTCTGAAATGGCTCGTCTCGCCACAGTTGTAGCACGATCCAGGTGGAAAGCGAGCTTGAGCAGGGTTGGCTTGAAGTTGAGTAGCAGCAAGATTTGCAACAGCTTTGTTTTGGATAGCAAAGCGGCACACGTCAACCAAATGTCCCCATCGTCCACAGTGGGTACATTTGGAACATGGTGTTTGATCTGGATGATGACGGTTGCATCGATTGCACAAGGAAGCAGTTCCCAAGTATGGCTTCTTGGCTGGTGGTGCTGTCACCTGGCTAGGTTCTGGTTAATTTGATGTAACGACTGGAGGATTCTTTGAGGCTTTACGCTTCCTTGACCTTTTCGAAGGCTTGGCTTCTGCTTCTTTCGATGCTTCTTGGGTGGCTTCATTTTTGAGATGAGACATGGCGACACCTAAATCCACAGACTTCAGGATTACTTCGCCTATTCGTTGGGCAAATTTGGCAGTTTGCTCGGACATTTTAGTGTCGCTGCGATGAAGAGACATTCTGGAGGAAATGAAAGGCATGGGAAGAAACAAGTGAAATGTTATCGGATAATCAAAACAGAATGGCAATGAATAAAAAATGCGATCATTTGTTTGTTACCTAAGGCAAACAAATGAGACGGTGACAAATCAAAGTAAACGGGTCATATTAATGTATCACTGAAGACATGCTTGCCTATAAGTGAACACTCACCCCAAGAGTTCCCATGCAAGAGTGACTGGTCTGATTCTGCGGATTTGTACGAACACTCTAGCCTTAGACAGAAAACTCAGAGTACAGGCATTCACCCTTCCAGTTTGCACGTGTTCACATTATAAGACCCAACTTTGACAAGATTTTGAGGACTTAGAGGGTTCAAAACCTTACAATAAATCATCCTAGAACAGATGATTGGTTTTCAAACCAGATTCGAAATTTGTGTTCTTGTTGTGGTTGTCGCCTAAGGATAGGTGACGGTATTGTTTTATGACTAAACGAAAGTAAACTCGCGTTAGGGTCCTAGGAAGGTTATAGACTAGGTCAAAGCATTACTAATAACCTAATTCCCTATAACCATGAGCTCTGATACCAACTTTTCTGTCACACCTCGACCACGTAAAACAACAAATCATGGCGGAAACGTCGGGGAGTGTTGTAACAGAATCTTTGTTTAATAACACATGGAAATTTGAAATTTTGTTTTATTGATTTAAAAGAGTTACAATGTCTTAACAACAAGGAAGCATAACATAATTAACTAGTCTTGCATCTTTTATTGTCACTAAGGCCCAAGTCCGCCTAGGTGTAACTTGATCAATCCTATGCATCATTTCCTGAAACACATGTGAAAATAGGTACGTCAGCATAAAAATGCCTGTGAGATACATAGGTTTTATTGATTTAGGATTCATGACTTGTAAGTTTAAAAAAAATGTTTAACAAAAGTAGTCATGAACCTTGAAAAATGTTTTTGTTTTATAAATCATATAAAAATCGATAAGGAAACAGATGATATAAAAGAATATGTATGGTTATGTAAATAACCAAGTAAAAATGAATTTGTATAAAATGTGTTATTTGTAAAACAATGTTTTGTAAAGATATGTTAATTGTGTAAAATGTAATATGTCAAAATTGAAATGGTTTAAATAACGCTACAGTATGTAATATCATAAAAGCACTTATATATAGGAAGTACCAGCGGCGTATCCACCATGCTTTTATCATATTACACACGTCTCGTTACTTAAATCACTTACACAAACAAACCACCAATGTAAAAATGTTCATGTATAACTAAATGTAATGTTTTAAACAAATGTTGAAATGTTATTGTGTAAACAAATGTAATGTAGAGTGAATAAAAAAGCCTTTATTGATTAACAGCATTTACTCGACCCTATAAGAAAGAAATGTACAAAACAATGCAATTGATATATTATAATCAAAATTTATGTTTTGCAAAAATAATGCATGCTTTACTGATACAAACATTTATGCGGTAATGTTAAACGTCTACATCCAAGCCTTGAGACTGTAGGATAAACCCTAGAACAAAGTCAAAGGTCTACCTAGAAATGTATTCGGATTCGGTCATTTCTTCCACCCAAACAAACCTAGGATTTCGAAATGGGAGTTGTCAAGTCCTATGGTACCACTACCTACTACCGAGCGGCATGATCAGTGTTAATGAATGTATTAGTCTCGTTAAACAAACCAAATGATATACCAAATGTAAGCATGTTTTATGAAAATAGTGTACCTAGTATGCTAAGTAAACATACAAGGTAGAGATGTAAAACAATGTGTTTGTATGCTGAGTAAACATATGTAACAGAAAATGTAATGTAAAACAATGTGCTAGCATGCCAAGTAAACATACATAGCAAAAGAAAATGTAATGTAAAACAATGTGCTAGCATGCTAAGTAAACATACATAGAAAAACATAATGAAATCATGTACTATAAGTGTACTAATGAACATAGCAAGCATATGATATAAAAACATGAAAGCACGAAAGTAACAAGTAGGCACATGTGTTTCACCCCAAAATAGTTGAAAACAGTAAAAGAGGGGACTATGTACTCATTTGAGGGTGCTTAGAAGTCTTGAATAACAACCAATCAAAGCTAGACGGATCACGGAAATCAAACGGCACCTAATATAGATAACTATGTAAATAAACGGACCTAAATCGGAGGATCGGATAAAATGAGGTTTCGTAAACCAAATGAGTGTAGGGTCTCATGTAATATGGTTTAACAAAGCCTACATTCTAAAACGAAACGAAACCTAACCTAAGTGCTTACGACCCATTACGACTCGTTAAGGTAGCTTACGCCACTTTAACGCGTCGTTTGCGTAAACGCGTTCGGACCGCCTGACTAGTCCTATGATAAGTAAAAAATACCTTAACATGTCTAATATTGTTGCCAAATCAGTTTAGATATCAAAAATTATGTTACATATGCTTAAAATGAATTTTGGCGTAAAAAGGACATTTTGGTCATTTAGCTAAGGCATATAAACTACCTATCATACAACTACTTAAACGACGTGACCATAAGGTATACCCTCGGAAGGTTATTCCCTATGCAACTATGGTCACCTAATGTGTTTGGTCGGATCCTAAAGATCGACCAAACGGGTCGGGTTCGAAAGTATAAGCGGTTGTTTAGACCGCTTACCTTACGACCCTAAATAAGCACTAAACCTAAAGTGACGAGCTAAACATGTTAAAACATGCTTAACGAGGTTTGAAAACAGGTTTGGTATCAAAACAAACGGTTTGGTTACCTAAAAGTAGTTTGGTTACAAAATACGCAAGAATACGCATTTTGGCCGAAACTACGACTCGCCACTATGCCTAGATAACGTGGTAATCAGTAGGTATATTCACAAGAGACTAAAACCATCGTGATTACGCTCACGTTATGAAGTTCAAACGAAGTTCATGTTGACCATAAACTGGTCAAAGTATAAAGTCAAACACAGTTTGACTTTCACGCGAAAAAGAACGAAAGGGGACTTACAACGGGTCCAAGAATGGAAGTTTTGATCCGATTACTCTCAGGTATGAAGTGTATACTTCAACTTAGAGAGCCAAATCAGATCAAATGTGAGTTTTGAAGCAAGAGGGTGGGGGTATTTATAGGAAAACCAAGACCGTTAGGATCGTTCATCGCAAACCGAGCTTCGATCTGGACCTTACATGTGTGCCCATGGTTTTAGAATACCATGGGTACCCCAAAACAAACCCCTAGTTTCATTAAAACCATGTTCAAATGAGGGGAAAAGCTGGAATAAGCTGGAAATCAGATTTTCAACTTTGGTCCCTTCCTAAGATAACTATGGCAGATTGTCAATTTTGGTCCCTGAATGTGGAAAACATGGTTTTTGATGCATTTTTGACACGTTTAAGCCCCGTTAATCCCATTTCAAGGCTTTAAAATGACGTTAAAGTATAGGTAACATGAAACATGCTCAAAAATATCTCGGATGCCGGTTCGTTTGGTCGTACAGTTGCGTTGTTCGGTTAATTACGACGAAACACGAACGAATGCGAAAAACGATCCAAATTACGCGACGAATGGAATTTTATCATGCGAATCACTAAAATAAAATATTTTAATGATTACATAAAGTTTTGGATGTCCGGATGTATTCAGAACGTAAGATATGCGCGAAAATGCAAACTTATGCACTTTTTGAGGCTTTTAGTCCCTGAATGACCAAAAAGTTGATTTTAGCACACCGAACCCCTCAAAGCCTATTTTTAAGCTATGTAAAGGATATTTAGGGTATGTTTAACTTATGGTCATGTTCTGGAATGTTCGTTACAGTACGAATCGGCATACTTTCACAGTTTGTAGAAATTAGTCCCTATAAGCGAATAAACATGATTTCGGCACACCAAACCTTCCAAAACTTATTTCTAAGTTATGTATAGGTTATTTAAGGCATGTTAAGCCTATGTCACTGTTCCGGAGTGTTGTTGCATTAAACTGGTTATATTTACTCATCAGTGCGCGTATAACCTTCCAGAAAGCGATTTAGAGCCCGAAATTGAACAAGAATTGATATGTGCAAAAGATACGCATATTTATACAAATCCCAAGTATGAAATACAATATTTCATTGGTTTGGTATTTTTTTGATGGCCGAGGAGGCACAGGTGTCACAATTGTTTACACATAACATTTGACATTGGTTTAACAAGACATTTTTGGTGGTTATTGGTAAGTGATTTAAATAACGAGGCATGTGTAATATGATAAAAGCATCGTGGATATGTCGCTGGTACTTCCTATATATAAGTGCTTTTATGATATTACATATCGTAACGTTATCTAAACCACTTCGACAAAGACAAATACATGAAACATTTTATACAAAGACATGACAAGAAATTGTTTTACAAATGACATATTTTATACAATTCACTTTCATTTGGTTAATTATTTAGCCATACATCTTCCTTTTATATCATCTGATTTTCATATTGATTTTCACATGATTTTATAAAAGAAAACATTTTACAAGATTCATGACTACTTTTTGTTAAAAACATCTTTTAACTTACATGTCATGAATCCTTCATCAACAAAACCTATGTATCTCATAGGCATTTTATGCTGACGTACCTATTTTCACATGTGTTTCAGGAGCTAATGTTTGAGGATGATCATGACACACTTAGGCGGACTTGGGCCTTAGTGACTTAAAATGAAGCAAGACAATTTAATTTAATTTACGTTATGTTTTCAGTTTAATTCCAAGACATTGTAAACATTAATTCTAATAAAACCAAACTTTAAGTACCATGTGTTGTGAAACAATAATTCTGTTACTACACTCCCCGACGTTTCCGCCGGGGTTTGTTATTTTACGTGGTCGGGGTGTGAAATAAGTCTCTCGCTGGGCGAGAGAGACACCCAGTAACAAAAAAATTGTTTTCAGTAGCAGCAACTATTTTGCAAACTTAGTTTTTGATTCTTGTTGGCAAATTGTCTGATCTCCAAGGCTTTTAATGTGATCCAACCACTTGTTATGATCCTATTAATCTTTGGTCAACACTCAATACACATGACATGATCTTGTAGCTCCAAAACAAGTATAAATATCCTTCAATTTTGCCCAATTCAATGCTCATTCATTCTTTCTTCACTCACCTGCTCTAATTGTAGTTGCTACCATCTTTTAGAGGCCTCCTACTGAGCATTCTTTCATCCTAGAACACAAGTAAGTGTTATTCCTAGCCTTCTTTATTTATTTCAGCTATTTTAAGCTGAAAGTCAAACAGTTGACTTTTTGTTTGACCTTCGGTTTTGACCATAATTGGTCAAGTCAAAGTTCAATTGAACTTTGCAACTGATTACCACGTTTTCTAGTCGAAATGACGAGTCAAAGTTTTAGTAAAAAATGCACAATTATGTGCATTTTACGACGAAACCAATTTTAGGTATCAAAACACTAAGTTTTGATACCAAATCAGTTTTGTAACTTAGTTAAACATGTTTTAACATGTTAACTCATCACTTCTAGTTTAGTGCTTATTTAGGGTCGTAAGTTGAGCGGTTTGACCACCGCTTTGACTTTCGAATCCGACCCATTTGGTCGATCTTAGGATCTGACCAAATGCATGTAGGTGACCATAGTTGTATAGGGAATAACCTACTGAGGTTATACCTTATGGTCACGTCGTTTGGTTAGTGATATGATAAGTCGAATGTTATATGCCTAAAAATGACCAAAATGCCCTTTTTGCGCATAAATCCGTTTTAAGCATATGTAACCAACCTTTTTGACATATAAAATGATGTTACAACTTAATTAAACATGTTTAGGCATATAAGACTTATCATAGCTAATGTTTAACCATCCGAACACGTATTTACGCAAATGACACGTTAAAGTAGCGTATACTACCTTAACGGGTCATAACGGGTCAAAAGCACTTAGGATTCATTCCAAACCAGAATGTAGACTTTGTCAAACCATTTCATATGAGTTCCAACACTCATTTGGTTTACAAGACCTCATTCTATCCGATTCCCCCGATTTTGTACCGTTACTTTAACATAGTTACCCGATGTTAGGATATATTAAGACACGTTTGAAGTGTTGTTATCTAACTTGATTCGAGAACTCTTTTCAATCCCAAGCGAGTACATAGCTCCTCTCTTTTATGCTTTCAATTGTTTTGGGGTACCTCATATGTGCTAAATTGTTTTCAAGTTTTCAAAAACAAAGTTTATGGTTTATATAAAACACAACGATTTCAATAATGTGAACGAACTTGTTGGTGATTTAATTTATAACATGAATGACATTCATTAGCTTTGATCAAGCAGACCAGTAGTATCTTATGGTACCATAGGACTGACAATCCCGTTACTAGGCTATTCACTGGATTTCTTGGGTAGTTTGGGGAACGACAGAAACTGTTTTCTGATTAACAAATCATGTGTTGATTTTTTTTTTTTGGGTAAAGGAAAATCATGTGTTGATTTGTTAGTCATGTTAAAGAGAACTTTCAGGGTCTATTAAAGATACCCCATGGGTGGTATAGTCGAGTCACATAGGTTTGAATGTATTCATTAAAGAACGACCAAAAGTTTTCACAATTAAAACATGGACGATTTATTTATGACACGGACGATTGATTGAGGACACGTACAATGGTTTATAACAAGTACAATGGTTTATGACACGTACAAAGGACGATTGGTTTATAACAAGGATGATTGGTTCTTGAACAATGTTACGCAATGATTTTCATTAAAGATATAAACCATACAAAGTTTACTTTCAAATACGATTTACTACTCGGTTTTACAAAACAAATGTTTTCGGTCAAGATTCATGGCTACACGGTTTTGTTTTACTTATACCAACTTGTAAAGTTGGTAAAACATATTGCAATATCAAACACTTTTTGATTTCAAGATTTACACTCGTCGACTCTCAAGGTTAGACGAGGTATTACAATATGAATTCAAGGCCATGAATTTGACATAGAAAACCTATGTACTCGCCAGCTTTCTTTGCTGACTGTTTTTCACATATGTTTCAGGAGCTATTGTTTGATGATATGAATGCTTGCTTCAACATAGGATGGACATGATCCTTAGTGACTTTAAAACTTGAAAGACAATTGTTTATACTTGATTGGTTTGTAAAAAAAACAATGAGTCTTAATAAAATAAAACAAAACTTCAAATACCATGTGTTGTGAAACAATTCCTGTAACGTGACTCCCAATGTTTCTGCCGCGGTTTGTTGTATTACATGATCGGGGTGTTACAGAGATTGGTAGCAGAGCCATGGTTATAGGGAATTAGGTTATTAGTAATACTCTTGACCTAGTCTATAATATTTCTAGCACCCTAACGCGAGATTTTCTTGCGTTTAGATTCTTAATACAATACCATCACCTATCTTAGGTGATTAACAAAAACAAAACATAATTCATTCTCTAGAGTCAAAATTTTTCCAAAATTACACAAGAAATCATCTATCATTAGATGATTTGTTTTAGGCTTTTAAGCCTTTGGTATTTTCAAAATCTCATCAAAGTTTGGGCTTTAATAATATGAACATATGCAATCCGGAAAGGTGGATGCCTGTACCCTGAGTTTTCTGTCTAAGGCTAGAGTGTCTGTACAAATCCACATCACCGGACCAGTCACTCTTACCTGGGAACTCTTGGGGTGAGTGTCCACTTATAGGCTAAAGCATGTCTTCGTGATACATTATAAAGACCCATTTACTTTGATTAGTCATTGTGTCGTTTGTTTGTTTTAGGTAACGAACAAATAATCTCAATCCTTGTGCTTCGTCGATATTTTTAACAATCAGTTTCAATTATCCAATATCATCTCACTTGTTTTCTCTCATGATTTTCACCACTCTTTTAGAATGCCTCCTCTACGCGACAATGCCAAAATAGTGGATTTGGCTATCAAAACCGCTCAACAAATAGGCGTATTAGTCGTTAGAACCATTGTGTTAGCTGTCGCCATATCTAATCTTGATGAGGAGACTACTAACGAGACACCAAATGTCACACCCCGACTGCGTAATACAACAAACCGCGGCAGAAACATCGGGGAGTATCGTAACAGAATCATTGTTTCACAACACATGGCACTTGAAGTTTTGTTTCATTTCGTTAATTGACTCATTGTTTTGATACAAACCAAATAATTAAAACAATTGTTTTTCAAGTTTTAAGTCACTAAAGCCCGCGTCTATCCTATGTGTAGCAAGCAATCAACAATCATCACATAGTTGAACCTGAAACATATGTGAAAACAGTCAGCATAAAAATGCCGGCAAGTACATAGGTTTTGTATGTCAAATTCTTGGCTTTGAATCCATATTGTAATACCTCGTCCAACTACGAGAGTTGTCGAGTATGTACCTTGAAATAAAAAGGTGTTTGATATTGCAATATGTTTTATCAACTTTACAAGTTGATATATGTAAAACCAAAACCATTGTAGCCATGAATCTTGACTGAAAACATTGTCTTCGTAAAACCAAGTAGTAAATCGTCCTTGAAAGTAAACATTGTATGGTTTATATCCTTAACTAAACCTTGTAGTGTAACTTTGTTTTGAAAACAATCGTCCAAGTGATCTAGATAACGCTATGACATGTAATGTGATAAAAGCACTTATATATAGGAAGTACCAGTGGTGTATCCACCATGCTTTTATCACATTACACACGCCTCATTACCTAATCACTTACCATAAACCAATCGTCCAAATCATTCAAATCGTTCCAATCGTTCAAATCATTTATTTTTCAATCGTTCAAATCGTTAAAAACATTCCAATCATTCAAATCGTCTCAATCGTTCAAATCGTTCAAATCGTCCAAATCGTTCCAATTGTTCAAATCGTGTGTTTTAATTATGAAATACAACTTTTGGTCGTTCTTTAATGAATACATTCAAACCTGTGTGACTCGATATACCACCCATGGGGTATCTTTAATAGGCCCTGAAAGACCTCTTTAACAAGACTAACAAACCAACACATCATTTTTTAATCAGAAAACAGTTTCTATCGTTACCCACATTACCCACCAAAGGGATAGTCCGATAACGGGATTTGTCAAATCCTATGGTACCATAACATAATATTGGTCGGCTTGATCATAGTTAATGAATGTCATTCGAATGTCTTTCAACTAATGCCCCAACAAGTTCGTTCACATTATTGAAATCATCGTGTTTTATATAAACCATAGCATTTGTTTATGAGAATTCGAAAAGCATTTAGCACATATGAGTCACCCTAAAACAACTGAAAGCATAAAAGAAGGGAGCTGTGTACTCACTTGAGATTGCAAGTATCCTTGATTAAGTGACCTAACAAAGATCGTGAAATCAAGGAATCAAGTGGCACATAGTATGGAATCACTATGTTAATACTCAGGACCTAAATCGGGAGATCGGGTAGAATGAGGTTTTGTAAACGAAATGAGTGTTGGAACTCATATGATATGGTTTAACAACGCCTACATTCTGATTTGAAACCTATTCTATGTGCTTTTGACCCGTTATGACCTGTTAAGGTAGTCTACGCTACTTTAACTAGTCCTATGATAAGTATTATATGCCCTAACATGTTTAATATTCTTGAATAATCAATTTAAGTGTCAAAATTTAAGTGCTTAAATTCAAATTATGCGTAAAAAGTGCATTTTGGTCATTTTCCTAAGGCATATAAACTACCTATCATACGACTAATCAAACTAAGTGACCATAAGGTATAACCTCAGAAGGTTATTCCCTATACAACTATGGTCACATTATATGTTTGGTCAGATCCTAATGATCGACCAAACGGGTCGGGTTCAAAAGTCTAAGCGGTTGTTTAGACCCTAAACAAGCACTAAACTAGAAGTGACTAGTTAAACATGTTTAAAGTTGTTTAACTAAGTTAGAAAACTGATTTGATATCAAAACAAAGTGTTTTGATACCCGAAAATAGTTTCATCGCAAAATGCACGTAATCATGCATTTTGACTGAAACTTTGACTCGTCACTTCGACTAGTCAATGCGGTAATCGGTAGGTATAGTCGTAAGGGACTATAACCATCGTGATTACGCTCACGTTTCAAAGTTCAAACGAACTTTGTCTTGACCAAATCTTGGTCAAAGCTGAAAGTCAAACACTGTTTGACTTTCTTGCTTGAAATAAATAAAAAAGCATGAAAGAACACTTACAAGTGTCCTAAGCTTGGAAAGATGACTAAGAAAACTCAGATTTGAGGCCTCCAACCAAGTCTGGTAGCCTCAATAGAGCAGTTGTGAGAAGAAGAAGTGAATGAGCTAATTGGAGTGTTGAACTACATGGGTTTATATAGGAAATCAAGCACCATTGGATCACTACCATGTGTTTTTGAGTTGATCAAAGCATGATCATCACCACACACATGTCATGCTCTGATTTGGGGACTCGGAGAGCACACAAACCAGCCCACAAGATGCAAAAACCATGAATACAATCAAGTGCAGCAGGCTGTTTGAAGGAATATGGTTTCTGCTGTGCTGGAGGTACCTTACGGACCGTAAGAGTCCATGCCATACGGTCCGTATGGCTTCTGTAGACAGCAGGTTTTGAATTTTGGCAGTTTTAGTCCCTAAGCTTGTTTTGTCGCGTTTTGGAATTTCTAACACCCGTCAAGCCCATTTTCAAGCTCCATGATGAAGTTAAAGTATATTTAACTTGAGTTATGCTAAAAAAATGTCACAGATGTTGCTTCGTTTGGTTGTACGGTTGAAGTTTTTGGTTAATTACGACGAAAATCGTAACGGACGCGAAAACGATCTGAATTGCGAAACGAATGGTAGTTTTGCATTCCTATCACTAAAATACAATATTTTAGTGATTAAAAAATTTTTGGATGTTAGGTTATGGTCAGAACGCGAGATATGCATGAGTTTGCATACTTTCACAGTTTTGACACTTTTAGTCCCTGTGATCAAATAAGCGTATTTTCGCGTACCTAACCCATCAAAACTTACTTCTATGCTATGTAAAAGGTATTTAGGGTATGTTTAGCTTATGATCTTGTTCCGGAATGTACGTTTCTATGCAAATTGGTAGACTTTTGCAGTTTGTCGCAAATAGTCCATATGATCGAATAAACATGGTTTTGCCATACCAAACCCTTCAAAACTTATTTCTAAGTTATGGAAAGGTTATTTAAGGTATGTTAAGCTTATGTCACTATTCCGGAGTGTATGTCGCGCTAAACTAATTATGTTTACGTAACAGTTTGCGTATAACTTCCACAAAAGCTTCTTGAGAGTTCGGAATCATACGAAATTTGATATGTGTACTTATCCCCGATAATGAAACACAAGATTTAATTGGATTTGTATTTGTATGATGTTCGTAGAGGCACAAATGTCATACTCTCCCCTACTTTAAGAAATTTCGTCTCGAAATTTAATTTAGAGGAAACTTGGGAAAACAGATGTGGATGTTCCGCTTTCAAATAATCCTCCGTTCCCTGAGTAAAACTCTGGGCCACGTCTGGATTTCCAACAAACTTTGTTATTCGTACCCGTCTGTTGTTTGTAGGGAAGAGTTCGGATCCGAAGATTTAAACTCCATTCCAATAGGTTTATCTATGATTGTACCGAATCTCAAGAGTGACATGTAATTGTCAAAATGATATCCCTGTTGTAGTAAAATATGGAGAGCGTGTGAATTGGAGTTTCGAACAACGGATAGAGAGAATGTTTCTTATAAATACCATAACAGGAAACTTATGTGTGCTTGAAATTGGAGTCGGAAAGTATAACATAAATCAACATTGGTCAAGGTCCAGAACTTCTAGTAACTTAAATAACGTTGCGCTCGCAATGTAATAAGGAACACTTATAAATAGGAAATACCATCGGCGTATCCACCATGCCCTGATTACATTGTTCCCGTTTCGTTATTCTTATCATTATAGGTTCTTATACATGAAAAAACTTGCTGTGGTTTCTGGCACTGAATTCCATAATTATGTATGCATCCATAATTACGCAATTCCTTGCACAGTCCGCACAGTTCATTTTATAATATGTAGGGGAAAAATCAAACGAATAATCCTGTGATGACTTTGACTAGACTACCATAGAGTCTCTTTAACTAGATCAACGAATGATCTCTTTAAATAGACCACCAAAGAGTTTCTTCAACTAGATCACCAAAGGATCTCTTTAAATAGATCGACGAATGATATCTTTAACTAGATCAACACATGATCTCTTTAAGTAGATCGATGAATGACCTCTTTAACTATATCAACACATGATATCTTTAACTATATTGGAGAATCAATCTCTTTAACTACATCAATGAATGATGTCTTTAACTAGATCAACGCATGATCTCTTTAACTAGACCCCCAAAGGGTCTCTTTAACTATATCAACACATGATATCTTTAACTAGATCAACATATGACCTCTTTAACTAGACCACCAAAGGGTCTCTTTAACTACATCAACGAATGATGTCTTTAACTAGATCAATGCATGATCTCTTTAACTAGACCACCAAAGGGTCTCTTTAACTACATCAACGAATGATGTATTTAACTAGATCAACGAATGATCTCTTTAACTAGACCACCAAAGGGTCTCTTTAACTACATCAACGAACGATGTCTTTAACTAGATCAACGCATGATCTCTTTAACTAAACCACCAAAGGGTCTCTTTAACTACATCAACGAATGATGTCTTTAACTTTGGAATAGTACTTTACAATCCAAGGGTCTTAACTATTTCATAGAAGCCCATTAAGGATTCAAGATAGTACTTTTGGATATCCTTCTAAGAATCCATCATATGAAGATATGGAAGACTCTACAAGGATTTGGATAGCAAGCATTTGGATCACACATAACACATAAACACATAATCACATAATTGTCATCTTGGTCATCAACTTGTTATCGATTTGTACACTTGCCTTTAAAGTACACCAGGAATCCAATCAATGGACTTCAATTAGTACTTTAAACATCCTCAAGAATCTAACTATGAAGATAGGAAGATCTTATAAGGATTCGGTTTTGTCCTCAATGAATCGTATCATACGTATTAAAGCACACAAAGAATCCAATTAAGGACTTTAATTTTGCGCTTTAAACATCCAAAAGGATCTAACAATGAAGACAGGAAGATCCTATAAGGATTTTTTTTTGGAATTTGGGTAGCGAGAAATTGTTTCAAAACTTTGTACTAGGTATGCTAAGTCAACATATGAAGTATAGTATTTATGAAATCAAGGTGTTAGATATGCTAAGTCAACATATGAAGCAAATAGGATCCTTGAAATCAATGTGCTAGGCATGCTAAATCGACATACGAAGCAGAATGTCCTTGGAAATCGTGTACTACGTATGGTCAGTCAACATACGAGCAGAATGTCTTTGAAAACTATGCATGGGATCTTTGAAAATATGTTTAATATTTTTGAAACATTATGTAGTGTTTTTGAAATCATGTTCTAGGTATATTAGGTAAATATGTTTATAAAATGTTTTAAAACCATATGAAATGTCTTTGGAATCATGTATGAGGTTTTTGAAAACATGGATGATGTTTATGAAATTGTGTACTTGGTATTTTGGGAAATACACTATGTTTAAATATTTTTAAACCATGTGAAATGTTTTTGAAATCATATAAGATGTCTTTGAAATCATATACTATGTATATTGTTATGAAAACCAGAATGTAATGATATGTAAATAGACACATCGCATAAGACTAATTAAGGACTTATGAAAGTACCCTTAGATATCCAAGCAAGGATTTAAAGTGGTACTTTGAGTATTCGTCCAGAGTTGTAACTTGTACCTCGTACTTTGTTTCTTAGAAGAAACGAGTACTTAGGATTTTTGTGGAGATCGTGAGCGATCACAAAAATGGAAGAAGTACGAGAGTAGTTTGTCTTGCAAGGAACATGATTCCTTGGTATCGGTATCGTAGGGGTAAGCCATACATACACGTGTTCATATCGACTTTATAAATAAAATGGAAATGACCAATTTTATTTATAGAATAACCAAAGTGTTTTAAGATACACAGAAAACAGGAAAGTTTAAGTGTTTATTTAGACAATAGCACAAGCCTTGATATTGCCAGTGTTAATCTTATGCCCATTCGTTGATTCGTTATTTGCCAGCCAAGTCAATTGAAGTGGTTAGGATAACCACAATTGAAGCAGATTCCACATGGATAGTTAGGACAAACATGTATCGTGTGAGGAGTTGCGATAAATTGAGTTGGAACTGCCACTTGGTTTGCCGTAGCGGCTAAACGACAGACATTTGCTGTATGACCAAAACATCCACAGTTTGAGCATTTTCGGCATTGGACACTGGCATGGTGATGAAGGTTACATTGATTGCACAGAGGAGCTTTTCCTCTGTATGGTTTCTTAGCTGGTGGTGATGCCACCTGGCTAGGTCCCACTTGGCTAAGCGGAACTAGAGCAATCGCTGTAAGATTCTATGAAGCTTTACGCTTCTTTGATTTTCTTGAAGGCTTGGCTTTTGCCTTCTTAGGTGCCTCATGAGTAGTTTCATCATTGAGATGAGACATGGTGACAGCTAACTCAGTGGTCCCACGAAGTACTGTGCTTAGTTGTTGGGCAATTGTAGCAGCCAGTTCGGACCTCTGAGTATCGCTGCGATGAGGAGACATTCTAAAGATAGTGGAAAATATGTGTGACAACTGTCAATTTTCCATGTATCCGTACAATAATTAAACAGTAATTTGTATCTTAATGACTATGCCTGATTTGGATTAATGACATGAATGATATTCTGATTACTATCATATACATACAAGTGCATCACATGTTGCATGATTATTTATCATTATTGCATGAAACACGATATGATTCAATTAGTGCACGAAACAAAGTTAGCACAGTTATCAGACGAACTAGAAGTAATGACGGGAGTTCAGTACTCAGACAGACATGATATTAAGACACAGAATGAGCCCTAAACCAAGAGTTACACTAATATAGTGTGTAGGGATCATAAAACTGTCTTCCTAGTGATAGTTTAAGTGCCAAAAAATGCCTAAAACTCTCAAAAACTGCAGAATTCTGCATATTTAAGGAAAAATCAGGAATTTAACAACAATATATAATGCAGAATTATGGTTTAATTGTGACAACTGTGCTCTGTAATCGATGAACAATGTAAAACAATGTTACTTATCAATAAAACAATGTGTTTTGGTGTTTTTATGAGTGTATTTGTGTTTGATGATTTTACGATTTGATTCGATTCCGATTTCAAGCTTTAAATCGCTTTCTAGAAGGTTATACGCAAACTGGTGCATGAACGCAATCAGTTTAACGTGACAAACACTCCAGAATAGTGACATTGGCTTAACATACCTAAAATAACCTTTACATAACTTAGAAATAAGTTTTGGATGGTTTGGTGAGTTGAAAACAAGTCTATTCGATCGCATGGACTATTTATGTCAAACTGCGAAACTTTACCGATTCGTATGGTATCGAAGAGTCCGAAACATGATCATAAGCTAAACATACCATAAATAACCTAAAAATAGCTTAGAAATAAGCTTTGAGGGGTTCAGTGTGCAAAAACATGCTTACTTGATCTTACAGGGCCTAA
The DNA here is from genome assembly GCA_030545235.1 of Helianthus tuberosus. Lineage (NCBI taxonomy): Eukaryota > Viridiplantae > Streptophyta > Magnoliopsida > Asterales > Asteraceae > Helianthus > Helianthus tuberosus. The sequence continues at coordinate 93,489,620 of CM060399.1, read as the reverse complement.
AAGTGTCAAAAATGGCGTAGGTTAGGTTCCGATTTAGAATGTAGGCTTTGTTAAACCATATCACATGAGTTCCAACACTCGTTTGGTTTACAAGACCTCATTCTATCCGATCTTCCGATTTAGGTGTCGGTTTATTTACTAGTGATCCAATTACTAGGTACTACTTGAATTTCCTTGGTTTGTCTGAGCTTCGCTAAGTTCTTTAGATCAAGGATACCCTTCTATTCAATGTGGTACATAGTTCCGCTATTTTATTGTTTTCAATTGTTTTGGGGTGATTCATATGTATTAAAACGATTTCGATAATTTAAACGATGGTTTCAAAAGCGATAAAGATGGTTTATATTAAATTAATAACGATTTCAATAATGTGAACGAACTCGATAGTTGTAATTACATAACGAATGACATTCATTAGCATTGATCAAGCCGACCAGTATTAGGTTATGGTACCATAGGATCTGACCAATCCCGTTATCAGACTACACCCATGGTTATGTGTGGGGGGTTATGTAGGTAACGACCGAATCTGATGATTGTTAACTTACCCTTTGGTGGTTTGTTAATACGATAAATGAGGTGGTAGAGTCACGAAGGTTTGAATGTTATTATCGAGACAACCATAAGTAGTCTCACAATTAAAACGAATACGATTTTGGGACGAATTAAACGATTTGGAACGACTTAAACGATATAAACGATTTGAACGAACGATTGGTTTGGGTTGTGATTAGGTACTGGGATGGGTGTAACATGATAGAAGCACGGTAGATATGCTGCTGGTACATCTTATATATAAGTGCTTTTATCATATTACATTTCATGGCATTATTTAGTTCACTTGGGAAACGATTTTGAAACTATATCACACAACGAGGTTTTCGAAATGATATAAACCATACGAGTTTTATTAATGAGTTTTAACGAGATATATTACAAAATGGTTTTCTAAAACAAAATGTTTTCGAGTTAAGAATCATGGCTATGAGATTTTATAAATTATAACCATCTTGATTTGAGTTGGTTAGTCATGTTGCAATATATATTGTACTTTTCAAAACAAGGTTTTCAAGGTATTGCAATATATATAAACGAGCCATGATTCCGATACTCTTATAAAACCTATGTGCTCGCCAGCAATTCTTTGCTGACTTTGTTTTTACATATGTTTCAGGTGATGTTGCGTGATGATTGCTAGGGAGCATGTTCACTTAGGATTCGGACGTGGCCTTAGTGACATAAAAACGATAGTAGACGATGTTTAATTTGTTTGTTTTGGTTGAAAGACAATGTAAATTACTTGATAAATCAATAAACCAAATATTTAACTACCATGGTTGTGAAACGATGATTCTGTTACAACACTCCCCGACGTTTCCGCCATGGTTTTGTTGTTTTAACGTGGTCGGGGTGTGACAGAAGAGTTGGTATCAGAGCCAATGGTTATAGGGAATTAGGTTATTAGCATTGCTTTGACCTAGACTATAACTTTCTAGGACCCTAACGCAAGTATTCTTGCGTTTAGATTTTAAAACAATATCGTCACCTATCCTTAGGTGATAACCACAACGAGAACACAATATCGAATCCGCTTCGAAAATTAATCATGTATCCTTGGATGATTGATTACTAGGTTTTGAACCCTTTGTCACAAGGTTTTGATCCCTCTTAGTTTTCAAAATCTCGTCAAAGTTTGGGTCTAAATAATGTGAACACGTGCAAACTGGAAAAGTGAATGCCTGTACCCTGAGTTTTCTGTCTAAGGCTAGAGTGTTCGTACAAATCCGCAATATCGGACCAGTCACTCTTACCTGGGAACTCTTGGGGTGAGTATTCACTTATAGGCGAGCATGTCTTCAGTGATACATTATTATGACCCATTTACTTTGATTAGTCACTGCGTGTTGTTTGTTTGTTCGAGGTAAGAAACAAATGATCTCCTTCCTTGTGTTTTGTCGATGTTTTCAACACCTCTTTTGTTCCTCCAATTGTCAACCTCACTCGTTTCGCATGTTTCCTTGTTAGACAATGCCTCCTCGATGCGATGCTCAAACTTTTACTGTTGAGGAAATTGCAGCCCTTGTCTCTCAGCAAATGGCTGCTGTACTTCCAGGCGTTGTGACCCAAATCCACGAGCTATATAACAACAACAATAATAACAACAATAACGCGCAGTGTAATTTCAAGAATTTTAATTCTGCAAAGCCGCTTAAGTTTTCTGGGTCGCAAGGAGCAACTGCGCTCCTGCAGTGGTTCGAGAGTATCGAGAGCACATTCAGACATGTGCAGTGTCCGAATACGCGTAAGGTTGAATTTGCTTCAAGCATGTTTGAGAAGCGAGCTCTTACATGGTGGAACGGAGTGATGTGTGATAGGGGTGCTGAAGTGGCATTAGCACAAACTTGGGAAGAGCTCCGAGCTCTCATGATGAGAGAGTTCTGTCCCCGTCACGAGATTCGAGCTTTGGAACGAGAATTTGATGATTTGAAACAAGACGGGGGAGAACACCGTGCTTATACGGATCGATTTGAGGAGCTCAGTTTGTTGTGTCCCACTATGGTTACCCCACTAGGGAAAGCAATCGAGAGATATATCGATGGTTTACCCGATTCCATCCAGGATATTGTGACCGGTGTTAATCCTACTACCGTTCGTCACGCAATCGAGTTGTCTGCTACCTTGACTGAGTCCCAAGTCAGGAAGGGTAAACTCACCCGCAAGGGTGATAAAAGGAAGTCGACCGACTCTGACAAGGGTAAGGGTAAGGGTAAGAAGCAGGGTGAGTCTTCTAAAAAGTCGAGGAAGCGCAAGGCTTCCCAAAACTTTGCTGTCACCAACCAAAACCCTCAGAACCCACCGACTCAACCTCCGGCAAAGAAAGCATATGCTGGTACCGCACCTCACTGTGCTCGATGTAATGGTCACCATGTTGCCCAACAGGCCTGTAAACAGTGTGCTACGTGTGGTAGACTTGGGCATTTGGCCAACATTTGTCGTTTTGGTCAAAATCAAGCTGCTCAGGTTCCAACACAAGCTCAAGGGAATGCTGCGAGATTCCCACCTGGTTCGTGTTTTAATTGCGGTGAAATGGGTCATTTTCACAACAATTGCCCGAGATTGGTAAATGCGAATGCAAATCCGAATGTCAACACGAACGTGAATGTGAATCCCGCTCATGGACGGGCATTCAATCTAAACACGAATGAGGCGAGGGCGGACAACGAAGTTGTTAACGGTACGTTCCTTGTTAACAATCAACTTGCATATGTTCTTTTCGATTCTGGTGCCGATAGGAGTTTTGTTTCGTTATCCTTTGAGCCTTTACTAGCGATACCTAGAACTAAACTGAGGAAACCCTTATCTGTTGAGGTTGCGACTGGTAAACCTCGTACTTGATTCTGTTATTCATGGTTGTCAATTGAACCTCGATAACCATCTTTTTCCTATTGATCTCGTACCGATGCAACTTGGGAGTTTTGACATTATCGTGGGGATGGATTGGTTAACCAAACAACATGCCGAGGTTGTTTGTTTCGATAAAATCATTCGTATTCCCCTTTCGTCTGGTGATGTCCAAGAAGTTCGTGGCGAGATACCATCTGGTGGATTGAAACTCAAGTCCTGTACAAAAGCCCAGAGTTATCTACGAAAAGGATATGTTGCTTTTCTTGCACATGTCACCGAGGAGAAAGGCAAGAACAAAAGTATTCAGGATATTCTAATTGTTCGGGATTATCCACAGGTGTTTCCTAATGAACTGCCTGGTTTGCCTCCAGTTCGTCAACTCGAGTTTCATATTGACCTTGTACCCAATGCCAACCCGATTGCGAAAGAACCTTATCGTCTTGCACCGTCTAAGATGCAAGAATTATCGAAACAGCTTCAAGAGTTATCTGATAAAGGATTCATCCATCCGAGTTATTCACCTTGGGGAGCTCCTGTCCTCTTTGTGAAAAAGAAAGATGGATCTTTTCAAATGTGTATCGATTATCGTGAGCTTAATAAGCTTACCATCAAGAATCGGTATCCCCTACCTCGAGTCGATGATCTCTTTGATCAGCTGCAAGGTGCTACCTGTTTTTCTAAGATCGATCTGCGTTCTGGGTATCATCAGCTTCGTGTATTCGAAGAAGATATTCCCAAAACTGCATTCCGCACGAGATATGGGCACTATGAGTTTACTGTCATGCCTTTTGGTTTGACAAATGCACCAGCTATTTTCATGGACTTAATGAATAGGGTCTGTAAACCTTATTTAGATAAGTTCATCATTGTGTTCATCGACGATATTCTTATTTATTCAAAGTCTCGAGCTAATCACGAGCAACACCTTCGTTTGACTTTGGAACTCCTGAAGAAGGAACAACTTTTTGCTAAATTCTCCAAGTGTGAATTTTGGCTTAAAGAAGTTCAGTTTTTGGGACATATTGTCAACGAGCAAGGTATTCATGTGGATCCATCCAAGATTGCAGCAATTAAGGATTGGAACACACCGACGATGCCTACTGAGATTCGATATTTCCTTGGTCTAGCTGGCTATTATCGTCGTTTCATTTCGAACTTCTCGAAGATCATGGTTCCACTCACTGCTTTGACTCAAAAGAATAAGCCTTTTGAGTGGGGACCCAAACAAGAAGAAGTGTTCCAAACGCTGAAACAGAAGCTATGTGATGCTCCTGTTCTATCTTTTCCTGAGGGAAACGATGATTTCGTTGTCTACTGCGATGTATCCAACTTAGGCCTTGGTTGTGTTCTCATGCAACGTGGCAAAGTTATAGTATATGCGTCTAGACAATTGAAAGTTCACGAGAAGAACTATATGACTCATGATCTTGAGTTAGGAGCTGTAGTTTTCGCGCTTAAAATCTGGAGACACTACCTCTATGGTACGAAGTGTGTGGTTTTCACAGACCATAAAAGTCTCCAGCACATTCTTAATCAAAGGAGCTGAACATGAGGCAATGACATTGGATCGAACTCTTGAATGATTACGATTGCGAAATTCGCTACCATCCTGGTAAGACGAATGTCGTAGCCGATGCGCTTAGTCGAAAAGAGCAAGTCAAGCTTCATTCTGTTCAAACTCTATCTGATCTTCAAACTCGTGTTCTTCAAGCTCAGCAATCTTGTGTTTCACAAGATTTGATAGGTAAGGAATTACCACATCAGCTTGAGCTTAAACTCGAAGCGAAGGATGATGGTTTACTCTATTTTAAGGATTGTTTGTGGATTCCGAAACAAGACGATCTTCGCACTTTAGTGATGGACGAATCTCATAAGTCTCGATATTCTATCCATCCTGGTGTTGATAAAATGTACAAGGATCTTCGTATTCAATATTGGTGGCCTGGTATGAAGAAGGATGTTGCCTTGTATGTATCGAAATGCCTAACTTGTCTCAAAGTCAAGGCTGAACATCAACGACCATCTGGTTTGCTTGTACAACCTGAGATACCGGTTTGGAAGTGGGAGAACATTGCCATGGATCTCATCACTAAATTACCGAGTGCATCTAAAGGTCATGATGCTATTTGGGTTGTTATCGATCGATTAACGAAGTCAGCTCATTTTATTCCGATTCGCGAGGATCTATCTACTGATAAACTTGCAAAGATTTATGTTGATGAGATTGTATCACGACATGGTGTTCCTTTGGATATCATATCTGATCGTGATGCTCGATTTTCATCTCATTTTTGGAAGACCATGCAACCTGCTATGGGAACCCAACTAAATCTAAGCACTGCTTATCATCCCCAAACAGATGGACAATCTGAGAGAATGATTCAAACTTTGGAGGATATGCTTAGAGCATGCATGATTGACTTTGGTGGTAATTGGGACTCTTATCTTCCTTTGATCGAGTTCTCTTACAACAATAGTTATCATGTTAGCATTAAAATGGCACCATTCGAGGCTCTCTATGGTCGAAAATGTCGTTCACCTGTCTGTTGGAATGAGACCGGTGAAGCTCAGCTTACTGGACCGGAGCTTGTTCTGGAAACAACAGACAAAATCAAGAAAATTCGTGATAATCTTGTGACAGCTAGATGCCGTCAAAAGAGTTATGCGGATTTACGACGCAAGCCCTTAGAATTCCAAGTCAGAGACCATGTCCTACTCAAGGTGTCACCTTGGAAGGGAGTGGTGAGATTTGGAAAGAAAGGAAAACTTACACCACGATATGTTGGACCATTTAAGATTGTTGAAAGGATTGGAAAGGTTGCCTATCGACTAGAGCTACCTCCAGAGCTTGGAAATATTCATCCGACTTTTCACGTGTCCAATCTGCGAAAGTGTTTAGCTGACGCTGATCTTCACATCCCACTCGACGAAATTCAAATCGATAAAACGATGCACTTTGTCGAGAAACCTGTGGAGATAGTGGACCGTACATACAAATAGTTGAAGAACAAACAAATTCATTTGGTCAAGATTCGCTAGGAATCCAAACGTGGCCCAGATTTTACTTGGGAACGTGAGGACCAAATGAAGGCGAAATATCCGCAATTGTTCTCACAAGTTTCCTCTAGTTAAAATTTCGGGACGAAATTTCCTAAAGTAGGGGGGACTGTGACAACTGTGCTCCGTAATAGATGAACAATGTAAAACAATGTTAATTATCAATAAAACAATGTGTTTTGGGGTTTTATGAGTGTATTTGTGTTTGATGATTTTACGATTCGATTCTGATTTCAAGCTTTAAATCGCTTTCTGGAAGGTTATACGCAAACTGGTGCATGAACGCAGTCAGTTTAATGCGACAAACACTCCCGAATAGTGACATAGGTTTAACATACCTAAAATAACCTTTACATAACTTAGAAATAAGTTTTGGATGGTTTGGTGTGTTGAAAACAAATCTATTCAATCGCAGGGACTATTTATGTCAAACTGCGAAACTATACCGATTCGTATGGTATCGAAGAGTCCAGAACTTGATCATAAGCTAAACATACCATAAATAACCTAAACATAGCTTAGAAATAAGCTTTGAGGGGTTCGGTGTGCAAAAACATGCTTATTTGATCTTACAGGGACTAAAAGTGTCAAAAACGGTGTAAGTTTGCATTTTCGCGCATATCTTACGTTCTTACCACATCTGGACATCCAAAATTTTTGTACACACTAAAATATTTTTATTTTAGTGATCGGCATGCAAAAATACAGTCCTTCACTTAATTTGGTTCGTTTTCGCGTCCGTTTGAGTTTCATCGTAATTTAACGAACAACGCGACCGTACGACCAAACGAGCCAACATCCGATAGTGTTCCAAGCATATTTTGAGTCCTCTAAACTTTATTGACCTTATAGAGCCTTGAAAATGGCTTAACGGGGGTCAAAAGGTCCTGAAATGAGCTTAAACCAAGTGCAGGGACCTGAACTGTCAATTATCAAACTTTTGCTGAACTGGGGAGCCCATACGGGCTGCGTAAGCCCATCCCACATGCTTACGCGGGCCGCCTGAATAGCCCAACAACCAGATTTCAGTTTTCAGCATTCTGTTTGATCTTCAGGGGCTGTTATGGTAAATTCTTTGTGTGATGGGCAAGTTTAAGTGTTCTCCAAGGTCTCTAATCAGTTCCTAACACATGTATGGATATGATTTAATCCTTGATGGCCACACAAACACATGGAATGATCTTGTGAAGTTGCAACAACTATAAATAGCCAAGCAATTTCACTTGTTCATTGCTCATTTCCTAATTCTCTTCTCTACAATTTGATTTGGAGCTCTCTCAAGTGTTTGGAGCTTTCTAATCTGATTATTCTTTGTAGAAAAGATAGCTAGGACCTATTGTAAGTATTCTTTCATGCTTATTCTTTATGTTTAAGCAGAAAGTCTAACAGTTTGGCCAACAGTTTGACTTTCGGTTTTGACCATCAATTGGTCAAGTCAAAGTTCAATTGAACTTTGCAACGTGATTGTAATCACGATGGTTATAATCCTTAGCGATTATACCTACGGATTACCACGTTAACTAGGCGTAGTGACGAGTCAAAGTTTCGGTCAAAATGCGTTTTAGCACGCATTTTGCAATGGAACTATTTTCGGGTATCAAAACCCATTGTTTTGATACCAAATCAGTTTTATAAACTAGTTAAACATGTTTTGACATGTTTAACTCGTCACTCTTAGTTTAGTGCTTGTTTAGGGTCGTAAGTTAAGCGGTCTAAACAACCGCTTAGACTTTCGAACCCGACCCGTTTGGTCGATCTTTAGGATCCGATCAAGCTCGATTAGTGATCATAGTTGCATAGGGAATAACCACTGAGGTTATACCTTATAATCACATAGGATTGGTTAGTTATTTGTTAAGTAGCTTGTATGCCCATAAGAAATGACCAAAACACCCTTTTGAAGCTTAAATCCGTATTATATATATGTGAACATGTTTTTGACATATAATCTGATTTAGTAACATGTTTAGGAATTATTGGGCATATAAGACTTGACATAGCACATACTTAACCATCCGAACATAGTTTTGCGCGAACGACGCGTTAAAGTAGCATAAGCTACCTTAATGGGTCGTAACGGGTCGAAAGCACTTAGGTTAGGTTCTGATTTAGAATGTAGACTTTGTTAAACCATATCACATGAGTTCCAACACTCGTTTGGTTTACAAGACCTCATTCTATCCGATCTTCCGATTTAGGTGTCGGTTTATTTACTAGTGATCCAATTACTAGGTACTACTTGAATTTCCTTGGTTTGTCTGAGCTTCGCTAAGTTCTTTAGATCAAGGATACCCTTCTATTCAATGTGAGTACATAGTTCCCCTATTTTATTGTTTTCAATTGTTTTGGGGTGATTCATATGTATTAAAACGATTTCGATATTTTAAACGATGGTTTCAAAAGCGATAAAGATGGTTTATATTAAACTAATAACGATTTCAATAATGTGAACGAAATCGATGGTTGTAATTACATAACGAATGACATTCATTAGCATTGATCAAGCCGACCGGTATTAGGTTATGGTACCATAGGATCTGACCAATCCCGTTATCAGACTACACCCATGGTTATGTGTGGGGGGTTATGTAGGTAACGACCGAATCTGATGATTGTTAACTTACCCTTTGGTGGTTTGTTAATACGATAAACGAGGTGGTCGAGTCACGAAGGTTTGAATGTTATTATCGAGACAACCATAAGTAGTCTCACAATTAAAACAAATACGATTTTGGGACGAATTAAACGATTTGGAATTACATAAACGATATAAATGATTTGAACGAACGATTGGTTTGGGTTGTGATTAGGTAGTGGGATGGGTCTAACATGATAGAAGCACGGTAGATACGCCGCTGGTACATCTTATATATAAGTGCTTTTATCATATTACATTTCATGTCATTATTTAGTTCACTTGGGAAACGATTTTGAAACTATATCACACAACGAGGTTTTTGAAATGATATAAACCATACGAGTTTTATTAACGAGTTTTAACGTGATATTTTACGAAATGGTTTTCTAAAACAAAATGTTTTTGAGTTAAGAATGATGGCTACGCGATTTTATAAATTATAACCATCTTGATTTGGGTTGGTTAGTCATGTTGCAATATATATTGTACTTTTCAAAACAAGGTTTTCAAGGTATTGCAATATATATAAACGAGCCATGATTCCGATACTCTTATAAAACCTATGTGCTCGCCAGCAATTCTTTGCTGACTTTGTTTTTACATATGTTTCAGCTGATGTTGCGTGATGATTGCTAGGGAGCATGTTCACTTAGGATTCGGACGTCGCCTTAGTGACATAAAAACGATAGTAGACGATGTTTAATTTGTTTGTTTTGGTTGAAATACAATGTAAATTACTTGATAAATCAATAAAACCAAACATTTAACTACCATGGTTATGAAACGATGATTCTGTTACAACACTCCCCGACGTTTCTGCCACGATTTTGTTGTTTTAACGTGGTCGGGGTGTGACATTAATTGTCCAGAATGCTTTCCTACGTGTCAGGAATCAAAACTGTCATAAAAGGGAACATAAAGCACACTAAACTGCGAAATTTAGCACCTTAATGAACAGGTAACCAACCGAACAACCGGACACTACCCGAAACACCAAAATTTCACTCGAAGCATTGTTTTAACATTTCTGAGCTAGTTATGGTCACCGAACATCATAATACATCTTATAAACACATAACACATATAACACTAAATCTTATACTTAGAATCTAACTAATTTTCTTAACCATTCATCACATCCCAACCATATACTCCCTCCCCAATTCGACGGTCACCATTAGGGGACTGGTGTGTGCGGTGTGTTATAAGTTTTTATGTATATTTTAAGCCCTTTTTAACACTTTAGTCAAGTTTTAAGTTTATAAATATTGGTATTTTACTAACACTAAACACACATATGGCAAGTGCACCCATCGTGAGCGTAGTATAGCATTGGTAAGATACCGAGGTCGTCCAAGGACACAAGAGCTTTTAATACCGGTTTATCCTCAACGTCTAATCAAATCAAAAATTTAAAAAAGGGTTTTAAATATGAAAATAAAAACTAAAAATGCTGAAAAATAAAAATACAAATAAAAATAGATAGACAAGATGAATCACTTGGATCCGACTCGCCTTTAGTGTAACCTTTGATGATTTCCACACTTTTGCACTTTTTAAGAGATTATCTTAGTTATAGTAGTAGGCCCCTCTTTTGAAGGTGACGTTACCCTCAACCCAGTAGTTTGAGTCAGCAAGGTTACAATCCTAAAGGGTCGGAATATTGAAAGATAATTAATTAAGTTATTAATGTGTAATGTGGTAGGCCCCTCTTTTGAAGGTGACGTTACCCTCGGCTAAGTGGTTTGAGTCAGCAGGGATACAATCCCAAGTAGCCGGGTTAATGTATTAATAGTAGTTTACATATGAGGGGATCAAGCTATTCGCACCCCCGCCATCCAATACCAGTGGGTATTGAAGGAGGTCCTAGAAAGCTTGACCCAGGTCCTTGCAGGATCTATACATTGAACAAGGCAAGAACCTTACCAAACCATTCCCTTGACCCCCGACCAGGTAGCCAACATATCTCTATATAGACCGTAGAGATATGAATGGTGTAAATCTTTTGATTGACGCCAAGACACCACGGACAAATAATAAGGAAGTTTCACCTTCAACATAAGAAACTAGTTATTAAAGTTATTAATACAAAACCAAATAAAAAGTGCGAAAAGATTAAAAAACAAAAGTATTACAGTAAGAGGCTTAGGCAAACATGGCCTTGGATTGTCAAGAAATCTTACTATCAATCTTGGATCCCGAGACCACTACACACACTCTATGATGGATGATGGATGATGGTGGTGGATGTGGGTTGTAGTGGTGGTGGAGTGTGGGTGAAGTGTGAGAGAGGTGGTTTGCCAAGGGATGCCTTTGAAGTGAACCAAGCACCTCTATTTATAGCCTGCACAGAAGCCCGGACACGGCCCCGTGTCCGCTGGACACGGCCCCGTATCCGCTGGATACGTCCCTGTGTCCATCCACTTTCTCTTTCTTCATTAATTGCAATTTGTCTGCATTAGCTCCACACGCCCCCGTGTGCAGAAGCGTATCTATACTATCAAGATTTTCTTGGATTCAGCGAATCTTAGCATTGACCACGGCGTGTTGAGCTGGGCACGCCCCTGTTTTGGGAAATAGAAGCTTCTATAGCTTTGTCCTTTCTTCAGACACCTGACCACGCCCCCGTGTCCGCTGGGCACGGGGCCGTGGTTAGCCTTCTGTTCACTTGTTTTTGCTTGGGAAGATGCTGTCGAGGGGTCGGGCATGCCATGTTTATTTCTTTTCTTGTAATTATGTTAGATTTTGCTGCATATTTGCTCCTTTTGTTCATTTACGCTTATTTATTCCTGAAAATACAAAAAGAAGACAAAAGCACACTTTTTCCAACATTTGTACTAAAAAAGGGATAGTTTTATGCCTCATTTGATGTAATTTATATGTTGCATTTTACGCACATCAAATAACCCCACACTTGAATCTTTGCTTGTCCTCAAGAAAAACTCTTTATAATGTGACTTACACTCCCAAATGGAATGGGTAGAAGAGAAGTTTTGGGCTTGTCTTGAGTATCGGGAATGCAAGATCCTTATTAGGCTTTATTTTTATGTTATTTACAATCCTATTCGGTATGATTTATTTAGAACATTTCATAAGAGAAATTACTTATTTAGGTATAATATACCTCTTTAAAATTCCATTTATATACAAGTTCACATGCCTCACGGGAGATCACTCAACACTCGGCCGTAGATGTATTTTTGTGAAGCACTCGAGACCGGCATGGAACTTACTTCTACCATATTCTTGCCAAGCAATCAATCCTCCTCCTTTTTAACTATACACCTTTGTAAATATCAAGAGGACTTGGGGAAGGGTTAGGCTTGGGTTAAAGGTAGGTGGTTTTGGGTTTGTGGTTAGTAAAAGGGCTAAAAGCGTAAAAAGCGTCGCTCGTTGTAAAACTTTTTGTTTTTGTGACTTTTATTCAAACGAAGCAATTTCAAACAAAGTTTCTTTTGAGGAACTTGTTTGTTTGTTGCTATACTTCATTTTTTTATAAGGAATGTCACATGAAAACCGAGCTTTTTACTAAAATAAAGGGTTAAAAATAAAAAGGTTTTGGTGGGTAAAGGGTGTTTGTTTTGTGGGTTTAGAAACGAAAAGCTTTAGGCTCAAAGGGGTTAACTAGGGGATTTTTGGTAGGTGGTAAAAAAAAGGGTAAATTACTTTTTGAGTCCCTGTGTTTTATGGGTTTTAACTAGTTGAGTCCAAAAGCAAAAAGTTTAATGACCTGAGTCCCCATAAGCCTTTTCTTTAACCATTTGAGTCCAAATTTCTAACCCAGTTAGAATTTTGTTGTTAAGTTTTGTTAAATTACCAAATTACCCCTATAAAACATAGGGACTCAAAAAGAAAAATAATATATAATCTCCCAATTAACATTAACAGCTTCAAACATCGGCATATGGTATAAACAACTAGCACACCTACCAGCACACACATCATCCCTCCACTCTCTCATCTAGACCCCAACCACCACCATTAACACTACCGCACCACCACTGCACCACCAACATCTCCACTGCACCACCAACATCTCCACCGCAATAAGATCAATCAACTACAAAATTGAGAGATTGTTGAAAAAACCAGTAAAAAGAATTACCGGCAAACAGATTAACTGCACACCGATTGCAATTCAACAACACCTAAAATGTTCATAACAAAAACACTAATGCAGATGCCACCTGCAGCAGATTAACTGCACACCAATTGCAATTCAACACAGTTCACATATCATCAACCACAAACAACACAAATGTAGGTTAAATTACAAACGGAACAACACTTAACACCTAAAAAATCATAAAAAAAACTCACCTGCAGCAAATTAATAGCACACCGATTGCAAATGCAGGTTAAATTACAAACAAAACAACAACACCTAAACCTTTCAAAACCGTTCGTATAACAATAACGTGCCCTAGATATGAAACCGCAACCAACTGTATGAACATAACAAGTGCAGAAATTGGAACCCTAGGTTGGGGGTACAGTGGAGAGCATCACACCTCCGGAAACCTAGGTTCGAATCAGTTCGACTCACCGGAAACATCATACTGCCGGCCATCTTCTTCTCATCCTAGGGTAGTGGTGGTGCGACAGTGATGGTGGCCCCCTTAGGGTGGTGCTGGTGGCAGCGTTAGGGTGGCGGCGGCGACGTTATGGTGGTGGTGGTGGCGGCGTTTGGATGGTGGTGGTGGCGGCGTTTGGATGGTGGTGGTAATGGTGGCGGCGTTAGGTTGGTGGTGGTGATGGTGGTGTGGCTGAGAGAGGGGGGGGGGGAGTAGGAGACAGAGTAATCAACTGTTGTGACTTGTGTGTGACAACCCGCACTAAACCAGGTATCCGTACGACTTAATTAATGATTAATTACTGCTTAATTACTGTGCTTGTTTGAACTAGCTGATGAACTGCTACTTGATATCTGATACACGTACTTACTTGCATCATACTTTACTTATCGTCACTACATTATTTACATACTGAACCTTAGTGACAAACATGATGCACAGTAGCACAATAGCGGATAACCTATTGAACATGCTGATAAAGCCAGCATCAGGCAGACACTGCCTCTAAGGCCTGTAAGAGCCTGAAATGTTTTGCTACACTAGTAGTGAGTGTAGGGATATAAGGGTTGTGGAACTGCGTCTCTAGGAATAAGTCACTATGACTGGATGTGCCTAAAACGTACTCTAAGTACAAAACTCAGCACTTTACAAAATAATTCAGCTTTTAGCTAACTAATAAAGTGCCAAAGCATGAGAAAAATAACACTAGACACTTTCCAAAGTGTCAGGAATAAGTTGTGTCACTAAAATAGTAATAACGACACTTTAAAACTTTGTTAAGCGCTTTAACGGATTACTATCCAACCAAACAACCGGACTATACCCGGAACATGAAAATATTGTTATTTACACTATTTATTTTTTTTCTGAGCTAGTTAGGGTCCCTGATTACCCTAACACCCCTTGTAACGCGTGACACACTACTAACCAAGTTAAGTGTTTAACTAACCTACTTAACTTAACTTTTATCCTAACCATCTAGTTGATATCGAACTAGGACCCCCCCCCCCCCATTCCTAACCGGCCCAACTAGAAGGGGACACACTTGTACCCTTGTTGATTATTATAATCCCACATGTTTAATATCTTCTAGACATAACATCCATTGGGTAATTCACTTGCAATTTGTCTATAAGATCCAAGTATTACACATATGAACATTGTCATCACTTAAACTCGCCAAAGAACTCTCTCTCTCTCCCTAAGAAAGCTACGGCCAAACACCCCTAGTCCATCCATCCATTTTCGATTTGTATCTTGCAAGTTCCAATCATCTACAAGTGTTAAGGGTCGAATATTAGGAAGCTTGGTGCAAACGGAAGGCGAAGGACCTCTCTACTTAGCTTTTATCCACCTCATTTGCGCATAGATTCTTCCCTAGCCTCGAGCTAGAGGTATAATGCTTAAAACTCGTATTCTAACTAATCTAAAGTGGTTAAAAGGATTTTTATCGGTTAAAACTCGGAATCTTGCATTTTGAAGCATTAAAGTTTACTAAAAACACTATAAATGGTGGTTAATAGCTCATAAGTTGTGTAAATGTTATAGTATTTTGGATATATGATTATTTAGGCCCGATCTATGATGTGGTAGCTCGGATCATCGTTTAACCCGGTTTGGTAAGATCATGGATCTTAACATAAGCTTGTTTTGAATAATACAAGGGTTAAAAGGTGAAACTCTACCACACGCGAATCATGAACTTGTGTAAAAGAGTTTTACTTGTGACATTGTGTTTAAAAACTAGCAGATCTACGTATCTGCAAGTGGTATTTTCAAAGAACCACGTAACAAAGAAATCATGTATTTTAAAAGATAGATCTTACACTAACAAGCATGGTTTATATAAACCACAAGTGTGTAAACACTTGTGAAATGAAAGGATCCGACAAAATAACAGTTTTTGTAAAAGATGACGGGAAGTTGTAAAGATAGATTTTCTCTAAAAACGAGGTTTTTACAAGATCAAATTACCTTATATGAAGATCTACTAAATTTAAGGGGATTTACACCACAGTTTTGGGAAAAACTGCAAGTTCATGTAATTTTTGGCAAGTTACACATATGTTGATTAATTGTTGTGAGAAAGTTGTCCAGATCAAATAAAGAAAATTGTTGAGTTGATTTGTTAAAGAAAATGATACGCTTGAAAGCGTGGCCACCTCCAGTTACAGAGGAAACTCTGGCGAAATTTTTCTAACAACCTAACACTTAGAACTATTTACACGACAAGTGTTAGAATTATTTTTAACATGATTTCGAAACATAAATTTCGCCATGACTTTATTTACTAAATATTCGGAGGTGGGATTTTCACAAAATTTAACGTGATAAATATATATATTTTTCACACACTGTTTATGATTATCTTGTGAAAATGCATAAATATTATTTTAGTGTAAAAATAATATTTACGAACGTTAACGAATCCAAAATAATACGAACGCTTTCACCATAAATATATAAGTTACACCGGTAATTATATTACCACTCGATTGTTAAAAACGTAACTTACGCACTTACGAAAATATTTATGAACGCGTGTTTTAACAACGTATTATTGGAGAAAAATTATGTGAAATAATATAATTTGAACGCACATGTATTGAATCCCCCATCCTTGGGAAGGAGATTAACTACCAAGTATATACAGAATGTAAACATGAAATAGTTGTCTAACTATTTCCCAAAGACTTAAACTATAAAGCTAAGGCACGGCTGTCCGTCTAATAGAAATTAGCACCTGTAGGTCGTCGCACAGCTGCGTGGGCAGGAGATACTTGGTAGAGACGCTTCACTGTGAGTTCATGTCCCCCTTTTCTCTAACTGTTTTCAGTTTTCTTAACTGCGGGGGTGAAATACATGTTACTATGATTACGAGTACTTTATACACGGTATGGTTAGCGTAAGGAGGTTTATTACTCAGATCATGTGAGTGGGTAGGAGCAATATGAGGCCATTTGTCCTCATGTTAGGACCGAGGGACAGTAGCGGTAGATCTATCTGGGTGTAGCGAGTCCAACCCCTGAGCCCGCATAATGGACCAGGCGGTGACTTTGTGCCCCAACGCGAAATACGCTAGGTTTGAGTCTCCCTATTTGCACTTCACAAACATCAGTGGCTTTGCAACCCATTGACGATCTCTTTTTCCTTATTGCTACATACCAGGATTTTCATACTCACAAAGGTTTATTTACTCACTTACACACGAACTCGCTCAACATTATTGTTGATTTTTCAACTTACATGTATTTCAGGAAATTAACGGATCTGGCACGGTATGGCACGTTTTCCCGCTGCACTAGTTACGAGATCATCCGGGTTTGGGGAATGTGACTCTTTCCTGGACAAGTCACAGTCCTTAAACTGCGTTTACGTCATGTTGATGTTTATGTTTGTAGAACAATGTCATTAGGAGGTGTTTCCGTTAAGACAATGTTGTTGTAATTGGTTTTCAAAACTTAATCTATGGATGATCTTGCATGGTTTTATTTCATATAGCTTTGTTATGGTTAAGCTATGGTATTAAGAAGTCGCACCAAAATTTACCACGCTTCCGCAAAGCCAGGGTGTGACAGCTTGGTATCAGAGCTCTGATCATAGCGAACTAGGATTCTTTCTCGAGTCTAGACTATGATCACTAGGGCTCTCACGAAAACATTTTTCTGCATACCACTTAAGTCCAGATCCAAAACTTTTTACAAACAGATGTTGAGCACATTTTATTATTTATAGGCTCAGCCTGGAGGGCTGAGGCTCGGTCTGGAGGATCGAGGCTCGGTCTAGGTGACCGAGGTAGTTGAGCACGTTGATTTATTTTAGGCTCAGCCTGGAGGGTTGAGGCTCGATCTGGAGGATCGAGGCTCGGTCTAGGTGACCGAGGTAGTTGGGCATGTTGATTTATTATAGGCTCAGCCTGGAGGGCTGAGGCTCGGTCTGGAGGATCGAGGCTTGGTCTAGGTGACCAAGGTAGTTGGCTAGGAAGAGTAGGCTCAGTCATGAAGGCTGAGGCTCGGTCAAGGGGACCGAGGCTCGATCTGAGAGGTCGAGGTGGAGGATAGAGCAGTCTTAAAGACTGGGAGAAATTGGCTAGTGAGACTAGGAAAATGATTTGAATGCTTACTTGGTGATTATACGATTATATGATTGATTATTATACGTATATGCGTTTGTGTTACAAACATCATGCTTTCATCATATACTAGAAAGATGGACACTACGAATACCATGGCCATAGTGTCAGACGACATAGTTTCATCGAAGCACGAGGTGTACATTTCCAATACTACCGGCACAGACAATGATGACTTTCAGCCCTTTTGCGCTGCCTGAAGTCGTAGCAGAGCCTACTGATGGCCATCTTGTTGGGAATTTGCCCCCTTGCCGCTTATCCTGTTGTTGATATGCCCCCCTCCCGACGTGGCCTCTGACGACGATAACGATCTACTGGAGGAGGACCCATTCGAGGGCAGGGCCCTATTGCTGCTGGTATTAGACTACTGCATGCGGCTCCTGTAGGGGAAACTCATGTCCATTCCCCTATCCCAGACTCGTTTGAGTTTCTGACATCCGCATCTTTGCACATACAGGGAATGCAGCACCACTCACACGACGCCGACCCTGATATGGCGTCATCAGCTGCACCGGATCCCGCCTACAGCTTTGAGTTTGATCGCGATATTGAGGACGATTCTGTTTTTCCACCTGGTTTTGATCCAGACCATGACATTAAGTTCATGCACTTAGACCAGCCCTTAGAGGATCCTGAAACCCCTGTGTTTGTTGATCCAGCTGATCTTGAGATGGAGTTTTTGATCCGGAGCCAGCCGTGGCCCCTGAGCCAGGCGTTGCTCCTGACCCCGCATTGTAGCATGACCCTGTTCATGCCGATGCACCTGCTGTTGCTCCTTGATTGATCATCTGCTTGGACGAGAGAAAATTTGGGGTAACTGTGCAAGACAATTTATTATTACGGGGGCCCACGTAATAAAGACTTGTAGTGCACAGAAATCCTGGTGGACTCTGCGGGTCAAGCTAATGAAAACCAATGTAGCAGGAAATAACTTAAACACGAATGACCAAGGCGATGTAGCCTCGAGTTCATTCTATTACAAGCAACAAGCCAAATTGGCAAGCCTATGTGAAGGCTCGGAAATTTATTTCCCCACTCATACATTGAGTATATTTGCGTGTGAAATTGGGTGATTACATGATGGCTTATGTTGCTATATACACCTCATAGACAATTGAAACGTTGTCTAACCCGCTTCACACCACTTCGACAAAAGGGAATGTCACCCAGACGTGACACAAACACCAGTACGTTGCCAAGGACAGAAGCCGAGCTGCAAGAACGCATCTCACAGATAAATGCACGACATAAAGCCCTCCGCTCTAAGTACAACGATGGCATTACTGGAGATAACCCTCCGACTGGCTGCACCTATAAACAGTTCCTGAACTGCAAGCCTTTGAACTTTGACAGAACAGGAGGCGCCGTTGCATTTGTTCGTTGGTCCGAAAAGACCGACTCCATTCTAAGAATGAGGAACTGTTCGCCCCAACAGAGTGTTACCTATATCTCGGGATTATTTCTAGATAACTCACTCTCATGGTGAAACCTTCAGTCTCAGACCCTTGGCACAGACGCTGCTTATGCACTGAGCTAGAACGAGCTCGAGGAAACGATTGAGGGAAATGTTGTTTTAGGACTGGAATTTAGAAGCTTGAGGTGGAGTTCAGAAATTTGAAGATGGACGAACCAGAAATTCCTGAACTTGTTCAGCGATCGCACGACTTGTCTAGGGTCGCCCCCCTACTTAGTCGAACCAGGGTTCAAAAGGATTGAACGATTCATTTGGACACTTGCACCCCAGACCAGGGGTATGGTTACTACCTCGAAGCCCTCAACCATTGCAGAGGCTATCAATATGGGTGATTTATTTATAACATGAGATGTTATGTGATTGATAACATGAGATGTTATGTGTTGATATTGTTGTATACTTACGTACACTCTACTTACTATGACCTAACCTACGTGAAACGTCTTTTAGAAGATGCCACCAAGACGCAAGATGCGCATACCCACCTCGGAGGCAGAACTTCAAAAGATAATTGCCACAGCTATAGCACAGCACGAGGCCATTCGCTCCGATTGCAGCAAAGGTACCTCAGGAAATAACCCCCCCAACGGCTGCACCTACAAGCAGTTCTTAGACCACAAACCTCGAGAGTTCGACGGCACCGGAGGTGCCTTAGCCTTCGTGCGCTGGGTTGAAAAGACAGATTCTGTCTTACGATTGAGCCAATGTGACCACGAACATCAAGTCAAGTATATAACTGGACTATTGATGGATGAGGCTCTGTCATGGTGGAACCATCAAATTCGGACGATGGGCGAGACCGCTGCGCACGCTATGACGTGGGACGAACTGAAAAATCTGATGCGTGAAAGATATTGCTCGAGGGCAGAAGTCCAGAGATTGGAGACAGAACTGTGGAACTTGAAAATGAAAGGACCAAAGATAGCAGAGTATGTGCAGAGATTTAACGAATTATCACAAGTTGCCTTCCTCCTGGGGACACCAGAGTTTAAGAGAATCGAACAGTTCATAAGGGGATTGGCACCTCAGATTCTAAGCCCGGTAACAACATCAAAACCCTCAACGATCACCGAGGCTATCAACATAAGCATAGCACTCACGGAAGAAGCAGTTAGACGAGGAGAATTTTCCACTGCGGAGGAGAAAAAGGAGACTGAAATAAAGGCATCTGGAGATAACAAGAGGAAGCTCGCAGATTTCAAGATGGTTACTCGGGTAAGTAACAAGAAGAAGGCCAAAAAGGGAAAAGATTACAAGGGTATCCTACCTAAGTGCGACAATTGTTTACGTTATCATGTCGGGCGATGCAAATATGGAAATTGTGGTAACTGTGGCAAGGTGGGAGATGTCAAGGAAACTTGTTGGCAAAATACTGAACATAGTAATGGGGGCCAAGACGGTAGTGAGAATCACGAAGGGGACAACGACAATGATAATTGTCGAGGCAGAATGAGTGATAAACAGAAGCGTGCTCGAGGATGTTTAAACTGTGGAAGCAAAAAGCATTTCAGAAGATATTGCCCGAAAAACAATCAGGCGCAAGGATGAAAGCTCCCCATCGGAGCTAGGGAGGCACGCCAGAGATCCAAGCATGGGTAGCGGTACGTCCCCTATTACTCAATATTATGCATCTGTATTGCCAACTACTGTTGCAAACTTTACGATTCGCAATTCTAGTGTTCAAGGACATAATTGGTTTACGTAGCAAGTGAGTAGTTATTCCAGTACCCATTAGAACTAGCTTAGGGGAAGCTAGTGGAGGCCAACGTGGTAACTGGAATCGGCACGATATAACCCGGAGAGCATAAGTTTACGCTAGATCTATTGCCAGTTGAATTTGGAAGCTTCAACGTGGTAATTGGATGTATTCGTTGGCAAGCGATCAAGCGGAGGTTGGCATCCGCACCTCGATGTCGAATGAAGGAATGATTGTGACTCACGAAGCAAGATACGCCACCGCCGATCACAAATTACTTAGGGCTCGAAAGTTGTTGTGGGAAGGATGTGTTGTTTCCTAGCTCATATCGGGGACAAGGGAGCCGAAGAACTAAGACTTAACGATACCCCCGTGATCGGAGTATACCCTGAAGTCTTCCCCAAAGACTTGCCGGCATAATCTCCTGGACGACAAGTCGAATTTTGGCTTCAACTTGATTCTAGGCGCCGCGCCTATAGCTAGGTCACTTTATAGACCTGAACCACCTGAGAGGCAGGAATTGCCAACACAACTTCAAGAGTTGCTAGACAAAGGATTCCTCAGACCAAACTTCTCACCTTGGGGAGCTCCGGTCCTGTTTGTTAAGAAGAAAGACGGTAGTTTTCAGATGTGCATCGACTACCGGGAGTTGAACAAGTTGACTATCAAGAATAGGTATCCCCTGCCAAGGATCGATGACTTATTTGATCAACTGCAAGGCTCAAGCTTTTATTCAAAGATCGATCTTCGATCTGGATACCATCAGTTAAGGATACAAGAGGAAAGTATCCCAAAGACAGCCTTCAGAACGCGTTATGGACACTACGAGTTCCTTGTTATGCCGTTTGGTTTGACAAACGCACCTGCAGCCTTTATGGATTTGATGAATAGAGTTTGCAAGCCGTACTTGGACAAGTTCGTGATTGTGTTTATCGACGACATCTTGATCTATTCAAGAACAAAGGCCGAGCACGAACAGCATCTAAGAGCTATTTTGGAGCTACTAAAGAAGGAACAGCTGTATGCCAAATTCTCCAAGTGCGAATTTTGGCTACGTGAAGTCCAATTCCTTGGGCACGTGGTAAATGGAGATGGAATCCACGTGGATCCAACAAAGATCGAGGCGATCAAGGATTGGGAAACGCCAAAGACGCCAACCGAGATTCGGCAATTCTTGGGTTTGGTTGGCTATTATCGAAGATTCATTGAGAATTTTTCCAAGATCGCTCAACCATTGACGCTCCTCACCCAGAAAGATAAGAAGTTTGATTGGGGAATCAAACAGGAAGAAGCATTCCAGATACTGAAGGATAAGCTCTGCAATGCGCCAATCTTAGCACTACCGGAAGGTACTGATGATTTTGTGGTATACTGCGACGCATCGCGCCAAGGATTGGGTTGTGTGTTGATGCAACGCCAAAAGGTTATTGCTTACGCATCGCGTCAACTGAAAGTGCACGAAAAGAACTATACCACACATGATTTGGAACTTGGCGCAGTGGTTTTTGCACTAAAGATCTGGAGACACTACCTTTATGGTACGAAGTGTACAATCTTTACAGATCACAAGAGCCTACAGCACATATTCAACCAGAAGGAGTTGAATATGAGGCAAAGACGATGGGTTGAGTTGCTGAACGACTACGACTGCGAGATTAAGTATCATCCAGGGAAGGCGAATGTAGTCGCCGATGCCCTAAGTCGTAAAGAGAGAGTCAAACCCATAAGGGTTAGAGCTTTGGAAATGATTATCCAAACCGATCTCTCCTTGCTCATTCGTGCCGCGCAAAAGGAAGCTCTCAAAGAAGGAAACCTTGAAGAAGAATATCTCCGTGGAATGGAGAAGCTACTGGTACCAAACAAGGAAGGAACGTTATGCTTCGAGAAAAGGATTTGGATTCCTCTGTTTGGTGGTTTAAGGAAAGTTATTTTTGATGAAGCTCACAAAGCACGGTACTCTATCCATCCTGGAGCGGATAAGATGTACCAGGATCTCAAAGATTATTATTGGTGGCCTAGGATGAAAGGCGATGTTGCTGTTTACGTGAGCAAATGTTTAACGTGCGCTAAGGTTAAAGCCGAATACCAGAAGCCTTCAGGACTTCTGCAACAACCTGAGATTCCCAAGTGGAAATGGGAACAAATCTCCATGGATTTTATTACGAAATTGCCAAGAACGCCAAGAGGCCATGACACTATCTGGGTGATAGTGGATCGATTAACGAAGTCAGCACACTTCTTACCTATCAGAGAGAAGGATAATACGAGCAAATTGGCTGAAATTTACATGAGAGAGATCGTCGCGCGCCATGGAGTACCTCTCTCAATCACCTCTGATAGAGACGGAAGGTTTGTGTCAAGAATATGGCAATCCTTCCAAGAAGCCTTTGGCTCACAATTGAATCTGAGCACTGCGTTTCATCCGCAAACTGACGGCCAGAGCGAACGAACGATACAGACTTTGGAAGACATGCTGAGGGCGTGTGTTATGGATTTGGGCGGTAGCTGGGATAAACATTTACCTTTGGTCGAATTTTCATACAACAACAGCTACCACACCAGTATTGGTGTCACGCCATTCGAAGCCCTTTACGGACGCAAGTGCCAATCACCCTTATGCTGGGCTGACGCAGGTGATAGACAGCTTGCTGGTCCCGAAATCGTCCAAGAGACGACAAACAAGATCGCGCAGATCCTTAAACGCATCGAAGCAGCTCGCCACAGGCAAAAGGCCTATGCGGATCCAAACCGGAAACATGTGGATTTCCAAGTTGGAGAAATGGTGTTATTGAAAGTTTCACCCTGGAAAGGGGTGGCACGCTTCGGAAAGCGTGGGAAGTTAAATCCGCGCTACATTGGTCCCTTCAGAATTCTGGAAAGAATAGGACTAGTAGCATATAAGTTGGACCTACCTGCTGAACTGAATGGTGTTCACGATACATTTCATGTATCCAATCTAAAGAAAAGTCCAACTCAAGTCACCGTTGCCATTCCCACCGACGAGATTCATGTTGACGACACGCTCCACTTCGTTGAAGAACCTGTTGAGGTCACGGATTGGAAAGTAAACAAGACCCGCCGGAGCAGTGTCAAGCTCGTCAAAGTTCGTTGGAATGCCAGACATGGTCCTGAATACACCTGGGAACGTGAGGACCGTATGAAAGAGAAATACCCCCACCTTTTTCCTAAGAACCCTGCGTCTACAAGCAGAACTTAAATTTCGGGACGAAATTTATTTAACGGGGGGAGAATGTGACAACCCGCACTAAACCAGGTATCCGTACGACTTAATTAATGATTAATTACTGCTTAATTACTGTGCTTGTTTGAACTAGCTGATGAACTACTACTTGATATCTGATACACGTACTTACTTGCATCATACTTTACTTATCGTCACTACATTATTTACATACTGAACCTTAGTGACAAACATGATGCACAAAAAGCACAGTAGCACAATAGCGGATAACCTATTGAACATGCTGATAAAGCCAGCATCAGGCAGACACTGCCTCTAAGGCCTATAAGAGCCTGAAATGTTTTGCTACACTAGTAGTGAGTGTAGGGATATAAGGGTTGTGGAACTGCGTCTCTAGGAATAAGTCACTATGACTGGATGTGCCTAAAACGTACTCTAAGTACAAAACTCAGCACTTTACAAAATAATTCAGCTTTTAGCTAACTAATAAAGTGCCAAAGCATGAGAAAAATAACACTAGACACTTTCCAAAGTGTCAGGAATAAGTTGTGTCACTAAAATAGTAATAACGACACTTTAAAACTTTGTTAAGCGCTTTAACGGATTACTATCCAACCAAACAACCGGACTATACCCGGAACATGAAAATATTGTTATTTACACTATTTATTTTTTTTTCTGAGCTAGTTAGGGTCCCTGATTACCCTAACACCCCTTGTAACGCGTGTCACACTACTAACCAAGTTAAGTGTTTAACTAACCTACTTAACTTAACTTTTATCCTAACCATCTAGTTGATATCGAACTAGGACCCCCCCCCCCATTCCTAACCGGCCCAACTAGAAGGGGACACACTTGTACCCTTGTTGATTATTATAATCCCACATGTTTAATATCTTCTAGACATAACATCCATTGGGTAATTCACTTGCAATTTGTCTATAAGATCCAAGTATTACACATATGAACATTGTCATCACTTAAACTCACCAAAGAACTCTCTCTCTCTCCCTAAGAAAGCTACGACCAAACACCCCTAGTCCATCCATCCATTTTCGATTTGTATCTTGCAAGTTCCAATCATCTACAAGTGTTAAGGGTCGAATATTAGGAAGCTTGGTGCAAACGGAAGGCGAAGGACCTCTCTACTTAGCTTTTATCCACCTCATTTGCGCATAGATTCTTCCCTAGCCTCGAGCTAGAGGTATAATGCTTAAAACTCGTATTCTAACTAATCTAAAGTGGTTAAAAGGATTTTTATCGGTTAAAACTCGGAATCTTGCATTTTGAAGCATTAAAGTTTACTAAAAACACTATAAATGGTGGTTAATAGCTCATAAGTTGTGTAAATGTTATAGTATTTTGGATATATGATTATTTAGGCCCGATCTATGATGTGGTAGCTCGGATCATCGTTTAACCCGGTTTGGTAAGATCATGGATCTTAACATAAGCTTGTTTTGAATAATACAAGGGTTAAAAGGTGAAACTCTACCACACGCGAATCATGAACTTGTGTAAAAGAGTTTTACTTGTGACATTGTGTTTAAAAACTAGCAGATCTACGTATCTGCAAGTGGTATTTTCAAAGAACCACGTAACAAAGAAATCATGTATTTTAAAAGATAGATCTTACACTAACAAGCATGGTTTATATAAACCACAAGTGTGTAAACACTTGTGAAATGAAAGGATCCGACAAAATAACAGTTTTTGTAAAAGATGACGGGAAGTTGTAAAGATAGATTTTCTCTAAAAACGAGGTTTTTACAAGATCAAATTACCTTATATGAAGATCTACTAAATTTAAGGGGATTTACACCACAGTTTTGGGAAAAACTGCAAGTTCATGTAATTTTTGGCAAGTTACACATATGTTGATTAATTGTTGTGAGAAAGTTGTCCAGATCAAATAAAGAAAATTGTTGAGTTGATTTGTTAAAGAAAATGATACGCTTGAAAGCGTGGCCACCTCCAGTTACAGAGGAAACTCTGGCGAAATTTTTCTAACAACCTAACACTTAGAACTATTTACACCACAAGTGTTAGAATTATTTTTAACATGATTTCGAAACATAAATTTCGCCATGACTTTATTTACTAAATATTCGGAGGTGGGATTTTCACAAAATTTAACGTGATAAATATATATATTTTTCACACACTGTTTATGATTATCTTGTGAAAATGCATAAATATTATTTTAGTGTAAAAATAATATTTACGAACGTTAACGAATCCAAAATAATACGAACGCTTTCACCATAAATATATAAATTACACCGGTAATTATATTACCACTCGATTGTTAAAAACGTAACTTACGCACTTACGAAAATATTTATGAACGCGTGTTTTAACAACGTATTATTGGAGAAAAATTATGTGAAATAATATAATTTGAACGCACATGTATTGAATCCCCCATCCTTGGGAAGGAGATTAACTACCAAGTATATACAGAATGTAAACATGAAATAGTTGTCTAACTATTTCCCAAAGACTTAAACTATAAAGCTAAGGCACGGCTGTCCGTCTAATAGAAATTAGCACCTGTAGGTCGTCGCACAGCTGCGTGGGCAGGAGATACTTGGTAGAGACGCTTCACTGTGAGTTCATGTCCCCCTTTTCTCTAACTGTTTTCAGTTTTCTTAACTGCGGGGGTGAAATACATGTTACTATGATTACGAGTACTTTATACACGGTATGGTTAGCGTAAGGAGGTTTATTACTCAGATCATGTGAGTGGGTAGGAGCAATATGAGGCCATTAGTCCTCATGTTAGGACCGAGGGACAGTAGCGGTAGATCTATCTGGGTGTAGCGAGCCCAACCCCTGAGCCCGCATAATGGACCAGGCGGTGACTTTGTGCCCCAACGCGAAATACGCTAGGTTTGAGTCTCCCTATTTGCACTTCACAAACATCAGTGGCTTTGCAACCCATTGACGATCTCTTTTTCCTTATTGCTACATACCAGGATTTTCATACTCACAAAGGTTTATTTACTCACTTACACATGAACTCGCTCAACATTATTGTTGATTTTTCAACTTACATGTATTTCAGGAAATTAACGGATCTGGCACGGTATGGCACGTTTTCCCGCTGCACTAGTTACGAGATCATCCGGGTTTGGGGAATGTGACTCTTTCCTGGACAAGTCACAGTCCTTAAACTGCGTTTACGTCATGTTGATGTTTATGTTTGTTGAACAATGTCATTAGGAGGTGTTTCCGTTAAGACAATGTTGTTGTAATTGGTTTTCAAAACTTAATCTATGGATGATCTTGCATGGTTTTATTTCATATAGCTTTGTTATGGTTAAGCTATGGTATTAAGAAGTCGCACCAAAATTTACCACGCTTCCGCAAAGCCAGGGTGTGACATTGTGAGTGTGTGTTAGTATTTATGTATTATTAATAATTAATAATAATAATATGTAGGGGCATTTTAGTCTTTTAATGAAAAGCTAACAGAAAATTCTAACAGTGTTAGAAATTTGGACTCAAATGGTTAAAGAAAATGCTTATAGGGACTCAGGTCGTTAAACTTTTTGGTTTTGGACTCAAGTAGTTAAAACACATAAAACACAGGGACTCAAAAAGTAATTTACCCTAAAAAAATGAAAAATAATGGTGTTGAAAAGAAAAAGGGTTAGTCCTAATGCCTCCATCATTCACTTACTTGGGTTTGAGTTGATAAGGACTGGGAATGTATCGTCATGGCAAGTTCTAGAGTCGTAAGAAACCAAGTGACTATTTACAGAAGAAACGAAAAATGAGTATTTAGTTTAAAGATGTGTGCTTGTATGCTCAATAAAGGCTCAAAACTCACTTTTTGTGGGAATGGGTTTATAATATGATCAAGTATATATAATCAAATTTTAACTAGATTTGTCATGCCGTTTCATAATTTTCTTATGTTGGTTCTTTTTATCACGACACTATCGGTTTTAAATTTGTAAAAATATGACCTTTTTAGAACTTTTTATTCCCAAATTAAACCAAGACAAGTAAAAAAAATGAAAAGTTATTGAAAAATATTTGGGGTGATTAACGGTTCCAATAGAGTTTTGTGTAAGGCTTGTTATTAGGACAAGCAAAATTCAAGGTTTTAGCATCCCCCACACTTAAATTACACATTGTCCTTAATGTGTCCCAAAAATAAATTTTTAGGTTGATTAAATGTGTAAAAAGGTGTGAAAAGCAATATTTTATGTTACTGGGCATCTGGACACAGGCCCGTGTTGATCCGGGCACTGCCCCTTGTTTAGATTGCCAGTATCATAGTTTACAGGAGGCTGGGCACGGGGGCGTGTTCAGTGAACATGGCCTCATGTCCAGTTAGCTGTACTGGGCATTTTCTGTAGATCCTTGGGCACGGGACGTGTTGGCTTGGCACGGCCCCGTGCTGAACTTGCTGTAATGAAGAAAAATTATCGGAAGGCTCTGTTTTTGTGCATGGGGTGTGGGTTCAAGTTTCCCTTAGTAACTTCCATCATCCTGAGTGTGCTTTAGACATTACAACATCATCCAAACACCATTTAATAATTGAAAACCATCATTCATTGGAAATAACAAATTTTATAAGGTCCTAGAAAATTAAAAATAAAGCAGAACAATAGAAAACTAAAAAGTTCCTAAGATAGATAGGTCAAGTGATACATGAAATCATCCTAAGGAGTTCTACCCTTATTGTAGGAATATCAAAAACCCAAAAATAGCTTCCCGGTATTTAAAGGCATCGTAGAACTCGGAACCGAGGGGTATCCCTTATATGTCGTTGAGCCATTCTTCAATCTCTCTCGGGAGGAAGAAGGCGGGCTCATTTTCCACAACATCTTGTGGAGGAGGAGCGACGGCAACCGGGACCCATTGTAATATGTCTCGAGGGGGTTCCGTGTGCATGGCATACCACTCGGCTGGCATGATGACTTCTGGTACCACATTCCATGCCCTTTGTGTAATGATTGGTACCAAAGGAGGAGAAGCGAGAATATTCAACCTTTGGTGCAAAAGGTTGACTTCTCGGAGACATCCTTCTAGCCCCACCGTCAAATGATTGATACGGTCGACCAAAGCTTCCTCTACTCCCGTCATTTCATTGATGGCCTCCCTCAAGGCATACACGTAGTTTATAAGAGAGTCTTCTACGAATGACCTTCTCCCATGTCGGTTGTTCCTGGAGTGTGATGAAGATGTTCCGCTATTTCTGCTCGATATTCTAAGAAAACAAACCGAAAAGAGTTCATTTAAATGAAACAGTACCTCGAACATGGCCCCGTGCTCACCGAGCACGGCCCCGTGTTCACCTCTCTGCAGTTTTTTTGAAACAAGGAATCTTGGTGCTTTAAATTATTTTCTTACTTTTGAAGCATTTTTAAGAAAAAATAACTTAAAACAGTATTGTAAAACTTATTTTTAACAAGATTTCTTGAATAAAAACCTAACAAATATTACAATAAAGCTTGAAAACATAGAGATTTCAAACTTTAATGGAGGTTTTGAGGAAAAATGAAGAAGAAGGCAATGTAAAAAAGTAGAAAAGACAAGATGATTGTTGAGAACCTTCTTTAGAATTTACCTAGTATGGTATATGTGAAGATCCCACCAAATCTTTGTCTATGGAATGGGTCCAAGAGTGTAGGAATCTTGCTGCATTTACAGAAAATGACAGCACGCTGGACACGGCCCCATAAGAGTCTGGTTTCTGCTGTGCTGGAGGTACCTTATGGACCGTAAGAGTCCATGCCATACGGTCCGTATGGCTTCTGTAGACATCAGGTTTTGAATTTTGGCAGTTTTAGTCCCTGAGCTTGTTTTGTCGCGTTTTGGCATTTCTAACACCCGTCAAGCCCATTTTCAAGCTCCATGATGAAGTTAAAGTATATTTAACTTGAATTATGCTAAAAAATGTCACGGATGTCGCTTTGTTTGGTTGTACGGTTGAAGTTTTCGGTTAATTACGACGAAAATCGTAACGGACGCGAAAACGATCTTAATTGCGAAACGAATGGTAGTTTTGCATTCCTATCACTAAAATACAATATTTTAGTGATTAAAAATTTTTTGGATGTCAGGTTATGGTCAGAACGCGAGATATGCATGAGTTTGCATACTTTCACAGTTTTGACACTTTTACTCCCTGTGATCAAATAAGCGTATTTTCACGTACCTAACCCCTCAAAACTTACCTCTATGCTATGTAAAATGTATTTAGGGTATGTTTCGCTTATGATCTTGTTCCGGAATGTACGTTTCTATGCGAATTGGTAGACTTTTGCAGTTTGTCGCAAATAGTCCCTATGATCGAATAAACTTGGTTTTGCCATACCAAACCCTTCAAAACTTATTTCTAAGTTATGGAAAGGTTATTTAAGGTATGTTAAGCTTATGTCACTATTCCGGAGTGTATGTCGCATTAAACTAATTATGTTTACGTAACAGATTGCGTATAACTTCCAGAAAAGCTTCTTGAGAGTTCGGAATCATACGAAATTTGATATGTGTACTTATCCACGATAATGAAACACAAGATTTCATTGGATTCGTATTTGTATGATGGTCGTAGAGGCACAAATGTCATAGTCTCCCCTACTTTAAGAAATTTCGTCTCGAAATTTAATTTAGAGGAAAGTTGGGAAAACTGATGTGGATGTTCCGCTTTCAAATAATCCTCCATTCCGTGAGTAAAACTCTGGGCCACGTCTGGATTTCCAGCAAACTTTGTTATTCGTACCCGTCTGTTGTTTGTAGGGAAGAGTTCGGATCCGAAGATTTAAACTCCATTCCAATAGGTTTATCTATGATTGTACCGAATCTCAAGAGTGACATGTAATTGTCAAAATGATATCCCTGTTGTAGTAAAATATGGAGAGCGTGTGAATTGGAGTTTCGAACAACGGATAGAGAGAATGTTTCCTATGAAGACTATTGTAGGAAACTTGTGTGTGCTTGAAATTGGAGTCGAAAATTATAACATAAATCAACATTGGTCAAGGTCCAAAACTTCTAGTAACTTAAATAACGCTGCGCTCGCAATGTAATAAGGAACACTTATATATAGGTAGTACCATCGGCGTATCCACCATGCCCTGATTACATTGTTCTCGTTTCGTTATTCTTATCATTATAGGTTCTTACACATGAAAAAACTTGCTGTGGTTTCTGGCACTGAATTCCATAATTATGTATGCATCCATAATTACGCAATTCCTTGCACAGTCCGCACAGTTCATTTTATAATGTGTAGGGGAAAAATCAAACGAATAATCCTGTGATGACTTTGACTAGACTACCATAGAGTCTCTTTAACTAGATCAATGAATGATCTCTTTAAATAGACCACCAAAGAGTTTCTTCAACTGGATCACCAAAGGATCTCTTTAAATAGATCGACGAATGATCTCTTTAACTAGTAGATCGATGAATGACCTCTTTAACTATATCAACACATGATATCTTTAACTAAATTGGAGAATCAATCTCTTTAACTACATCAATGAATGATGTCTTTAACTAGATCAACGCATGATCTCTTTAACTAGACCACCAAAGGGTCTCTTTAACTATATCAACACATGATATCTTTAACTAGATCAACATATGACCTCTTTAACTAGAACACCAAAGGGTCTCTTTAACTACATCAACGAATGATGTCTTTAACTAGATCAACGCATGATCTCTTTAACTAGACCACCAAAGGGTCTCTTTAACTACATCAACGAATGATGTATTTAACTAGATCAACGAATGATCTCTTTAACTAGACCACCAAAGGGTCTCTTTAACTACATCAACGAACAATGTCTTTAACTAGATCAACGCATGATCTCTTTAACTAGACCACCAAAGGGTCTCTTTAACTACATCAACGAATGATGTCTTTAACTTTGGAATAGTACTTTACAATCCAAGGGTGTTAACTATTGCATAGAAGCCCATTAAGGACTTAAGATAGTACTTTTGGATATCCTTTTTAGAAGGATCTAAGAATCCATCATATGAAGATATGGAAGACTCTACAAGGATTTGGATAGCAAGCATTGGGATCACACATAACACATAAACACATAATCATATAATTGTCATCTTGCTCATCAACTTGTTATCGATTTGTACACTTGCCTTTAAAGTACACCAGGAATCCAATCAATGGACTTCAATTAGTACTTTAAACATCCTCAAGAATCTAACTATGAAGATAGGAAGATCTTATAAGGATTCGGTTTTGTCCTCAATGAATCGTATCATACGTATTAAAGCACACAAAGAATCCAATTAAGGACTTTGATTTTGCGCTTTAAACATCCAAAAGGATCTAACTATGAAGATAGGAAGATCCTATAAGGATTTTTTTTTGGAATTCGGGTAGCGAGAAATTCTTTCAAAACTTTGTACTAGGTATGCTAAGTCAACATATGAAGTATAGTATTTATGAAATCAAGGTGTTAGATATGCTAAGTCAACATATGAAGCAAATAGGATCCTTGAAATCAATGTGCTAGGCATGCTAAATCAACATACGAAGCAGAATGTCCTTGGAAATCGTGTACTACGTATGCTCAGTCAACATACGAGCAGAGTGTCTTTGAAAACTATGCATGGGATCTTTGAAAATATGTTTAATATTTTTGAAACATTATATAGTGTTTTTGAAATCATGTTCTAGGTATACTAGGTAAATATGTTTATAAAATGTTTTAAAACCATATGAAATGTCTTTGGAATCATGTATGAGGTTTTTGAAAACATGGATGATGTTTTTGAAATTATGTACTTGGTATTTTGGGAAATACACTATGTTTAAATATTTTCAAAACCATGTGAAATGTTTTTGAAATCATATAAGATGTCTTTGAAATCATATACTATGTATATTGTTATGAAAACCAGAATGTAATGATATGTACATAGACATATCGCATAAGACCAATTAAGGACTTATGAAAAGTACCCTTAGATATCCAAGCAAGGATTTAAAGTGGTACTTTGAGTATTCGTCCAGAGTTGTAACTTGTACCTCGTACTTTGTTTCTTGGAAGAAACGAGTACTTAGGATTTTTGTGGAGATCGCGAGCGATCACAAAAATGGAAGAAGTACGAGAGTAGTTTGTCTTGCAAGGAACATGATTCCTTTTTATTGGTATTGTAGGGGTATGCCATACATACACGTGTTCATATTGACTTTGTAAATAAAATGGAAATGACCAATTTTATTTATAGAACAACCAAAGTGTTTCAAGATACACAGAAAACAGGAAAGTTTAAGTGTTTATTCAGACAATAGCATAAGCCTTGATATTGCCAGTGTTAATCTTGTGCCCATTCGTTGATTCGTCATTTGCCAGCCAAGTTAATTGAAGTGGTTAGGATAACCACAATTGAAGCAGATTCCATGTGGATAGTTAGGACAAACATGTATCGTGTGAGGAGTTGCGATAAATTGAGTAGGAACTGCCATAGCTTGGTTTGTCGTAGCGGCTAAATGACAGACATTTGCTGTATGACCAAAACGTCCACAGTTTGAGCATTTTCGGCATTGGACCCTGGCATGGTGATGAAGGTTACATTGATTGCACAGAGGAGCTTTTCCTCTGTATGGTTTCTTAGCTGGTGGTGATGCCACCTGGCTAGGTCCCACTTGGCTAAGCGGAACTAGAGCAATCGCTGTAAGATTCTTTGAAGCTTTATGCTTCTTTGATTTTCTTGAAGGCTTGGCTTTTGCCATCTTAGGTGCCTCATGAGTAGTTTCATCGTTGAGATGAGACATGGTGACAACTAACTCAGTGGTCCCACGAAGTACTGTGCTTAGTTGTTGGGCAATTGTAGCAGCCAGTTCGGACCTCTGAGTATCGCTGCGATGAGGATAAATTCTAAAGATAGTGGAAAATATGTGTGACAACCGTCAATTTTCCGTGTATCCGTACAATAATTAAACAGTAATTTGTATCTTAATGACTGTGCCTGATTTGGATTAATGACATGAATGATATTCTGATTACTATCATATACATACAAGTGCATCACATGTTGCATGATTATTTATCATTATTGCATGAAACACGATATGATTCAATTAGTGCACGAAACAAAGTTAGCACAGTTATCAGACGAACTAGAAGTACTGACAGGAGTTCAGTACTCAGACAGACATGATATTAAGACACAGAATGAGCCCTAAACCAAGAGTTACACTAGTATAGTGTGTAGGGAAGTATGGATCATAAAACTGTATTCCTAGTGATAGTTTAAGTGCCGAAAAGTGCCTAAAACTCTTAAAAACTGCATAATTCTGCATATTTAAGCAAAAATCAGGAATTTAACAACAATATATAATGCAGAATTATGGTTTAATGGTCCAGAATACTTTCCTAAGTGTCAGGAATCAAAACTGTCATAAAAGGGAACATAAAGCACACTAAACTGTGTAATTTAGCACCTTAATGAACAGGTAACCAACCGAACAACCGGACACTACCCGAAACACCAAAATTTCACTCGAAGCATTGTTTTAACATTTCCGAGCTAGTTATGGTCACCGAACATCATAATACATCTTATAAACACATAACACATATAACACTAAATCTTATACTTAGAATCTAACTAATTTGCTTAACCATTCATCACATCCCAACCATATACCCCTTCCCCAATTCGACGGTCACCAATAGGGGACTGGTGTGTGTGGTGTGTTATAAGTTTTTATGTATATTTTAAGCCCTTTTTAACACTTTAGGCAAGTTTTAAGTTTATAAAACACGATATTTTACTAACACTAAACACACATACGGGCAAGTGCACCCATCGTGAGCGTAGTATAGCATTGGTAAGATACCGAGGTCGTCCAAGGACACAAGAGCTTTTAATACCGGTTTATCCTCAACGTCTAATCAAATCAAAAATTTAGAAAAAGGTTTTAAATATGAAAATAAAAACTAAAAATGATGAAAAATAAAAATAAAAATAAAAATAGATAGACAAGATGAATCACTTGGATCCGACTCGCCTTTAGTGATACCTTTGATAATTTCCACACTTTTGCACTTTTTAAGAGATTATCTTAGTTATAGTAGTAGGCCCCTCTTTTGAAGGTGACGTTACCCTCAACCCAGTAGTTTGAGTCAGCAAGGTTACAATCCTAAAGGGTCGGAATATTGAAAGATAATTAATTAATTTATTAATGTGTAATGTGGTGGGCCCCTCTTTTGAAGGTGATGTTACCCTCGGCTAAGTGGTTTGAGTCAGCAGGGATACAATCCCAAGTAGCCGGGTTAATGTATTAATAGTAGTTTACATATGAGGGGATTAAGCTATTCGCACCCCCACCATCCAATACCAGTGGGTATTGAAGGAGGTCCTAGTAAGCTTGACCCAGGTCCTTGCAAGATCTATACACTGAACAAGGCAAGAACCTTACCAAACCATTCCCTTGACCCCCGACTAGGTAGCCAACATATCTCTATATAGACCGTAGAGATATGAATGGTGTAAATGTTTTATTTTATATAGACAATAAAATTACGCTAAGACACCACGGACAAATGATAAGGAAGTTTCACCTTCAACATAAGAAACTAGTTATTAAAGTTATTAATACAAAACCAAATAAAAAGTGCGAAAAGATTAAAAAACAAAAGTATTACAGTAAGAGGCTTAGGCAAACATGGCCTTTGATTGTCAAGAACTCTTACTATCAATCTTGGATCCCGAGACCACTACACACACTCTATGATGGATGATGGATGATGGATGATGGTGGTGGATGTGGGTTGTAGTGGTGGTGGAGTGTGGGTGAAGTGTGAGAGAGGTGGTTTGCCAAGGGATGCCTTTGAAGTGAACCAAGCACCTCTATTTATAGCCTGCACAGAAGCCCGGAAACGGCCCCGTGTCCGCTGGACACGGCCCTGTGTCCATCCACTTTCTCTTTCTTCATTAATTGCAATTTGTCTGCATTAGCTCCACATGCTCCCGTGTCCGCTGGGCACGGCCCCGTGTGTAGAAACGTATCTGTACTATCAAGATTTGCTTGGATTCTGCGAATCTTAGCATTGACCACGGCCGAGTTAAGCTGGGTACGCCCCCGTGTTGGGAAATAGAAGCTTCTATAGCTTTGTCCTTTCTTCAGATACCTGACCATGCCCCCGTGTTCGCTGGGCACAGGGCCGTGGTTAGCCTTCTGTTCACTTGTTTTTTGCTTGGGAAGATGCTGTCGAGGGGTCGGGCATGCCACGTTTATTCCTTTTCTTGTAATTATGTTAGATTTTGCTGCATATTTGCTCCTTTTGTTCATTTACACTTATTTAATCCTGAAAATACAAAAGGAAGACAAAAGCACACTTTTTCCAACATTTGTACTAAAAAAGGGATAGTTTTATGCCTCATTTGATGTAATTTATATGTTGCATTTTACGCACGTCAAATAACCCCACACTTGAATCTTTGCTTGTCCTCAAGAAAAACTCTTTATAATGTGACTTACACTCCTAAATGGAATGGGTAGAAGAGAAGTTTTGGTCTTGTCTTGAGTGTCGGGAATCCAAGATCCTTATTAGGCTTTATTTTTATGTTATTTACAATCCTATTCGTTATGATTTAGTTAGAATATTTTATAAGAGAAATTACTTATTTAGGTATAACATGCCTCTTTAAAATTCCATTTATATACAAGTTCACATGCCTCACGGGAGATCACTCAACACTCGGCCGAAGATGTATTTTTGTGAAGCACTCGAGACCGGCATGGAACTTACTTCTACCATTTGCTTGCCAAGCAATCAATCATCCTCCTTTTTAACTATACACCTTTGTAAATATCAAGAGGACTTGGGGAAGGGTTAGGCTTGGGTTAAAGGTAGGTGGTTTTGGGTTAGTGGTTAGTAAAAGGGCTAAAAGCGTAAAAAGCGTCGCTCGTCGTAAAACTTTTTGTTTTTGTGACTTTTATTCAAACGAAGCAATTTCAAACAAAGTTTCTTTTGAGGAACTTGTTTGTTTGTTGCTATACTTCATTTTTTTATAAGGAATGTCACTTGAAAACCGAGCTTTTTACTAAAATAAAAGGGTTAAAAATAAAAAGGTTTTGGTGGGTAAAGGGTGTTTGTTTTGTGGGTTTAGAAACGAAAAGGTTTAGGCTCAAAGGGGTTAACTAGGGGGATTTTGGGTAGGTGGTAAAAAAAATGAAAAATAATGGTATTGAAAAGAAAAAGGCTTAGTCCTAATGCCTCCATCATTCACTTACTTGGGTTTGAGTTGATAAGGACCGGGAATGTATCGTCATGGCAAGTTCTAAAGTCGTAAGAAACCAAGTGGCTATTCACAGAAGAAACGATAAATGAGCGTTTAGTTTAAAGATGTGTACTTGTATGCTCAATAAAGGCTCAAAACTCACTTTTTGTGGGAATGGATTTATAATGTGATCAAGTATATATAATCAAATTTTAAATAGATTTGTCATGCCGTTTCATAATTTTCTTATGTTGGTTCTTTTTATCACGACACTATCGGTTTTAAATTTGTAACAATATGACCTTTTTAGAACTTGTTATTCCCAAATTAAACCAAGACAAGTAAAAAAAATGAAAAGTTATTGAAAAATATTTGGGGTGATTAGCGGTTAGAGTTTTGTGTAAGGCTTGATATTAGGACTAGCAAAATTCAAGGTTTTAGCATCCCCCACACTTAAATTACACATTGTCCTCAATGTGACCCAAAAATAATTTTTTAGGTTGATTAAATGTGTAAAAAGGTGTTAAAAGCAATATTTTATGTTACTGGGCATCTGGACACGTGCCCGTGTTGATCCGGGCACTGCCCCATGTTCAGATTGCCAGTATCATAGTTTACAGAAGGCTGGGCACGGGGGCGTGTTCAGTGAACATGGCCTCGTGTCCAGTTACCTATACTGGGCATTTTCTGCAGATCCTTGGGCACGGGGCGTGTTCGCTTGGCACGGCCCCGTGCTGAACTTGCTGTAATGAAGAAAAAATATTGGAAGGCTCTATTTTTGTGCATGGGGTGTGGGTTCAAGTTTCCCTTAGTAACCTCCATCATCTTGAGTGTGCTTTAGCCATTACAACATCATCCAAACACCATTTAATAATTGAAAACCAACATTCATTGGAAATAACAAATTTTATAAGGTCCTAGAAAATTAAAAATAAAGCAGAAAAATAGAAAACTAAAAAGTTCCTAAGATAGATAGGTCAAGTGATACATGAAATCATCCTAAGGAGTTCTACCCTTATTGTAGGAATATCAAAAACCCGAAAATAGCTTCCCGGTATTTAAAGGCGTCGTAGAACTCGGAACCGAGGGGTATCCCTTAGATGTCATTGAGCCATTCTTCAATCTCTCTCGGGAGGAAGAAGGCGGGCTCATTTTCCACAACATCTTGTGGAGGAGGAGCGACGGCAACTGGGACCCCTTGTAATATGTCTCGAGGGGGTTCCGTGTGCATGGCATACCACTCGACTGGCATGATGACTTCCGGTACCACTTTCCATGCCCTTTGTGTAATGATTGGTACCAAAGGAGGAGAAGCGAGAATATTCAACCTTTGGTGCAAAAGGTTGACTTCTCGGAGACATCCTTCTAGCCCCACCTTCAAATGATTAATACGGTCGACCAAAGCTTCCTCTACTCCCGTCATTTCATTGATGGCCTCCCTCAAGGCATACACGTAGTTTATAAGAGAGTCTTCTACGAATGACCTTCTCCCTTGTCGGATGTTCCTGGAGTGTGATGAAGATGTTCCGCTATTTCTGCTCGACATTCTAAGAAAACAAACCGAAAAGAGTTCATTTAAATGAAACAGTATCTCGAACATGGCCCCGTGCTCACCGAGCACGGCCCCGTGTTCACCTCTCTGCAGATTTTTTTTGAAACAAGGAATCTTGGTGCTTTAAATTATTTTCTTACTTTTGAAGCATTTTTAAGCAAAAATAACTTAAAACAGTATTGTAAAACTTATTTTTAACAAGATTTCTTGAATAAAAACCTAACAAATATTACAATAAAGCTTGAAAACATAGAGATTTCTAACTTTAATGGAGGTTTTGAGGAAAAATGAAGAAGAAGGCAATGGATAAAAGTAGAAAAGACAAGATGGTTGTTGAGAACCTTCTTTAGAATATACCTAGTATGGTATATGTGAAGATCCCACCAGATCTTTGTCTATGGAATGGGTCCAAGAGTGTAGGAATCTTGCTGCATTTACAGAAAATGACAGCACGCTGGACACGGCCCCGTGTCGGCTGGACTCGACCCCGTGTCGGCTAGACACGGCCCCGTGTTCAGACAAAATTCTGACACTTTTTGTCCGTATTCTGACCAAAAGTCAGAAGGGAATCTCTGGGTGGACAAGGGGGCGTGCTGCCCTGGACACGACCCCGTAACTAGAAGTTGTTTATGAAGTTTCGTCTATTTTCAAGGAGTTTATCCAGATCGGGCGGTTCTTTACTGGACGGAACAACATCGAAGTGCCTGAGATATCTAAGTTGCCCTAGTTTTAGACAATAACGCAAGAGGTTATCGGAAAGGGTGATTCTTAAGCTAAATACCCGTGGGCAAAACCAACCTTTATTTCCCTTATCCGGGCTCTCGTTAAAGAAGGTATATGTCGAATCGCTCAGGTCTATGTATGCATCGGCAGAAAACGATGGGGAGTCCTTCACGGCACAATCGACACAGGGACGACTATCGGTCAAGTCCTCGCAAGAGTTAGAGGTGATTTCGGGAGCAACGATGTTGTTATAATCCGAATGCGATCTCAATAATTCTCCTTGATCGTCGTCTTGAGATGAATTAGTTATATCCATCTCAAGTTCTTTTATCCATCGTAGAATTAATTCTTCCATTTGAAATGATTCTTCAAAAATCATTTCATCTCGAAGGGATGATTGAGAGCATTTGAGGGAGAGATAGGGATTGTTTTTACTTTCGCCCATCTTAAGGCTACAGGAAAACAATGGGTCTATATAGTGGGGATTGTAATTTAAAAAATAACATTTTAAATCTTCATGAGTTCCGCCACATATTTGACACCACGTACCATAAGAGGAGCGAAAGTAAAAATTATCAGTATCACTCATGATTGAGTCAGAAATTACCAGCCGTCGTGATCTTACGGCTCTGTTTTCAGTATCTGAAGTTTGGGCACGGGACGTGATCAGTGGGAACGGCCCAGTGTTCAGCTACTGTCTGATTTAAAACAGGATTGCCAGTACCAAAGATTGGGCACGGGGCGTGTTCAGTGGGCACGGCCCCGTGCTGAGCTTCTGCAGAAATTGAAAAATCTAGAAAAATCCTAAAAAAATAGAAAAATAAGAAAAACGATTAGGCCGTTGATTCCTAACTTTCTTAAAATCCTTGTGTCCTCGCCAACGGCGCCAAAAACTTGGTATGTGCGGTGTGTTATAAGTTTTTATTTATATTCTAAGCCCCTTTTAACACTTTAGTCAAGTTTTAAATTTATAAAACACGATATTTTACTAACACTAAACATATATATGGGCAAGTGCACCCATCGTGAGCGTAGTATAGCGTTGGTAAGATACCGAGGTCATCCAAGGACATAAGAGCTTTTAATACCGGTTTATCCTCAACGTCTAATCAAATCAAAATTTTAGAAAAAGGTCTTAAATATGAAAATAAAAACTAAAAATTTTGAAAATAAAAATAAAAATAAAAACAGATAGACAGGATGAATCACTTGGATCCGACTCGCCTTTAGTGTAACCTTTGATGATTTCCGCACTTTTGCACTTTTTAAGAGATTATCTTAGTTAAAGTAGTAGGCCCCTCTTTTGAAGGTGACGTTACCCTCAACCCAGTAGTTTGAGTCAGCAAGGATACAATCCTAAAGGGTCGGAATATTGAAAGATAATTAATTAAGTTATTAATGCGTAATGTGGTAGGCCCGTCTTTTGAAGGTGACGTTACCCTCAGCTAAGTGATTTGAGTCAGCAGGGATACAATCCCAAGTAGCCGGGTTAATGTATTAATAGTAGTTTACATATGAGGGGATCAAGCTATTCGCACCCCCACCATCCAATACCAGTGGGTATTGAAGGAGGTCCTAGTAAGCTTGACCCAGGTCCTTGCAGGATCTATACACTGAACAAGGCAAGAACTTTACTAAACCATTCCCTTGACCCCCCGACCAGGTAGCCAACATATCTCTATATAGACCGTAGAGATACGAATGGTGTAAATCTTTTATTTTATATAGACAGTAAAATAATGCCAAGACACCACGGAAAAATGATAAGGAAGTTTTACCTTCAACATAAACAACAACAACAACCATACCCAGTAAATCCCACAAATAGCAAAGCTACTTATAGGGTCTGGGGAGGGTGGGATGTAGGCAGACCTTACCTCTATCCATAGGGATAGAGAGGCTGCTTCCAGAGAGACCCTCGGCTCGAAAACGAACAAAAAACCAACACACCAGTCAAAGAATATACAAATAAGAAGTCCCCCATACCAAGAAATTGATCCGAGTTGGCACAATATAATGTAAATCATGTATAATAGCATGCATACAACATCAATTGGGCATAAACACAAGAAGGTAATCAACGGAAAAGTCCCTTAAAGACTAGGAAAAACCTTCCTCCTTAAAATACACCTAAGACCTTACTGTAGTATCTTCTAGAAGTCCTTAACCCTAATCCTATGCCTCCACGCAGTCCTATCTTGGACCATGTCCTCAGAAAGATGCAACTCTACTAAATCATGCCTAATCTGCTCATCCCATGTCAGTTTGGGTCTGCCTCTTCCTCTCCTCCCCTCGACAGTAAGAGTTTCCACTACTCTAACTAGTGCTGTCGTTTCCCTCCGCTTCACATGCCCAAACCATCTCAATCTCCCCTCCTTAATCTTCTCCGATATACTAGCCACTCCTAATCTTTCCCTAAAAACCTCATTTCTTATCCGGTCTAACCTCGTTTGTCCACACATCCACCTCAGCATCCTCATCTCTGCTACCTCCATCTTGCGCACTTGTGTCTTCTTGATAGCCCAACAGTCTGTTCCATATAGCATAGCGGGTCTGACTGCTACCCTGTAAAATTTCCCCTTTAATTTAGTTGGAAACCTCCTATCGCACAATACCCCACTGGCTGCCCTCCATCTACACCAGCCAGCCTGTATGCGATGGGTTACATCACTATCTATGTCACCATCTCTTTGTACAAACGACCCCAGATACTTAAACCTAGTTACCTGCGGGACCAATTGATCCTCAATGGTGATTTGGGTGTCATCGTCATCGGCTACACCACTGAAATCACAGTGTAGATACTCAGTCTTAGATCGACTAATCCTTAGGCCCTTGCTCTCTAAGGCTACTCTCCACTCCTCTACCCTCGCGTTCAAGCACTGTTTAGTCTCTGCAATCAACACAATATCGTCTGCAAAAAGCATGCACCATGGAACAGTCTTCTGAATCAACTTGGACAACTCATCCAAGATAACCACAAAAAGAAAAGGGCTCAACGCGGACCCCTGGTGGAGTCCTACCTCGACAGGAAAGAAGTTTGTATCTCCTACAGGCGCGCGGACACTAGTTTCCGTTCTATCGTATGTATCCTTAATTATGTCT
Source organism: Helianthus tuberosus (assembly GCA_030545235.1). Taxonomy (NCBI): domain Eukaryota; kingdom Viridiplantae; phylum Streptophyta; class Magnoliopsida; order Asterales; family Asteraceae; genus Helianthus; species Helianthus tuberosus. The sequence goes on along the minus strand of CM060399.1, from coordinate 93,446,832 downwards.
ATATATTTCCCCGGTAGCCCTCGACGCTCCAAACTATCCCAAATCATTTGTCGTGGGACAGTGTCATATGCCTTTTCTAGGTCGATAAACACCATATGTAAATCTTGCTTCTTCGCTCTATATTTTTCCATCAACCTCCTTAGAATATGAATCTCTTCTGTGGTTGACCTCCCTTTCATGAATCCAAATTGGTTTACTGAAACCTGAGTTTCTCTTCTAATTCTAGTTTCAATTACTCTCTCCCAGAGCTTCATAGTGTGACTTAGCAATTTGATTCCTCTGTAGTTCCCACAACATTGAGCGTCTCCTTTATTCTTGTATAAAGGCACCACGATGCTACTCCTCCACTGATCTGGCATTTTTCCAGTCTTGAAAATACAATTGAACAAAAGTGTTAACCATCGAACTCCTTCTTCCCCCAAACACTTCCACACCTCAATCGGTATGTTGTCCAAACCCACTGCCTTTCCTCTTCCCATCTTCATAAGTGCCATCCTCACCTCGTCATGTGTGATCCTCCCGCAGTAGCAATTATTCTGTTGTCGCCTTTGAATCCTGGGACTGCTGCTATCTTGTTGGTATGCCCTACCATGGTTGAAAAGATTGTAAGTAGGTTTGCCATCTCAACTTAATGTCATGTGCCTTGACTAAAACACGTCCATCCTCTCCTTTGATAAACTTTACTACTCCTAGGTCTTGTCTTCTTCGCTCCCTAGCTTTAGAAATCTTGAACATATTATGCTCCCCCTCTTTACTTTCCAAACGTTCGTACATTTGTTTATAGGCTGTGTTTTTTGCATCGATCACCGCCTTTTTCGCTTCCCTTTTTGCCTTCTTGTATATCTCCCTTACCCTCAGCCGCTCCTCCTCATCTGTGCACCTCAAAAGATCTCTAAAACTCTGTTGCTTATCCTTTATTTTGGTATGCACGTCTTCATTCCACCACCAGGACTCCTTATGACCACCAGTCTTCCCTGTTGTGACCCCTAGCGTCTCATTCGCCACTGTAGTGATCGTAGTCGCCATAGCCTCCCACATCCGGTTTGCGTCGTCACCTAGTTGCATCGATGTCACCAAGTTAACTTTATCTCTAAACATCATACTTTTTTCTCCCTTCAAGTTTCCCCAACGGATCCTAGGTCTGGTTTTCCTTTCCCCCTCAGTTAGCCTTACTTTTAGGGCTATATCTGCTACTAGCAAATGATGTTGAGCCGCTGCAGTCTCCCTTGGTATAACCTTGCAGTCCATCCACATACGTCGATCTTCCTGCCTCATCAAAAGATAGTCGATTTGCGTGTTACGTCCTCCGCTACTAAAAGTGATCAAATGAGATTCTCTCTTCCTAAAAAACGAGTTTATAATACCTAGGCCGTGAGCTGCCGCAAAGTCTAGAAGGTCTCTACCAGGGTCATTCCTATCACCAAAACCAAAACCCCCATGCACCAACTCAAAGCCATCACTTTCCTTACCAATGTGTCCATTAAAATCTCCTCCTATAAAAATTTTCTCCTCCCTAGGTATGGCCCTTACTACTACATCTAGATAATCCCAGAGCTCTCTTTTCACTTGGTCTCCTAGTCCCACTTGCGGTGCATATGCGCATACCACTGTCACTACTTGCTCACTTAATACTAACTTTAACACCATAATTCTATCGTTGTGTCGTATCACCTCAATTACATTCTTATGCAATTCTATAGACACCAAAAATCCTACTCCGTTCTTGGCCCCATCCGACCCAGAATACAACAACTTGTACCCATTGCGCTCTTCTGCTCTATGTCCTTTCCACCTAGTCTCCTGAAGGCACGCTATCTGTACCCTACGTCTTTTAAGTGCGTCTATCACTTCCAACAATTTACTACTAAGAGTTCCTACGTTCCAAGACGCCACACGTAAACTACAGCTTCTAACTTTACCCTTGCCTGCACCTCTCGTCCTTGGACATTAATACAAAACCAAATAAAAAGTGCGAAAAGATTAAAAAACAAAAGTATTACACTAAATGCTTGTCTTCACCAAGTGAAGTAAGAGACTTAGGCAAACATGGCCTTTGATTTTCAAGAACTCTTACTATCAATCTTGGATCCCGAGACTACTACACACACTCTATGATGGATGATGGATGATGGTGGATGTGGGTTGTAGTGGTGGTGGAATGTGGGTGAAATGTGAGAGTGGTGGTTTGCCAAGGGATGCCTTTGAAGTGAACCAAGCACCTCTATTTATAGCCTGAACAGAAGCCCGGACACGGCCCCATGTCCACTTGACACGGCCCCGTGTCAATCCACTTTCTCTTTCTTCATTAATTGCAATTTGTCTTCATTAGCTCCACACGCCCCCGTGTCCGCTGGGCACGACCCTGTGTGCAGAAGCGTATTTGTACTATCAAGATTTGCTTGGATTCTGCGAATCTTAGCGTTGACCACGGTCATGTTGAGCTGGGCACGCCCCCGTGTCGGGAAATAGAAGCTTCTATAGATTTGTCCTTTCTGCAGACATCTGACCATGCCTCGTGTCAGCTGGGCACGGGGCTGTGGTCAGCCTTCTGTTCACTTGTTTTTGCTTGGGAAGATGCTGTCGAGGGGTCGGGCATGCCACGTTTATTCCTTTTCTTGTAATTATGTTAGATTTTGCTGCATATTTGCTCCTTTTATTCATTTACGCCTATTTAATCCTGAAAATACAAAAGGAAGACAAAAGCACACTTTTTTCCAACATTAGTACTAAAAAGGGTTAGTTTTATGCCTCACTTGATGTAATTTATATGTTGCATTTTACACACATCAGGGACCCACCCCTTGATTTTCTTTTAATTGTTTATTGGATTTGTTTATGACTTTTGAAACATATTATCCAAGGGTTTAGCTTATGTTGGAGAAACTTGTTTTAAAGACCTTATGGCACTTCTTCTCTTTCATTCTAACATTTCAACACTCTCACTTCTCCTTCTCCTCTTCTTGTTCTCGGCCTAACTTCACACACACAACACATCCATTTTCAATCAATTATCAATCATTCTAAGGAGGTCCTAAGGTGTAAGAAGCATAGTTAAGAAGTGTGGAAGCATTGGAACTTGAAGGACCATCATCAAGAGCTTTTATCCATCACCTTCATCATCATCTTCATCTTTATCTTGATTTCTTCCCTAGCCTTTGTGCTAGTAGTAAGCCCCTTAGAACTTGATTTTACATCTAATCTTTGTGGTTAAAAGATTATGTAATATGTTAATCATAAGAATTTCAAAGAAATAAGAAGATGATCACTAACATAAAACTTAATAACATAAGAATCTAAGTTGTTTTAGTACATGTGTGATACTTGATTGTTGATTTCTTGTGTTTATGATGTTAATCATCATAAGAAGCTTGCTAGATTGTGATTAAACACATGATCTAGCAAGTATGAGGATGAATCTTGAGAAAATCATAATGATCATCCTTTATGTGAATCATGAACTTGAAAATGAAGTTGTTTTTGTGTATGATGATTATTGGTGCATGATATAAGTCTTGAGAATGGATGATTTCAAAAATGATCTTTTCAAGAAACCAAAGTTATTTACAAGATTTACATGATTATGATTTTTAAAGAAGTTAAACATGTTTTTAGTGTTAAATCAAGGTTAGAAAAGTATTGGTAACAAGAAAAATACAAGAAGAAATATTTTTAGAAAATCTTCATACAAGTTGTGAAGAACTAAAATCTTCAAGAATATAAACCATGTTTTTAGGGGTAACTAAACCTACTAAATGATATATGAAGTTACTACAAACTTTTACAAAATTTCAAGTTCATGACATAGTGTAAATTTCATATTTTTGGCTTATGGTAAGTCTTGTTTATGTTGTTGATGATTGATGATGATTTTAAAAAGAAAATGATATGCTTTTAAAGCATGGAAACCTCCATTTTTATGGGGAAACTATGACTAAATTTTTGTAGAAATTAAACACTTAGAAAAATATTTTTAAACAAGTGTTTATAAGTAAGTTTTGATCAAGGTTTTCATATAAAAATTTGCCATAATTTTTGTTACAAAAATTACAAATATTGGAGGTTGATTTTGATAAATAAAAGTGACTAAGTATATATATTTAGGAAAATATATATTTAGATGCCACCATTTGTGTGTTACTTGTATATTATGTGTATTTATTATATTATTTTAGGAACTTGAAAATAATATAACACACCAAAACTTGTAACAAAATATTACCAAAATTCTAAGAAAATAAATAGATAATTTATACCCGAATATTGGACAAACCGGACAAGGACTATGGACAATATATACATATTCCGGAATTAAATTCATATATTTCGACAAATGGGTTAAACGGTATTTTGGAAACCAAAGGAACGAAAAGTATGATTTTTACAAGTGCTACAAGATATATCATATTTTATCAAGTAGAAAATATATTATTTTTAAGTAAAGAAAAATATATATATATTTTCTTGAACAATTAGAAGATATATTATTTTTTGAAGGAAATATATATTTTCTTAAACAAAATAAGAATATATTATTTTTGGGTGAAAAATGGAATTATAAATATTTTCTAAGTTAATCTTGAAAATATATTATTTTTGAGGTTTATATGAAAGTATAATTATTTTTGCCAAGAAAGATTTATAGATATTTTTCTATGAAAGTTTTCTTAAAATATATATATTTTAAGAATATAAATTGGTGATTTTTAGTTGATTAAAAATAATATTCCGGAAAACTTAATACAAGATGAAGTATAAAATACTTAATAAATACAAGAAAATACGTATTCTCGTACGTACAAATACACACCGGAATACGCCACCAATGCTTGGCAAAATACACAAATCTAAAAATGCGCAAGTGTAATTATACCCATCCTTGGTAAATAATCATGAAGGAATTACAAATGATATAAGTCAAAATATATTATTTTAACAAATATTCCATATAATTGGCAAATATAATTTAAGTTAAAATATTATTATCTTAACCAATAATTATATACTTCGGAATAACATATTGTACATCCAAGACATAACTCAAAGAATACAAATTCCAAGATAAGTCATAAAAACTAAGACTAAGAGTCGTTACACGACCTAGTCGTCTAATAAAACCTAGAACGTGTGTAGGTAGTTGCATGACACCAGGACAAGGTCTTTGAGTTTACACCGGACAGTAGGACGCAAAACCGTGAGTTCATGTCCCCCCTTTTCTTTTAATTGTTTTCAGTTTTATAACTCCGGGGGTGAAATACATGTTACAAATGTTTATAAATGGTATGGTTAGCTAAGGAATGAACTGTTAGATCATGTGAATGGGTAGGCACACACTTAAAACCATTAATCCTTGAATAAGGACCGCGGGGCATGAGTGATAGATCTATTTGGGTGTTGCGAGCCCCACCCCTGGGCCGGAAGTGGCCGAAGGTGGTGACTATGTCTTCCAGCCGGAGGCCCGGTACAAAATCCGCTAGGTTTGAGCCTTCCTGCACCATTGCACACATATTAATGACCTTGAAAATCATTAATTGATCTGTTCATAGACGTTTTCATACCGGTTTACAAAGACATACACACATATGTTTACAAGGTTATTCATGCACACATACAGAACACATGACCTCGCTCAACTTTTGTTGATGTTTTCAACTTACATGTATTTCAGGAAATTGATATGGATCTGGCGGGCGTTTCAAAGATTTCAAGAAATGTTTACAAGATATAATGTCATCCTTTTGTAAGGTTTGAATTGTGTATCTTATCCTTGGTAAGATACATGAATCAAAGCCTTGTTTATCTATGTCTTTTGTTAAAAGTTCTTCATGGAACTTGTTTTATTCAGATGATTTGTAAGTTAAACTCGAAGTCGTTGGTTGGTACTAAACAATCTGGTTTGTATTATTTTGAAACATATTAATGGATGAACATCATGGTTTTAATCATATAGTTGTTTGTTATAATTGAATGCAATGATATTAAGCAAGTCACACATAATACGCTTCTGCAAAAGTCAGGGTGTGACAGTTTGGTATTAGAGCTTCGATTGTAGTGAACTAGCATTCCTTCTTCAGTCTAGACTACAATCATTAGGACTCTCCCACGAAAATATTTTTACAAAAATATTTTTCATTGCATTTACAAAATGCCAAGATCCATGGAACAAACATTTTACAAAGGAAAGACAAGAAACACGAGCAAGGACATTGGCTAGTGGTTTTGTTTGCATGGGGTAGACTTGTTAAGTTAGAAAAGTCTCACATAGGAATGACGTGAATACATGTTAAAGTGATGCCTGTCTTTGTTTACATACACCAAGTGATAGTAGTTAACATATGTGCATGTGCCATGATTATTATGTTACAGGTACTGATGTCGTCTTCCGAAAGCGGATTCTGAGATGAGCACGACCCCATGGCGGTAGTGTCAGATGATGAGATAGTGCCAGAGCCTGAGGTCTTCGCCTCAGATACGGAGAGCGACCCTGATATGATATCCGAAGATGAGGACGACTTCCAGCCGTTTGCTCTACCTGATTTTGGGGAGGATATCCCAGATGCTGACATCCTGATTGATGACGTTTTTGCCATTCCCGCTCCTATTCACGACCTTCTCATCATCGGTCACCCATGTAACCATCTTGGTTTTCGCACTTGTATTTTTTTTAACTTGCATTGTAACAATTACCGTATTTGGAACGAAACTTATTTGATCCTACTTGCTTTGTGCTCATACCGATACAAACATGTGAAACAATTTCAAAATTTGTTGAGTTTTTATGCTATTAAACACGGTTACATAAACTATAAGGGTTTATGGTGACTACTTGTGAAACTACTAGTTGAGGAACCTATTTGACATTCTTTAAATCCTGCTTGAAATCTATTACTTTTTAAGTTCAAGGACTAAAACCGTAATTATTTGAAAGTACAAATCTAGGGACTAAATTGTCATTTTTGAAACTATATAAATACAAGGGTTAAAGTGTAATTATTTCAAACTACAAGTTTAGGGTTTTTTCTGTAATTTTTGAAACTTATTTTATAAAAGAAATATATAATTTGTTTTAAAAATCTAGGGTTCATTTGGTCATTTTCTTAAACTTAAACTGTAGGGACCAAAACTGTTATTTTTAAACTTATATAAACTGAAAACCCTAACTGTGTTAGTCCTTTTATAAAGGTTTCCTTCTTTAAACATTAACTCAGTTAGCATACTTAACTAAACAGTACAGGGACTATTTGTGTCAATTTTCAAAACTTCAGGGACCAAAGTGTAAATATTCAAAAAATCGCACAAAAAGGGGGTCTTCTTTAAAGAACCGGCCCTTGTGGGATTCGAACTCGTGACCTCTCGTTTAGAACCGTAACGCCTTAAACAGTTTATCCTCCTACTAGGAGCTGTTGGAATATGAAACTTAATTCCTTATATACACTATTGAGGATTAATAATATTTAATTAATTATAATTTAAAACAAAAAGGGTTTAAAACCCAATGGAATCGACCACAAGAGAATCGAACCTGCGACACCCCACTCAACAAACGAACACGTGATCAGTCAGGCTAAGCCCTCATTCACTTATTATATGAAACCATATTATATTTATACACACTTTAGAAATTAAATATATTATTTCAAACAATCGACCGCACTGATGACTGAGTTCGATCCAATTCGGATTGTTTAATACTTTTGATCTGTCCAGAACATGTGTAAAGGGTCCCGAACCCATTGCCAACCCAATTAAACACTTATTCGACACTCAACAGTGCCAAATCGGCTGTAAAATCAGACTTTTTATAAAAAAATTAAAGTGGATCGATTCCACTAACTTTTGTTTGACTCGGTCTGAACAGTTGGGGAAGATGACCAAATTTCAATTCTGTAATTTATTTTAATTAAACTAAACTTATAAACACCACCAGGCCTAGCCTAGTGGTTTTGTGTGTTGTTTGCTAATCAGTTGATCCGGGTTCGAATCCGGGGACAACCAAACTTTTTTTAATTTTTTTTTAATTTTTAACAATTCAATAATTTTTATAACATTATTAGACACTATTACTTTTAGTAAAAACATAAAGTTAGTCAATTTATTTATAAAACTAATTTTTATGATATTAAAACAGTTTATTATTAAATAATTCATAATAAATCAATTTTTCAGAAATAAATACCAAAAATTTCAGATTAATTATTTAGGTGCTGATCTTTACAAAAGTAATGTTGTTACATATATTTTATATAATTTTGAAATTTATATAATTAAATCAGTTTTATTACTTATAAATATAGTTTAATTTAATGTATTTAAATTATATAACTATATAAATTTTATCCAAAATTATTTTTATTTCCAAATATGCATTATTCTGAGTTCATATAAATTTAGAATCTAAATTTTTATTATATTAAATTATTTAGATAATTAAATTTATATAAACTTATTTATTGTTATTATAACCATTTTAATTCATTTTATTTATTTAAAATGATTCCAAGGCCATAATAATTATTTTAAATAAGTGATATTCAAGTTCAATAATTAAAAAATGTTATTTTTAATTATTCAGATTTAATATAATTATTTTGATAATTAGTTATATAATTATCATATTAATTCTTTTAAACAAAATATTTATCATTTATTAAATAAATATATATTTTGGAGCATCTAAATTAATTTATAATTTTTATAAATTAATAATATCTCTTGTAAAATATTTTGGTTATAATCAATTATTTAACTATGTTATTTAATTATACTAGTTAATTATATTTGATTTATTATTACAAATGTTATATTAAATGAATTATATATTTTTGCAATTATATTATTTATGTTAAATAAATATTTTTCATAAATAATTCCTTTATATCATATTCATTTTCCAAGTCCTCTTGTTAGATTATCCAAACCACATAGTTACCTTTTAGACAAAACCCTACCGAATCCTATAGATTTAGGGTTTCCACTTATTCGATTAAACATTAATGTTAATACACATTCTATATTGTTGCATGTTCAATCAATTAGAGTGACGTGGAATCTTATTTCCAAAAACTCTTATACGTGTTTGGACTTACCCGCAATCAAGGTGAGTTCATAGTCCCTTTTTACATTATTTTTGGGATGAAACATATGATACAATGTGATACAAACTTATTTTCTATTTGTGGATATCCCGATTGTCCTTGCATTTGCTTAATACTTGTTGTTGTTGCTTTAACGCATTTACGTTCATTAACTTGCAAAAGCCCAATGGTTATATTATAGCGCTATAGGTGTGACGCCCCATCTCACTTCTAGTGAAACTATTTGTTGCAATTGTTGTTGTTGATACTCATGTGAAACCTTTTGGAAGTGTGGTGATAGACCCGTGTTACGTCATAACGAAGGTTTGAATGTACCACCAAGTGACTACTTGTATTACTCTTTTGCTTTAAGACATATCACATGCCACAGTGTTAAACCGTTTTCATATCACATTGTTATTTTTTCCTAACAAAACCTATGAATTCACTCAACCGTTTGTTGACCCAATATTTTTCTAACATATGTTTCAGGTGACAATGTTTGATGCTATGATTTGCAAGAATATTTCGTATAGGATTGATCAAGATTTATGCCTTAGATTAAATCCGAATCTATCATTTGTGAAACAATTTGTTATGATGTATTTTGTTTATGTACTCTTATTTACTCGGATGTGAATGCAATCTCTTTAATTGAATCTAAACTATATTTCAACTTAATTTAATCATCATGTGCTCAAATGCATTCTGC